>OX621188.1:20525440-23061690 GCA_951640565.1 Petrophora chlorosata
GCTTTGAGAAACCATGAGCGCCGGCGCTTACTCCACTGATGTTTGAAACCGTTTTATCATCATCGTCATCAGCCCCTACATTCCTACTACTGGGGCACGGGTCTTGTCTCATAGAGAGAGTATGGGCCATAATCCACAGCGTATGGCCTGTCACATAAATACACCAAATAAATAAATAAATACACCCAACGATCACATACGTTGATCCTGGCCCCTAACTAGGATTGCCTGTATCTAGGAAACCAGGAAGTATGAGGATCATTGTCCTACGACACCCAGACACGAAACAAATGCTTGCGCATTTTTTTTTTCTTCTTTGCACAAACATTTGTCCTGTCGCGGGAATCGAACCCGCAACCTCAGTGGTGTATGAGATTTGAGCCAACCTGCCCAACCACTTCACCAAAGAGGCTGTCCAGTGACATGTTGTTGAACTGTATAATTCTTGGACATACATGGCGGTTTCCTCACGATATTTCGAGCAAGTGTTAAATACGTACATAGCTTAAGAAAGTCATAGAAGGAGTAAAGTGGCGTTCACCTTCTCTGCTTTCAACAATAACTACAGAGAAGGACGGACAGAGAATAACTACAGAGAGGGTAAACTGACGAACATGGCGATAACTATACGATCATTTTGTATTTGCACGTCAATCTCGTATGAATTTTGAAAATACATAAACTTTATTTTCATGGAACTGAGTGTTGTGGCGAGCAAGTCGTTCGCCTGATGGTAAGCGCCACACACGTCCATAACAATCGCAGTGCCAACCAGAACATTTTAATACCATAAAAATCTCTGCGTAGCAATGCATTGCGCTCATCACCCCGAGACATCAGATATTAAGTCTCATATGCCCAGTAATTTCGCTACAATGCCCTTCAAACCGGAACATAGAACTAAAGACTATCCTACGTTTTTTTATTTTTTTTATCTTGGCTTAGGCAACACTGACAACACTGAAAAACAAATCTGAAACATTGGACAAGTTTATTTATGTTGACATAGAACTTGAAGCACACTTAGCGTTTATAAGCGATATGCATGAATCACGATGACTTGCAGTTTAGCATATTTACGTTATATTGTAGCGAACATTGTTTTACCAATTAGATTAAAATATGAGTACCTTTATAGTATACTAGCGACCCGCCCCGGCTTCGCACGGTTATTATACATATAAACCTTCCTTGATTAACCTTTTATTTTATGTTGTAAACTCAACCTTTTTTAACCGACTTAAAAAAAGGAGGAGGTTCTCATTTGATTGTTTTTTACTCATAGGTTTTTATGTTCAGAACTCCGTCATTTATAAACTGATTTGGAAAATATTTTTGCGTTAGGTTCAGTCTTCAGTATAGCTTCAAGGTGATCCCAATTTTCATCGGTATTCGACCTTGGACTTCAAAGATACATCAAAATCAAAGTTTTTTTTGTTATATCATGTACTAACTCATAACAAGAAAGTACAGGCAGCGATGACTATGTATCTATAGGAAATAAAAATAAGAAATTATTTTAAAGAAAAATTAATAAATTAAATTATCAATTAATTAGTTAATTAATATCTTTGGGTATACCTATAAAAACACCTATGTCACATTTCCCCTGCACATTTTGCAGTTGTACAGTTCTCACCATAGATATCTAACTATTAGTTATAAAAACTCCTTAGTTCTCGCAGAGGTGCTATTGTGACATTTGTCAGACCTTTGAAAAAGAAAAAGAAAATTTTATAAAATATCGGACATACACGCAACATTACACTGAATCAAAATAATAAAGGTATTAAATACAAAAAAGATAATAACAACAAGGTAATACAATAAATAAATAAATAATATATACACAAGTACAATGTGTGTGTGTGTGCGTACCAGACACTGTTTCTTAGTTGATTCGTAGGTATTTCTCGAATAATAATGTGATCCATGCCGATTTCGGCTACGGCGACAACTTTTGCGATATAATTAATTAATTGAGCGTTGGTAACATGCTCTTATATGGCTCTGAATGTGCGCGAACATTGCATACACGTTAGGATACCATTGACAAAGTTGTAGTGTATAGTCTGCTTTTAAGTTGGTCGCGCTTTGCATCCAATTCACGCCTTCCTTCATTAACGTATACATTGCGTTTGACAAGCCAATGCCATTCAGGGCGGTTCTCTGCCAATGATTCCCAACGAGACGGCTAAATTTAGCATTTTTTCTTATGCCTTTTCTGAACGTCTTTTTATAAGGTAATAGCCATATTATCAACATTATTTTATATTTTTATTTTCACATCACTCTCAACCTGCAGCATCTGTAGTACTGCTGTGCCCGTTTCGAGCTTGGGAAGCAGCTGAAATTAGTTAAAATTGTACGCAAGCATTCTAAATTAATCTATTGATATCCAAACTGTGCTTTGTATAATATGGAACAATCTCTTGGTGCCAATGGGTTGATTTAGTTTTCATGTCCTATTATACACTTGAACGAAAAAAAAAAGGCGGACGGAATGTTGCTAAGCAACAACTGTAGCATAGCAATGGCTGAAGTATTTTTTCCTCGTTCGAGTAATTGGCAAGGCTGCTGATTAAAACCCCTGAAATTGGGTTAATTTTTTATCTTTACCTATGCCTTTTACTTTCAAAGGTTCTTGAAATACCCTCTTTTCGATATGAGGTGAAAGCGGTTTGTCATATATTTTACTGCTATATATTTTACAAGACTTATCTTGTGTTCTGTCCCTGCAAATGCGTGTTCTGATTCCAAATCGAAACTCCTCCAACCAGCGAAAAAGAAATATACATTTACCTTTTTGGGACTGCAAACGAATTTCTGCCATTTTTGTCTCATAAAAATCGTCATCAGCAATCATTATCTAGTCTTTTTCACCTCGACTGTTCCTAAGAATTTCGATTCAACCACGTCTCCTTGTCTCGTTCTTTTTCGAACTTTGGGAAACCTATTAAAAATTAAATTAATGTAATGTACATAAAAGGAACAATCAAATACAACAAAATAAAAAAAAACGGTTTTCCAGCCATCATCTCCTAGACGTTGGCATTTCTGCCCTGTACAGCTATTTGTGGTTCAGCTCTTGCTACCTTTGGTTCCGCTTCCGTTGTATTTAGTGAGAAGTCACAATAAAAAAGTTCTGCATCTCTCGCGTTTTATAACTCAGCTAACTTCTTTTGAGCGTCAGCGATTTGTGATGCTAAGGAGTTTCCAGAGCGTTCCTGAAGGGAAGATGTGGATGACTCACCGATTTGGGGTTGTTGAAAACTTTCGTCACCCTGTGACTTATTTATTTATTTAAGTTGCTTGCTGCACTTACAGTTTGGTACCAAAGCGTGCAGCAAGCCCGTATTACAATGCTGTGCTTAAAAAGTAAAACACACATTAACAAATATATTAAAGCTACTAAAAAAAATGTCTAGATCAGGTTCCTGGGCAATCAGGGCGTTGAGCAGATTTATGGCTTGGGCCGTAGGGGCATATTGAGCCCTCACACGCTACTCATGTGTGGTAATTCCGATAAATTCGATGGACTCGTTCAGGTCAGTTTCCTTTGGATCGTGATTTGAAGATAGGGCCGCGACCTGTAGCGCAACACTTTCGATGGCTGTGGTTTGAATTGAAAGTACCGTCATCATCTTTTCAAACAAGGCGCAGTGCATGTCATTATTTGGTTTAAGTTCCGGGCGCTGTGTTTTTGCGGAGACCAAGCTTTCCTAAGATGTAGATCTTCTGCGCTTCCTGTCTGAGCTTCCAGTGAGAAGGAGCCAACGTATTGACATAAGTTGCGTCCCATACGAGGGCTCGACCACGCTCCCAGGGGATCAGCGTCATGCCTTCCGGACGCGTACCGTCATCGCGAACTACCCCTACCGGTTCTAGCATCGAAGGGATGTTGATGGTGGCAAGTGTCCGTTTGATGACGTCGTTTATGGAGCCATGGCGGGAGAATCTGTCAGTACTTTTCTGGTAAAAAAGTCCATGAAGTCCGTCCCTGCCACGTGGACACCGATGGCGCTCAACAATTGCCGCACCCAGTCGCAGACCGACGGCAATGCGGAAGCTGCCATCGTCGAGCAAATGTGCCGAAGTTAGCTGATGGAAGGGCGTGAAGCCATTGCCCTGATTCGTGCTCGGAGACAGCTAGAAGACGTGCGTGGTCGTGATCACTGGAAAAATTTTGAGTCAGATCTTTGTAAACACTCTGAACCAATGAAAAATCCCAAAGTTTTCGACGGTTTGGTTCCTCAGGGATATTTTCATTGGGACAGAGAGACTACCAAGCTTCTATCGTTTCAGCTGCACATTGAGTCTCGATCGAAGTTGGTTTTAAAATTTGAGAACAAAGTTTCAACACACTGTGCACAGATGACAGAAAAGCCAGAAGCGCAACACTAGAAATCTTTCTTATTCCGAAGCCACCGGATCTAATAGGTAGAGTAGCTTGAGTCCATGAATTATTCTCGAAGAGAAGAGGAAGGAGGAGAGAGTAGAGGTTTAAATTTAGAATTTTTTTCTAGAGCTCTTTTGAGGGTGGCGTCTAAGTCTTCCAAAAGTAAGGGACTGAAGCAGGTGTCCCTTCTCGTCGGGCCGTAATATAACGAGAAACTCTTGTTCACGGTGGAAAATATTATATTTTTCGTGGGCTGATATTTTCTATTTTTGCTGTTCTTTTGTTTGTTTTTTAAAATTGAACAATTACTTATTTTACGTTTCTCACAACTGAGTGGACCCCATGCAACGCTACCCGACGATGCGGCAGGCCCATAAAGAGATGGCGAGATGAACTGGACTCCTATTTGATAGAATGGCAAACCATAGCCCAGAAACGTGAGGAGTGGAAGGAGGGTAGGGAGGCATTTGCCCAGCAGTGGAACAAACCAGGCTGAAAATAAATAATAATAATAATGTGCATAAAAAATCTTTCGCGTAAGTGCACCAGATCCGGACAGATGCCTTCATATGTCTTCCAAATCACTGCGCAACGGCATTGAAATCTGCACACAACTTAGAATAGGTAATATTTACCATTCATCCATGCATCTATTGAAGTTTTCAATAGATTAATATTTGCATTGACTGTTTTCGGATTATTGACGGTCAGTTCCGCACTGCATCCGATCGGATGCGAAAAAATGCTGTCCGAAGTAAGCACAGTCATATTTCTAAGACAGGTTCGTACGAGTCCCGTCCCCGGTTTATCTATCAATTCAGCATTCCAAATGCATATAAAAACGTGATTTATAGATTATTTTTTTAATATATTACGGATTCTTGCTTCTTATGTTCGAGTCTATTATTTAATCAGTATCCACTGGTCATTTGTGGTTACTTTTGACATTTTCTGGTTTTGTTTCTAACAATCATAAGGTCTTTTTTTCATTTTATCGCTCTCCCCCAAGATATTTTTCTTTATTTGTCCAGTTATAAATGAAGAATACGATTTAATGATTTAGTAAACAATCAATGATTTCGTCTCTAAGCAACCTACAATAGAGAAGACTGAACTCGATATTTGTCATGACAATTAATGGAATGTAATTTCTTAATCCTTCTTTACGGAAATCATCGTTTAGTATTTTTATGACAATGTTTTCAGTTTGTGCAAAGCCATTGCCATGACAGCCGTTGCTTTAAGCAATCCATTAACTCTCTTGCGGGATAACATAGCTAACACTTATTGTTATATTCACTCATTTTTATATGAGTATGAAAATCTTTGATCTCCTTGCTCATTAAGTTGCTTACACATGTATCGCATTTCTTTTTTAATATTTTTTGGACTTTCTTTGCCAGCGATCCGCTGCAATAAGCAATTTCGGCGCTTCTTTCAACATTGGCTGATGTTCTGCTTTCAGCCAATTCGTTAATATAACAAAAGGAGTATTTAAATGTTTCTCAACAATTTCCAAAAGCTTTGAATTATCTGAAAAGCTATCTCGTTCAATACTTAAAAAATATTTTAAAGATTGAATACAAGCGCTATCATCCTTTTCACAATAGCTCCAACCGAATGTGAATATGTTAAGTAATTTATCACAAGCGTCTTAAGCGCACTTTTGAATGCTTGCACATTTCGCATGGTGCTACTGTGGCCTTGAGTTCTTATTGCCCCAAAGAAACTCTCTAAGGGATCTTGTTTCTTATGTTCGAGTCTATTATTTAATCATTGCTGGTCATTTGTGGTTACTTCTTACATTTTCTGGTTTTGTTTACAATAATCATAAGATATTTCTTAATTTTTTCGCTTTCACCCTAGATATTTTTCTGACTGATTAATTTCCTTTGTCCAGTTTTAAATGAAGAATGCGATTAAACGATTTAGTAAACAGTCAATGATTTCGTCTCTATGCAACCTACGAAAGAGGAAACTTAAATTGATATTTGTCATAACACTTAATGATATGTAATTTCTTAATCCTTCTTTATGGAAATCATCGTTTAGTATTTATATGACAACGTTTTCAGTTTGTGCAAAGCCATTGCCATGACAGCCGTTGCTTTGAGCAATCCATTAACTCTCTTGCGGGATAACATAGCTAACACTTATTGTTATATTCACTCATTTTATATGGGTATGATAATCTTTGATCTCCCCGCTCATTAAGTTGCCTACACATGTATCGCGTTTCTTTTTAATATTTTTTTGGACTTTATTTGCCAGCCATCCGCTGCAGTAAGCAATTGCGGCGCTACTCTCAACATTGGCTGATGTTCTGCCTTCAATCAATTCGTTAATATTAACAAGAGGAATATTTAAATGTTTCTCATCAATTTCCAAAAGCTTTGAATCATCTGAAAAGCTATCTCGTTCAATACTTAAAAAATATTTTAAAGATTGAATACAAGCGCTATCATCCTTTTCACAATAGCTCCAACCGAATGTGAATATGTTAAGTAATTTATCACAAGCGTCTTAAGCGCATCTTCGAATGCTTGCACATTTGGCATGGTGTTACTGTGGCCATGAGTTCTTATTGCCCCAAAGAAATTATCTAAGGGATCTTGGTTAAGTTGTCTTAACAATAGTAACACTATTCCTAGGGACTCAAAATGTTCCGTTTTCAGCTGGAATTCTACAAGCGTGAATCTTTCATCCAACTGGTCAACTACTCCGACATACGTGAAAATAATATTATGTAGCACATTTTGAATGTACTGCCATTTAGCCACTTTTGCTTTGCAATATGCATTATTTATTGGAGGTCATTTAAAAAGTTTTTCGACGTAGCGTTGATGTTTATATTTTCACGCAAAGCGTCCTAATTTGTTATTGATACCTAATTTGTTTTTCATCAATTTCCAAAAGCTTTGAATTATCTGAAAAGCTATCCCGCTCAATACTTAGAAATATTTTAAAGATTGAAGGCAAGCGCTGTCATCCTTTTCACAATTGGCTCCAACCAAATGTGAGTATGTTAAGTAATTTATCAGAAGCGTCTTAAACGCACCTTCGAATGCTTGAACATTTCGCATGGTGTTACTGTGGCTATGAGTTCTTATTGCCCCAAAGAAATTCTCTAGGGGATCTTGTTTCTTATGTTCCAGTCTATTATTTAATAGTTGCTGGTCATTTGTGGTTACTTTTTACATTTTCTGGTTTTGTTTACAATAATAATAAGATTCTTTTTCATTTTATCACTTTTACCCTAGATATTTTTTTTACTGATTAACTTCCTGTGTTCAGTTTTAAATGAAGAATACGATTGAATGATTAAGTAAACAATCAATGATTTCGTCTCTATGCAACCTACGAGAGAGGAAACTTAAATTGATATTTGTCATAACAATTAATGATATGTAATTTCTTAATCCTTCTTTATGGAAATCATCGTTTAGTATTTATATGACAACGTTTTCAGTTTGTGCAAAGCCATTGCCATGACAGCCGTTGCTTTGAGCAATCCATTAACTCTCTTGCGGGATAACATAGCTAACACTTATTGTTATATTCACTCATTTTATATGGGTATGATAATCTTTGATCTCCCCGCTCATTAAGTTGCTTACACATGTATCGCGTTTCTTTTTAATATTTTTTTGGACTTTATTTGCCAGCCATCCGCTGCAGTAAGCAATTGCGGCGCTACTCTCAACATTGGCTGATGTTCTGCCTTCAATCAATTCGTTAATATTAACAAGAGGAATATTTAAATGTTTCTCATCAATTTCCAAAAGCTTTGAATCATCTGAAAAGCTATACCGTTCAATACTTAAAAATATTTTAAGGATCAAAGACAAGCGCTGTCATCCTTTTCACAATTTGCTCCAACTAAATGTGAATATGTTAAGTAATTTATCACAAGCGTCTTAAGCGCACCTTCGAATGCTTGCACATTTCGCATGGTGTTACTGTGGCCATGAGTTCTTATTGCCGCAAAGAAATTCTCCAAGGGATCTTGTTTTTTTATGTTCGAGTCTATTATTTAATCATTGCTGGTCATTTGTGGTTACTTCTTACATTTTCTGGTTTTGTTTACAATAATCATAAGAAATTTTTTCATTTTATCGCTCTCACCCTAGATATTTTTCTGACTGATTAATTTCCTTTGTCCAGTTTTAAATGAAGAATGCGATTAAACGATTTAGTAAACAATCAATGATTTCGTCTCTATGCAACCTACGAGAGAGGAAACTTAAATTGATATTTGTCATAACACTTAATGATATGTAATTTCTTAATCCTTCTTTATGGAAATCATCGTTTAGTATTTATATGACAACGTTTTCAGTTTGTGCAAAGCCATTGCCATGACAGCCGTTGCTTTGAGCAATCCATTAACTCTCTTGCGGGATAACATAGCTAACACTTATTGTTATATTCACTCATTTTATATGGGTATGATAATCTTTGATCTCCCCGCTCATTAAGTTGCTTACACATGTATCGCATTTCTTTTTTAATATTTTTTTTTACTTTCTTTGCCAGCGATCCGCTGCAGTAAGCAATTACGGCGCTTCTCTCAACATTGGCTGATGTTCTGCCTTCAATCAATTCGTTAATATTAACAAGAGGAATATTTAAATGTTTCTCATCAATTTCCAAAAGCTTTGAATCATCTGAAAAGCTATACCGTTCAATACTTAAAAATATTTTAAGGATCAAAGACAAGCGCTGTCATCCTTTTCACAATTTGCTCCAACTAAATGTGAATATGTTAAGTAATTTATCACAAGCGTCTTAAGCGCACCTTCGAATGCTTGCACATTTCGCATGGTGTTACTGTGGCCATGAGTTCTTATTGCCCCAAAGAAATTCTCTAGGGGATCTTGTTTCTTATGTTCCAGTCTATTATTTAATAGTTGCTGGTCATTTGTGGTTACTTTTTATATTTTCTGGTTTTGTTTACAATAATAATAAGATTCTTTTTCATGTTATCACTTTTACCCTAGATATTTTTTTTACTGATTAACTTCCTGTGTTCAGTTTTAAATGAAGAATACGATTGAATGATTAAGTAAACAATCAATGATTTCGTCTCTATGCAACCTACGAGAGAGGAAACTTAAATTGATATTTGTCATAACAATTAATGATATGTAATTTCTTAATCCTTCCTTATGGACATCATCGTTTAGTATTTTTATGACAATGTTTTCAGTTTGTGCAAAGCCATTGCCATGACAGCCGTTGCTTTGAGCAATCCATTAACTCTCTTACGGGATAACATAGCTAACACTTATTGTCATATTCACTCATTTTTATATGATTATGAAACTCTTTGATCTCTTTGCTCATTAAGTTGCTTACACATGTATCGCATTTCTTTTTTAATATTTTTTTTTACTTTCTTTGCCAGCGATCCGCTGCAGTAAGCAATTACGGCGCTTCTCTCAACATTGGCTGATGTTCTGCCTTCAATCAATTCGTTAATATTAACAAGAGGAATATTTAAATGTTTCTCATCAATTTCCAAAAGCTTTGAATCATCTGAAAAGCTATACCGTTCAAAACTTAAAAATATTTTAAGGATCAAAGACAAGCGCTGTCATCCTTTTCACAATTTGCTCCAACTAAATGTGAATATGTTAAGTAATTTATCACAAGCGTCTTAAGCGCACCTTCGAATGCTTGCACATTTCGCATGGTGTTACTGTGGCCATGAGTTCTTATTGCCGCAAAGAAATTCTCCAAGGGATCTTGTTTTTTTATGTTCGAGTCTATTATTTAATCATTGCTGGTCATTTGTGGTTACTTATTACATTTTCTGGTTTTGTTTACAATAATCATAAGAAATTTTTTCATTTTATCGCTTTCACCCTAGATATTTTTCTGACTGATTAATTTCCTTTGTCCAGTTTTAAATGAAGAATGCGATTAAACGATTTAGTAAACAATCAATGATTTCGTCTCTATGCAACCTACGAGAGAGGAAACTTAAATTGATATTTGTCATAACACTTAATGATATGTAATTTCTTAATCCTTCTTTATGGAAATCATCGTTTAGTATTTATATGACAACGTTTTCAGTTTGTGCAAAGCCATTGCCATGACAGCCGTTGCTTTGAGCAATCCATTAACTCTCTTGCGGGATAACATAGCTAACACTTATTGTTATATTCACTCATTTTATATGGGTATGATAATCTTTGATCTCCCCGCTCATTAAGTTGCCTACACATGTATCGCGTTTCTTTTTAATATTTTTTTGGACTTTATTTGCCAGCCATCCGCTGCAGTAAGCAATTGCGGCGCTACTCTCAACATTGGCTGATGTTCTGCCTTCAATCAATTCGTTAATATTAACAAGAGGAATATTTAAATGTTTCTCATCAATTTCCAAAAGCTTTGAATCATCTGAAAAGCTATCTCGTTCAATTCTTAAAAAATATTTTAAAGATTGAATACAAGCGCTTTCATCCTTTTCACAATAGCTCCAACCGAATGTGAATATGTTAAGTAATTTATCACAAGCGTCTTAAGCGCATCTTCGAATGCTTGCACATTTGGCATGGTGTTACTGTGGCCATGAGTTCTTATTGCCCCAAAGAAATTATCTAAGGGATCTTGGTTAAGTTGTCTTAACAATAGTAACACTATTCCTAGGGACTCAAAATGTTCCGTTTTCAGCTGGAATTCTACAAGCGTGAATCTTTCATCCAACTGGTCAACTACTCCGACATACGTGAAAATAATATTATGTAGCACATTTTGAATGTACTGCCATTTAGCCACTTTTGCTTTGCAATATGCATTATTTATTGGAGGTCATTTAAAAAGTTTTTCGACGTAGCGTTGATGTTTATATTTTCACGCAAAGCGTCCTAATTTGTTATTGATACCTAATTTGTTTTTCATCAATTTCCAAAAGCTTTGAATTATCTGAAAAGCTATCCCGCTCAATACTTAGAAATATTTTAAATATTGAAGGCAAGCGCTGTCATCCTTTTCACAATTGGCTCCAACCGAATGTGAGTATGTTAAGTAATTTATCAGAAGCGTCTTAAACGCACCTTCGAATGCTTGAACATTTCGCATGGTGTTACTGTGGCTATGAGTTCTTATTGCCCCAAAGAAATTCTCTAGGGGATCTTGTTTCTTATGTTCCAGTCTATTATTTAATAGTTGCTGGTCATTTGTGGTTACTTTTTATATTTTCTGGTTTTGTTTACAATAATAATAAGATTCTTTTTCATGTTATCACTTTTACCCTAGATATTTTTTTTACTGATTAACTTCCTGTGTTCAGTTTTAAATGAAGAATACGATTGAATGATTAAGTAAACAATCAATGATTTCGTCTCTATGCAACCTACGAGAGAGGAAACTTAAATTGATATTTGTCATAACAATTAATGATATGTAATTTCTTAATCCTTCCTTATGGACATCATCGTTTAGTATTTTTATGACAATGTTTTCAGTTTGTGCAAAGCCATTGCCATGACAGCCGTTGCTTTGAGCAATCCATTAACTCTCTTACGGGATAACATAGCTAACACTTATTGTCATATTCACTCATTTTTATATGATTATGAAACTCTTTGATCTCTTTGCTCATTAAGTTGCTTACACATGTATCGCATTTCTTTTTTAATATTTTTTTTTACTTTCTTTGCCAGCGATCCGCTGCAGTAAGCAATTACGGCGCTTCTCTCAACATTGGCTGATGTTCTGCCTTCAATCAATTCGTTAATATTAACAAGAGGAATATTTAAATGTTTCTCATCAATTTCCAAAAGCTTTGAATCATCTGAAAAGCTATACCGTTCAAAACTTAAAAATATTTTAAGGATCAAAGACAAGCGCTGTCATCCTTTTCACAATTTGCTCCAACTAAATGTGAATATGTTAAGTAATTTATCACAAGCGTCTTAAGCGCACCTTCGAATGCTTGCACATTTCGCATGGTGTTACTGTGGCCATGAGTTCTTATTGCCGCAAAGAAATTCTCCAAGGGATCTTGTTTTTTTATGTTCGAGTCTATTATTTAATCATTGCTGGTCATTTGTGGTTACTTATTACATTTTCTGGTTTTGTTTACAATAATCATAAGATATTTTTTCATTTTATCGCTTTCACCCTAGATATTTTTCTGACTGATCAATTTCCTTTGTCCAGTTTTAAATGAAGAATGCGATTAAACGATTTAATAAACAATCAATGATTTCGTCTCTATGCAACCTACGAGAGAGGAAACTTAAATTGATATATGTCATAACAATTAATGATATGTAATTTCTTAATCCTTCTTTATGGAAATCATCGTTTAGTATTTATATGACAATGTTTTCAGTTTGTGCAAAGCCATTGCCATGACAGCCGTTGCTTTGAGCAATCCATTAACTCTCTTGCGGGATAACATAGCTAACACTTATTGTTATATTCACTCATTTTATATGGGTATGATAATCTTTGATCTCCCCGCTCATTAAGTTGCCTACACATGTATCGCGTTTCTTTTTAATATTTTTTTGGACTTTATTTGCCAGCCATCCGCTGCAGTAAGCAATTGCGGCGCTACTCTCAACATTGGCTGATGTTCTGCCTTCAATCAATTCGTTAATATTAACAAGAGGAATATTTAAATGTTTCTCATCAATTTCCAAAAGCTTTGAATCATCTGAAAAGCTATCTCGTTCAATACTTAAAAAATATTTTAAAGATTGAATACAAGCGCTATCATCCTTTTCACAATAGCTCCAACCGAATGTGAATATGTTAAGTAATTTATCACAAGCGTCTTAAGCGCATCTTCGAATGCTTGCACATTTGGCATGGTGTTACTGTGGCCATGAGTTCTTATTGCCCCAAAGAAATTATCTAAGGGATCTTGGTTAAGTTGTCTTAACAATAGTAACACTATTCCTAGGGACTCAAAATGTTCCGTTTTCAGCTGGAATTCTACAAGCGTGAATCTTTCATCCAACTGGTCAACTACTCCGACATACGTAAAAAAAATATTATGTAGCACATTTTGAATGTACTGCCATTTAGCCACTTTTGCTTTGCAATATGCATAATTTATTGGAGGTCATTTAAAAAGATTTTCGACGTAGCGTTGATGTTTATATTTTCACGCAAAGCGTCCTAATTTGTTATTGATACCTAATTTGTTTTTCATCAATTTCCAAAAGCTTTGAATTATCTGAAAAGCTATCCCGCTCAATACTTAGAAATATTTTATAGATTGAAGGCAAGCGCTGTCATCCTTTTCACAATTTGCTCCAACTAAATGTGAATATGTTAAGTAATTTATCACAAGCGTCTTAAGCGCACCTTCGAATGCTTGCACATTTCGCATGGTGTTACTGTGGCCATGAGTTCTTATTGCCGCAAAGAAATTCTCCAAGGGATCTTGTTTTTTTATGTTCGAGTCTATTATTTAATCATTGCTGGTCATTTGTGGTTACTTCTTACATTTTCTGGTTTTGTTTACAATAATCATAAGATATTTTTTCATTTTATCGCTTTCACCCTAGATATTTTTCTGACTGATTAATTTCCTTTGTCCAGTTTTAAATGAAGAATGCGATTAAACGATTTAGTAAACAATCAATGATTTCGTCTCTATGCAACCTACGAGAGAGGAAACTTAAATTGATATTTGTCATAACACTTAATGATATGTAATTTCTTAATCCTTCTGTGCCCGATTGGCACCTTTTTGATAATTTGTCTATGTTTTTATATATTTTTCCTTTTTTTACATTGTCTATTTTCGATATGATTTTGTTAGTTTTTTCTTGGCATTAAAAAAGTTACGTTACATACGGAAAGTTGGGTTTTATTTAAAAAATCTTCAAATTTGATGATAATCCATCCGTTCAGTAACAAGTGGTCCTTCTCCAGTAAATGAAACCAGTAAGTATGGTGGTAACAAGATCACAAACAAAACTTGTGCCTGACAAAACACAGGAAAATGTATGTCCTAAAAATGCGCCAACATGTAGTAGTAGTGTTCAGCAGCCTGCTACTCACGGAAGCCGAGCTCACTCCGTGTCCACGCATACAAGCCGCTCTTCGGCAACGGCTGTTGCGAGAAAGCTTGCAGCGGAGGCCCAGCATGCTCGCCACCTCGCCCAATTAGAGATTGCGGATATGCGCGCACAATCTGATCGCAGAGCCGCGGAGTTGGAGTCAGAGCGTAAGGCTGCAGAACTACAGTTGGAACGCAAAACTGCTGAACTAGAATTGCGGGCAGAGCTTGCTGCAATTGACGCAGATAGGAGTGTCCGCTCTCATAGCAGCAGGAGCGATAAAAGTGTAAGAGAGTGGTTACAACGTGTTGAAGATAATAAAGATCAATATGTTGTACACGATAACACTACTGTCTTATCTACAAATAATAATAATAATTACCCAATACAGTCCACGGAAATTCAGGTAGAGCCTAATAATAACATGTCTTTATTTCCTCAGGGCCATCGTCACGAGCATGTTTCTCCCAGTGTGGCCAATTTGTACCCTACAGCGTCTCGGCCCAATATTTGCGGAGACAGGGTGCCCACCACTGGCAATTATAGAGAAAACGACTGCACGTCGCGACTCATTAATGCTCTTGAGATTATAGCACATAAGAATGGGCCACCTGCTAGAGCGAAACATTCTAATATCTCACTCCCCACATTTGATGGTAGATCGCCATTAGATTGGCTTATGTTTAAACGTGCCTTTTTTGATACACAAGGTTCCTACTCTACGGTTGAAAACCTGGCCCGTCTAAATCAATCTTTGAAAGGTGCGGCTCGCGAAGCGGTATGCACGTTGCTAGTGATGGCGCGACAGGCTTCCGACGTCATTGAAGCACTGGATCGTCGATTTGGTCGTCCCGAGGAAATAGTAGTACAGGAAGCAAACTCTATCCGAGCCTTACCTAAACTTGGTAACGAGGTAAGGGATTTGAATATTTTTACCACCCGTGTGCGCAATTGTGTGGAGGTTGTAAAGTTATTGGAGCACCACGACTACCTACGCTCTCCAGAGTTTTTTGGGGCATTACTGAGCAAGCTGCCGCAACTTTTACGCACACGTTGGTTCGACTATGCTAAAAATAATTGGATAGGCCAGCCTAAAGTAGAGTTGCTATCTAATTTTCTTTCGAACGAAGTCGACCTCACTATGCAGTTTGGTCTTGTCACCGAAGCTACCACCTCATCACACCGCGAGCGAGCGCATACTGTGTCGGAGTCCGGTTCGAGCATTAAAGGGAGTTCTGGTGCTAAATTAGTGTTCAACAATAAAAGTAGCGAAAATCGTTCATGTTGTTTGTGTTGTCAACAAGATCATATATTGTCAAAATGTGACAAGTTTAAGACAATGTCAGTAGATGGCAGATGGCATTTTATAAAAGAAAAGAAAGTTTGCTATAGATGTCTGAAAGAAGGTTCACACAATTTTAGGTTTTGCAACAAAAATAAAACGAGTTGTGAAATTTGTAGTCGGAAACACCACACATTGTTACACAACCCCAACTACAATCCTGTAACATCTGCACACATAAGCGAAAACATAGAGAGCAAATCGTCTGAATCTCTTCAGCAACTCGAACAGGCGATCATAAACACCACTGCAACACTTGGTGATACCAGCACACTCCGTCCCTTATTGAAAATTGTTGCCGTGACAGTATCTGGACCTCTGGGCAGCGTTGATACTTTCGCATTATTGGACGACGGGTCAACAGCAACATTTATTGAGTCAGAGGTTGCCGACCAGATAGGTGCAAAGGGCCCAGCAGCGCAAATTCACCTTGATTGCGTAGGAGGTTTATCTCGTGATAGCGCTATACATTATGTTGATTTTGAAATAAAAGGTAAACACACATCTGAAACTTTTTTGATTCGCAGGGTGCGTTCCATAAAACATTTAGGTTTATTACGACAGTCGGCTACACGTGCTAGCTTAAGCTCATATTCTCATTTGTGTGACTTAACGGACGAGTTGTGCTATGTGGATGCTAAACCCACAATAGTGATAGGTGTAGACAACTGGCATTTGAGTGCTGCATCTGAGACTAGGCAAAGCACTAAATCGCAACCCGTTGCTATAAGAACTGCTTTAGGTTGGGTGGTTTTTGGTTTTTCTAATAGTAGAACTAAACCTATTGAGCTTGCATATCACGTGACCCTAAGTGAACATAGCGACCCACGTCAAGAGTTGGAGATTTTAATCAAAGAGCAATACAAATTAGATGCCATAGGAATCACTAAACATGAACCTCGCAGCATAGGTGATCAACGCGCGCTTCAAATTTTAAACACAACCGCTCGCCGATTACCTAGCGGTCATTTCGAGGTAGGATTACTTTGGAAGTCAGACAACCGACCTTGCCCTGATAGTTATCCTTTAGCACTGTCTCGTTTCAAAAGCCTAGAGCTAAAAATGTCAAAGGATTTAGAGTTTGCTAAAAGGTATAGGGCTAATATCGACGACATGCGGGCTAAAGGGTTTGCTGAGGAGTGTACAGGACAGTCACCCACGTCGGTTTGTTGGTATTTGCCGCATTTCGGAGTGGTAAATCCTAACAAACCGGGCAAACTTCGTATTGTTCATGACGCAGCTGCTAAAGTCCAGGGTGTGTCTCTAAATTCTATGCTTCTTTCGGGTCCAGATTTTTTACAACCTCTATTAGGAATTTTGATGCGTTTTAGAGAGGGTAAAGTTGCCTTGTCCGCCGATATAAAGGAGATGTTCCCGCAGGTGAAAATCCAGGTCTGCGACCGCGATGCACAGCGTTTTCTCTGGCGCGATGATCCTGCGGGTCCAATAAAAATCTTCCGAATGTCGTCTATGATTTTTGGGGCATGTTCTAGTCCATCTACGGCGATTTACATACTCAACCGAAACGCATCGGAATTTATAGCCGAATTTCCGCAGGCTGTGGAAGCTATCACTTCTGATACCTACATGGACGACTACATCGGAAGTGTAGATGTCCCTACGGAGGACGCCGCTCGATTGGCAGCTGAAATCGTAGAGGTTCATAAGCGCGGAGGATTCGAGATGCGCGGTTGGGTGTCGAATGAGCCCGGCGCACTCAATCAGCTGCCAAGCGAGTTGTTGTCTGACGTCTCACTAGCCAATCGTCGTAGTGTAGAGTTAGGTAGTTTACCGTGTTCAGTTACCACCACACGTACTCTAGGTCTTATATGGAAACCATCTCAGGACATAATCAGTTTTAACTCCAGCATTAAGGATACTCCTGACCATTTCACAAAACGTGTAGTGTTAGCCCACGTCATGCGCATTTACGACCCACTAGGCTTTTTAGTTCCCATTGTAGTAAGAGGCCGGATTTTATTTCAAAATTTGTGGCGCAAGAACCTTGATTGGGATGAGAAGCTATCACAGGCTGACCAGGAAACTTGGCTCGAATGGTTTGAGCGCCTTAAACCCATTTCGAAATTGGTAGTTCCACGGTGCTATAATTTGTATGGGTTCTCGGAGCTGGAGTTGCATGTGTTTTGTGACGCTAGCGAGCTGGCACACGCCGCCGTTGCCTATTGGAGATTTGTGCTTTCCAATGGTGACGTGAAACTGGCGCTGATAGCTAGCAAGGCACGTGTGTCTCCGTTGAAACCAGCTTCGATCCCGCGTCTGGAACTCCAAGGCGCCTTGATAGCTGCTCGACTTGCTACTGGGATTTGTGAATCCCACCGTTTTAAACCGAATCGACGTGTATTTTGGTGCGATTCCATGACCGTATTAGGATGGCTGCGCAGTGATGCGAGAAATTATAAACCTTTTGTTGCACATCGTGTAGGAGAGATCTTGGAAATCACTAGTGTAGATGAATGGCGTTGGGTTCCAACCGAGCTAAACGTGGCTGACGATGCGACGAGGGGGAAGGCCAACATTGAACCACGTTGGTTATATGGCCCGAACTTTCTCCTGGCTCCCACTACTGAGTGGCCTTCAGAGCCCAATGTCACAGCGCCGGTAGCCTTTGGAGAGGAGGAGCTCAAGCCATCCCTCCGTCAGTCAAAATCATTGCTTCAATCACAATCACGTGGCACAGAATACATTAACGTCACTAGTTCCCATCAGTTGTCCTTACCTGTAGTAGCTAACATTACCCATTTTAGCTCTTGGATTAGGCTGGTAAGGGCAACAGCTAGAACCCATAAATTCATTGCTGCCATTTTCAAAAATCATCGGGGTCGTGAGTTCCAAAATGTTTGGGTTCGGGGTATTTGTTTTAAAGATATTTCTAACCGCGGTTCACAGCCGGATGTCACTACTCCAACCGCTCCAGTACCTTTGATCTCTGAAGACATCGTTCAAGCGGAGCTCCACATTTTGGCTAGCAGTCAGATTAGCGCCTTCGGGGAAGAACTGCTTCGTCTATCACGTGGGCAGCCCATATTGAAGGGCCGACTAGCCAAATTGTCGCCGGTACTTAGGTACGGAATAATCCGCCTCGCAGGTAGAACGTCAGCCATCTCTAACAGCCAGCCTATGATTTTAGAAGGGAAAGAGCCAGCCGTTCGTCTTTTAATCGCCCACTACCACCAAAAGTTTGCGCACGCCAATACTGAAACGGTGATAAACGAGATGCGGCAACAGTATTGGATTATTGGACTAAGGAACGCCGTGAGGGCAGTAGTACATAGGTGCCAGCTATGCAAGTTGCTGAAGAGTCCAACCCTACAACCACCCATGGGAGACTTGCCAGAGGCGAGACTTGCTCATCATCGACGTGCCTTCACGTTCACCGGCGTGGACTACTTCGGGCCCGTATCCATTTCCATTGGGCGGCGGCGTGAGAAGCGATGGGTCGCCTTATTTACGTGCCTGGTAACCAGAGCGATCCACCTCGAGATCGTAGCCAGCTTGTCCGCAGATTCCGCTATTATGTGCCTACGACGCTTTATCGCTCGACGTGGTACACCGACAGAAATTTTCTCAGACAACGGGACGTCGTTTGTGGGAGCAAATCGGGAGCTGAGAGCTTTGTATGATGCCGCGGTACCAGATTTTGCAGCACATGAGAGTATTAAGTGGCGTTTTATCCCCCCATCAGCGCCCTTCATGGGCGGAGCTTGGGAGCGACTGGTTCGGTCGGTTAAATCCGCCCTGAGAGTAACCTTGAGAGAACGGGCACCGAAAGAAGAGGTTCTGGCGACTCTTCTGGCTGAAGCCGAGGCTGTAGTGAATACGCGCCCACTGACACACGTCTCCCCAGACGGCAACTACCCGGAGGCGCTGACCCCTAATCATTTTTTGCTAGGGGATTCATCCGGTCGCCCCTTCCCAGCCGAGGATTTGACGGATGCAGCTTTGATTGGTCGGAGCGGGTGGAGGAAGGCACTCCGGCTGAGCGATCACTTTTGGCGCCGTTGGGTGTCCGAATATCTGCCCACCTTGGCACCCCGCCGCGTACCGGGAGTAGATGCCGCCGTTAGAGTTGGCGACCCGGTCCTCATTGGTGACGGGGATTTGCCGAGGGGGACCTGGCCACGCGGCGTGATTGCGGCTCTGCACCCGGGGCGTGACGGAGTTGTGCGGGTAGTTGATGTCCGGACCCCAGCAGGCACATTGCGGCGGCCATTAAAAAAGATAGTTCTCTTGTAAAAAAGGGGAGCATGTGCCCGATTGGCACCTTTTTGATAATTTGTCTATGTTTTTATATATTTTTCCTTTTTTTACATTGTCTATTTTCGATATGATTTTGTTAGTTTTTTCTTGGCATTAAAAAAGTTACGTTACATACGGAAAGTTGGGTTTTATTTAAAAAATCTTCAAATTTGATGATAATCCATCCGTTCAGTAACACCTTCTTTATGGAAATCATCGTTTAGTATTTATATGACAACGTTTTCAGTTTGTGCAAAGCCATTGCCATGACAGCCGTTGCTTTGAGCTATCTATTAACTCTCTTGCGGGATAACATAGCTAACACTTATTGTTATATTCACTCATTTTATATGGGTATGATAATCTTTGATCTCCCCGCTCATTAAGTTGCCTACACATGTATCGCGTTTCTTTTTAATATTTTTTTGGACTTTATTTGCCAGCCATCCGCTGCAGTAAGCAATTGCGGCGCTACTCTCAACATTGGCTGATGTTCTGCCTTCAATCAATTCGTTAATATTAACAAGAGGAATATTTAAATGTTTCTCATCAATTTCCAAAAGCTTTGAATCATCTGAAAAGCTATCTCGTTGAATACTTAAAAAATATTTTAATGATTGAAGACAAGCGCTATTATCCTTTTCATAATGGCTCCTACCAAATGTGAATATGTTAAGTAATTTATCACAAGCGTCTTAAGCGCACCTTTGAATGCTGGCACATTTCGCATGGTGTTACTGTGGCCATGAGTTCTTATTGCCCCAAAGAAATTCTCTAAGGGATCTTGGTTAAATTGTCTTAATAATAGTGACACTATTCCTAGGGACTCAAAATGTTCCGTTTTCAGCTGGAATCCTACAAGCGTAAATCTTTCATCCAACTGGTCAACTACTCCGACATACGTGAAAATAATATTATGTAGCACATTTTGAATGTACTGCCATTTAGCCACTTTTGCTTTGCAATATGCATAATTTATTGGAGGTCATTTAAAAAGTTTTTCGACGTAGCGTTGATGTTTATATTTTCACGCAAAGCGTCCTAATTTGTTATTGATACCTAATTTGTTTTTCATCAATTTCCAAAAGCTTTGAATTATCTGAAAAGCTATCCCGCTCAATACTTAGAAATATTTTAAAGATTGAAGGCAAGCGCTGTCATCCTTTTCACAATTGGCTCCAACCGAATGTGAGTATGTTAAGTAATTTATCAGAAGCTTCTTAAACGCACCTTCGAATGCTTGAACATTTCGCATGGTGTTACTGTGGCTATGAGTTCTTATTGCCCCAAAGAAATTCTCTAGGGGATCTTGTTTCTTATGTTCCAGTCTATTATTAAATGGTCATTTGTGGTTACTTTTTACATTTTCTGGTTTTGTTTACAATAATAATACGATTCTTTTTCTTTTTATCACTTTTACCCTAGATATGTTTTTTACTGATTAACTTCCTGTGTTCAGTTTTAAATGAAGAATACGATTGAATGATTAAGTAAACAATCAATGATTTCGTCTCTATGCAACCTACGAGAGAGGAAACTTAAATTGATATTTGTCATAACAATTAATGATATGTAATTTCTTAATCCTTCCTTATGGACATCATCGTTTAGTATTTTTATGACAATGTTTTCAGTTTGTGCAAAGCCATTGCCATGACAGCCGTTGCTTTGAGCAATCCATTAACTCTCTTGTGGGATACCATAGCTAACACTTATTGTCATATTCACTCATTTTTATATGAGTATGAAAATTTTTGATCTCTCTGCTCATTAAGTTGCTTACACATGTATCGCATTTCTTTTTTAATATTTTTTTTTACTTTCTTTGCCAGTGATCCGCTGCAGTAAGCAATTACGGCGCTTCTCTCAACATTGGCTGATGTTCTGCCTCCAATCAATTCGTTAATATTAACAAGGGGAATATTGAAATGTTTCCCATCAATTTCCAAAAGCTTTGAATTATCTGAAAAGCTATCCCGTTCAATACTTAAAAATATTTTAAGGATCAAAGACAAGCGCTGTCATCCTTTTCACAATTTGCTCCAACTAAATGTGAATATGTTAAGTAATTTATCACAAGCGTCTTAAGCGCACCTTCGAATGCTTGCACATTTCGCATGGTGTTACTGTGGCCATGAGTTCTTATTGCCCCAAAGAAATTCTCTAAGGGATCTTGTTTTTTATGTTCGAGTCTATTATTTAATCATTGCTGGTCATTTGTGGTTACTTCTTACATTTTCTGGTTTTGTTTACAATAATCATAAGATATTTCTTCATTTTATCGCTTTCACCTTTGATATTTTTCTGACTGATTAATTTCCTATGTCCAGTTTTAAATGAAGAATGCGATTAAACGATTTAGTAAACAATCAATGATTTCGTCTCTATGCAACCTACGAGAGAGGAAACTTAAATTGATATTTGTCATAACACTTAATGATATGTAATTTCTTAATCCTTCTTTATGGACATCATCGTTTAGTATTTATATGACAATGTTTTCAGTTTGTGCAAAGCCATTGCCATGACAGCCGTTGCTTTGAGCAATCCATTAACTCTCTTGCGGGATAACATAGCTAACACTTATTGTCATATTCACTCATTTTTATATGAGTATGAAAATCTTTGATCTCTTTGCTCATTAAGTTGCTTACACATGTATCGCATTTCTTTTTTAATATTTTTTTTTACTTTCTTTGCCAGCGATCCGCTACAGTAAGCAATTACGGCGCTTCTCTCAACATTGGCTGATGTTCTGCCTTCAATCAATTCGTTAATATTAACAAGAGGAATATTTAAATGTTTCTCATCAATTTCCAAAAGCTTTGAATCATCTGAAAAGCTATCCCGTTCAATACTTAAAAATATTTTAAGGATTAAAGCAAGCGCTGTCATCCTTTTCACAATTTGCTCCAACTAAATGTGAATATGTTAAGTTATTTATCACAAACGTCTTAAGCGCACCTTTGAATGCTTGCACATTTCGCATGGTGTTACTGTGGCCATGAGTTCTTATTGCCCCAAAGAAATTCTCTAAGGGATCTTGGTTAAATTGTCTTAATAATAGTGACATTATTCCTAGGGACTCAAAATGTTCCGTTTTCTGCTGCAATTCTACAAGCGTGAATCTTTCATCCAACTGGTCAACTACTCCGACATACGTGAACATAATATTATTATGTAGCACATTTTGAATATGCTGCCATTTTGCCACTTTTGCTTTGCAATATGCATAATTATTGGAGGTAATTTAAAAAGATTTCACGACGTAGCGTTGATGTTTATATTTTCACGCAAAGCGTTCCTAATTTGTTTTTGATACCTACCTATTTTGTTTCCCATCAATTTCCAAAAGCTTTAAATTATCTAATAAGTTATCCCGTTCAATACTTAAAAATATTTTAAAAATTGAAGGCAAGCGCTGTCATCCTTTTCACAATTTGCTCCAACCGAATGTGAATTTGTTAGGTAATTTATCAGAAGCGTCATAAACGCACCTTAGAACGCTTGCACATTTCGCATGGTGTTACTGTGGCCATGAGTTCTTATTGCCCCAAAGAAATTCTCTAAGGGATCTTGTTTTTTATGTTCGAGTCTATTATTTAATCATTGCTGGTCATTTGTGGTTACTTCTTACATTTCCTGGTTTTGTTTACAATAATCATAAGATATTTCTTCATTTTATCGCTTTCACCCTAGATATTTTTTGACTGATTAACTTCCTTTGTCCAGTTTTAAATGAAGAATACGATTGAATGATTTAGTAAACAATCAATGATTTCGTCTCTATGCAACCTACGAGAGAGGAAACTTAAATTAATATTTGTCATAACAATTAATGATATGTAATTTCTTAATCCTTCTTTATGGAAATCATCGTTTAGTATTTTTATGACAATGTTTTCAGTTTGTGCAAAGCCATTGCCATGACAGCCGTTGCTTTGAACAATCCATTAACTCTCTTGCGGGATAACATAGCTAACACTTATTGTCATATTCACTCATTTTTATATGAGTATGAAAATCTTTGATCTCTTTGCTCATTAAGTTGCTTACACATGTATCGCATTTCTTTTTTAATATTTTTTTTTACTTTCTTTGCCAGCGATCCGCTGCAGTAAGTAATTACGGCGCTTCTCTCAACATTGGCTGATGTTCTGCCTTCAATCAATTCGTTAATATTAACAAGAGGAATATTTAAATGTTTCTCAACAATTTCCAAAAGCTTTGAATCATCTGAAAAGCTATCCCATTCAATACTTAAAAATATTTTAAGGATTATAGGCAAGCGCTGTCATCCTTTTCACAATTTGCTCCAACTAAATGTGAATATGTTAAGTAATTAATCACAAGCGTCTTAAGCGCACCTTCGAATGCTTGCACATTTTGCATGGTGTTACTGTGGCCATGAGTTCTTATTGCCCCAAAGAAATTCTCTAAGGGATCTTGGTTAAGTTGTCTTAATAATAGTGACATTATTCCTAGGGACTCAAAATGTTCTGTTTTCAGCTGGAAGACATGTTGACAAGCGTAAATTATTCATCCAACTAGTCAACTGCTCTGACATACGTGAACATATTATGTAGCACGTTTTTTATTATTATTTGTTACTCCGAAGAATGTACCTTACCGTCATTTGCTATTTTACGCATATTTTGCTTTATTATTATTTTATTTTCAACCGTGGTCGTCCCACTGCAGGGCAAAGGCCTCCCTACCCTCCTTCCACTCCTCACGGTTCAATGCTCCTTGCGGCCAATCCTTCCAGTAGGAGTCCAGCTCATCCCGCCATCTCCGTCTGGGCCTGCCGCGTTGTCGTTTGACGTTATGTGGGATCCACTCAGTGATAGCCCACATCTCGTTCGACATGCGGCAGACGTGTCCAGCCCAGTTCCATTTCAAGCTAGCAGCTTTTTGTCCCACGTCGGCGATTTGGGTTTTGGAGCGCAGCTCACTGTTTCTTATTCGGTCCGACAATTTGAAACCTAAGATGCTACGCTCCATAGCTCGCTGGCAAACCCCGAGTGCGGACTTCTGATGTTTTGTCAAAGACCAAGTCTCACCGTAGGTGAGGATGGGGAGAATACATACGTCCATTAGTTTCCTTTTAAGTGTTAAAGGAAGGTTACCTTTCATGAGATTTTTCATAGACCAATAGCTCCTCCAGGCGTTTTCGGTGCGTCTTGCAACTTCTAAATCTTGTCTCGCCTGGAAGGAAACTAATTGGCCTAGATAAAGGTACTCATGGACGTATGCAATCTCCTCGCCATCAACTTCTAGCCTACGTTTCATGCTATTCGTCATAAGCTTGGTCTTCGACATATTCATCTTCAGTCCGACCTCGAGGCTTGCCTGATTTAATTGTGTGATCATGGAACCTAGTTCCACTGCAGAGGGTGAGAAAAGGACAATGTCGTCGGCGAATCGAAGGTTTGTCAACCTTTTTTCACCGACAACAACTCCCTTTTCCTCCCAGTTTGCTGCTAGCTTTTTAAAAATCTCTTCTAGGGTGGCTGTGAAGAGTTTCGGAGACAGCGGGTCGCCTTGCTTAACCCCTTTGCATATGGGGAAGGGTTGTCCGAGCGTATCTAATTTTACGGCTGCTGTGCTGTTAATATAAATTTCCTGGAGTAGTTTAATGTAGGTGGGTTCAATGTCTTGATTGTGTAGGGCTTGGAATATAGCGGAATGTTTTATACTGTCAAAGGCCTTGGAATAGTCAACAAATGCTAGATAAAGGGGAAGTTTGTATTCGTGGTGCTTTTCTATTATTTGATTGAGGGTATGAAGGTGGTCGGTAGTAGAGAGGCCGCGTCGGAATCCTGCTTGTTCCGCAGGTTGACGTGAGTCCAGAGTACCAGCGATTCTATACTCTATGACCTTTATGAATGCTTTGTAAAGATGTGAAACGAGGCTTATGGGTCTGTAATTTGATAAATCTGACTTATCTCCCTTTTTATGGAGAAGAATTATATTAGAGTGGCAAAATTTGGCGGGGAATATTCCAGTTTCTAATATTGAGTTGAAGAGATTCGTTATTTTCGGTAATAAGACAGGCTCCCCAATTTTTAAGGCTTCGGTGGTAATGCCATCTTCGCCAGGACTTTTGCTGTACATCATGTTTGCTAGCGCGTGATGAACCTTGTAGCCTGTTATAGGCGGGATGTTTTCGGAACATGAATACACATTCGTTGCTAGCTGGGGAGCCATATCTTTTTCGGTATATAGGGATTTATAGTATTCGGAACAGATGCGAAGAATTGTTTGCCTATCGCCTTGTTTAGCACCGTTACAGTCCCTCAAACAGCTTATAGAGGTTCGTCCGGTCTCTGTATATAATATTTGGCTTTCGTCTCATTTAAAAGACTATTAATAGATGCTCTATTTGAAGCACGGCACGTCACGATACTCTATTTGTTCGGTGAACCATCGGGGAGACGGGTCTGAGCAGCCGCTCAACTGCCGTCTCTCTCTAGATCTATGTGCTCTATCTTAGGCCACATCATCGCTTCACATCAGGCGAGATAGTAGCCAAACAATTAAGTGTAAAAAACTCTTGGCGAAATAATGGAAACTAGTTACCTCTCTGCTCTGTTTCTTGCAACTGTTTTATTTATGTTTTTATTGGTTTCCTTACATTAGCTATTTTATCTAATGGAATCAGGCGTGGCGTTGCGTAAATTCCTGCCGCGAATATGTATGTTAGATACGAGTATAATGTAAGTAGATTATCATCTATCTCTTCGATAGATTATAATCTATCGAAAAATAATGCGACGGTTCACAATCCTTCGACAGTTAACAATCTCGCGTAGGATACATCTAAGTTTAACCACATGCCTAAGCATTAGCCAGCCAGTTTATTAAATGTTGTAATAGAAGCTATGACTGAATATCATTCAGGCCACTAGTTGAACGGTGCTTTTTAGTTAAGAGGCTAGGCTGTTAATTGAATGAATTAAGCTAGTTGGTTGGTTGGTTGGTTCGTGGACGGGATGGCGAAGAACAATACATAATTGCTTTATTTTTTGTTTTGATGCCCCTAAATAAAAATAGAATTAAAAAAAAAATAAGCTAGTTGGCTGCGACATATATATTTATTTGTATCTACGTAATACATGAAAGTTCAAGTTAGTTTAGTTTCTGTCAATGTTTAAAAATCCTACTGTAGAAATATTTCGAACACACTTTTGGACAACTTGGTAAGTTGTATTCCAATTGGTAAACCGTACAATGTCGCGTAACGTCCGCATGTATCATTCCAAGGCGGAGAGCACAACGCGGAAGGTTTCACCACGTGTCGCGTATCAGATCGTGCGCCAGTGTGCGCCTCACCTTACCGGGGAAAGTGACCTGAGAGCGAGAGTTCAATGCTCAATTTACTATCACGACTTAAAGGGGTGAACAGCCTTAATAATGAGCGTGTAACCCGAGCAACACCGACATCCTAGCACCAGTTACAGAGAGTTCCAGCTCGTCTCACATCGATAATTATATTCGTTATTAATGACCCCTTAAAATAAAACAAACCTAGTAAAGTTACAAGTAGAGTGCAACCCATAATTTCAAATTACAATGATTCCAAAGAGACATCCGTTTTCATAGTGGTCGATCTTTTGTAAAAACTTGATCAAGAATGTTTCATACTAGCTGTATCAGAAGTTTCCAATAGGTAAGTGGTAGTAGTGAGCGTACCATTCTGTGTTTTAATTTGTAGTGTTGATAAGTGCCTTGTGGTATCATTCTGCTTAGTACGAGTAATACCGTAGTAATATTTAGTTTTCTTTGGTAATACCTAAGTTATTTAAAAACGTATGCCTCGAGTTGTTAATGTTTCGAGTGCAGTATAATCTGTGAGTGTAGTGCAGTCTGAGTGCAATGCTATCCGGGAACCTTGGGTGGCACTCGCAGCTATTATCAGATCACCGATCAATACTTATCTGTATTGTATCGTCTCTTACAAAATACCTACATCATATAGGTATGTGGGTATACACATATCTGATGTATATTGTATACTGTTTAAGCATTACGACGTACATCCTTGAACAAATAAAAAAGGCGGATGGAATCTCGCTAAGCAACAACCGCAGTATAGCAATGGCGGTGGCGTTATGTTTGTTTGAGTTTTCATCATCATCAGCCCATCACGTTCCCACAGCTGGGACACGGGCCTTCTCTCACAGAGAGAGTATGGGCCATAATCCACCACGCTGGCCCAGTGCGGGTTGGTGGATGTCACATGTCCTTGATTTTTTGTGATAAATTCTTGGACACGCCGGTTTCCTCGCGATGTTTTCCTTCACCGTTTTTAGAGCTAGTGTTAAATCCGCACATAACTTATGAAAGTCAGTGGTGCGGGGCCAGCGGGATTCGAACTCGGTTGCGTCGGATCGAAAGTCGCACGTTCTCCCACTGAGCCACACGCGCTCTCTTTGTTTGCGTGCCGATGTCAAACTGATGTGATGGCCGATCGGCATAGCATGATGTAAATCTGTGCGTGATGCTTGTGTACGAAGAGCGAACCGGCATAGCTTCACTTTTGAATTTGGCGCCGAGACGTCCTTCTTTTTTTTTAGTCGTGCAAGCGTGCGTCATTAAATTCATACGCTTGTATTATTTTATAGGCGGCTACTCTCCGCTTGGTTCCCAATTTGCATGGGCCTTCGTCAGATGCATGCGGAAACAATTATTAAAAATCATTATCGTTATTTTCATTGATGTCTCCAGTCGTCTCTGGACGCTGCCATATCGAGAGACCGTTTCATTTTATAGGTATTTACATCCGTAATAAAGTAGTCGTATCGATATAAATGATAATATATTGAGATGCTATTTTCACTGCATTAAAAATGCCACACTAATGAAAAATGCAGACAATTATTCAGTTTAGTTATAATTTTTACTAATTTGTTGTCGCACTTATCTCACCGTATCTCACTATCATTCATTAAACTTTTAATTTTCTCTTGTTTAAAAAACAATATAACTTTTTCAAAAATGTTTTGTAGGCAGTCATTTTGTTGACTTTTAAAATTCAGAAATAGTCCAGGGTTATGAACATTTTCGGTAAAACAGAAAAGTCTGGGTGCTGCAACTTTAAGGGCGGGCGTGTTGTTACCATAAATTAAAAGACCTGCTCGTCCCATCACACAGTTATATAAACAAGATGTTTGTTGGAAAATATGTTTTTCAACACAAGCTTTTAACAAATTCCTAATCGGAACCGCGAACAGATTAAAATAAGCCCAAACACTAGTAGTTTACCATTACTCGTCAAGGAGTTCCATTCCCTTCCACCTGCCCACCTTCCGTCTCCATCATCAGATCAGCTGGCTGTCACCATAATATTGCATTGTCATCGAAGTTTGACAAGTATTCAAACTTTCAACACCGTAGGATTAGAGGAAGTGGTTCTAATTCAACTTACAAGGTTAGACCCAAACATTGAAAATTAAATAAAAGCGTAAAATCAGCTTTTTAATAAAATAAGTTTAATGACATTGTTTATCGAACTCCGGCTTATTAAAGCTTCGTAATATTATCAGTTAACAACTCAATAAAACTGGCGAGCGGCGGCGACGCCGACGGTGCGAACCTGCCCCCCTATATGTCCCTCAAGCGCCAATCGTATATCGTGTTGAGCTCAAATTAAAGTACCTATAGCTTCACTGCGACTAATGAGATGCGGTCCAATTATTGTCAGTTTAGGCAAGAAATCGATTTAATCTCATTAATTTACACCAAAATACGATAACTACAAGTTGAGATAAGCTTAATGGGACAATATATGGCATCATAAGACATTGTCGCAGTGATTTTACACCATAATCTGAGCTCAACACGATACACGATTGTCGCTTGAGGGAGATATGGGTACAGGTGCTAGTTACTCCTCAATAAAACGTAATAACATAACATTTTATTTGGTGTAATATAATTTGCAGCCGGGCTAACTCGCGGAGACTTCGAGCGTGGATACAAGAAAAAAGAGAATTGGTATTTACAAATGAATTTAATTAGGTGACTTTCAATATGTACAAGGCAGGAAAACTGGCCTGAGCAGGACGATAGGACGGGTAGAACTGGAGGAGCAGGAACTGAAGAAGGGCCTCGGGGCTTCCAGGCGGGTCGACGTTCACCGGCCGGCTTGCTCCAGTAGCGGGTAAGAACAGGAAAGCGTAGAGGTTGAAGATGAAACGTGAAGGTGAAGAAAAGGGCTGCGTAGTAGGCAGCCCTTCAAGACAGGATTAATAATATTATACCCCACCAAGACACAAGTTTGCGCATTCACTGCAAAAAGGACTCCATTCTTTGTAGCTCCACGATTTCAGGGCGTTCCTCTTAAGATCTCAGATAGCCTTGGGATTTTGGGTGTCGACATCTCTAGTGAGGTCCAGTTTCGGAGTCACTTGGAGGCTAAAGCGAAACTTGCTTCAAAAAAGCTGGGTGTGCTGAACAAGGCGAGGCCATATTTCACGCCGAGGCAACGGCTTCTGCTTTACAAAGCTCAAGTCAGGCCCCACGTGGAGTATTGTTTTCACTTGTGGAACGGCGCACCCAAGTATTTGCTTCAGCCTCTTGACTCCATACAGCGAAGAGCCATTAGGATTGTCGATGATCCCAAGGTGTCTGATAAATTATTGCCACTTAGCCTCCGAAGAGATATCGGTTCGCTTTGTGTGTTCTACCGCCTTTATAATGGGGAATGTTCTGAAGAGCTTTTTGACTTGCTTCCGCCTTCCCAATTTATCCACCGCACATCTCGCCATCGTCAAAAAACTCACCCCCACATCTTACAAAACTGGACTTCCCACACCACACGCTTCACTCGCACTTTCTTTCCGCGCACTTGTAAGATGTGGAACGACCTACCTTTGTCGGTATTTCCTTTGAGCTACAACATGGAGTCCTTTAAAAGGGGAATTAATAGAGTCCTTAAGGGTCGGCAACGCATCAGCAATGCCTATGGTGCTGCAGATGTCCATAGGCGACGGTAACCGCTTACCATCAGCCGGGCCGTATGCTTGTTTGCCGACACATTAAATAAAAACAAAATATATATATAAATTCTCAATATTTTATGAATTTTTAGAATATGGAGTAGCGTGATCTAAAGATTTTCTCGAGTGACAGCTGGTTCAAAAATCAAGAAAGAACGAAAATCTATTAAATTTTTTATGTATGGACAGGGCGTGATCGTAGACAAACCTTCATGTAGTAATCATAAAGGTTTGCCACGTTACAAATTGTTATTGCAAAAGATTTGGCATAATATCATAAGATTACTATAATTGCATCACACTAATATGCATTGTATCATCATCTATCTATACATATACAATGCTTTGTCCTGAATGACTGACTGACGGATCAACGCACAGCCTAAACCGCTGATCGTAGAGACTTGAAACTTGGACGGTGTGTTCTTTTTATGACCTAGGCATCTGATAAGAAAGGATTTTCCGAAATTCTACCCCTGAGGGGTCAAAAAGGGGACAAAGTTTGTATGGAACAACGTCTGCATAAACCTTTTTTTAACAGATGTCATGGAAGACGTGTTTCGTATTTTATTGCAATTCATACCCTAACGGGGTTAAAAAGGGGGAGAAAGTTATTTTGGCGGTGATTTGCTTCAAAGTTGATATCAATACTCCATAGTGCTACATTTACATTTTCTTTTGACACATGTTTGAAAACTCAATCCGATTTTATTAAAAAAACGTTGAACTCACTTAAAAACATAAGCAATACTCTTTAAAATTGGAATGCCTTGAAAGTCACCGTACTATATTAGTATCTCATTTGAAGGTTTCTAAGCTTAAAGAGGTTATGCACTTTTATTCAAATTTCGAACTCTACGTGTCCACACGGACATGTTTGATTGTAAGCAGTTCGACATTTGAAATGGTAAGGTCTAGAACGTTTTGGTTATAAATTATACGAATTCCACATTAAAAAAAAAACATGTATAGTACATATAAAGGATGTTTTTTTTTAAACTCGCAACATTATTTTTACAGACTGTCAATTTTACACTGACAATGTCAATTTTGACTGTTGATTTACAGTCCGTATGTTTTGCCATTATACCATGAATGGACTGGCGCCAGAACAACGCTTGCAAATTGTGTATCAATTCCCTAGTAAAAGTTCTGTTATAATAGTAATGTTAAGAGAACAACTCACTTTTCTTATATATATTAGACTGAACGTGTATAGAGAGTGATTTTGTATAATAATATTTCTTGGCATGCTGAACAAACAAAACTGCCCGAATAAATTGCTAGATCTAGAAAATTTTCTGATACCTCAGTTAGGTCTTACATACAGGGCACGAAAAGCAAAACATGACACATTGTTTGACTTGGTCTTCACAAAAGTTGCATTGAATGTGGGAATATAAATAATGAAAATGAAAGTAGTTATATTGTATGTTCTTTCAAGATATTATGTTTGTAAATACATCAAAATATATATTGATATTACTGTGCCGTTGGCAACCCTAGCTGAAGCTGACCCTAAAATAAAAAATACTTTTACCAAACAGGTTTATGGCTTTTCGACCGACAAACAGATGTTGCATCAAAATCGCTTAGATGAGGTGTAGCAATCGATTCTGCGCCGGCAATTAAATATAATCGGTATGATAATAAATAAATTCTATGAACCATTCTTTTTGCAACATTTTTCTGTGGAATCTTCTACAAAGCTGCGTATATCATTATGAAAAAACTAACTGGCACAGGTCTATAAAATAAATATTTTAAATGTTGATATATCTATGTTATATATGTCACTGTAAAATTGTAAATACCGTTAGATTATAATGTATCTTAATCTATCTCGCGAGATTATAAACTGTCGAAAGACTGTGTTTGATTGTAAGCAGTATGTTACATACTGCTTACAATTTACAAACGTATAAGGGGCAGCCCTCGGTAGGTTAGGGAGAACGAGCGAACATGTATAGTATACTCACATATGTTTATGATTAACAGTTTCACTTCGATAGATTATAATCTACCGAAAAATAATGCGACGGTTCACAATCTTTCGACAGTTTACAATCTCGCGAGGTAGATTATAATCTAACGGTATTTACAATTTTATGGTGACAATACCTGTAACAAGAATCAATACAATCAAATGGTCTTCTTTATTTATTGAGTGAACTTTTAGCTCTGTCGTGTCAAAGTTAAATGCTTAAACTTTGACTTAGTATTCAACTTAGACCATTCTAAATTATTGTACCTTGATCTTTCAGTCATACGTATATATGTAATGCAAAGAATTATGTCATAGCAAGCTTACTTACAGTACTGTGCGAATTAATGCAAACGAAAACGATAATTTGAAAAAAGCTTGTAACTAAAAACCCCTGACACAAAAATCTATAAAGAGTAAAAACGGCTTAACCGATTTTGATAAAACATGTCTAATGTCTAAGAACCAGATAGTAAACCTGCTTTTAAATAAAAACCTGCATCAAAATCGATTCAACCGTTTAAGAGCTACGGTGCCACAGACAGACAAACAGACAGGCACACATGGTGATCAAACTTATAACACCCCTCTTTTTTGCTTTGGGGGTTATAAAGTAACATTTTTAAGTTACAAACGAAGAAAAACAGATGTGCTGTGCTGGTCTTGCAATCATATCTGGGTTACAGCCTCAATCATTTTTGTTTGAGCAATCTAAATATTTTACGTTTAAGTGTACGAGCTTTCACTCAAGCTTTTACAAACCTCAGATTTTCCATTGTTTTTAGATCCTAAGTTGGCTTGGCCTGGCCATTCAGGACATGGTATTATTTTGACTTCCGACACGAGGCACGGGGCCGAATCTTGTTGAAAATCGGAAGTACGATTAAATTTTAAGAACATGTTTTGTGGTTACGTTTCTTATATCTTTTTTACCGTATCTCAGGCCGATCCAAGGTACGATGAACTCTCAGAAATACAGAGACTTGCAAGAACAAAGATTTGCAGCTGGAAACTGAACTAAAAAAATTAATGCCAATGGCAAGTAGTTCAAGGCGACGGCGGCGACTTAGTCTAAGTCATCGTCTTTCTTTTAATTATGATTCTTTCTATTATTATTTAAATAAAAATAATTAAGTTTTAGAAAAAAAAAACTGACTTCAAGACCTATATTTTTACTTTTGTTGATTTTATCAAAAAGTGCTGTATCAATTTCGATAAAATTTTCATTTTTTTACTTGTTATAAATCTACGTTTGACCACCATCTCGCCTGATGTTAAGCGACGATGTGACCATGGACCCATCTTTGAAGTACGACCTACCAAAAAAAAAAAGAACCATCAATATCAATTTATAGGCGAAGTAATCGCGCAACAAACATAAAAATAAAAAAAACGTACAGTGGAATTGAGAACCTCCACCTTTTTGAAGTCGCTTACCAATAAAAAAAGATAATATAAGCCCCATTATAAACACACCATAGCATTGTTTTGGTACATCAACCAAATAGCATTACACTACGGACCAGTGTAAAAGTCAACATGCAACCACTGGTTTCGATTGTAGACCCGATGATTGGCTTTCTTCCGTGAATTTATAATTAAGACGCGGTGTTAGGACGTCTATGTGGTTACGTGATATTGTGTAGGCGAATTTCATTTTATGATTTTATTTGATTCACTTGTTAGTTGGAGTCGCATATTAATAATATCTGACTAACCCCCCCTGCCCGACGACAGTAGGAACACTGTCTTGCAAGATACAGTTTACGTACTAGTTTGTAAGACAGAGGTCCAAAAAATTGTTAAATCTAGCCTTGTAATATCTTGCTTAAAACCAGTCCATGTTAAAATTAACATTAAAACTGTAATAGCAACTAAGGTTTTATGGTTAATAAACTATCATTATTATTATTATGTCGCTATTTTTCACGGGTTATACACCCGGTCCTTTGGAATAGGCTTGCGTCGGGACATGAGTCCAACACGTAGAGGCCTCTAAGAGCATTTAATTTATAGGTAATGGGCAACACTTATCGAGGACTGTCTCTAAGTGCATCATTGAAGATGCAATCAAACAGCCCCCGATAAATGCGAGGACTATTATTGGAGATATGGAAATTACTTATGATTGGGCTTTTGAAGTGAATTGGATAAGAACCGGTCTATGATATGAGACCTCCTTATTATTATTATATCCTTTCGTATAGAAAGGAGATTATAAGAGCCGCGAGTAGTCCTTCGTTTAGAACGGCGAATCCTTTAGCTAATTGCGAAAATTACAGCAAAACGGTGATGTTTTAATTTTCTTAACAGCGCAGCGGTTTAGATTTGATATCTTCTGTCCCTTTTATGTATGTCTCGCGGTGGAGTACGAAACAACGGACGTGCGTTCGAAACGTGATCCGGACTCAAAGGATAGCCGTGAGAAGCAGTCCTTCGAGTATAAACGGTAATCCTTTGGTTAATTACGAAAATTACAGCAAAATGGTGAAAACATTTTGGAGAATTCTCAACGTCACATTTCTTTTTTCCAGTAGAATGGAAGGCTTAGTCCAAAAAACAATAATAACAATAATTTTGGGTCTTTAGACATTGACTTAAAATACGAGCATATATTTAAGTACCTAATTAAGCCTTTTTTTCATTGTATTACCGTATACCTCGGAGTCCATGTCTTTACAGCGAGTGTTGTTCATTACCTTTTTGGTTTTGCCATATCTCTCTCTCTCTCTCTATCACGCACACACACACTGAAAACTGTATAAAGAGCCTTTCAATCCCGCGGAATTTAATGCAGCTCTCACGCCACACACTTCCTGGACCTGCTTAATGTTATTTGTGTTACATAAAGTTCACAAAGATGGAAAATGGAAAGTAAAAGAGTACACGTAATGTGCGGAAATGCATGAAAATATGAATAAAATGTTGATGGAGCGAAAGAGACAAGCAAGGATGAAGTAAAATGGTTTGATAGATAGATAGATAGATGAACGCTTTATTGCAAACATTAAATTAAAGACATTACATAAAAACAATTAAAGAAAGTGTTGGGCGGCCTTATCGTTAAAAGCGATCTCTTCCAGGCAACCTTTGGATGGAGAGGAATTATCAAAATGTTATGTTATGAAAGTTAAAATGTTATGAATTATCAAAAACGGGGATGTAAGGTCTCCAATAACAATAACAACAATTTATGTATGGTTTGTTCCTCTCTTCAAGTCGGCACATAATTTACCTGGGGCAATGGTAGTGGAAAACCTAAGAATAATACTGGCGCGGCGGCTAATTCGGCCAAGCAGCTCACGCGGCGGAAATATGCTAACCTCGGTAGCGGTTACATATTTGAGCCAATTACGACTCAAATACTTTTGTGACCGGGAGCTCATCGTATTTTCAAAAGTCTGTCAGAGCGCCTGACCGACGCGACGCGTGACCAAAATGCTGGGACTTATTTGGCTCAACGTATCAGTATTGCAATCCAACGGGGCAATACTGCCAGCATCTTGGGTACGCTGCCAACTGGTTGGAGCATTTGAGCTATCTACAGGCCTTTCATGGTCTATGGATTGTCCAATTGCTTCTCCTTGTAAGTAGTTAGTTTAGTTTCAGTAAGTAAAGTGTGGAGTTGTTTTCAGTAATAAAGGCATTCGCCCCTTTAAAAAATACCTAAGTAGTTGCTGCTACTTACAATCTCAGATACAAAACGTATAAAAAGACGCAACTCATCTTACGTCCCCTGAGCATTGATCTTAAAGATGGCATCTCGGTTTCCCACCATTGTGATGCGGATGGAAAAGCGACAATCACCATGTAAGTTCAAGAACGTTTTCTTCCCACGAGTTTGTCAAAGAACACGCCTGAGCAGGTTATGGTCGATTTACAATCGCACAAAGATTATTACAATGTAAAATCTTTGCCCTGCCACTGTCAAGCTTTTCCGAGAATTTAGATGGTAGAGACAAGTATGTCATAATACTCCCCGTTGAGCTATAATGCATTTTTGGAAGTTATCTGTTCACGTCTTACCTCCAGCTCGCACTTTTCGCATGGAATCTGGCAGTTATATACTCGTAGATTTTATAATTATGAAAAAATGTTTGTTTTACGTGTAGACTTTTATTTTTTGTATATTGTTTGTTAATTATATTTTATAATTATTATTATAAAAAAAATATGCAGTAAGGTGATGCTGATTGACATGAAATAATCAGGATCACCTTCTTACACGACCGACTTCAAAAAAGGAGGTGGTTCTCAATCGACGGTGTTTTTTTTTGTATGTTTGTTACCCTATTACTCCGCCAATTATGAATTGATTTTTATGATTCGTTTTTTGGTTGATAGGACATACTTCAGAGGTAGTTCCATATTAATTTTATTAAAAGTGATTTAGTACTTATTGAAAACCATAACAAAAAACAAAAAATATAAGTTTATTTAATGAAGTTGGTTCTCGTTTATTTTTAATTATTATTTACAATAGGTTATCACATGTAGATATCGCCCTTTCGCCTTTTAAACAAGTGTCACATCTGGACGCGATACACTATAACGATATCAAGCAAATGGTGGGAATGTAGCAGCAACGCCTTCTGCAATTTGAGAGACTTGCTGTTGACCGCGTAAGAGATTTCTATCTCGCATAAGAAGATAATAGATGCGTACGCGCAGATACGAAGCGTGGGCGCAGCTAGGATTTGGTATTGGGGCTGAAGGTCTTTTCGTAAATATTGGCATTTCACCAATCGTGGGCTCTAAATTGGAATTATTTGATTCTCTACGAAATTCAACTGAAGATATGAAAACGGCACTAATATATTTTTAGAAAGGAGGTGATGAAAGTGTATCTATATTTTGTTTTAGTGTCCGCCCGTATAATGAGACCGACTTCTGATGATATTTTTTTATTTTTAGATAACCATACTTCATAAACTGACCGTTCAAATTCCTCAAATCAGAATCCGATTTTATTCAACGCGGACGTACTCGTATAATTCATGATTCTCATAACGAGGAATATATTTACAACCACTAAAACCTAATTCGCCCACGCAATGACTCAGAAACGAGGCGGTGAACAATCTGTTTCATCTACAAGAAGTGTAATCTTGGATGTAACGGCTCGTCTCACGATTAGATTGTCTTTCGAGGTATTTGCAGGCTTTCCCTAGTCAAAGCACAATGTTGGACCTCGGTGGTCGGCTACGATGTGAAATCATGTTAATTTCCTTATTGCCCAAATTCTCTATATTGCTATTATCACAGAATACTAAGGGACAGAAGCATCACTCCGCAAAGAAATTTAAACCAATAGCGACTCTGGCTATGACGCAATAAAATTCAATTCAACTCGCGTAGCGCTGCATACCTACCAGTCATATTAATCTACAGAGCGCCTCTCTTTCTATCGCATAGCTCTTATATCTTCTAACGCGGCACGTGTAACGACGAGCGACCCGCCGTCGGTGTTCAGCTATGTATATACTTGTAGCTTCGTACCTACAGTGCGGAGTGCGCTAGGCCTCCTATTACCCACTTCGCAGCCATCGTTTCACCTACATTAAAAATGTTACATCTGAAGTCCATTAAATAACATGCTGTTACAAATCCATCGAAACTCGCCTAGAGCTTTCTGGCTTTGCAAAAATAATTTAAAACTTGTTATTGTCAGAGAAACGCGTTATGCAACAACTTGGAACTAACCAAATGCATATTATTAACAATAGGTAAATACCTGGCGGGCGTAATCTGAAATGTATATGCCGCATTAACATGAGAATTCATATTATTATTCATTGCACAATCTGCCTAGCCTAGGCTAACATACAAAGGTTACGGGGTAACTTTGGCAGTAATTTGCAGTTACCTCTTTTTGTTATAGCCTTTTGTTTATAATGTGCTATAATCTGGAGAACAGTTCAACAGAGTTTAATTAAAGCAATAAAATAGAAGAACAGCTTAAAGTTGGACAGTTTGAATCAGCTTCTAAATCAGCAGTCAAAGACGCTCTTCATCGTTGAGCTATCCGTTTTTGGTGATGAAAGCGGCTACTTCCTACATCAGTTCAAAGAAAAACAGCAGTTTCGCCACAAAATTCGAGTTCCATCACGTGGGGTGACGTAATTCGCACACGCACCAAACTAAATTACATTACGGGACGACAATTAGCATTTTTATTTGCGAACGAGTCATGAATGCTGACGCCTGCTGCCGCAAAATGAGACAATGTACATTAATCTTGTTGATGGACTTCCTGAGCTGTGGCCGACTTTCTTATACACGAAAACAGCACAAAAACTACAACAGTGGACCCTGTACCGTCAGGGGCCGCGTCCGCAGCAGACCTAGGTTTTGGGACAAACTGGATCCGTGCCTCTCATGAAATCGAAGGTCACTACATCGATGGTCATAATTTCGAAAACGTCTCTACCAAACCAAGACTCCACCAGCTCTATCCTCTAGAGCCGGCTCCACATTATTTTAAAATATATTTGTTTAAAATGTCGCGCCGAAGTTTGAAACTTCTTTGCCGCTGCGCGTGCGTCGCTCAATAAATGAGTAGGTATAAATGGGACTGAAGAATCTACGAAACTGATGGAACCGCGGAATCAGTTGCCTGATTCATTTATTTTATTATTTTTCTTCAGTTGACCGTGACATTACCTACCAATATGAACAAAAAGTGAGATCTTTTTGTTTTTATTGTTTATCCGGATTCTTGCAAAATAGTCATCTGGCTTTGAGGTATTTTCTTTTTATTTTTGCTCCAACTTCTGCTCACTCTACAACAGTCTTTTAGTTTGCTTCCTCTATTTTTGACTTTTTGATTGTGTCATTATTTACTATGTATTAATTGAACCTTCGTTGGTCTTCAGCATTATTGGAATGCATGGACCACTAATCTGGTGAAAATATTTTGTGTGTTTATTTTATTGTCACTTGCTATACCTATACGATGCTAGTTTTCCTTTGAGTTGTCTTAAACAAGCCAAATCTGACCTGGTGACGTCACTTTTGTTTTTTATTTTGTTCTGTTTCTTTAGTTCCGTTTTAATTAAATTTGGTTGTGGCGTGGCTTTATAATTTTTCTTTTTTGATCATCTTTGGGAAAGGCTTTTTCATTCAACAATAACATTTAAAAGGAACTAAAATTCGTGCGTTAGTAATGTTTGCGTAGTAATTCTGAATATTTACCCTGCGTAACATGAAATAGAAAAAGAAAAAGGTCCGGAATTTTATCTTTTACACCTTTCAACAGTGTTTCTTTATCCACTGAGTAGAATGCGTTTTAAACGTCCTTCAACAACACGTCCACACTATAGTTAGATAGAAAAAAATTGTAGAGCATTTGCATTTACATTTGAGCTTTGCAGCCGCCGACGCTGCGGGATCTGAAACAAAGTTGAGTTCACTGAAATTGTTGTGAAAGAACTTTGCTTTTCTAACCTGCAGGATTTTCGATGTCAGATGGCTGGAAGTCTTATGCCACAATTTCTTTTTCTGGAGGCGCAAATATACAAAAATCGGTAATGTTGCTGTTGACACTACCTTGCTGGCAAGCAAGTAATTTACCATATTGGTCAGAGCTACAGTTAAACTTTCACCAGCTGTACCGCAACCACCACTGATGAGATCTTTTATATGTTGTGGTGTGAGGGCATCGAGTCCACCAGCAGAGCCACTCTGGAAAGACGTTACAGCACTAACCACGTCTTCAGCTGTTTTTTTTCTTGTCCAGGCGATTATAACCCAGTCCGCGAGCTACCCTCTGACGTTCTGTCTTCAGCTGTTACGGTAAGCGCATCGTCCACAAGGGCCGCGTGGCGTGGGGCGATCGATGTTTGTTGCTGCAGGTGGATGTTTATCTTGCAACGCTGACAGTGTTTCTGAAGTGTTCGGAGCAACTTTATCGCTGAAAAAAGCAATCGTGCTGATCCTCTGATGTCTTATTAAACGACAGTAACAAAAGAAGTGCTGGGATTTGTAGAAGATATCTTTCACGTATGTCAATAATAAAACTAGAAAGTACTTATGCATAACAATTTCACCTTTTTCCACTCTCAAAGAGGAGAGAAATAGCGGACGTCACATACTTACCTAAAATTGCGTCCAATTCAGTTGACTGTCCCGAGCTCCTAAGTAAAATTAAGTCAAATACTCCTCTTAAACCGATTAGGTTCAGTCCTTTACTTTATGTGCCGTCAGTAAAAACAAACTATAGACAAAATTCCTATGTTTGGAGAGCGAGCAAAAACTTTAACTCACCCTGTAAGTCCTTTGAAATCGACTTATTCTGTACAAGTGTCGCATCGGCTTGACAGTTGTTGAGCAGTGATATTTTTCAACTAAGTAACATTGCACCTTAAATTTATTATAGATAGTATGATATATTAGTTATATTCAGTTACTAAGTATAGGTATGTTCTTATGATGTTCACATAAGTTACATTTTAAAACATTTTGGAACTATCCGTGAGGACCTTTAATTGGCTCACTGTTACTGTAAGTTATTTATATCCATTTAACAGCTGTAGGTCTTCCATAAAAATAAATAAATAAGTTTAGGATGTAAAGTTAGTCTAAATCTGGGATACATGCAAAATTCCAAGCTTCCAATTCTAAGTTTTTCATATCATCAACACAACCAACAATAACTTATTTAACAACTACAAGATACAGAATGTCGACGATCACGGACGATCATCACTTATTTTTATACATGTATATACCTATCTATACAGTAAGTTTAACTAGTACTCAACCACGAGACCGACACCGCAAAGAAATGCTACTTAGAGCTAAATACCTCACGACAATGCGTATGATTTACAATTGCACCTTTTGCGGTCAACCTCTGTGGCGTCGGTTGCATAACTATTACAAGAACTGAGCAAGACACAGTTCTGCCATAGTTCTACCTATCTCACTACTAGCTTCTGCCTTCACCTGCGATTTCCCTGTATTCCAGAGCATGTAATTTTTTCCCGGGGTATTTTTTTATTGGTGCTTATCCTATTTTTTTTGTGTAGCCTGTCGTGTAAAAGACATGTCAATAAGACGTGGTGTTTCCTAAAGATAGTTTTTTCTAATAAATTTTCGAATACTAACAAAGAAAGAAACAAATATCTCCAGAATTTTTTTTTATTGAAGAGGGGAAAAGGCTTTATCGCTGTGCGACAACATCGCCCAAACCTACTAATATTATAAACACGAAAGTTTGTAAGAATGTATGGTTTTATGTTTGTTTCTCTTTCACGCAAAAACTGCTGAATGGATTTTGATGAAACTTTACAATAATATAGCTTACACATCAGAATAACACATAGGCTACTTTTTATGAAATGAAACCGCGGGTGAAACCGCAAGGCGCAGCTAGTCGGTAATAATGAATCAAAACTAAAACAAACATGATTTATTCTGAAATTAATAAACATTGGTTATTATTACCTTGTCTGGGTACTACTACTATAAGAATATAGCATAAAGCAAATAAAGTACAACAGGAAATGATAGATCACCATCAACATGGCAAAGATCATTAGAAAATGATAGATTATCATAGTTTCCAACAAAAGCAAGGCTCAACCTTTTCTGTCATTTGCAAACTGTATTTTACTTACTTAGTTGTTTTTTGTAACTTAGGCCATACTAGTGTTTTGAGTTTGCCCTGACCTAGTAAATAGGTCTTTCAAAAATAATAGCTGTACCTGCATCCCGCTATTTATGTTGTCTAATACGTCTAGCCACAATAAATCAATAATAATCGTCATTAATTTTGTTGCATCAAATGCCATAACGATCGAGGGAAACAGGTTTTTACGCTCATTTATTCAGAATATTATGGAATTCCTTTCAGAAACATCGTTTTTTTATGCAAATATGCAATAAGGTAATTGACTTTTTGGGGGAAGTAAAAAGTGATGGACTTTTTTTTTAATGTTGTCAGCAAATAAGTGATGGAATTTATTAATCATTTTATGCTACTTAGCAGTTAGTCTACCAAGTCATCCATAGCAGTGCAACCCAGAACCTTTTTTTTGTTTATGGAACTGAGTAATGAGACAAGCAAGTCGTTCGTCTGATGGTAAGCGCCACGCCTGCCCAAAACAATTGCAGTGCCACTCAGAACTTTACATAGATACAGTAAAAAGTACTGCGTAGCACTGCATTGCGCTCATCACCCCAAGACATCAGGTATGAAGTCTCATATGCCCAGTAATTTCGCTGGCTATAATGCCCTTCAAACCGGAACACAGTAATGCTTGCGCACTACTACTTGGCGGCAGAATAAATGGCAAAGCTGAGTTACCTACCCAGACGGCCTCCCGCATACGAGAGACCTACTACGAGTACCTACACCGATTAGTACTATTAACATCGAAATATTGAGAATTAATTATTTTGATAGCATTAGGTAACGGAAATCTTAGTTGCTAGCAATGCTATTACAATATCCAAGAATACTTAAATGAAAAATTATAATGTGATCATTTTAAAACATTCTTGTAAGCGTTATACCAGGCCTCCGCACTGTAGGTACGAAGCTACAAGTACATAGCCGGACACCGACGGCGGGTCGCGCGTCGTTTCACGTGCCGCGTCAGAACTGATAAGTGCTATGCGATAGAAAGAGAGGCGCTGTGTAGGTTAATATGACTGGTAGGTATGCAGCGCTACGCGAGCTGAATTGAATTTTATTGCGTCGTAGCAAGAGTCGCTATTTGTTTAAATTTCTTTGCGTAGTGATGCTTCTGTCCCTAAGTATTCTGTGGTTATACTTACAAAATATTTATTTGTGGTAACTTATAATTAGCTATCTGTAGATATAATTATAAACTCTGTTATTTAAGATCCTAGCTGTTAGTTTTCTGTTGTTCCCTTTGAGAATAAAATAAAATTAAAATAAAATAATATACATGATGACGTTAGTAAAATTAATGATACTAATTACACATTTTATTAATTATCATCATCATCATCATCCACAGCCCTTTACATCCTACTGCTGGGTATAGGCCTGTCTCATATCATGCCATTTGCCTCGAGTCTGCGCCATTCGTGTCCAGCTGGCCGATTCAGAACCTCACGACAACTCATTTGTCGATCGATTCGGTTTGATATCGTACGATTCAAAATATTTTAAATTCACAATAGTCGAATCGACGTTCAAATTGTCGTAGTCGATAACCAATCGTAACCGTACGATAAACGCGTATTTATCGACCGAGAACGTTATTCACAATGCAGATATCGAAGCAAAGTTTTCGAACGTCCGATTAATTTCCACGACAACTTATCGAGTGCAACATATCACTCGAAAGCATTAGATTTGACCGTTAATACCGAGTATATTCCGTGTGTTGTTAAATAAACTACATTTTCTACTACAAATAAAATAAAACTCACAGTAAGATTCAACATAAACTAATTCTATGTAATAAAGTACCTACCAAGTCTAGTATTTATTTGTAGGTTAAGTTCGCTTTGATTGTTTTAGAACTATTTACTTACTACTATAAGATTACTTAATAAGATGCATAAATCTACCGAAATAAAATCACTGTACCTATATAATTATTATAAAGTACTCTGTGATACTATGTAATAGTAATTTTGGTATTTACTTAACATTTCTAACGAATCTTGATGAGGCTCGTCTTCTCGCTCGATCTTCTTTTAATAATTTCAAAACATGATAAAGTAAACAATTTGCAATAGACATTTAAATTTGGCGGTTTGTCAATGTCAAAAGCATAGATTAAACATTAATGTCAAGTGGATATCAGCAGGTGGGTGTTTACGAAGCTCTTGATTTTTTTATATTTCTACCAATATCTGGCGCTTATAATTGTTGATTATAATTTAATTCGTGATAAACGTTGTTATAATAAATTTTGGTAACTTGAAAACATTTTTATATCGTCTAGATAATAATAAAATTTTCTGCGAGTATTGCACACAAAACGAACTCCGTAAATGCAACACGTTGTCGTATCGATTTCGTTATCGTAACCGAAACCGTGTCGAATCCTCGGGGCGGATGTTCTGAATAGCTCGAAAAGAAACCTACGACACGAGATCGTTATCCAATCGAATCGATTCGGTATGTTGTCGTGGGGTTCTGAATTGGCCAGCAGGTTCGGGCCGCGATTTTTACAATATCGTCGACCCATCTTGGGCGTCCGCCCAACGTATTAATTATAAGAAATATATATACCATAATGATAGTAGGTATATAGTCCTCGTCTTACTTAGTTGCTATGCCCGACAAGGTCCAAAATGAGTTGTATATTAACACCCTATTATCATTAACAGTTGTTCTGCCGGCAAACAGTAGTGCGCAAGCATTACTGTGTCCCGGTGTGAAGGGCAATTTTAGCCAGCGAAATCACTGCGCATGTCTCGTAGTGACGAGCGCAATGCAGTGCTACGTAGTACTTTTTACCGTATTAAAGTTCTGGGTGGCACTGCAACTTTTATGGGCAGGCGGGGCGCTTACCAACAGGAGAACGACTTGCGCGTCACATTATTCAGTTCGCGGTTATTTTGATTCTTGTTACACCTGTTAAACTACTCTCTTAAATCAATGTTAAATAAGATAATAGATGAAATGAAATGAAATGAAAATGAAAATTTAATGAAATGAAATAACTCTTTATTGAAACACACGCAGATAATTAAAAAAGTAACAAAAACAGCTTATTTATAGTGCAACAATTGGCGGTCTTATCGCTAAAAGCGATCTCTTCCAGACAACCGAGGATTTACGCAAAAATAATGGACGGTGGTTATCAATATCTCAATACACTTACATAAACCAGTTACATAAAATACACACTAATAAAATAATAAATAAGCTAAATATATACAATACTTTGAAAATATAATACACTTACATATACATTATTGTTTATATATATATATATATATTACATACATTACAATGACAGGATAAAGATGATTGTAGTAAAAGACCTTTACTCGGGGCTTAAAAGTGTCTAGCGAGCGTGTTTAATCTCCGTAGGTAACGCGTTCCACAATCAAATATACAAAATAATAGATCTATAAAATAATAATAATCTATACTTATAATAAAACTGTAACGAAGCGGTTACTGTACATTGAAGATATTTTTGAAAATCAATTTTTTTAGGAGTATATGGTAGCAACAGAACCCAAAAATACAATTTTTAAAATTTTTGTCTGTCTGTCTGTCTGTCTGTCTGTCCGGGATAAACTCAGAAACTAGGGCACTAATTTGAATGCAGTTTTTTGAAATATATTCGGTGGAGTCCGGCGCTACACATAGGCTTTGTTTCATCAAAATCGGTCCAGTAATATTGAAGTTATGACGAAATTTAGGAAAAAATATAGGTGTCCACTATAAGTTGAACCACGGAACATACCGGACCCTTTGTGCACATGGCTCAGCTTATACTGGTTTATTACTTACCTTCAGAGTTTGTAGAACTAAGGTATTGGTTCACATGATGGTATTCTAAAAATGTTTTGTGGAGTCCTAGGCTACATAACAAACTTTGTTTTATAAATATCGGTTTACGAAAACTGGAATTATTACGCAATTTAACAACGTTGAGTACCTACCGATTAGCAATTTTAGTATGAGAGTTTTCGTGAGTTTGATTCATTATAATTATAAATATTTAATAAAACGGCTAGGACTCACATAGTTTGTCAAATTAGTCGACCTAGGTTTCGAGCATGTCCGATGCTCTTCATCAGGGGCGAGTTTACACTGCGAGATCGCGGCGACTATTGGCGGTGCTGGTGGCGGTGGCTGGTGGAGTGGTATAACGTTGAGTACCGTTGCAAGGCAAATTAGCTGTTTAAATCGAGCCACCCATAGATAGCACGTCTTATCAAGGGGCGTTTTTCTGACTCGCGGTGACGGGTTTTATGGACATGGCGCTGGACCTGCACTGGAGTTTTTTTTTTGATCAGTTTGCAAAACGCTTTTTTGCTGATGCGATTATGTCGCCTTGGAAAGTAGAAGAGGAATTTTACCTAGCGGTTCCCAATTTTTTTTTGCTATGGAACACTAAATTATGTACCTAATTTTGGTGGAACCCCAACTCATATTTGTAACCGACTTTAAAAAAGGAGGAGGTTCTGTTTTTTTTCTTTGTTTGTTACGCGATTACTACGCCAATTATAATTTGATTTTGAAGATTCTTTTTTTGTTTGGTAGGTCATACTTCAGAGGTGGTCCCTTATAAATTTTATCGAAATTGATTGAGCACTTTTGCGCGGGTCAGTATATCGATAAAAAATGCTGGCCAGCGTCGGCAATTCTCGGAACCCTAGGGTTCCGTGGAACAACTATTAGTAACTGCTGGTATAGACGAACAAAAAGCATAGCAACACCGTACCGGGCCCGGAACGGCCGCGGCGGCTAGCGTGGCACCGCGGCGCACCGTCACCGTCAGTTTTGCGTACGAATCGTAAAGGGTCCATGGCGTTTCCCCCCGATGGCAATCCCACCCGTGTTATTTCCACCCGGCCTCCGTGGTCCCGTAATATGTTTTTTTAAACTGAACGATGACATTTGATACGTACATATACTCGGTCAAAGAAACTATAACACATTTTTCACCAATTTTTAAACATCCCTAAAAGAACTTGCTAAAATGTATATATCTAAATATAAAAATAATCCACTCCCTCAGACACAGACACACACACACACATCACACCTCGAAAACCAAAAACCTACGAAGCTGTTTGGTATGTAAGTTCTATAAGGGGATCATTACGAGAGCGGACAAAAGGAATGAGAGTTTATGTTTTTAAAGATAGGGCTATCAACTTTGGTAATTAGGATTGGGAGCGGAACGGGATGATAACGGGATAAGATGGGCATGGAAATGGGATAAGTGCGAGAGTTACAGGATAGGAGCGTAATGGTAACGATATAGGAGCGGGACTGGAGCAGGAGCGGAGCGGTACGGTCACGAGATAGTAGGGAGCGGTAACGGTATAGGAGAAGGACAGGATCAGTCCAGAACGCGGCGGTTACGGAATACAACCAGGACGATAACAGGATACGAGTGGGAAGGTAACAGAATAGAGGTGGTACGGTAATGAGAAAGGAGCAGGATGGGAGCTGGAACGGGAGTATTTTGGGACAGAAAATGGTCGGAAGCATGATGAATTACTACTACACTACGCGTACGAAGTCGCGGGCAACAGCTAGTAATAAATATAATAAATCCTTGACACGGCACGTATTGTCAGGAGGTTCCTCACTCTGCAGCCCTAACCACCAGTAGTTTGGGCCCTGCCCCGCTGCCGGCGGCACTCTAGGTTTAGGTTTTTAATAATATTTTTGTATATATTTTTATAGAAATACTGTAAAAAACTTAAATTTAAGAAAGAAAATAAATAACATAATTTTCATAGATCTACAGTATTAAAGCTCTCATTAGCGAGATTAAAAGAGATCAGAGATGAGTGCTGAGTCAAGGCAGTACTTAGAACGTCTATTAATCAACCTAAGAGAAATGGGCAGTCTAAGCTAGGTGTGGCGCTTGTTTGTCTCAAGATTAAATAGTTATATAACAACCGCTTGCTAATAGCTGTGCGACTGTGATTTGAACTACAAAATGGCCCGACGTTCATTATAAATAATTAATTAAAAAAAAAACAAAAGCGACTTTAATGTATCTTCGAAGTCCAAGGTCAAATATCGATGAAATTTATATGGGACCACTTCGTAGCTATACTGAACCCAACGCAAAGAATTATTCAAACCGGTTCATAAATGACGGAGTTCTGAGGTAACAAACATTAAAAAAAAGTAAAAAAAAGATTAAAAAATTAAAATCGAACAGAGAACCTCCTCCTTTTGAAGTCGCTTAAAAAGTAATCTCTCGCTTCTATACTTTTTTTTTTAAATCTCATTGCGAATTTAATAGATAGGGCACATCTGGAAAAGGAAGAGCGAGTGTGGCTCTGTGGGAGAACGTGCGACTTACGATCCGACGCACCGGACTTCGAATTCCGCTGGCCCCGATACACTCGCTCTCAAAACGGTGAAGGAAAACATCGTAAGGAAACCGGCACGTCCTAGAATTAATTACAAAAATTCTCGAACCTCACCAACCCACTCTGGGCCAGCATGGTGAATTATGGCCCATGCTCTCTCTATGAGAGAAGGCCCGTGTTCCAGCAGTGGGAACTTAAGGGCTGATGATGATGATGACCTTAATTATGCCCCCTGCATGCCTCGATATTGCAATAATATTACCGTAACTGTTAGGTACTAGTATCCATATTCATTTATTCATGCTCATACATATATTATTATAGACAGGTGTTAAAATAGTGTCACAAAGTATCAATTCAATTCAATTCAATTATTTATTGCAATCCATAATGTAATTAGATGGTAGGTAAAATAAAAATACATTTCATCATGGACCCTGTCGGGCGCAGCAATTTGGAGAGAGGAAGACTATTTGTGCATTTGTATTAAAACATGTCAAATTAATTAAGAAATATAAAAAAAGTATCATAGAAATAGTATTATTGAGTCAATCAAAAGTCAAACAAAAAAAAATGTCAATATCATAATATATACGATTAATTATTGTAAGTCAATTTTTCTTTTTATGATAGTTTTTAATGTTAAATTCAATTAATTTTATTATGTCCAGTTTCTTATTAATTTAATTTATCATTTAAATATTCCTGAATTGTAAGTGTTCCTGAATTGAAAAAGTATGATATAGGTACGTAAGTAATAGCACAGAATACTAAGGGACAGAAGCATTACTCCGCAAAGAAATTTAAACAAATAGCGACTCATGCTATGACGCAATAAAATTCAATGCAGCTCGCGTAGCGCTGCATACCTACCAGTCATATTAACCTACAGAGCGCTTCTCTTTCTATCGCATAGCTCTTATCTCTTCTGACGCGACACGTGTAGCGACGCGCGACCCGCCGTCGGTGTCCAGCTATGTACTTGTAGCTTCGTACCTACAGTGCGCAGTGCGCTAGGCCTGGCAATAGTTAGTAGTCTTTGCTATAGGTATGTTATGTACCCTGTAAGGGTGTTGCATGATGAGTGCAGTTCTATTATAGTTCCACATAATTCAACATTCCGATTCTAATTGTAGTAAAAGTCATCTAGGTCATTGGCCGTGTCAATGGTAAGGGTTTAAATTTGCTCGTTGAACACTTAATTGTTTTTTCAGACGAGTAAAATCTCATGGATACCCGGGAAGGGAGTGTAGACTTGGTCTAAGCCACCTAGAAAGAAAGAAAGAAAGAAAGAGAGAAAGAAAGAAAGAAAGAAAGGAAGGAAGAAAGAAAGAAAGAAAGAAAGGAAGGAAGGAAGGAAGAAAGAAAGAAAGAAAGAAAGAAAGAAAGAAAGAAAGAAAGAAAGAAAGAAAGAAAATATTTATTTTGACAAAACTGCACACGGTACAACAATTATCATAACACAATGAAACAAAAAAAAAACAATAAATGAAATACTAGGTGCTTGTGTACGAGAATCACTGCCGTGCAATGCCGTCAAAAAAGGTCTGAACACAGCATAATGCTGTGGATAAATCCACAACGCTGGTTTTCAGCTCGAACCTCTGGCTAAAAACCTACTGGCTAATACTAAAACTCCCGTCTGCTCTGCCTGTCCACAGACCAGACGTCCGTGCCGTTTTCGTCACTTCTTATTTTTTAGGGCGTACGTCAGCAATGCTGTTTTTTTATTTCAATAAATCAACACTCAATAATTCAAGAGAGTGGATGTAACACGATCTATAATTACCCTGACCTCATGACACGAGCTTTATTAGTTGGTAATCAGTGTTTCAAGATTAAATGTAATTTCCATATCTATAATTTCATTACGTAATCCTAATATGTGTGTGCAATAATTTGTTGCTAATATTTATAATTAATATCTGTGGGTTGTTTTTTACGAGAGACGAGTCGAGGTCGTTTTCTTGATAGTAAGCGCCACACCTGTTTTTATTTTTATTTTTACGCCCAATGATCACATGCATAGATCCTGGCCCCTAACTAGGATTCTTTGTATCTAGAGAACCAGGAACTATGAGGACCATGGTCCCACAACACCCAGACACGAAACAAATGCTTGCGGTTTTTTTTCTTTGCACAAAAATTTGTCCCTTCGGGAATTGAACCCGCAACCTCGGTGGTGTATGAGATATGAGCCAACCTGCCCAACCACTACACCACACAGGCTGTCAAAATATGTGTTTATATTTACAGTGCACAGAAATTCGAATTTGCAATAATTTGCATATGAATATATGAATTATCGTTGCATCTCATGGCTATAACACAAATTAATCGACTTCAAAAAAGAAGGACTTTTAATTTTAAATTACTTATATCTTATGTCTCGAGGTGATGAGCGTGATGCAGCGCTACGCAGTAATCTTTATGTAAATAAAAGTTCTGGGAGCCACTGCAATTGTTATGCGCAGGCGTAGCACTTATCATCAGACGAACGTCTTGCACGTCTCATTACTCATTTCCATATAAGAAATACACTAATGTCGTTCATGATCAAATTATGACTCTATTGCATAAATAAACATTCTATAACAAAATAATTAATTTTTAGAAAAAACGAAAACCGACTTCAATGTATCTTCGAAGTCCAAGGTTACATATCAATGAAATTTATATGGGACCACTTCGTAGCTATACTGAACCCAACGCAAAAAGAATTTTCCAAATCGGTTCATAAATGACGAAGTTCTGAGGTAACAAACATAAAAAAATAAATAAAAAAACACATCCGAATAGAGAACCTCCTCCTTTTTTGAAGTTGGTTAAAAAACCGACTTCATTTCTTACGTAACTTTCGAAGTCCAAGGACGAATATCGATGAAATTTATATGAGACCATCTTGTAGCTATATTGAAGTCAACGCAAAAATAATTTTCCCAATCGGTTTATAAATGTCGGAGTTCTGAGGGTAACAAACATTTAAAAAATACAATCAAGTTCCTACTCCTTATCGTTAAAAAATATAATGCCAAATCGATTCAGCCGTTCTCAAGTGATGTGCTTTCCAACAAACAGCATTATATTTTTATTTATTACTATGATTTACCCTCGACTTCTTCGCGTGGACCACTCGAAATTTGCTAACATTTAATAAATAAAATGAAAAAGCTAAAATTTGAAAATTCGCTTTTCCTGCCTGACTTCATAAGCTTATGTAAAGATATCTCAGCATTGCGATGTAGCAGCGCAATAAAACATACACCAAAGTTAAGATGTAGGCTATCAAAACCGCATTAAGATCCGTTCGGTAGTTTTCGAGTCTATAGATAACAAACGCATAAACAAACAGACAAAAATTCTAAAACCGTAGATTCATGTTCAGTACCCTCTAAATAGTCGATTCCCAGTTGGTTTTTAAAAATTTCTTCTATGTACAGGATTGGTTCAGTTCCATTTTTGTAATAGTATATATACCTACATATTATTATACAGATGAGAAGAAGGTTAAACGGCTGTAGGCAGAGTGCTCACTGCCCACGTCACGATGTCAAAGAATGTGTGTAAACAATCGAACACATTCTTGCCTAAATAAATAATTATTAACTTAACATTATTTTACAATAAAGCCATTTACAATACACAATGTACAAGGTTCTATGTCCGTAAAGTCGTATATTAAATAAAACATCCATAAATAAGCTTTATTCCGCATATTAGCAAGTCAAATAAATTCCATTAATATTTTTTTTATATCAAAATACACCTTACGCTATGTAATTTAGGACTTAAATTTATAAGATGGGGCTAATTAAGACTTTCGCCTTAATTATGAGAATTAAAATTCCATTGTTAAAGTTTCTAATGATTTTATAACTTGGGGCGTATCTGCTTATTAAAATTACCTATTGCATACTAGGTCGGCACCACGCATTCCATACATAGCTTTATGTCTTTTGTGCCGAATCCACATAATTATTACCTGTTTTTATATAATACCAGGCCTAGCGCACTCCGCACTGTAGGTACGAAGCTACAGGTACATAGTCGGACACCGACGGCGGGTCGCGCCTCGTTACACGTGCAGCGTCAGAAGAGATAACAGCTATGCGATAGAAAGATAGGCGCTCTGTAGGTTAATATGACTGGTAGGTATGCAGCGCTACGCGAGCTGAATTGAGTTTTATTACGTCATAGCAAGAGTCGCTATTTGTTTAAATTTCTTTGCGGAGTGATGCTTCTGTCCCTTAGTATTCTGTGACAATACGTACGAGTAATAAGTATTACGTCTGCCCTAACTTCTGTCTGGTCGACTTACATACTGTTATTAATTCTGTGGCTGTACAATTTTGTTCTTATTCAAGTTAGATACGATAATATAACGACAAAAAATGTTATACTGTTTACCTTATATTTTTTTAATGGAACTGATAGATGAGACGAGCATGTCGTTCGCCTGATGGTAAGCACCACGCCTGCCCATAAAAATTGCGGTGCCACCCAAAACTTTAATACCATAAAAAGCACTGCGTTGCACTGCATTGCGCTCGTCATCCCAAAATATCTGATAATAGGTCTTATAATATGCCCGTCAGTAATCTTCTTAGCCTGCCCTGAACAGTAGTTGTAACCCATAGCTTTATATTACAAAGTATCAACAAGTTATTTTTATTGCATACTAGCGGTACTCGGCATGCGTTGCAAATGTTGCAATACTACATAATAGTTTTTTTTTGGGCCAGGAACTACTTCGGTCTTACACAGAAGAACCCTGCGAATTTTCATTATAAAGGGATCAATGATTTAGGAATGGATAGAGGACAAACATAGAAACATTCATTTTTATTTATTTAGATCCAATTTAATGTATTTATTTAAACGTCAACACCGACCGACGCATTATGAGACAGTACACACATCACGATGTTACTCCTACCCCTACCTCTCACATAAAACTATCGACAATGGAAAGGAATGCCAACAGAAGAATACCGTCTCGCGTGACACACCCACGCTAGCAAAATTACGCATAATTTTCCAATTTAAAATCTATAACATAATAATACTCTTAATTTTACACATTTTACATAATATGGTGGCGCCAGAATTAACCTTATGCGTATCTATTAGGTCACGACCTCTGATTAACTTAAGATAGTATTGTTTTTCTGTGATATGTTGTAACTGGGTGAAACAAAATATACTAGCTATAGGTAAGCTTAAATATGTTTTAACATAGAACGACAAGGACTATTCACATAAAGGAGAAAGACTGTGTAAACGTGGGTTATCACAGTAGTCAAAGAAATTATGTGTAAGAATTAGTAGCTGTATATTCTGCTCATCTTTGGTCACGTTAAAGTCCTCATGGTGCGTCGTTGCCAGGAGACCATCAATCCGATTGTTTCGCAAGGTGTAAGATATTTTTAACTGCTACCTTTTTCGCATGTTGATCGTTCCTTCATCACCATTATCATTACCGCCACGGTTACAACTTCGTCACTACGAGTTGTAGCCCCAACCGTCAAAATTTACCTCTCTCGCCTGGACAAGGAGACGAAGGGTGAAGAAGTCCTTCGATACGTCCGGGAGAGAATAGGCATGTATCGGAGTTCGCGTGAGGAGCCCATCAACGTGAGTTTGTCGCGGCTGGAGCCGACTAGGACCACTGATTTCAAGTCCTACGCGCTCCAGGTTCCAGCGAAACACGCGAAGATGTTCCTTACCCCGGACTTCTGGCCTACAGGGGCAGTCTACCGCCGTTATAGGGAAAGTAGGCAAAAACAATAATTCCTTATGTGTTGTGTAGTAGCGTATAAAATACTTAGTTATAGTGTTATATTTTTGTATATATGTTAGTCTATAAGGTATATATTCTATGGGCATATGTTAATTTTACTTTATTGTACATTAATACTGCCTGAAATAAATAAATTAAAAAAAATACCTATTTAATGCTAAACTTTCCAGCGCACAGACCTTCCAAAAGTCCCATCGTGGCTAGGTAGGTTAGTTATCCCATATCTTGTTCTAATGTGGCCAACCCTGATGTCACAATTATAGACCGCCTGAAGGCCTCCGGCGTCCAATTAAAATTCTATACTTAGGCACTATTTTCTTATTTCCTAAACATTCCAACATCCATGTGCAACGCAGCATCTGTCGCAACGTGATAAGGAGGCTCTAAGCTGTCCAAACACGCTTGCATTTGGTTGCACAACCGCACACATCATTTGTGTAAACAACAAGCATTTTATAAGTGAATGCCAATCGATTAGCCTATAGGGTTGTCGGCCATCTTGATCTGAAGAAAAGAAAGTAAACGCATCACAAAAGGAATAACGAAAAAAACTGCAGAGGTGACCTGGAAAAATTCAAACGAAAGGTTCTTCCTATTCATAATATAGGGTTCCTTCTTCCCACGGGAATTAGAATAAAATCCATACCAATCGCCTAGTACCTAAAAGCAAGTGCGTAGATTAAAAGGTTGATTTAGCACTTGAACTAAATCTCGGAATGATTATATTTTCCTGAGATCACATACTATCTTTATATTTTGCGAACGAAAACAGCAAAATAGTAATGGTAATTAACGGGGAATCGACAAGCTAATGATGAATTAAAAACAGCGTGATTGCGTCAGATATTTGTAGTAGGTATACAGGTGTAGATACCTACTATGTATGTGTATAGAAGGTAGGATTAGGCCGCGTTACCGAAAAAAGAGAATGGCGTTTTGTGAGTATTAAAATGGTCAGCAATTCGACCCCTCAATGTGATAAGTGACAACCTTGAATGAGATAAAATATCAAGGAAATATAACCGGAAATGCATTTGCATGGATTATAGAAATGATTTGATTACATATGAGTATAAACTTTTACTTCAATATAAAATATCTATATTTTTTTATTACATTTCTTTTCTAATACGGAGGTCGTAGAAGCAAAACATAACAAACGGGTTATATGATGTTATTATGTTTGCATTATAACATAATAGGAACCATTTACACTCGACCCATTATATTCTATCATACTGCCGTATCCACCAGCCATTGGAACCGAACTGATTTCTGCGTGTTTTCTGCGTGTTATATACCTACCTACTTTAATAAATAATATTTTTTTTTACTCTTAATAGATCCATGTTTGGCCACTATCTCGCCTGATGTGAAGCGATGATGTGGCCTAAGATGAAGCACATAGATCTAGAGAGAGACGGCAGTTGAGCGGCTGCTCAGACCCGTCTCCCCGATGGTTCACCGAACATTATCCCGAAACACGACTAGGTCGTTTGACGGCATGGCTTTGTTCGGTGGGTGGTTTTACAATCACGGCCAGAGCCTACCACTCCAAAGCGCGTAACCGGGTTTCATCACGATGTTTTCCTTCACCGTTTTAGAGCGAGCGTGCAAAATCTGCACTTAACTATAAGTCATTGGTGCAGGGCCGAGTCGGGATTCGAACCCAGGTGCGTCGGATATATGATAGATATATAATTATATGACAACGGCATAATAATGACTATTTAATGCCAAAGTGATTGATTTTAATAACGGAAAATGAAGAACGGCAAACACGCCGAGACATCAAGACAGTGAGACTGTTTTTATCTATCTAAAATTAACATTTACTCATAAATAATCATCAGTCTCTATTTAGCAGAACCGAAATCTGCGAATGACTACTAAACCTACCTAAGTAAAACTTGTTTTTTTTTTGTTTTGGCAGTCGGAAATCCTCATGGACACCCGGGAATGGAGGGCCCGGGTAGTGCCAGACGTGGTCAATAAAACCACCTACTAGCTAAAACCCCCGTCTGCTCTGAACTAGCCTGCTGCTATTTCTTTTGCAGCACCATTTTGCTCTCTGCTCTTGTTCACTCTAGATTTGAACACACCCAGATTGTATTTATGTGGAAACACAGACGGCGGCAAGGCAAAGGAATAAATACTAATGCGGTATTTTAGTCTAGGACCGAGAAGAAAAAAAAAATCAAATTTGAATAAAGAACTTTTGAACTTTGAAGGCTTTCTTTTCAAGGGCTATAAATATATAGGTATGAGTGTCTAATTGTAATTCTTTAATTAATTGCCATCATTACAGCCTCATGTGATAACAAACAACAACCGCCTCAGGTTTGTTCACACCGATACCACACAAAATCCATGGTCAATATTATCCTTCTAAACAGAAGTCTTGTTTACCAATCTTTACCTGTGTGCCCCTTAAAGTTACGACAATATGGTCTAAGTTTGTCCAGCAAATAACTGCGGAGCCTTGGCCCGGATGGACCCCAAGTGTCGGACCGTGAACAGTCATGCGCCATGCTGACTTGTTTGAATTTTAATCTGTTCTGTGTAATAGCCTAATACAACTTTCTCCGTTTAGGTGGTTTAGAGTGAGAATAGAACATTTCTGGTGCGATTTATTGTTTACTAGCTGCGCCCTGCGGGTTCACCTGCGGTTTCCCGGGATAAAAAGTATATATGTTAATAGTCTATGTGTTAATCCAGGGTATAAGCTCTCCTCATCTCCATACTAAATTTCATCCCAATCCGTTTAGCCGTTGCAGCGTGACAGAATAACAAACATACATTCATACATTCTTAAAACTTTCGCGTTTATAATATTAATTATTATATATAGTTAGGTTAGTAGGATAATTAAAAGCTGGGGGAGGTCTTTGCCCAGCAGTGGGGCAGTATAGGCTAGAAAAAATAGAAAAATAAATGCTAGGCCCTATTAGTATTATGTAGGCATGATGTTTGAATCCGTAGGCCTACCTACGGCTACAAAATATAAATGTAGGATGCATGAAATATGAAAAATGGAACGTAATAGGAATGTGAGAAATGGAACGTAAGTGGAGTGAAGGAGACAGGATGTGAAAGAGAGAGAGAAGGGACACGACGAGGATTAGGAAATAGCATAGACGTATAATTTTAAAAGTGCAATAAAAAGTCGAAATTATTCTAGTAATCTGCCGTTTAATTAAAGCCTCCCACACACCAACCCCCACATAAATATATAAGCTATATGAGAAAAGTTGTTAAAACTTGTAAATTTTTTCTATAGGGAAACCGAGTACATCCAGGAAATTAAGTGAATTTTGCATCAAATCCGGCAATTCAAAACAAAATAAAATCGCATCTACCATTATTGTACTCCAACTTATAATTTGTTGGACCCTGAATTGCAGTTAATGGTACGGAAAATCAAAAAAACTTAAATTTTTCCGTAGTATGCTAAAATAGATTTAGAACAAGTGGAATCCTCTATCCGGAGTTTCTGAGTCTATTTTAGCAAGAATACAAATTATAAATATTTTAACAAGCTTTTATTTAAGTTGCAATGTATGTACATGTGTAGGTATGTATGTTGTTCGGGTCGAATCTTGCAAGTTGAATCAGAACCACTTCCTCTTATCCTACGGAGTTGAAATTTTGCGTACTTGTCAAAGTCCGATGACAATACAATATTATGGTGACAGCCAGCTGATCTGATGATGGAGACGGAAGGTGGGCAATGGAACTCATTGACGGATAATCGTATACTACTAGAGTTTGGGCTCATTTTAATCTGCTCGCGGTTCCGATTTGAATTTGTTAAAAGCTTGCCATGAAAAATATATTTTTAAACAAGAAACTTATTATTCATATATACCTATACTCTGATTTTTTGCCAATGCCAAAATTGTAAACAAAGGGGATACCCATACTAAAAATACCTTATCAGTAACAGTTTACTCAATTTCGCCAAAAGCACACGACAAGTTATTTATTCTTATTATGATCTATAGGGTTATTTAATAGGAATGATTTTGACGTAGTACTTTTAAACTTTTACTTGGTACAAAGTTATTAACATGTAAATATTTTGTGGTATAAAATATTTTATGATACTGGTCTCACCATAGGGGTATGAAACATTTCGGGAATTTTTCAACAATGAAAGACTAGAATATAATATTAAACAATAGATCTCGCCATTTTAAAAGCCGTAAAGGCCGTACCTTCGTTTTTCGTCTATTGCCGGATTTGAATGTCTCTCCGCTCGCTGCGCGTGTGCAATTTGTTCGTTGGCTGTTAGTTGTTACTTGTTATTATTTATTAAAATTTTTGTTTTGTTATTGTTTGTGCTGTTACCGTTTTGTTTTTGTTTTTGTTGGTTCGTTGCTTCTATGGAACTTCTGCTGGTGGCACGTTCATCGGCCTCAGGGCCTATGGCAGCAGGCCACCTGTCGCCGTGGCCGCCCAAAACACGGCCTAAAAAGTCTATGAGTGCAACAGAAAAACTAAACCACATTATTGATAGATAACGGATAGGTTCGTTATAAATATTAATCAATCAGATTCCGAATCCGAAAACAGCTGTTCAGATATGTCTGTAACCTGAACAGCTATTAGATGATAACTTTCAGATTTCAGACATACATATCTGAACAGCTAACTTATCATTGACCATCATATAGCTTTTTGTTATAATAACTGGAGTCTCTCATGACTACCATTCAGTCCCAAAGCAGAGTGGACATTAAAACGCAGTATACATAAGCAAGGAAACGCATGAATTTATATTTGTAGAATTATCAATACTATCTTATAAATACTAATAACAATATGGACACTGGAATAATAGGTAAACTAAACATAAAATAACACAAGAATAATAAATAAGTCTGACAACTAAGAAAATCCATTGTCTTTTGACAATAGGTACTCAGTCAACACATCTTCTTTTAAAACCCAAAAGAATAAGTAACTATCATACAATGCAATGAGATTATTTATCTACATAGCAACTTTTTTTTCAACATCAAATTTGCTTCGACACTTTTTGCTTTTTCTTGTTGCTGTGGATTGTGGATTACTTTGTAACTATTTTCTACCTTTTTTTTACGCTTAATATGTCTATGTTTGGCCACTATCTCGCCTGATGTGAAGCGATGATGTGGCCTAAGATGGAGCGCATAGATCTAGAGAGAGACGGCAGTTGAGCGGCTGCTCAGACCCGTCTCCCTGATGGTTCACCGAACATTATCCCGAAACACGACTAGGTCGCTTGACGGCATGGCTTTGTTCGGTGGGTGGTATTACAACCACGGCCAGAGCCTACCACTCCAAAAACCTGTTAATATTGACAAAAAAACATGAATATATTATGTTATATAAATGTTTGTGTTTTATTTAACACATCCACCCATATCTGCGGTCTTGCCGACGCCTTTTTAGGAAAGTAGGTTCTTATAAAGGACAAACGAAGAGTAGCATAGTAGCACTCTAGCAGTAGTGAAATAAATAATCCGCATAAGTGAAGTCACGGGCGGCGTATTAGTATTATTGATCCAGAGAAAAACAGGTTTTGCTTCCCTGGCCTGTCACTTTGACAGTGACATTTCTTTGTTTACATTTTGGCCTAGGCATAAAATCGGAGTTTAGATATATACGCGAATTTTTTGTCAAGATTATCACAAAGGTGTTTATTGGCCATTTCACAGTTGACTGTTAGTTTCTTGCACAAACAATGTGGCTTGAGTACCTGCCAATACACCAAGTAGTAACATTGTTTTATGATACTCGCGAACAACTTTAATATGCATGCAGGGACGTTTTTTTAATGTACCTACCGTGCTAAAAAATTCCGTGCTTTGCATATTTAGAATAATATAAAATAAACTAAACAAAAAAATGTTATTAAATTATTATATTGTTTTATTTCATTTATTAAAAGAATTATAAAAAAATGGATTGAAAATTATTCAATCCATGTTTTTATAATTTTTTTATATTTTAATTTGTTTTTATTTTTACTTCTTTAAATTATTGCATAAAATAAACGATATTCTGTTATTTTAGTTGTAATAAAAGTTTCAACAGCTTGCCCATTTCGGGTGTAAAATAATAATAACAACTTATTTAAATAACTTGTTGAGGCATAACATATTTTATATTATTACTTATTAGTCTGAAAGTAATTATGACCACTATAATTTATAATAACAAATTATTATGTAAACTAATTTTTTTCTCTTAATGTTCATTTAAATTATAAAAACCGTTACTTATCAACCAACACTTTAATTTATTTTTGAACTGTGAGCCTTGTAGTGCTTAGACTTTTTTCTATTTTGTTTATTTAAGGCACAGATTAGATAATTACGGTTTAGGTACCTGTACTATTTAATATTCTGTGGTTCAGGCAACTTTTTGTAGGTGATTTAACTACGTTACGTCGTACATTGTTTTTAGTTGGGCTCTCAGAAAACCAGCGAATCAAAATAATCAGAGCGAAATAAGTATCATGATAAATGTACATAATATTTTTCACAAGTAGGTAGGTATAAGGAAGATAAGAGTATTGATAGTACAATCAGTAATATAGCTATAATAAAACTGTTGTATGGCTGTCTGTACAAAAATATTTAATAAAAAAAATATCATAATTCTTAATTAAAAAATTCATCAAGAATGTACCTAATTAAAAAAATACTCAAAAATATTTATAAAAAAATCGAAAATTTTAATTTGTTAGGAAATATAAATGCCTATTTAGATTTTCTTATGTAATTACCTTCAAATACCTAACTCAGGAACTTACTTTTAGAATAAATTGATCTCTGTTCACACAAATTAACTAAACCATCGAGTTTAAAAGGTAGGTCATATTTGTAGGTATAAAGCCTACCAGAGTCTCAGTAACAGTTTTCTATGTAGCGCTCGTAGCGTACCTTGCCTACCCGTTCGTAACAGATCTTCTAGGTTAAGCAACGTTCGCAGCGGTCACAACTTGGATGGGTGACCGTTTGTGTGGTATTTTTTGCATCTACCGTGCTTCGAAGGGCACGTGAAGCCGTCGGTCCCGGTTGTTGATAGAACAGCAGTCTTTTGGCCATGTCGGAGGCCTTCGGGTGGTCTAAAATCTCCGACACCAGGGTTGGCCACACACCCACATGACCCACACGAGAGAAGAAGTTTACTCGGCCCGCTCCCAAAATCTGGGGATATGATATTGTACCCACTCCGAGCGCGTATCCCATAATTTCAAGACACAAAATACTTATATATAATATATAAGATACAGGAAACACCACAAACAGAAGCTAAGCTAGTATTGTATAAATAAGTATGTAAACAATTTATTATCACATTCTCTGCCTGTCATTCGTATATATAGTAGTAGTACCTACTTGTTGCAATAAAAATTGCTATATAAAAGGAATAAATAATAAACATGCCGTGCCTCAAGATCTTTACTAACGTTTCTAAGAGTGTGATTCCAAAGGATTTCGTTACAAAAATCATACCAGTGCTGTCCAAATGTGTGAACAAACCACCAGAAGTAAGTTATTTACAGATTAGCCCCCCCCCCCCTCTCCTCCTTCTTCCGCCTCCCTCCTGGTGATACGAGGTTAGGTTTTAGACTACACCCCTTCTCAAAATATATTAAAAAGTGGTACAATGTATAATTTTTTCAGAATATTGTCTTTAAATACAGGTGTAATCTAGTTTAATTATGGATTAAGCACCGCGATAAAAATGTCCGGACAGACTTAGGAGGTTGCAGGTGTTTCTGAACGATGCCTGGCAACGGTGAGTCAAGGTCACGCGCTGCTTTTCCGTTTGTGGTCGTTAATCCAATTATTGACATGGTCAAACTCCTCAGTCATTGGACCTTCCCACTAATTATATAAACGCGAAAGTTTGTAAGAATGTATGAATGTATGTTTATTAATGTATATTTTTCAACCTGCACATGCACTCACACCACACACACGTGTATCTTTTGTCCACAACACACGACACAGTCACAATACGCTCGCGCACCCACACATTCATACCTCATACATACCTCGTAATCACACACGTAGCTTAAAAAGCTGAGATACTTCTTTAACTTTATTTATCCACCTGTTATTATTATATTAGACTTATTTTAGACTTATATTATATTAGACCCTCAAATGGAAGAGACTGATCCCCGCGACACAGGTCACCCTAGTGTGGGGTTCAGGGTTCTCTAATGATATCACCAGACCAGTGCTAATTTTTAACTGTTTTTTTTTTACACTTAATAGATCTATGTTTGGCCACTATCTCACCTGCTGGCCAATTCAGAACCCCACGACAACATACCGAATCGATTCGATTGGATAACGATCTCGTGTCGTAGGTTTCGTGTCGTAGGATACGACAACGTGTTGCATTTACGGAGTTCGTTTTGTGTGCAATACTCGCAGAAAATTGTATTATTATCTAGACGATATAAAAATGTTTTCAAGTTATCAAAATTTATTATAACAACGTTTATCACGAATTAAAATATAATCAACAATTATAAGCGCCAGATATTGGTAGAAACATAAAAAAACAAGAGCTTCGTAAACACACACCTGCTGATATCCACTTGACATTAATGTTTAATCTATGCTTTAGACATTGACAAACCGCCAAATTTAAATGTCTATCGCAAATTGTTTTCTTTATCATGTTTTGAAATTATTAAAAGAAGATCGAGCGAGAAGACGAGCCTCATCAAGATTCGTTAGAAATGTTAAGTAAATACCAAAATATCTATTACATAGTATCACAGAGTACTTTATAATAATTATATAGGTACAGTGATTTTATTTCGGTAGATTTATGCATTGTATTAAGTAATCTTATAGTAGTAGGTAAATAGTTCTAAAACAATCAAAACGAACTTAACCTATAAATAAATACTAGACTTGGTACTTTATTACATAGAATTAGTTTATGTTGAATCTTACTGTGAGTTTTATTTTATTTGTAGTAGAAAATGTAGTTTATTTAACAACACACGGAATATACTCGGTATTGACGGTGAAATCTAATGCTTTCGAGTGATATGTTGCACTCGATAAGTTGTCGTGGAAATTAATCGAACGTTCGAAAACTTTGCTTCTATATCTGCATTGTGAATAACGTTCTCGGTCGATAAATACGCGTTTATCGTACGGTTACGATTGGTTATCGACTACGACAATTTGAACGTCGATTCGACTATTGTGAATTTAAAATATTTTGAATCGTACGATATCAAACCGAATCGATCAACAAATGAGTTGTCGTGAGGTTCTGAATCGGCCAGCTGATGTGAAGCGATGATGTGGCCTAAGATGGAGCACATAGATCTAGAGAGAGACGGCAGTTGAGCGGCTGCTCAGCTGGCCGATTCAGAACCTCACGACAACTCATTTGTCGATCGATTCGGTTTGATATCGTACGATTCAAAATATTTTAAATTCACAATAGTCGAATCGACGTTCAAATTGTCGTAGTCGATAACCAATCGTAACCGTACGATAAACGCGTATTTATCGACCGAGAACGTTATTCACAATGCAGATATCGAAGCAAAGTTTTCGAACGTCCGATTAATTTCCACGACAACTTATCGAGTGCAACATATCACTCGAAAGCATTAGATTTGACCGTCAATACCGAGTATATTCCGTGTGTTGTTAAATAAACTACATTTTCTACTACAAATAAAATAAAATAATAATTATTATATACAAATAATTATTATAAAGTACTCTGTGATACTATGTAATTGTAATTTTGGTATTTACTTAACATTTCTAACGAATCTTGATGAGGCTCGTCTTCTCGTTCGATCTTCTTTTAATAATTTCAAAACATGATAAAGAAAACAATTTGCGATAGACATTTAAATTTGGCGGTTTGTCAATGTCTAAAGCATAGATTAAACATTAATGTCAAGTGGATATCAGCAGGTGGGTGTTTACGAAGCTCTTGTTTTTTTATATTTCTACCAATATCTGGCGCTTATAATTGTTGATTATATTTTAATTCGTGATAAACGTTGTTATAATAAATTTTGATAACTTGAAAACATGTTTATATCGTCTAGATAAAAATACAATTTTCTGCGAGTATTGCACACAAAACGAACTCCGTAAATGCAACACGTTGTCGTATCGATTTCGATATCGTAACCGAAACCGTGTCGAATCCTCGGGGCGGAGGTTCTGAATAGCTCGAAAAGAAACCTACGACACGAGATCGTTATCCAATCGAATCGATTCGGTATATTGTCGTGGGGATCTGAATCGGTCAGCAGACCCGTCTCCACGATGGTTCACCGAACATCATCCCGAAACACGACTAGGTCGCTTGACGGCATGGCTTTGCTCGGTGGGTGGTATTACAACCACGGCCAGAGCCTACCACTCCAGAGCGCGTAAGCGGGTTTCATCACGATGTTTTTCCTTCACCGTTTTAGAGCGAGCGTGCAAAATCTGCACTTAACTATAAGTAATATGTTCCTTTGTAAATACTAGGTGTAAGTATCATACTGTTACAATGTATTTTAAGATTTAATAAACGTACTTCTATCCTATTACTCTTTCACGCAAAAACTACCGAACCGATTTTGATGAAATTTGGTATGTACTTTAGGATACTTTAGGACTTGGAATAGCACATAGGCTACTTTTTATCCCGGGAAACCGCGTGTGGAACCGCGGGGCGCAGCTAGTTAGTAATAATTACACGTTCAACAAAAAAAAATACACGTGATATATCACTCACCCAAAAATCCCAAATGTGAAATTTCGTGATTTTTTCCATGTGATATTTACCAACCCGCACTGGGCCAGGGTGGTGGATTATGGCCCACACTCTCTCTATGAGAGAAGGCCCGTGTCCCGATAACAGGGACGTAATGGGCTGATGATGACTACACGCTTATATATATATATATACATACCTACCTAATAAACATGGTTAAGCGAAACGAGTAGGTGAAATGAAATGACGGGGGGCTTCTGGTGGACCCTACTACATACTCCTACTTTTTTATGGAACTGAATATTGAGACGAGCAAGTCGTTTGCCTGATGATAAGTGCGACGCCTGTCCATAACAATTGCAGTACTACCCAGAACTTTTAATACCGTAAAAAGTAGGTACTGCGTAGCACTGCATTGCGCTCATCACCCCGAGACATCAGATATTAAGTCTCATATGCCCAATAATGGCCCATAACGAGCCTGATGCAGAGTTTGAGATCCGGTCATTCACTTCGTCTATTACAAACTATACTCGACCAGTACGCAAAACTAGAGTATATTTTTAGAATCCCAGATGTGAATAACATCATTCCAAAAGATAGTCGAGCAGTATTTTCCTAGAGTATTTTCCTACGGATGCGTTCGCTCTGTATACAACGGAAATACGCCTGTCCGCTATTTGCTGTTCTTTGCGTTTGTTTTTTATCGTCTTTGGTTAGGTACCTATAATCCTTATCCTTACTTCCTTACTAATATTCTAAACGCGAAATTTTGGATGTATGGATGTATGTTTGTTACTCTTTCACGCTGCAATGGCTAAACGGATTGGTATGAAATTTAGTATAGAGATAGCTTATACCCTGGATAACACAGGCTACTTTTTTCCATCCCAACCAGGGAACCGGCCGCAGCTAGTTACTTAATTATTGTGTTACTAGGTAGTCTGTCGTAGGAGTAAGGTAGGTTAGTACCATCGCTTTGCTATTTATTTATGGATAAGCGTGGCGCTTTCCATCACGCTTATCAACAGACATGTATTGTCAAAAAACGTTTGACGCGAGTTGCAAAGATACGAAGGTAGAAATAAGTATAAAAAAATCAAAAAGAGCACGTTAATCTAAAAAAATACCAATTTTCAAAACTCCCGGAAAACTTTTCAAGTAAAACTCCCAAATGAATGGACTAAGAAGCTTTTGTTAGAAAATCGATATGTTCTTGTTTCTATTAAAATTTTACATAATTATTTCAGTTTTATAATTACTAGCTGCGACCCGCGTTTCCCTGATCAGATTTTAATATGCATAGGAGCATTTAATAAGGCGCTTGAAAAGGCGACCATTTTATATTTAGCATATGACCTAATAAAATGACTAATGACGAAATTTTATTACGTTATCCAGCTCATAAATATGCTAAAATAAGGGTCACGACCAGTGTACCCACCGCTATCACGCACTGGTACGCTAGTGCTTGAATCAAAATTATAATATCAATATAATAACCACTTATCTTAATTTAAATTCGAATAACATGTCATCTACAGATAACATGTTCCAACCCTTCGAATCCCTATTCAGTTAGGCCAGGTGTAAAAAGATACCTAGTCTAGTAAAGAGCTAAAAGTATACCTAGTCTTTTGCAACACTACAAATAGTAACCACTAAAGTTCTGTTTCGCCGTATCATATTCGTACGCCTTGGAGTTTTGCTGAAAACCATCGTCTGGTGTCAATTAATATGTGTATCAGAATGGCGGGTGTATGTCAAGTAATTCTAGTAAGTCGAGTAATTAGAAAATATTCATTTTTATTAAACGCCTGATTAGTTCTTACAGCAATCACAGCGATATGCATAAATAAATTTAAAGTACAGGGGTTTCCTATAAAGTAAAAACGACAATAAATCATATTTTTTCAATAGGATTTATTATTAATAAGAATAAAAATTAAGTAGTGCAAAACTAAATAATTCCTGAATTAAAGTATTTATTATTAGTAGTTATGCTTCGCCGTTGCATCCTCGAGATTTGTATATTCACCAGGTAGTACACTCCTTGAGTTACTCTCGCCACAGAGGGCGCCACTTCATTCTATCGCGTCATTTATTTAAGAGACAAATTACGCAAAATCTTAAGACCACTAAGTAAACTACTAGTAGGTAATAAATGTTTGTATAGGTTTCTGATAACAAAGTAGGGCACAAGTGGGTTATTAGTTTTAAATATCTTCGACTTAGTTTGAGGATCAGATATTCGAATGTCAATGTCAAATGGACTGCTCAGCCGTCAGCGCCAATCATCTTTTCTAAGCTCTTCAAACCGGTAGCATTATAACCCACTTGCCTTTGCATATGTAATTTTCCAGAATTTCCTAGTGATGGTATCCGCTGACTGCCTCATGACTATGACCGGGAAGGATGAGCCCAGCATCATAGCGACCTTGGAGTCAATCGGCCACCTCGGCCCGAAGGAGAACAAGATCATCGCGAAGGATATTACGGAGTTCATGGCTAAGGAAATTGGAATTGACAAGAACCAGTAAGTACTGATCGGAATACTGACAAGTCTTTTTTATTTATAATAAATCTACGTACCTCCATGTCGCCTAATGTTAAGCGAGGATGTGACCGAAGATGGAGCACGTAGATCTAGAAGATACCTATTCACTCTAGCCTTGAAGATACACAAATTATAGTTATCAGGAAACAAAGACGGCAAAGAGTTCCATTCCTTAGCAGTACAATAAACGTGTAACCAAAATGTATGAATTGGCGGAATGTCTACTATATAAGGATGTAGTCCAGTCATTATAGTAAGTTCACCTCGGAATTCGAGATACCCAGCTGTAAGTCTGTAAATAGTTGTATATTGACACCCTAAAAGTTGTCTCAAAACCTACATATGGTAGGGTGTAAGCAACTATTAAATTTCAAGGTCAAAGGTCGCAAAAATCGGTTTTTTGCGCTTTTTTTGGAAATATCTCATTTCCTATGGGTTTTTTGCTATCTGTATTTTTTATCAATATTGTAGAATACAAAATTCTCTACAAATTTTGTTTAAAAACATTTTTTATACGGTGAACCGTTTTCGAGATAGAGGGCGGAGAGTGCGCAGTCACTGCATCACTTCAGGTCAACCGGTGCCTCCGGTCGAAAACGCGCCATATATAGTTGATGAACTATCAATAAATCAATGATTATAAATATTTGTCAATTTTTATTAACTATTATATTATATTTTATCATTTTTTTCCTAACTTATCTACTTTTTATTCAGTATTAATTTATTTAACTTACCTGCCCATGTAATTGCAGAATTGTTAATGAAAATATAAGAATTATATTTGAATTTTAACCTAATTAATATTAATAACTTCTTACATGATGAAAAAAAAAACAAATAAATTGAACCGTTTTCGAGATAGAGGGCGGAGAGTGCGCAGTCACCGCATCACTTCAGGTCAACCGGTGCCTCCGGTCGAAAACGCGCCATATATAGTTGATGAACTATCAATAAATCAATGATTATAAATATTTGTCAATTTCTATTAACTATTATATTATATTTTATCATTTTCTTCATGCATTAAATCTATATCTATTCAATAATACTGATAACCGTTTACTAAAATTAAAAAAATAATTAAGAGAAAAACTTAAATCATAATATAATTATATTCCCATTTACACTAATGACATTTTAAATAGAAAAAAATGGTATGGGGTTGGGCAATGCGAAATGATTTTCTGGAGCCTATCATGACAATTTTACCACCTGCTCCAGAAGATTTGCTAAATACAATTTTCTGCAACTGCAAAAGTGGTTGTGGTTCGCGATGCGGATGCAGGAAAGCGGGCTTGCAATGCTCTTTAGCTTGTGGCCAATGTAATGGGCAAGCTTGTCTCAATGCTCAACCATATCAGAGCGACATTAACGAAGATGGAACCTTTGATCCCGAAATCATGGAAGAACTTGAGACAAATGTCGTTGAAGACGATAATGAAGACCAGTTTGAAATTTACCAGCAGCCAGAAGACGACGATGAAGAGGAAGAAGATGTTTAAAATTATAAATTGTAGTTTTTGTACCCTTTATTCCATTTTTTTACTTTCAATAAAAAAAAAATTATTCAATGATATTTTTTAATAAAAAGATTAATTCATAATTTATTTGCTTTTTTTTTCATCATGTAAGAAGTTATTAATATTAATTAGGTTAAAATTCAAATATAATTCTTATATTTTCATTAACAATTCTGCAATTACATGGGCAGGTAAGTTAAATAAATTAATACTGAATAAAAAGTGGATAAGTTAGGAAAAAAATGATAAAATATAATATAATAGTTAATAAAAATTGACAAATATTTATAATCATTGATTTATTGATAGTTCATCAACTATATATGGCGCGTTTTCGACCGGAGGCACCGGTTGACTTGAAGTGATGCGGTGACTGCGCACTCTCCGCCCTCTATCTCGAAAACGGTTCACCGTATAAAAAATGTTTTTAAACAAAATTTGTAGAGAATTTTGTATTCTACAATATTGATAAAAAATACAGATAGCAAAAAACCCATAGGAAATGAGATATTTCCAAAAAAAGCGCAAAAAACCGATTTTTGCGACCTTTGACCTTGAAATTTAATAGTTGCTTACACCCTACCATATGTAGGTTTTGAGACAACTTTTAGGGTGTCAATATACAACTATTTACAGACTTACAGCTGGGTATCTCGAATTCCGAGATTCTTACCTAATTTAAGCTTAAATGACTGGACTAATGATATTTGGCCGACTTTCTTCTCGTCCTGTGATGGAAGGGGGAGGGCGGAATCAGGTCCCGTTTAACTTTCTATCTCGTATAGCCTGTGCTACGACTCTGCTCAAGTTGTTCTCCCACAATCCGTGTAACTCAATTCAGTTCGGCACTGCAATGACATCATTACTCTTAAAACATCGGTTATCCGTTCCAAAAAAATTCGAACCTGGTGTACAACGCTGTATGGATTTCGTTGGCACCAAAACCTACCACCCTAATTGGTATCATTTGGAGGCGTCGAAGGTCCTAAACGCCTCACAAGTCCTGCTATTGCATGGCCTGTAATGGTAGTCTTTCTTTTTTTAGAATATTCCTTACGTTCTACGATATGCAGCCTCACAACGTAGCAAAGAACGGAGTAACCATCGGATAAGCAATCACACAGCACTTTGTAACATTATATTAATTAAAAAACACTTTCAGTACGCACTTGTACTTATGTTTTTTATTCATTCCCCATTACAGAGTTAACTACAGTGGACGTTATATCAATTGGTTTTTTGTAAACATGGGGTTTACAATGCGTTTTAGTTGACAGATAAGAAACTTCTGCACGATGGGCCTTGAATGACGAGTACAGGCGACTTTTTTATATAAATAGACAAACAAGCAGACTGCCCACCCGGATGGTAAGCGGTCACCTAAGCGCACCTTTACGCTTTTCGCGCTTCTTTTAAAGTGCCCCCTATAATAGCTCAGCGGAAAGACCTCGGGCGGGAGGTCTCGTTTATTAATTCTAGTCTTTATAAATGCTTGCCATAAAAGTATGTATAGTGTGGAGTAACTAACTATAAGTTATTGACAAAATATTATGATGTGGTAACTGATAACCTTATTTAAATGTCTGTTTACTTGTGTCAATTCTAAGTTTGTATTCACAATCCTTCCTTCCTACTTGAATACGGTGAAAATGTCAACAGGCACTAATAAAATGAGTATCGTTGTAATTATCTTCAATCACAGGTTGCGTCAGAAAATGAAACTTCGGTGTGCTGATTATAACTTTTTAGAGTTTAAAGATAATTTATTCTATGACTATAATAACAGCCTTGCGTCATTTATAAACGTTTAGAATATGCGACAAATTCCGAAGAAGGCGATTCGACCCGAGGGCTGCCCCTAAGAGTGAGTTAACAATAAAACCAAGGATTCATTACAAGTCCAATATGGTGGTGTACATTGCTTTAATCACAATTTTCAAAAATGTACAGGGCGTATAAATATTTGGCATAGATAACTTGTCTAATTATGAATACACTTGAACTTGAATCGACTAAAATAAAAGTAGAATCTTAATAGTAAAAAAATGTAATTCTGAAAGGCTTAAATAATTTAACATTCGTTTGGTATTTCACGTTCCAGAGGTTCTTTTAGGCACTGATTTATTTGTTATACAATAGGATTTGCGTTCCCGTGCCCGTCGTCGCGCTCCGTCGCGGCGAGAACGGACGAGATCTATAAACTTTCGATAAAGTCTTAACATTTGTTCAAAATTCCGTTTTATCTTTGGGTTATATAATTTCATTTAGCATCTACAATGTCCGATATAAGGCTCGAAGCGACCGCTCCCTCCGCGGAGCTGCAAGCCGCCACTACGTTCTCATAATAAAATTGATATGACAATATAATTGTAGCTTAATTAATATATGAAAGGTTATTTATCACTTTTTTATTGCGTAAGTTTTGCTTTAGACACGTTTTACATATGGGTAGTTGACTATTACTGACTTACATCCGAGTTTAAACATCATGCAGTAATTTCTCGCATGTAAAGTATAATACGCTTACATAAGGCTTACATTGAGTTCAAATATAACATTCTTTATATTTAACAAGTTTTTTTTATACAGACGTGACGGGTAATTCTTCATTAACAATTAAAACAAGTTGATCAGTGAATATCATCAACTACCCTAACGTCACACTTCACATGCATACGTCTAGACGTTTTCACGTTTTTCCGTAAACAAGCATAGAAACAACATTTTGGAAGCGACATACAGTGAACACAGATGACCGCCCACGTGGCTTACACGATCACGCGACTACACAACCACGCGAACACGCAACCATAAGTCCACGCAACAAACGGTCCACGTGACCAAGGGTCCACGTGACTACGCGACCACACAACCACGGATCCACGTGACTACCCGACCACACAACCACGGATCCACGTGACTATGCGACCACGTGACCACGCAGCCACGCGCAGAGACGCGCCGCGCGCCTTTATAATCAACTCAACGACAAACATGCACCGAACCCATTCGAACAAACAACATTAACAATAAATCAATTGATTTTTTTTACAAATAATTTTATCAGTTTATTTATATAATCTAAGCTTTTACAATAAACATTTGAACGTGGAATACAATTGTACGGCAGTTTGGTTCTGAACATCAGTCCGATTACATTTAACTAATAATAATAACATGAGACGTGTGTTATTGGGTTACAATTTAATAGGAAAAAGTTTAAAATACATCGAAGACAATACAAGAGACGTCTCAAAATCCCATTTTACAAAATATTTAGAATCAGATCTATAAATAATTAGACTGCATTTATTGCGTATTTTAAGGCGTCGCAGTAACTTATTGCTCATATTGCGCGGCCCGGAGGCCCGACTTCTCAACTACAAGATAATTTATTCATTAACATACAGACATACGTTCGCAATTTTTAATTAAGTTAGGGGTCCTAACTTTGCAATACCTACTTAACAAGGTAGTCAACATCCCGTTCATCCCCGATCGCATTTGCCGCCGCACGCGCCTTTCTAGTATTTGCTGAAAGCCTCACCAATTTAATTTTATCAGCAACGTACGCGTCGTGCGTACCGTATGCAACTGCAACCGTACGCATTTCAGTCCAGTCTTGTCCTGTAGTATTTTACCAGGTTATTGGACAAATTTTCTCTAAGACCAAAAAGCCCAAAACATAAGCATTTGTTGAACCTACAACAATAATTTACCACAAATTACATAAAGGTTATTTAAATTTCTAACATTAAAATATGTCAAATAATACTTTAAGAGACTCGCAATAGTTACAATTAGTTTTCAAGTTCCGTAACTAGAAAATCATCGTTTTGTAGCGATGCGGTCCCGCTGTACGCCCCGCTCGCCGCTGCCGTCGAGAATACCAAACAGAAGTCTGACTAAAGGCCGTCGCACACTAACACATCGCTCATATCTCGTCACGTTTATTTTTTTCATTAAAACGATATTAGTTTGTGAATCCTTTCGAAAAACACGTTACGTATGCTATGGCCTTAACTTATATTGATTAATTTTTAACCAAAAAAAATAAAATAATTAAGGTTTGAAATGTTAATTTCATCCCGCCTACCGAAAATCCATAACTCATCAGATACGATTGTTAGTCTAGTACCAGAACTACCAGATTTAGTGGTGAAACCACAATTTGGCAACACTGTGGTAGCTCAATATCCGGATGACGTCATCAGCACGCGCCATCACATCACATCGAAATTGAGCTGTTTCCGCACTTTACTGAAATGGGGCGTACGGTGCGAATAAGTGTGTAGCGCCGCATAGGATTTCATAGATGGAATTATAAAATGCGGCTCGTACGGCGAGTATGGCGCGCACAAATTTCTGCGAGGCGGGAAGCTTAAAACTCCAGTAAAAACCTAAAAATTGAGTGAACATCAACGTGACTGGAAAAATTATCGCGAACGTGCCTCATACGAAGTTAGGTCCTAGTTTCACAAGCTTTTTTTAATAGTATTGTATTTTCTTTTATTAGTACTGGATTTTTTATTAATATCCCGTTTTCGTGAAATTATTTAATTATAAAATTTTGTACACACTCTACAAAGTAACATTTGGGGTTGTGGGTTCCAAAAATTTTAATAAATTTTTATTAGTTTTGGAAAACAAGGGCACTAATATTTTTACCCCGAGTACGAATATGATTATTTTAATTTTTACCGCTTTTAGTTAGATATGTTTGTAGCTACTGCATACTTGGGATATTTTTGCAGCTAGGATTTTAGTTGTATTATAAAAAATAATGCGCTAAAACGTTTATCTTGTTGACCATGGTAGTAAATATCTTCGGCGTAAGGTGACGTTATCAAAACTGTATTCTACTATTCAAAAAGGATGTAATTTCGGTTGGCAACGCTTGAAATAGGAGCGAAAATCTTAAGTTTCTTGAAAAGAAAACAGTAATTTTGATTAGGACCCCTAACTTAAGAACATGACAGCGCTAAACAGCGAAGTCTCTCGACTGCTCGCCCTCTGCAAAGGACGACGCAGACACGCACACACGCACGCACGCACGTACAGACGCACACACGCACACCGGAGCTTGCACGCACGCACACACGCGCGCACGCTCGAGCGTACAAGCACGCACACACGCCCGCCAGCGTAACACTAACAGACTAGCGCGGCCCTGTGAGGGCCAAAGTTACTTTTAATGATAACAACATCTTTATTGCACATCAATTTTTCACAATCACAGTTTGTTCCAATAAAAGAGATCTATCGGATAAAATATCGAGGCAGCGGCGAGACCGACACCCGCGACACCCACACATACCAATCATAAGTAGACAGTTATCATTACATTTCACAGTTGGATTTTGGACTTAAACAAATCGGCATAATAATGATAGCAGCGATTAGACCATTTTATACACATTAGACCTATTTTCTACAAAAATATATACATTGTTTAGTGCTCACACTGAGTGCGGCGGCGGGCGTGTGTGGCGCGCGATCGGAATTTTGAACAAAGTATTTATGCGAAAAAGAACCTCTCCATATAAAAGAAACTCTAAATAAAGCAACTAAAGTCGGTTTGATTACACTTGATATGTTCCTCGCTCGTTAGTCATCAGCTGACCATAAGCCGTCCATGCGAATGTGAATCGACATAGAGGAAGGCGTATGACGATTTTGTAATGACTTTTTTATTTTCCTATCAGTAATAATAACAAAACAATTTCTAAATGCTGCTAAAAAAAGGGGATCAGTCAGTCTCTCATGATTACAATGACATAATTTGTTACCAAAAATGAAACCATTAGGGTGTTTTCGTACACAGGTGTAGAGACGGGCGCACGCGGCGGCGACCCGAGGCGCTTTCTCACTCGCACAGCAGCTCTGTGTGAGACAATGTACTGCATTATAATATGCTCTTAAGGCTGGAGCACACCAAATCCTGTTGCAGTCCGGTGCGATGCAGACGCAGCTTGTGAGGACCAATAAACTATGAAATGCTATGTGAGCACACGGAGGCGAACCTTTTTTTTATGTAACTGAATGACGAGACGAGCTGTTCGTTTGCCTGATGGTAAGCAATACGCCAACCCATAACAATAAAAGCACCACCCAGAACTTTTCTTTGCAAAATCCTGCGCGGCGCCGTACTGCGCTCTTCACCCTGAGACAATTAGCTGTTGAGTCTCATTATGCCCAGTTATTTCGCTGGTTACATTGTGGTGCGGAACTTGTCCAGTCCTGTGTGACGTCTTATGCACTGCAAATGATCTGCACTGCACCGGACTAGACCGCATTCGGATTTGGTGTACTCCAGCCTTTAGTCTCTACCATTTACTGCAGATAGTAAGTGGCCTAAATGAGGCTCCAGCCATTAGAGCATCTCGAGTTTGCTAAGTTTGCTAAGTTACAAAAGACTTTTGAAAAAGTTTCAAGACAAACGTGCAGACGACGCGGTATGAACAAAACCTGTGATTATGGCTACATAGGTGGTCGAGCCAAATCTCACGACATCACACTAAGGGGGGAGGGGGAGTCGATATTTTTTATGGAATTGAGTGATGAGACTAGATGGTCGTTCGCCTGGTGGTAAGCGCCACGCCCGACCATAACAATTACAGTGCTACCCAGAACTTTTAATACCATAAAAAGCACTGCGTTGCACTGCATTGCGCTCATCACACCGAGACATCAGATATTAAGTCTCATATGCCTAGTAATTTCGCTGGCTACAATGCCTTTCAAACCGGAACACAGCTCCTTCTTGGTGCTGCCTTCTCCAGCGAAAACGGACTCTACCAGTGCTTCGGAAATACGCCCATTTCCGAAGCAGTGCTAGAGTCAGTTTTCGCATTTCTTTTCTAGGCCTGGACTTCAATTTGAGTATGGGAAAGAAATACACATGCTTACCTTTTCTTTCAAAGTCATGTTGCTTTAAGTTACACTTTTTAACATATTTTAATCGTTTTGTATTATGTGTAGTGCGCGAGCATTACTGTGTTCCGGTTTGAAGGGCATTGTAGCCAGCGAAATTACTGGGCTTTATGAGACTCAACAGCTAAGTGTCACAGGGTGACGAGCGCAGTGCAGCGCCTCGCAGGATTTTGCAAAGCAAAGTTGTGGGTGGTGCTGTTATTGTTATGGGCTGGCGCATTGCTTACCATCAGGCAAACGACCAGCTCGTCTCGTCATTCAATTACATAATTACTCATACTTATATATATCAGTTTATTTATACATAATATTGTCTAATTCACATTTTTTTAATGATATTATATGTAATTTTTATTTATGTCTCACACCACAACACAACACAAAACAACAATGTTTTTGTACTCGGACGAAAGAGGCCTGGAAGCTATGTCACAGGTCACAAGCCTAGTTTGGGTTTTAGGTGCTCCACCAGTTTTTTTTGTAACAAATATTTCAATTAATAAATTAATTTGATTTGATTTTTGATTTTGATAAAAAATAATTATGTTTTGGAAAAAAACAAAAACCGACTTCAATGTATCTTCGAAGTCCAAGATCACATATCGATGATATGGGACCACTTCGTAGCTATACTGAACCCAACGCAAAAAGAATTTTCCAAATCGGTTCATAAACGACGGAGTTCTGAGGTAAAAAATAAAAAAAAAGCAATTGAACAGAGAACCTCCTCCTTTTTTTAAAGTCGGTTAAAATGTATAGGACGTTTATAAGTTAATTTTTGTGGCTATTTAATATATATCTTTTGACTTGACTTGACTTGACTTCTTTGTATATGGCATCTGTGGCTAGTTGTCACAATTCTGCCAATGTTCGTTCATGCTAGTTTCACAAATCGTATAGAGTAAAGTAAAATAAGAATATGATCGGTGTTTTTCTGGGAGAATCAACTAGACGATATCTTTTGAGTTTTGACTTTAGAAGTTTAATTTAAGCGTTACCTGCGAGCGGGCGGCGCGGGCGGAAGCCGCGCGTGCCGTCGGGCCCGCGCGGCGGCCGCGCCACGACGACGCGCGGCGCGCCGCTCTCCTCGAGCGAGGCGGTCCGCAGCCGCGCCAGCAGCCGCTCCGGACGACTCTTCGTGCTACTCTTGCTGCTGCAACACAAACGAAAACATACTGTACGAGCTGGGCTCAATATAATTCTATCCCTATAGTTGAAGCAATGGGTCATATTATGTGAATTAAATATGCAATTGTGGATATTATGTGGCGGCGAAAAGCTGCAATTCGACGGCGCTGTGCCGGATTATGGAATGGCTTGAATGCCAGTTGGTGTACGCCCTGCGAGGCAAAACAGTTCAGAGGTTCATAGCTCATAATTGAACACGCGAAACAAGAGATCAATAAGTTACCTACGGACATGATTATAAGTTCTTCACGAACCATATATGGATATTAATTCTGAAAAAGAAAAGCTTCAAGAAAAGCTTTTAATAAATTCGTAATCGGAACAGTTCAAAATGAGCTCAAACACTAGTAGTTTACGATTATCCGTCAAGAAGTTCCATTGCCCACCTTCCTGCTCCATCATCAAATCAGCTGGCTGTCACCATAATATTACATTGGCATCGGACTTTGACAAGTATGCAAAATTTCAACTCCGTAGGGTAAGAGGAAGTGGTTCTAATACAACTTGCAAGATTCCAGCCGCACAAACATAGATAGATAGATAGATAAACACTTTATTGTTAAAAACCTTAAATATAGGTACACGAAAAACAAGTAAATTTCACAGTAATCAGCATAACAATAGGCGGTCTTATCGCTCAAAGCGATCTCTTCCAGACAACCTTTGAACAAAAAGGACTAACATAATTTGGAAGGACGGTGGTTTTTCGAAAGAAATGCAACATACATACATTGCAAGTTAAATAAATGCTTGTAAAAATAGGTTTTGTGAGTCAGCGACGTGTTCAGTGCGTATGTATGCGACTGCCTAAAGTTACCGTCAGAATGGCTGGTCGTCTGTGGCGTCTGGCACTGAGTGTGTATTCAAGAATTGCTACCAATTTGCTATTATTTACATTTCTTAAATAATTGCTATTTTATTTTGAGAAATTTAAAAAATTTAGTTAATCAGCCATTCTGATATCAGGATGGGTGGTCGCCACTTTGTTTAGCATGAAGGGCGCAGATTTTCCAGAAGTATATACTACTAAGATTTGCTAATTTTACCAATTAAAGTTTCATCTTTGTATCTTTGGTTAAAAAATGTTGTCCCACAACACCCAGACACGAAATATACTTGAGATTTTCTTTCTGTGTGCAAACATTTGCCCTGTCGCGGGAATCGAACCCGCAATTTCAGTAGTGTATGAGTTTTGAGCCAACCTGCCCAACCACTACAACACAGAGGCTGACTATTGGGAACATATAATGTACTCAGCACGGTCGGATTATTAACCTTCATTATCAGCCCATTACGTTCCCACAGCTGAGACTCGGGCACCTTTTCTCGCAGAGAGAGTATGGGCCATAATCCACCACGCCGTCCCGGTGCGGGTTGGTGGATGTCGCATGTCCTTCAATTTTTGTGATTAATTCTTGAACACGCCGGTTTCCTCACGCCGGTTTCCTCACGATGTTTTCCTTCACCGTTTTTAGAGCGAGTGTTAATTCCGCACATAACTTAATAAAGTCAGTGGTGCGGGGCCAGCGGGGTTCGAACTCGGGTGCGTCTGATCGAAATTTGCACGTGCTCCCACTGAGCCACACTCGCTCATTATTAACCTTTTTGCTTAGTATTTGCAACAAGGTTAATAGTAGATGAGCAGAAGTAAGTTACACGTGTAGCAGTTTTTTTTTTTACGCTTAATAGATCTATATTTACTCTCTCTCTATCCACTATCTCGCCTGATGTGAAGCGATGATGTGGCCTAAGATGTAGCACATAGATCTAGAGAGAGGCGGCAGTTGAGCGGCTGCTCAGACCCGTCTCCCCGATGGTTCACCGAACATCATCCCGAAACACGACTAGGTCGCTTGACGGCATGGCTTAGTGTGATTAAACTCACGCTATCTTGACGACGTTGCACGCGGAGGACTTGCCGTTCCGCGGGTTGGTGAGCATGACGAACTCGACCGTGTCGCCGGGCTGCAGCTCGGCCGGCGCGCCGCGCACCTCCGACATGTGGAAGAACAGCCGCCGCGCCTCCTCGCCCTCCAGCGACAGGAAACCGAACCCACCTACACACATATACACACACACAACACTGATATCACGCATAGTTACCCTTACTATTATACACTAATCCTAGTATTTTACTACGAAGGAACAAACATCTAACCATCCTCACAAACTTTCACATTTATAAAGTCAAAGTCAAATATCATTTATTAAATAGGCACCAAAGTGCACTTTTAAAGGTCATAAACAGGTTATACAAATAGAATTAAAAATATGTTAAAAACTGTAACGTGACTTTGAAAAAAAGGTAAGTATATTTACCCATTTCTTTCCTATACTCAAATTGAAGTCCGGGTGCAGAAAAGAAATGCGAAAACTGACTGTACCAGTGGTTCGGAAATACGCCCGCTAGAGAAGATAGCACCAAGAAACTCTGCGGGGAAGTCTTTTGTTTCAACTCTTGTAAAATGACCCGAAACAAGGAACAATTGGGTATAAATTAAAATTAACAGAATGTCAAACAAGAAGTGCGAGTGACATGACATTCTGTTAATTTTAATTGGGCGTATTTTCGCGAGCTAGTGTGGCTCAGTGGGAGCTCGTGCGACTTTCGACCCGACGCACCCGAGTTCGAATCCCGCTGACCCCGCACCACTGACTTTCTTAAGCTATGTGCGGATTTAACACTCGCTCTAAAACGGTGAAGGAAAACATCGTGAGGAAACCGGCATGTCCAAGAATTTTTCACAAAAAGTCAAGGACATGTGACATTCACCAACCCGCACTGGGCCAGCGTGGTGGATTATGGCCTATTCTCTCTCTACGAGAGAAGGCCTGTGTCCCAGCAGTGGGAACGTGACGGGCTGATGATGATGATGATGAGATATTCGTTCCTACATTTTTTTATATGTTTAAAAACACAGCATGTTTTAAATTAATTTGTTCGATGCTTTTTTGTATGAACACAAGGATCTATTACCAATAGTTTATTTATATTTTTCAATAATTTCATAACACTTTTTTTTTTCACTTTATGTAATAATGAAATTTCGCAAAAACGAATGCACAACTGCGTAATTTCATATTAGCAATTAGCATCGCAATAAAACATCTTGCTAACGAACAATATTCGCAAGCAAATGAAATTAATGAAAAATAGCTATAATTTCTATTAGTTACAGTGACCGCGGCGTGTTTACCTTTAATGGCGTCGACGACGGCGCGTCGCTTCTTGCGGACGGGCACTATGTTGGCGGCGCGACCCTCGGCGTCCACTTGGAACGTGACGGGGTCACCGACCTGCAGGATCTCGCGTTTGCACGCCAGCCCGGTGATGCCGAACTCGTATGAAACGCCGCCTTCGGTTTGAACCAGACCTGCGACCGACACGAACACATTACATATTCATTTTGTCATACTATGTACGAAATTTTGCATATGTACGAAAATTTAATTTAATATTACTGAAAGCAAAACTCGCATGCCTTCGACTCGTGTCGACACATGAAGTTAACGCGGGCCGACATCGACAAGTCAGTTGTCGTATCGCTGTCGTACCGACCTCATGAGAGTTGGGGATCGTCCATTAGTCAAGTGTGGCTCAAAACGGGGGGATATCACAAAGGGGGAGGGGGCTGTGTAGTGAGATATCACGTGTATTTTTTTTCGTTGAACGCGCATTTTCTCAACTGATAAACGGCGCGTGTCCGTAACTCACAGTCGCCAGGCAACATTCAGAAACAACCTGCAACCTAAATGTCTGTCCGGACATATTTTTTATCACGGTGCTTTATCTATAATTACTTGTATTTTAAGATAATATTCTGAAAGGGATATATTTTGGATGGGGGGTAGGTCGTACCGTGGGTTAGAAAGTTAAAAAAACATTACGCGATTATGGACGAAACCTTAGCGGAGTTACTCGCGTAGTGCTGTTCTCTGTTGAAACGGAATCCGTTGGTCCGGGTTCGCAGCGCGCAGACGGCTGACGAGCCGGCTTGCAGCCGAGGGTAGAAACTCACCCGAATAGTGCTGTTGGTCGGGATTGAGAGCGCGCAGCGTGCGCGTGACGGTTCCGGGGTGCGGCGGGTCGGCGGCGCGCGGCTGCGGCAGCGAGCCGCGCGGCAGCGCGCGCACCCACTCGGCGCTCGCGCAGCCGCCGCCCGCGCCGCCGCCGCGCCCCACCGCGTACTCCACCTCCGAACCCAACTCGAGGCTCTCCGGATTGCCTTCCAAGTTACTGCAACGCAAACATTCACTGATAAACGAGCTAGTACTATAAAACAGGTAATGCGGATGAATCGTGATACGTACTTAAAATTAAAATTAATTATAAATGTTCCAGTAAAACATTTTTAAGTTTTATGGACTGTATTCTTAATGCATGTCCCACAATCTGTGTTGAAATTAGAACTGACCTGACCAGCCAAAAGTGAAATAATTGATTGTAAAAATGTATGTATGTGTGTTTTTTATATTCATGGTTTGTTTACCTATTACAAGGGTCGGTTGGTACATACACTTTGCCAAATAATCAATTTTATTAAAATATCATTAAATCTAATCTGTTCGCGAAACAATAAAAAACGCACACAACATTACTGCGACTGCGACTACGCTCAACAAATTTTTGAGTATACACTTTTTTTTATCTCCAGCCGAGGTTTGAACTCGGCCATCAACCTTCAGTACAGGAAGCGCTCGAACCAAACTGAACCCCGATGTAATGATTAAAAATTTATAAACTCAACACAGACGAGTAGTAAGTTCTAAAAGAAGAAATCTTAAGATGTTTTTTTAAGATTCGCCAGTGCAATCAACACAGAATAACTCGCGGGTTGAAACAAAACTGGTTATTAGTGTTTAACTGAAGTATAACAAATTTAACAAGTTTGTGGTGGATTCGAAACCACCTTCATCTTAACTCAAGGGCCTATTTATGATGGTTGCTTTGCGAGGCGCTCTGCTTACTTTAAATAGCTGTCAATTGCCTTGAAGCCCTAGAATTTGCCATCTTGAAAGAATGACTAGAGTTGCTAATAAATAATAGAATACGCCCAACGATCACATACATAGATCCTGGCCCCTAGCTAGGATTCCCTGTATTTAGGGAACCAAGAAGAAATTCGAGGACCATGGTCCCACAACACCCAGACTTATTTACGTCGTTTAGAATTTTTTACTTAACTTAGTAATAAAAAGAGCAAGTCGTTCGCCGGATGGTAAGCGCTACGCCTGCCCATAACAATTATAGTGCCACCCACAACTTTTAACATAAAAAGTACTGCGTGGCGCTGCAGTAGCAGTAGATAAACGGCAGCAAAACTGCTCGCAACCCTTCGTAATAGGCCCTCTGTTCGAGTTAATGAACACCAAAAACAAAAATCCAGCTCTTTCATTATACTGCTAAGGAGTGGAATTCTCTACCAGAATCCTTATTACCTTCCATTACAACCTGGGGGCTTATTGTCTATATTTAACATCTATCGCGATACCTTTTAAGGAATAGCGATTTTGATCGAGATACTAATTTTCAAATGTAATTGTCTAAGTTGTTTAATCGCAATCGCTATTAGAACGAATGTATCACTAAGGTGTAATAAATCGACGCGTAGAAGTACAAATAATGCATTTTGTTACTGCCAGGTTATCCAAATACCGGTAAATTCTAATTATTAGCAAATTATTAACATTAAATGAGCATAATGTTCAAGTATCTTTTAAAAAATCAGTCGCGATCGCTAGCGCAATTACAATCGCTGGTTTGTCGATCTGTAGTTTGTAAATATCCTTCAGATGTCAAATCAAAGGGTATCGCGATAGATGTTCGATTTAAACAATTATAAGCCCCCTGGGTCTCTTTGAGACGAGAGTGAATAGGTACCTCATGGGCAAACGTGCCTCACCTTAGACCGCAACTACGCTTACCATCAGGTGAGTTGTTGGCAATAGTGAGACCATTTCAAACAACAACATCGAAACGTGCAAAAACGACATCAGACATAAAGCAGCGTAAAGAAAAAAATCGCAATCGCTTTAAGTAAGTCGCAAAAAGCATACAATGGTGAAGGAATAAATTGTATATTGCATAATAGGCTAAGCAAAACAGTTAAGCATAAATATAATCAACAGAGACAAAAGTAAATTCATTTGCACGCCCAAAACAACTCACTCTCGACTTAAATGTCTACTATCATGTGGCCACATGTGGCTATTTTTTGTAGAGATATAAAGGTATAAAAGATACACCTTATCTTGTAAAGAGGTCAGCAGAACCTGGTGCCCAAATAGTAAGCGCCACACCTACTCACAACAGCTTCATAATTATGTAGCATTTATCCCACGGTTAAATAAATTTGCTACTACACAAAAAGCGCCATCTAGGTACAAACAAGCAAACCAAGGGAACTATTGTCTAACTCTGATATATCGCGATAACTTTCAAAGGGTTAGCGATTATGATCGTGATTCTGATTTTCAAGTGGAATTGTCGAAGTTGTTTAATCACAATCGCTATCAGGGCCCTAATTCACTATGACAACTTTGCGATTCCTTGCTTCGAGGAAACGTCGATTCCTTCATTAATAAACGACATCTGCGAAATGTGTATTCTCTATCTATGTCATATATGTAAATATATGAATGCGACATAGAGATGTTGTTTATAAATGAAGGAATCGACGTGATTTCGAAGCAAGGAATCGCCAAGTTAGTGAATTGGGGCCCTGAGCGAATGTATTACTTAGGTGAAACAAATCGACGCGTAGCAGTACAAATTATTCGTTTTTTACTGCCAGGTTATCCAAATACCGGCAATTTCCAGTTATTAGCAATAATTAATAATACATTAAAATATAAACATTAAATTAGCACAATGTTCACTCAAATATTTTTCAAAAAAGAGCCACGGTCGCTATCGCAATCACAATCGCTAGTTTATCGATATGAAATTTGTAAATATCTTGAGATGTCAAAGAAACAAAAGGTATTGCGATGGATATTAGAGTTAGAGAATAGGCCTCCAGTTTATATCAAAAATATAGCCACCTGAAGTGAAAGAACACCTCCTTGGAGTGGTCAGCGGTCTCGATGAACCCAAAGCCGTCTTTGAGCGCTGCAATGAAGCCATGCGCAGGCGCGCGCCCGTTGGCGCCGTTGGCCAAGCCATTGGCCCCGTTGGCGCTTGCGTTTGCCGCGCCGCTCCCACCGCCTTGCACTTGGACGCCCATGGCCACCAGTTCCTTGGTGCGCTTTATCTGGAATAATCATATTATTAGGCAACCGAAAGGTCCCAAAAAACAGGAATTGTTGGTAAACCCTGGAAGACTTTCTTTATGTAAGATAACAGTAACTTGTTGGTAAGCCCTGGCAGACTTTTTATGTAAATAATCAGAAACTTTTTAGGGCTTACCCTAGAAAAGAGATTTTTATGTAACCTAAATGACAACTGGCGAGACGAGCAAGTCGCTCGCCTGGTGGTAAGCATCACGCCTGCCCAAAATAGATGCAGCGCCACCCCACCACAGAATGTTGTATTGCAAAATCCTGTGCAACACTGCCCTCGTCACCCTGAGACAATAGCTCAGTTTCAGCTCTTAATGCCCAGTAATTTTGCTTGAATCAGTGCCTTTCAAACCGGAACACAGTAAAAATATTAATAATAAAATCATTTAATTCAGACTTAAGTAAAATCCATATTTGGTTAATAAGGTACTTATAATTATGTTAGTAGATAATTTGTAACATCATTATTAATTTAAACTTTATTATATACATCTTATTATTAACTACCATTCAAAGATTATCAAAACTAACAATACTTATTAAGTAATGTTTGCACAATACTGCTTGGCCCTCGAATGCCCTATTGCAAAAGAGGCCTGCCACAACAAACCGTAGACACTACAAAACTGGCATAGATGATGAATGGCATAGGAGGGAGGAGGCTTGTAGCCTGAAATGGGCGGAATTGAGATGATGATGATGATGTTGAAGTCAGCTATTGCTATCTATATATATAGCTATTGCTATATCCGAGCACCCATAGAATCTATAGGGACTTGGCAAAACGTCTGGTGGAGGCAACGTGTGACCAGAATGCTGGCTCATATTTGGCTCAAAAAATCAGCATTGCCATTCAGCGTGGCAATGCGGCCAGCGTACTGGGCACTTTCCCCTCCACCATAGGCCTTTTAGAATAATATTATTTTATTTTGTACATATATTTAAGTTATTTAAGCAATTTTAGCTTAGATTTAGATATTTCTTTGTATTTGAGTTTATTCTATATATAAATAAAGTTATTATTAATATATTGATAATACTATCAATTGATGTATATATTGACCCCATATCGTTTTTATATCTGTATATATTATGAGCTCACCTGGTATATATCGAAGACGACCTTATCCCCGACACGCGGCGGCTTGGTCTCAGACTTCTTGGCCTTGAACGGCAGCGTCTTTTTGCTTTGGTTTATCTGGCACGTGATCATGCCGTTGTATTCCTGCTTTCAAAAATAAAGTTATATTTACAAATATATTACAATAGATTTGTATGAATAAACGGGTATACCGTTTATTCATACAAATCTTATCCACTTGATACATTTTGTCTCCTAATATTTTAATTTCAATGTAAGTTGAAGTCTGACCAAAGATTGTAGATTTTGTAATAACATACCCAATTCAAAAGATCCTTCACCCTGTAGGTCAAGTGAAAATCAATAATAAAAATACACTACAAATTTTATAATAACGAACAAACTAACAGTCCTTCTGATATGCGCTGTGCCAATGAGGTCATGGTAGCCAGACAATTTATGGAGCATTCATGACTTAAACAGATATATCAGAGCAAGGGCAGCACACAGCACTTTGAAATTCACAGTTCTGGGTGACACTGAATTTTGTATCTGTACATGTAATTATCTACCATGAGGTCTGCCTGGTCTCGCCAGTTGCCAGTGATTTACATAACAGGCAGAATAAAATCAAATAGACTTTTAAGTCAGCTAATAGGGCTAAAGTAATTCAGGGTTTATTACCTGGTGTTCGCGTTCCCGGTCGGGGCTGCGTTCACGGTCAGCGCGGTCGGCGCGATCACGATCAGGGCGGTCTCGGTCAGCGCGGTCACGGTCGGGGCGGTCGCGGTCGAGGCGGTCGCGGTCGGCGCGGTCGTTGCGGTCGTCGCGGTCGTCACGGTGCGGCGGCGGGTGCTGCGGCTCCTTGGCCACGGTGCCGCGCACGCCGCGCTCCACCAGGCTCTCGAAGTGCACGGCGCCGGGCGGCAGGTGCTTGATGCGGATGGCGGACTGGCGCGTGTTCATGTTCGCGAACGTCGACACCGGGTCCACCGTGAACTCGACCTCGTCGCCCACGCTCAGCTCGCGGCCCAACCGCAGCACCTCCGCGAAGTGGAAGAACATCGTCTGCTCGCGTTCCACACAGCGCAGGAAGCCAAAGCCGTCGCGCAGCGAGCACACCACACCCTGCTCGCGTCGCTCGCCCGACACCGAAAACGACTCGTCCAGCAGCGAGATGTTGGTCGCGCGCTTCAGCTGGTCGCGCCGGTCCGTGGCCACCTGGAACTGCACCCAGTCGCCGTGCCGCAGCGTGAACTCGCCGCACTGGTCCTTGTCGCCGAACGGCACCTGCAACAGAGCACGCGAGCCGCTCATGTAGCCGCTTGCACTCCGACGCAGTTTGCTCTACGGTTCATACTGGTACCTCTACTTCGGAGTGGTCGAGCGCGCGGTAGCGGATGCGGCCGGGCAGCGGGTCGTTCTGAGGCACGCGCACCAGCGCGCCACGCTCCAGCGGCTTCAGCACCTGCCCGCGCATCATCTCAGGCGACACGTCCTCGAACACCACGGACCCGCTCGGTAGCTTCGAGATGTTGCACGCTACCTCCTTGCCCTGACACAAGACACGTTAACTCATACAACAACTACCTACCCTCGTCCCCGCATCGTTCGTTTGAGGACTAAAAGAGACAGTTATGCCCGTTGCATAGTGCTGTCCCTTACACCCGACGGAACGAAGACCGACGAATCGAAGTAAGGCCCACGAGTCTACTCACGTTTCTTGTCTGAATGATGAACTCGACGTCGTCTCCCAACATCAGCTCTTCTTTTGTTTTAGCTTCAGAATAATGGAAAAATATCTCTTTGACGACGTCGGCCCTTTCGATGAAACCGAAATTCTCTTTCATGGAGCAGACTACACCGTGGTATTTGACGGGATGCTGCGGGTTTTCGAAACGCACGTGACAGGCGCCCAAAGTACCTCTGAAACATCAACATGTATGTATAATCATTTGAGATCCGAGTCAACGAAGTAAGTGTGAAATGAGTTTGGATAACTTACCTCTGATTAGTCGCAATCTGAAAACTCACAGCGTCGCCAGTATGCAAGACCACATTGCCCTCTACGTCGTCCTTCGTGTAAGGCAGGAAGAAACATTCCCCGCGGTTCTCGTACGAAATACGACCTGTATTATCACCGGATCCTTCGCCCTTCACCTCTGTTGTCACGGTACCGGTCACTCTTGCTTCGCTCAAAACCTAAAAATAAAACATTACAAATAAACCATACATATACAAATTATATAATAGTTTACTGTCCAAAATGATAACAACTTTGTCACTTAATAAAATGTGTTGGGAAATTAGGTATTAATGTTTATCTGGATTCTCACTACTGTGGGTAATCTAAACAATGTTAAGGGGAATTCATACCACTTCCGGTGCAATTTTAGTGACAGTGGAGGCGATCGGCTTGCCAGTACGTCTGTCGTAGGTCATCTCGAACTCGACGGGGTCTCCGATCTTGAGATGCTCGGTGTTGCCGCTGAATTGGCTGAAGTGGAAAAACAGGCGCGCCTGTCTCTCGCAGCACTGTATAAATCCGTATGAGTGAAGTAATTTTTCAATGATTCCCGTCTCTCTAATAGGTGGGTGGTTCATAGAGTCGTATTGCGAAGAGTTGTTGGTGGAGCTAGAGGAGTAAGCAGAGTCACCCATGGGACAACCGTCCATGTTGTTGTATGCGAGGGAGAAACGATTGCCGCTTCCCGACTTCAGTCCATTGTTGTAATCACGCGGCGAGCTGGGGTACTCACCGCTGTAACTACCTATCAAACAAATATGCAACATTCAATATATATATTTTTAAAATTAAATATGAAGCAATAGCCATAAGGATATGAAATAAAATGTTATATTAGATGTATACAGGCAGGCCTCAAGTTTTACAGGATGCTGAAGGCAGCGAAACAATGCTAGCACATTCTTTTGTCAACATAATGATGACTAAATTTGATATTATTTCTTATAAATACTTTTTTATAAATACAGTGGAGTCTACTTAGTTATAATTATTATTCTGAAGAGTACTAATTGGTGTTTTCCAGTACTTGATTACCCGAGCAAGGTTAAGCAACATGTCTTTTTTACAAGACCTTGGCCAAGTATTTATCCGCCAAGCAGTAGTGTGCACACATTATTGTGTTCTAGTTTGGAGGGCACTAATTGATGTGAAATTTCTGGGCATTATGAGAGATGGACTTTTCAGGGTGACGAGCGAAGTGCATTGCCATGTCTCGTCATATTTTGCTGCCCCTGTTTGTGTTAAATTAGAGTTTAAAATTGCCTGTTAATTCGATATTGAATTTGTGTCAAGCACTAATACGCTAATGTGTTTAGTCCTATTGTTTCCTAGTCATGTTGTTTCCTTAGTTGTTTACTACAATAATATAATTAGAAGATGTTCAGGTATAAATGTAAGAACCTAAGACATCTGAAGCAGATACCACCTGTAAAGATGTTCGAAAATATGCATAATGACATGACCTTTGAGAGGCACACAAGATAGCCGAGATGATAAGAATCCGAACAAACGTGAATTCAATATCCCACACAAACAATAGGATATAAGAAAGTCAAAGGTGAAATGGCTGCCATGTCTTTGAGATATATTTCTTTTAATAACAAAACTATACACAGAGTTGGGATGGCTGGGGTAGATGCTGGTAGGGGGAATGCACAATACACCCCATGCGGGACGTCAGTGCAGGACCCATCGCCCCCTCATCGAATAAGAATAAGAAATGTATCTGACAGCTGATACTAAACTTTGTTTCATTTTTAAATGTGAAATTGATTTATAGTGTTAGATTTGTTTTATTGTTGAAAGATTTAAGTAATATATTCACTATGCAATTTTGAGGATGCAAAACTACAGGTCTAGTGTTTAACATTCAGTAGTAGTGATATTCAGTCACCACCTTAGGAAGCTGTGTGGTGCGAGATAAGTGTGTTTCTGTGAAGTGAGATGACTCAAGGTTTAAAATCGTTGATGCGAGACTTTAGTCTGGTGTCAATTTCTATGACATTTGGAATGCAGCCACTTCGACACTACACAGCTACCACAAGAGTCACCTGAGTTAAATACTACAATTTTAATTTAGTGACTAGTGTTGACTGTGATGTTCTAACATCTCTTGTCTTGGTTTGTTTTGGTTTACTTTTGTTTGACGATAAGCAATGGCCATGTTTATTAAATAGAGCCTTGGTTTACAAGAGAGTCAGTAGGTAGGATAAGATTCACTTGCAACAAATTAACAACTTCCAACAAATTATTATAACATTGTAACCCAATGAAGAAGATGATTTTGCTATAAATGGCTGGTCACTTTAGAGACCACAAAGGGTCTTTGTATGCAGGAAGAGTTAAGTGACTTCAATCTGTTTTGTGTACGCTATGAACAAAAGTTTAATGAAGTAGACTCCACTGTAAGTTCCAAAAAGTCTGTTAATTTAATAATTGATAAAGTTTTATCTATGTAACAAATGGTATCAAGTTAGACTAATTTGAAAGAGCATAAACCAAGGAGTGCCCATACATACAGTACTGGGTAGGGCAGGCTGGGCTAAGACTGAAAGTGGTGTAAACTCACCGTTACGATAAGCCTGTTTGGATTGCATGGTAGTGTGCTGGAGATCTAGAATGTCATGCAAGGGGGACGAGTGGGATTCCGGCGGCTGGAACATTTTCCACTGAGGATTGTTTGACATAATATTCCTTAGATGCCACTTTCTTGTATAATGGTCTAAAACTCAGGTTCATGTACCAATATATCACAGAAAATTGTGTGGTGTTACAGTTCTTTAAAATCAGCTACAAATTTATTGATCAAATCACATTTTCTTTAGTCTTTGTGTCCATAAACACCGCGGAGTCTCTGACGAGAATCACAATTTCAACACCAAAATCACAAAGTTGCAAAATAAACTAGGTACTTAAAATTATGGTTATGCTAGATCCTCAGATGTCTTCAATGCTTGCTGGGTCGGAGCTCCGTGGTGCGTGGTTGCTTCAGTGTGGTCGTTTAATTTGTTGCTATCTACACTTGTATAACTCGGTATTCACTAGCTGCAAAAGACACTTTTTTGAGTACTTTGAACATTTTCGTAGTTATAATGGGAAGCTACTGTGGATTGAACTGTTAATAGAACGCCGGATTATAACAAAGCGTTACGTCGAAACATCTTTTTGCATTTTATTATTGCTATCTAGGTAGGTAGGTGTCGGGCGGCCGATACATTAAAAACTGCACGAATCACAGTGCCGACGACGAGCTCCGATACTGTTTATTGAGTCCGGCCTACTTCACGAAATATTTGTACGATGTTCCGCAATACTTGCTGATGCTTTAATATCTACGTTTCAAAGCTAATAAACAGAAACCTAAGTAATTAACAATCTCACCACGACACAGCACAGCACTGACGACATACCGCCATATTGAATGTCAACATTTTTCACGACTTCGATGCAGCCATACAAACTCGATAATATTTTGCAGGAAATGAAATTAGTAAAATATTCATTAAATTAATAAGAGGCGGAGACTTGCTAATGTAAATAATAACATAAATCAGGATTTTTTAATTTTGTGTATTTATTTTTTTGTCTAAATGCAAATGTCTGTCATGTGGATTTGATTTTCTGTTGTCTTCTTCAGACATTTGCTACAAAAAATACTAAAGTAAGGAGTACAATAAAGTTAGGTAGATGCATAATAATTTATTTATATTAATGATAGCGTTTGCCTACTTCAATTTAGTTTACTATGATACTAATAGAGTAATAAAATAAGAATTTTGAATCTAACGTTTACGTAGTTTTGCTTTTCGTTTTGCTAAACTTGCTTGTTTTGTTTATAAAAGCTACCAAAGAAAAAAAAATGGTGTATAATGGCAATAATGCACCAAATGTCATTTCATGTTTCAATAGAAATGAACCAAAGAGTTTAGACCAGTTAAGGAGATATAACATGCATTTATAGTCTATACCATAGAATAAGAACGCTTAGAACAAAATTTTGGCTATTTTTATGGAGCTGGATACTGCTCCATGATGACCCAGCGATTGGTGCTCAGGTGGTGTGCAAGTAGGACGGAGCTACCGCAATTTCCATTGAGGTCTTACACTATAGAGGGATAATTACGAAGTTTTCCGACCTAAAAAAGGATAGCGCTATACAACAGGCTCTTATAAAGAACGAGGTACAACTATTATCATATTGTCTCTATCGCGTAACCCATTTTCTTAACATTGGTCATGACATGTTAAGTCAAAATAGTGGCCCGGCAGGGTCGGCTTGTGGTTTTTTAATTTGTGTTGTGGTATTTTTTATTATTTTTAAGTGAATCTTTGTGAATGTGTACTAGAAACAATTTAGAATTGAATGTGAAAAAATATTCGGGTGTTCCATTCATGGTGAAGTGAAAATTGTACTGAAAGATTAAGTTTTCAAACGTATGTGTTTTTCTTGTGTTTATTGGTGTTTTTCGGTAACTATAATTTATGTGGATGTAACTATACATCGGGTTCGACAATTAGAACCTGCATTTGGCTTGATATATTCAGTTTTCGGTGTTATTTTGTTAAAACAACATTGACCAGTTTCGTGTGTCAGTGTGGCCATCGTATAAACATTTCAGTTCCCATTACGTCGGGTAACAAATTGCATATTTGTGTAAAATGTTAAATGTATTAAAATTGTGCATTCTTAAACCATTTAATTAAGATATAGGTAATAAAAGTAGTTAATGATTATAGTTTTTATTTAATTTGAAATTAAAAAGTTAAAGTTTAGTAAGAAGAGAGTAGAATTGTTTTAATAGTAAAGGCATTCGCCTCTTATGTAAGAACATATGTTGTAAATAAGTTCTTATTTTGTGTAATAAATTTATCTTACAGGTCCTTGCTGTCGATTACTATGGCCAATCATCCAATTCCATTGATGGATCATAATCCTACAATAAAAATGTAAGCACCGAATCTCGGAATTCTAATCCTAATTAACGCCACATAGTGAGAACGAGTTCATGAACGTAGACTTCATCATCATGTGAACGTCAAGGCTGTTCAGGACACAAAAGGATAAACCGTTTCGGGATAGTGTAGTGAATTTACAGTTATGTATAGTTAGTGCTATCCAATACGGTGGTATGGTCAATGTAATAATTGACTTTCATAAGTACGTCTGTGATCTACTCCGACAGTATGACATTTAACTGAGACACTATGCTATTTAGAATACTTCAAGTGGTTTTTTTAACATTGTGTTTATCTATCTACCTATATCCTAAGTATCAGTTGTGCTGCAGTCTTGTAAATTATGTCAAAATACTAGTTCTTCTATTGTAAAGTTTACCTGTATGGAAATAATGAATGTATGTATATTGTATAAATGTGTCATATTTTATTTACCTGACTGGTTTAATCCTAGATAAAACCTGGTTAACAACAAAATATTAATGATTGCATAAGAAGCATACCGTAAGGAAATGTAGTTACCGCAATGTCATTCGAGCTCTGCGTTGTATCGCCGCCACTATAGCTTCAGAAAGTCGTAGGTAGTTGGTCTGTAAAAGGTACGAAATCTATACTATTAAGAGACTTACTCTTACTAAGAGACCTTCACCTTTTGATCTGTTTACAGGAGTCTATCATAAAAAGTAATTTCTAGATTTTTCGACAACATATGCATATTCCCTATTTCCCTATTCTTCACTCTGGGGTACAGAATAGTTCAGATGTCCTACCTTTTACAGACCAACCACGAACTTCTGAAGTTATAGTGGCTGCAATGCAACGCAGAACACGTTACATTTTCATTCAAGCGAATGGGAGAATTTTTCATAGGTATGGTAAACACTCCAAAATTACTGTCAAAAAACTATTGCTTTCCAAAAGTGTTACGCTGTCAAGGACTCTATAGTGTCATTCCTCAATGGCAATTTCATTAAATATGACGGTTTGTGCAGTTGCCACAAAGCATCAGAAAAACAAGATAGGATTACTGGCGTTACATTCCACAGGTTAATGTTTCATGTCCTTTATTGTTCTATAGTCAAAGGAATGAAACTAAAGAGAAACGATGAAAAAATCACAGATAAAATATGAACTTCAGAAGTTTGAATCATTGAGGTCTCCATTGAGGTCTTACACTATAGAGGGATAATTACGAAGTTTTCCGACCTAAAAAAGGATAGCGCTATACAACAGGCTCTTATAAAGAACGAGGTACAACTATTATCATATTGTCTCTATCGCGTAACCCATTTTCTTAACATTGGTCATGACATGTTAAGTCAAAATAGTGGCCCGGCAGGGTCGGCTTGTGGTTTTTTAATTTGTGTTGTGGTATTTTTTATTATTTTTAAGTGAATCTTTGTGAATGTGTACTAGAAACAATTTAGAATTTAATGTGAAAAAATATTCGGGTGTTCCATTCATGGTGAAGTGAAAATTGTACTGAAAGATTAAGTTTTCAAACGTATGTGTTTTTCTTGTGTTTATTGATGTTTTTCGGTAACTATAATTTATGTGGATGTAACTATACATCGGGTTCGACAATTAGAACCTGCATTTGGCTTGATATATTCAGTTTTCGGTGTTATTTTGTTAAAACAACATTGACCAGTTTCGTGTGTCAGTGTGGCCATCGTATAAACATTTCAGTTCCCATTACGTCGGGTAACAAATTGCATATTTGTGTAAAATGTTAAATGTATTAAAATTGTGCATTCTTAAACCATTTAATTAAGATATAGGTAATACAATTAGTTAATTTAATTTGAAATTAAAAAGTTAAAGTTTAGTAAGAAGAGAGTAGAATTGTTTTAATAGTAAAGGCATTCGCCTCTTATGTAAGAACATATGTTGTAAATAAGTTCTTATTTTGTGTAATAAATTTATCTTACAGGTTCTTGCTGTCGATTACTATGGCCAATCATCCAATTCCATTGATGGATCATAATCCTACAATAAAAATGTAAGCACCGAATCTCGGATTTCTAATCCTAATTAACGCCACATAGTGAGAACGAGTTCATGAACGTAGACTTCATCATCATGTGAACGTCAAGGCTGTTCAGGACACAAAAGGACAAACTGTTTCGGGTTAGTGTAGTGAATTGACAGTTATGTATAGTTAGTGCTATCCAATACGGTGGTATGGTCAATGTAATAATTGACTTTCATAAGTACGTCTGTGATCTACTCCGACAGTATGACATTTAACTGAGACACTATGCTATTTAGAATACTTCAAATGGTTTTTTTAACATTGTGTTTATCTATCTACCTATATCCTAAGTATCAGTTGTGCTGCAATCTTGTAAATTATGTCAAAATACTAGTTCTTCTATTGTAAATTTCACCTGTATGGAAATAATGAATGTATGTTTATTGTGTAAATGTGTTATATATTTTATTTGATTATTTTATTTACCTGACTGGTTTAATCCTAGATAAAACCTGGTTAACAACAAAATATTAATGATTGCATAAGAAGCATACCGTAAGGAAATGTAATTACCGCAATTTCATTCGAGCTCTGCGTTGTAGCGCCGCCACTATAACTTTAGAAAGTCGTAGGTAGTTGATCTGTAAAAGGTACGAAATCTGTACTATTATTCTGTGGCCACGCTAGAACGTATTCATTACTCGGCCACCTAAAAGAGACCTTCACCTTTTGATCTGTTTACAGGAGTCTATCATAAAAAGTAATTTCTAGATTTTTCGGCAACATATGCATATTCCCTATTTATTTCCCTATTCTTTCACTCTGGGGTACAGAATAGTACAGATGTCCTACCTTTTACAGACCAACCACGAACTTCTGAAGTTATAGTGGCTGCAATGCAACGCAGAACACGTTACATTTTCATTCAAGCGAATGGGAGAATTTTTCATAGGTATGGTAAACACTCCAAAATTACTGTCAAAAAACTATTGCTTTCCAAAAGTGTTACGCTGTCAAGGACTCTATAGTGTCATTCCTCAATGGAGGTCTCACACTCCTCAATGGTTCGAATCATTGAGGTCTAACACTATAGAGGGATAATTACGAAGTTTTCCGACCTAAAAAAGGATAGCGCTATACAACAGGCTCTTATAAAGAACGAGGTACAACTATTATCATATTGTCTCTATCGCGTAACCCATTTAAGTCAAAATAGTGGCCCGGCAGGGTCGGCTTGTGGTTTTTTAATTTGTGTTGTGGTATTTCTTATTATTTTAAGTGAACCTTTGTGAATGTGTACTAGAAACAATTTAGAATTGAATGTGAAAAAATATTCGGGTGTTCCATTCATGGTGAACTGAAAATTGTACTGAAAGATTAAGTTTTCAAACGTATGTGTTTTTCTTGTGTTTATTGATGTTTTTCGGTAACTATAATTTATGTGGATGTAACTATACATCAGGTTCGACAATTAGAACCTATTTGGCTTGATATATTCAGTTTTCGGTGTTATTTTGTTAAAACAACATTGAGCAGTTTCGTGTGTCAGTGTGGCCATCGTATAAACATTTCAGTTCCCATTACGTCGGGTAACAAATTGCATGTTTGTGTAAAATGTTAAATGTATTAAAATTGTGCATTCTTAAACCATTTAATTAAGATATAGGTAATAAAAGTAGTTAATGATTATAGTTTTTATTTAATTTGAAATTAAAAAGTTAAAGTTTAGTAAGAAGAGAGTAGAAATGTTTTAATAGTAAAGGCATTCGCCTCTTATGTAAGAACATATTATTATGAAAATGCTATCTAGCATTAAGTCCTCCATGTACAAACTGTTTTGTGCTAAAGTATAAATAAATAAATAATATGTTGTAAATAAGTTCTTATTTTGTGTAATAAATTTATCTTACAGGTTCTTGCTGTCGATTACTATGGCCAATCATCCTACAATAAAAATGTAAGCAACGAATCTCGGATTTCTAATCCTAATTAACGCCACATAGTGAGAACGAGTTCGTGAACGTAGACTTCATCATCATGTGAACGTCAAGGCTGTTCAGGACACAAAAGGACAAACCGTTTCGGGTTAGTGTAGTGAATTGACAGTTATGTATAGTTAGTGCTATCCAATACGGTGGTATGGTCAATGTAATAATTGACTTTCATAAGTACGTCTGTGATCTACTCCGACAGTATGACATTTAACTGAGACACTATGCTATTTAGAATACTTCAAGTGGTTTTTTTAACATTGTGTTTATCTATCTACCTATATCCTAAGTATCAGTTGTGCTGCAGTCTTGTAAATTATGTCAAAATACTAGTTCTTCTATTGTAAATTTTACCTGTATGGAAATAATGAATGTATGTATATTGTATAAATGTGCCATAAATTTTATTAGATTATTTTATTTACCTGACTGGTTTAATCCCAGATAAAACCTGGTTAAAAACAAAATATTAATGATTGCATAAGAAGCATACCGTAAGGAAATGTAGTTACCGCAATGTTATTCGAGCTCTGCGTTGTATCGCCGCCACTATAGCTTCAGAAAGTCGTAGGTAGTTGGTCTGTAAAAGGTACGAAATCTGTACTATTATTCTGTGGCCACGCTAGAACGTATTCATTACTCGGCCACCTAAAAGAGACCTTCACCTTTTGATCTGTTTACAAGAGTCTATCATAAAAAGTAATTTCTAGATTTTTCGACAACATATGCATATTCCCTATTTCCCTATTCTTTTACTCTGGGGTACAGAATAGTACAGATGTCCTACCTTTTACAGACCAACCACGAACTTCTGAAGTTATAGTGGCTGCAATGCAACGCAGAACACGTTACATTTTCATTCAAGCGAATGGGAGAATTTTTCATAGGTATGGTAAACACTCCAAAATTACTGTCAAAAAACTATTGCTTTCTAAAAGTGTTACGCTGTCAAGGACTCTATAGTGTCATTCCTCAATGGTTCGAATATACTTTTTTCTTTTGTCATTGAGATTATTCAAAGACGAATGGAAACAAAATGGAAGACGACGAAGATATGGTATATTTAACCCTTCCTCAATGAGGAAACACTCTTGAGGTCTCTTGAGGTAGTGTCATTTCTCAATGATTTAACCTTTTCTCTTTGGAGTTTTTATAACACTAATTTTTCATTATACTCTGACTCGACTACCGCAATCGAATACTATAATATAATATTATACTACCGAATCCTACATGCATATTGAGCGCGACACAAGCCTCAAAAATATGTTTCAAAATGTTCAAATGTGAAAACAGAAGATACATTCATAATAAATAAATAATATAATTAATAATGAAATTATTCTTCATTGTATTGTATGTCATGCATTCTTAAAAGCATATTGAGCGTTCTTATTGGTTAGATGTTAGATGTCGCCACTAGCGTATACAGTAAATAAATAAATTCAACGTATTTTAAAAGTGTGTGCGTTATTAGTTTATTTCGTTCCAGCAGTTAACATTTTTAAAAGTCAATAGCCGGGTCCACACCGGCCCATCCAGAACAGCCACCGTCAACATCAGTTTCGTCTTCACTGAGATGTACTGCACCAGGTCTTCCGTAGAGGTGTACCACTACGGAAGAAGACCTGGTGCAGTACATCACACATAGGTACATCATGTAGCCGCGACACGTACAATAATGTCGTCGGCACAGCGGGGCGCAGCAGATATTTAGGCACTGGTTCCGATTAGTAGTAGGTCTTCGTCGTCTCTCTACTGTGACGATATGGGTCGTGGTGGAACAACTTTGTTTCGTTGTTTCCCCTCCAGCTTCGGTTTATTTTGCCGATCGTTTCTGCTTTACGGCATTTGCAAAATCGCATGGAGGAGAAGATGCGCTTGCAATTCTCGGCGACTCCGTTGTTACAGGGCAGGCGGGGACGTCTTCGGGGTCAGTTTCCTTTAGGAGAGTTATTATATCCTGCAGGCTCCTCTCTCCTTTTTCATCCCTTCTGCGGGATGGCAGCCGGTCACTTTTATTGAGGAGCTCGTACTGCAACGTCTTGGTTTTGATCTCGTCCTCGTTAACACTCGATCTACAAACTTGGATGACGCTGATCTCGTCCATGACGTCCAGCTGGTGCTGGAGAAAAGCGAGGAGTTCGTTCACTATAAGTTTGTCAGTTATAGCGATCAGTTGCGGGCGGAGGCGGGTGCCACGCTAATCGGGAATTGAGAAATTCGATCAGTCTTCGCATATGCGTCCGTACACAAACGCGCAAGACTCACGACTAATTGGATAAGATATAATCACAGTTAGCAGTGAAAAACGTACGTCACGGGCGGCGCGCGGCAACCCACTGCACTCTGCTCGAACCGCTCTCGTTGTCCGGCTATGTACTTGTAGCTTCGTACCTACAGTGCGGAGTGCGCTAGGCCTGATATACTTAATTACTAACAATAAGTAATTATGTGCATCCCGAATGAGTTCCTTATAATTTTATATGTTGTAATTTCGAAAAAGCCACCGACCTTCTAAATTATATCAGTCCTTTCTGTTCAAAGGTTGTCTGAAGAGATCGCTTTAAGCGATAAGACCGCCTATTCCTACGCTGATTGATAACTGTGAAATGTACATGTTTTTCGTGTACCTATTTTTAAGGTTATTAATAATAACAGGCCTAGCGCACTCCGCACTGTAGGTACGAAGCTACAAGTACATAGCCGGACACCGACGGCGCCGGCGGGTCGCGCGTCGTTACACGTGCCGCATCAGAAGAGATAAGAGCTATGCGATAGAAAGAGAGGCACTCTGTAGGTTAATATGACTGGTAGGTATGCAGCGCCACGCGAGCTGAATTGAATTTTATTGCGTCGTAACAAGAGTCACTATTTGTTTAAATTTCTTTGCGGAGTGATGCTTCTGTCCCTTAGTATTCTGTGATAATAATTTACGAGTGATATTCTGTGGTGACACTCACAAGTTTGAGTAGTCCTACTATCATTGAGGTCTCACCTACTATAGTTTCAACCACATCCGGTGGTCATTTTCAAGTCTTTTTTTAATAATGTGTACAAACCACGTTAATCTTCATAATAAAATATATTCAAGGTTTTTAACAATAAAGTATTTATCTATCTATCGACCGACCAAAGATAATGACGAAATAAACAAATGAAACAAGATATAATATAGCAGTTTAATAACTAAATCTTATAGAGACATGGAGGTTTCCAGCCAATTTTTATAAGGGGCTATGTCTATAACTACTAATGGAAAAGTTCGGCCACTCTGGTCGCCCCACGAAGAAATGGCAACCATTCGGTCGTTCACGAACAGCACGGCTCCTAGAGAGAAAATCAATTTACGCATAGTTAACATAAACATTTATTTATTTACTATCTTTTTCCCGCGACTTCGTCCGCGTAGACGACAGAAGCCCATAGTTGTCTTTTCCAAAACCATTTTAGCAAGGCCTCCCCAGTATATGGGAGCGCGTACTACTAAGAGGTCAAGCCGTATCTTCGTTGTCACCCAACCAATTTTAATGTTACATACCCTTCGATCATAATGATCGAAGTACATACCCTATAATCTAAGTTGCGACTGATGCTACCAAACCCAAAAAAACCCTTTAAAATCCGTTCAGCAGTTTCCGAGTTTATAGATAACAAACACACAAACAAACAAACAAACATTCTAAAAACCATAGATTCGTGTTCTGTACCTTCTAAATAGTCCATCCCAGTTGGTTTCGCAAAAATATCTTCAATGTACAGAATTGGCTCTTTTCCATTTTTATAATAGTATAGATTTAAAAGTTTTGCCCGTACTATTGTGTGGTTTCGCACAAAAATGGTACAAGGAATGACTTAATGCTATCATGGACCCCATGATGCTATTATCTACCAGTCTTCCATTTCGGTCTAGCATTGATCAGGCCGTGTTCTTATTTTCTATTACTCTGAAACCCGCGTCTCCGTTCGCTTACTATTCGTTTTATACTTAATATGGAAGACTTCGTTTCTCCGAGACAAAAAGGTCAAAATGTATCCTAATAAAAGTACCTACATTTCCCATTTTTTATGGAACTGATAGATGGGACGAGCAAGTCGATCGCCTGATGGCAATCGTAACAATAACAACACATAACAATTACAGTGCCATCCAGACCTTTTAGTACCATAAAAAGCACTGCATAGTACTGCATTGCGCTCATCACCTCGAGACATCAGATATTAAGTCTCATATGCCCAGTTATTTCGCTGGCTAGAATGCCCTTCAAACCGGATCACAGTAACGCTTGCGCACTACTGCTTGGCCGCGAATTACTGGCAAAGCTGTGGTACCTACCCAGACGGCCTCCCGCAAGCTAGAAACCTACCACGAGAGCTATGGAGCTGTTTGTTACATGAATTATTTATATGTAATTTGTATTGAGGAACCTATGGATAAATGAACCTGATAAATGAACTAACTAACATACTAACACTAGTAATATTTAGTTTTCCTTGGTACTATAATACTATGGATTTATAAAGGTCTGAAATAAAGTATTTTTGTTTTTTTTATTTATAGGGCTAATTTACATCGTAGTACAATAGATTAGTAGCATATAGTAAGAACTGGATAAAGAGGCGTACGTTTGTTATACATGTATGTATGGGTGGGTGGGTACCACTGCTTTGCCAGTTATTCAGCCGCCAAGCGGTAGTGCGCAAGCATTACTGTGTTCCGGCTTGAAGGGCATTGTAGCCAGCGAAATTACTGGGCATTTTGAGACTCAACAGCTAATTGTCTCAGAGTGACGAGCGCAGTATAGCGCCGCGCAGGATTTTGCAAAACAAAGTTCTGGGTGGTGCTGTTATTGTTATGGGCTGGCGTATTGCTTACCATCAGGCAAACGACCAGCTCGTCTCGTCACTCAGTTACAATAAAAAAAAAAAATGAAGTTGACTGATAAGATCTATGATGTCAGTAATATTACGACAAATAAAATAATAAATAACGCCATACAACGATTACATACATAGATCTTGGCCCCAAACTAGGATTCCCTGTATTTGGGAACCAGGAACTATGAAGACCATGGTCCCACAACACCCAGACACGAAACAAATGCTTTCGCTTTTTTCTGTGCACAAAGATTTGTTTCGTCGCGGGAATCGAACGCGACCTCAGTGGTGTATGAGATTTGAGCCAACCTTCCCAACCACTACACCAGAGGCTGAGATAATACTTATCGGAACTTCTATTTCTGGTTCCGTTCTGTAAAATGAAAAATTGAGTCGATAAGTTGTTGATCAATTACTAACGCGCGGGCTTGCAAGGACCGTGGCATAGTAGGTACCTACTATTGTCTTTTCTGTGCCGTGGGGTATGTAGGTACGGCTATTATGGGCTATCAAAATATTAAGTCCCCCAACACTTACAGAAGGGGGAGACAATCACATCTTAAGTGTCATTTATCCCTCAGTTTTCTCCATATATAGGTCACTAGCTGCGCCCAGCGGTTTCACCCGCGGTTTCCCGAAATTAAAAGTAGCATATGTGTTATTCTGATGTGTAAGCTATATTATTGTAAAGTTTTATCAAAATCGGTTCAGTAGTTTTTGCGTGAAAGAGTAACAAACATACATCTATACATTCTTACAAAATGTCGCGTTTATAATATTAGTCGGATTTTAAATGTTTTAGCAATTATATCATCTTATATATTGAATGATGACACGAGCATGTCGTTCGCCTGATGGTAAGCGCCACGCCTGCCCATAACAATTGCAGTGCCACCCAAAACTTTTAATACCATAAAACGCACTGCGTACCACTGCATTGCGCTCGTCACCCCGACATATTAGATGTTAACTCTCATATGCCCAGTAATTTCGTTGCCTTTAATGCCCTTCAAACCGGAACACGGTAATGCTTGCGCACTACTGCTTGGCGGCAGAATAACTGGCAAAGCTGTGGTTCCTACCCAGACGGCCTCCCGCATACGAGAGACCTACCACAAGTAATACTGCACAACAAACACGTGTACTGTTCCTTCGTATGTTCGATGGATCTTAATTATTATATACTAGCGGGCCGCCCCGGTTTCGCACGAGTATATAACAAAAATTTCAAAATTAAAAAACCTCTCATACTGCCCGTACCCCCAGTGACGCCTACATTGCATAAGGTGCTGCCTAGCTAGCCGACAGGGTGAGCGGCTACCACGCAACTTTTTTCTAATACTTACATGTTTAAACTCGTGATATCTTTCGAATGGAATGTTCGAATTGAATAATTCAAAAAGTTATACAAAGGTATTGAAGGTCTTGAAGTGTTTATTTTGATAAGGATTAATACCAAGATACAAATAAAGAGCCTTTTCTCTGCGGCGGCAATTCAATTAAATTTTTAAAATAAAAGAACACTTATTGTGACATAACTATAATAGTTAGACGTATACTGTCACGATTTTTTTTATAAATAATGCTTGTTCTGCAAAGTCGTAGTACATTATTCTATCATCAATAGTTTTCTTTTATAGATGTAAAGAATATTTTAAGTAATTTTTTACACCTTGGGTTACATTATTGGAGTTTCAGTAAAGATCCCTAATTTTTTTGAAAATATTATATAGCCTATGGCACTCGGGGCTAGTGTAGCGTCCCAACAGTGAAATAATTTTTCAAATCGGTTCAGGAGTTTCGGAGCCTATTCAATGCAAACAAACAAACAAACAATCAAATCTTTCCTCATAATATTATAGTTTAGATATATTTGCTTATTTTATAGAAAGTCGCGTATAAAAAGCATCAAACCTATTAATGGTTCTCCCTCTTGCCCACGGGAGACGCTGGCGACACACAGCTCACCAGCTCGCATGCTGTCGACGACAGGGGTCACGAACTGCGAGCATCGCTCTGAAGTCATACACCGCACGGGCATCACCATCCGCCCCCCTGGAATACAAGCGATTGCGATCATCATCAGCCCATCACGTTCCCACTGCTGGGACACGGGTTTTCTCTCATAGAGAGAGTATGGGCCATAATCCACCACGCTGGCCCGGTGCGGGTTGGTGGATTTCACATGTCCATATTTTTTGTGTTTAATTCCTGAACAATCCCACTGGCACCGTACCACTGACTTTCTTAAGTTATGTGTGGATTTAACACTCGCTCAGTAAACGGTGAAGGAAAACATGATAAAACCGGCAAGTCAAATCACAAAAATTCAAAAACATGTGACATCCTCCAACCCGCACTGGGCTAGCGTGGTGGGTTATGGCCCATACTCTCTCTATGAGAAAAGGCCCGTGTGCCACCCATTCAGAAGGCCATTGTACCCTTTTATTAATTTTACGTAAATAACTACCTGTAATAAATAAATAATAGTAAACTTAGGCATTTTTTACTATTTAGTGAACAACTTAATAATGGTTGAATTTTGTATAAAAACGTACCACCATAAGGGCTGATGATGATAATGATCAAACCCCAATCTTGATTGTAGGTATCATGACATATGACCTGTTAGATAGAATCATTGGGTATGCTGTACCTTGTTCTTGCCATCCAACGACGTTGATCTCGTTCGTTTTGGCCTTTATAAGATCATCTTGAATTATTTCAGTATTAGGAACTGTAAATTAAACGTGTTTTATATAAATGTAAAAAAAAATGTCTGAAATTCAACACCAAATTAGTCTTAACCTATAAAGGTGACAGACAGACACAGATTTTTGTCCTTGGCTCAGTTTTGGGGTAGTAGGAGAACCTTTTGGGTTAGAAACAGCCTCTGTGGTGTAGTGGTTTGGTTGGCTCATATCTCATATACTGCTGAGGTTGCGGGTTCGATCCCCGCAACGAGACAATTTTTTGTGCACAGAAAAAAGCGCTCGTATTTGCTCGAACTTGTCTCGTGTTTAGGTGTTGTGGGATGGTCCTCTAGATATATTTATTTATTCAAATTCAAATACAACTATCATCACAGGAATTTCCCAATTCAATAGTTTATGTCAACATTACAATTCATTTACATCTAAAATAGTCTAAAATAGAATCCTAGTTACAGATTCTATATCTAGGGAACCGTGGATGTGTGTATCGTTGGGCGTATTTATTTATTTAGAAAGTCCTAAAGTTTGCGGAGAGCGAGCACTCACTCAAGCAGAGCGGCGCGGCGACGTCTGCTTCGTGTTCGAACAGTCCGACGTTGGAGGAGAAGTCGTCGTCGTCATACCCGGGGTGCACCACCCCTCGCCGCACGCCCACTCCTGTTATGTACGGAATATAACCAGAAGCGTAATTCGACCAGAAGTCGAATTCGATTCTTTAACAAGTTAGAAAACGCCGTCGCGATCTCGACTGTTCAAAAACGTGAGTGAAACCGTGTCAAATATGTTTTAAATTATGTGTCAAACTCACGAAAGTTTTAATCAAATAAGTTAGAAAAAAAAGAATAGAAAAAAAACTTATTTATTCGGCAAACAAAAACTAAAACTTAAATAATAAATATATGAATATGCCGATTAGGCCCAGCTCAGCATAAAATGCCGAAAGTTTTATATAACTCTGCGCTGATTTTCAGCTGATACCCGTTTAGCTATAGGAACAGTGAAAAATATTTTTATAATAATCTCGTGAGAAACAAAAGGAATTGGAGCTGGAGACACGAGGTACCTTACCTTGAGGGTCGGTCGTGTCATATCGCAGTGTCCAATAGGGCAGCAGATGCGCGAGGTCGGGCATCGCGCGCGCCGCGACGCACCTCGCAGGCGCTAGCGACCACCGCACGGCCAGCAGCGCCGTCCCGCACGCGGCACGCACGCCGCCCGCACCGTCGCCGTCGCCGCTGCCGGTTCCATTACCCACGTACATCGTGCCTACGCACTGGTACGACTCAATACCTCCTCCGCTCCGAAGACTAGAGATTTGCTCGACTAAAATTATAGGAGTTCTAAATATTGGTGCTATTTTTAACAAAACACAATAAGACTCAATCGACAAATTACAAACGTTTCGAGATTAACAACTAATAAATATAAAAAATAATTTTACAAAACAGCACTGTTATGTAAAACATCTACTTAGGTAAATAACGTTCAGCTGGATTATCATTGCGTTGCGTTCAACAATACTGCTTCCGTCCACGTTTAGACGGACAAGCGAATACAGTAAACTAAAATTTAAAAACATCCCCGACAACCCTATAAAAACTAAAAAAAGACTGAACCTTGATAAAACATCAAGAAGTCTATGAACCACTGCTAAAAACCCCGCTTTCAAATTAAAAACCGCATCCAAATTGGTTCACCCATTTAAGAGCTACGGTGCCACAGACAGACACACATGGTGGTCAAACTTATAACACCCCCTCTTTTTTGCGTCGAGGGTTAAAAATAGCAGTAAAATTCACCTCTGCGCGGCTCGCTCTTACCCTTAGTGTTAATAACAAGCGCGCAGCCAGAAGCTCACGAGGAAGGCCTGAATGAAGCAAGCCTGTGGCTTTGAAGCGAAGGGGAGTGATGGTGAGCGAAGCTAGCGGGCGGGCCCTGAAGCGGAGCTTTACAAAATAGTGCTGTTTTGTAAACTATCTAGCGGTTTTGTAGGTAAAACAGCGAATTTTAATGCGACATAAATACGTATAGATAGGTAGATGAACGCATTAAAGACATTACATAAAAACAATGAAATAATAAAGTTTTACAATGGGTGGCCTTATCGCTAAAAGCGGTCTCTTCCAGGCCGAGGTATGCCGATGCATGTCGGTTTACGTTTACACACCTTCAAGTGGTTTAGCATCTCCTTTAGACCTTCGAGTAAGTCTATATGCGCCGTCTCCCGGATGCCTCACGAGACAGACGTGCGCAAAGTAAATTATTACGATTAACAAAATCGCCACAAACGTGATGATTAGATGCGCGTATATGCATTTTTCACCTCTCGTAAATTTTGATTGAGGAATAAAATCGACACTCGACGTCGACATGTTAATAAATCAAATCATGTCCATCTCGATTGAAGTAGGTAGGTAGGACAAAATAATTAATTCCACTTGCAACATATGTTTTGACTATATAGGCACCTATAGGTATTTCGGTTGGCTAAGTCTTCGTTTCGAAGGGAAATAAATAAAATAATAAAAAAAAATTTATAAATTATTGATATTGTTAAATTGATCTGCAGAGATATACATATGAACCTCATTACTTATTAATAATAATAATCAAAAATATTTAGAGATGTTATTTTTTTATTACCTGATAGGCAAGCATGACCGCAGTCCACATGATTCCATAGCTGTTCGCATTAGGTCAAAATCATATAGGTACAAATTAGGTAGGTACACCTAAGTACCTGATTAATAATCGCTCAAGGCGTAATATCGTCGACGTCTGCAGACATACAAATTTAGAAAACAAATAGCCACAGCCTAGCACCCACCTCAACGGTACTTCAAGGGTGGCAGGAGCGGCGGCAGAAGCAGCAGAGAGCCTCAAGCGGAGGAAATATGCATCACTCGGCGAGGGGTACATATTTATTCCGTTTGGGGTTGAAACTATGGAGCCTTGGGGGGCGAACGCGCGGCTTCTGTTTAGAGCTGGCCAGACGCCTTATAGAAACAACAGGTGGCCAAAGAGCTGGCGCTTACCTCGGCCAACGAATTAGTCTGGCCATTCAACGAGGTAACGTCGCCAGCTTTTTGGGCACCTTGCCCGCGGACGGTGACCTAAATTCTGTGTTTTATATTTAATTTCATTTTTTTTATTTTGTTGTAAGTTAGTTTAGTTTTTATCCTTTATATATTTGTACATAATTGTTAATTGGTTCTGCAAATATATAAATAAATTTATTTGAATAGCCACAAATTTGGTGTAATAGATGAAAATGAAACAACATTTGTGTGCGGTGACCAGATTTTATTATAATAAAACATAAGACATTATAAATTAAGCTTCAAGTTTGAATTTGCTTGCTTTAAGTATGTATAATTATTTACCTATGATACAAAGATATCAAATGCCGTATAAAGATTACAGTAAAGCTAAGAAATAACCCAGTCGAATACACATTGCGCCTCATTCGAATCTGATGAAGGAAGGTGTGTTACAAAAGCAAAATTCCAAAAATGTGTACTTAATTACTATTGCTGTTTGTTGTACCAATATTACACCGTCTAAATAGCACTGAATATCATAGTAATTATTATGCTTTACCTAAGTATTCTAGCTTATTTTTTTCTTCCTGTCCTCTACGTACACGGAAAAATAAATGTCTAATGTAATACCAGAATGTATAGTCAACATGTTAAAATAACCTTATTAATATTACATTTTTTATATTGATTCACGAATAAAACTTATTTTGTAGTCTATCCGACGCAATTCTAGTTGGTGCAATCTAGCTTGAGCCATGTAACACCACTTTGTTGTTATAACTGTGATGGAGAAGTAAGTACCTAGCTAAGGTTGGTCTATAACTAGTTTAACAATGTTTACGCTCAACTAAACGAAATGTTGTATTTACAGCTTTGCAGGGTACTAGGTATTGAATTAATTTAATCAGAACTATTTACAAACACGTATTATCGCAATATCCTACTGTAAGTTGCTTTCGTTCGTTCGTTCGTGCGGACTAAAAGAGACACTCTTACGCCTGTTGCATAGCGCTGTCCCTTTCATCCGACGGAACGAAGATCCGTAATCACGAATCAGAGTAAGCTATAAACAAACGTTGGTCGGACGCTCTTTTCTCCGCCTCTCTATATTTTATAATGTATAACATAAACACAAACAGACATAAAAAATTAAAACCGTACATTCATGTTCCGTAACGTCTAAATAGTCGATACCTGTAGGATTTTAAAAAATATCTTCAATGTTTAGAATTGGCTTAGTACCATTTTTATAATACTAAAGATTCAAGTCATGTCAACTTATGCGACGCTTGGGCTGCGGTCGGTGCGGCGACCGTGTCATTTTTTATTTGTTTTACCGGCACAAAGAGCTTAGCACAATACTACATCATGAATATAGTGAGCTTTGTTGGTCCTTAAACTCGGCATTGCAGGGATTGCAGCCTGAGTCTATGGCGAGGGCGTAATCAGATAAATCAGTTAAGAAAATAAAATAGTATAGTTATATGTCTATAATATAGTATAGTTTTTTCGCTTAATTGATCTATGTTTGGCCACTATCTCGCCTGATGTGAAGCGACGATGAGGCCTAAGATGGAGCACACAGATCTAGAGAGAGGCAGTTGAGCGGCTGCTCAGACCCGACAGTATAACTAACAGATAGTATCTACATATAACTAATCAGTAATTACAAAACATAGTTACAACTACTAACTAATTAGAAAAGCAACAAGAACAGAATGTATGTTACAATTATATATTCAATGCTACAAGGTGATTAAAGAGTCTACTAAAAGTTGGTAAGAGTCTAATAAATACAATCCATTTTTGCTTTCTACGTAGTCGAGTATGCAAACACTTGTCTAGATTCTAGATTACTACAATTATAATATTTGCACTATAGGCCGACCGTTTAACTCGCGTATCACCTGCGCGGTAAGAAGGGAGCGAGGGGAGATGTTAGCGGGTGGGTGAAAGGGGTGCGCGGAGCAGAGAGCTTACGTCCTTTCCCTTTCACCCACCCGCTAACATCTCCCCTCGCTCCCTTCTTACCGCGCAGGTGATACGCGAGTTAAACCGTCGGCCTATAACAATAATAATCAACCAGAATTGTGTAGTAGACTACACGTCAGGGTTGTCACTCAAACAGGCTTCCCTCAACAGGTCACTCTAAGTAAAAGTTGTATTGTGTCAACGCGAAAGTCGCGGGCTGTTGCTAGTCATATTATTATAAAATGTCAAATTGTTATATTCATGCACGAAACTACCTACTGTTATTTTATGTACCTAATTAACACTAAGCCTAGTACATACATACATATTATTGAAACGGCTACAACTTAAGTAATTTGTTGATTGTGTCGATCTAGGGTAACTCGTTTTTATATGTTCGAAACCCATGTCGACTTAGACACAGTACTTGAGTCCTAGGCGTATCAATGACGTTTGTCGATTGTGTCGATCTAGGGTAACTCGTTTTTATATGTTCGAAACCCATGTCGACTTAGACACAGTACTTGAGTCCTAGGCGTATCAATGACGTTTGTCGATTGTGTCGATTTAAGGTAACTCGTTTTTATATGTTCGAAACCCATGTCGACTTAGACACAGTACTTGAGTCCTAGACGTTTCAATCGTATTTCTAATGAATTTAACTCACGAAAGCTTTCGTCCTAAATTATTTCATATATTCATGCTACGCTTAACTACACACATTAGGTATATGTTTTATACTTAATTAAGATTATATTTTCTCTTTTAAACCCGAACGTGAGGTTTAAAATGTAAAGTGATGTTATCTTGTCGGTCGAAACGGAAAGCGCTTGTAGGTGTCACGTTTCCCTTTCTGTCTCTCTCTCTCTCGTGGGTGTAGCCAATCCTGGGGTCGGATTTTAAATAATTAGGAAAAGATAAATGACATTGCTGCGGACAGGGACCGAATTGCTGCGTCTTCGGAATACTGTCCCGACGCCTTAACCATAGAGGCCACCGAGCCGAAGGACCGATCCGAGCTGGACGGTATTCCGAAGACGCAGGTTCGATCCCTGCCCGAGCCATGTAATTTTTCTTCTTCCTAATTATTTAAAATCTTGAGATTTTTGTCTGGGGTCGGAGTTTTTAGACCGCCCGAAGGCCTCCGACAAGGCCTTACGACTGTTGCCCAATGACAGCTGGGACAGCTGGCCGAACGTACCCTCAAAATCTCGGTAGCGCTCAGATGCAACAAACGATCACCTGTCCAAGTGGTGACCGCGCCGGAGTTAACATAGCAGATCCGGAACGAACGTATAGGCGAGCTACGCTACGAGCGCTACATTGTTTCCTTGAAAATAGGGCACTAGGAGGTTATTTTATTCTGATTTAGGCCCACCGCAGAAGACGAATTTTAATGGTAAAATATAGTTATTTATGTTCGATTAGATTCGCCTCTCTCTAACGCAAGTACTGCAAGTCCTTCTTTATATATTTTATTTTTTATCGACAATACTTGGTTTCGTTCATAGTGGTAGTTCGTTGAAAGTCGACTAAAGGTCAAACCCCAGACGTTAATTTTAGCTTTCGCAATCGGCGATTATGTTTTTGAGTATCAAAATCGGGCGTTTATCGATTACTACGAGTAGCATATGCTCGCGACGATGTCGTTCTCGTCGACATAATCAAATATAGCCTATGTTACCAGGGACAGTGTAGCTTTCTAGCAGTGAAAGATTTTTTTAAAGGGTCAGTATCACAAGTAACATACAATTTTACATCTTTATAATAATTCTAAAGGAATCAGGCGTGACGTTGCGGAAATTCATCTCAAATCTGTAACGCAGTGATAAGCGTTCGATGGTGTGCACAGTAAAGCCGATCGCTGATGCTAAAATTAGCATGTGGTTAGACTGGTTACGGTGTCAAGTCCATTTTTTGCGGCAAATTTACATCGAAGTATCAAATGATTTATTAAAAAATCAAATACATAAGATTTATAAAGCAAATATGCACAAAAATGCACTTGTACATGTCAAAAACATAAGAAAATAGTAAATAATAATCATGTAAATTAATAATAGGAATATCTACAAACTACGATCAATCAAATCCAGACCGACGTCAACGTATGGAATAAAGAAATTAGAGAACTGACTCTAAATGTGTTTTGGAAACACCCGCTGGAGAAGATAGGGATGTCTTATTCAATCTCTTTATATCCACAATCAAATAATTATAAAAAAATATCAGACAGAGAAAATCTATGAATTCCAAATGTATAGGACCAGAACAAAGGCGTGAGGGAGCGGCTTATAGCTGTTGGTGGATACATACTAAAATGATATTTTCCGAAATTTTTCTGTCTATTCTGATATATACAGGGTGTTACATCAAGATGGGTCAATATGAGGACCTCCGATACTATGATAATCCAGTAATTCGTATTCGTACTAAAACACACGTCAAAAATTATTACAATATACTAAAATATATGTCAAAAATTATTAGAACTAGGTACATAATTAGGGGATAAAATTGAGGGACCATCAAAATAATCTTTGATCTCCCATAAATTTCTATAAAAAAATTGTATCAGCAGATCAAAAGTAAATGACCGCCAAATTTTGTAAATGTGTAAAAAAGCGAAGCGAAGGTTTGACGAGCGAGACTTCTGGTGGAGCCTACTTCACACCCGTAGTTTGTGTATGCAAGAAAATCAAGTTCATTTACAATATTTGGGTAAACAATGATTTATTGAGAGTAATTTACTTACGAGGATAACGAGATGGTAAATATTAGAAGAACATTGTAAATTAAAATGGAGGTTTAATTTTGGTGATCATTCACTATTTTGGCAATATAAAGTGATTTTTTTGCCGTTACATTTTACTAGATCTGGTGGTCAATTTTAATCAATGTCAACAATAAGTAATTATAACTAGCATAAAATTAATATTAATTAATCATAAAACTTTATGAGATAAAAAAAAATGTTTGTTCTCAGTATTGTATTCAAGACAAGGTTTCATAGCAACATTTATTCTTACAAAGTATAATCAATATCGCAATAAAATAGTAATGGCTTTTAATTAAAATGACCGGGTTCGACTCGCGTATGAGATTGAGAAAGAACACGCAGTTTTCCTTATCTCTAAAATCGACAGGTTCCTAAGAACATATTTTTGTATCTCTAATAGTTTCGGAGGTCGCCATACTGACCATTCTCGATGTTACACACTATATACTCCATCTATTCTCCGTTTGTGACGGATCGTCTGCGTTGGGCCAACGTTGCTACGTTCTCAAGCCACACAGGGTTGCAGTGGCGAGGTGGCGAGGTGATGACGGGCGAGGTGGCAGCTCCGCTGGCGAGGTGGTCAGGTGGTGAGGTGGTGAAGTGACGAGGCGGTGGCCGCGCTACCACTCGTCGCACTTCAATACGATCAGGCTCATGGATCAGGAAGAGTCTCCCGCAGACTCGCCAGTATTCAGCAGCATCCGCACTAGCACCGTCGATATGTTCATGTTCTGGAACATTACACTCTACATTTAGAAATTGATCTGGGTGGGAGCATGGACCTCGTATTATTTTTAATGTAACTGGATGACGAGACGAGCTGGTCGTTTGCCTGATGGTAAGCAATACGCCAGCCCATAACAATAACAGCACCACCCAGAACTTTGCTTTGCAAAATCCTGCGCGGCGTTGCAGTGCGCTCGTCACCCTGAGACAATTAGCTGTTGAGTCTCATAATGCCCAGTAACTTCGCTGGCGTAAGTAAGTTCCTGGTTACCTAGACACGGAATCTAAGTCAGGGGCCAACTATTATGTATGTGATCGTTGTTATTTATTTGTTGAAGTTCACTAACGATGCGTTCTTGAAAGTCTATTTTTATGCAGCTGAGTGACGAGACGGACAGGTCTTTCACTTGGTGGTAAGCAATACGCCTTCAAATAACAGTTGCAGCACCACCCAAAAAGCAAAACAGCTCTAAAACGGTGAAGAAAAACATCGTGATGAAACCCGCTTACGCGCTTTGGAGTGGTAGGCTCTGGCCGTGGATGTGATACCACGCACCGAACAAAGCCATGCCGTCAAGTGACCTAGTCGTGTATCGGGATGATGTTCGGTGAACCATCGGGGAGACGGGTCTGAGCAGCTGTTCAACTGCCGTCTCTCTCTAGTTCTCTGTGCTCCATCTTAAACCACATCATCGCTTCACATCAGGCGAGATAGTGACCAAACATAGATCTATTAAGTGTAAAAAAAAGCAAAATCCTCCGTAATGCTGCGTAGGATTTTACATAACAAAGTTCTGGGTGCTGCTGCAACTGTTATGGGCAGGCGTCTTGCTTACCATCAGGCGAACGTGCTCGTCTCGTCATTCAGTTGCATAAAAAACTACCAACCAACCTTTATCTTCTTTATCTACCGTTTGAGTTTACGCAAGATATTTAACTGTAAACAACTTGTTCTATAAACCTACTGAGGTAACATATGCGCCTGCGTATTTTTTTCTGCTGTTTCTCTTATTATGGCATATTTGAAGGGCGAGTGTCTTTATAAATTAACAATTGTACACATTATTTACTTAAACTAACACAGTTATCATCATCATCATCAGCCCATTACGTTCCCACTGCTGGGACTCGGGCCTTCCCTCGTAGTGAGAGTATGGGCCATAATCCACCACGCTGGCCCAGTGCGGGTTGGTGGATGTCACATGTCCTGGAATTTTTGTGATAAATTCTTGGACATGCCGGTTTCCTCACGATGTTTTCCTTCACCGTTTTTAGAGCGAGTGTTAAATCCGCACATAACTTAAGAAAGTCAGTGGTGCGGGGCCAGCGGGATTCGAACTCGGGTGCGTCGGATCGAAAGTCGCACGTGGCCCTACTGAGCCACACTCGCTCTTTAGCCACACTCGCTCTTTAGCCACACTCGCTCTTTAGCCACACTCGCTCTTTTACTTTAACACAGTTATGTACTAACGAAAATAACTTACAAAATGAAACAAACTAGACAATCTTTTGTTGTTGTGTCCCCCCGTCTATGTGGTCATTTTAAAACATTCTTGTAAGTCTTATATTTACAAAAAAAAATATTTGTGGTAAGTTATAATTAGCTATCTATACATATTATTATTACCTCTATTATTTACGATCCTAGCTGTTAGTTCCCCTTTGATAATAAAATAAAATTACTAGGTTCATGTTAAGTACTAAGTAAAACTAGGTACTGCATAATACCACATAATACTAAGGGACAGAAGCATCACTCCGCAAAGAAATTTAAACAAATAGCGACTCGTGCTATGACGCAATAAAATTCAATTCAGCTCGCGTAGCGCTGCATACCTACCAGTTATTTTAACCTACAGAGCGCCTCTCTTTCTGCCGCATAGCTCTTATCTCTTCTGACGCGGCACGTGTAACGACGCGCGACCCGCCGTCGGTGTCCGGCTATGTACTTGTAGCTTCGTACCTACAGTGCGGAGTGCGCTAGGCCTGGTAATATCTAGTCCAAAAAGCAATGTAAGGAAGTCGTTGTTACCTTATTCGAGTTATCTTCGTTCGTCAAAGAATGTCTGTTGCTAGATGAGAAGAACATGTTCAGTTTGTCCACAATCTGTAACAAAAATTACGGAAATGTTAATTTATAATTATTTTATTAAAATTATCGACGAGCGTGTGTGGCTCAGTGGGAGCACGCGAGACTTTCGATCCGCCGCAGCCGAGTTCGAATCCCACTGGCCCCGCCCCACTGACTTTCTTAAGTAATGTGTGGATTTAACACTCGCTCTAAAAACGGTGAAGGAAAACATCGTAAGGATGCCGGCATTTCCAAGAATTTGTACGAAAATTCATCGACTTGTGACACCAACCCGCACTGGGCCAGCATGGTGGATAATGGCCCATACTCTCTACTCTCATAATGTGTACCTAGTATATGTATGTTTAAATGTAGGCGTTCATAATGTTGCTCTCTACGAGGGAAGGCCCGAGTCCCAGCAGTGGGATCGTAATTCCTGATAATGATGATGATGATCAAAATTATCATATTAAACTGTAACCAAGGCAATGTCTGTACATAGAAGAGAAACTAGAATTCGTCCCACTCGTATTCGTAATCACTTATGAATATTTTAGCCCTGAAAATCAAAATCAAATCAAACGCAGAGGTTCTGGACGGCGATTTTCACCGATTACTCTCATTAAAAACTTGTTAAAAATAGCCATGTCCCGCGGTTTCACGCGCGGTTTTCCAAGACAAAAATATTCCTACGCCCTTTTTTGGAACCTGAGGTGCGTACTTAGGTACGTACGTGCATCAAAATCCGTTCAGTTGTTTTTGCTATTGCGTGATTAAATAACAAACATCCATATATCCGTCCATCCGCCAAAACTTACGCATTTATAATTTTAGTAAGATTTACAATATCTACTGATACACTGGCCTACTGGACAAAATTGAAGTTCATAAGTGTGTAATTGACGTTTCTAAGTGCGTCTGTGATGCCCAATTTTAATAAAGAACTTTTAAACTTGAACTAGCTAAAATAATGTAACGAACGAAGCCCATATTTAAAAAAAGATCAACAAAAGAAAGAGGACTAATAACCCAGCGACTTTTTTAAAACTCGCGGGTTTAATAGTGTAAAGAGCGGACTTTCTATTAACTTACCTTGTCGCTTCTGAGCCCCACGTTGTTGTTAAAGAGACTCAAGCCCGCTGATTTAGCGGTGTTCTGAAACACAAAACAAAGACATTCATTAAATAAAGAGATACGCCCAACGATTCGCTGTATTTGGGAACCAGGAACTATGAGGACTATGGTCCCACCACACCCAGACACGAAACAAATGCTTGCGCTCATTTAACAAGCTTTTATTTAACTTGCAATGTATGTACTATGTAACTGTTTGTTCGGGTGGAATCTGAATTTGCATGTTGAATCAGAACCAATTCCTCTTATTCTACGGAGTTGAAATGTTGCATACTTGTCAAAGACTGATGACAATGCAATATTATGGTGACAGCCAGCTGATCGATGAAGTAGGTAATAGCACAGAATACTAAGGGACAGAAGCATCATTCCGCAAAGAAATTTAAACAAATAGCGACTCTTGCTATGACGCAATAAAATTCAATTCAGCTCGCGCTGCATACTTACCAGTCATATTAACCTACAGAGCGCCTCTCTTTCTATCGCATAGCTCTTATCTCTTCTGACGCGACACGTGTAACGACGCGCGACCCGCCGTCGGTGTCCGGCTATGTACTTGTAGCTTCGTAACTACAGTGCGAAGTGTGCTTGGCCTGGTAATAGTGCAATACACTGTCGACATTTCCATAATAATCGGTGATGGGGCATGCCTGTTTAGGCAATTTCGTATATTTAATACGACAACCCATGTTTGGCACGAGAAATACGAGAACAAATCGTCGAACACGTAACAATTGAAGCGAGTTCACAAATACAGAATCATGATAGATTCAGAAATAATCATAACAGCGCAGCCGAGCCGACTACTTTTCTTACTTGCGACACATCAATCTCCACGCGGGCGAAGCCGCGGGGCGCAGCTAGTATAATAATAAAAATTACTCAATGGCAGTATTTGGTCGAACTCACCGAGGTCTTGAACAGGGCTATCAGCACATCGTGCAGTTTGTTATACTTCTTGCTGATTAGAGATGTCTTCTTGTTCAATTCCTGCGTGGACCGTATCAGCTTCTCCACCTTGTTTTTATTGCACTGCAGTCTACGAACAAAGGGGTTGATGACAATGGATTGTTTTAATTAAATATACACATACATCAAAGAAAGAAAGAATATACATTAAATTATGAATAATTCTACACTCTAAATACAAATTTTTGTGACAATTGTAAATTTCTTCCTAATAAAGGTATAATTTATTTTAAAATTAAAAAAAAACTAGACTAATTACTTACAAGGAGAAGTATTTGGACAACCTATTGACAATTAAAGGCCTATAGATAGCCCAAACGCCCCAATCCACTACCAGTTGGCAGCGTACCCAAGATGCTGGCTGTATTGCCCCGTTGGATTGCAATACTGATACGTTGAGCCAAATAAGTCCCAGCATTTTGGTCACGCGTCGCATCGACCAGGCGCTCTGACAGACTTTTGAAAATACGATGAGCTCCCGGTCCCTACACCACACGGCTCAAAAATGTAACCGCTACAGCCGGTTAGCATATTTGCGCCGTTTGAGCAGCTCGGTCGAATTAGCCGCCGCACCAGCCTTATTCTGCATCTTCGTCTATTCATAACAACACACAACATTGAACAGAAAATTAGTTTTTCGGATCCAGAAGAAATGCGTAAGAGATATCTTTGGCGCATGATTTCCAGACAGCTGCAAACCTCTATTTGAGAAGTCGCGTATCATATCTCTGATCTGCATATAGATAACTTTGCGTTTTTGTTAAACAGCATCCTCAGTATTTCAACGTACACTCGGAAGCAGTTAACAGATGTACCAGGAATAAATTTAAGCTCTACTTGCCTCAGTCTAGGTTACAATTGCACAAAAGAAATGTCTACATGAACGCTATTAAATTGTAGAACAAATTGCCAAACTCATTTAAAGATTTGCCTCTATCTATTTAAAAAAAAATTAACGCAATGGCTAGCAAAAAAATGTTTTTATGATTTGAAAGATACTTATACGGATTAATTATTAAATTACATACAATACATACAAACAATATTATGTTAAAAGTTTTGTAATTAATTAATGTTGAAATATTATTTATTATACCTATTTAATTTATATATATCTAATTTTTATTGCTTTTTATCATAATATTTTTAATACTGACATTTAAATTAACGACATTTTGACATTAATTAAAATCACCTTATAATAATCTGACAATTTGAATTTAATTTAATTATGTTATTTGAAATTATGTTAATATTGCACACCATTGTTATGGTAGAATGTTAGGAATTATCTTTATTTGTCATCTTTGTATACAACATAAACAATTTGAATTTGAAATAAACAAGAACGTATTAAATAGAGCGAAGACAAACAATCTACATCTACGCATATAATAAAATCGAAGTAGGTATAATATAAAATGTAAGATGACAGGGTGACAGACAACGCAAAGCCTAAATTGCTGGTCCTAGAACCCGGAAATTTGGAGGGTATATTTCTGCGCAGTAAGAAAGGATTTTTCGAAAAATCAACCCTTAACAGGATTAAAAGGGGTGGTAAAGTATGTATGAAAATCTTATAAATTTACAGCGATGAAAATTGGCACACACACAGGCTAAGCAAAAGAAAAATGACAAAGTAATTATTTTTTTTTAATTATCAACACTGTTATGGGTACAAAGTTAACCCTGCGGTCTTCTGGGACAAAAAATTGTTATTTTTTTTTTATCGAAATCCGTTTAGTTTTTTTTGCATGATTGAGTAACTAACGTTCATTTACAAACTTTATCCTTAGAATCTTCCGCATACATAACATTAGTAGGAAGGATACGCGGCTAAGACTCGCGGGATACTCGTACCTCGTCAAATTGACTCCGACAGGATATAAACTAAGATACAAAAACGAAACGAAATAAACTTAGATAAAACATATATAATTCACTTTAGCCAGCGAATAATTTCAAGTGATGGAAAGGTACAATTCAATGATAGGGTTGTGTACGAAGTAGAAAGTAAAATAAATCTGGGTTTTATTGATAAGAGACTTAATTGGAAAGCCCACATAGATAATCATACGACGAAATTAAGCTCATCGGCATATGTATTATTTAAATTATCCACTGCCATAACCAGAGATGCACTGATACGGCATACCATGGCTTAGTGGTATCGGTTCTACGATATGGCATTATCTTCTGGGGAAATTCTACAGACAAAGATATTGCTTTTAAATCCCAAAAGATATGCATTAGGGCAATGTTCAAATTAAACCCGACAGATAGTTGCAAGCCACATTTTATGGAGCATAAAATTTTAACTTTACCATCGCTGTACACTTTAAAAGTAAGCTATCTTTTGTAATTTGTCTTCACAAAAGATAGCTTACTTTTGTGAAGACAAATCCGGAATTATTTGACCGCCTATCCGATGTTAACTCTCGCAGCAGACGTGATAACAGTACACTTTGTGTACACTGTTCTAGAACGACGTTAATGCGAAAAGTGTATTTTGCATGGCTCCGGTCGTTTTTAATAAAGTCCCTAGAGCAATCAAAGAATTATATAACAGCTTATTTAAGATTAAATTTTAAAAAATACTAGCGGACAAAGTTATTATGACATCACAGAATATTTATGTGACAAATTGTAATAACAATGACTTAATATCTCTATTAAGGCGAAGACTATTATTATTAATCCTAATTCGATCTTATATTATTTAATATTATTACTTATCATAATAATTATTTTTGCGACACTTTATTTTGAAATGACTATTTGACTCTATTTTATAATTATAATAACAACATATTAAGTATTTGACATTGTGCCTATGTATTATAAATTTTATTATATTGTATTATTTCCCCTGTCTAATTGCACGCCGTAATATGGCTAGATATGGAGCCCTGCTACAAATATTTTGACAACAAGACCAATTGTACCCATATTTGCAATTAATAAATGATTACGATTATGATTACAGGTTTCTTCGGGCTAAGAGTTCAAACCGTGAAGCACCTGCGTCGCCAGCGTTCGCACCTAACTGCTACGCATATTAAACAAAGTTTCAAACACGTGACGGTCGCTAACAACGCTGATAACGAGGTTATTCAAACATCCAAAGACCAGTATTTTTGAAAAACAATTTCCATACATAAGTTCCTCCGGCGTCCATTAGCAATAAGTCTTTCCCACGACGTCCATTGCATAAGTTTTTAAGTACGTTCAACAATAAAAACTACATGCCAATCTTCCAGTTGGTAGGAGGTCCTATAGAAGCCAACGGCAAAGGCTGTCTAAAAAAAAATTGGCGTGCAGGACATGTTACAATATTTCTTTGTAAGTTTAGAACTCGAATACAGAAGTAAATAATGAGGTCAAGAGCATTTCGTGAGGGTCGTGACACGCAAAAGTTAGGGTAGTGTTCCGTAGCCATGCCAGATGAAAGCTAATGTCAGGTCAATGACCTTTGCGCTAGAAAGTCTTCATGTATTTTAGATTTCTGTCTATAATTCAAAAAGTTTAAATAGAAAAAGTTCAAATCTTACTATCATTTTGAAATACCTATTCAACGATACACCACACGAGGGGGTGCAGTTAAACTTATTTATGAAAAGATAAGAGATAGTAGATGTCCCGGTACTTCTTAGGTCATTCCTTATGTGTGTTTTAATAAGACATCGAAGACGCAACTTACTAGGACGAAGAGTGTCCTTTCAGCCCTTTGTCCTAAGGAGCCTCGAAAGACGGTGAAGGCGCGGCGCGGCGCGTTGGCGTCGCTCCCCGCCCGCCTACGCCAGTCTTTCAACCAAAGTCAATCAATAAAAGTCACTAGTACCAGCCACGTGACCTTAAACGATCTATTTACGTCCGCAAAGAACCGCAACCTGTTGCGTTTATGACTCCTAAAACCATGACCTATCCCGGTTTTGGGCACGTTAATAATAAATGCGTCTAGTTATATTAAACATTAACCCACATTTTGGAAGTTCGTTAGAAATCATCCACATTTATTTACTAAACGAGAAGATATGCCTACACATCGCTCAATACGCAACAAAAACAGGTTAATGCTACCTACTTCCCGTCTCAAGATGCACTCATCAGGACCTTTTGTTATGTGCATAAAAATATATAATAAGCAAATTAAAAATGAAATAAATTGAATAAACTTTTTGAACAAATAAAACCATTAATAATTTAAAAAACATATAATACAATAAACGAATATTTAGATGACACATTTATAAAATAACTAGCTGACCCGACAGACCTTGTCTTGTCTTCACTATAAAGCTAATGTGCCGCGCGACTTTCTTAATTTTTTCTTTCGTAAGAACCTTCTCCTGACAATAACAAATACAACAAAAAAAGAATTCGAGAAATTGGTCCAGCCGTTCACGCGTCATGCCGCGACCAAGGGAAATAGGGATTCATTTTTATATTTATTATTTTATTATTTTCGTCATTTATTATTTATTATTTTTGGGACGAAAGTGATAAATTTAATAACAAATTGACATGATTTTAACAATTCTATATTACTATTTTCTATTTATTTGATTTTTGTACTTGATCTATATAGAAGAATATTAATTGCTTTGTCTTCCTCTCTCCTACTTGCTGTGCCCAACAGGGTCTGTAATGAACTATAATATTATAACTTATTATGAACACCATTTTACATTACAGATGCAATAAATAATTGAATTGAATTGAATTAAAGGAAGACAAGAAATGAATCATCATAATTTCATACTATTTTTCTATAACTACATTTATGTAGAAGAATAAGCGATTTAATTTTTATTTTGACTTTTATCACGCACGTAGCACTTAGAGGACAAGACACGGTGAATTGTTCAAGTCGAAAGTTCCCACAGCCTGACATGCGGTTTTTGTTGAAAAATATATTTTTCAAGACCAGCTTTTAACAAATTCGTAATTGGAACGGCGAGCAGATTGAAATGAGCCCAAACACTAGTAGTTTACGATTATCCGTCAAGGAGTTTCATTGCCCACCTTCCGTCTCCATCATCAGATCAGCTGGTTGTCACCATAATATTGCATTGTCATAGGACTTAAACAAGTATGCAAAATTTCAACTCCGTAAGATAAGAGGAACCAACAAACAAACATTGCAAGTTAAATAAAAGCTTGTAATAAAAAGCGAGCGATGGAAATTACATGTTTGTTTACATTTTAAATCTATGCATCAAAACATTTGGCCGGTTGCAGGAATCACATCTTACGTATTACGCTACGATACGACCTGACCTACTCCACCACTACAGACTTTGAAACCATACCTTTGAAACAACTTATGAAAAGTGAGCAAAGGCCTACAAAAAAAAAACATTTTTAACGAAAAGTCTTCTTCACGGCTAAGCGAAGTTTACTTACAATTTGATGATTTCTATATAACCTACAATCATTACAAACGTCGAAAAGCACTTCGCAACTTAATTTGTTATTGCTATCGAATTACGAGGTGCGTAAATAATAGGGTTCACGCAAAGGACATCATAGGTCACCCCTGAGTGATGAGTTCGATCAATACGGCGGAGGCTGAGGTCGAGGCGGGCGGCGAGGAAGCGCATGCGCTAAGCCGGCCCGGGGCTCGCTCGTCCTGCGTAGTCTAGACCCGGCCGCCGTGGTATCTAGACGTACTATGTTCAACTTCGACTAATTTGCACCGAACGTTCTAACAATGCGTCCGTGTATTTTCGAGTCGTGTATGTGCCGCGCTCGCCATCGTCGACATGGGATATTCTTTCATGAGTAAGTTGCATTTAATATCAGTCCGTCTGTTTTTGATCAGCTATGTCGGTGGCGTTCTGTTCTGCGCACCAACGCTGCGCCGTGTGTCTAAGGTAGCTTTATAAATACCTAAATATTTTGTGCGCCAAAGCCCGTTCACATTACAATATTTATGGAAACAAATCAACTTAAGTTCTCACTCAATAGTTTAAGATAAACTATTATTGGCGGCTTTGCTAAAGACGTGCATGGAAACTACCTCCGTATTCATGAACATACAGGAGTGATGGTCTTTTTTCAGGTTCCCCAAAAGCGATGAGATTCGCACTAAATGGATAGCGATGGTGCGCAATGACCGTCGTGATCCACACTGGACGCCCACAGCTGAGAGCCGTGTCTGCAGTTTACACTTCAGTAAATCGCAGTTTCTTTCAAAGAGAGTACTGCATGCACGCGCCGTGCCTACAGCCAAGGTGAGGCCCGCGTGCCGCGCGTCTGTACACAAGTTTACCAGTAGCTAGAGCGAGTGTATAATACAGTTTAGAGCGAGTGTGGCTTAGCGGGAACTCGTGCGCCTTTCGATCCGACGCACCTGGGTTCGAATCCCGACCCGGCCCTGCACCAATGACTTATAGTTAAGTGCAGATTTTGCACGCTCGCTCTAAAACGGTGAAGGAAAACATCGTGATGAAACCCGCTTACGCGCTTTGAAGTGGTAGGTTCTGGCCGTGGTTGTAATACCACCCACCGAACAAAGCCATGTCGGGATGATGTTCGGTGAACCATCGGGGAGACGGGTCTGAGCAGCCGCTCAACTGCCGTCTCTCTCTAGATCTGTGTGCTCCATCTAAGGCCACATCATCGCTTCACATCAGGCGAGATAGTGGTCAAACATAGATCTATTAAGTGTAAAAAAAAAAGCTCAACCAGTGTTGTAAAAGCAATTTTACATATCCTGAGTAGTTCTTAACACATAGCGTTGCTATACGCACCGCATTTCATCAATATTTGTATTAGGAAACGTATAAAAGTAATTATGTTTTCTTATTTCAGTACAACGTGCCGAAATTCATGCGCGCCTACACGCATCAAGCGGCTCAGCCCGCTGAAGAACCGATGGAGTCGATTGACTTAGCGAATGACATCCCATCCGAAGAGGATATGGCATTTCCTATAGTCTACGAACGAATGTCTATGGCTGCACATGAAGTGGAAGACGGGACGAAACCAGAGCTGGCGGGAGATGAGATCAAGACTGCCAAAACAGAAGGTGAAACAGACGCGCCTTCCGCATCAACGTTTGAGACAAGCGAGTCTGCCACCGAACACGCCACAACTTTTGCCACACCGGCCACAGCTGCGTCGGAGCCTGCAACTGAAATTACTGCAGCTCCAGCTGAAATAGCCGCACCTACTACCGAGCTTGCCGAATCCATGCCAGAGTTTGCCGCTACTGCTGTCGAACCTACCGCACAAATCACGGAGCCGGCCACGGACACCTCAACAGAACCCGCAGCTGACGCAGCCAAGCCTACCCCACCTGAGACTGCAGCGACTGCCTCCTCAGAGCCAGCTAAAGCTGATCCTGCCGCGTCGGACGAGGGGCAGGCTGCGTTAATTAGCTCAGAATAGTAAACAACATTCATGTACTTCTTGGGACCTTCGATAATAATTATTATTTCACTGAACGTAATGGTCCAAATCCAAAACTAAGATCCTTTTGATGATTTATTGTAACCTATAATTGTATTTTCTATTTAACATTACTTAAAAATATTAATGTTTCATATTTCGGCCCTCTTGCGCCAACTTGGATTGGAGTGTTATTATCGGGTTAAGTGTCAATTGATTACGAAATAAACAAACCATCCAGCTTAGTAATCGCGATTCACGTTGGCGCCAATGGGTCAAGTAAACTAAGTTTTGACATTAAATATTTGGAACTTCTGGCTTTATTTTTGTTAATAAAACACTTATAGAAATAGGATATTTTAGGGTATATTATGTAACGTACCACGTGGTTAATGAGGCATTGTTTATAATGTCCGGGCAGTACATGAGTAATTTCAAATTAAATTTGGCAATATAAATAAGAAGTAGGTAGGCAAAACATGCGCTAAACTTTATGGCCGCTGACCGGCGCACCACGTGACCTGCGCTGTAAAAGAAAATGCATAATCGTATACTGCGCAGGTCCGTGATGCGTCGGTCATCCATAATCTTGATAGATAATTTTTCATGTTGTCTGGTCATGAATGATGCTAAGCTAGCTTTATAGGCAATTGACGAATCAGAAATAGACGATAGAGATGCGAATAAGACATGCAGGCAAAGTGATGTCGACAATTTTTAATGCATAACTTTTTATGATACATTTATACTTTTAAAAAAAGTTTTTGGGTTTACTAATCTAGTAGGTAACTATGACTTTTAAGTTAATCTCAAATGTTTATTCCCAGTTGCGACCCCCATCTCTGCTAAAATTGGTGACCGTCGAGAAATAAAACGTAGGTGCCATTATTGGTGGCGATAAAAATTAGAATCGCCCCCAGTGGTGGCAATCAAGAATAATAATTAGTATTCGATCATTTTTAGGTCATAATTAAACTTAGTAACAATAATTGTATCTACCTGGATGTGACCTGCAGGGCGATCATGTATCTTTTATTTCATCAATTTCAATAAGAAACTAATGATTTCGCTGATGGTATTGCGATCACGTAACCCGTTCGTTGCAATCAAACGTCAACGAAAGCTCCATTGAAATAAAAATAAGTTTTGACAAACAAAGTTTATATCGATATAAACTATACCTAGACTAAAGAGCCGTATTACACATTAAAATTGAATTTATAGGGCGTATACATAACGATTCATAGCACAATCTCGCTTAGTAAATTTGTCGGGTTACCTTCGAAGTTAACTATACACACACGACGAAATCGAGATATAAAAAGTTACGTGATCGCATTTTATCGATTGAATTAAATTTCTATTGCACGTAGGTTCGCAACATGCGAAGTTTGCAACAGACGTAGGTACGTGATCGCCCTGGAGTGCTGTGCTAGTGTCCTTGTGATTTGTACTGCTTAAAAGCTGCATGTACGGTCAGCGACATAACATTTCTGAATCTTTGATTGACTACACATTCAATGTTTGTCGGTTTTCACTGAATGTCACATTTGAAAAGCATGTTATTATCCTGTGCGAATATAGAAATTGCAAAAAACTGCATGTCATTTATATATTATTGTCAATTGAACGATTGTAAATGTTCAGCTACTTATCTCGCTGACCGTACCTACCTACGCAGGTCGCAGTCGGAAACCGACAACTTCTGCAATGAATGGTACTGGCCTAGAAAAAGAGATCTAGAAAAAGAGTATACAAAGTTATTAAGTACCTGAATTCCACCAGGTCGCACTTCTTACATTTCTTAACCAACGGTTCGCTGAGTTCAGGCTCGCGCGGCGACCCGCCGACTGCAAACAAAACCATAGTGTCAATTGCTGTACCATTCGTATATCATTACAAAGCAACAGAATACAAAAAGTATACACTATTCAAAAACATGCTTGTTACACAACTGGCGAGACGAGCAAGACGTTCACTTGTTGGTAAGCACGCTTGCCCTTAACAGTTGCTTTGCAAATTGTGGGCACTGCTCCTCATTAGGAGATAACGGCTGTCTTATGATACTCAGTAATTTCGCTGGAGATAGTGTTCTTCAAACCGGAACACAGTAAACTACATAAAGCACTCAAAAAATAATCGCTCGGCTGAGCAATATTGACATAAATAAAAAGTATGCAATGTATCATTGAAAATTGAATTTTCGGAAATGCAAAATTGTGCTCTTAAGACGATTGAACCCCGAGCCAGCTTGCTATGTTTTTAGATATAGATTTTATAGAGAACGAAGACAAATGCCGTTGTTGGCGCCAATTTTGCATTTCGTCCAAAACTACTATCGCTAGGCATGCCTTATAAAATTGAGCAATTTCTAACTAAAAAGAAAGTTTATGAAAGCGCAGGATCTGATGGAAATGGTTCCGAAATATGATGACCGTGATAATTGACCGTGAGGAATATAAAAACTGAACGCTCAGCACGGCTTTTTATTATATTTTTATAAGCATCCGCAGGAAATAAATAAATGAACATTAATTTTAGTCGAAATGAAATATTAATAATAATGGTACATGTACAGTTAAAACGGGTTAAGTCTGTGATTCCGGGAACTAAGGCTCAGCATAATGTTTATAGTGCTTTTATATCCAACGCAGGTTTTCGTCAAGAGGAATCACAATCAGGATACGGCGGGGTTAGAACCCTCAAAATCTTCATAGGTATGTTAAAATTAAAACTCAATTCAGAGAGCCGTCAATGTAGCAAAAAATTAGAGATCCTTTATGCCAGCAGCAAACGATATACCGATGATGCTAACAAGGATCAAATCTTGCAAAGGTTATGAGGTACATCCGACACATAATATATAAGAATCTATAGCGCTAATTTCTCATCAGAAAATCCGGTAATCTGGTTGGTGTTTCTGGTTCATACACAAAGAAGTTATGGGTACATTTATTTGACAACACAATCATCAATTATTTGTTTTGCCTAACCAACCATTTCATATTTGGTCTAGGTTTCTTTTAATATACCGTGTCGTACGAGTTCACACTATGAATTTGGAGATGGTAAGTTGTAGCATCAATATAATATAGCAGTCAGAATGTACCAGACACGTTACAGTGTAATACCAGAAATGGAGAAAACATAATAAAAATAGCTAGGTACTTCTACTATAAAATATTGAAATAAGCATAAATAAATATGAAGACCAACACATACATACACAATGTAAAATGAAAAACGAAGAAGTTTTTATCCGTGGCAGAATGTTGTTAGTTAGGAAGAGGAATTAGTAATGAAAACAAAAGCTTCTTAAAAATAAAAAAATATAATACTAGCTGAATGATGATGAGGCTTGTATGTAACTCTTAACGCTGAAAAAACAATTAATTATTAATCCCCTTTCGGGCATATACGCGTGAAGAGTTATAGTAAGCCCAGTTTTACTTTTATACACGGTGAATTTGAATTCGATATTTTTCCGAAATGTTATCGGTCCCTGCTTTAGAATACATTTATAGCGTTAAATTAAAGAAATAAATAATAATTAATTTTTAGAAAAAAAACCAGTACCTACTTCAAGAATCAACATATGTTTTGGTTTTTGTTGTTTTTTTTTTTAAATGCTTTCTCAATTTCGATAAAATTTATATGGATACATATGGATTTATATGGATACCTCTGAAGTATGACCTACCAAACAAAAAAAAAAACATCAAAATCAATTCATAACTGACGGAGTAATCGGGTAACAGACATACAAAAAAATATTAACTGAACACCTCCTCCTTTTTGAAGTCGTTTAAAAATAATTGAGAATTAGCTGATATGTCTATTTCACTAAACAACAAGCGGCGGGGCGCGGGTGCACGGCACGGTGCCTTTTAGCCGTGCTTCATCTCACCAACGTAACCTGCCACTGTACTCTGAAAAAGTAATTACGATCTTCGTTCTGTCGGATGAAAGGGACAGCGCTATGCAACAGGCATAAGAGTGTCTCTTTTAGTCCGCACGAACGACCGAACGAAAGCAACTCGGAGTAGGCCCCCGGTTTAGTGAAATTTCCCTTAATTATCAATTATGTTTGGTCATTTATTTTTATTTTATTAATTTATCGCTATAGATTTATTCTAAAGCATAGACTGAGTACATACATTTGGGAAGAATATCGAATTCAATTCCACGGAGTATATGGATTGTGGTATAAGTTACCGTGTTTCGAATACCATTTCATGACTGCAACTTCTGTTCAGCACTTCGCAGGTGTGCACGCAGCAGCAGACGTTAAACAATTTCGCAAAGAGAGATCTTCTTGCATCTGTGAATAGGTAAATTGCCAATGGCAAACAAGGGACTAATCAAGTATTGAGTGTTTCAGTAGTTCATCCAAGAATGTCTTGCACAAATATGCACAGTTCATAGACAACTGGCACATTAATATGTCGTACCTATAGTGTGCATGTATCAGAGCCATATTTTGTTGTACTTGTATTCCAGATTGATGTAGAAACTTGATAAGCCCCCAAAGGTGTTATTCGCATTGTGTAAAATTTAACGCCAGCTACGCCATATTGGTCTAACCTGAAATGAAAATTCTTACAATAATTATTTATCATTTAAGGAATAAAAGAAACAAGCCTATATCTTATCACAGTTTTAATATATTTTGAATCATATAAAAAAACGAGATCAATATCATATGTTTGCATTTTGACAGTCGCTAGATACATCATTAAGTATAATGCTTTGGACCGGTGCTTCGCACTTTGATAACAGATAGATGACATTTTCAATTATTCTTTTGAATATGTGCGATAAACTTTTATGCATTAGTGCATGATTAGCGAAAATAGATTCTAAATATACTGAAAGAAAACATAATTTGCTTGGGTAAGAAACGAAAGTGCGTCTTCGGAATACCGTCCCCGTAAGATAGCATAAAAAGATAAAAGAAATATGGTACTGCAAAAACGGTTGCAAAAATTGTTTGGGCAAGATCAGGTAAATATCCTGCACGAGCAGTTTAATTTTTCTTCTTTCTGTATATTTAGAATCTTTTAAACAAGCGGAGCTAAAAAAACGGATCTGCGATTATCGTTGGCTAAAAATGTTAATGTCCGCTTTGCGTGTCTTTGGTGAAACACCATTTTAAAGCTGGTTGCCATATTGATTTGTGCGGGCAGATGCGAGCACGTATTATATTTTACAAAAACATCGGCCTCTTGACACAAATGTTTTATTTAAGGAAATGTCTGTCAATTTTCGTGTCGTGTACACACGATTATTGTAAGGCGCAGAAAACGCGTAGTGAAGCTGTGTCGTGAACAAGGGGCCCATACACTAAAAATGTGGCACACGCACTGGACTAATCAATGAGGCACCGGCCTTTAGCACCAGTTTTTTCGCTGTCGCAGACTTACACGTCATAAGCATAGGCACATTCGTCACTTTGCTTTAGACTGGCTAACTAAAAAAAGATATAATAATTTTAAATATTATTAGTTTTTACTATTTCCCGTACCCACTTCATATTATATCTATACTATATTACTGTAACTTAGCAAATTCTGTACATTGAAGATATTTAAAAAAAAACCAACTGGAATCGACTATTTAGGACCTGACTACTAAATATGAATCCACGGTTTTGAGAATTTTTGTCTGTTTGTCTGTATGTTACCTGTAAACACGAGAACTGCAGAACGGATTTTAATAAGGTTTTTGCGGTAGCACAAGTTCCAACTTAGAGTATAAAAATAAAGATTTTATTATGTTCATCAAAATTGGTTGGGTGACTAATTTTATCTGAGCGTGACTACGTAGATACAGCTTGACGTCTTCGTAGTACGCTCCCTCATATACAAGGTCTTGCTAAAGTGTCTCGGAATAAATGGATGGACTTTTGTGTCATCCACGCAGACGAAGTCGCGGGAAAAGCATTTTTTTATAATAATGTCTCAATAAAAGTGTCAGTAAACGACAAAAGTTAGAACCATACACCTACTAATAAACATTTTTGTTAAACCATACACACAAAATACCCTAACAAACACTATACGATTGATTCTTATAGCTAGATAGCTTCATACGAGTAGTGTCTACAAAACAAAACACTATGTTAGTTCATCTAATTGATTTTATCTAGACTACTTCTAAACACAAAAATAGTTAAATGCATATAAAAAATGTTATACAAGATCAATATTTGAGACAGCCAAATACGAAACCAAGTAAATATCCCAAGTATTAGCAAAAACTAAACAACGTAACGTTTTAGTAAAATATTTTATAACTGATATTACAAACGAATCAATGGATTACAATCATGAATAACACTTACGATACTTCTCAATACCTTATTTTATATTTGCCGGGCACTGAATATGTTCATATTTTTGCGGCGACTCATTGTTAGATCTCCAGAAAGGTCGATGCGTCCGAATAAACAAAGGAATAAGAGAAGCTATCGTGTGGTAATAACCAGAAGTTTCTAGAATGTGTCGGTCTATTGTTCGATAAAATAATGGCATGTTTACATGGTGACCCGTACCTACCTGCTCCGAGCGGATACCAGTCATCGGTACTGGTACTATTAAATATACTGTAGCATCGGGTGCATTGTGAAAAAATTAGGTAAATGCCAAGGCTAGGCCAGGGTCACAGGATAAAAATGACTACCTGACCCAGGTAGTCATCAGCACCTGTGCTGGCTACATCTACTGGTTGTACTGTTATTCAAAGTGCCACTTTTTAATGGAAGCTTTTCATTATTGGCCAACAAATGTTTTATTAAATTTAACTCGATGACGAGACGAGCTGGTCGTTCGCCTGATGGTTAGCAATACGCCTGCCCATAACAGTAACATCACCATCTAGAACTTTGATTTGCAAAATCCTGCGCGGCGCTGCAATGCGCTCGTCACCCTGAGACAATTAGCTGCTAAGTCTCATAATGCCCAGTAATTTCGCTGGCTACAATGCCCTTCAAACCGGAACACAGTAATGCTTCAGCACTATTACTTGGCGGCAGAATAACTGGCAAAGCGGTGGTACCCACCCAGACGCCCTCTCGCATACGAAAGACCTACCACCAGTAAATATCGAGTTTGAGGCGATCGTCAAGGCAAACGGATGAAGTGAAGAACAGGCCATGACTGCATTAACACTGGACCGTGACCAAGCTTCGTCAGTGCTGGAGACACTACGAAAGACGGTCACCTACGAACAGCTGCTCGAGGCGTTAGGGTCTCGATGGTGACTCATATTTGGAGCACATGTTCCGTGCTCAGTTGAAATAAACTAATACCATTTTATTTATTATTTATTTCACCCTTTAACACCCTACTATTGAGTATAGGCCTGCCATTCATCACGCCACCCTTTTTGGTATTACTTCGGCCTTTCTCATCCAGGTACCAGGTACAACCCTGGCAAGGGAATACGCGTCACATTTTCAACGGAAAAGATCGTTTAAAATCCAAAAAAAATGTGAGGGGCTAACAAAGTGGCTTGTGACGATGTCATAACGGCCGCAATTTACAAAAAGGCTACCCGAACAGGACCCCCAATTCACTATGACAACTTGGCGATTCCTTGCTTCGCAATGACGTCGATTCCTTTATTAATAAACGACATCTCTATGACACATTCTTATATCCATATATATATACATGATTCGTCATAGAGCATACGAATTTCGCAGATGTCGTTTATTAATGAAGGAATCGACGTGATACCGCGAAGCAAGGAATCGCCAAGTTGTCATAGTGAATTGGGGCCCAGTCTCACTTTGCTAAACATCTTATTCACACTGGTCACTCAATAAGTGACAATAATATACATTGTTACTTATTGAGGCACCATAGATTCCTATTATTCTTATACATATTTTTTACGTTTAAAATCTTACACGTATGCTATATGGGGTTCCGGTTGTGTATACTTTAACAGTTGGAAATTTTGAAACATTACAAACCAAAACCATAACACATGTGTGTCATATGAAAAAGCTTGTTTTCATGTTTTTTATGGAACTGAGTGAAGAGTCGAGCAGGTCGTTCGCCTGATGGTAAGCGCCACGCCTGCCCATAACAGTTGCAGTGCCAGCCAGAACTTTTAATATCATACAAAGCACTGCGTAGCACTCCATTGCGCTCATCGCCCCGAGACATCAAGGTTCATTGTGGGTCAACCCATCACAGTATTGGTAGCTTATAATAAATATTTCTGTACCGATTCAATATATTTTTCGCATTTGACCACAGAAACTGAGTAACCACTCTTAGGTACCTTTCTAATAATTTGGCTATCTACAAGTAAACCCATCTCAAATATTTACCCTGACTATTGTAGCGTGACTATACTAACAATAGTTTAATTGATATACATTATGAATATCATAAAATATACTACTGCCTCATTGGGTCGATACGACGACTGTGCGACGTATCCAGGACATATCACATTCCAGCATTTGTTTTGGGTCGCATCGACATTCTCTTGAAAGATATGTTACAAATGTACGAAAAACGACTTTACTGTATGTTACTTAGGGTAAAAATTACATGAGGCACCCCAAGTGTTGAACAATGAAGGAATGTACGCTGTATGACATTGGTAAGACTACGACAAAACAGGCGTCGTATCCATGTCATATCGACCCAACAAGGAAACGCCTTATCAATTAAGAACAAATAAGAATAATGAATTAATTGACACAACGAATTTATAACAAAGATCTTTAAAAAAAAACTGATGTAAATGTCTGTTATAAATTATAAACTAGAACAACTAGTGTGTTGACAATGATGCAACGAAGTGGGGTTGAATCGCTGGGCATACGTACAATCATCGACTTCAAGCCAGTCTCGCTTGAGCGGCGAGATAGCAGCTGCTGCGGGGCGCGCCTCGCCGCCCACCACTGCGGCCGCTGCCGCCGCCGCTAGCGGCACTGGAGCACCCGGCGACCCCACACCCACACTGCAAAAAGTATGCATCATAGGTCATAAATAGAAGGCAAACATTCTCCCTAATGGAAAGCTGGTTTGGAGACCTATGTCCGGCAGCAAAACAATCCAGACTAACAACAACTGACAAACCAGACTAACTGAATTATATTGTGAACGTTAGTATTGAATACACATACGAGGGCGGCACTGAAAATTTCGGGAATCAAGGAAGTGACAACATTACCATTTAAAAATGTATTTATTGCTTTTCGAAGTATTCTCCGCGAAATTTGACACATTTTTCCATACGATGGAACCAATCATTGAAGCAACCATTCCATTCGGAAGTTGGGGTCTCCAAAATGGCCGACTTGTAGGCGCCCACAGCTTCTTCAGGTGATGAAAATCTCTGTCCACGCAATTTATTCTTTATTTTAGGGAAAGTATAGTAATCATTAGGGCTTAGGTCGGGGATGTACGGCGGATGGTCTAATAATTCTATGTTTTCTTGCTCTAAAAACTCTTTTATTCTGTGCGCGGTGTGAGAACTCGCATTGTCGTGATGGAGGATGATACGACTGTTGCAGTTCTCTTTACGGAGTTCAGAAACGACCTGTGGCAAACAAATGCTAGCATACCATTCTGCATTAACCGTCCTTTGTCCCTCAAGAGGAATAGTCGTAACATGGCCGGTTTTGGAGACAAACGTGGCCACCATTTTTTTTTGCAACACTCTGTGGACGAACAATTTTTGTTGGCTTTAACTCATTTTCGAACACCCAAACTCGTGACTGGTTTTTTGTTTCGGGTTCGTACGCGTATATCCAGGATTCGTCACCTGATACGATGTTGTATACAGCATTTGAGGATCCTGCGTGGAATCTTTCGAGTTCTGACGCACCAAGTAACGCGAGCCGCTTTTTGCTCTTCACAGAGCGAATGCGGTATCCATCGGGAAAACAACTTTTTTACACCTAATTGTTCATGCAAGATTATTTGTATTTGACTCATGCCAATGTCTAAAGTTGCCTGAATTTCGCGGTATGTCACATGTCGATCTTCCTCAATCAGCTTACGCACAGCATCAACGTTTTCTTGGGTGACTGCAGTTTTTGGACGACCTTGACGGGAATCATCACTGAGCTTGACACGTCCACGTTGAAATTCAGCAAACCAGCGATAAATTGTGGTTTTGGATGGGGCTTCATCACCAAATGCAGAAATCATCCGGTCAACACACTGTTTTTGTGTTAAACCACTTCGAAAGTCATAATAAATCATCGCTCTTGAATTTTCTCGAGTCAATTCCATTTTCTCAATGTCTAAACAAGTTTGACAAAACCTTGTGACTAGACCGAGAATCTTCTTTTTAAATAAATAAATGGTATTCGATTTTTAAAACCAAGGAGCTTTCAATTAAAAAGATTTTAATATGACAGGAACAGTGGAAATATTCCATTCCCGATACTTTTAGTGCAGCCCTCGTATTACAAAGAAGAGTTTAAATTGAAACCAATAAACGTTAGAATAATTTAATGATTTTTAACACTAAGGTCTAAACTTTGTTGTCAGAAATAATTTTGTTCATGCTATAGGGAGTAAAATAATTGTTATTTTAGTTTAGAGTGGTAGGAAAACTTTAATTTAAAATTCAACAACTATTTAAATAACCAAAAACTTATTATTGACTAGCTTGTTCTCGCGACTTCATCCGCACTGACTGCTTAGGATGCCCATAGTCGCCTTTATTCTAAGACCATTTTAGCTACACTTCTCTTGTAAATGCGCAAAATAGGTACGAAGAGATCAAGCTGTTTCTTTGTAGTCACTCAACCCTGAAAACCGCATAATCCGTCCAGATTCCCTACTATGAATATCCTTATATGTGGTAGCAACATGTTAATACTAAGTGGTAAGCAAGCATACATACCCAGGATGGATGATTGCAGGGGGTGGGTTGGGAAACACAGCTGGTACTTCTGCTGGTGCACCTGCTAGAAAAAAAATATTTTATATAAAGAATCGATTTATTATGAATTTTTAATTAAGGAGAAAATTAGTGTTTGAAGAATTCTTTACCTTCTGGGATTGGTGCTGTTGGTGCAGCTGGCACTGAATTACTTTCTTTGAGGTGTGCTATCGAATGAGGGGGAAGATAGCCGGTTCTATAGAAGCATTCCTTTTCAAAAACAGTTGCATGGACAAATTTGCATTTGGGAAAGCTGCATCCACTGTTTTGAAAATTTTTGCAAAATGTATAAACTCCTGGCAACTGGTCCACTATAAGCTCATGTGCATAGATGCACGCAGCACCCCTAGTGCACATTCCGCGGGCAAATTGCCTGCACATGACCTTTTCTTTCTGATCTGGATTATCCGACGTGTTTGGTTTGTATTCATTTAAACAATCATCAGATTGGTTTCTCTGTTCGTCACTGTTGTTTTGATACTCGTCATCTTCTATTTCTGTTTTTAGAGTTATTTGTAGGGGGCTGTCTGGGGGAGGTGGATTTGGGGGCAATGGTGGCTGCACCATTTCGCTGGCAGAGTTATTCACTTTTCTTTCTTCTTCCTCTTCTTCTCTCTCTACACTCGAAGAGAATTCTTGTTCTCCTGAACTTGAACCGTTACTAAGCCCTTCTTCAAATTTTGATTTCAGGTACTTTTTCATATGCTTGAAATTGGGAGATGGCCGAAAATTAATGGATTCTTCATCTCCTTTATTTTTGTGATGTTTAATATCTGGAATAGATGAAAAAAGATTCTAAATAATAATATTAGCTTATAAAATATATAGATATCTGCCATAATACCAGACTCATTTACATTTGACAACAAAATTGCTGTTTTTATTATTATGTTAATTACTATGTAGGTACCTAAGTTTAAGGAAAGAACTATGTAAGTATAATGTAGTTAATAGTGATGTTAGTATGTTCAAATCATCTTGATTCCATAATTTATATTGAAACATATCAATAATGAATTATATTGAAGCAAATATACAAATTATACTCTATTATATTCTTTAATAAATTGAATTTAATATATCAGGCTGGTAATGAGATGGGACATGAAGAGAAACTACTGGAACTGAGACAAGAAAAGTTCTTAAGAGACCATCCCTGCTGACTACCTACTTATAACAAATAATTTTCAATGGCATTCACAGATTTTGAAGAAATGGTGTGCTGTCTGCTATAATTATGGCAATTCATGTTTGCCTTCTTTCCTTTATAAGTAGTAAGGTACATAAAACTGTTATTCGCTAGGATCAAACATTATAGAGTTATAAAGATTATAGTTATAATTTTTATAATTCCATGATTTTTTTGTATTGTGGTTAACCAGAAAGCAAAATGCTCTACTTTTTGAACAAATATTCTGGTAGGATCTTAGAACAACCTAGAACACCATTTCTTTAATATTCTACAAAACTACCTACATTTTAAAATATCATAGGGCACTGCGAATAAGCTAGTTTACTATTTTACACAACTTACTATTTTAACTAGATTTTAGGATGGCGTAGGTAATTTAAAAAGTTAAAGGAACTTACATAACATTTTTATTACTTAACAAAGGACAGTTAAAGAAAAACAAATGACGATTCATTGCAATTTTGTGAACTTACCAGCCTTTGTTGCTTGCATTGGTGCAGTTGTTACTCGCTGACATACAGATGTTCAGAGGTACATGTGGTTCAAAGTATTTCAACATCAATACACGGTTATTTACCACTTTAAAAAGAAGTGTTATTGTGGGACTGAACGTTATATTTTCACTGATCCGACCAATACGTAGGTAGAGTAAACCACTAATAATTCAGCAGCTTACACACGCACAAGCACAGAAGCTACATAAGTTCATGGAACTGATGGATGGATGAACAACACAAAATGGCTGACTGCTAACTAGGGAAGCGCCGATCTGAACCGTTCTTTTCAAAGATCCGGATCCTGCGAATACGATCCAATCGATTTTCAGATAGGATCGAGTCAATGAGATCCGATCCGCGGATCGATTCAACACCTTTAAAAATCGAAGGATATATCCACATCGCCTTTCAAAATGATTGTTTCTTAAAAGGCAATTTGATTGAAGCTTGGCATCTTTCATAAGTCATAGGAACTACCTTTAATTGATAAATTAATTTTCAGTCAAAAATATTTTCTATATTAAGGCTTAACACTGTGGTTTCTGTAGCGGTTTTTCACGTGATTAACTTTTCTGTTTAAAATATAAATATTATGTAATATCACAGAATATTAGTTAGTACCAAGGTACAGAAGCATGACGTCGCAAAGAAATTTGAACAAATAGTGACTCTTGCTCTTACGCAATAGAGCTCAATTCAGCTCGCGTAGCGCTGCATACCTATCAGTCATATTAACCTACAGAGTGCCTCGCTTTCTATCGCGAAGCTCTTACCTCTTTTGACGCCGCACAGTGGTAGGGAATTCAATTAAAGTGATCATTCGACCTTAAGTTTAAATGTCTAACAAAAAACTTGCTTCGATAGCATTTTTAATGCTGATTAACATTTGTTCTATCCAATTTTTCGACTTTAAGCTTGTGGATTAGTCTCACTGTGAGTTTTCACGTCTCGGCTCCGTAGGTCATTACTGGTAGGACAGACGCATTAAAGACTTTTGTCTTAAGGCACTGTAGCAATTTATTCCGCAGCGGCTTTGACTACTTTCATATAGTGTTTATAAATCTAAAAGGCTGTGACTTGTGACTGCAAGGCGCGATTGAAGTTCTGACATTTTGTATATTTTTTTGTATTTTTGTTATGTTCTTAGATAGACATTAAACTTTACTTTTAATATAATCTATATACCACAGAAATAAAATCTATTGTTGTATTTATATTTTGATATATTTTACTAGGTATTTTTGCATTATGTAAACAATGTTTTATGTCACATTATTATAGTGTGTAAGTATGTTAATATGTAACTAAAGCATGTATATCAAGATTAATCTAATCTACTAAACTATCACCTCATAAAATAAAAAGTCATTCTTCTATACATATTTTTCTGGAATACTTTTTTAAGTGAAAAGAATACATTTTTATGAAAAAATTGATAAAATGTTATCAGCATGAAAAACATCATCGATAGAAATTTTTGTTGTTCATAAATTTTAACAAGTTGAATGTCCACTAAAATTGAAATCCGGACCACGATGGGCCCGGACGGCTGGGCCCAGCCCATGCACTTGTAGCTTCGTACCTAAAGTGCGGAGTGCGCCAGGCCTAGAAATACATGAATATTATAATGATATGCTTTCATACGATTTCTTGGATCGGTCATTTAAAAATTGGATCGCATGCTTGCGAACATCGGATCGGATCGAGGCGTTATGAACCACAAAATCGGATTGAGCACATCCCTATTGCTAGTGCTATGCTGACCACAGAGTATCTGACTAACTAGCTGCGTATCGCCCGTGTCACGTAGTACCTCTTACTAGTCTGTGCCCGTGTCGGTCGGTTACACAGATTAAATTGAATCGAGGAACATTTACGCATGAATTCTACCTAAAAAAGTAGCGTGAGTATACTTAATACTTATTCGTATGTATGTAGAGATAAATAGATAGTAGATACTAAAATCAGAAACAAAAAATCGCAATGCCACGAACTCGTTTCAACGTAATTAAACGACCTTATTGCACTTGAGTAAGGTTTAATTTTCAAACACGAATCAGTATTGCACCGCGATTTGAATCGAATCATTCGAATCCATCCCAATCTATTCAAAATTCAAAACACGACACGATACGTAGTTAATTCTTCTAATTGTACGAGGGCGGCACTGAAAATTTCGGGAATCAAGGAAGTGACACAACATTACTATTTAAAAATGTATTTATTGCTTTTCGAAGTATTCTCCGCGAAATTTGATACATTTTCCCATACGATGGAACCAATCATTGAAGCAACCATTCAATTCGGAAGTTGGGGTCTCCAAAATGGTCGTTTTGTAGGCGTCCACAGCTTCTACAGGTGATGAAAATCTCTGTCCACGCAATTTATTCTTTATTTTAGAGAAAGTATAGAAATCATTAGGGCTTAGGTCGGGGATGTACGGCGGATGGTCTAATAATTCTATGTTTTCTTGCTCTAAAAACTCTTTTATTCTGTGCGCGGTGTGAGAACTCGCATTGTCGTGATGGAGGATGATGCGGCGGTTGCAGTTCTCTTTACGGAGTTCAGAAACGACCTGTGGCAAACAAATGCTAGCATACCATTCTGCATTAACCGTCCTTTGTCCCTCAAGAGGAATAGTCGTAACATGGCCGGTTTTGGAGACAAACGTGGCCACCATTTTTTTTTGCAACACTCTGTGGACGAACAATTTTTGTTGGCTTTAACTCATTTTCGAACACCCAAACTCGTGACTGGTTTTTTGTTTCGGGTTCGTACGCGTATATCCAGGATTCGTCACCTGATACGATGTTGTATACAGCATTTGAGGATCCTGCGTGGAATCTTTCGAGTTCTGACGCACCAAGTAACGCGAGCCGCTTTTTGCTCTTCACAGAGCGAATGCGGTATCCATCGGGAAAACAACTTTTTTACACCCAATTGTTCATGCAAGATTATTTGTATTTGACTCATGCCAATGTCTAAAGTTGCCTGAATTTCGCGGTATGACACATGTCGATCTTCCTCAATCAGCTTACGCACAGCATCAACGTTTTCTTGGGTGACTGCAGTTTTTGGACGACCTTGACGGAATCATCACTGAGCTTGACACGTCCACGTTGAAATTCAGCAAACCAGCGATAAATTGTGGTTTTGGATGGGGCTTCATCACCAAATGCAGAAATCATCCGGTCAACACACTGTTTTTGTGTTAAACCACTTCCAAAGTCATAATACTTAAATCATCGCTCTTGAATTTTCTCGAGTCAATTCCATTTTCTCAACGACTAAACAATAATGACAAAACCTTGTAACAAGACCGAGAATCTTTTTTTAAATAAATAAATGGTATTCGATTTTTAAGGAGTTTTCAATTAAAAAGATTTTAATATGACACTAACAGTGGAAATTTTCCATTCCGGATACTTTTAGTGCAGCCCTCTTAAGTATAATGCAATGTACAACCTTATGATAATAAATATATTCTATTCTATTCTTCAATATGTGCGATCAAAGTACGTTGTTGACCGACTTCAAAAGGAGAAAGTTCTCTGTTAAATTGTATTTTTATAATTATTCAATTATGTTTGTTACATCAGAACTCCGTCATTTAAGGACCGATTTGGTAAATTCTTTTTGCGTTGGGTTCAGTATAGCCACGAAGTGGTCCCATATAAATTTAATTCATATTTGACCTTGGACTTCGAAGATACATTGCAGTCGGATTTTGTTTTTTTTCTAAAAAAATATTATTATTCCAAGGGATTTTCTTATAGGGATTTTCAGAATGCATGAATATTGTTCCATAGTGCTCCGAGACCAAAGAGATCGTACGTAAATATTGAAAATATAATAAAAAGTACTGGCCGGTTAATTCGGCGACGTAATACCGCGCGCCGCGCCTCTTAATATATACGCCGCCCTTTGAGATATATTTAGACTGAGACGTCGCCTAAGGAAAAATAATTGTAAATTGTACTAAATACAAACGATCTCTTTTACACAGCTTCTCTTTTTTATTAATTTAAATTTGATTTCGAGGCGGTCTATAGGTATATCCTCAAAAATAACTTTGGAATGCCGTTTAAAAAAAAACTGTCTTCTGTGCCATAGGTAGGACTGGTTTGTCGATAGAGTATGTTTTATAGGTAGGATATTTGTTTGTAGGCGGATGGTGGGATGTAATCGCTGGAAGTAATGATTCGAGTCTCAAAATTGTTTTACTGGTTAAAAGCTGCACTGATTGTGTCTTAGGATGAAAATGTTCCTCTTCTACTCCATGTCTCAGTTTCAATGGTCGATAAGGGCCGCATGCGGGGTGCGGGCGATTTCTGTTACGCACCATACTTACTGCCCGCATTCGGTAAACTATTTTCACTAGTCGATAGCGCCCGCATTCGGGATGCGAGAGTTGTTTGTACCGAGTTATCGACCGACGAATTTCACTGGTCGATTTACCTGCGGGGAATGCCCGCTGGCGATATAATGACTGCGCTTTCGACTTATGACTTAGGCCGCGTTCAGAAATGGGTAAATGTTCACGAGTGAATACTTGTCAGTTAATCTCAGTGATATGCCAAGTTAAAAATTAACTATCGCCTTTCTGAACGGGCATCGAGTAATACATTAAGCCAGCCAATCAAAACCAATCATTTTCAAGACCGAGATTTCCCGCGCTTTTGTTTATCAGATTTAACTGCGTTATTTTGGCTAATCGGAATTTCACCTTATATTTTGCTTCAAATACACGAATCGCTTATTTTATTTGTATGTACAAAAAATCAATGCAAAAATATTGCAAAATGTCAAGTAAAATGACAACTGACAACTATTACCTGACAGATGAGAATCGTAACCCGCTTTTATATCGGTGAATATTTTCACCTGTCAGGTGAACTTTTACTCTCCTCAATTGGTTTTCTGAACGGCTCAGGGTAAATGTCAAAGTTCACCTGAGTCATTTCTGAACGGCGTTAGGGTAATAATTACATTAACTGGGTGATTTCTGAACGCGGCCTTAGTCATTAGTCGTTGTCCCGCTTGCGTAAAGCCCCCGCATCGTAGACAGAGAAACTAAGTTTAGTTTCTCGTTGTTTTTTAGTTTCTCTGTCTACGCCCCGCATGCTGTATATCGACATACATATCTACCAATAAAACTGAGCCGTTATGATGAACGTGGTAAAACGTTTTATTCGTATTATAAGATGGAAAGGTAAGGTGCCATGTAGGTTATAGACGTAAGCCACCCAATTTTGCCACGCCCAAATGTAAACTTTTCTTTTTTTTATTACTCGATAAGCAAGCATTTGACCGCAGTCTCACCTGATGGAAAGTGACGCCGCGGTCGACAATGGATCATGCTTGCTTAGAACATAAATACTGCTACCTACTTAAAAACACCTAAATTATAAGAATCGGGAAACAGAGACATCGGTAAGGTGTTCCATTCCACAGCTGTTCGCATTATGAAAGTTGACGCAAAACGCTTTGTTCTGGCAGGAGGAAGTTCAACCATAAACGGATGCCGAGCTTCCGTACATCTTGTTGTCCGATGGTAGAAAGGAGATAGAGGAATTAACTCGTGTAATTCTCCCTTTCCTTTTCTTTCCCCACATGCAATTAACAGCAATTATTATTATAAGCAGACGTGGTGATAACGACTACTCATTTTTAAGTACCTGCAGTTTGTTATTAATTTCGTATATTAGATAGGTATAATATAAAATAATATAGATTATAATGTATCGAAGTGATGCATAAAAAAAATGCGACAGTTCACAATCTTTCGACAATTTACAATCTCGCGTAGTAGGATACATCTAAGTTTAACCCGCATGTGGCCGGCTGCACCTAGTTGTAACCGGCTAAAACTAGGTATAACCGCACTTCGGCTATTAGCCCTAACATATACATACTTATGTATTATCTAAGGGAAAGTCGCCGTGTCCCCAAAGCAATTGAAACGTTTATAGATAGTCAACCAGACCATTGAAAACAGTCGCGAAACGGAAAAACTAAAGAAATATGAATACATTTTATTCCAATATTATAATACAGTTGCTCGAAAAGTGTAGGTACCTACTAACATATACGGCAGTACCTTGAAAGTTAACTTCATCATAACTTCACCCATATTAGCATACCTACACTCCTGGACATAGGCCGCTGTCCTCAAGCACGCCATTGAGCCCAAGCTTCGGTTTTCATTCTTCAGTCAGCCACCTTGCGCATAAATATCTAGTCTTAGAGTCTTAGGACGACTTAAGTACACTGTATACGTTTGCATTTGCAGTCTCCAATCCACTCCAGAACATGTTTACCCCAATAAAAGCATATTTGGTCTGAGCGTGGACTTCATCAGACGGAATCGGTTAAGCTATTGTGATCGAAATTCAAAGACTAAAAAAGTTATAGTTATAAGTCTGTAATCACTTCTGGTTCTGAACCTATAGTGATCAATGAGACATAATATGTACGTATATTCTTCCCTTTGTCGGTCATAATGAAGTCGATAATTTGTTTTTCATAGCGTTGCGCGTCGGTGCTCTTCCACGTCCACTTCCTGTCGGGCTTTCTTTTGTATGACCCAACTTTCGATCCTCCAATACGCGGTTGAGCAGAATCGGAGTTTGAAAATGATCGTGATTATAAACTCGACCAAGTGGTCAGAGTGTCTCCGCTTGGCCTCCTCCGACGTCAGACTTCTAGTAGGTCCGAAAGAAGGTAAAAAAATAATTAAATCGGTTCTTAAACTCGGTAATCAGATGGGTACCTACACGCATAGAAATTGAAATATCATAGGTATATCAAGGCGTCGAGATAAATACATCCTTATTTTAAAACGTTGCTATTCTTTATCTGAAAACGAATTTATGAAGTAGGTACGTAGGTGAATACTGTTGTAAAGGAACATTATATTTGCATAAACAGAAAGGTATAAAAGTACCTAAATACCAATTCTTTGCTAAACTCATTTTATGTCAGTTTTTGTACGGACAGAAAGAAAGCTTATGATTATTGATCGTCGTCCATTGACCGGTTTCATAAACTGCTGTTGCTGGCACGATTTACAAGTTAACGTACAATTCGCTGTGCTTTTGAAAGAGCATGTTTACCCACGCATTGGAGCTCATACTGGCAGCAACAGGTAGGTAAATGTCGGTAGGACGCCAAATGACGGAGCAGCAGGCACGGCGGCGCGGCAGCGGCAGCGGCGGCGTGTTCGGCGGGCGCGTGCAGGAGCCCTCGGGCCTTCTGCGGGTGCACTGCGTGCGCACGGCGGCGGCGGTACGGCGCGGCAGCAGCGGTGCGACAGTCCGCACGGCCGCCAGCGCGCGCCGGATCGATCCGCGCACGGACCGGCGCATTATCCCAAAATTAAAGCTAGAGCGCACGTATCGTTTCTGTCATTCTGTCTTCCCAAGTCTTGCATAAAACTTGCAGTTTACAACAGAGCTAACGTTATGTCTGAGGAAACTATGCTCAAGTAAGTGTGTTGTGTCGTCTGCGTGTTTCTTAATTACTTACGTTTTGTTATTGTTGATATTGTATGGTGCAGAGAAGCAAGCGGTGCTGCCGGCGTTGGGGCAAAGCGCCCGCGTTCGCCTCAGCCCTCTACGTCAGCCGCCTCTACGCCATCGGCCGCCTCTACGCTTTCAGCCGCCTCTACGCCTTCAGCCATCTCTACGCTGTCAGCCGCCTCTACGCCGTCGGCTTCCGAACCGCAGCGCCTCTCGGTCTACAGCCATATTGAAGGCATCCAGTGAGTATTTGTAACTACATATTTATGTTTTTATTGTTTTGTAAACCATCGTGACTGCAATATTTCCAATTCATTCATAGGATACTTCGACATTTGTACTGTCCCGGTCACGCAAATCCATCAACATCTTAGCGGTTAAATGTTTTACTTTATGAAAGACTATTTTGATTCTGAAAAGCTTTGAGATATATAAAGTACCTAAAGCTAACAGAAACAATACAATCAACAAGTTGTCGCGTCTCGTCGCCGTCATTACAAGTCGAAATTTCAAATCTAGTACGAGTAATAATATTGTTTATAGGTTCAATCAAATATCTACAATGCGTGCAATTACGCGCTTTGGAGTGGTAGGCTCTGGCCGTGGTTGTAATACCACCCACCGAACAAAGCCATGCCATCAAGCGACCTAGTCGTGTTTCGGGTGAGGTTCGGTGAACCTTCGGGGAGACGGGTCTGAGCAGCCACTCAACTGCCGCCTCTCTCTAGATCTATGTGCTCCATCTTAGGCCACATCATCGCTTCACATCAGGCGAGATAGTGGCCAAACATAGATCTATTAAGCGTAAAAAATAAATGCTGACCCGTCTGCAGTTAGCTGCGCTAGTTAGGTACAGTAAGTTGTACTTGAATGTAAAATCCAAGTTTTCCCCTCATTGCAGGGAAATTGGGCAGCTGCGTGGACTCCGGACGGGTCGCCGCCGCGCTCGCTTTCGTGGCATGCGAAGTAAGTCCCCTCGTCTTTATCCACATCTGACCCCTGCCTATGAGAAGAAATAGCTTCGGAAGATCCTTGAACTATAGTGATTAATTTTTGGACATACCGGTTTCCTCACGATGTTTTCCTACACCGTTTTTAGAGCTCTATATGTGACTAACAAAATAATAAGAATTTGTTGACACATAGTTTTTCAAGACAAGCTTTTAACAAATTCGTAATCGGAATCGCGAGCAAATTAAAATGAGTCCAAACACTAGTACTTTACGATTATCCGTCCAGGAATTCCATTGCGCACCATTCCACATTCCATTTTGTCTCCATCATCAAATCAGGTGGCGCTCACCATAATATTGCATCGTCATCGGACTTTGGCAAGTATTTAAGTTCTGATTCAACTTGCAAGATTTGACCCAAACATTAAAAGTTAATACATATATAAAAGCTTGTAAAATTGTTTGTTGGGTATACTGATGGTGTGTGCATTACAGGGAGCATATCGTCGCAGAAGTACGAGCAAGCGATGTCGATCCTCGAGCCCGTATTCACGGAGGAGACGCTGCGGATGCACGATGCACAGGCGCTGGTGGCCGCTGCCATCGAGCACTTCGCCAACACCGTGTGCGGCATCGTCGACCATCTCGAGGGCAAGGAGCGCCAGCTCGCATACGTAAGAACTAAGAACCTACTGTCCTCCGCACTTTTGAACCCCTGACGTAAAAAGGAGGGGTGTTATAAGTTTGACCACTATGTTTGTCTGTCTGTGGCACCGTAGCTCTTAAACACACTATATAAAAGGGCAGAGGCGACACCGATCGCAAAGGAATGAGGCCCAATATAGAGCTGCTGAGAGGCGCACCGACTAGTGGATTTAATTTTAGTTTATAACGAGCCAAAGCAACATAGATCTATAAAGCGCAGAGTAAAAAAAGTTTGAATCCGACTACGATACGTTAAAGTGGGCATCAAGACATTTCATTTGATAGCCAACACGACTATATTTTTTTTTTATTATTATTTATAGGCTTGCGTTTGACCGCTATCTCACCTGTTGTTAAGTGACGATGCGGTCGAAGATGTAGCACGCTCGCCTAGAAGAAACCTGTTCACTCTTGTCTTAAAGACACCCAGATTATAGCTATCCGGAAACACAGATGCCGGCAGAGAGTTCCACTCCTTGGCCGTTCGCATTATGAAGGTCGAAGCAAAGCGCTTGGTGCGAGCAGGAGGGATTTACATTTTACGAAGCGGGAATACCCATTAGTTATGAAATCCGCCATCTTGGTTTTAGTGAAACGTATACATATTATTATACATATCCAAATCATTTGACCAAATCATCAAAAGATATGATTTCATAGTAGGTGGTAGCCTTTTTGAGGAAGACCAATCAACGGGGTAAGAAAACTGAGTTTTTATGCATAGATAAGCTGTAATCATACGTAGTATCTACTATCTATTCTGTGGTTGTAATATAGATACCTAGAATATTGATAGTCTATACCCGGACTACTGCCAAGTAGGTACTTAAAGGGATATTTGTTGCAGGCCTTAAAGATAGAGAAGTTTAAAAAGAGGGTAGAAGAGGAAAGGGCTAAGAGGGCCGGTCGCAGCGTCGCGGAGGAGGCTGCCGGTGGCGCCGAGAGAACGCGCGAGGAAGCGCAGGAGGGGCGCGCGCGGCGACTGCAGCGGGAGGCGCAGGCGGCGGTGGAGGCGCTCAGACTCGGCGACCCCCGCGGAGAGCGCCTACCGCCGCTCACGCGCCTTGCCGACCACCTGGCCGTAGTGACCGCGTGTTTGGAGCGCCATGATACTGACTCCGATGAGGACTAGACCCCCTCGCGTCTTAGTATTCTCGCGCCAAGCTTTTTGGTCTCTGACCGCACCCAGTTTGGCTCGAGTTACACGCACCGGGCTGTGACCACCTACACGACGGCAACGATGCGACCACATATCGTATTTTATAACACCCATACAAAAATATGGGGCTTTAACAGGGTCTTTTAAATATTTTACGATTCGGGGAATTTATTTTCGAAAGGAACGTCATTGGGGTTGAAAAAAACACAACTGATAAAATTAAAATATAAAATACTTTATGGAAAAAGCTATACAGAACAATTCGATCCCTGTTTGTGCATAAGTTCAGTTTAACTCTAACATAAACATAAAATCGTCTAAAATCTTTTCAACGAGTTCGTTTCAAAATCGGAATTACTAGCCGTAATCGTCAAAGAGTACCGTAACCACAAACTTATCTGAGCAGTCAAAAATAGAAACAATAGAAATAAATACTACGCTGTTAGAAGATCAGATAACTTTGTGGGAGTGGAATCACAATGTAACGAGCGCTGGAGCTGGGGTCACACATACACCTCGCCGCGCTTGGAGCCGTCGGGCTGGCGCGGGAAGTCGGGCGTCGAGGGCGCGCGCTCGCCGTCGCGGTCTGCACGCGGTGTGAGCGGCGAGCCGTCCGCCGGGCCGCGCTCGCCGGCGCCAGTGGCGGCGGTGGTGGGCGGCGGCGCCAGTACGGCGCGCGCCAGCGCCGCCGTGCCCGGCTGGTGCGCGTGCAGCGTATTATTCACGGAGCCACCGTCCAGCTCCTGGATGGGCGACAGCACGAGCGCGCCCAGAACTGGCACCTCGTTCTGGTAGGGGTGCGGCTGGTGCGCCATGATCACGCCCATATTTTGCATGCCCACGGCGATGGGCGCCGCCTCCTTGCTCACGTCTGGTGTCGGGATGCGCGGCCGGTTGCGCTGCGTGATCGGCACCACGGACCCGTTGCTCTTTTGACCGCCTGCACAAAGGAACGCACCAAACAGTATGAGATAATGACAAGAAAGCTCGGACAATTTTAACGTCACTCATTTGTCAATGAAGAGCGAATTTCAGTAAACTATAATTTAAAAAACCCTCTACACAAAAAACCTATTGAAAGTAAAAAACGCCTGGACGGAATTTGTCAAAAAAATTCTAAGAACCACCGCTAACAAACCTGCTTTCAAAGGGAACACGAAAGGCTAGATTTCCTTTCAGAGGATGGAATACATGCGGTTAGTAAGGGTTGAACGCCGCACGCGGCGCAATCGACGACTCGGTCGCAATCCCGCTCTCTTTCTTTTTCTTTCTCGCTCTAGTAAATAACGGTTCTAAGTGACAGAAAAGGATTGAAGCATAGGAAAGTGCGATTCGGCGATTCCTTGCTTTGAAATCACGTTGATTCCTTCATTAATAAACGACATCTCTATGACGCATTAATATAGGTATATGACGCGTCATAGAGAATACGTTAATACGATGTCGTTTATTAATAAAGGAATCGACGTTTCCTCGAATCAAGGAATCGCCAAGTTGCCATAGTGAATTAGGGCCCAGATGTAGTTCAACCCTAATATGAGGATTACCGTGTCTGGAGTTCTGGCGGTGGTGCGAGCGCGTGGACTTGCGGCCGACGAGACGCTCGTACAACGACATCTTGTGCGCGTGCACCGGCGGGGGGTGCGCGGGGTGCGCGAGGTGCGGGCCGGGGGGCGGCGCGCCCGCCTCGGGGCTGCAGTACACGACGGAGGAGTGCCGCGGCCGCCCGAACAGCCCGCCCGAAGAGTACGCTGTGCTGGCGCTGCGGACGGACCCCATGCGAGAGATCTGCCGCTGGAACCAGTTCTTGCGACGCTCCACTAGCGGCGTATCAACGCTCTCCTGCAACACACGCATAATACATCTTCTGTTATCTATTTTACTATTGGGATTGACAATTTAGAGGGTACTGAACACGAATCCATAGTTTTTAGAATTTTTGTCTGTTCGTTTGTTTGTTTGTCTGTTTGTATGCTTGTTATCTATAGACTCGAAAACAGCTAAACGGATTTTGATGTGGTTACTTAGAGTATAGGGTTGTTTTATGTTACATCGACATTGATTGGGTGATTATGAAGACACAGCTTGACTTCTTCGTTTCGTAGTACGCTCTCTTATATGCAGAGGAGGTCTTGCTGAAATGGTTTTGCTACAATAGGCTTGGAAAAAGACACTTCTTCTGTCATCCACGCAGACCAAGTCGCGGGAAAAAGCTAGTAATTTAAACAAACATGGGCATTATGAGACTCAACAGCTAATTGTCTCAGGGTGACGAGCGCAGTGCAGCGCAGCGCAGGATTTTGTAAAACAAAGTTCTGGGTGGTGCTATTATTGTTATGGGCTGATGTATTGCTTACCATCAGGCAAACGACCAGCTCGTCTCGTCATACCGTTACATAAAAAAAAAACATGAACGACCTATTGCGTGGCCCAGCAACAAACTCGTCTTACATTAAAATTTTTATACACTGGCCCACTCGCACCTCTGAAATCGCGAGTAACTCCTCGATCTCACGTTGGTTACTGCTCGTAATAATATCACTAAATACATTGACATGTAAGTATATATATATATCGATGACTAAATATAATTCAAATATATGTACATTGTACCAATATTGTAGAAGCATTCTATTATCAAACTTTTTAACATTACCTTATTATAAACAGTAGGTACTCAAGTAAGTAACCCCTTTTCGTAAAATTGCTGTATTGTCTTCGATAAGCATAGGTACCCCATTAAGATCTAGGTATACGTTATGTCACAGGGGGAATGGTCCACATAGTGTGACAAATAGGAGAGTTAAGACTGCATTTGTTTTACAGAAGATGTGACGTCACGTGGGGTAGGGGGAATTAAATGTGACAACCTGTGACATAGTGGTGGGGAGAAAGACACAATACGCGTCACGTTCATTGTCTTATTTAGTGTTGGATAAGTGTCTAACATAATTATTATTTGTAACATTTTATTAATAACTTGTTTTATTGTTATAAATGATATTTATTGTATAAACTATACTTGCGTTACTTTTGTGGATGTTCTAAAAGTGTTTTTAATGTGTCTAACATATTTATTACATTTGATTATTAATATATTCAATGTATGTAATCATACTTTCTTTTTAGTTGTGTGTAATTTGTTTTATTTCATAGTACCCCAACAAGCAAACGTGGTTAACGAGTGAGCGTGGCTCAGTGGGAGAATGTGCGACTTTCAATCCGACACACCCGAGTTCGAATCCCGCTGGCCTTGCACCACTGACTTTTTTAAGTTATGTGCGGATTTAAGAATTTATCACAAAAATTCTAGGACATGTGACAACCCGCACTGGGCCAGCGAGGTGGATTATGGCCCATACTCTTTCTACGAGGAATTAACCGAGTCCCAGCAGTGGGAACGTAATTCGCTGATGATGATGATGATGACCCCAACAAAGTCTATTTACATAATATAATACGATCGCTTCTACGTAGCCTATATTTTTTTATGTAACTGGATGACGAGATGATCTGGACGTTTGCCTGATGGTAAGCAATACGCCAACCCATAACAATAACAGCACCATCCAGAACTTTGTTTTGCAAAATCCTGCGCGGCGCTGCAGTGCGCTCGTCACCCTGAGACAATTAGCTGTTGAGTCTCATAATGCCCAGTAATTTCGCTGGCTACAATGCCCTTTAAACCGGAACACGGTAGTGCTTGCGCACTACTGCTTGGCGGCTGAATAACTGGCAAAGCGGTGGTACCCACCCAGACGGCCTCTCGCATACCTACCACCAGCACCAGTAAGAAATTATGAAAAAAAAAATATAGACAGCTCAATAGTTTTTGAATTTTTGCGAAACGTTTTTATAATAAGTAGGTACAAAAGCTTTCAACACCCAGTGCTTTACTTATTATAAATGATATAAGAGTTATCAACTGCCTTAAATCTACGAATACATTTTTATATGTACTACCCACTTGGTTTTATTTCTGGCAAGAAGGTACTATATTGCATATTATAATTCTTATTGTCTATACCACTGAACTGCTTCATGGTGAATATTGTATTTGCCTGTAATAGGTGTACATATCAGCACAATACAACCGTCGAATGCCTTATACATTATAGTAGTGGGATGATGTTCGGTGAACCATCGGCGAGATGGGTCTGAGCAGCCGCTCAACTGCCGTCTATCTAGATCTATGTGCTCCATCTTAGGCCACATCATCGCTTCACATCAGGCGAGGGAGTGGCCAAACAGATCAATTAGGCGTAAAAAAAAAGTAAAATGTACACTGTTGGCGTTTCACAATAAATAAATGAAACAACTAAAATGCAAAAGAGATTTTGAGATCTTACATAATCTGCGTAGGTTTCGTCGTGCGGCTTGCGCGTTGTCTGTACGTTGGCGTACACTGCATCCTCCGCCTTCACCTTGTAGTGGTCGGCGGAGCACGGCGGCTCGTGGCGCCGGTAGTGCTCCGAAGCCACCGTGTAAGGAAGCTCCTTAGGGACCACCTCCTCCCAGTACTGGTCTTTGAGGAGCTCGGGATGCTCCTCGTGCATCTCGTCTACTATCATGTATGCCGCCTGGAATAATGGAGCAGGATTATGACCAACGCTTTTGTAGATATATCAAATCAAATCACTTTATTCATTTTTGGCATCACAGACGCACTTATGAACGTCAAATTATCATCATGACTGTACCACCTTATCGGAAAAAGAACTACTACTCAGAAGATACGGCAAGAAACTGAGGGGCAGTTTTTGGAAATGCGTAGGTCATATTTTTGTGGTGAATCACATTTAACAATAGACTTTCAAAGTTATAGTAATAAATTCTTTATTAAATTCGCCCCTACCTAGGATTTCCTATAGTGAACCAATAACTAGGCGGACCATGGGTCCACAACAGCCAGACACAAAGGAAATGCTTGCGCTTTTATTTCTGTACAGAAACAGACATGTGTCCTGTAGCGGGATTGAACCCCCTCACTACTTCCGTAGTGAGGTTTGAGTTGATTCTAAACCACTACACCACAGAGGCTGGCAAAATGACACGCATTTCAAAACACAGATTACCGACACCACGTAATCCCCATAATGGGGATGGTTATTCGGCGTTCCATATTTCGAAATCACGTAATGCATCCACAGTTATCGCGGCAGAATGAGTAAACTTTTTTTTTTGAACTGAGTGATGAGACGAGCGAGTCGTTCGCTTAATGGTAAGCACCACGCTAACCAATAACAATTGCAGTGCCACCCAGAATTTTAATACAATAAAAATCACTGCGTAGCACTGGATTGCGCTCATCACCCCGAGTAATTTCGCTGGCTATAATGCACCTAGCGTAAATATACAAATGTGCATGTAAATAATGTAAATAGGATCGCACCCGGCGCGGCGCCGCGCGGCGTCTGGTTGTCTGGCCTCGTAGATGATAACGCAACATATCGGCGCAGGCGCAAGGTGACGCGCTGACTGCCTTCAACACGCACATGTAACTAGGTGCGTCGCTCGCACCTATACCTTTGCGTTCCTACATATTTTCTAGCTGCGCAGAGCGGTTTTATTACAAACGCGGTTTTCCGGAATCAATAGTAGCCTAGGTCCTTTTCCAGGACTTAAAGTAAAGTCCAATGTCGAAATTTATATGGGACCACCTTGAAGCTATACTGAACCCAACGCAAAAATAATTTTCCAAATCGGTTTATAAATGACGGAGTTCTGAGGTAACAAACATAAAAAAATACAATCGAATTGAGAACCTCCCTCCTCCTTTTTTAAATCGGTTACAATAGGTGAGATAGCGGTCAAAGGCAAGCCTATAACTAATAAGTTTTTTGTTGAAAAATATATTTTTCAAGACAAGCAAACAAATTCGTTATCGGAACCGCGAGCAGATTAAAGTTAGCCCAAACAACATAATTTTACGATTATCCGTCAAGGAGTTCCATTGCCTGCCTTCCGTCTCCATCATCAGATCAGCTGGCTGTTACCATATGTCATCAGACTTTGACAAGTATGCAAAATGTTAACTTCGTAGGACAAGAGGAAGTGGTTCTGATTCAGCTTGCAAGATTCCAACCGAACATAGTTACATACTCACATGCATACATACATTACCAGCTAAATAAAAGCTTATAATACAAAAAAAATAGGATGAATATGAAATTACAAACGCGTAGTGGTGTTCATACCTTGATGTGTCGGTCGATGAGCCAGTTGAGCTCAATATCGTCGTCGTCCTCGCCGAACGGGTTGATGAGAACCTCCGCCACTTTCAGCCAACCCACGTAGAAGCAGAACTGTAATCATACACACACATGTAGCTTCCATACCTATAATTTGAAAATAGGTAGGCACTGCTAATACACGATATCTATAAATAGGTACGACTGTTAACGGTTGTACTATGATTACAGGCTTAAGTACAGGCCTCGTATTCAGTTTGTGGCTGCATGACTGACAAGACAATCTCTGTTTAAATATCTCACCATAGAATACCTACTGAAATGATGGGGTATTTTAGATTTAAAAACAGAGATTTCAAGAATATAATTGTGGGTATCTATGTAATTTAATCAACAACTAATTAGGTACCTACTTATGTACGTATCCGGTTCTAAGTACAATAAAATAGATATGATCCGAGTCGTCTTAACCACAGGTTCTGTTATCTTATCTCATGTCGTTTGATGCTAATTGCAGGTGCTGTTATTCCAGTTAGGACTTTTAGGTACCTACACTTTATTTGAGAGCAGACTTTTGTGACGCATCTGAGTTTAGTTTATACATCATTGAGCTATTTATTAATCTGTAATTGAGTCTCATGCTTCTCTCCATCCCTCGTTGGCAAATGGCAATTTTATTGGTTGTATTTTTTGTTAAATGGAGAGAAGCATGCTAGGAGTAAAGAAGGGGGATAGAATAAGAAACATCAACATTAGAAAAAAGACCAAGATACAGTACGTAACCCTAAAAATAAAAAGGCTGAAATGGAAGTGGTCGGGACACATGATAAGAGGAAAGGACAAGTGGAGTAAAATAGTTACACAGTGGTACCCAAGGGAAGGTAAAAGGAAAAGAAGTAGACAACAAAAAAGATGGGACGACGATATCAGGCAGGTTGCAGGCATAACATGGAGTAGAGTAACCAGAGAGATCAGAATGGAGAAGGTTGGAGGAGGTCTTTGCCAACTGGCAAACGGACTTATAGAAAGTAAAGAAGCACTAAATATGCGAATAATTTTAACAATGAAATAAAGAAACCTAATTTTAATTTTTTTGTCTGAGTAAATGGCTTTATTATTATTATAATTGAGTCTCAATGTTGATAAAAATATCAATCTTTTGAATCAAATTATTTATTAGACAACCTACAAAAAAGAGGCGCCAAAATATTGCACAAGAGTTTCGTAATGTGGTGGAATTAATTCGCCTTTCCCTCGATTTATTGATAGACCGATTATGGCAATAAATGTAAGTAATTACCTACTCTTGCCCTCATCTTTGGATTAATTTTATTACTGTAAAGATTATTAAACAAAACAAAGCTAGCTAGCACAACTAAAGATTTTGTCTCGTTGCGTCAAAGCGAATTCAGCGATAGACGACACCATGGATTTTGGGTTATCAATCTCCTTCTCTGAGGACAGGCTCGTGTCCAATAGGGTTGCCAACATTTGAAAGAAAAAATAAAGTTTATTTACGTGTGAGAAATTCAATGAACAGTATTTGACCAGTATTATATTTTTTTAAAGATTTAAATTTATGTTTATCACCGGTCTTCGCACAGTTTGTCAATTTTTAGGGTTCCGTACCCAAAGGTTAAAACGGGACCCTATTACTAAGACTCCGCTGTTCGTCCGTCTGTCTATGTCTGTCCGTCTGTCACCAGGCTGAATCTCATGAGCCGTGATAGTTAGACAGTTGAAATTTTCACAGATGATGTAGGTATTTCTGTTGTCACTATAACAACAAATACTAAAAAACAGAATAAAATAAATATTTAAGGGGTCACCCATACAACAGACATGATTTTTTTGCCGTTTTTATAGATAATGGTACGGAACCCTACGTGCGCGAGTCCGACTCGCACTTGGCTAGTTTTATTTGTAATTTTCGAAGGGTTCGTAAGCTTCACTACATTTTAAATCAAAATTCAAATAAATGAGGAGCTCATTTTTTATTAAATTTATTGTTGCTCTATTTCTATAATAAAATTTATTGGCTTCGGGCAATCAAAAAGGCGTTAAATTGACTGACCAAAATACATTTTTGTATTGGTGATGAAACAAACAGTATTTTGCATACTTTCTTTTTAATGAACAGTAAACAGTATTAATGATCGAAAAACAGTAGGTATAATACTATTTTCAACAGTTAGCAACCCTAGTGTCCCATATAGTTAGAACGTAAAATGAGCTGCACTAGTCCATCGGTCGATTATGTTGGGTTCTGAGCAACGCTGCTTCTACTAATCTCCCAAGATTGGTCAGCTAACCCAAGCGATTGCTAAGCTGCCGCTTGCCGCTTAAGACTTGGTCGTTATCGGCCAGCAGGGGGTGGGGGAATGACGCGGAGGTGGGGTTCATACTTGCAGCGCAGTGAAGAGCGGAAAGTAGACGTCGGGCTCGTACTTCGAGGTGCTTCCCGGCGCCGGCGGCACCAACTGCCGCCCCATCAGCGCTGCCACAAAGTACGTGTACAGAGCTAGCGTCACCACCTGCGTACAACATTACAATACAATACAATAAATATATTTTTAACCTATGGAACGCATAGCTTTGCGAGCCCCTAGAGCCGCATTAAGGTAACCTAATCTGCTGTACATACCTAGTGTCAAAACTAACTAAGACAAAACTCCTATCTGTTGAGAGCGGGCAGGGGTTGACTAAGGAGCATGACGTTGAATTATTCAACACCACTGCCAGACAACTCAAGCAGTTACTCGCTAAGGACTACTTTGTCAAGTGTTAATGTTAGATATATGTGTTATAATATTTACCTAGGTACATATTTATATTGTGTAACTTGTATTCTGTGACGCACACAGAATACAAGTTACACAATATAATTCTATATCTTCTATGTATCTCAATTGTGTCATTTCTATCTGTCGAAACTTGTAATTGGCCTTCTGTGCACTTTTATCAAAACCTAGCTGTAAGATTCCCAAAATTAATAAATAAATTATATAAAAATAAAACTTGTTTACCAATGGGAAAACTATTTTTAACCGACTTGAAAAAGAAGATTCTCTATTTTACTTTTTATTTTATTTATTAATTGTTTAATTAATTGTTTGTTACCTCAGAACTTAGTCATTTATGAACCGATTTGGACTGCGTTGGGTTCAGTATAGCTACGAAGTGGTCCCATATAAATTTTATTGATATTTGACCTTGGACTTCGAAGATACATTGAAGTAGGATTTTTGTTTTTTTCTAAAAATTAATTATTTAAATATAAAGTTATGGCAAAGCTAGGTACCCGTATTATTGACAATGGTCTATCTTCTCGACAATGCATGCAACTCGACAATATTACTTGCGCTCGTAAAAATAATCGTATCATTTGCAAACGGTCATCCAATGATTCTCAATAGGAACGTCAGATCCATTGAATTGTTGTCCTTTTCCGATATGCATATTCATTATTTTATTTTGTTTGTTATACTGAGTGCCTCCGCCAACGCCAGACTTTTCGTAGGTCCGATAGTCGTTCCGATTTTTTTGGTCGGTCCTATATATTGTGACCGACTTTTTTTTTTTAAATAACTGAATGACGAGACGAGCTGGTCGTTTACCTGATGGTAAGCAATACGCTAGCCCATAACAATGACAGCACCACCCAGAACTTTGTTTTGCAAAATCCTGTGCGGCGCTGCACTGCGCTCGTCACCCTGAGACAATTAGCTGTTGAGTTGACTTTTTGTAGAACATGTGCTTTGCAATATGAAACTGCATATTTTTCATTTCCTCCGACAAAAAAAAACAGTGATCAATTAATTATCTAACGTAGGCGGGTCATATGATTGTAAAGACACTAATTGATTACTTTGATTAAGCATATCCCCCTAGGAAGACGTTTGTCCGCATGTCCTAAACTAGGTCGATGTTTCCTCATGAGTTTTAGCAGTTGTTTATCAATAATTATGAATAACACCCACGGTACAATCAGACAAAATAACAGGTTGTTTTCGCACCTGCCTATAATTCATTGAATGGCTAGTATAGCACAATGTTGAATGAGGAAACTATAGTTAGTTTCCTTATCTTAATATCAAGTTCAAGAGGGCAATTTAAAGATTCCACGTAGGTCTCGCACGGCGGCCGGTGACGCGCGTTGCGCGACGTGCACAGGGGATCTCTTCCGACGTGTGCACTGGTCTGAGAGTTGCGTTTGCTCATGCACGTGTTGTATGTTTATTACACTAGTTTGTAAAGTAAAGCGCCGATCCCACAGCAAGAGTTCCATTTCTAAGTTCCGTTGTCACTGCAATCTATGCGACGCTGGTTATTACGACATAATTATTATCCATTCTGTGGTGACGCCTTGAACTGCCGCGAGAACTCCAGAATTCAGAACACTTGCCGTGGGATCGGCGCTTCAGCATCAACAATAACAAATTTTTGGAATTTTGTCGCAATGATGATTTGAATGACACGGTGTTTAAGAGAAGCAAAAGTAGAAATAGTGATTATGATACGGTACGGTACAGATATTTTTGTCAGCAAGGATGTTATTGTATGTAATAGGCACGAATACGATACATAGCGCCACACAACACCTGGCTCACACTTGTTTATAATGTTTGTATGTAGCTTGCATGTATGTGGCTCTCGTAGCGATTCATAACAGAGCTGCTAGGTTAAGCACAGTTCGCAGCGGTCACAACTTGGATGGGTGACCGTTTGTGTGGTATTCTGTCATCTGAGCACGGTTGCACCGTGCTTCGGAGGGCACGTTAAGCCGTCGGTCCCGGTTGTTGTCTTAGGACAACAATCGTAAGGCCATGTCGGACGTCTTCGGACGGTCTAGAAACACCAGCACCAGGGTTGGCCACACACCCACACGAGAGAAGAAGAAGAATGGTAACTTGAAGGTGAGTGACACTGCACGAAAGCATATGCCTCTCTAAGTAGGTATACCTACATGTATAAGTGGCATAAGGGTCTTGGATGGCCAGAAATTAGGACTCGATTCCAACAACATTGGTAACCACAAGTCTCAAAGTCATTCGGATTCGTGTCACACTATGTGCCACTTGCACTAACGATCAAATCAAGATTTATCGATGGGTTAACTAAACTTCGTAGGTTAACCTTTCACGTTGGGGAGTGGGCCTTAGATAAGTAAAGTGCAGTCTCAAGAAGCAGCCGAGGTACTGCAGTGCGTCGAGTACCTATGTTTGCTGAGGCGGGGAGTTCCTGATTTTTTTGCCATAATCCGAACACGTGTGGCTTCCTTCTGTAGGCGACTGCGTAGCTCTAGCTATTACAATTGTCGAGGCGGTATCTGACAATTTCAATGATCCAATATTCAGGCACTGGATTTCTGTTCACAGCGGTAATAAATAGTGATGAAACACCTTCATATGTATACCTAGTTAATGTAAGGGTGTCTTAAACTTGAGTCGATTCTATGTTGCATTCTCTGAACCTAAGTAAATTATAAGCTCGAACCCTAGGTCGACATATTCGACAAACTACGTAAGACCTAGCCGTCATAAGGCCTGCAACAGCGCAACCGTACGTCGCGTACCGTTCTCGTGGCGCTGTTTTAGGCCTAAATCTGACTTTGAAATCTGAAATTACCTGCGTGTAGACAAGCGGCACACACACAGTGTCGTATCCAATTAGCGCGCCGAGCCTCCGCCTGATGTCTGACAGTTCCACGAGAAGAGTCTGCACGATGTGGTCGCTGGTGATCAGCCCCTCTTTGCGCGCGCGGTTGATAATGTTTGTAGCCCACACCAACGGCATCCAGTACTTGGACATGGGGCTTTTGCCGTCCATCTTCTCAAATACTTTCCTTTCGCTCTCCAACATGAGACCTGGAAGGATGACAACGGTATTAAGGCTGTGGGTTCTAAGAAACAGTTGTGCTACAACTGTCGCTTGTATCATTGTCGGAATTACCATCAATTCAGTTTAAGTGGAGTTGCAACACCCAAGGCCTGGTAGCCTTATAGAATTGATGCGGTTTCAACTGTTTCCGAGTGGCAGATAACAGATAAAACGATCGTACGGAATTGGGTTAACCTCATCACTTATGACACCATGTTTGAGAATGAGCAGAGCGTCTCGTAACCTATAGTAATCAAGGGCTTATCAACACAATGGCATAATGGCCTTAATATTTCTAATATTAGCGCAAATTTTAAAATAATGCTGTCTGCAGGCTAACCAATTCCTCAGTTTCGTCACGCGAAAGCGTTCAGTGAACATTCTAAAAGTATTGGGAAAGTGGGAATATGATTTTGTGAAAGTCAATTAAGCGTATTATGAGCTGAAAACTTGAGCCCTCTGTTCTCACATAGAGGATTGAGGGCCACCTATACCGGCTAAACTACGCACATTGCAGAAATAGTATTTACGTCATAATCTAATCAATCCCAAACAACATTTGTTAAAATAAGATATTATCTCAAAACTCTTTATTATTTTTTGTATCTTGGTTCAATATGGGCCCCCAGGCCTCACACATATAAAAGGTCAATATGTAATTTTAAGAAAGTCTTATCATTACAACTACTTGTGTGTAAAACTAACAGGTGGCTTCAAATGCTCGTAGTTGTGCAGTTATAACCTTGTTAATATTTGGGCTCTCAATCAATTTTTTTTTTGTTTCTAGTAGTATATATTCCTCTGCTCACTACTCTGCCTCGCTGCCCTGCTTGTGAAACGGACTTTAGCGATAGTTGAACACTGACCGGAGTCGACGACGTGTTGCCACGTTGGAAACCGCCGCTTGACGCGCAGTGACACGCGCTGCAGCGTGATGACGTAGGCCAGGATAGCGTACCGCACGATGTTGCGCCGCATCAGCCGCCCCGTCTCGTCCTGCAACAAACCGCTACCTTACTCGACACCACTACTATGAGGACGACGAGTTTCAAGTCCTTCGTGCTCCGGCTTCCAGAGAAGTATAAGGAGACATTCCTGGCTCCTGAGTTTTGTTTCGAATAGTATTCCGGCGCTATAGGGAGGCGAAGCCGAAATTAATTCCCTAATCGTAGAGCTTTAGTGTATAAAATTGTATTACATTTATTAGGTATACATTTGTCCAAGCCATCCAAAGGTTGTCTGTAAGAGATTGCTTTATGCGATAAGACCGCCAATTGTATTACCCCAGTTAACATTTATATTTTTCTCATGTAATTATGTTTGTGGTATGCAATAAAGTGTAATTGTATTGTTGTGTTGTATTTATGCTAGCTGTAAGGTATATATTTTATGGGCCTCTGGTATTTTTAATTTGTTAAGTGTATTATTGCCTGAAATAAATGAATTTATTATTATTATTACTACACCCTGACAGCTTTTTTATTAGATTGAGCATGAGACGAGCATGAGACGAGCAAGTCGTTTGCCCGATGGTAAACGCTACGCTAGCCGTAAAAATTCGGGGAGACGGGTCTGAACAGCCGCTCAACTGCTGTCTCTCTCTAGTTCTATGTGCTCCATCTTAGGCCATATCATCGCTTCACATCAGGCGTGATAATGGCCAAACATGGATCTATTAAGCGTAAAAAAAAATTGCAGTGTCACCCAGAACTTTTAATACTCTGCAAAGTACTGCGCAGAACTGCATTGCGCTCATGACAACACATCCAGACACGAGACAAATGCTTGCACTTTTTCTGACCAAACAGAAAAACTGTAACAGATATCGAACCCCATGTGAGCCGACCTACTCAACTACTACACCACAGAGGATGTCATGAACGTGATGATATACCAGATACGTCAAGGTTTATTATATTTATAACCTATTTATTATTAATTTTTATATATACTATTATATTTATAACTGCCTTTCCATAACAAGGAGCTTTTTCATTCTAATAGCCGGGTCCACACCTGCCGATCTAAGTCAACTCAAACGCGCGCGGCAGAATCACGATCCAAATGCGCGGTCGGTGTTGACGCGACCCGCCTGATCCATACGACAAAAGAACGAGACGTGATGTAGTTTACGAAGCAAATGTTGGCTCGGTCGGTCGGCTGATCGAATAATTTTCAATAAAGTTTAGTCTACGTAATGAAGAAAAGATTTAATATGTAATTGAAATATTTTTATTTTATTCACGCGTAATGATGACCTCCATGTTCAGCTGAGACAATGTTTTTCATGGACAAGACGCACAGCGACAAGTGCCATAGGCACAGAACTATTTCATACTAGCTGTAACCGCGACTTCGTTCGCTTGGACCTTTAGTTGATACGAAGGTAATAAGTTAAGATTGCGAAGGCGAAATGAAAATTATATTGTATATTGCACCGTTTAAAACGTTAACTAAGTATTCTGTGGCACAGTTTAAAATCCATAACGTTGGGCAATCCCGTTGATGTGCGAAACCCGCGATCAACGATTTTAAAATACCTACCTTTTGTATAAACACAGATCGGCACGGATCGGTAGGTGATTTAAAAAACAAATAAAAAAAAACAAAAACCGACTTCAATGTATCTTCGAAGTCCAAGGTCAAATATCGATGAAAATTATATGGGACCACTTCGTATACCCAACGCAAAAAGAATTTTCCAAATCGGTTCACAATTATGACGGAGTTCTGAGGTAACAAACATAAAAAAATTATAAAAAAATCGAACAGAAAACCTTCCCTTTTTGAAGTCGGTTAAAAAAACGAAATATCAGCAAAAAAATCTTTTAATTACTGACATCAAGTTTGTCAAAAACAGATTCGAACTCTAGACCCGGAGTATGGAAGTCTTTCGCTTGTCCAACTGCACTATCGGACCGCTTACGCACGGAAGATATTTAAAACTATTTGTATCTTATTTTTATCCTTGTGTATTTCTGATAGGGTTTTAAGTGAACATTATTTTTTTAATGGACCGATTGCGTTGAAACCTTGAAACATAGACTGAATGTTGCCAAGGCTCCTACAAAATTCCACCAGTGGACTATTAAATTCCTCATAGGGAATTTTTTTACTTTTATCTAACCCTCAGACAAACAGATAATAATTTCTAAAGCTGCCGTTTTGTATTCAGTTTATTTGTTAGGTCCCCTTATTATATTTTATATATATATATATATATATATATATATATATCTTCAATATACAGACACGGTATTTTTACAGATTTAATATACAACACAATATACCTAATAATGCTTTATTGAATACCAAACACACAGGAAAAAACAATTTTTAACAAAGTTAATAAACAGTGGGTATAATGGGCGGCCTTATCGCTATGCGCAATTTCTTACAGGCAACCTTTTTCTTACAGGCAGCAAATATTGCGGTCAGTGTGGTGTACATTATAAAACTCTCATTATATTAGTAAATATGATATACGATTAAAAATAAAACAAATATAAATAAATTAAATACCTACTATAAATATATAACAAAATTAATATATAAATTATATATATACATGTATATATTTATATTTATTGACGAAGTAGGTTCACATATTTCATACTTATATTATCATATTATAAATATTAGACAAGTTATATAGTATACATTTTAAAATTACAGAGAAAGTCTGTAAGTGTAAGGTATCAACGAACGAAGATCCACCTTCCTTTGAATGACAACAGAACTCTAACAATAAGCCTCAATAGGTAGGTATTATTTACCGAGGTAATTATTGTGTAGGGACAATACAGTGCCTGATTACACGTGCGCTGTACCATTTGTACGGGCGAGGAAAACAACGTTTTTTATCTTAATGTAGCTTGTTTTATTATAAACTACGGAAAACGTACCGAGACTGAATAATTACATGCAGGTACCTTGCATAATGGCAAACACTGCAGCAATGAGCGCTTTGATTAGGAGTTCTGCTAAGAGTGGGAATGTACCAACAGATATAAATGTACTGCCCTTTCGACCAGCAGATCGGAATCCTGTAACTCGAAAACCGATCTCAGTCGCTTTCAATTTCAAATTTGGAAGGCGTGTGCATCTTTCAATCTGCAATATCGAAATTTTTTAGCGGACTTAGAAAAGAAAAGTTAAAAGTTAGAGCTAAAGAAAGGTTAAAGTAAAGTTAAAAGGGAGTAGAAAAGTTCGATAATTCCACAGACAAATACCGATCACAAGACGTTTTCGAGTTACACAATTCCCCTGCAGCTTGCAAAGATCCCTTCCCAGGCGTCATCATATAATATTTTGTGGTTTTTAGGGTTCCGTACCCAAAGGGTAAAACGGGACCCTATTACTAAGACTCCGCTGTCTGTCTTTGTCTGTCCGTCTGTCACCAGGCTGTATCTCATGAACCGTGATAGTTAGACAGTTGAAATTTTCACAGATGATGTATTTCTGTTGCCGCTATAACAATAAATACTAAAAAACAGAATGAAATAAATATTTGAGGGGGCCTATACAACAAACGTGTTTTCGTTTTATTTTATTTTTAATTTTATTTATTCATTATTTTTTTTTTTCAAGGAAAATTTTTATAGATAATGGTACGGAACCCTTCGTGCGAGTCCAACTCGTACTTGGCAGGATTTTTTATTAATCCTACTTACTAATATTATAAATGAGAAAGTTTATGCTAATAGATAGGTGGATGTATGTATGTTTGTTATTTCAATCACGCAAAAACGACTAAACGGATTTTGATGGTTTGTAAGAATAGATGTAGATATGCGTGTGTGTTTGTGAAAGTTAGATATTGAACTCCTAAATAAATAAACGTTTTGACAACAACTCGTACTTTTGATAATTGTTCTACATCAAAAAGTTGCATGGAAGAGATTGCTTTTAGCGATAAGGCCGCCGATTGTAATACTTTGTTTAATTAAAGTTTGGAAACTATCGTGAGTCGAAATATCTGGTCGGAGTTATATGATAAAGTTAGTAATTACATAGAAGACAAAGATGCATGGAACATTCCGCTTCTGCCAAGTAGCCAACTGGCACATAAGAAAAATAATATTGTCAAAAACAAACATAAAATATTGTAACAAAAGTTCTAAAAAAATATGCCCCTCAGTTTCTTGCCGTATCTTCTGAGTAGTGGTTCTTTTTCCGATACGGTGGTAGAGTCATTGTAATAATTGACGTTCATAAGTGCGTCTGTGACGACAAAATTGAATAAAGAACTTTTGATTGATTGATTGAGTTATTCTGACACAATCATAACGTGGTTGTAGCCGTTTATATTTATAATGGACTTAGTTTAATTGTTTTTATGTAATACAATACAATATACTACAATAACACTTTAATTGCACACTTAACAACATACACAATTATGAAAAATAAAATAAGTCACAAAATACATCGTAATGTCTTTAATTTAATGTGTGCAATAAAGCGTTCATTTACATAATTATATATCTGTTAGTGATAGGTATCCGGAGTCATTTTCAGTCCGACCAGATCCGGGTCCGGATCCGGGTCCAGGTCCGGATCTGACCAGATATCCAGATCCGGATCCGGATCAGACCGGATCCGGCCGATTGATCAAATCAGGATGATTTTCGCTATTCGGATCAAAATGAACTGTTTGTTACTCTGCTAGTAAGTTAATCAAGTGTCACTGTACTTAATATAGGTAGTTAATAAAAATTAAAACATATTCAATTTTATTTCCAATCCAATGTTAAGATTAGACAACGAGCAAACAATCAAAATTTAATAGTGTAGGTAACTAGTAACATTTTAACGATGTAACGAGTAGCTCAGTCTTTCTTGATTTCACTTTCACAGATAGATCTATTATTTTAGTAAGTAACTTTATAAAATCTAACAAAATTATCCTTAGGTAATTTACTGAGATGAGATCACAATAATTATTAAAGTATTTGAGAGTGCTAACAAACAAGTACTAAACTTATGACAAACACCATCATGATTTGATGAATCTGTGTAATGAATGGCACAATTATCGCAATAATGAGTTTGTATTTTAATTAAAGCTCTTTAGTTAAATCAATTTACGATAAATATTTTTTGGAGTGGTAGGCTCTGGCCGTGGTTGTAATACCACCCACCGAACAAAGCCATGCGGTCAAGCGACCTAGTCGTGTTTCGGGATAATGTTCGGTGAACCATCGGGGAGACGGGTCTGAGCAGCCGTTCAACTGCCGTCTCTCTCTAGATCTATGTGCTCCATCTTAGGCCACATCATCGCTTCACATCAGGCGAGATAGTAGCCAAATATAGATCTACTATAAAGAGCTAAAAAAAAAAAAATTAAGTAATAATTGTCTTAGTATTCATTATATATTATAAGAAAATCAATTGTATGGATCGTAGAAAACAAACAGTGTTCATTGTGTCGTCTGCTAGTCGACTTTTAATAGAGCTGCAAATATAGCCTGCTGCCGAAAAGGCCTTTTCATGCAACAGCTCTATTATTTTGCCAAAAATTGCTAGCACCGGATCCGGTCGCCGGATCCGGTATATTGGTACCGGATCCGGTAAACGTTTAATGATGCCGGATCCGACGGATTATCAGAACCGCTTTTCCGGATTGCAATCGCCAATATCTATCTATCTCGTACGCCCATACATCGTAACAGAGAGGACTTAAACTGGAACCGTTTCTTGTAATTTCAGATGATTTAGATGCGATCGCGGAATAATACAAGGTCACGTGGTACATGGAAATGTAATAAGGCGTACGATATGGCGCCGCGTCGTGATGCCAGGATGCTATAGGTACCTAAGTATATAAGCTGAGTGGGAAACAGCTGTCACTTTACTAGTAGGTACCCGCATCTCTATACATATATTATATATATATATATATATATATATATATATATATATATATATACTTTTATTTACAGAACCAATTAACAATTATGTACAAACATATAGAATGATAAAAACTAAACTAACCTACAACAAAATTAAAAAATGAAATTAAATATAAAACACAGAATTTAGGTCACATTAGGTCACATTTAGGTCAATTTAGGTTATATATATATATATATCACTGTTTGAGACTATAGCAAAACGGGTATCAGCTGAAAATCAGCGCCGAGTAGTGTAAAACTCTCGGCATTTTATGCTGAGCTGAGCCCATTCGGACATATATTTATTGTTTAAGTTTTATTTTTTTATTTTTTGTTTGTCGTTTTTGTCTTCCGAATAAATGGTTTTTCTTTTTTCTTATCACAACCTCCAGAAACGGAACAAATGCTTGCGCTTTTTTTTTCTTTGCGCAAACATTTGTCCCGTCGCGGGAATCGATCCCTAATTTTCATCATTTTCGTTCGTCACCACCTCAAACATTGTTTTATACTCGATACTCATTGTAATTATAGTCATTAAATTAAAAAGAAGTATTTCATGTTGGCCCAGTCAGCCCTATAGGTATATTATAATACTAAAAGAACTAGGACGTACGACTATATCTACGCCTAGGAGCGTAGAGGTATATGCACGCACAAATAATAAAGAAAATTTAAAATGCGCAGGCAAGTTATAAACTTGTTCTTCGGCATAGAGATCCAAGCCATCCGAGCTACTGCGCTAATGAATTCAATGAATCATAAATCATTATTAAAACTTCTTACAACAGTCTAGTTGTTGTCGCGTTTAGAGTATAGACTAACAAGCGAAGTTTTATATTTGCTAAAAGGAAACGAAGCAGTAAGATTGTGTAGTGTTACAGCACCGCGCGAGCTGGTTACGTCTGCCATGAATACACCACGCGAGGCTCTTCGGAGCGAGACCGTGAAGTGTGACGCATTCTTCGGAATTATTCTGCGGAATTTTCGCGCCTACATCAGCGTCGACGGTGCGGCGCGGCGCCCTACCATCACAGAATAAATAAAACGAGTAGTAAACTATTACCACAGAATACTAAGGGACAGAAGCATCACTCCGCAAAGAAATTTAAACAAATAGCGACTCTTGCTATGACGCAATAAAATTTAATTCATCTCGCGTAGCCCTGCATACCTACCAGTCATATTAACCTACAGAGCGCCTCTCTAACGCATAGCTCTTATCTCTTCCGACGCGGCACGTGTAACGACGCGCGACCCGCCGTCGGTGTCCGGCTATGTACTTGTAGCTTCGTACCAACAGTGCGGAGTGAGGCCTGCTATTTTACTAAACCAGTAACGTGCTATCACTATACAAGCATCACCCAGTTGCAGAAACGATAAATTATATTTATTTATTTTTTATTGATTTATTTATTCAACAAAATCCACAGCTCTTTGAAACAAACATTTAACGCTTATGATAAAACTTATAGCCAATAACGGATTTACATTTTATGGATGTATCCTGCATTTAAAACGACTAAATGTAAACTTATATAAAATAAAATAAACTAAGATTTATAACAACTTAAACATGATACACTTACGTGCTTTGTGGTTGTGTGTGAATGTGTTTGTGTAAGTTTGGTTTAATCGTCACTAAACCTCATCTAATTATATCTTAATTTGTAAGTCAACGAGTTAGTACTATTAAGTATTCTGTGCAACGAATCTAAACACTTATCAGTCATGAAGTTATTGTCAAATGTATAATTTTCAATAGGCTAGACAAAACATCGAATAGCTTTGGCGGTAAAAAAATTCTACCAATAACATACAAAGATTTACTGGTTTCGACTTCAACAAGTTCTCTTGGATGGCACTAGTATACCTGGGTAATCTCTTGGATTGGCAGCTGTCTTAGCTACAGTTGGTTGAGATCAGTCAAAAAGTGTTTACGAGCTTGCTCAGAAGACTGCGTATTTTCTGCCAACATCTACCAAAATTCCTTTAGCACAGTCTCTCCTACCCCCAATATCTACTCCACTCCGCCTGCTATGTGGACATAACGAAGTGAGTACATAGTTAGTATCTATGTCAGTAAGGTATAGCTAATTGTTTCTGGTACAATTAATAATTATGTGCTAATAGTTTCATCACTTTACACACCACCGACCGCAATGTTTCTTTTTATTCTTGACCATCAAAAGGTTGCCACTAAGAAATTGCACATAAGGCCGCCCTGCATTGTTACACTTATCTATTGTTTCCTGTTCAAAAACATTTTCTGTATTATTACTCGTATTGTTAAATTCTCAAATACGATAATCTGTCACTGCTTCTAATGTCCTTGAATTCAACAAAGAAAAATAGCTCCTTGTGTGTGGAACCAATACTGAATTGGCGGTAAGTTTTACAACAATAAACGTTACAACGATTCAGTATAAGCTAATCCGATATAATGCGTACTTCATTGTGTTGTATGTGGCACGGCAAATGCATAACGAATCCTTTTCAATGCCTTATCGTCCATCGCGCGCTCGCCGAGCACTGCGCGCGCTACTTGCAAAAGGTAGGTACTCTGTATCTGTCAATCGCAAAAGGTTAGGTCTGTTCTAAGTCACGGGAAATCGCGACCACGAGAGCAGATACGACAGCGAACCAATGCGGCGGCGGCCGGCGCGGCGCCGGCGCTCCTCTAATAGGTAAAAGAGTTGGGTCGGCTTGGGTGGATGTTGAGGAGGAATTCAGAATACACCCCACGCGGTAGGTACGTCATCAGTGCAGGAAATAGTTTTGCTAAGAATGAAGAAAAAAGTCTCTAAGTAAAGTATTAACTGGAATGCAAATTTGAGCGATAATTTATTTTTTGGCATGATTACATTATTCTGCGGTTTCACGAAGTTTCCCGAGATAAAATGTACCATATGTACAAGACCTATCAAATTTCAACAAAATCTGTTAAGTAGTTTTTGCGTGATTGAGTAACAAACATCCATCCATCAACACAAACTGTCGCATGCATTCATATTAGTAGGATTAGTAGGACAATTCAACATAAATGAAGCTTAAGTTTGACAGCACAACTAAACGCCCTAACACACTATTTTGAGTCAGGCTTGCAGCTGTGAGATTGCTCACTGGCAGTGAAACCGGTGGCTAGAAGAAATTAAAGAGGTACATTTCATCACAGAAAAGTGCGCAGGAGAACATAAGTTAGATATAGGTACGGACAAAGTCGCAAGACGCTACTGCAGCAATGGTCAAACTGCTTCGAGTTTTAAAAATAGAGGATTTGGATATAGATTGTTTCATGGACTTATAACTAGAAATTACTCAATCTCTAATGGTTGGGTAGTTGCCATAGAACCTTCAAAAACTCACCATATGGCATACTACCGCACGCACCGCGCCTCGCTTACTCACAGAAGATTTGCGATCTTTACCTAACTACTCTCTTCTAATTATATGCCGAAGTAGTGCAGCACTACTATATGGCCAGTTCATAGTCTATCGGGCAATTACAAACGCGCTTTCGTAAGGTTTTTGATTTACCCTCTAGTGGCTTTGTTATATTTGCCGAATGTCTTCTGTGGATGCACAGTGCAGTAGCACGTGTTGCACTGTTTCTTTTTCCAGCTGCAGCCATGTATCGTATTTGAAAAAGAAAGACAGAAAGAAAGAAATACGCCCAACAATCAAATACATAGATCCTGGCCTGTCACTAGGATTCCCTGTATTTAGGGAATCAGGAACCACGAGGACCATGATCCAACAACACCCAGACACGAAACAAATGCTTGCGCTTTTTTTCTATACTCAAACATTTGTACCATCGCGGAAATCGAACTCGCAACCTCAATGGTGTATGACAATTGAGCCAACCTGCTCAACCACTACACCACAGGAGCTGTAATTTCATAGCAGACTAGCTCTCCGTCTCCATGTAAGTACTCCATGACGATTCTCTTTTTGTGTATTGTTTCTTGCGCCGCCGGATGTATGGCAGATATTTATCCAAAGAGTCATGTTCTTTTGCGACGTTCAATTAAATATACTTAGGTCTCCATCACCACAATGCTATCATCATTAACCCATTGTAACTCTTGATTTCAGTCGTAATATGACAATTACTCTTAGACTTGCAAAAGCGTTAGGTTTACCACAGAAATATTAAAATATTGTTGCGCGTGGCACTTCGTTTGCATAACTCGCAACCACATAAATAAATTAAAAAAGGGACTTTAAGGTTGGAATGGAACCTATTGCATGTGGTTTTTTTATGCTGAAATGGGCTTACGTTTGACAACAACTCACCTGATGGTAAGCGTAGTTGCGATTGCGGTCCAAGGTGGAGCACGTTTGCCCATCCCGTCTGAGGTCCATATTCACTCTTTTCTTAAAGAGAACTAGGTTGTAATTGGAAGGAAATAAGTATCCTGGTAAAGACTTCCACTCCCTAGCAGTACGTATAATGAAAGAGTCAGCGAAGCGCTTTGTGCGGACTGGTGGTATGTGCACAATGTGAGGGTGTAGGTATAAGTGTAGGTAATTTATGATTAGATGGTATGTCAATCTCGCTAAAGCTGTCTAAAAGTCTTTTGTTGTGTGTTCTTCAAGATTAAATAAATAAATACACAAAACGAACACATACGTAGATCCTGGCCCTTAACTAGGATTCCTATAACGAACTATAAGGACCATGATCCCATAACACCCAGACAAAAAATTCCTTGCACTTTTTTTTTTCTTCGCACAAACATTTGTCCCGTCGCGGGATATGAACCCACAACCCCTGTAGTGTATGAGATTTGAGCCAAACTGCTCATCCACTATACCAAAGAGGCTGTCAAGATTGAGAGGTAGTTGTATTTGTAGCCCACATTGTGGGCTAAAGAAAATAATAGAATGCAACGGCAAAAAAAACACTTTAAATTGCCAAAAATAGTAAATGATCACCAAAATTAGTAAATTATCACCAAAATAGTAAATGATCACCAAAAATAGTAAATGATCACTAAAAATAGTAAATGATCACCAAAAATAGTAAATGATCAGCAAAGTAGGCTCCACCAGAAGTCTCGCTCGTCACCCCTTCTTGTCGCTTCCCCTACTTGACCTTCGCTCCGCTGCGGAAGTCGCCGACTCGCTTTCCTCGCCATCTTCCCTCTTCGCTCCACTCGGCCTCGTAGGCTCGTTTTATTCAGGACCTTCTTCGCGCGCTTCTGGCTTCACGCTTTATATATATACTCTAGGGGTAAGAGCGAGTTGGACCACGGAAGAGTGAGGTGCGGCAGTTCGATTTGGTGGTCATCTACTAAATTTGACCTGCCGATGCAATTTTTGCATAGAAGTGTATGGGATCTCTAAGATTATTTTGATGGTCATTACATTAGTGTAGGCCCATTGTCCCCGAAGGCCTTGTCCCCGAAGGCCTTGTCCCCGAAGGCCTTGTCCCCGGTACGGAGACCACTGGACGTCATTAAATTTTCGTACCGTTGTCCCCTTTACGGAGATACAGCCACTAGGTTAGGTTATGTTAGACCTGTGACCACACGGCGCGAGACGAGCGAGCGAAGCGAGCGTGCCGCGGCAGAAAGTCATCATCATCATCATCATCATCCACAGCCCTTTACATCCCACTGCTGGGTATAGGCCTCTCTCATATCATGCCATTTTCCTCGAGTCTGCGCCATTCGTGTCCAGGTTCGGCCCGCGATTTTTACAATATCGTCGACCCATCTTGCTTCCGGACGCCCAACGCTACGCTTGCCCTGTCTTGGCCACCATTCAGTCATTACTTTACTCCACCTGTCGTCACTCCGCCTGGCCAGGTGTCCCGCCCAACTCCATTTGAGTCCCATAACAGCTTTTCCGACGTCCCGAACTTTCGTTCTTCGTCTGATTTCAACGTTAGGGACTCGATCTTGTAGTTTGATGCCGAGCATGGCTCGTTCCATGGCTCTCTGTGCAACCCTGATTTTGTGCACAGCCTCATGTGAGCGTCCATGTCTCGGCACCATATGTCATGGTGGGCAGAACACACTGGTTGAAGAGGCGGGTTTTCAGACACTGTGGTATCTGGCGTGACTTGAGGATATCAACCAACTTCCCGAATGCCGCCCAGCCAAGTTGTATTCTTCTAGATATTTCCCTATTCTGATGTTCTTTGCCAAAGAATAGTATATGGCCAAGGTACACATACTCATCGACCATCTCTAGGTTCTCATCCCCAATCATAATGCTTGAAGACGAGGTGCTAGAGATGTTCGTCATAACTTTGGTCTTAGCCATATTCATCCTTAGCCCTGCCTTACGAGAAGCATCAGATAGGCACTGCAGCATTTTCTGGAGATCATCAAGGCTTTCGGCAAACAGTACGAGGTCGTCAGCAAACCTGAGGTGCGACAGGAAGACACCGTTGATGTTAATACCACAAGTGTCCCATGGAAGCGTTTTTACAATATCTTCTAAGACAGCTGTAAAATGCTGACAGCTGTGGGTGAAATGGTGTCCCCCTGTCTCACCCCCCTATTGATTGATATAGGTTTGGTTAAGTTGTGTAGTTGTTGTGTATTAAGTGGCAGAAAGTAGATTTCGATAAAAAGTTTACTTTACTTTATCAACGGAAACAGAGTAAGGGGACAACGGGACGTATTTTTAATTATTTTATTAAAGTACCGCTGTCCCCGTTTATGGCGGGACACGGCTTACAGGACAACGGACCTACACCATTATATTTTTTCTCATTCATAGCTGTGACAACTAGCTTCGAGTAGGAACTATTATGCGTTATTTCGAAAATTTTACATAATTATATCAAAGGGCATGAGATACGCAATATCAGAATCAGAATCAGAATCAGAATGTTTTATTGTATAACTGTGTACATAAAAATAGGTCTTAAATATTTTCTAATGTTTCAACAGTTTATCCATTTTGGATGTACAATATATGGTTGAATAAAAAAGAAAAACATAAAAATTTACACTTAAACGGAAATATACTTATTTCTAAATTTAGGTATCATATAAAATATCCTTACTTAAAGGTGTATTTACTATTAACCTAGGATTTCGTTTATTTTTATACTATACATCAAAGTATTCTTTTAAGTTATAATGTGCTTTTGAAATAAGCCAAGATTTTAATTGATTTTTAAAATGTTTGCCATTTAGCATTTTTAAGTTTGTTGGTAATCTATTGTATATTTTAATTGCCGCAACGTACGAACTTTTCTGGAACATCGTGTTATGTGCTTGTGGTATGCATATATTAAATTTGTATTTTGTTCTTAATGTCTCAGCTCGACTTGATTTAATTTCAAAAAAGTAGTTTTCGTTATTTTTCACAAATATACAGATTTCGTAAATATAAATACCAGTAAGAGTTAAAAAATTATTATCTTTAAAGACATTTCGTAACGTGTCCGTATTTTGTAGACTAAATATTATTCGAAGGCAACGCTTTTGTAAGATGAATAACATAAGTTGTTGATCATAGTATCCACCGGACGGGTCCCAGGTGTCGTGCTATGCGATATTGTGGTCAAGGTCCACCATTAGACAAGAAAAACTGTAGACACGAACATAACGAGGTACTTCGTTAATAGATGCAGATTTATATATAGGTAACAAAATTGTAATAACTTTATTATATAAAATACATTTGTATAAAAATACAAACTCTACATGTGAAAACAATTTAAGGCAAACTTGTTCTCAAAATTTATTTTATACTAGCGACACGCCCCGGCTTCGCACGGTTATTATACATATAAACCTTCCACTTCAATCACTCTATCTATTCAAAAAAACCGCATCAAAATCCATTGCGTAGTTTTAAAGATTTAAGCATACAAAGGGATATAGGGACAGAGAAAGCGACTTTGTTTTATACTATGTAGTGATATGATACTGTACGTACATATAAGCTGTTTGTTTTCCTATAATAAATAAATAGTTTAAAATTTGAATAGTTTTGAGAAAAATATAGAAATGTTCAAAAAGTGTTTTTTTTGTGGTAGTCGCGGCCCCTTTTGTAACAGGGTGAGATTGAACCAAACACAAGTCTATTTATAAAGGATAAAGAAATAATGAAAAAAGAGCCACGGATTCACGTTTACAAAGCTCTGAGTAGGTTAACCTCTCTGAGTACTTGTATTTGAATTAAAGATATATCATCATCATCATCAGCCCATCACGTTCCCACTGCTGGGACATGGGCCTTCTCTCATAGAGAGATAATGGGCCATAATCCACCACGCTGGCCCAGTGCGGGTTGGTGAATGTCACATGTCCTTAACTTTTTGTGAAAAATTCTTGGACATGCCGGTTACCTCACGATGTTTTCCTTCACCGCTTTAGAGTGAGTGTTAAATCCGCACATAGCTTAAGAAAGTCAGTGGTGCGGGGTCAGCGGGATTCGAACTCGGGTGCGTCGGATCGAAAGTCGCACGAGCTCTCACTGAGCCACACTCGCTCTAAAGTATCGTGTCCCTAAACATATATATAACAGATCATTTATTATTATTTTATTTACACCGCCGCGCCGACCTCTCTCACTCCGTTAGTTAACTCCATCCAAAGGTTGACTGGAAGAGATCGCTGTAAGCGAATTTCTCCCATTGTACTTTAGTTTATAAGTTGTTTTCATGTACCTACTAATTGTGTTTGGTATACAATAAAGTGTTTTGTATTGTATTGTATTGTGTTAACGTTATTTAGCCTGATAGGTACAATTTATTTTATCTGCATTACCATAACTATATATGAAGTTTCGTGTAGAAAACATATTATTTAAGAACCTGCTGTGATAAATTATAAAGAATTGGAAAAATACCGGCCAAGTGCGACTCGGACTCGCGCACGAAGGGTTCCGTACCATTATCCATTAAAACGGCAAAAACATCATGTTTGTTGTATGGGAGCCCCCTTAAATATTTATTTTATTGTTTTTTTAGTATTTGTTGTTATAGCGGCAACATAAATACATCATCTGTGAAAATGTCAACTGTCTAACTATCACGGTTCATGAGATACAGCCTGGCGTCAGACGCTAGACGGACAGACAGACAGACGGACGGACAGCGGAGCCTTAGTAATAGGGTCCCGTTTTACCTTTTGGGTACGGAACCCTAAAAGATCTGGGTAGGACTATGATTCGGCAGTTCAGTCAAATCAACGTTTATAAATAATTATTACTGATACATATTATAAAGGATCATAGGTACGCTCCATGTCACAAAATGACATGTTTTTTTATACTATGCCGAAAATTTGATTACAATATGAATACCTATAGGTAAACATAAAATTGAAGTAGGTACCTATATGACATAGATCAGCTGTGCCTGTTTCTATGAATCTGTACTCGACGTACACAGCAGTGGTAGACAGTAAATGGTTGACACAAGAAGCTATTAAAAACGTCGTTAAATATAAACATGTAAGACAACACAATCACATTTGAAAGGCAACGAAGATTGACCGTGTCGGTCACAACTCACAACAGTAACTATGCTCGCATGTACGTACATCAGACAAAAACAATATAACAAAAGCACATTAAGAACAATAACGAGACATATAAATTCCTTCGTTAAAATATCTCACCTTGCGGCAGCTTCCCGCTTAATTATATTTTCTATATCTCTGGGATCTATAGGTCGTAATCGCCACCTAAAATTGCCACATGAATTTTAATATAGGCACTAAGTGCCTGCCTACAAGACAGTCGTTTCTGCGAAGGCGGCGATGGTACTCCGGAACTAGCACAAAACTTCAACATACATTTTTAATGTTAGCGGGACCGAAAAGCAAACCCATTGGCTAATATACCTGTCATTACAGCTAACACTTTGACATATAGTTTTAGAATCTGCAACGCAAAAACATACTCAAACGTATTAAGAGTAATTATGTTATCAGAACTGTGTGCATTCGCTCGGTTGACGGGTATGTGTGAGCAATCACCTGTAGGTTGTTTACAATGCAGAATGTAGATAGGACAATCGCAGGGCTCTAAATGTCACATACATGTAGCTAGCGGTGAGGTGTTATCAGGAGCTGGTCGTGTCTGATGCGACATGGCGGCTGCGGCTGCGGCACCGCGGGTGGCGGCCATGATGCGGCCAGAGTACGTTTACGTGGTCGGCACCAAAAGGGAAGTAGTGTCGATGTAGAAAAGTATTCATAAATATAAGCATATTTATTATAGACGCTAAGTTTTCTTACGCAACACTTTATTAGCCACACAATCACGCGCCGCCCCGCCGCGCGCCGCCCCGCCGCAGCCACGACGAGCCAAACGAAACACACCATGAATAATTGTGCAAAAAATATTTTTCATCAGTAAAAACACGCGTCTGTTGCGGGCAAAAAGCATCTCATTTACATACTAGTCAATCTTTTGCACAATGAAGTTTGCAAAAAAGTATAAGAGACGCTTCTCAGACTCGCTTCTAAATCTGTTTCAGTCGGATAAAACTTTAGTACTTGCATAAATTAGGTGCTTTAATTATCTGTATCTATTTACCTCAGCTCCTCTCAACACACTCGCATACAGTTATTTGCAACAATTTAGTAGGTATATATAAAATTCGCATTGATATCTTATATCATTTATATTTAAATAAATAGCTCTATATTGTGATTTCGAAAAGGTGTCGTTTAAATGACAGAAGTAGGTCAATTTCGGATTAACCTATTGGTGTATATAATTTATAACACATTTATGTTTTTACGACAGACATTTGACCTCGTCCGGTTCTACATAGATTCTTCAAGAAAACTGTTGTAAACGAAATATCAGAAAGACCTTTTCGAAACCTGTGGGGGACACAAGGAGACATGACGATCGTGTTGGGATTGCGTCGCATGCAAAAGAATAAAAGATTTGTTTACTTTACTGACCGCCCCGGGGATGCCCGCAGAGATGAACAGGGCCAGCGTGTCGGGCCACGGCAGCAGCTTGTACTGCTCCCACCAGCGCTTCACCACCAGGCTCACGTAGAAACCCAGCACGAAAGACATGGGGATGCTCTCGCTTTGTGCGCCGAAGTACTGCCGCACCTTCTCAAATATCCTGCGTACAAACATAACAGCATATCATCTATCAGCTCGTGTGTCAGCACTGTACTTAGTTAAGCCAACAGAAGAGGCTCATTTACATTGTGGACTACATGGGTTACTCCTAATATGCATACAGTAACAGCCGGCCGACTTTATCGATACACGAACTGGTAAAACCTACGTTTATAGATTTACATATGTTTGGCCACTACCTCGCATGATGTGTGACTGATGATGAAGAATATAGATCTAGAGGAAGACGGCAGTTGGGCGAAAGCTTAATCCCGTCTCACTTATGGTTCACGGAACATCATCCCGAAACACGATTAGGTTCGGGATTTGTTCGTTGAGTGGTATTGGTATTGCAACAGCGACGTAAGCGAGTTTCCTCAAACCTAAACTATTGATAATGTTCTGGTGTGAAACAAAGCGAGTGCGCGAATAGAGGGAAGGGAACGCAATCAAATTTCCAATACTGAAGCTCTTTAAGTAGTAGTTTTAGTACTTCGTTTCATTGCTGGCTTTAGTATCTCTAAACATTTACCTGTGACTCGGTGACTTAGTATTATTACTTTTTACATTTTTGGCTTGCGTTTGACTACTATCTCACCTGATGGTAAGCGACGATGCGGTCGACGATGTAGCACGCTTGCCAAGATAGTACCTGTTCACTCGAGATTTCAATTTGCTAATATTAGTTGCATGCGTGGGCATTTCTCATAACTTCATTCATGCATAAATCACACGAACAAACAATGTAATATAAACGTCAAATATTCTAAAGACGCAAAGCAAATACATGACATGGTACAGTAAACAAAATGTATGACAAAATGCGGTAGTGAAGTCGGCCAGTGATCGCTGACAATGGGAGTGGTGGCACAAGATGGCCAGATTCAATAATCACTTGAACAAGTGCTTTACTTCCAAACGTAATACCAAGTCGAAGAGTGTCTGCATGCAACACCTTCAGATACCCTTTAAGGTATGCCTGCATCCTGCCCTGCAGTATCTGTTACCTCCTTGAGAAGGCATTCACTAGTATGAATGCGTTTATTAAGTAGAAACCGTAAACCGCTATATAGATGCTGTGCTATATTAGGCATTTCACTCAGGATCATCCGTCTCCTTGCTGTGTGCAGAGAGTAAGATAACCTCGTGTTGACCCGCTTCCAAGATGCAGCTTGCAACGAAACAATGTAGCTTATTCATCAATAAAAAAGAACAATGATTCTTAGAAGGTTTTCCCAACCTTCAACAATCATAAACGTAAATTCAAGGTAAATAGCTAATTCCGGATTTTCAGATCAAATTTAAAGATTCAGCGGCAGTGAGCGGACTTCTGCTCTACGGGCGCCAGCGATGCCTGGAGCAACGACTGGTGACGCACGTCCTACGTACTGTGCGAATTTCAGGTTTAGCATACTTGGAACTCGTGACGTGTGATGTGCGAAAAACGCGGGGATTTTGGACCAACGAGGAAGACGGAAAATGACGTTGTACATGAAAATGTAATGAGAGAGTGTGGCTCAGTGGGAGCACGTGCGACTTTCGATCCGACGCACCCGAGTTCGAATCCCGCTAGCCCCGCACCACTGACTTTCTTTAGTTATGTGCGGATTTAACACTAGCTCTCAAAAACGGTGAAAGAAATGGCATGTTTAAGAATTAATCACAAAAATTCATAGACATGTGACATCCACCAATGGGCCATAATCCACCACGCTGGCCCAGTGCGGGCTAGCGTAGTGGATTATGGCCCATACTCTCTCTAAGAGAGAAAGCCCGCGTCCCAGCAGTGGGAACATGATGGGCTGAAGATGATGAAGAAAATGTAAAGAGAGCATATTTTAATGTTAATGATTCCATATGACCCTACCTAGAATTAAGTGTTGAAGTAGAAACTCACCTTTGCTGTTGTTCTGTGAGGGCGAACCGGTACAATAAGTTAATTGTGTAGTAAAGTGTGAGGTAAGCGAGCAACTCGCGCCAGACCAGCTTATAAACGCTGCCGCGCCATCTGCAAAAGAAACAAACGTGTATATAATTATATTAATTAATTAATTTACTCGCGTAAACAAGAGGTATCTACCCAGCAGTAATAATAATATAATAAATACCTACGTGAGGAACAATAGACGAGATAATATTAATTAATTTCATTTAAAAAACCACACCAAGCCGCAATGGGCTAGGATTATCCATCGGATAATCCAAGCATATAACCGAACAAACTCATGCATGTTTCGAAATAAAGTTCGGAGAACTATGCTGGGACTAAGCTGTTGCTCAACCAGAGAAATGTGAAAATACATACTACATTTTGAAAATCCATTTTCATTTTACTTCTCAGAGCTCATCAGTCGAGTGGCCTAACAAAGGTATAAACGATTTAAAATAAAGAGTGGTACCTCCGCCCATGTTCCAGTTGTGGAAACGAACATGAAACTAATATAGAGTCAATATCAAAGTTATAAAGAACTATGCTATAAGTACAGACAGTCTGGGTAGAGCCAACAGAGGTTTACTGATGAAAGACTGGCGTCGAGTCTATCCTTTAACTTCATATCAGTCAAAGAAAAGGAGACGGTGAAATTGATTGAAATAATGTAATTAAGATAATCTTTTTCTTCTTTCGATGATATTATTATGACCGCCCATTGTACTACCATATGTACGCCCATTGTATTAAGGACTGTGTTATTGTCTATTTCTATAATTTGGTATACAATAAAGAGTTTTTCTATTCTATTCTATTCTATTATGATAATGCTATCGGGCAATAATGCTTTCAGGGGTCACATTCCAAAATAGGGACTACTATACACATAGTAGTCCCTATTTTGGAATGTGTGGATGTGTGAGTCGAAAACCGTGACTTAGGCACACGCCTAAGTCACGGTTTTCGACTCACAAGTTTCGGGCAAATCAGGGTCACTTTAGACTTGTCTTCTTTAAGACAGCCCAAGTTCAGCGGGTGCCTAGAACTCGTTTGTCTGACGCCAAGTTTGATAAAAAAATATATTTTATGGTAATCGTTGGCCACGATTTTGTGATCATTAGAATCTAAGAGTATCGGCACGTGAAATAATTGGAATCCGATTCTAATTCCGAGAAATCAACTAATACCACAGAATACTAAGGGACAGAAGTATCACTCCGCAAAGAAATTTAAACAAATAGCGACTCTTGCTATGACGCAATAAAATTCAATTTAGCTTGCGTAGCGCTACATACCTACCTGTCATATTAACCTACAGAGCGCCTCTCTTTCTATCGCATAGCTCTTATCTCTTCTGTCGCGGCACGTGTAACGACGCGCGACCCGCCGTCGGTGTCCGGCTATGTACTTGTAGCTTCGTACCTACAGTGCGGAGTGCGCCAGGCCTGTTTATACCTACAATTTATTCTGTGTGATACTCTCATAAAATTGTTAAAGCTAGATGGCATGTCATTTTACAGTGTTTTCTGAAGATATAATGTTCCAAAATTTACACTGTTTATGTAGGTACCCTAATGCTAAAGCAACATCCATTTATTATGTACGATGTAACTTAAAACAATAAATTATTTGTAATGTATGCATATATTCAAGGCATTTTGTATATTAGACATTTTGTAATTTGTACTCGTCATTCTGTATTCTAAATTGCGCTTTATTTTTTTCAAGTTTTGCACGTAAGACTTTTGAATAGGGAAAAATCTAAAGAAATTCATAAATTTTGCGCTACAATGCGGATATAGTAGCCAGACAGAATCATAATTTTTGAGAGTACCTACTGAAGTGCGCCCCAGATGATTAAACATACAAGTGAGGACAATCAGCGAGAGATGGGCAAAGGCCTTGAAAGAACATGACTTAGGTCAACATGTGCTGAGAATCGTTAACAATGGCGCCCAATTAAATGTACAATATTAGGTAAAGATAGATACAGGTTGCCGACGATGATCATTGGCTACTTTTATAAAACCTAAACTTTATGCCCACGTTACTCTAGGTAGTAGTGCCTAGTACGAATTTAAAAACTTATATTTGTACGTAACATTGTGGGGTTCACCGGGAACTTTCAATTACTTAATTGATATTTTTAAATGGATAATGGGACTTTACTAAAAACGGCTGTAATTGCTCAACAATCCCTCCTAATTCCATCAGATAGATCTCTATCTATCTGGGACAAAAAAGGGGAACAAAAAACATTAATTTACTAGAAAAAATACAATGAGTTAATGTGTGAATACTTCTATTTCGAGATAACTTGTTTTATCACGCTTAACGACTCCCCAGCAAAGGCAACCAGAATACTTTATTAATTATGACCTGTAAGTTGTATCACAGAATACTAAGGGACAGAAGCATCAATCTGCAAATAAATTTAAACAAATAGCGACTCTTGCTATGACGCAATAAAATTCAATTAAGCTCGCGTAGCGCTGCAGTCATATTAACTTACAGAACGCCTCTCTTTCTATCGCATAGCTCTTATCTCTTCTGACGCGGCGAGTGTAACGACGCGCGACCCGCCGTCGGTGTCCGGCTATGTACTTCTAGCTTCGTACCTACAGTGCGGAGTGCGCTAGGCCTGGTTGTATGTTGAAATGAAAGCAGTCCTAAAAGCAAATTTACATCAACAAATGAATCACAGTTTGCTACGTAATAGGAACTTATACTTCTGGCCCCGAAAGCAGGTACGTACGGTAGTAGTACTGATAATGTAGATTTATTTCGCATTAGTAACGAATTAATTATCCACTCTGGTGCTAAGTACCTATTATAATAATATAGTTACCTACCTATTATGTAACTCAAATGCATCGTTATATGAGGCGCAGTCACAGTTCACCTTCGGAGTAGCTGAGCCATTAGCCACCATGTGGGCCTGTAGTGTTTACATTCGACATACTATCGCCACCAAACTGGGGCACACAAAAGGATAAATCCATTGCAAAATTTTGGCGCACGTCTCGAATTAATCGCTTTGTGTACATAAAGGATATCGATATCAATACAGGCGAGAGTTATAGGTGAAGATTTGCCTGAAGCGTGACAAGAGTAACATAAGAATTGGGAAAGAAGAGCGTATTGTTCTCTTTACTGACGGAGGTGCAGAATACCAAATTAGCAGCCGTCAAACTTTGCCACGCCAACCTTCGGCGAACCTTGCCTGAACAGCTAACGACACCGTTTACTGATTACATTATGTAACTGTATATCAGTAAATAACTCCGAGATACATTTAAATCAAATAATTGCTATTTAATTGGTAAAACGATACTGGCAGCCAACTGGCACATTGTATCTGAATCTTTGGATGTTCTAGAGCGGTTACGGAGGCTGATACAAAGAAAATAATGTAATGAGAGTTACTAATAGGTTGTGTTTGTATGATATGTTATTTTGGTTTCTCTAATACAGACATACATATTTATGTTTTATATCTTTTTTCTCTATTCTCTCCTTTATATAATAGTCACTCACCCGCGTTTGTGTGTGTATTCGCTTAGTAGGTAATTTTAAACACTTGGATGGATTTTGAAACGGTTTTTTCCATTGTTTCGAGTTTCTCGAGAAAGGTTTAGGTTCTTAATAGGTACGTATGTATATGCGTTAAAATGCCTAGCAATTAATCGCAGTAGTTTTAAACTCTTTTTGACGGTTGACATTGTATCAATGACTACCTTACATCAAGCATCATATGGAGTTTGGAACTGAATGTTGGCCTGGCCCTGAAAGAGTTGGCTTGACGGTTATTGGTACGATCCGACATACCTGAGTTTAAAATTCGACTACGCCCTGCACCAATGGTGTCTACAAATTTTACACACTCGCGCTAAAACGGTGAAGAAAAACATCGTGAGAAAATCCGCTTATATACGCGCTTTGGAGTGATAGGTTGAGGCCGCGGTTAAAATACCACCCACAGAACAAAGCCATGCTGTCAAGCGACGGAGTCGTATTTCTGGATGATAATTAGGTCAACCATCAGGGACATGGATCTGAATGATGGATGAATAGTCGCTTAACTGCCATCTTCCTCTACGAGATCTATGAGCTCCACCATCGGCCACATTTAGTGACCAAACAAAGAACTATATAAAAGCGATAACTATGTATACATTAGCGACAAACGGCGTACATCTCGCACTAGTAACTCGCAGATATAGTTATCTTGACAGAGTCGCTGCAAGAGCTGCAACAGATGCTGAGCAGCATAGCTGATGCCTCACGACTTATTGGTCTCCGTGGAGCCAATACTCATCCTTTCTAATTAGTGGAGTATGTATGTATACTTAGGACAAAGTAAAGCTGGGTAGAGACCACTTTGAGAGGGAAGCCGACAGAACTCCGCTGGGCTGGGCAGCATTTGTAAAACTTCAAGTATTATCGTCTCCCATCCCACAATACCTGAAGATCATAGTCTTAGACCAGTGTGCCCTATCAGAAATGTGTTACGGAGCAGAAACGTGGACACTGACTGTAAAGCTGGTCTACAATCTCTAATTCGCCTAGCGAGCTATGGAGCAACCTATGTTCGGAGTTTGTTTAAAGGATCGAATTTTACATACTCCGACAAGGAACTAAAGTAACCGACATAGCTCTAAGAAAAATCAAACTGAAGTGGCAATATGATGGTCACATCAGACGGCGAAATAATAGCCGTTGGGATGGGGTGTAGGGCGCCTTTCGGCTAGATGGAATGACGCACTGCGCAAAGTAGCTGGCAACAATAGCAAGAAGAGGTCTGAAGATCGGGCTCAGTGCATTGGAAGAGGCCTCCAGCAGAGGACAAAAACAGGCTGTTGATGACCCATGATAATCGGGGCGGATTATCAACTTCAAATATTGGAATATATTGGAGCTCTGATTTGGACTAGAGCGAATATGACTCAGTACGTGCGGTGCGACTTTCGATCCGACGTACCCGAGTTCGAACTCCGCTAAACTCGCACCACTGACTTTCTTAAGTTATGTGCGGATTTAAAACTCGGTCTAAAATAGTGGACGAAACCATGTCTACGAATTAATTACAAAAATTTAAGGACATGTGATATCCACCAACACGTATTGGGCCAGCGTGGCGGATTATGGCCCATGCTCTCTCTATGAGAGAAGGCCCGTGTCCTAGCAGTGGAAACGCAATAGGCCGATGAGGTAGGTAGCATGCATACTACAATTAAAACCTGGGAAAATTTTAACATGCCGTCCGAGTGGGAAGTAGTCGTAGACCCTAATGTTACCCCAATCTGACCCTACTAATATTAAGTGCAAAAGTGTGTGTGTATGTTTGTAATACCTTTTTATCTCCGTAACGGCTGAACGGATTTTGATAATATTTGGTACTTATAGGTATTTTAGGTTCTGAAATAGGAGATAGAGGTACTATCAGGGTATGGTCTTGAACAGTTCCTGCGTTTAAAAATATAGTAGTAGAGTCATTCTGATAATTAATAATTATAAATAATTTAAATTAACCAAATGCATACTATAAATAACCAAATGATAATGACTAGCGTAACAAACTCCACTCAGAACTTGTGCAGCGCCCTTACAGGGCACATTTATAGATTCTTTAAGACATTTCTAACACCTGTCTGGTAAATTAAGTGTATAAATAAATGAATATGAATAAATAATTTCGATAATTGGTTATACAAATATGGTTCTTAAAAGTAACTAGTGGGCCTTCGTTAATTTCGGTGTAATTTAGATTTATGTAAAAATGAAAGGTTGTGGTTTCAATTATCGTTTATTTAATAGATGATCATTAATTGCGGTCTTATGCACCCAGTGCTTCATTAAACGAGTTCCATTAAAAGTGATTATGAGCTAAATCACGGCCAGTGCGGCGGCGGGCAGGCAGCTAGGTTGGATAATGATGAATTCATCATACTTAAAAGTGTTCATTAAGCAATTATTGCAACATCGTTAACAATGATGAAACCTTTGTAACCCACTGTGCCGAATCTAGTCATCGCCTGTCTAAGCAAAAATACTTTGCTCACCTAGATACTTAACTACCGAGTAGGAATGTTTTACCTAATCAATATTCATGTTTTCCTAACAAGCGATAAACGTAAATAGATTACGAGACCTGCACCTGGTACAGTTTGCTGATCTTGAGATCAATCAAAAAGCTGAATTGGCAAGTGCGTCACAGTTACTTTCGCCACCTTTCGTTGTCAGGGCCGTGGCCGCGGGCTGCGGGGCGCTCGCGGTAGCAGCGGCAGACAGAGCAGGTCGCGGGCGCGGGCAGCAGGGCGCGGCGCCAAGGTCGTCGATCGCCTTCCAACCTCTCGTTCAACGCTAATAACAAACTTTCGATCGTCCTCCGACGGCGACGTAAACAAGCCGTGGGGAACACTGCTTGTTTTGTAGGAGCAGACGCGGCCGACGACAACAATGGGCGGTCGCGCGAGGTGCTATTGTCGCCTCGCGTCGTGTCAGTGCGGCGGCAGCGTTGAGTGCGCGGTTCCGTCGAGTAGGAGTGGAACAGCTGTTCGGGCGAACGGCACGAGCGCGCGCGGTCAAAGCCTCTCGCCGCCGCCACAGCCCCGCAAGCTACTTACTTGAGGAGGATCCGCCAGAAACATCCGAAACTGCTGCCATTGGGAACTTCGCCGGCATACGATATTGTCATGTCTGATGAGACTCAACGCACTATTAAATTAATATTTATTTATACACACACACGTTTTGTTGGCGTGAGCTGGGAACGACACACACGCGGAAAATTAAATATGTTTTAGTTTTAGAAAGTAATAAAAAGTTTTTGGACGTCGGTCACTAGGGAAGGTGAAGGGAAGTCGTCGACACGGACAGTACACTTAATTTGTCACATTCTGGTATTATGTTATGGTCTCCGCCTTCCTCGAATCGTAGCAAGGCATGTGCAGTGTTACGCACGATCACCGGCCACGGGGCAGTGTCGAGTGAGACTGATGACGGGAGCGCCCCGCGCCCGCACCCGCGGCTCCGCCGACCGTGCGCCCGCGCAGCCTTTGTCGTCTCAACTCAGGTCGCAGGCTGCGCGGCTGCTTCGTGTGCCTCACTACCGTTAGATGGCGTCGCTACCAACTTATGTAGTAATATTCAGCCCACCCAAGTACAGAGCAATCAATAGTGAACTTTTGTCTGTTTGCGCTGGAGCCCCGTGCGCCTCTGTTTGCGGACATAATATTATACTATTTAGAGATATGTAGGCCACTATCTCGCGCTTTTTGGCCTAAGATGGAGCACATAGACCTAGAGAGAGACGGCAGTTGAGTGGCTGCTCAGTAAGTCTCCCCGATGGTTCAGCGAACATCATCCCGAAACACGACAAGGTCGCTTGACGGCATGGCTTTGTTCGGTGGGGTGGTATTTCAACCACGGCCAGAGAACATATACCATTTAGAAATAAAAACACGTATTTTTTGAGCGAGTTGTGACATTTTATTTGCATTGTAAAATAGGCATGTCCCGATTAAGTATGGAATAAGATATCCGGCATCCCTGGGGCTCTGATGCTAGGCCATTGCTCTTTCCATGAAATTTTCGAACACTTTTTGACAAAAATATGGCTGTATCTCACTCATGACGCGTTGGATCTCGGCCTTGAAGCTCCGGAATTGTTTCTGGTTTATTCGCATAAACCCGCGATTTTACAAAACCCCAAAGAAAGATATCGCACGGCGTTAAATCGCATGATGTTGGTGGCCAGTTGACATCACAATTTCCCCATTTTGCAGTAGGTTTTCACTATGATAACGCGTTCTTTTTTGTGTAATGCTTTATTTTTTCAAATCGAAACTGTCATAATCACAATCATAACGAAATAAAAAACTAAAACCATATTAAATATGCACTCTTATTTCAGACAGCCTTTACATGAGACATAACTATTTTTTTTAACTTATTTTCAAAAATAATCGTCTTTTATTTGTACCTAAAAATATCTTAGAATTAAGTACATATGCCTAGCTAGAACAAACGTTACACCCTAAGAGGGTGTATGTTTACTTGTATAGGAATTTGGATCAGATAGAGGTTTGAAATAAAACTCTAATATCGAAATAAAAATTAAATTTATATTAAATTAAATCCATTATGTCTATTTAAAACTCCTAGCCCCATTCACAATATTTGCAAACTATGTATTAACATTGCACAATGAAGTGACACTGCAGTGAAAAATAATGCTTATGACCGTATGTATGTAGGTACTAGGTATACTGATATAAAATTATGTTACATTACCGGCGATTGTATATTCTAGATATTATTCTAGTAATTAAAATTAAAATGTCAATTCGATATAATACCTAATGCGAACAGTGTAATTTAAGTATGTAATTATATTGTTAATGTACGGTTCGAGCCGTTTACCCGATCCATAACAACAACATCACAAACAACTCAAACATTATTGATCACTCCTTACTCCTTAGGGTGTTATTACACCTACGCGATCGATGTCTTTATCAACATCGACCGCGTAGGTGTTGGTTCAGATCAATGACTGCGGCTTGTTAAACACGGTCCACAACCATAGTTCAACCTGCTAGTTTTATCAATTGACATATTCAACCAAAACCAAATAACAATGGACAATAATAAGGCATGATCGACTTTATAATCGACATTTATGGATTCGATCAATGTGTTACATTTCTCGATGCTCGTTTGTTCAGGGTAATTTAGATAAGGTTAGTGATCGGCGTCAGTACCAGCGCCGAAAGCTAACTTGTATTGATAAAGAGTCAGTCAAAGTCAGTCAGCGCTGAAAGATCAATTTAGACCAATCAGTACACAGTCAGCGCTGACTTGTCTCGATTTCGGATTCAGTCGATGACCGTGTGCAAATTGTCCTTTAGCTCACAATGATCGATGTTGGTCTTGGATGTCGATCAACACCGATCTAAACACCTTTAGGTAGATGTGCGGTATGGGAGGGTGGCTTGATGGTGTGACAAAACGCCATAGCTACGCGCGACACTTTTGCGCGTGAGTCGACGCGTGAAGTTTTGAAACTGCGTCATCTCTCGCCATAGTTCTAGACCCCTCCCGCACCGCGCGGTTACCTTAGGAGACACAGTTTAATGCTATATCCTAACCTACTAATACTATAAATGCGAAAGTGTGTGTTAGTTTGTTACCTTTTAGATCCATAACGATTGAACGGATTTTGATGAAATTTAATACGCAGATAATAAGACATATGTTTCATCCAAATATAATACAAAAACTCCATCTTTTAAGGAGTATCTGAGGTTATGGCAGACTAACATTCCCTAGCTGGATGACAGAATGAAACATCGCCGGTAACGTACATCAGAATCAATGCATTCAATGCAGGCGTGACACCGCAACCTGCGACAACGGCCCGCGGGCTGCGGTCTCTACGCATTGACAAATCCATGGCAACAATACTAGCCGCGCTTATAATATACATAAACATAACATAATACCGTAATAAAATATATATAAATAGAACGCAACGTCACGGCGGGCACACGCGCGCTTTCCCCAGACTTGGACCGAGTATGCAATGTCCTGCAAAATGACCACTTGAGCTTTCAATTAACAAGCTAGGTATTAGCTTTTCGATGAACAGATTGCACTTGATATATACAAGGTGTACGTGTGAATTCCGAACCCGAGGGTCCAGCGACAGCGCTCAAACTACAATCTATAAAAATATTTACTTTGTTTCAATTTATAACAGTAAGGCCGTTCCTCATTGCGACACCACAGCGACACGACACGGAAACGACACAAGCCGACCCATTGGTCTCTAAAGAGCCAATTCTTTATCGTGTTGACCTCAGATTAAGCTGTAGATTCATTGCGACAATGTCTTGTGATGCCATATATTCTCCCATAAAAGTTTATTTCAACTTGTAGTTATCGTATTTTGGTGGAAATAAATGAGATTAAATCGCTTTCTTTTTTTATTGGAAATTGGGCTTACGTTTGATGACATCACGCCTAATGGAAAGAGAAGACGCGGCCTAAGATGGAGCACGCTTGCCCATGAGATGCCTATTCACTCGCTAGACTTAAAAAGACACAAGTTGTAGCTGTTTGGAAATAAAGACGCTGGCAGAGCGTTCCACTCCTTAGCAGTTCTCATGATAAAGGAATCTGCGAAACGCTTAGTACGGATAAGTGGGATATTAACAACGTACGGGTGAAACGACTCTTCCCGCCTGGAAGTCCGTAAGTGGAAAGGAGAAGAAGCAATGAGCTCGTGCAATTCCTGGGCACACTCCCCGAAGTGCAGTCGATAAAACTGCGTCAGACACCTCTTCCTGTCTGTGTTCGAGACTTGTCAGCTTCTTCTCCACCAGCGCATGGTCATTAAATTAACTTAATTGCGCGACGTTCAATAGAGTCTAGAGCTGCCTGCTGGTATTTGGCTGAGCCATCCCACAGATTGCTACAGTATTCCATCTTCTGGTTTAATTTCTTGCCTGGATCGACAATTAGACCGCATTTAATTAGTCGCAGTGAAGTTATACCTTAATTTGAGCTCAACAAGATATACGATTGGCGCTTGAGGGACGTATGGGTTACCCCCCTGTTTTGTGTCTTACCGATTAAACGACGCACCGTTGTCTTATCCTTGTCGTATCGCAGTCGTATTGTCTTAATGAGGAGGCGGACTAAGTCTCACTGCCAAAATGACGCACGAATAAAAAAACACAACGAGTACTAATTTCAATCTCACTTTTTCTTTTAGTATCGATAGGTGATCCTACTTCGTCAAATTACCCCGTTTATATTAAATCGATGTATGGATATCATTGAAAATTACTACTAAGAATATGATTGATTTAAATATATATCTTTAAAAACCTTGACGCGAAGTACCGCATACTTCCGAAACACACACCGATTAGATTTCATGAACAAGTTGATCGTTTTGTCTGAAGAAAAATAGCGCCAAGGATTTAATTGAAAGCCCGGTTGGCATAAACAATACCTTCAATACAGCTCTGATTAAAAAACCAGAGGTCAGAAACCCCGCGGGGGACTTTACGTCGAAGACCTATGTAGAATAAAATGGAGACAGAACTTTTGCAAACCGTAAACGGTTCCGGCTAACTTTGCCAAGGTCTGATGATTGAATTATTCTATTTTTTTAATAATAATGTTAACATAGGTATTCCATGAACGTATAATATCAAAATCTGACTTGTTTGATAATCTGATAGCCGAACACCTGAAGAACCTACGTGATTAGGTTTTGCTGTGCGCGTCGAAGTGTGACCATGTTAACTGATTATGAACAAGATTTTTGTTGAAAATTATATTTTTCAAGACAAGCTTTTAACAAAATTCGGAACACGGTACGAACAACGGATAAAAGCTGGTAAAAACAACAACTTTTTTCTTTTGCGATTTTATCTAGATTAAACTTTACTTCTCTCGTATGGGTGTGAGCCCAACCCTTGTGTGGGAGTTCTCAGGCCGCCCGAAGGCCTCCGACGTGGTCCTAAGATAAACTATACCGACGGCACGTGCCTTCGAAGCACGGTAGCGCTCAGATGGAAATACCACACAACCGGTCACCCATCCAAGTTGTGACCGCTGCGAAGGTTGCTTAACCTAGAAGATCTGTTACGAACGGCTAGGAGAGTTACGCTAAAAGCTACAATCTGAGAAATTGGTCACCCGACGGCGTCAGTACAGAATATGTACGTAATTTGGTCATGAATAGTCATAACTCGCGCCAAACTATAGTATATACTAGTCCTAGCGCACTCCGCACTGTAGGTACGGAGCTACAAGTACATAGCCGGACACCGACGGCGGGTCGCGCGTCGTTACACGTGCCGCGTCAGTAGAGATAAGAGCGGCGCGATAGAAAGAGAGGCGCTCTGTAGGTTAATATCATCATCATCATCAGCCTGTAGTCGTCCACTGCTGGACATAGGCCTCTCCCAACGAACGCCACTGAGCCCGGTCTTTGGCTCTTCTCATCCAGTTTCTTCCAGCCGCCTTTCGCAGGTCGTCGCTCCACCTGGCCTGGCCGCTAGGTTAATATGACTGGTAGGTATGCAGCGGTACGCGAGCTGAATTGAATTTTATTGCGTCATAGCAAGAGTCGCTATTTGTTTAAATTTCTTCGCGGAGTGATGCTTCTGTCCCTTAGTATTCTGTGGTACTGCGCAGGTCACGTGGTGCTGCCAGCGGCCATAAAGTTTGGCGAATATGACTGTATCTATATACACGCCATCATTTCTGACTATGTCACATAATTAATACAAGACTGTACTCCAAATTTGACAGTCTGTGATTGAGGACCCCTGAGATATACTTCAAAACTGATTCCTTCATTGTTTGTTTGTCATGTTGTTTTGTAAGCTGTAGGCCTACGTTTTATGATCTCTAAAAAGGATATCTAAGGATGTTTATATTCTTTCGCTATTTTTCAGTTTTGTTTTACATTAAGTTAAATAAACGGCACTGATTCGCGGACGGTTGTACGGTCACCGACAAAAGTAGTTGAACAATTTCGAATCTTTGATTGACCACACCTTCAATATTTGTCTTGTTTCTTTGACGTTGCATTTAAAAAGTCAAAAGTTAAAAATAAAATAAAAACGGATATTGTAAAATTTCAGCCACTCATGTAGTTGACTGAACTATTAGGGTACAACACACAAATGTACCAGTTGATTACTTTAATCGTATTTTTCGTAATTAGCTAAATGTCAATTGGTTGAAAATAAGTAAAATAAAAAAAATATATAATTATTATTTCGTCAAATTCATTAATAATTAAAATCGTGTATTTTAAGAGAAACATTCAGTAGAACAGACAGACAGACACCAAAGTCTTGTACATAAGAGTCTGTGACTTAGTAGTAAAAATAATCAACATGATTCATTTTATTAAGCGTATACATTAGTTATTAAAATTAGTGAACTCTTATGTAACTCAATAATGCACGCAATCTAAACAAATAAATAAGATTCTAGTGTCTGTCTGTCATTCCAAAATAAAAACGATTGAATAACGATATGGGTTACAATATTTTGCAATTTCCAATCGCGTTTTGACAGTGGCTTTTCCGGCATACGGTGCCCTCTGTAAAATCGCGAAACGAAACTTTATCAGCAAATAATATTACATAATACCCCACGATATTGATTTTTTGTTTCATTCTGTTGGCCTAGGCTTTTAAAACGGCCGAATCTATTTCGATGAAACATAGAGATCACTGAGTGTATAAAATATATTCACAAATTCATAGTGTCGAATAAACATAAAATTTCGAGACATTTCACGCGGACTAGTTTCAAACAAAGTACACCACATATAGTAAAAATAACAAACTGAAATTGCGGAATTAACCAGAAACATTAAATAAAGACGTTGCATCGTAGTGATGGGACTCGATCGATATTAACAATCGAGTAAAAAATCACGTGTTATCTTACTTACTCGAGTGAAAATAAGACTAGTGATTTTTTACTCTGCATTCGAGTGACTCGATTTTCACGGGGGGCGAGTGACTCGAGTGAAAAAATATCACTCGAGTCCTATCACTAAACCGAGTATAACTAGTTTAATAGCAATTCATCGAGTTACGAGCATCCTGGTCATAGAGCGAGTGGTTCTGGGGCGGGGCGGGCGCGGCGGTGGGGGGAGCGCGGGGCTAACTGAACAGTTGCTCCGTGGCTCGCTCCAACTCCCAGTCGTAAGTGGAGAGCGCCACCCGCGCGCGGTGTTCATCCAAACCCATGTCCAAAAGCCGCTGCACCTATTACAAAATAATTAATTTTTAGAAAAAAAAACAAAAACCGACTTCAATGTATCTTCGAAGTCCAAGGTCACATATCGATGAAATTTATATGTGACCACTTCGTAGCTATACTGAACCCGACGCAAAAAGAATTTTTCAAATCGGTTCAAAAATGACGGAGTTCTGAGGTAACAAACATAAAAAAAAACAATCGACCAGAGAACCTCCTCCTTTTTTGAAGTCGGTTAAAAAATGACAATTCATTACCAACAAATCAGCAGTTATTTCACATACCTTGAAATGTTTACGCGCGTAAATAATTAATTTTTACAAAAAACAAAAACCGACTTCAATGTATTTTCGAAGTCCAAGGTCAAATATCGATCAAATTTATATAGGGCCACTTCGTAGCTATACTGAACCCAACGCAAAAATAACTTTCCAAATCGGTTCATAAATGACGGAGTTCTAAATTAACAAGAAAAGAAAAAGAAAAAAGAAGAAGGTTCTAGAGTGAACAAGTATCTACTGGGTAAGCGTGCTACATCTTCGACCGCATCATCACTTCCCATTAGGTGAGATTGTGGTCAAATGCAGAACCAGTCAGTTGTAAAAAAAACAAGTATATAAAAAAAATACAATCGAACAGAAAATCTTCTCCTTTTTTGAAGTCGGTTAAAAATTTAACGCAATCATTTGTTTCGAGGCTGGGTGTTGTGGGACCATGGTCCTCGTTACTGACTTCATATCTACAGGGGATCCTAGTTAACGGCCAGTTTCTATGTCCCGTGATGATACATAGAACCATGTTTGTTAGGGGTATTCATTGTTATTTTATTTGTTTAATAAATTCCGACCCCTATCTAGAATTCCCTATATCTAAAGAACCAGGAACTATAACGATCAACTCCACAACACTAATACGAAACGAATTGCTGAGCTTTTTCTTTTAGCATAAACGCGTCGTAACCGTCATTTTTCTTAAACGATAAATTATTTTTTTTCTTTTAAATATCTCAAGGGAAGGATGAACGCAAGCTCAGCGCATGCTCTATTATGTTAAGCAACGCAATAGCACATAGCATGCTAATCATAAATATTTACATGCTAATGAAAAATAGCGCAATATCCTACCTTGGTGTCGCAATCGACGATGCGACCAGGCGCGCCAGCGTAAACGTTGCTCCAGTGACGCGCCGTCAGTTGGAATAGCGGCTGGTTTTCCTTGTACTGCTTGGCTACTACGGCGTCCTGAGAGTGTATAAAACAGATCTTAAACGGAAGGCCATGTAGTTTTTTTATTATTTTAGTTATATAGTTATAAAAACAAAATAAACAGTAAACAATCTATACTATTATATGAATGGAACCGAGCCAATTCTGTATATTGAAGATAAAACGTAAGAGAAAGTGAAACTAACTGGAATCGACTATTTAGAGGGTACTCAACACGAATCCACGGTTTTTAGAATTTGTTTGGTTTTTAGAAAATGTTTGTTATCTATAGACTCGGAATTAAAATTACATGAATAAACATTTTTAAATCAATTCATATCAATTAAAATTATTAAAATGATATATCAATTAAAATTATAACTCATAAGTTAAAATTTTTATAGAACATATTTTAATTGATTTGTATGATTTGTATATGACGTTTAAAAGAGCATTTTTTGTGCTTATTTAATAAATATCTTTTGACTTTTTGAATTACGTTCTTCGTTCCGTCGGATGAAAGGGACAGCGCTATGCAAAAGGCGTAAAAGTGTTTTTTTTAGTCCGCACGAACGAACGAACGAACGCAACTCAGAGTACACCCGCTGATAGCTTTAACGATCAATAGATCAAAAAGCCTGGCCTCATTTTAATTGGGCTACATCTCGGAAAGGTCTTTTTCGGCGAACTAGGGGTGACCGCTGGTGTTGCCAGGTCCAGTGGGTCAAATGTCGGAACGGAAGGTCAAAATAATCGGGATTTTGGTTTTCAAACCGGGACAACTACAATGGCAACAAAAGAAAAGTGGTTTTTGTGAATCATTATATATTTTTATCTGATAGTCCGTTTTATTAAATGGTAGAACAAATAAAATTCTCTAAAATATAACAAAATTCAAACGTAACCATTTCGACTAATCATATTAAGTTTGTCTCCTTTTATCAAAATTATCGAATAAATAACAGACTAAAGAGGTTAGTGAGAAATAGGGATATTCAGCTTCCCGATCAAAAGTGAATCGGGGCGTGTCACCAGACCCCTAAAAATCGGGACGTCCAGCGCAAATCGGGACACCTGGCAACACTAGGACCGATAGACCAGCAAGCCTGACCATACCTGTGGGTCGTTGGGTTCGGCGGCCGAAAGGAGAGCCTGGATGGACAGCAGGACTGTCCGCAGGGTGAGCGCCGCCGCCCACTGGTCCTTCAAGATGTCCAGGCATATGGCGCCAGTCACTGAAGAGACGTTCGGGTGCCAGATCTTCGTCATGAAGCGGATCTGAATGCAATAAACATGAATAGTGAACGGCTGGGACTACGTAATTTGGCGAAATTTCCGATCGTAGTGTGCATGATTATTATGAGGCTACATATAAACTTTTTTTAAACTGTGCGCTGACTCCATACTCCTTACCGTTTATTTTTATTACCTGATAGGCAAGCTGATTTGGCTGCAGTCTCACCTGATGGAAAGTGATGACGTAGTCGACGATGGATCATGCTTGCCTAGAAAATACTGATTCACTCTGGATTTGAAGACACCTAGATTATACGAATCGGCGTTACATTTGTTTGTTCATAATTTGATAGATAATAGATTTTATATTATAAATAGAAACTATCGAAAACGAAAATACACAATTCAAACAGACAATATTCTGACGGTTTTTATTATAAACTGACGATGTTTACAATCATCTGATGACGTATACATATTTAATACTATATACTACAATAGATAATACAATAGGTACATACATAAATCATATAAAAAGCTGAAAGTAATAAGGTGGTATAAAGGTTACCTTGGGCGGATTGAACGGGTATGTCTCTGGAACTTTGATTTCTAGCAGAAACCTGCCGCCCTCATAGGGCGTGTCTGCTGGGCCTGCGATCTCGCCCTGCAGCTCCGTCCAGCTCTCATGTACCAGCTCCAACTTGATCGCTCCTCCCGCCACCTACCAAACAACATCCTCATTAGGCCAAAACCCAAGTGGCACCTAGAACCCAAGTGGCACTCGGAAATTAAATGGTGCCCAGAACCCAAGTGGCACCCGAAACCCAAGTGGTGCCTAGAAACCAAGTGGCACACGGAACCCAAGAGGCACCCAGTAAACGAAATCATGTTGCAAGCAAACAAATAAAAAGCACTAAAAATTGGACAGTCTCATGCCAATTTAAGCAAAATTTAAGAAGATTTTAGTATTTATTAAAATACTTAATATGTTGAGAAGGTATCTCTATCTAGTAAAAAAGTTGAGAAAATTCTCGGTGTAATAGTTGGTACTGTTGGTAGGTACAATAATGCCAAAACAAAGTCAAGGTTCAATGTTTATAGACTTTAATAATAGCATTAAAGGAATGCTGCCAAAAAATATGCAAGTAATACAAGAACAAAGAAAAGTTAGCTATATATCTCAGTAATGCTAATGTGGAAAGCTGCTCATGCCACCTAAATTGGAAAATTGTATGCAAGAATGATTAGCCGGGTTCACACCAGGCGATTCGCCGGCCGCTCCAACTCGCGCGATCCAAGCGCAGTCGGTGTGGCGGTTGCCCAAACCAAACGACAAAAAGATCAAGACTTTACATAGTAACTAGTAAGTAAACTGTGATAACGAACCAAACGAAGCTAATGTTTGATCATGGATCGGCTGGTGTGAAGCCGGCTAAAATCAACTTTGGAAGTTATACCAGGCCTAGCGCACTCCGCAATGTAGGTACGAAGCTACAAGTACATAGCCGGACACCGACGGCGGGTCGCGCGTCGTTACATGTGCCGCGTCAGAAGATATAAGAGCTATGCGATAGAAAGAGAGGCGCTCTGCAGGTTAATATGACTGTTAGGTATGCAGCTACGCTACGCGAGCTGAATTGGATTTTATTGCGTCATAGCAAGAGTCGCTATGTGAGTGATGCTTCTGTCCCTTAGTTTTCTGTGGTTGTACTTAGTTGTTTCTTAGCTCATAATTTAACTATGGTCATCCTGTAATATTTTAGTCACAATTAAATGAATTATGCATGTATTCATTAGCAGCGCTGTCTCCATTAGTTTATCTGAGCCTTGACAGTAAATTAATTAATCAATTCCATGCACACATAAAGTAGTTTTATAAGTTATCCAGTAATAATAAAATTAATTAATTTACAACACTATTGAGATGTAAAGTATATAATTCATTTTTATTTATGTGCTTTATTACAGCTGTCAATGTTTATTCTGTAATAAACAATATATAAAACAGTTCAGTTTAGATTTTATATCGTCATATTAACACAGTTTTAGTGCACTAGTTCAAAAGCTCAATAATGCTATGTAATAATGTCAATTACATATTATGTCACAAGAAATTACAGTACCCGGCGATAAATATTGCACATCGACCTTTGGAAAGAGAATCGGCTAATTTCGGCTTCGTAGAGCGTTATCTCTGTCGCACGAAATACAAACAGTCCGGTATCTATTAGGAGCTGTTAAAACAATTATGATTTGCTTCTTTTGATAATTATTTTTATTCTTTGTATAAAATACACCAATTTTCTATAAGTGATGGCTTTAGGTTGGGGTAAAATAAAATAAAAAAACATGTTCAAATTATGTTTACGTATTTAATTGTTTTGGAAAATTACAGCTGTAGTGTACATAATAAACACCATTATACCTATTGTTAAAATGAGACATTGTCATAAAAATAATAATAATTTTAATTCTCAATTACTTCCATTTCACTATCTGTACTCTCAGAGGTCAATATCACTGTCACTATCAGCCGAATTTATCACTAGTCTATCAGTGTAATTGTCTAAACCATGTTTAATGCTTCTATATTCATTCTCACATTTGATTGGATGATCGCAAACCTTTTTCCACTCTTCAGCCCCGATCATGTTTACTTTTTCAGTCAATAATGTTTTTACTGTAGTTAAATTCATACCCACATTTCTAGAGGCTACAAAGCCTTTCAGTTGAGACCATATATTTTCAATTCGATTAAAAATCCGCACGACATCCGCAACACAGTGTGCCCATGTTCCGTAAGTACCTTGTCCACGGAAAACTCTGTATACCTCTCCTTGTGCTGACATATAATAGCGTAGATCTGGGTTTTTGTAAATTTTGGATCAACTGGAATTTCGTGTTTATTTAACCAGTTGATCATTTCCTGTTTAGTTGTTTGAGTTGGGGGGTCTTTCAACATATTTGTTGTGATAGGGTGCTTAGTCGATAACTAGAACAGAATCACTGGGTATATTTGGGATTAATTGATTAACCAGCCATTTCTCGTAGTTATCGTTATTCATTTCACTGTGATAGTCACCTGTAGTGTCCGTGGATTTATACATTAAAAAGGCACCGGGTACAAATCCTTTTTCAATCCTTTTTTAATTCAGTTTCCGCATGAACTATTATCAAACGTTGACCTTTTGAAATTGGCTTTTTAACTCCTTTTTTCTTATCATCACTCCAAGATTTCCCTTTAGTGTGGGATTTATGTATGTAAGACTCATCTATGTAGACGATATTTTTTCCTGTTTCGCGAAATTTGCGCATTTTATCGAGGTATTCCATTCGTTTGAGACTAACATCGTGCGTTTCCATTAGAACTTTTCGATTATCTTCCATTTTAGTGAACCGAAATCCCATCTCGTGAAGTATTTTTCCCAACGTCTTTTCAGACCCTTTGTAATTAATAGCTTCAGATAATTTAGCTTTTAATGATTTTATTGTTGGCAGTTCATTAAATCGTAAGTGAAAATCATACACCATTCTTCGAACAACATCATAATCAAAATCATCCATATCCAAACGAAATTGCTTTTTTGGTCACCCTTTTTTTGGAGTGCTGAATTTAATTTCAGTAGAATGTGTTTCAGTACTGACTTCGTTTAATATATTGTTCAAAGTTCTTCTTGAAATTCCGGTGACATTTGCAACTCGCTCTTGAACCTTCTTAAAATAACAACTTACATTTGCATCTTAATTTTTTTTAAATCTGTCAGCTTCGGTTACAAAATATTTATAAACATTGTAGATAATTTCGCGTGACTGACCTCGTAAAGGTTTTCTTCTTTTTCCTAAAGATTCCATAGTACAACTTTCAATTATTTAAATTTGGGGGTGTTAACAACTTTAAATATATATTTTGAACTGGACGCGACCACACTCTATCGCACTTGAACAACGACTGACAAAACGTCACATAGGTAATGTACGACAGAGATAATGATCTACGAAGCCGAAATTAGCCGATTGTCTCTTTCCAAAGGTCGATGTGTAATATTTATCGCCGGGTACTGTACAATTTTATTTATATATCTATTTTTATAGTTTTAGGTTTGAGTCACACCCCAATGTGTATCACTGTGACACAATGGGATATTGATTCCTCTTCAGTCGCAGTGTGACACAGAGCTATGTTTATTTATCATTCATACACACTGATAAATATAGTAGCATTGTTTACAGGTGTTAATGGCTAATGTTTAGATAATATATAACAGAAGTTATCACTGAATTGACTATAATTGTGTCTAATAAGATTAATTCATACCCTATGTTCAGTCTTGCTATTTTTATTCTCATTCTTACAAATAAATGATATCGGGTTTCATTCAGTTCTATAAATAATAAGTAACACTATACATAAGTGCATATTTTTAATCATTGATGTTGCTACCCAGTTCATTGACAAACTGATTCAGTTGTGTTGAATGAATGCAGTGATCTATTATCATATGGCCAATCTATCAGAAGAGTGCACTAGGTCAATTGTCCTCGATTGGTGCCACGGGCTTGGCTTGAGTATGCTCTTGGTTGATTCAATCAATATATAGGTATAGGTATAGGTTACTCATTATTTTAGTATTGATCATTTATTAGAAAAACAGACTAAAATAGGTCACTTTCATTAGTATTCCATGTGGTATGTATGCTGTAATTTGCAAAAAAACAGCCACCACAGAGAAATTATCTATTTATTATTTTACTATAATGTATTTTTTTTTACTGTATTTATTTTGTGGTACTATTGAATGTTTTCTTAGATTATGAGTTATTAAATTAATGAATGCAATGGAATCAGGCGTGACGTTGCGGAAATTCATCTCAAAACTGAAACGCAATGAAAATATATAGTGTAATTCCGCTGAATATTATGTAGGTTGTTGTTAGTTCCTAACAACAACACTCTTTGTATGACACGTGTTTCGCCGTCTGCACGAGGCATCGTCAGGTGTCGACTCGCCGAACGCTGACTCTCGTTCCAGCGTTCGGCGATGGGAAGCAGCATTGGCATTACTAATGGAAGCAAAACATGAATGACAAGGGACTGGTTCTATTAGATTTATTATCAGGCGGAGTCGAAGCGACGGAATGGCTGATAACTGCAATGGTGGAAAGCAAGAGGAAACTACCACCATTATAACTCCTTAGTTAGTCATCCTTGGCTGAAATAACAAAATGGAAAGACACAAGAAAGAAATGACCATAATTCATCATCACATCAGATCTAAATGTGATGCAACAGCTAGGAGACAATTCGGATTCCGAGCAGGAATGGGTACAAGAGAGGCGCAGTTTGTTTTAAACATTCTTGTTCAGAAATGTAGGGAAATGCAACAGGTTGTGTATATATATTTCATAGATTACGAAAAAGCTTTTGACCGTGTTAAGCATGAGGTACTAATGGATATCCTAAAAAGCATCAATTTGGACACAAAGGACATGCGTATAATAATATACAGAACTTGTACTGGCAGCAAACTGCAAATGTAAGAGTTGATGGAGGTGTGACTGAGTCAGTTGAAATACAGCGAGGAGTGCGTCAAGGGTGCGTTCTGTCACCACAACTGTTTAATCTCTACTCAGAGAATATAATAAACGAAGTGCTGGAAGGTGTTGAAGAAGGAGTCCTCGTCAATGGGCGTCTGATTAATAATCTGCGTTATGCTGATGACACTGTCCTGATAGCTTCGACAGAAGAAGGCCTCCAGAAGATACTAGATCGTGTATTTGAGTGTAGTGGACGGGTGGAGCTCGAATGCGTCTAAGACCAAATGTATGGTTATATTAAAAATGCCAAAGCACTGCAGCCTGACAGTTGGGCATGTTGATCTCGAAAGAGTGCAGAAATACCGGTATCTTGGATCTTGGGTGACTGACTCTTGGGAGAGTGAAACAGAGATATGCATTCAGATAGAAATTGCAAGGGCCTCATTCATGAGGATGAACTGGGTCCTAACCACAAAAAGGCTTTCCATCAAACTCCGCACTAGACTCTTGCAGTGTTACATCTGGCCAGTCATACTGTATGATTGTGAGTCTTGGACCATCAAAGAAGACCTCTGTAAGAGAATAGAAGCGTTTGAGATGTGGGCATATCGCCGCATGCTCCGCATAAGCTGGATCGATAAAGTCTCAAACATTGAAGTCCTTAAACGAATGAGACGTGAGAAGCCCGCACTTGTACATACCATCAAACAGAGAAAAGTTGCGTACCTTGGACATGTTTTACGACATGAGCGCTACCAACCACTGCAAAAAATAATGATCTGGAAAGTTGTGGGCAAAAGGAGTGTTGGTAGAAGGAAATTGTCCTGGCTTCGCAACATCTGACAATGGACTGGTATAAAGAGGGTGGAAGATCTGTTTAGATTGGCTCTAAACAAGGAGAAGTTTAGTAGGATGACTGCCGACCTTTAGTAGTGGAGAGGCACACGAAGAAGAAGATGGATTGGACAATAATACTAGTATGTTTTTATAGCAAATTAGAAATTTCAATTGCAATAATGCCAAATGGAGTGCAACTTTTTTGCAAATAGATGAGATGGCTGTGTAAAGGTACTTAAGTATTAGGGTTACTGTTTACATTGTGTAAACAACCACTACAAACTTTCTTGATCCAACGATGAGGAAAATAATAAACGTAAGTTGACAATGCATTCTAATTCTAATGACGTCGAAATTTACTTTTGTTATTCTAACCTGCCCATAGTAGATACTTTGGAAGGGGTAAATCAATATTTACATATTCAATATAGTAATTAGTTTGCGGATTTAATTTTACTGATCTAAGTACCTGATCATGTGTTCCTGTACTGCAAACAACGATCCTAATGGATCACATCGAAGATAAACAAGATTTAGTAACATGCTGAATCATGCCAGTAGCAGATCACAATATAGGCAAATGTCGACGCGGGCCGCCTGAAATACTATTTGTATGGACTAGACCACTTCGGTACGCAATTTATTCTCAATATTATCGATGTTCTCCTAAAAATACATGCTAACAAAAGTGCAAGTAACCGCTGTCGTCCAGCTGTTTTTGTAGTCTCTATGAAGTGACGACGTGTTTTACTTACCTCTTCGCTCTTCATAACTTCTTTAAATTCCCTTTTGATACGTTTCGCCGCTATATTGGCCATCTTATACAATTAATTTTGAATAAAGACGAGACTGTATTGAAATGAAAGAACTCAAACTCAAATCACTCAAGATTCAAGATCAACCTGCTCGGCTGCCTACTGTGATGTCACACAGTTGCCATTGAAGAAAAACAAAGGCAAGACCAAAGATATTTTTTTTAATACTTTGTCTTGGGTCTGCTGACAGATAAAACAGATTAAAAAAGAATAGACAATTTATATGCTAGAAACATTGAGGAATGACCCTCAATGGCTAGAAACATTGAGAAATGACACTAGAAATGTGCAAAATGGTAGCCACAGAAATGAAACGCAACGAGAATGGAATTAAAAAATGATAATGCAATAGGGGATCGGACAGTCATCATCAGCCTATTACGTTCCCACTGCTGGGACTCAGGCCTTCCCTCATAGAGAGAGTAATCGAGAAAAAATCTGAAATGTAGTTAGAACGAATGTTCGTCAAACCAAGCCATGAAAAATACTATTTTAATTAAATAACGCTCTTAAAGTACCTAAAACTATGTTTAAATATTATGTTTCAAATATTGCCGCGCAAAAGGTCACCTCAAAATTTGTGATGTCATATGTAGGTAGAAAACGATAAACTCTTCGAAATAAAACTTGGAAAGAGATTCTAATACGTTTTGTGAAGTTTGGGGACTATATTGTAGTAATGGAACGAAAAAATTAGCAAAAATACATTTTATGAAAATCAAAAACGTAAAATAAACACAAGCTTGACTCACGGCATTTGCCTACAAATGACGTCATGCGCTGTGATTGTTGTTTTGTTTGAGATGAAGAACAGATTAAAAATGTCAGAATTATTTATTGATATAAAAATATAAATCATTATTATTTCACAAAAATATTGATTGACTGATCTTTCTGGTTCGACGAATATTCGTTGTAACTACATTTTAGATTTTTTCTCGATTACTGTCCGATCCCCTATTGAACCCCAACCTGGATTAATAATACTCACACAAATAAAAATAGTTTTTAGTACACTGCTTGAATAAAATTATTTTTCTACGAAAAGGCAAAGTAATTCATGAAAATAATAAAGTGGCATGTAATAAAGTGTACTAGAGTTATGGCATTTGTACCATTAATTACTCTGGTTATGGAAAAATGTCTACCAAAGCTGTGCTGAATAAAGCAGATGCAATATAAGAAAATATATTGAAATTTATACAATATCATATAATCATATATGTTAACTAATTCATTCTATAGTCCTATACCGTACGTACCAAGTAGGTACGTACAGTACAACTGTCTGTCACATAGGTACATCATGAGGTTTTTTTTTTCTCCGTAAAATTAGTTCGTTCGAAAAACAAACAATCTGCTTGCTTTGTTTGCTTCAAGCTGAGCTTGCTTGCTGTCTCTTTGTGTATGACCATAGACAATTTGACACATTTACTGCTAGCGACGCGTACGTATATGCGTTTTTATACGAAACAAACGAAACGCGTCCATGGCAATAATTGTGTTTAACAATCAAGGGGTGCATAAAATACCTAAATTGTTTTGACAAACTAATGACATCTCGTTGTTCGCCTTAATGTTTATCCAGGAATATCTTGTTTCAGGGATAAGTTGTAAAACAACAAAAATAACAAATTAAGAATATGCTAATTACTATAGTAGCGCTCCTAGCGGGATAAAGATGCAGTATTATTCACTATAAAATATTGCCAGGACTGGCGTTTCCGGTCCATGAAGAGTTAACATAGTCTATGCTCATTTCAAATTCCTTTCACTCATTTCGTTCTCCGTTCTCCAACCATAGACGATAGCTTGATTCAATAAATTCATTTTACCAAAGAGTACATTTTACTTTACAAACGCACCTCAAAGGGCTCTGCTATGGTCGATTATCGGATTGTATATTATTTTATTACGTTCAGTGAACTCGTACATGTACTATTTTAACTAAACGTTAACGTAGAACGATGTGTTCTGGACGCGCGGATGTGTGATTGAACTGTTGGTGCATTATTAACGAGTTATGGCCTGTGTTTTAAGTGTTGTAAGGACGAAGTTATGTTAATGTACTCCCCATGTCACCGGGTTCCACCTATGTACCTGGCACTCGAAGGTGCGTTGCATTCATGTTTATATTTTTCGATACTTTCACCACAGTTTTCGGAGTTTTACAGGGCCATTTATGTTGTGTTCTAATTCTTTGTTTTATTCAGCAGTCTCTACACAAATAACTTGATGTTAGGGCTGTAAAGGGCCCTCGTTGTTTGAGAATACAAACTCCTTTATGCCCACGATTGATGAAACTGCACACCTTCTCTCGCCTGCACTCACACTAGTCATTATTACATAGTTTCGATCTAAAACAGGCTACAAAATATATATTTATCTAAAATATTATCAGAACGATAATTAGGTTTGGTGCATAGGGTTTTATATTTTCTCTACTTATTACCTCTACATGTTGAAAATCCTAATAAATAACAATCCTTAATAATTAAAAATCCTAAATATTAGTATCAAATTAATGGCTGATACTACCTATTATAGTACATATAACATCATAAAAACGAGTGAAATAATTTCAATTTAAATTAAACAACTAAAATAAATTATAGCTCTTAGATATCATTAAAATCTTATTTTAACTTTTCCATATGCACCTACTTGGTGTAAAATGATTCTCACTAGAACCTCATTAATATAAGGTACATAATTCAGGATTTTAAAACCAAACAATAAAATAAAAATCTTTTAAGAATACAATAGCACTATTGATTACAAAGGGTTTCCCACTGCATGCAAGCTGATCCATATCTTTGAGCTAACACCAGTTACTGGCATGAGCCCATAGAGAAATCAATAATAGCTGGCCAAATATATATAATCACACATATAAAAAATATATAGGCACTGCACTGCATGAGAAGCTGCCTTGTAACAATCTATTTTATAGCCCTTAGTATGTCTATTATATTTTCTATCACCACTGTCGGTGTATGTTTCGTTATTCCTCTCCATCCAAAGGTTGTCTGGAAGAGATCGCTTTAAGCGATAAGACCGCCCATTGTTACACCACTGTAAACATTTGACTTATACTTTATCTCTATTTTTAAGGTGAATAATAAAGTGTTTATCTATCTATCTATCTATCTATCTATTTTTAATTGTTAGATTAAACACTGGCAATATTTTTTGTAGATGTACCCTTTGCCTTGACTCCTATCTCTAGAGAAGCCTTGATTCCTAGTAGTAGGCACAAAATAAATGGCTTATGTGAGTGCTGAACTATCTAGGTCTACCAACTATAAAAATAGTTAGTGGTAAATCACCTACAGATATGCCATAAATAACTGACACTTAAGATTCATGAATTAAAAATAAATAAATTAATGCTTTATTATACACCAAACAAGAAATTAACAAGGTACACGAAATACTCTTACAGACTATAGTACAATGGGCAGACTTATCGCTGAAAGCAATCTCTTCCTCATAAACTTGTATTACTAAAAATGAACATAGAAATAAATGTAGCTAGACATTTCCAAATTACCTCCCAGACAACTTTAGTACACTGTTTACTATTATATAAGTCTTTTGTGACTTTACAATAGATTGAATAAAATATCGCGAAAGGAAAACATATTGTATATAATGAATACAGCATTTAATACAACATCAGCCTATTTCATTCCCACTGCTGGGACATGGGCTTTCTCACATAGAGAGAGTATGGGCCATAATCCACCGTGCTCGCCCGTAGATTGTTTGTGAAATATGCTCTGATGACTGCTGAGCTGAATTTTGTGTGATATAAGAATTTATTATTATTTGTGTAGAGATGCAAGAGCTTGTTGTGTGTGTTGGCTATTCAAGTATGAGTAAATATAAAAAAGTATGAGTAAGAATCAGACAAAGAGCGATTACAGATTTCTTTATTTTTAAAGACCTATTTTATTGTGCAAAGCCTAGGGCATGCCAGTTATTCTGCCGCCGAGAGTAGTACGCAAGCATTACTGTGTTCCGGTTTGAAGGGCATTGTAGCCAGCGAAATTACTGGGCATATGAGACTTAATATCTAATGTCTCGGGGTGATGAGCGCAATGCAGTGCTACGCAGTGCTTTTTATGGTATTAATAGTTCTGGGTGGCACTGCAATTGTTATAGGCAGGCGTGGCGCTTACCATCAGGCGAATAAATTGCTCGTCTCATCACTCAGTACCATAAAAATAATATTATTTATTTGTTAATAGACAAGCAGCATGGGTGCTGGTATGTACATATAAGTATATCAACACAATGTTGAAAGTTTTTCCACTTTCTCATATTATTTGTATTAGTGATTGCTTCTTAGTTGGTAGGCAGTTGTCCAATTTGTTTTTAAAACTATTCATTGAAGTGGCAGACAACATCCTCAGGTAGCCGGTTCTAGGTGCGTACCACCCTATTACTGACGAAATTATGTGTAGTGTTTGTGTTGGATGGTGCCCTAATAATTTTGGTCTGGTATGTCATGTTTTTAATTTAGCAGTTTTGTCAGGTTCATGCTTATCATTCCTGTATTTTTATATCTACACAATTATAAATATGTAAAATTGTTAGCGATGGAGCGCAGTATCTTAGGAGCCAAGTTGAGAGACCGTATTAGGAATACGATACTGCGCTCCGAAACGCAAATCCTGGATGTTTCCCAGAAAGCCGCCCAGCTAAAATGGGACTGGGCTGGACACGTATGTCGCATGCCAAACCAGCTGTGGGCAAAAGTCCTTACAGACTGGGTTCCTGGAGCAACACGACCACGGGGCCGGCCTCGCCGTAGTCGTGGCGCGACGTCCTAGACGCCTACGACAAGGAATGGCCCTTAACAGCAATGGACAGAGGGTCATGGAAAGACTAAAGAGGGAAGGGAGGCATTTGCCCAGCAGTAGGATGAAATAGGCTCATAAAAAAGGATGAAAAATTGTTAGTATGTTTGTATGAGGTAATCTCTGGAATTTCTGAATCGCTTTTGAAGCTTCTTTCACTGATACAAATCTACACTATACCTGAGTAACAAAGGCTATATTTTATTATGTTGACGTGAACGAAATCGCCGGCGGTTGCTAGTAAAATCACAGAATACTAAGGGACAGAAGCATCACTCCGCAAAGAAATTTAAACAAATAGCGACTCTTGCTGTGACGCAATAAAATTCAATTCAGCTCGCGTAGCGCTGCATACCTACCAATCATATTAACCTACAGAGAGGGCTAGGCTGTTGATTGAACGGCGAATTAAGCCAGTTGGCTGCGACATATATATGACGTTTAAAAGTGTTTCTTTTTTTGCCTATTTAATAAATATCTTTTGACTTTGATTTTAAACTGAATCTATAATGCACAACTACCAAGTTACTACAATTTAATGTATTGACGGCCTCCGTGGAGTAGTGGTTGGGCAGTTCGGTAGCAAGTTCGATTCGACGCGATGGGACAAACGAAATGTTTAATTGTTTAATGTAAAAAACAGCAACTTTTTCATCCGCGTACCAGCCTAGTCAAGTTTAAAGTTCTTAAGGTACCTTAGGCAGCATGACAAACTGCTCCCTTGCCAACAATACTGAATACAGTAGCAGGTGCACCCTCCCGGTTCCTTCCATAAAACTGCCGCTTGGTTTAATCCCGAAGTAAGCGGTGGCCTAGTACAGTAAACGCGGAGACATCGACTAGCCTGCCGGGCTGGATTTGCCTGACAGTGCTTAGGCGGGCGATAACCGCCTCTTAAAGGCATGGTTCCGAGGCAGACGTCTGCTTCGGCGACGGCTTTATGGCCTAAATGAGCGAGTGTGGCTCAGTGGGAGCATGTGTGACTTTCGATCCGACGCACCCGAGTTCGAATTCCGTTGGCCCCGCATCACTGACTTTTAAGTTATGTGCGGATTTAACACTCGCTCTAAAAACGGTGAAGTAAAACATCATGAGGAAATCGGCATGTCCAAGAATTAATCATAGACAGTACCTACTTGTTATAGACGCCTCCACCGGAATGTTTGACTTAGTCCCTGTATGCCAGAGTCCCGCTAAGCCACGGTCAAATAATTTTACCTATCGAAAAGTGCCGCTATGACACGAATTCCTTAAGTTTATTTAGAGTATTGCTCTAGGGAGGGGACACTCGAAAAGAAAAGTGATATAACTTTTAAAGTATTTATTTCTTGTCTATTTGTCAAAAACATGCACGAGAGCGAGAGGTACTTGCTCCTGACATTGCGACAGGATAGAGACACTCAACTACATAAACTTTAACATTCGGGACTGTGGCATACAGGGACTAAGCTGAATGTGTGTGTACGCCGCAGTGCACCAATCAATTGGTTTACCTCGCATTAGAGTTCTCTAAATTATCCTGAAAACGTTTAACTCCTCACCAATATGTTATATTCCGTAAACATTCCAAACAACGTGATCAACGTGAAATTTAATATACAAATTGCACTTTCGAGCGGCGACAAAGGAGGAACCCAACCGCCTCAACTCGTGTGCTCCTTCCCGGGATATTATAACAGTGATTTTAATAATGATGCCACTAAATTCTCATCAAATGTCTCGTCAAATACACGACGGCGTAGACAAAGACTCGCGACAAGACAATCACATAGAGATATTGTGTTATGGAGGGATGTGCATTGTGCATTGTAGGGTAATTCGAGAGAAGGAGGCTGCCCGGGGAGGTAGTTTAGCAATTGCCGTAAGTGTATTCCTGTTGTCTGTTGCTGGCTAAGCTGCTTGCACACAAGCTCCAAATCAATTCAGAGCAATTAATAGAGCAGTGCCGACGCCGGCGCTACGATTGCGGTAATACAATACGGCGTACAGAACATTACCTATTCATTCCATTAATAGACAGTGCAAATGATAATAATTAATTCCAAAGTCTGGAAAGGATGAATGTGGCACTAAAACTGTTATGGGCAAAGGTCCATAACAGTTTTAGTGCCAATTCCACATAAGAGGTAGTGTGGCGGACCTTTGTCCGCCACACTACCTTACTTTAAAACCAATTTAAGCTATATTACATAATTAACGGTGAAGGAAAACATCGTGAGGAAACCGGCATGTCCAAAAATTTGTGTAATGTATGTATGATATACATATTTAAAAAACGTAGTTATAGATCTCCGGTCCGCGTTGCCTGGGGCTTGGAACAAGGAATTTCTCGTATAATTTAAATTAACTTAATATTCGTTAGAATAGCTTACTAGCAGTGGGAGACATGCTCCTCATCAAAACAATCTGATGAGTAGCCCAGCAATGTACCAGCACCTGGAAATAGTGAAGTGTGTTCTACAAAAAAATCGGATGAAGTTCATAATGGTTCCTATAGGTACGTTTAGTAAAATTTTTTACAGGTTCTTTTAAGTCACTTTCTTGTTTGTCTGTCTGTCGTTCCGGGTGGAATCTTGCAACTAAAGTTTCGAACACTTCCCGATTAGATATCCGGCTGAAATTTTCAGGATAGCTCACAACGATGACAATGCATTCTAAATCCATAAAGATGTGGCTTTTAGATTTATGTTTTAATCTATTACGGATTCTTGTTTTTGCCTGTCAACAAATTGTTAAAATTGACTTGCGTAAAACATTTCGATAACAGCTATAATCACGATGTTCAAGTGGGGCATCATTATTTATTACAGCTGCGCCCCGTGGTTTCACCCGAGGTTTCCCTAAAAAAACGTAGCCTATGTCCTATTCCAGGACCTAAGATACCTACATACCAAATTTCATCAAAATCCGTTCAGTACTTTTTGCGTGTTTGAGTAACAAACATCCATGCATCCTCACAAAGTTTCGCATTTATAATATTAGTAGTATTATATCGCGATAGCAAATCTCCGAGCTAAAAAAAAAAACACTAAACACCAGCAATAACATAGTTAGTCCCTGAACTCTTTTAGAAAGAAAGAAATGACATTTATTCGAGGCATAAACACACGCAACATTACATTAAACTAAAATAAAATAAATTAAATAAATAAATAACGCCCAACGATCACAGACATAGATCCTGACCCCTAACTAGGTTTCCCTGTATCTAGGGAACCAGGAACTACTCGTATGAGAAACTATAAACTATAATCTTTACATATAATAAAATCGTAGAACCCAAAAAATCTGTACTTGGAAGATATTAAAAAAAAATCAGCCAGGGCGATATAAAATGAGTAACTAAACATATTAAAACAGTTTTTAAAATTTTTGTATGTTTGTTTGGACTTCTATAACTTAAAAACAAATGACGGGATTTTAATGACGTTTCCACGAATATGTTTCATTAAATCCTGATTCTAATATAGGCTACCAAAATTTTGAAAAATCTACTTGTAGTTAAGTGGGGGGCAAAGTTAGTATGGAAAAAAGTTATTAGATTATCCTAGAATTTTAAAACTCAGATAAATAAAAATTAAATTAAATAAAAATTAACGGGACGGAACACGGGTCCAATATTTTTTTGATATTTAGCTTCTTTAAGCGAGGAAGATAGACAAAAGGTAAAATTAGTATGAATTTGAAACGCTGTATACACTATGAAAATAAATGAAATGCGTACAAGTAAAATTTTATTTAAATTAAAAAATTTCATGATAGAAATATAATTTCAGCGTTTTTAGTAACTCTTAGAAAGCAACTTGCAAACTTTACATGAAAAGAGCTATAATTATGTTATATTTTTGAGCGAGTGTGGCTCAGCGGGAACTCATGCGCCTTTCGATCAGACGCACCTGGGTTCGAATCCCGACTCGGCCCTGCACCAATGACTTATAGTTAAGTGCAGATTTTGCACGCTCGCTCTAAAACGGTGAAGGAAAACATCGTGATGAAACCCGCTTACGCGCTTTGGAGTGGTAGGCTCTGGCCGTGGTTGTAATACCACCCACCGAACAAAGCCATACCGTCAAACGACCTAGTCGTGTTTCGGGATGATGTTCCGTGAACCATCGGGGAGACGGGTCTGAGCAGCCGCTCAACTGCCGTCTCTCTCTATATCTATGTGCTCCATCTTAGGCCACATTATGGCTTCACATCAGGCCAGATAGTGGCCAAACATAGATCTATTAGGCGAAAAAAAAAAAATATTTCAACTCTTAAAAATTCATTTATGCAATTGAAACTAGATGGCGCTAGGGGACGCTAGAACACGCAAACGATTTTTTAAGGAGTGCACCACACACGGTGAATAAAATAATTAAAAAAATGCCTTTTTAAATTTGCTTAGTTTGACGTTTTCCGTCTTTATGGTACTGAGTGATGACACGAGCAAGTCTTTCGCCTGATGGTAAGGGCTACGCCTGCCCATAAAAATAGCAGTGCCACCCAGATATGAGTCATTGTCTTGACATCAGCTGATATTGAGTCTCATATGCCCAGTAATTTCGCTGGCTACAATCCCCTTCAAACCGAAACACAGTAATGCTTGCGCACTACGGCTTGGAGGCAGAACAACTGGCAAAACGGTGGTACCTACAAACAACCCAGACGGCCTCCTGCATACGAGACACCTATCACGAGTAAAGTTACGCCACCGTCCTTTACTAAAACATAGTCGTTCACCTCCAAAGTGATCGAAATATTTTTTTCGACTTGGAATCCTTCAGCTAACCTCTTGAAAACCCTTACCAGACCACATTTCTGGCGATTTTTAGGTTTTGTCAAGAGAATGATTTTGCCAAAATTTTAATGTATGATGAAGTGCCAAACAACGACTTCAACGACAAACAAACTGGTCCAGTTAAAAAACTACGACTTGGTGGGGATTCAGGTGTCTATCAGGAGCATGCTTTTGGCAGTATGTATGTACACCGTCCATGCCAGTAACAATGAATGCTACTGTTTACGGTTGCTGATACACACTGTCCGCAGCGCTACCTCAAAACGTTTGCGTTCCTCAAAACAGTCAATGGTGTTGAACACCCTATACTCCACGTAGCCTGCAGAAGCCTGTTCAAAGTTCAAAACCTCACTGAGGCACTGTACCTCACTGAAGTATACTGATAGCCCGTGGCGCTAGTGAGTCAGTTTTCATATATTAGTATTCATCTCTCTCATCTCGAACCACTTTCCGTTCCAATTCAAACTCGTGCAGTTTTGTGTGAGCGTCAGGTTTGCAATGACGATCAATAAGTCGCAAGACCAGTCGCTCTAGGCTACGGCCGTTGATCTGAGGACACGATATTTCTCACAGAGACAGCTGTACGAAACCTTCACGGGCGACGTGATCCCAAAGTCTTTACGTGTTTGCTCCCTGTACAGGTGTTTTTTAAATAACATGTGTTCTACAAAAAAAGTCTACATCAGCGTTAAACTATAGTCCACGCGAACAAAGTCGCGGGCAACCGCTAGTACTAAATATAATAAAAACTATAACTATTTATTATTACAATATATTATTACTATATATTATTTATTAAAATTATAGTATAGTGAAATATTGCGTGATGTCAGGAAACGGTCCCGACTCAGCATAAAACTAACGTCATAATTACCATAGTACTGATTTTCAGTCGGAAGTCGGAACCTATGACCCTGACATCACGAACAGTTAGTTAAGAAACCACGGGCTATTTAGTTATTCCTTTGTTGATAACATTCGCGAGGGCAGTATGTATAAGTAGTAGATGTAGCTAGCAGCCCTAACCGGCCGGGCCATGCAGATGCATCTCCCGGGCCGCCGGCCGCCGCCACCGTCGCCGGCCGGCGCGGCTGCGCGTACTACCTCGGAATGCGCGCGGCGCGTAATAATATTATTTTAACATCACTTGCATCTCTACGCTGATCTGGCATCTCCAGGTTGATAGCCGTCAGTTTGTCGGCTGTCGGCACACCGGCACCGGCTCGACTGCGCGATTGCTCGCGCTGTACTCTCGCAACTTGCATCCTTAGTTTCAGCGTCAATCGCAACTAACTTTTTTAGTGTTTCGTGAATTAAACTCTTTGACTAACTTTAGTTTGTCTCACTATAACTTACTTCTGGGTGATTGCTGCTATTTAACTTACTACTTACTAACAACAGTATTTTGTAAGTAAATAATATTATTATATTTAAGGTATTTAAACTAAGAATTGCACACTGGTCTGATATATTTTATGAATGACTACTTGCTCCACTCGGTTTCCCGGGGTAAAAAGTAGCCTCTGAGTTACTCCAGGGCATAAGCTGTCTACTGAATTTCACTCAAATCCGTTGAGGTAACAAACAAACTTACATACAAACTTTCCCACTTATGAGATTAGGGTAATTTGATGTGAGTTTTAAATTATCCAATGGTATGACTACAACGGTGTTTGCTTGTGCAACGGCTCTCTGCTAGGACTAGGTTTCTTTCCTCTTATTTGTTTGATGGCTGATCCACATATTATTTCGCCGAGTTTGATGACCGGTGGTGAATCCTATTTACTGCTTTTGCTAATATTGCTACACATATCTATTTTCTTCTTTTTGTTTTTTTAACTAAGTGATGAGACGAGTAAGTCGTTCGCCTGATGGTAAGTGCCACACCTGTCAATAGCACTAGCAGTGCCATCGAAAACTTTTAATACCGTAAAAAGCACTGCGTAGCTTTGAATTGCGCTCATCACCCCGAGACATCTGGCTACAATGCCGTTCAAACTGGAACACAGTAATACTTGCGTACTACTGTTGGGCGGCAGAATAACTGGCAAAGAGGTGGTACATACCCAGACGGCCTTTCTCATACGAGAGACCTACCACGAGTAAAAATGTATCAAACCATGAAAGGTTCTCCCATAATTAATTTTTAGAAGAAAACAAAATCCGACTTCAATGTATCTTCGAAGTCCAAGGTCACATATCGACGAAAATTTATATGGGACCACTTCGTAGCTATACTGAACCCGACACAAAAAGAATTTTTCAAATCGGTTCATAAATGACGGAGTTCTGAGGTAACAAACATAAAAAAAAGATACAATCGAACAGAGAAACCTCCTCCTTTTTTGAAGTCGGTTAAAAATGAAAGTTCGGTGACAACCTCACCACATAAAGATGTGAAGCCATCTTCTCTGGGGGACTCGTCGACGTTGATAATACCTCCTACTTAAGGCATGTTATACCTACTTACTGTATGTATATCGCTGCGCGCTACGCATATATTTATTAATTAAGATTATTTTTGTTTGTCGTTTCGCATATATGGTTTTTAGGGTTCCGTACCCGAATGATAAAACGGGACCCTATTACTAAGACTCCGCTGACCGTCTGTCTGTCTGTCTGTCCATGTCTGTGATAGTTAGACAGTTGAAATTTTCACAGATGATATATTTCTGTTACCGCTACAACAACAAATACTAAAAAACAGAATAAAATAAATATTTAAGGGGGTTGCCATACAACAGACATGATTTTTTTGGCGCTTTGATAGATAATGATACCGAAGCCTTCGTGCGCGATCCGACTTGCACTTGGCCGGTTATTCTTTCTTTCTTTCTACCTATACATCTATACCTATATATATATATCATGATACTTAATTTATTTGTTAATCTATCTACACACTTTAATCTAATCGGTTTGTCCATTTTGAGTGGGACTTTTTTCTGTGAAATAACAAGGATTTATTCCGCTCCGTCGGGTAGACAAATTCCTCTAACGCTACATCCGAATCCTACAGGTGCCGGGCGGGGATCCCACTCGGCATCTAAATCGTTTTACGTAATAAATTACATTTCTGTATATTTTTGCAATAACTATTCTAAGGCATTTAATTAGAATATGAAGGATGACAACGAAACAAACTTTTTTTATTAACTATGCTGTCCCACTGCTGAGCAAATGTCTCCTCCAAGTCTGTATAAACAATAAAAAAAAAATATAAAATAAATGTAAGTTGTTTTCATAAAAAAATAATCAACTGACTATGATACGATTGAAGGAGTTATTATTTCTATCACCTATGTGCATCATTAGATCTTAACCAAAATATGGGACGACATGGCGGGAATATTTTTTCAACCGATAAAAGATTCACACAAAACGGTTCAGTAATTTTAGAATTATCAGTGTGTAACCTACATTATAGAAGCTTTACTTTTATTTACAGAACCAATTAACAATTATGTACAAACATATAGAATGATAAAAACTAAACTAACCTACAACAAAATAAAAAAATGAAATTAAATATAAAACACAGAATTTAGGTCACAGAAGTTATAGAAGCTATACATAAAAGTCGAATTGAAAAACTCCTCCTGTTATGAAAGTTCTAAATCATTTATTGAATAGGCACAAAAGTGAATTTTTAAACGTCATAAACTTAATACAAATCAAAAATATGTTAAGTGGGAACGGCACGCTGAAATTTTCATACAAAAAGAGAAAATGTTTTTCTACCCCTAAACATTAACCAAATTCGATGAAATTTGGACATGTAAGAGATGTTATCATTATTGAGGTTTGTAGGTTTTTATTTTTTCTTTATAATTTCTTTATAATTCTTTATAATTAAATGGACCCAAAAAACTCGATATTTACTCGACTTTTTTTTTAATGTTTGGTAGCTGTTATCTTTAAAAATAGACATAAACTTAGAAAAAGGAAAACCTAAATCTGAAGTTGATACGTATTTAGTTAAATTATTATTATTATTTAGTTAATTTATTTAATTAAATATACGCATTTTCTGCGAGACCGTAAACCATTATTCAAATACCTAGTGCTCGCTGGCCGCGGCTGTGCCATATCCTCTTAAAAATTGTAACTTAAGTTAAAATGACATTGTAAAAAGGGTAAGCATGTATATAAATGTTTTCGAAGTCCGGGCCTTCGGAAATACACCCGCTACAGAAGATACCACCAAGAAACTGCGGGGATGTCTCTTTTTTTCAACTCTTTTCGAAGTTCGTTCAAAAATAATTGAGTGTAATTTCTTCAAGCTTCTTCTCCGAAGGTGTGATTACATTGAAAGTTTGTTCTTGTCTTGAATTGTAGTTTTTACATGGAATATATAAAATAGTAATACTTGTAGGAGTTATTTGTAGAGTCGAGCAGGGCAGAGTGATCTCTATTGACCGCGGCGGTGCGCGGGCGCGGGGGGAAAAATGTTCCGATTCTCGCAGTAATAGCAGACTGGCGTAGTCATTCAGAGTGTAGATTCCGCAAATGCAGGGCAAGTTGTATTGCATTGTACTCATTGTATTGCATTATTATTAATTAATTGAATTAATGTTGTAATTAATTAATGTTGAAATATTAATATAACTATTTAATTTATATACATTTAATTTTTATTACTTTTTATCATAATATTTTTTAATACTGACAGTTACATTGACGACATTTTGACATTAATTAAAATCAACTTATAATAATCTGACAATTTGAATTTAATTTGATTATGTTATTTGAAATTATGTTAATATTGCACACCATTGTCATGGTAAAATGTTAGGAATTATTTTTATTTGTCATCTTTGTATACAACATTCTAGCAATAAACAATTTGAATTGAATTGAATTGAAGTTCAAATGCCCAAAGTTTTAACGCCAAGTAATTGCTGCTTCGTCCAATTCGATTAATCAGGTATGCCGCGTAGCACGGCCACGCGATAACAGACTAATGTCTGAAGAGACTAAAGACCGAGATGTCTCAACGATTGAAATACGCAATGCATGATGTATTTTAACCGACTTCCTAAGAGGAGGTTCTATGTTCCGCTGTATATTTTTTTAAATGTTCACCGATATCTCCGCTAACTGTTGACCAATTTCAAAAAATATTTTTGGGTTCAGTTCAGTATAGTTACGATGAGACCTTGGACTTCGAAGATACATTGAAGTTGTTTTTTTTGGTAAAATGTATAGGTACTTGTATAATATATTCCACAAAATTGAAATATTGAAAATCCCCTCGACATTTGAACTTTTTGCAATGCCGTCGATTGGGACTATATCTACAACCTATTATGAACCATATCAAATGAATTTCAAAGGATCTACCGCATCGAAATCGATTAAGCCATTTCGTAGATAGATGGAAACAGAAATTTATACAAACGAACACTATAAATGACAATTTACACAGGTCAGTGATCGGCGTCAGTGCCGGCGTTGTAAGCTGACTTGTAATCTTTACACAGAGTCGGTCCGAGTAAGTCACCACTGTAAAAGAAAAGAAGAAAGAAAGAAAATACATTTATTCAGGACATCACACAACATTACACTGAACATACTAAAATAAACCAGACCTAGCGCACTCCGCACTGTAGGTGTACGAAGCTAGAAGTACATAGCTGGACGCCGCCGGCGGGTCGCGCGTCGTTACACGTGCCGCGTCAGAAGAGATGAGAGCTATACGATAGAAAGAGAGGCGCTCTGTAGGTTAATATGACTGGTAGGTATGCAGCGGTACGCGAGCTGAATTGAATTTTATTGCGTCATAGCAAGAGTCGGTATTTGTTTAATTTTCTTTGCGGAGTGATGCTTCTGTCCCTTAGTATTCTGTGAATAAAGGCAAAACAAAAACAATAAATACAACACAGTGAAATGTTGCGTGATGTCAGGAAAAGGTTCCGACTCAGTATCGCTAAGGTATACTGTACTGACTTGAAAATCAATTTAGACCAATCAGTATCAAGTCCCCGCTGACTCGTCTCGATTTTGGAGTTAATCGGAGACCGCGAATAAATTGGCCTTTATATTTTAAAAATATCTCATATAAATTTCGATGCTTCTACCAAAAACCGTACCGAAGTCCGTTGAGCCATTTTGAAGATAGATGAGAAGTTATTCAGCCGTCAAGCAGTAGTGCGCAAGCATTACTGTGTTCCAGTTTGGAGGGCATTGTAGCCAGCGAAATCACTGGGCATTATGAGACTCAACAGCTAACTATCTCAGGGTGACGAGCGCAGTGCAGCGCCGCGCAGGGTTTTGCAAAACAAAGTTCTGGGTGGTGCTGTTATTGTTATGGGCTGGCGTATTGCTTATGCTTACCATCAGGCAAACGACCAGCTCGTCTCGTCATTCAGTTATATAAAAAAAATGTGAAGTATTGATTTTAGAGGCTAGAGGTGTAAAATGAGTTCCTGCGCCTTCATACGACTGACATTAAAGTATCTAACCGTCCATTATACATTTGCGATGTAATATAAACATAGTTTATGCCTCTTTGCCACTTGATTATACGCTGTCAAGTGTCAATGCTCCTGTGAAGGAAAATATTCGTCCCTCCGTACTCAAAACTCTAAAGCATTTTCCGCTGATACTCTTATTCGTTTTGATGTAAAAGGAATATCAGCAGAATAGAGCTCTCGGGCACCGGGGTGATTTTCAAAGCGAACTTCACTGTGTCTATTTACTAGTATTGAGAGCATTATTTGACACTGCATTTTGTAGGCATTTGATAAAAAGTAGGTTTTAAATTTAGTATTATCCAATGCCACACTCATTAGTTTCACACGCCCTTCTTTATTATGTACCTTATTTGAAATCGATAGTGTGACATGATACTTTATTGTATCATCATCCTCATCATCATCATCATCATCAGTCCATCAAGTTCCCAATGCTGGGACACGGGCCTTCTCTCATAGAGAGAGTATGGGCCACGCTGGCCCAGTGCGGGTTGGTGGATGTCACATGTCCTTGAATTTTTGTGAATAATTCTTGGACATGCCGGTTTCCTCACGATGTTTTCCTTCACCGTTTTTAGAGCGAGTGTTAAATCCGCACATAACTTAAGGAAGTCAGTGGTGCGGCCAGCGGGATTGGAACTCGGGTGCGTCGCGTCGAAAGTCGCTCATGCTTCTACAGGTCCACACTCGCTCTTACTATAATGAATGCAATACATTAATTATTCTGTGGAATTACTTATTATTGCAGTTGATTTTCTATATCAAAATTACATCGCGGTTTGTCTATTGTGGGATGAGACAAAACGCGCGACGTCGCGCGACATGACGCGACACCACGCCGGTGTCCGTCGCGTGTAGTGCTGCCAGGTGTCCCGATTTGCGCGGGACGCCTCGATTGTTAGAGGTGACACGTCCCGACTCACTTTTGATCAGGACGCAAAATGTCCCGATTTTTCACTTTTCTTTAGTTTGAGTTTTATTCGATAATTTTGATAAAAGAAGATACAAACTTAATGATTATAATAAGTCGAAATGGTTACGTTTGAATTTTGTTATATTTTAGAGAGTTTAATTTGTTCTACCATTAAAAAAAAACTGACTATACAAATATAACGATATACGCCGATTCACAAAAACCAGTTTTCTTTTGTAGCCATTGTAGTTGTACCGATTTGAAAACCAAAATCCCGATTATATTAATCTTTCGTTTCGAAATTTGATACACGACCTGGCAACACTAGTCACTCGTCGCGCGGATTGCATTGCAATACGTGGTCTGTCCTGGCCTCGCCGGACACTGCTACTGATTGAAACCAGCTGATAATTTGCGAACATGACCTGCGTTAATTGAAATATGGAGCCCGTTAATGAAACTGTAGCCGGGATCACAAAGACTGCTTTAAAAATCAAGTTAAAACTATTCATATCGGAGCGCGGACATGTTCGCCAACTTTCATAATTAGAGATTTTTGTAACACCTCATTCAGCTTGTTCCGTTGTCAATTTTTATAGATGTTCATAAAATTTAAAAACAAACATAAAATATTGTAACAAAAGTTCTAAATAAATATGCCCCTCAGTTTCTTGCCGTATCTTCTGAGTAGTGGTTCTTTTTCCGATACGGTGGTAGAGTCATTGTAATAATTGACGTTCATAAGTGCGTCTGTGACGACAAAATTGAATAAAGAACTTTTGATTGATTGATTGATTAAAGAATTATACGTGCTCAATCTTTCCTAATTTTGTGTTTTGTACAAAACGGGTCTCAGCTGAAAATCTGCGCCGAGTTGTGTAAAACTCTCGGCATATTATGCTGAGCTGAACCCATTCGGCACGCTTAACATATATTTATAATATAAGTTTTATTTTTTGTTTGTCGTTTTTGTGTTTCGCAAAAATGGTTTTTTTTTCAAAAGTGTTAATCCATCCCTGCACACGCAACAGCATCATCATTATTTACGTATTGCGTTCCCACTGCTGGGACAAGGGCTTTCTCTCACAGAAAGAGTACGTACGAGTACCTACATGTAATAAAACCACGAACATAAAACAAAAGACCCGGCAAAATAAAAAAAATCTAGAAAAACATAATATTTTTATAACAAACCTAAAGACTATTAATTGACAATTGTTATTACAGCTTTTTAACGATATAACCTAGTTACGGAATGTTTCGGTCCGCTCGCAATATTGCTATGGCCAGTTAGGGTCATATGCTATCTCCTTCACCTCAATACCCGTGCTTGTAATGTACATATGATTGAATAAATTGAATTGAATCGGACAAACAAATTACCACATTCTTTCAATAAAGAAACTATCAAATTGTCCTGCATATTTTTAATCTAAGAGTAAGTACCTGATCGTTTAATAAATCATCGATATGATTCAGTTAGTTCGAGACTACTTCAGCCAATCAGAGGAATCATTGTATTGGAATAGCTTTGAATTATTTATCCAATCACGCGCTAACTCTCAACTTTACAGCTTTTACTCAACTTCTCTTGTTTATTTATAACTCCGTCCGGGTCAAATGATTACCCACAATTATTTCTCCCGCTCTTACTTGAAAACTACTTCAATTACAATATTGCAAACTACTGCAACAAGAATCTCGATAAAGACTGCCTCAATAATAACTAATCGATTTCATCTGTATCACTGGCGTTTGCCAATTGACTCGAGACTACACGAAAAGGGCGGCGCCGGTATATAGTAAAATTATAATGTTTTAGCCAGGTTTTTTTATGTAACTGAATGACGAGACGAGCTGGTCGTTTGCCTGATATCTGGGCATTATGAGACTAAGAGCTCATTGACTCTGGATGACGAGCGCACTGCCGCGCAGGATTTCGCAAAACTAAATTCTGTTGCAACTGTTCTGTGCTGCAACTGTTATGGGCAGGCGTATTGCTTACCATCAGGCGAACGACCGGCTCGCTCGTCGTTCAGTTACATAAAAAAATATATTTTGAACAGAACAGCTTTGGAACTCCTAATCGGCAAATTGGTAGTACGCCTTGTTTGTGCTCACCAGCTACGAGTGATTTTTAGACGATCTTTTATAGATGTACTAGCCGATACCCGCGACTCCGTCCGTAGAATTAGGTTTATAGTGGTTCCCTGAGGAAATGTTTGTTTTTCCGGGATGAAAAGTATCCTATATGCTGTAACTACATACGGGTAGGGAGTATGTTTGCCAACTATGTAGCCGAAGATGGAGCTTACAGATCTAGATTAAGACGTCAGTTGAGCTACTCCTCAGACCTGTCTCCCGGATTTTATTTTATTTATTTAAAAAGGTCTACCAACGATTGTTACAATATTGCTTACGCTAAATTAACTTTATCAAGATATGTTTCAAACTAATTGCACAATCAGTTATAGGTAAACACCACTAATCCAAATTTAATTTAACAGGTATAATTTTAAATAGGTATAATAGATTAAGTACAAATTCAATTCGATACTGCATCCAACAATTAATAATAATAATAATAATAATAATAATTTGTTTATTCATTTAGAAATGTTGGTACAAAAAAACTTAATATTAGCATACTCGGAAACTTATTCTAAGGTTTACAAATAGGGTAGGAATAATAATTAAGTTATTTAAAGTCCACTAGTTCCCACACTAGGATTCCCTGTGTCGTGGGACACTAGTCTCCTCCGTAAAATGCTTTAATTATAGTTAGTTTATAGGGATCCATATTCACAGTTAGGAACATAACTAAATAAACGTGAGCTAAACAATAGGTAGGATCAGATATGTCTTTCAACTTAGAAGTAGCCATTTAAGCTTTTTGGTTGTCCTGGTCCCTAGGAATTGCAGACGAAAGTGATATAAAGATATGGAGTTAATGTCTAAGAGGCCACTAAAGCTATTTAATGATTTGCTTAATCTGGCTACAGGGGAATTACATCCTAGAACAGTCTTGCGAAAGGGGGGGACAAATGGGGCTATGGGCTTACGCGGGTATTTTCTACGTACTGTAAAGTTGAAACAACTGAGAAGCTGAGGACAATCGATTCGATTTCTTAGTATTTTGAAAAGGAAAGGAAGGATGGTTTTCATCATCCCGAAACACATCTAGGTCGCTTGATGTCATGGTTTTGTTCGGTGGATGGTATACATAGTATACATTCCAACCGCGGTCGGAGCCTAACACTCAAAAGCAAAGCTTCACAATTTTACCACAATTTTATTGAGTTACTCTTTTGTCTGTCTGTCTGTCATTCTTCTTCTTTCTACTTAAAGTTCGAGCACTTCCCGCTATCCGGCTGAAACTTTCAGGGTAGCTCACAACTCGATGAAATTGCATTCTAAATCCATTAAGGCGCATAAAAACGTGGTTTTTAGACATTTTTTTATTCTTAATAACTAAGTGATTGGTGCAGGGCCGAATCGGGATTCAAACTTGGCCATATGTAGGAAATGTGTAGTATCGTCACGCGCACAAATTATCGATGACTGAATATTATATTCGCGACACTCGTTTTAGGCATTAAAGTACCTACTTGCTAACATGCCAATTGAAAAACAGTTCGGGAACATCATCGTCGAGAGGAGGAAACTAAACTAGCATTGAAGGAAGTTGTGTCAGCGCCTGTACTGCTGAAGGATTTCAAAGCTCAGTGGAGTGGCTAACACTCCCTGTCATGTCCCGGTCCTGTTTCGTAATAACCAACTAATATATTCAAAAGTGATTTAAGACTAGCGGCCGCGAATATTTATTTGTGATCGATGGCGAGATAAAATAAATCTGTAAAAAATATTTATTAACTCAAGATATAAACATTTTGATGTTTCAATGATTAGAGTACCTATGTTATAAAATTATTTTTTGGTAGTACACGGATTTTTTAAATTAATTTCTTATACTGAATCACAAAATAAGTCTCAACAATGTTCAGTTTCAAGCCCTTTAAGGCTTCTCTAATCCCTAAGCTAATCTATTGAGTTCTTGTGTCCATGTTACTCTCTCAGACCAAGATGGTCTTTACCTTCGCATCGCAGCCAGCCACTCTACTTTAAAATGTGCATGGGACATCCGAATCGGTCGCGGCCCGGCCGGCAGACTCGTAGAACCTTGACACAAGTCTAGATCGTTAATGACATTCGGGCTATAGTCGTCCAGAGCACCAACACTCGTCTTTGTTACGTTGAAGGGGCGAACGTCGGGCAGGCGTGAATAGCCCACGAGCTGGCGGCGGCGGCTGAGGCGCGGGGAAGAGCGGGGAAGTCCTCTATTGTTTCAAAACTTTACATTTTTGCAGCTTGCCCGTTACGTTTTACTCCGAGTTTCTTCGGCAAGCCCTTTATAAGTCGCTCAAAGTTTCCCTCAACTTGTTGTTGATGTAAAGAAATCAGTTGTCGGTCTTCTCTTATTTTTCTTTTGAAACAAAACTTTCAGTTGAAGGCAGGTTACTTTGTAAGGGCTCCGGTTGATATAAAAATAACTATAACTTATTAAGTTACGCAGAAGGTTCTCTGAGAAAAAGTAATTGTTTGGAAAACGTGCATTCTACGGAGTTGAAATTTTGCATACTTGTCAAAGTCCGATGACAATGCAATGTTACGGTAACAGCCAGCTGATCTGATGATGGAGCCGAGCCGGAAGGTGGGCAATGGAACTCCTTGACGGATAATCGTAAACTACTAGTATTTTGGCTCAATTTAATATGCTCGCGGTTTGTTAAAAGCTTGTCTCGAAAAAAAATATTTTTCAAAAATCTTGTTAGGAATTTGTTTAGAACGCATGTAGTGGTTCCTTTTCCGATACGGTCGTAGACTCATGGTGATAATTTCACGTTCATAAGTGCGTCTGTGATGCCAAAAGTGAATAAAGAGATTTTGTTTTGATTTGAACTCTGCATAAACATTTTATTTATTGAAAGGCTTCTATAACGATTCAACTAAGTACCGTTCAGTTCAAGTAGAATTTATCAATTCGCTGAGACAGGCTAAAGCAAGCTTTGTTTGTTTCAGATGGGCGGTGTCGTCGGTAGCATGGTGAAATAAGCAGGCGCGATGGTGGTGTGTGTGCTCGCACTACTGCTGGTCGAGGCCTCGGTGCTGCGCGCTCTCGACATATGTAAGTACTGCGCAATAGCACAAAATATAGACTGGTACAGAAGGCAATCTGATGTGTGTACTTCACTTTTCATACCTACTCTCGGCAGTTGCGCTAGGGTTGTCAACTTCGGCTTATGCACAAAAAACTATTGTAGTAATGGCACTCGTATCTAGTTGTTTGGTTTATTGTTGAGAAGGAAGAACGAAAATATAAAACAATAATAACTTAAATATTTTAATTTTAATGATATCGTTATATTACAAATTTGTCACAGAAAATATCTTGCAACGATTTCGACATTGGCGAAATGCACGATTATTATATTTTAAAGTGTAATAAATTCGCATTCTTATGTACAATTGTTTACAGTAAGCTAGTGGAAAACATGGACCGGAGGCCGGGGCGCTTACCTACCTACCTAACTGTTCTGTGTTACGTGAAAACGAACCATCGAAACACAAGCAAATACCTACTTACCTCTCTGAAACAACTGGTAGCTTAAAAAACGACAATTCTCCGTTTAATGTTGAATTTAAACAACTGTCCACCGAACAGTTATAATAACCTATTTTTCGTTGCTCCATTTTTGCACAAAAAAGTTCACAGAAGCGTGTCTCAAGCGGATGGCACTCGCGCTCGCACTGATCCCAACTGTGCCCAGATATCGTGTCCGTGAGCGATGTCTATGTGTGCGTTGCTCGAGCGCACTTATTATGTTGATTGATTTCTGTACCAGTCTATATTTTGTGGTAATAGGGTGGAGCGAAAAATCTTTTTTTTTATTTCATCAACGCTGTATGTTCAATAGTTGACCTATGAGCTTCATTATAAGCTCAATTAATTATTATAAGCTTCAGTAATACAAAATATTGAGAAGTTACGAAGGCATCTTCAGATTGCGCACAACATGCCTAATTCTTTGACCGACTTCAAAAAAGGAGAAGGTTCTCTATTCGATTGTATTTTTTTGTTTGTTACCTCAGAACTCCGTCATGCGTGAACCGATTTGGATTTTTTGATGATTTGCGTTGGGTTCAGTTTAGGTACGAAGTGGTCCCATATACATTTCATCGATATTTGACCTTGGACTTCGCAGATACATTGAAGTCGTTTTTTTGTTTGATAAAACGTATACCTGTAAATAATAGCAATTTTTCGCGCCAATATGTGATCTGTCAAATCTATGCGCTGCTATCGTTATTTTATTTATTTATTTCATTGATCGCCAACATAATGTACACTCTTACAAATAATTTTATAATATCACAAATACAGAATAGCTAAGTGCCATTACAATTATACGCGAAGACTGCATGCAAACTTATTTTTTTTAGCGAGAATTTTTTTTAAATAATATCAGTTCAATTTTTATGTTAAGTGTTGCATGCCAATCTTTAACTATCTATCCTGCTCTTTCATTGATTGTGTATTGTTTTTACAATAGGGTATCGGACAACTTTTCAGAAAGTATTTAAAATTAACTATAATGTATATATATATAAATATATATATATATGTATATGTATATAGCCATGAAAAATAATATTTTAATTACAAACAAAATATAACATATAACATAACATTTAAACATAGTTTTAAAACAAAATAATATTTTAAAACTATGTTTAAATGTTATGTTTCAAATATTGCCGCGCAAAAGGTCACATCAGGACGTATGACGTCACACGCTGGAAAACGAAACGGCAAGCTCTACGAAAGCGAGCTTGCAAAGTGATTTATACATTTATGTGAAGTTTAAGGGTTTTAGGGTTGTCATTGCATGAAAAACATATCGATTTGATTTAGATAAAAAGCAAAAATATAAAATAAACACAAGCTTCGCACACGGTATTTACTTTGAAATGACGTCATGCACTATGTTGGTGTTTCGGAACAGATAAAAATGACAAAATTATTAGATTTTATTTATTGATTTAAAAATATAAATTGTTATTATTTTACAAAAATATTGATTGAATGATCTTTCGGATTTGACAAACATTCGTTCTAACCACATTTTAGATTTTTTTTCGATTACTGCTCGATCCCCTATTGGGAGGTAACTTATAAGCTTAAACACTGGACGATTCTTTAAGCGCAAGTCGCTTAAAGAATCGTCCAGTGTTTGTTTGATTAACTCTTACTATCTATCGATATGCACAACTCCATAAGTACTGCACTCTTTTTGGTGTGGAAATACCAGATTTCTGTACTGAAATAGCTTTGCGAAGCGACAACCTGGTCCACTCCCTTGCCTCTAATAATAAATATATGATAGCAAATAAATTATTACCACCGCTTTGCCAGTTATTCAGCCGCCAAGCACTAGTGCGCAAGCATTACTGTGTTCCGGTTTGAAGGGCATTGTAGCCAGCGAAATTACTAAGCATTATGAGACTCAACAGCTAATTGTCTCAGGGTGACGAGGGCAGTGCAGCGCCGCGCAGGATTTAGCAAAACAAAGTTCTGGGTGGTGCTGTTATTGTTATGGGCTGGCGTATTGCTTACCATCAGGCAAACGACCAGCTCGTCTCGTCATTTAGTTTCATAAAATGAATTGAATCTCAATCTAGTACCGATACTTTGTATGTTTGCTGTTTATACATTGTATGCTTTGAGTTTGTGTTCGTCCACTTTGCCTCACTTACGCGTGGTTTACTCGGACTGCTAATTGCCGACGAGTTCACGTCGACCACTTTACTATCTACCTTCCTACTCTAACCACTAAAGGCAGACGACGCGCTGCAACGCCTCCTACAAAATATAACTTATATTTCCGACGAAGATACAAATTGACAATGTCATTTTTTGAAAAACTGTTAAAATATAGTATATTCATGGAACATAATTATAGAATGTCCATTTAAATGTAATTTTGTCGAATCAATAAATTACTTTGCTTTTTTTATAATGTGTATCAGATGATTGGGCTCTAGCCGCTAAATCCGACAGATATTTGGCACAGACATTATCAAATATCCATTTGGCATTTGGAAAAAATCAAACACTTACATCATTTACGTAGTTACGAGTAATACTTAAGAGATCGTTATTGACAATAAAAATAGTCTAATCTTTCGGGAGTATTCAGGAAAAGTTTCGTCGAAAACCGGCTTAGGGAGAAAGTGGGCCGAATGAAAACTGCGGTTCGTCGCACACATGCACATAAATAAATATAACTCTGAAAGTTGTCAAAAAGTGGAAAAGAAGGGTTTCCCCAGACAAAGTATTAAAAAAAAGTAAGTAAAGTATTATTACTACTATATTTTATCTTTGGGTTTCCCCATTCGTTGTCGCAAATAATGTTGCCATTCAGAGAGGGATTAGCTGAATGTTAAAGTTATTTTGGTCGTCGGGCTTTCAACGGTTGAAGCCTTAACAAAGTAAGCTGTGCTATTTTTAGATTTGTACGCTATTAATAGGAGAATAACCACTCAAAACTCATTCTTTAATAAATATTTCAGTAAGTCGATTTTGATGAAAACGATCGAATATGAAGTGTCGTGCTTCTTTATATACTTGTAAATTATCATGTGTGACTAATGTCTAACTCTATAAGGGTGAAGGAAAACATTGTGATATCGTATTTAGAACCACGCAAGGACATGTTAAATTCACCAACCTTTACTGATTCAGCGTGAATTAATAGCTCTTATGTACTTTCCAATGTAAGGCTTGAAACTCAGTAGAAGGCACGCAGTAGAGTTATAAATAGACAAAATGTAGCTTTGTTTATTAATGTGGTCTCAAATTGTGAAATAGGAAGTGTTGCTAGTTGTCTGCGCGGACTTCCTTCAATATTTAATTAGAAAGTTCTGGCGCCGCGGCCGGGAGCGCCACCCAACTCCTCCGGGAATTATACATTCTGGCACTCGCTCCCACCGTCACAGTTCAAATTTTAAATGGGACCTGTAACTAAGCAGAACTTCTTATGACTCCCCTAGCTGTGGAGCTCATTGTCTTCACTAAACATGTCTACTTTATTAGCGCTACGTACGGCCTATACTTTATTGACTTGGGAACTTTGTTACGCCGGCAGGCCTACGATTGCAGCTACGACATCTTAAATTAAAATACTGCAGAGTCGAGTAATAAACGCAGTTCAAAATCGTGGTTCAGATCGTCGTCGGCGTCGTCGTTCAGTCACGTCATCGGCAACGTGTGGTTCATTGACTGTTTTTGACAGTAAAATCAAATATCTACAATCTAGTAGTTAACTACCCATTGTTTAGCTTGTCGTCGGTCCGGTTGTCTTAGGGCAACAATCGTTAGGCCATTTCGGAGGCCTTTGGCCGGACTAAAAACGCTTGGCCACACCCACACGAGAGAAGAAGCTTGTCACAGTTGTGTCAGAAGTTGTTGTAAAACAACACTAGGCGACATGGTCAGAAATGTGGTGCGATATCGTTTATCGGTATGTCCGCCGCAGTTGTCATAATGTTATGTACTACTCCTGCACTCATCTCAAGTGTTAGACGCGTGTTACATCCGGATGTTAGGTGAGGCAAGTCTGCACGACATTCTCTACGTATGCTCACTCAAATATGTGTGTAAGAATTCATCGGCACGAGAGGGTGCCAGCCCCAGCTCTCCCGCTCCGCGCCTCCTCCATAAACTTACTAAAATTTCTAGTAATTAAACGAAATTAGACGAATTCTAATCGATTTTACATTTTCACCCCGCGCCTCCGCGGGTTTCAATAATTGTTTGGAGTGAGGGAACTTTGTGAACTCCATGGCGCGGACTTATTGTTTATGTTTATTGTTGGCCGTTTACGATTCAATTCAACTCGTCGTACCAAGTCCTTTCTGCTCCAGTTCGATAGTGTCGATAGCTATACATGCGAGTAACTTGTGTTATCGTCCCAATAATCACGAGTACGTTAGGTAATAGTCGTTTTTAAAATATTTTGGACAATGCAATTTATGCAATATTATAACTTGCGGCCTGATGATGCATTTAAGTTGCAGTTACTTTTTTGTTTTTTTACATATATTTTGATTACCTTTTTTCTTATATTCTTATATTCTTTATTGTACACTGTCATCATATTTACATCGGTGATTATAAACTATATGTACAAAGGCGAGCTTAACCCTATAAAGAGTTTTCTTCCAGCAAACCCTTGAGGAAAGAGAACTGTCACATGAGCAAATAGGTTTCAGTGTACGGTTACGGTTTGACTGAGAAAAAATCAGCAACTATAACATACACACTTTTTTACATTTTTTTACGTTTATTTACATTATTTTTTTTTTTACGTTTTATTCCTTTCGTTACTTTTTTATGTAAATGAGTGACGAAACGAGCAGCTCGTTCACCTGGTGGTAAGCAACACGTCTACCATCCAGAACATTGTCAAAAAGCCCCACGGCACTGCACTGCGATTTTGCTCTACGGAAAAGAAGCCACTGTTATCTATGTGTCGGTATTCCGTGTTGGACATCAACTTTTCAGGTCAGGTAAACCAGTACTTTTTCGGTGCCTTCATAAAGCTTTCTAATAAAATGTATTTTTTTAAATAAACTTTTATTCTCACAAACGTGAGCATGATTACATATGATAATATCGAATGCTTGCACGATTGACATGTTATTATTGAACGTTATGTTCGACATGCGGGGCGAGATAGGGGGGATCGGGGGTTGAATGGAGCGATTACAGGCAATCGCCGATTATAATAATTATGTCTAATGGTATATCTAAAGCTTGGCAAACACAGAACTGTACGCTACCAATCGGTACTGCGAGTGCCTAATTATATAGAATTTTCTATTGTAACGGCATAGCTCTACAGCTAGCTGGATTAGTGACTGCCACTTTGAAACGTTTTTTGTAATTTGTCGTTTTCATGAAACTTATTTGCCATCACAATGTTACAAACTTGCTTTTTATTAAAAGTATTTAGAGATTACAATTTATTTCGTAATTTTAAGTGGATACATTTATTTGTGGGAGCACGTGCGATAGCGAGTGTGGCTCAGTGGAAGCGCGTGCGCCTTTCGATCTAACGCAACCGAGTTCAAATCCTGCTGGCCCCGCACAACTGACTTTCTTTAATTATGTGCGGAATTAACACTCGCTCTAATAACAGTGAAGGAAAACATCGTGAGTAAACCGGCATGTCCAAAAGTAAACCACAAAAAAATCATGGACATGTGACATTCACCAAACCGCACTGGGTGTTGGATTATGGCCCATACTCTATGAGGGAAGGTCCGTGTCCCAGCAATGGGCTGATGATGTTTTATTTCAGGCTAGTTTCTTCAGGATTGTTTCAAAGGTTGAACCTTTGAAACGACTGCTAAAACTAGATACAGGGACATGCTATTGCCCATTACATTCTTAAAAAGCTAAAATACTCGGGCCACTATCAGTTATCTCTTGAATCATCCTCAGCCCATCACGTTCAGAAGTGCTGGAACACAGGCCTTCTCTCATAGAGAAAGTATGGACCAGAATCTATCTCCACATGGCTTATGGCTCGTTGAGTTACTGGGCATATGAGACTTAATATCTTATGTCTCGGGGACACTCGGGGTGATGAGGGCAATATAGTGCTACTTATAGTATTAAAAGTTTTGGGTGGCACTGTTATTGTTATGGGCAGTCGTGGCGCTTTCCATCAGGCGAACGACTTTCTCGCTTCATCACTCAGTTCACTGAAAAAAAAACCTCCTTGAAAATGTCAGAAAAGATAACAGAAAGAAGTGCAATCGCCTTGTGTTATAAATAGATTATTGTCAGCGTAAACCCCACGTATTTGTTCAAGGGTAGCAATTAGCAATCACCCCATAAATACACATCACGTCAAAACATTATACGATGCGGTTGAATAACACCTTTTCCACAATAAATAGTAACTTTTCATGCTTGAATAATAAGTGAGTACAGTCACAGAATACTAAGGGACAGAAGCATCACTTTGCAAAGAAATTTAAACAAATAGCGACATACTTGCTATGACGCAATAAAGATGAATTCAGCTTGCGTAGCGCTGAATACCTACCAGTCATATTAACCTACAGAGCGCCTCTCTTTCTATCGCATAGCTTTTATCGCTTCTGACACGGCACGTGTAACGACGCGCGATCCGCCGCGCCGTCGGTGTCCGGCTATGTACTTGTACCTTCGTACCTACAGTGCGGAGTGCGCTAGGCTTAGTGTATATATTACCTAGTTATGTATACTCTAAGGCGCTAGGCCTGGTACAGTGTAAAGACCCATCAGGCGGCCGCTGGCATGGTGGCATTCAATATGAATTGGGTTCCGCGCGACATCGACCAGAGACGTGAAGCAACTGCCAATTAATCGATTCCTATTTGCGATCATTAAGTGCTGACTTATTAATACGCTAGGCACTTAGGTGGGTATTAGGTAATGCGTCGGTGTCGCGATGTCTCGTGAAATGAAATGAAAATGTAATAAAATAAAAATTGTTTATTTGCTTGAAACATGTAGGTACAAATTAAGATGTCACACTTATAGTTATATAAGTGTGACATATGATAATACACTCGAGAGCAATGAATCCGGGTCACTTAAAGAATCCTAAAAATCTCGGAAACTAAAAATGCTGGGTTAATGCAATAAATTGTATTTAATAGACAATGTAATACTCCTTAAATGAAGGTATTAAAACTTCTTAGTTATTGTAAAGTTATATCATAAAAAAATCAAATTTGAAAAAGGGCCACTTTCGAAGATGGAACTACGAAATTACAGCATTTGGTTTTGCTTTTGTTTGTAATCTGTCATTTATGTGGGTACATAAACCATGTTGATAGTGCTCTATATTCATTATTCAAGCTGAAATTATGTCGCTTACGCCTGAAGAATGCACCAGAATACTTACAATGCTGGAAACCGGCCGGAGTCAGCGCGATACAGCCAGGACTGTCGGTGTGTCGCTGTCAACAGTACAAAGAGTTCTCCGACGTTACGAAGAAACTGGTTCTAACCTACGCAGACCAGGAACGGGCAGAACCAGGTGTACCACAGCACGAGAAGACCGATACTTGGTGAACACCATGCTTCGAAATCGCTTTCTCACAGGAACTGAACTCACCAATCAGTTTCGACGCCTCGGAGGAAGTAACCCAAGTGCATGGACAGTAAGACGTCGGCTTGCTGAATCTAACTTAAAACCCCTTAGACCTGCAAACGGCCCTAAACTGGAGCGTGGGCATCGTATTTCGAGACTAAGATATGCCCAGAGCCACGTAAATTGGAGTATTGAAGATTGGTCAAAAGTTATGTTCTCCGACGAATCAAAATTTATGCTCTACAAGCACGATGGAAGACACAGAGTGTATCGAAGACCAGGGGAAAGATTCAAGCAAGCATGCATCGAAGAAAAAGTAGCCTACGGTGGTGGGTCTGTACTTGTGTGGGCCGGAATTTCTTCTGAAAGTCGCACAGAGCTGGTGATCATAGAAAACGGCTCTTTAACTAGCGTAAGATATGTGGAAGAAATCCTCAATGATCACGTTGGTCCATTTATGGTCAATTTAGGTGAGGATGCTATATTTATGCATGACAATGCCCGACCTCATACAGGTAGGATTGTGAATGACTACCTTCAAGAGATGAACATTACTCGTATGGAGTGGCCAGCGCGCAGCCCGGATATCAACCCGATCGAGCATGCTTGGGACGAGCTAGGCAGATGCGTAAAACAACGAAACCCTCCCCCAATCACGCTTCGTGAGCTCAAAATTGCTCTCACAGAGGAATGGGAGAATATTCCCCAAAATCGTATAAGGAACTTGGTGTACAGCATGCCAAACCGCGTAAACGCAGTAATGGAAGCACGAGGAGGCAATACGAAGTATTAAAATTCAAGAAAATCGTAATAAAGTTCAACAATTTCATGTTTCCTATTTTTGTTTTAAGGAGAGATCAGCAGTTTTTTTCTTTATGTAATTTTGTGTTAATAAAATGTATGGTGACTCATATTTTTTTTACTTTCATTTAAGGAGTATTACATTGTCTATTAAATACAATTTATTGCATTAACCTATCATTTTTAGTTTCCGAGATTTTTAACATTCTTTAAGTGACCCGGATTCATTGCTCTCGAGTGTAGTTCTGCATGTTCCACCTGAAAGTGGCATGCAAAGTTTACAAATTACTATTATTAAAGTAATTCCTACAATTTTACAATAATTATAATATAATTAAATTAAAACGACAATTTAAACTCAATATATTTTTTTTAGGTACCAAATCGTTATATTTTTATAAACTTAAATCTAGTTGACTTAACATAAAAAAATATTTGTTATACTGTGTAAAATATCGCTTGATTTATTATATTTTTTATTATATTATATAAATTATAGTAACAATATGTATGTAGACTTAAATAAAAAAATTAAATCAGTCTTATAACTAATAATTAAATAATATTGTTTTATGTCATACAACCTAATTGTTAATGTAAAATATTATGCTTTAATTACTCTTTAATTGAACCCTTTTGACTAGATTCTACATGACTAAACCGACTGCTACCGAGTAATTAACTAGAGCTAGGTTTCCCTAATAGTTTACTTGTGGCTTCATTGTGTGGGCGTAAAGATTGTGTTTAAGGGCAATTCTTAGATTTGAAGTTATTTCGTTTTATCGTCAAATTCAATATAGCAAAATTGGGGTGAAAGACAGATTTCGTCTAGAAGTAAAGGAATTCGTACATCGAGCTACTAGGTAATAGTTAGTATTCTTTGCTACTAGGCTGCACAAGCTGCAAGCTTACGTATGTATAAGATAGAATTATATCTCGTTTGACTTTCAAACGTGACATAAAATAAAGTTAAGGGGTACAAGACCCGCACAATGAGCCGAGCGAGGTATAGCGAGTGCACAAAAGCTCACCGGCACAATGTCCGCACTCCTTACAATATTAGTAAGGAGCGTGTTCATAATCAGTTCACGTAGGGCGCCGGGGCCCGCGGCGCCGCGACAATGGCGAATCGCGTCATGCCGCCGGGTTTAAAGAATGGAAACGGAAGCCGCATCTTAGGACATGTTCCGACTGCGGCCGTCACGAGTTGAGCTTCCGAGAATTGCGCGAGCTCGAGCCACGAGTGACTCGCAATGTTGCAATTATTAATTATTGCTATCAACATGTTCAAATGTCTAAGTCGTCAACATCGTCATGGACGTCCCATGCCGTAAACTAATTATAAGCCGTCTGTATTCCCTGCATTTGAACCAATGAAATCAATTGAATGCAATATTGCCACCCGTGCTTGTCCCCGTGAGGGTAATTGATTGACTAGGTACTTATATAAAACGTAAATACTGTCTCGCATAATTAATGTTTCTGCGCTCACTGTGAGCAAACTCAAAGCATAGCAAAGTTAAAGCATAGCAAAGTCAAAGCATAGCAAAGTCAAAGCATAACAAAGTCAATGCTTAGCAAAGTCAAAGCATAGCGTTATGCAAAGCTTATAAATTGAATGAACAATAATCATACAAAAAAGTATTTAATCCTCAATTTAATTTTGCCTTCTTTTGCTGCGTATTTTCAACATTATTCACAACACAATACGCCATTGTAAACAGAGCAGTCTGAAGACTACGCTTTTTGTGTTTTGTAATGCTATTAGGTGGGACGCCTTTGTGCGCGGATGCGATACCCAAACTTTATGAGATCAATGAGTATAGATTTTTTTTGTTTTACCAACGGAAAGAATTTTGGGGGACATAAACAAATATGTCACCTGGCTGTTCAATATTATTTGACAAACATGGAAGGCTCTCGGCGTGTAGTAAACAACGCCTATCCTCAGTCAGCATTTCTTTGCCGAATAACATAAAAGCTATAAAGAAGAGACTATAGTTCTCGGAAAGCATTTAATTGTATTCGGAGAACTAACAGCTAGTTACAGTACATTGATAATGCAAGTAAATACTTATGGCTAATTAAAAGTTTCCATAATTGACTTTTTCCCTACATGGCTTTTAAATTGTACCCTGCCTACTTGTTTCTTCAGTATCAGTATCGATTTTAAGTACATCACTGCCGGCATTTGCGGCGAAGCTCTTCCCAAAGCACAATTAAAGGCTCACTTTATTATTTAGCGCCGTGGTGGTCGTTGCCGTCGCTTCGATCCATCATCGAACATCGTAATTGTTGCTCGTCGACGAATTTACTTAAATTCCCCGTGAAATACTTCGGGAAGCTATTACCTCACGTACCACGACATTATCGATGCCGCTACGGCGAATGTTCCTCGTGAAAGCAACATGTAAAAACTAAATGTTAACGACCCCTCGTACAATGAAAGTAATTAAAATAATAGTCCGGCGGCATCACGCGAAGGGTTTTTAAAGGTGGACGAAAAGCCTTGTGACATTGTTGGCTGGTATTGCGACGCGCCCGAACCGCCCGGATTCGCGCCGCCGCTTGTACATGCGCGCAGCCTGGGAGGCGCTCGAGAAAACCTGATAAAAGCCAATGTAGTCTGTTTCTATCTGAAGTTCAATTGTTTTAAAAATCCTATTCACATCCGATGGGTATGAATGAGCAGCGAATCGCCAGAAGTTTAGTATATAATACCTGAATGACTGCGCTGTTTATTATTCATTAGACGAGTATATGTCACGCGAGAGCGCGACGCTGCTCACGCACAGAGCCGCTTCTGAAACTTTCCCTATTCTAATTTGATATTTCGCCGTCGCCGTCGCGTCGGTCGCGTTCTGCGGTCAGACCGGCCAGCGGCCGCGGTCGGCCGAGAGTACAGCAGGGAACGCCTAACGTAGAGTTGTTGTTAAATGTCTATGCTGACCGGGACCGGGAGTAAATGTCGGTTTAGTAGCTCCCTTATAGAAAAATATGACTTGTGGTTTGCTCCGAACTAAAAATGTAGAAACGCGACAATTTCCACATTTTGTACCTTATATCCTCTATATCTCAACAACCCCCGAACCAAATTAGCTCATGTTGTAACTAGCAAATTCTATTTATATTAACTACCTTTATGCAAAATTTCATAAAGATACAATTAACGATACGCAAGTTACAAACATACAAACGCCGATTTGGCCAAGTAGACTCTTAAATCTCGTTTTGGTCGTTCAATTATACCTACATACATACCTACATGAAACGTTTTTTAAAATTGTATATAGTCCAATTAAAATATCCGAAGCGTGTTTGTACCTACTTGTTATTTTTCCAAGCTAAATTACAATTTGGTGACATATTGTACGTCGGAAAGGTGAGTCAGCGTCGTCTCTTGCTACATAATTATGAGTTACCCGGTCAACAAGTCTTCATGACCGGGATACAACTTGTCATAACGGGACGTGTCCAGTATCAGAATGTTTGGCAGCCCTAGGATATTGTGAAAAAACTGTATCCAATTTGTCGGACGTCAAAGGCAGGCCGAGACGGGCGGCGCGGCGGGCGGTGCGGGCGGCCGACTTGCTGAACAGTGAAAACGAATCGTTTATTGTATATTAATATTCAAAAGAGGCTTTATGAGACGTTCGCGATTCGTTGTCGACGTGCGAGAGGCTCGACTGTCGACGAGACACGCAACCGGCGGATTCTATTTGCATTTGACCTATAAGCACCTGTCTTTGAGCGCCCCCTTTGTATTGACTCCACTCACAACACCAACAATTGTATTGCTCGTTTAATTCGGCTTTAATATTTTTTTTACTATGCATTTGAGAACCGAAACCAAGCCAACGTGCCCTTTGTTCTTTTTATACATCTGAGATACCAATAAACGATTTGTGAAAACCAACCAATGTTGTAATACTGATATGTAGCGCGTTTTCAGGATGCAGATCTCTGGAAATGTTTGTGCTCATAAAATGTCTTGTACCTTAAGTTAGTAGGCACTAAAGTTGCTCAAGATAGAGAAAATTTCTCTTTAAACCGTATTAACTATGCCAAATTTCAAATTGCTCAGACAACCAACGGTACCATAGACTTTCGATAATATAATCAGTGACTCGGTGTGAGACGAAAAAACAAAAAGTTAACGGTGGACATTTTAATAGCTCGTAATTTGTAAGAGTTTAGTTAAGTACATTTAAGTACTCTCGATAACAGAAATTTTACGACATTGACACTGATCTATAAGTATAACAAAGATACAAGGGGCTTAAAAGTGCCCAAGTTGTTTCGAGAATGGGGCGTGCTTGCTCAAGACTTGGCGGGGAACTACCGTAGCTCTAGATAAACGTGATTAGATATGAGAAGCTACTTAATATAATATCGGTTGGCATATTCGGTCTAGGAGCACGATCATTTGAGCTATAAAAGATAATGTATTATATAAAACGGGGATTTATTCGGCTTTACTCCATTTGTCATTCCGATTACAACATGTTAAGTGCGGCGTGAGCCGATGAGACGGTGAGCCGCATTAAGTCCGGCGAGGCGACCGCTCGCAGCCGCCATCGCCACTCACGCACTGTTCGGCAACGTCTTGCCACGGCCAGTGCCTCTGTTATTGATTTAATCTATCTGCGGCTCATATGTTTATGTGTAAAGTTGCCGATTGAATATAAATTAAGGCTATCGAGTAGCCGAGAACCTGTACCTCGCATAGAACCATTCCTGTTCCGCTGCGAGAGCTAGACGCCGGTATACGTCCACTATATTCCTCTCTCTCTCTCGGGTTATAAGGTCTATTACCTTAAATGTAATCTATGTGAATTAGCCACCGAACGGTACTTTGCATTACAAAGTTTACTCGAATGTATCGACACGCAAGGCGAAGACAACTTTCAACGTTTGTTGGTACAATACAAACATGTTTGCTCAGCGACAGTCATTTCGACGTGTGCGACATTTTACCCACTTTGTGCTCATTCCCATTTGAATGTACTCTAGCTGTTGTCGACTTGTGATTGTGAAACAGTTTAAATTAATATTTGTCTAATGAGATACGGTCGCGCTCGCACTTCAACTAAATGACTGATGACTGACTGACGACCCGCGATGCAAGCGATGCGACGGGCGGCGGCGGCGCGGTTGCGGGCGCCGTACAATGCTCCATTCAAATATAAGCAACTAAAAAACGACTAATCGTATCGTTCTACTTTATTTACTCAAAACAAGTAACGTCGTATCCTTTCAAAGGCAAATAAATCCCTTTGTGTTCATACAAACGAAGAAGCTGCATAACTGTCTGGAGATTCAAGGCTTTAAAAGTTTATGCAAATAAATGTTCCTTATCCGAGAGGATGTCTAACTCGGGAGGATTGCTGGGCAATTATAGACATGCTTTGGTGCATGCGATGCCGTATTGTTACACCTCTAGCAAGGCGGCTGCCACCGTGCTGGGTACAAACTGCTATTTATTTTGTGATATTTACATACAATTCAGAGACCAAGTTATGCTTGTCTGACTGTACACATGCATCGCACACTGGCGAAGATTCAATTATACCAGATCAAGGCTTGGCGAGTCGGCAAGGGATCGCCGGCATATGTGTTTATAATGATGTTACAGCGCACAAGCTAGGCCCATTGTCTGGGTGATAGCAGTTATAGGGACGGCCCAGCTAATTGACAAGATGCCTTATCAATACGCCTTCGTCGGCCACAGTATGCCGTCGCTAGTACAGTCGGCATATTGTGTAACTGATGTTTATACATCAACGTACAAACTTTTTCAAAGCAGCACTCGTCTCGGAAGCTAAATAAAAAGTGCTATAAATTAAAAGGAAATAAGGAGCTGAAATAGGAGTACGTGTGAATGAATTATTAAATTAACTGGAGTTCCCATGACGACTACTATGAAAAATGAAATGTAAGACTTTAAATACATTAAATTTTAATAAGTACCTACAAGCATTTTTAAATTTGTCGTATTTTGTCTACTTTTCCTATTAAAATCGCAATACAGGCATGATATACTGGTAGCAGGAAAGCAGCTTCCTGCTCGGCATCGGCAATACGAACTGACCATGCGCCAATCAACGTGGCGCAGGTTGTTTTAGCCTTACTGTCGCCGCCTTGTTTGTAACCTTGCTTTCTATCGGTGTGAAATCTTCACCAAAACTCCCCGTCCGATTTGTTTGCACATGATCTAGTTGAAAAAAATTGTCACAATTGCTGGATCTTCTTACCCCTTCAAAGTTCTCCCATTAAAATAAACGGAGATGAGAAAGTCTTGAAGCTTTTAGAGCTCTTTCTGCCTCTGTTGTCATACCGTCCTCCCTGGAGTTTTTCATTTTTAAGTTTTTGGCGACGGACGTAGTTGGCCACCTCGATTTCGTCAAGGTTGATTTTGGGTATCTCTTAGCTCTTCTATGAAGTGGCAAGTTGAAATGGCTCTATCCTCTGCCCTTTACAAATTGACAGAATGAAATGAAACTTTGTCGATATAAAATATAGTTCTAATCAGAATCAACTCTACAAATGTACAAAGGTTTTACAGAGTTCGGTTTCGCGATTTTCCATAACAAGACAACTCCAATGACGCCGCTGGCGACCAATTTGACGTCAGTCACCGCCGCCAAAAATCCTCGGCGCACACTTCTTGGCACAGATTAGTAAAATTGTAGTTACCTTAGTACTGGCGCCTTTCGTCGTACCTTCGATGCCGACTACCCGAAGCGAGCGCGGTCGCTCGTCGCGTCGCGCGTCGCCGTCGTCGCGACGACCGTCGACCGCACGCGATCCCTTTGATAGATTGACTAATAAGCGACCCCTTTGAGAATTATAAGCTACAAGCCCAATGAGAAATTTGCCTGTCAACTTGCGCCTCGTGTATTATATTTTATTGTTTACTGCCATAGAGTAATATGCGATATTACTCCACTTTTACTGCTTATTTTACATTTAATTAATTTGCGCTACTCTATGTACCTACTCATTTGTTTTATGCTTTTGCTGTGATGTTGAGCTGCCATGCGAATGTTTTTATTTCGTTATATGTTTGTCCGTGATTTTAAATGTAAATCGAATTGAAATCTCTGAAAAGCATGTCACATATATTGTATACAGCATAATTTTGTGATATTTTTATGTGACAGGTGATAAGTGAAGTGGTTTTTGTTCGGAAATTATTACCCATCTTTTACTACTCTTAATTATATCATCTAAGAATGTTGATTTTGATTTTAGATAACGGGGATGGCGAGGATTGTTGACTTTTTTATCAATTCAGCTAACCAAATGAGAATCTTAATTTAATACGAAACGGGATGTAGCCACTCTGGTTTCCGTAATCTCTGGTTTCCGTAATCTCTGGTTTCTGTAAATTTATATCACGACATAAGCAAATGTTATGCGAACTAACAGTCTCAAAGGAATAATTATAAAATAATATTAAAACGTTTTAATGCATTTTCATCGAGTGGTGAGCTACCCTGTAGTTTCACCCGGATAGCTAATCGGGAAGTGCTTGAAATTTCTGTTGCAAGATTCCACCCGGAACGACAGACAGACAGACAGTAAAACAAGAAAGTGACTTATTAAAAACGTAGTAAACAAGACGGCACTTATAAAACACAAAAAAAATAGATACAGACGAACATATAGTAACCTTCACCTTTTAAAGAAGTCCGTTAAAAAATTACAAATCTTCATAAGCGAATGAATTAAAACAATACCTACTGGCTTAATTTGGTTCTGTTGAGGTTGGGCAAGGGTCTTCGCGTAAAGAAATAGATTGAAAAATATTTGCAACAGGTGCAAAGAACTCAGACGTCTTCCAAAGCAGAATTATTCCAAAGGATTTATACTTGTCAAATTGACACCATTACATATTATCTTTTAAGACCTGTAGATTCTGTACGGCCCAAATAGGAATTAGGAGCTTTTATATAATTAATAGACAAACAAGCAGACGGCCCGTCTGGATGGTAAGCGGTTACCGTCACCTATGGACAAAACTCGGGGCACTACTGGTGCGTTGCCTACATTTAAGGATCCTTTTCACTCTTCTTTTGAAACTAATGGATTCCAGCATTGGTCAAGATACATGTTTGATGATGCATGTTTTGATGTCCACACTATAGATATAAATGTAATGAATGTATGTAATGTCATGTAGCCTTCCTCTCTCCTAATTGCTGCGCCCGACAGGGTCTATGATGAACAGTATTTTTATTTACTTACCATCTAATTACATTATTATTATCTAATTACATTGCAATAAAGAATTGAATTGAATTGAAATGCGAAAGTAACCGACTACTGTTTGTTATCTTTTCACGACTAAACGGCTCAACCGACCTTGATAAAATTTGGTACAGAGATAGCCCGGGGAAAGACGTAGAATAATTATCATCCCATATATAACTCGTGGTTCCCACGAGATCGCGATATAACCAAATCTCCCGCGCACCGAGTCGCAGGATGCAGCTAGTGTTCACATAAAGCAGGCATGCGAAGTAGAGCTCGTTATTCCTATAATCATAAATGATTTTCTCGTTAGTTGTGTTAAGACGTGTTTCCACCAGAAGTTCAGTGTAGCACAGTTAGGAACATACGCTTGTCCGCTCGCAGAACTAAAACAAGAAAGTGACAGCTTAAAAAAATAATTTGAAAACCATGTATTAATGCGTTTTTTGAGGTTAGGTCGGCATTGCATGCTAGTAAATGGATTTAGAATGCATTGTCATCGAAGTATTCTTGAGCTACTCTAAAAGTTTCAGCCGGATATCTAAAGGGAAGTGCTCGAAATTTAAATTGCAAGATTCCACCCGGAACGACAGACAGATAGACAGACAAAGAAGAAAGTAAGTTTTATATTAATAATTAATTTTTAGAAAAAAAAAACAAGAATTGACTTCAAGACTAAACTTATATATTTTGATTTTGTTATTTTCTTCAAAAAGTGCTGAATCAATATCGATTAAATTTATATAGGACCACCTCTGAAGTATGACCAAAAAAAGAATCTTCAAAATCAATTCGTAATTGGCGGAGTAATCGCGTAACAAACATACAAAAAAAAAACCGTCGAATTGAGAACCTTCTGAAGTCGGTTAGTAAAAACGTGGTAATAAAGTACTAGTGTCGGCGATAGAGTGTTCGGTCTACAATATATGACAAACGCCCTTTTGTCTGTGCTCTCGCTGTTTACAGCGAGAAAAGAACTTTAGTTCTTATAGTTTTAAACTAATGCCGGTTTAGAGCAACTGCTCGTTCTAAACATTTGGTTAGTTCGAACCACAGCAATAATGTCGCGCGGCGCCCGTCGTCGTCGCTCCGCATGCATTATATCGATACGAGCACCGTAAGGTCGTCATTATGCCTCCTTGAACAATATGCTTTACGCACGAAACCAATTGCCTTCTAACTCATTAACTTTTCATTGCAGCGCAGAGCAAGCGATGTCAAAATGTCCGTAATTAATATGATGTGCAGCCAAATAATAATAATAAATACGTCCAACAATCATAAACATAGATCCTGGCCCCTAACGAGGATTCCCTGTATATAGGGAACCAGAAACTACAAGGACCATGGTCCCACAACACCAAGCACGAAACAAATGATTGCGCTTTTTTTTTTCTGTTCACAAAGTTTTGTTCCGCGTCGCAGGAATCGAACCCACAAGTAACCCTCAGTGATGTATGAGATTTGAGCCAACTTGCCACTACACCATAGAGGCTGTCAAATGTGTTAAATACCACGATTTTGTTTTGTAAAAAACCGAAACTAAAATAAAACTAGCGAACTGGTTGTCCCAGCGCATTCCATCCACTCGCCAAAATATCCCTCGTGGCCACATGGTCCCGCTGCTTAGTCCGATCGATCCGACTTTATTGGTTACTAGCTTTTTCCTGCGACTTTGTCCGCGTGCTCCATTCGAGCCCATTTTCGATATTTTTTACAAGCTTTTATTCTACTAGCAATGTGTGTATGTTTGTCTGGGTGGAGTTTTGCAAGCTGAACCCCTTCCTCTTATCCTACGGAGTTGAACTTTTGCATGCTTGTCAAAGTCCGATGACAATGCAATTACGGTGACAGCCAGCTGATCTGATGATAGAGCCGAAAGGTGGGCAATGGAATTCCTTGACGGATAATCGTAAACTACTAGTGTTTGGGCTTATTTTAATCTGCTCGTGGTTCCGATTACGAATTTGTTTAACGCTTGTCTTGATAAATATATTTTTCAACAAAAAACTTATTCCAAAACCATCTTAGCAAGACTTTGCGTACTACGAAGAGATCAAGATGTATTTTCGTAGTCACCCATTTTGATGAAACATCCTATTATCTAAGTTGAGGCTTAGGCTACCAAACCCTGAAAACTGCGGTAAAATCCGTTTCGCAGTAACAACAAACAACATTCAACTTTAGATAACAACATTCTAAAAACCGTGGATTCGTGTTCAGAGCGAAGAGATCGAACGCTGGAGAGAAAACACCTAGCTTTAACATTAAAGGAAGCAATTTTTATTCAAAGCGGACATTATTTCAATTTGATAGAATCGAATAGAGTCCTACTAATATTATAAACGTGAAAGTTTGTGGAAATGGATGGATGGATGTTTATTATTCAAACACGCTAAAACTACTGAACGGATTTTGATGACTTTTGGTGTGTAGGTTCTTGGAAAAGGATATAAGCTACTTTTTATCCCGGGAAACCGCTGGTGCAGCGAGTCCCATACAGTACCAATAGCTATATGTACTAAAAAATTCAAATATTAACTATTATCGAAAACACCAGTAGTTTTATGAAGAGAACGTGTCTCATCATCTTATTCTTGTACGAAAGCTTCTCCTCAATCCTCGACTTTTGTTTGAAGCTTTAACCTAATGGCGAAGTTGGCTAATGGAGCAATGTTTGTCAACAGCGCAATGCATCGCCCCGCTGGGTATGGAGAGTGGCCTCATCCCCGACAAAGACATCAGCGCTAGCTCCTGCTACAACGACGGCAACGTGGCTCCGCAGAATGGAAGGTAAGCTCACCATGAGTCATGAGGTCATGATCATGTATACATTTATTTTTATATACGATGTTATGCATTTACACATGTTATCTCCACCGCCCAACTCGCGCCAATAGCATTTTTGTGGTTTTAAGTCTTCACGGCATGGGTTCGGACTTCCTTTCCTTTTGATCTTCAACACCTTTAGCACACCGACCGAAAACCGACTAAAATGACCCGTCGAATTCTGTTTTAGCCTAAGAGTTTGTTGCCGGACCTAACATGACAATGTCCAATGCTGTCACCAGTATTCGTGCCTATTGTGCACTTTTTCAGTCTTGATTTGTGTAGCGACGCAACACTATCTTAGTTATTTGAAGTTTACATAACCGACTGGTCGTGCTGCATCTATAAGCATCGCATTACAGCGACATCATCTCCAATAGAAGTTCGCGCATTAGTTGGGAACACGTTGGGAACTTTCCGCGTCGCGGTTCTCATCGCCTCAATCGTACCGAAACTTGAAACAACCAACTTTCTTTCCTCGCGAGGGTTGAAAAATAACTCGGTCAGTGAGAACTGATCCGTAAAAAGTAGGTCTTGCTTAGGGCGACTTGTCTGAACTTATAATAATGCCCTTTGTTTCATTTCGTGCTTGCCAGTTTTATGATTGTCTTCTTGGATGTATCGATAGTTTAATTTATAATGATTGATTCTATGATTTAATAAGAAAATCGTTTTGATTGGCTTGCTTCAATTTATGCAGTCGCTATACAAAATGGTAAAAGAATTTGTTTTTTTATCATCAAAGTAAAACGCAGACAAGCTATAAGTTTCGTTTTATTAATAAGCCCTCCGTGCTCAATCTGTTGCGATCGGCTGTCGAGTCGATGGCATCCGCGTAGCGCTCGGTAAGAAGCTTGCATTGTAAGCGACGAAATATCCAGAGTCCCGAGCCCGCTAGCAATCCAGTAGATGTTCTCAAGTGCCCTGCCCGATGGAAATAGTTATGATTTGTCCGAGTGCACACATGTATATCAATTTATGGTTGGTCGTTCACGCCTCATTGATTGTCGCAAGCTCGGGCGGGCGTCACGGGTCGTTGCGCGTGATGGCTGCCCATCTCGAAGTCGGATCGGTTCAGCGACTACTCGCCGAGTGACACACGATCGCTGAATGCGCTAATAACGCGGCTATTATTAACTCTGATTGGAATATGGAGGCGAGGGCCCTCCGCAAGCGTCGCTCACTGATTGAGCCTTTATTCTTGACATGACATTGAGACGTGTGAGCTGTCTCGATCTACACAGCTTATTCACGGTACTTCAGGCGTTCTCTTCAGAACGTATGATTAAACTTAAGAATCCATTTATTATTTCCACAACTTGAAAAAGATAAACTGCAAACGGTCTGGAGTTCAAAACTTGTGGCTCCTCATCATATTTTTGACGACGGTCATCCTTTACGCTGAGCTAGGGCTACATGCTTACCGCTCCAGCTTTTCCCTGTGGCTTTCGGTACACAGGTTGTGTTTATTAGTTGTTGTTCTCCCTCGTGAATGCAATATTGTGGACGATGGACCGAAACGATTAGTATTGTTAATGTACGCGTTCGTCGCGCAGGTTGAACCAGGATATAAAGGGTGGGGCGTGGTGTCCGCGCTCGCAAATCACGACGGAGTCGACAGAATGGCTGGAGGTGGACCTGCATGGTGTGCACGTGGTGACGGGCGCCGGCACGCAGGGCCGCTTCGGCAATGGACAGGGCCAGGAGTTCGCCGAGGCCTATGTGCTGGAGTACTGGCGCCCGAGGCTCGCCAAGTGGGTGCGCTATCGTATCGCCGACGGACAAGAGGTAACAAAACTATACTAATGATGGTATAATTTACAGCTTTATCCGCCCTGCAAAGCGGCTTGGACTATCGTCATAATCCTCCAAAGTTAGACATACTCGTAACTGCCCTACGTCAATTTCTAAGATAATTTTGTAAATGAATTTCCCTACTTGCTTTAACATCTATATATATAGGTCTTGATATCTTTTGTAGTAGATTCTTAGTACGGTTGCACCGTACACAGGGAGTCGAGTTCTATACCGTGTAAAATGCTCATGTTAATATCAGAAGAGTACTTTTTACCTATAAGTTATGCAAAGTGCTTTGAAGAAAGGAAATAAGAAAGTTTACAAAGGGAACGCGTAAGCTCGAGTACGAAGCGGGGCATTATGATTAAAATATACACTTAGGAAGTCAGTCCCAATAGCGCCGAACTGTGGTTAGAGACAAGTCGCTTTTGGCGACGCTGCAGCGTTGCCGTTGTATTATATATTTCGCAAAAAAACCCTATTATAGGTATAGAGGGACGGCACGTTTGTGGCGAAAAGCAGATTGATTAATAATATCATATTCGCTTGTACTGCAAAGGACCGCGGCTACACAGCCTCATGTCATGAGTCATGACTCATTTATGTTGTAAGTTATGAAAGTCTTGCCTCGATCACGTCATGCTAAGTTTAAACAAGCATTACATTCTTAAAGAATATACGCACCTTACGCACTATTCATAGTATAATAAAACTTGCAGATAATAGGGAAAATGCATGTGTTGTCGAAATTACTTTTTACGTTAGATTACTCATATAAACATTTACAAGTGATAAAATTATTATTATTATTAATTGCGTAGTTTATTTGTATTTCAATGTTTATTTTTCTTATTTTTGGAGAAACGGAAAGTAATCGCCAAACGCTTGTGTACGTGCAACCACTACCTGACGTCACGCGCATCGCTGTTTATTGGTCAATTTTTGACCTAGAGCCCGCCCTATTGGTAAAATATTGACATACACACACATGTACCATAGATGGACCAATGAGGAGATCCTAGGTCTCCACGTTTTAACGTCAAACGCAAATGGCGCGTTTATGTTGATTTAAATCGATTCAAATTTCATTTAGTTATTTTATTGACAAATGATGCAAAATGTTTAAACATCATTAATAGCATTCAGTAATTAATCGATTCATGCTTTAAAAAATACATGCATATTCCCTATTAAACCGAATAACATTTTTTCAATGTTATTTTATGTTTTTGAGTTCCTCCACCACCGCTTGCTACTCTTAATCCAAATATTAAAAGTACGCCAATTATGATCAAGCTATATGGATCGGTGACACGCTCGCTCTGCTTTGATGTGGTCGGTCGCGCGCCATCGCGGCAAGCCCCTGCAGTCGTGACCGGCGCGCATTAGTAGTCCTCCCATACTCTCCGCGCACATCCTCTGCGTGCGGCGCGACTCGCGACTAACAACCTGCACTGTAACTAGGCAATAACACGAGCATTATTATAAGCCTATGCCCTGCAGGGCAAAGGCCTCAATAACCCCGTCTTACAGCCTTATCACATTGGCGATTTTCGAGCGCTTTTACGCGACGAACACGCCGCGGCACCGGCGTGTACGCTGCAGTGCATGATAGAATATCTGCGTCTGTTCTAGTCGATCCTATCGACACCTTGTATAGCCTTGTGCAGCGCTGATCAAAAACTGTGTAATTCTTAGGGGTTTAATTATAATAGACCAGCTGCTTCAATGACATCCCCTCGCGGCTCTGTGCACAGGTGGGCGTTGTAACAGGTGCGCGGGTCGCATGGCATTGCAAGCCGCGGGCCGCAGCAATTGCCGCTCGCAGCTATTCACACATTAGCAATGGCAATATGGAAATACTGACTTCAATAATTACTTAATTTCTCACATTTCAGGGTGCACAACCAAGCAGCTTGAACCCTTACATACATTTTAATTGTTATAATTTTCTGAGCGTTCTAGTGGCTAGGTATAGTTTACTGCGCCGCATTTTCTCTCTATGTGCGCCTAGTTAATCTTTTCTCGTCCCATATAGTGGCTCTTTGACTTCCGACCTAAGCATGAACTAATTCCGCCATCCCCATTTCATAATCGGACTAGACGTATGGCAGCCGTCATCAATTTATGGTTGACATCCCTTCTGCTCGCACCAAGAGCTTCGCTTCGACCCTTATAATGCGAGCGGCCAAGGAGTGGAACTCTCTGCCAGCATCTATCTGTGTTTTCGTTTAACTATAATTTGGGGGTCTTTAAAACAAGAGTGAACAGGTTTCTTCTAGGCGAGCGCTACATCTTCGACAACAGATGAGATAGCAGTCAAACTACCCTAGTCAAACTACCCAAGTCGCAACCCTATAATAAATAAAAACAGATTTTTATCTACGCGAGTCTAAACTTCGTTTAAGTGTTGTTTTGTGGTGCTGTCCGCCAGTATGTGGGCCTCAGTTCTGGATATATCTTTGGGTTCTCTGGAGTTAACATAAATAAATCCTGGTCCCTGACTAGGATTCCTTAAATAACAGGAACTACAAAGCAATGGTCCCACAATACCCGGACTCAAATGACACTTGCGTTCGTTTTTTCTGTATATATTGCACAAACATTTAGGTATCTCGCAGCAGGAATCGAAACTGCAACGTCCAGGGTACATGAGACCTGCCCAAACACTATACCAATGACGCTATCGGCAGAGTTGGTTTTAATCTTTATTCTGGTATGTTGACGTCTGCCGACGCTTTCCAGATCCTGGCTGGTAACAAGAACACTTATCTGGAGCAGAAGAACCACCTGGCGCCTCCAATCTGGGCGTCTAAGGTGCGCTTCATCCCATACAGCTCGCATCGGCGCACTGTCTGCATGCGGGTCGAGCTCTATGGATGTCCGTGGAACGGTGAGTCTTTGAAACTGCTACGAATTCTTACTTAATTCACATCACTGTATTGAACTGTGTAATTTATATTACCTAGTCGTTAAACTTATAGGTATTAAATTATTTTAATTTTGCCTAAAACAATTTAATGCTAAGAAGTATTTTATTTAGTTGCGATAACGAATGGAATTTAGCCCCTAATAGTGTTAGGTACTGAAATAAATACTTATAAATAATAGTGATTTGACATTTAAACATCGAATCGTTTTTATAGATGGTTTTTTTTTACCGACCTAAAGACGGAGGATGTTCTCAAGACGCGTATATTTTTTATATACATAAACATAATAACACAAACATAAACATAGTTATACTTTTACAGTGTAGTCAGATTTTGATATTTCTTTTTTTGTTTGGTAGGTCATACTTCACAGGTGGTCCCATATAAATTATATCGAAATTGATTCAATGTTTTTGAAAAAGTCTACAAAAACAAAAAATACAGACAGTTTTAAAGTCGGCATTTTTTTCTAAAATTTATTATTGAATGTTATGACGAGTGCCTGATTAGATATTTTCTCATTTGACTAGGTATTTACAGGGCCTAATTGTACTGCTGCATACTCTCAACCCAATTTGAAGTAAGTAAGATGTGTCCAAACACAATTTCGTATTCTGACGCGCACGCTATCTCTAAACTTCTCTTCTTTATAGAATCCGTATTTGGCATGACTATCTAACTGTCACTTGTGACATAAGTCTAGGTAATTAATTATTATATTATATTGGTGTTTGTCTAGGTGTTTGAAACATTAAATGTAATATCAATCAATCAATCAAAAGTTCTTTATTCAATTTTGTCGTTACAGACGCACTTATGAACGTCAATTATTACAATGACTCTACCACCGTATCGGAAAAAGAACCACTACTTAGAAGATACGGCAAGAAACTGAGGGACATATTTTTTAGAACTTTTGTTACAATATTTTATGTTTGTTTTTGACAATATGATTTTTCTTATGTGCCAGTTGGCTACTTGGTAGAAGCGGAATGTTCCATATCCAATAATATCTATTGTACACAATACCTTTATGAATAAATGAATTATGAATTAAAAATACTTAATTTTAGTGCCGTCAAACGTAATCAATTTAGATAACGCGGAAACTAGAATACCAAATTATCCATCCATCTTAGGCCACATCGTCGTTTCACATCAGGCCAGATAGAAGCCAAACATAGATCTATTAAGCGTAAAAAAAATATTATTTAATTTTAAATAATTTATTGTTCAATTTAGGTTTATAGAATGCAACAGAATCGACCCTACAGTACGCATTAAATACGGATAAAAATTTAAATCGAGTAAACTTTGTACGGGATGAACACAGGGTACTCGTAAGGGGAACGTAAGCCCACGCAACGCAGTACAGCTGACCCAGCAAATCCGCAATTTTATTCAATTTCGGTTATCGCAATAAAAATGGAAAGCGCTCAGTTACGACCTCAGCAACTGTTTGTGATTCCTTTTTAATTGCCATCGATTTGAATACAATGTGAAAACTCCGCGCTGCAAACATAAGTAAGCCATGGCCACACGACCAGCCATAGCTTCAAGCCATTAAATTACCGTTTGCGACTAAATACCGCCTCATGTCCATATATATCGCCATACCCGTTTCCATGAAATCTGGGTGCACGAGAGTGCCCCCGCCAAGTCTCGAGAAAACCTTAGAATAAATTTAATAATAGTATGCTTAACCGACTGAATAGGCGACCGTATCGAAGCAATGACACCTTTTACGTTTTATGTATATCAGAGAATTTTTTTTCGTTAACGAAAGTTTAATGTACCCTCCAAATGAAAAGTATATTTTAGTTAACTAAATATCTCGTAGTAGGTCTCTCGTATGTGGGAGGCCGTTTGGGTAGGTACCAAAGCTTTGCCAGTTATTCTGCCGCTAAGCAGTAGTGCGCAAGCATTACTGTGTTCCGTTTTTAAGGGCATTGTAGCCAGCGAAATTACTGGACATATGAGACTTAAAATCTGATGTCTCGGGGTGATGCAATGAGCGCAACGCAGTGCTACGCAGTGCTTTTTATGGTATTAAAATCTGGGTCGCACTGCAATTGTCATGGACAGGCGTGGCGCTTACCATCAGGCAAACTATTTCTCCATCTCATTACTCAATTCCATAAAAAAAAATGAAAAGTACCATTTTCGTTCTTTTGTCGTTGCCAGCGAAATTACTGGGCATTATGAGACTTAACAGCTAATTGTCTCAGGGTGACGAGCGCAGTGCAGCGCCGTGCAGGATTTCGCAAAACAAAATTCTGGGTGGTGCTGTTATTGTTATGGGCTGGCGTATTGCTTACCATCAGGCAAACGACCAGCTCGTCTCGTCATTCAGTTACATAAAAAAAACTATCAATAAAATCTCAATTATGTTTTTTATTAAAACAATCGTCGAGACTTGGCTCCTTGTTGCAGAACTCTTTTTATTTAGATGCCATTTACTCATGCTTTTAAAAATTTTACGAACAACGAATAAAATATAAGCTTTAGTCACGAACGTTCCCGGAAAAGTGAAGTTACATTAACCGTCTCTGTTCTAATCTTCGCGGCCTGAAATACAGGGTAACAAACTGACAGCTTGAAGCTGTCTTTACTGACGGCTTCTGAGCTGTTCTATTTAGCACTGATTCGGCGTGAACCCGTTGGTTCTAAACGGCGTATATGGGACTTCATGTTGTCTCAAATTCGAGTTGACATGTTCGCGTATGTATTAACTGTGGCGTTTAGCTGTTTGCGAACTTAAACATGATAATTTACGGAAGAATTCTTTAGCATGCCTATTGTAGGCCTGATGTAAATAAGCTATTACCAGCTGCATTAGAATGTCGCGCGCACCGCCGCGCTTCGCAGTTGCAGTAACCGGCGCCGGCGAGCCTCAGCTGCGTACCCCCCGGGCTTCACCGCCCACCCCTCCCCCGTCTAATAGAAAATTCTACGAACCCGCTATCGAGTCTGCATGCAACTTATTATCGGAAAAAAGCAGCAAATTACCAGAGTTAATGATACGGCTACGTGTTTCAGCGCATTTGATTTAGCGTTTTTATGCAAATTTTCATGTGCGCGCAGTGGACGGAGTAATTACAGTCCCTACTGTACTACGCCACTAACAGGCCAGCGCGGCATGCGGCACCATCGGTGGGCGCATGTCATAGACCAAATGCATATATTAGTATGTTTACTTGCCTTTTCACGCCCCGCCACCCCTCTCGTGCCGCCCGTGACACTTGCCACTTCATTATAAATGAAAGTTGGCACATTTCGTTTCATAGAGCCCTTTAATTTACCATGCCATTATATATTTACATCCTTGTTTCTAATTTAAATCGAGGAATAAATATTTATGGGAAATTGTTTTAGCTCAAGTATGTATTTACTGTCATAATTTACTGGAGAGAGTCGGGAAAGGCAACATGTGCCGCGTAGAACGATTGGTTATTTATTATTCTGAGACAGCTAATTTGTCTCTAACCGACGGCGGCGGGGGCATAGGAAACGAGCGTTACTTGAGCGATACTTGAGACTGAGACTTGCGACACAATTTGCGGAGATACTGATGCCGCATTCAATGTGTTTATCTTGTGCCACACCATGCGAACGATCCGTCGCGCCTTGAACGACTATCTGTGGTGTTGATTGAGATTAGCCGAAATTATCTCGGTACTCATTTAAATCCTCGCTGTGACAAACTATGTATGTATGTATGTGACAAACTACGGCAAGTTATATGTTCATTTATAATCCTTTACAACAAAGCGTAATTTAAAGTGTAGCGTAACATTCCCACTGCTGGGACTCGGACATTCCCTCATAGAGAGAATATGGGCCATAATCCACCACGCTGGCCCAGTGCGGGTTGGTAGATGTCACATGTCCTTGAATTTTTGTGATAAATTCTTGGACATGCCGGTTTCCTCACGAGAAAGTCAGTAGTGCGGGACAAGCTCGGGTGCGACGGATCAAAAATCGCACATACCGCACTGAGCCACACTCGCTCTATAAGTTTACGTAAAAGTCATCGTTATTACCATGCCTTCAATAGAGTCATCTTCTCTTAACGCTGTGGCTGCTGCGTGCAAGCTATGTTTTGATTGAGCGCTAATACTTGATCGTCAGGTGTAGGAAAGTTATTCAAGCAATTCGTAAATAACTGAATGGGAGGGACCGGTTCGCCGGAGGGCGTGAGGCGCGCGGGTCGGGGGGAAATGTCCGCGTACTGAATATAAATAAAACGCAATCGGCGCACATTACCACTTTTGCGTAAATAATGCACTTGTTATTCCCCCGACGGCACTTCTGTCACCGCCATCAGCGTCGCCGCTGCATTTGGACCCTGGACGAATATGAAATTGAAATACAGGGAGGCTAGCGAATTTTTAAATTAAATTGCTAGGAGAATAGCAAAGGCCGTCGTTATTCCAGGAATTCTCATAAAAGATAAAATATTAACAAAAATAAACGCCAGTTTGTCAAAATAAATATGATAGTATATTCTTTTTAGCATCGGCAATATGGATTTAGGTCATCTATACATATAATAAAATCGTAGAACCCAATAAATCTGTACATGGAAGATATTCGAAAAAAAAAAACCAGCAGAGCGACTTAAAATGAGTAACTAAAAATATTAAAACAATTTTTAAAATTTTTGTTTGTTTTTTTGGACTTCTATAACTTAAGAACCACTAATAGGATTTTGATGGTTTCCGAATATGCTTAACTGAACCCTGATTCTAAAATAGGCTATCAAAATTTTGAAAAATCTATTTATGGGGGGGGGGATTAATGGGGGGTGAAGTTTGTATGGAAAAAAGTTACTAGATTGTCTTAGAACCTTGAAACTCAGATTAAATACTTAAAATTACTAATTAATAAATACGGGTTCGAGCATTTTTCAAAATTCAGCTTCTTTAAGCGATGACGACAGAAAATAGATAAAATTAGTCTAACTTTGAAACGCTGTGTAGACTACGAAAATGAATGAAACACATAGGTCTAAAATTATAATTACATAAAAAATATCATGGTAGAAATATAATTTCAGCGTTTTTAGGAAATCTTACAAAATAACTTGGGATCTTTACACGAAAGAAACTGTAATTATTTCAACACTTGAAAATTAGTTTATGCAATAGAAAGAAGATGGCGTTAAAATTATAATTACATGAAAAAATATCATGGTAGAAATATAATTTCAGCGTTTTTTTTTCAACACTTGAAAATTAGTTTACCTAAAAAAGAAAAGAGATAGAAAAGTAGATGATACCTCCATATTCCACCCTGTATATAATCAATGCATTTTCGCCGCGGTCCCGGCATGAGCTCTACAACGAATTTGCATTAAAATCACACCTGATAAACTATTTTGATACACGGGAAATGCTCTGTTCGATATTATTCACTTGTGTTGCTTTACACTTATTAAAAACCCTCGAAGGTTTTATTTATATATTTTATACGTATCATTAGCTGCGCCCTGCGGTTTCACCCGCGGTTTCCCGGGATAAAAAGTAGCCTATGTGTTATTCTGATGTGTAAGCTATATTATATATTATTGTAAAGTTTCATCAAAATCCATTGTAGTTTTTGCGTGAAAGAGTAACAAACATACATCCACATTCTTACAAATTTTCGCGTTTATAATATTAGTAGGATTATGAAATAGTGTTATGGTATTTATTATTAACATGACACTAATAATCCGTAAGTAATAGTTAGTTTTCTTTGCTAATAATGAAGTTTTAGAAGTATATAAAATATTAACAGAGCGAATAAGGTAAGTATACCATCGATCAATCGGAGTAGAGAGCGTATATAGACGCACAAGATGCTTTTGTTTCGCAAAAAAAGAACATTCGCGTACAATTGTCAACATACAATTATACGTTTTATCAAACAAAAAACCGACTTAAATGTATCTTTGAAAACAAGGTCAAATATCGATGAAATTTATATGGGACCACTTCGTGGCTATACTGAACCCAACGCAAAAATAATTTAAGAACTTTCACTCTACGGTTGGTTGCTTAAAAATATAGAATTACCAACGAACGAACGAACTCTTCATCAGATTATTTGACCTCACGTCATCTCACACCTTAAAAGTTTCAATTACTTGTAAGTATCTCATGAGATACAATTTCTTTTGTTATATAATATAATTCATTTTATAAAAAAGATAGACTTCAATTCTGTTGCATCTTTGAAGTCCAAGGTTGAGGATGAAATTTATATGGGACCACTTCGTAGCTATACTGAACCCAACGCAAAAATAATTTTCCAAATCAGTTCATTCGTTCAAGAATTTTGCAAATCAGTTCATTCGTTTAAGAATTTTGCAAATCGGTTCATAAATGATGGAGTTCCGAGGTAACAAACATAAAAAAAGTACAATCGAATAGAGAACCTTCTCCTTTTTTGACTTTGAAAAATAGACTTCAATTCTGATGTATCTTCGAAGTCCAAGGTCGAATGTCGATAAAATTTATTGTTTTATTATTTATTGTTGTATTTATTGGGGCCACCTTGTAGATATAATGAACCCAATAATTTTCCAAATCGGTTTATAAATGAAGCAACTCTTAGGTAACAAACATAAAAAAATGCAATCTAATAGTGAACCTCCACCATTTTTGAAGTCGTTTAAAAACAACTGTATATACTGAAATGTCTAAAATACGATAAGTTTTTGATGTCCGCTGTGGGAACGGGCGAGCGTCGAACAACTTCCCGATTCCCAGTGCTGTGCCGCTACGGTCTATTCAATCACGTAAAGTCTTCCTTGTAGCAAAACACCTGTATCTTGTCGGTAATTAATGAAAAAACTTCCCCTCGATGCAAATCCTGTAACACTCGAGATGTATATGTCGCAGTAAGATAGATGAAGCCGTAATATAGTTATATCCCTAGGGATATAATTATATACCGTAGCATAGCTATACGAAAGCGATTCATTACTATCTCACTAGGAATATAGTTATAAAACCGTCCAAGTTTAGTGATATAATTATATTACTAGATTAAGTTCAGTGTTATAAATATATTACTTGATTAAGCTTAGTGAAATAGAAATCTACCATATATAATTAAATAAAACAATATTATATTGGTTTTATCTTTATTAAAAATCAACTTTATATATCCTGCAGTTAGTTACAATACATTAAAGAATTTCATAATGAATACCTATTTTATGAATATTACATATTCGCGGCATTGGGGTGGCCCAAGGGCCACCCCCGCCGCACCCTAACCTACCGAGGGCTACCCCTTATACGTTTGAGTGTTAAAAAAAGACTGCGCCGCACACTCCGAAAGCTATTTCACTAAACTTAATCTAGTAATATAAGTATGTCACTAAACTTGGACGGTTTTATAACTATATTCCTAGTGAGATAGTAATGAATCGCTTTCGTATAACCATGTTACGGTATATAATTATATCCCTAGGGATATAACTATATTACGTCTTCATCTATCTTACTACGACATATATAATAGATTGTAGCGGGCAGGATCGACGCTGCACATCTGTTAGACTTAGGAACTTTATCAGACAGAGTTGAGCGTTTCTTAAGTCGTATTCGCACTATTAACACGTGTCGTGTCGTGACGTACCAGTGGGTACATCAGAAGCCTATCGGATTTATATATTTACAAGATTTTATTTAACTTGCAATGTTTTTTTTATTTATTTATTTGGGTTAAATATGATAAAATCTCATATACCACTGAGGTGCGGGTTCGATTCCCGCGACGGGACAAATATTTCGTGTCTGGGTGTCGTGGGACCATGGTCCTCATAAAACCTGGTTCCCTAGATACAGGGAATCCTAGTTAGGGGCCAGGATCAAGGTATGTGATCGTTGGGCGTAAAAAAATCTTTCAAGTTGAATCACTATCTACGGAGTTGAAATTTTGCATACTTGTCAAAGTCCGGTGACAATGCAATATTATGGTGACAGCCAGCTGATCTGATGATGGAGCCGGAAGGTGGGCAATGAGACACCTTGATTGATAATCGCAAACTACTTGTGTTTGGGTTCACTTTAATCTGCTCGCTGTTCCGATTACGAATTTGTTTAAATTTTGTTTTGTTAAATATATTTTTCAACAAATATCTCGTTTGTATAGTAGAAATGTATTAATAGTGTGAATCCGGCTTTAGTTTGATAATTGTGCTAAAAATAATGGCAATTTCCTTCTTTTTAAAGATAAATTAGTTAAATCACGTAAATAGGTCTGATAAAAACTTTGTTGGCACTTTGTAACTAGTCGTTGAAGACTGTTTTACTAACAAATCGTAAGCCTAGATAGACATTTTGTTGTACAAAACTATAAAACAATGAATTTATTATAGCTTTGTTACAAAACAAAATAAATGTGTTATGAAAAACGATGTTTCTACCTTTATGGGAATTAAGGTACAGACATTGTTTCTTTGAAGCAACCTCTTAGGGCGGTGTAAGTGCCTACGATCCTACTCCACGGGTCCTTACCGCCGGCTTTTATTACTAATAAGCTTAGAGCAATTAACAAGTCTTTAAATCTGTCGAACGGCCGCTGGTTGATGGCTATGCCCTAGTCAGGTGCACACTGACTAGAGGGACTAGGCGCCTCACTCGACGTTTTACTACTTTGAGACGTTTGACGTAAATTAGACTCTAGACATTTAATAAAACAGCTAGGACGCACGTAGTTTGTCGAATTAGTCGATCTAGGTTTCGAGTATGTCCGATGCTCTTCATCAGGGACGAGTTTGGTTCATTATAAATATATAATAAAACGGCTAGGACTCACTTAATTTGTCGGATTAGTCGACCTTGGTTTCGAGCATGTCCGATGCTCTTCATCAGGGACGAGTTTGGTTCATTATAAATATTTAATAAAACGGCTAAGACTCACTTAGTTTGTCGGATTAGTCGACCTTGGTTTTGGGAATGTCCGATACTCTTCATCAGGGGCGAGTTTGATTCATTATAAATATTTAATTAAACGGCTAGGACGCACGTACTTTGTCGGATCAGTCGGCCTTCGTTTTTAGCATGTCCGATGCTCTTCATCAGGGGCGATGAAGAGCATCATAATAATTTATTGAATACCAAACACACAGGAAAAACAATAGTTAACAAAGTTAATAAACAGTGGGTACAAATGGGCGGCCTTATCGCTATGCGCAATATTATATTAATTATTATTTTCTTTCCATTTTGTATATTATTTTTATGATGACAAAGCTTTGCACTTACCAACTTAGCAACTTCCACTTTTCTATAAAGTGGGTATAATATTATTTCTTCAAATAAATTTTCCATTTGTTCAGTAATAAACTTCGAGTGGGTGTGGATCGCCTACTCGGCGAGTTATTGTTGATGTTGCCTCCATATACAGCTGTTATTTTAATGTACCTACATCCATTTCCACTAGCTATGTTCTTTGCTCCATTTAGTTTACAATTTCATAAAAGTAACAGTTACTTCCCAAAACAAGGAAAAGGCCTAAGTAAAGAATGTATATTGTTTGTCCAGTGGGCATCCTGTCGTACTCAATGCCGCAAGGCGACAAGCGCAGCAACGGGGTGGAACTGTCTGATGTGACGTACGACGGGTCGTGGAGCGGGGGACAGCTTCGCGGGGGGCTGGGTCAGCTGGTGGATGGCACGTTCGGGGGCGACGAGATCCGGGAGGCCGCGCGCGCCTCCGCCTGGGTCGGCTGGCGGAACGACTCGCGGTCCGGCCTCCCGCCCACGCTGCTCTTCGAGTTCGACAAAGTGAGGGAGTTCAGCGCCGTGCATATCTACTGCAACAACAAGTTCATGCGGGATGTGCAGGTCAGTTTCTCTTCAGTTCACCTCCGGGCTTTGTCAACAAGTTAATGTTTAACTATCTTACCGTTCATGACAAGGTCGCCGACAGAGCTGCAGACTTCTGGCAGATAGTAACAATGCACCGATAGGTTCAATGTATTTTTATGAAAAGTTTTGAATCAGTGTTACGATGCGGTTGCGGCAGAATTGCTGCTGCTGTCTGCAGTCTGCAGCGTTGCTCGTAATTACATGTACTTTACATTTCCTGCAGTTTCGTTTTGACTGCTTCTGACACAAAGTAAGGTTTCCTATATAAGTTCATCTCCCGTACCCAGGTGTTCTCCGAGGCGATCATCTCGTTCAGCATCGGCGGGCGGCAGTTTCAAGACGAGCCAATCCGCTACTCGCACGTCGGCGACAACATCTTTGAGAGTTCCCGCAATGTGTCCATAAAGCTGCACCACCGCATCGGGCGCTGGGTGCGCATTGAGCTGCGATTCGCGGCGCGGTGGATACTCGTCAGCGAGGTGGTGTTTGACTCCGACGTGGCTCAGGGAAACCACACGCCTGAGAGCCAGAAGCCGGTGGTGAAAGAGAAGGGGGTGGCGGGCGGGGGAACGGTCCCTGAAGCACCGATGAGCACGGCCCGCCGCGAGGACCCTCTTTACGTGGCGATTGTTGTGGGTGTCCTCACTGCGCTCGTCATCTTGCTAGCTGTGGCGGTGTTCCTAGTGGTGCATCGCCACAGACACCGCAAGTGCTTCGCATCGCCGCTCGCCAAATCCACCGTCTCCAGCCACCAGCGCACTATCGATAACTACAGGTACGTTGGTAGGTCTGAAGGGTCTCACTATCACGCCATCATGTAAATGCCATGGTGTGCAGCTAAAGTCTAACTGCGATTGTAAAATTTTGAAATCAAATTTTGATGTTGAATCAAATATGAGTTTTTTGACACATCTATAGCCCTACGCCATGGTATATTGACATGCATTCCCAGTGAAATGATGGACAATGCAATTCATTCCAGCCGACGTAATCCGTTGCCCGCGTCATACTAAAACTGAGTTGAATTGTTTGGCTTTTTTTACGCTTAATAGATCTATGTTTGGCCACTATCTCCTCTGATGTGAAGCGATGATGTGGCCTAACATAGAGCACATAGATCTAGAGAGAGAGAGACGGCAGTTGAGCGGCTGCTCAGACCCGTCTCCCAGATAGTTCACCGAACATCATCCCGAAACATCACTATGTCGCTTGACGGCATGGCTTTGTTCGGTGGGTGGTATTACAACCACGGCCAGAGCCTACCACTCCAAAGCGCGTAAGCGGGTTTCATCATGGTGTTTTCCTTTATCGTTTTAGAGCGAGCGCGCATAATCTGCACTTAACTATAAGTCATTGGTGCAGGGCATAGTCGGGATTCGAACCCAGGTGCGTCGGATCGAAAGGCGCACGAGTTACCGCTGAGCCACACTCGCTCACAACGCTTCATAACAAATGGCACGATCGTGACTTGAGTTTTCTTTCCATTTTGATATTGGTGTTGACTACATTCCTCATGTTTACAGCGCGTGCGGAACATCTACTCTACCCGAGAGCAAGACAGTGCTATGCGGCGGCGTCCTTGATGTGAAATCTGTGGAATACCAGGAGCCGTACCAGGCGTTGAAGTGCTCTCCATACTTCTCCTACTCCACTGTGCTGCTAGAAATGAAGCATTTCGACGACTCGGGCGCCGCGCTGTCCGGTCAGTCACCACCTTACCACTCCACACCACACCTTACCACCACATCTGAATACCACCCAATTATAAAATAGGGTATATGACAAGTGTAAACAATTAGAAGCTTTTCAATGTCATTAGAAGTAGACATTACATAATGGTAAAACTTATTTTTAAGTTTTTTTTTTTTTTGTTATGTTTTCTGGTGGAGAAACAATAAAGAGTTATCTAATCTTATCTAATCTAATGATAAAATGTAATAACAGAATCGTAAGTAGTTGAAAAATAAAAAAGGTGTGTTTTTAGCTATTTAAAATTTAAGTGTTACAATGAAATGGCCATAGCTGGAACGTGACGTCACAGTCTGGCAACTGCATACAAGATAAAATAAGCTAAATACAAAAGAAGTTTTGTTAGAAAGGGACAAGAGCCGGAGTGGCCCCACCACTGACCAATACCATCCTTAGTCCTTACTAATATTATAAACGCGAAAGTTTGTATGTATCGATGTTTGTTACTCTTTCACGTTGCAACGGCTAATCGGATTGAAATTTAGTATGGAGATAGCTTATACCCTGGATTAACACATAGACTACTTTTATCCCGGGAAATCGCGGGTGAAGCCGCAGGGCGCAGCTAGTTTACAATGTTAACAATACATTTCGCTTATGGCTTTGACTGTATAAATAGAATACCTAAAATTAGTAAAAGAGCTTCACCTACTCCGAAAAATCGATATCTGTCTATATCATTTTCACAAGTTTTTTATTACTTTTTATTGGTATGTTTGACCACGATCTCACTTGATGGTAAGCGATGTGGTCTAAGATTTAACACGCTTGCCTAGAAGATACCTGTTCACTCTCGATTTGAGTGTTAAGGAACTTTGTGATGATAAAAGCCTTGCCTGCCCAAGTGAATAATAATGTTATTTAACCGTCGAAGAATAACATTGGTTGTAGATTGATAATGTTATCACACGCAGAGTATAGAGCTTTTATAGGTATACGTGACTTACGGCGCGTGCGCCGATTACGGCACTATATGCATTGTGGGCATATTGAGCGGCCGTCACCTAGCAGCCGTAGTCTTACACCCTTATTCATAAACAATACTCGCCGAAACACTTTGTTAAGTATCACTAAAACCATACTGAACTCATTTGCACGTTTGCGTTTATTATGGAGTTGTGTGTAATCAAATAGCATTATCTGGTTCTTTGAAACCAAACGAACCAGAGTGACTGACATAGCTTAAAGAATAAGCAAGCTGAAGTGGGCCACATTTGTCCAAGAACCGATAACCGATGGGGTAAACGGGTTCTAGAGTGGAGACCACGTTTAGGCAAACGTAGTGTAGGACAGCCTCCGGCTAGGTGGAGCGACCTGCGCAAAGTAGCTGGCAGCAATTACATGAAAGCCGAAGATCGGGCTCAGTGGCATGCATTGGGCGAGGCCTATGTGCAGCAGTGGACTAATACGGGCTGTTCTTGATGATGAATAGCATTATGATGGTTGTTGCGTTGTTCCAGCAGACAGCTCTAACTATGAGTATGCGGTGCCGGAACTGAGCTCGGCGCCGCTGCTGTCGGAGCGGCGCGCTCGGCTCGACTCGCTTTCAGACCGCGCCGGCGACGTCTCTCACCACGACCTCAGCTCGCTCTCTTCGAAGCACAGCGGACGGGTCAGTATAACTCGCACACATTCTTCCATTGAACACCGTATCACACAGTCATACTTGCAGGGCGGGTCAGTATAACTCACACACATTCTCCCACTCAACGACATATTACTCATACTTGCAGGGCGGGTCAGTATAACTCACACACATTCTCCCACTCAACGACATATTACTCATACTTGCAGGGCGGGTCAGTATAACTCACACACATTCTCCCACTCAACAACATATTACTCATACTTGCAGGGCGGGTCAGTATAACTCACACACATTCTCCCACTCAACAACATATTACTCATACTTGCAGGGCGGGTTAGTATAACTCACACACAGTCTCCCACTCAACAACATATTACTCATACTTGCAAGGTCGGGTCAGTATAACTCGCACACATTCTTCCATTGAACACCGTATCACACAGTCATACTTGCAGGGCGGGTCAGTATAACTCACACACATTCTCCCACTCAACGACATATTACTCATACTTGCAGGGCGGGTCAGTATAACTCACACACATTCTCCCACTCAACAACATATTACTCATACTTGCAGGGCGGGTCAGTATAACTCACACACATTCTCCCACTCAACAACATATTACTCATACTTGCAGGGCGGGTTAGTATAACTCACACACAGTCTCCCACTCAACGACATATTACTCATACTTGCAAGGTCGGGTCAGTATAACTCGCACACATTCTTCCATTGAACACCGTATCACACAGTCATACTTGCAGGGCGGGTCAGTATAACTCACACACATTCTCCCACTCAACGACATATTACTCATACTTGCAGGGCGGGTCAGTATAACTCACACACATTCTCCCACTCAACGACATATTACTCATACTTGCAGGGCGGGTCAGTATAACTCACACACATTCTCCCACTCAACAACATATTACTCATACTTGCAGGGCGGGTCAGTATAACTCACACACATTCTCTCACTCAACAACATATTACTCATACTTGCAAGGTCGGGTCAGTATAACTCGCACACATTCTTCCATTGAACACCGTATCACACAGTCATACTTGCAGGGCGGGTCAGTATAACTCGCACACATTCTCCCACTCAACAACATATTACTCATACTTGCAAGGTCGGGTCAGTATAACTCACACACATTCTCCCACTCAACAACATATTACTCATACTTGCAAGGTCGGGTCAGTATAACTCGCACACATTCTCCCACTCAACAACATATTACTCATACTTGCAGGGCGGGTCAGTATAACTCACACACATTCTCCCACTCAACAACATATTACTCATACTTGCAGGGCGGGTCAGTATAACTCACACTTTCTCCAATTGAACACCCTATAACACACTCATACATGTAGGATGGGACCATAGCGTTTTTTTCTGCACACGAACTCGAAATAAAAAATGATAAAAAAATTATATTGACGCGGAATTTAAACTGTTTGTTCTAACATATTTTAAACTTATTATAATACATAACTTTCTCGCCATTCAAAGTAAAACGCAGAGAGGATACTCTCAACTTAAACACTGCTTTTCATTTCGGATCATTAATCGTCATATGTCTTATATAAATGTTCAACTATTATTTCGTTAGTTATTAAAGTAGTACCTCATTGCAGTCACAGAGCCAGCAGCAAGTGGTGTCGGAGTTGAAGCGGCGACTGGAGACGGCGTCAGTAATCGAGTTCCCGCGGCATCGCCTGCGCATGATCGCCAAGCTGGCAGAGGGCGCTTTCGGCACGGTACGTTATAATAATGTGTGTAATATGAGGGTGTGTGCGCACACTCTACTATAGTAATGAGTGTAATGTGAGGGTGTGTTGTGTACGCACATCCTGCTATAATATGTGCGCCACCCTACTACAATAATGTGTCAAAATGTTATTGATTGTGCGCATACCTTGAATACAATATGTGTAATGTGAAGGTGAGTACGCCCCTCTACTACAATAATGTATGAAATGTGAGGGTTCTATTTTTCTAGTTATTGGCTTCCGTTTGACCACTATGTCACCTGATGGTAAGCGACGATGTGGTCTAAGATGTAACACGCTTACCTAGAAGATACCTGTTCACTCTCGATTTGAAGACCCCCAGGTTGTAGTTGTCAGGAAACACAGACGTTGGCAATGCGTTCCACTCCTTGGCTGTTCGTAAGATTAACATGGAAAGAAAACGCTTTGTTCGTACAGGAGGGATGTCCACCATGTACGTTCGGCCGTGCGTACTTATATCTAATCGTATTTTATATTAGAGAAAACTTTTAATTGGCGTTCCACCATATCTTTTATACCTATTTCTGTACATAGCCGTAAATTAAAAAAATAAATAAAAAAAATGTCACATTTCTCACATTTTATTTTATTTTACATAATTAATTTACGGAATAAAACAAAAACCGACTTCAATGTATCTTCGAAGTCCAAGGTCACATATCGATGAAATTTATATGGGACCACTTCGTAGCTATACTGAACCCGACGCAAAAAGAATTTTTAAATCGGTTCATAAGTGACGGAGTTCTGAGGTAACAAACATAAAAAGAAAAATACAATCGAACAGAGAACCTCCACCTTTTTTGAAGTCGGTTAAAAATAAAATTTACAGCTAGGCACAGAAATAGATATAAAAGATGTGATGGAACGCCAATTAAAAGTATTGTAGCAGGATATGCGTATATCTTGCTATAATAATAAGTGCAATATGAAGGTGCGCCACCCTATTACAATAATGTGTAATGTGCGTATGTGTGCGTAGGTATACGTAGCGGAAGCAGACGGCGTGCCGGAGTACGAAGGCGGCGTGTGCGCAGACAAACGTCTCGTGGCCGTCAAGTTCCTCAGCCACAACGCCTCGCTCAAGGAGAGGTATATCATGTATGATCCGTTGCTAGCAGGCCCCTTTCCGCTGTCTCTTCTATTGGCGACGGAACTAAGCGAATAAAGCATATCGCACCTTCGGTGCAACAAAGTCACAAATAGCCAAAACTGCAAAATTGAGTTAAGTATGCCAAATTGTCTTAGAGCCATGCCTATATCGGGCCAACAAAAACACCCGCGAAAGTATCGCAAAAATCTACTAAATGGCGTAAGTGCCTTTGTGGTTATTGGTGCATTTTTCCATTCGTTTTGGGCCAACAAAGTTTGATTAGACAGTTGTGCCCCCGCGCCTGCGAGATTATGACGTGCGTTGGAGCTAAAGCGACACAAATGATGTAGACGAGTGCAAAAAGCCTGACTGAAATGCCTAAATAATAAGGCATAACTAAAAAAACATTTAACTAAATAATTCCTGGTGCAACAAAGTCACAATTCAGGACACTTTTTTTGTTTTGCATTTTATTAGAATAATTTTAGTAATTTGAATTAAACTTTGGCATGAAACTATAGAAAACACAATAAAGCATCAATTTTATAAAGATTTTAATCCTACTACAATAAGACATCCAGTAATAAGGCTTAAATGCGAAAAAAATCTTCAAAGTCCTCTCCTGTAAAATTCAAAACTGAGCTGTTGTGACTTTGTAGCACCGAAGGTGCGATATATACTCGTACTATCAATATCTAACGCGCTCGAGAATTTTCATAATGACTGTTTAAAAAAGTATTGAAAATCTGTTAGTGCTTCCCCCTCATGTGAAAACCCTTTCACTTGAGCGTCGTGGGGACCTATTAGATTATGAAGATAAGATGGTTTAAAGAAATAAAGGTTATATGATATATGTATGGGTATATAACATGTAACCTTTATTTCTTTAAACATATTAAATCCCAATTTAACATCGTGGACTTTCTACTAGTTTGGCTAGAATATTGAAGATACAAGTCAATAATAAAGCTTTTTTTTCTCCTTCATCATCATCATCATCAGCCCATCACGTTCCCACTGCTGGGACAGGGGCCTTCTCTCATAGAGAGAGAATGGGCCATAATCCACCACGCTGGCCCAGTGCGGGTTGGTGGATGTCACATGTCCTTGACATTTTGTGGAAAAGTGTGTTTTTCTCCTTGTTTTCCGTGAAAAAAATGTTTGGTCATTATATAAATATTTATTAGAATAGAAGATTTTTTTCAAATTCCAAAAATGTTGTTTTTGTCCGTTTGGAAAACGATAGATGGATTTCTAATAACAAATTGTTCTATCTCTAACGGTTAGGGCAGTTCTCATGGGATCCCTGTTTAAGAATCGTAATTAATCGCCCTGCTTGGCATGGCTTCGGTGATCGTGTGGTTTTTTATGGAACTTATTGATGAGACGAGCAAGCCGTTCGCCTGATGGTAGCGCCACGCCTGCCCGTAACAATTGCAGTGCCACCCAAAACTTTTAATAGCAAAAAAAGCACAGTGTAGCACTGCATTACGCTCATCACCCCGGGACACCAGATATTTAATCTCATATGCCCAGTAATTTCGCAGTATTTTCCCAGTATTTTATATAAAAACCGGTATTGGAGATTGTCAGTTAAATAAACAGATTTTAGCTGTCGTCCATTGCGGTTGAAACGGAGCGCTAAACCAAAATTTATGCTTATTAAATCTTTGCTTATTTATACATTGCTTTTTATTGAAAGGGGATGTGGCTCGTTGTAATTGTAATAGAGAACAGCAGGCACATGATCTAACTAGTCGCTTTTGTAGAAACTCAAGTCGAATTTTATTTATTTATTTATAAGGAACTACAAACAGTACTAACAATATGGTCTAAACATTATCAGTAGTACAAAACACCCTTATTTATTATAAGATAATGCTAAAGTTAACAAATGTTAGAGCCACACCGTAGTTCACGAGTTAACAGATAGCAGTTAGTGTGCTGCTCGCTAAAGCAACTATGTAGAAAATTCGTTACATACGTATTAAAAAATAAAAATAATATAGTTTTACATTGTATTCTGCCCGTTCTAACCTATGGTGCCCAAAGTTGGTCACTGATCGAGGCACAAAAGTCCAAAATCAAGGTTTGTCAAAGAGCAATGGAGCGCAGCATACTCGGGGTGAAAAGGACCGATAAGATCCGAAATACAACGCTGCGTTCGAAGACAGGCATTGCTGACGCAGGCTTTAAAAGTGCAAAACTAAAGTGGGACTGGGCTGGGCAGGGCCTGGGAAAAGGTGGCGTGACGATCTCGAAACCTACCGACCCGGATGGATGGAAGTGGCTGTGGACAGAGATGTTTGGAGGGAGATGGGAGAGAACTTTGCCCAGCAGTGAGACACAATAGGTTCATATAATAATAATAAGTTTTACATTGCAGTTAAGGTATAAATTCCAACATTATATGAAATGAACCGAAAGAGAAAAACAAGGACGAAATAAATCTATAATTTAAAGTGTCAATAACACTCAATTTAAATTTAGTAGCTGTAGTTGCAAATATATCTAAGTTTACATTTTTTTTTTCTTTTCTCATCTTTATGAAAATAAGTGTTTCTTGGTCAAGTTCTACATAGACAGATTTACATAGTGGATTGTTTGACATGCGAGTATGATCTATTTTAGTTCGAGACAGAGCGAGATTAGAGCGAGTGTGGCTCAGCGGGAACTCGTGCGCCTTTCGATCCGACGCACCTGGGTTCGAATCCCGACCCGGCCCTGCACCAATGACTTATAGTTAAGTGCAGATTTTGCACGCTCGCTCTAAAACGGTGAAGGAAAACATCGTGATAAAACCCGCTTACGCGCTTTGGAGTGGTAGGCTCTGGCCGTGGTTGTAATACCACCCACCAAACAAAGCCATGCCGTCAAGCAACTCAGTCGTGTTTCGGGATGATGTTCGGTGAACCATCGGGGAGACGGGTCTGTGCAGCCGCTCAACTGCCGTCTCTCTCTAGATCTATGTGCTCCATCTTAGGCCACATCATCGCTTCACATCAGGCGAGATAGTGGCCAAACATAGATCTATTAAGTGTAAAAAAATATATAATAATATAATTGCAAATACTACAAACTATCTACCCTTTAGCAGCTATTTTTCGTAGTAGTGGTTAGTCAAATAGTTCGTAGTAGTTCTTTAGTGTAGTATATGGGACTTACCCTCGAGTTACACACACACACACACAAACACATAATATCTGTAGGTACATCACACATAAAATACTACAGATGTGATAAATTATGTTTATATATGTTTTAAAATACCCGCCAATTAGTTGTAACTTAATTTATTCCATTCTGTTATTCTGTTTTATTTTAATATGTATTTCATTGATCCTTCGGTAGGCGTGTTGGTCTCACACTGTAATGCCTATTGAAGGAATATAGAAAGATAGATAGAAAAATCTTTATTGCACAAACAAATTTGTAGGTACATAAGCGAACGGTGTACTTCGGTGTAATATGTATTTAATAAATAAGTATTAGTTGGATATTTATTTATTACATTTTTTTTCAATTTAGTAAAATTTTACTTTGTTAAATATTGTTTTTCCTGTGTGTTTGGTATTCAATGGAGCATTATTGTCTTGTATTGTATTGTATTGTAAGATCAGCGATAGGTTACAATCGAGCCACATCCCAACAATCTCCACATACTAACGTGTGCGTTCGCGTCCGTACAGGGAGGAATTTGAGCGAGACGTGCGGGTGCTCGCGGCCCTCTCGCACCCGGCCCTGGCGCGCGTGCTGGGGGCGTGCCGCGCGCCGCCCCTCGCGGTCGTACTCGAGTACCTGGAGGGGGGCGACCTGTGTGCGTTTTTACGGGCCGCGGCGCCCCCGCCCCCGCTGCACGCCCTTATGCACATAGCGGCGCAACTAGCGGCCGGCATGCACTATCTAGAGACGCTCAACTTTGTGCATAGAGACCTCGCTGCCAGGTACGTCATCATGTTACTGATGTGTTGTTCTATCTCGTTGTTGTGTGTTGACGACGACGCTTGACTTGATCGTTGGGCGTTTTTATTTATTTATACGTTTTAGCAAGCCTAGTGCACTCCGCACTGTAGGTACGAAGCTACAAGTACATAGCCGGACACCGACGGCGGGTCGCGCGTCGTTACACGTGCCGCGTCAGAAGAGATGAGAGCGGCGCGATAGAAAGAGAGGCGCTCTGTAGGTTAATATGACTGGTAGGTATGCAGCGCCACGCGAGCTGAATTGAATTTTATTGCGTCATAGCAAGAGTCGCTATTTGTTTAAATTACTTTGCGGAGTGATGCTTCTGTCCCTTAGTATTCTGTTGTTTTAGTCGCTTCAAGCCTACCTTGGTACTAGAGAGTACTTTTTCGTATGTCAAGCATATCCGTGGCGGTACCACAAGGTTAGCAAAACGAAAGACATCAAAGCTGTTTTTTTATGGAACTGAGTTGTGAGAGAAGCAAGTCGTTCGCCTGATGGTAAGCGCCACGCCTGCCCATAACAATCGCAGTGCCACCCAAAACTTTTTAATACCATTAAACGTACTACGTAGCTGTATTGCGACGTCGGATGTTAATATATTGTTAATATTGCTGGCTACAATGCCCTTCAAACCGGAACACAGTAATGTTTGCGCACTACTGCTTGGTGGCAAAATTACTGGTAAAGCGGTGGTATCTACCCAGACTTTTAATTATAAACAAGTTTTTTAGACAAGCTTTTAACAAATTCGTAATCGGAACCGCGAGCAGATTAAAGTTAGCCCAAACACCAGTAGTTTACGATTATCCGTCAAGGAGTTCCATTGCCCACCTTCCGTCTCCATCATCAGATCAGCTGGCTGTCACCATAATATTGCATTGTCATCGGACTTTGACAAGTATGCAAAATTTCAACTCCGTAGGATAAGAGGAAGTGGTTCTAATTATACTTGCAAGATTTGACCCAAATAAACATGACAAGTTAATAAAAAGCTTGTAAAAAGCACTGCGTAGCAATGAATTGCGCTCATCACTCAAGGCATCAGATATTATTATAGGCTATGCCCTTCAAACCGGAACACATTAATGCTTGCGCACTACTGCTTTGCAGCAAAATAACTGTTAATTATTTTATTTTTGTAGGAACTGCCTGATCGGCCAAGGATACCAGATCAAGATCAGTGACTTCGGTACTGACAACGAGGCCTATGCGCGGGATTACTACAAGGCCCCGGGCCGCGTGCCGCTGCCGCTGCGGTGGGCCGCCTGGGAGGCCGTGCTCGCTGGGAAGCACTCCACGCGGGCCGACGTCTGGGCCTTCGCCGTCACACTGCATGAGGTCTTCTCGCTGTGCCGCCGGAGGCCGTACGAGCATATGACTGATGACGAGGTAGGCCTCTTATACAATACAATAATACTTTATTGACCACCAAAACAAGTGCATATTTTATAATTAGGCTTATGTTAGGTATAGTTTAAGTTTATATGTATATATCTTTACGTGTGTGTAACGTTTTTAGGCAATAATTAAGAATATTTAAAATTTCCCATCACGCACTTTACTGCACCGCTACCATTTTTTCTTGCAAGTCCTGGGTGACTGGTAGAAAATGCTATCTAGCATTAAGATGTTAGATAGAATTTTCTACCAGTCATCTAGGACTTCTCCCAAACACTAGCTTACGATTATCCGCCAAAGAGTTCCATTGCCCACCTTCCGTCTCCATCATCAGATCAGCTGGCTGTCACCATAATATTGCATTGTCATCGGACTTTGACAAGTGCGCAAAATTTAACTCTAACTACTGATAAGAGGAAGTGGTTCTGATTCAATAATAATATGGAATAAATAAAAAAAAAATGTATATATATATACTTAAATAAGCCTTAGTACTAATTGTTCAGTTTAAAAAAATAGTTAAGTAAGCCTGTACTGTTAGCCTAAGAAACTGTTAATTTTGTTTTTCTCATGCAAGTGAATGTATATTCTTTATGAGAAATAAATATCTTAAACCTAATAAATAATAATATGGTTCTGATTCAACTTGTAAGGTTTGACCCAAACATTGCTAGATAAATAAAAGCTTGTAAAAATTAACTTTTCTATAGTAAATTTTTGATATTGAATGCATTAGCGCATGCTAGGCGAAAACCTTAAGATTTTTATATAATTAGGAAGAAGAAAAATGATATTGCTCGGGCAGGGATCGAACCTGCGTCTTTGGAATACCGTTCCGACGCCTTAACCACTGGGCCACCGAGCCTACTGCTCGAGCAACCAAATTTCTTCTATCCTTCTTATATCGTCTTACGGGGGGACGATTCTACGTCATCTGTCGTCAATGCTTCCATTGATCAACCTGTATGGCCCAGTGGTTAAGGCGTCGGGACGGTATTCCGAAGACGCAGGTTCGATCCCTGCCCTAGCAATATCAATTTTCTTCTTCCTAATTATTTAAAAATGTTATATCTATAGTATGTAAAATATATACTTAATAAATATATAATATACCTTTTTATGCAGGTGCTGGAAAATCTGTCACACCTGCAAGCTGAGGACGGGTTGTTCGAGTGTATCGAGCGCGGCGCCGCGTGTCCGCGCGACGTGTACGACCTCATGCGAGCGTGCTGGCGGCGCGACGAGCTGGAGCGACCCACCTTCCAGGTCAGCTGGGCCCCAGCAGCGGAACCAATATCGATCTTCTCTGGTGTGGGTGTGGCCGACCCTGGTGTCGCAGTTTTTAGGCTGCCGGAAGGCATCCGACTTTGCCTTACGACTGTTGTCCTGAGACAACAACCGGTACCAAGCGCGGTAGCGCTCATGCGTCGCACTCTTGATAAAATACTGACCGAATTCAAAATCACAATTTTTTGGCAATGAACGTTAAATGTTTTTTTTTGTGAAAACAGCATGTTCTGTAAATTCCTGTAGAATAAGAAATATTTTCACTCTATAAGAGAAGGCTCGTGTCCCAGCAGTGGGAACGTGATGGGCTGATGATGAAGAAATAAAAATCGTAAGATATAACTAAGTACGTGTCCACTTTAAATTGTGACCTTTCAGATGCAATGATTATGTTATCGATTTTTTTTTAATTATTTTAATAAAAATAGTTTTATATGAGTCTTTTGCCTGAAATAAACGAATTTTATTTAGAGTTGGGTCATTATTATATCTGATTTTGGAACTTATCATGTTATTGGTTATAGTATTTAGGCCGATATTTCACTATAACTCATTTTAGTCAAATGTTGACTTCTGTCGATATTTTATTAAGATGCAATGTAAGTAACACACAAACAGTCAAACCTTGTGTTTTAAGCGCAATTTATAAAAATGGTCATGTATTTAAATGGTCGATTTAATTTCGTAAAAACAACAAGCAAAAAAATCTTATTCGTCAACTTTTTTAATGATTTATCCTCTTTCATAAAATAAATAAAATCAATCGATATTTGAATCTGTTTAGAACTAGGTAATCAAAAAATGTTTGAGTATAAAAAATTATGGATGATAGTTACTTGTTACGCCTTACAACTAAGAGAAATGAGCATTAAATATGTTAAGAGGTTATGTGAACATAGCATCACCAAGCTCGTCTATTCCAGGAGGCGCACTCATTTCTGCAACGCAAGGCGCTCGCGACCGCGCCGTCGTGACGGCCGCCGCTGCCGCCGCGCACGCCGCGCCCGCGTCGCACGCCCTAGCCGCCCCCGCCGCCGTCGCCGCCCCCGACCCCGCCCCGACTCGGTGAAATGATCACTAGTTTCTAACAAGCGTTTCAGTGAAATCGTACAGCCATTTTAAAAAGTGAATGACATCGTGCATCCATTTTAAAATGATGATAAAATCGTACAGCCATTATATAATTTTAATGAAAATGTGCAGCTATTTTACAATGTTGATAAAATCGTACAGCCATTTTAAAAAGTGAATGACATCATGCATCAATTTTAAAATGATGATAAAATCGTACGATTTTTATAATCCATTATATAGTCTTAATGAAAATGTGCAGCTATTTTACAATGTTGATAAAATCGTGCAGCCATTTTAAAATGTTGATGAAATTGTACAGCCATTTTGATGTACAACCATTCTTATGAAATTGTACAGCCATTTTGACATTTCAATGAAAATGTACAGCCATTTTAACATTTCGTTGAAATCCTACAGCTATTTTGTAAATAATGTATACCATCTTTCTGACCTTAGAAAAATAAAGCATAGTATGATAGTTTCATTTTCTCTCAAAAGTAGTTTGCCTCATCGTAGCATATCGGATTATAGGATGTATGTGGCATTAGTTTTTTTTCTGTAATATGCACACAAGCTTTCTTCACTCTCTTTTAAAGCAAGCCATTTCTGGTATGGTCAAAACTTAATTCGCGTGCAAGTCATTTCGATCTATGCTTTATTATTCTGAGGGTAACAGAAACAGTTTGCTGTGTATTCGTCTGCACCGCTGGTTATGTCAGTTATTATTATGATTAAGCTATAATCTTGTATGTTAAATGTATTATTATATTAAAGATACTATATTGTTTTATAATTAAGCCTAATTATTAATTTCGGAATCAAATCCATATCGACAATAAATCATTCCGTTGGTACCTCAGTTGTATTAAACCAGGATTTCAAATTGTAAAATATTCGCGAATTAGGCCGGCCTCATACCTCTGAATTCAGAGACGGAGTTTATAATCTGAATTCAGGCACACGTGCCTCACACAAAGTTTTAAATACAGATAAATCGGTAATCTCGTTCATTCTGACACTTAGTATAGTAGTAAGTATGAGGCCAGCCTAAGACATGGTTCATTCGTTGAGAATGACTTATACTAGAAAAGAAAAGTGCGCGCAACACTCTTTAACCGACTTATGAAAAGGAGAAGGTTCTCTATTCGATTGTATTTTTTTATTTTTTTATGTTTACTACCTCAGAACTCCATCATTCATGAACCGATTTGGAAAATTATTTTTGCGTTGTGTTCAGTATAGCTACGAAGTGGTCCCATATAAATTTAATCAATATTTGACCTTGGACTTCGAAGACACATTGAAGTCGGTTTTTTTAATTGATAAAACGTATACTTAAATCGAATATTTTTAAAATTTCACGCTCTCATCTTAAACAGCCAATCACGAAGGCGTTCGTTTGTCTGTTTCATTTTTATACAATTGTGCAAGGGAATACTGTATAAGTCATTCCCCGCGAATGAATATTGTTCATAATTAGAATGTAAATGTCCTTATCCGACTACCTGTGATCGTATGTTATTGGACGGGCGGCGAAGGTGGTAGTACGTACAATGTATAATCATAAATATAGCTAGTTAAGAAAATAACTCGAGTTGGAGTAGGATGGCTCTTACGACAATCACTTGAAATCGCCATCCCATATAAAAGTTACTATACACTTAGTTATACTAGGAGTGTAAGTAAAACTCCTCATTCGGGCTGATGGCTTAACTACCCGAAGTGCAACAATAATACATTATTAAATCCCAAATACACAGAAACAATAGTCAACATAGTCACGAAGTACATACGTTAGCGCTCAGCAGGGCGATCACGTAAGTCTGTTGCGAACATCGCATGTTGCGGACTGACGTGCAATAGAAATTTATTTCAATCGATTAAATGCGATCATGTAACTTTTTATGTCTCGACTTCAATGTGCTCCTATCGATTACCCGACAAATTTACAAAGCGAGATTGTGCTATGAATCGTTATGTATACGCCCAATCCATTCAATTTTACTGTGTAATACGGCTCTTGTATATGGTCTGTATATCGATATAAACTTTGTTTGTCAAAACTTATTTTTCTTTCAATTGAGCTTTCGTTGACGTTTGATTGCAACAATCGGGTTACGTGATCGCAAAACCATCATCGAATCTGGTTTATTATTGAAATTGATTGAAATTAAAGATACATGATCGCCCTGCTGATGTAAATACAATAGAAAGGGCCACCCATCCAAGTGACGACCGCATTTCGAGAACCGCTACAGTAACACGCACGGCTCGGATTTCAACTTATTCAAAAAAAAAACATTTAGCCATAAAAATCTTCATCTTTGCGTTGAGTTCAGTATAGCTACAAGGTGGTCCCATACAAATTTCATGAATATTCGACCTTGGGCTTGGACGATATATCAGAATTGTAGGTGGTTTTTTATTATGTCTCAAAATAACTTAATTTTGGATAGTTCTCAAATACTCTATTGTCGATAGCCGTCACTGCCCCATCTCGAGTGTTCAGACGGTAGTTCTCACGTCGTCGCAGGGTAGAGGCCGTAAAGGGCGGTAGGTCAGTAGATGGCAGCACTGGTTCGATTCGCTTTAGCACGACTAGCGGGAACTACTCGTAGGCGGCTTGACATGTGATGCGAACTCGTGTAAGATAAGTCGGCAGTGGAAAACAACCAGTATTATATGTTACAAGTCTTTAACATTGCCCACAGTTAACAGTACTACGTATAGAAGGTTCGCTCCGTCAAGACACCCCAATAAAAAGCTACTCTCGCACTCAGTGATAAGGCACAATGTAGCTCGCACGTCTCCGTCAAGACACCCCAATATTAATAGCTACTCTCGCACCAAGAGATAAGGCCCAATCCAGCTCGCAGTGCTTGGAAGTACAAAGTACCAGAAACATACTGCCACAAGCTTTCTGACCTACGTAGCTACTGTATGAAATTCTCACGTTACTTCACTTTCTGTTTTGATTTTCGTTAGTTCGTAGTTAGTTAGTAGGTGGTGCATGTTTTGCTATAAATTAACGCGTTCTATGGCAAGCGCTTACGCGTAATTTGCATGAAGAAATGACGTAGTTTGGATGATATAATTCCCGCCAAGCGCGATACATATATACGTTTTTACGTAAGGCTATTGCTATTTTATCTGGTCGCACGCGAGTGGATGTTATAAAGTCGCCGTTACGGGTCGACGTACTCATTGGTCCCTCAAGCGCCAATCGTATATTGTGTTGAGCTCAAATTCAGATTCACGGCGACTGATGAGATGCGGTCTAAATATTGTCTGTAGTAGTTAGTATTCTTTGATATAGTAACACTCCCCGAGAAGTACCCAAAGAGACGCCAAAAGTGCAACGCAGTGTAGCCAATTCGGTTGCGTCCAAGACTAGATCATCCCCGGCAACTGCGATAAAAAAAGATCAAGCCAAGAAAACGATTGAAAAGATTACCAATAAAATAAACAACGAAACAGTAGAAAAGAGACAACGGATCAGCACAGTCCCGAAAGTGTTCATACCTAAGCCCAAAAAGAAGAAATCCGTTCCATTGGCTAGCAGCACGACTAAGAATGCCAAAAAACCAATAACATGGTAGCACCGTCCCAAACCTGCACACTCTGCCCCCTTAGCACGGACCGGAGACAAAACAATTTATCCCCTGTTTTATCCACTTTCGACAAACAAAGAGTGGATAAAAACAGAGAATACATTTTTTGTCTCCGGTTTGTGCAAAAGGGGCTGGGGTGCCTGTCCCAGAGAAAATGAAACAGTTGATGGAAAAGGGGTTCTCTGAAATGAAATATAAATTTACTAGCTGCGCCCTGCGGTTTCATCCGCGGTTTCCCGGGATAAAAAGTAGCCTATGTGTTAATCCGGGGTATAAGCTATCTCCATACCACATTTCATCAAAATCCATTCAGTAGTTTTTGCGTGAAAGAGTAACAAAGGTACATCCATTCTTACAAACTTTCGCGTTTATAATATTAGTAGTATATACGTATATAATAAGTATATATACATATATCCCGCCCACCTCCACTTTAGCCTCGCTATTCGTATACCCGCATCTTCGACCTTTGTAGCAAAACTCACTAAAGTTTAATCTCTAATCGATATCACTTCGACGTTGACAGTGGCGTTCCACTTAAATGTCATTTAGATGAATGTGGCTATATGACTTGGCTGATACACTGCTAAAGATAACTTATCCGATTCATACGTCCGACTTTTTCAACCGCTCTGCCGCCCAGTTCGCATCACACGTCGACTCGTTCGCTCGCACTTCGCAGCGACTCGATTTGTACTCAACTGGAAGCTTGTATAGTAATAACAAAGTTACAATTTTAATGAAACTTGTCTATTTTCTTTCGGAGCGAGACAAGGAGATATGTACTTACATGTGTACGTGTTTAATAAGTTATATCATTGTAGATATTAACGAGTAAGCAATCAGAAGGTCGGGTTTCGGTGCGAGGATGAGATGTTATATTTATACTGCACTTTCTCGGGTGAGCTACGTATTATAGACATATAACCTGATCTTCCTTCACTCTATACGACTGCAAGAGAGGAGGCGCGCCTACAGCGGCCCACTGCCTGCACGCATCACAGGATACGCTTTATTACAATACTAGTTTATGATAAACACTATTCGGCATTTAAGAAACATCACTAAAGGGCGCGCCTCCTCTCCCTTAGAGGTAATGTTACCAAACCCTATAGTCATTTATTTTCATAAAGTATCTATCACGAATAAATTCTTATTGTTAGCTGATAAATAATATAATAGTAAGTTAGTTAATAGTTGCGTCTGAAGCGATACAATTTATTAGGTATTATCAAATTAAATAGTTGAAATTTGTCTATTTTCCGTAGTTTGCTGAGAGTGAATAGGGCAGGTATCCTGACAATATTTAGAGGCGAGGTGTGACGTCACCGCGGCGGGACGCGTGCGCTTAGCTCGGCTATATGGTACTTAATAATCTCAATAAACACTTAGGTACTTGAATACTTATATGGCGCATCAGTACTATAAACGCAGAGCGACGCGTCTCTCCCGCGGCTCCATAGTATGTATCACTAGCTATATATGTTCCCTCTGTGGACCGAATCGTACGGCTTAATGTCATGAGCCTAATAATATAAGCACTAATTAGTTGTAAGCGAGCTATCGATAGTTGCAATGTAGTTTGACTCACTTCTGTATCACAGCGTAGAGTACTTTTAGACCCCCTCTAATGTAATATATTTTTGAAATCTGAAATACACTATATTATTTTTAAATCGTTATTGATGCCATATTTTATTAGTTATAAATACGATTTATGACAAGTTTTATGATAATAAATTAGAAATTCAAATTGTTACATGAATCGACATATATCTAACAGCACGTGACTGATTTTAATACGCACAAAATTTATCAAATACGGGCCTATGTTTCGAATGAACTGTTCACAACGAAATAGATTTTATGTAATTATAATAATATTATTACCCTGTACGTTGTTATGAGCTTCGTGTATGGGTCTGCGGCCGGAGAGAGAGAGGCCCAGGGAGTGAGAGAGTGGAGTGCGTACACAATGAGACTGACGAGGCTATCTCCGCGACTCGCCCCGACCCCGTTGTGTGAGTGCATGCTTTACGCTGTGATATTCTCTCGTACACTGACGGAACCAATGTTTACTAGGCTAATGGGACACATAGAGGTCTGATATTTTGTAAGGGAGTAGGAATATTTACAATAAGTACGCGTTTCAGAATCTCGCCTTATGTCCTCGCTGAAGACTTGCGGCTAGCGACTAGTGCGGATAGAGAGGAACTAGTTTGTGTCGAGTCTCATTCCTCGGTCTGTATCGTTAGCGTACTGTTAGGCACTAATAATAATGAATAATGTACAATAAACACCCTCTCTGCCTTAGACGCTATTCTTACCTTATGCTATGACGAGATATCGATTAGAACGAAATTATATTTTATCTTGTAAATACGAGTTCTTATCGCTGATGTAACGTATCGAGCACTATGGAAAACTTCAATTCCTAACAATGGTCCAAACTTCACTTGCTTTTTAATTTGTACTATACGATTATACAATTTCTATTTAGATAAACAAATAATGTTAGACTAGATACAACTTTATGCTTTAATTTTTATTTAATAAATGTAAATCAATGTATTTGTCGAAATGCTTAATTTTCATAATCAAAGTTTTATGAAAAAGGTTGATACCAAATGCAGTATTTTTATTTTATACTCTACATCTTTGTACCCAAATAAAAGCAACAATCTAAAACATGTTTTATTTCAACCTCGATCTATAACCCACGTTGAATAGCACGACACACTTGCTTACATACGAACTTGAAGCAAAAAGTATGTAAGAGTTCGTTCTTTTTGCAATGTAGGTACGAGATCAAGTTTACAAACACTGGCCTTATCAGGGCCCGTTAACGATAACTTCCTCTGGTTAGAAAATACAAACACGTATCGCAGCGGCGGCGGCGGTGGCGGCGCAGCGCAGTGCTCGTAGAACCCGCTCCACCATGGTGAGATGTAGCAGCCTCGCCGCCTCGCTGTGCCTGCTGCAGGCTGCACTCGCCGTCAAAGTCAAGGTGGTGATGCACTCCGACCAGGAAGACTCCAAACTGGACGACGAGGAAGTGAGCACACATTCCGATAGCTTGTGGGACCGCAAGAAAAGAGTAGAAGTCACAATGTTGCCCTTTCTTAAGCGACACAAGCACGCCGACGAGAAAGTAGTCGAGTACGAAGACGATAAGCCAACAACAGAGAAGACACGTCCTCTCCACCCTAACGACATGATCTTCCCGCTGATCTACCGCCAGAGCCACATCAACAGCATGTTTAAATTCGGCGAGAACTGGTACACCTGGTCCACGGAGAAGCGCACGGACGGCTCGAAGGCGATCAACTATTACATCTGCTACGATGAACCGAAGCGATGCGACGATGTCGGCTGGGTGAGACTTTAAACTTTACGGTTTGCATTGTTGCTCCAAGTAAAGCTTGACAAATATGAGTAGATAATTAAATAATTATATACAAGATTATATAATTATATTAGGTACATATTCAAACCCATATCAATTAATCGGGATGGGTGGAAAAATATGGGAGAGACCTTTGCCCAGCAGTGGGTCAGTATTAATAGGTTAGTAAAAAGAAAAATACTATCGGAAGTCACTAGACTGTCCAAGGTGAAACTTCCAAGAATCTATTTCAGTTTCGTATTCTCTCCTTTACCACAGAATACTTTATAGTACCATCCTTTACTTCTAGTAGGTATACGTTGCGACCTCTCCCTTACACTTCTGAGTAACCTAAGGAGAATGTTGTCATCAATGTGGACAAGTTACGTTACAGGAGCGCACAGACGCGGTGCCGAAGTGCGCGTTCCAGATCGACTCTGTGATGTCGGATGACCGCGCTTGCATCAACGGTTTCGGCGTGGAGCCGCACATCGGAGGGTTGTGCGATGGCGCCGAGCAAATGAAGGTAAAGTTTACAAAATGAAAAGGCAAACTTAACTTAGATAAGTTTCTGGATACGTTTTTATAATAGGATTTAGTTTTGTATTTTCTTTTCTTTTGTTTTTGGGTTTTTTAAACAAAATTATGAGAGGCTAGCCTTAATATATTGTATACCCTAGGGTAGGGCACTATACGCTGAAACACGGGCGTTGGGCTTAGTTCGGCAGCAGATACCGCAATATTATAAACTTGTCAATTAGCTAAATAAGCTTAAGAACCTTATTGAATAAATGATATTATAAATAAAAAACTTACAGCCACCAAAGCTAAGAAGACTTAATACCAGTAGTCTAGTAAATCATACTAGACTGTGGTAAAAGCACTAAAAGCTAGGATCTATTTTTAACTGACTTCAAAAAAAGAGAAGGTACCTACCTTCTTTTTAATATTTGTTACCTTAGAAGTCCGTCATTTATAAACCGATTTGGAAAATTATTTTTGCGTTGGCTGACTACTCGAAAATGGTCCCAAATAAATTTCATCGATATTAGACCGACTTCAAAGATACCTCCATCAGAATTGAAGTTGGGATTTTTGTTATAAAATGAACAATTTTATATTGCTTAGAGTGCAATAAATATATAATATAATAGCGGGATAGTAGTAGCATACCTCAGATATTTATCGAAACATCATCCCGAAACACGTTGCTTAACGGTCGGCTTTGTGCGGTGGGTGGTATTACAACCGCGTCAGCAGCCCAATGTTTTTTTATGGCTCTGACCTACGAGACGAGCAAGTCGTTCGCCTGGTGGTAAGCGTCATGCTAGCCCATAAAAGCAGTGCCACAGTACTCTTAAAACCATGACAACGACGTGATGCATTGCATTTCGCTCGTCACCCCGAGACGTCAGATATTAAAGCTTTGTTTTGTTTTAATCCTCTTCATCCAAATGTTGCCTGGAAGAGATCGCTTTAAGCGATAAGATCGCCCATTGTCACATCATTGTAAACATTTAACTTGTACTCTTCTCTTCTCAATTTCTATATTTAAGGTTAATAATAAAGTGTTTATCTATCTATCTATTTAAAGTCTCATTATTATGCTGTTCTGTAGATAGCTGATATCGTGCATTCATGCGGGCCGCGTATACGGTCCTTGTGGCGCTTCGTGCGTGTGGGGCGCCGCCCGCCTACCGCCGCCAAGCCCGCCGACGTCAACTCGATGGTCTGCGAGGACGAGGAGGAATGCTTCATCACCATCGAGTACCGCGTGAGTACATAACCCCTATCAACGATACAACTTCGAGACCTCAGCGGGAAGTGAATAGCGATGGAGGTCGAAATTGTTCCAATTTTTGAGTGATAATGTGGTTCTTTGAGTGATAATGTGTGGTTTTGGTGAAATATTAACCTTATAAATACTTGACACTGGATAACTAAACAAAAATTGTGTTGATGGATGGACGATTATTACTCAATCACGCAAGTTACAGAACAGATTTCGATGAAATTTGGAATGTAGAGCATAGGATACTAAAGGACATAGAATACTATTTATCCTTGAAAACCGCGGCGTTGCAGCTAGTAGGCTACATACACATACTTGAGCTCTCGTTCTAACAACCGTATCTATTGCAGATTCACCACGACCGGATAACGTTTTCCCTCCACGAGCCAACTCGCGGCCAAACGTTCAAGAGTCAACTGAAGCGGGAAGCCGCCGCTGAAGACGACAAAACGACCGCAGTGACAGAAACCCGACTGCGCGCACATAGAGCCAAGAAAGTTACGCGGGAAGAGGAGCCACGGAAGAAGTTCCACGTCAAAGTGAAAAGCAAGACTGCCGAGGGAAAAGGCGTTACCAAAGAACGCAACGAATCTAGCTACGGCAGCCGACGAGCCGTCAGAAACAAAGTTAAGATCAGGGAGGACATCTCCGATGATATCTCGGAATGATGTAGAAACAATATAGTACAAGTAGGATATGTCTGTAATAAAATTTGTAGACGTTAAATAAACAGGTCTAAGTAAATAGTACATAGGGCTTTCTCGTTTCGGAGTAAGTTAGAACTAGCTCGTAATCAGGGTAAGGTAATGAAACTACGATTGAAATACACACGAACTATATTGTACATAGTATAGTTTCGCTTAATTATAACTAATAACTAAATTTAAGTTTTTTTAAACTTCATTTTAGGCTGCTTGTGCCCTTTGTCATTATCGCTATAAAACTTCTTATAGTTTACGTTCTTGTAAAAGAAAGGTTTGACGTTCGAATCGTCTTTGATATTTTTGTGTGTATTTTTCTTGTTCTCAGTAGTTTGGTCTGTGGCGTCTTTTTGTTCTGATTTTTCGATTATTTTCCTTTTACGTTGGGAAGTCTTCTTTTTTTGGATTAATTCGAATTTTTCTTCGCCGTTTGCGTCGTTTTCTGATCGGGTATCGCGCTCTACTGCCACTTTTTCTTTTTCTTTCTCAATCTCCTTGTGAGCGCGTTGTAGTTTGATGAGCACCTCCTCTCGAATGAGCTCGTTGCCTTGACTGATGGCTGCCACTTTAGCTTCTTTTTCTTTGATTTCCTTCAGTTCTTCCACCTGTGATAATTAAAAAAGTTATCAAAACTATGTATCAAAGTATTCAACGGTAAAATAAACGGAAAACTTTTACCAGCTAGGGAGATGTTGATGCCAACACTGTATCGGCAGATAGAACCGCACCGTGCTTCGAGATATAATATCAAGGGGTAATACATAGACACATATAGTAGTGACACGTATAGTATGGTAGTGAATGTTAAATAAGTTACCTGGGAGATGGCCCGGTACATCCTGTACCGATCGTAAGGCGGGACGAACATCTGCGCATTTGCGTTCAAATTGCTATCCTGTAACCAAATACGTATCGTTAACAAATGTTGCCGCAAATTTGGGGATTCTATACGAGTACCTATGCTGTGAGGATTTTAATATTGAATGACAGTGGTTCACCATCTACTCGCTAAAGAATCTATCAATGATAATATTATGATAGTAGGTGGGTTTTTTAATGTAATTGAGTGACGAGACGAGCAGATCGTTCGCCTGATGGTAACCAAACGCCTGCCCGTAACAGTTGCAGCACCACCCAGAACTTATAAGTTAACCTATAAGGTAAGTTATAAATAAACGAGATCAAACATTAATGTATCTTCTGGTGAAGTTCTCTTTACAATTTCCCTAGCATATTTCTTCTTCACAAGTTAATAAACCCACCATCCGTTCCTCTGCCTCAGTAAAGTGGTGAAAAGGAGTGAGAGTAGACTCGGGAAGAAAGTCCGGCTTGTAGCCGATGGTTCATATATACAGTATTACAATTATATATATTTTTTGTCGCTTCATTATGTTTGGCTGCTTTCCGTTTGATGCTAAGCGACGAACTAGCTGAAGTTGGACAACGTAGATCTAGGGGAAGAAGGAATTAGAGTGACTGCTCCAGCCGTTCTCCCTAATGGTGACATTATTTAATTTTATTCGACTTAATTAACCACAAACAATGCAATTGGCTAAAAAACAACTTTGAAGAGAGGCCAACAAAAAAAAGGCTGAGCAGTATTTAGAAAATAACGTTTTCGTGGCCTATTCAACAAAGTCAATTGTCTTCAATTAGTTCGTCCCACCTGGGCCCTAATTCACTATGACAACTTGGCGATACCTTGCCTCAAGGAAACGTCGTTACGTTCATTAATAAATGACCGCGAAATTTGTATTCTCTATGACGCGTCATACATAATTGAATATATGAATGCGTCATAGAGATGTCGTTGATTAATGAAGGAATCGACTTGATTTCGAAGCAAGGAATCGACATGATTTCGCCAAGTTGTCATAGTGAATTGGAGCCCTGTTATGTCGTACGGATCTGAAACTACCCACGGTAAGGCTGGTTTACAAATTTAATGTCTCTAAGCAAGCTATAAAAAGGGCATGGAGTTTCTCTGAAGGATCGTATCTGGAACGAGGAGATTGAACGGATAACCAAAATCACCGACAAAGGTCACAGGATCAGTCAGCTGAAATAACAGTGGGCCAGCTGTATTAGCAGCAGAGTCAATAATCGCTGGGGTAGTGTTCTTGAGTGGAGACATTGGCAAACGTAGTGTAGGCCGCCCTCAGGCTAGGTGGAGCGACGGTCTCCGCTGGCTGGAAGCAGCTGGATGAGAGCAGACGGAGTTGTGCTCAGTGCCTTGTTGGAAAGGTCTATGTCAGTTGTGGACTGCGACAGGCACATGAATGATGATGATGATGACACTACGGTGGATGGGGGTAGTGAATGGATAGGTAGTTAAGTATGGTAGGTATCCACTGTAGAAGCGCCTCTATTTAATAAGGAAGATTTTCCGACCAAGCCAGGTGTTTCTGGCCCGGCGACAGTTGTCCAAAAGTATACGTCTTATCTGTCGTGCGAACTTAGTTTGCGCAATGCAGGATTTATGGACTTCGTATGCCCGAACGCCCGTTTATGCTAGTTTTGTCAGCGCCATCGTGAGCTTTCTTGCGTTAAGTCGTTAGGCGGTTGACGTCGCCACAATACTGGCCAATGGTACAAACCGTGCTATCCAAAAACTATAAAAACAAGATTTTTGTTAAAAAAAAAACATATATTTTTCAAGAAAAGCTTTTGACAAATTCGTTATCGGAACCGCGAGCAGATTAAAATTACCCCTAAACCCCAAAACACTAGTAGTTTACGATTATCCGTCAAGGAGTTCCATTGTCCACCTTCCGTCTCCATCATCAGATCAGCTGGCTGTCACCATAATATAGCATTGTCATCGAACTTTGACAAGTATGCAAAATTTCAACTCCTCCAAAGGTTCTGACTCAACTTGCAAGATTTGATCCAATCATTGCAATTTAAATAAAAACATGTAAAAAAAACATAGCTCAGAGAATAAGCAAGCTGAAGTGGCAATAGGCCGGCCACATTTGTCGAAGAACCAGTTACCGATGGGGTAAACGGGTTCTAGAGTGGAGACCACGTTTAGGCAAACGTAGTGTAGGACAGCCTCCGGCAAGGTGGAGCGACGACCTGCGCAAAGTAGCTGGCAGCAATAGGGGATCGGACAGTAATCGAGAAAAAATCTAAAATGTAGTTAGAACGAATGTTCGTCGAACCAGAAAGATCATTCTATCAATATTTTTGTGATATAATAATGATTTATATTTTTAAATCAATATATAAAATCTAATAATTCTGACATTTCCAATCTGTTCCGAAACACAACACAGTGCATGACGTCATTTGTAGGCATATGCCGTGAGTCAAGCTTGTGTTTATTTTACGTTTTTGCTTTTCATAAAATGTATTTTTGCTATTTTTTTCGTTCCATTACTACAATATCGTCCCCAAACTTCACAAAACGTATTTAAATCTCTTTGCAAGTTTTATTTTGAAGTGTTTGTCGTTTTCTACGTACATATGACATCACAAGTTTTGAGGTGCCCTTTTGCGCGGCAATATTTGAAACATAATATTTAAACAGTTTTAGGTACTTTTAGAGCGTTATTTAATTAAAATAGTATTTTTCATGGCTATATATATTAATTGTAGTTAATATAAAACACTTTCTGAAAAGTTGTCCGATCCCCTATTACATGAGGAGAGCCGAAGATCGGGCTCAGTTGCATTGGGAGAGGCCTATGTCTAGCAGTGGACTAGAACGGGCTGTTGATGATGATGATGTAAATAAGGTCGAGCGTGTTTACCTCGGCGTGCGAAAGATACGCGACGGCCGGCGGCAGGCGTAGGGCGGCGGCTCGTACGCTCTCGTCGAACGCTTGCATCTCGGCGCGGACTTCCTCGCACGAGCCCAGTAGGCCCCAAGCCGCGTCGAGGTTGATTTGCTTCTCACTGCAACACGCGACTCTTGTTATACTCGCCTATAAGAAGCTTTTTAAATGTGTATAACATGGCACGACAAAGATGAAATGAAATGAAACAACTCTTTATTGAAACACACACATAAAATTATGAATAATAAAAACAGCGTAACGAAAGTGTAACAATTGGCGGTCTTATCGTTTAAAGCGATCTCTTCCAGACATACAGGGAGAGGAATTACGAAAAAATAATGGACGGATAAGATATTTAATGATAAAATTATTAATTCACGACTATGATCATGATGATGATGATTAATTTAATAAGACAATTGTGTTTAACAATTAAAATAATAGGTATATTATATTAGGAATCACAAAATGTATAAAACTCTCACTCAGTTGCAAGCACCCATACAGGGTTCATGTACCTACCTACCATACAATATTTAAAAACTATGATGAAATATGTGATAAATGAATGTATATTGTAAATGTTATCAATGATGATTGATACCTACTGATATCCTGCGCTCGACCCGGGTTGGAATAGGTCAGCTGCATTTCTTCTCGTGCACGTGTAGTAAGAAGCGACTAAGTTTGTAATGAATATGAAGACAATATGCTATCACGTCGTGAGAGGCGACTAAGTTTGAAATGAATATGAAGACAATATGCTATCACGTCGTGAGAGGCGACTAAGTTTGTAATGAATATGAAGACAATATGCTATCACGTCGTGAGAGGCGACTAAGTTTGTAATGAATATGAAGACAATATGCTATCACGTCGTGAGAGGCGACTAAGTTTGTAATGAATATGAAGACAATATGCTATCACGTCGTGAGAGGCGACTAAGTTTGTAATGAATATGAAGACAATATGCTACCTACCATTCATACGGGTTCAATGACTTTGAAACTCAAGTTTAACACCGTATATTCCAAAAAAGGCGTTTACATGGGTTTTCTCAACGCTATTGTGACTTAGATATTAAACGGTGCCTAAAGAAAGTCAAAGAAATAAAAACTTTGTTTTTCTATCAATAGAATGTATTAAAAAAAACTTTAATTAACATAACTGAATTTTTGCCATTAATTTTTTAATAATTCATGTTTTCGTTAATTGTTCAATTCAGTGTGACTTCACTTTTTTACTTTTATTAGAATTTATACATATTTTTTAAAAGAACCTATAAATCTTGAAACGCAACGCCGGCTCTGGCAGTCCGCGCCGAGCGCTCATAGAGGAAGGACGTATCGCTGCTCATCGCGCGCCAATATACCTACGTAGTATGTATTCACCTACATTTTTAAATCTTTTGCATACTCTTTCAGTTATATAAAGCTTGTAAAAATGTATCAGACATTTTTACAAGCTTTTTATTTAACTTGCAACGTATGTGTGTAATTGTGTGAGTATGTATGCAACTATGTTTGTATCTTGCAAGCTGAATCAGAACCACTTTCTATTGACCTACGAAGTTGAAATTATGGATTATGGATTATGAATTATAAATTATGAATTATAAATTATGAATTATGGATTATGAATTACAAATTATGGATTATTAATTATGGATTATGAATTATGAGTTATGGATTATTATTGATTATAAATTATGAATTATGGATTATGAATTATAATAGATTATGAATTATGTATTATGGATTATGAATTGTGGATTATTGATTAGAGATTATGAATTATGGATAATGAATTATGGATTATAAATAATGGATTATGGCTAATGAATAATGGATTATAAAATATAATTTATGGACTATGAATTATTGATTATGGATTATTGATTATAGATTATGAATTATGAATTATGGATTATGAATTATGGATTATATATAATGGATTATGGATAATGAATTATCAATTATGAATTATGAAATCAAATACCACAAAAACGATCAAAACTTTAATTCCGCGCTGTTTTGTCATTGAACGCGCCGCAAGCTTCGGGTGCGGAAGATCGTGTCGCTGCACTCGCCGCACACCGATAAATACCTAAAGTTGAGCGGACGCGCCAGGCGTACACAGTCTTAATCCGTTGACCGTCAAGGTCGGCTATCTCCGATAATCGTAAAAGTGCTCACTATGTACAGTAAGTTTTAGTCGGGTCAAGCCGACGTCGGCGAGAACACTTTCACATATTTTGGTTTTAGTAGTAATTGGCGATTAGAAGGTTAAAATGAATTTCAACGTGGATTTACCATGAGTCAGCGTCCATATTTAAAAATGAACCCAGTAGAATGCGAGTTTTTTTTTGGATCTGATTGGTGAGACTAGCGTGTCATTCGCCTAATGGTAATCACCAATATAATATTCTAAATTTCGGGACAACTTTTCCAAATTTTAATAACATAAAAGCACTGCGTAGTGCAGTGCGCATTGCGCTCATCACACCGAGACATCAGATATTAAGTCTTATATGCCCAGTAATTTCGCTACAATTAGCTACAATGCCCTTCAAACCGGAACACAGTAATGCGCACTACTGCTTGGCGGCAGAATAACTGGCAAAGCTGTGGTCCCAGACCCAGACGGCTTTCGGCATACGAGAAACCTACCACAAGTAAAATTTCTGAATACTGACGCCGATAAGGATGCAGCATAGGATAGTAGAGTTATGAAAGCATAGACGACATGAGAATGATAAAATAAATTTGGTTGCTCGAACAGTTGGCTCGGTGGCCCAGTGGTTAAGGCGTCGGGACGGTATTCCGAAGACGCAGGTTCGATCGCTGCTCGAGCAATGTAACTATACTTCTTCCTAATATTAATATGTTGTTCATAATGTTACTGCCTGGTAAATTATAAAAAATATATTAACTACACAATGTCAAATGAGGTTTGCTGACTTGATTATTTTTGATTATAATTTAATGTAGTGATACAATTGTGTTAATGTTTTAATATGTGACTTGGAACCACGTATGTATATGTTGAAGATGGCCTGTCTTACCAAGGTTACAAATGTCTACCATAAATGACGAATATTATACCAAAAAAAGGATACAAAAAATAAACTACTGGTTCAGTGACAAGTCTTTAATAAAAATATTTAGGGAAAACAAAACTGGGTGTAGCAAAGGTTTGGGATCTTCAAGGTACCTTTTCCTTTGCAAGAAAGTTTTATTTTGAGGAAACAACGAGTGCATTTTTAAATTTTCTCAAAATCTTGCAAAGGTACCTGCCCTGAAGGTCTCTAAAGTTCTGTTACATTCTGTATGTTATAAAAAAAAGCAAAAATACAATCACTGCGGGGATGAAAATACGGTGACAACAAGCACTTAACTTATTTTAAGGAAGAAAATGAAATTTCTCGGGCAGGGATCGAACCGGCGTCTTCGGAATCGGAATACTGTGCCGACGCCATAACCTGCCCGAGCAATTCCATTTTTCTTTGTGATTATTTACTTAGATTTTCAAGCGCTAAAGCATTCAACAACAAACAATCCCTCGTTACAAAAATGAAATGCCATGGCGTATGTAGTGAAAGGAATGTTATGGCATATATAGTGAGAATGACCTACTTATATATTTACTACCACTATATGCTAGTACTTTATACAAAGTGATAATGAAGTAACGCAACACCTGAAAAAAGTTTAATCAGAATCGGGAGCACAATCAATATCGATATATTACATTTTCATGATGCCTCGTCTAAAACTTCTCATGGCACAGAAAGCGAATATTTGAATATTTGACTATTCTTTACAATATAATAATGAAAACAATTTAGTAATAACAATAATTTAATAATTATTATTTTCACTAATGTCCTTCCTCTCTTCTAATTGCTATGCCCGACAGGGCACATAATGAGCTGTATTTATTGACTACAACTATGCATTAATATTATGGAACGCACTAAATGATTGAAATTGAAATACGTACACACCTGTTAGTGAAACGTGGATCGCGAGATTGATATTTGCAGAGTTAAAAACATTTAGAATCACTTAGGAATACAATATCTTTAATATCTTTTGCAATATTTAACGATATTAAATTATTGTTATTTAATCATTTTACGACTTTAATAAATCAATTGGGGTGTCTGAGGTAGCGTTATTTCATTAACACGTTCGACAGCCTCTGTGGTGTAGTGGTTGAGCAGGTTGGCTCAAATCGCATACACCATTGAGGTGGCGGGATTCCCGCGATGGGACAAATGTTCACAGACAAAATATATAAGCGTAAGCGTGTCTGGGTGTTGTAGGACCATGTCACTTCCTGGTTCTCTAGAACCAGGGAAACCTAGTTAGGGCGAGGATGTATGTTGGCCAAATTTATTTATACTTATATTTATTTCTATATATGTCGCAGCCAACTAGCTTAATTCATTTGAATGCGACATATACACTAGGGCAATGGTGCAAGGGAACAATTTTTCAAACTGGAGCTACGCCCGGCTTTGCCTCTCCATAAGCCCATAAGTAGTAGTGATATCACAATTTTACCCTGATCATCAACAACTCGGTCATTCTGACCAATGACATAATTTGGGCAACACTATAGCTACACCTTCTCAACTTTACGGGTGCTGATCGTTGCATCACGTGACCTGCGCAGTCGCAAAATTGGATACAAAAGGGAGAATAAGCACGTATTTTTTAATGCATGTACCGATTCATTATTGAATACAATTTATTGAAAAGCGTACCAAAATTTTTACGGCAGCATTTGTGAACAAATTCACGAAATTCCCACTACACCCAGACACGAAACAAATGCCTGCGCTTTTTTTTCTGTGCACAAACATTTGTCGCGTCGCGGGTTCGAACCCGCAACCCTAGTGACGTAGGTATGAGATTTGAACCAACCTGCCCACTACACCACAGAGGCTCAAAAATAAAATATTAGTAATAGATATCTTAGCAGCAGAAGAAAAAGCTTTTGTTGTGCACAGGGATGAGATATTGGGCGGCGAGGCTGAATTCTGTCGTCACGGTGCGTACTGACCTCGGGTCGGGCAGGGCTGACTCGTCGTGGACAGAGCGGCGTGGCCGCCCCGGCAACACCAGCATGCCCATCACACTCGCTGGCATCGCGTAAAGCTGCGGCTCTTCTGGTAGCTCGCGGCACTGAAAAGAAAGCAATACATAAATAATAATAGTTTAAACATATAAAATCGTTGCATTCAAAACTAGACTTAGGAATTATTTGATGGACAATAGGGAATTTGCATGTATTTTTTAATGCATGAATCGATTAACGAAAAAAAATGTTTAAAAATTTTACGGCATCATTCGTCAATAAAATAATTGAATGAAAATTTGAATCTATTTAAATCATCAGAAACGCGCCATTTGCGTGTGACGTCAAAATGTAGGGACCTAGGATCTCGTCTTTGGTCCATCTATGCTACATGTGTGTGTGTCAATAATTTACCAATAGGACTATGTCAAAAATTGACCAATAAGCAGCGAGGCGCGTGACGTCAAAACGTGGTTGCACATACTCAAGCGTTTTGCAATTACGTTCCGTTTCTCCAAAAATAAGAAACATTGAAATACAAAAAAACTACGCAATTATTAATAATAATTACATCACTGCTAAATGTTTACAGGAGTATTCTATCGTAAAAAGTAATTTCCAGATTTTTCGACAACACATGCATATTCCCTATTGATTTTATAGCATGACAGAATACATTAACCGATAATGTAATTAATACACATTCTATATTAATATAGAGACATGACATTTGCAGGCTGAATACTTGACTGTATAATTAGTTTAAGACCTTTATTGTCCATAGTATTCTTGCAAATAAACAATTAATTTGATTTAAAAAATGCATAATAGAAATAACAGTTCTAGTCTTTCGAATATAAAATGAGGCATTATGATACAAGACCAGCCTTTTATCTCTAACTGCTAAGAGCATTATTAGATTCTTTCATACCATACATTCAAAGACACGCAATTTGTCTGTGCACAACATAAATCTCGCAAGGTTACTAAAATTTAATATAAAATAATATTTCGATCGGTATTATGGTGTGCGACTTACCGACAAGATCATGCGATGCAATGACAAGGTGGTATGAGTGTGTGACTTACCGACAAGATCATGCGATGCAATGACAAGGAAGTTTGAGTGTGCGACTTACCGACAAGATCATGCGATGTAATGACAAGGTGGTATGAGTGTGTGACTTACCGACAAGATCATGCGATGCAATGACAAGGTGGTATGAGTGTGTGACTTACCGACAAGATCATGCGATGCAATGACAAGGAAGTTTGAGTGTGCGACTTACCGACAAGATCATGCGATGTAATGACAAGGTGGTATGAGTGTGTGACTTACCGACAAGATCATGCGATGCAATGACAAGGAAGTTTGAGTGTGCGACTTACCGACAAGATCATGCGATGTAATGACAAGGTGGTATGAGTGTGTGACTTACCGACAAGATCATGCGATGCAATGACAAGGTGGTATGAGTGTGTGACTTACCGACAAGATCATGCGATGCAATGACAAGGAAGTTTGAGTGTGCGACTTACCGACAAGATCATGCGATGTAATGACAAGGTGGTATGAGTGTGTGACTTACCGACAAGATCATGCGATGCAATGACAAGGAAGTTTGAGTGTGCGACTTACCGACAAGATCATGCGATGTAATGACAAGGTGGTATGAGTGTGTGACTTACCGACAAGATCATGCGATGCAATGACAAGGTGGTATGAGTGTGTGACTTACCGACAAGATCATGCGATGCAATGACAAGGAAGTTTGAGTGTGCGACTTACCGACAAGATCATGCGATGTAATGACAAGGTGGTATGAGTGTGTGACTTACCGACAAGATCATGCGATGCAATGACAAGGTGGTATGAGTGTGTGACTTACCGACAAGATCATGCGATGCAATGACAAGGAAGTTTGAGTGTGCGACTTACCGACAAGATCATGCGATGCAATGACAAGGAAGTTTGAGTGTGCGACTTACCGACAAGATCATGCGATGTAATGACAAGGTGGTATGAGTGTGTGACTTACCGACAAGATCATGCGATGCAATGACAAGGAAGTTTGAGTGTGCGACTTACCGACAAGATCATGCGATGTAATGATAAGGTGGTATGAGTGTGTGACTTACCGACAAGATCATGCGATGTAATGACAAGGAAGTTTGAGTGTGCGACTTACCGACAAGATCATGCGATGCAATGACAAGGTGGTATGAGTGTGTGACTTACCGACAAGATCATGCGATGCAATGACAAGGAAGTTTGAGTGTGCGACTTACCGACAAGATCATGCGATGTAATGATAAGGTGGTATGAGTGTGTGACTTACCGACAAGATCATGCGATGTAATGACAAGGTGGTATGAGTGTGTGACTTACCGACAAGATCATGCGATGTAATGACAAGGTGGTATGAGTGTGTGACTTACCGACAAGGTCATGCGATGCAATGACAAGGAAGTTTGAGTGTGCGACTTACCGACAAGATCATGCGATGTAATGACAAGGTGGTATGAGTGTGTGACTTACCGACAAGATCATGCGATGTAATGACAAGGTGGTATGAGTGTGTGACTTACCGACAAGATCATGCGATGCAATGACAAGGTGGTATGAGTGTGTGACTTACCGACAAGATCATGCGATGTAATGACAAGGTGGTGTGAGTGTGTGACTTACCGACAAGATCATGCGATGTAATGACAAGGTGGTATGAGTGTGTGACTTACCGACAAGATCATGCGATGCAATGACAAGGAAGTTTGAGTGTGCGACTTACCGACAAGATCATGCGATGCAATGACAAGGAAGTTTGAGTGTGCGACTTACCGACAAGATCATGCGATGTAATGACAAGGTGGTATGAGTGTGTGACTTACCGACAAGATCATGCGATGTAATGACAAGGTGGTATGAGTGTGTGACTTACCGACAAGATCATGCGATGTAATGACAAGGTGGTATGAGTGTGTGACTTACCGACAAGATCATGCGATGCAATGACAAGGAAGTTTGAGTGTGCGACTTACCGACAAGATCATGCGATGCAATGACAAGGAAGTTTGAGTGTGAGACTTACCGACAAGATCATGCGATGTAATGACAAGGTGGTATGAGTGTGTGACTTACCGACAAGATCATGCGATGTAATGACAAGGTGGTATGAGTGTGTGACTTACCGACAAGATCATGTGATGCAATGACAAGGAAGTTTGAGTGTGCGACTTACCGACAAGATCATGCGATGTAATGACAAGGTGGTATGAGTGTGTGACTTACCGACAAGATCATGCGATGCAATGACAAGGAAGTTTGAGTGTGCGACTTACCGACAAGATCATGCGATGCACGGTGACGAGGTTTTGCTTGATAAAGGGTGGCATGGGATGGCAGACCGCCTTCAACCCCTGCACTTCCCGCGGCAGTTTGGATGCCAGCGCCAGCAGCATATGGTTGGGCAACAAGTAAGTGACGCTCTCGTCAAGCTCGCGAGCTTGTTGGTCGCGCCACCGGTACAGCAGCCGCAGCGCCGTCATCTGCGCCACGTTGAACTGCTTTTTGGAGCGCAGGTACAGAGGCATGTGGGAATTTTCGTGCAGGACTTCTATTTTGTACGTCTGTGGGACACAACGTCCAATTATTGAATATATTGTCAAAAATAAACATAAAAGATAGCAACAAAAATTCAAAAAAAAAAATTCCCCTCAGTTTCTTGCCGTATCTTCTGAGTAGTGGTTCTTTTTCCGATACGGTGGTAGAGTCATTGTAATAATTGACGTTCATAAGTGCGTCTGTGATGCCAAACATGAATTAAGAACTATCGAATTTGAAAATAATTAATGCACGGATTTCAATTGTTTGTCTACTAGCAACCGCCCGCGGCTTCGCTCGCCTCGACATGATAAAATATAGGGTATGTTACTCAGGGATTGTGTTTCTGAAGCTTTCTGTCAGAGAAAGAACTTTCAAATCGGATCAGTAGTGCCAGAGATTGACCCCCTACATACAAACATACTTACTTACAACTTTACCTATTTATAATATTCGTATATATAAAATGAAAATTAAATGATGTTCATCAGTGAGCGCACCACTTGAGAAAAGCTGGACTAATTTGGCTTTTATTTTTTATGCTCCTACAGTCCGTCAAATCTAAGAAGTACCGTTTGACAGTTCTGACAATTGAATGATAGGGATGGGATGAAAAAATCGATTACTATAATATCCGAACTTTAAGAGATCGATTACTATAATATCCGAATTTTAAGAAATCAATTGTTATAATTAAATAAAAGAAATGTTTAGGATATTTTTTTATTCACTACTAGTACTAGTATCGTCGTCTTCGTCATCATCGTCATTTAAATTAATGACCAGTTGATTGTCCATTACATTATCAAAGTGTACGTCTCTTTCGAAGTCGTCCATTATTATTTTCTTTGTTTTTTGTACTACTTTACTCCAATCTTCCTGTGTAACTTGGGCACATGCTTCCTTTAATAAACCTTCCATTTTCTTGACACTGAAGGGTGGTTTTGTGTTGTGTCTTGCTGCATAACCTGTAAAACAATAATGTAACTATTTGATAGCAGACGAAAACCATTGTTTAAATTATAAATGTTAGAAGTACTCGTGTTATTATTATAATATTATAAAATATTACCTTTAACTTGGGCCCAAATCAGTTCAATGGCATTATATTGGCAATGGTACGGAGGAAGTCGTATGACTTTGTGCCCGTGCTCTTCGGCCAATTGGTCAATTACATATGTCGGTTTTGGTGGTTTATGCAATTTCACTAACTGTAATAATTCAGCTTTTAATAGTGACATGTCGGCATCCACTCCTTTTCTTTGCAGCCATGCCACCAAATCTGCTTTCTTATTGGCTGACGTAGGTGCTTTATCAATTTGCACAGAGTGGTATGGGGCATTATCCATTATAATTGTGCTGTTAGGAGGGATATTCTGTAATAAATTTAAGAACCACTCTCGGAACCTTACTGCGTCCATTTCTTCATGATACTCTTTAGTGCTTTTGGATTGGAAAGCTAATAAAGAGTTTTCCACGAAGCCTGTAGACGCTGACCCAGCATGGCATATTATGAGGCGTCCACCTTTTCCTATCGGCACCTTCGAGCACGAAGCTTCAGAATCATCAGTCCATGTTTTCGGCACAGAATGGTTGGAATTTAGCCAGGTTTCGTCCAAAAATATTACATTATCCCAGTTTATAATTTGTTTAACTTCGCGCAGGAATGTTAGTCGCTGCATAATTATGTCATGTCGCTCCATAACAATTTTTCGTTTGTCAACTTTTTTGTATCTGAAGCCAATTCCTGTTATTACCGTTCTCAACGACTCTATGCTTCCCTTATACAGCCCGGCATCTTTTAAAGTTGCACATAACTTTGCCAATGTTGGAAATTCGCCTCTTGTAAAATACCCGTATATATGGTTTCTAATAGCATGACTATCGAATTCATCGATGCCTGTCACAGGTTTATTTCTTTTTCGTTTTTTCGGTGTGTGAAGTACGTTACTGTCACTCCCCGAAGGCCCATATTTTTCACTTAATATTTTGCCAACGGTGCGGCTACCAATACCGAGAGCTTCACCGACGCGATCCCGAACTTGTGTAACTGGCAGTAGAAGTCCACCATTTTGAGATTCACGCTCAAAATACTCGTGTAATTTCACCACCAATTCACGAGCCTGGCTGTTCAAAGTACGTCCTCTTTTCGACATTATTAATAAACACTTGCTTAGTTCGGAGTCCAGTATAAATATTGCCAAGGTAAACGGATAAAGAATGATCAGTCCAGAAAAGTAATAGCCAAGTCACAAATTGTAAAACACAAACGAGAAAGCAAGTACGCGCACAGTCAGCTTCCAAGATGGCGAGAGACTGCTGACGCCGAACCGACCGAGCGGACCGCGTGCGCTTGTAGTTGGCAGTGTTGCCAGAAAAAAAAAAATATTTTATTTTTTCGCTTTCGACAACTTTTTAAAGAAGCAAATATATTTGATTTATAAATACGTATTTTTGGTGAATGGGTTTTATCTCATATTTTACGATTACATAACTATTTAGTTATGTAATCGTAATATGTGAGATAAATCCCATTCACATGAAAAAATATTTGTTTGGTTGTCAAGTGTAATTTGTAAATAATACATTCGATTTTTCGTATATGTAAACGATTTTTTTGCATACAAGTGTATCCGAAGAGTCGCAACACTACGTGCAGTGACCTAACTACGTAACTTTGTAATGAGGTCAAGAATATAACTATTAGAAATTATTTACTGTGTAAATATGTGTTATTTTGCTTTGTTTGAAAGTTTTCAATTACATTTAGATATTAAGAATTGTACATTTTTAGATACAATAATGAAATCTTTCTAAATTCATGGTTTTATGAAAAAGGTTATCGAAACTGAATAATGTACGTATGAACAAAGTTGTTTCGGTTTGAAAAATATGAAACGTCAAACGGTACCTCTTAGATTTGATGGACTGTAATAGTCCAAATTCTGTACAATTTAAAAGAAAAAAAATTAAATTTCTTTTAAGCATAATTAAAATTATCTTAATTTATAGTTACATATTAATAGTAAGTTACTTACAACGTAACATTAAGTGTACTCATAAAAAAACGTATTTCTAATATGTTTCTTTAGTATTTATAGTTCAAATCGAAGAGAACAAATCGTGGAACAACGTCTTGTTGCACAAAACGATCTCCGGACAACCTGGACGGAGAGAGGAGATGACTAAAACAAAATGTTAGAGACTTTTGGTACATACCAAGCCGCATATATGGCAGCTGTTCGCGAAAACGGCCTGCAGGTGGCGTGGCGGTGAAGGGTCGTTTGCTAGGAGCTCGCGCCGCATCATTCGCCAGATGTACAAGAGGTAGTGAGTATCGATTCTCGCGTAGCGAAGCAGCTCTTCGGGTAGAGGCCGCATGCGCCAGTCGGCTAGCTGCAACCTGCACCAAACATAATTTTTAGAAAAAACAAAAACCGCGTTCAATGTATCTTCATCTTCAAAGTCCATGGTCAAATATCGATGAAATTACATGGGACCACTTCGTAGCTATACTGAACCCAACGCAAAAAGAATTTTCCAAATCGGTTCATCATTGACGGAGTTCTGAGATAACAAACCAATTACGCCCAACGCCAATTATTAATTGATTTTGATGATTTTGTTTGGTAGGTCATACTTCAGAGGCTGCCCTATATACAAACTTTATCAAAATTGATTAAGCTTTTTTTGAAATTTTCAACAAAAAAATGTAGGTATAGTTTTTAAACCGGTTATGTTTTTTCTAAAATTAAATTATTAAAAGGGTTTGGTTTAAAAACGTTTATTCTAAAAAAATAAACACTTGAAAACAACTAACTAAGCTTAAATGCGAAATTACAATCGTTATTCCGTCTGTTCGGCAGGGAAAAACTTAGGTAGGTACTCATCTAATGCATTTATGTATTTGCATAAGGGAGAACGGCCTGAGATATTATTGAAAACATATGACAAATACATGATCATAACCTTCCTATTCACACTAATAAATGCGAAAGTTTGTATGCAAGTGCCTTTGTTACCCCTTCACGGCGCATCAGCTGAACGGTTTTGATGAAATTTAGAATGGAGATAGCTTATACGCTGGATTAATAGGATATTTTTCTCGGGAAACCGCGGGTAAAACTGTTAGGCGCAGCTAGAAATAGAAAAACTCTTTATTGTATACCAAATTAAAGAAATAGACAATAACACAGTCCTTAACTAAGGTAGTACAATGGGCGGTCTTATCGCTTGAAGCGATCTCTTCCAGACAACCTTTGGATGGACAGTATCGGAAGAAGTACACGGCGGTGTACAACAAAATTTATTAATTACAACTAAATACCTACATAATCATACATACATGCTAATATTCACATTCTAATACACACAAAAACAAAAATATTAATTATTATTATTTTTATTTTATTTTTTTATTTATTAATAGCTAGTATCACACTAATATTATAAACGCGAAAGTTTGTATGTTCGTATGTTTGATACTTCTGCACGCCGCAACGGCTGAACGGGTTTGAGTGAAATTCGGAATGTAGATAGCATATCATCTGGATTAACACATAGGGTACTTTCTAAAGAAATCGAGGGAAACCGCGGGGCGCAGCTAAGTAACATTATAAATGCGTAAGTCACTCTATCTGTTTGTTAGTATCACAACTAAACGGCTAAACTGATCTTGATAAAATTTGGAACTGTGATAGTCTGTCGAAGTCGAAGAAGCCCGAAGAAGGATCTAGGATAATTTTTATTCCAATTTAACACGCGGTTCCCGAAGGATCGCGACATAACCAAATTGCATTGTCATTGGATTTTGACAAGTATGCTAAATTTCAACTCCGTAGGATAAGAGGAAGCGGTTCTGATTCACCTTGCAAGATTTGACCCAAACAAACAAACATTGCAAGGTAAATACTTATAATAAAATAACATACACCCAAAACGAGTGCTCTTAAAATAAACAGTCGTAAGGTCGGAGGGCGAGTCACTCTTAATATCGTGAACTCTGGAAGAACGGACCCCTGACCTTCGGGGACTCTAGGTCAAACAAATATGTATATTAGAGACCCGGAGGTCAATATCAGGGAATTGTTGGAGGACCCCAATAGAAACTGGTTTGGAGAAAAGAGACCAAACATTGTTAGCTGTGACCCGCGTTGAAACCGCGCGAGAAAGCACTTTCCGTTTTATATACGTTTTTAAACTAACATGGTCACTGACACTAGAATTTTATTCAGAAACGGGATATTTACCATGTACTTGTTTTGAGTTCTCGATATTTCGGCACTGTTACAAGCGCATGATCACGACGATACTAAAGTTTATGCGGGTGGATTGTTGATGTTATAACGGGAAGGAATATCTGTCTACCCGCTTCCTCTCTCGTTTTTTGCGCGCGACACAATTGCTTTCACCTTTGTCACTCTCAACTCGATTTGTTTCTCGACACAACACTCACTGTATCCGCTCGCGGGATTGTAGTTCTTTCTATGTTATTACATAAACGCACCACTGGATTCTAGGCACTCGACAGTTGAAGTCCGTCCTCACGGTTGAAGTTGTTTTTGCATTTAGTGACTTCTATCGCTTCTCTAACCAACCGTGGTATAGTACCGTGGTACTTTCCCTTTATATCAGGCTTTTGCAGGGCGATCACGTAAGTCTGTTGCGAACATCGCATGTTGCGGCCTAACGTGCTATAGAAATTAATCTCAATCGATAAAATGCGATCATGTATTTTTTTGTGTCTCGAACGTGCTCCTATCGATTACCCGACAAATTTACAAAGCGAGATTGTGCTATGAATCGTTATGTATACGCCCAATCTATTCAATTTTGCAGTGTAATACGGCTCTTGTCTATGATTATTATATATCGATATAAACTTTGTTTGTCAAAACTTATTTTTATTTCTAAGGAGGTTTCGTTGACGTTTGATTGCAACGAGTGGGTTACGTGATCGCAAAACCATCATCGAAATAGGTTTCTTATTGAAATTGATTGAAATAAAAGCCTGCTTATATAAAGCGAGTATGGCTCAGCGGGAACTCATGCGCCTTTCGATCAGACGCACCTGGGTTCGAATCCCGACTCGGCCCTGCACCAATGACTTATAGTTAAGTGCAGATTTTGCACGCTCGCTCTAAAACGGTGAAGGAAAACATCGTGATGAAACCAGCTTACGCGCTTTGGAGTGATAGGCTCTGGCCATGGTTGTAATACCACCCACCGAACAAAGCCATGCCGTCAAGCGACCTAGTCGTGTTTCGGTGAACCATCGGAGAGACGGTTCTGAGCAGCCGCTCAAATGCTGCCTCTCTCTAGATCTATGTGCTCCATCTTAGGTCACATCATCGCTTCACATCAGGCGAGATAGTGGCCAAACATAGATCTATTAAGGGTTAAAAAATATATATATATAAATTGTGCCATTTTATTAATAACTACCCGTAAATAGTAATTTATTATATTTCGTTATTGAAATAGTTCAGCACGCATAAATTTAGGCATTTCTACTATTCAGTGAACAAGTTAATAATGGTTGAATTTTGTCTGAAAAACGTACCGTAACGTTCCACCGGATCATACAATAGTGTCCCTTAGACAACAGTTGTCTAAAATGCATTATATTATGGTGTTGAGCATTCTAATCAGCTCAATCAGTTTGCTCTACTCCCACAAAACCAGTATTATTCCAAGAAAAACGCGGGCGAAGCCGCGTGTAAAAGCTAATTATACATTTGTATAAGATAATGTATTTATTCATCTTCCCACAATTTTACTATAGGCCGACCGTTTAACTCGTATCGCCTGCGCGGTAAGAAGGGAGCGAGGGGAGATGTTGATGAGATGGAGATGCGGAGCAGAGAGCTTAAGCTCTCTGCTCCGCGCACCCCTTTCACCCACCCGCTAACATCTCCCCTCGCTCCCTTCTTACCGCGCAGGTGATACGCGAGTTAAACGGTCGGCCTATAGTTTCCAGGTAAGTACTTAAGTTTTAAACACGTTTAATCTAGGATTATGTACAGTCAGCGGCGCTGATATGTATACACTTCCAAGTTTTCAAATTTATATATACTCATAACGTTCAAAATAAGTGCACGTAAACATTTTTCAAATATACGTAGTCATCTTATTTATCAGAATGCTGTATACAATTTATCAAAATTATGTATAAGTCCCGACCTCGACCCCATCAAAACTTAGGAGTGTATACATATCAGCGCAGCTGACTGTACTATATAAACAATATTTTTTTTACACTTAATTGATTTATGTATTAATAGAGTCCTTATGGGTCGGCAGCGCATCAGCAATGCCTCTGGTGCTGCAGATGTCCATAGGCGACGGTAACCGCTTACCATCAGGCGGGACGTCTGCTTGTTTGCCGACATATTAAATATATATATATATTATATATATATTATATATATATATATATATATATATATATATATATATGTTGCCTACTATGTCGCCTGATGTGGCCTAAGATGGAGAACATAGATCTAGAGAGAGACGGCAGTTGAGCGGCTGCTCAGACCCATCTCCGTCGTGGTATTACAACCACGGCCAGAGCCTACCACTCCAATTCTCTCCAATAAATGATTCGGATCGGCGGTGCCCGCACTACTCGTAGTTATAAAACTGTGTCGCAGACACCAACGTCGTCGTTATTAACCAAAAATTAAAGAAAATCCCTTGACACAATAAGTATATGTTTTATCAAACAAACAAACAAACCGACTTTAATGTATCTTCGAAATCCAAGATCAAATATCGATAACTGAACCCAACGCAAAAAGAATTTTCCAAATCGGTTCATGAATGACGGAGTTCTGAAGTAACAAACATAAACAAAAAAACACAATCGAATAGAGAACCTTCTCATTTTTTTAAGTCGGTTGAAAAGCCTATAAAAAGTGAAACACAGCTGCACCGATTTTGATAAAACATGTCTATGAACCACTGCTAGAAAACATGCATTCAAATTAAAAATAAAACCGCATTCAAATCGGTTCACGCGTTTAAGAGCTACGGTGCTACAAGCAGATACCAATAGAGGTCAAATTTATAACATCTCCCTTTTCGCGTCCGGGTTAAATACAAAGTAATACAATTTAAATATCCTAATTTTATAGCATATCAATAGTACATATGTAGTTCTAAAACAAAGATAAAGATTACCACCAGCATTCGAGCTAGGATACACCTGTGTTACTATGCCAATTAGCATTTTCCCCAATTTTTTTCTTCATATTGGCTTGCGTTCGACCACTATGTAAGAAAGAAAGAAAAGAAAACGATTTTTTTTTATTGCCAATAACTTAACATAACTTAATATAACTACAATATTTATACAGTATTATGGTTTGGCAATAAGGGGTAGGCTCAGCATCGTTCTGGGCTGGTTTTCAGCGTGTCACCTGATGGTAAGCGACGATCTAACACGCTTGCCAAGATAGTACCTGTTAACACGATATTTGAAGATTCCTAGATTGTAGCCTATTTAAGTAACACAATTAGTATACTCACGTTTTGTCTGTGTCGACGGCGCAGTACCGGCGCAAGAGATGCTTCAGCGACAGGCCTGACAGCCGCAGCATGCGCGCCGCCTGGTGCGTATCGAACATTCCCACCACATACACGCCAAAGTCGCGTTGCAACCACTTAACGTCGCTGTCAGCGCCGTGAAACACCTGCGCGACAACGTAAGGGAAACATGATAAATCCTACCAATATTATAAACGCGAAAGTTTGCAAGAATGTATGGATGTATGTTTGTTACGATTTCACGCAAAAACTACCGAACCGAATAGAATAGAATAGAATTTGTTTGCTTAAAATGTGAGTATAAAAGACGTCAACAATGCAAAGAACCTGTACACATTTCGCCAACTGAGAAGCATGCAAAAAATTTAAACTTCAAATTAACTATCTCATGCAACACATTATTTATACTAAAAAAGACATTACATCTTAATTGATAGCAAAGTAGTCCGATAATCAGGTAATCATTAATTCGTACTAAAATACACGTCAAACAATAATTTCAATAATAGTTAGGTACATAATTAGTACGACTGTCGACAAAAACATAGAAAGTATCAATAATAACAGATAAAACATTATTATTGGTAAATTTAAAAAAGTATTGAATTAATATGAAGTACAACACAAAATAATTATAATTATATAATTAATCTATATATTATGATGATAATAATAATAAAACATTTTAGTATTAAATTTAACAATAATATTTAAAATAGTTTTATGCTAGCAAATTCTTCATACGATTTTGATAAAATTTGGTATGTAGGCACTATAAGACTAGGAATAGCACATAGGCTACTTTTTACCACGGGAAACCGCGGGTGGAACCGCGGGGCACAGCTAGTAAATAATAATAATAAGTGTTGTCCATTACATATGTAAACTAAATGCTCTAAGAGGCCTCTACGTGTTGGGCTCGTGTCCCCGCACCTTCCAAAGGACCGGGTGTATAACCCGTGAGAAAGAGAGAATTAATAATTAGACCTAAAGTACCTACATACCAAATTACATCAACTAGTAGTAGTTTTTGTGTGAAAGACTAACAAACATACACTCACACGTTCTTACAAACTTTCGCGTTTATAATACACTCGAGAGCAATGAATCCGGGTCACTTAAAGAATGTTAAAAATCTCGGAAACTAAAAATGATAGGTTAATGCAATAAATTGTATTTAATAGACAATGTAATACTCCTTAAATGAAAGTAAAAAAAATATGAGTCACCATACATTTTATTAACACAAAATTACATAAAGAAAAAAACTGCTGATCTCTCCTTAAAACAAAAATAGGAAACATGAAATTTTTGAACTTTATTACGATTTTCTTGAATTTTAATACTTCGTATTGCCTCCTCGTGCTTCCATTACTGCGTTTACGCGGTTTGGCATGCTGTACACCAAGTTCCTTATACGATTTTGGGGAATATTCTCCCATTCCTCTGTGAGAGCAATTTTGAGCTCACGAAGCGTGATTGGGGGAGGGTTTCGTTGTTTTACGCATCTGCCTAGCTCGTCCCAAGCATGCTCGATCGGGTTGATATCCGGGCTGCGCGCTGGCCACTCCATACGAGTAATGTTCATCTCTTGAAGGTAGTCATTCACAATCCTACCTGTATGAGGTCGGGCATTGTCATGCATAAATATAGCATCCTCACCTAAATTGACCATAAATGGACCAACGTGATCATTGAAGATTTCTTCCACATATCTTACGCTAGTTAAAGAGCCGTTTTCTATGATCACCAGCTCTGTGCGACTTTCAGAAGAAATTCCGGCCCACACAAGTACAGACCCACCACCGTAGGCTACTTTTTCTTCGATGCATGCTTGCTTGAATCTTTCCCCTGGTCTTCGATACACTCTGTGTCTTCCATCGTGCTTGTAGAGCATAAATTTTGATTCGTCGGAGAACATAACTTTTGACCAATCTTCAATACTCCAATTTACGTGGCTCTGGGCATATCTTAGTCTCGAAATACGATGCCCACGCTCCAGTTTAGGGCCGTTTGCAGGTCTAAGGGGTTTTAAGTTAGATTCAGCAAGCCGACGTCTTACTGTCCATGCACTTGGGTTACTTCCTCCGAGGCGTCGAAACTGATTGGTGAGTTCAGTTCCTGTGAGAAAGCGATTTCGAAGCATGGTGTTCACCAAGTATCGGTCTTCTCGTGCTGTGGTACACCTGGTTCTGCCCGTTCCTGGTCTGCGTAGGTTAGAACCAGTTTCTTCGTAACGTCGGAGAACTCTTTGTACTGTTGACAGCGACACACCGACAGTCCTGGCTGTATCGCGCTGACTCCGGCCGGTTTCCAGCATTGTAAGTATTCTGGTGCATTCTTCAGGCGTAAGCGACATAATTTCAGCTTGAATAATGAATATAGAGCACTATCAACATGGTTTATGTACCCACATAAATGACAGATTACAAACAAAAGCAAAACCAAATGCTGTAATTTCGTAGTTCCATCTTCGAAAGTGGCCCTTTTTCAAATTTGATTTTTTTATGATATAACTTTACAATAACTAAGAAGTTTTAATACCTTCATTTAAGGAGTATTACATTGTCTATTAAATACAATTTATTGCATTAACCTAGCATTTTTAGTTTCCGAGATTTTTAGGATTCTTTAAGTGACCCGGATTCATTGCTCTCGAGTGTATTACTAGGATTTAAGACGAAAAACGAATAATATCAGCGTATATTATTTACCTTAATTTTTTTGGGATCCGTGAAAGAGTGGTTGAGTTTGTGGATATGCTCTCTGAGCGCAAGCGTGTCGACGATGAAATCGCCGCCTTCGTCTGTCGAGATCTGGATGAGGCACGTTATACCTGTGGGACGGCAGTCAGACGTACAGACCAGTATGTGATAGGTCTTTACTTTAGCGAAGGGCGGACGAAGACATTCCTTGTAAACTACTGGTCTACACAGACGATTTTCGTTCCATATGATGAAAGGGACAGCGCTATGCAACAGGCGTATAAGTGTCCCTTTTTAAATGTATAGGGAAAATTCAAATTTGTAATCATGTCGTCAATATTTAGAAAAAATAAATAAAAATCGACTACAATGTGCAAAGTCCAAGGTCGAATATCGATGAAATTTATATGGTGACCACTTCGTAGCTATACTGAACTCGACGCAAAAATAATTTTGCAAATCGGTCCATAAACGACGGAGTTCTGAGGTAACAAACATAAAAAAACGAAAAGAGAACCTTCTCCTTTTTGAAGTCGGTTAAAAATTCCACCACATTAGTAAACTGCATGAATTGCACCCGTGCGAAGCCGGGCAGGTCGCTAGTGTTATATTACACACATAAGTAATGAGTAGAAGTATGTATTGCGCAAGCCCGTCCATAACAGTTGCAGTGGCATTCATTAACTTGTCAATTACTGCAATGACACACATAGTTACAAGTCGCAAAATTATTATATCCAGTTACTTCTTACACGTTTGTGTTGTTCGAAAGTCAAAAACCAAAAGATTTTTATTAAATATGCATAAAAATGCAATATGACTGAAAAAAAGGTAAGCAAAGTAAGCATGTCTGCCTATTTCTTTCCCATACACAATGTGAGTCCGGGCCCAGAAAAGAAATGCGAAAATGGACTCTACCAGTGCATCTCTGCGGGATGTCTCTTTTTCTTTAATCTTTTTGTTATTTTGTTTCCGATCCGATTTTTCATTTACCTAACTGTTCCAATCTGCGTTTCAGAGCGCAGTTTTCCTGATATTCCCCGGAAATTATTTCTATATATATTATTTCTGGGATAATCACCATCATCATCATCCACAGCATCTACCGTTGTGTAAGTAGCTCGTCCCCATACTATGCCGTTTACTACGGCCGGCCACAGAAGTCAAAGTCAAAAGATATTTATTAAATAGGCACAAAACATGCACTTTTAAACGTCTGTTATGACCTTTTTTGGATGACAACGACGGCCTTCATTACAGACGTAGAGCAGGCCGGCTGACTTTTGACTCAGACAGATAGACGAAAGTTATTGAAAAAAAAAGACTGCTGGGAACGGGGGAGACGGTGCTGGACCTGGACCCGACCATGAAGAGGAGGAGAGAGTCGTCAGGTCAGGTCCAGGTCCAGCACCGTCTCCCCCGTTCCCAGCAGTCTTTTTTTTCCAATAACTTTCATTTATCTGTCAGAGTCAAAAGTCAGCCGGCCTGCTCTACGTCTGTAAAGAAGGCCGTCGTTGTCATCCAAAAAAGGTCATATACATATAATTCAAATTAATTAAAAATACGTCAAATTCTTCGCTTTACCCGCCACCGCTAATGCAGTCGATTTGGTTCATCTTAAGTTATTTTATAGGCTTTTGCATAGGCAGCTGAATTTAAACTAGGTATTTAAAGTGCGTATACCTAAGTAGATAAGAGCACAGCATCACATTTTGAGGGAGTCACCTTCTATCATTAAAAAAATCGCGTCAAATTTCCAAAAATAACAATCTTTGTTTAGTATTTACACTGTCTGTAGGATAGAAGTTATTAAATAAACTCCTATTAGGGCCGTGGTCAGAGATTAGTATTTATGAAGCAAGCAAAAATTCTCTAAGAATCGTCAATCGTCATGAATAAGAAAGTACCCAAAGCACTCCAATTTGGATCTGCCCCCCGATTCAGAACCTCACGATAACAAATACGGAATCGATACGACTATTTTCGATGTTGTTTTGTAGGTTCCTTTTCGAGCTATTCCGCCCCGAAAATGTAATACGGGATCGTTTACAATATCGGTATCGATTACATGTTGCATTTACGGAATTTGTTTTGTGTGCAATGTTTTGCATCGTAACATAATGAAACCGAATCGGTCGACAACGAGTTGTCGTGAGGTTCTGAATCAGCCCGCTGGAACGTTCATTTTTTGGCACCTGATTACGATGGGTTGCCAGCCATTCATACACTCATCTGCTGTCAAATAGTTGTCAATTAGCTAGGGCTTGTTCGCCAGCCATTTATAGCCAGCTAAATTTCGATCGCACAATAAACAACAAACTGACTAAGTATGAAATTTATTTAGTACACAGTTTTAAAGCGTAAGTAAAGAAACGCCATCAACTTGCCTTTTTGTAGTCAATTCTATGATTGATTGTAGGTAATAGAGGACACACATACACACACACATTTTCGTATATACAATCTTAGAAGAATAGATGGAATCACCCAGCATCAGCAACGCCCTAGATTTGATAATTGAAATTTCATACGAGGCCAACACTCATCAAATGTTTATGCAGACTTTTCATTCATAAAAACATCATAATTCTGTTGTCTACGTAAGCAAGCGCGTAAGTGACTACAATTAGTTGCGAGACGCTATCTGTTAGCCTAGAATGTTCTGCGAGCAAATGACATCAGCATAGAACGCCAGCAAAGCTACGAAATGAGGGACAGAATGGAATATTCCGGTTTTTAATATATTTCTTATACAACCGAGTGACGAAACGAGCTAATCGTTCCCGTGATGGTAAGCTACACGCCAGCCCATAACAGTTGCAGGACCATCCTAAATTAGATATGTTTTGCAAAATCCTGTGCGGCACTGCACTGCGCTCTTCACCATGAGACATTAGCTTGAGAAAGTGCCGTGAAGGTGCAACAAGTTAAAATAGCTTTACGCATTCCCGTATGTGCATAACGCACTTGGGAACTTTAATCCTAGAATGAAGTACACATAAGGCAAAATCGGCGAGCAGAACGATGTCATACCTTGATAGGTCCTGTAGGAGTGGTGTTCCAGGTCCACGGCGATCTCTTTCACCTGGTCCAGGTGATGCACGAGCTGATCCAGCTGCTGCTCGCTCTCGACGAGCATGAGCGGCGTGGCTGCCAACTCGCCAGGGAACTGAGGCTCGTCGCCGGCTTCTAGGAACTCTGATGGCGGCTTGTACAGATCCAACTCTATCTTGTACGGGTGCTCGTATCTAAGACCAAATACACCTTCATTGGGGGGCTTATTTATCTTGTACGGATACCCGTTCTTAGATCATAGTTAAGCTTTCATTGGGGGACTGCGTTCATTGGGGGCCTTATTTATCTTGTACGGGTCCTCGTATCTAAGACCACAGACACGTGTTCATTGAGGGAGTTATCTATCTTGTACGGGTGCTCGTATCTAAGACCACAGACACAAGTTCATTGGGGGAGTTATCTATCTTGTACGGGTGCTCGTATCTAAGACCACAGACACAAGTTCATTGGGGGAGTTATCTATCTTGTACGGGTGCTCGTATCTAAGACCACAGACACGAGTTCATTGGGGGAGTTATCTATCTTGTACGGGTCCTCGTATTTAAGACCACAGACACGTGTTTATTGGGGGAGTTATCTATCTTGTACGGGTGCTCGTATCTAAGACCACAGACACGTTTTCATTGGGGGAGTTATCTATCTTGTACGGGTGCTCGTATCTAAGACCATAAACACGTGTTCATTGGGGGAGGTTATCTATCTTGTACGGGAGCTCGTATCTAAGACCATAAACACGTTATTACGGTGTTAACAATGACGCCTAATTATTAATCAATCCTGAGTTTGTATTAAATATTATAACGGCAAGGTGGCCGTCCGCCTTTGACGGCATACATATAAACTGATCCTGCGCGTTTTATTGTATGCACATTACACTAGAACTACTAGTACTAGTAGGCAATAAAAACTAAAACGTGGCTTAAACATTTTTTAGCCACGTTTTAGTTTTTATTGCCTATAAAAATTGTAATAGCTTCGATAGATAGATAGAAAGATATATCTTCCTGCACTGTCCGCCGTCTCCGCTAGTTACTCATAAAACATAAACGACAGCATAAACACGTTTGCATGGCATGCGCGGCCGCCGGTGATTGATGATTGACCCCTCGATGGATCGGCCAATGCGTACTGAGCAGCCTTGAGATTAATTTAAAGGATTCTTCACAAGATACTTGTTTCAAAAACAAATACTACATCTTTTTTAGTTTCGACGATTTTCAAGCTCGAGTTTTTGGCTTCTGCCTTTTCTTTCCTCCAACGCCTATTTCTATGTTGCAGCTCTAGACAACGGTGACCTTAAACGGCTATTACTACTTCCCACATGAAAATGCTAGTAGGAACAATGTTAATGATGACATAGGTATACTCACTCGACTGGCTGTCCCTCGTCGTCATAGAGGATTCTCAGGGCCAAAGGCTTGATGTTATTCGGTTTGTCAGAGATACGCGGCACGAAGATCTGGCTAAAGTTGTCCACTGGTTCCTTGAACATCAGCTGAGGTCTCGGAACGTTTTTAGCACCGATCAGAGTAGCAGAACTGCCGTTTACCTAAAATTAATTTTTATGACGTAGTTAGAGCAGGAAGGCACGACCGAAACGATCTAAAATTATCTCGTGGGCCGGTAATGTTGGTCGATTTATTGAATGTAGTGAATGGATGATGATCGATTTATTGGATCTAGTGAATGTATGTTGGTCGATTTATTGGAGATAGTGAATGTGTTTTGGTCGATTTATTGGATCTAATGAATGGATCTAAGTCGATTTATTGGATGTAATGAATGGATGTTGGTCGATTTATTGGATCTAGTTAATGGAATGAATGGAAAAATGGAATGGAAGGAATGGAATGAAACCTGCTTCAAAGGGTAGCTCCCGTTGAGTTACATTCCAATGTGTAACACTGTGACACACAAGGTGCAAATTCAGAATAGTGCATCTAGGGTTCGTGACACCGATGGATGGCCGGACGGTCAGAACGCATAGTGTCCTTCCCTATTACGAGAAGAATTACTTGCGGCGGTCATTTACCCGGCCGAACGTAGGGCGTTGAGTAGAGCTCAACAGGAAGGTGCGTCGGGCGAGATCCTAACAATTATGTCGCCAGTCTTACATAGTTGGTTTGACCATAGAACACATTCACTGGGGTGCCCTAGGTAAGTCCACACGCCCACAACCCACAACAGATGGTTCATAAGATCATGCAATTTCATTAAAATTGCAACTACAAGAGCTAACAATCTGTACCGACAACACTATCAACTAGACCTGGAAGATAAAGTCGTTGTCTTGTATATAATTACGTACGTGACTGAGAAATTAAAAATAACATGTCCAAATATATTGAATGACTAAATAGTGCAGATCTGGTAGGTTAAGCAACATTCGCTGCGGTCACCACCTGGATGGGCTGCTTGCGTGGTATTTACATCTAAACGCTACCATGCTTCGAGGGGTCTTAACCCGGACGGAAGGTCCCAGTTCTTGTCTTACGATAACAGCCGTTAGACTTATAACTCCGACTCCAGGGTTGACTCACACAAGAGAATAGAAGAATAGTTTTATATTCGGCTTTTGAGGTACCGACCGTGCGGGACCCCTCCCGTATGACGGATGACGGAACGTCATAAAATGGACACTCGACTGCAGTCTCACGTCAACAATTTTGGACCTAGATCAAGATGACTTAGGTTCAATTGGTTAGGATGAATTAGGTTAGGTTAAATTCGGCCAGATTCTCCCTCAGACTAACACCGGCCAAATTCTTAATACACAAAAAACAACACTATAACGTTTATGGAACTAGCATGGAACGGACATTAGCAGGATTGTGACAATAAACACAGAAGCCATAAAACAAGAATTCAAGTCAAGACTTAGGTTCAAAATCTCATCCTTGCGTCAAATTACCACACTCCTCTTTCAAACATTCACCGACTTCAACATCGTAACATGCAAGATAAGAGTACAACTACAACCTGGGGGTCTTCAAATCGAGAGTGAACAGGTATCTTCTAGGTAAGCGTGTTACATCTTAGACCACATCGTCGCTTACCATCAGGTGACATAGTGGTCAAACGCAAGCCTAAAACCAACCAAACAAAATGGAAATCATCCTTTAACTTATGGCTTTAAAGCTACTTTGTTCTGCGAAATTTTATTTAGTAAGTTTTTTAATTTTAAAAGTATGCGCCCGAGGCACTGATTCCATAGCAAGAGTTCAGAGTTCCTTGTTCACTGTAATCTATGCGACATCTACACACCCCGTGTAAGATGTTTTGTCAGATTTCTATTGTTTGTAGGTACGCTGCTGGGAAGTCGTGTTGTCTGCGTATCAAAAAGACTTAATGACGGAAAATAGAAAGTGATGGAGTTTGTTTATACAGCGAAACTCAAAACTCCAAACCGCTAAGCTAAGAACTCCAGAACTCTTGCTGTGGGATCTGCGCATAGCCAACTGACAATAAGTTAAACTATTGTGCCACAGGGGTGTCAGATGTAACAAAAAAGAAGAAACTGAAAACAAAAAACTGGATTGGCCATATTATAAAATCGCCCAGGAACAAGTGGACCAAAGAAGTCACTTTGGCAAGGATGGAAAGAGGTCAAGAAGACAGCACAGGTGAGAAGACGACCTAACTAAAAGGGATGGCGCAAAATAGCCAGAGGTACTGGAGGAGGCCTACGTCCAGGATGGACAACCTGATTGTGAATCTGCTGGTGTCACAAATACATAAATCTAAAGTTAAAATCAGCAAATAAAGGCTATTTTTTTTCTTATTACAGTGCCAGTACAGGTGAGATAGTGGTCAAACGCAAGCCAAACCAATAAAAAAAAAGTACTAAAGTCTACCTTGATCGTGGCAATGACAGGCGTGCGGTTCCAAGCAGCCGGCTTTACGCCACGCAGGAAGGCTTCGCTGGGTTCGTTAACTCCGCTTAAGGTGTCAATGTTTATATTAATTCGGTCGAGGAGGCTGTCGTTGGCATCGATTATTTTCTCTATGTTGTTCTCGTCATCACTGTGACTGTGAACATTTATTTTTAGATTAATAAACTTAAAAAAATATTAAAGCCTTTTTATTTCCTATGTATAATATATATAAAAATAACTAAGCTAGGTTATTATTACATGTTACTGTATTATCTTTATCTTTATCGATTTTTTTTTCTATTCTATTATAATTATTATATTCCAAAATTTTTACCTAATTAATACAAATTATCTGTTAATTAATTTTTGTAGTACCTATTTATTAATGATTATTTTGCTATAAATTTTTATTCATTTATGAACAATAAAAAATTTACTAAACTTACTAAATAGAAAAACGCAGAGCAAAATTACAATATAGCAATAAGCAACAGGTTAATTACCATTTTAACTTCACTGACGGCAGTTCTTTCACCATAATGTGGTTGGATTGTATAATGACATTTTCTCTTATCTTGCAGGTTACGATGTTGAAGTCGGTGAATGTTTTGAAGAGATCATACGAGGTCCCGATAGGGAATGTATTGGAGGCCCGGATTGTTTTGTTTGCTTGAAGGTATCCATCCTGCAATAATATTCACAAACTATTAAAAGTTGCTTCACATGTAATGTATAAAATCTGGGCATGTATAGAAAAGGGTTATGCTTTCTTAGCAGATTAGGCATTTTGAAATAAAAATAGATTACGAAAAATTACATCACACAATATAGAGCTGGCAGGACACTCGTAGAGATGCCTTCCTCTATAATAATAATCTGTGTCTACTGTGTCATACTCTAAGAACATTACTATGACAAAAATGGATTTCTTATATGATATATTTTTTATTATTATTCAGATACTTATTTAATTTCCTAGGTCAGCGTTTTTACAATATTTCTATAAAAAAAATACAATAAAATACAATCTGGGTGTGTTCATATCTAGAGTGAACAAGTATTTACTGGGTTAGCGTGCTACATCTTCGACCACGTCACTTCCCATCAGGTAAGATTGTAGTCAAATGCATACCCAGTCTGGTGAAATAAAAAAAACAACCTAAACCTAGAGTGCCGCTGGCAGCCGGGCAGGGCCCAACCTAGACTACTGGTGGTAAGGGCTGCAGAGTGAAGAACCTCCTGACAATACAAGCCTTGTCAAGAAGTACTGCCTTCTGCATCTGACCCTTAATTATTATTGTTATGTTCCAAATAAAACACCAAACTATGAAATTTGTGTATTGAGCTAAGAAGCATAAAACACAAGCTACAAATCATAGGAGTAGGTTAGATGAAGGAGGGTAGGATACAAAAAAATTCAAACTTATAAATAGGCCGTACAACAATTATTAATAACAATGACGTGCAGATTAGACAAAGTGGCATTATATTATTTATTAACAACCTCTGAAGTGAATGGGCGAATCAACTCATACCTCATGCACCTCAGAGGGTGCGGTTCGATTCTCACTATGAGAAAAATATTTGGGTGTAGGAAAAAATATAAGAAATAAAAAATGCCCAGACTCCTATCATTATTTTAGCTTAGCTTAATTTTGATTTGAGGTATTCCATTTTCACGTTTAATATCTATGTTTATATCTAAAAAATACTATATTGATACAGATTGTCTCCACATACAAGTTTGTATATTAAACATGGTAAGTTAATTAAAGGAATGAAAATTATAGTGTACCTCATTTAAAAACGAGATCGGAATAGTTATGAATCGCCTGATAATAGCAATTAGGTACTCAAAATAAGGCTTTGTTTTTATCTTCTTCGTACGTGACCCCGTGTGGAGGTCACGTGGTATCACCTCCTTCGGTAAGGACGGCGCGAGGCCTCGCTGCGTTTACTTGGCGCAAGCAACAGTCTCGACTCTTTATCTCTCGATTTTGTCAATGTCGATTTCTGTTGTACCACAATAACTCCTCGAGTGGTCACAAAACGCATGCTAAGTTTTGTTGTCAATACGAAGTACAGTTACAATCATCTTTACCACGTACCTGCAATGTTGAATTCAGGTGGGGGTGAAACTCGGGAGCCTCGGGATTCAGAATTGAATTCATTTTGCGGAGATAGTTGAATTATAAGAAAATAAAATAAGCCTTTGTACAGGCGTGAAATCCTAGTACATTTGTATATACGGATGTGACGGGTCCGGTTAATGTACAGCCAATATTTGGAGGCTAAATAATGTACGGCCTGTATTGCACACCCAATAATTCATGTACATGGCTTCCAAATGTTGGGGCGTGCAATCCAGGCCGTACAATAGTGGATGCGAAATAACAGTCCGAGCTGATTTTGTACAGCCGATATTGCACAGGCAATAATCCGCAGCCGGAAGTAGTTTTTTTTCAATGTACACGAATTATCAGGCCGTGCAATACGGTACGGCATTTATTGTCACGGACAGATTTTGTACGGCCAGTATTGTACAGCCAATATTCCGAATCCATTGTTATGTCAAAGTCGAAGCCTCGTTTGGTTATGCCAGTGCTCTTTTTGCACAGACTATAGAGTCTGTCTAACGAAGGTAGACACTCGATTTTTTTCTAACTTTTTACATGGTCACACTAAAGTGTTTCCACCTCCGGGCATTATGCTCCATAATGGAGTAAATTAAGGATCCCAAGGTATGAAATATTTGTTAATAATAAATTGTTTCTCACGTTTTAGTGCACTGATTTATTTTATTTTTATCGACTTAGTTTCACTCCAATGTAATTTACTACTATACGATCTTTTTGTATGTACATTATGTAAAAAAAAAACAACTGAAACGACTTATAATCAAATAAATAATTTAAAATAAACCATTGTTATTGAATTTATTGATTTATTAATTCTTAATCGAAAAAAAAGCATTTACTTGAGTTAAGTCCCAAGGTTTTTTTTCAAAGATTAGGGAAAACCGGAATCGGGGTATGGTATTTCCCTAATGTTTACAAGATGGCGGCATATATAGTATTGCCCAAATATTTTGATACTTTAATACATATTTCGTGGCTCTCAACTCTTATCCCCTTTTATTAATAATATTGTCTTATTTTATGATATTAGAATAACATTAATAGTTTATTATTATACATTAGGAAAAATAATCAATACTCAATACTCAATAGTTTATTGCAATCATATATGTATGTACATTTGAAGAGGTCTTATGAAAAGGTTAGTTAACATATATGACCCTGACAGGGTATGGCAATAGGAGTAATAGGAGTGAGCAGACCAATCCATTAAATAAACATTGGTATTTTATAGTCATAAAAAGAATAAATTTTATTAGTATACTGATTTAAAATATCTATTTACTTGTCATTAAAAATTCGTGTAAGTTGTAGTAGCATTTGTTAATTAGGTATTGTTTTAATTTTTTTAAGAAAATTGATTCGATGTGTTCAACTTTTATGCTGTCTGGAATTTTGTTGTAAATTTTTATTGCCATGACGTTTGGGCCTGAGCTATGGATTTTTAGTTTCGAGGTCGGTAACACGAGGTTGTGTTTGCTCCTACTGGCAAATCTTCGTACATGGTATATTTAAAAAAAAAACTGGCGGTTTCTTCAACAATCATCGCATGTGCATTATAATTTAATATCGAATTGTTCTATTCTATTAAATCAAAAGAAAGTAGCAGAAGTTATCGAGAAAATGATAAATTTAATCATGAAAAATTGTTATGGCGCTTACTGCAGTACCCGTGCCAGTTACATTACTGCTTGGCGGCAGAAAAAATACATACCTATGCCTAGATCTATATCTAGACCTAGGAAATTTATATTCTATATCATTTATATATATTGTCTTATTATGGCTTTTGATGATGGTGATGAATATCAAAGTATCAAATTAGGTCATTTCAAGTAACCTATTAACTGCCGGGTTGCGATACTAATATTTTTTTAATTTGCTGCGATTTTTTCAGTGTCTACTTCACTCTAACAGCCTATTCTGTACATTAATAATATTTTTGAAAAGTCAAATGAGATCAATCATTTAGAGAGTAGGTACCTACTGAACACGAAGCCACGGTGTTTTGAATTTTATCTCAATCTGATATTTTATCAGAAACTGCTGAACGAAATCTAATGCGGTTTTAGGGTTTGGTAGCATTAGTTTCAACTTAGATTATAGGGTATGCTACATCAAAATCGGTTAGGTTACTACGAAGATGCAGCTTGACTTCTTCGTAGTACGCGCTCTCTTATACTGTGGAGGTCTTGGTAAAAATACGAATATGGGCTTCCTTTGTCATTCACGAGGACAAAGTTGCGGGAGAAAGCTAGTATAATAATAAAACACTTGTAACTTCTTATTTAAAATTTTAAGATAAAAATAGATGCAATAATAATAAAAAGTGCTCTTCTATTTACCTTAATATTTTGTAATGATATGTTTATCAAATTAGGCAGACCAGCCCCCGTACCCATATGAAAAGCTCAAGCGCCAATCGTATATCGTGTTGAGCTTGAATTTAGGTATAGCGTCACTGCGGCTAATGAGATACGGTCTAATTATGGTCGATTTAGGCAAGAAATCGAATTAATCTCATTAATTTATACCAAAATACGATGACTACGAGTTGAGATAAACTTAATGAGACAATATATTGCATCATAAGACATTGTCGCAGTGAATCTACACCTTAATTTGAGCTCAACACGATATACGATTGGCGCTTGAGGGACATATGGGTAGGAGGGCTGGGCACAGAATAATTAATAGTAACGGTGCCCTAGCCGCCGCGCCGGCGCCACGCCGGCCGGCGCGGTGCGCCATTGCGTTTGCTGCAAGGCCACAATAACAACTTCACGTATAAACGTTTAGGCACAATCTAGTAAATCATTAGCTTTATTCTCGCACGCAGCGATCGGCGACATGAAAAAGTAGGCTATTATAACAGTAGGCATGAAAGATCTCATAGGGACTGATTACTGATTGTGATTTATCAGTTACGTAGTAACTATATATTAATCTGTGTGTAGGTTACTCGCTCTATGAGATTTTTCTAATCAAATCAAATTATTTATTTGCGAGAATACATAGATTAAGTTCTTAACCTTAGCCACAGGCACAATATACAGTGTGCAAGCAGACATGCTAATATTTGAATATTAATTTTAGTATAATAACATTTAAAATTATAACAAAAAAATAGGTATTAGGTACATTATGTATATTAATTATTATAATTTATTACATTTATCATTAAAATTCTTTTATAAATAAAAAAGTCGTTTAAAGCTTAATAGGTATACCTATCTACTTGTAGGTTTAATACTGAGCGTGCATTAGTAGGTTTTCTAGGTTATGTATTGAGGGGTCTACTAAAAATTACACTGGTTGGTGATACCCATGGCATAATTTCTGCGTGGAAAATACCGTGTTGGGAGCTCAGCAACGGAACACTAAGACTTATAAAATAATAAAAAAAATAATTTATAAATACCGATTTAATACAAAAATATCAGTAACTATCTACTTACACTAAGACATAGCGTAGGGTAATGGGTAGTATTTTTTCTTTGGCGCAGGTATTCGAATATCTTACCTATCGATATTTCGTTAGGAAGTGTAAAGAATGATAGGTTGTCAATTCTTATTCTTTTTTTGAACAAATAAATAATAAATAAATACTGTCACTATTCAAACATCCAAATGTTATGTACAGTAGGTACTAGGATTTATTTTCTTACTCATTTTAAAGACCAATGTTTAAGTTAATATAGGCACTTTTTGCTAGCGCCTGACATTTTCTCCAATATCAGCGTTGGCATAGTTTGTATTGGTAGGTTTGTATAGGTACTTTGCGGGGTGAGACGGGAGGCTGAGTACATAGCACAGAATAATTTATAAATTGTAATAATAATAACTAGTAAGTAATAAGTACAAAATAATTATTGCTAGTAACACGTATCTAGGTACATAGCTCCGTAACGAGTGAATGGGTTTTGATGAAATTTGATATGTTCTTTGGTACTGTACTTAGGTCCCGGGTCATAGGCTACTTTTTATAAATAAACAAATAAGCCCAACAATCACATACAAAGATCCTGGCTCCTAACTAGGATTCTCTGTATCTTGGGAACCAGGAACTATGATTATCTATGGTTCCACAACACCCAGACACGAAACAAATGGTTGAGCTTTTTTTTCTTTGCAAAACCATTTGTCCCGTCGCGGGAATCGACCCCGCAACCTTAGTGGTGAATGAGATTTGAACCAACCTGCCCAACCAATACACCAAAAAGTTTGTTTATGTCGGAAAAACGAACACTTCTTTATGAAACGAATATATTTAAACCGAAATCTACGCGAAAGGTATTGCGGGTACAAGCTAGTATGTAAGTATATAAAATAAGTTACTAAATTCGCAAGCAAAGTTACGCTGCAATATATGTTTTCTTTCACACACCATTAAAAAAGTGAGACCTGAGTTTGGGAACAAAATAATTAACAGATAGGTATTGGGACTTAGGTGCCAATTCGTACGTTTTTTTAAACGATTTAAATTATAATACACTTTTTCATATAAAAGCAGGATTTTATAGTTGAGATTAAAAGTCCAAAGTATAAAGTATAAAACCGAGAAAATGTGAGTATGAAAGTTTGTTACTTTTTCACCGTTGTGTGAAATTTGGAATGGAGATAGCTTTGACCTAAACCCTAGATTAACACATAGGATAGGTACCTAGGCTTTTTATCCTGAGAAACCGCGGGGCGATGCAAGTTTACAATAAAATACAATTTTAATAAAAACGAAAAAACTCACATAGCGTACCTACCGATAAGAACTGTTTCTAAACTACGTAGTACATTTAATTGTGTAAGTGTAATTTTCTGTATTTGTTTTTGCTGTGTTTATGTATTTTATCAAAATTTGCTAAACTAACAATGCGTAGGTAGGTACCTATATTGTTTTTATCTAAGCTGCGTAGTAAATATGTAAGTGTTTTTCGCGATTTACCTCTCTATTCTTCATATATCTCTTATAATTTTGCGAAGTGATAAAAAATAATAAATAATGTAGCTATGGAGTTCATATGGAGTGTCATTTTCCAGGCAGGAAGTTCGCTATTTTTTTTGTTCGGTTTCTCAGCTACTGGTATAAAAACATTCCCGCGTTTTTTGATTTTTTTACACTTTTTCGTGTCTCATATCATTTTACAAAAAGAAAGTATTATGAGAGGTTGCTATGTGTATACATAGCGGTTCCTAATCGACATAAGTGCAAAATTCTCGCGCTCACTCCGCTCTCGTAACATTAAATAATTTATCCTATTTTTTCAGAATTAAAGTAGGCATTTTGCTTTTACACGCTCCGCTCGCTTATCGATGATTATCCTCCGCTTGTTAAAAATCATCACCTATCGTAGACATTCAGTCAGACGTACCGGGCATACCAGTACTCCCCGGTACCGGTACCGGTACTGATATGCCAAAACAGGTCTCATTGTTTGGATACCAATGTTCTGAAACTAGTAATAAAAAAATTGTGTCCATCACTTAAACCAGAGATAGTTACATTAAAATAGTTACAGAAACAGATTACAAAAGAGTTTGTTTGTACTTAGTAAGGATAATTATGATGGCATGCAGTTTTATGTATAGGATAGATATATTACTTGTATGTGGCAGCGTATGAGCTACGTGAGTGAAACATTTTCGCGCTCCCTCCGCTCGCGTTATTTTTTCTATTTTTCGTAAGTATGTAACCCCTATTATTTTTTAGAATGATAGTACGTACCTAAGAGTACTTAACGGTTTTGAATCCTCGCGCTCGCCCCACTACTTGCGTACCTTATTAGATTATAATGAATAATAATTATAAAATTGTCTACGCTTATGAAAGTTTCCAAGATCGCTACGCGGTGATTTTCCTCTTTGAACGTGGCTCTAAAAATCATGAAAAATGCTTTAGTGTGTTTTCAGAAAATCACGGTCAAACATATCGATTTACATAAGGGTCAACCCTTATTCTACTGTTCTGTATTCAAATACAGAACCTATTGTTATAATTTATAAGGACATATACCTAGATTATGTAGGTGCCTATAGATACGTTTTATTTGTATTCCTTGTTAAAGAGTACCTAGTTATTTTTGTGCAATTGCATAATATTTATTTAATATTTTTGTGCTGGCAAATTCAGGCTGGACCGGCAGAAACCCACGCTATGCCACCGACGCGCCACAATGTTATAATTACCGATAACAGTTGTTATTGCAATCTGATACTCTCAGCCGGCACGCTGTTAAGTTCCTATTGTTTATAGTTTCGGTGACCGGCGACCTTTGTGTCGTAAATAGGTTTTCTAAGCTGCATAGCGATTGATGTTCTTTCATATGTATGCACGTGTATATGTCTTCATAACTTAGAAGCATTATTAAATCTTTTTCAGGTTCACCATCATCATCTATAAGTCCCAGATGTACTCGTGATAGCATATTCATTTCTCGAAAGCAGTGATGACTGTTCATACACTGTCGATATAATGTTTAGCTTTTCTTGTAGTTGATCAGGTTTCAGTTATATTTTAATAACAAAAAAAATTATGTCTTGGATACTTTTTTTTTCAATACCGGGATCTCGGGATCCTGGTATTTGTGGAGACCAAAACGGTATTACTACCGGTATTATACATCTCTGGTAAATACCAGAATTAAACCAGCAACCAGAATTATTTGTATGATGTTGTAATTAGGACTTTCAAATGAAAGTCCTAATTACAACATCATACAAATAAACAAGTAGGTATAGGCACATTTTATGAAAACTGACTTCAATGTATCTTCAAAGTTTAAGGTCAAATATCGATAAAATTTATATGGAATCATTTCGTAGCTATACTGAAGCCAACGCAAAAATAATTTTCCAAATCGGTTCATAAATGACGGAGGTAACAAACATAAAAAATATACAAAAATAAAATTGAATAGAAAACCTCCTCCTGTTTTTGAAGTTGGTTAATTACATTATAAAGAACATCAAGCAAAATTGGTTTAAAAATCTGCCTTAGAAATCGCGCAGACGAGACGCACGGAGTCGGAACACTGTCAATTCGCAATCGCAACAGCATTAGTAGACAGCCGCCGCAGTTTGCATTCATGTGGCGTGCCAAGCGATGGGGAGTAGTGTACTAAGCGCAGATAAAATATTCAGCAGTATAAATATTTGGCTATCTACTCGAAGGTGCTAAGCGATGAATTATAGCATTAATCGAATTTGGCAACTAAAATTAATTTGATTAATGCTAATATACATTTAGCAGCACATTTATGCTGCGAATACTAATTAATCCAACATTAGTTGTAAGTTTGACAAAATGACATAGTTGTCTTTAAATTTTAAGTTGTTTTCTGCAACTGGGTGTAAATCTTGCGTGTGGTAGGTTGTAGGGGGAAGTGGGGCACATGAATGAAAATTCATTTAAGTACTATAATTTAATATGCCAGCTATTCAAAATTAAAAAGAATACAAAAGTTTGAATTTAATAAAAAAGGTTAATAAATTATATTGTCTTAGTGAAAAATGGGAAAGCCCCATATCTATTTCCATATCTATGAGAATGTTCATGAAACCAAAAAGTAGGTAAAGTAGATTATTCCATATATGAGAATATATATTCAAGCCAAAAGCAATGGGGCAATTCAAATGCCCCATACCTAAGAACATTTTATGATTATAGTGAAACAATGAGATGCTTACATTTTTTTTAAATGTAACTGAATGACTTGACGAGCTGGTCGTTTACCTGATGGTAAGCATTAAGCCTAAGCCAGCCCATAACAATAACAGCACCACCCAGAACTTTGTTTTGCAAAATCCTGCGCGGCGCTGTACTGCGCTCGTTACCCTGAGACAATTAGCTGTTGTGTCTCATAATGCCCAGTAATTTCGCTGGCTACAATGCCCTTCAAACGGGAACACAGTAATGCTTGCGCATTACTGCTTGGCCGCTGATACTTAAGTAAAACGACACAGATATATATACATTTTACGAATAATTTAATTTTCAGTGGCAAACATATTTGCACCGTTTAAAGAGCAACGGCAACCGTAGGGCGACGGTGATTATCACCAGACATATATTATATATTCACTCGCTAAATTGATTAATATTACCACGTGGACGAACGTTTTCTTGCTCAGAACTGTTCAGAACACTAAGTGAGAACGCTGCATGACGCGAACGGCTACTACTGTAAAAAAATAATCGTATTCTTACGATTATTCATCACTTCTGTGATGTGCAGGAATTCAGCTGACGACGACGTGACGACCCAAATGCACGAGAATTTAAAGTATGAAAAAAATTGTTGATGATCACGCCACTTGAGCTTAGTGCGGAATCGGAGACATGGTCGTTCTTGCGTAGTCCAAATAATATGAACAACTTTTAATCGGGTACGGTGGTCTGGGCCAAACACGTTCGATTGGCTGCACTTGAGTAAATAACGATAATTTAATAATCTGTCTTTTTTTTTAATTCACCCGTTTGGGCAGATTAAAGTCTCTAAGACCATACCGCCTTGTTTTACGTAGTTTTATTTGATAGTTTGTAAAAATTACAATAATTTCTTTCGTATATCGTTGTTATGAGGATCATCAGTAACAAGCCGAACCCTCTCTTAGTGCTTCAATAAAGTGGTGGAACTTTATTCAAGCCTTCCATGGACTTTTTGGGAGAATATAAAAAGCAATGTTTTTCCCTATTTTGTTTCATTTGCTTACAATCGTGCAAGTGTACGAAACACATTATGGTAGATATTCGATATTACATATGATCACTCGCAATAACACTTGTTTGGAAAATAAAACAAAATCGATCTGTATCACTTTTCACTTCCCGCCAAAAAGCCTTAATAATCTGTGTTTTAAAGACTCGCTTGAAACAAACGAGGCATCGTGTTGACAGCTATAGAAATGCTAATTTTATCTATGGATGGCTTCGGATTATTGCCTGTACAATACTGGGTGTACCACAATCGTCACGGGCTGTATTTCGCATCCAATAATGTACAGACTGGATTGCACACCCTGACATTTGGAAGCCATTACATGAATTATTGGCTGTGCAATAATGGCCGTGCAATATCGACACGGACCGAGTTTGTACGGGCAATATTTGCCGTCCAGGAAAAACCAGCCGAGTATTTGAAATCCGATGTACATGGAATATTGGCTGTACAATATCGGCTGTGCAATTTTGGCCGTACATTATTATGGTCGTACAATATAGTCTCCCGATGTGACGACCGAGAACCGAGCAGAGAATGAAAATACTTCCTAGTAGGGGTGCTCGATATGAATCGATATGTGATCAAATATCGATACATTTATTTGATATATCGAATCAATTCAATATTATCTGATCATTGAAGTCAATATATAATAATATTATATTTACAATTTTATATTATGACACTAAAACTAAAAACCTTAAAAAATATAATACTAAAATATATTATTAAAAGAAGTCCCTTTAGGCAAGGTTCCGAAGATACTGGCAGCGTTCCCCCTTTGAATAGCTAGACTAATTCTAATATTATATAACGAAAAATATATATATATATATAATATCGATATATTTTATCCAATATATGAAATATCGTATGAAATTAGAATGTTTAAGAAAACTCATCATTAATTAATTTACATATTTATTCATTTCAAACATGTTCAAAACGTATACTTCAGCTACACCTATCGTTAATTTTCAATAAGAACTCAACTACAAAAAATATCCAATCTATCTAGTTTGTTGTCCAAGTTCGCCAACCCGATTCGGATTCACGAAATACTCTCAAGAAGACAGCACTGTACTTGTATCACCCCGCTTGAACCATGATCGAGTTGCAGATCTACTTTGATTATTGTATTATCATGGCTTAAAGGACATCGTATCCGGGCCAGTAAAAATATTGTATTATCTATGGTGGATTGGTAGAAATAAGATGGCTGGTTATATATATGATAAGTTGATTGATTTTTAACCTTGGTGGGCTGACTTATTTACTCCTAATAGTCTTTTCCGTTCTACAATACGATATATCGAAAGTATCGATGTTTTTGACTGATATATCGTTAAACATCGATACAATATTTCGATATATTATATCGGAAAAAATATCGATATTTTTTGTACATGAACATCACTACTTCCTAGTCTGTGGAATGAAATGAAAGGCATTTTTATCTAGGATGAAAGGAACAGCGATCAACAGTGCTGCCAGCAGTCAAACAAGAAATAGTCCGAAATCAAAACAAAAATTATCCGTTTTTATCCGACTTTAACAAAGCAATATATAGTATCTATGATAAATAGATAGTATCTATGTATCTATCTCTATCTTTCTAACCACAGAATACCTACTTGACCGATCACAACTAAATAATGCCACGTTGGATTCGTCTCAACTATCCGCGTCCTATATTCGTCTCATAATAAATATTTTTTTAGTTTTCTCAAAACCTTGTGACTTGATATTTTTGATGGGTAATACCTCGATTAAGCTCATGTTACATATTTTGAGAAATTACATTTTTAACCGACTTCATTAAAGGAGAAGGTTCTCTGTTCGATTGTATTTTTTATTCTTTATTTTTTATGTTTGTTACCTCAGAACTCCGTTATTTATGAACTGATTTGGAAAAATGTTTTTGCGTTGCGTTTAGTATAGCCACGAATTGGTCCAATATAAATTATTTCGATATTTGACCTTGGACTTCAACGATACATTAAAGTAAGTTTTCTTTTTGAAAAAATGTATACTTGTCTAGTCTTACTGTACTGTTTTTTAAATATCCATAAATATGCAATGCAGTTTTAATTTTCTCTAATATCTAATCAATGTTTTCTAAGAACAAAACTTCCTCACTGCGAAGGTAAAGGGAAAATTATGACACATTTAGGGTAGGTTACCCTGAAGGTCTGAAATTTCCCCGTACACATTCAATTTACTGTGAGTTCTGAGCCCCACACTAGAACTGATCCTGTGTCGAAGGATTCTCTACTGATAAATTATCTATTTTGTTGTGGCACGTCACTAAGGAAAAGGTGGAGTTCCGTACACACAAGATAGACAGAAAGTCTAAAAAAGCGATTGTAGCAAAAATTACCCGGGGTCATCGTTACCCGTATATGGCCAAAATTACCCGAATTCGGGTAATTTTATCCGCACCGGCAACACTCCCCCCACTCCCTATTAAATTTACTCTATAGAATGAATGAGTGTAGTGAAGTTACAGCGGAGTCACAGAATAATAATACTCCTCACGGAGCGCAGAGTTCAGTTTCCTACTGAACGCACCCCAAGTACGCACTCGGTGTAAAAGTTGTCCATGTGAATGTCGCTCGATCATCCATGACATGATGTTAATTTTTAGAATACTTTGTCTTTGATTTTTAGCGCCTTTGGACATCCTAATCCCTTCACTTCACTTCTTGTTTGGATGGCACTCAGAAGAAGAACAAAATAAAACGAAATATTAGGCTTATAAAAAACTATAAAGTGTCGATTTTAAGATGTTGTTGTAGATAAAAATATGATATTACCATTGAAGTCTCACACTTTCCTCAATGGATATTACACATGATCACTAAAAAAACACTTGTTTCTTTCCAGATTATTGCTGATGACCCTCATGCGACGATATGCGAAAGAAATCATTGTAATTTTTACAGAGTATCTCTATGAGAGAAGGCTCGTGTCCCAGCAGTGGGAACGTGATAGGCTGATGATGATGAAATAAAAATACGTAAGACAAGGCACTGTACTGTAGCGTGCGCAAACGGTGAATAAAAAAAAAACATTGGTCTAGTAAGTGTCAATGTCAGTTTACTGTCAAACTGACATTGAAACGTCTAAACCCTAGATAAAAATTGTATATGTCTAAAAGTAACGAGGGGGGTGTTTGGCTTGGGGTGTATTTACGGGGTGATTAAAAGGGAGATTTGGGTGGAATTTGATGCTAGAATTGCTTTTGAGGGTGTGGTGGATCGGCGTCGCGCCTCGCCGCGACTCGTTGCGAGCGTAGTGCGATTGCGCATTGCAGTCCGCGTCGACACGCAACTTGGCTGCTTACTATTCGTACGAGTGGGCAAGGGACGGAGAATCGCGTTCATCGAGCGAGGTATACACACGGTAGGTATGATGCTGTCGATATTTTGTGGGATAGTCGAAGGATCTTCTGGATGGCCAGCGCGTTCGTGCGTTCATGTTGGTTTAAACAACTGTTGGTGATCTCTACTCCCGTCACATGCATCTGTTCGCTCTAAGCTTTTGCTGCTCTTGTTTGTCATGAGTTTAGAAGATCCGTTTTACGTCGTTAAAGAGTAAGTGCACGAAAACACTACACTGTCCCTGTGGCTGTAGGCTGGCTTGTGTTTCTGAATAGTGTTGTGTTGTGCAGAGGTGCTAGTGGACAAGGAGTTTATAATGTAGTTTTTATTTCGTGTTAAAGCTTCGATAGTGACCATCCTTTGTTTTCCAAGGACTAATTTTCACAATAATTTAAAAATCATGAAGCTATCAACAAGTAGAGAGGTAATCTAACTGATTACCTCTAGCTTAGCTTGATCTACAGGTTAAAAGAAAAAACCTACCAAACCAGTCATATAAAAGGATAAAAAACTTATAGACATAGTATATTCTATTACACAGTAATTTTTCCATTCACAATATAAAATTTAGCTTCTATACTATTTTGGCATAGATTACTTTTAATGATAATTCTAATCTTAGCAAATAAAAGTTAAACAGTGTTTTACATACAACATTTCATAATCCATGTTTCTCACAGTGAGGTGTTCAAAGCATTGAACAAGACAAGAGGGCTCTATCTTCGCTGGCAGGAGATTTCAAAGGCTCCGATTGTGCCCAACAGTCCTGAAGTGGAATGGACTTCAACAGAGCTCAGGAACGCACTCCGTAGCATTGAGTGGGACCTGGAAGACTTGGAAGATACTATCAATATCCTTTTCAAAATCTTATTCTTCAACTTCAGCCTTACTTGCATGTTGGCCCAAAAAGATCTCAATCAATGCATTTGCAATATTTTGCGTATGCACGTGAGTAACTTACAAATATTATAAAATTAATGTTTTAGTGAATTTGCCTACTGTTAATGTTTTATTTCCTTAACACATTTATATCACGCATCGTTGAGAAGAATTCGTCCAAGTTCAAGATCGACAACAAAGAAATCTGCGATAGAAGGACTTTTATAGAAGCTACTAAACAAGAAGTCAAAGTATGTTAATGCCGTTTATGTGCTCGCAAATAAGCATGCTGCTTTGTTTACATATTGTGTTGGTCTCTCTTCTCAGAAAGATGTTCGTCAAATAATTTCAAAAGTCACTTCTGCTTCTGTCTTTTTTTGGCTTAGTACTTCTTAACTACTCAATGCATTCTGACATTATGTCTTAAAACTCAGAGGTAGGTTAATGTGTATAATCCATATCAAATGTAACATAAATGTCACCCTTGCAAAGACGGGTCGCTATTAAAATATAACCTAAAAATTGCAGGTGATGAAGGGCAAGATGAGCTTGAACCGCAATAGGGACAACGACGGCACGGCCCGCGAGCCGCTGCTAGCCGACGAGAGCCCTATGCACTTCGCCAACTCCTGGACTTCCACGCCCAAGTACTCCAAGTACTCCAAGCTGGCTAACCAGACCGACAGCCCTAGTCGGTACGTGTGAACAACAACACTTTCAATAGACGTATCCGTATTATTTTCAAGGCTCATGCAAAAATATAGCCAATCAAGCACCAATTGTATATCGTGTTGAGCTCAGATTAGGGTAGATTCACTGTGACAATATCTTATAATGCCGTATATTGTCCCATTAAGTTTATTTCAACTTGTAGTTATTGTATTTTGGTTTAAGTGAATGAGATTCATTCCATTTCTTGTCTGGACTGACAATAATTAGACTATCTCATTAGTCGCAGTGAAGGTATACCTTAATCTGGGGCAGTTTTTAACTTGCAGTGTTTCACTACTTTTCCCGGTTGTCAGGAAAAGATCGCTCTAAGTGATAAGACCGCCAATTGTTACACTTTTGCAAAGTTGTTTTTATTATTAATAATTTTATATGTGTGTGTTTCAATAAAGAGTTATTTCATTTCATTACTTTAATTAAACGAAAAATTCTCAATTAGCCTACCTAGTTACCTGCTGGGCGATCACGTAAGTCTGTTGCGAACATTGCATGTTGCGGACTAACGTGTAGTAGAAATTTATTTCAATCGGTAAAATGCGATCATGTAACTTTTTTGTCTCGATTTCAATGTGCTCCTATCGATTACCCGACAAATTTACAAAGCAAGATTGTGCTATGAATCGTTATGTATACTCCCAATCTATTAAATTTGACTGTGTAATACGGCTTTTGTCTATGGTTTATATATCGATATAAACTTTGTTTATCAAAAGTTATTTTTATTTCAATTTTTTTTTTTTTTTTTTTACACTTTATAGATCTATGTTTGGCTACTATCTCGCCTGATGTGAAGCGATGATGTGGCCTAAGATGGAGCACATAGATCTAGAGAGAGACGGCAGTTGAGCGGCTGCTCAGACCCGTCTCCCCAATGGTTCACCGAACATCATCCCGAAACACGACTAGGTCGCTTGACGGCATGGCTTTGTTCGGTGGGTGGTATTACAACCACGGCCAGAGCCTACCACTCCAAAGCGCGTAAGCGGGTTTCATCAAGATGTTTTCCTTCACCGTTTTAGAGCGAGCGTGCAAAATCTGCACTTAACTATAAGTCATTGGTGCAGGGCCGAGTCGGGATTCGAATTCGATTTCAATTGTATTTTCGTTGATGTTTGATTGCAACAAACGGGTTACGTGATCGCAAAACCATCATCGAAACCAGTTTCTTATTAAAATTGATTGAAATAAAAGATACATGATCGCCCTGCTGGTCCCTATATACTTTAGTTCTTGGCGAATAACTTTGTTCAGGATTCGGTCCCTCAAAGTCTCGCTTAGATATCTTCTCTCTACCTCCTTTCTATATTACGTTCCTCATACACTGTTGTAGAGCCAGTGCGAGAGCATGTGCGACTGTCGATCCGACGCACCCGAGTTTGAATCCCGCTGGCCCCGCACCACTGACATCCTTAAGTTATGTGCGGATTTAACACTCACTCTAAAAACGGTGAAGGCAAACATCGTGAGGACACAGGCATGTTCAAGAATTAATCTACCAACCCGCACTGGGCCAGCGTGATGGATTATGTCCCATACTCTCTCTGTGAGAGAAGGCGCGTGTCCTAGTAGTGGGAACGTGATGGCCTGATGATGATAGACTGTTGTAACACTTCTGTCTATAACGGTATATAAGTGATCTTGGCCGATGTTTATAAAATGAATTTCTTGTCAGGTTCGACGCATACGACAGCGACATAATGTCTATGCAGGACAAGATGCTGGGGAGTCAGAATGAGCATCTGCAGGTGATCAGCAACTCTGTGGGCTCCCTGAAGACTGTCTCCAAGCAGATCGGCATCGAGCTGGACGAGCAAGCTGTGTAAGTGAAGTTATCTAAATTAAAATGTTTCTTAAAAATGTATTTTCAAGACAAGCTTTTAACAAATTCGTAATTGGAACCGCGAGCAGATTAAAACGAGCCTAAACACAAGTAGTTTACGATTATCCGCCAAGGAGTTCCATTGCCCACCTTCCGTCTCCATCATGAGATCAGCTGGCTGTCACCATAATATTGCATTGTCATCGGGCTTTGACAAGTATGTAAATTTTCAACTCCGTACAATAAGAGGAAGTGGTTCTGATTCAACTTGTAAGATTTGACCCAAAAATTGCAAGTTTAGTTTGTTTTACTATTGCCAATAAAAATGTTACATACATAGATACATTATTAAAAAAAATTGCAATTTAGATAAAAGCTTGTAAAAAATACACAAACCCGTTATACGCTTAAATTTCGAATAGAATTACATGGACGCTGATCTAATATTACATTATCTGTGGGCTCCAAACTAGGCCAGGCCTGTATCTTGGCGGCGTGTTACGATTTAACGTACAAAAGTAGCGCTTGCTTATGTTTATTATACCTAGAATAAGAGGTTGATTTATTTTTTAGTTGACAGCCTCTGTGGTGTAGTGGTTGGGCAGGTTGGCTCAAATCTCATACACCACTGAGGTTGTGGGTTCAATTCTCGCGACGGGACAAATGTTTGTGCACAGAAAAAAAAAGTGCAAGCATTTGTTTCGTGTCTGGGTGTTGTGGGACCATGGTCCTCGTAGTTCCTGGTTCCCTAGATACAGGGAATCCTAGTTAGGGGTCAGGATCTATGTATGTGATCGTTGGGCGTTATTATTTATAATTATTATAATATTTATTTAATTTAATTAACACGGATAAGACCAATTACATTAATGAAATCACAATAATCATAACGGCAAAATGTCTAGAAAAATAAAAACATAATAAAAAAGTCATAAAAATAATACAGATTAATCTCAATGTCAAATACCTTAATATTCATACATTCAAAACAAACGTACGTACGTTTGTTTTGAACAGTCATGCATCCCTCTCACAGAACCTCAAACACACCGACAATTTTTCCATCCATCCATCCGCAAACAGATCGCTCTCAAGATTGGCATCCAAGAGAGCGTTAAGCGCGGAGAGGGGGTCGCGGTAAGGGAGAGTATATAAAAGTTTATTAAAACTTGGGTAAGAATATTAAAATTTTGATTCGGTTTTCAAGCTACGTCGAGGGCTAGAGACTTCAATATGAAATTGTAACTTTCTATGTCAATAAAAAGAGCGAGTGTGGCTCAGCGGGAGCAAGTGCGACTTTCGATCCGACGCACCCGAGTTTGAACCTCACTGGCCCCGCACCACTGACTTTCTTAAGTTATGTGCGGATTTAACACTCGCTCTAAAAACGGTGAAGGAAAACATCGTGAGCAAACCGGCATGTCCATGAATTTATCACAAAAAAAAAGGCAAAGACATGTGACATCCACCAACCCGCACTGGGCCAGCGTGGTGGATTATGGCCCATTCTCTCTCTATGAGAGAAGGCCCGTGTCCCAGCAGTGGGAACGTGATGGGCTGATGATGATGATGATGATGATGATGTCAATAAATATCTTTTTATGTTTGATGTTTTCACATTTGACCATTATTTTCGGTGTTCCTTTGAACTTCGACAGTTCTTTATTTCGACAAGTCATTGTTTCAACTGAACATAATTCGACAAATATTACTAACCATGCTACCAATTTTTTTCCTTCGTATGGTTTCATGGTCATTGTGATCCCATTTTTATTACAATCTAGCCAATTGATTAGGGAAATAAGCAATTTACATTTAACTTAAACTGATAAACTAATATTAAGAATGTGTCCATTAACACTTTTCTTATTGTCTCTATTAAAGCGAAGACACTTTGTTCTTGTGGTCTGTATGGGTAGCACTCGTACTACATTACACTAATTCACTATCACTAGACACTACACTAACTCAAACGGTTTTGTTCTTTTAAGTTTTCTTCCTATCGTGTGGTCGAGGAGCTGGATTGCCTCGACGTTCACATGATAATGAAGCCTATATACGTTCGTATGTGTATATGCTACCAATAAAAAGAAAAACAGTGTTTTATCTGTTCCGTGCACATTCCAGGATGCTTGACGATCTGAACGCGGAGTTGGAGAATGCTGACTCGAAGCTCGACTCCACTATAAAAAAGGTGGCCAAAGTGCTACATATGAATAACGGTAAGTTCCCGCAGCCTTTCATATTAGTTCCCTACCACAGGCAAGGGCAGAGCGTACGAAGTTAGGGTCAAATACAAAATCAAGGCATTCCAGTGTGCTCCATCTACAGCCACGTCGTCGCTTATCATCACGCCAGATAGAGTCCAAACATAGATGTCTACACAGGTGTTCATACAGGTGTCCAAACATAGATGATTGGGATCTTCAGGATAGGTTCCTTTTCCTTAGGAATGAGAAAGTTTTGTTCTGACACATCGGGTAAATTTTGGATAATATAACTGTATTTTAGATTTTTTTAAAGTACATACAGTCACGGCAAAAATGTGATTTCTCAAAAAAAATAACCATGTGCAATCTATCCTATTTCTTATTAGGAATGTTTTCTCCAAAGTAACCCATCCAACAAATCGTTAGCTTTTTTGAGATAACATATTTTTTAGCCTGACTGTTCCTTTTTCAAAAATACTAGATTGCAGGTATTATTTTCACAAAAAATCACCCGATGTTTGTAAGAAAAGAAATCCTTACTACAAGGGAAAAGTACCTAACCTAAAGCTCTGAAAGTTCTAAAATTTTGTCACACCATGTATAAAGAGCTGGACTCTAGTGAACTATATATACTATCTCTTCTCCCTTTTTTTGGAGAAGGTCCTATTATTAGCCTGTGATGATACCAATACTGGGATTGGTATCATCATAGGCTCATAACTATGATCATGTTGATGACATCGTCTCGACTTCATTTGAAAATTCGATCAAAATACTGATGGCATAACATAACTTTTAATTTACTTATCTTGTTATGTATTTAACACATTTGTCTTTTACATATTCCGCGTACTTGTAGATTTTAATCTTATTAATAATAACCCTATAATCGAAAGTAACTTATTGTCAGTTCGGCCTAATACCACAGAATACTAAGGGACAGAAGCATCACTCCGCAAAGAAATTTAAACAAATAGCGACTCTTGCTATGACGCAATAAAATTCAATTCCGCTCGCGTAGCGCTGCATACCTACCTACCAGTCATATTAACCTACAGTGCGCCTCTCTTTCTATCGCATAGCTAGGCCTGCTATTGGTTTAATTTTCCTACCTCGGGTCCGCTCTTTTCCGCACAGATTCGGAAGATAGGCAACCTTATCCATGTGGTGCGAGCAAAGCGAGCGCCAACATTATCATAACAAACTCAGTACTTAAAATATGACTACGGGCTTGGTAATGGATTCATATTACATGTACCAAACAGGTTTAGAACTACTGCTTACTTGGTAAACCTACATACTTACCTACTTGGTCATGAGAAAAAGCTGTTGTTTGTTGCAGATCGCCGCCAGTGGCTGGCCATCGGAATCCTCATAGGTCTATTATTTATAATCTTAATACTGTTCATTATACTTTAAATCTGAACTGGATGTGACCTTGTATGTTAGTGTTTCAATGTTGTTATTTAGCTAAGTTATTTATTTTGACGCTGTACATTTTAATGGTAGAAGCTCAGCCAGATTGTTAACCTTGCGGTTATACAATGATGTTACTAGACGCGACTTGTGATAGTGCTGATTTATCAGGAAATCAAAGAACTACACAATAACCACGTTTCCATTATCTTTACTTATCTGCTAGCTGTTGCCCGCGACTTCGTTCGAGTGGAATATTAGTTGATGTAGAAACGTTTTTAAGCTATTGCATAGCTTCTATCGCGGGCCTTGGCGTGGAGACCGAATCCAGAAATTCCGTAACGAAAATAACCTAACACCCCCCACTCCGAATGCTATGCAATAGCTTTACCGCGGCAGTCTCCGAGTGCCACACGTCTTTTTTTTGTAAATTGTGTTCCACCGCGAAGTTAACGACCTGTCCATAGCGTAATCTATATAATCTTATTGTAATCATAATAATCCAGAACGTTGTATTGAAATACATTTTATGTTTTATAAAGCCAGTAGGATATATTGTAGTCTTCAGTAACCAAACACCCGAGCGTTACACCGCGCGAGTGTTTGATTCCTGGGACTTAGTAAATTGGTAGTCGAAGTCGAACATAGTTTATATTATTGCTGTATATTATATGTTACCGATTCCACTATAGATCGATGCCTAATTTTTTAAATAGTTTAATTTAATATATGGTATATTGAATCGTTTATTAATTATTAGTTATAGTGCCGCGCGAATTTGAAGCGATGTTGGTCGATTTAGTAATGAATAAATAGCTGGGCCCCGCCGTATCATGGCGATTCTCCGGGATAAAATGTAGACTATGTCCTTTTTTAACCGACTTCAAAAAAGGGAGGAATGTTTTTTCTTTATGTTTGTTACTTCAGAACTCCGTCTTCATGAACCGATTTGGTTTTTTTTTTGCGTTGACTTCGGCACGAACTGGTCCCATATAAATTGCATCGATATTTCACCTTGGACTTCGAAGATACATTGAAGTCGGTTTTTTTGTTTGATAAACTGTATACTTATTGGGATCTGAAGAAGCTACATACCAAAGTTCGTCGTAGTTTTTGCGTGATCCATCCATCATAAATCATATTTGTAGTAAATGAATGGCCTGACATAAACACAGCAATTTTTTTAATTTATTTATTCATACTAATTTTACAATTTCTCTTACACCTTTTAAACCTTAAATAGGTTAGTATTGGGTGTCGAATTTTGCTATTATAGTGATGTTAAGATAAAGGAGAAGAGTAAGCTACGATCTTGAACGAATAAAAAAACGTGGACGAAATCTCGCTAAGCAACAACTGAAGCATAGCTATAGCAATGGCGTTGTTTGTTTGAGTGGAAGGAGGACCGGTGTCAAGCCGGTGATGTGACGGCTCATCGGCATAGCACAGTAGCGTAGCTATCGGAGGGCTAGACAGTGCAGTGCCCCGGGGCCCCCAAGCCCAGAGGGCCCCTCGGACTCTGACTTATAAACTATAAATTGAACTAGTGTAAATTTCCCCCACATTCAGAATATAAATAAACCAGTCGGAACGCGACGAATACGAAATAAACGATTTATTAAATAGTTTAGGTGGGGCCCCAGTTTATTTTTTGCCTCAGGGCCTTTGGTTACCTAGCTACGCCACCAGCTATATGTATAAGGTATTTGACATTGATATTAATTTGTATTAATTATATCTTTATTATGTATTTTTAACCGACTTCAAAAAAGGAGGAGGTTCTCTGTTCGATTGCTTTTTTTTTATGTGTGTTACCTCAGAACTCCGTAATTTATGAACCGATTTGAAAAATTCTTTTTGCGTCGGGTTCAGTATAGCTACGAAGTGGTACCATATAAATTTCATCGATATGTGACCTTGGACTTCGAAGATACATTGAAGTCGGTTTTTGTTTTTTTCTAAAAATTAATTATTCTTGTCATTTTACTGTTATTATGATAAATTAATGTAATTAAATCGGTCTCATGTAACCGTGTTAAATGTTCTGGGTGGCAATGCAACTGTTATAGGCAGACGTGGCGCTTACCATCAGGCGAACAACCTGCTCGTTTCTTCACTCATCAAAAAAGTGTGTCTTGTGTATTTCAAGCCAAACGGTACTAGCAATTTTCTATACTTTTTAACCCGATTCATGTATTTATGATCTCAGTAGCTAAGGAATCGTAGTATCTATTGAGAATATTTTATTACAGATGTATTTAGTAGATTGTAGCGATGGTTAGAGAGTGAGGGGCCAAGTGCGTGGCGATGGATTTTGTACATACATCTATGGTTATTATACTGTCGGGTCTGCCCGGTCTGTCATTGGTCAAAACGCAGAAGCGCTTGTCTTTTTTAATTAATTAATATCACAATATATGCGTACGTACGTATAGAAATACTCCGTGGAATTGAGTACGAAATTTTTCCGAAATGGTTATTCAGTCCATGCTTTAAAATAAATCTGTAACATTTCAGAAAAATATCGAAATTAATTCCACAGAGTATAAAACAATAAATCTATGAATCATGTTCTATTGGGGAAGTGTGACGCAACTGTGTGGTGTCAGTTTGCACCCGTCCTCGGAATCGCCGAAACACTCCCCGCGGCCAAAGATCTTCAGATTTTCGTTCAGATTTCGCACCACAAATGAATTAAAATTCATATATGGTGCGGTATGGGCCATTGTTTACTGCATTCTCTAAACCTAATTTTAACTAAGTTAGATGTCAAACACAGTTTCATACTCAGACGCGCACGCTATCTCTAAACTTATTTTTAGAGAATCAATCAACTTCCGTATTCTGCACGACTATCTGTCACTGTTGACGTGACTTTAGATAAAAATATTTAAGTTTAGCGCAGTCAAATTTTATTTAAATTTAGAGATCGTGGGAGCTGAATACCAAATACATTAATTTTAGATAATTTAAAGATAAATGTAGGTTTAGAGAATGCAACAGAATCGACCCTATTGTAAGTTAAGTATACCTAGGTAGAAGTGGAGATAAGGATTCTTTGGATATGCATTCTTATCTTGAAGAACAGCGTATCGTCATTGACAGTTTGTGATGTGCTGCAGTTAGAATAATGAAGTGCCGTCTTGCACGACTACAAATATGTTTTTACCACCAATGTCGGCTATATTCGACACGAAAGTGCTTCGACGCCGAGGTCAGCATGTGCCGTCTAAAACGTATGCTACAGCACATTATACTATGTTCAGTGTTGACGATCGGCGATTTTATCGCGTTTGGAAAACTAGATGCAGCGATGTTTCACTCTGCATACATGCGAACGCCATCCGCAGCGATTGGCGTATTTTAAAAGCGCGAACGAATCGCTGAAACTCGCGTTTTAAAACGCTGATAGCCCACGCTAAATATAGCATGTGTGCGTGTTAGGCAGATGTTATTGTTGGGAAGATGTGGTTAAGAAAGGCATAAGACCGGAAGGGGTGGCGTGATAGAGAGAAGGCCTATACTCAACAGTGGGATAAGAAGGGCTGAAAAAGGAGAAAGAAGAAGTGTGTTAGGCCCTTAGACTGAATTCAAATCGTCATACAAACCGGCCTAATAACCGTATTCATAAACAAAACTGGCACATACCGAATACAATTTATAGTAGATGTTGTTCATGATGATGTAAGTTCCCATCGCACGTAGGTATGTCCTCGAAGATGACGTCACATTTTAAAGTGCTGTCAGATTTAGGGTATAAGACAAGCATATTTTTTTAGAAATAGACCTTATTAACACCCAAAAGGGCTCGTAGTTCTTTGTACCGCCACAATTCAATTGTATCAATACCTTGACATAATGTTTAAGTGATTGGTACCTACAACTCTTAAGTAAATATTTTAACAATTTTTATTTAATATAGTTATTGACATTGAATGTATTGCCGCAAGTTTGATTTTAAATATACGGAAAAGAGAAAAATGATATTGCTCGGACAGTTTGATCAGCGCTTTGCATTGATAACAGATGACGTAGGATTTGTCCACATGAGACAATATTAAAAGGCTCGGTGGCAGTGAATAAACCTCCGAGTTATAGTAACGAATTCGTGCTCATGATGTCAATGGGTTACGGCGACGGGACGGCATTCCGAAGATGCAGATTCGTACAAATCAATTTCATTGTTCTTCTTTCTCAATTTTTTTAAATATTTATTTGAACATGTTAATTATTATTAAAATGTTTCGATTCAATATTTTTTTCTGAATCGAAGCTTTTTATGTTTAAATTATTCTAATGTAAGTCATTTTTACTATTGATGTTGATGTAAGGTTGTCTTGGAACTATGTCCTAGATAAGTACATAAACCGTTTCACGATAAAAGGGTTAACAAGTTATCGGTTAGTTATTATTTCTGTGGAATGACTCACTTCGATGTACGAACATGTATTAATCATAATGTAATATTAATTAAGGATAATTGATTTATGTCTCCGGCGTCTTATCTTCCTGGTGTAATATAGTTCCAACTTAAAATGAAAAGCAAATACATACGTGATTATTATAAGATCTTTTATTGGATAGTAAACCCTTGACGAAAAGAAAAAAACATACAAATAGAATTGTGACATAAAAAGGGCATAGCTGATGTAGGTACGCCTTGATAATATAAGAGACGAAAACGTCACGGACGTCTGGTCTGTGGACAAGCAGAGCAGATGGGGGTTTGAGCCAGTATGTGGCTTAGGCGAAGTCTTACACTACCCGGGCCCTCACTTCCCGGGTGAGGATTTCCCCGTCTGGACCAAAAAAAAAACCTTGAACGAATAAAAAAGGCGGACGGAAAATCACTATAGAATGACTGAAGCATAGCATAGCAATGGTGCTAGGTGGCGTAAGTTTGTTTTATTGTACAGGGTCTATCTGACGGCCGACGGCACGCACACATGTGCGTGAGGTGTACGAATGAACGGACTGGCATACTTTAGTGCTTCACTTCTGAATTTGGCGACGAGGCGTTCGCCTTTTTTTATTGGTTCAAGAGTAAACCTATACCTTCCAATCGGAGCAAATACTTTAAAGAAGCAGTGAAACAGTGAAAACAAATGTACCTCTGCCCGTGACGTGAGCGAATATGGCTCAGCCGTAGCTCGTGGGACTTTCGTTCCGACACACTGAAGTTCGAACTCGGGTTTAACACCCGAGTTCGAATCCCGCTGGCCCCGCACCACTGACTTTCTTAAGTTATGTGCGGATTTAACACTCGCTCTAGAAACGGTGTAGGAAAATATCGTGAGGAAACCAAGTCCAAGAATTTTTCACAAAAAGTCAAGGTCATGTGACATCCACCAACCCGCACTGGGCCAGCGTGGTGGATTATGGCCCATCCTCTCTTTATGAGAGAAGGCCCGTGTCCCAGCAGTGGGAACGTGATGGGCTGATGATGATGACACTGAAGTTTGAATCCCGCTAGCCAGTGATTAGGTTTATGTATTTAATATTTGCTCTGGAAACAGTGAAGGGACACCAGGAACGACATTTTCAAGAATCTTAAGTTCAACATACACATTCTCGACCCGCACCGGTCATACACTATTGACAGAAAGGCCGTGTCCCAAAAATGGAAATGTAATGAGCTGATGATCTGTGAAATGATAGTTTGTTAATAAAAATATTCCTTGACAAGAGTTTCAGAATCGGGGTACCTATATAATTGCCATTGTTATAAACTAAAACAAGGTCTTTACTATTTAATCTCTACGTCAGTCGTGTCGTATGTTTTCATTAACTTAAATAGCTATGATGAGTTAAAATGTGAGCGCTTCGACTCGTAAGTAGCTTGAGGTTCATATTAGATGCATAACGTACCTATACCTATCTTTCTTAAGTTATGTGCGGATTTAACACTCACTCTAAAAACGGCAAGGAAAAAATCGGGAGGAAACCGGCATGCTCCAGAATTAATCATAAAAATTCAAAGACATGTGACATCCACTAACCCGCACTGGGCCAGCGTGGTGGATTATGGCCCATACTCTCTCTATGAGAGAAGGCCCGTGTCCCAGCAGTGGGAACGTGATGGGCTGATGATGATGATGAGTAGCTATGTACTTATTCTATCATTGCAATAGCTTTTAGTTTTTGACATATTAATTGGGATAAACTCAAATCTTTAATTATAACATTCATACCTAATCCTAATGTCAGTACGTAGGTAGGTACGTAATTGTATCATGAGCCTAAATTGGCGGCTGAAAATCCAATCTTTTCTAATGCAATAAGGGTCCAGCGCAAAAATCGACGGGTAATTTACTAAATTCACGGCTCAGCGCCGAAACGACGCAGCGACGGCGGTTCCTGACCTGATTAACAGCTAACTCTAAATTCCCGGAAAATTGAGGTTACCATCAGACGTATCAACTCACCTGTAATTGCAGATAAGATAAATAAATTGTGATAAACGCAATTTATTTATCTTATACAACGTGTAACATAAATGTGTAGTAATAATTAAACCACGCATATAGAAGCTTATTAATAATTCAAGTCCAAGTGCAAATCACCAGAAACTTTTTAAAATCACAAGATATGATAATTTAAACATTTCTGGTAATCAAGTTCATTTCAACCCTAACAATCAGCTGATAAAGAGCAATGAACTTGTGACAAAGAATATTAGTGCGCCGCGTGTACAGATCTGACAAACAAATTTTATCTTCAGTTAGCAAAGCCAGCTGTCCTACCAACCTTACTTTACAACTAACTTTCAAGCAAACTGCTTTTTACGCGACTCCCCAAAAAAGGAATATAATGTTTTCGGGGTTAATGTATGTGCGTTTTTTTATTACAAAATGCCTCAACAGATTTGGATGTATGGGGTATCCTCGGAATCCTTAAATCATCCCAAGTGATAATGTTTTTGGCAGGGTATTTTTTTATTTTTATTAATGCTTACTTATTAATTACAGCATTAAACATCATCGCTCCAATTAACATTCAGGAATAAGGATCTAATCAGTGTAAACGCCTAATAAGAGCGAGCATGGCTGATGTTCTTAAAAAATACGTGAGGTCACCAACCACCGTAGGAATAGGATGTAAAAAACATCATGCATGAATTTCAACAGTAGGAATGTAATAGGCTGATAATGATGATTAAGACATTTCCAACATTTGATTTCATTGCATAGTAAAAGAGTGTTCGTAAGTCAGTAATCAATAAAGCGTCTTTACTTAGTCAGTTTTCAGAAATAAACCTGTTTAATCTTTGACAAAACGCGGCAAACACTAAAGCTATCAAACATTCGCCGCCGCTTCATGATTCGCTAGCCTTGTTTCGTATTGCACCAATCATAAAGATGTAATCCTAATAAATAATAGCCGCTGCTCCTCATTGGTCGAGCGGCACAAACAAAGTTACCTTCTAACGCCGCCCCATAAAACTCCACCGAAAAGGACCGTTTTCGTTTCGGAAATTCTTTTTAGGTTATTTCTGAATATGAATTCTAAGACGTCAAGTTGTATAAAAATTTAAAACTAATCAAGGCAAGGCTAAGTCGGGTACGTTCGCGGAGATTTTTTTGTATACCGGTTCCGGAACATGCAAAAAAACTATGGTAAAAAAAACTTAAACCTATGTTTTTATTATGGTTTTAATGCATTCAAATCTGTCCAGGCAATAAGAAGTAATAGTGGAATAAATAAATACATACATACGTAAACCCTGAAATACTCCTTTTTGGGCAGTCGTGTAAAAATGTGGAAATACCCTTTTTTACGAGTGGGTTCCGGAACGGAAACGACCGAGTCCGAAGATCCGTTCAGTATGAAATTCCGGTATTTGAGACTCGAAATCAAGCCCTTGTAAAATGTTCGGCGTTTTCAAAGACAGAGCGCCTAGGCCACAAAACAGATAAATACAGAAGTTAATCTCATGTATGTACTTTTCATACATTTCATACCGGACGGCGCAGGAAGTTTTTGGGAGGAAAATTGATTGATTTAAAAATATAACTGTACACGATATCGACATAATTTTTTCGCAGTTACTATTATAACTGAATAAAGTTGTTTTGAAGACAAAACAAATGCGATTAGTTTACATTAACATCTTCCTCATTAGATTATTGAACACAAGGCTAACACAGCTTATACTACAATAAATATCTAATTTTAAATTGTAAAAATATGACAAGGCTACAAACTTATGTTCGCTTGTTCGGCGCAGGGCTGGGGGCTGGGGCGCTTACCTACCTACCTAACTATTTTGTGTTACGTGAAAACAAACCATCAAAATACAAGCAAATACCTACTTACCTCTCTGAAACAACTGGTAGCTTAAAAAACGACAATTCAAATGTTGAATTTAAACAACCGTCCACCAAACAGTTATAATAACCTATTTTTCGTTGCTCCATTTTTGCACAAAAAAGTTCACAGACGCGTGTCTCAAGCGGATGGCACTCGCATCCCAACTGTGCCCAGATATCGTGTCTGTGAGCGGTGTCTATGTGTGCGTTGCTCGAGCGCACTTTGTATGTATGTAGATTTCTGTACTAATCTGTTTTGTGCCTAGGCACAAAGTAGCTCGGTCAATGACCCGTACTACCGCGACTAGGCCACAGCTTGTTAGGATTGTCCAAAATAATTCAAATAAATAATTTTTAAACTTTGTATGGAAAATATAATAGTGTTTTTTTGGTTGTATATTCTGCCCAATGATTCATGACTAGATACCCATACACACCTTTCAGTATTACTACACATTAATGTTATTCCCTGTATATTATTATAAATATCGCGGAGTAAATAAATTCGGCAGGAAATCGTATGACTCCGACTCGACCGACGGCGGTGTTCGAATCCCGCTTGGCCCCGCACCATTAGCTTTTGTAGGTCTTAACTATAATTATAGCAGTCTCAAGAATCACAAAAAATCAGGGACCCGGTCGCCCCCGGACACCTGACCACGCGTGGTGGATTACGGCCCATACTCTCTCTCTCTGGATAAAAGGCCATCTTCTACTTGTGGGACTATAAGTACCTACTTGTACTATTCATTCCTATTCTGTACTATTAAGAAAAATGAATTATGAAAGAAAGAAAATAACCATCTTATAATAAAAAAAAAGAGGTAACAAAGGTACATGAAATTAGATAGTCATAAAAGGAAACAGCTCGGCATGATGGAATAAGTAAGATCGCGAAGAGAAAGATGAGTCGATTTAATTTGCAATAAGGTGAACTGATCAACCTCTGGTTGAGTGGTCAGCTCATAATAATGTTATATACCTAGGTACTTAGGTACAATGAACTTACGAACAAAAGTTAAGAGTTCGATTACTTCGAAACAAAATAAAATAACAAAATGTAATTTGTTTCGTGTCTGCTTATTCCGGGACCATGATCCTCGTAGTTCCTGGACTTCCTAGTTCCGTAGATTTAGTTAAACTTAGATATAGGTCTACGCAGGCCCTTAATGTGTGATCATAGACTCCGAATAACTGACGACCAGACTGTATGCAGTCTTAGTGCAGAGAGCAATTTACGCTTATCGGTAAAAAAAATTAATATAGCAAGTAAATCAAATCAAAATCTCTTTTCTTTTTTTCCTCTTTCTGAGGAGTTTGGCGTTGGCATCTATGAACGTTAAATTATCACCATGACTCTGCCACCGTATCGGAAAAGAACCACTACTCAGAAGATACGGCAAGTAACTGAGAGGCATTTTTTTTAGAGGTTTTGATACAAATTTTTAGTAGGTAGTAGTAGGTTTAGTTTACCAGAAAAATAACGGGGTAAATAAATTACCGTTCTACTTTCAAGGAGCAAATGCGTCAGAAATAGTTTTGACCATATGCAAGGAGGCAAAGGGTCGCCGCCGACGCCGCAGCCCCTTGCACGTGCGACACATTTGTGGCGCACATGTTGTGACGCACTGAGACGTTCCAATAAGATTTTTTAGGGTTCAAGACCCTAATAATTTCGTGTCCGTGACCGTAGTACCGTATATTATTTGTTCTGTGCCGTGACTGCCTGTATAACGATTTGGCAGGGTGCTTAAAGTTGGCCATACACTTCGAGGTCCTAAGTGGATACACAAAGGCACACATGACTAAAAGATGCATATAATAGGTAGGTACGAGTAGGTAAGGTACCTAGTCATGTGCCTTACTTATGTGTTAAGTAATTACCTAAGTATTATTCTGTGATATAAGCAAAATTACAAATGTATAGTGAAAATACGAATTACTGGGCATTATGAGACTCAACAGCTAATTGTCTCAGGGTGACGAGCGCAGTGCAGCGCCGCGCAGGATTCCGCAACACAAAGTTCTGAGGGTCGCTGTTATTGTTATGGGCTGGCGTATTGCTTACCATCAGGCAAACGACGAGCTCGTCTCGTCAGTCAGTTATAAAAAAAAATACGAATATTTTTAGTTTTTTATGGGCATTTGTGAAAGTGATAAGGCTGGCTGTCAGATTCCATATAGAGAACGGAGCTTCACATAGTCTCAGCCGAACTAAATACTATCTATTAAAAAGTAAGTATTACCTATTATTAAATAATACTATCTATTAAAAAGTAAGTATTACCTATTATTAAATAATACTATCTATTAAAAAGTAAGTATTACCTTTTATTAAATAATACTATCTATTAAAAAGTAAGTATTATTATTAAATAATACTTCCTTACTAAGTATCATTTTCTCTACGGAAGCTGCTACCCGCCGGACCTCATGATTTCCCTTATTTTAGAGCCGGGTGTATTTTATACGAGTTTCTCCTACGATACGTACTTAGACTTACCCGTGTTCGTTTCTCTAGTTACTTAGAACTCAGACTTACCCGTGTTCGTTTCTCTAGTAACTTAGAACTCTTAGAAGAGGACAAAGATTACACCTTGTAATACCATACTTATCAGTGTAGCTGTACTTATTAACGTAGGTTGTTACTCTTTTTAACCGACTTCAAAAAAGGAGGAGGTTCTCTATTCGGATGTATTTTTTTTTATGTTTGTTACCTCAGAACTCCGTCATTTATGAACCGATTTGGAAAATTCTTTTTGCGTTGGGTTCAGTATAGCTACGAAGTAGTCCTATATAAATTTCATCGATATGTGACTTGGACTTCGAAGATACATTGAAGTCGGTTTTTTGTTTTTTTCTAAAAATTAATTATAGCCTATGTATTAAAGTAGCCAACCAGTTTAAATAGCGTTGCAACACTGTGCTGATATTAATATGTACATATCAATGTAAAATTGTTGTTTATTACGGTCCACGACTCGTTGGCTGGTCAAAAAACACTTGAATAGAATAGAATAAATGTTATTGCATAAAAACTGTGTACAAAGATGTTATATAATGTAAATAATGAACCAACAGTCTGTCCTCTCGGACGTACAATATTATTTACAGTTAGTATACCTATAGCAAAATTATTAAATATTAACAATTTTATATTATTATGTACCTATATACTTGTTATTATTATTATTTATACTTGTTACATAAGCTACATGTTTCCTCTGTAAATTATATTTCTTAGGGCAGGCATAGTAGGGAGCTTGGAATCTCTTGAATCTTGTCATCAGTCGCCGTCGTCTACAGTGAGCTTTTCTACTATCTTAAGGTACGACCAATTTCAGCACTAAGTAACTTGTCACTTTAAACCGGCATTTTCAGGCACCGTGGTGTAGTTGTTGGGCAAGTCTCACCCTCACCTGCCTCAAATCTCACCATTGAGGTTGCGGGTTTGATTCCCGCGACGTGACAAATGTTGGTGCACAGAAAACAAAGCGCTAGCATTTGTTTCGTGTCTGGGTGTTGTGGGATCATTGTCCTCGTAGTTCCTGGTTCCCTAGATACGTCGAATCCTAGTTTGGGGCCAGGATTTATGTACACTCGAGAGCAATGAATCCGGGTCACTTAAAGAATGTTAAAAATCTCGGAAACTAAAAATGATAGGTTAATGCAATAAATTGTATTTAATAGACAATGTAATACTCCTTAAATGAAAGTAAAAAAAATATGAGTCACCATACATTTTATTAACACAAAATTACATAAAGAAAAAAACTGCTGATCTCTCCTTAAAACAAAAATAGGAAACATGAAATTGTTGAACTTTATTACGATTTTCTTGAATTTTAATACTTCGTATTGCCTCCTCGTGCTTCCATTACTGCGTTTACGCGGTTTGGCATGCTGTACACCAAGTTCCTTATACGATTTTGGGGAATATTCTCCCATTCCTCTGTGAGAGCAATTTTGAGCTCACGAAGCGTGATTGGGGGAGGGTTTCGTTGTTTTACGCATCTGCCTAGCTCGTCCCAAGCATGCTCGATCGGGTTGATATCCGGGCTGCGCGCTGGCCACTCCATACGAGTAATGTTCATCTCTTGAAGGTAGTCATTCACAATCCTACCTGTATGAGGTCGGGCATTGTCATGCATAAATATAGCATCCTCACCTAAATTGACCATAAATGGACCAACGTGATCATTGAGGATTTCTTCCACATATCTTACGCTAGTTAAAGAGCCGTTTTCTATGATCACCAGCTCTGTGCGACTTTCAGAAGAAATTCCGGCCCACACAAGTACAGACCCACCACCGTAGGCTACTTTTTCTTCGATGCATGCTTGCTTGAATCTTTCCCCTGGTCTTCGATACACTCTGTGTCTTCCATCGTGCTTGTAGAGCATAAATTTTGATTCGTCGGAGAACATAACTTTTGACCAATCTTCAATACTCCAATTTACGTGGCTCTGGGCATATCTTAGTCTCGAAATACGATGCCCACGCTCCAGTTTAGGGCCGTTTGCAGGTCTAAGGGGTTTTAAGTTAGATTCAGCAAGCCGACGTCTTACTGTCCATGCACTTGGGTTACTTCCTCCGAGGCGTCGAAACTGATTGGTGAGTTCAGTTCCTGTGAGAAAGCGATTTCGAAGCATGGTGTTCACCAAGTATCGGTCTTCTCGTGCTGTGGTACACCTGGTTCTGCCCGTTCCTGGTCTGCGTAGGTTAGAACCAGTTTCTTCGTAACGTCGGAGAACTCTTTGTACTGTTGACAGCGACACACCGACAGTCCTGGCTGTATCGCGCTGACTCCGGCCGGTTTCCAGCATTGTAAGTATTCTGGTGCATTCTTCAGGCGTAAGCGACATAATTTCAGCTTGAATAATGAATATAGAGCACTATCAACATGGTTTATGTACCCACATAAATGACAGATTACAAACAAAAGCAAAACCAAATGCTGTAATTTCGTAGTTCCATCTTCGAAAGTGGCCCTTTTTCAAATTTGATTTTTTTATGATATAACTTTACAATAACTAAGAAGTTTTAATACCTTCATTTAAGGAGTATTACATTGTCTATTAAATACAATTTATTGCATTAACCTAGCATTTTTAGTTTCCGAGATTTTTAGGATTCTTTAAGTGACCCGGATTCATTGCTCTCGAGTGTATATGATCGTTGGGCGTATTTATTTATAACTTACTAGCTGCGCCCTGCGGTTTCACCCGCGCTTTCCCGGGATAAAAAGTGCCTATGTGTTAATCCAGGGTATAAGCTATCTCCATACCAAATGTCATCAAAATCCATTCAGTAGTTTTTGCGTGAAAGAGTAACAAATGTACACCCATTCTTACAAACTTTCGCGTTTATAATCACTACATAGTATAAAACAAAGTCGCTTTCTCTGTCCCTATAGGGATATAGCTTTGTATGCTTAAATCTTTAAAACTACGCAACGGATTTTGATGCGGTTTTTTTTAATAGATAGAGTGATTGAAGAGGAAGGTTTATATGTATAATAACCGTGCGAAGCCGGGGCGGGTCGCTAGTATTAATATATAGTAGAATCTATAATCGTAAGTAAACACATAGAGGAAAAGGACTGGTTGGTTGGGTTATAGGTACTTATTCTGTGTCGGTTTATTAAATAAAAAAAGGATGTATTTATTTAAGTACTTATTTATTTACTCAATATCAAAGATTCAATTTACCAGTGATAATAAAATGAACACTTACTACTTATCGTCACTAAAGATCATAAAAGACAAATGGAGTGTACACTTGCAGCTTACTGTGGCATCATTACATCAAACTGTGAAACGATCTGTAGCGCGGACAGTATTTGGCACTATTACATATAAATAAGAACCAACGAACAAACGTTAATTTAATAAATTTAAATCTAAAATATAATTCAGCCCCCGTTTACTGACGATTCCGGCGACCTGCGGACAGAAACAGTGTTAAGAATTTAAGATACTTGAACATATCAGGTATCATAAAATATATCTGTAATACATAGGTACACATAGATACCCTATGTATTATCATATTTATCATAAATATCTTTAATACATAATAGGTATGAAGTGAAAATGAAATGAAATAACTCTTTATTGAAACACGCGCAGCAAATTAAAATAAACTAACAATGAACGCTTATCGGTAGTGTAACAATTGGCGGTCTTATGGCTAAAAGCGATCTCTTCCAGACAACTATGCAGAGAGAGGAATAACGCAAAAACACACGGACGGTGGTTTTTAATTTCTTAATACACTTTCATTAACCAATTACATAAAATACATACTAATAAAATAGTAAATAATCTGAATACATACAATACTATTAGAATATAATAAACGTACTTACATACATATGTATATGTATGTATATTATATCTATTATCAACTTATTTCGTAAAGTTCGTTTAGTTAGTTCGTTGCATCTGTCATATATAAATATCTGTCCTGTGATATTTATGATAGATAAAACGATTTACAAACTAAGATGATCTTCGATTTACAAATTAAAAAGAATCTTTATTTCAGGCAACATTAAAAGAAGTTACAGATGTTATTTACTAATTCTACGGCCCATATAAATACGTAGGTACCTTAGAACGTTAGAACTAACATACATACAATTTATATTAAAAATATTAATGTGACACGTTTTGTCTGCGACGTGTAACAAAAAATCCATTTTCATTTCTTGACGAAGAGAGCTGACTCTGCCATTGTAAAACAGTGATAATACGATACGATTCTATCGGGAAACAATTTATTCTGACAAAACTGTACAAAACAAATAGACCACATACAAGAGTAAAAACACTTTTTTTTAATGCCAAGCCAAAATACAGTATGTGTACGGAGACCGCCGCGTACCTACAATGCAGCCGGGAAAGGTCTGTGCTCAGCTTAATTTTGTAAAGAATCTACAGCGCTGGTTTTTCAATTTTCAATGTCAATTCTGTACTGCATTCTATAATATGATTAGATGGCAGATAAATGAAAATACGGTTAATTAAAAACCCTGTCGGGCGCAGCAATTAGGAGAGAGGAAGACTATTTGTGCGTTGTATTTAACCATGTCAAAATTAAATAATTATAAAAAAAAATATCATAGAAATAGTGTTATAGAGAAAATTTATGTCAATTTCATTATAATATTTGGTTTGAAGTCCAGCCGAAGCTCACTCACCCTTGTCTTTGGCGGACTTGGCCTGCTTGTTCTTGTTGCACTTCTTGGTGATGCGCTTGCTCTTGTCACAGGTGGGGTCGCTATTGGGCTTCAGCACGTCGGTCCGCGACATCTCGCCGTTAGGGCTGCACTCGCTCCACGAAGACTTCTCGTAGCGACAGGCTAAGCGGAAACACAAATATAAATATATAACTCCTTTTTTTACACCAGTTTACAAAATTAAATATTCGTATTACTAATATTTGTAGTCGACTGCAGACAGCAGCAGCAGACGACGTGTCGTTGCGACACTACTGGTTTCTATGTATCTCTATGAAATACCTTCCGCGGCTAGCGACACGTCGCCCGACTACACGTCGCACCATCGCAGACGACGTGTCGCCCGACCGCTGATCAGTAGTGCCACCGACAAGGGAAATCTGCCGGACTTTTTAACTTAATACGGAATACGGCGCTGCCTGTCGTCTGCTGCAGCCATCTGCAGTTTGGGTTCGGAATCATGACTGCAGTGACGTGTCGCAGCGACACGTCGTCTGCTGCTGCTGTCTGCAGTCGGCTACGAACTCGTAAAAACCAGTTTTTATAAAGGTATTTTTTAATGTTTTTTTGTTTGTTCTATTTGGCTCTCTCTGGACGTAGGTATTCGTCGGGGCGGAAGAGGGCCCGCCCCCAGGCGACTCTGACGCAGACTCGGCGCCATCAGCCTGAGTAACAACTGGCGGAGACTGACCATCTCTATTTTGCGACCGCGTTCTTACCGGCGAATGAGTAAGCTTTCCCATTGTTATACTTTCAGATAGATACGCATTACAAGTTACACTAGCACTAATAAAAAAAACTCCACTGAACGAGAAAAAAATACTACGTTGGCGCACGATGAGCAAGGTCCACCAGTGTCCCGTCTGCAGAAAACGAGCAGGGACACGGTGTACTCGCCTGGTGCATTAAGGGCCGTTATAGTTTTAATTACCTTTCTTGCATTTCTTCTGGATTGTCTTGATGCTTTCACAGTTGGCCGGGTCGCCTTTTTTAAGGGTGAGCTTGCGCGAACGAATGTTCGTCTTAGAGTCGCATTCGCTCCACGAGCCCCTCACGTAGCGGCAAGTCTCTGTGAACGAATACCATATTTTGAGGTTCGATGTTACATTTCACATGCACGTGTTCCAACTATTGTTATTTGTAGATATTTATCTCTATTTTCAACTTTATGGCGAAGAAAAACAACAGACTTGTCGAATGTCTACAATAGAGATACACTAGGTAATAATTTTTAGAAAAAAACAATAAACGACTTCTAGACTAAACTTATATTTTTAGTTTTTGTTATTCTTTTCAAAAAGTACTGAATCAATTTCGATAAAATGTGTATGGGACCACCTCTGAAGTATGACCTACCCATCAAAAAAGAATCATCAAAATCAATACACAATTGCCGGATTAATCGCGTAACAAACATACAATAAAAACATACCGTCGAATTGAGGACCTTTTAGAACCTTTTAGAACTGGGATGAAAAGTAGGTAATACTCAGCAACAATAATTTTGCCTTCTAATTATTTATTAATTATATTACCCTGAAACCTGTTACTCTGTTACCCTGTCATAAAAATAGCATGCATCACAATACAATTTTCATGCGTACAAAATAATCTTTTCAAAGTTCAAGAGTTCTTTATTCAGTTTTGGCATCACAGACGCACTTATGATCGTCAATGATTACAATGACTCTACCACCGTATCGGAAAAAGAACCACTACTCAGAAGGTACGGCAAGAAACTGAGGGGCATCTTTTTAAACTTTTGTTACAATATTTTGTTTGTTTTTGATAATATTATGTTTCTTATGTGCCAGTTGGCTACTTGGCAGAAGCGGAATGTTCCATGCATCTTCGTCTTCTAATTACTAACTATATAGTAGGTATGTTTTTCTCATTAGTATATTTTTCACACGCAATTTGAATCTACTCTCTGTGAGCTCCGTTATACATATCGGAATTTTATTGTAAAAACGTACGCAATTGCCCATGAAGGACTTATTTGTTTTATTCAGTCTAAACCTACTAGGTACTGCAATTCTATCCTTATTTCTAGTGTTTATGTTTTCCTATTAGAAGTGCACCAGTGAGATTCCCCACGGCTGCAGATGTGCACAACGCGCCGCGGTGCATCGGACTGATTTATTTTAGTCCTGCGAGATGGATATAGCCGCAGAATAAGACGAGTAAACGATCTCACTGCGATAAAAGTCACGCTCCCACTTCAACAAACATGTCAGAGACAAAGCATTCACAATTTACTTAATATATATATACATATTATCTCTCAACATCGATTCGTTTCGTGCAACTCTCGAAGCGTAACTCGCCTAACCGTTCGTAACAGATCAGCTAGGTTGCAACGTTCACAGCGGTCACAACTTGGATAGGTGACAGTTTGTGTGGTATTTATATTTGAGCGCTACCGTGCTTCGGAGGGCAGAAGCCGTCGGACTCGGTTTTTGGCTTAGGACAACAATCGTGCCATGTCGGAGGCCTTCGGGTTGTCTTAAAACTCCGACACCAGGGTTGGATACACCCACACGAGAGAAGTGAAGAATTCGTTTCAGTTACCAAAGGCCTATCTCATAACGACAGCAGCTGTATCAACCAGTTCATAATTTAGTCAGACTGGCTAGTCAGCCAGCTGGATGTGCCGCCCGGATGCATCCTGCATCATTGATGCGTCGGCCAATGCCATCCGCTCATCAAGTCAGTCAATGTATGCCGTCTACCCGTCAATCTATGCGCAAATTAAAGTTTTGGAGTTTGTGTTCTATTTTTGGACGTAATATTAGTAGTATTTAATTCGAACATCTTCGTGAACAGTTTTTTAGTGGTAACAAACATTTTTGTGGGCTCAGTTTTTGTGACAACTCAGCGCTACCCTTCTTCGGAGGCCACGTTAAGCCGTTGGCCAGTCGCTAGGCCTTGTCGGTCCTCAACTTCTACACTAGGGTTAATTTACAACACAGTTATTTGCGCTTATGAGACAGAGATAATGCTTAGTTTATGATAAAATAGGACTTAATCGCGCTAAAACAGTTGGAGACAACGCCCGCCTTTCTCGACGCTGATAAACGCTTTCTCCAGTCTTTTCGTGACCACAGCCAATGCAACTTGGTCGAAACATCGAGGTAAATAAAATAAACGTCTTTAGCGCGATTAAGAAATGGGTAAACATACTTACCTTTTTTTCAAGGTCATGTTAACATAAGTTACATTTTTTAAGACATTTTTAATTTTATTTGTATCATGTGTTTATGACCTTTAAAAGTGCATTTTTTTTATGTAACTATATGACGAGACGAGCTGGTCGTTTGCCTGATGGTAAGCAATACGCCAGCCCATAACAATAACAGCACCACCCAGAAGTTTTTTTAAGAAAACCTTAAGTGACTGGCTTTTAAGGAACTGTTTTTATTGTGTTAGGGAATTTATTGATTTTAGTCATAGAAATAAAATTAAATGCTGAATATTAGCACGTCTGCTTGCAGGCTGAATACTAATGCTTATAATCTAACCTGAGTCCTGTATGTAATAATTATTTTATACAAATAAATGATTGATTTTGATTTTTCATTTTGATTTTCTATCTAATAAATGATATTTGACTTTGACATTGAAAACTCCCATTTTATTATCATAAACTAGTTATGCGTTCGAACCGCGAAAGTTTAAAAATTACTAGAGATAATGCTTAATGCTCACCTCTATTCTTGGCGCCGCGTGCTGTGCGCACGAGCAGGTTGTGCTCGGTGTCGTCTGGCAGCTCGCCCTCCGCCGTCACCGCCGTCAGAGACAGCAGCAGCAGCCCAGCGGCCAGCCACAACCAGTGCTTGATCTACCACAAATATGACACGTCAAAACTCTTTGCCATCATACTCCCCTCCCGCTCCCCTCCCTAATCCGTCCCCACAAAAAGCTCCCCTCTCTAATGTCTGCCCTGACTGCCTATAATAATTGTAGTGCCATCCAGAACGTTTAATACTATAATAAGTATACATTTTATAAAAAAAACCGACTTCAATGTAATATTGATTTGGCATTTTTATGTATCTAAATTGGGAGAAGGAGCTAGTCCTAGAAACACAGAGTCATGCTATGTCGATGGCTAGAGACTTCAATATGAAATTGTAACACTTACTATGTCAATAATTATACATTTTTATGTTTTTTATGTTTATGTTTTTATCTTCGAAGTCCAAGGTCAAATATCGATGAAGTTTATATGGGACCACTTCGTAGCTATACTGAACCTGACGCCAAATTAGAAGAAGAATTTTCCAAATCGGTTTATAAATAACAGAGTTCTGAGGTAACAAACATAAAAAAGAACAATCGAACAGAGAACCTTCTCCTTTTTAAAGTCGGTTAAAAAGCACTGCGTAGCACTGCATTGCGCTCATCACACCGATCGAGACCTGAGATATTAAGTCTCATATTATGCTCAGTGATTTCGCTGGCTACAATGCCTTTCAAACCGGAACAGTAATGCTTGCTCACTACTGCTAGGCGGCAGAATAACTGTCAAAGCTGCGGTACCCACCCAGACGGTCTACCATTTGCCTCGCTACCTTTCGCTCTCTGTGTACCCATCTCTGGCTTTTTCTCTACATCTCCCTGTACTACGTGACACCTTCATCCCATACCATCCGAATCGAATTCTTAAATAAAAGACAATCATTTTTAACAGAGACTTTCTTACTCATTATAGGCTTGCGTTTGACCGCTATTTCACCTGTTGTTAAATGTGAGTGATGTAGCACGCTCTCTTAGATAAAAACTTGTTCACTCTTGTCTTAAAGACACCCAGACAAGATGGGTAGACATAGAGTAAAAAGGAGAGAGGTAGGTAGGTAGACCTTACAGAGGAAGAGACTTGGCCCGGTAGAGATGAGATAATCAGTGAGAGGGAGACTTGGCCGGGTTGAAATAAAATGATAAGTGAGAGGGAAATAGGGACGGGGTGGAAGTAAAGATGAAGGGAGGCTGAGATAGGGATGTTTAGAGACAAAGAGTATCTTGCATAACCCAATACGCAGACCCAATCAATAAAGTTTAGCAGAAATGGTCGAACGTAAGTCTACTGATTTTGGTTTATGTGGTGACATGACGGTTTATTTACGATTGTATCCCTCTACGTTTCTAGAGCGAGTAGCTACAAATATAGCCCCCTCTTTTGAAGTGCCTTATAGTTTAGCAGCTCATTCTAAATTGTTTCAGGGTCGCGTCGTGGAGTGGCCGCGTCGTGGTCAGTCGAATGACATTTATGGTAGACTATTATAAAAATGGAACTGACCCATTTCTGTACATTGAAGATATTTTTGAAAAACCAACTAGGATCGATTATTCAGAGGGTACTGAACACGAATCCACTTTTTCTAGAACTTTTGTCTGTTTGTTTGTTTGTTTGTATGATTGTTATCTATAGACTCGGTAATTGTTGAACGGATTTTAATACGGTTTTCAGGATTTGGTAGTGTTAGCCCTATATAATATATCAAAATCGGTTGGGTTAAAACAAAGATTCAGCTTGACGTCTTCGTAGGACGCGCTTTCATATACTTGAGAGGTCTAGCTAAGATGGTCTTATAAAAATACGCATATGGGCTTCCTCTGTCGTTCAAGTAGTCGCAATCGCGGGCAAAAGCTAGCTAGTAAATAAAACAATACGAGGTCGAGGGCAGGACTAATATGTGCCGAGTCGTGTGTCGGCAATGTCCCTTTCGTAACAGTTCGAGAGAGAGTTTCGGGAGAGAGTGTGGCTCAGCGGGAACTCATGCGCCTTTCGATCAGACGCACCTGGGTTTGAATCCCGACTCGGCCCTGCACCAATGACTTATAGTTAAGTGCAGATTTTGCACGCTCGCTCTAAAACGGTGAAGGAAAACATCGTGATGAAACCCGCTTACGCGCTTTGGAGTGGTAGGCTCTGGCCGTGGTTGTATATAATACCCACCGAACAAAGCCATGCCGTCAAGCGACCTAGTCGTGTTTCGGGATGATGTTCGCTGAACCATCGGAGAGACGGGTCTGAGCAGCCGCTCAACTGCCGTCTCTCTTTAGATCTATGTGCTCCATCTTAGGCCACATCATCGCTTCACATCAGGTGAGATAGTGGCCAAACATAGATCTATTAAGCGTAAAAAAAGTTTCCAGTTTATGTTTGTGTACTTTTGGTTTCGGGAAGGACCATGCCGCGTGGCCACGTTTGCGTTTTTATATAAACAAAAAAAAAATGACTCGGGAGTAAACCCGAATGTGTACCTAGTCAAAAAGAAAGATTAGGTACTCCTGAATTTTGCCCAGATGGTTTGATTGAACCTATATTTTAATCAAATTATACCTGTCTAAGAGCGAGTGTGGCTCAGTGGGAGCATGTGCAACTTTCAATTCGACGCACCCGAGTTCGAATCGTCTCGCACCACTGACTTTAAGTTATGTGCGGATTTAAACACTCGCTCTATAAACGGGAAAGGAAGACATCGTGAGGAAACCGACATGTCGAAAAATTTGCCGAAAAAAGACATGTGATATCCACCAACCCGCATTGGGCCAGCGTGGTGGATTATCGCCTTTACTCTCTCTATGAAGGAAGGCCTGTGTCCCAGCAGTAGAAACGTGATGGGCTGATGATGATAATACCGCTATATGTACGTTACAATCAGTAGTCAAAGCTAGCTGATAAACAGATGCTTATATGCTATAATAAATATCTCGGCCATAGCAATAGGTATAGAAACTTACTCCGCAAAAACCTATAAAATAATGCCTCCACAAGTAACAAAGAGTGTTTACCAACACAGTCATGCGAGATAACTCTCCGGTTCTTAGTGTCCAGTCAATGACTTTAATATACTTCTCAGGGCGGCGCTAAATTTAACTCGGCGTCTGCGGGTTACGGGTCACTCACTGCGATAACCGATTACCTCGAAATAACCAGCGGCAGGCGCCTCCACGTTCTACACTACACGCGAGTGTATCTACGACTACATGCTCCCACTGGGTAATAATAGGGAACATGCATGTATCTTTTTAAGACATAAGTCGATTCATTATTGAAAAAAAATGTTTAAATATTTTACGGCATCATTCGTCAATAAAATAATTAAATGAAAATGTGAATCAATTTAAATCAACATAAACGCGCCGTTTGCGTGTGACGTCAAAACGTGGAAACCTAGGATTTCCTCATTGGTCTATCTATGCTATATGTGTGTGTATGTCAATAATTTACCAATAGGGCAGTCTCTATGTCAAAAATTGACCAATAAGCAGCGAGGCGCGTGACGTCAAAATGTGGTTACACGTTTCAAGCGTCTTGCGATTACGTTCCGTTTCCCCAAAAATAAGAAAAAGAAACATTGAATTACAAATAAACTACGCAATTAATAATAATAATTATATCACAACTAAATGTTTACAGGAGTAATCTATCGTAAAAAGTAATTTCCAGATTTTTCGACAACACGCATACCTATTCCCTATTAATGAATGTTACTTAGTCTGCTACTTAGTTTTCTTTGCTGCTACCATGAGTGTAGCGACTCGCCCTAGCTTGGATGGATGCGAACCAATGATGTTGGATTTCGATGTCCCTTTGCAAGGATATGGTTGAGGTTGCCAACACAAATACCACAATCGTATCCGTATTGGAATAAAAAACCGTTTAGCATTTGAATTATCGCCATAGCCCAGTCTCGTTTCATCAAAATCCGTTCAGAAGTTTTTTTCGTGATTTAGTAACAAACATCCATCCATCTATCCCTCCAAGCATCTGACAGACTTTCGATATTAGTAGGATATTATACGATCTGTCAAAGGGATACATTATGTATGTTGGTATGTATCTAAATAAATAAATAAATAACGCCCAATCACATACATAGATCCTGACCCCTAACTAGGATTCCCCCCTAACGAGGGTGTTGTGGAACATGCCGCGCCACACCACAGAGGCTGTCGAAATTTTGGTCGAAGTCTGAATAAGTACAGATCAAGTACGTACAGATGCGCATGCAAGCGCCTTTTATTTATTCTGTACCATCGCTTATTGTTCTAGTACTTGGAGCCCTTGCCTTGTGTACAGACAAGGCCTTGAACCTAAAAAACAACAACGACAAGGCATTCAGACACCAGATGGCGTCATACCTTACTATAAATTAGAAGTAAACAGTTTAATATTGTTTTGTTTATTTTACTCAGTGATTTATTGATAACCCCTATGTTGGTTTAACACAATGTTTGAACTGTAAATAATATTTTCTCGACCAAGTTAGTTGGCGTAACCCCAGCCTTACTTTGTATCGATTTACAGGACGCGGTGTAAAAATATGTAAATACACCAGTATAGCGTTAAGGACGCTTGAGGCTTCTTCCTACGGGAGATATGCCACTCGCGACACGACACGACATGGACGCGGTGCATCGCGGCGCGGCAGAGACCACAACAAGGCGCGAACAGAAACAACACGCGCCACACCCCCCCGATACACCCTCCACTAGTGGCCTCGCCTCGCAAGGATGCTGCGCACTTCTCTTAGATTATGTAACTAAATTATACGTTTATACCACTGCACTTTAATTAATAAAACATTTGCTGTTTACGCCTTGTTGCGATGTTTCATTTGGATAATTAGGAAGGTACCATATGGTATGCTTATAAAATATACCTCAGAAACCACAATAAGTATATAGCTTAGGAAAAGAAAAAACCTGAAAAAACTAAAAACTAGAAAGGTAGGTAGGTGCCGATCCTTATTAAACAGCATATTTGAGACGCATAATCCATAAACATATTGATTAATGTTACTCTCATGATACCGTAAAATCTAATAGGTACCTACCTATATAACACAAAAAGATAAAAAAACAACTTAATAAAAAATCAATTAAGGTTCAGAAAAGTAGCTGCACTTTAACTTAATTAAAAGTGTTCCCTCTCAGTCCCGACCACTGCTTAAAACGACTAAGATATACACACTGTAGAAAATCCAAGGAAATTCATAGTAATGGAATGTGAATGACAGATCTGATCTGTGAGGCAATTAATAGAGATAGAAGTTGGTACCTCCATGTCGGCGCTCGGAGCTCGGAGTGCGCTGGAGGAGTGGAGAAGGGACGCGGAGCGCTGTGTGCAGCGGAGTCGCGGACGTGTCAGCGGGCCCGGCGTCGGGCGGCGAGTGTCCGTCCGGGCGCGATCGATCCCGACGATCCCGCGCCGTGCGGGACTCACGCACCCCGTCCCGCCGCCCCTCACCCCCGCACCCTAAACCCCGCACCCCGCACCCCGCCTCGCGCACACTCGCGATTTATTGCCTTTTCCGGGAATCACGGGATCTCATCTCGCGACACTCGCAACGCGTCTGCCGATTCACTTTTTACAAGGAGATGCAATTTTGCGAAGGCACGCCGGCGATGCGGAGGATATGAGAATTCATCTTGCATTACAATTTCAATTTTTCAAGGAATGCGGACTTAGAAACGAAAAATTTTCATATTACAAGTACGAACAAGTAAATACATATTTACATTCTTCTCGCATTCCTGTCGAAATGTGCAATGCAAATATACGTTTGGACGAAATTTCAGTAGGCACGTTAACACGGCAGTAGGTAGTTCAGGCAGGCACTATATACCAAGGTACTGCAGCCTTCAAATATTGGATTGGAACTAAGTCCACCCTGTAGCACCATTTTTCCAAATATCCACTGAAAAGATCTTGGCAAGATAACACTGCCCTTTAAAGTGTTATAAAGTTCTGATATGATTAAAAGAAAATAGTTCTAATAGGTCTATTCAGTTGTAGTGTTCAAACCCCTTGACAGGTAAGGTCACGGGTTACGGGTAAAATCTGGGTAAATCTCTAATGTCGACAAAGAATACTAACTGTAACTTTTTTTTTTACTCTTTATAGATCTATGTTTGGCTACTATCTCGCCTGATGTGAAGCGATGATGTGGCCTAAGATGGAGCACATAGATCTAGGGAGAGGCGGCAGTTGAGCGGCTGCTCAGACCCGTCTCCCCGATGGTTCACCGAACATCATCCTGAAACACGACTAGGTCGCTTGACGGCATGACTTTGTTCGGTGGGTGGTATTACAACCACGGCCAGAGCCTACCACTCCAAAGCGCGTAAGCGGGTTTCATCACGATGTTTTCCTTCACCGTTTTAGAGCGAGCGTGCAAAATCTGCACTTAACTATAAGTCATTGGTGCAGGGCCGAGTCGGGATTCGAACCCAGGTGCGTCGGATCGAAAAGCGCACGAGTTCCCGCTGAGCCACACTCGCTCTAAATCAATATCCAGCCGGAATAGTAGAGCACCTGTTAAATTATGAATGTTTGGATCATTGATATAGAACATATGTCTATGGTTTGGATTTTATAAATTTCCAATGTAACCTACCTTTAGCAGCTCACAGCTGACTCATCTCATAAAACAAAATGGCGCATAGCTGATATTGTAAAAAAATCTGTTAGGCAGCGATTAAAAAAACAGATGTAATCAGATGTACCTAATAATACTAAGAATGAGTGGAAAAATCGAATAACGGTTTATTCTTTTAAGGTGATTAGGTACTTACTTATATACTTTTTTCTTCTTCCCACAATACTTCCGCAAAGATTAAAAGAAAATTTAATATTTATACAACCATAGAGGGTTCTTGCTTGAAAGCTAGCGTGATTAAAAAGGCCCTATAAGTTCTGTTAGCATAAGAACATCTCTGCAATCATATTCTTTTTAACCGACTAAAGGAGAAGGTTCTCTATTCGATTGTATTTTTTTTAATGTTTCTTACCTCAGTACTCCGCCATTCATGAACCTTCATGAAATTCTTCGTTGGGTTCAGTATAGCTACAAAGTGGTCCCATATAAATTTGACCTTGTACTTCGAAGATACATTGAAGTTGGTTTTTAGTTTGATAAAACGTATATTTGTTTATAGTAGGTTAGTGATCATTACTCGAACTTGTTGCTTTAGCCATCTCTTCATCACCTAAGCTCCAAGTCGGCTTCGCTTTGATGTCCTAACATCTGAAACCCAGAATGGAAAACGCAGAGATTTTGATAGATCCTGAAGTTACGTTGCGAGGTACCTTGCGTTGACATTAAGGTAGTTCTATCACTCAGGGTTGCTGGTAGCGACTGGAGGAGGAAAACCGAAGATCGGGCTTAGTGGCGTGCTATGGGAGAGGGATAAGTGGACTGATGTGGGCTGATGATGATGATGATGATCTCTCAAATGAGGTAAATAATTTTATCAATTCAAAATACCAAAACACAAGTTTTTGCATTCTCGAGGTGGACTAACAAAATGGGGATCTCTCTATAACGTCTACGACGTCTGCCTCGGTGAAAATTTACTTTTTATTTAGCCACTTTATTTACGGACAGGTTGCTATAAGGCTTTTTATTAGTTAAGTTATAACAAGTTGGATTTTCGAGTATTCCTGTACTATGTGTAGGTTTTCTTTGTGTTGTGTGACCGGCTCGCGGATGACAATATAAGCAAATAATATTAAAGTTAGCCAATAAACTGACAAAGAAAACTACACTCGAGAGCAATGAATCCGGGTCACTTAAAGAATCCTAAAAATCTCGGAAACTAAAAATGCTAGGTTAATGCAATAAATTGTATTTAATAGACAATGTAATACTCCTTAAATGAAGGTATTAAAACTTCTTAGTTATTGTAAAGTTATATCATAAAAAAATCAAATTTGAAAAAGGGCCACTTTCGAAGATGGAACTACGAAATTACAGCATTTGGTTTTGCTTTTGTTTGTAATCTGTCATTTATGTGGGTACATAAACCATGTTGATAGTGCTCTATATTCATTATTCAAGCTGAAATTATGTCGCTTACGCCTGAAGAATGCACCAGAATACTTACAATGCTGGAAACCGGCCGGAGTCAGCGCGATACAGCCAGGACTGTCGGTGTGTCGCTGTCAACAGTACAAAGAGTTCTCCGACGTTACGAAGAAACTGGTTCTAACCTACGCAGACCAGGAACGGGCAGAACCAGGTGTACCACAGCACGAGAAGACCGATACTTGGTGAACACCATGCTTCGAAATCGCTTTCTCACAGGAACTGAACTCACCAATCAGTTTCGACGCCTCGGAGGAAGTAACCCAAGTGCATGGACAGTAGAATAGAATAGAATAGAATCATTTATTCACCATAATAACAAAGTTTGTTATTCTAGGCAAGTCTCAATTACAAAAATTTCTTATGTCATTAATATACCTACTTACATGGAATAAAAAAAAATTAATTCCGTAATCATTAATTTAAATTGAATTATTTGCATTAGAATATTGAGATTTACATTATTATTTTCAGCAGAAACTTGAATAAACGCCGACTTAGAAATGTCCCTCCTATCTTAATTATTTTACAAGCTTTTATTTAACGTGCACTGTATGTATGTACGTATGTAACTATGTATGTTTGTTCGGGTGGAATCTTGCAAGCTGAATCAGAACCACTTCCTCTTATCCTACGGAGTTGAAATTTTGCATACTTGTCAAAGTCCGACGACAATGCAATATTATGGTGAAAGCTACCTGATCTGATGATGGAGACGGAAGGTTGGCAATAGAACTCCTTGACGGATAATCGTAAAATACTACGTGTTTGGGCTCATTTTAATCTGCTTGCAGTTCCGACTACGAATTTGATACGAATCTACAAAAATCTTATTAATTAAATATCTTCGAAAGTTCAAGCGTTCGGCTGTCTTATTTTCCTAACTTATTTTGTGTGAAATACAATGTTTTGGATGCCGTGTTAATTTCACTTCGTTTGATAAGCCCGCTATTGTGGCGACGCTACATGGAGCGAAACCTCGCGTTTAATTAAAAATTCGCTCCATATTTATTTTTCGTACTGACTAGGTATTTCAGAAATGAACAAATGGAACACTGTGCTTTTTTTTGGTATTTATTTTCTGCGTCATTTACCGCCAGATGCATGTTGGCTGCTAATTAAAATGAATGTTGTGACAAAACGTATAAAATAACCGGATCATAAATTGGAGCGAACGTGTGCTCAAGGATAGCTTCATTTACACTGCAGTTTTTGAAAATAAAAAACGATATGGTGCCTAAAAAATGACAGTACCATAAAAAACCCCATAGTGCCATAGCATCAATATAATTCTAATAGCATCAATATATTAATATAATTCTCTTGTTTTAAATCGCATATGGCCCGGCCGGCCGGAAAAGCGTTTATTATTAAACAAATGAAAAACAATGAGCCACGCGTTTGAAATAAATAATATGCTATTGTCTAATTCGTGTAATGATGTCTGTCCGCAGTGCTGTGGTCCCTAGAGTGCAATGGAAGGGAACCGTTTAGGCCACAGGAAGGCTCCACGCCGTTTGTCGTAAGCCTTATTAGTTTTTTATCACACTAATATTAAAAATGTGAAAGTTTTATGTTAAGCCGGATTCACACTAACAACACAACTTAACACGTGTCATGTCATGCATCAGTAGATACATCAGAAGCCTATCGGATTTATATATTTTGTATAGAGGCGTGCATACTATTCTGAAGGGATGCGCTCTGACGCTGTGGGAGAATAGTGTTGAACTTGTTAATAGTGTGAATCTGGCTTAAGTGTAAGTGTTTGGTCCCTCTTCACGACGCAAGGACTGACAGGATTGGAAAGAAATTGGGAATGAAGATAGTATTTTTTTTCCCGGGAAACTGCGGGTGAGTACGCGTTTGTATGTTCCACCGCAGCGCCTAAACTACTCTTCCGATTTCGATGAATGAGATGTCATTCGATTCATTATTATGGTCCGGGTGACATGGACAAAATGTTTTGTTAAATCCCTGGTGGGTAGTCAAGTTTTAGTTACATGTCGTAAAATGAAAATGAAGAGTTGCACAAGAAAATAGTTATTGAGAATCGTTCCATTGGCTACGCAACTGAGGTCATTCTCCTTTAGCGGAGCGGATGGGTTAAGTGATCGTCTGTGGGCCTTCCAGATCATTGCCCATCTTTGATAGGTCATCATCTCCACTATGACTTTTGCGAGGGCAACGCATCATTCAGTCTGTACTTAACAACAGTATGTGTATACCAAAAACGCGAATATATCGATGCGTGCTCTATAAAATATTGAATGTCATAAATCCTGGCAGCTCTATGACTTCCAGAAATTTATTTTACGTAGTATTCTCCCTAAGAAAATATTCTCTCTCTACGTGCTCCTATGCAACACCAAATTATTATGTTACATTTTGTTGACCTTTTATTCCAATAAACATAGGGCAGTGGAGGCACAATGAAACCAAAAAGTTTCCTTGAAAAATGAGTTAGAAAGAGTGTAACTATTTTTACTTTAGTAGGTACATTTAGTTATTGAGAAACAGCAGCAGCAGCAGAGCAGTAGTGCGTAAGTATTACTGTGTTCCGGTTTGAAAGGCATTGTAGCCAGCAAAATTACTCTTGACGAGCGCAGTGCAGCGTCGCGCAGGATTTTGCAAAACAAAGATATGGGTGGTGCTGTTACTGATATGAGCAGTCGCATTGCTTACCATCAGGCAAACGACCAGTTCGTCTCGTCACACACTAACGTAAAAAAAAATTACAAGTCGTGTGCTAAAAAGGGCTTTCTTCATCTCGAGTTCAATGGATTTGATAGAACACTAAGATTTACTAGGTGGTTGGGCTCGCGTATAGTGCCACTGCTTTGCCAGTTATTCTGAAGCTTGAAGGGCATTGTAGTCAGTGAAATTACTCGGCAGTGCAGTGCCACGGAGGATTACATACATAACAAACTTCTGGTGAATGCAACTGTTATGGTTAGGCGTGTTGGTTACCATCAGGTGAACGACCGGCTCGTCTCGTCACTAATTACTGGGCATATGAAACTTAATATCCAATATCTCGGGGTAATGAGCGCAAGGCAGTGCTACGCAGTGCTTTTTATGGTATTAAAAGTTCTGGGTGGCACTGCAATTGTTATGGCCAGGCGTAGCGCTTACCATCAGGCAAACGAATTGCTCGTCTCATCATTCAGTTCCATAAAAAAAGCTTATACGCCACGTTCTTTCGGTGTTTTAGGTGTACTTCCCTTCACGGTACCGGGGGCTGTGCGTAGGCACATTGGCGTCACGCACGGTGGTGCTGACGGCGGCTGTGTGCGTTACAAACCCTGAGGCCGATATCAAGGACACTCGGGCCATCAACGTGGTCTGTGGCACCACCTATCGCCACGTGCGCCGCGGCATCCGCATGCAGGTCACCAAGATACTTATACCGAATCGTAAGTCAATTAACACAAACAGCTTAGGTATGAACACCTTGTGAACAAATAATTAAGGAACTTAGAAACCTTGAAGTAGTTTATAACAGCTGACAAATCTTCGTTACCGGTGGAGAGTCGGGGGACTCTCTGCCGGTTTGCACGGCCCCACTCGTCTGGGGGGTGGCCTTGGTGAGCACGGCCGGTGGGGCGAGATGGGGTCGCGCTAGCGTTCACCATCTCGCCCCACCACGACAGAGAACTGCTCCCCTGGGGGTTTTAAGTGGGTTTGAGCCCCACACTCCCGTTTCTGCCACCCCCGTGGCAGAAGGGCAGTGCAGCGGCAAAAAATGACAAATTTGTCAAATGTTTTAAGCGACTACGCTTGTGGAACTAAACAGTTTTTTACCAATACGTTTTAAAATATTGCTCCTGAAAGGGTTGCTCAAAAGATAGTTAGCTCCAGTTATATTGACAAAGCTTTAGAACTAGGGTGCGTTACATTGATGGTGTAACATTATATACCTATGTCTCCGTCTATGGTATAGGCTTGAACATATAGAAATAAGTTATCGGTCCACGGTTCCACGGACCAAAACAGTACTTTCTTGTGGGTATGTAGGTAAGAGTATAGTGAAGTTTGCGTTCGAGGTCGATGACACATGATGAACCAACTTAATAAAAAATAAAATAAAATAGCTTTTATACCACACCCACTCGGAAAGTGTCTTATTACTCGTTCATAAACGGGTTACAAAGTTCGTAATTTCTCCCTTTAAAATGTGCGGCGGGAAAAGTTATATGGAATTTCATTACTGCCCTCCGAAGCAGGGCAGGAATGTTGTATGAAAATCCATTACTGCCCGGCTAGCTTTCTTTTGTTTTTTAGCAGCGAACATAAAAAAAAAACACAAACGTCAAACCTCAAAAAGGTCTTGTATGAAATAATTAGAAAAAAGAGGCGGGAAACATACAAACCTCAAATCTCAAAAAGGTTTTATATGAAATAATTAGAGAAATGAGGCGGTTTTTTTTTTGTTTTCTATTTTTAATGAAATGAGGATGGCAACCTTATTCTGCAATACGAAAAAAAAGCGCGGCAATTTATTTCGTTGCGTTAAATTTTGTTTTAACTAAATTGATAATTTAACAGTACCTAGCTTTTATTTTCCTCGTAGGTGTAGTATAAAGCACTATGTATCACTCGGGAGAAAGTTCTATTTCTGTTCTCGAGTTTCCTTTAAGCCCTCCGCTGCGCGTCGGGCTTAAACATACTCTCGATCGTTTTCTCCCCTCGGTATACAATGTACTATTATTTCCCTACACCAAAATGTTCTGATATATAAAATGTTTCTCCTTATTAAATATTCTTACATATAAATTTCCTATGCTCTAAATTATTTGATGAACCAACTTACAAAAGTAGATATTCATCTGAGGAACGAGCAGATCACGACTACTTATTAATACAGTCGGCAACGAAACTCCACATGTACACATAATAATTAATTTTTAGAACAAAACAAGACTAAACTTATATTTTTTGACATCGTTATTTTTTCAAAAAGTGCTAAATTAATTTCGATAAAATTTATATGAGACCACCTCTGAAGTATGACCTACCCAACAAAAAAAGAATCATCAAAATCAATTCATAATTGGCGGCGTAATGGCGTAACAAATATAAAAAAAACATACCGTTGAATTGAGAACCTCCTCCTTTTTGAAGTCGGTTAAAAATACATAGCTATTAGTAATAATTCACGTCGAATTGACAACCTCTTCCTTCTTATGTTCGTTTAAAAGTACTAAGACTTTTGGAATTCTCGGATGCATAAACATTCTACATAACTATGTTTTTTTAATAATGAAATGGGCTCACGTTTGACAACAACTCACCTGAGGTAAGCGTTGTTTACCTACTTATGGACAGTTATCTGTTAGGTAACTTTTGTAATGTTATTTTGCGGCTGACTGTACAATCCCAGTGGAACAACACGTGAGGGCCGACACGTGTGTACAATCATGCGGAGAACTCGCAAGGTGGCCTAACGATCCCCGGGGACTACCAAGGTTGATACAGGACCGTGACCACTCTGCCCGATTGAAAAGAACGAAGCGGCGAGATGTAATTTAACCTAGTAGCAATTTGTCACGTAAACCGGACCAGGATTATAGTGATGCAGCGGAGTATTGTTTTGTATTTTTTTATATTTCAATGGTTCCGCATTTAATTATTTTTTTTATTAAGGTGAAGAGGCAAAGGTACATATTTAAGGATATGGAGCACCTGGTCCCACACTAGGCTCGCAACTCGTACTGTAGGAGCCAGGACTCTTTCGTCGGAAGTACATCAAATATGCCTTAAAATTAGGTACAATAATAATAAATAACAATTAATATATACATACTCGATGCTTGTAATGTTTAGAGTGTGAGAGTGGGGGTGAGTGTATGTGTGTGTGAAAGGGGAATTGTGTGTATGTATGTCAGGGGGTGGGGGGGTGAAATGAGAGGGTGTGTGTGATGGTGTGTGCAGGAGTGTAAAGGTGTGGAATGTTACTAATATTATTTCATATCTCATAAATTTTCGCATTTATAGTATTAGTATGATTGTAGGATTAGATTTGTCCGTTTTTTTTCTTTTCCCCACTTGTGGGATTTGGCTTTGCACGTCTTGTGCATCTACCAAAGTCAAGTTTCGTTCGATGGAGATCGGTATGAGGTTGAGGTTTATTAGGGTGCTTTGTAATTACGTAATATTAAGGTAGGGAAACATTCTCGCGAGCAATTCGATATGCTGTTATAAATAAAGTATTCACAGTGAGGAGAAGAGATTTTATTTTTGCGGGAAAAGGGACACGGCAGGATATCAAACAATTATAAAATGAGACACGCTCATAATTAGGACACGAGAAAAATATATGGTCCAAGGCCCCGAAGTCATGCCCACATTCGCACTGCGGGCTATCTTTAATGTGAAACCTATTTATCTGCTTCTTAATGATTGACAAAGATGTCAAAGCATTCACAGACCGATGTAAAATAATTTAGAACTAGCTGCGGCCCGATTTCACCCGCGTTTTCCCAGGATACAAAGTACCCTGATTCCTTCATCCCCATTCCATCTTAGGACCACCAGGCGAGGTGAGTCACTTCACCCTTATGTTGTGCACATACCACCAGTCCGCACAAAGCGCTTCGCTGACTCTTTCATTATGCGTACCGCAAAGGAGTGGAATTCTCTACCAGAATACTTATTTCCTTTCAATTACAACCTGGGTCTCTTTAAGACAAGAGTGAATTGGTACCTCATGGGCAAACGTGCTCCACCTTAGACCGCAACTACGCTTACCATCAGGTGAGTTGTTGTCAAACGTGAGCCCATTTAATCATTAAAAAAAAACCCTAGGTCGTTTTCCAAGACCTCACTCACCTACATCATAAAAATACGTTCAGTAATTTTTGCTTGATTGAGTAACAAACACATGGGCGCCGGCAGGGGGGTGCCAGGGGGTGCACTTGCACCCCTTGGGAATCTCGGGATCAACAGGAATTATTGAAATAAAAAGCCGTCTGTTGGAAATCATTTCTTTATTCACAATAATTAGTAAGCAGTAATTACACAATTCTCATTTATTTTTTGGTGTGAGCCGTGACGACTGGTTACCTATATAATAAATTCATAATGAATAGTCAGAAATTTGTAAATGTCTCGAACATTCAGACTAACATTTCATCTTTTTATTAACAATCACATACGGTAAGAAAACTAAAATCTGTACCACCTGGAAATTATTTCTGCCGGCGCCCATGAACAAACATCCATCTATCAAACTTTCACATTAATAATATTAGTACAATTAGTAAGAATGGTGAGATTTGTCAGGTAATGGTAGTCAGCAAGTCAAGGCATTCATAGACCGATATAAAATTAAAGTCAAACGAATCTTTATTGCTCCTTCTAACTTTCAAAATAGTAGGTTTAACTTTAACTTTAAACTCTTACACATTCTATATGTCTGATTGTTCGTGATGTCATGGACAGGGTTCCGACTGAAAATCAGTGCTAAGGAACTTAACCTTACCTTAGCGTATGCTGAGTCGAAACCTTTTCCTGATATCGCGCAACATTTCACTGGTTGTGTTTATTGTTTTCGTTTTATCTTTACTTTAATTTGTTCAGTGTAATGTTGTGTGATGTCCTGAATACTGTAATGTTTTTTCTTTCTTTCCTTCTTTCTATAAAAATTCTGAGAAATAGAGAACATAACAAATTAGAACCAAATAATAACACTTAAAATAGCCTCTGGGTTTCACAACACAACTTACAGTTACATTCAAGGAACATCAATCTACAAAATTGGGATAAACTCATTCAAAGTCAAATATCATTTATTAAATAGGCACAAAAGTGCACTTTTAAAGGTCATAAACACATGATACAAATAAAATATGTTAAAAATTGTAACTTATGTTAACATGACTTTAAAAAAAAGTTAAGTATGTTTACCCATTTCTTTCCTATACTCAAATTGAAGTCTGAGTGCTGAAAAGAAATACGAAAACTGACTCTACCAGTGCTTCGGAAATACGCTAGAGAAGATAGCACCAAGAAACTCTGCGGGGATGTTCTTTTTTTCTGCACAATTACGTATAAATTAGAATTAACAGAATGTCAAACAAGAAATGCGAGTGAGATGTCCCATAGTCATAGTATCAGTAACAGAAAAGTGTAAATAAAATATAAGTAGGTATGACAGTAGCAGTAGGGGTGACATTATTTTTACTCGTGGTAGGTCTTTAGTATGCGAAAGGCCGTTTGGTTTGTTACTCACCGCTTTGCCAGTTATTCTGCCGCCAAACAGTAGTCACAAACATGACTATGTTCCGGGCAAAGGCATAGTAGATGTCTCGGGGTAAAGATGCAATGCAGTGTTATGCAGTACTTTTTATGGTATTAAACGTTCTGGGTGGCACTGCAATTGTTATGGGCAGGCGTGGCGGTTACCATCAGGCGAACGACTTGCTCATCTCAATACTCAGTTCCTTAAACAATAATAAAATTAATAATTGAGAATGTCTGTCGTAGTGTCAGACCTGTCCGGTGATCGTGGCTTCCTCATGGAGAAGTCACCAGCAGTGCTGCTGCTAAAAAACAAGGTGCCAGATATACTGACAGAGGTGCCGATGCGGCCAATCACCATTGACTACAAGGGAGATGTGGTGCTGACTCTGCACGAGGAGTGCTTCATGTCCGGATGGCACTTCTTTTACGCGGGGGTGCGTATCTTCGCCAGCCCATTATCACAGAATACATAATAGTGCTACATACTTCACTCGACAGCCTCTGTGGCGTAGTGGTTGGGCAGGTTGGCTCAAATCTCATAAACCACTGAGGTTGCGGGTTCAATTCCCGCGACGGGCCCTATTTTTGTGTACAGAAAAAAAGCGCAAGCAATTTTTATTATAAAATTATAATTATTATACCATGTTCCCACTGCTATTAAATCACGGGCCTCCAATCAATCAATCAATCAATCAATCAAAAGTTCTTTATTCAGTTTTCGCATCACACACGCACTTATGAACGTCTATTACAATGACTCTACCATATAGAGAGTATGGGCCATCCACCACGCTGATACAACAGTGAATGCTACATATATGCCAGCATCTTGGGCACGCTGCCAACAGGTAGTGGGTTGGAGCTTTAGAGCTATCTATATAGACATTTAATGGTATATCGGTTGTCAAATTGCTTCTCCTTGTAAGTAGTTAGTTTAGTTTTAGTAAGTAGAGTGTAGAGTTGTTTTCACATATAATTGATCCAGGGAAGCCAAGAGGTTATACAAAATTGTTAAATTAGTTTTAAGTGTAGATATGTTTTTTTTAGTGTAAAAGCCCCTATGAGGGTGACATAGCCTTCCTGACCAAACCCTCTATAAATAAATCATCATCGTCATCGAAAAAACTTTGTGATTCTTTGACATGCCGGTTTCTTCACGATATTGTCCTTCACTGTTTTAGAGGGAGTGTTAAATTGGCTAATAATTTGTGAAAATCATGGTCCAGAGTCGTCGGCGGAGGCACTTATACAGTCCGATATAATAATGATTTGCCACTACTAGGACACGATCTACCCCGTCCACAAGTTCCTGCTGCAGCGGAACCTTCGCGTGCAGTTCATGAACATCGTGAAGAAGGATGTCTGGTGCGACGCGTTGGCTATCAAGTTCCAGAAGACGCTCAGTGACCTCGGCTTCCACGGGTACATCGACAAGACCGCCAGCATCTGCGTCAGAGACGTCAGTGTCACCTGATCTTACTAAAACACTAAGATAAATTATACTTTATCTTTGCTAAAACACCTACTAAACTATTCGGTATTACCTAACGCTTTTAAGAAGAATTCTATAAACACGCGTCTTTTTAAACCGGCTCAAAAAATCCCGGCCAAGTGCGAGTCGGACTCGCGCACGAAGGGTTCCGTAACATTATCTATAAAAATGGCAAAAAAATTACGTTTGTTGTATGGGAGCCCCCTTAAATACTTTTTTATTCTGTTTTTACTATTTGTTGTTATAGCAGCAACATAAATACAACACCTGTGAAAATTTCATCTGTCTATCACGGTTGATGAGAAACTGCCTGGTGTCAGACTTACAGACAGACAGACGGACGGACGGCGGAGTCTCAGTAATAGGGTCCCGTTTTACCCTTTGGGTACGGAATCCTAATTCCTTGCCGTTTTTATAGATAATGGTACAGAACACTTCGTGCGCGAGTTGACTCGCACATGGCCAGTTTTTTTTTGTTTTAAAATGTATTATTGACGTAGATATCTCGAAAGGCTAACATCATTGTTCATTAAAATTTTATTATCTCGCCTTGTTATTCTTGGACACATTCTTACATAATATACTCTAATTTAGCAGTTTGCAGATTCAGTTAAATCAATAGTAGTCGTTTATATTATTTATTTATTTATAGCCTGTGTCAGATTCTTATTTTTTTTATTGCTCTTTGCTTCGATTTCTTTTGTTTGGGTTTGAATCTGTCTGCCCTTTGGCAAAGGCCTCAAAGTATTCGTTTAAGTGAATCTTAAATAGGTAGTTTATTACTTCGCATATCGTGTATATCGCGTTTACCCCTCACAGAACATTAGCAGCTTTTCCCTGAAATAACTATCCATTTCTCATCATCATCCCTCCTTCATCATGACCTTCGTAGTTTCTTTCATCTATATTTTACTTCCGAACTTTGATTTGGACTTTTGTAAAATGAAGCCAACTTTGTCTTTCAGCCGGACAAAATAGCTCAACCATGCCATGTAAGTTTTTATTAAGTCAAAGTACAATACTTATATTTTTAAACAATCTGTAATCTAAACTAATATTATAAAAAGGAAAGATTTGTTTGTTTGTTTGCATTGAATAGGCTCCGAAATTACTGAACCGATTTGAAAAATTCTTTCGCTGTTGGGACGCTTCACTATCCCCGGGTGACATAGGATTTATTATATTTTCAAAAAAATTAGGGATCCTTACTAAAACTCCAATAATGTAACCCAAGGTGTAAAAAAAATACCTAAAATATTCTTTAACATCGCGTGCGCTGCGAAAACTATTGATGATAGAATAAAATAATGTACTACCACTTTGCAGAACACATCATTATTTACAAAAAGTGTCGCGACAGCATATGTTTAACTGTTATAGTTATACCACAATAAGTGTGCCTTTATTTTAAAAAAATCATTGAAATTCCGCCGTTAGACATTTGTGTGTGGAGCGAGTGTGGCTGTGGGCGCAAGTGCGACTTTCGATCCGACGCACCTGAATTTGAATCCCGCTGGCCCATAGCACTGACTTTCTTAAATTATGTGCGGATTTTACACTCGCTCTAAAAACGGTGAAGGAAATCTTCTTGAGGAAACCGGCATGTCCAAGAATTCATCACAAAAATTCAAGGACATGTGACATCCACCAACCCGTACTGGGCCAGCGTGGTGGATTATGGAGCAGTGGGAACGTAATGTGCCGATGATGATGATGAAAATGTAAATAATTCCCGACACAAAAAAACTATAAAAAGTAGAAAACGGCTACACCGATTTCAATAAAACATGTTCCCGGATCAAATCGATCAATGATCAGCCTCTGTCGTGTAGTGGCGTGTTTCCACAACACGCAGACACTATGGTCCTCGTAGTTCCATGCTCCCTACATACAGGGAATCCTAGTTAGGAGACAGGATAAATGTATGGAAACGGTAAAAAAAAAGATTGTTGTGAAGGAAAATGTTCCTTCCTTATATGCTCCATCTTATTTCTCCCGCAGGGCATGTACGGGTCGGCACTCATATGCCGCGGGAAAGCTGTGGGGTTGATGTCGGCGCCAGACGCTCAGTGGACCAACTGCACCGGTTTCAGTAACATCATACACAAGTTCGACAGCCTGTGGCTCAGGTCCTTTTTCACATGCGTCAGCAGGTGAATCGAAAAGAGGGATCCATTTCTATTTTCAAATTAGGGCGTTTTTTATTGATAGAAAAGATAGTAGTTCATTTAATCAAAATCAAAAATTTACAGCGAGGCGCGTGACGTCAAAACGTGGTTGCACGTACTCAAGCGTTTGCGATTACGTTCCGTTTCTCCAAAAATAAGAAAAAGAAACATTGAAATACAAAAAAACTACGCAATTCATAATAATAATTATATCACTGCTAAATGTTTACAGGAGTGATCTATCGCAAAAAGTAATTTCCAGATTTTTCGACAACACATGCATATTCCCTGTTACCAAAGAAAACTAACTATTACTAGCTCATCCAAACATCACAAAATTATCCTTTCAGTTTGTTCGAGGTGGATCCTCTCGACATCCAGGACTGGAACACCATGAAGAGGCGATTGGTAGCTGATGCGAGTCACGAGGAGTACGACTATGTGCCTTCTATCTACGACAAGATCTACGAAGACTCCAGCTCAGCCAGCGAGGAAGATGGTTTGGACTGATGAATATATTATACTATGTTGTTACATGAAAAACTTCTTTTAACAGTAGGTATCTTGCATCAGAAAATGATCACTCATAGCAAAGATGGAGGTATTTAGATAGCGTTATGTTTTAACCGACAAATAAAAATTGGGTATCGGGCAGTAATAGAAAAAAATTCTAAAATGTAGTTAGAACGAATGTTTGTCGAATCCGAAAGATCATTCAATCAATATTTTTTTACAATAATAATAATTTATATTTTTAAATCAATAAATAAAATCTAATAATTTTGTCATTTTTTATCTAAAACTGTTCCAAAACACCAATACAGTGCATGACGTCATTTCAAAGTAAATACCGTGTGCGAAGCTTGTGTTTATTTTATATTTTTGCTTTTTATCTAAATTAAAACGATATGTTTTTCATGGAATGACGACCGTATACGTAAAGTCCTTAAACTTACGTACGTAGAAATCACTTTGCAAGTTTGCTTTCGTAGAGCTTGTCGTTTCGTTTGGCAGCGTGTGACGTCATACGTTGTGAGGTGACCTTTTGCGGCAATATTTAAAACATAACATTTAAACATAGTTTTAGGTACTTTTAAGACCTTATTTAAATATAATGTTATTTTTCATGGCTATATATATATATAAACTATATATATATATAAACTATGGTTAATTTTAACCACTTTCTGACAAGTTGTCCGATGCCCTATTGAAGTCGGCTTTTTTTATAACATGTATTCTAGTTGTATTAACGCTTGCGAACACATTATAAATTTAGCCCTAGCCCTGCTAATGCTTAGCAAAAACCAAGATTTAAAATATTCAGATACCGAAAGGAGAAAAATGTACGGGAGCTATTGCTCAAGAAGGATTAGAACCTGCGTTTTCAGAATACTGTCCCGACATGTCTGTGACTAACATAGCCACTGGAGCAACTGCTCCAGCAACCAAATATGTTCAAACATTTATATCTCGTCTGACAGGGATGTCGTATTGCAGCAATTAAACGTTTGATTTTTGATTTTGTGTTTGATTTATGATAAGTTGTCTATTGTCAAATGATGTGAATGTCGGGACGGTATTCCCAATATACAGGATCGAATCCTGAACAAGTTTTTTTTCTAGATTATATAAATGATGCCGTAAATATGTATTTACATTATGAGGAAGGACCTAAAATAAAAGCTACCTTTACTCAAAGTTTGGTGGGCCCGAGACCACACCAAATATGTTACTCGTGCATCTGCATACTTAATGCGCACTCCGCGACACGGCACTGCTGCATTTCGTGGAAGTTTCCGTTTTTGTGCCACAAGTGCTGGAACTCCCTTCCTCCTCCTTTACACAGACTAAAAAGTAAATTTAATTTAAAATATATATATATATATATATATTCGTAAATATGTATGTATATATTCGTAAGTATATATATATATATATATATATATATATATATACTTACGAATAAAAAAAGGCGGACGGCTCGTCTCCAATTCAGAAGTGAAGCACTCAAGGTATCCGCTCATTCGTACACACACATTTACATCATGCTATGCCTGCCGTCAAATCGGCACTCCGTTCACTCAAACGAACTTACGCCACCCGCCATTGCTATGCTTAAGCTCCTTAGCGAGATTCCGTCCGGGTTTTTTTATTCGTTCAAGTGGTACGGCGAACATGTGAACCGAAAGATTTGTGGAACTAACCTAGTTACCGTGTTGCGGGTGGGACTCCTTATTGGTTTTCGTGGAATGGCCTATTTGCTAAAAGAAAATCGAGATTTTTGCTGTAGTAACATAAATCTCGATTTTCTTTTGTTTTGTGACACCAATCTTTTTTTATGTAACTGATTGACGAGACGAGCCGGTCGTTTGCCTGATGGTAAACGGTACGCCTGCCCATATCAGTAACAACAACACCCAGAACTTTCTTTTGCAAAATCCTGCGCGGTGCTGCACTGCGCTCGTCACCCTGAGACAATTAGCTGTTAAGTCTCATAATGCCCAGTAATTTTGCTGGCTACAATGCCCTTCAAACCAGAACACAGTAATACTTGCGCACTACTGCTTGGCGGCAGAATAACTGGCAAAGCGGTGGTATCCACCCAGACGGCCTCTCGCGTACGACAAACCTACCACCAGTAAATCTGACATAGAATAGAATAACTCTTTATTATAAAACCATGACACAGAAACAAAACACATACACACACATACACCACACATAGCGTAACGGTAAAACGAATACGCCTCTGTGGTGTAGTGATTGGGTAGGTTGGCTCAAAACTCATACACCACTGAGGTTGCAAGTTAGATTCCCGCGACGGACAATTGATTGTGCACAGAAAAAAAAGCGAAAGCATTTGTTTCGTGTCCGGGTGTGGGACCATGGTCCTCGTAGTTCTTGGTTACACAGATACAGGGAATCCTAGTTAGGGGCAGGATCTATGTAACAGACCTTGCAATCTTGAGTTAGGAGGGTTGATAAGCCGTCAAAATAAAACCAACTTTTATTGCTAAGTATATTGAATCATTTAATTTCGTAAACTGAAGACGTGTTCGAGCCTCACTCAATTTGTCGAATAAATATTTATGCACCTATATTTAATACGTCTCCCGTTAAGTATTGACTGAGACTCAACGCACGTCTGTAAAAAATAAATAAATAATTTACCTAAAATTATAAACATGAAAAAAATCGTAGAAAAGAAACTAGTACATACAGAGTACAACTAGTCGGTATTTAAACGAGACTAGGTAAAAGTAAACAGCGACTAGTATTACAATAGTACCGTCGTAAAGTCTATCCGGCAACTAGGTCGTTAAATATCACAGGTAGAGTTGTGTTGCGCACGCGCATCATGTTACTTGAACAGCTGTTTGGCGTAATGCCATATTCTGAAGAAATACTCGTCGCGGCGGAGCAGGCTCCCGCGCGCGTACGACCGGATGTCAGCGTCCATATTGTGGTCACGGAGCCAGGACGTGGTCGTCTGACTGAAGGAGGTCGGCTCTGTGGCTTCCGTCGCTTCACCCAGCTCCTCGTCCGCTTGCGACTCTGCCAAGTGCAATTTAAGATGAATCTCTTTGCTCCTTATGAGACCCCTTATGAGACCCCTGATGAGACCCCTTATGAGACCCCTTATGAGACCCCTGATCAGACCCCTTATGAGACCCCTTATGAGACCCCTGATGAGACCCCTTATGAGAACCCTCATGAGACCCCTTATGAGACCCCTTATGAGACCCTTGATGAGACCCTTATGATACCTCTTATGAGACCATCATCATCAGCGTCATCATCATCATGACGCTGGGGGTCAACACACTACAATACAAGGTGGAATAACGTATTTATGGCCCTCGTCGTCTTCATCATCATGATCATGCTAATGCTGCTGATGATGATGATTATGTTAGCGCGTATATTTTTATTTTTTATGTATGACCACGCATAACTTTTTACAGAGTAGCCCAATTTTGATAATTCTTTTTTGTTTGGTAGGTCATACTTCAGAGGTGGTCCCATATAAATTTTAACGAAATTTGTTCCTTAAAATGTATATGGCCTCTGTACTCTGTATGACCTACTAAACAAAAAAATAATTCGAAATTGTTACGTGCGACGCCAAATTCTTCACAAAAAAAAAAAATATATTCTTTCAGCGTTTTTTGAAAAAAATCTACAGAAGCAAAAAATATAGACAATAAGTAGTATAGTCTTGAAGTCGGTTTGTGTTTTTTTCTAAAAAAACTGAAATTCTCTTGTCCGATGGTTATGTACTGACCTTCTCCCGGAATGACTTTGAAAGGCTCGATGGACTCGAGCGGCTCGCTGAGTCCGATCTCGTTCCTGGCGTAGATCCGCACCATGTACGTGTGGTGCTCGCCCAGGTCGCGCACGCTGAACTTGAGCGTGTGTGCGTCCACCTGACCCACCTACACACACACACAAACACGACATGAGAACACCACTTGAAAGTCCTCCAGTCAGTGTCCTCCTCCGGTCAACATCGGTTGACCGACGAAAAAAATAAACTCAAATGTCAAAAGTTCTTTTTTACTGCTGAGTGAGGCGAGCAAGCTGTTCGCCTGATGGTAAGCGCCACGCCTGCCCCTAACGATTGCAGTAACCATGCCCACCAATAACAATTGCACGCTGAACGTGAGTGTGTGTGCGTCCACCTGACCCACCTACACACACACACAAACACAACATGAGTACACACTCAAAACTCAAAAGATAAATTTATTTGAATGTAATGGAATCAGGCGTGACGTTGCGGAAATTCATCCCAAAACTAAAACGCAATGAAAATGTGTAGTGTAATCGGGGTGTAGGAGATCGGGCGCGAGAAACAGTCATACTAAGTGGCGCTGTGAAAAGTTTGGCTTCCTGGCTTTTCTGCCAAGACTTCTTGCCAAGATAGTACCTGTTCACTCGAGATTTGAAGATTTTGTTTTGGCATACCAATATCCTCCGCCGGACATATTTAAAACAAGTTACAGGAACAGATTAGTAAAGAGTTTGTTTGTACTTGCGCACGCCTAGAAATTACCATAAATATATGTTCAAACCATACCTCCATCCACATGGTCTTGGTGACGTCACGGATGGCCACATTGTAGCCCAGCAGTGGGGCGCCGCCATCCCACTCGGGCGTGCCCCACGATGTCGTCACGATGTTGTTACCCACCGCGCGGATCTCGAGAGGCGCGGTGGGTGGCGATGGTACCGCTGGAAGGAGAAGGAAGTACTTATGTTTAACTGACCACAAGATATAGATAGATAGATAAACACTGAATTGTTAAAAACCTTAAAAATAGGTAAATGAAAAGCAAGTACGGCAAAAAATCACTATATTCCCAAAAATAGTAATTGACCACCATAGTAGGCGCCACCAGAAGTCTCGCTCGTCACCCCTTCATGTCGCTTCCCTATTTGACTTTCGCTTCGCTGCGGATGTCGCGCCGGCTCGCTTTGCTCGCCACCGCCCCTCTTTGCTCCACTCGGCCTTGTAGGCTTGCTTCATTCAGGACCTTTGCGAGCTTCTGGCTCCGCGCTTTTTATATACACTCTAGGGGTTAAAGCGAGTTGGACCACGGAGGAGTGAGGTGCGGCAATTCGGCTAAGATTTGGTGGTAATTTACTAAATTTGATCTGCCGACACTATTTTTGGATAGAAGTGTATGGGATCTCCAAGATTATTTTGATGGTCGTTATATTTTTCCTCTTTTATTTTTAAGTGTAAGGGATCGTTCATTGAACGCGCAATTTCTAAACCGAAAAGCGGCGCGTGACCTTGACACACCGTCGCCAGGTAACATTCAGAAACAACCGCCAACCTTAAATGTCTGTCTGGACATTTTTTTTTGGTGCTTAATCCAGAATGAAATTAGATTATATATAGTAGGTATTTAAAGATAATATGCTGAAAATTTGGTATATACTTTGTACCCATAAAATACACGTGAATTTGGGGAAACTTTTTTTTGGTGGACGACATGCAAAAAATACTGAACACATTTTGATGAAATTTGTTAAGTAGTTGCTGGAAAAGGACTGGCTACTCTTTATCCCGGGAAACCGCGGGTGAAACCGCAGTGCGCAGCTAGTATTTCATAATGCTCTTCACTTCCTGTTATCGGTGTCAGTGGCTGGAGGTATTAAGCCAGAAACAGACAAGATGTGGAATAGGCTACCGCCCGAGGCTTTCCCGCGGAGCTATAACATGAGGCATGGGTGGATGGGTCAAAAAGGTCCGTAAAGGTAGGCAACGGCAGGAGACGGTAACCGCTTACAATCCAGGCGGGCCGTCTGCTTGATTGTCTATTCATTAAAAAAAAATACCTGTCTGGAGACAAATTGTCGACCAGGTCAAGGTTCAACCAGGGCTGTAGCGCCTTAGATGATGATCTTTACTGGCTTGGAAGTTTGGAAGGGCAGGGATTTGTGGGGTTGGATACTCACTGGCATGTTTCTCTAGCTTGACGTTGGGCGACTCCGTCGGCTGGCTGACGCCGACTGCGTTCTCCGCCGACACCCTGAACACCAGCTCCTCCTTCTCCTTGATGTTCTCGATACAGTGCGAGCGCGCGCCGCCTCCCACCGTCACGGCTTTAGTCCACGACTTGCCACGGACCACCTTGTACTCGATTATGTAGTCTATAAAGATAAATAAACATATATTAAACATAAAGATAAATTTGTTAAGGATAAAGATACATTTATTAAAGATAATAAAAAATGTATAATAATAAGTTTATTTGCATAAAAAGTTTACATGTGAATGTTGAGTTCATAGGCTCCCGAACTAGTTAGAAACTGTGTTTCGGGTGCTAGTGGCTTCTTTCATCTAGATGTACATATATTATTAATATGCATTAAAGGATAAAAAATGAATACTATTTTTAACGAAGTGAAGTGATATTACATTTTAGACATTACTATATTAGGTAAAACACGATCTTTGCGTTTTAGGTACTCATTTTCTTGTGTGTGTGTGAGATGAAGACACATTTATTAAAGATAAGGAAAAATTTATTAAAGATCAATTTTTTTGAATTCCAACAACGACAGCTATGATAAACATTCAGAAGTGATTGGGGAACATTGGTACCCTATCACACTTCTGGATAAGATAAAGTTTAAGGTGCTGACTGCCAACCTTCAATGATGAAGGGGCACTTGAAGAAGAAGAATTAAGCAAGTACTTGAGGTACTGAGTAAAGTACTCACTGGTGATGACGCTGCCTCCATCGCTCTCCGGTGGCTGCCACTGCAGCGTGACAGAGCGTGACGTGATCTCTTTCACAAGCACGTCCCGCGGGGGTGAAGGCGCCGCTAAAATAATAAAAAAAACATTCATCATCATCAGCCCATTACGTTCCCACTAAACTAAAATAAAACATTCATCATCATCATCATCAGCCTATTACGTTCACACTAAAATAAAATAAAGCATTCACCGTCATCATCATCAGCCCTTTACTTTCCCACTAAAATAAAAAAAAACATTCATCATCATCAGCATCAGCCCATTACGTTCCCACTAAAATAAAATAAAACATTTATCATCATCATCATCAGCCCATTACGTTCCCACTAAAATAAAATAAAATATTCATCATCATCATCATCATCAGCCCATTACGTTCCCACTAAAATAAAATAAAACATTCATCATCATCATTATTATCATCAGCCCATAATGTTGACACTAAAATAAAAATAAAAATTCATCATCATCATCATCATCCTTATCAGCCCATTACGTTCTCACAGTTGCTCATCCCTCACAGAGGCCATAATCTGCCACGCAGGCCCAGTGCGGGTTGGTTGGATGTCACATGTCCTTAAATATTTTCTAATGAATTCTTGGACATGCCGGTTTCCTCACGATGTTTTCCTTCGCCGTTTGTAGAGCGAGTGTTAGATCTGTACATCAGGGATTCGAACTCGGGTGCATCGGATCGAAACTCGCACGTTCTCCCACTGAGCCACACTCGCCCATCGCTTCGCTCGAAAAAAACATTAGCAGGAAGCAACACGATTACTGATAACACTTTCTTTTTAAGGAATTGAGTGATGAGACGAGCATGTCGTTAGCCTGATGGTAAGCGCCACGCCTGCACATAATAATTGCAGTGCCACCCAGAACTTATAATATCATAAAAATCACTGCGTAGCACTGCATTGCGCTTATTATCCCGAGACATCAAAAATTTACCAGAAATTAGACCGCAAATTCGGTACTGCACTGCGCTCGTCACTTTGAGGCAATGGCTCTAAGCCTCATAGCTATTTTACTTTCAAAGTGAATGTGAAATTTACAATCAACAATCACAGGATTAGATCCGAATCCTAACTAGGGTTCCCTGTATCAGGAATTACGAGGACCATGCTCCCATATCACCCTCACACGAAACAAATACGTAAAAAATGTGTTCCGCCGTCACGGGAATCGAACCCGCAACCTCCGTGGTAAATAAAATTTGAGCCAACCTGCCCAACCACTACACCACAGAAGCTGACAATTATTTAACAAAATAATTAACTTACACAGTGTCTTCCCAATGGTGACCTTCTCGTCAGAGATATAAGGCAGACTGGTGCCGATTTCGTTGCGCGCGCAGATCCTGAACTGGTAGGTGGCGCGCGCCACCAGGCTGGTGATGTGAGTTGATGTGCTGGTCACTGTGGTCACGTGACGCCATTCGCCACCGTCCTAGGAGATGAGCATTGACCATAAGAACTACTCTGTAGTTCTAACATTAAAAAAAGAACGGTATAAATATAATCAAAATAATATAAAATGGAGTAACATGCAATGTTTCAATATCAACTGATGAAATCTTGCACATTTCATTCTTCGTTGACCTTTAACCACAATACTTAAAAACATTTAATACATATTCACAAATAATTTAAATAATCGCAAGAGAAGAATACTATGAGCCGAAAGTTGAACCGGAAATCGGTTCCGTCACCGTGACTCAAAATGCTCGACCCGGCCGATAGGCGGAGCTCCGTGACGTTTATCAAAAAGTGGCCAATACGTGATACTATTTGACATATCTGAATCGAATCGGTGGAGCCCGCAGTAGTTATAAATCTGTCTCACAGACACCAACTCCCCCCGTAAGGATTTTTAGGTTTAAAATCGACCCCCCCCCCCCCCGAAGGTTAACATCGACAATAAGGTAAGGTGAGAGAAAAGTGAAACAACTGACAGTACGCTGGAATTAGGTACCTTTACTGTCAGTCAGACCTCATTATAACAGTATGTACGTACTTTAATTTGAACAGAGAAATGGTGATTTAAATAACTAGATGTAATAAATACATTATAGTTTAGAAATCAACATTTTGAGAATTCACCATTTTGAGCTTTACTACAGAATACTAAAGGACAGAAGCATCACTCCGCAAAGAAATTTAATCAAATAGCGACTCCTGCTATGACGCTATAAAATTCAATTCAGTTCGCGTACCGCTGCATACCTACCAGCCATATTAACCTACAGAGCGCTTCACTTTCTATCGCGCCGCTCTTATCTCTTCTGACGCGGCACGTGTAACGACGCGCGACCCGCCGTCGGTGTCCGGCTATGTACTTGTAGCTTCGTACCTACAGTGCGGAGTGCGCTAGGCCTGGTAATACACATTTTAGGAAGTCGACATATATAGGATTTATCATCTTTACAGTTCAACATTTTAGTAAATTATCATTTTGCCAATTCGCCATCTTGACAGTTCAACATTTTGGGAAAACACCATCTTAAAATTCAACAATTTAGGAAATCACCATTTTGCTCCCTAAAGGTTTTTTGTAGGATTACAAACGGGTATCAAGGATATGAATACAATATTTTTACACTAAAACTTGTCTGCTTCGGGCTCTAGAATTAGCACTGCCGAATAGATTCCGAAGATTCTTTGTGAATTACGCTCGAGGACCATGGTCCGAACAGAACTTACCTGCTGTATCTCAACGCTGTAGTCGAGTATGGGTGACCCGCCGTTCTTTTCCGATGGATACCACGTGATGGTGAGCGAGTCACCGTCGATACCAAACAGGCCGAGTGGGCCCAGCGGTGGGGACGGCACGTCTGCAACAGTGGGACCGTTCAAATTTGCTAACATGGAGTACAAAGAGTTTAAAACAAGTAAACCCTTACCCACATCACTAACCTAATCTATTGACGTAGTCATTATGGCTGGTATATATATATATATTTTATATATGTAAATATTTAAGTATGATCACAGATGGTATGATATACATACTCCACCTCCATATACGCCACCATGCTGCAGGGTTCCCTGAATACTGGCGGCGTTACCCTTTTGTATGAAAAGGGCTTAAAGTATATATTTTATAATTAGGTTGTTTCAGGTATATTAAGTTTATGTGGTAAAACAGTATATATTTTTACATGCCATAGGTATGTAACTTTAAGGCAATATTAAGAACATTTAAAATTTCCCATCACGCACTTTACTGCACCGCACGTCTTGGATGACTGGTACAAAATGCTATCTAGCATAAGTTCTCCATGTACAAACTGTTTTGTGCTAAAGTATAAATAAATAAGTAATAAATAGTCCCAATGATCATTTACACAGATTCTGGCGTCTAACTAGGATTCCCTGTATCTGAGGAACCAAGAACTATGAGGCACATGGTCCCACAACACCCAGACACGAAACAATTGCTAGCGCTTTTTTCTTTGCACAAATATTTGTCCCGTCGCAGACATCAAACTTACAACTCAGTGGTGTATGGGATTTGAGGTAACCTACCCAACCACTACACCATAGAAGCCTCTGTCTTCATAAATCTTTTTAAAATAAAAGCTACGTACCCAGCGCAGTCTTGATAACAATAGGTTCACTCTCCAACGCTTCAGAAAGACCTATAGGGTTCTGCGCCATAACTCGGAACATATACTGCGTGTGGTCATTCAACCGCTGGATGCAATACGAGTCGATATCCTTATCGACATCGGCGACTTTCACCCATCGGCCTTCGTCTTGTTTCTCGATGGCGTATTTAGTAAGTTGCAGGCCGCCGTCGTCTAGCGGTGGCTTCCATTCGATGGTGACGGATTCGCGGCTAATCTCTCGCATCACTACTGGTCCTTCGGGCGCGGATGGCTTGTCTGTAATGTTTTGAATAACGTTAGCGAATAGTACATAGTCATTACTACATAAAGGCTCAGTTTCATTGGTCGATAAGTCTGTCGATATACAGGATGCGTGACGCTTACCATCAGGCGAATGACATGCTCGTCTCATTACTCAGAACCATAAATTAAGATTTTTGTTGAAAAATATATTTTTCAAGATAACCTTTTGACATATTCGTAATAGGAACCACGAGCAGATTAAAATGAGCCCAACCACTAGTAGTTTACGATTATCTGTCAAGGAGTTCCATTGCCCACCTTCATCAGATCTTCTGGCTGTCATCATAATATTGCATTGTCATCGGACTTTGATAAGCATGCGGAATTTCATCTCCGTAGGATAAGTGGCTCAATTCAGTGATTCAATTTGCAAAATTTGACCCAAACAAACAAACATTGCAAGTTAAATAAAAGCTTGTAAAAAATGAACTTACCGTAAACTTTAAGTGAAACTTCCACAGATCTACTTGCAGCCTTGTTGGTAGCTTCGATCGTGTACTTGTTGCTATGCGAGCGTTTTAGCTTCGATATCCTGATAATACTAACATTCTTCTCCGTAATGATCTCGATTTCCTTCGATTTCTCAATCTTGGTACCATTTCTGTACCACACGATGGTAGGATCCGGTATACCGTCCACAGTTGCCGTCACCGACCAATTGTCGCCGACCTTGTGTTTCTGGTTGATTTCCTCATCGGCTATGGTGATAGTAGGTTTCAGTTGCACTTCTAGGTTGCAGGAAGTATTGGCTTCGCCGTGCTCGTTGGTGGCGACGCATTTGTACGTTCCTTCTGTAGTGGTAGATGTAGACACAATAAGCGTTGCTACTCTGTTCACGTACGTAGCTTTGGCGGTCTTGAGCGTCTTGCCATCTTTCTGCCAAGCGACTTTAGGCTGTGGGACGCCTCCAAATATGCATGAAAGTTCTATGTCCTCTCCAGGGGCACCAACGACATCCTTCAGTGGTTTCTCTACAGTCGGTGGCTGAGTCTTCATCACCTTTTCTATCTTAACGTATTCCGATACTTCTGATGCTTCGCTGACGCCGACTTCATTGACCGCGAACACTCGGAAACGGTACGAGGATTTGGTCTTCAAGTTCTTTACGCTGTACTGTGTGATGGTGATGTTCTCTATTGATATCCATCTGCAATATGAAAGGGATATGCAACTTTTCTGAACCAATTAAGTTTGAAAACCAGATAGGATGACAGCTGGGGTTCCCAAACTTTTTCAGTTAGCGGCGCACTTACAGGTTGAGTATTTTGTCTCGGCGCCCCCTAGCTAGTTGAAATAGGGTACAATGATACTAAGTAGATAGGCCCAAAAATTAAAACATCCACTATATGAAGCTGAGTATATATATACGACGTGCTTGTATTTATATACAAGAAAAACATTTATTATTTAAGAAAACTAGGAAATTAAATACAATAGAAACTTAGTCAATATGACGTGTGAGTTTGGTGATCAACACACACTTTTTATAAGGCGTGGTATAAGGCTTGACACCGCTATTTTCATTTGCTCAAGTTTAGTTTCCGGAGAATGTTAAACAGGAGCGCCTCACGGCGCCCCTCTTTACTCTCTACGGCGCACACTTTGAGAACCCCTGGCTTAAGTCATCATCAGTCTAGAAGAACTGGTTAGAGAGCATGGTGAATGCTCTCGACATCAGATGTGCGCTGTAGGTTTTAGGATACATACTTAGAGCCTGGCTCCTAAGTGGAATAGGCACCATGTATATAGAGAACAAAGAACCACGAAGACCATCACGTGATCCCACAACACCCAGACACAAAACAATAAACGCGCTTTTTTCTGTTCAAACGTTTGTCTCGTAGTGACAATCGGTCCCGCTACCTCCAAGGTATATGAGATTTAAGCTGGTCAGCAACCATTAGTGGATACAAATAAGTAAAATACACATCCAATCCGATTTTGTCGGCTATTATCCAAAAAATCAGATAGGATGCAATGGTGTAAGAAAGCCCTTAGTCTTTCACGAGACTTACTCAGTGGTGTTGATCTCCTGGTACTCGAGTATGTAAGAGACGATAACGGAGTTTCCGGCATCTCGAGGCTCGTCCCAGCACACGTTGGCTGACGTATCGTCAGTCTCCAGCACTGAAGGCTTGCCAGGAGGCGACGGGATATCTGGGGAAAGTTACTCGACGTTACTAATACAAACCTTAGCTTATTGTGACACTTATTTTTAGTTTATACTATCTTTGTTCATTTACTTTACTTTGGTGTTATATATAAAGTGTTTAATTTAATTCAATCTAATCTTACTTTTACTAAGAGATTGGGATCATTTTCTGGCAATGTACTGATACCTTTTATTTTACATTGAGGAACTACGAGGACTATGGTTCTGACAATTAATAATTGAAATAAAGGAGCTTTACAATTGTCATGCATCTAAATGTTTTGTAACGAAAAACGTACCCCAAACATGCATGTTTTCAGCCAATCTGTCCATCTAGACCGAAATCATATGTAGACTTACACACTTTTTCTATACTTACATACTTTTTCTATATTTAACAATGTATTTAAACAATATTTTTTTATTAAATTACATACTTTTATAACATTTTTTCTGTACATACCCAAAGGTTTAAAAGGGGGCCTTTCATTATGTAGTTATGTCATATTCGTCACAGAAATCTAGCGGCCAAACATCACAAGTATGCATTGATGGAAAGCAGTCATCACATAGGACGCTTGGTAGGACGTTTACAACGAAGGCATTGAAGAGATATATGTATCGACTGACTGAACATACCCAAAACGACGACGGTGATATCCGTAGCTGCTTCACCGCAGTTGTTCTCAAGTTTAAGTCTATAAGTTCCAGCATCCACATTTTCCACTTTCTTAATAGTGAGACTTGCCGACTTGGAGTCGATGGTCGGCTTGGTGTGCTTGGACTTCTTGATGATCTTGGAATTGACGACCCATTCGTCGTTGGGTTGAGGATTGGCTTCGTACTGTATGTGTATCGTGACGTCATTGCCTCTCTTCACTCTGTATTCACTGTCAAAGTTGATAATCCTCGGAGAAAATTCTATAACTGTAAATAAAAAATGTATTATCGTCCCCTGAACTACGACTTCATATATATTCATGACGTCAAACAGATATTGTCTTTCACACTCAGATTGAAATAGAGACAAAAGATACATAATTACGGATTCTCGTTGAAAATAAGTCCGCTTACAATGTTGTTATAAAACAAGTCAATCCGACTGCGAATGGTTAAAGGTTTTAACAAGTGAAAATATTAATAAAACTACGAGTTACTTACCATCCACCTTAAGTTTTGTGGAGCACTTGGCGTCGAGCAAGCACACAGAGTATTCAGTCTGGTCTTCCTCCATACAGTTTCGGATGATGAGCGTGCGCTTGACTCCGTCTGAGATGAGCGTGAACTTCTCCGAATCTTCGACAGGTGTCTTCTTCTTGTACCACGTGACTTCGAGTGTCTCGTCAGGGATCGCAACGGTGAGATAGGCGTCGGTGTAGGCCGGGACTATCACAACTTCAGGCAGGCGTAAGGTGAAGTTTACTGACGGTTCCTCCACAGTAAGCTTCGCGACGCAGCGGTCCGTGCCCACTTCGCACGCATACTCGCCCGCATCTTCCATCGTGCAATCGTAAATCTTCAGCTTCTGCTTCTTCCCGTCAATAGTCAGCTGCATGTGATTTGAGAACTGTATCTCAGTGCCGTCCTTGAACCATTGGACGAGGGCGTCTCCTTTCGTGAGCTCGATTTCGAAGGTGGCCTTGTTGCCCTTGCTGACCTTCTGGTCGCGCAGCCGGGAGATGATTTCAGGAGGTAATTCCACGACCGTGACCTCGGCAGTACACGAGTCTTCCCGCAGTACGCACGCATACTCGCCCTCGTCGTGTACGGACGTATTTCTGATATATAACTTGCGGATGTGCCCGCGTTTCTCGATCTCGTATTTGTTCTTTTTCGGTTTGATCTGTTCTCCATCTTTCACCCAAGACACATCGGCCGTCTCCGAGTTGATTTCGACTTCTAATATCGCAACGTCCCTTTCCTTGACCTCGAAGTCCTGTAGCTTCCGGATGAACTCAGGAATGGTCTCGGTTACCGTCAGCTTGGTGCTCGTTTCTTGATCTTTGACCACGCATTTTATGCTGCCGACGTCTGTGAGTTTACTCTTCTTAATTCTAAGTTTATGTATGCGGCCTTCTTGTATAATCTCTCTGTGGTCCATGCCACTGACTTCTTTGTCGTTGTGGTACCATTTGGTGGAGACGGTGTGCGAGGTGTGACACTCAAGTATGACCGTCTTGCCTTCTTCGGTTATGTAGGACTTGTTGAGTTTCTTGACGAATGTAACTTTGTCGACGTCAATGGTGACCTTGGCACCATGAGAGGCTTTGCCAGCGCTGTTTGATGCCACGCACTTGTAATCTCCGGAATCAATTTCGGAATCAACCTCCTTAATGATCAGTTCAATGTTTTCGCCGTCAAAGTTCTGTGTGACGGTCTCCGATGGAGTGATGATTTTATTATTCCTGTACCATGTTATAGACGGCACCGGGTTTCCTGTCACCTTAGCTTCCAATTTGATAGTTCCTTTTTCTTTGACAGTAATTTCTTGGAATCTGTGTATGAATAGCGGTGGCTCGGCATTTTCTTCAGTGGGTTCTGAAATGTTAAAGTTGGCATAAGTATTTATAAAATACTTTTGTTTATATTAGTTTTGTGTATCTTTGAGTGTATCTACAAAGTTATAAATGAAAATAATTATTGAGTTAATGAAATTCTTACCTTCAATGGTAATAACGGCGCTAGTTTGCGTAGTACCCTCTGAGTTTACAGCCTTGAGCGTGTAAATGCCGTCATCAGTTGCCTTCTTCGGGTTAACAATAGTGACAGTGTGCGTGTCGCCGTCAGCCTTGGTGGCGGGTGCACGCACCGGCTTCTGGTCCTTAAACCAGGCGACGGTAGGCGTTGGGTTGCCTACCACCTGCGCTGAGAGAACTACGCTCTCACCCTCGCGAATCGTCATGCTCTTGAGAGGTTCTATCACTTGGGGCTTCTCCTTTTCACCAGTTTTAATCTTGAGTACGATGGGCAGACTCGCTTCGCCTTCTCTATTCACCGCCATAACCGTGTAAGTGCCCTCCTGGAACTTCTTAACGTTGGATATCTTCAGCACACTGCAGTACATGTGCATGTCGGACTCGGTGGCGATGGAGACGTTTTCATCAGGCATAATCTCTTCACCCTTAAAGAACCAGGCGATGTCAGGCTCTGGAATGGCAACGAGTCGGCATTCGAGGAATATTTGCGTGCCTTCGTCGACGTACTGTGCTTTCGGTCTCTTGGAGAACGTCGGCGGGATGCCTTCCAGTATATCAGCAAGGGAGGACTCTCTCGAAAGACTCTTTCTCGAGAGGATGGTCATTTCCGAACCGTGATCGGAGAGAGGCGCCTCGACGATGAGCTCAGTGGTGCTAGAAGCGAAACCGGCGGCGTTCTTGGCGACGCAAGTAAACGTGCCAGCGTCTTCTGGGAATACCTCGCGAATGATCAGCGTGGCGACGTTGTCGTCATCGTAGTACATCTGGAAGTCTTGCGACGGCTTAATGATGGCGGTTTGCCGGAACCAGGTGATTTGCGGCCGCGGGTGGCCTTCTACCTGGCATTCGAACTGCACCGTCGATCCGTCTGGAGTATGCTTCGGCCTCAACTTCTCCACGAATATGGGCGCCACCGCTTGCTCTTCGGACGAAGGTTCTGAAATTAAAGTTTATTATAATAAACAAGGATAAAGGATTTGTCGTGCTAAATGCTGTTTTATTGTGTAATATTATACTTCTTTTTTTATTTTACAAGAAGGAATATGTGAATTTACTTAGACTATATAAACTACACTTACTTTCAAACACAGGCAGTTTGTCGATCTTCTCATTCAGTTTCTTTTGCAGGTACAGTGTGTAATTAGCTTCATCCATCAAATACTGCGCCGGAACCCATCCCTTCTCTTCTGTGAGGTGCTTGCGAACAAACCACCAGTCTTGGTTTGTAGTTTCTGGAATATTCGATAGATATTTGTAATATAAGAACCATTATGTTGCATACACACCTCTCTATAATATTGTAAGTAGGTTGGTATTTTAAGTACGACCTAATTTTTATTATTTAAAATAAAATCATTTTATTAAACTTAACTGAATAAACACGTATTACGTTTTATAGCACCAATAAATAGGGAAAAGAGAAAGTCTCTCAGAAAAAACGCCGACCCGCATACCCGCAGATCAGCCGTCTGGCTGATTGATGCAAAGCGATCACCTTAATGGACATCTGCACCAGAGACATTGTGATTCGTTGCCGACTCTGCAAGAGGACCAGAGGAGTAGGGGCTTATGCATAGAACGTTTATTTGGACGTTTGTGAAAGTTTTACCTAGAATGTAGAGCCGCTCTCCCTCCACCAGGTTGATGGCCTCGTCCGTCTCGGCAACGTACGAGTACACAGCAAACACCGTATCGCCGCTGCGCACGTCCAGCGGGCTCTCTGTGAAAAGCGAGTATCATTCCTAACTGTATCCAGTAGGCTTACCTAACTACCCTATTAAATTATTTTGAAGCGTGAACATAACATTTTGGCATTTTTACGGTTGTGACAATCGTGAATTCCACGTTCTGAGTTCGAATCCCACTAGTCCCGCACCACTGACTTTCTTAAGTTATGTGCGGATCTAACACTCGCTCTAAAAATGGTGAAGGAAAACATCGACAAGAAACCGGTATATCTAAGAATTCATTACAAAAATTCAAGAACATGTGACATCCACTAACCCGCAGTGGGCCAGCGTAGTAGATTATGGCCCATAACGAAACTCTCTCTATGAGAGAAGACCCGTGTCTCAGCAGTGGTAACGTGATGGACTGATGATGATGATGATGGTGATGACAATCGTGACGTACCAAATTGTTCAAGATGTGCCGATTTTGATTATGTAACAACCGTTACTTAAAAAGGGTAGTATTTATAAAATTACCTGGGAATTCTTGTTCTCTGGCGATGCTCATCGACACCTCAGCTTCTATAAAAAAAAAATGAATTTATTCTATAAACTCATTTGAGACCAAAATTGTAACAAAAGCATCGGCGAGGACAGTAGCTGAAATTAGTCAAAGCTTTATTAATAAAATTGTTATTAAGAAATCTGTTAGGGATAAAACCTAGGTTTAAGAAACCTAAGTTTTATCTGGAAAATTTTAGCCTGCCTAAAAGATGATACGATTCTCATAGAAACTCATGTTTTGTTTGGAGGAAAAAATAGATTAAATAAAAAACATCGTAAATTGCAGATGATTTATCTGCTACTTGTTCAGCTATGTAGCTGATTACGCAATAATTTTATGTTTTAATAAGCATTCTATGTCATGCACGCCTAGTGCACAAATTAATTAAATAAATAAATTATAGTCAGAAGATAACAAATTTACTCAACAACCTCGGTGCCGATAGCAGACACCTGCTTCTGTACGTTTTTCAAAATCAATAGTAATTAAAGTGTTATTTGTAGCATTATTCGATGTTATGCCCTGTTTTCTCGTACCTTGAGGATCTTGAAACGTCAACTGCGGAAAATCCAAGTCAAGCCCTCATAGTTATAATTTCACCTTTACAGCTATTCTGCGCATATTGCAACCAAATGTTCAAGGATTACATTTGGATACATGAGTCACATACGGCTCTAACAATAAGTTTACGAGGTTCGCCGTCGACGGACACGTCGTGGTGGAAGGCACCATAATCATCATGAAAACTATATTAATATAATAAGTACTAATACTTTTAGAATTGTAAACACAACAAGTATACGTTTTATCAAACAAAAACCGACTTCAATTTATCTTCGAAGTCCAAGGTCAAATATCGATGAAATTATATAGGACCACTTCGTAGCTATACTGAACCCAACGCAAAAAGAATTTTCCAAATCGGTTCATGAATGGCGGAGTTCTGAGGTAACAAACATAAAAAAAAGCAATCGAATAAAGCCTTCTCCTTTTTTGTAATCGGTTAAAAAAGAATAAATTAAAGTCAGTATAGTAAATAATAATTCGTGTTATTATTTATTTCTTATTTAATTAATAAATTAGTTAATTGCAACACATTTTATTATAAAGCAGAAGTGTATCAGTGCATGTTACACGTAGATATGTTATTTTATTTCTAATATAGATTAAGTCCTGGAAACAGACGGCTCAAATCGCAAAACAAATAAATACAATGATGGTAAAAGCTTTGCAGATTTTATTTAGTAGTAAGCCACTTTAAGCATTTAAGTTTGTAACTATGAATACCTTGAATTTGAGAAGGTTTCCTTGGTTTTCGTTTTGCGGAAATAGTAAGTTGTTCTTCTTGGTATTTGTCTTCTGTTTTCACTTTAGGTTTAAACTCAACACTTAGTTCTTCTAGTTCACTAACCTCATATGTGGGTTTCTTTGGTTTACGTTTAATAACCATTTGTACATTTTCTTCAGATTCAGCTTCACTTACTATTATTTCTTCAGGTTCATTGGTATCCTCGATTTCTTGAGTGAGCTTTATAGAAGTTTCATCTGCAGCCTCAGATAATGTGGGTTTTTTCTTTGATTTGAGTTTTATTTTACTAGACAAAGACAATTCTTCAGTAGAATATTGCTCTTTTTGTGGTTTTACTTCGAAACTAACTTCTTCTTGATCATCTACTACATATTTAGGCTTCTTTTCTAATTTAAGACTAATATCCTGGACTACTTCGGAAGGTTCCTCATTAGGTTTTGGTCTAGATACAGTTACACTAGATGTGATATCTTCACTTAATATTTTTTCTTCTGGTTTGACTTTTTTAAGGGGTAACATAACCTGCTTTGTGTCATCGTACTCTTCAACATCACTTTCAATAATTTCAACTATGTCAGGACCATCCTCTTCTTCGTAGAATTTGATTGAAGCTTCATTTGCTTCTTCACTGAACGTCGGTTGCCTTTGTTGTTTTAATTTGACTTTGCTTGACATTGAAATTTCTTCTTCTGCATAAGAATCTAATTGGATATTGAACTCTTGTTCAACATCTTCTTTGGTCTTAGTAGTTTTTGGTCTGAATGTAACCGTTTCAGGCTCGGTGATTTCGGGTAGTGTGACCGAAGATTTTCTCAATGGTTTCAATTTCTTTTTGATAGTCACTTCTTCAGTTATTTCCTCAGTCTTTTTAACACTTGGTCGTCTTGGTTTTATAGTGAACTGTTCAGGTTCTTCTTCTTTAGTGTCTTCTTCTTCGGGCACATCATCACTTTCCTTTTTGGCATCAACAATGTCTTCGTAACCAAACATTGGTTTTTCTAATTCTGTTTTCTCAATTTCTGGTAATTTGGGTTCCTTATAAATTTTTTTCTTAATTTTAGCTGCTTCTTTAACATTTCTCGATAAAATACCATTTTGTCTAATGCTTCCTAAGAAATTTATTGATGGCTTTATAATCTCCGGTGGCCAGTCCGTTACGTATCTCACTCGACTTTTAAGTTGAAATTTGGGCAGCGTGGACTTCGCCGAAGTATCAGGTTTTGTTTTAGCTACAGTCTTCTTTAGTTTGAGTTTCGTAAATTGAGTTCCTTCAACATTTTCGGCGTGTTGAACTTCACCCATTTCAAGTACTTTTCTTTCTATTTTCATCGGAACTAATTTGGGTTTTGGTTTAGCTACGGATTTTGATGAAGTTTCCTTCGGTTGGTCTGCTATTTTTGGTTCTGTATCACTTATGTCAGAAACATCATCTTCTGGTTGTGCTTCATCAGCGATCTCTTCAGATAGTTTTGGCGAAATGGTTTTATCAGATTTTTTTGGTTTGTCAGTCTTCTTAGAATTTTTGACAGGTTTTAAAGTTTCTCCATTTATGCCTTCATGCATTTTTGATTCAGGTATTTTGAGTATAGTTTCTTCTGCATCCAAAGGCTGATCTTGTAAATTTTCTTGTGTGTATTTTAATGTTGGTTCTGTGAACTTGTTTTTATCTAAGGGTTCGGAATCTTCTTGCGGTTTCAACGCTTCAGATGATTCTGTTTCTTTGGGTGTAAATTCGAATTGTTCAGGCTTTTCTAGCTCACTTCTTTCTAAGTCAGGTAGTCTTTGAATTTTAACAACTTTTTTCTTTAGCTTCATTGCTTCTTTAACATTTCGAGAAAGTTCTCCATTTTGTCGCACACTTCCCAAAAAGGATATAGATGGTTTTGCTATTTCAGGCGGCCATTCAGTGATGTACTTGATACGACTTTTCAGTTGGAATTTAGGCAAACTTGCAGTACCTGTTTCTTGTTTGGGTTTTTGAACAGGTTTCTTTAGCTTAAGTTTACTGAACAGAGGTCCTTCAACCTCTTGAGGTTGTTGTGCCTTAGAATCCATAGATTTTTCTTCCATTTTCATTAATGTTAATTTGTCTTTCGAATACTTTTTAGGTTTTGAGGTTTTCGGTTTTGTTGTTTCTTCATTTTGTGGAACAGCATATTTTTTCTCCTCCGGCGTTTCTCCGACTTCTGGTACGACTTCACAAACATCTGAAAAAAGCATTTTGTGTGTTTGTGTCTGATCTCAAGGAGTTCAACAAAAGTAAATACTTATAGTATATTATTAAAAATTATATAAAAAAAATTATTTAATACATATACTATAAAAAAACTAAGAAAAAATAACCTAATGCTAATTATTCCGCATGGTCTAAATTCGTTTTCGTCTTCTTTATTACTCATGTGGATGTATGTCTAATATGGAGTTCTAAACTGCTTGAAGGCTTCCAGCACGTTTTTGTAATGGACTGCGCAACCATCGCAAGTTCGCACGAATTCGCGATCCAGGAGTTCATTCATTTCACTAATTTCATTAATTTCATTAGTTTCATTAGTTTCATTAGTTTCATTAGTTTCATTAGTTTCATTAGTTTCATTAGTTTCATTAGTTTCATTAGTTTCATTAGTTTCATTAGTTTCATTAGTTTCATTAGTTTCATTAGTTTCATTAGTTTCATTAGTTTCATTAGTTTCATTAGTTTCATTAGTTTCATTAGTTTCATTAGTTTCATTAGTTTCATTAGTTTCATTAGTTTCATTAGTTTCATTAGTTTCATTAGTTTCATTAGTTTCATTAGTTTCATTAGTTTCATTAGTTTCATTAGTTTCATTAGTTTCATTCGTTTAATTCGTTTAATTCGTTTAATTCGTTTAATTCGTTTAATTCGTTTAATTCGTTTAATTCGTTTAATTCGTTTAATTCGTTTAATTCGTTTAATTCGTTTAATTCGTTTAATTCGTTTAATTCGTTTAATTCGTTTAATTCGTTTAATTCGTTTAATTCGTTTAATTCGTTTAATTCGTTTAATTCGTTTAATTCGTTTAATTCGTTTAATTCGTTTAATTCGTTTAATTCGTTTAATTCGTTTAATTCGTTTAATTCGTTTAATTCGTTTAATTCGTTTAATTCGTTTAATTCGTTTAATTCGTTTAATTCGTTTAATTCGTTTAATTCGTTTAATTCGTTTAATTCGTTTAATTCGTTTAATTCGTTTAATTCGTTTAATTCGTTTAATTCGTTTAATTCGTTTAATTCGTTTAATTCGTTTAATTCGTTTAATTCGTTTAATTCGTTTAATTCGTTTAATTCGTTTAATTCGTTTAATTCGTTTAATTCGTTTAATTCGTTTAATTCGTTTAATTCGTTTAATTCGTTTAATTCGTTTAATTCGTTTAATTCGTTTAATTCGTTTAATTCGTTTAATTCGTTTAATTCGTTTAATTCGTTTAATTCGTTTAATTCGTTTAATTCGTTTAATTCGTTTAATTCGTTTAATTCGTTTAATTCGTTTAATTCGTTTAATTCGTTTAATTCGTTTAATTCGTTTAATTCGTTTAATTCGTTTAATTCGTTTAATTCGTTTAATTCGTTTAATTCGTTTAATTCGTTTAATTCGTTTCATTCGTTTCATTCGTTTCATTCGTTTAATTCGTTAAATTCGTTTAATTCGTTTAATTCGTTTCATTCGTTTCATTCGTTTAATTCGTTTCATTCGTTTCATTCGTTTCATTCGTTTCATTCGTTTCATTCGTTTCATTCGTTTCATTCGTTTCATTCGTTTCATTCGTTTCATTCGTTTCATTCGTTTCATTCGTTTCATTCGTTTCATTCGTTTCATTCGTTTCATTCGTTTCATTCGTTTCATTCGTTTCATTCGTTTCATTCGTTTCATTCGTTTCATTCGTTTCATTCGTTTCATTCGTTTCATTCGTTTCATTCGTTTCATTCGTTTCATTCGTTTCATTCGTTTCATTCGTTTCATTCGTTTCATTCGTTTCATTCGTTTCATTCGTTTCATTCGTTTCATTCGTTTCATTCGTTTCATTCGTTTCATTCGTTTCATTCGTTTCATTCGTTTCATTCGTTTCATTCGTTTCATTCGTTTCATTCGTTTCATTCGTTTCATTCGTTTCATTCGTTTCATTCGTTTCATTCGTTTCATTCGTTTCATTCGTTTCATTCGTTTCATTCGTTTCATTCGTTTCATTCGTTTCATTCGTTTCATTCGTTTCATTCGTTTCATTCGTTTCATTCGTTTCATTCGTTTCATTCGTTTCATTCGTTTCATTCGTTTCATTCGTTTCATTCGTTTCATTCGTTTCATTCGTTTCATTCGTTTCATTCGGTTCATTCATTTCATTCATTCCACTTTTTCCTTCATATCATACATATCACATGTCATACATATCATTCTTGTCATTCATATTATTCTTCATCCAATCATAACATTCATATCATCAGTGATCATATTTGCACTATCGATAATCATATAAATGTCAATTATTATTTATTTGGACACGTTTGATCGCGTGCTTGAACGGACCCAATTCGCAGAACTTGCGGTGATTGCTATAAAGCATTCTAGGCGTTATACTAAATATGCAATAGACACACATGACAGGTACGTAGTGATGCAGCTACTAAATATTCTAGGCTTGTGCAATAAAATCGTTCGGTTCTTTAAATTAGATGCAAGGATATTCGAGCTTTTTATTAGATACCTATATGAGTATTAACATGATATTGGTAACTGGAATGCTAATAAATTTTAATTGTTACATTGTAGGCGTAATAAAAGTATCAGACACATAATAATGTATCCCTCTTCGAACTTACCTGCTTTATTAGCGACAGGGTTAAGGTTCCAGTGAAAATAAACAATGATACATTTTATTGGTTTTATTGTTCCCTATTAAAATAAAATTAATAATACCTATGCCGTGTGTGTATCCGACGGTGTGTCAGAGAGTGTTTGTGTAATGTAAGATTGCATAGCTATTAAAAGTGTGTTAAAGATTCATTGAGTTTATGTGTAAAATGCTTACAGATTCAATTTTTCTCTTGATGTAAAGTAATGTTAAATAGAATGAAGGCTTACCGTTAGACCTAAGGGGTTTTTCTGGACTCTCGACGTTTGCGATGTGCATAATTTGATCTATATCTGCCGGAATTTCATCTAAGACTGTATCCATAGAGTTAGAACTTTCATCGCCGTTTCGAAGACAGGGGATGTCAGTAACTTTTTCTATGGGACCTTTCTTATTTTTTGTATGTTTATCGGTGTTAATATCGCTAGTTTCTGGGCGTGCCTGAGTAAACTGTACATGTTCAGGCGCATCCTCTGTAATTTTAACCATATGTGGTGTGTGCAAATATTTAAATAAAGTAATTGTGTCGTTTGTGTTTTCTGTTGTTTTGTGTGTGTGAGTTACAGGTTGTGCGTCATCTTTTTGTTCTGTAGTGTTTTCAATTTTGAGACCCACAGTCTCGTTGTTGGTACGCTTCAAAAGTTTCTTTTGTATTAGCTCACCGTCTAGCGTTTCCGTTTCTTCTACTGTAGTATCTTTAATTAGGTTAACAATTTGAATATCCTTAAGTTCCTGTTCATCTGAGACAGAAACGTTCGTTATAGGTGACTCATTACCCTTGTGAATGGTTATAATTTCAGTTACTGATTCTTTTGAACCGTCATTCTTTTTAAAAAAGCATTTAAAGGATTTGATTGTATTAATGTCACCAGTTTCGGTACGCACCTGAGTGACTTGCACTTGTTCAGGCATCTCTTCTTTGATATTAGCCCTATCTAGAGTGTGTAAGTGTTTAAGAGGTGTTGTTATGTCATTTGTGTATTCCTGCGCTGTGTGTATGTGTATGATAGGTTGCATGTCGTCAATTTGTTCAGAAGTGATTTCAGTGGTTTCTATTTTAGGACCTACCTTCTTTTCGATGATGCACTCACCAAATTTCTTTTGTTTGGTCTTACCATCTGGCATTCTCGTTAATTCTACTGTAGTCTCCTCAGGGAGCTTGACGATTTCAAAAGGCTCATTTGTATCTGATTTTGCCGGTTCTTCTTCTTCTGACACTGTGACCTCATTGTCTTTTTGAACGGTTGTTATTTCAGTGACTTCTTCTTTGGGACCTCTCTTTTTTTTGATAGTGCGCTCAGTGGTTCTGATTATATTGACATCGCCAGTTTCTGTGTGCACCTGAATAACTTGCTCTTGTTCAGGCGCCTCTTCTAAGAAATTGGCCCTATCTGGTATGTGTAAATGTTTAAGAGGTGTAATTGTGTTATCTGTGTATTCCTCAACTGTGTGTATGTGAATAAAGGGTAGTGTAACGTCAATTTGTTCAGTAGTGATTTCACTTGTTTCTATTTTGGGACCTACCTTCTTTTTGATGACGCATTTAGTAGATTTATTTTGTTTTAGCTTACCATCTGGCGTCGTAGTCTCCTCAACCGCAGGCTCCTTGGGCAGCTCAACGATTTCAATAGGCTGAAACTGGTCGAATACTTCTTCTTTGGGACCTATCTTCTTTTTGTTGATGCGCTTAGTGGTTTTGATTGTGATCACGTCGCCAGTTTCTGTGCATGCCTGAGTGATTTGCACCTGTTCAGGCTCCGCTTCTACAACTTTAGCTCTATCACGTTTGTGTAATTGTTTGAGTGGTTTTGTGAGGTCACCTGTGTGTTCCTCTGTTTTGTGTATTGTAGGAGTTTCATCGACCTTTTGTTCAGTTAATATTTCAGTGGTTTCAATTTTGGGACCTACCTTCTTTTCGAATATACGCTTAGTAATTTTCTTTTGTTTTGGCTTACCATTTGGCGTTTTAGTCTCTTCAATCGTAGTTTCCTCGGGCAGCTCAACGATTTCGATAGGCTGAGTCTGGTCGAGCTCTTCCGTTACCTTTTCTTCTAAGACTGTAACGGTCGTGATTGGTACCTCATCGTCCTTTTGAACGGTGGTGATTTCTGTGACCTCGTCTTTGGGCCCTTTTTTCTTCTTGATAGTGCGTTTAATGGTTTTAATTGTGCTAACATCAACAGTGTCTGTGCATACCTGTGTGATTTGCACCTGTTCAGGTGCTTCCTCTACAACTACAGCTTGTTCGTAGTTGTATATGTGTTCGAGTGGTGTTAATGTGTCATCTGTGTATTCGTCTTTTATGTATGTGCATGCAATAGGTTGAGTCTCATCTGTTGGTTCAGTTGTTATTTCAGTGCATTCAATTTTGGGGCTTACCTTCTTTTTGAATAAACGCTTAGTAATTTTCTTTTGTTTTGGCTTACCATCTGGCGTTTCAGTCTCTTCAACCGTAGTCTCTTCGGGCAGTTCAACGATTTTTATAGGCTGAGTCTGGTTGAGCTCTTCCGTTACCTTTACTTCTGAGACTGTAACGGTCGTGATTGGTGCCTCATCGTCCTTTTGAACGGTGGTGATTTCTGTGACCTCTTCTTTGGGACCTTTTTTCTTTTTGATTGTGCGTTTAATGGTTTTGATTGTGTTAACATCGCCAGTTTCTGTGCGTACCTGAGTGATTTGCACCTGTTCAGGTGCTTCCTCTACGACTACAGCTTTATCGTGTTTGAATATATGTTCGAGTGGTGTTAATGTGTCATCTGTGTATTCGTCTGTTGTAAGTGTGTATGCAATAGGTAGTGTGTTTTCTGTTTGTTCTGTTAATATTTCAGTGGTTTCGATTTTGGGACCTACCTTTTTCTTGAAGATACGCTTAGTAATTATCTTTTGTTTTGGCTTACCATCTGGCGTTTCAGTATGTTCAAACGTAGTTTCTTCGGGCAATTCAACGATGTCAATAGGCTGAGTCTGCTCGAGCTCTTCTGTTACCTTTTCTTCTGAGACTGTTACGGTCGTGATTGGTGCCTCATCGTCCTTTTGAACGGTGGTGATTTCTGTGACCTCCTCTTTGGGACCTTTTTTCTTCTTGATAGTGCGTTTAATGGTTTTGATTGTGTTAACATCCCCAGTTTCTGTGCGTACCTGAGTGATTTGCACCTGTTCAGGTGCTTCCTCTACCACTACAGCCCTATCGTGTTTGAATATATGTTCGAGTGGTGTTAATGTGTCATCTGTGTATTCGTCTGTTGTATGAGTGAATGCAAAAGGTAGTGTGTTTTCTGTTTGTTCTGTTAATATTTCAGTGGTTTCGATTTTGGGACCTACCTTTTTCTTGAAGATACGCTTAGTAATTTTCTTTTGTTTTGGCTTACCATCTGGCGTTTCAGTCTGTTCAAACGTAGTTTCTTCGGGCAATTCAACGATGTCAATAGGCTGAGTCTGGTCGAGCTCTTCCGTTACCTTTTCTTCTAAGACTGTAACGGTAGTGATGGGTACCTCATCGTCCTTTTGTACGGTGGTGATTTCTGTGACCTCTTCTTTGGGACCTTTTTTCTTTTTGATTGTGCGTTTAGTGGTTTTGATTATGTTTACGTCGCCAGTTTCTGTGCGTACCTGAGTGATTTGCACCTGTTCAGGCTCCTCCTCTACAATTATTGATTTATCGCGTTTGTGTAACTGTTTGAGTGGTTTTGTGATGTCGTCTGTGTATTCCTCTGTTTTGTGTACGTGTATGGTAGGAGAATTTTCATCGTCTTGTTCAGTTGTTATTTCAGAGGTTTCAATTTTGGGACCTACCTTCTTTTTGATGATACGCTTAGTAATTTTCTTTTGTTTTGGCTTACCATCTGGCGTTTCAGTATGTTCAAACGTAGTTTCTTCGGGCAATTCAACGATGTCAATAGGCGGAGTCCGCTCGAGATCTTCTGTTATCTTTTCTTCTGAGACTGTAACGGTCGTGATTGGTACCTCATCGTCCTTTTGTACGGTGGTGATTTCTGTGACCTCCTCTTTGGGACCTTTTTTCTTCTTGATAGTGCGTTTAATGGTTTTGATTGTGTTAACATCCCCAGTTTCTGTGCGTACCTGAGTGATTTGCACCTGTTCAGGTGCTTCCTCTACCACTACAGCCCTATCGTGTTTGAATATATGTTCGAGTGGTGTTAATGTGTCATCTGTGTATTCGTCTGTTGTATGAGTGAATGCAATAGGTAGTGTGTTTTCTGTTTGTTCTGTTAATATTTCAGTGGTTTCGATTTTGGGACCTACCTTTTTTTTGAAGATACGCTTAGTAATTTTCTTTTGTTTTGGCTTACCATCTGGCGTTTCAGTCTGTTCAAACGTAGTTTCTTCGGGCAATTCAAAGATGTCAATAGGCTGAGTCTGGTCGAGCTCTTCCGTTACCTTTTCTTCTGAGACTGTCACGGTCGTGATTGGTGCCTCATCGTCCTTTTGAACGGTAGTGATTTCTGTGACCTCTTCTTTGGGACCTTTTTTCTTTTTGATTGTGCGTTTAGTGGTTTTGATTGTGTTCACGTCGCCAGTTTCTGTGCGTACCTGAGTAATTTGCACTTGTTCAGGCTCCTCTTCTACACTTTTAGCCCTATCGCATTTGTGTAATTGTTCGAGTGATTTTGTGATGTCGTCTGTGTATTCCTCTGTTTTGTGTACGTGTATGGTGGGAGTATTATCATCGTTTTGTTCGGTTGTTATTTCAGTGGTTTCAATTTTGGGACCTATCTTCTTTTTAATGATACGCTTTGTAATTTTCTTTTGTTTTGGCTTACCATCTGGCGCTTCAGTCTCTTCAACCGTAGTTTCCTCGGGCAGCTCAACGATTTCGATAGGCTGAGTCTGGTCGAGCTCTTCCGTTACCTTTTCTTCTAAGACTGTAACGGTCGTGATTGGTACCTCATCGTCCTTTTGAACGGTGGTGATTTCTGTGACCTCCTCTTTGGGACCTTTCTTCTTCTTGATAGTGCGTTTAATGGTTTTGATTGTGTTAACATCCCCAGTTTCTGTGCGTACCTGAGTGATTTGCACCTGTTCAGGTGCTTCCTCTACCACTACAGCCCTATCGTGTTTGAATATATGTTCGAGTGGTGTTAATGTGTCATCTGTGTATTCGTCTGTTGTATGAGTGAATGCAATAGGTAGTGTGTTTTCTGTTTGTTCTGTTAATATTTCAGTGGTTTCGATTTTGGGACCTACCTTTTTTTTGAAGATACGCTTAGTAATTTTCTTTTGTTTTGGCTTACCATCTGGCGTTTCAGTCTGTTCAAACGTAGTTTCTTCGGGCAATTCAATGATGTCAATAGGCTGAGTCTGGTCGAGCTCTTCCGTTACCTTTTCTTCTAAGACTGTAACGGTCGTGATTGGTACCTCATCGTCCTTTTGTACGGTGGTGATTTCTGTGACCTCCTCTTTGGGACCTTTTTTCTTCTTGATAGTGCGTTTAATGGTTTTGATTGTGTTAACATCCCCAGTTTCTGTGCGTACCTGAGTGATTTGCACCTGTTCAGGTGCTTCCTCTACCACTACAGCCCTATCGTGTTTGAATATATGTTCGAGTGGTGTTAATGTGTCATCTGTGTATTCGGCTGTTGTATGAGTGAATGCAATAGGTAGTGTGTTTTCTGTTTGTTCTGTTAATATTTCAGTGGTTTCGATTTTGGGACCTACCTTTTTTTTGAAGATACGCTTAGTAATTTTCTTTTGTTTTGGCTTACCATCTGGCGTTTCAGTCTGTTCAAACGTAGTTTCTTCGGGCAATTCAATGATGTCAATAGGCTGAGTCTGGTCGAGCTCTTCCGTTACCTTTTCTTCTGAGACTGTCACGGTCGTGATTGGTGCCTCATCGTCCTTTTGAACGGTAGTGATTTCTGTGACCTCTTCTTTGGGACCTTTTTTCTTTTTGATTGTGCGTTTAGTGGTTTTGATTGTGTTCACGTCGCCAGTTTCTGTGCGTACCTGAGTAATTTGCACTTGTTCAGGCTCCTCTTCTACACTTTTAGCCCTATCGCATTTGTGTAATTGTTCGAGTGATTTTGTGATGTCGTCTGTGTATTCCTCTGTTTTGTGTACGTGTATGGTGGGAGTATTATCATCGTTTTGTTCGGTTGTTATTTCAGTGGTTTCAATTTTGGGACCTATCTTCTTTTTAATGATACGCTTTGTAATTTTCTTTTGTTTTGGCTTACCATCTGGCGCTTCAGTCTCTTCAACCGTAGTTTCCTCGGGCAGCTCAACGATTTCGATAGGCTGAGTCTGGTCGAGCTCTTCCGTTACCTTTTCTTCTAAGACTGTAACGGTCGTGATTGGTACCTCATCGTCCTTTTGAACGGTGGTGATTTCTGTGACCTCCTCTTTGGGACCTTTCTTCTTCTTGATAGTGCGTTTAATGGTTTTGATTGTGTTAACATCCCCAGTTTCTGTGCGTACCTGAGTGATTTGCACCTGTTCAGGTGCTTCCTCTACCACTACAGCCCTATCGTGTTTGAATATATGTTCGAGTGGTGTTAATGTGTCATCTGTGTATTCGTCTGTTGTATGAGTGAATGCAATAGGTAGTGTGTTTTCTGTTTGTTCTGTTAATATTTCAGTGGTTTCGATTTTGGGACCTACCTTTTTTTTGAAGATACGCTTAGTAATTTTCTTTTGTTTTGGCTTACCATCTGGCGTTTCAGTCTGTTCAAACGTAGTTTCTTCGGGCAATTCAATGATGTCAATAGGCTGAGTCTGGTCGAGCTCTTCCGTTACCTTTTCTTCTAAGACTGTAACGGTCGTGATTGGTACCTCATCGTCCTTTTGTACGGTGGTGATTTCTGTGACCTCCTCTTTGGGACCTTTTTTCTTCTTGATAGTGCGTTTAATGGTTTTGATTGTGTTAACATCCCCAGTTTCTGTGCGTACCTGAGTGATTTGCACCTGTTCAGGTGCTTCCTCTACCACTACAGCCCTATCGTGTTTGAATATATGTTCGAGTGGTGTTAATGTGTCATCTGTGTATTCGGCTGTTGTATGAGTGAATGCAATAGGTAGTGTGTTTTCTGTTTGTTCTGTTAATATTTCAGTGGTTTCGATTTTGGGACCTACCTTTTTTTTGAAGATACGCTTAGTAATTTTCTTTTGTTTTGGCTTACCATCTGGCGTTTCAGTCTGTTCAAACGTAGTTTCTTCGGGCAATTCAATGATGTCAATAGGCTGAGTCTGGTCGAGCTCTTCCGTTACCTTTTCTTCTGAGACTGTCACGGTCGTGATTGGTGCCTCATCGTCCTTTTGAACGGTAGTGATTTCTGTGACCTCTTCTTTGGGACCTTTTTTCTTTTTGATTGTGCGTTTAGTGGTTTTGATTGTGTTCACGTCGCCAGTTTCTGTGCGTACCTGAGTAATTTGCACTTGTTCAGGCTCCTCTTCTACACTTTTAGCCCTATCGCATTTGTGTAATTGTTCGAGTGATTTTGTGATGTCGTCTGTGTATTCCTCTGTTTTGTGTACGTGTATGGTGGGAGTATTATCATCGTTTTGTTCGGTTGTTATTTCAGTGGTTTCAATTTTGGGACCTATCTTCTTTTTAATGATACGCTTTGTAATTTTCTTTTGTTTTGGCTTACCATCTGGCGCTTCAGTCTCTTCAACCGTAGTTTCCTCGGGCAGCTCAACGATTTCGATAGGCTGAGTCTGGTCGAGCTCTTCCGTTACCTTTTCTTCTAAGACTGTAACGGTCGTGATTGGTACCTCATCGTCCTTTTGAACGGTGGTGATTTCTGTGACCTCCTCTTTGGGACCTTTTTTCTTCTTGATAGTGCGTTTAATGGTTTTGATTGTGTTAACATCCCCAGTTTCTGTGCGTACCTGAGTGATTTGCACCTGTTCAGGTGCTTCCTCTACCACTACAGCCCTATCGTGTTTGAATATATGTTCGAGTGGTGTTAATGTGTCATCTGTGTATTCGTCTGTTGTATGAGTGAATGCAATAGGTAGTGTGTTTTCTGTTTGTTCTGTTAATATTTCAGTGGTTTCGATTTTGGGACCTACCTTTTTTTTGAAGATACGCTTAGTAATTTTCTTTTGTTTTGGCTTACCATCTGGCGTTTCAGTCTGTTCAAACGTAGTTTCTTCGGGCAATTCAATGATGTCAATAGGCTGAGTCTGGTCGAGCTCTTCCGTTACCTTTTCTTCTGAGACTGTCACGGTCGTGATTGGTGCCTCATCGTCCTTTTGAACGGTAGTGATTTCTGTGACCTCTTCTTTGGGACCTTTTTTCTTTTTGATTGTGCGTTTAGTGGTTTTGATTGTGTTCACGTCGCCAGTTTCTGTGCGTACCTGAGTAATTTGCACTTGTTCAGGCTCCTCTTCTACACTTTTAGCCCTATCGCATTTGTGTAATTGTTCGAGTGGTTTTGTGATGTCGTCTGTGTATTCCTCTGTTTTGTGAACGTGTATGGTGGGAGTATTATCATCGTCTTGTTCAGTTGTTATTTCAGTGGTTTCAATTTTGGGTCCTACCTTCTTTTTAATGATACGCTTAGAAATTTTCTTTTGTTTTGGCTTACCATCTGGCGCTTCAGTCTCTTCAACCGTAGTTTCCTCGGGCAGCTCAACGATTTCGATAGGCTGAGTCTGGTCGAGCTCTTCCGTTACCTTTTCTTCTAAGACTGTAACGGTCGTGATTGGTACCTCATCGTCCTTTTGTACGGTGGTGATTTCTGTGACCTCCTCTTTGGGACCTTTTTTCTTCTTGATAGTGCGTTTAATGGTTTTGATTGTGTTAACATCCCCAGTTTCTGTGCGTACCTGAGTGATTTGCACCTGTTCAGGTGCTTCCTCTACCACTACAGCCCTATCGTGTTTGAATATATGTTCGAGTGGTGTTAATGTGTCTTCTGTGTATTCGTCTGTTGTATGAGTGAATGCAATAGGTAGTGTGTTTTCTGTTTGTTCTGTTAATATTTCAGTGGTTTCGATTTTGGGACCTACCTTTTTCTTGAAGATACGCTTAGTAATTTGCTTTTGTTTGGGCTTACCGTCTGGCGTTTCAGTCTGTTCAAACGTAGTTTCTTCGGGCAATTCAACGATGTCAATAGGCTGAGTCTGGTCGAGCTCTTCTGTTACCTTTTCTTCTGAGACTGTCACGGTCGTGATTGGTGCCTCATCGTCCTTTTGAACGGTAGTGATTTCTGTGACCTCTTCTTTGGGACCTTTATTCTTTTTGATTGTGCGTTTAGTGGTTTTGATTGTGTTCACGTCGCCAGTTTCTGTGCGTACCTGAGTAATTTGAACTTGTTCAGGCTCCTCTTCTACACTTTTAGCCCTATCGCATTTGTGTAATTGTTCGAGTGGTTTTGTGATGTCGTCTGTGTATTCCTCTGTTTTGTGAACGTGTATGGTGGGAGTATTATCATCGTCTTGTTCGGTTGTTATTTCAGTGGTTTCAATTTTGGGTCCTACCTTCTTTTTAATGATACGCTTAGTAATTTTCTTTTGTTTGGGCTTACCATCTGGCGCTTCAGTCTCTTCAACCGTAGTTTTCTCGGGCAGCTCAACGATTTCGATAGGCTGAGTCTGGTCGAGCTCTTCCGTTACCTTTTCTTCTAAGACTGTAACGGTCGTGATGGGTACCTCATCGTCCTTTTGCACGGTGGTAATTTCTGTGACCTCTTCTTTGGGACCTTTTTTCTGTTTGATTTTGCGTTTAGTGGTTTTGATTGTATTCACGTTGCCAGTTTCTGTGCGAACCTGAGTGATTTGCACCTGTTCAGGCTCCTCCTCAATAATTTTAGCTCTATCGTGTTTGTGTAACTGTTCGAGTGGTTTTGTGATGTCGTTTGTGTATTCTTCTGTTTTGTGTACGTGTATTATAGGAGTATTATCATCGTCTTGTTCAGTTATAATTTCAGTGGTTTCAATTTTGGGACCTACCTTCTTTTTGATGATACGCTTAGTAATTTTCTTTTGTTTTGGCTTACCATCTGGCATTTCAGTCTCTTCAACCGTAGTTTCCTCGGGCAGCTCAACGATTTCGATAGGCTGAGTCTGGTCGAACTCTTCCGTCACCTTTTGTTCTGAGACTGTAACGGTCGTGATTGGTGCCTCATCGTCCTTTTGTACGGTGGTTATTTCTGTGACCTCTTTTTTGGGCCCTTTTTTCGTTTTGATTGTGCGTTTAGTGGTTTTGATTGTGTTCACGTCACCAGTTTCTGTGCGAACCTGAGTTATTTGCACCTGTTCAGGCTCCTCCTGTACAATTTTAGCTTTATCGCGTTTGTGTAACTTTTCAAGTGGTTTTGTGATGTCGTCTGTGTATTCCTCTGTTTTGTGTACGTGTATGGTAGGAATTTCATCGTCGTCTTGTTCAGTTGTTATTTCAGTGGTTTCAATTTTGGGACCTACCTTCTTTTTGATGATACGCTTTGTGATTTTCTTTTGTTTTGGCTTACCATTAGGAGTTTTAATCTCCTCAACCATAGTTTCCTCGGGCAGTTCAATGACGTCGATAGGCTGAATCTGGTCGAAGTCTTCTGTTCCTTTTTTTTCTGATATTTTGACGGTTGTTATTGGTGCCTCATCGTCCTTTTGAACGGTGGTGATTTCTGTGACCTCTTCTTTGGGACCTTTTTTCTGTTTGATTTTGCGTTTAGTGGTTTTGATTGTATTCACGTTGCCAGTTTCTGTGCGAACCTGAGTGATTTGCACCTGTTCAGGCTCCTCCTCAATAATTTTAGCTCTATCGTGTTTGTGTAACTGTTCGAGTGGTTTTGTGATGTCGTCTGTGTATTCCTCTGTTTTGTGTACGTGTATGGTAGGAGTATTATCATCGTCTTGTTCAGTTATAATTTCAGTTGTTTCAATTTTGGGACCTACCTTCTTTTTAATGATACGCTTAGTTATTTTCTTTTGTTTTGGCTTACCATCTGGCGCTTCAGTCCTTTTAACCGTAGTTTCCTCGGGCAGCTCAACGATTTCGATAGGCTGAGTTTGGTCGAGATCTTCCGTCACCTTTTGTTCTGAGACTGTAACGGTCGTGATTGGTACCTCATCGTCCTTTTGTACGGTGGTTATTTCTGTGACCTCTTTTTTGGGCCCTGTTTTCTTTTTGATTGTGCGTTTAGTGGTTTTGATAGTGTACACGTCGCCAGTTTCTGTGCGTACCTGAGAGATTTGCACCTGTTCAGGCTCCTCCTCAATAAGTTTAGCTCTATCGTGTTTGTGTAACTGTTCGAGTGGTTTTGTGATGTCGTCTGTGTAATCCTCTGTTTTGTGTACGTGTATTGTAGGAGTATTATCATCGTCTTGTTCAGTTGTTATTTCAGTGGTTTCAATTTTGGGACCTACTTTCTTTTTAATGATACGCTTAGTAATTTTCTTTTGTTTTGGCTTACCATCTGGCGCTTCAGTCTCTTCAACCGTAGTTTCCTCGGGCAGCTCAACGATTTCGATAGGCTGAGTCTGATCGAGCTCTTCCGTTACCATTTCTTCTGACACTTTAACGTTCGTGATTGGTGCCTCATCGTCCTTTTGAACGGTAGTAATTTCTGTGACCTCTTCTTTGGGACCTTTTTTCTTTTTGATTGTGCGTTTAATTGTTTTGATTGTGTTGACGTCGCCAGTTTCTGTGCGTACCTGAGTGATTTTCACCTGTTCAGGCTCCTCCTCAATAATTTTAGCTCTATCGTGTTTTTGTAACTGTTCGAGTGGTTTTGTGATGTCGTCTGTGTATTCCTCTGTTTTGTGTACGTGTATTGTAGGAGTATTATCATCGTCTTGTTCAGTTGTTATTTCAGTGGTTTCAATTTTGGGACCTACCTTCTTTTTAATGATACGCTTAGTAATTTTCTTTTGTTTTGGCTTACCATCTGGCGTTTCAGTCTCTTCAACCGTTGTTTCCTCAGGCAGCTCAACGATTTCGACAGGCTGAGTCTGGTCGAGCTCTTCCGTTACCTTTTCTTCTAAGACTGTAACGGTAGTGATGGGTACCTCATCGTCCTTTTGAACGGTGGTGATTTCTGTGACCTCTTCTTTGGGACCTTTTTTCTTTTTGATTGTGCGTTTAGTGGTTTTGATTGTGTTTACGTCGCCAGTTTCTGTGCGTACCTGAGTGATTTGCACCTGTTCAGGCTCCTCCTCTACAATTTTAGCCCTATCGCATTTGTGTAACTGTTCGAGTGGTTTTGTGATGTCGTCTGTGTATTCCTCTGTTTTGTGAACGTGTATGGTGGGAGTATTATCATCGTCTTGTTCGGTTGTTATTTCAGTGGTTTCAATTTTGGGACCTACCTTCTTTTTAATGATACGCTTCGTAATTTTCTTTTGTTTTGGCTTACCATCTGGCGCTTCAGTCTCTTCAACCGTAGTTTCCTCGGGCAGCTCAACGATTTCGATAGGCTGAGTCTGATCGAGCTCTTCCGTTACCATTTCTTCTGACACTTTAACGGTCGTGATTGGTGCCTCATCGTCCTTTTGAACGGTAGTGATTTCTGTGACCTCTTCTTTGGGACCATTTTTCTTTTTGATTGTGCGTTTAGTGGTTTTGATTGTATTCACGTCGCCAGTTTCTGTGCGTACCTGAGTGATTTGCACCTGTTCAGGCTCCTCCTCAATAAGTTTAGCTCTTTCGTGTTGGTGTAACTGTTCCAGTGGTTTAGTGATGTCGTCTGTGTATTCCTCTGTTTTGTGTACGTGTATGGTAGGAGTATCATCATCGTCTTGTTCAGTTGTTATTTCAGTGGTTTCAATTTTGGGACCTACCTTCTTTTTAATGATACGCTTAGTAATTTTCTTTTGTTTTGGCTTACCATCTGGCGTTTCAGTCTCTTCAACCGTAGTTTCCTCGGGCAGCTCAACGATTTCGATAGGCTGAGTCTGGTCAAACTCTTCCGTTACATTTTCTTCTGAGACTGTAACGGTCGTGATTGGAACCTCATCATCCTTTTGAATGGTGGTGATTTCTGTTACCTCTTCATTGGGACCTTTTTTCTTTTTGATTGTGCGTTTAGTGGTTTTGATTGTATTCACGTCGCCAGTTTCTGTGCGTACCTGAGTGATTTGCACCTGTTCAGGCTCCTCCTCAATAAGTTTCGCTCTTTCGTGTTTGTGTAACTGTTCCAGTGGTTTTGTGATGTCGTCTGTGTATTCCTCTGTTTTGTGTACGTGTATGGTAGGAGTGTCATCATCGTCTTGTTCAGTTGTAATTTCAGTGGTATCAATTTTGGGACCTACCTTCTTTTTGATGATACGCTTAGTAATTTTCTTTTGTTTTAGCTTACCATCTGGCGTTTTAGTCTCTACAATCGTCGTTTCCTCGGGCAGCTCAACGATTTCTATAGGCTGAGTCTGGTCAAACTCTTCCATTACATTTTCTTCTGAGACTATTACGGTAGTGAATGGTGCATCATCATCCTTTTGAACGGTGGTGATTTCTGTGATCTCTTCTTTGGGACCTTTTTTCTTTTTGATTGTGCGTTTAGTGGTTTTGATTGTGTTCACGTCACCAGTATCTGTGCGAACCTGAGTGATTTGCACCTGTTCAGGCTCCTCGTTTACAATTTTAGCTTTATCGCGTTTGTGTAATTGTTCGAGTGGTTCGGTGATATCATCTGTGTATGCCTCTGTTTTGTGTACGTGTATGGTAGGAGTGTCATCATCGTCTTGTTCGGTTGTTATTTCAGTGGTTTCAATTTTGGGACCTACCTTCTTTTTGATGATACGCTTAGTAATTTTCTTTTGTTTTGGCTTACCATCTGGTGTTTCAGTCTCTTCAACCGTAGTTTCCTCGGGCAGCTCAACGATTTCGATAGGCTGAGTCTGGTCAAACTCTTCCGTAACCTTTTCTTCTGAGACTGTAACGGTCGTGATTGGTACCTCATCATCCCTTTGAATGGTGGTGATTTCTGTGACCTCTTCTTTGGGACCTTTTTTCTTTTTGATTGTGCGTTTAGTGGTTTTGATTGTATTCACGTCGCCAGTTTCTGTGCGTACCTGAGTGATTTGCACCTGTTCAGGCTCCTCGTTTACAATCTTTGCTTTATCGCGTTTGTGTAATTGTTCGAGTGGTTTGGTGATGTCATCTGTGTATTCCTCTGTTTTGTGTACGTGTATGGTAGGAGTGTCATCATCGTCTTGTTCAGTTGTTATTTCAGTGGTTTCAATTTTGGGACCTACCTTCTTTTTGATGATACGCTTAGTAATTTTCTTTTGTTTTGGCTTACCATCTGGCGTTTTAGTCTCTTCAACCGTAGTTTCCTCGGGCAGCTCAACGATTTCGATAGGCTGAGTCTGGTCAAACTCTTCCGTTACCTTTTCTTCTGAGACTGTAACGGTCGTGATTGGTACCTCATCATCCTTTTGAATGGTGGTGATTTCTGTTACCTCTTCTTTGGGACCTTTTTTCTTTTTGATTGTGCGTTTAGTGGTTTTGATTGTATTCACGTCGCCAGTTTCTGTGCGTACCTGAGTGATTTGCACCTGTTCAGGCTCCTCCTCAATAAGTTTAGCTCTTTCGTGTTTGTGTAACTGTTCCAGTGGTTTTGTGATGTCGTCTGTGTATTCCTCTGTTTTATGTACGTGTATGGTAGGAGTGTCATCATCGTCTTGTTCAGTTGTAATTTCAGTGGTATCAATTTTGGGACCTACCTTCTTTTTGATGATACGCTTAGTAATTTTCTTTTGTTTTAGCTTACCATCAGGCGTTTTAGTCTCTACAATCGTCGTTTCCTCGGGCAGCTCAACGATTTCTATAGGCTGAGTCTGGTCAAACTCTTCCGTTACATTTTCTTCTGAGACTATTACGGTAGTGAATGGTGCATCATCATCCTTTTGAACGGTGGTGATTTCTGTGATCTCTTCTTTGGGACCTTTTTTCTTTTTGATTGTGCGTTTAGTGGTTTTGATTGTGTTCACGTCACCAGTATCTGTGCGAACCTGAGTGATTTGCACCTGTTCAGGCTCCTCGTTTACAATCTTAGCTTTATCGCGTTTGTGTAATTGTTCGAGTGGTTCGGTGATGTCATCTGTGTATGCCTCTGTTTTGTGTACATGTATGGTAGGAGTGTCATCATCGTCTTGTTCGGTTGTTATTTCAGTGGTTTCAATTTTGGGACCTACCTTCTTTTTGATGATACGCTTAGTAATTTTCTTTTGTTTTGGCTTACCATCTGGTGTTTCAGTCTCTTCAACCGTAGTTTCCTCGGGCAGCTCAACGATTTCGATAGGCTGAGTCTGGTCAAACTCTTCCGTAAACTTTTCTTCTGAGACTGTAACGGTCGTGATTGGTACCTCATCATCCCTTTGAATGGTGGTGATTTCTGTGACCTCTTCTTTAAGACCTTTTTTCTTTTTGATTGTGCGTTTAGTGGTTTTGATTGTATTCACGTCGCCAGTTTCTGTGCGTACCTGAGTGATTTGCACTTGTTCAGGCTCCTCGTTTACAATCTTTGCTTTATCGCGTTTGTGTAATTGTTCGAGTGGTTTGGTGATGTCATCTGTGTATTCCTCTGTTTTGTGTACGTGTATGGTAGGAGTGTCATCATCGTCTTGTTCAGTTGTTATTTCAGTGGTTTCAATTTTGGGACCTACCTTCTTTTTGATGATACGCTTAGTAATTTTCTTTTGTTTTGGCTTACCATCTGGCGTTTTAGTCTCTTCAACCGTAGTTTCCTCGGGCAGCTCAACGATTTCGATAGGCTGAGTCTGGTCAAACTCTTCCGTTACCTTTTCTTCTGAGACTGTAACGGTCGTGATTGGTACCTCATCATCCTTTTGAACGGTGGTGATTTCTGTTACCTCTTCTTTGGGACCTTTTTTCTTTTTGATTGTGCGTTTAGTGGTTTTGATTGTATTCACGTCGCCAGTTTCTGTGCGTACCTGAGTGATTTGCACCTGTTCAGGCTCCTCCTCAATAAGTTTAGCTCTTTCGTGTTTGTGTAACTGTTCCAGTGGTTTTGTGATGTCGTCTGTGTATTCCTCTGTTTTGTGTACGTGTATGGTAGGAGTGTCATCATCGTCTTGTTCAGTTGTAATTTCAGTGGTATCAATTTTGGGACCTACCTTCTTTTTGATGATACGCTTAGTAATTTTCTTTTGTTTTAGCTTACCATCAGGCGTTTTAGTCTCTACAATCGTCGTTTCCTCGGGCAGCTCAACGATTTCTATAGGCTGAGTCTGGTCAAACTCTTCCGTTACATTTTCTTCTGAGACTATTACGGTAGTGAATGGTGCATCATCATCCTTTTGAACGGTGGTGATTTCTGTGATCTCTTCTTTGGGACCTTTTTTCTTTTTGATTGTGCGTTTAGTGGTTTTGATTGTGTTCACGTCACCAGTATCTGTGCGAACCTGAGTGATTTGCACCTGTTCAGGCTCCTCGTTTACAATCTTAGCTTTATCGCGTTTGTGTAATTGTTCGAGTGGTTCGGTGATGTCATCTGTGTATGCCTCTGTTTTGTGTACGTGTATGGTAGGAGTGTCATCATCGTCTTGTTCAGTTGTTATTTCAGTGGTTTCAATTTTGGGACCTACCTTCTTTTTGATGATACGCTTAGTAATTTTCTTTAGTTTTGGCTTACCATCTGGCGTTTCAGTCTCCTCAACCATAGTCTCCTCGGGCAGCTCAATGATTTCGATAGCCTGAGTCTGGTTGAACTTTTCGGTTACCATTTCGTCTGACACTTTAACGGTCGTGATTGGTGCTTCATCGTCCTTTTGAACGGTGGTGATTTCTGTGACCTCTCCTGTAGGACCTTTTTTCTTTTTGATAGTGCGTTTAGTGGTTTTGATTGTGTTCACGTCGCCAGTTTCTGTGCGTACCTGAGTGATTTGCACCTGTTCAGGCTCCTCCTCAATAAGTTTAGCTCTATCGTGTTTGTGTAACTGTTCCAGTGGTTTTGTGATGTCGTCTGTGTATTCCTCTGTTTTGTGTACGTGTATGGTAGGAGTGTCATCATCGTCTTGTTCAGTTGTTATTTCAGTGGTTTCAATTTTGGGACCTACCTTCTTTTTGATGATACGCTTAGTAATTTTCTTTTGTTTTGGCTTACCATCTGGCGTTTTAGTCTCCTCAATCTTAGTCTCCTCGGGCAGCTCAATGATTTCGATAGGCTGAGTCTGGTCGAACTTTTCGGTTACCATTTCTTCTGACACTTTAACGGTCGTGATTGGTGTTTCATCGTCCTTTTGAACGGTGGTGATTTCTGTGACCTCTTCTTTGGGACCTTTTTTCTTTTTGATTGTGCGTTTAGTGGTTTTGATTGTGTTCACGTCGCCAGTTTCTGTGCGTACCTGAGTGATTTGCACCTGTTCAGGCTCCTCGTTTACAATCTTAGCTTTATCGCGTTTGTGTAATTGTTCGAGTGGTTCGGTGATGTCATCTGTGTATTCCTCTGTTTTGTGTACGTGTATGGTAGGAATGTCATCATCGTCTTGTTCAGTTGTTATTTCAGTGGTTTCAATTTTGGGACCTACCTTCTTTTTGATGATACGCTTAGTAATTTTCTTTTGTTTTGGCTTACCATCTGGCGTTTCAGTCTCCTCAATCATAGTCTCCTCGGGCAGCTCAATGATTTCGATAGGCTGAGTCTGGTCGAACTTTTCGGTTACCATTTCTTCTGACACTTTAACGGTCGTGATTGGTACCTCATTGTCCTTTTGTACGGTGGTTATTTCTGTGACCTCTTCTTTGGGACCCTTTTTCTTTTTAATTGTGCGTTTAGTGGTTTTGATTGTGTTTACGTCGCCAGTTTCTGTGCGTACCTGAGTGATTTGCACCTGTTCAGGCTCCTCCTCAATAAGTTTAGCTCTATCGTGTTTGTGTAACTGTTCCAGTGGTTTTGTGATGTCGTCTGTGTACTCCTCTGTTTTGTGTACGTGTATGGTAGGAGTGTCATCATCGTCTTGTTTAGTTGTTATTTCAGTGGTTTCAATTTTGGGACCTACTTTCTTTTTGATGATACGCTTAGTAATTTTCTTTTGTTTTGGCTTACCATCTGGCGTTTCAGTCTCCTCAACCATAGTCTCCTCGGGCAGCTCAATGATTTCGATAGGCTGAGTTTGGTCGAACTTTTCGGTTATCATTTCTTCTGACACTTTAACGGTCGTGATTGGTGCTTCATCGTCCTTTTGAACGGTGGTGATTTCTGTGACCTCTTCTTTAGGACCTTTTTTCTTTTTGATTGTGCGTTTAGTGGTTTTGATTGTGTTCACGTCGCCAGTTTCTGTGCGAACCTGAGTGATTTGCATCTGTTCAGGCTCCTCCTTTACAATTTTAGCTCTATCGAGTTTGTGTAATTGTTCGAGTGGTTTGGTGATGTCGTCTGTGTATTCCTCTGTTTTGTGTACGTGTATGGTAGGAGTATCGTCATCGTCTTGTTCAGTTCTTATTTCAGTGGTTTCAATTTTGGGGCCTACCTTCTTTTTGATGATACGCTTAGTAATTTTCTTTTGTTTTGGTTTTCCATCTGGCGTTTTAGTCTCCTCAATCATAGTTTCCTCGGGCAGCTCAACGATTTCGATAGGCTGAGTCTGGTCGAACTTTTCGGTTACCATTTCTTCTGACACTTTAACGGTCGTGATTGGTGCTTCATCGTCCTTTTGAACGGTGGTGATTTCTGTGACCTCTTCTTTAGGACCTTTTTTCTTTTTGATTGTGCGTTTAGTGGTTTTGATTGTGTTCACGTCGCCAGTTTCTGTGCGAACCTGAGTGATTTGCACCTGTTCAGGCTCCTCGTTTACAATCTTAGCTTTATCGCGTTTGTGTAATTGTTCGAGTGGTTTGGTGATGTCATCTGTGTATTCCTCTGTTTTGTGTACGTGTATGGTAGGAGTGTCATCATCGTCTTGTTCAGTTGTTATTTCAGTGGTTTCAATTTTAGGACCTACCTTCTTTTTGATGATACGCTTAGTAATTTTCTTTTGTTTTGGCTTACCGTCTGGCGTTTTAATTTTTTCAATCGTTGTTTCTTCGGGCAGTTCAACGATTTCGATAGGGACTGATAAAACAGTTTCTTCCGGCACTTTGTTTTCTGACATTGTGTTGGTTGTGATCGGTTCTTCATCGTCTTTATGAACAGTTATGATTTCAGTAACTTGTTCTTGTGGACTTCGTTTCTTTTTGATTATGTGTTTGGTTGTTTTGATACTTTTAATTTCACCAGTTTTTGGTTGAGTCTGACTGATTTGTATTTGTTCAGGTAATTCTTCAATCACTTCTGCTGTGTCTGGTTTGTCTAAATTTGTAAATGGTGTTGTTATGTCATCTATGTATTCATCTGTTTTGTGTTCTTGTACTGTAGGTTGTTTGTCATCTTCTTGTCCCGTTGTGATTTCAGTGGTTTCTATTTTGGGTCCTTTCTTTGTCTTGATGATACGCTTTGTAATTTTCTTCTGTTTAGGCTCACTTTCTGCCGATTTGGTCTCTTCCAAAATAGTTACTTGGGGTAATTCCAAGATTTCAACTGGTTCAGCTATGTCAGTTTCTTTTGGCAGCTTTTCTTCGGAGACTGTAACGGTTGTGATTGGTGCTTCATCGTCTGTTTGAACAGTCGTGATTTCAGTGATTTCTTCTTTTGGGCCCCGCTTCTTCTTGATGATACGCTTAGTTGTTATGACGTTTTTCACTTTGCCAGTTTTTGTACGAATCTGACTGATTTCAACCTGCTCGGGTGCTTCTTTTACCATTTCCGCCTTGTGTAGATCAATTATGTTTGTAAGTGGTGTAGTTGTGTCATCAATGTATTCTTCTGTTTTGTGTACGTGTATGGTAGGTTTTTTGTCATTTTCTTGTTCTGTTGTGATTTCAGTGATGTCTATTTTTGGACCTACTTTCTTTTTAATGATACGCTTTGTTATTTTCTTATGTGTTGGCTTACCCTCAGGGGATATTGTTTCTTCTACTGATGTCACTTCAGGCAGCTCAATGACCTCTTCAAGCTCTGTCCTCTCAAAATCTTTCTGAATTTCTTCTTCTGTTACTTTTACGGTCGTGATGGGTGCGTCATTGTCGTTTTGCATAGTTGTGATCTCAGTGATTTCTTCTTTGGGACCTCGTTTCTTTTTGATAACGCGCTTAGTTGTCTTAACTCTCTTAATTTCACCAGTTTCTGTTCGAACCTGATTAATTTGTACCTGTTCGGGTGCTTCTTCGATTACTTCTGCTTTTTCTAGTATTTTAAATTTTTCGAGTGGAGTTGTTCTATCATCTATTAATTCTTCTGTTTTGTGAACGAATACTATTGGTTGTTTGTCATCTTCATTTTCGGTTGTGATTTCAGTTGTTTCTATTTTGTTACCAACCTTCTTCTTCATAATACGTTTTGTAATTTTCTTTTGTTTGGGCTTACCATCCAGTGTTTTGGTTTCTTCTATTAGTGTTTCTTCGGGTAGTTCAACGATTTCGATAGGCGCAAGTGTCTGAGCTTCTTCTGGCACCTTGTCTCCTGAGATTGTGATAGTCGTAATTGGGGCTTCATCATCTTTTTGAACAGTTGTGATCTCGGTGACTTCTTCTCGGGGTCCTCGCTTCTTTTTGATAATGCGCTTGGTAGTTTTGATGCTCTTGACTTCATCATTTGCTGTACGAACCTGACTCAATTGTACCTGTATGGGTGCTTCTTCTACAACTTCTGCTTTATTTTGTTTGACTAAGTTTGTAAGTGGTTTAGTTATGTCATCAGTGTATTCTTCTGTTTTGTGTACATGTACTGTAGGTTGTTTGTCATCTTCTTGTTCTGTTGTGATTTCAGTGGTTTCTATTTTGGGCCCTACCTGTTTCTTAATGATGCGCTTTATAATTTTCTTTTGTTTAAGCTTACCATCCGGCGATGTTGTCTCTTCCAATATTGTTACTTCGGGTAGTTCCACGGTTTCGACTGGTTCAGATATTTCAATTGTTTTAGGCAACTTTTGTTCTGACGTTGTGACGGTTGTAATTGGTGCTTCATCGCCTTTTTGAACAGTCGTGATTTCAGTGACTTCTTCTTTGGGGCCCCGCTTTTTCTTGATAATGCGTTTAGTTGTTTTGACGTTTTTGACTTCACCAGTTTCTGTACGGATTTGACTGATTTGAACCTGTTCGGGTGCCTCTTCTACAATTTCTGCTGTTTCTGGTATAACTGTGTTTGTTAGTGGTGTAGTTGTGTCATCTGTGTATTCTTCTGTTTTGTGTACATGCACGGTAGGTTGTTTCTCACCCTCTTGTTCAGTTGTGATTTCAGTGGTTTCTACTTTGGGACCTACCTTTTTCTTGATGATGCGTTTTGTAGTTTTTGTTTGTGTAAGCTTACCATCAGGTGTTTTTGTCTTTTCCACCGATATAGTTTCGGGCAATTCGATGATTTCGACAGGCTGGGTTTCCGGTTCTATTTCTTCTAAGACTGCGACAGTCGTGATAGGTGCTTCATCGTCTTTCTGAATAGTAGTTATCTCAGTAATTTCTTTTTTGGGACCGCTTTTCTTTTTTATTATACGTTTTGTTGTTTTGACTTTTTCTATGTTGCCAGTTTCTGTGCGCACCTGAGTGATTTTAACCTGTTCCGGTAACTCTTCAATTATTTTAGCATTTTCTAGTTTTACCATAAAATCAATTGGTGTGCTGGTTTCATCAACGAATTCATCTGTTTTGTGTACAGTTATAATTGGCTCTTTATTGTCTTCTTGTTCTGTTGTTATTTCAGTTGTTACGATTTTTGGGCCTAACTTTGTCTTTATAATCCGCTTAGTAATTTTCTTTTGTGTACATTTGCCATCAGGCATTTTTGTTTCTTCTATTGATGTTATTTCTGGCAGTTCCACACTCTGGACAGATGAAGATTTTTGCAGTTTTTCTGGAATCTTTTCTTCGGACACTGACACAGTAGTGATAGGTGCTTCATCGTTCTTTTGAACTGTGACTATTTCGGTGACTTCTTTGGGACCTTTCTTCTTTCTGATAATACGCTTCGTAGTTTTTACAGTCTGGATATCACCATTTTCTGTGCGCACCTGACTGATATGCACTTGCTCAGGCATTTCCTCTAAAATATCAGCGCTATCAGTTTTATGTAATTGCACGAGTGGTATAGTAGAATCTTCCATGTATTCGTCTTCTGTGTGTAAGAATATTACTGGCTCATTGTTGTCTTCTGCTTCGGTAGTAATTTGTGTTGTTTCTATTTTTGGTCCAACTTTCTTCTTGATGATTCTCTTAGTGACTTTCTTTTGTTTTGTGATACCTGCAGGTGTTTCAGATTCTTCAATAGTGGTCTCTTCTGGAAGCTCAACTATTTCCATTGGTTCAGTTTGTTTCGTGTCTAGCGCTTTATCTTCTGACACTGTGACAGTCGTAACAGAAGGTTCGTCATCCTTTTGAACAGTCGTGATTTCTGTGATTTCATCATTATAACCTTTCTTTTTCCTTATCACGCGCTTACTTGTCTTTACAGTCTTTACGTCGCCAGTTACTGATCGTATATTAGTGATTTGCACTTGTTCAGGAAACTCTTCGATTATTGAAGCTGTATTAGGTTCATGTAATTGCTGTAGTGGTTTAGTAGTGTCTTCTGTGTATTCCTCTGTTGTGTGTACGTATGTTACAGGTTCTTTGTCGTCTACTTGTTCTGATGTGATTTGAGTAGTTTCTATTTTTGGACCTACCTTTTTCTTGATGATACGCTTTGTTATTTTTATACGCTTTGTTTTACCTTCTGGCATGTTCACCTCTTCTACTGTGGTCTCTTCGGGTAGCTCAACAATGTCGATGGGCTGAATCTGCAAAATATCATCTGGTACCATTTCTTTTGTGACTATGACGGTTGTGATAGGTGCGTCATCCTCGTTTTGCTCAATGACAGTTTTAACGTCTTTTTCTGAGGAACTTTTCTTAGTCTTGACAATGCGTTTAATTTTTTTGTCATTTGGCTTAGCGTCTAGCATTTGTATCTCTTCAATCGTATTTTCTTCAGGCGTCTCAACGATTTCAACAGGCTTCATCTGCTCAGTGTCTCTTAGTTCTTTTCCTTGTGTGACTGTTACTGTTGTAGTAGGTTCCTCGTCATCTTTTTGAATAGAAGTTATTTCAGTAACTTCCTGTTTCATGCCTTTTGTCTTTTTGATGATGCGCTTGGTGGTTTTAACGGTCTGAACGTCACCGGTTTCTGTGTGAACATGAGTGACTTTTACTTGTTCAGGCGCTTCCTCTATTGCTATAGCTGTATCAGGTCTGTCAATATATTCAAGAGGTGTTGTGTTTTCATCAGTATATTCAGTTGTTTTGTGAACTCTTACAACAGGCTCTTGATTGTCCTCTTGTTCTGTGGTGATTTCAGTGGTTTCTATTTCAGGACCTTTTCTTTTTTTAATGATGCGTTTAGTAACTGTCTTGTGTTTAGGCCTACCTTCAGGCGTTATTGACTCTTCCATCGTAGTCTCTTCTGGAAGTTCGAAAATTTCAACTGGCTCCTTTACCTGAGATTCTTTTAAATAATCATTTTCAATTATTCTCTTTTTGTGCGTTTTTTTCTGAACAACTTGTTTTGATACATTCTTATCTTCGTCAGTTTCCAGTGTGTCATCTGATTTCATTTCTTCAATTTGTAAGTTAGATGCTAGTTTCGGTATGTGTAAGTATTCATCAGGCATTTCTATAGTACTTTTGTCCGTGTCAATTAACTGTGAAATGTCATCACCTTCATATTCTTCGATATCCACTGTGTGTTGCATTTCTTGCTTAGATTGCTTTTCATCATCGTCATCGATGGTTTCTTCAATAACAACGTCTCCGTCATCAGATCCAGATTTTCTTTCGTTTTTCTTTTTTCTTAATATAGTTCTTTTTGTTTTTACTTGAATCGGTTCTGCATTTCCCGGAGCTTTTATGAATTTTGTTACAATTTCTTCTGTTTCTTCTACATCCGAAATGATGGGTGAACCTCGTGTTTCATCAGTTAATTCTGAAAATTAATAAAAATAAAAATTGCATCTGCATTAAACATTTAGTTCACAGTTTTGTATATCATAACATAAAGTTTAAATTCAATAGAACAATTAAGGATTTTTATGTAACGAAAACCTTTTTATTTTACTATGAAGATCTCACTAAATACCTAATTTGAACATGGGTGTAAATGAGACTAACGTGGAACAAATCGATAAATACTGTTATTAATGGACATTCGAAACTTTATTTGTTTTAACAAATTATTATTTAGAATTTGGAGATAAACACACTTTCATTGCAAATATATCATGATATCTCTATAACCAAATAAACAAAGACTTAAAAATTCTATCATTGACTCCCCATGAGTGCTAAAAGATTATATCTAACAAACTACTTAACTTAAATTATATTGAAAAGGAAAATATCATAACACCAGGAAGATAAAATAATAATAAATATATAAATTATAATCAGTACCACACTTGGACAAACTACAACACTCACATTACACACCCTCTCACTCCTACATACACACACACACCCTCACATCACACACCCTTTCTGACATACATACACACATACCCTCTCTCACACACACTTTGCACTCACTCACACTCTCACAGTCTAAACATTACAAACATCGAGTATGTATATATTAATTGTGAGTTATTCTTATTGTTCCTAATTTTAGGGCATTATATTTGATGTACTCCCGACGGAAGAGTCCTGGCTCCTATAGTACGGGTTTCGAGTCTAGTGTGGGATTAGGTGCACCATATCCTTAAATATGTACCTTTGCCTCTTAAACCTAATAAACATTTTTTCATTTTCATTTTATATTTTCAAATCATCGCAAAAAGTAAATAAACCTTGATATTAAGGGTTGTAATATTAATACTTATAAAAAGAAAACGTCGTCATGAATTATTGGGATAAGTAATATACCAATTTCTTTTCAAGTTTACTGCTTATTACATTAGTTTATAGGTATTTACGTATAAAACTTTAACTTACCTTTAAATTGTACTTCACGTGTTGAAATACTGTATTTCTGATCTTCGTCCTTTGTTGTTACAGCACTTGTCAACTTTGGATGTTTGTCAGAAAAAGGTAACGCTTGCTCACTAACGAACTCTTCAGTTATTTTAACTTCGTTTGCGATTGTTACACATTTCTTAATAGTTTGTGTTTTAGGTTCTTGTATATGCAATTCTGTTGCGTGTTGAAGAGTTTCACTGTCTGTTATTATAAGAGGAGTTATGGTTGTTGGTGTGACAGTAGTGTTAATTTCAGTGTGCACTGTCGGTGTTTTTAGTTCGTCAGTCTGTGTTTCTGAAACGCTTTCCGAGCATTGTAAATGTGAGTGCAGTCTTAAAGTTTTTTCAGCCGTTACCGATTTACCTGCAGTTGGGGTGAAATAATCTTGTGTATCTTCTTGGAAAATTTCCTGAATAGCTACTCCTTCCGATGTATTCAAAGTGATGTTAGCAGTTTCTTGTGGTTTCAATTTTTCAAATGAAGTGTTTATTTCTTTTTCTTGAATAAAAACGTTGCTTTGGCTGATGGATTCCATTTCTATAGGTATTGGACAAATACTTTGTTTGTCGTTTTCACAGCTTTTGATTGCAGAAATATTTTCGTCCACAATAATTTCGGTCTGTTGAATTGGTTTTATTTCCATTACCTGTTGAGTAATTTTTTTCATAGATATTTGTTCTGTAGTAATGTCGTGTGATTCTTCATGTGCTATATTGTCGGTTACAATATAACTTTTGTGAGTTTCTAGGTCTAGTGTTGCCATGTTCTGATCTACTTCTGAAGTTTTGGGTAATTTATCAACGTTTTCCAAAACTTGTGGTTGCATACTAAGAACTTCTTGTAGCGCAATATGGCTTTGAAGAGCATTTTCTTTCCTTTGCAAATTATTAGAGTCTAAGCTTTCAGACAGTTCGCCAACTATTATTTCGGTTTGCTGAATAGATTTCAATTCTGAAACAGTCTTATTAGCAATTTTCTTTTCAGCATCGTAACTTGACATTTTTTCAGGATGTTCATGTAATATATTTTCCTCTGTTTCATAACTTTTGTGCAGCTCAAGTTCATGGGTTACTAGTTCTTCTTCAGGTTCATATTTTGTTAGTAAATTGCCCAAATTTTCAAGAGTATCTGGTTGACTAGCTATAACTTCCGTCATTATAACTGACTTTGAAGTAGCTTTGTCATCTTTTACAATCTTGTTTTCTATCAATTCGGACACTTCTATTGGTATTGTTTCACTTGTAGTCAGGTGAGTAGCTTCATTTATATCAATATTCTGCTTGGAACTTGCTACGTCTTTAGGAATTAGGAAATTATCCTCTTTTTCTCGGATATATGTATCTATCACTGTAATATGCCGCTGAGAATCAATAAATACGTTGGTTTTCTCTTGCGATGGTTTTTTGTCAAGTTTTAGAGTTGTTTCAGATTCTTTTATTATTACTTCTTGTACTTCAAGAGGCAAGTTTGCTTCAAATGATAATTCTCCTTTCCGGTGTTTATCTGATTTTTTAGCAATAATGGAGTCTTCTTTCTCGCGCACATGTACTTCGGTAATAGTTATATGTTCATCTACTTGCAATTCAACCTTAGGAGCACAAGTCTTTACCTTGTCATTTGGCGACAATTTTTCATGCCTTTCTTCAGCTTCTACCTCTGTAATCTGAAGCGATTTTACTGATTCCAACGTAAAATTACTTGTTTCACATTTCGTCAGTTCTAATTTCTCTATAATATTTTCATGTTCTGATGTTTCTAACAACTCAGTATTTAAATGTTTATGTGTACTCAGTTGTATGTCACCGGTTACGAGTTTTGGGAGTATATTTTCTTTTAGATTTTCTTCTTTTTCCGCAAGTACATTTAATGATACATTTATGTAATCAACAGGATGTACATTTACATTAGCTGGTACAGCTTTGATATCACTTATAGTTGAAAATTCAGTTTCTCCTTCTGCAACAATTGTTTCATCAACTCCTATACTCGTTTTTAATATGTTATCGATATTAGGTTTAGCTGATTTCATATCTGGTAATGTATCTTTTGTTATTAAATTTTCTTCTTTTTCGGAAGTAGTCACTTCAGTTATAGCAACATAGTTCTTACCATGAAGAGATGTTTTCAAATTTTCTGTCTTAGCAAGTGGTGATTTGTCAAATATTTTCTCTGATTCACTTAATATTATTTCGGTTATATCCAATGATTTTTGTTCTTCAACCGTGTTTTGAGTTCTTTTTTGTAGAGGGGATTCATCTATAAGACTTTTTTCATGTTCTCCAATAAATGGTTCTTCAGAAAAGATTGCTTCTTGTAACCCATGAGATTCAGTTGCTTTAGATGTAACTGCACCTACAACGTTTAAATCTTCAATTTCTTGATTTACAATGACTTCTGCGCTTGATAGTGATATTTTTTCATCAATAAGCGGGCGAGCTGTTGAAGCAGAACTCTTCAAATAATCTTTCAAAGTGTTTTCGTTCTCCATTGCTTGTACTTCGAGTACTTCTTTAGCCAATATTGCTTCGAGGTTAGGTGAAGCTTTGCGTAAATCTGTTTTCAAATTATCCAATTCTTCTTCTTTTTCACCGTGTATTACCTCAGTACCTTGGACAGATTTTTGTAATTCGTCGCGACGTGTTAGTATAGCAGTTGACTCAGTGACCGTACCTTTTTCAAATTTATCAACATTGCTGGTAACGATTACTTCAGTGTTAATTGTAGTGTTTTGTGGAACAAATTCAACAGTAGCGTCGTGTGTTGGTGTTTTAGTTATGTTTTCAAACTCTTTTTCTTTATCTATGGTCTCTACGCAACTAGTAATAACACTTTGCATTTCAATTATATTTTTAGTAACTTTAGACGTGATGGGTAATTTCTCGAAAATAAAACTTTCTTTTTCTGCTGGCACAACTTCTATTTGTTCTAAAGGTTTATTAGGAATCGAAGTAACATCAGTTTTTTGTAGTGTTATGTTTTCGTTTATAAAATCTGCCGCGGTTTGATTTGTTACAACGATTTCGGTGCTTGCGGTTTTACCGTAAAATTCATCTATTTTAGAAACAACATGTTTTGGTTCAATTTTTAAGTCTTCGGTTGTTTTCAAATTATCTGACTGAGATAAAATTTCCGTTGTTTCTATGCCGTAGTGACTTGAAACAGATATATCAGCATTTTGATGGTCCGGTTTAATGGGTGCATCAAACTTACCTTCTTTGTCAACTGATACATTTTCATCATATTCTAATGCATGCAAGCCTGTAAATGATACTATAGGCTTTTCTTCATTAATGCGTTGTTGATCTTTAAGAACATCTTCGGAGGAGTGAACCAAAACTTCTTGATGAGTTATAGCTTCTGATACAATAGAGCTTTGCTTGGCTTTCACTTGCATTAAATTACTTGGCTCCATCATAGAAGGGACGATATCTGTACTTCTTTCTTCAATTATAACTGCTTGTTTTGAATCAACATTATAAGTGGCTTTAACCTTACTTACATCCGATGCTTTTTCGAAAGTAGTTTCTTTTTCATTGTAATCCGTTGTGCTAACCACTAGTTCTCTAAACGGAATATTTTCTACGTTAGCCATTATGCCTTGGTCTTTAGTAACAGGTTCAGAGTAAGCAAGGTTAGTATCGACTGATACTTCTGACAATATTGCCACCGGCCTGCCAACAATATCTGTTGATGCTTTGAAAGTTTCGGGAGTTAAATTTTTCTTGTACTGACTTTCTTTTTCATTTACCTCAATTTCAGTTACCTCAAGTGTTTCCTCCGATGGTACAAAATGAGGAGTCAGAGATTTTATGCCCGGTTTTTGGTCGATTTGCAACGGAGCTTGGCTATCATAAGCCTCGTTTTCAGATACTTGAATAGAAGACAAACTATTAGAAGCAATTAGTGCTGCTTCATAATTTTTCTCCAAGGCATTTAGTTTAGACACAGTATCTCGAAGATTCACTTCAGAGGTGACTGCAATTTTGTGACTGGCATCTACATCTACGGTGGCATATGTGCTTGCTTTCTGAACATCGGATTCAAGTTCATTTTCATTCATACTAGTAAATGTTTCGGTAACATTTAAGGACTCTTTTCCAATGAAAGTTGCTTTTGCCATTGTGTGTGGAAATTCTTTTTTGTCTAAATTTTGTAATTGTTCCTCAACTGTAGTTTGGAGAACCGTAATTTCTTTTTGCAAGTCTCTTTGTTCAGAGGCTACTTCTGCAAAGTTAGGGGAAATATCTATGAAGTCAATTTGATCAGCTGTATTCACAATTTCAGCTATAGGTGTTTTTAATAAATGAGCCGGTGTTGAAGAAGCTTGCATCAATACAGGTGTTTTGTCCAATTGAAGCTTATTTTCACATTCCGAAGTTTCTGTTTCAGATACGGATAACGATATATTGGGTATTAATGAAGACACCACAACTTCCGGTTTTTTGACCAAATATTCAGCAAGCTTTTCTTTGTCATGGACGAGTGTAGATGACACTATTTTTGCATCAGTTGTTATCAGAGTTTCAGAGGCTCTTTCTTTTGCAATGGTTCCTTGTATTGTCATGTCATTTGTTGACCTCATTTGCACAGTTTCAGAAGTAACCAAGGGTTCTATACCTCTAAACTCTACATCAGCTATGGCTGTTTGCTTATCATCTTTAAGGATTAAGTCTGATTCTCGTTCATGGACCTGAACTTCTTCACTTATATTTTTATCTAGTAATGATATAGAAATGTTTGCACTAGTACCAGTTACGGATTTCACATTTTCAAAGTCTACTTCTGATTCTTGAATACTAGTTTCTATGTTAAACTTATGTTGCAATTCGTTAAACCCAACTGTAGCTTTTTTACCCAATAAACTTTCTGGAGTAAATTCGGATTCCTTGATATGGCTTGTTGTTATAATGTTACTTAAGCTCGAATGTGCTATAATATCCTTATTTGGTTTTACCTCTGTTGGCATTTCTTTAACAGGCAATTCACCTTCTTTTTCATGTAACTCATCGATAGAAACAACTAAGCTGTCTTTAGAAGTAAAGTCAACGTGCGCTTCTTGCAGAGGTGGAAGTTTAAGAGCCGAAAGGGATCCTTCACGTTCTTGTACATTGTGAACCTCTGTTACAATTTGATTAGATACCAAAACATCTTTACGAGCTGATTCTGTGGGTACTATTAATTCAGGGTAGTATTTTCCAGATTTATCTTCCACAAAAACTTCTCCAACTTGTAAAGACTCATGTAAATTAAAGTTAATTTTAGATACAGCTTCTTTTTCACTTTTGAGACTAATTACCTCACCTTCTTTCATATCGCCGCTTATTTCTAAGACACTGATTCCAACTAAAGGTGAAAAGCTTACAGCTGCATTAGAAGTTTTCAATGCGGGCGTGACCAATGGCTGTTCATCGACAGTTGCAAAATGTTCGGATACATTTAGTGCATCTTTAAGCGTAACCCCAGGTTTAGCATTGTCAAAATACTTTTCATTTTTACTTAAGTCACCCAATGAAATATTTGCTTCTGTTTCTGTAGTTATAAGTGACTCTTTTGGTACATAACTTTTATTTACATTTTTGATTGCATTTACTTTATCTACATGGTATTCATCAACCGAGTTACTGGCTTCTGTTTCAGTTATCATCAGAGGTTCTATTTCTGATAATGAAGGTTTTATTAATACTTTAACATTTTCTTTAATCTGTAGTGGAGTTTCATTTTCTTGTGATTCTTGTAAATCAGCTATAACCGCGTGCATTGCGTCAATTTTGGAGCTAGCTTTAGCGTCATCAGACTTATCTGTAATCATATGTGTTACCTGGCAGGAAGCTACTACTTCAATGTTATGCTCGGGGAAGTCTGTTGCTATAGATGTGCTATATGCTATATCTTCCTCATCAAGTAATTCTACTTGGTCGTCGACATTATCTTCAATCTTTTCCTTTTTTTGCACTGCTTTCTTAGTAGTTATTTTTTCTTGTACAATTTTTTCATCTTCATAAATCTCTTCAGAACCTGTTTTTTGTTTAATGTGTTTTTTGCGTTTGACTTGATCTCTTTCTTTGATATCTGTGGAAGTACAGTAAAGTGTTTATGAACTTTATTCGAATTCAAGTAATTTATGTAGGTAGGTATTCATATTGCAAGTTTTTAGTAGGCAAGTTTGCAAATATTTTTTACTTATTAAAGTTTTGCTAACATTGAACTTCTGTTAAAAGATTAAGCTTGTTGGGTGTAATATGGGTTTAACTTGATAGTGTTACCATGAAATATGCACATTTATTTGTAGGTTATAAGTACTTACTTTCATGTGTAAGTTGCACAGGATGTAAGAGAAACATCACAACGAATTAAAGCGCATTCCTGAAGCAAAACAAATTTAAAAAAATGCATCAAACTTGTTAAAGCAGAAACTATGCGCCTTAGACCGTGTGCACATGACAGCCCTGGTTTTTGAAACGATTTCAAACTTAGTACATATAAAAAGTGCCAGCTTATAATAATACTAAAGATGGTAGATGGTATGTTGGTCTCATATTATTATGAACTCCTTGCCTAAAGTAATATTGCAGGCTTTTTATTTGACAAAACACAGTAGACGTATTAAATGCTCGTGTTAAGGTCATAGTTTGTGTAAGCAAGAAGTGTTTAATGTAAGTAGGAAGGTACTTTTTATAACGCCTCGTTTAAACATATAAATACGAGTGACATATTTATGTAAGTACCGACTATGGCGCCAAGAAAGTGCGATAAGCAGAAACAAATGACATTCACAAATGCGTTCAACTAGCCGATGACGTCCTTTTGGAGAGAATTTTCGACTGCTCACCCAAAACCAATCAAAGCATGAGTTAGAGAAGCATATAATATCATTAAATAAGCTTTCATTTACTAATTTTACGATACCCAGCAGCATAAAAATCACATTTTGAATATCTATGTTAACAAGTAGGTAGTTCGAACATACCTTTCATCACTGATGTGGTACGCGTTTCAGCTTTGTTTTCAGCCAAAGACTTGACAGTGACCTGTAACATATATTATGTTTGTTGCAAGATAAGAAAACTCAAATTTTTTTTATTAAAAAAGAAGTTAATAAAGCGCCATTATAGCGCGCTGATTTTCAGTTGTGCCCCTTTTCGTGACATATAATAATTGTTTATTATTATTTTTTTATCAAAACAGACATTTCAATTAACGTGTATGGTTAGTAATGTCTCAAAACTTAGGTTACTTTTGTCTAGACATACGGTGCTCGATGATGGAACTATTTAATATTTAATCTAAATCGCAACAAACTAAAGTTACCTACAACAAATTTACATATATTAGGATAAGGTCAAAATTTTAGATCAGTATTAATATACAACAAAATCCCTGAATACCTAAATAACTAAACTAGATACAACGTATTCTGCAGAAAACTCAAGTTCTATCTAATTAAAAAATGTTATTATTCCGTAGATGAATTCAAAACTGACAAGCGTGTGCAAAAAAATGACTCAATTCCGTGATACTGACAGTATAGTGACTTTAATAAAACATAAATTAAAATGACTAAATGTACTTCTCGCCCTGAATTGCAAACGCCCTTACAGGGCTTATGCACCAACCTAACGTAGTATTTAAGACCTACCTATATATGACAATTAAATGTACATGAATGCAATGAATAAATGAATTATGAATGAGTTATGAAATATTTAATGGGTTCTTTATTTATAGTAATGCACCGTGTAAGCTCTATTTTGTTTAAATTACACATTATTTTAGTTTTGACTGACGACACAGCACTACGCCTACGCCGTCTTTCATTATGACCCAGAGTCTACGGTACCAGGAACTATTAGAACTCGTCACCAACATGTTTTGTTTACTATGTCAAATGTTTTTCATCAATGTTGATCAAGCCAAGGATCGAGGTCATTATTTCTGAGAAAGATTAATAAAGAAGTCTTTCTTTATTCGAAAACTTCTTTACTTCTTTATAGTAAAAACATACATATTATAGTAGAAACTTCTTTATAGTAAAATTATTCTAAAAGCAGTCTTTCTTTTAGAATAATTTTACTATATTTTGTTGTATATTACATTTAAGTTATATCAGTTTATCAATTATAGATCAATTAAGTTTCTGTATAGAAGAGAAAAACAAGAAGGTGTGTGTACATAGCATACCTCATGAGCTTCCTTTTGTTCCCAGGAAAGCGGCTTGAAGTCCTCCGGGTAGAAGTGCGCGATGACTTCTTCAACGGAGCTGTGCTTGAGCTCGACCATCTTGAGGAAGGCGCGGAAGCCGGCCTTGGCTGCGAGCGTGGTCTCGTCCTGGGCGCTTTCCTCGACCAGCACTTCGGTGACGAGCGCTCCGTGGCCTTGGCGCTCCACCAGGCGCACCAGTGCCGACTGCGCCGCCGGTACGCGAAGCGCCGGGAAGTGCCGCGAGTCGTACAGGCTCTCAATGGCCTGCGTAGTCACGCCTTGCCGCAGCATATACCCAATCTTGGCCAGCTCGCGTAACGGCGACTCGCCCGGACCAAATTCCTTCGCGTTGATCACTTCCATCAGTTCGTCGATCTCGGCCACGACGCGCGAGTCGCTCTCTACGGTCTTTAATATCGCCTTTTGCTTTTTGTAGGTGTCCTCGAACGGTTCTACGACCTCTTCTTTCTCTTGCTGCGACGATATCTGGTAGTCGCGGGTTGTGACGACTGATTCGACCTTTTCAGGTACTTTCTTGTCAGTTTTCTTAATTGTTTTAACTTTCTCTGTAATTATGGTTTCATCCTCTATTACTTTTTCGCCTTGTTTCTTATCGGCTTTTTTGGTCCGCTGGGTCTTTGTTTCCGTCACCTCCTCGGCTGGGCCGAACACTTGCAGCTTGGCTTTTGTTATCGCCACGCCTATATCGCTTACCGCCTTACACGTGTAGGTTCCTTCTAAATCTTTCTTTGCCTTTTTGATTTTGCAAGTTGCACGTTGGTCCTTGTTTTCTATTATGAATCGTTCATCCGAAAGAATTACTTTGTCATCTTTGTACCAAATTATTTCTGAAAACGAAAGAAAACACTTTGTTTGTCTGGCAGAAGACTGCTACGTGTTGTTACCTTAATGTACAAGGCCTACACCACGTAGTACTTATAACCATATTCTTAGTACCTACGTATTTATATAGAGTGAAAATACGTCAATGGCGTGATAGGTTAATAACTACGAGTAGTGAGTCATTGCCGTTTTACCACAGAATAAATTTAATAATAGTAACACGTAATTGTATTATACCTACATTGAATCGAACCTATTTATGTCGAAGATTGGTAGGCCTCTGATACCTTAGTTTAAGCCGCGTCCTGTCTGACTATACCTACCTAAGACATCAACGGAGCAGGACGAATTAATTTATCTTCATATTGTAGAAAACCGCACAAAAACAAGGTAGTCTACTCTTTTACTTACGATGGTAGTCTCCATTAAAATGTCGAGTATCTATATGTGATTAGGTTTAAAAAGTGCTGAATGAATTTCGTAAAAATATATATGGTACCACCTCTGAAGTATGACCTACCAATCAAAAAAAGAATCATCGAAATCAATTCATAATTGGCGGAGTAATCGTGTAACAAACACACAAAAAAAAAACACATACCGTCGAATTGTAAACCTCCTCCTTTTTGAAGTCGGTTAAAAAAAGCGCAAGCATTTGTTTCGTGTGTTGGTGTTCTGGGACCATGGTCCTCGTAGTTCCTGGTCCCCTAGAAACAGGGAATCCTAGCTAGGGGCCAGGATCTATGTTTGTGATTCTTTGTTCTTTCTTTCTTTCTTTAAAAAAAACTGCAGGAATGCTTACGTGGAGTTGGGTTTCCGCTGTAAACCGCCTCGAACGTCACCGTTTCTTCTTCCTCGACTCTTTCGCCCAGAACCTCCTTCACGAATGTCGGCACAGCTTGCGTAGCTGGAACACACAACACTATTTATAAGTAAAAATTAAAACGAGCTTAAAATAAGTATATTAAGTAGGTAGTGAGTGATTTTGAACTACGAGGAAAATATCATCAAAACTAGCAGCACTGGGTTTCAAATAATGTTATATTAAAAAACTTATTATTTAAAGTGCCTACCTAGATTTCAACGTAGTTTTTACTTCCTCTGTGCCTAGATTGAAGTCTTTGAAACAAAATTTTCACTCGCAAGAATGCGCGCGCTTTTACATTTTATTTTTAATATTTTTTTTTACTGTGATATTTATTTCTTAAAAAAGTGAAAGGACTGGCTATTTACACTGGCGCCATTTGCGACGCAAGAAGGAAGAGGCCTTTTCGGCGGGAAGTGAAAAGTGATACAGTTCGATATTGTTTTATTTTCCAAACAAATGTTATTTCGAGTGATCATGTGTAATATCGGTGGAATATTAACCATTATGTGTTCGTAAACGTGCACGAGTGTAGGCAAATGAACCAAAATAGAGAAAACATTGCTTTTTATGCACTCCCAAAAAGTCCATGGAAAGGTTGAATAAAGTTCCACCACTTTATTAAAGCACTAGGAGAGGGTCCGGCTTGTTGCTGATGAGTATGACCCTCATTCTCAACAAAAGTATAATAAATGGAATATTAAACTATCAAATAATAACTACGTAAGAGATGGCGGTATGGTCCTAGAGACTTTAGCCTGCCATTACGGGCGAACTTAAAAAAAAGCAAGAAGGTTAAAAACATCTTAATTTCGTTTTCTCACGGTAGTAGCAGGTTATTATTTTCAAAAGGAAAAAAAATACTTTTAAATAAGTACCTATATGCAACTCGTAAATACCTAAGTACCTACACTTAAATATTGACATTAGCGGCGCCGGCGGCGCGGGCGGCGCGGCAGTCGAAAACTTTATCAATTTTTTTTATGTATCTGAATGACGAGACGAGCTGGTCGTTTGCATGATGGTAAGCATTACGCCAGCACATAACAATAACAGCACCACCCGGCACTTTGTTTAGCAAAATCCTACGCGGCGCTGCACTGCTCTCGTCACCCTGAGACAATTAGCTGTTGTGTCTCATAATGCCCAGTACAATGCCTTTCAAACCGAAACACAGTAATGCTTGCGCAGTACTACTTGGCCGCTCAATAACTGGAAAAGCGGTAGTGGTACCCACCCAGACGGCCTCACGCATACGATAAACCTACCACCAGTCTAGTACTAGACTGTGCTATTACCTACCTAAATATCTATTTTCCTGGCCCAGGCTTACCTTTCAAAGCTGCCTGTAGCTCCTCCATGTGAGTCACCCATTCCGGTTTCCTGTAATCTTTCGTGCCGACAATACCTGAGGAAGCAAAGTTTCATAAATAAAAAGTACAAAATTATTACGATTTCAGCGATTTTTTTTTAATTGTGGTGGCTTTGCGCTGTTTGTTCATTTAGCCAGACGTTTTTCATTTAGTTTTTTTTTTCATTGGGTTAGGTACTATCAAAATATATTCAGACAGGGTTGAGCAACAGTTGTTCACTCTTGTACAAAGTTAATTAAAATAATTAAAAATGTATAACCATAGAGGTGCATTTTTTCTTAACTTTGATAAAACTCATTTAGGTCTTTTTTTAATTTAAAATGTCGGCAAATAAGCATACGGCCCGCCTGATAGTAAGCGGTTACCGTCGCCTATGGACATCTGCAACACCAGAGGCGTTTCAGACTATTAATACAACTAAATAATTAAAATGCGCTGTCCGCCCAAAAAATATTCCTGTTTTGTAGACATTAAAAAAATGTATTATGCCGGTGTGCAGTTGGATAATGATGGGAGATACTGGCTCAGTGATGTGTTTTTTGGTAATGTCCGTACATTCGTCCAGTGTCCAGTAGAAAAATTTTAGAGTGTCACCTTCAGTAAAAAAGTCCTGTGGGATACATCAAATTAAGAAGAATAAAAATTGTAAGATATGATCAGACATTTTAGAAAATGGTGATGTGTGATTGAAAGATATTTTTTTTGTTTTATAGGAATGAAAGACATTTCATAAAATAAGTATTTATAAGTAGGTGTGTTTGTCAAGTTACAAAGAATACCCACACAAATCATATGGGAAATGGGAAGTCCCAGTTTAGGTATCAATATTGAACAATGATGCCAAAACCGGTTTTATAAAATAGACCTTGATTATAAAATCATAAATCAAAATAAAATCCATAAGTTTAGGATAAAAAAAAAATTACGTATAAAAATTCAAATATGAGTATAAATATTGGCATAATATTTCTATTTCACCCGTCACTCATAAGATAGTACCCATAAATACCTATTTGTAAGATGTCCTAACGATTCCAAAATACCAAAATATAAGAGGCAAACAAATTTTGGAGAAGTCGGTGTTATGTGATATTGAAAAGTGTCAACATTTTGTGAATTATTGGAGGAGAGGAGAGGGACAGGTTTTAGTTTAGATATACCAAACGGTCTCCTGTCATGCGGAAACTGAAATCATAAAGAAAGCGTTAAAATTAAAAGCATGGTGCAGACCGAAACCACAAAGACGTGGTCTTTAGGCTGCGGTAAAGTGAAACAACCAATAAGAAAACAATAACCAATTATCTGCGACAATATGGCGTCCTATTGTCACAGATTACGTGCGAGAATACCGCGACGATTTCATCCTTCAGCAAAAATCGACGTTCAAATTTCTGTATAACAACAAGTCGGATTACTTTTTGTATAAAAATTACATCTCACACTAACCCGGACATTAGCACGCCACTATTCGTTGGCGCAAGTGTTGTTTAGTTGCACTTAGTAAAAGTCGCGATACTCCCACTCGTGTAGGGCTGCTGTTTAACCATAGTAATAAAAATGAACATATCAAAATAAAACACAGTCTCACTTTCGACCGAGAGGGCCGCTATTGTAGAGGTGCATCCCAGTGGGTTGTAGGCTTCGAAGGCGATATCTCCCGTGTCGTCCTGGTACACCTCGGAAATGATCAGAATGGAGGTGCCGTCGTCCAGCTCCTCGATCTGGTACTCCTGGGAGTGCTTGATCTCGGCGCCCTGCTTCAGCCATCTGATGTTGGGCTTCGGTACGCCGATGGCTTTAGCTTCCAATCTACGTAATTTTACATTTATAATATTTATTATCTTTTTATGTTAAATACTGTAATGAAACATGTCCAAGAACTTCAAAGTTATAGGAGTATTTTGCTATGGAGCCCCGTTTTCTTCAAACATAACGCTTAGCAAAAAAACCGAGAGGTATGTATAATTTCCGGCAAGTTGAGCAGTAAAGCCCATTGAACACGCCTAGAATGCTACTAACTTATTTGGCCTTAATAGAACACTCTATAGTGTTAGCATAGAATTTACCTACATATCAAATTTTATTACGTAAAGAGCAGCGATGGGCAATGTCAGCGGACAAGAGTTTGTGAGACTGCATGTATCCTCTCCAACATGGCCTGTTCTATAAAAACGAAAATTATAATTAGAAACTTACCTCGTAAGCTCACCCTCGGTTGTGGAAATTACTACAGGCAGAGCCTTCACGATGCGTGGCGCAAATTCTTCGATGTCGCTCGTTTTCTGCAAAATTCAATCATATGAAACAAAATAAACAACTGACATATAAAATATTACTTTCTATAAATTAAATAATCAGTACTATATAATACGCTAACTGCGTTCCACTTGCGCCTTTGAAAGCTGCTCCTTTGACTTTGATTACAGTCACTGACCACAATGATGAATATTATTTAATTTTAATGACTGAACGGAAGGTTTTAAGAAGAATCCTAGTGTTTTTAAAGAGGGAGGATGGAACGTGGAGTCTAAGGAAAAATAAAGAAATTGAAGATAGGAGGATTAGGCATTGAAGATAGGATTTGGCCGAGCCAAATATCATATCGAAATACAATCACAAAGACTTCGCTGGCTCAGCCACCTCGAAAGAATGGGTTAGGTTTGAGCTGTGAAGCGAGCATATTTGGGGCGGCCGAGTAGCCGAAGACCAGTCAGCCACCCCATGTGCCGTTGGAAATATGAAATGGAGAAGGATTTGCGTGAGCTCCACGTCGGGGAATGGCAGGAGTTGGCGCAAGACAGACTGAAGTGGCGTCTTCTATTGTCGGAGGCCAAGACTCACTTTGGGTCGCCGCGCCACTCTAGTTACCTAGTTAATTAGTTAATGACAGACTGCCAATTTTAATAAGTGGTATTTTTTGTAATTACACTTACCTCGTCGCTCAGTATATCTTCTTCTGAGGCACTTGGGACGTATTCGTAAGCTACAAAATACAAAACAATTATTATTTTATCATAAGCTTTCTTCACTTCTCAATAGTTTTTACTACGCCTACATTTTACCATAAATTTAATAGTGACATACCTTATAATTTTTCTTATAATAATGGCTATCATAATTCATAAAATAATAGAGTAAGTATGTTTCAGTTACAAAGTGTCATCAGTATAATGCCTTTTGACTAATTCATGGTGCCAAACATTAAGAAGCAGACTATCTACTAGCAGTCTCAAGTGTGCGAGTGCTGTGAGGAGCTGGTCATAAGAATGCATAAAGCGTCAAAACTAATTTAGTGTAAAACTCTTTCAATTAAAAATCTACGGATACTTAGTGGCTCAAAGGAGCAAAGCAATTGAGTGTGGGATTTGTATTTGTGGCTGTGGAAAGTCTTGAGTTGTGTAAATAGAGTAATAATATACTTTTACTCATCAATTAACTTTCGAATAATCATAATAATTGGTAACCTCAAATTGACAGTTACTTACATTAGCTTTCTATTTGATACAAATAGTAAAACAGCAAATACATTTTATAACTGCATTTTGAAATTCGCCAATATTTAAGTGGGTGTCTTTGTTTTCCAAAAACGAAAGTATTTTATTTAAAACATTAAAAAACTGTTCTTCAATGTTAAACCTTAGTTTTCCTACAGATGCATGGCATAACATTTAACAAATTATATCAAATAAAAGATAGAGACGTGCAATATAACAATACAATGCAGTTCCCGTCATTCATGCAAATTCTAACTGCATGCAGTGTAATGAAAGCAAAAAAACAAGTTGGCTACCTTCTACTTCGACAACGCATTCGGTGGTGCAGCTTCCGAATTCGTTCGTAGCTACGCATTTATAAGTCCCCGACATTTCAGGGAACGCTTCTCTGATGCAAATTTCGCATAAACCTGTCTCGAGTCGCGCAATAGTGATATCTCTAGCTTTTTGAATGAGGTTTTCGTTGTGATACCAGTCTATTTTCGGCACGGGCTGGCCGTGCACCTGACACGTGAGCACGATGGGCTCACCGTCCATTACCACGGCTGGGCTCAGCGGAGTCACCACTTCCGGTGCCTGTCCGCTCTCGCACTCCTCTTCAGTCGTCATCAGAGAAGCGGAGCACGACACGGATCCGGCGACATTTTCAGCTCTACAGGTCAAGACTCCTATATATTCTTTAGTTATATTTTCGATGCAAAGACAAGAGACGTTGTCTTTAGTCGTCACGTAGATGTTGTTCAACTTATTTTGCTTGGCGTGTGAAGCTAATTCAGTAGTACCTACAAACCATTGCATAGATGCGCAGGGTTCAGATTTCACTTCAGCTTCCAGCATGACTATATCTCCCAAACGAACTCGCGTAGGTCTAATAGGCCTGATGAAACGGGGAGGCGTGATCTGACTGTCCTCGGCAGACTTTAGCAATTTGATTGAACTGGCCGATTTGGTGATTACATTGTTTTTCTCTACGACGACTTCATATCTGCCTACTTTGCTTCTATTGGCATTCTGGACAGTAATGCGCGATGATCCATTTTCAATAAGGATTTCGCATTCCTCATTGGATTGAAGCGGTTGATTGTTGCGATACCACGTCACTTTGCATTCCTCTGGTGGCCAGTATGTGACAAAAAGTTCAATGGCGTTATTTTCCAAAACAGTCTTTGCTGTTAAAGGCTCTACTATAATCGGTTCTTCTTCTGTAAAATAGTTACTTAACATTACTTACTTTTTCATTCAGATAATAATATTTTAAACATATCTATTTGATATTGTATCTAATTTTCACAATAGTATTTTTTAATAATAATAATAAATTGTTTATTTCACTTCACAGATATTCAGATACATACATGGGTTATACATATTTCTCAAATAGTGCTACTTTGCGAGAGCTGGTGCCTGATGTAGGTTTTTGGAAAACCTATATTACAAATCACCACCTCTCTCTGTGAGAACAAATTAAATATTTAATTAAAATGATTGCAACATTATAAATACCTCGAACGATAAACAATTACATTATAACATAATTAACGATTGTTTTATCAAATCTGAATCCATACCTAAATCTGCTGCACTTTAATATTTTAATTTTGCTACTGTTATTAAATTTTTATGAAATACGACATATTCATAGCTTTACATTTCAAAAAATATATTTTAATTATGGAATTCTATACTCTAAATTAATATTAATAAAAGTTACATGTTGAGCCATGCATCTGTTTGAAAGAAATGCTGTTCCTAATAAACAAAATCAAGTTACGTACACCGAGATAAATGTTGGATAGAAACTGAAATTATTTTCATAATGTATACATAGTGTGTATGTACGTATTATTTGAAAGTACGGTGTAGAATGTGAAAGTATCTAGTCGAAATAAAAAAATGTTTCCTTACCTTTCTTTTCCTTCTTCTGGGACTTTTTCTTTGTCTTTTTGGTAATAACTTCAGTGACCTCTTCCTCTTCAATTTCCTCTCGCACTGGTTGTTGCTGCGCTTCTTCCTCGACCGTTACTTCTTCGACAACTTTCACAGTCTTTTCTTTGCGTGATTTAGCCTTCTTCTTTTCTGTTTCGGGTAACACAGGAATCTCCTCCAGTTGATCTTTAACTGGTTCTTCAGTAACAATTTCAGCTATCTCTTCCTCTTGGACTTGCTCTTGCTGTATTTCTTCATGGACTGTTATTTCTTCGAGAACTTTCTTAGATTTTTCTTTGCGAATTTTGGTCTTCTTCTTTTTATCTGTTTCTGGTAATATAGGTACTTCTTCCGGTTCATCCTCGTCAGGAACAACTGGTTCGGGAACTTCAGTGATCTCTTCTTCTTGGATAGGTTCTCCTTGTACTTCTTCATGAACTGAAATTTCTTCGACGACTTTTACGGTTTTCTCTTTTTTAGTTTTCTTTTTCTTTTTATCTGTTTCCGTTACAGTCTCCTTCAATTCAATAGGAACTTCTTCTGGTTTTTCTTCTCGTATAGTTTTCTGGACTTCAACCTCTTTGATGATTTCTTCTTCTATGACTTTGGTCTTTAATATTGGTTTTAGTACGACCTCCTCTGGCTCCGTCGTTTCAAGTTCCTTCTGTTTCGGTATAGGCTTAAGTATAACTTCCTCTTGTACTTCTTCTTCTTGTTTCGTTTTTCTCTTACCGCGCCATGTTTTAGGTTCTTCTGTTTTGACTTCTTCTTCAGATTTATCTAGTTTGACATATTTATGTGTCAATTCTTCGGATTTTTCTTCAATAACTTCTGTTTTTATCACTGGTTTGAGGACTACTTCTTCTTTAAGTTCATCTTCTTTAGGCTGCCTTCTCTTTCCAGTAGGCCATTTAATTTCTTCTGGAACTACTTCATGTTTAGGTTTTTCTTTCTTTAGTGGTTTCAGTTGCACATCTTCTGGTATTTCTTCTTTTAGTTCTTCTACCTGCGGTCGTTTGGGAACAGGTTTGAGGGTCACTTCTTCTCGCGGTTCTTCTTCTTTTGGATGCCTTTTACCAGTCGGCCATTTAGTTTCTTTGGGTTCTTCTACTTCAACCTGTTTAGGTTTCTTTATGGGTTTCAGTTGCACTTCTACAGGTATTTCTTCTGGTTTCTCTTGTCTTGGAATGGGCTTAAGAACTACTTCTTCCTGTGGTTCTTCTTCTTTTGGTCGCCTCTTGCCAGTGGGCCACTTGGTTTCTTTAGGCTCCTCTACCTCTACCTGTTTAGGTTTCCTAATAGGTTTCAACTGCACTTCTTCTGGTGTTTCTTCCGGTTTCTCATGTCTCGGAATAGGTTTAAGAACCACTTCTTCTTTTGATTCTTCTTCCTTTGGTCTTCTCTTACCTGTGGGCCACTTGGTTTCTTTAGGCTCTCCTACTTCAACCTGTTTAGGTTTCTCAGAAGGTTTAAAGTGCACTTCTTCTGGTTTTTCTTCTGGTTTTTCTTGTCTTGGAATAGGCTTAAGAACTACTTCTTCCTGTGGTTCTTCTTCTTTCGGTCGCCTCTTGCCAGTAGGCCACTTGGTTTCTTTAGGCTCTTCTACCTCTGCCTGTTTAGGTTTTCTAATAGGTTTCAACAGCACTTCTTCTGGTGTTTCTTCCGGTTTCTCATGTCTCGGAATAGGTTTAAGAACCACTTCTTCTTTTGGTTCTTCTTCCTTTGGTCTTCTTTTACCTGTAGGCCACTTGGTTTCTTGAGGCTCCTCTACTTCAACTTGTTTAGGTTTCTTAATAGGTTTCAACTGCACGTCTTCAGGAGTTTCTTCGGACTTTTCTTGTTTTGGTATTGGTTTAAGAACCACTTCTTCTTTTGTTTCTTCTTCTTTTGGTCGTCTTTTGCCAGTGGGCCATTTTGGTTCTTCTGGTAATTCTTCCTTAATCTTTTCTCTTTTAACTGGTTTCAATTGAACCTCTTCAACTTTTTCATTTTCAGGCTCTATTGGCTTAGGCTGCCTAGAAACTGGTTTAAGTATTACTTCTTCCTTGAGTTCTTCTTCTTTTGGTATCCTCTTCCCTCTTCGCCAAGTTGGTTCTTCAGGCTTAATTTCTTCTGAAGGTTTGTCCTTTTGTATAGGTTTCAGCTGTAGTTCTTCTGGCTTATCTTCAACTGGTTCTTGTTTATTGACTGGTTTAAGTACTAACTCTTCTTTGACTTCCTCTCCTTTTGAACGTCTCTTACCAGTTGGCCATTTTACTTCCTCGGGTACTTCTGCCTCTTGAACTTTTTCTCTCCTTATTGGTTTAAGATGAACCTCTTCAGGCTTATCTTCTTTTGGCTCTTCTACTTTTTGCCTTCTTGGTATAGGTTTAAGAACTATTTCTTCTTTAGGTTTTTCCTCTTTCGGCTGTATTTTACCAGTTCTCCATGGCGCTTGGTCTGGTTTTTCTATTTGTTCTTGTGGTTTATCTTTTTGAACAGGTTTGAATTGTACCTCTTCATGTGTTTCTTCTTGAGGTTCCTCAGATTTACGTGGTTTTGGAATAGGTTTAAGGGTCACTTCTTCTTTTAGTTCTTCGACTTTTGGTCTTATTTTACCTGTTGGCCATTTAACCTCTTCCTGTTGTTCTTCGTCGACTGGTTTTATTTTTTTTATAGGTTTTAGTTGAACTTCTTCAGATTTTTCTTCTTTAGACTCTACAAGCTTAGGTTGCCGTGAAATTGGTGTAAGAACAACTTCTTCTTTAGGTTCTTCTGCCCTTGGTATCCTTTTACCTCTTCGCCATGTAGGTTCTTCTGGCTTAATTTCTTCTGCAAGTTTATCCTTTTTAACAAGTTTTAATTCATCCTGCTTTTCTTCAGTTGGCTCTTGTTTTGGAACTGGTTTTAGATTTACATCTTCTTGAACATCTTCTTCTCTTGGCTTTTGTCTGCCTGTGGGCCATTTTGGTTCTTCAGGTGCTTCTTCTACGAGTTTTTCTCTTCTGACAGGCTTCAATTGTACTTCTTTTGATTTTTCATCCATAGGTTTCAGCGGTTTCTGTTGTCTAGGCACAGGCTTAAGTACTATTTCTTCTTTTGGTTGTTCTTCTTTTTGACGCCTTTTGCCAGTGCGCCATGAAGGTTCTTCAGGAGTTTCTTCGGTGGGTTTTTCTCTTTGAACTGGTTTAACTGAAATTTCTTCGGGTGATTTCTCTATTAATTCTTCAGGATGCTGTTGTTTAGGTACCGGTTTGAGATTTACTTCTTCTTGTGGCTGTTCTTCTTTTGGTCGCCTTTTGCTAGTACGCCACGATGGTTCTTCTGGTTTAACTTCTTCTTTAGATTTTTCTACTCTAACAGGTTTTAGATAAACGGCTTCAGGTTTTTCTTCTGGCACTTCTTTTTGTTTAATCACTGGTTTCAAAGTTATTTTTTCTTCCTCGTCCTGTTTTTCACCCTTAGAAAGTTTTCTTGACAAGGGCCATTTAGGTTTCTCTAGTTCAGTGTCGTCTCTTTCTTCTCTTATCTTCAAAATCACTGTATCTTCTTCTCGAGTCATAGATTCATCAATAAGAACGGTTTCAGTTTGCTGAATAGATCCCTTTCTTACTTCTTTAAGTTGAACTTCTTCTAGTTTTTCTTTAACAATAGGAGTCTTCTCTACTTTGGTAGGACGTAATTTAATGCTTTCTTGATTCCACGGAACAGGTTCTTTCTTTTCTTCAACTAAATGCGGTTTTTTCTCATCTGGTCGTGGCTTTCTCCAAACAGGTGCATCAACAGTTTCTTTTATATCAGGTTTTTCTGTTACACTTTCTTCAACGCTCGTGACAATGGAACTTTCATCCGTTGTTGATTTTTCTAAAAGAGGTTTTGGTTGTCTTGGTTTCCTCCAATGTTTTGTTTCTAAAGACTCTTGTGTTATTTCTTCACTTAATTGTTTTGACACCTGTATAATATTCAAATCTTCAGTCACAGTCTTTTCTTGCACTCGAGGCTTCCTCCACGATTTAGGTTCAAGGGGCTTTTGAGGACCCTTGGAGTCCGCGGATTCTACACTTTGAACATCTAATATAGTGCTATCTTCTGTGACTGAGGTTTTGTCTAAATATTTCTGTGTTTCTTTGGTATCTTGTTTTGGTTTTCGCCAATGTTTTATTTCTAGTTTTTCTTCGGTAATAGTTTGCTGTGATTCGATGCTTTTCTTACGCCAAGGTACATCTGACCTCGTCTTCCTTGTTTCAACGTCTTGTCCACTTTGAACATTTAGAATGTTGGATTCCTCTGTAGACTGATATAAAGATTTACTTTGACTTATTTCCACGTCTTCAGACGTGTAAGATTCTTGAACATCTACCTTGTCTCCAAACGTCTTCCGAGAAACTGTTTTTCGTGATTCTGCAATATAAAACAATTTTTAAGTCAATACAAAGTAAATATTTTTAATGCCCGAGTCTAAAGACTGACTCAGATTGAACAGACATCTCCTACAGTCTGTTTGGAGGAAATCTTGACACCCGTCACCAACCCGTGGCTCTGTCAACCACAATAATAATTAGAGTAAGAATAAATCTATTTTTCTAATACTCTAATCAGTTGATAGCTGCTAAGGTTTGGATTGCTCTACAAGCATCTTTATTTCTAAAAAGCTAAAACTTGTGTCTCTTTAAGTCTAGAGTGAAAAGGCATCTCATGAGCATAAGCGTGCTCCACCTTAGGCGCCATCTTCGCTCGCCAGCAGGCGAGATGTCATCAAATGATGAAGATGCCCATACACAAATAAACAAATATATTTCTTAATATTAATAATAAAACCTAACGTATTGCATCAGAATGGAACACAATTTCTACCTAACATTGTCTATCGCATCTTTCTAATTTTTTAAACACAATTCTTGTTTCACAAACGCACACTATTATCGACATTTTCACTATTATCGATATTGTCGACATTTGCTGCTTTCATAATCTCTCATAGGCTCTCATCCTTATCTTCTACTGTCACCCATTGATGCTCGACTCTCTATCTCATATTGTTCATCCGGCTTACCGCACCGGAGCACCGTAACACATTTTAAGGCGTTGATCTCACAACAAAAGCTCTGAGTTCTAGAGTTCTGAGTTCCGCTGCACATAGCGAGCGATCAGAGTTCTAGAGATCTGCAATCTTTGTGTTAATTAAGTAAATAATAACAAATTTCCAATACGCAAGTAGTGAAAAGAACATAAAAACTCATACAGTATTTTATTTCAGTGTTTAATTTCACCAAAAGTCTTTTTGTCATTGCATCAGACAAAGCATTTTTCAAGATAATGTAACTCTGACAGAAATCGCGATTAGTTTGACCGCCGAATTTACTGTGTGTAAACATCAATGAGGCCGCATAGATTACAGTGAACACAAAACTTGGAACTCAGAACTCTTGCTGTGGAATTGGCGGCTAATTGCCAACATGTAACCTATATACCTATCTCACTCCATTAATTAACTCCATACAAAGGTTGACTGGAAGAGATCGCTCTTAGCGACAAGTCCGCCCATTGTACTTTTGTTTGTAAGTTGTTTTCATGTACCTATTTATTATTTTATTATTTTATATATGTAAACTATGATTAATTTTATTCAATACATTAAATTTAAACACTTTCTGAAAAGTTGTCCAATCCCCTATTGTAACTGTAAATTTCTTTTTGCCAGACCGCTTTGTTCTGCATTGCATTTCTTGTTGTGCAGGCTTCTTAATTAATTAATTTTTTAATCGAGTCACTAGCCAATAACCGCGACTCCGTCTGCATAGAATTAAATTTATACTTGTTTCCTAAAGATCTGTTCGTTTTTTCGGGATTAAGGTCTTATTCCAGGTTCTAAAGTACCAAGCTTTATCAACATCCGTTCAGTCAAGCGGAGCTAAAAGAACACATAACATACACCTCATCCCTTTGCATTTATAAATTTAGTAAGAACTAAAATAGCAGTCACACCCATTTCGTTTTGCTATGAAATTGATCATTAAATTCTATTCAGGATAGTAGGTAAAAAATAGTGGTCACTTCATTTAGTTGGTACTTTACATAGTGGTCTAATAAAAAATATACATATTGGTAATTAGTGAAATATGCCTATATTCTGCAACGGAAACGATACCTCGTCACCTCAAGTTGGTTAAAATCGATATTATGATTTTCATACAAATCTGGCCAAAATCGATTAGATGCAAGTCAGTTATAAAACTTATATGTGTGAGATAAATCTGATTTTTGTAAGAAAAGGCAAATTTTCGATAGGTTTTTAGATTTTTACACACATTAGTACATTTCTATTGATTTTCATCAAATTGTAACAATTTATTGAAAATTTACCTATAAGATTTTTTGTTCCTAATAAGCAGCTTAATTCATAATATTTGTTTATATTATTTTATCGATTTTTGACAGTTCCTGTCACTGTACCCACTTGGTCCCTCAAGTGCCAAGCGTACATATCGTGTTGGACGTTGGGTTACCCCCCAGTATGATATGAGAATTTGAGTGAGATATGAGAAAGTAAATTCAAATTATGCGTTAAGAATGTTCTAATGAGAAAAGCATACTACACTGTTCGTAATTACATAGAAGACAAAGATGCTTGGAACATTCCACTTCTGCAAAGTAACCAACTGGTACATAAGAAACAACATTGTAAAATCCCAAAAAATAAAAAAAGTATGCCCCTCAGTTTTTTGCCGTGTCTTCTGAGTAGTGGTCCTTTTTCCGATGCGGTGGTAGAGTCATTCTGATAATTTGACGTTCATAAGTACGTCTGTGATGCCAAAATGATTAAAGAGATTTTGATTTTATGAAAATTATTGTCCAAAGTATTCACTTTTCAAATATCCACCTTTTATCAAGGTGTAAATTTAGCAAAAACGTATGGGAAACTTTTGCTAAATTTACCTACACATTTTTTGCTCATTTTAAGCAGCAGATTCCATAATCACCAAAATATTTCGTTGATATTTTATAAATTTTGGGCAGATTTGTATATGAATTATAGTATAGACTTTCATAAAGTTAAAGCCACTTAAGAAAGATGAGCCAATACTTTGTTTTGTTCGCAGCTGTAGAATGATTTATCATGTTCAAATGTTTGTACTTATTTATGAAGTCTGTAGCTTATGCGGTAGTTAGTTCACGCCGTTAGTGGACTAGACGCATTTGGTCGCTCATTTTAACCTGCTCGCGGTTCCAATTACAAATTAGTTAAAAGCTTGTCTTGAAAATTTTATTTTTCAACAAAATCCTTGTTATCGCTTATAGATCAATGTTTGGCTAATAATTCGGCTGTGGCAACGATGTGGCTGAACTCGGAACACATTGATGTAGAAGATGACAGTTGAGCGGCTGTTCAAACTCGTCTCTCTGATTGTTTACTGATCTTCATTCCAAAACACGACTTGGTCACTTGACATCTTGTATAAATGAATGGCTTATGACTTTGCATTATTATAATTATTATATAGATTCTAATTTGTATTAACGCACTTTGGAGTGGTAGGCTCTGGCCGTGGTTGTAATACCACCCACCGAACAAAGCCATGCCGTCAAGCGACCTAGTCGTGTTTCGGGATGATGTTCGGTGAACCATCGGGGTGACGGTTCTGAGCAGCCGTTCAATTGCCGTCTCCCTCCAGATCTATGTGCTCCATCTTAGGCCACATCATCGCTTCACATCAGGCGAGCGATAGTGGCCAAACATAGGTCTATTAAGCGTAAAAAACTAATTCTAAATTTTGCATGTTTGTTCTGTTTCTGACTAAATATGTGATACGATTTATTTTTTCCATTCAATTCAAACGATCTTTATTTCAATTTTGTCGTCACAGACGCACTTATGAACGTCAATACGCACTTATGAACGCCAATAAAACTATTAATTTGACCTGAGCAACAACTTATAACATCATAGTTTTACGCAAATAAATACATTTCATATCATTTAATTTAGGTGGTATAACAACAGCTGTAGCCAGGGGGCTATTGTCTAACTCGAGATAGAGATAAGATGTATCGCGATATCTTTCAATTTGACATCTAAATGATATTCACTGATCGATAAACTAGCGATTGCGATAGCGATTGCGACTCATTTTTGAAAGATATATGAGTGAACTTAAAACACCTAGTCAGGTTTGCAGAGTACGATCCGACATAATCACCGTCAGTTTCTAAATTGGGTGGACTTCGGAAACATGGTGTGAGTTCGCCTCGGACAGAGACGATGTCCATGCATCCGTTCGACGTAAAAACATATTTACCTTTCTTGCAATCAAACATAACCCTTGATTTGGTTTTCTGTGCATCCACCAAAATATGGCATTTTCCTGAAAGGTTAAGGTTGTTTTTAACTGAGCAAGACGAGTCGAGTCGATAAACCGTAACGTGACAGTTTGACAGCCTCTCTGGTGTAGTGATTGGGCAGGTTGGCTCAAATCACAAAGTGTTGAAGAGGGGAATTTGACCCCGTGGCTTCTAGGTTTCAGTCAGGCGAGCTACTTACCACCCATTATTGAACTTGATGAAGACTTGGTTTTTTTTTAACGCCCAACGATCACATTCGTAGATCCAGGGCCCTAACTAGGATTCCCTGTATCTAGGGAACCAGGTACTACGAGGACCATGGTCCCACAACACTCAGACACGAAACAAATGCTTGCGCTTTTTTTTCTTTCACAATCATTTGTCCTATCGCGGGAATCGAACCCGCAACCAGCGCGGTTTGGTTGAGGTCAGAATCTGGTCACAACACAAGGCCTTGTCAATAGATAATAATAATTAAAAAATAATAAAAAGACGCCCAACGATCACAAAAATAGATCCTAACTAGGATTCCCTGTATGTAGCGAATCAGGAACTATGAGGACCATGGTCCCACAACACCTAGACCAAATGATTGTGTTATGTGCTCAAACTTTGTCTCGTCGCGGGAATCGAACCCGCAACCGCAGTGGTGTATAAAATTTGAACCAACCTGCCCAAGCACTACACCACAGAAGCTGTCAAAATAAAATAGCGTAGATATATTTTAAGAAGGCCGTTATGGATTGATTCCACCAAGTTAGTGTATTCAAATATAAACCAGGCGGGAGTCAGCTTTTCTAGTTGAGCTACAAAATGAACCGGCTGTTAGTGCCCGCCTCGAGTTTGAACAACTAACTACAAATAATTCTGTAGCCTCAATTTATCAAAATCTATTAGGAATTAAGTAAGTTTTTTGGTTATATATTAGCTAAGTAGGTTCTGGTTTTTAGGTAGGTAGTAAAATTTGATTCCGGTATTTTTATCCGACTTTAGAAACGAAGAGCGTTCTCAATTCGACTATATGGTTTTTTTATTTTTTTCTATGTTTGTTACGCGTTTGCTCCGCCAATTATGAATTGTTTTTAATGACTCTTTTTTGTTTGGTAGGTCTTCAGAGGTGGTCCCATGTAAATTTCATGGAAATTGATTTTATCGAATTGATTGAAAAAAATCAACAACAACAAACAATACACTTGGTGTTGGTCGGTTTTTTTTAAATTGTGTTTTATAATAAAACTTGTTACTTTTTTATTACGAGTACTGGACATTAATATGATGATATTTTTTATGGATATTGTTATCCTTAATTTTTATTTTTACTGCATGGTCTGCATAATTTTATATGTCTGTTACAATTTTTTTTGTCCAGACATTATTTTAATTTAATTTTTACATGTACCAATATGTTTATCTTTTTAATGTTTCTCCGTTTATTCAGGCAAAATAAAAATATCAGATGTTTTATTTCAGATGTGATCTGAAAACTGAGGAATTTGGGTACCTATATGATAGCTGTGCTGTGACCTTACTCAGAGTGAGTATAAGTTGGTCCATTTCTATTCAATGACCACAATTACAAATTATAAACTTCTTTATGGCAAAAATATGCGTTACATTACATGTGGTTGTTGTAACTTTGCCTTATGTTTTAGTTATTAAACATGTGTTACAAAAGACCGCGTCTTCCCAAGATCAGCCTGCGTTTTTACAATAGTAGAATATTAAGAACTTAATATTTGTACCATTTATAATGTTATATTAACATGTAAGAATTTGTGAGGTACAGAAATGAAAATATGAAACAGGTTTTGGAAAAATAATAAAATCTTACTTAGATTTTGTTATGGTTCCACTATATTGTATGCTATTGGAGCATTCCATTTTTCATGTACGACTGCATAGTCGTACAAAACCAATGCATTAATTCATTAATTATGTGGTGTGTGTGAGAATGTGAGATAGGTTGTGTGGGAGCGTGTGCAACTGTGTGTGACAGAGGGAGAGAGTGTGTGGAAATATATGAGAGGCTGTGAGGCATGACTTTGTCTTTATAGACAAAGTGTCTAAACTAATTTATCTCACAAATTTATCTATAGAGATAAATTAGTTTAAATTAGTGTAATGTAATGTGTGTAATTAGTGTTTATTTAGTGTGTAATTTATATTAGTGTAATTAGTTAGTCAAAGCGAACGACATTTATAGTATTATTTCAACTTTGGTAAAAAAAACATCAATTTTGGACGATTTTAAAACGTTTAATTGCGCATTACCTAAATTAATTTCAAATGAAATAAGCGTAAGCATCAGTTTTGTGTCTGGGAGTTGTGGGACCATAGTCCTCATACTTCTTGGTGCCCCAGATACAGGGACTCCTAGTTAGGGACCAGGCTCAATGTTTGTGAACGTTGGGCATAGATTAGTAAGAAGAAAATGATGTGTTGTGGTCTAGGCAGCTCCTGATGGTCCCAGACTTATATCCTTTGAAGGAAATTGACCAACTCAGACTCACACTGAAGCGTCTTATTTTTTATGTTGTTCAAGGTCATGAGTTGGAAAATGGACGAGGAACGTCAAACCAACCAGGCTTTATCGTCATTGAAGATAGGTACGTACGGAGAAATAAAAATCTGATTTCTAACCTTGGCAAAAAATACTGCAATATGTAGGTAAGGTAGGTAAACAAGACATTGAAAAAGGAAACACAGCATCGTATCTTCTTTTGGCACTCAAATGAATTTTGAACTTTGATACAACTTGATGCTTAATTTAAAATTCTGCGTAGTAATTGTAGAGAAAATTATAGAGAAGTGATTAAAAAACAGAGGGGCAACACTAAATTGTCGGTCCATGCAGTTTTATTTCGGTAACTACCAATACACTGACTACGTAATCCCTTAAGTAGTCGTCCATTGATTGAAAGGATAAAAAAGTTCTGGGTGGTGCTGTTATTGTTATGGGCTGGCGTATTGCTTGCCATCAGGCAAACGACCAGCTCGTATCGTCATTCAGTTACATAAAAAAAGGCAGAAATACGAAATATCAAAAGGGGGGAGAAGTTTGTAGTGAGATATCGCGTGTTTTTATTTTTACATTGTAGTGTGCAATTTTTAGACCAAAATGTGGCGCGTGGCGCGCTCACCGTTGTCAGGCAACGTTCAGAAACAACCTGCAACCTTAAATGCATATTTAAAGATAATCTTCTGAAAATCCTACTAATATTATAAACGCGAAAGTTTGTAAGAATTGATGTATGGATGTATGGATGTACCTTTGTTACTCTTTCACGCAAAAACTACTGAATGGATTTTGATGAAATTTGGTGTGCAGATAGCTTGGATTAACGCATAGGCTACTTTTTATCCCGGGAAACCGCGGGTGAAACCGCAGGGCGCAGCTAGTGACTAATATAGGTACTTTGTACCAACAGAAGACACGTGATTTTTTAGGGTTCCGTAGCCAAAGGGTAAAACGGAACCCTATTACTAAGACTCTGCTGTCCGTCCGTCTGTCTGTCTGTCCGTCAGTCACCAGGCTGAATCTCATGAACCGTGAACTATAACAACAAATACTAAAAAACAGAATAAAATATATATTGAAGGGGCTCCCATACAACTAACGTGATTTTTTTTGCCGTTTTTATAGTACGAAATCCTTCATGCGAAGTCCGACTGGCACTTAGCCGGTTTTTTAAGTCAACATCACGTGAATAATGACGAGCCTTAAGCTACTCGTATGCCTGCACCTTTTTGGCGGCAGCAGCGCCTGTAGCTGTATAGCTAGTCCAGTAGGTAAAAAGTACAAAATAGTTTTGTATCTTTGGGAATAACGGACATAGTATGTTAATTAATTTGCGTAGATGTTATTAATCTGGCTGGGAGCCAGGTCTGTGGTATATATTGCTCTTTGAACAGGTTTTGGCACATTTTCAGACTACGTCATATAACTTTTAGAAGTCTCTAAACAAATTTACTAAAAAATATTCAAATGTTTCACAGAATACATTATGAACTGACGGTCTAACCAACTAACAGTAATAATAAGTATTTAAATATTCATACAGGTTTCCTATAATATTTGTTACAAGCTTTTATTTATCCTGCAATGTTTGTTTGTTTGGGTCAAGTCTTGCAAGTTAAATCAGAACCACTTCCTCTTATCCTACGGAGTTGAAAATTTGCATACTTGTCAAAGCCCGATGACAATGCAATATAATGGTGACAGCCAGCTGATCTGATGATGGAGACGGAAGGTGGACAATGGAAATCCTTAACGGATAATCGTAAACTACTAGTGTTTGTGCTCGTTTTAATCTGCTCGCGGTTCCGATTACGAATTTGTTAAGAGCTTGTTATGAAAAATATTTTTCAACAAAAATCTTGTTTGATGTTCCAAATGATTTTATGATTTAAATCCCTTACATGGGTTTCTGAAACTTGACGATTTTTGAGACTATCTGAATATCCATCACCTACACGGGACGGTCAATACTTATGTTTATGTAAAATTTAAACCATATACCTACTCGTACTAGGTTCGTACAATAAAATCTATATTTATCTTATTCTTGTCAATAGAGGAATTGATTGTAACAGATATAATGACAATGGATATAATGAAGTTCGTATATGTCAATGACGACTCTACTGCAGGTACTTCATTGATAAAACCGGCCAAGTGCGAGTCTGACTCGCGAACGAAGGGTTCCGTACCATTATCTATAAAAACGGCAAAAAAGTCATGTCTGTTGTATGGGAGCCCCACTTAAATATATTTTTATTCTGTTTTTTAGTATTTGTTGTTATAGCGGCAACAGAAATACATCATTTGTGAAAATTTTAACAGTCTATCACGGTTCATGAGATACAGCCTGTTGACAGACGGACAGACAGACGGATGGACAGCGGAGTCTTAGTAATAGGGTCCCGTTTTACCCTTTGGGTACGGAACCCTAACAATATTTTATTAACCAATTTGTACCTACAGCAACGCCTTCAAATAGCTATTTTAGAGCATTAAACATTTGCACACTTACACGACATAAAGTTAATGATTCTAATGTGTTATAAACGATCAAATCAAATCAAGATCTCTTTATTCAGTTTTGGCATCACAGACGCACTTATGAACGTCATATTATCACCATGACTCTACCACCGCATCGGAAAAAGAACCACTACTCAGAAGATACGGCAAGAAACTGAGGGGCATGTTTTTTTAGAGATTTCGTTACATTTTTTTGGTTTTCTACAATATAGTTTCTTATGTACCAGTTGGCTACTTTGCATAGGTGAAATTTTCCAAGCATCTTTATCTTCTATAGGTACCTATTATTACAAACAGTATATTATGCTTTTCCCATAAGAAAGGAATCCTCGTTGGTAAATTGTATACCGTGTTCGGGCTCATTTTGCTTTAGTAACTAAAGCAAATATATTAAAACGTACAACGTCACCAAAGCGAAGCGTTCGAATCCCTGCAACGCAATGCATTACTTTTACATATATATTTTGACCATTTGGGAACCAAAACGAGAGCGCTTTGGTACGTATTACGAATGTAGGACCTCTGTCCTACATACGTACGAGTATATATATATATAAATATATATATATATATATATATATATATATATATATATATATATTACAAACTAGAATATATATATATATTCATATTCGCTCATATGGTATCGACGGTATCTGATAAGATATCAAGACAAGACAAACAAGCAGACGGCCCGCCTGGATGGTAAGCGGTTACCGTCGTCCATGGACACCCGCAACACTCGGGGCATTACTGGTGCGTTGCCTACCTTTAAGGACACTTTTCACCCTTTCCAATGACAAGACCAAATGCGGGTAGTTGGTGACAACACCCGCCGTTCCTGACGCTGATACCCGTTTCACTAGTCTTCCCGCGACCACGATGAATGCAACTTGATCGAAACGTCGAGTTTAATCAAAATGGTTTGTGGGCGAATAGACCCGATAATATCATAAAACATAAGTACCTACAATTCGCAAAAGTTTAAAAACTACTGCTCCTCATACTCTTGAAGTTATGAGCCTGCGGCTCGTGTCTGCGAAATGGTCACGTTTAACAAATATCTAAAAAACACGATGAAAATGCTTCGCCGCCTACACACGGCAAATCGGAGCCTATAAACTAGGATAGGGCCGCCCCAGTTTGACCATTATTAATAGGGAAAAATACACCAAACACAAACACCCATTCAGATTTCCGGGTGATAATAGCGGATTTCGTCACTCCCATGCAAGCATTGCAACCCCAAAAGGGTAAAAACATACAGTGGCGCTGCCTCATCGAGTTGTTTTGATTAGAATACAGCTTGGATACGCTTATTTTCTGTTATCGTAGATTTAACATGTTATATTCGGAGTGCCAGATTTCGAGCTAATTTTAGCTTGTTGATATATACGTACATTTATAGGTAGGTGTGTTTTGTTTAATTTTTCAACGTTGTAGGAACGTGAACCGTCCTGTTATACGTTACCATACACAAAATACTTACGTTCAATATTGTCCTCCAGGAATATCAGCTTTTAATGCAGAATCCGCCGGAAACACCCTGATAAAGTGTCCCATTTGGAGAGAGTGAGGAATTATGCTGTGTAACACTAGTAATCTAATTGCCGAAATGGCTCCTAACTAAGTAAGTAAGTATTTGGAAAAGTTTACATTAATAGTTAACCATGACTCATCTACAAAATTGTATTCAAAATAATATAGAATCAGTCTCATAAGTGGTTCTATTTGTCGTTTGAAGAAAGTATCAAAGAGATATTTAAAAAAAATAAGCAATACGGGGCATGCCTACTTGGACATAAGGAGCCAAATCAACAAAGTATACTGAGCGTCGACATTCGTTTGTTTATTTGAAAAAGATGACTGCCACTCAATCAGCTCTTAAAATTTCATAATTCACAACAGATTTTCTTTCCCTCACTTCATTCATTCAAATTAAACCATTCTCTGCTTCAGAAAGGATGACTAATCGAGGTGTCCGGCTCTACACAACCAAAACTATTGATCGCATCGGTGTGAATACTTTCAAAAAGTTGTACCTACAGCGAAAGTTGTTGGTATAAATCATTGGTAATCTGATAGCCCGAGATCCTATGGCATGATTTTCCTGCACATCTGTTATTAAATTAAAATGCAATTTTTACAGATAATTAATAATAGACGAGAAAATACATACAATTAAAATGTAGATAACGTAAATAACAGGTGCAAAACATTATATATTTTTTTGAAAAATTAAAGTTAAATGGCCATACATATTTTGATAGGCAGCCAACAGAAACGTATTCCTCTGTCATGAATTGTGTATAAAAAAAAGCAATTTGATTAAAAATCAGATGGACTTAGAATGCATGCAGTGGGATCTTGTGCTACGAGAGCTGTCTGGTATTTAAAAAATTACCCTCATATATAAATATGTAGGCAAATAATTTTGGGCGTAATGTGAACTCCTTTAAGAACACCTCGACTTGTCTGCTTCTGTACTGCCTGTATTTCATTAAACTAATACCTAAGTACCGAACCCTTGTAAAACATCTCGCAGTCGTGTTTCCTGTGGAGTGTATTGTTAAGTTGGACACATAGCAAAAATAACATTGAACATAAGAAAAGAAAATAATTTATCCTCATCATCGTAAAGTACGTCGTACCAGTATATATGGTAGATATCATTGAACACGTCTACATTATTGCAAAGTAATTGATTAGCGTTAAAGTTAATCAACTGTTGTTTAGTGACGACAGTAACAAAATATGATAAAATTAAATCTCAACTGCCATTCAATGGAATGAAGGAAGAGAATAAGAGTTTAGATAGAAGTGCCAGTCGATGAGGAAGCAACTGTTAGTGGCCGGCGTCCGCGTCGGTCGCGCGGCCGCGGCGGGGCCGCGACGGATCCGCGTCGGATCCGCGCCGGGTCCGGGACGGCACCGGGTGAGTGCGCATCGTGTACGAGTCAGTTATGAATGTACGACCTCTCCCCTACACTCGACCACTCGAGACGCCGTGTTGTGTGTTGAATAATGCGAAATAATTATTAATTTAATAGCGTTTATTGAACATTTTTCACATAAAGGTAACATACAAATAGATTTTGTCATAAATAGGTAAAATATTATTAATAACTATTCTAAATATATTTTAGTGATAAAACTGCCACGCCTAATAACTTATTACAATTAGGTGAACATACAACACAATTCAATTTTAACAATATCGTGCACTTAAAATCAAATTAAGTTAAGATCACTTTAACGTTACACTATAAAATCTCATTCAATTCGGATTTGTACTTGCAGAAATGATTAGATCAACATCGGCAGTGTTTTGTCAAAACATAGAAACTGGCAAGGCAAGTGATGCGTGCGTACTTCGGACTAGGTCCGGCGCAGAGGGCGCGCGGATCTATGTTTCTTTGTCGAGAGGACAGTTGACAGCGTATCGCAAGCCACGGGCAACAACCACGAGTAACTTTGCGCTCCGCGAACGAGCCGCGCCTACCCGCTCCCGCACTACCAGCGCCGTGACGCTGTGACGCCGTGACGCTGTGACGCTGTGACGCCGTGACGCCGTGACGCCGTGACACTCACAAAGTTAGTCGTAGCTGTTAGGTGACATACGGTGCGGAACACGCCGCAGCCTACGTGCATAAGTGTTAGGTGACAGATTTAATCGATTACTCGTAAATCTATACTGACAGTACAGTGCATGCTTAAGGTTAAAGCTAAAGCGGGGAGACCGGCGCGGGCGGGCCTGTCGTCGGTCGGCGAATATGTACAGTGTGATGGCTGGCGGCGCGGCGCGATGGCCGGACCACGGCGCCGGCGCCGCCGCGCGACCCCGCGCCCAACCGGGGGTCCGCTGCTCCGTTCGCAGCGATACAGATTACTGAGATCATTCGTAAGGGTTCCAGAGGGCAGATCTCAACACAAAAAGCGTAAAACTTTACTTTATTATTCTTACTGTTAATATGCCAAAATAAATCTAAGCGCAGGCTTAAAATTATTTCATGAGAGTATTGGGTGAAAAATACAATTTGACGACGCGTCGGAGAACGCTGCTCGCTTCAAAGTAAACAGTCGGTCGTTCTAATTTACAGTATGGTCTAATATATCAATAGATACATAATTTAGTAAACATCGTAGCGGTAAAGCAAAACAAAACAGTAGAATGTCTCGTGGTCGTGTTAATCACATAATGTTACGCTGTGTGTGGTTTATTACACACGTCGCAGCGCGCGGGTCCGCCCGCGGCTCCGGCGGCCGTCGCTCCCTCTCGACGGCGACGGCGCAGCGCGGCGACGGCTGGTGCTAGTAAAGTCCGCTCGATTCTCGACTCGTGGACTAGGTATATATTTACACAAAAAGCTTGTATATACAGCATTGTTAGGTTGCGAAAATTCGCCCAAATTAAGGTACGCATTATGTATAATTTGGTCGAGTTGTAGGTTAGTGCGCGGCGCGGTGGCGTGTCGCGTCTCGCGCGACGCGTGCGCTTCGGGGATGTGTCTAGGAAGCGGGCGGAATTCGTTATTGCGGAAACCGCTACGATTGTGATACGATACGTATGTGGTGTAAAGATTCGCTTGTCAACTCGTAAACTAGTTTAAATAGTAGTTTTCACCCGATCTCTGGTAGATGTAGAAGTGAAACAAAGAAACACTACATTAATAGATTAAGTGCGCGACGCGAGCTCGCTGCCTGTGTCTATGTCTTACTTTTGACGACTAGTTTGGCGGAGACCTCGGCCTGGCCGGCGGCCGTGGTGGCGCGGCACGTGAAGGCGCCCGTGTCCTCCTCGAACGTGTTGCCGATCAGCAGCACCGCGTTGTTGCCCTCGTGGATCATCTGCGGACAACGCAACCACACTTGTACATGCACTTTGTAAATGCAAAGCTCAACGAGCACATCGATCCTGGCCTCTAATTTTATTTCCTGATTCTCACGACACCGGGAATCGAACCCGCTACCTCTATGTTATGAGCCGACCTGTCCAACAAATACACCAGAGGCAGCATCGAAAACACTTAGCATTGGACCAATACACCACTTGCAGTACTTTGAGTCTCTTATACATATCTTTATATATCTTTGAGTCGTTTATACTTGTTTATAATACTAGTGGGGAAACTGACAACATAGCTCTGTTCATAAGAAAGCACGAGAACTGATGAAAAATAATCATCTCAAAATATTAACCTGGAAGTCAGGTGTCTCCGGGATGAGCGCGCCTTCCCGCAGCCACTGGATGGTGGGCTTGACCTTGCTGGTGATGAGGGTCTTGAACTGCGCGGGCTGGCCCTCGTAGACCACGACGTCGCGCAGCGGGGTGAGCGCCGGCAGGCTGTCGGCCTGCTCGGGCTGCGCCACCCGCAGCCGGGCGCCGGCGGTAGCGCGTCCCGCCGAGTTGTGCGCCACGCACTTGTAGTCGCCTTCGTCTTCTGGGAACGCCTCTGAGATGCGTAGCGTGTACTCCTCTGCCGCCCGTGACATTTGGAAGTACTTGGACGGTTTGATCAGTTTGTCGCCCTTGTACCACTGCACGGTCGGAGCCGGCTTGCCCACGATCTTGCAGCTGAACTCGATCGACTGGCCCTCAGCCACCGATTTGTCCTTCAGCGGCTCGATGATCTCAGGAGGCGCGTTCGCAGTCTTAGTCTGAGGCTTCGTCTTTTCCTTTGTGGCAGGTGCGTTGACAGCGCACTCAGCATCGCAGCGCGCTTCACCCGCGCTGTTGATTGCGACGCACTCGTACTTGCCCGAGTCTTGAGGGTAAGCCTCCAGGATCAGGAGAGTGTAGGTGCCGTCCTCTTCGAGAATCTTGTTCCTAATGTCGGGCTGCAATTTCTTGCCGTTTTTCAGCCAGTAGACGTCAATGGGCTTGGTACCGGTGACCTTGGTGTCGAAGCGGACCAGCTGGCCGGCGGTGACGTTGACGTTCTGCGCGGTGAGGGTGAAGCTGGGTGGCGTGACTCCGCCGCGGCCCTGGCGCCGGCGCTCTTCCACAACAAGGTTGGCGCTGCACTTGGCCGTGCCTCCCCTGTTTTCCGCGACGGCGGCGAACACGGCCGAATCTTCCACGAACACTTGCCTTATAATAAGGATCGATTTGGTGCTGAAAGTGTGGATTTGGAAATCGGGCGAGTTCTTGATAGGGAAGTTCTCGCGGTACCATTTGATCTGAGGCAGTGGATCACCGTCAAATTCAACTTCGAACCTGGCCTGTTCGTGCTCGAAGGCACGGCAGGGTTGCATCTTTTTGGTGAAAACAGGAGGCTTGCTTGGTTTGACAGGGCCTTCCACTACTCTCTCCTGAGTCTGCGCTTTGTGTTCCACCTCAGTGGTTTCTGTGGAGGTGATCTTGCGCGTGATCTCGGTGTCACCGACAACTTCCTTTTGTATTTGTTTCTGCTTGGCTACGTGCACCTCCTTGCCGTGCACCGTGGACTCCGAAGGATCCGGGATCCTAGGCTTCTTCACTACTTTCTTTGTAACCTGCTGCTGATCGACTACTTCTTCAGTGTCCCTATAAAAGAACAATGTTATTAGATTTCTACTCTCTTTAGGTGTATCGACAGAAAACTACACTAAAGCACTGATGGGCTACTTACAAGCTATCTTCGTATCGTTGCGCCATGCCTTTAGCGATGGAAGTTTTTGTAATTTTTTCTCCGGGAATCGCGAATTGATGAGTCGATTCCCTGATCTTGCTTTCCTTGACGACCTGTTCGTTCTCCAGTTCTTGGAGTTTGTTGTAATATTCTTCGCTCTTCTTCTTCTTAACAGCGTGTTGCCATTCGGTTTCCGGTTCCCTGACAACCTTTGGTTTAAGTTCGGGCCTGTGGTCGATAACTCCCTGGCGCTGTAAAGTCTGCCTTTCTTCAAAGGTCTTTTCTAGTTCAGTCTCAGAGCGTTGATATTGTGTCGTTTCATCATACCAAGCTGCGAGGCAAATAAAACCATTAGAGTTTGTTTTCTCGAGTAAATAAAAAGTATTGAAAAACATACCTCTCTCAGAATCCGATGGCAAAGCCGGTAGAAGCAGGTGAAGTTGCACTTCATCTTTTATGAGGAGAGAGGAATAGAAAGGGGCAGCAGGGAGTTTTGTGCAGAAGCGGTGTGTGGATGTGTGCGTGGTGGTGTATTAACGCAGCAAAGAGAGGAGTGTTTCCACTCGGCCATTGATTCATACAATGGACTGTGTGAGAGTGCGAAGTAAGCGTTATGTCTCGGCGAGCAAGTGTGTGGTACTCACGTCGTGGTGCGTTCTTAAGGACGCCTCTATAGTCGTCGTGTCGTGGGATCACTTTAAGCTCGGTGGCGGCGAAAGCCTCGCCGGCGGAACTCCTGGCGACTACTTCAATTTTGCCAGTATCGTATTGCCTTGTCTTGGGAATGTCGAAGTGGTACATTCCGTCGTACGTCAGTTTGTATCTGGAACCCTGCAATGAAACAAGATGTCGTATCCTCGGAACAGCTTTCGACATAACAGTATACCTTCGTGACTACTTTCACCTGTCACTGATTATTCTTCCAAAACGATGAGCTTATCATTTTAAACTGTAATTCAATCAGTAAATACATAGTAAAACTCTAAACAATCCATATGACTAATAAACTATGAACAATGACTAACGTTGACGATGGTGTTTCCGTTGATGAGCCACATGACCCTCGGCTTGGGGTGTCCAGTGACGCGGCAGCAGAAGCGAGCCCATTCGCCTTCCTCCACGGTGACCGGCTCGGGCCGGCTCACGAACACGGGAGGTGAACGGGCCTTGGTCTCGTCGGCTACTTGTTCTGGGGCCCTGGATGAGACGATAGAGTTAATACCTACTACATTTCTCTGCTAAGAGGATAAATTTTAAACAAAATTATGTAAAATGTATAAAAAGGAAGTTTTATCAACAAGTCTTCTACAACATTAAAAAGCATATTGGCCCAAAAATAGCCCAAATGCTCCAAGCCCGGTACCACACATGTCAATTCAAGCTCAAAATACTCACACTTGCCAAGACGCCTCCATCTCCCTGATCTTCTCAATACTCTTCATGTGCTTAGGCAGTTGCGAGTCATAAACGATGCCTGGCTTGCCCGCGGTCTTGATGATGGCCTTGGTCTCATCCATGCCGTACAGGTTGGTCGCTCGGCAGAGATACTCGCCACTGTCCTCGGGGTAAACCCAGCCGAAGTTCATGGCAACATAGCCGAAGTCGTAGATGGGAGTGAAGCGGTTCTCTGTTGAAGTATTGATTAGTTTTTGTTAAACTATTATGCTTCAATACAAAACTTTTTTAAAGTAAAAATTTCCCTATCATAAACAGAAAAAACACAGATACAGTACTGTGTCGATGTATTTTAGGCTGGGTGCAAGAGGCCAGCTCCATTAAACTTTATCCACACTCCTCATTCTCCCCCTTGACAATCCATGTAATCACTGCCCGCTACGGAACACCTGAGATTCGCTGCCGTTAAAGTTTATAAGATTAATAATAACTCGTCTTCAAAAGGTACCTATACATAATTTTACACTAAAAATTACTCACTGTGCAGCAAAGGTTTCCCGTTGAAGAACCACTCGACCTTCATATTCGGGTCTCCGACAGGCGCGAGTTGGCACTCGAACTTCGTAGAGTTCATCTCCACCAGCTCTGTCTGGCTGAGGATTTGCGTGACGAAGCGCGGAGGCTGCTTCTTATCTACGTCGTAAAGATCGTCCTCCGTCAGGAAGATCTCGGAGGTGTACTTCTTGATGGTGGCCTCCATTTGTGTGAGGGCTTCCGACTTCTTCATGCCACGCGGCACTTGGTTTTGTAAGATAATGTCCGGCAGTTCTAGAAAAGTACAATAATTTCTTAGTAAAACTCGCACCTAGTTGAGTAAAGACACTGATATTTTTATGTAGTTTAGGTTACGGCCTAAGAAGTGTAACGTTACACCCACCCAAAAGCGCAGGTTTTTTCCCACCAAGAAAATTCCGACTGCTATCCTATAATTTCTGACAATCTACACTTACATACTCATTCATACTTACATCTGTCTCACACAGCGCGATAACCTTCAAACATAATTCATACTTCTCGCTTTCAACAGTCCATTTTCATAATTGTAGATAATTTAACGGACCCTAGGTGAGTAAACTTATTTGCAGAATATGTTTACTCGAACAACCATTCATTAGTTAGTCAGATAAGAGTGAACCGTATGTAGAAACTGGACACTCATTTCAGGAATGCAATCCGAAACATACCTGGCATGTAGTTACCTAGACTTCCAAGTGAGTAGGATATAATATCAAATAAGAAATAAACAGTTTGGTACTTTAGAGATGCTGCTGTACCTAAGTAGGTAGACAAGAACATAGTTATAATATTATGAAGCTAGTTTAATTTAATAGAATTTAGCGAATTTAGCTACTAATTTAGCTAGTAATAATTAAAAGATTATGCAGACTTATTTATTGTTGCTTGTTACCATCAGAAGAAACCATAATAATATTTCATTTTCAATTACAAAATAATCAAGAACTAACTCAGCAGAAACTTTCATCAATATATTCTGTAAGTAGGTACAAATTTACATTATAAATTATCGGAAATTAACGCAGCCGAAAATAACCATTAACAATTATAGTTTCACAAAAATAACCAAATACACACACGCTGAGAATATAAACATAGCAGCTGTTCTGTTACAATCTAGATACGAATTACTGCAAATTGGTGATAGATAACGCGAGTTATAAGATGAATGTAATGAACTGTTGCAAAATCAACACAAATCTTGCGAACTATTACGTAACAAATTTTATAAAGCAAAAAATAAAAAATATTCGCTGAGTCACCGCGTCGCTTACAGATACACGACCGCTGCAGCTATTTATTAGGAACCCAGGTAGGCACGTGAAATATCGTTTGGCTGACTAACCTCGAACTAGAGCACGAAATATGTATGCCGTAGTAGTAAAAATCGTAACTTACGTTTGCAAGAGACAGTGCCCTTAGTGAAGTCCTCGCCGAAGTCGTTGACGGCGCGGCAGACGTACTCGCCGGAATCCTCAGCGTACACGTAGAGGATGTCCAGTGAAACAAAGCCCATGTCGTACACTGTCCTGTAACGATGCCCCGATGGCAGCAACTTGCCGTTCCTGAACCACTCGATGCGGAGCTTCGGGTCCTCTTTAGGCTCCACACGACATTCGAAGCGAACGCTCTCTGATTCTTCGACGGTGTGCGACTGGATCTGAGTGATGAACTTGGGTGGAGTGCTAATGACAGGCTCTTCTTTCGGAGCATCGCTCACGCGACCCCGCTCAAGTTCCTTGATCTTCTCGCCGCTCATGCCCTGAGGTAGCTGCGACTCCAGCACGATGTCTCGCTTGGAGCTGCACGTGATCTTGGCGGTGGTGGTCGCCGAGCCCCACTTGTTGGAGGCACGGCACACGTACTCGCCGGCATCGCGCGCGTACACGTAATCAATGTCTAGAGCGATAAATCCAAAATCGTTGAGCATGTGCACTCGTGAGCCCGTCGCGAATGGACGTCCGTTGTAGAACCAGTCAATCCTCATCGTCGGGTCCCCAACCGGCTCTACGCGGCAGGCGAAGTGAATCGGTCCGCCTTCGGGCACATCGAGATTATCCTCAATTTCCACAATGAATTTCGGAGGGTTCGGCTTCTCATCCTCCACGGCGATTTCTTCGCGCTTGTGAAGCATCTCTTCTAGTTTCTGGATACTTTCCGTTCCAGACTTGAAATGAGAAGGCAGTTGAGGCTCCAAGATGATTCCTTGACGGCCTTTCACTTGCAGTTTGCAAGACACGGTGGCTTCACCGTGGCGGTTCGTAGCCTTGCATGTGTAAAGACCAGCGTCACGTTGGTAGACACCACCGATTTCCAAAATAACAAAACCAAAATCGTTGATAGTCTTCACCCTCGATCCCGTCAGAAGAGGTTTCCCGTTGTGGAACCACTCGACTCTCATGCTGGAATCATTTACTGGAACCAAGCGGCACTCGAAGTGCGCCGATGAGTTCTCCGTTAAAATGAGATCAGACGGTGTAGTGATGAACTCTGGTGGGTTTCCGGTCTCGGCTTCAGGTGACATGGCGTCAGAGGTGCCATTGTAACCTTCGAGAGCTGCTATTTTGTCAATGGTGCCCTCCATACCTTTGGGCAACTGCGACTCCAAAATGATGTTACGTTTGCCTGCCACCTTCATTGTCGCTGTGGTGACAGCCTCACCGTAGTTGTTGTAAGCTCTGCATAAGTATTCACCCGAGTCTTCAGGATATGTCGGCGAAATTTCTAAAATGACGAATCCAAAGTCACAGAATGTCCTGAATCTGGAGCCAGCCTTGAGTGACTTGCCGTTCCAGTACCATTCAACCTAAAACAAATGATTGGTTAGATAATGTCACAAAGTACACAGTAGTGTTAGGTAATTATTTAGATTTTCTTTATTTTTGTAACTAACCTTTAGTTTAGGATCATCAGTAGGAGTCAACCTTGCTTCAAAGTGAGCATTCTCACCCTCTCTCAGGTTGTCAATATTAGACAATGGGACTGTAAAGACAGGCGCTCTACCGCGTTCTTCTTCTACCGTAGTGTCCTTCCTGCGAACCATCGAATCTTCCAACGTTTGCAATTTCTCCAGCCCACCTTCCATGCCCTGGAAAGACACATAAAAAATACACGGTAAGGTTTTAATGTTGATGTCAATTTGCTATTGAGTTTTAAGTAGATAATGGATATAGGGTCCTTGTCAAATCATATGAAATAGAGAAACTTACCCGCGGGAGTTGCGAGTCCAAGATCAAGTTTTCCTTCGATGTGCACTTCAACGTAGCCTTCGTGGAGTCCGTGCCGAGCTTGTTGGTTGCAACGCACTCGTATACACCGGAGTTCTCTTCATAGCAGTACAGGATGTCCAAAATAACAATACCGAAGTCGTGGAATGTTCGGTACCTGTGTCCGTGAGGTAGTTTCTTTCCGTTGTAAAACCATTCCACCTTGAGGTCAGGATCATCTACTGGCACTAATCTCGCTTCAAAGTGACAACTCTGTCCTTCCACTAATTTTGTGACGTCTTGTATTTGTGTGATGAATTTAGGTGGCTCGGCAGAACGGGCAGCCGGTGCTTGTTGCTGCTGGCCCTGCAAGCTTTCTAACTCTCTAATTTTAGCTAGAGAATCAGGCTGCAAGCTGTCTAAGTAGACTCCGCTTCTTCCGTAACAGTTGATAGTAGCCTTAGTAAAGTCTTCACCGTATTTGTTGAAAGCGCGGCAGACATATTCACCAGTGTCGTGATTCTGAGTGTAAGATATGTCCAGCATGACGAATCCAAAATCGGACACAGTCTTGATTCTGTTAGAATGACGCATCGGCTGACCGTTGTGATACCATTCGATCTTCAGTTCAGGATCGTCTACTGGTACGACGGTACATTCAAAGTGAGCAGATTGCCCATCTTTGAGACCGTCGATATTCTGAATATGAGTCGTAAATCTCGGCTTCTGACCCTTGCTCTTGTCAACGCATTGCAATTTGCAGCTGATTTCAGCCTGCCCCCACCTGTTAGTCGCCCTGCAAGAGTACACTCCAGAATCGGTTTCCTTTGTACCCAAAATCTCAAGAACGACCATTCCAAAAGCATAGACAGTGCGAATACGATGACTAGCCTCGATGGTCTTGCCATTGTAGAACCATTCTATAACCATGCTTTGGTCTCCGGTAGGGATCAATGAAGCTTCGTAGTGAGCTATCTGGCCTTCGCTGATGTCAATAATATCCTTAAATATGGTAGTGAATTCAGGTGCTCTGCCGATGTCATCATCAGGTCTTTGGCTGGGTTCCTTACGAAGAGCATCTTCAAGGTTCTGGATTTTCTCCAATCCCTCAGTACCTTTAGGATGTTGAGTTCTTTCAATAAGGTTCTCCTTGCTAGTGCAGAAGATTGTAGATGAAGTAAATGCCTCTCCTCTCTTGTTGTACGCCTTACATGTGTATATTCCACTGTCTCTCTCGTAGACGTCAGTGACATCTAGCGTAACGAAACCAAAGTCACTGGTAAACTTGAATCTGGAACCGTGCTCGAGAACTTTACCGTTGAAGTACCATTCAATCTTTAGGTTAGGATCGTTCTTGGGTTCAACCTGGCCTTCGAGATGAAGGGCTTGGCCTTCGATGAGTTGCTGTTCAGCTACAACTGGTACTACCCATTCTGGTTTGGCATATTCAACTTCAGGAACTGACGACTTCCTTCCCTTTGCCAATCTGGCCTCCTCTGCTTGTTCTACTGCTTCCAAACCAGCCTTACCTTGCGGGTGCTGAGTATCGAAATAGATGTTCTTGTCACCCGTACATCTCAAAGATCCAGAAGTTGTAGCTGAACCCTTGCTGTTAGTAGCCTTGCAGGTGTATATGCCGGAATCTTCTTCGTAGGTGTGCGTGACATCCAAAGCCACGTAGCTGAAATCATGTGTGCTCTTATATCTCGTGCCAGATGGCAAGGGCTTGTTATTGAAGAACCATTCTATCTTGAGAGTAGGATCTCGTGATGGCTCAACATTACACTCGAAGTGAATGTTGTCACCTTCCTTGCAAACGATATTATTCAAGTGCGAAATAAATACAGGAGTCTCATAGACTGGTTCAGCGTCTTCAGGTTTGCCTGACTTCGGCTGTTCTAGAGCACCAATCCTATCCAAAGATTCCGGATGAAGGGAATCGCCAAGTAGCCAGTGACGATCTTCAATCTTAATGGAAGCGGTTGATACGGCTTCACCTAAGAGATTGGTTGCTTTGCAAGTGTAAAGTCCAGAATCATCCATTCTCAATCCGTTCACGGATAGTGTAACTAAACCGAAATCGAATGTGCTCTTTAACCTTGATCCGGTAGTTAGCGACACACCATTCTTGAACCACTCAATTCTGAGATTAGGGTCTGCTCGCGGCTCAACCTGAGCTTCCATGTAGACGTGCTGTCCTTCGACAAGTTTGTCGTAGCTCTGGAGGTGAGTGGTGAAAATAGGCGCTTGCTGTACACCTGTGTCAACAAACATTTCCGGTACTTTGTTCATCGCAGCTTCTTTGAGCTGAATTTGTTCCCATGATTCTGGCCTCATCGTAGAATCCACAATAGTCGACTTCGTCTTGATTTTGAGAGAGGTTGAAGAGACGGTGCTGCCAGCGTTGTTAATGGCTTTGCACATGTAAAGACCGGCATCTGACGAAACGACTGAGTTTATATCCAACGTGACAAATCCGAAGTCATGAGTCGTACGGAATCTCGATCCTGGGAAATATAAAAAACAAGTCAGAAACACACTTTGTGCCAAATATCTACGTACCAAATATGTACTTAGTTGCTTGGTTTACTTGGTTAACTTAAAAAAAACAAGTCAGAAACACACTTTGTGCCAAATATCTACGTACCAAATATGTACTTAGTTGCTTGGTTTACTTACCCATTTTTAGTTCGACTCCATTGATGTACCATTCGAACCTCATGCTGGGATCACCGACAGGGACCACGCGAGCTTCGTAATGGGCATGTTGACCTTCCCAAAGTTCCGAGGGGCCAGTCAACACCTGCGTGAAGATAGGCTTCTCAAACTCGCGTTCAGGCTCATCGGGCCTTCTCTGCAGCGGTTGCTCCAGCTGCTGAATCTTCCTCATGCCTTCGGGATGTTGGGTGTCCATTTGAATTGCTGCCTTAGCTGTAAATAATCATTAAGATGATAATCTCAGTCTTAATTTAGTTACTTTATTATAAACTAGCGACCCGCCCCGGCTTCGCACGGTTATTATACATATAAACCTTCCTCTTCAATCACTCTATCTATTAAAAAAAACCGCATCAAAATCCGTTGCGTAGTTTTAAATATTTAAGCATACATAGGGACAGAGAAAGCGACTTTGTTTTATACTATGTAGTGATGAGAAATAATCAAACGACTTTTCAGGTTGGCACCTAGTGTATACTAACTAGAATTTTTAACTAATACTCACTTTTAATCTTCATAGCAGCAGTTGTAACCGCTTCTCCAAGAAGGTTGGACGCTCTGCACATGTATACGCCTTCGTCTTCATCGCGCACATGTTTGATGGTCATGGACACGTAACCAAAATCGTGAGTCTTCGTGATCCTGGAGCTGTCCTCGATGAGTTTCTCGTTCCTGAACCATTCAACCTTGAGCGTCGGGTCGCCGACGGGAATAAGTCTGCAGTCGAAGTGCGCCGTCTGTCCCTCCTGGATGTTGTCGATGTTCTGCAGCGGCTGCGTGAACACAGGTCTCTGTCGCGTCACCGGTTCTGGAATTTCCGGGCGCTTGAACGGTTCCGCAGATTCCAGTTCTCGGATCTTCTCCAAGCCCTCTGGACGTTGAGATTCCGATATAATACTGCCTTTTGCGGTTACTGTCATCGATATCGCCGAAGTGCACTGTCCGAGGGCGTTGATAGCCTTCACGGAGTATTCGCCGGCATCTTCCGGCACGCAATGCTGGATATCTAGTGACACGTAACCAAAATCAAAAGTGATATGGAACCGTGAGGCAGATTGCAGGGCTTTGCCGTTGTGATAGAATTCAATACGTAGGTTGGGGTCGTGCACGGGCTCAACTTGGCACTCAAAGTGGGCCGTCTGGCCTTCGAACACGTGTGTGGTTCCCCTGAGCTCCGTGACGAACCGAGGCGAGGTAACCTTGGGCTCTTCCACTTCCAGCCTGGTGTGGTGTCCTTGTGCCTCTAGTTGTCTTATCTTTTCAAGTCCATTAGGATGTTGAGTATCCAGTATGATATTTCTGTGCCCTGTAACGAAATATTATTTGTTTATACTGAACATGTTACAACACCTAATTTAATCCAATTTATAATGTATTTTAATTTCAATAAACATTACATGTGGAAGCCACATAGTAACAAGCAGGAAAGATTATATTAAATTAAAAACTTAATTAAAACACCACAGTAAATAAGTACATACTTTGAAATAAAAGAGAAAAAGGAGATTAATCTATAAATATCAGTCATATAACAATAGGCAGTCTTATCGCTTCAAAGCGATCCAGACAACCATGCAAAGAGAGGAATAAAGCTTAAAATGCTAAAATAGTATAATAATAAATATAAATATAATAGTAAATAGTAATATGAACTGGTAAATAGGTTCCTTTTACCTAATAATTTAACACGTATTTACCTATATAAATCAATCTAGGTACGAGACTAACTAGATAAACTATATAAATTAAATTGGTAATAAATAAATAAACACTTATAAAGTGTACAACGTAAACGACTAAGCATGTTGATAAATAAAAATGGTTTTCTTACCTGCAACCTTCAACGTGCAGGTATTAACTGCTTCACCGAGTTTATTGGTGGCTTTACACATGTAAGTTCCTGAATCTTCGGAGTAGCTGTATAGAATGTCTAGTGCGACATATCCGAAGTCGTGAGTGGTCCTATATCTGTGACCGGTTCTAATCTTTTGACCGTTGAGGAACCATTCAATCTTCAGGTCAGGGTCGTTGATGGGTTCGACTCTGCACTCAAAGTGGGCGCGGTCTCCTTCCTTCAAGTTCTCGAGGTTGGCCAGGGCGGTGAGGAACACTGGTCTCTGTCCAGGTGTCTCTTCTTCAACCGCCTTTGGTCTTTCGTACCTTTCTAGTTCTTGGATCTTCTTTAACCTCTGTTCGTCCAGTGTGTCGAGGTAAAGCCCAGATTTAGCTAAAACATTAAATTACATGGTGTCACAAAGCAGGTATTTTTATAATAAACGCAGCATTACTAAATTACTTTATAATATAGATTAGAATACTCAAAAGTCTACACACCATCAACTTTCACTGAGCCGGTGGTGACAGCTTCACCTACAGCGTTTGTAGCTTTGCACATGTAAGTGCCAGTGTCCTCGGCATATGCGTACAAAATGTCAAGGGCCACGTATCCGAAATCGTATGTGGTCTTGAAACGATGGCCTTGTTGGATCGGCCGGCCATTGCAGTGCCATTCGACCCTCATCGTGGGGTCGTTGACTGGCGTCAGCGTGGCCTCGAGGTGCACTGGTTTGCCTTCAGGTACCTCTACGTTTTTCAGAGGCTTGCCAAACTGAGGCTTCTCAGCCACAAACGCTTCGTCGTGCTGTACGCGCCTGTTTCTGGTGTCGTCTTCGAGGTACTGGATCTTTTCCAGTGCGCTCTCGTGCTGAGTATCCCTGATTATGGATTCCTTGGCTGCAAAATAAGTACAATGCTACATGATTATTTGTTTTACATATTTGTATGAATATACTTTTTTATGCGATGACTGCACTTACATTGTACATTCAACTTGATGGCCGACGTAGCTTGTCCCAAGTTATTGATGACCTTGCACGTGTATTCTCCAGAGTCTTCTCCGTACACGGTAAGGATGTCCAAGGCCGCGAAGCCGAAATCGTAGGCGGTGCGGTAGCGGTGACCGCTCTGTAGGACCTTTCCGTTGAAGTACCATTCCACGCGCATGTTGGGATCAGGGTAGGGCTCGATGCGGCACTCGTAGTGCGCGCTCTGACCCTCCAACAGCCGCGAGGGTCCGTTCAGCTGTGTAATGAAACGCGGCGCCTGGGTCACTGCGACTTCGACATCCTCTCTCCTTTGGTAGCGAGATGAGTCTTCCAGTTGCTGGATCTTCTGCAGAGCAGTCTCGTGCTGCGATTCCAGTTGCAGCGATGCCTTGGCTACAAAATAAAGTAAAATTTAATCACATAAACCCTATTCCACAATCAAATCACGCGGCTGAATCATAGAATCTAATATTCTAGTGTAATGACAATAAGGGTTTGTTGAAAAACTTACACTGTACGAATAATGTAGAAGATGTTACTGCTTCTCCCAATTCATTGATAGCGCGGCAAGTGTAGGTGCCGGAATCCTCAGGGTTAACGTATTTCATGTTGAGGGCGACATATCCGAAATCGTGCATGGTTGTCAAACGGTTTGCTGAAAAAACGAATAGTTTAGAAAGTTGTCGTATTTACATATAAATAGCATTATTTTTTGTAAGTGAATAAAACTTACAAGCTTCGATAGGTACTCCATTGCGCAGCCATTCTACTCGGAGCTTAGGATCACCAACAGGGATGAGCCTGGCTTCAAAGTGAGCTGCTTGGTTCTCAGCTACTCGGAGATCCTTCATCGGCATCGTGAACACCGGGGCCTGGGTGACCATATCATCCTGCACACCATGCCTCTGGTTCCTTGACGTATCTTCAAGTTGGTGCAACCTTGGCAGTGCTCCCTCGTGCTGCGACTCCAAGTAAATAGACTTTTTGGAATGTACAATAGCGATTCCTGAAGTGACAGCCTCACCGAGAGCGTTGATTGCCCTGCATGTGTAGGTGCCCGAGTCTTCAGGCAGGCAGGACATGATATCTAGGGCTACGAACCCGAAGTTGTTAGTTTCTGTGAATCGGGAGCCGCTCTTCAGGGGCTTGTTGTTGTGATACCATTCTACTTTCATGGTAGCGTCAGACACAGGAATTAACCTGCATTCGAAATGAGCCCTCTGTCCTTCCTTAATTTCGACGTTTTTCAACGAAGTCGTAAATATCGGCGCTTGTGTAGTAATTTCGTCGATCATGTCGGTTCTGTGATATTTAGTCCTGTCTTCCAAATGCTGGATCTGTTCCAGACCAGCTTCGTTCTGCGTGGCTCTGATAATATCCTGAGTGCTGCGGCAGGTCAGTTTGCAGCTCACCTCATCAGTGCCGACGAGGTTGACGGCCCGGCAAGTGTACACTCCGGAATCCTCAGCGATCAAGTCGATAATATCGAGGGCTACATAGCCAAAGTCATGAATTGGTCTGAATCTGTGGCCGATGGTCACAGGCTGGCCGTTCTTGAACCATTCCACTTTTAAGTTGGAGTCAGTAACTGGCTCAAGTTTGCATTCGAAGTGGACGTGCTGTCCTTCTTTGACATTCTCGATGGATTTAGGTCTCGTGACGAAACGTGGTTTGATATTAATGGATTCGTCAACAACATCGGTCTTCTTGTAACGTGAAGCGTCTTCCAAATATTGAATCTTTTCAAGTCCGGACGGGTGTTGTGATTCGAAAATCAAATCCTTTTTAGCTATTACGCGCAGCGCGCATGACGTCACAGCCTCACCAAGTTGGTTTGTGGCTTGACAAGTGTATACACCCGAGTCTTCAGGATAAACGCTCAAAAGATCGAGAGCCACGTAATCGAATTCATAAGCCGGCCTAAACCTGTGTCCCGTTTTGATAGGCCTGCCATTGCAGAACCACTCGACTCTCATATACGGATCGCCAACAGGCTGTAATCTGCACTCCAAGTGTACGTTAGTTCCTTCGACGGTTTCAATGTTATGCAAGGCCCTTGAGAACTGAGGCGCCTGCTGTACTGTAATATCTTCATGAGTTTGTCTGGTCCGACGAGCCGCGTCTTCAAGAATTTGAATTTGTTCAACGGCTTGTTCGTTTTGAGTGTCTGTGAGAATATCTGAGCGCTCAATGACGCGGACCATCGCTGACGTATGAGCGGAACCCAGATGATTGACCGCTCGGACTGTGTATTCTCCAGTATCGATAGACGTAGCGTGTATGATATCTAATGCCACGAAACCGAAGTCATAGTAAGTCCTGAACCGGGAGCCCACCGTGACGGCTCGGCCGTTGTGGAACCATTCCACACGCATTGTAGGGTCACCCATCGGCTCCAACCTGCATTCCAGATGGATGTTCTTACCCTCCGACACCGCTGGTGGGTCGGACAAGGGTTGGACGAACACAGGCTTCGATTTCGATATTTCTTCTATCTGGTACATTGGCTCTACAAACTTGGATTCCTCCATTTGTCGGGTCTTCTCGTATAATCCGCGATGGATGCTCGATGTGTCGATGCTTGACCGTGCTGAAAGATAAAAACAATGATTAGTGATTATAAGTAAACATTGTATGCAACTCATTGTTGTACCTTAAAATAAAATACATACTTTCAACAGTCATAGAAGCGCTCAGTTGCGCTTCTCCTGCGGCGTTGCGTGCCACCACAGTGTACACGCCAGTGTCTTCAGCGCGCACGCTGGAGATGTCAAGTGCGACGTATCCGAAGTCGTGGTAAGTCGCAATGCGGTTCGCGCTCTTGATCTGTTTGCCGTTGAAATACCACTCGATAGTCATAGTCAAGTCACTCTGGGGCTCTACCCTTGCTTCGAAATGAGCGCTTTGGCCCTCTACAATTTTGTTTGTGCCCTTTAGTGGTCCCAAAAATCTAGGCTTCTGAGTGATTCTTGTCTCTTCTTCAGCACGCCTCATATACCTGCTCGAATCTTCAAGGTGCTGAATCTTTTCAAGGCCTCCAGGGTGTTGTGACTCCGCAATGATGTCCTTCTTCGTAACGATCGTCAAATTTGCGTTTGTGGTCGCCTGGCCGAGCGCGTTGTACGCCCTGCATGTGTAGTGTCCTGCGTCGTGCACCGTCACTGATTTGATAGTCAAAGCGACGTATCCGAAATTAAAGAATGTAGTGATTCTAGAACTGGCTTCGACGGGGCGTCCATCCTTCAACCACTCCACTCTTAGAGTGGAATCGCCGACTGGCTCGAGACGAGCCTCGAAGTGGGCGAATCCTCCTTCTTTGATGTTAATCTGATCTTTGATCGGCGTCTTGAACTCAGGCTTCTGAGTGCTCTCAGGAACCTCCTGATAGTACTTTTGGTGTTGCTGTAGCTGATATGCTTCTAATTGCTCAGTCTTTTCGATGTATCGTCGCTGTTCTGGTATTCCCAGGTCTGCGGTAACCGTACTCCTAGCTGCCACTCTGATGGAAGCGGTACTGACGGCCTCACCAAGTTTATTTACAGCCCTCACTGTATACGAACCTGCATCTTCAGCCCGTAGGTGCATGATGTTAAGGGAGACGTAACCGAAGTTGAAGATTGACGTGATTCGCGAGCTGGCTGTGATTGGCCTACCGTCTTTGTACCATTCCACTCGCATAGTGGGGTCACTGACCGGAGTCAGTTGTGCTTCGAAATGGGCATTTCGTCCTTCTTGAAGCTCACCAAGATCTTGTAGCGGCCGGATGAATTGTGGCCTCTGAGAACTCTGTTCCTCAATAGATTCTTGGTGTTGATACCTGGAGTAGTCTTCTAATTGCTGAATGTATTGCAGACTTTCTGGGTGCTGGCTTGTCCTCTCAATGGTAGCCCGCGGGGTAACTTGAAGTATGGCTTTCGTTTCTGCCACACCCGTCGCACTGACCGCACGGCACGTGTATTCACCACTGTCTTGTATGTTCAAACTCAGCATGTCTAATGAAATGTATCCGAAACGGAATATTGACGTGAACCTAGAACCTGAAATGGACAATAAAATTGTTTTAGTTTTTATAATAGTCTGAATTATTTTTATCCTCATGTGACTAAACCACTGTATTCTAACACAAATGTAAATCGTTTGTTCACTTACTTGCTTCGATACTTTGTCCATTCTTTAACCATTCTATCTTCATTGTGTGGTCGCCGACCGGCTCTATCCTGGTTTCGAAATGTATTTTGCCACCTTCCATCTGGGAGACGCTTTTCAGTGGCACAATAAACTGCGGCGGAGGATAGACTCGGTCTTCTTCACCCGGAGGAATGTGAGGTCGTGCCCTTTCCACATGCCTAAGGTATATGATTTCCGGTCCAGGAGCAGGCCTGACAAAAATAAAACAAGCCGGTTAGGTATGTTGACTATCAAGACAATAAGATACTCAAATAAAATTGAAACGGGGTATCATTACTTACTCTGGCTCGATAATTTTAGTAGGCCTTGGTAGGTGCAGACGTTTCTGCTCGGGCGGAGGCTCTTTCGGTACTTCGACGTAGAGCCTGGCCCGAGTGGCTGTGGAACCTGCGACGTTCTGGGCTGTGCATTGATACCATGCCGCATCCGACGCCTTGGCTCGCGGAATGTCCAGCGTCGAGGCCCCACCTTCGGTATTGATTCGTAACTCTGGATTGGGTATAATAGGAACGCCGTCCTTCTGCCATGTGATGCGTGGTGTGGGCGTGCCAACCGCGCGCGCGTTCAGCGCCACGGGCTCGCCTTCGCGCACGCTCAGTGTGCTGAAGCGCTCCACGAACTTGGGGGCGACCACTTGTTCCTTCTCGATCACGTTCAGTCTACACTGGAACGAAGTTTCGCCCGTCTTGTTGCGTGCCACGCACGTCACCACACCACTGTCACCGAGAGAAACGTTAGTAATCATAAGTGCATGATTACCAGATTCGTTTACTAATATCTTATGATTAAAATCGTCTCGTATCTGTCTATCGTTAATGAACCACGTGACTTCTGGGTAAGGCCTGCCGGTAACGCGGCAATCGAATCGCGTCATCTTTCCTTCTGTGACGTCTCTGTCTTGGCAGACCTTCACAAACTGCGGAGCGAGAGCTTTTTCACTTACTTCTAATCTTGCTTCAGTCTCTATTTGTTGAGTATCCATAATGTACTGTGATTTTTGGTCCTGTACGTAGGTTTCCTGCGGAGATTCGACGGCGAGGTACGCTGACGTCACAATGCATCCATTAGGGTTTTCGGCCAGCAGCGTGTAGTGGCCGGAATCAGACTTTTGCGTATTTCTTACCCTAAGTGTTGTTTGATTGTGACTGGTGATAATTTCGTGTTTGCTCGAGTTGACGAGCCTCTGGCCGTTCTTAAACCAAGAGACTCGCGGGCGCGGGTTGCCCGACAGCTGCACTGCAAACTGCGCATCGGCACCTTCTTGCAGTTTGGAGTTCCTGGGCTTCTGCGCCACCTTCGGCGGCGAGATGGGTCCAAGAGACTTGTCGATTTCAGTGCTGATGTGAATGTCGCTCTCTCCCACGTATCTCTTCGTGATCGACTCTCTGAACGAGACTTCCCTGAGGAGTCTGTATTCGAAGGTGTCAACTTTGAAGTCTTCGATGGAAGAGTGGTCCGTACCGTTGGTGTAGGCGACCTTTTGAGTCTGCCGGGACTGCTCGTTGGTATATCCCTGCGTGCCGTATGACTTGTGTTCGACACTCTCGCTGACGTGGCGGTAGCTCTGGTGGGCCGCCTGGTGCGCCGGCGTGGGTACGCCCTCGGGCTGGATGTAAACGGAGCAGATGGCCTCGCCATACTGGTTACGTGCGGTGCAAGTGTACTCGCCCTCGTCACCGGGGCCGATTTGCTTGATGAGCAACGCCACGTCGCCAGTCTGCTCGTTGTAGCTCATGCTGTACTTGTTGCACTCGACCAGCGGCGCCTTCTTGCGCGTCCACGACACCACAGGCGTGGGGTTGCCGCGCAGCTTGCCCTCGAACTTGGCGTTGCCGCCTTGCGCGAACCTCGCATTCTTGAAGATCTGCTCGAAGATGGGCGGTGAAGGCTCACCTGGCTTGCCCGAAGTTACTGGCAGCCGATCGGATCCGGAACTTTCAACTGAAACAATGGGAAAAGGTTTTTTCAAAATTTGTTTTAATTAACGTGTTTTTATTTAAGTTTGTACAAGTTACATTAAAACTATGTTACGATGAATAATGAAGGGCATTGTTATAACGTTAGAGTTCTTAATTTTACTATCGCCAGCGTTATGTATACTTATTTTATCACATATTTTCTAAGTATAGGTAAAACACAAAAAGTTAACATAAAATTTAAAATGTTTATAAAATTAATTGATCTAGCCTTTTCCCTGTCTCTCCTTGAATATTATTTTCCTGTGCAGAATGGAAAGTCGTGTCGTCTCGTTATAACAAGACCTCAATGTATAAGAGAGTGCGTACCTGGAGAGAAACTGAATTTCTGGTTTTAGCTTACCAATTTAAGTTCTAAATTTAAACCTAAGCTATCAAACCTCGTAAACCACATTCAAATCCATACCGTGACAAACATAAAAAATCTATAAATCGAAGATACTACTACTTTATCTTAAAATATTTACAAATTGTATTTGTTTTAGTAATAGTAATGACTAAATATTTGAATAATGTATACAAACATATACCAATTCAATAATCATATATTATATCATTATTATGCAGCTGAAAACGCTAAATGTCGCCGAGCTTAGTATTCCTTAAGTACAAAATTATTCGCACAGCTTCATAACGTAAAAACACATGATACTGTAAAAAATACATAATCATTTCATATCATTTCATTTTTTTAAGGTACTTTTGGAAATTATGGGACTTATTAAAAACTTAACAACCTAGATAGCACCAACCTGCGTATAATATTTGATTGATTGATTGATTGATTGATTCGTTTTCCGAAGTCATTGCAATAATTGAACATAAGTGCATGCCCAAATTTAATAAAGACCAAATTTGTTTAATCATACTTGTATTTAAAATCATAATATCCTACATTAACTAGATACCCACTGTATTGCGCAGTTCATTCCAGTTGAAGTGCATACAGAGGTGATCTTTACAAGATTATCTGGGTCAGCAAATGCGCAGGACATCGGACATTTTAATTGGGTGTTACACAAATAATATGTGTGTTGTGCGAGCCGAAAATAGTTGTGTAATAAATAAGACATTCCTGGAAGGAGTGGGGCCGCGGCGGTCCAGCCAGCAGGCTGACTCACGCACGACTCGCCGCTATTTTAGTAACCGCCATTCGGATCTTGTTACGTGCGCCATTTTCGTGACTTTACGTGATTTATCGGTGCCCTACCATCGTTGTAAACATGCAAAACCTCCATAAAATATATTTATATTATGTGTTAAGTATAGGTTAGGTATTAATATGATATTATTTATCTATTTTTACTTTAATTTAGGATAAGATCACATTATTTATTATTATTTTATTTACACCGCCGACCTATCTCACTCCTTTATTTAACTCCATCCAAAGGTCGGCTGGAAAAGATCGCTTTCAGCGATAAGTCCGCCCATTGCAATTTAGTTTTTAAGTTGTTTTCATGTACCTACTGATTATTTTTGTTTGGTGTACAATAAAGCATTGTGCGTGTGTATTATAACTCTTGTTCAGGCGAGCGCACGCAGAATGCTTGTATCGACGCTACTGCAATGTTCCGAAGTACCTAGTATGTCAGTTGTGTAGTATGTTATGGAATTTTACAGGAACATCGTCATGTAGATTTGCAAACAATAATCCATCAACTTCAAACCATGTACACGACCGAGATATCGTCATAAAAATAAAATTTAATATTCAAAATTTAATAACGCAAAAGCATTTTGTTAAGTTTGTCGATAAATATTTTTGACAGTTTAAATATATAGTATGCTGTATGCATATAGATAGCATTACAGATAGTAAGTCGTGTTGAACATTCTGCAAGTTCCTGGGATTACTATAATAATATACCTATACAAAAGGATCAAGACGGGGCCGTCGTCTAGTCCCAGTGATCTCACTAGGTACCATCAGCCTTTCTAAGTGCAAGGATATAAAGTCCACCTTATAGCGCTAAGTGTTACTACAAACGAAAATGTTACGGGCATCAGTTGTCTAAAATAGGACGATTGTGAACGAGATAGGACAGACTGGTTTTTGCCCATGGGTTTACTCGATGGGAGTTCCAAAGATCAAACATATCCCGAAACGGGATCCATGCTTCGACATTAAAAATTAAAAGACTGTTTCATTAAAAATAATGAAACTGGAACGAATATGAATGCCGAAGATAGTTACGGTATTAAGCATCGTAACTTTTAGGGGACAATGCCTAATAGATTATGCCTAGAGCAGCAGAACTAACTAATTAACTAACTAAGGTGGCGCAGTGACCCAAAGTGCGGCTTGGCCTCCGACAATAGAAGACGCCACTTTAGTCTGTCTTGCCAACTCCTGCCATTCTTCGACCTGGAGCTCACGCAAGTCATTCTCCACTTCGTCTTTCCAGCGGTACTTGGGACGGCCGACCAGTCGTCGGCCACTCGGCCGTCCCAAATACGCTCGCTTCACAGCCCGATCTTCACCCATTCTTTCGAGGTGGCCGAGCCAGCGAAGTCTGAGTGCTTTTATTTCGCCGATGATAGTTGGCTCGGCCACTAGATCTTCAATTTCTCAAACAACATAACAATGCAAGCAGCATAACATTGGTCAAAAATTGTGTCGTGTTATGATTCTGGCAACCCTGGGCCTGTGTCCTTAATGGCCAGCCTACCGCCTGGGAACGCAGACCGGTTCGCAGCGCGCCCGCCGCCGGTACCGGTACTCAGAGTATGTCTCATGCACAACCAGATTACATGTAGTATGTTATATATTTATACTCTGGTTCAATGTGTGAAATTGTATGGTCGTGATCGTTTGCGAGAATAGTTCACATAGTCAAAGTTATTTCTTATTAGTTATTTCTAAGATACATTTTGTTCATATTTTTCAATAAGTCTCGAATGAAGATAACGATTAATATGGTTCTTTTCCCGATACGAAGAGATTTTGATTTGATTTGATTTATGATTTAAATGTTTTTATACATAATCATCACCATCATCCACAGCCTTTCACATCCCACTACTGGGTATAGCTGCTGGTGCTGGTATATGTGTATCCTTTATCATATTATGCGATTGACCTCGGCTCTGTGCCATTCATGTCCAGGTTTGAACCGCGATACATAATAATACAAGAACAAATAATATTTTTTGAAAAAAATATTGACAGCCCGCCACGTTATTAAAGTAGAAATAACATTAATAATAACATTATTTAAAATACTGCCGTGTTCTAAAACTATACAGTTGTTAGACACCATATTGTAAAAAATTTCAATACAATCCTGAAAAACTTGAAATCTTAAGGAAAAGATTTTTTTAAATAATTTAGAATTCTTATTAATAAATGTTATTTTTAAAGACAAATTTGACGTATCAAACGATAATATATCGATTCGTTGTTATAAGCTCATATTGCTATGCCTCATAATTATATATATGTACATGGTTATGCGGATCTGTATTTAAATATTAATGATCCTTGTAACATGAAATAATGCAATAAATAATTGAATATAACGATAAATATTCACTTAAATTAAAGGCCTTAAAAAATTTAAGGCCAATTCGTCTTCAGAATCGGAAGGAAAAATCACGGGCCAAGCCGCGGAATGCCAGACACCTATAAAAAGTTCTATTTTAGAGGTGATTTCAAGGTTCCCCGTTTTGTAGGTCAAGGTCACATCACCGATATACAAAATTTACTCACTGATTTACACATAAATTTAACGAGATAATTACTAAACTATTTCTAAGTAATTAATCTATTAAATCAAAACTTCTTTTATTTTACAAAATTGCTAAAATCGCACTTAAAAGACTAAAAAAGCGCACCTACTCAAAATTAAAACTATTTTCTCAATTCTAATTTCGTTTCTCGTGCACTCTTGTGGAAATTGTTATCATGGAAAACATGGTAAAATTAGGCGAAACTCATTTCCAACTTTCAATTAATTTAATGACAATTTTGTGTAGTGCCGAGATACATATGAACCGGTAACACCTGCGCTGCAGCTTATCATGTACACAAAATAACAAAATACATTCGCATGTCAGAACATCGTAAAGCAAAACTTTCGCTAACAGCAGATACGTGGCAGCTTAGTATGATATAATATGTGTATATTTTAAGCGTTAAATATGAATACGAGATTCTATAGTACAATACTGTAGTACCTATACTTTAGTCAATTTGGAGTGGTTTGAGTGGTGGAGGTGGAGTGAATTTGAATTTTCCTCAGTACTATCATTTAAGGAAATCGACCCAATCAGCTGATTTCTATGCCAAGTCAGTTTTCATTGGGGAAATTTCAAAACGTTTGTTACATTACACGTAGCTCTTGCCCGCGACTTCACCCTCAATAACGACATCAATTTTTGTGGGAAAACATGACCTTGTCGACAATTTTCCTTCTGCATAAAGGCTAAAATGTCTCTATCGACATCGTCTACTCGGCGAGAATTGGGGCCCTGGTAGAAAGAAGTCGCTCGCTGCTGGCATCTCGCCAAATTCCTCACCGCAGAGAAGTGTTCAGTTATGAAATAGCATTCCGGGCTGCTCCCCCGGCATCGCGTCTTGCAGCTGCCACATTATGCAATGAGCAAAGCGAGCAGTTGCCTCCTGTCATTTGTTTTCGACATCACTCAATAGTTCATGCCACTACTCGTATTTTGCAAGTCGGTTATACCGTTTTGGTTGTAAATATAGGCGCTAGATTTTATTGACTTCATCCGAAAGTAGAGTACAGGAGTCAAGCGAAGTCAAAATATCTGTGAAAACTTTTATTTGGCCTTCAGCTATGATTTACTGATTAAGCCGTTAGTTTTCCTTTGATATTGATAAAAGAAATCAAATCAAATTCTCTTGTTTACGTTTTGCCATCACAGACGCACTTGTGAACGTCAAATTTTTTTTTTTACTCTTAGTTGATCTATTTTTGGCCGCTATCTCGCCTGATGTGAAGCGATGATGTGGCCTAAGATGGAGCACACACGGTCTAGAGAGAGACGGCAGTTGAGCGGCTGCTCAGACCTGTCTCCCCGATGGTTCACCAAACATAATCCTGAAACACGACTAGGTCGCTTGACGGCATGGCTTTGTTCGGTGGGTGGTATTACAACCACGGCCAGAGCCAAAGCGCGTTAGCGGGTTTCATCACGATGTTTTCCTTCACCGTTTTAGAGCGAGCGTGCAAAATCTGCACTTAACTATAAGTCATTGGTGCAGGGCCGAGTCGGGATTCAAAACCAGGTGCGTCGGATTAAAAGGCGCACGAGTTCCCGCTGCGCCACTCTCGCTCTGACCACCATGACCCTACCACCGCATCGGAAAAAGAATCTATCTATCTTTCTATCTAGGTTTAGAATTTCAAGGTGATTGCGCTAGTTCTAATTTGGGACGTGTTCATTATGTTCTCTTATCTTGTTTAAATGCTTAGTTCATGTTTTATCAAAAAAATTCCAGCCATTTTTTACTTTTAGTAGGTTTTATGTGTCGGGGGGTTATTAATTATTTTTTATTGAAAATCGCTTTCGATAATATTTTATTCGCTGTTTATAATATTTTAACGTCATTTCTTGAAATTCTTCCAATTTCCAATATTTTATTTTTCCTCACTTTGTATTCGTTAATCTCACTTTATATACCCTCGATATGGTACGTACTAACGTACGTATCCGTAACCGTACCGTATATAAGTAACATTAACTGAATATCTAGTGTAAACCGCAGACAGCGACGGATTATGTGCAGTGCGTATTGATTGCGTTCGAAATAGTTCTCTCACGATATACTTACCAATGCGAAATCATAAGTGTTCAATATTTATGAACTAAGATCAAATGAACTAAATATTAAATCGTATGGAAGCAAATATACATAATATATAAATATAGTACCTATGTCTGAAACCTACCATACCCTTAACATATTTATTTTGAGACATGCGTTAAGTTAAGGGCACCATATTTATATTGGTTTAATATATACATATAGAAAGAAAGAGAGAAAGAAAAATCATTTATTCGGCACACAAACACGACAAACATAAATTAAAACTTAAATAATAAATATATGTGCCGAATGGGCTTTGCTCAGCATAAAATGCCGAGAATTTAACATTACTCGGCGCTGATTTTCAGCAGATACCCTTTTTACTATAGTTGCGTTTTGTGGCATAAAAGTATATAATCATCATCATCATCAGCCCACATCAGTCCACTGCTCGACATAGGCCTCTCCCATAGCACGCCACTGAGCCCGATCTTCGGCTTTCCTTCTCCAGTCGCTACCAGCAACCCTACGTATATCGTCGCTCCATCTAGTCGCAGGGCGTCCTACACTACGTTTGCAGATTCGCGGTCTCTACTCTAGAACACTTCTAACGGTTCTACGGCAAATATGACCAGCCCACTGCCACTTCAGCTTGCTAATCCGCTGAGCTATGTCGATAACTTTAGTTCTCTGGCGAATAAAGTATATAATACATTATATAATATACATAATTTAAGTTATTTTAGTTTATAATTAGAAATGTATTAGCTATGACATCCCTATTGTCCATTATTATACATACATATCTAAATACAATCATAGTTTTCACTGGTGGTAGGTTTCTCGTATGCGAGAGGCCGTCTGGGTGGGTACCACCGCTTTACCAGTTATTCAGCCGCCAAGCAGTAGTGCGCAAGCATTACAGTGTTCCGGTTTGAAGGGCACTGTAGCCAGCGAAAGTACTGGGCATTATGAGACTTAACAGCTAATTGTCTCAGGGTGACGAGCGCAGTGCACCGCCGCCCTTGATTTTGCAAAACAAAGTTCTGGGTAGTTCTGTTATTGTTATGGACTGACGTATTGCTTACCATCAGGCAAACGGCCAGCTCGTCTCGTCATACAGTTACTTAAATATATCGATGAAATTTATATGGGACCACCTTGAAGCTATACTGAAGTTAACGCAAATTTTTCCAAATCAGTTTGTAAATGACGGAGTTCTGAGGTAACAAACGTAAAAAAAGAAACACGAATCGAGAACCTCCTCCTTTTTTTGAAGTTGGTTAAAAGTAGCCGGTAACGGCAACCCTGATAAGCGTCTGGCCCACGCCATATGGTCAGTGGCCCTCAGCGATTCACTCCGTGCCTGTGCCTTGCCGCGCCATACAAGTCATTACAAATTTTAGCGCGAACCTCATACATGCACATTTACAAATGGCTCTACATTTATATAACGGTGTAGTTTGCACCGTTCGAACAATTAAGCGTTAGTGTTAATTCGCGAATGATTTCTATCAAAGATAAAACGCACATCTCTATGTTATTATCCATCATTACGGGCACTCAACTTTTGGAAGAAAATAGGTGTTTCCCAAAATTGCTAATAGCAGAATAGTCATATCGCAGACACCTACATTTTGCAGAATTACTAGCGTCTAGCCTATTTACTTCGTACCCTTAGTGGTTAGGTACATGTTGAATTCGACAGCCTCTGTGGTGTAGTGGTTGGGCAGGTTGGCTCAAATCTCATACACCACTGAGGTTGCGCGTTCGATTCCCGCGACGGGACAAATGTTTGGGCACGGAAAAACAAAGCGCAAGTATTTATTTCGTGTCTGGGTGTTGTGGGACCATGGTTCTCATAGTTCCTGGTTCCCTAGATACAGGGAATCCTAGTTAGAGGTCAGGATCTATGTATGTGATCGTAAGGCGTAAACAAAAAACATTTTAATAAGCCAGCTGTAGGTACTTACTTGTTTATCCATCTTTCCAAAAAAAAAGACGTGTGGCATTCGGAGACTGCCGCGGTAAAGCTATTGCATAGCATTCGGAGTGGGGGGTGTTAGGTTATTTTCGTTACGGAATTTCTGGATTCGGTCTCCACGCCCAAGGCCCGCGATAGAAGCTATGCAATAGCTTAAAATTTTTTTTTAATGTGACTTTAAAGTTAGACACGTATAATGTTTTACATTTCGATACGTCGGTGTCAGCCACGTCTACAGAGAAACCACAATATGTTTCCACGAATTAAAGATTATGTACAAAATTTTAACAATATAAGCCTGTTCTTTCATATTATGTGCGAAATAACTACTTTCTGTTTTATTGTTAATTAATTTAACATCATTTTTTATAGTTATATGTTTGGTGTATTTATTATACTATAGAAGTCTATGAAGGATTAGGACAGACAGACGTACACAATTTAACGATCTTATAAGGGTTGCTTGGTGGACTACGAAACCTTAATAAAAAGGCGACTTGTACTTAGAGATAGAACCAAATGAAATTACTAGACATATATGAGACTTAATATCTGATGTCTCGGGGTGATGAGCGCAATTCAGTGCTAAGTGTGGATCCGGGAGTCGACAGAAACACGTAATATTCGAGACTAATTCATTGTAACTGTAGGTACTCGGGTATTTATAAAGTACCAATATAAACGCTTGTATATACATGACACTAAGCAGTGGCTTTTAGGGTTCCGTACCCAGAGTGTAAAACGGGACCCTATTACTAAGACTCCGCTGTCCGTCCGTCTGTCCGCCTGTCACCAGGCTGTATCTCATGAACCGTGATAGTTAGACAATTGAAATTTTCATAAATGATGTATTTCTGTTGCCGCTATAACAACAAATACTAAAAAACAGAATAAAAAAATATTTAAGTGAGGCTCCCATACAACAGACATGATTTTTTTTGCCGTTTTTATAGATAATGGTACGGAACCCTTCGTGCGCGGGTCCGACTCGCACTTGGCCGGTTTTTATGGTTTTAAAAGTTCTGGGTGGCACTGAAATAATCAAGGGCAGGCGTGGCGCTTACCATGAGGCGAACGATTTGCTCGTCTCACCACACAGTTTTATTAAAAAAATGTTATAGCGTATCGACGCAAATCACAACTGTAGTACCTATACTATTATATATTATGTGATACTATGTAAAACGTAGTAGGTACACACCTATATAACAAATTAATAGTTGAACTATACGACGCGACGTAGTGAACCAGGTTATCAGAGCCGTATGACGGTTGGCCACCTGTCCTCGCAGTCAACAGTTTTTGTGTACATTACTTAACCGTTTTATAAGTTAAGCAATGTTCAATTACGGCGATCTTGGTATCGATCGGATAGAGCCAATAATTACAGATACTTTGAATTAATAAGAATGGGGAATTGCAGAACACGTAAAATAAATATCATAATTAATTTTTAGAAAAAACAAGTACCGACTACAAGACTAAACGAACAAAAAAAGAGTTGCTATTTTTTTTTAAAGTCAAATTCAGTTTCGTAAAAATGTATATGGCTACCTCTGAATACCTCTGAAGTTGTATGACCTACCAAACAAAAAAAAATCATCAAAAACAATTCATAATTGGGGGAGTAATCGCGTCACAAACATAAAAAAAAAATACATACCTTCTCCTTTTGAAGTCGGTTGGAAAATTATGGATTGTGAACAACAAATTGGATGAGAGCAATATTTTGAAATAAATATTTGTTTAAACTCGTAATGTCAGAATTAAGTTTAGAAACATGTGCAGGTGGAGCTACCGCTCTGATAGTGCATGCGAGTGCGGTGTCTGATTTAATGATAAATATTTATTTATGCCGAGCAGTTCAAATATAAAAAGTGAGAAGCAATAATTGACCTTCACATTAAACTTAATAACCTGTTTAGGGACTAGACATACAAAACTTTGAATTTAATTTTATAAGGCAAAATGTGAATGATCAGACGTCTGGTACACGAAGTAGGCCATCAGGCAAAGGACCTGTTCGTCTCGTCATTCAGTTACATAAAAAACAAACTAGTACAGCAGATGTTCACTCTAGATTAGGAAAGGTGAGCCAACTGCCTTTTAAACATAAAATCTAAGCACCATCTTATATGTATATGCCTATCCTATTGAATTCCGCGCCACACGCGTTATCGTAAGGAATTTGCACTCGCGATGCGTGCCTACTGCCTGACCTATGAAGCTCGTCGGACATCTTCCATAACGGTAACAGTGATGTAAGAGAATTAGTTACATAGTAGGTACTATAGTCTATGGAAGAGGCCATACGAGAGTGAGGCAGTTAAAAGTTCATTGCTTTTTATTAATTGGAAATGGTTAGTTATAAATCTAAAATTGGTTCTTCGCCAGTGTTGTAGTAGATACATCTGTATCGGGAGTCGAAACCAATATTAAATCAAGTCAGATCAAAATCGCTTTATTCATGTTTGGCATCAGATGCACTTATGAACGTCAAATTATCACAAGACTCTACCACCGTATCGGAAAAAGAACCACTACTCAGAAGATACGGCAAGAAACTGAGGGGCATTTATTTTTAGAGCTTTTGTTACAATTTTTTGTTTTTCTACAATATTATTCTTCTTATGTGCCAGATGGCTGCTTTGCAGAAGTGAAATGTTCCAAGCATTTTTGTCTTCTATGTTATTACGAACAGTATAGTATGCTTTTCTCATTAGAACAGTCTTAACGCGTAATTTGAATTTATTAATCAATGGCGAGTTTGTGTGAAAGTACTTGTTATATCGCTTAAAGCAGTAGTGCTCTAGCGTAGCTTGCCTAGCCGATCGTAAATGATCTGCAAGGTCGAACAACGTTCGCTGCGGTCACTATTTGGATAGGTGACTGTTGGTATGGTATTCAGCATCATGGCGCGTCGGCCCAGAAGACAATGGAGGACTTTGGCTTCTTCGGACGGCGTATTACTGTGACACCAAAGTTTACCACATAGATTAGAAGAAGCGCTCGTAGCATAGCTTGCCTAGTTGCTCGTAACAGATCTGCTATGTTAAGCAACGTTCGCAGCGGTCACCAATTGGATGGATGCCCTTTTGTATGGTACTTACATCTGAGCGCTAACTGTTGTTTTCTTATGACAACATCCCTTAGGCCATGTTGGAAGAAAGAGAAGCATTTTATCTACACCCACTAGAAGTATTTGCAACAGGCAGCTAGTAGACAACTACTTCAGTGAGTTTAACGAACTGAATGACTTAAGTGAGCAAGAGACTAGTTTTACGGTCTCAAAATTATTGCTCCCACAGACATCCTTGGAAAATGTCGCCTGTCTAGTGGTTAAGTACAGTTGAAATAGCTTCTCGTTCGGGGAACATCGAAATAGAGGGTAGTTGCAGCTATAATAACAGTTTTCAAACGTGATGGAGCGCTACGCTTCACCGTTAGAAACTTACAGTTGAAGGTAGGTGCTCCAATATTAATATATATACTAGCTTTTTCCTGAGACTTCGTCCGCCTGAGACCGGACGATAGAGAAAACCCATTGTCGTATTTTTCGAGCCCATTTTAGGAAGACCTCTCCAGTATATGAGAATGCATACGACAAAGAGGTCAAGCTGTATGTTCGTAGATAGTTAGAAATAAAAAAAAAAATCTCATTTCCATTTTTATAATAGTGTAGATTATATTATATAACTGAACTGTATTCCAGTGTCTACGCAAACAATTGAGCGACCAGTTTTGCGAGTCGAATGTCGAGCTATTGCACGACCGAGAAATCGAACTAACTGTCCACTAACTACCTACAAAATTAACGGACGGCACCAAAAGAGATTTTGACAAATCGACTGCTATAAATTTACGCGTTTCCTGATTATAAAAAGTAGCACTAACTCAAAAAGTTAATGACACTCTATGTACTTATACAGCAAACTTTGAGCCCGGTTATTTTTTGTTTAAGTGGTGAATAAAAACATTGTGAGGTAACCCGTGTAGTTTCGGGAACATGTGTCATTCACCAAGCCGTTCTGGCCTCGTGTGGTGAATTATGGCCCGTACTCATACACTGAGAGAAAGTATTTGCTTATAAGATGCTGGTGATAAGGAAAAACAAGAAATTGTACACAGCGATAAGGGCCAGTTGTTTATTTATTATGCTGAGTATTGTTTTACTGTGTATTTGGTGTTCAATAAAGGATTGTCGTATAGCAGAGATCACCAATTAGTTTCATTGGGGGTCCATTTTTTACAAGCTTTTATTTAACTTGCAATGTTTGTTTGTTAGATCAAATCTTGCAAGTTGAATCAGAGCCACTTCCTCATATCATACGGAGTTGAAATTTTGCATACTTGTCAAAGTCCGATGACAATGCAATATTACGGTGACAGCCAGCTGCTCTGATGCTGGAGACTGAGGTGGGCAATGGAACTCCTTGACTCCTTACTTGTGTTTGGGCTTATTTTAATCTTCTTGCGGTTCCGGTTACGAATTTATTAAAAGCTTGTGTTGAAAAATTAAATTTTCAACAAAACTCTTGATTCAAATAATATGATTGTCACTGTCCGTTTGGTAGATGATTACTAGCAACCAAGATTAAAGTAAAGAAGCCTAGTACAAGTATTGTAAAAGAGGCTTGTCCCGTTGGCCGATCATCACGACAACCTGCCCGGCGCGGGCGAAAGTAACAAGCGAGTAGGTATTTACTGTTCGCGAGATTATAAACTCGAAGATAAGAGCAGTAAAAGTGCTCCGCGCAGATGTCTCAGTTTAATTTCGAGTTCATGTTTGTCTTGCAAAGGACTTTCGAAGTTTCGAATGCTTTATGATTCGTGACTTCCGTTCAAGTCTTTTTAAGGCGAATGTCGGAGCGCGCTCAAAAGAGTTCAACGCGCGCTCAGACGTAGACGGCTGGAGTTTGAAGTACTACTGTCTATTATTTACGTGGTAATGGAATTCTGGTTCAGTGACTACTATTTTACAGACTATTGGAGACTTGGTTGATGCTGCTTGGTTCTATACTTTCGTATCATGAAAATATGTGAAATATTTAAATGAAATGAAATAAATTTATTTATCAGAATTTTGGTTACATAGCAAGCATATTGTGAACCATTTTATTTTACAATTGTTACATCTACAATTGGTCTGACCATTCAACGACGTAACGTGGCCAGATTTTTGTGCATATTACCCGCAGACGGCAGGCACATTCTGTCTTTTATCTTTAAATTTGGTTTTAATTTTGTTGTAGGTTAGGTTAGTCATTAACACTGTATACTCGTATGTTTGCAAATTATTGTGAACACATTGGATTCATTCTAATTGTATGAAACTTGGCTTTAATTATGTCATTAACTTTGATTGATAGCTTCAAGGCGGTTCCACAAAAATTTCATCGACATTCGACCTTGGACTTCAAAGATACATCAGAGTTGAAATCGGTTTTTTTTAGTAAAAATAATTATTATGTTAAAAGTTCCGGATGGCACTGCAATTGTTATAGGCAGGCGTGGCGCTGACCATAAGGCTAGCTCGCTTGCTGTACGACTAGGTCGTATCATCACTCAGTTCTATAAAAAAATATTTTAGTGCCACGGATCACACCGTTGTCGGTCGAGTCGCGACTTGCGCTTTCATTGTGAAACTCGCATCTACTATTTGTAAACATACTCGTATATGGATATCACTTACTCATACATAATGTAGAATTGATTACTGATTTCTCTCTGCGAAATACAAACAGCATAATAAGATGTAACAACGCATGCGCACTGTACTCACGCCGGCGCCGCTTTCTATAATATCGGAATCTATCGCTGCAGAACGCAATATAAAAGAAATGTGTCGTAAAATATGTAATGAAAACGACTTAATTAAAAAAGACTTAGATTTGATTTGGTTGATATGCTTTTTACACACATCCGCTGCTGTGGATACGTGTTTTTAATCGATCTCTGCTCTACAGGGTGATGCTATAAGTATACATGTTTCCGGAACTCCGGAGCAGTTCAAAATATAAAACGGATACTATATTAGGCGAAAACATTATAAAGAAACAAAAGCGAAGGCATTATCGCGAAAATCACCTACATAGTTTCAAATCTTTTTTAACCTATTTAATCCCACTGCTTAGCAAAGGTCTCCCCCATCTCCCTCCAAGGTTCCGTGATTCTTTTTTTTTATTTGGAGAAAAACTGACACAAGTAAAAAAGTTGTTTTGCTATCTTAATGCATTATTGTTATGCCTAACAGATATTTTAAGTATATGAAATATTATATAATTAATTTGTTTTATCTGCAGCTGAATCCGGAAAAAGTCAAAGTTAGCTGTCTAGTTGGAAATATTACTCTAATTGGGCGATCACTGTTGCACGTTTTCAATCGACTTCAAAAAAAGGAGGTTCTCAATTCAATTGTTAGTATTTCTAATTTAAATGTAGAATCTGTATTTAATTGATTTTCAGAGGTCTATTGGCTTACACATTTAAACATTACTACAAATTAGCTTGTTACTTTTTTCTTCTCCCCACTTGTGGGATTTGGCTTTGCACGTCTTGTGCATCTGCCAAAGTCAAGTTTCGTTCGATGGAGATCGGTATGAGATTGAGGTTTATTAGGGTGCTTTGTAATTACGTAATATAAAGGTAGGGAAACATTTTCGCGAGTAAAAGTTAAATAAGTAACAAGTATATTCTACTTGTTACTTAACTTTTTGTGTAGCGTAAAAATGCTTTCTGAAAAAAATTACCCTTATGGAGAATTAAGCGTTTTACTTTTTACACCAATAGAAATTAAAGACTTACCGTTCAGTGCGCTATGTAATCTAGTATAGATGTAGATATATATATTTGTTTATTATTTAATTATATTCTATAGTTCCGGAAAAAGCAACATTTATCGCTTCCACCCTGTATATCAAATATTTATTATAAGCTGTACTTTTTTAGTGCGTATTTAGGACAAGTACACATTTAAAAAAACCGACTTCTATGTATCTTCGAAGTCCAAGGTCAATTATCGATGAAATTTATAAGGGACCACTTCGTAGCTATACTGAACCCAACACAAAAAGAATTTTCTAAATCGGTTCATAAGTGAGGGAGGTTTTCTTTTACTGGTTATAGGCTTCCGTTTGACCACTATGTCACCTGATGGTAAGCGACTATGTGGTCTAAGGTGTAACACGCTTACCTAGAAGATACCTGTTCACTCTTGATTTGAAGACTCCCAGGTTGTAGTTGATTACAAACATAAATAAATACAATCGAACAGAGAACCTCCTCCTTTTGAAGTCGGTTGAAAATCGGAATAAGCACTTTAATTCAGGAGTTCCTCACCATGCTCCATGTCTGGTACCGAGGTGTGTTTAAAGTTAATAACTTGCAAATGATATGCAGCGGATAGATTAAGTGGTTATAGTTTTTACTTGTCGTAGATCGCTTGCGCCTGGACCGAGACGGGGTACAGTTACCGGAGTTACGTTAGAATGAGAACCGCTCGCGGCCGCGTCCCGGCTCCGCTGAGCGTGCAAGCGTGCAACCCGAGCCAGATGCGCATGCGCATCTCGCACTGTGCCGGCCGCAGCGGCCTCGTTGCGCGCACGCATACCGCACGCAGCGTGCCGCACCTATCTCTCTTTCTATCTACTGCGGACGCAAGATAAAATATTGGTTCCTTTTTGGTTACTTGGCTAAACCTTCGATTACAACATTCCTGGTCGTTTTAAAATGGTTCAAATATCCATAATTTTTCAATCATCTAAAGAAACGTTGCAAATCCTATATCCTAAAATAAACTTAGGTATTCATATTGGGCAACAAAAAAGTCATAAACCACCTAGATCGTCCACCAAGTTCTTTCAGGTGAGACAGCGGTCAAATGTTTGCCTATCAGGTAATAAAATAAATAAAAATAAACACTAAAAATAAAACTTCAATGTATCTTCGAAGTCCAGGGCCAAATATTTATGAAATTTATATGGGACCACTTCGCAGCTATACTGAACCCAACGCAAATAGAATTTTCCAAATCGGTTCATGAATGACGGAATTCTGAGGTAACAAACAAAAAAAAACAATCGAATAAAAAACCTTCTCCTTTTGAAGTCGGTTAAAAAATATAGTTTGTTTTTTGATTATGTACATAGTTATTAATAACTTAAGAGTTGTAATAAGTAAATAGTCGCAACTTGGCTCAAGTTTCGTTTATAGGGCGAGCGCTCGAGATGGTTTCTTAAGTGAGTTCATGTTGAGCTAAACTCAGACGACGCGGGTGGTGCGTGTCTCTGCGATGTACTTCTAATCAAACCGAGTGAGCAGAAAGTGTGAAGTTTAATTATGTAGGTACTTACATATTAAATATACCGGCCGGCGCGGCGCGGCTTGTAGGTACTTACCTACTTCACTTACTTTTGCATACATTTCGCGCGGTTTATTCTAGCCGGGTATAAACGGACAGTGTTTAATTCAATTCTTTTTGGATGTTATGAATGTAGAATTCTACATAAATGGAATAATTTTTACTTTATATTAATCATTTCTAAGAAAAGCAAAGCTTCCAATTTCTACAAGTGCACAGGAAAATGTCGCGCATAGTCGATATATAGCCCAGAGGGTAGAAGGATGCCGTTGTAACTCGGTTATAAGAGGTTACTTTTTTTAAGGAACAGAGTGATGAGACCGGCTGGTGGTTCGCCTGATGGTAAGCGCCACGCCTGCCTATAACATTTGCAGTGCCACCCAGAACTTTTAATACTATCAAAAGTACTGCGTAGCGCTGCATTGCGCTCATCACCCCGAGACATCAGATGCCCAGGTTTCATTAAGTCATATGCCCAGTAATTTCACTGGCTACTATGATCAAACCGGAACACAGTAATGCTTGCGCACTACTGTTTGGCGGCAGAATAACTGGCACAGCTGTGGTACCTATCCAGACGGCCTGCCGCATACGAGAGACCTGTCACTTTCCGAAAAACTTCGTAATTGAGTTCATACGAAAGTGTAGTGTAAAGTATAGTTTATTTGCTTTCGTTCCGCAGTTAATTAGCGAGTCGATTGCAAGAATATCACCGGGTGGCGCCCATTCATCCGTCGCACACGTCGCTGGTAAAAAGCGAATGTGAATCGTAAACGACAGCCGCATCACCGCATGTAACCTATAGTTTCTAGTGTAACTATAGCAGCAAGAGTGAAAACGGTGGATATCGTGAAAAACGACTAATGACGCCATTATTCTACGTTCTCAATACACGAGATAGAAAACTTATAATTAAGGTGACGACGAGAAAAAGTTGCTCGATGCCCTGTCTCCACTTAGGGTGCCCATTACTACCTGTTTTATATATAGGAATTCGTAGTATTTTTGCCGACTATAATTTATTTTATTAACTGAGTAAATGTATACTGAGCACGCCTATAAATTTTATATTTTCGCCTACAAAATAAACTGAAAAAGTTTGGTGGCCTGGACGAAATCAGGCTCAGCAATCAGGCTCTTCTAAAAAATATATTTATATTTTCTGATGCACTAAATATACAATCTATCTATTTATTAGATCCTAAAAATAAAATGTAACTTTTGATATATGAGGTAGTCATGTTCGTAATCATACAAGGTGAGATATAAACGAGGGTCATTAGTTTACGGTCCCCATAATTATGTATGTAGGTACCAAAATGCCTTAGGGTCCTCTACCACTATTATATAAGTATTCTGTGCCTCTGCCTTCCATTAAATGATGGTCATTATGTCTGAGATGCCCTATGATTTATAAAACTGAGTAATCTAGTTAAGCATTACTATTATTTAACTTTTATGTCTGTCGGTGCATGTTCTAATTGGTTTCAAAGAATTAACAAATTAAGCTATTTAACAATTTTTACTTTTGCTATTTACCGCCATACATATTATATTATTGTAACAACAACATACATAATATTGAACGGGATTACACTACATACTTCCATTGCGTTTCAACTACGGATCGTTTAGTTTAGACAATATTTTTTGATTGTTACCTCATGTATGCCACGTTCGTGGCTTTGATACGCATGTGTTTACGGTATTTTAATTACGCGTCCAGAAAAAGCGGCGACGTTAAATATTGAATTAGCGATACCAGCTGTGGCTGAGTCACATTATCAAACGCGGTAACTGTTTCACACCCGTTTGAACAACTGCAAGAGAGCTGCTACGGTCGCCTGTATACCTAAAACGTTACCGCCAATCTTTATAATTACTAAAAGTGATTTGGCGCTACGTACTATGGTTTGATTAATCTCTTCTGTGTTGTTAGATATAATTGCAACTACTTTGTATGCCTCATTAAATAATTGTGTCATGTTTACTTATGAATAATGATGTTGTTTACGATTTTAACTTCTTGATAATATTTGTGTTGTCGTTCTTAAGCCTAGACCCTATTCTTTTAAGTGGTTTCTGGAATGGGTCCTAAGATCCTATTTTTTTATTTAGATATATTGGATAAGTAAGGGGCGTTCGAACATGTTTAAGATTTGATGTGTGTTAAACATTTTAGATAGCATTTAAACTTGTTCAAGAACGTCGTGCAAGCCGGCCTTTGTCATTAGCCTATCTCCTCGGGTGCTGCTCAACGTTCACGATTGATCGATCAGCTTCACGGCGTCTATTTACAAGCGTTCGTTCACTAACGAACGTGCGCATCTCTATGCGCATATTTCACCAGTCAACATTTGACAGCATCAGCGCTAGATCCAATTTAGATAGTGTGTCGAGCGTGGAGCCGCTGCGAGCGTGATGCATTCCTGCAGATGTTTTCTCTGAGCCGATCCAATGTTGTGATATTTGCTTTTTGTCCCGGTTCGCAATTAGCGCAGAGCCGCGCACCGCCTGCGCCGGCGCCGCACGCGACGTGCCATTCACTCTGCGCCCCCGCCCGAAAGACTCCCTCTTATTTATCATCAAGTTTCATCTGTCCGAAAATATCTTTTCAGTCTGTTTTAAAACAGCGTAAAATGTTACATGTCGTATCTAAACGGAGACGTTTGAGTGTCGTCACCTCAAAGGCATTTAGTTTACTCATTAGCATTTGTCCCACTTTCATCAGTCTTAAGCTCTATAAATTAAGTAAAAATTAATCCTCTTATGGTAACCTATTTGTTCAGGTCCCTTATAAGGGATATGAGCGTGCCTTATACGTAAACAAGTCGTCATGCGTTCGCCGCGCAGCCTTCTGTGAGAGGAGGGGTGGGGGTGGAGGCGCAACGCCGCAGCCTCAGGTGGCAGGCGGTGAGGTCGCGGCCTCCTCGCCCCAGTGTTTATGTATGTGTCCTACAGGAGTACAGGACTTTCGCCAGCGGAGGGAGGGAGCGGAGCGGGATCGGCGGACGACGTGACGGCCGGAGCGCGAGTGGCTAAGGTTTCTTCCTGGTGCGTAACTTTATTTGTGCATAGCGCTTTCCCGGCGGCGAGATAGCGCGGCTATTCTAGGCGCGCGCGTGGGCGCAGCCGCCCGCCTGCCCGCGCCGCCGCTCCCGGCGCACACAACACTATGGCGGATAAATTTCAGGGCGCTCAAATTATACAATTCGCATCGGCAGCAGTGATCCAGGTTTAGGAAGAAGCGAGGATGTGCATGATATTATATTATAGTGAGATCGGTAAGAGTCGGTAACGGCGAGGTCGGTACTCACTCTGCTGCTGCGAGAACATCTGCCGCGAGAAGTGGTGCTCGGTGCGCTGCACGCGCTCCTGGCGCTGCTCCTGCAGCTGCACCTGCTGCACTTGCTGCACTTGCGAGGTCTGCTGCGAGGTCTGCTGCTGCGAGGTCTGCTCGCGCCGCTCGGAGCGGTGCTCCGACCACCGAGACTGCTTCTCCATCTCGCACAACCACTAATTAACTCTCACTCGACGCTACTGGTCCTTATCGTACTACTGTCGTCGCCGAGGCGCTCGCTCGATAAATAACTACGCCACTGCGAAAAACTTATACTAGTGCACGGGTTCATTTAGCAGAAGTTAAGTCATTATAACCCAAGTCCAACAACCAAGACGTCGGTCGATTGCGAATAGTCAGCGGATAGTGCCTGACGGCGGCGCGTGGAGGCGCGGGCGCGGTCGCGGCGCGGCGGGGGGCGACCGAAATACGCGGGTTATTTCGAGCGCGCACTCTGGCGCACGCGCCCCGCCCCGCGCCCCGCTGCGCCCCGCCCCGCCCCGCGCCCCCGCAACCAGCCCTCCCCCCGCGAATTTTGCATGCCTCGATGCCTTCTGGACCATCACTTACACTTAATGCATTAGCCATGGTATTCATCTTGACAATTAACTAGCGTGAATAATATCTGTTCCAGAGCAGGTACTTTAAGTAGTTTTTAATTAAATTAACAAGGCTGGTCGAACAAAACAATAGACATCAACAAACGCATCTTGTCAACAAATCGCATCTTTCAGTGATTAATGCATAATAAACATTTCTGGTTGTCTGAAAGAGCTGCCATTGGAACACTTGCAAAACTTTTATTTCGGTGCCATTTGTTTTCGAATCATATTTTCGACCTACAAGTAAATTAATAATAATTTTCTAATATATTTTCTTTTAATTCTGTGTACCGTTTTTTGTTATTCTATACAGTAGATTTTTTAAATAGAACCTGGCCCCTTACTAGGTTTCTCTGTATTTAAGTAACCAGTAACTACTACGACCATTGTCCAACTACACCCGGTCACGATACAAACGATTGCGCTTTTTGTTTCGGTCCACGAACATTTGTCCCGTCGCGGGAATCGAACCCAACCAAGATATCTCATTGGTGTATGAGATTAGAGCCAACCTCCAAGTCAAAATTGACTAGTTTTGTAAGAATTTGTTAAAAAGTTTTTTTGTCTAAGTATGTACATATTTTGTTTCTTTTTTATTTTAAAGTTGTAATAGAGTTGTAGTAGATTAGTAATTATATATTAGATATATTTTAATATCATGTGTAAGCCCTTAGTATATCTATTATTAAATTGTAAATCCGTAATTGGTTTTAAGCATTATGTTACATAACACGTCTAATTATAATTTCCATCACTGCAGTCCGTTTGTTTCGTTATTCCTCTCCATCCAAAGGTTGTCTGGGAGATATCACTTTAAGCGATAAGACCGCCCATTGTAAACATTTAACTGGTACTTAATTTCTTTGTATAAGGTGATTAATAAAGTGTTTATGTACTATCTATCTATTAATTATGAAGTTTTCGTGTTAAAGAACTTTATTTCTTAACAAGAAATTACATTTCACTTACATGAGAAAAAAGGCTTCTTCACCTCTTTTGGCAATTTGTTGAAATTTGTACTCCAGCTAAACTTATGGTTCTCGTACCATGAGTGGGTCACACTCTTGCACGTACGATGTGGTATTTTCTACGACTGCTGCGGCTATGTAGGAACGTCATGTATTTTAATAAATGAATTTTCGGTATGAATTATAAATAAATAAATAACGCCCAACGATCACATACATAGATCCTGGCCCCTAACTAGGATTCCCTGTATCTAGGGAACCAGAATCTATAAGGACCGTGGTCCCACAACGCCCAGACACGAAACAAATACTAGCGCTTTTTTTTCTGCACAAACATTTTTCGCGTCGCGGGATCGAACCCGCAACCTCGGTGTAGATTTGAGCCAACCTGCCCAACCACTACACCACAGAGGCTGTCTAAATTAATAACATAATAATATAATTGACGTATTAAGAAGTTTTCTTATGAGTATATGTGCAGTATGCGTGCAGTAGTTATATAATTATCGAAAAAAATGCCCCTCAGTTTCTTGCCGTATCTTCTGAGTAGTGAGTCTTTTTCCGATACGGTGGTAGAGTCATTGTGATAATTTGGCGTTCATAAGTGCGTCGGTGATGCCAAAAATTAATAAAGAGATTTTATATTTTTATATTAAGAGATTAGGTGTAAAATAAATCATAATGAAATACTATTGTAATAAGTTTGTTTTGTGCAATCTGTAGGTGACGAGGGCGGGTGGGGGGCTTAGGCATTGTACTATATTACGGTTTTTAATAACTTAATTTATCTCTTAAGAATAAAAATTATGCACTTACAGAGAAAATACAACATGTAACTTATTAATAACTTAAGTATACAAGATCGAGTGCCGTTAAGCGTAGCTTGTGCACGAATTAGATCCATGTTTTGTTAAATTAGGTAATTAAAACAATAATTCTGTACTTCTAAAAAATAAACAAAAAAATTGGTACATAAAAAGAAATTTCGCGCATCAGAAGAGCAGGTATGGATACAACACGTAGGTAGGTATATTACGCAGAGAACCCAATACCTAGTATGAGTTTTGTGTTGTATCAGTTGTATATAGGTAGGTATGGTTAATCTAACACTTTTGTTAAAGGGCTGGTGTTAGAGTTTAAAATGTATTTGTAAAAAAACAAGAGCCTAGTTCGTAAACAATTGTACGGCAGTCAATCTTTACCTTTGGCTGGCTTTTCTTGTAAGAAAATGTCTTACAGAATTTTTTCTTATATTTTATATTTATATTACAGAAGCGAGTGTGGCTCAGTGGGAGCTCGTGGGACTTTTGTGCGACGCACCCGATTTCGAATCCCATTGGCCCCGCACCACTAACTTTCTTAAGTTATGTGCGGATTTAACGCTCACTCTAGAAACGGTGAAGGAAAACATCGTGAGGAAACCGGCATGTCCAAGAATTTTTCACAAAAATTTAAGGACATGTGACATCCACCAACCCGCACTAGGCCAGCGTGGTGGATTATGGCCCATTATCTCTCTATGAGAGAAGGCCCGTGTCCCAGCAGTGGGAACGTGATGGGCTGATGATGATTGATTGATTGATATTACAGAAAAAAGAAATAGTGCATTAAAATAATCCTTCGTAAATACTCCAGTAGGCAAAGAAACTTGCCCACGGGTGGGATATAACATAACATCTTCCAAACAGAAACACACAGGACTGTTTTTGCCAGGCGACAATTCTACGTAACCAGTGCGAAAATATACCTACAATACAGTGCAATAAATAAGCGCTTGAATATCTTCCCCCTTAACCGTTTAGAAATTAAAAATAAAGTAAGAAACTGGATTGGTAAGTTAAATTATACACAAACAGAGGAAATCTTAAATGGAAAATCGAGTTATTACATATCCAAATATCCAGCAAAATACTCATGCATAATTAAATCACTCACTTACCTACCACTTACCTATGTTACATAAGGCTTTAGATTTAAATTAAAAAAAAAAAACAAATTAATCTGCATTACAATAACATTATTTTTATATTTATTTTATTTTATTTTATTCGGGAAACTAACAGCTAGTTACAAAACATTGGTAATTTAACTAAATTCTTATGGCTAATTAAAAGTTTCCACTTATAGGTAACTAAGTATACGGGTACATAGTTGACGGGTGCGTACAGAGTTGGTGAAAAGTAAAAATAAAACGTTAACAATCAACAAAAAAACAAAAATGAATTTTCGATGTCATATAAATTTAGGAATTAAAGAGTCAATCGTTCAAAAGTCGTTTCAGTTTAAACGCCGAATCTATTTCTTCAGCCATAGTATTGTAACACCTGCCTGCTCTAATGAAATAACTATTCTGCCTGTAATTAGATTTTACTAAGGGAATGTGAATGAGGTTGGGTTTTCTAAGCGAAGCCGCGGAGGTATTAAGCCCTGTTTGTTTGAGCAGTTTGAGACAATCGATCGTACCATTCGCTATATCGCTATATTAATTATATGTAGTTACAATGAACTCAAGTAAATCCAAGTAAGAACTTACGGTTTCGAGACAATGTAATCATTGAATTGAATCGAGTGACATAATAATTTTGTAATTGTAAATGTGGCCGTATTGTATTATATTCGATGATTTAATCATGTATACGTAGACCTAGCAGAAACAGAAATTAAATTAAAATATTAGCTTTATCTATTCTTATTATATTATTAAGCATTAACGAATGCTAAGCGAAAAACTCAAACAAGGTTTTTCGGGAAGAAAAAATTCGACCACCGGCTGGGAAAAACTTTATTTGAGTTATTAGCGTTATCTAATTTAACTAAACTAATCTAATCTAATTTCTGATATTTACTTGAAGATGGCCGCAGGCCAGCACTAGAATTCCACAAGTCACAAATTGTACACGCGCGATTTCCACTGGCTGTAGCAATGCCAGAGGAAGGACTGCCACTGCTGACACTGTGCTACGTATTTGAGGGTTCAGACCTTCCACATCAGGTCAAACGAGGATCTGCTGCGAGCTAGGCGTGCTCTGCAGTTCATTTGTGGGGCGAGTTTGCCGTGGGCTAACCAGCGAACGGTAAACAACAATCAACTACCCACACTGGTAAAATGAATATTAGACTACAACTTTTTACAAATCACCCTCCAAAACTGTCGATAATTTGTACGTTCGAATTATATAATAGATAATTTGAATTAAGAATGCAAATAAGTAAAAAAAAATAATTACGCGGCTACAACAATGTATCTTCGAAGTCGGTATGTATCGATGAAATTTATATATATATGGGACCACCTCGTAGCTATAGAAAGAAAGAAATATCATTTAGCCGGCACACAAAAATGACAAATAAAAAAAACTTAAATTATATATATATGCGCCGAATGGGCTCAACTCAGCATAAAATGCCGAGATTTTTAAACAACTCGGCGCTGATTTTCAGCTGATACCCGCTATTCCGTTATTCAGGTATACTGAACTGAACGCAAAAAGAATTTTTGAAATCGGTCAACAATTGGCGGAGAAATCGGTGAACATACATTAAAAAATATATATACAGTGGAACATAGAACCGCCTCCTTGTTTGAAGTCGGTAAAAATGAATAAAGAGATTTTGAATGATACACGACATCCAAAAAAATGCTCTCTCTCTCTCTCTGGTCAGCTTGAGCCGACTAAAACCACAGAATACTAAGGGACAGAAGAATCACTCCGCAAAGAAATTTTAACAAATAGCGACTCTTGCTATGACGCAATAAAATTCAATTCAGCTCGCGTAGCGCTGCATACCTAGCAGTCATATTAACCTACAGAGCGCCTTTCTTTCTATCGCATAGCTCTTATCTCTTCTGACGCGGCACGTGTAACGACGCGCGACCCGCCGTCGGTGTCCGGCTATGTACTTGTAGCTTCGTACCTACAGTGCGGAGTGCGCTAGGCCTGCTAAAACGTATCAAAATTGCGTGGATGTGCGTGCCTTCCACGGCTTTGTTTCTAGCGTGGCGGTCATAACTATAACTTGATATCAGCGGAACGAGTCATTCGACATAAAAGCCGAAGATCATAACAGAATGGTTTAAATTATAACAACCACTACAAATCATCATCATCATCCTCAGCCCATCACGTTCCCACTGCTGGGACACGGGCCTTCTCTCATAGAGAGAGTATGGGACATAATCCACCACGCTGGCCCAGTGCGGGATGTCACATGTCCTTGAATTTTTGATAAATTCTTGGATATGCCGGTTTCCTCAAGATTTTCCTTCGCCGTTTTTAGAGCTAGCGTTAAATCCCCATATAACGAAAGTCAGTGGGGCGGGGCCAGCGGGATTCGAACTCGGGTGTGGATCGAAAGTAACACGTTCTCCCACTGAGCCACTCACGCTCTCATTCAAAAATTTGCTAAAATGAGGTCACTCCGAGGTCTCTCTACTCCACGGCTTTGCTTCTAGCGTGGCGCTCATAACTAAAACTTGATATCAGCAGAACGAGCCATTCGACATAAAAGCCGAAGATCATAACAGAATGGTTTAAATTATAACAACCATTACAAATGTCCGACATAAAACCCAATGTGTAATTATGTTCGCTTGACATCTCGCAGCCATGTGCGACTGTTCACATCGCAGCACTTGCCAACAGCTGAACTCGCTGTTTTTGTGTCTTGACATTCAATTGCTCGACTAATAGATTGCTTTTATTATGAAAATGGTTGAAAGTACGTACTCTTCTCAGTAACAAACAACGTTTCACATTAATCTTCATATCATAAGATAAACAATTTCGTATTAAGCGTCCAGGAGAAATATTTTCGAGTATTTTTTATGTAACTGAATGACGAGGCGAGCTGGTCGTTTGCCTGATGGTAAGCAATACCCCAGCCAATAACAATAACAGCACCACCCAGAACTTCGTTTTGCAAAATCCGCGCGGCGCTGTACTGCGCTCGTCACCCTGACACAATTAGCTGTTGAGTCTCATAATGCCCAGTAATTTCGCTGGCTACAATGCTCTTCAAACCGAAACATAGTAATGCTGCAATGCACTAGTTTTTAATAGAAATTAAAATTAAATACGCCCATCGATCACATACATAGATCCTGACTCCTAACTAGGGTTCCCTGTATCTAGGGAACTAGGAACTACGGGAACCATGGTCCTACAACACCCAGACACGAAACAAATGCTAATGCATAATTTTTTTCTTTTGCACAAACATTTGTCCCGCCGCGGGAATCGAACCACCTCAGTGGTATATGAGATTTGAGCCGACCTGCTTAACCACTACACCACAGGAAGAGTTCTGACTACAAGTCCGACGCAAGCAAATTTTAGCATGCTAGTATCAAATTTAAGAGACTGCGAATGCGACTTTCGATCCGACGCACCCGAGTTCGAATCCCGCTAGCCCCGCACCACTGATTTTCTTAACTTATGTGCGGATTGAACACTCGCTCTAAAAACGTTGAAGGAAAACATCGTGAGGAAACCGGCATGTCCAAGAATTTATCACAAAAGTTCAAGGACATGTGAAGTCCACCAACCCACACGGGGCAGCGTGGAGGACTTCCCTCTTTCTACGAGAGAAGGCCCGAGTCCCAGCAGTAGGAACGTAATGGGCTGATGATGATGATGATGATCAAATTTAAAAGCTAAATAGGTTTTATTGCTTACTACTAAATCTTCTATACATAGTACTTAGGCAGGCACTACAATAATTGTATTTTTTGTAAGCTTTGAATCCATAGCATATTTTAAGTAGGTAGATAGATAGATAGATAGATAGATAGATAAACACTTTATTGTTAAAAAAAAAACCTTAAATATAGGTACATGAAAAACAAGTAAATTTCACAGTAATCAGCATAACAATAGGCGGTCTTATCGCTCAAAGCGATCTCTTCCAGACAACCTTTGAACAGAGAGGACTAACATAATTTGGAAGGACGGTGGTTTTTTGAAAGAAATGCAAATTAAATTAGAAATATATGTATTAATAGCTATAATATACATATATATTTATATATATATTCAAACGACTGCATTATGTATATATAAAACATAACCAAAAGGAAACATTAATAGCAGAAAGAGGAGAAAAAGAACATAATAATACAGAATATTAAGCGAGGTAATAAGTTTTGACGCGATCTTTGAAAGTAGCCAAGGTAGGTAGAACGTCTTTCTTTTTTATGTACCTACTTGCTGTGTTTATGTAGGTATATATATATGTTAAATTATAAGCCGAAAGCCACCGTCCAACTATTTTAGCTCTATTCTTGTCCTTGAATGGCTGTCTAGAATCGATAGAGATCAATTTTACACGATAAGACCGCCTATAATGACACATATTTTTAGTTTATAATTTTAGGTGATAATCTACCTTTGTTTTACTGTACTGTGGTGTCATAATAAAGTGTTTAATCTAATCTAAGTTTAGACAATATTTACAACCGCGCGGACTAACGAACTAAATCCGTCCAGAACATACGACTATGACACACTGCACTAATATAAATGGTGTTCTTTTTTAGTGCTCTAAGTCGCACTCCGCCAGTGATGCAGCAGTGTAAATAAGCCGAGTGCGTCATCACGAGAAATGTTCGTTCTAATTGATTCACCAGCGTGTCACATAACATTGTCACGATTCAATGCTAGGGACTCACTCCATTGTCGTAGCAATGCGAAGCTATTCCAGCTTTTCTTTTGTACCGGGATCTTGAGAACTTTTGACTGATATCAAACTATAAAATATATTTTTTAACAAAAAAATACCGACTCCGTTTCTGATGTAATTTCGAAGTCCAAGGTCGAATATCGATGAAATTTATATGGGACCACCTTGAAGCTATACTGAACCCAAAATCAGTTTATAAATAACGGAGTAATCGCGTTACCAACATACAAAAAAACGTAGTCAAATTGAGAACCCCCTTTTCTGAAGTCGGTTAAGTATATGTAAGAACCTGAGGATTTGAAACTTGCTCCACGTTCCATGTACCTAATATATCGTCAAAACTCTTTGTTCTTATTACTATTCGGTATTCTGTGATTGTAGTATTTAGAGCTTTAAACTAAATCATAAAGTCTGAAATTTTCAAAATTTTCGAGTAGTATGGCGTCAAACAAAAATCTATTTAAAAAGACATTCCACGAATCCTAGTCAGTAAGAATCCTAATCCTATCCTCCTATTTAAAAATTAAGTATGAATGTATCATGCATAGCCAGCATGATACATTCATACTTAATTTTTAAATAACTATTATTTTGTAAGCTTTGTTATTTATAATAGTTTATATTAGCCGTGAAGGCTTTTAAATGGCTTTCTGTTAACTGTTTCTGCTTTTTACTTTGTTATGTGCTGGGAGCCCCCATATAAAATAATAAATAAATAAAATAAAATATACCTACCTACCTTATATCAATGAATCAAAACCTCGTAAAATGTTAATTTCCAATCTCAAAAGCCGGAAATTACAGGTTGTATTTATTGTAAACTCTGATCTCGTATTTTAATCGCAGCTGACGATGTGTTTTTATAGTAAAAGAGCTCATCATCATGGTGAAAAGTCACAAAGTATCTGTAATTCTACTAACGCTTAAACCACAGATAAAATGTCAATATTCATAAAAAAAAACTAATTTTGCTGGGAAACCGTTGTTTAATTAAGTACTGTATGGCCTAGGATATCTGTCGGAGAGGAAGCCCTTGACGTAAGTCTGATTGCTTTGAACTGATGGTGATGTTGATGGACCGATCGAGGACATCGGTGCAAGAAATCATCAAGGTGAACTCGTCGCAGTGTCGCTGGATTGCACGGCGTTGCGTGTAGTCGCGGAGGCGCGCGGCGCGGCGTCATGCGCTGACGCACGTTCGCGCGCTATTCCTGGCGAGTGCAGGGAGGCATGCCCCGCGCCCGTCCTCGCCCTCCGGGGACTCATGCAATGACATGGTTCTCATCTAAATCGTTACAAAAAACAACAGTGGTAGATCGCTCACCGCGACCACAAAACCTATCTGTTTTGTGCAGCGACCCTCTGAGTTCGCGCCGAACACTTAGCTCCAATAGCTTCTTGACTAGATATCTGATACGGGGCTCGGACATACTTCGATATAAAGAGGCGGGGTTCATATCTAGAACTTAGAATTGCAAATTGCAGTACTGCACTACGCTCGTCATTCTGTCACAACAGCTCCTCATCCCCGAGAGATTTTACTCCTCAAAAATGCCCAGTATTTTCGCTGACGACGCCGATGTCGCCATTTTTTTATGGTACTGAATGATCAGGCGAGCAGGTTGTTCGCCTTATGGTAAGCGCTACGCCTGCCCATAACAATTGCAGTGCCACCCATAATATTTAAAAGCATAATAAGTAATGCGTAGCGCTGCATTGCGCTCATCACTCCGAGACATCAGATATTAAGTCTCATATGCCCAGTAATTTCGCTAGCTACAATGTCCTTCAAACCAGAACACAGTAATGCTTACGCACTACTGCTTGGCGGCAAAGTAACTGGCAAAGCTGTGGTACCTACCCAGACGGCCTCCCGCATACGAGAGACCTACCACGAGTAAAATACAGAGACTGCGATTTTACAATATTTTATTGCAGAATACCAGGGTGGTACTGTCTCTTCAACATTCTCCTAACTAATAAAATATTGGAACACTCGCGTTATCTATAGGTCTGTAAAACGATCCTATTGCTTCGGTTCTAAAATCTTTTTTTTAGTTTTAACGGTGGTGTCATTCAATTAGTCTGCGTACTTCTAGTAATTAATGACAGTAATTTTCGCAATGCATTTGGCACCGACAGTCAGCGGGTCAATGAATGGGAAAGCGTCCTTGCGTTCGGCATTCTTTGGCTGTGCGTACGGACAATATTTTTTTTTATAATTGCTATTACAAAGCTATACAAGAAATACTTGAAAGTTGGGCCTAGGATTCATCTTTGTATATTGTTATCTATCACAATATACAAAGATGAATCTGGTGTCTCGGCGCCAGAGCAACATTTTTTTAACTGTCTATATGTACCTAATCTTAAAACTTACGTGTAACGCACACGACTCCGCTATTTAAACCGAACCAAACCAAACAAGAAGAAATATCTTTACCTAGGTAGGATAAAGAACACACGTACTAAGAAAAAATGTAAGCTTCAGTCATACAAAAAGTATCGTATTCGTAATCACAAGTAAACAAGGACTGGGAGCCATCGAGCCAGGGAATCAAGCCAGTGAACACAGCCTGCGCATGTTTGAGAATGTATGCACTTACGCTCATAAATATTCCAGGCTTCTTTATTACATAAATTCTCATGTTTTATGACAAAGAAGAAACCCGAAGCCGTGCCACAACGCTCTGAAATATTGCTAACCGTATGATTAGGAGTCGATTAGCAGCCGGCTAGTTTACGACTGTTGGCGGCGGCCCAGAGTCCCCAGTGGCCAACTTATGGCGGATCATACGCTATCTTTAGTAATATGGTCGTAAAGATGATGACAATGGAATGCTCTCGCCAAAGCCCGGGTAATTGGACAATTCGGAATCAGAGACGCACGAAGACGTACGCACGAGTGTAAGTAGATGATTTGCAGTCCTGGAAGTTATTGGCATTTCTAGCCTTCGTGAACTAATACATAGGTACTACTTACTATTGAACTATCAAAAATTTGTTGTATGAAGTTCCTATACAAACTTCCTCTGTGCATGTATTTCGTATTGTCTTGTTTTGTTATATTTTTTCTCTGTCTTTGTATTTTTATCTTTTATTTCTTTCTTTATTTCTATAAGAGCTTTTGATCATCACTTCACTATCACTACATAGTATAAAACAAAGTCGCATTATCTGTCCCTGTATCCCTATGTATACTTAAATCTTTAAAACTACGCAACGGATTTTGATGCGGTTTTTTTTAATAGATAGAGTGATTGAAGAGAAAGGTTTATATGTTTAATAAGGTCGCGGGTCGCTAGTAAAATATAAATTTTAAGCATTGATGGTTCGATTTTATATTCTCAGTGATGGATGTCCGTCTCCGTACAAAAAAATACTTAAAAATACTCTATGGTAATGGGACAGTCAGGTCACGATGTTGCGGGGCTATCGTGTTTTGCCACTAAACGATCACAACACCACAAAATGTCCTCTCTAAATTATGTTAACAATAAATTTTACTATCCTCTTTCTAATTCTTTTCGATCATCTTTTTGTAGTGCAAGAAGCCGCCGCCTAGAGAACTACACCTTTGCCAGATATTTAACCATCGGTAGTGTGCAAACATTACTGTGTTCTGGTTTGAAGTGTATCTATGTTACGGCTAAAAGCCGAAGTGCGGCTACACCTAATTTTAGCCGGCTTCAACTAGGTGCAGCCGGCCACATGCGGTTAAACTTAGATGTATCCTGCTTATCTTCAGTTAGAACTAGGTTTAGCTTTCATCATAGCGGCTAGAACTAGGTGCAGCCGCACACCATCAAACGTATAAGGGTCGGCCCTCGGTAGGTTAGGGTGCGGCGGGGGTGGCCCTTGGGCCACCCCAACGCCGCGAACATGTATATTAGATATAATATAATGTAGATTATCATCTATCACTTCAATAGATTATAATCTACCGAAAAATAATGCGACGGTTCACAATCTTTCGACAGTTTACAATCTCGCATAAGATACATCTAAGTTTAACCGCATGTAGCCGGCTGCACCTAGTTGTAGCCGGCTAAAACTAGGTGTAGCCGCACTTCGGCTATCAGCCGTAACATCTACACTACACTATCTTTCAAAGCGAAATTACTGGGGATTGCGCGAGTTATGAGCTATTGTCTCAGGTCGACGAGCGCAACGTGCTATGCGCAGTATTTTGCAAAATGTACACACTTGTAATGCTGCAACAATGATGGGCAGGCGTGTTGCTTACCTACTCGGGACCTTAAAGATCAATTACTGCTTAACTCGCCATTTAGTTACTAAAAAAAGAAATGAAGATGGATTGTACGATGCTTACATACAAGCGCACTGTGCGGAACCTGGAAGTAAAAATTTCTTGCCCGCACGGCTACAAGTTGAGCTCCCAAACCGAATTTCAAACAACATAATGGACGGACAGATCAAATGGACGGACATCAAAGTCTCGCCGCACCATTTACCATGAACTTACGAAAAGAAAACTAAAAAAAAATTAAAAAGTCTATATCTTTTGAAACGTTCTTGTTTTGTGTTTTTATGTCCCTCAGATAAAGTACTCGAAGTTATTACCTGATAGGCAATCAAATAGATAATCATATAAATAAATAAATATAATAATATAAATGATAGCATTTGATGGCAGTCTCACCTGATGGAAAGTGACGACGCGTTCGACGATGTATCATCCTTGCCTAGAAGATACCGATTCACTCTGGACTTGAAAACACCTAGATTATAAGGATTCGGAAACAGAGCCGTTGGTAAGGTGTTCTAAGCTGTTCGCATTATGAAGGTTGAAGCGAAATGCTTTGTTTTGGCAAGAGGAGTTGTCAACTATAAATGGATACCGAGTTTCCGTACGTCTTGTTGTCCGACGGTAGAAAGGTGGTGGAAGAAATTCCATCGGTTTCTGTAGGGCATACATATTTTTCTTTCAGTTAAACCTTTCAAAGTTTTTCATTTTTCAGCATTTGTTGAGTATTTCTTTTTCATCTTTATTGTAATATCCGTCTTACCATTTTTTCTCCTCCAAACTCAGCAGCCAGTAATAAAAACCAATTATTTTTTCTAGTATCAGTTTATTCTCGAATCCAACATTCGGTGTTGTGCTATTTCGGAATCGTCCAGAGAGTGCACAGGTAGAGCGAGTGGATTATGCCGGCTCTAGGTGGCGGGTATTAATAATGCTCTATATTCAACCCACTGGTTCACCGGAGCATCGTGTTTCAACACACGCAGGTGGTCTGAGTGGACGAATATACGAAATGCAATGTTAGATAACAACATTTATTTATTTTTATACTTACATATATATAAAATTTTTATGTCGTCCTCTTTTACTTTTTATTTACACCGCCGACCTTGCTCACTCATTTAGCTCTTTCCATCCAAGGTTGACTGGAAGAGATCGCTTTCAGCGATAAGTCCGCCCGTTGTACTATAGTTTGTAAGTCTTTCGTATACTCTGTTAATTTCTTGTTTGGTGTACAATAAAGCATTTTTTATGAGCCTGTTTTTCGCACCGCTGGGCAAAGGCCTCCCATAAAGCATGTATAAAGCATTAATTATTATTATTAACATTATCCTAGCATTTGTCGTACACGTTTCTATTCTATGATAGTGAAAATGAATACCACGGAAAGACTTTAAATTGACTTATTGGTCTGTTTATTTGAAAATACGTCTTGCATCATTTAAAAGTCTATACATAGAACCAGTAATGTTGTTGCATAGTGCCCTAAGGTGTCAATGTCACATTGTTCACCTAAAGCTATTTAGAAATACTTCAAACGTTAGCAATTAGTTAGCATGCATTAGTAAACACCTGAAAGACTAATTACGAGACTGTTTAAATCGTTTTGTCGTTTAAAGTAATATTAAACAACGGCCAGACAAACGTTGCGGTCGCTAGCCGCTCAGGCAGACTTCTTCAACAAGTCGTTAGAAATCTTTGAACTGACCAACATGTCTCGCCAATTTCTTAGAAAGTGGATATTGGATCTCGACCCATCTCGAAAAATACCTCCGAAAGAAGGTCACATGTATTGCGCAAAGGGGTTACTCACTGGATGCCAGGCGGCGGTAGTCAGCGCGCCTAACGCCGGCCGCCCGCCCCACCGCTCTCCAGTCGTGGGCGCCGACCAGAATACCGACCACCTACGGACGCCAGCTGCCAAACAACCTGATGTTAAAGATTTATTCACGTGTGATTTCTGCACATATTATGCTACCTGTTTAATGTTTGTTTGATTCTCATGCCAGAAATAAAGTTCTGATATTTCATTAAACAGTATTGTAGGTATATAGATCTTCAAACATCGTAACAAAAATATTTTAAGCACACCCACGTGAAAATTTCACTAAGAATAACAACACCGAAACGTACATATACAAGCTGATATAATGCAGGTTTGGATTTTTTCGGTGGTTCTGACACCATCACTATTATCGAGTTGTTTCTATGCTGACCAAAGAAAACTTGCCTTGTATAACGGACTTAGTTATATGGCCAATAAATAATCCTATTCTATTCTATTCTTTGTCTTTATCGAATCAGGCTTTCATTAGGCATCATTTTTTTTAAATGGACTGATCTACAGCTATTATTATTATAGGTGAACGATAGCATCAATGAAAATAGTATTTAATTCTGAGTACCGAACGGAGCTCTCTTGATTTGGCCTGCATATAATCGACTATGATTGATAACAGTACGGTGAGACGTGTCGATAGTCTCGATCACCGGATTTCATGAGTCTTATTTCTGTTCATCATCTTCAGTGATCGATTGAGAACTTGGAATACAAGTTAACATGATCAGCTTGTTCCAGAGCGTGCCCCCAGATCCTCTGTAACTCAAAAGGAGGACACTCACGGCATTATGTAGAGAAGATTCTAAGAAGAGCACAACGGGATAGTAATCTGGTGAATTGTTCCTGAGCCAAAGCTTCGGCTGCCTACGTAACTATGTACCTACTACGTATTACTGGTTTCGAATGAAAAACGTTCAGGTGGTACAGCTCTTTGTAATTTATATTCTTGTGCGACAAGCTAATAAAAATTATATTGTTTGTCTTTACAATGTAGAAGTAGGTAGTAAGTGTGTGTTATGTGGCGAGCACTTCATTCACCTAATGGTAAGCGCCACGCCTGCCCAAAACAATTGCAGTGCCACTTAGAACTTTTAATACCATAAAAAGCACTGCGTAGCACTGCATTGCGCTCATCAACCCGAGACATATATTAAGTCTCACATAATTTCGCTGGATTGCCCTTCAAACCGGAACACAGTAATGCTTGCGCACTACTGCATGGTGGCAGAATTACTCGCAAAGTTGTGGGGTAACTACCCAGACGGTCTCCCGCATACGACAGACTTAGCATGAGTAGAAGAGCTGTAGACTCTTGAGAGTTTGGTCAGGGATGTTTTTCATCTTAAGAAAGTACTTGATTTAACTAAGTCTCGCTCTCGGGAGGCACCATCCTGTATACGAAATTACAGGGCATATGAGACTTAATATCTGATGTCTCGGAGTGATGAGCGCAATACAGTATGCAATGCTTTTTATGGTAGTAAAAGTTCTGGGTGGCACTGCATTGTTATGGGTAGGCGTGGCGCTTACCATCAGGCGAACGACTTCGGTCGGTACCATAAATAAAATAAATAAATAACAACCAAATTCTTCCAAGAATTGCAACTGTGCGCCAAGGGTTCTAAAAAGGCCAAACTGAGCAATTCTACGGAAAGCAGGTCTTTTATAAATTGCAATTGCAATTTTGAACATATCGTCCCCTTACTGCAAAAACCAACTAAGTGCGCTTTTTAACAAAAATGAGTTACGAATGTATCATTACCTGTTATTCCTAAATGCAAACTCTTTTGTAATCTTTATCTGATCGTTTTTTAAATATGTCGGGCGGGGGTATTGGTATTTGTTGAAATTCAAATAAATTTATCTTTTCTATTTTTTATCTTCATTAGAATGTTCTCTTCAAGATCTACATACTAATGTTGAAATATCAAAAAGCGAACATATTAAGAGTCGTTTTAAGGGGGCGTTTTAGACCTGCTGAAGTCTTCCGCTCGCACGTTACGCGTCAATCTCGGACATACTTTGTATTTATTTTTAACACGAAAAAATTCGAACACTCGTTCGAGATCCATTACGATAGACAATTACGTCATACACGGTTTCGAATCATGAGAGAGAAGATACCAAAGTGGTTTCCGATAGCTAAGTCCTGAATCATAATAATTGAGGTTTATCGGAAAGAAAAATACGACCACCGGTAGCTGATTAGGCAGAGCACTTCCCGCGCTAAAGGGAGTCAACAGTCATAGCGTGTGATATATAGAGAAACAAGCAGACGGCCCGCCTGGATGGTAAGCGGTTACCGTCAAACACCTGCAACACTCGGGGCATTACTGGTGCGTTGTCTACCTTTAAATATCCTTTTCACCCTTCTTTCCTTTCACCCCGAGACATCAAGTCTCAGATATGCCCAGTAATGTCGCTGGCTACAATGCCCCTCAAACCGGAACACAGAAATGCTTGCGCACTACTGCTTGCAAGCAGAATAACTGGCAAAGCTGTGTTGCCTACCCAGACGGCCTCCCGCTTACGAGAGATCTACCACAAAGCAATTCCCTTTCAGAGCTATAACATGGAGTTCATCCGGATAACAAAAACTTACCCTTCAGTATGACTGGAATTTCAGGAAGGTCGGGAGGAGCGAATCCCATAACTTAAAGATAGGCACAAACAATATGAAGGGCAAAGAATGTGGTTGATGTATTTATGTAATTTGGTAGGTACATCTTTACCGTACAAGTATACCTTTTATAAAAAAAACCGACTCAATGTATCTTCGAAGTCCAAGGTAAAATATCGATGAAATTTATATGGGACCAATTCGTAGCTATACTGAACCCTTCGCAAAAAGAATTTTCCAAATCGGTTCAGAAATGACGGAGTTCTGAGGTAACAAACATAAAAAACAACCGAATTGAGAACCTACTTTTTTGAAGTCGGTTAAAAATTGCGAAACTATTTATTGTAAACCAGTTTACAAAACTAATAATAGAACTAAAACAAACATACAATCGAATAAAGCACCTCCTTTTTTTGAAGTTGTTAAAATTCCTCGAGTCCTGATTCCCTGCGCTTGCGTCACCTCTCCGTAATTAGTCCGTCTGAGCTCTCAGCCAGCAGTAACGACAACCAAATAAAACTGAATTGGGCCATAAACCACATTTGGTTGACAAGTGGCACATATTTTGTGGACATTTCGGACGAAATTTGAAAGACCTCATTGTCACCGTGTTGTTGTTGAAACTCACCGAAGTTCAGGCTTAAAATAATCGAACTAAAAATACGTACTAATTTATTATACAAGTTTACTGTTTACTCAACTTAAGTAGCTGCACCCCGCGGATTCTCCCGCGCGAGAAAGCAGATCAGTTTTTCCCAAAATTCCTAATTCCTAATTCCCAAAATTTCCTAAAATTAAACTTAATAATTTAAATAGGAATTTAATAAAAATTCCTAATATGTGCCAATCTTTCTTTCCATATAAACCTGCTTTATGAATATTAAAAAAACAAATTGGTCCAGTCGTTGTCAAGTACTACATATCCAAATTGTATTTTGTTTTATTTATACCTACCTATCCATGGAAATCTATGTCTAATTTCTATATACGCTCTTTGTACTTATCATATTCACGGTGTTGAATATTGTACTCAGAGCGAGTGTGGCGCAGTCGCACGTGCGACTTTCGATCCGACGCACCCAAGTTTGAATCGCGCTGGCCCCGCACCACTGACTTTCCGGATTTAACACTCGCTCTAAAACCGGCGAAGGGAAACATCGTGAGGAAACGGACACGTCCAAGAATTAACTAAAATTCAAGGACATGTGACATCCACCCGCACTGGGCCAGCGTGGTGGATTATAGCCCGTATTCTCTATATGAGAGAAGGTCCGTGTCCTAGCAGTGGGAACGTAATGGGCTGATGATGATGATGATGAATATTGTACTAATCGCGAATTCACTTTCAAAATTCTAAACACGTTGCCATGCTTTGAGATGCTATCATCGAATTAACATTAGTAAATATATATAATGGAACGGACTTTACCCACCATCTGTACAAAATGGTAAGATTTCCACCAAGCGGTACTAAAAACAACACCCTGGTGTTTGCAGTCTGAAAATGATGTGAAAAATAATACATAAAGCATCGCACATCGCGTGGGTGAGTAGTGGGAGAGCCACGGCTCACTTTCACTAAGGTGTCTCACATTTCAAAATTATCTCTAACTTAAACGTGAGTTTGTCGCGGCTGGAGCAGACCAGGACCACTGATTTCAAGTCCTACGCGCTCTAGGTTCCAGGACCACGCGAAGATGTTCCTTAACTTGGACTTATGGCCTACAGGGGTAGTCTGCCGCCGTTTTAGGGAAAGTAGGCAAAAACAATAATTCCTTATGTGTTGTGTAGTAGCGTAATGAAATGGTTCCTGCGTTATATTATTACATATATGTTAGTCTGTACGGTATGTATTATATGTACCTATGGTAATTTTACTTTGTTTTACTTTAATGTTGCCTGAAATAAATAAAATAAAATAAAAGGAAGTTCGTGTATTTGACAGGAACAGGATCCGCTATTACGAAAGTCATCTTAAGAAGCCCTATTTCCCAAGTATTCGTTAGTATGTTGCAAAACACCATCGTTCTTTAGCTTCTTTGAGTCTTCATCCAAGTGTAGTCTAGAAAAGATAGCTTTAAGTATAGATATGTCTATGGATAATTACAGTCAACTTTCATTGTTCCTATAGCAAAACGGGTATCAGCTGAAAATCAGCGCCGAATTGTGTAAAACTCTCGGCATTTTATGCTGAGCTGAGCCCATTCGGCATATATTATTTACGTTTTATTTTTTGTTTGTCGTTTTCGTGTGCCGACTAAATGGTTTTTCTTTCTTTCTTTTTTTAAACGATATGACCGCCCATTGTAACACTTTAGTTTTCAGAACTTTTGTGTAAATCATCTCTTATAAACACTAACAGCTGCAGGTTTTCTTTTACTGTATGTCCTGTTACATAAATTGGATATTAATTAAATAAATTTTATCAGTTTGTGAGATCCAGTACTTATTATCGACTTGGGAAGGTGACCGTTTTTGTCGTATTTACATCTGAGTGCTACCGTGCGGTTATTGTCTTTGGTCTTAGTTTCCGCATGGACCAAATATATTTGGTCCATGGTTTCCGATACGCGGCGTCGAAATGTTGGAATAATATACAGCCGCCGATACGGAATCTGCAGTATCTTGGCAGTTTTAGATTTAAGTTAAAAATGTATATTTGTCAACATCAAAATAAGCAGGAAACTCTGCGACAAGTGTATTATAATACAAATTCTAAGGATTTTTTCTTTCTTTTTATATCACCTTGGTGCGCCATGTTTTAATCTTGTATTTTGTATTGTGTTTTAAGCGTGTCATGTTTTTATGCAAATTGTTTTTGCCATTATAAATTTTATGTTATTTTGTATCTATATATATCTTGTGTAACGATCCGTGGTGTCACCGGGCGGCTCCTACGGAAGATCAGCGCTGGTTGCTTCAGCCGGCATTACGCTGAGTAGAGCCGTTTTGTAGCAATACCTAGTATTAATGTTTAGTTAAGTATGTTTTTGCTACAATAAACTTATTTCATTTTATTTCATAGGACGACAATCGTTAGATTATGTCGAAGGCTTTCGGGCGGTCGAAAGCTCCACATCAGGGTTGGCCACACAAGAAGAGTACGAGTAGATAGACCAAACAGCGTTCACTTAACCACAACACAATTAACACAAGAATAGTTACAATACCAGTGTGGTTGTGTCTGTAATTGAAAGGAAGGGATTCTGGTGAACCGCAATGTGCCAGTCAATCCCCTAGGGATTTAGATGAAACGGAGAGTTCACCAGGATCCCCTGGGGGATTTGACTAAAAGATACTGGTGCATTTACTCACAAAATCAACTTTTAAAGACTTCGTATTTTTAATTGACTCCCTTAAAACTAATGTTTTTATTAAAGTTATTGGTTGGGCAGGTTGGCTCAAATCTCATACACCATTGAGGTTCGATTCCCGCGACGGGACAAATGTTTGTGCACAGAAAAAAAAGCGTAAGCATTTGTTTCGTGTTTGAGTGTTGTGGGACCATGGTGCTCATAGTTCCTGGTTTCCTAGATACAGGAAATCCTAGTAAGGGGCCATGATCTATATATGTGATCGTTGGGCGTTTTTTATTTATTACTTACTAGCTGCGCCCTGCGGTTTCACCCGCGGTCTACCAGGATAAAAAGTAGCCTACGTTACTCCAGAGTATAAGCTATATCCATACTAAATTTCATCCCAATCCGCTTAGCCGTTGCGGCGTGAAAGAGTAACAAACATACATCCATACATCCATACATTCTTACAAACTTTTGCGTTTATAATATTAGTAGGATTGTTATTAAAAATTCTGGGTGGCACTGCAATTGTTATGGGCGGGCGTGGCGCTTACCATCACGCGAACGACTTGCACATCTCATCACTCAGTTTCATAAAAATAAAAAATAGGTAGCGGCACAGAACGGCCACTAGCTCCTACACATTCTCACCGCTGAAATAACAGTGCAGGAACGACCTTACACATTGTGAACATGTTTATTGCGCTCGCGCATTCTGTTCTCTCTCCAAAATAACGCTTACGTGCGAGTCACCCGATTCCTTTGCTTTATGTTATTGCACAACATTACGTAAGCCCTGAAAATCATCACGGCTTAATCTTGGGATTGCGACGGTCAATCAAACCAACAGAAAACTATTTGGAAAATATAGCAAGGGGAAGTAAATCATGACTGATCGGTGCGTCATGTAAAGTTGAAAAAGTAAAAAGAAGCAAAAGTAATTGGTTTACCCGTTGGTTGTAAGTCTCGTTTGCTAGAAGCCACCCTTGGAAGTACCATACCTTTGCCATATATTCAACCACCTACAGTAGTGTGCAATAACACAACAGTGCTGTGTTTCGGTTTGAAGGGCACTGTTTCAAGCAAAGTTACCGCGACAGTTTGTGAGGATGGATGGATGTATGGTTGGATGGATAAATTAATGGATAAATGTTTGTTACTCAATCACGCAAAAACTACTGAACTGATTTTGGTAAAATTTGGTGTGTAGGTACATTAGGTCTTAACATAGGCTGTTTTTATCCTGGGAAACCGCGGATGAAACCACAGGGCGCAGCTAGAAGTTACATAAAAAACCCAATCGAAGCGACGCCACATATGACGACGACGATATGAGGACGGACACGTACAGGGAATGTGAGTTTACTGACGTTGTTTGTGACTTTATCAGTTCAGTGGTCATTCACTCATCGTCGATTTTTTAAATATTTTCTTCGTCTTTTGGGACATATTCTTGGAACGGCCTGTATACATGCCTGTGTACACACATAGTATTCATACAGTCTGAATATTTTTTGTAAGTCTAGTGAAATACTCCAAATTGCCGTTTGCCAAATAACAAAACTCCAATTCGGTTTGGTAACAAAAACAAAAATGTTTTCTTTCGCTCAAATAGCCGCGAGCTATGGATACGTGACAAAACATGAAAATAATTTTAGAGGAGTCTTGCGGTGGAACAACGCAGCACTGTTTGAACGGGTGCCAAGCCGGCGGCAAGCGGCAGTGCCGGCGGGCGGGCGCGCGGGCAGCGGTCCAACCTGTGCAAATTCAATCTAGGGTAAAAAGCTCAGATTGCAAACGACCAACATATTTGTCCATATATGATATACGATGTTGATATACAAAAATATCAACGTCGCCCTAAGAGTGAAGTTCTCGTCCTGGGATTTCGACAAACTCTCTCTCATCATCATAATCATCATCAGCCTATACGAGTCCACTGCTAGACATAGGCCTCTCCCAATGCACGCCACTGAGCCCGATCCTCGGCTCTTCGCATGTAATTACTGCCAGCCACCTTACGCAGGTCGTCGCTCCATCTGGCCAGAGGGCGTCCTACACTACGTTTACCTAAACGTGGTCTCCACTCTAGAACTCGTTTACTCCATCGGTTGACGGTTCTTCGACATATGTGACCGGCCCACTGCCACTGCAGCTTACTTATTCGGTGAGCTATGTCGTTACTTTGGTTCTCTGTCGGATCACCTCGTTGCGGATTCAATCCTTCAGAGAAACCCCGAGCATAGCTCGTTCCATGGCTCGCTGAGCGACTTTAAACTTATGAACCAGTCTCACAGTCAATGTTCACGTTTCGGCTCCGTATGTCATTACGGATAGGACGCACTGATTAAACACTTTTGTCTTCAGGCATTGTGGGATGGGCGACGAGAAGACGTGACGAAGTTTTCCAAATGCTGCCCAGCCCAGCTGTATCCTCCTGTTGGCTTCCCTCTCAAACTCTCTCTACTGCACCTCAATAATAAATAAATAACGCCCAATAAATAACGCCCAACGATCACATACATAGATCCTGGCCCCTAACTAGGAGTCCCTATATCTAGGAAACCAGGAACTATGAGGACCATGGTCCCACAACACCCAGACACGAAACAAATGCTTGCTTGAACCCGCATCCTCTGTGATGTATGAGATTTGAGCCAACCTGCCCAACCACTACACAAAAGAGGCTGTCAAAGTATATCAAAGTATAATTAATACTATCATCATCAGCCAATTACGGTCCCACTGCTGGGACTCAGGCCTTTCCTCGTAGAGAGAGTAATAAATATTATTTTTTTCAGGAATCAGAGGCCCATAAAAATATATACCTTAGGTACAGACTAACATGTATATATATAATTTATAAACTCTAGAACTACGATTAGAGACCTAACTCAAGAACCAAGAACGTATCCTTATACTTCGCTGGAAGCCGGAACACGAAGGACTTGAAACTCGTCGTCCTCGTTGACTCCAAACCTCGACAGCGATAACTGGTTCAGTTCTCCTGGATCCGTCCGCCGCACCTCTCCTTGATATACAGAACGATATAGTCTCCCGACGAACTGTGGTCTTTCAATTCGGGAAAGGTTAAGTATTGCAATAAATATAAGTTGGTACAGTATAAAAAAGTCGTAGAAAACTGAAATCCTGCGCGGCGCTGCACTGCGCTCGTCACCCTGAGACAATTAGCTGTTGAGTCTCATAATCCCCAATAATTTCGCTAGCTACAATGCCCTTCAAACCAGAACACTGCAATGCCCGCGCACCACTGCTTCGCGGCTGAATAACTGGCAAAGCAATGGTACCCTCACAGACGGTCTCTCGCATACGAGAAACCTACCGCCAGTCAATTATTGGAATTATGGTCTGAGAGCATTCTGATATATAACAAATAATCCATGTCTATTATAATTAATTTTTAGAAAAAAACAAACACCGACTTCAATGTATACTTCGAAGTCCAAGGTCACAAATCGATGAAATTTACATGGGACCACTTCGTAGCTATACTGAACCCAACGCAAAAAGAATTTTCCAAATCGGTTCATAAATGACGGAGTGAGACTGAGGTAACAAACATTTAAAAAAAATACTTTCGAATAGAGAACCTCCTTTTTGAAGTCGGTTAAAAATATGATCACAGAGGTAAGCACAGCATATATAGTAGTCTATATACTATGGTATAGGACCAGGCATAGTATAGGTAGTAATATTTAGTTTTATTTGGTAAAGATATGAATTTCATTTATTTTAAAGATATGAGTATGATATGTATAATATAATGATATGTAATAATAATAATATGTATGTATAAAGATATGAATTTCATTTGTTTTAAAGATATGAGTATGATATGTATAATATAATGATATGTATAATAATAATGATATGTATGTATAAAGATATGAATTTCATTTATTTTCATGCAAATACATGCAGACTATAATATCGCCATGTCTCGACAAGATTGCTGCAGTAGTTCCGAGCAGCGCTGTAGACTGCAGTGTCTGCTGTCTACAGCGCTGCTCGGAATCGCATCTTGAAATATATCCAGTTACTGTATGAATCAACTACATAACAAACTTCTTAAGACTATGTTATAAGTTAATTAAGGTAGTGGTTTATTAGATTAGATTAGTTATTAGATTATTAGTTATTAGTATTTCTAATTTGTTGTTGTTTTTTAATTATCTGTGTGTTTTAATATAATCTTGACTCTAAGTTAATTAATAATTGTTATATTATTAATATTAATTAGAAGCATCGCAATAACACGCTCCATTGCCAAATTATAATTACGAGTACGTGTGGTGAATAGCTTCTATACGGTTAATAAGAGCTAATTATAATAATGAGGGTGCACAGTGACTCTGCCCACGTTGATTTATAATAGTGCGTTTTGATCCTACGCAGTTGATGAATCCCTGTTAGGAAACACACTAACAGTTTTTAGGGTTCCATAACCAAAGGGCTATTGCTAAGACTCCGCTGTCCGTCCGTCTGACCGTCTGTCACCAGGCTGTATCTCATGAGCTAAGACAGTTAGACAGTTTAAAATTTTCACAGATGATGTATTTCAGTTGCCGCTATAACAACAAATACTAAAAAACAGAGAAACAAAATATTTAAGTGGGGCTCCCGTACAACAGACAAGATATTTTTGCCATTTTTATAGATAATGGTACGGAACCGTTCGTGCGCGAGTCCGACTCGCACTTGGCCGGTTAATATGTTATTGGTATACAATAAAGAGTTTTTGTATTTGTTATGCAAAGGCATAAAATTTTCCGTCTTACATCCCCTTCTAATAATAATCAATATTATGATCTACGATCTATTTGTATGAGATGGACACCTAAATATAAATCTCTGACTAGCGCTCTATACAACTTGCAGCTGTGTCTATTCTCAGAAGAGATTTCAATGATTCAAACACATTTTTGTAACGTTGTGATTGCTATCTAAACAATTATTTTGTCATGTCCAAAAATAACAGATGGCTCGACGGTAAATGGAAAATTTTGGCATATTTACAAGACTGAAAAAAGTGATACATCGTAGAATAGGGGATCGGACAGTAATCGAGAAAAAATCTAAAATGTAGTTAGAACGAATGTTTGTTGAACCAGGAAGATCATTCAATCAATTTTTGTGAAATAATAATGATTTATATTTTTAAATCAATAAATAAAATCTAATAATTCTGATATGTTTAATCTGTTCTTCATCTCAAACGAAACCACAATCACAGCGCATGACGTCATTTGTAGGCAAATGCCGTAAGTCAAGCTTGTATTTATTTTACGTTTTTGCTTTTCATAAAATGTATTTTTGCTAATTTTTTCGTTCCATTACTAAACTTCACAAATCTCTTTACGAGTTTTATTTCGAAGAGTTTGTAGTTTTCTACCTACATATGACGTCACAAACGTTGAGGTGACCTTTTGCGCGGCAATATTTGAAACATAATATTTAAACATAGTTTTAGGTACTTTTAGAGCGTTATTTAATTAAAATAGTATTTTTCATGGCTATTAATTGTACTTAATATAAAACACTTTCTGAAAAGTTGTCCCATCCCCTATTGTATTGATACATTATTGGAGGAGTTGGTTCGAGCCCTACGAGAGGACATAGTCATAGTAATTTATTTATATGAAATACACATCACAAAACATAATGAATATATTATCATACCATCAAGGTGTACCAGATAGATTGCAACCCCTAAAACGTTTCGTTCTTTCAGTTCCTCTTCTCCTCCCTGCTACTAGATCTGTAATCCTATCCTAACCCATTGACGTAGTTATTTATTATTGCTGGTTATATTTATTATGTAAATATTTAAATAGGTATATATTTTATAATTAGGCTTATAATAGGTGTAGGTATATTACGTTTAAGTGGTTTACTTTTATTAAATTATAGTATATATTTTTACATACCATAGGTGTGTAACTTTTATTGAGGCAAATTAAGATTTTTAAATTTCCCATCACGCACTTTACTGCACCGCTACCATTATTTCTTGCACGTCCTGGATGACTGGTAGAAAATGCTATCTAGCATTAAGTCCTCCGTGTACAAACTGTTTTTTGCTAAAGTATAAATAAATAAATAAAATCATTATTAATACTATTTTGTAACATTTTCAAACAGCGCAACGTTCTCTTCTACGATGTGATCACAGTACATGCTGTATTTACTCCGTTTGCACTCTGCCTGTAGGTATGTACATTGCTTATGTATAAATATTAATAGGATAGGTACTAAGTACTCGAAGAAGATGTTTGTAGTTGCAATAAAGAATTTCTTATCTTATCTTAACTTTTTAAAATAGTTACCGAAAAGAATGAAATGAAATGAAATTGTTTATTGTTATAAAAACGGAACACACCAATAACAATTATTACACAAAATAATAATTAAAATACACATTAAATTATATACAAAAAAGATATTTAATTAAATTAAACAATTCAATCAATCAAAATCTCTTGAATCATTTTGTTATCACAGACGCACTTATGAACGTCAAATTATCACCATGACTCTACCACCGTATCGGAAAAAGAACCACTACTCAGAAGATACGGCAAGAAACTGAGGGGCATTTTTTTAGAGATTTTGTTACAATTTTGTGTACAATGAATTATGTATGTCAAAAATTACAATAATTAAAGTGATAAAGAAGTCAAGAATTATAATTATAAAATCGTTAACATATCAAAAAAATTAAAATCCATTAGTGTTACAATTTGTGGAGAACATAAGACATACTCGTAAGTAGGTACAGGCGTAAAGCGGTAGCATCACGAAAGAAAAAATACTTCATGATTCTCATACCATACCTTCCTTGTCATAACGTTAAAAAAGCGTACCTAATTTGTACTACTGACTCATTGTTTTTCCAAACCCTCCAACAATTTCTTGTCAATACTTCTAGTTAGTATGTACAAAGAGTGAGAAGCACTAAACGTCACATCAAAGGTCTGGCTTCTGGATAAATTGTCCCTGAAAAACAGCGTTTAATGTCAAGACTGTAGGGTGATGTTTGCTTGTGTACTTTGAAGAACGGTGGGGCTAGCTATGGTGGTCAGTAGGAGTCACCTTGAGGACGGGAGGCGGTAGGTATTCGGGCGCTGGCGCGCGTCCAGCGCTGATGTAGGTCGGCTCCGATGCTTACAATGATATCACCGACTACATTTTAAGCTCGCGATATGGAATTAAGATAAATAGGTACCTAATAGAACAATCTGTGAACATCTAGGTAATTACACGAACATATCTCAGACCATTCTTGAGTAGGTGTTCGTTTCTTTGTCAGCAGAACAGTCAGACCCAGAAGGCTACAGTCTAAACATTGTCATCTTAAAATCAAGTATACCTAGACCTCTTATTACAAACCACTCTTCTTCGTACTTATTATGATCTACTTATGATTTAAAAGTAATTCCTTTTTTAGGGTTCCGTACCCAAAGGGTAAAACGGGACCCTACTACTAAGACTCCGCTATCTGTCCGTCTGTCTGTCTCTCGTCTGTCACCAGGCTGTATCTCATGAACCGAGATAGTTAGACTGTTGAAATTTTCACAGATAATGTATTTTTGTTGCCGCTGTAACAACAAATACTAAAAAAAAACAGAATAAAATAAATATTTAAGGGGACTCGCATACAACAGACATGATTTTGCCGTTTTTATAGATACGGAAGCCTTCATGCGCGATTCCAACTCTCACTTGGCTGGTTTTTTATTATCTAGCAACACGTCGCTACCAATGCAGTAATATAATAATAACGAATGTGCGAATGAAATTATTGGGCTGCTTCGACTCCTGCTGTCTCAGGGTCACAACTCACAAGAACTTTTGCAATTTGTTCAAAGTCGCACTGAAAGGTTTAGATGCTCGCGTTAAGTTTATCATAGTTGCAGAGGTGCACGATCGTGGTGCACTGCAGCCAGTAATTCGTTAAGATACATTTCTCTAGCTCGTTGTCAATTCTTAACACGTTCGCTGCGGCGCCAATTTTTGCAAACTTTCCGTTCCTGCGGCACGAGGTATTATCGGCCCGCACCGTGACCAGACGTTAGGGCGACACGCGGTCTATTAGACCCCACCTCCTTTAACAGACTAAAATCCATTTTCTGGCGCGAAATCAAAGATAAATGAAAATTTTGGTCCTTATCGATATAGACAGTGAATTGATGAACCCTAATGTACCGTCGCCCCGGGATCTGATAGCTAGTTTATTAATTATTAGCAAAACAAAATATGGGATCTTATACACCTCGTAACGCACTGAAATAGGGTAAATTTTCGCTAAGATTAGTGATGAGAAAAATAATATCGACGCAACGACGTTTATCTATTTTTGTGTGAAAGTCTTAATGCGGTTCACAGAATAGAAAAAAAAGGAAACTAGAAGTAGAAAAGAAACTATCCTATTTATTTTGCCTCGGGCTAATACACTTATTAGTAAAATTTACATAAGTCGAATCTATAACACTCGACAAACTTGGTGATTAAAAATAACCCTGTACATATTTTGTTGTTTTTAACGTTTTAGTATTGTTGTTATAGCGGCAACAGAAGTACCTACTTAATTTGAGAAAACTTCAACTATCTAGTTATCGCGATTCTTGAGATATCTGGTGACAGACCAACAGACAGACAGCGAAGTCTTAGTAATAGAGGGTCCTGTTTTTATCTTTCGATACGGAACCCTAAAAATCGTTAGGTAATCTTTATTTACTTTCAAAACCTAGACAAAGAACTACTGAATTATTAATTAATTACTTACCTGTTTTGTCAACGGCTGCTTTGCGTTTTTTGTGGAGTTTTTCACTACCTACAAAAATATCAAATAAAAAACATACCTGTTTTGGTTCTGTTTCTGGGTTTTTTAAAATTAACTTCTTCCGACATCGTTTAGACATGTTCGGCGATGTAAAAGGACGTGCTCTCCAATCGACGTGATGCACAACACTAGTCGCGGGAAGCTCGCGTTGGGTGCGGTACGAGGTCCGGGGGGATATGGGACGTTTTAGCCTCGTTCCGCACTGCATTAAAATTATATTAATTCAGTGCGGTACGAGGCCTAAGACATCCGGTACCAAGGTAGGTATACCACCGAGTCCGGGACCATTAGCGCGTCTCAAATATACATTTATCTCTTTTCTATACTGGACCAAACCAAAGCTATGCCCTTCGCACGACAGAGATGTTCACGTTTTTCCTTGCCGCACCACAAGGAAGTTGCATGAGGGGTGATTTAGGCCTCGTTTCGCACTTAACGTGTTAAAGATACTTACAATCAGATAATATAATTTTTTTTTTTTTTTATACTTAATATATCTATGTTTGGCCACTATCTCACCTGATGTTAAGCGATGATGTGGCCTAAGATGGAGCACATAGATCTAGAGAGAGACGGCAGTTGAGCGGCTGCTCAGACCCGTCTCCCCGATGGTTCACCGAACATCATCCCGAAACACGACTAGGTCGCTTGACGGCATGGCTTTGTTCGGTGGGTGGTATTACAACCACGGCCAGAGCCTACCACTCCACAGCGCGTAAGCGGGTTTCATCACGATGTTTTCCTTCACCGTTTTAGAGCGAGCGTGCAAAATCTGCATTTAACTATAAGTCATTGGTGCAGGGCCGAGTCGGGATCAATTCATATTCATAATCATTACTTCATTTAGTGACATAAATTGATAATTTTTAGAGCGAGTGTGGCTCAGCGGGAACTCGTGCGCCTTTCGATCCGACGCACCTGGGTCCGAATACCTCGGCCCTGCACCAATGACTTATAGTAAACGTTGTAGCAAAACGTCGTGATGAAACCCGCTTCTTCCGCGCTTTGGAGTGGTAGGCTCTGGCCGTGGTTGTAATACCACCCACCGAACAAAGCCATGCCGTCAAGCGACCTAGCGTCGTGTTTCAGGACGATGTTCGGTGAACCTTCGGGGAGACGGGTCTGAGCAGTCGCTCAACTCTCTAGATATATGCGCTCCATCTTAGGCCACATCATCGCTTCACATCAGACGAGGTAGTGGCCAAACATAGATCTATTAAGCGTAAAAAAAAAACCAACCTGTAGTCTTCACTCAGCGAGTAATTTTTTCTCCTCTCAAGACCCCCAGTGGGTATCGGTTTTGCGGCTAATATAGCCAGCCTATTGCCACTTCATATCAAAACTATGATGAGTCAGAATCTAAGATGATCTCAGTGCGGGTAAAAAGAAGACTTCCACTTATTTCAAGAAAACAAAGCAGGTAAGTAGGTCGTAAATCTTTTACGTGCGTACGGACGTTATATGTGGAATCGACTCCAAAAATATTTCGCTGCAAGTGGTAGGTAGGTACATGCAGCACTCATCCATTCCGATTCCATAGCACGTTAACGAGCGTGGGAGTCCTTCCCCCTTTGCCCCTCTCCACTTTCAGCTCCCCGCTTCAGTAAAAACTTTCAGATTTCATTGCTACACCTAAAATACCAGCATACTTCACAGAACACTTCGCAAAACAAGAAATTCGATGAAACAATACCTTTGAACTCAATAAAAGCTATATTTCATGAGAATAAATGAGATAATAGTTTGCTTTCAAGAATTTTATAGCAAGGTTTACGATCATGTTTCACTTTGATTAATTTAACCGGGACAGCAGTTATTTATTATAGAGACAAATGAAGGGGTAATTATTTAACTTTTATGATGTTTTTAAAGTTTAAAATAAATACTTTATCTAAGTAGATTAGTACTCGTTTGTATTATATACAGAATCATACGGAATTTTAGTATCTAGTTAATATAATAATTTTTTTTATAATGTGTTTTTAAATTTGTAATTAATATCAAACTATAGCTATCTATGATAATTAGCTTCTGTACTTATGAGTAATATTTTTTAATTTATAATTTTAAAATAATATTTTAACATATAAATAATATTTAATTAATGTTGACTTACATAATCTATTAATTTTATTTTTGTGTTATTTATCGTTTGACATATTTTTTCGTTTTACTATATTTTACTGTATTTTTAGACAAATTTTAATAAGTAATTGCCTAAGGTCTTTTAATTAATAAATAAATAAATAATGTTTTTGTTTTCTTTAAAAGTTTTAATACTTATATCGGTTTGTATTTTGGTCACGGAATGCTAACGCTGCGTTCTGCGTCCGCGCATCGCTCGCCGCGCCTTTCCTCTGCAAGTCGTCTACCGATTTTATACAACGTCACATATCAATTGTGAATTTTATGATCAAACGCCTACCTTCTATGTTGACTGGACTCTCGTTGACCTTAAATATCCCGCATTATAGGCTCGAACACGCCTAGACAATGAATACTAAGCTCTTGTCAATAGTGACTGTCAACAGTGACATAAATCACTACACTTACTAAATGACTTATCTAGCGTATTTATAACAGTATAAATAGTAGAAATTACCTACGTAGAAAATCTTCGAGTAGACAGTCAAACTTTATCTGAGTAGAAAACCTATTGGAAATGTATGGAAAACTCCTTTCATTTTTATATAGTGCTGCCATCTACAGTTTTGTAGTAACACTATCATAATACATAGCTTGTAACGAAATGAAGTAGTTTCAGTTTTCAACCACTTCGTCGTTTCAGCAACTACATGAGAAAATGGTTCTAGCGTTGGCCACTAGATGCCGCTTTTACACATTTCAGCTGTTTCTAGAAATGCCTTGATTACGATTGCAGATAATTTGCCAAGTTTGCCAAGAAGTGCCGGCAGTCGTCACGTCGGGTCTTGCCAGATAATTCTCTTTGCGATCTATAACATTGGTATTAATAAACATAGATACATTACATTCTCGATAGGCATTTACTTAGCACCTGCGCCTGCTTGCTTACCTACATACTCTGGATGATGATGGTTGGTGTGACTTTGGGCGTGATAAAAATTGTCTTTACTAAGAAAGCGTATAAGCAAAGTCCATCGCCAGCCCTGTTTAACCTTTACATTAATCAATTGATTGATGAACTCAGCAAAGCTAACGTCGGCTGCTCAATAGACGGAACTTTCGTAAATAATCTGAGCTACGCAGATGACATGGTTTTGCTGAGTCCATCAATTAACGCACTCAGAAAGCTGTTGGGAATGTGTGAGTCATATGCTGTCTCTCACGGGCTCACATATAATGTAAAAAAAAGTGAGCTCCTAGTTTTTAAGGCGAAAGGCATATCAATAGATAATGTCCCTCCCGTGACCTTGAATGGAACTCCCCTTAAAAGGGTTTCGGAGTTTAAATATCTGGGACACCTGGTCACGGAGGACTTATCTGATGATAACGACGTCCAGAGAGAGCGAAGGGCGTTGGCAGTTCGATGCAATATGCTAGCTCGCAGGTTCGCACGGTGTACAAAAGGACGTGAAAGTCACGCTCTTTAAGGCGTACTGCTAAAGCTTTTACACCTGCAGCCTGTGGGTGAGGTATACGCAGCGGGCTTACAACGCTCTTCGCGTACAGTATAATAATGCTTTCAGGGTGCTGATGGGGCTTCCACGATACTGTAGCGCATCACAAATGTTTGCGGAGGCTCGTGTTGATGATTTCTTCGCCATCATCAGAAAAAGAGGCGCATCAACGATGAGCAGGTTGCGTGGAAGCCCCAACAGTATTCTGAGAGTATTATCAGAAAAAATGGATAATCCATTTGTTGAGCACTGGGTACACTTACATCTATCGACCCAGTGCTCAAAACCGCCGGGCTCGCGTACTAATATTCCCCAAAATTTATTTTAAGGACTAACATAGCTTTTAATAATAATTACTAACAATATGAGCAAATGTTCGCAATAAAGTTTTTAATAAAAAGTAATTACCTAATTAATATAGTTTTCACTCCTATTTGAATATATTATAGGCAAAGCAGTACTGCACAAGCATTTCTGTGTTCTGGTTTGAAGGTCATTGTAGCTAGCGAAATTACTGGGTGTCTCGGGGTGACGAGCGCAATGCAGTCCTACGCAGTGCATTTTATGGTATTAAAGTTCTAGGTGGCTTGAGAGCTTGACGTCAGAGTTTGGAGACGAGACGTCCGCTTTTTTTTCTACGTTCACGCTGCTAATATGAAATTTCGCAGTTGTGAATTCACGATTTCATTTTATGATCAACGATGACGATTTCATTTCATTTTAAATTAAATAAAGTCGTAAAAGTACCTAGAACAAAAATCTAGTAAAAATGTAGCAACTTATTAATGCTGCGAATGCTAATTAACCCAACATTACTATGTATTAACCAGTGGATCCGGCTGCTGCAGTTTGATTTCATGCGAGTAAGCGAGCAACTCTCAACGCGCTGCTGCTCCGCCAGGTAGAGCTTACGCCTGGTTCACTACGCTCGAGTAGCTCGACCAGTGTGAACCAGGCTTTAGTTCGTACAATAAAAACAAGGCCGGGTTACTGAACGACATATCGATGATTCAAGCTCGCATGTACCTAGTTACTATGTTTATTTCCTACTAGATTACTTTATTCTGTGCTGATTACTGATACTAGGTATTAAGAATATACCTACCTAATTTTCTCTTTATTGACTACTGGTTGTAAATATACTATGTTATATAATATATATATATGAATTGTGGTAGGTTTCTCGTTTGCGAGAGGCCGTCTGGGTGGGTGCCACCACTTTGCCAGTTATTCAGCCGCCAAGCAGTAATGCGCATTATAGCCGATTTGAAGGGCATTTTTTATATTCGTTACCTCAGAACTCCGTCATTTATGAACCGATTTGAAAAATTCTTTTTGCGTCGGGTTCAGTATAGCTACGAAGTGGTCCCATATAAATTTCATCGATATGTGACCTTGGACTTCGAAGATACATTGAAGTCGGTATTTGATTTTTTCTAAAAATTCATTATTATGGTATAAAAAATTCTGGGTGGCACTGCAATTGTTATGGGCAGGCGTGACGCTTACAATCAGGCGAACGACCAGCTCGCCTTATCACTCAGTCCCATAAAAACAACCTTCCAAAATCACTCTTTAACATGTACCAGCGTAGTATGCTCTTCACGTCTATTGTCTGCTCCTTTAAATATTGGGCATTATGAGACTCAACAGCTAATTGTCTCAAGGTGACGAAAGCAGTGCAGCGCCGCGCAGGATTTTGCAAAACAAAGTTCTGGATGGTGCTGTTATTGTTATGGGTTGGCGTATTGCTTACCATCAGGCAAACGACTAGATAGGCTCGTCATACAGTTACATAAAAATATATTATGTAGTTATAGGAGTTGATATTCTAGTTGTTATACGAGAGTAACTATTGACTTTACTTCAGTATTCATTGTTATATTTTGAGACATTTTAAAAGAGTTGATTGCCCATCGCCATCCCCGCAGAGTTTCTTACTATCTTCTCTAGCGGGCGTATTTCCAAAGCACTGATGAAGTCTTCGCATTTCTTTTTAGGGCCCGGACTTCAATCTGAGTATGGAAAAGAAATGGGTAGACATGCTTACCTTTTTATATCAATGTCAATATATCTTAGTTACAGTTTTTATGTATTTAATTGATTTGTATTACCTATATACAATGTACATGATGTTTAATGTGCATTTATTGTGCCTATTTAATTAATATCTTATGACTTTTGACTTCCTTAAAATGAAATTTGTAATTCGTATATCAAATAACTGACGCCGAGGTATTTTGTAATTAGTATGTCAAATACTTGAGGCTTCAAAATACATTTTAACATTAAAATACATTGAACCTTCATTTAGCGGTCGTGAGCGTCAGTGCGAGGATGGTAGATCGCCTGCAGGATAGCAACTTGAGGCATAATTTTATACCACAACTAAAAGATAGCTTGGAAAAAAGATTTGATAAGTTTTTTAAACTGTCACCTGAAGTAAATGGAGCCATATTGGCGTCATGCTACCACCCTAGTTATAAATGCGTTGGTTACCAGAAAGCATCACAACAGATGAGAGGCATGAAATTAAAAAAAAAACATGAAGTAATGCCTGGAAGCAGCAGGAGTAGCACCACTAGTAAAGAAGTTGTGTTTGTGTGTGTGTTGCAATGATAGTTTCAAACAGAGGAAGACGAGTGACGCGCTAATATTGTAATCTAAAAGCTTGGGCTCGCTGCGGCACAGAATACATTACAGTTTCTAGACCGGCTACGACTCGACGTCGGCGACGGCCTACGAATGATTCCGAAACTCTCCGACTACACAAGTAGGCAGTGTGTATAATGAGAATGGGTAGAGGCGCCAATCAATGCGTGCGAGCGAGATGTAACTAAACTTCTATCGAATAATATCGCGTATCGTGTCTCTCACTTTTATTTCCATTGGCTAACTCGCTCTCACAAATATGGTGGAACAAGAATATTAATATTTTATTATTCATCAAAATATCATGGATATTTCATACCTACAAGTGAAAAGTAATCCTATGTCACTTATTACTTTTCTTAGTGATTATAACACTTTCTCAACAAGCACGCAGGCATCTTTGATGAGTTTATGTTGAAAGTACGACCACGTAAGGCACAAGCGTTCACGACTGTGGTCTAAGTGCGATTAAGTGCAAGTGTGTCGCGAGACACACTTGAGAAGGTCCATCTTTGATACTGTGTCACTCGTCTTCCTCTGTTTGAAACTGTCATTGGTGTGTTGTGTTTTTGAGAACAAACAGAGACAGTGATCAACCACAGACATCTAAAATGGAGTTAGAGTTGGTCAGCTTCCTAAATGATCATAATCATAATAAATGTATTGGTAAAATGTCAAATGTTCACGTCAAAAAATAGTATTATATTAAGGCTACATCAAAATACATAAAAAAATAGAGCTACATCATTGAAAGTTTGTTACTAAGCAAAGTTACATAATAATATTTTAATATAATTTAATGTCAAATAAATTAATTAATTTGTGTCGATGTCAAAAATATTCGAATAAAATGCTGTCAATACAAAAAATCAAATTAAAATATAATTGTCATAATTTTACATTTTGAAGTCGTCTTAGCTATAGAACGCTTGCTCAACAAGCCACCGCTTCAGTCTTGACTTGAAGCACTGTAAGCTGGGAGCTGCAGAGATATTCTCCGGCAACTTGTTGTATACGGTCGGACCCATAACATGTGTTAACTTGGAGGACTTCTCGAGGGATCTAGGGATAGCCGTCAGTTTGTTTCTATTTCGAGTACAGTATGAATGCACAAACCCGCGTTTAGTAAACGAGTCTAGGTTGGTCGTTAGGTACACTGCTACTTGAAATATCAATATGGCAGGTAACGTAAAGATTCCCAGTTTCCTAAAATATGGACGAGCAGAGGTGTCTTGCGGTATGCGAGCCATGCACCGCACGGCACGCTTCTGCATGCGGAAGGCGCGCTGCCAATCCGCGGCTCGCGCCCATAGCTTGGCCCCGTACTGCAACTGAGAGTGCACGGTCGCGTAGTAGCACGCTCGCACTACGTCGCTTGACACGACTTTCGCGACTCGACTTAAGGCGAAGCAAGTGCTTCCCAGTTTCCCGCAGGTTTTATGTATATGGTTTTCCCATTTAAAGCCCCTATCTATATCGAACACTAGGAAAGTCGTCGTTTCAGCCTCTTCGATTTTTACATCATCTACGAGCACAGTCAAGGGTCTCAGTGACCTACCCGAGAGACTGGACTGTATGAAATGAGTTTGCTCAAGTTGAGGGCGAGGCCATTAATGTGGAACCAGCCCGCTAGTTGCGAAGCTGTGCTGTTCTACCCGTGCTCAAGCAGATCGACCGATGGTGCAGCGACTACAGCAGCGACGTCATCAGCATACATCAGTACCTCAGCCGTAGTCACAGCGGCGGGCAGGTCATTCAGGAGCAGAGAGAACAGGATGTTCGAAAAAGAGGATCCCTGCGCTACGCCCATCACTGACCTCAACGGATCCGATCTCTCTGAGCCGCTACAACCGACAACTATTTGAGATCTGTCTCGCATTAGATCTGTCAAAAGAGCATACGAGACGCCGACCACGCCGTAATGCTGTAGCTTTACAGCAAGTACGGCGTGGTCAGCGACATCAAGCGCCTTTGGCAGGTCACAGCAAAAGATCGCCACCTGCAGCTTGGACTCGCGAGCCGGCATGCATAATAGAAGCAAACAGAGCTTTCAAATCTTGAGCGCTATCCAAATATAAAAAATGTGTTCATACAATTTAACACAAGTTTGTGCTCATCAGGACCTGTAGAAAGATTGTTTTCTTTAGCAGGTTGTATTCACTCCCCAACAAGAGGCCTTTTGTCTGACAGAAAATTAAAATCTAGTGTTCATAAAATTAAATTCTGGTTTTACTTATTAATTAATCTTGTTTTCCTCTACTTTTCAGCCCGTGCTGGTCTAGATTACTTATTTTGTAATTTGTATTTTGTATCTCAATTAAAAATAGCTAAAATACTGTGTTTTGTATAAAGATGGCTTTTAATTTGTATTTTAATTAAAGCAAAGCATGTATTTTGCCCGCCCTGTAAGGCCCGTAGATAGGTATGGCATTGTGGAGCACTATTGAATTATGCACTCGACTGAATTATACATAAGCAGAAACACACCAAAAAATAACAGAATTATCATCCGTCAACGACGAATTTGGCAATGCTATGAGATGCCTCAAACTGACGACCATATATATTCCACAGATGCGCCAAAGGTCGTAACCGGCCGGGCGTCGTTAATGAAAACCTATCGATCAAAGTAATCAAGATCGCATCCGGGCGGCCGGCACCGCGGGCTGGGCGGGCGGCGCGGGCGCGAGCTATTCCCGGCGGCGGGCGGCGCGGGGCGCGGCGGCGAGGGCGGCGCGCGCTCAGTGTGTCGGCGCGCGCCGCCGCCGCCATGGGCAACCAGCACTCCGCCTCACACCACTCGCTGAAGCCCCGGAAGAACGTGCACTGGAAGTCAGCAGGTACGCAGAAGCCGGCGCCGTCGCCGGCTACGACTCGGCCGAGCGCTCGAGCGACATCGCGGACGAGGCCCCCGTCTCTATATCTATTTTTAAAAAGAGTGCGCGCTGCGATTCTCGAAGCGTGGCACAACAAAACAAATCGTAACACCGTCCGCGTTCATGTAACGATTATCACGCGTCTAATTTTGAAAGGAGGTTTATGCCAAACGGCACCGCATCGGCGCCGACGCGGCCGCCGCCGGCCGCGAAAGGTTAAGCTCGAAACTTTACGGAACTGAGAGATGGCCCTTTTCGTTTCCAGGAAGGCCCGCGGCGCCGGGTAAGCCCGAGATCATCCCGCTGTCCTCGGACGAGGAACCGAATGCGATCACTCTGCGATGGGTCGCCGGCGCGCACGATGGTGGCGCGCCGCTGCGTGGCTACCAGGTGGAGTGCAACCGGCTGGGAGCACCCGACTGGATCCGCACCTCGCCGCCTATCGTGCTGCGCCCCGAGCTCGTGCTGTCGGGCTTAGATCCGCCGCATCGCTACCAGTTTCGCGTGGCAGCGCTCAACGCCGTCGGCCGCTCCGACTACAGCGAGTTGTCCGACGTGCTCACTGTGAGCCCCGAGCCGGCGCCGCTCCGCCCACCCGTTTTCCTCCGCCACCTTGAGGACGTCACCACGTTGGAAAATGACAAGACGGAGTTCCGGGTGACGTTCGATGGCGCTCCGACGCCTACGGTCGCCTGGTTCAAAGACGATTACGAGATATTCAGCAGCAGGCGCACGGCCATCAGCACGGACGAGACGTCCAGCGTGCTCGTGTTCCACCAGACGCTGGCAAGCGACGAGGGTGAGATCCGCTGCACGGCCACCAACCGTAACGGGCACGCCGTGACGCGCGCGCGGCTCGCCATCGAGTCCGCGCCGAAGCTGCGCTACCCGCGCCAATACGAGGACGGCCTCCTCTACGAAATTAACGAAACCGTGTTTTTGAAAACGACAATCGTTGGGCAGCCGGCGCCGTCGGTAGAGTGGCGGCACGATGGGCGCCCGATTACGCCAGACGAGCGCGTCGAGATCACAAACACGCCCAAGTTCTCGGTGCTGAAGATCCACGCGGCGCGCCGCAGCGACCGCGGCGAGTACCAGGTGCACGCACGGAACGGCATCGGCGAGGATACTGCTGCCTTCCTCGTCACCATCACCGCGCCACCGGAGCCGCCGCGGCGTGTGTCCGTCACGCGGCAGGTCGACAAGTCCGTCACGCTGGACTGGGAACCGCCCGAAGACGACGGCGGCTGCCGCATCGGAAACTACGTCGTGGAGTACTATCGCGCCGGCTGGAACGTGTGGCTCAAAGCGACGACGAGCCGCAAAACGAGCGTGACGCTGTTCGACCTGATAGAGGGCAGCGAATACCGGTTCCGCGTGAAGGCGGAGAGCCCATACGGCATGAGCGCGCCCAGCGAGCAGTCGGCGCCGGTGCGCATCCCGGGCCGCGCCGTGGACATGGAATTCCTAGCGGTGGAGGCGCGCATCATCAACGATGCGCTGACACAGCAGGAAGGCGAGGCGCACGTGTCGCCCGCGCCGCGCCGCAAGCGGTCCGCGCCCGCGGCTGCGCCCGCGCATCCGCCGCCCGCGCGCCGCGCGCCTCGCGCTACCAGCCCGCCCGACGGCGACCGACGGAACGACGAGTTCATGCTCGTTCTCTACCCCGAAGCAACTAAGACGCCTACCAAAGCTGGTAAGCATAACTGCTCTATAGTATTTTTCACTTGCGTATCTTAGCATTAATTATAAAAGATTTGAACTGCTACGCGAATCCAAAAAGTGACTCATAATACATATATATATATATATATATATATATATATATATATATATATATATATATATATATACATTCACATAACTAATAGATAATTATAACAGTTTAAAACAGTTGCTGCTAGGTAACGTCCGAAGTCTGGCAAATTCCCATTCATATCTCCAAAATATAAATATGCACTTCAGTCACAGAATCTTGTAGCACTCATACCGGATCTGTTAGGTTAAGCAACGTTCCCAACAATCAATACTTGGAGCGAGTGTGGCTCAGTGGGAGAAGGTGCGACTTTCGATCCGTCGTAACTGAGTTCGAATCCCGCTAGCCCCGCACCACTGACTTTCTTAAGTTATGTGCGGATTTAACTCTCTAACAACGGTGAAGGTAAACATCGTGAGGAAACCAGCATTTCCAAGTATTTATCACAATATTCAATAACATGTGACATCCACCAACCCGCACTGGGCCAGCGTGGTGGATTATGGCCCATACTCTCTCTACGAAGGAAGACCCCAGTCCCAGTAGTGGGAACGTTATGGGATGAATACTTGGATGGGGGACCGTTTGTGTTCATCGTATTTACATCTGAGTGCTAGCGTGCCTTGGAGGCCTTTGTTGTCTTAGCTTAGAACAACAGTTGTAAGCCCATGTCGGAGGCCTTCGGGTGGTATACAGTCAAAAGTCATTTATTCATAATAAAATATAAACTCCGATACCGGGGTCAGTCACACACGCACACCGCCGCACGCGAGAAAATAAGAAATAATACCTACTTAGTATCTTATAAGAACTTCTGATAACTTTTCTAAAAGATAACTATTGGCTAAATAAGAAGTCAATGCAACATAGAAGACAACGATGCATGGTACAATCAGCGACAAAAGTAGCCGAAAATTTGTGAATCTTTGATTGACTTTAATTCAATATTTGGCTTATTTCTCTGAATGTCGCATTTAAAAAGCCCGTTTATATCCTGTGCGAATAGGGCAATTGGAAAAAATTGCATGTAATTTTTATATTTTCAGTGTTATTATCGATTGAAAGATTGTAAAGGTTCGGTTACTTAGTCACTGACTGTACAATCCGCTTCTTGCAAGTAATGGCATATAAGAAACATAATATTGTCAATACCAAACAAATTGTAACAAGTTCAAAAAAGTATGCCCTTCAGTTTCTTGTCGTATCTTCTAGGTAGTGGTTCTTTTCCCGATGCGGCGGTAGTCATTGTAATAATTGCCGATATGTTTCGGTTTTGTAAAATTACTCAGCGTTTGTGGATCCTTGTGTATAATTATGGAAAACTAACTTTTCTGTTTGTTGTATGGAGCTTGCGATTCAGTACTCTTACTGTAATAAATTCCTGACTGCCTTTCGAGGATTCTTTATCCGGGGATCTATCGTCGTCACTTTCCATCAGGTGAGACTGAGGTCAAATGCAAGCCTAATAAAAAAATCTATAGGGACCACAACGCCCGGAAACCAAAATATAAAGTAATTTCCTAATAAATAATCTTGTACTGGTAAGCCTACCCTAGAAGAGGCTTTTCGGAAGTACCTATCTAGTTTGCAAACATTACTGTGTTTCCAGTTTAAGGGGAACAAAATTACTGGGTATTATGAGACTTAAGAGCTATTGTCTCAGGGTGACGAGCGCAGTGCTGTGCAGGATTTTGCGAGACAGGGTATTGGGTGGCATTGCAACTGACAAGGGCAGCGTGTGCTTACCATCAGGTCAACGACACGCTGGTATAGTCATTTAGTTACATAAAACTCTTACCTAGGTATATCTACAAAATTACATTCATATTTTACTCGTGCAAATCTGCGAATAAGAAAAACCCTATATAAAAAAAAAAAATTCCTAAAGTTATGTTTGTATAGTTCTAAAATGTGTATATGTACGTATAGATAGCTTTCAATTTACAATAGAATTTTAGTCATGCAAGTCCGGTTGTTGAGCAAAAGCCTCCGTCCTATCCCCATGACTTTCAACCGATACAACTGTCATTTGTCCATGCAACCATCGATATATATGTACTACGCACGGTAGAATATAGGTATGTCTATGCAAACAACAAACTCTAACTCGGTAACTAGTTTAAAAAACAAATTAATGATCAAATGAATGGCTACTTAGTTGAAGTACAGTTACAAGAAAAATATTAGTTGTGTTCAATTAAATACGAGTACAGGAGATAAACATAGACACTTGTATGACTTGCATCCTATACCTAATTTATTTTACTCAAGAAGTACCAGGCGATCAGAAATTCACAAGAGGTTAAAAAAAGTTAAAGATGGCAATATTACCTCTTGTTATCTATTTCCATTTACTAACACCATACCATAGATGATTGACCTACTAACTCTTAAGAGTTTATTCTCGCCTGGTACATTAGCGCTGTGCTGTCTACGCCCCTCGGTATAGGTAAATTAGAAAGCTTATTTCACGGTCCGTACGAAGTATAGACTGCATAAGCGTAAAACAAAAGTACATATACGTCTTAAATGGTACAATTCAATTTCCTCATATGTTTCTAAGCTTCTGACATTCTTTGGTCTATGAGTTATTTCATCGCAGTTTCACAATGAAAGCACAAGAGGAATCGTTTGTTACAATGATCTTCTGTCCTGAAGTTACGCGTGAATATTCAGCCGCGTTTATTGAGCCTATAAATAAACGCCTCCATAGTTACAACGCGTCACTATACATAGCATATAACGGATGGCCGCGCGCCGTTCGCCCGAACTATGTTTTGTTTTGCTAACCGCCGCGCGCTTCTGCGAAATCCCCCAGTAAACAGCATCTGCGAACTGCAATTTATTTCAGCACTTATTTATTTATTTATTTAGCACGCTCACGAGCATGCGAACTGATACGTCTTTCTATTGATATGTGCTCTACTTTCCATTATGATCGACAACCAAATCAATTGTAATGACCAGCTTATTATAAAGTTTTTAAACTCATTAAAAAAAAATTGCGTTTGGTTTTTCAGAGAAACGCGAATCGTTTCAACTAGACCTGGACTCGCTGTCGCCGCCGCCGCTATCGCTGTCAGCGCCAGAGCTGAGCACGCGCTGCGTGGCGCCGTTCCGCGCGCTGCGGCACGCCGTCAGCTCCACCGAGCTGCTGCACGAGCACGCCATGGCACGCTTCTACAAGGCCGTCGCTATGAAGGAGGAGCGCGACGAGCGCTCCAAGCAACAACGAAACCATGACATTCCGTACGACGCGATGCGACGCGGCAGCGCCGCCGACGCCGATCGAGAACAACCGCGCGATCGAGTAGACCCGCGGGAGAAGCCACGCGAACGATACGTCGAAGTGGAACCGCCGAAGCCGAAACCACCTGAGATCATCATAAAAACGGATTCCATCGAAGACAACGAGTACGAGTTTAGCGAACGTCAAGCTTCGCAAGATTCTGAAATGTCAGAACACAAATGGCAGCACTCGTCGTTCGAAGAGGATTACACGGCGAGCACCGTGTCCACCGACGGCGAGTATTCGGATGACGGCAGTTTGAACGGAGACATCGATAGAACCAACTTCAACGAAGAAGATACCTACAACCCACGAGATAAATTTGCCCGCCAGATAAAGGAAGAAGACGAAGAAATGTCTGATCATGAGGTTCCGAAACCCTTGCCCCTCCCTGACCCCAATTTTATTCCAAAACCTATTTTAAAAAAAAGGGAAGTACCGGTCCTTCAGCCGGTGCAGGATAGTATACCAAAAAAACCTAACGGAAAACAATTTCTCGATGAAAAACCAAAGAAGGATACATTATTTAAGAAGATCACTAAAATGCCGAAACAGAAGTCGTTTCCTTTTCCAAAAATACTTAGCAAGAAGGAGCCTGGTAAAGTCCAGGAAAATAATATAGTAGAAGAAAAAGATAAAAAGTCCAAAAATATTGAGCAAATGCCGGACAAGATAAGCGATGAAGGGAGGACCGTCATTGATTATTACGGAAGTATAGTCAAAGAATTCGGAACTCAGAAGAAACCTGCTGCACCGCTATATCTTAATACTGAAGATTTAAAGACGGTCGCTGAGAAACAACACACAGAAAAGAAACAAGAAGTTGTACACAGTAAGAAAGTAACTAAGGTTAAAAAAGTAACTGCAAATAAAACAACTGGCGCTAAAGAAAATCCCTCAAAAACCAATAATATAAATTCTGTTCGTAAAACGCAACCTAAACTAAAACAAAGTAGCGCAGATAAACCAGAAAGTAAACCACCAGCCACCAAAGTTGCAGAAAAACAAAGTAATGAACAGAAGAAGTGTACTCAACAAATAGTGTTAAAGAAAACGGAGCGAGCAACCATAGTAATACCAATCGACTACCAAGAGTTAGAGAAAAAAGCGAAGATGAACGTAAGGTCCGCCATTGACTATACGGTGGACGTATGCCTGCTGCTCCTGGCGTTCTGGCTGTACTTGTTCAAAGACGAGCGGCTCGCCGTGCCTTTCCTCACGCTCATCATCTACCGGCAACTGCAGGAGACCGTCTGCTCGTGCATACCCGAGTGGTTCCGGCGCCACACCCCCGCCTGGCTAAAAAAGAAGACTTCTTGACCTTTCCCAAAAGACATGTTGTGCGATTATCTGATTGATTAGTGAGCATCGTGTGTTGTGTAATAATGTGAATTAATACTTCTTATATTATGTATAAAGTTACGTTAATTTATTATGTCTGATTAATTTATGACGCGTCTTCGTTTGAAAAGTATATATTAAATGTACCTATCACTGACGAAAAACTAGTTGGCGATGCTGTTTTAAGTTAAATTTTATTTCGGTATCCTTTTTTTTTTACAAAATTAAAAATGTACTTTATTCTACAAAGGGCCATAACAATTCCTAAAGGCATTCGTGGAATAGCCCAATTCAAAATACCTGTAACGGACTGTATTCCGAAGCCGCCGGTCCGGAGGGTGCGCGACCCGAAGGCTTGCCTGCACAGGGACAAGGGGCTTGTGCTGGGCGTGTACTACAATGATCACGTATACGGCGAGCCCGCCGCGCTCACCGCCAGTGCCCAGAAGTACAACGAGATGTGCGGCGGCAAACTCTGGAAGACCCTCAAGCTAGCGCCAATCCCGCGGCTCGGTGAAGCGCGCGTGCTCTACGACCTGGAGCCCTCTTATGCGTTCGTCGCCGTTGCTGGCCTCGGCTCCGAGTGCCTCTCCTGGAGCGTAGCCGAAAGGCTGGACGAGAGCAAGGATGCCATCCGCACGGCTGCGGGAGCGGGCGCCGCCGCACTGGTGCCGCTGAAGCCCAAGGAGATGCATTTCGAGTCGTTCGGCGATGCAGAGGCCTCGGCCGAAGGAGCTTCGCTGGCACTGTGGCAGTTCACGGAATACAGAAGCGTTTTGAGAAACAGAGTGAGGCCGAAAGTGGTTACTCATCTCTATGACGACTGCGACTTCGAGGGATGGAGAAGCGGGCAGCTGAAAGCAGAATCGCAGAACCTCGCCCGATACCTGCAAGAGATGCCCGCCAATCTTTTGAATCCTACGTCCTTCGCCAAGATCGCTGTGGAAATTCTTTGCGAATTAGATATAAACGTCGAGGTAAAGACTCAGGGCTGGGCCGCTAAACACGAGATGGGAGGATTCGTGGCAATAGGAAAGTCTTCGATACAGCCCCCGCTGTACGTGGAGATCAGCTATTACGGCGCGGACGAGTGCACGCGGCCCATAGTGCTCGTGGGTAAGGGTGTGACGTTCGACAGCGGCAGCCTGGACCTGAAGTCGTGCGAGGAGCTGCGGCACATGCGTGGCGACATGGCGGGCGCGGCGTGCGTACTGGCCGTGACGCGCGCGGCAGCGCGGCTGCGGCTGCCCGTCAACATCCGCGGCATCCTGCCGCTGTGCGAGCTCATGCCAAGCGGCAAGAGCCCCAAGTTCGGTGACGTGGTGTGCAACGCCAACGGCAGCTCCGTGCACATCCGGCTGCCGTCACGCGAGGGCCGGCTGCTGATCGCCGACAGCCTGGTGTACGCGCGCAACTACTGGCCCAAGTTGATTGTGGACGTAGGCACCATGTCCAAGGAGATGGTGGACGCGCTGGACGGCAGCGCGTGCGGCGCGTATACCAACTGCGAGGAGATGTTTCGACGGCTGGAGTGCGCGGGTGCGCGGGCCGGGGACCGCGTGTGGCGCATGCCGCTGTGGGGGTGGTACGCGCAGCGCATTCGAGACTGCCAGACGGCCGACGTCGCCAACACAGGCCGGTACCTGCACGGCGACTCGCCGAACTGCGCCGCCTTCCTCGGCCAGTTCGTGTGTGACACTAAGTGGGTTCACCTGGACACGTACAACGTGGCCTACACCAAGGGGCTGGACATCCCGTACCTGCACCGCGGCATGACGGGCCGCCCCACCAGGACCATCATAGAGTTCCTCAACCAATTATTAGTTCAGGACAAAGCGCAAATTCAACTTTGACGTTTTTTTTAAGTGTATGTAGTCGTTAATTAAGTGAGAAACTTTTGATTTATGTATCTGGTGCGAATAAAACTTGTTGTTGTAAAGTTGGGTTTCATTCAAAGATGTTCCTCTATAGGGTAGCATATTAGATAGCTACTTTTATTAAAGCAAACCAAATTTAGTAACATAAATATATACCTACCAACCTAAGAATTTGAATCGCCTTGGGTTTTAGGTTCAAGAGGACTTGGGCTTACCTAGTGATTACCTTAGAGTAGTTAGTACATACCACTTTATACCTACCAAGAAACGATGCATTCTGTTTATGAAATCTAACAATTAATCAAAATAAACATCAGCCCTTAAGAATCATTATTCTTCTTCTTCTTCTGCCTAGCGTTATTATTCCCGGCTTAGTCCGGAATGTACTATTAATTATTCTGTGCTAATATAAATGCGAAAGTTTGTGAGCGAGTGTGTATGTTTGTTACTTCTTCACGCTGTAACGACTCAACGAATTTGAAATTCGGAATGGAGATAGCATCGATTAACGCATAGGCTACTTTATATCCCGGGAAACCGCGGAGCGCAGCTAGTAAATTATTTTTATACCTAAAATGTACCGAAAGTGGCGACATGCTAAAGAAAACACATTTATATAGACACCAATGTATTTAATTTAATGATTATAATAAAATTGCAGTTAGGAACATAATAAATGGCACTTGAAAATAAAGAGTTTGGTAAAAAATATTAATTTTAAGTCTACACTATAGTACATAAATGCTAGGTAAATAATATTAAAATAATATAAAAATTATATATTTTTTAGGAATGACACGATTATAAATCAGTGGACTTTTAAAAATAGTTTCTTACATCCGCTCGATACAATATAATTTATCTTATATATAAAATTGAATATGAATATTTTTTTATAAATAGAATCTAAACTATATCAGTCGAAAAATGTTGTTTGTTCATTACAAATTTAGTTAAATTTATTGAAAGTTTGTTTGATTTTTGACAATATATATTAAACTTTTCAGAACTTCATCCATAGCACCGAAACAGTCCCATACATAGATACGATTCATATTCGTTACATGTTAATTATATTAAAAACAATGGTTACAACTGATACTGCGTGGTAAATCAACAAAACGGACGCACGAAAAAACTTTAAACATTTCACAATCATCGTTTCCAAGACTCTCTTGGGAGAAGATAGGTTGAAGTAACAAATTACTCTTATTCTACAAAATCGCTAGCTTCGGCTCCGCGCCGGGCCCCTGTCACGATCACAGGGGTACACTGTATCCGTAAGAACTACAAAGGCCAGTTTGACCAGGAATAGGAAATATGCATGTATTTTTTAATGCACGAACTGATTCATTATTGATTATCAATAAAAAAAATGTACATGTACAATTAAAATCAACATAAACGCGTCATTTGCGTGTGACGTCGTTTACGGGAGTAATCTACCATAAAAAGTAATTTCCGGATTTTTGACAACACGTGCATATTCCCTATTAAGCTTACATACTACCAGCGACTCGACAGTACTTAGGCCGAACGAGTCGAATAAACTACTTGGGGCTAAAGCCCATTGTAACCTGACTAAATTCATGAGACATTCAATAATGGCACACGCGAGCCGCACTCGACTTCATAGCTCAAAAGAGCTCTTAAACCTAGTAAATAATGTTTACTTATATCTTTAGATTACGCCTCCATCTTCGGACAACTTTGAGCACCTAGCCTTACGGCAGCCATCTTTCAAACTTACCAGTACTAAAGATATATTTAAACTACAAGATAGCCGTGGTCGTCGGTACATGCGACATTTTGAGAAACTGTGACTTAAAATAGCGAGTAACAATTATTTTTTTTTACCTTTTTTCCTGCGATGCGTCTTCGTTTACATTTAATAAAGTTTAGCGGTTGCGCCGGCGTCGGATTGGACTTAAAGGGGGCGAGGGGGTGTCCCTAAACAGGACCGCATTCCAGTGAACGAGCTGATGTTGGGGAGCGCGTCGTTCGGCTGCAGGGGCCTGACGCAGGCGTTGCGCTAGCGAGGACGCCCTGCCTCGGGTGGCGTCGTGTCGTATCGGGCGTGTTAAGGACTCATCATCCTCGTCATCGGTGTCACGTCGTATCGGACGTGTTAAGGGCTCGTCATCGGTGTCACGTCGTATCGGGCGTGTTAAGGGCTCGTCATCGGTGTCACGTCGTATCGGGCGTGTTAAGGGCTCGTCATCGGTGTCACGTCGTATCGGGCGTGTTAAGGGCTCGTCATCGGTGTCACGTCGTATCGGGCGTGTTAAGGGCTCGTCATCGGTGTCACGTCGAATCGGGCGTGTTAAGGGCTCGTCATCGGTGTCACGTCGTATCGGGCGTGTTAAGGGCTCGTCATCGGTGTCACGTCGAATCGGGCGTGTTAAGGGCTCGTCATCCTCGTCATCGGTGTCACTGGACTCTTCTTCGATATCGAAGTGCAGCGGAGGCCCCCCCTCTACACGCAGGCGCCTCTGCAGCACCTCTCGTGCCGCCACCACTCGGTTGAACTGCAGCCTTGGCAGGTTCCGTCGGTGGAAGAACATGTCGATGCGATTATTGGGCCTCTGTATGCGTTCGAAAAAGATAAAGATGTCGAGGAGGAGAATGAAAATGAGGGCGGCGAGAGTGAGGCGGAAGACGGGCTTCATGCGGGCCTCAGGAGGCGGCAGGCGATTGGGCTGCGCGTCGTGGTCCGTGTCATTCATGAGCCCGTGGAACACTAGAACTCATAATGTTTTAGTGGCTCGTCCTGGTTCTGAAACATTTGTTATACCGTTAAATAAACGAATGGGTCTTAGTTTCTAAACATACAAAAAATTAAATTAAAGATCAGCCAGGATTCGAATCTGCGCCTTCGGAATAATGTTCCGATGCCTTGACTACTGGGCTATCGAGTCGTCTACTCGACCAACAAACTTTCAAATCTTTTTTATCTTTACAGGAACGAATAGATGCCGTTCAATAACTTATATTTTGTTATAATAATTTTACGAAATTGTATAATTATTTCATATTTTCTGTAGCAATATGTATAGTAGTCTCATTTTAAAATACCAGAAAGATCACTGTCACGGGACCAGCCTCTCTGGGTACCTGGGGAGGCTTACCGTCCGCGATGGCTCTTGAAGGCCCCGCGGGTCTCGTGTCGCTGCCACGGGACCAGCGTCTCTAGGTACCTGGGAAGGCTCACCATCCGTGAAGGCTCGGGAAGGCTCGGGCACCACGGCAGAGTCTTCGGTGTCGGAAACGTAGCCCTGCTGTCCAGTGTAGTGGGTGGGAAACACGAGCAAGGGCGTAGCGGAGAAGGCCTTTAGGTCACGCCGGGGGAAGAACGATTTCCAGGTCTCGCTGTGTACAACCAATCATTCATTAAAAGACCTAGAGAACCTCGGGAGATGATGTCGTTAAGGAGAATTGCAGTGGAAAGATCCAGGACCTGAATCTGTCGAGATGTTAGTCTGTAAGGTAGTTACTTTATCTTTGTTTACTGTGTTATTGCCTGAAATAAACGATTATTTGATTTGATTACAACTGTAAGTTTTATCAAACAAAAAACCGACTTCAATGTATCTTCTAAGTCCAAGGTCGATGAAATTTATATGGGACCACTTCGTAGCTATACTGAACCCAACACAAACAATTTTCCAAATCGGTTCATGAATGACGGAGTTCTGAGGTAACAAATATTGATAAAAACAATCAATCAATCAAAATTTTGAATTCGGTTAAAGAGGAAGTTTACCTAGGTAGATTGAAATGGTGAGAAGCATGGATGTTTTCGTGCTGGATAGGAAGGTTTTAAAAGTTATGCAATCAATGATACGAATTGGTGGCCAGCTGTGATGGTAAGAGCCGTGACCGATTGTAGCCTCTTCTGCCACAGGGGTGGCAGGAGGGGGTGTGCGGGGCTCGAACACACTAAAAACCCCCCGTGAGCAGTCCTCTGTCGTGGTGGGGCGAGATAGGGTCACGCTAGCATTCACCATCTCGCCCCGGCAGTAGGCCCGGGTGTTATCCGGGCCACTACACCTGTGGAGGGGTGGCCCTGCTCACCAAGGCCACACCCCAGACGAGTGGGGCCGAGCAAGCCGGCAGAGACCCCCGACTCTCCACCAGTGACCCCACTACGGAGGGTGGACGAGGCGGTCGAACCGCCTCCTCCTCCTCCTGACCGATTGTAGCCTAGAGTAGCCCAGAGCTTTGTGCAAAGACCAAGTCACTCAACTCGTCATCCTGAAATCCAATGTCAGTTTTCACCTTGCTCAGTAATTTCTCTGGATAAAATCTATTCAAAGTATACACATTACAAAGTTTGACGGCACAATAACTGACGCAGCGACTAGAGTCCAAAGTCGATACTTCTAAATAGATCATTTTGATGTTGGTTGTGTCTTGTTGGGGAGAAAGAACTTACTTGGGGTGCTGGTCAAACATGATTGGCAGAAACTCGTCGACCGGAAGCATCTTGGCCAATGGTTCAGCCTGGATGAGCTTCCTCGCGCCGGCCTCGCTGATCAGATAGCCCAGGGTCCAGTAGGAGTAGAGGGGCCGAGTGAGGCGCTCGGTCACCAGTTCCTCTTGTTCATCTTGAAGCACTTTCCTGCCAATGTACCTGTATAAAATGCAGACGGATTACATGTTGTAGGGGCTGGAGCGGTATAAGAAAAAACCAGCCAAGTGCGAGTCGGACTCGCGCACGAAGAGTTCCGTACCGTTATCTATAAAAACGGCAAAAAAAATCATATCTATTGTATGGCAGCCTCCTTAAATATTTATTTTATTCTGTTTTTAGCATTTTTTGTTATAGCGGCAAAAGAAATACATCATCTGTGAAAATTTCAACTGTCTAACTAGCACTGTTTATGAGATACAGCCTGATGACAGACCGACAGACAGACGGACGGACAGCGGAGTCTGAGTAATAGGGTCCCGATTTACCCTTTGGGTACGGAACCCTAAAAAACATGAGACGCATTTTTTTCCGTCCAATTTCAATCGCTCAAGATGTAGGACACAGTTATTTGTCAACGGTTGGGCAAGAGCAGAGCATCCCACAACCCATCGTTATAAGATCGCCGATCTTAAGTCGTACATTGCCACAAGGATATCCATGTATGAACACGGTCAAAGGAACTAATCAAAGAGCAAGGAAGCGTTCCCTGATGACCAAAACATCACAGTACACATTCAAAATTCTAAAAATTGCACGCTGTCATTACACCTTTTCAAAAATCCAATATCGCATTTTTTATTTTCTTGAAAAGTTTACGCGATGTTTCCTAAACAAAAGCCAAGGTCTCCAAATTTTGCCACATATATTTGATTGATTGATTGATTGATAATACTTTATTGTACACCAATAACATAACAAAAACAAATAAAAATAGAACTTAAAAATTTTATTACTACAATAGGCGTCTTATCGATAATAAGCGATCTCTTCCAGACAACCCTTGGGTATTTATTATTTAACAACAACCTACACAATATTCGGTGGAATTACACTAAATATTTCCATTACGTTTCAGATTGGAGATGAATTTCCGCAACGTCACGCTTGATTCCATTAGATTGTTTATCTGTGACAATATACTCACGCGAATTCCCAGTCCAGTTCCTCCAGATCTTTCATCATCTTTTGGAATCGGCGGCGGAAGAACGAAGTAAAGTGTATGTCATCTTCGAGCACCAACGAGCGAGGAATGTGTCGCTTGGCGATCTGGTGGGGGATGGACATGAGTGTCAGAGGGATAATGATGAAAGAAAGTAAGAAAGAAAATATTTATTTTGACAAAACTGCACACGGTACAACAATGATCACAACAAAGAAAGAAAGAAAGAAAGAAAGAAAATTATTTATTCTTGCAAAACTGCACACAACAACACACAAATACACGGGTCCTTCAACAAAAAACAATGTCTACAATAATTATAATGCGTCCGTGTACGTAGATAGCTGCCGTGCACAGTGTTGCCAGAAAAGGTTTGAGCTCAGCTTAATGTTGTGATTGTATCACAACGCTGATTTTCAGCTCCGACCTTTGGTGACGCACGGACATACTGTAATAGTTTAACTATATACAGTATAAAATAAACAAAAGACATATATAAAAGATTAACCGAATATAATATGGTATATTTTAAATGTAATATAATATGATAAATACATATGAATAGTGCAACACAATAAAACAAAAACAAAAAAAAATACAAATGAAATACAGGGTGCTTGTGTACGAGAATCACTCCCGTGCGCAGTGACGGCAAAAAAGGTCTGAGCTCAACATAATGCTGTGGATAAATCCACAACGCTGGTTTTCAGCTTAAACCTCTAGTGACGCACTTGAGAAACGTAAAGAAAATAAACAATTTATATAGATACATACAGTAAAGAATAATAAATAGAAACAGACGTAAATTTTAATAAACTAATATACGTACAATATACAATACGTATGCCTACAACTGAATATAAAAAGAGAAAGAGAAGTAAATAAAAATAGGGGATCGGACAACTTTTCAGAAAGTGTTTTAAATCAACTACAATGAATATATATAGCCATGAAAAATACTATTTTAATTAAATAACGCTCCAAAAGTACCCAAAACTTTGTTTAAATATTAGGTTTCAAATATTGCCGCGCAAAAGGGCACCTCAAAACTTGTGACGTCATTTGTAGGTAAAAGACGACAAACTCTTCGAGGTAAAACTTGCAAAGAGATTCTAATACGTTTTGTGAAGTTTGGGGACTATATTGTAGTAATGGAACGAAAAAATTAGCAAAAATATATATTATGAAAAGCAAAAACATAAAATAAACACAAGCTTGACTCACGGCATTTGCCTACAAATGACGTCATGCGCTGTGATTGTTGTTTCGTTTGAGATGAAGAACAGATTAAAAATGTCAGAATTATTTATTGATTTAAAAATATATATCATTGTTATTTCACAAAAATATTGATAGAATGATCTTTCTGGTTCGACGAACATTCGTTCTAACTACATTTTAGATTTTTTCTCGATTACTGTCCGATCCTCTATTGCTATTACATAAATATACGTATAAGTATATGGGCCTAGTGATGCATTGATGCCGTGGCGACTATCGATAGAATACATAGTCCGTCCATCTAGCTATCGATATTATTATCGTATGCTATTACGTACTATTAATACTATATTAATATAATATTGATGCTCTGTGGTGTAGTGGTTGGGCAGGTTGGCTCAAATCTCATACACCACTGAGGTTGTGTATTCAATTCCCGCGACAGTACAAATGTTTGTGCACAGAAAAAAAAGCTCAAGCATTTGTTTCGTTTCTAGATGTTGTGGGACCGTGGTTAATGTAGTTCCTGGTTCCCTTCATTCAGAAAATCCTAGTTAGGAGCCAGGATCTATGTACGTGAACGTGGGGGGTATTAAAAAAAATAATTATATACCTATAGAAGCTTTCTTGAACTTGTCTCTTTGAATGTAGAACTTTGAACTATCGATTTGGCGTATTGATTATCGAATGTGGGCATTCGATACTACCGACTATATCGATTGAAAATATCGATGTAGCAATAGTAGAAAGGTGTAGTTATGTAGTAGAACAACACTGTCGATAATATAAAAAAAATATATATATACATGTTTTTTAATCAAAAATGTTTGACTGTAAAAAATCTACACAATTGTGTGTGTTTTACGCAATTGTGGTACACCTAAATAATTACAATTAATAATAATTACTATTGATGAGACGAGCAATTCGTTGGCCTGATGGTAAGCGCCACGCCTCCCGTATCAATAAATTTATTAATAAACTTTGCTTACCTCCTTCCAAATATAGAAATGCGACAGAAAGCAGCCGATCTCTCCCGCCTTCATTGGCCTGGAAAACAAGATTTGGTACAGTTCGGTAAAACTAAACATTTACTAAATAAATCTTTACTTAATTTGTAATATTTCAATATAATGTAGATATAAGCTATAAACCAAAAACTTATTTGTTGATCCTGACACATTTTTATTTTTAATATTTTCAAAGTTCTTTATTCAAATTTGGCATCACAGACGCACTTATGAACGTCAATTATTACAATGACTCCATCAGATTTTTTTTTGTTGAAAAATATATATGTACTTTTCAGGACAAGCTTTTAACAAATTAGTAATCGAAATCGCGAGCAGATTAAAATGAGCCCAAACACTAGTAGTTTACAATTATCCGTCAAGGAGATACATTGCCCACCTTCCGTCTCCATCATCAGATCAGCTGGCTGTCACCATAATATTGCATTGTCATCGGTCTTTGACAAGTATGCAAAATTTCAACTCCGTAGTCGTATTTCAATTGAGTTGCATGATTTCACCCGGACAAACATAATTACATACATACATACATTGCAAGTTAAATAAAAGCTTGTAAAAGAACCACTTCTCAGATAAAGGGCAAAAACTGAGGCGCATATTACAAGTTTAATGACAGTAAGTTTGCTTTTGACAATATTACGTTTCTTATATGCCTGTTGACTACTTGGCAGAAGCGGAATGCATGCATCTTTGACTTCTGTGTTATTTATTTGGGTAATATCAATTGGTTATACATATATAGTACTTTAGTGATATGGTGATATCCTATTTTCATACCGATAAAACGTATCGACCTCCAGTCTTATAAGAAAATATTCAACATTTTTTTTGTAAGACCGGAGGTGAAATTTGCTTTTGTTTCTCGTGTTAAGTTTTGAAGGAAGGTCCCTTCCTACGACTTGTACGACTTGGACTTGTTACGATAAACGGATTGTATGTTCGGAATAAGTGTATGCTTATGCAAACTTTAGATTTAGACTGTCTCGTTTCTTATTCGCGCGTGACACTTCTCGTGAGCGAGAAGTTGACAAAGCATACTTTAGCTATTCGACACCATTTGAGTATACTTACATTGAATATTCATAATTCAAAACATACGGTACCTAGTTTATCATTTCTTACCGTTTATGGTAAGGGTCTTCGTAATTGGGCATCAGAGTAACGGAAAGGTGGTGTAGGACGTCTACGTCTAATTTCCTGAAAAGGACAGATAATTTTATTTTTACCGGAGATACAGGGTAGGAGCAAAATTATTGAAACCTGGGCCCCAATTCACTATGACAACTTGGCGATTCCTTGCTTCGAAATCACGTCGATTCCATCATTAATAAACGACATCTCTATCACGCATTCATATATTCATATATATGACGCGTCATAGAGAATACAAATTTCCCAGATGTCGTTTATTAATGAAGGAATCGACGTTTTCTCGAAGCAAGAAATCGCCGAGTTGTCATTGTGAATACTGATATTAAGTAGTGTGGTTGTAAAATATTGAATTATATATATGTATGTTAGTCTGTAATATATTCTATGGGCCTCTGTTAATTGTCGTACTTTAATATTACCGAAAATATATTTTTCTAATTTATTAATTACAGGACCATTTACACTCCCTCAATCAAATGATAGAAAAACATCACGAGTTCAAACGTCCTTTATACTTGGCGTTTGTCGACTACTCAAAGGCTTTCGACAGCATAACCCATTCATCCCTTTTTATTGCATTAACTAACCAAGGCATAAATCCCACATACATTAACCTCCTCCGCAAAATATACCACAATAGCACAGCTGCAGTAAAACTAAACGTCACTGGACCATCCTTTAGGATTACAAGAGGAGTCAAACAGGGCGACCCTCTGTCACCAAAACTTTTTACTGCCACATTAGAGGAAGTTTTCAAAAAGCTGGCGGCTAGTTGGGAGAGAAGGGGCATTGACGTTGGCGAAAAAAGGTTGACCAATCTTCGTTTTGCCGACGACATTGTCCTATTCTCCTCCTCAGCGACAGAACTGGGAAAAATGCTTGCAGATCTGAGCAACGCAAGCCTCGAAGTCGGACTTAGGATGAACATGTCGAAGACCAAGCTCATGACCAACAGCATCCAACATAGAATCCACATAGAGGGTGAGGAATTCGAGTATGTCCATGAGTATGTGTACCTTGGCCAAATAGTTTCCTTCCAGGCGAGACAAGATAAAGAAGTTGCTAGACGCACCGAGAACGCCTGGAAGAGCTATTGGGCCATGAAGGACATGATGAAGGGCAACCTTCCTCTATGCCTAAAGCGCAGACTCATGGACATATGCATTCTTCCCATCCTCACTTACGGATCGCAGACTTGGTCTTTGACTGTTCAGCAGAGGTCCGAACTCGAGGTTTGTCAACGAGCGATGGAGCGCAGTATCTTAGGAGTCAAGTTGAGAGACCGTATTAGGAATACGATACTGCGCTCTAAAACGCAAATCCTGGATGTTTCCCAGAAAGCCGCCCAGCTGAAATGGGACTGGGCTGGACACGTGTGTCGTATGCCAAACCAGCTGTGGGCAAAAGTCCTTACAGACTGGGTTCCAGCCGGAGCAACACGACCACGGGGCCGGCCCCGCCGTAGGTGGCGCGACGACCTAGACGCCTACGACAAGGAATGGCTCTTAACAGCAATGGACAGAGGGTCATGGAAGGAGGGAAGGGAGGCCTTTGCCCAGCAGTGGGACGAAATAGGCTAATAAAAAAAAAAAAAAAAATAAAAAAAAAAAATTTATTACAGGCTTGCGTTTGACCGCTATCTCACCTGTTGTTAAGTGACGATGCGGTCGAAGATGTAGCACGCTCAATTAGAAGAAACCTGTTCACTCTTGTGTTAAAGAAAACGTATCCAAAACTGCTCTAAGCCATACATACTGTGTATTCAAGACTTACATAGCACATTCCAATGTGTATCTATCTACATTACATTTCTACATAGGTTTTGAAAAATATTTCATCATCTTATTTCATTGATTCGATTTCAGCGTCGTTTATCGGGAGAGACCGGGATGATGATTCAGATGACGACAATAATGATGATGATGACGATGATGCTGATGGTGATGATGATGATGATAATGATGATGATGATGACGATGACGACGATGACGATGATTACGATGACAATGACGATGATGGTGATGATGATGGTGATGATGATGATGATAATGACGATGATGACGATGACGGATGACGATGATTACGATGACAATGACGATGATGCTGATGGCGATGATGATGATAATGACGACGATGACGATGATTACGATGACAATGACGATGATGCTGATGGTGATTATGATGATGAGGATGACGATGATTACGATGACAATGACGATGATGCTGATGGTGATGATGACGATGATTACGATGACAATGACGATAATGCTGATGGTGATGATGATGATAATGATGATGATGACATTACACTTACTTCCCGTCGACAGCATCGACGATGGAGGCATCGATACCCAGTTCCTTGAAGCTGAGCTCCATCAGACGACGCCTCTCGGTCCGTCGTTTCAGGTTGATCATAAACACTTGGTCCAGCCCAAGTCGATCCCTAGAACAGGAAAATTATATATAGTTAGGTATTATTACTTAAATCCAGTCATAGGAATTTCTTTATGTACCACCGCTTTGCCAGTTATTCAGCCGCCAAGCAGTAGTGCGCTAGCAATACTGTGTTTCGACTTGAAGGGCATTGTAGCCAGCGAAATTACTGGACATTATGAGACTCAACAGCTTATTGTCTCAGGGTGACGAGCGCAGTGCAGCGCCGCGCAGGATTTTGCAAAACAAAGTTCTGGGTGGTGCTGTTATTGTTATGGGCTGGCGTATTGCTTACCATCAGGCAAACGACCAGCTCATCTAAAATGTTTATTCTTTTCAATTTTTAGTTTTAACCCCCGACGCAAAAGGAAGGTGTTATAAGTTTGACCACTATGTTTGTCTGCCTGTGGCACTGTAGCTCTGAAACGGGTGAACCGATTTGGATGCGATTTTTTTATTTGCTATTTGGTTTTGTAGCGGTTCTTAGACATGTTTTGTCAAAATATGTTGAGGGTTTTTTTCTTAATACCAAGTCATATATATACTAGCTGCACCCCGCGGTTTCCCAGGATAAAAAATAGCCTATGTGCTATTCTAAGACCCATAGTCCCTACATACCAAATTTCATCAAAATCGGTTCGGTAGTGTTTGCGTGTAAGGGTAACAAATATACATCTATACATTTTTACAAACTTTCGCGTTTATGATATTAGTAGGAAATAGGATAATGCCCTACAAATCTGTCCTGGTGACCAGCAGGGCGATCATGTATCTTTTATTTCAATCAATAAGAAACCAGTTTCGATGATGGTTTTGCGCTCACGTAACCCGTTTGTTGCAATCAAACGTAAACGAAAGCTCAATTGAAATAAAAACAAGTTTTGACAAACAAAGTTTATATAGATGGATAGATAGATAAACACTTTATTGTTAAAAAAACCTTAAAAATAGGTACCTACATGAAAAACAAGTACAAAGTTTATATAATATATAAACCATAGACAAGAGCCGTATTACAGTAAAATTTAATAGATTGGGCGTATACCTAACGATTCATAGCACAATCTCGGTTTGTAAATTTGTATTATTCGTATTTTATCGAATGAAATAAATTTCTATTGCACGTTAGTCCGCAACATGCGATGTTCGCAACAGACTTACGTGATCGCCCAGCAGAAATTAAGCTACAGAAACCCTGAACAGTGTCAGAAACAATATAATAATTGAACCTTTGGGGTATACCTATACCTTTTAGGGTAAGTGACGAATTGGGCCAAATCAGGGTCGAGGGGGAATTCCACGTTCTGACTGAGGGCTTCCAGCTTCACATTGAGCAGCTGTTCCGACTCATCGGTCGGCCCGCCGTGGTGATTCATGTCCAGAGGAATAGGCACAAACCCGTACAGTAGGTCGTTGCAGACAGTCATGGAGACACCTGAAAGAATGTACTTGTAGTACTAGCCGAAAGTTTGACAAAAGAAACCTTAAACACCATGTTTTATGCGCCTTTTGAGGTTAGGTCGGCATTGCATACTAATAAATGGATTTAGAATGCATTGTCATCGAGTTGTGAGCTACCCTAAATGTTTCAGCCAGATAGTTAATCGGGAAGTGCTCTAAATTTGAGTTACAAGATTCCATTCCACCCGGAATGACAGACATACAAGCAGACAGACAGACAATACAGAATGGCAAAAATATGTAAAACGTGTTTTTGACTTTTTTCATAATCTTACGATTTCATTTGATAGGTTACTTAGGAGGAAACATTCCCAGTGAGAAATAAGGTCGATTGAGGCCATCGATTTTTTTTTATAAATTACATTTGTCTCTCTGCCTGCCTTTTTTCATAAATCCAAATATACAGGCTTTTCTTTCTCAAAAATGCACCCGATTGTTTATAAAAACCAAACTTTCTTACTGCAAAGGAAGCTAGCCTGAAGGTCCTAAGCTTTTGCCACAGACTGTATATTATATATTGTTCAAGCTGATAATGGTGATGAAAACTTTTATTTATTAAATATTTTTTTAAATTTAGTACCGTTCCGCGTGGCACTGAGTGCAAACGTGATGATATCGTCAGTAGGTCCGTCGTAATTTTTCAACTTGGTCGGATCATACGTCAGGAGGTCCGATATCTTCGTCCGCAGGTTCACAAGCACCGCGCTGTGTATCATGGGCACTTGGAAGCAACCGACGACGTCCCGGTTGCTTATCTTTTCGTAGTCTTCTGTTCTTTCGTAGTAATACTTCTCTGTCATGGCACCCCTGGAAACAACTAGGTCTTGAGAATACGTAGCACTCATAATCTAATAGTAACAGTCAATAGGCAATAATAGTTAATAACGTCCTATGTCGAGGTGGACGGATGACATCAGAAGAAAAGCAGGGAATGTTTGGATGAGTGGCGAGAGATTGGGCAGAATGGCAGCACCAAAGGGAGGCCTATGAGCAGCAGTGAGCGATAACGGGCTCATGATGATGATGATGAATGTAATAGTCTCAAAATATCATTCAACTAAGAGAGTAGGTTATGTTCCCTGAATGTAATTTTGTTGTGAAACCCAGTATCTAAACCGAGTGTGTCTCGGCTCTTTTAAAATTTAAGGTTAAAGTTAAGGCTAAAGATAATTGTAAGTTTGAACAATAAAGATTTATAATTTTACAAAAATATTGATTGAATGATCTTTTGGATTCGACAAACATTCGTTCTAACTACCTCCAGCATAGATTTTATTTCGATTACTGTCCGATCCCCTATTAAGAGGAGTTCGCATCAAACCGATAAAGAATTATAAAGATAAAGAAAAAAAAATATTATTATTGAATATTTTTTTCATAAAGATTTAGTATTATCTTTTTTTTCTAATTCATGGGCATATGCATTCTTCCCATTCTCACTTACGGATCGTAGACTTGGTCTTTGACTATTCAGCAGAGGTACGAACTCGAGGTCTTAGGACTGGGGACTGGGCAGGACACGTACGTCGCATGCCAAACCAGCTGTGGGCAAAAGTCCTTACAGACTGGGTTCCTGGAAAACGACCACGGGGCCGGCCCCGCCGTAGGTGGCGCGACGTCCTAGACGCCTACGACAAGGAATGGCCCTTAACATCAATGGACAGAGGGTCATGGAAAGGAGGCCTTTACCCAGCAGAGTGAAGAAACCGGCTAAAATAGTACATTGTACACCGAGGGGAGAAAAAGATTTAGTTAAAACAAAATTTAACGCAACGAAATAAATTGCCGCGCTTTTTTTTTCGTATTGCAGAATAAGGTTGCCATCCTCATCACGGCATGCCGGTTTCCTCACGACGTTTTTAGTGTTAGATCCGCAAATAACATAAGAAAGTCAGTGGTACAGGGCCAGCGGGATTCAATCTCGTGTGCATGGCATCGAAAGTCGGACGTTTTCTCACTGAGCCTTATAATAATGAAGCCAATCACCTATTTTAAATAAAACACGTTACAAACCAGAAATTGGAATAGAGTCCGTCAGAGATCAACATTGGGGCCACAATGGGCAATTTCTTCCGCATTAGCTTCTTCAGCGTCAGTGGGTCAGTGAGGAATACATCAGCGTCCAACATCTAAAATCATATCGGATAATGTCACTCACCAGAAACACTGAATCAGCGGTTAATTACTTATGACAGCCTCTGTGGTGTAGTGATTGAGCGAGTCAAATCATATCTCATGCAGCTCGGAGGTTACGGGTTCGATTCCTTTTAGCTACGAGACAAATGTTTGTAAACAGAAAAAAGCGCTAGTATTTATTTCGTACGTGGTTGTTGTGGAACCATGGTCCTCGTAGTTTCTGGTTCTCTAGATACTTGAAATCCTAGTTAGGGGCCAGGATGCATGTACGTGGTCGTTGGGCGTATTTATTAATGTATGTGATACAGATCTTAAAATATGTATTTAATGAAAGACAAGATAAAGAATAGCCCTCCAAAACCTCCGCTATATCGCTTCAACCTTAATTTCTAAGCCATAGGAAAATAGAAGTGCCATCATCGACTAAGCGCTAGAAAGGTTTAGCACACTGCTCCGGGGTCTAAGCGGGGTGTTCCGGTTTGAAGAGCATTGTAGCCAGCAAACCTACTGGAGTTTTTGTCGCAGCGCGGTCCAACGCCGCGCAGAATATTGCAAAAAAATATTCTGAATGAGTTGCTTAGGCCTCATCATCGCTTCATATCAGGCGAGATAGTGGCCAAACATAGATATATTAAGCGTAAAATAAATAAAAAATAGAGAGCACTTACGAATATGTAATCAGCCCAGCCTCTTCTGGCAAAAGTGAGAGCCAGCTCTCTCAGTTTTATAATATGCTTCAAGCGCTCTTCAGTCCACTCAGAAGACACGGTTTCGTCCGGGATCGAGGGAGAACCATCCGCTATTTTGGTGTTCACATATATGTTGTTATACTTGCTTTTGTATTTATTGATCCAAGCTTCGATTATTTCAAGCGAATTGTCGACATTGTTATCTACGTAAAACCTGTAACAAAAGATAACAATATTTAATAATTTGCAATACCAATTTCCAATAAAACCTGTAAATATTATGTTAACCTATTTACGGGTTTTAGTGCAAATTGGTATTATATTCGGTAATGTGAACCACAATTCGTGAATTCACTACAATCTGCGACCATTCGCCGATGTTATCAACCTTTCGCTACTGTGTCTGTAAACCACAATTCGCTACAATCAACCACCATTCACCGATGTCATCCAACATTCGCTTCTGTGGACCATGATTCTATGATTATTCAAGCACTATTCACCAATGTCATCAACAATTCGCTACTGTGAACCACGATTCGCTACAATCAACCACCATTCGCCGATGTCATCAACCATTCGCTACTGTGAACCACGATTCGCTACAATTAACCACCATTCATCGATGTCATCCAACATACGCTACTGTAGACCGCGATTCGCTACAACCAACCACCATTCACCGATGTCATCAATGAATTCAATACCATTTTCTGAACAAGCTATAATGTTATGTGTGCTCAGTGAATTTATCCCCCATAAAAGGGAACAACGGAACTACATCAGAATTAACTAGCCAGAGTTCTGAAGATGGCAGCTTGACGATTTTACCATACAGTTTAACTGTATGGTAAAATCGTCAAGCTGGGCGCCATTTGCTTTTACAATAGATTTTATTAAAATAGAGTTGAATCACAGAGTGTTTATTTTATTACTACTATGAAGATTTAAGTTCGTAGTGTTTTTAAGCGATATGACCGCCCTTTGTACTACCCTAGTTATAAATTACTGGTATACAATTAAGAGTTTCTGTATTGTATTGTTTTAGTGATTAAATGTATGGTGATAAAGTCTTGTAGTTGTGGAATAATTAAATTTTATTTTCTAAAGTGATCCATCTTCACTTACAGCGTCAAAACAAGATGGATGCCGGCCGACATCTTGTTTAACACTGGCTAATGAAAATGGCTGACATATCGATTAGATGACAATTTTTATGTTTCTATTTTCTCTTTTACAGGGGTCATGTCGTTGAAACTAGCACCACCGGACTATAAGCTTTACTTCTGCCAGAAGGTAGTAGTAGCAAAGAAAACTAAATATTACTACGTAGAGAAGCGACACTCCCACCCCCCCGCTAATTTGTCGTCACCCGCAACAAACCGATGAAAAAATGGGCAAAGCCGTGCTTGCGTCACTCGGTTGTCACCGCTCGCTACGAATGACTAATGAGTGAGATTCAAATGTTTATTTTATATGCGCGATCAATTGATATTATTTGAGGTTGTTATGACCTTTTTGGATGACGACGACGACCTGCTTTACAGAGGTAGAGCAAGCCGGCTGACTATTTGACTTTGACATATAGACGAAAAATATTGATAAAAAGACGGAGAACGGCTGAAGACGGTAGAGCTGACCTGGACCTGACCTGACTGACGGAGGTCTGCCTATCTCTTTTAAAATGGTTCGTTATTGTTCTGTGTATGGATGCAAAGAAACCACTGACACAAATAAGAATCGAAGATATTTTGGTTTTTCGCGTCTCCCAGCCAAGCAATAGTGGTGTGAAAAACACTGAGGTTGCTTACGTATAGCGTTTTCCTTGTCACGCTCGATTCGTGTTAGCTCATCCCTACTATAATTACGCACACACACAAAACGTGTGCGGAGAGACCGGAGCGCCAGTAGTAGTACTAGACAGTTAGCTCGGCGAATTTGTATGGAGTGTCGGGGGTCTGGTAGTAGTACATCAAAGGGCCAGAGAAATTATTAACGAGACAAAGGGCTTATTAGAGAAACAAAGGAGCACAGTGCAATGCCTAATTATTACGCGCAGCTAGGGCTCTTACTATAAAACGCTCTATTTATATTACATTGCATTCAAAATTATACGATAATACTTACGAGACAACAATCCGGTCCTTTGGATACATTAAGTTGCTAAGACACGTGAGGAACGACGGTAAACAAGCCACAGGTTTCTTCACTATCACTGTTATTTCGACACTGTTATGTTCTACATGTTCATTTTGATTTTTACAAAAGCTGGATATCGCTAGGACCGCTATAATTAATATTAAAATGCGTGTAGGACGCATTTTGGCAGAATCCGCTCTTCGCAAACACTAAAAGCAGACTTGGTCTCGGATAAAACTAACCGGTGCCGGTGCAACGGGGCGGCGAGTCTGCGCAGGTACGAAAGGAGAGCTTTATTGATTTGAACTCGTGACTTATGAGATGATAGGTGCATTGTCCTCCCCTACCTCTCCCCCGCTTCTCCTCTCAACTGGGGGAAGAAGGGGGAGGTAGCTATTTCTTCCCGGTATTCGCCATGCGCCCACCGGACACGTGATGGGGTGGCACGTGGCAGGCTTTATGCCACCTGTAGCCAAAACGTGACTCTGGTCTTACCTAAAGGGCTTTCTTATTTATTACATGCTTTTTTAAGAAGCGAGCAAGCCGTTCGCTTGATGGTAAGCGCCACGTCTGCTCATGACAATTACAGTGCCACCCAGAATTTTTAATAGAATAAGAAGCACTGCGTCGCACTGCATTGCGCTCATCACCACGAGACATCAGATATCAAGTCTCATATGCCCAGTAATTTCGGTGGCTACAGTGCCCTTCAAATTGGAACACATTAATGCTTGCGCACTACTGCTTGGCGGCAGAATAACTGGCAATGCTGTGGTACCTACCCAGAGAGCCTCCTGCGTACGAGAGACCTACCACGAGTATTTTTTTTTATTACCTGATAGGCTAGCATTTGACCACAGTCTCACCTGATGGAAAGTGACGACGCGGTCGACGATGGATCATGCTTGCCTAGAAGATTCACTCGGGACTTGAAGACATCTAAATTATAAGAATCGGGAAACAGAGACGCTGGTAAGGTGTTCCATTCCTTAGCTGTTCGCATTATGAAAGTTGAAGCGAAACGCTTTGTTCTGGCAGGAGGAATGTCAACCATGTATGGATGCCGAATTTCCGTACGTCTTGTTATCCGATGGTAGAAAGGAGATGGAGGAATTAACTCGTGTAATTCCGTCGCACACTCTCCGTGATTAGAAAATAGTGAGTATTAAATAGTAGTGCTTGTTCGCACCATCTACCATGTGGTGGCATTCTATTCAGAAATATTAAGATAATAAATAGACAGACGCGCATGGCGACTACCTTTTATACTATTTAGGTATTTACAGACTATATTGAGATAGAGAAGAGAAAATGAAAATTCTTGGGGGTACTGGATCGCCTTAAAAGTCTACGCCTTTCTTAAGCTTCCAATGCCCAGTAAATTCGCTGTGGCCTTCATTCGGGGAAAGTAGACTTTCTCTCGCACAATTTCAAAGTCAAATATCATTTATTAAAAATGCACTTTTAAACGTCTTAAACACACTACAAATCAAATTAGAAATATGTTAAAGACTTAACGTGACCTTGAAAAAAGAAAGGTAAGTATGTTAACCCATTTCTTTCCTATACTCATATTGAACTCCGGGTGCTGAAAAGAAATGCGAAAACTGACTCAACCAGTGCTTCGGAAATACGCCCGCTAGAAAAGATAGCACCCAGAAACTCTGCGGGGATGTCTCTTTTTCCAACTCTTTTAAAATGGCTCGAAATATAACAATGAACAATTAGGTATAAAATAAAATTAACAGAACGTCAAACAAGAAGAGCGAGTGAGAATAGCAATAGCCTTGCAAAGCAGTTTCATGGCAATATTTTCCTACAGAAAGAGGGGCTTAGTTACCACCTGGTAGGTGAAACCTACCAGGTGGTAAACATCGGCAAGGATCAGCGCAGACTGACGGAATGTCGGCGAAGCGGCTAATTCAATTCAATTCAAATTCATCAATCATTCATTCAAATTATTATATATTTCAATCAAAAGTTCATATAAAATTGTTATTATTATCGAAACAAATTATTACAACGATTACAAATAAAAAAGAACAAACATACAAACAAATGACAAAAAATTAATAATAATAATATAACAAAAACTAAATGCTTTTCAGTACCATTAAAAATAGATATAAAATAATGGTCATATAAGAAAACAGAATCAAAATTTGTAGGGAAAAAAATTGTTAAAGCCATTTAAATTAAAATTCAGTAGTTGAAAGAAATGGTAATAGGTTTTGTGACGTAACTGTACGGTAGCGGCAAACAAGGCGACACAAACTGCGTGCACCAATACCGCAGCGCCGATCTACGTTAACCCTTAAAGAAAAGAGGTATAGGTAACTAGCGAAGGGGTCCCCTAAAAGGTGGGAAAGGAGTATCTAACTGCTCGGGAAGTGGGGGCTTCTCAACTCCTAGCTATCGACGCCACGAGAGGAGGGTCGGGGGTTGAATGGGCAGAAATGCATGTGGTCGATGATTGGCTAGGGATATGAATCTACTTCGGTCGGCGCGAAATGATATCAATTTAATACTATATTTCTATACAAATAAACACGTGCAAGAAAAGGTAGAAAAGCTTGAAAAGGCTGAATTTATAATGTATAGTTCTTCCCATTATTTGTCTAATTCAATTCAATTCATTTATTCATGATTCAGACAATGTCCATATTTGTTAATAAAAATACAATGATAAATCTAGTTAAAAATTATTATATTATAATAGATAAATTATAGATTATAATAATAATGATAATTATAAAGCCGCCCAGCTGAAATGGGACTGGGCTGGACACGTGTGTCGTATGCCAAACCAGCTGTGGGCAAAAGTCATTACAGACTGGGTTCCAGCCGGAGCAACACGACCACGGGGCCGGCCCCGCCGTAGGTGGCGCGACGACCTAGACGCCTACGGCAAGGAATGGCCCATAACAGCAATGGACAGAGGGTCATCGAAGGAGGGAAGGGAGGCCTTTGCCCAGCAGTGGGACGAAACAGGCTCATAAAAAAAATAAAAAAAAGAATAAATTGTCATGATAAAAGTTTTTAAGAGCGAGTGTGGCTCAGCGCCTTTCGATCAGACGCACCTGGGTTCGAATCCAGACTCCGCCCTGCGCCAATGACTTATAGTTTCGACTTATAGTTTTAAGTGCAGATTCGCTCTAAAACGGTGAAGGAAAACATCGTGATGAAACCCGCTTACGCGCTTTGGAGTGGTAGCCTTTGGCCGTGGTTGTAATACCACCCACCGAACAAAGCCATACCGTCAAGCTACCTAGTCGTGTTTCGGGATGATGTTCGGTGAACCATCGGGGAGACGGGTCTGAGCAGCCGCTCAACTGCCTTGTCTCTCTAGATCTATGTGCTCCATCTAAGGCCACATCATCGCTTCACATCAGGCGAGATAGTGGCCAAACATAGATCTAATAAGCGTAAAAAAAAAATAGGCCCTAGAAAAAAAAGTTGAAATTTATTGAATGACTTTTGGGTTTTGAATATTTTCTAAACTTAGTACAAGATCAAAATGTAAATATCAGGCAGATTTTAGGTTGCTGAAAATGATCGAAAGTATGTCATTAACATGACTTGATGTGTTGTATTTAGGGTTCCGTACTTAAAGGGTAAAATGGGACCCTATTACTAAGACTCTGCTGTCCATTCGTCTGTCACCAGGCTATATCTCATATACTGTGATAGTGACAGTTGAAATTTTCACAGATGTATTTCTGTTACCGCTACAACAGCAAATACTAAAAAACAGAATATTTTTATTTTTTTAAATAATATTGAAGTGGCTCCCATACAACAAACATGAACCCTTTGTGCACAAGTTCCATCCGCACTTGGTCAGTTTTTAAACTTTGACCAATACAGTTAGACATTGATTCAAACAGAATTAGATATGTCTTATTTATATTAGTTTCTGTACTACATAAAATAATTCAAATAGTTGTATGTATAATTAACTTTATTTTATTATTTAATTCTTTATATCACAGGATAAACCTAATTCTTGTAAATAAATGTATGGAAAAACAGCAGGGGAATAGCCTCACTCAAACACCAATCCTGATCATTTTCAAAAATACCGTGTCAGCAAACTTGATCAATTTAAAACTGAGATTGTTTAACTTTTCTACCCAAGTTCACATCCCAATCCCTATGCCAATCATGATCAAAAAAATAATCAATATCACAGTTTGAAGGACACCAACACCGACCAAATTTTAAATTGAATGTGATCAGGATTGGTGTTCGAGTTAGCAGGTCTGACAAGCAGACCTGCAGCTGCAGCTAGTCACACCTGCTCTTTAGAGCATTTAATACAATAATCATTAATAGACAGTACTTACCAAGGACTGTCTTGAAGTGAAACGGGAAGATAAATTCAAACAGACCCAGTGTCCTTTATTTTTGCGTAATTCCTCTCCCTGCACGGTTGTCTGGAAGAGATCGCTTTATGCGATAAGACCACCAATTGTTACACTTTTGTTACATTGTTTTTATTATTAATAATTTTATGTGTGTGTTTCTATAAAGAGCTATTTCATTTCAGTGCAAAGGTCATATGGAAATTGCTTGGATTAGATGTTACGGTGTATTTTTAGTGTCCGAACGTAAAATATATCAGTAGAAAACACTTTGTATTCAGTTGATGACTAGTAGGTAGTCATAACAAGATAAAGATTATAGTATATCATTTAGCATTAGGAGCAAATATTTTGCTCAGAATGGCCAGTATCTAAATGTGTGCTGCAGTTTTACAGAGTCCCACTCCGAGTGTTCTCTTTATTTGTAGTTCTTAGCTTATTAGACTGTGAAATAGGCTGAGAAGGAAATCAAGGGAGAATCATTGTTTCACAATAGTTCATAGATATTTCTAGAATACATTCATCCTGCCACGAAACATGAATATGTATGTATGAATATGAAACAAAAACACATGCATAGATTTTTAAATCGATAATGCGTGGAACTTACCAGACGTGGATCCTGTCCTTCGGATAATCCAGCTGCTGCAAACAGGACAAAGCGAATGGCAGCGAGTGCGCTTTATTTCGAACCAAAACTGTAACGGCTACACTGGGCCATTTGTCCAAGTCGTCTTCTAACTCTTCTTCGATCCCTTCCCCGCAACAACGGGAGTACAAGCACATTGTGGCCACGATCACCGAAATTAATAACCTCATTTTATTACAGACTACTTTAGAGCCGCCCCTATCAATCAGCTAGAACAAGGAACTTAGCGGGAACAGAAGCGTGTACGCTATACGTCCGCAGAAGCCGGCGATTATGCTTGCTCTAATTTGATTTTTTTTTGTAATGAGAAGATAGATAGGACAAAACAATAAGAGAGCCGAGAACCGGCGGCGCGGCGAAACCTAAAGATAATGTAATTCACAGATTAAACATATATTAGTATAATATGTAGATTTAATTGGCGGCATCGCATCCGAAGAAAATGTAATCACTACGTTTAGCCGCAACATCGAGCGCCCGCACCAAGGAACATATAATACAATTTTTATCTAGGAACATATACTCTAGCCGCACTTCGTAGCTTCGTACTTAACATTGACGGCTTTATTTATTGACACTTCAGTTTTTTTTTTAAGTTCGCTCTTTAGTGCTGGCTAAAGTCTCTACGACCATACCGCCATGTCTTACGAAGTTTTTATTTGATAGTTTAATATTCCATTTATTATACTTTTGTTGAGAATGAGGGTCAACAGCAACAAGCCGGACCCTCTCCTAGTGCTTCAATAAAGTGGTGGAACTTTATTCAAGCTTTCCATGGATATTTTGGGAGAACATACAAAGCAATGTTTTCTCTATTTTATTTCATTTGCCTACACTCGTGCACGTTTACGAACACATAATGGTTAATATTCCACCGATATTACACATTATCATCTGAAATAATACTTGTTTGGAAAATAAAATAAAATCGAACTGTATCACTTTTCACTTCCCGCCAAAAAGTCTGACACTTTACCTTCACTTTGACTTGTCTAGAGATGCACCCGTAGATCCGGTTATCCAATCGATTTTCGGATCGGATCGAAGCCATGCCATGCCATGCGATCTTTTGGTGGGTCAATTTTATGGCCATGAGGGATCGGATTTATTCTCGTAATATAACAAAACACTTTTTTTCTAAAAACTACTTAATAAAACAAATCATGCATTTGTGTCCCAAGAGCTTTAAAATAACTAAACCTTTTTAACCAATGTTTAAACCATTGAGGTCTCACCCTCAATGGCTTAAACCTTAATAAACCAGCTTTATTTTTGTCCTTAGAACTATATTAAATTATATTATGTACCTATTTCCGACTTCACGCAGCTGTATTTTCAATTTTATGTACATTTATATATACAGTCGTGACATGACGTGTAGTTGTTTATATTTTAATTAAAGTAGGTCGTCACGTGCTTTGGCGACGGAAATCCAACCGATACGATAATTAGCATTATTTGGACACCTGCAAATACTTTTCGTTTTCAACTGGCGAATGCCTTTATTACTGAAAACAACTCTACACTCTACCTACTTACTAAAACTACAACACACTGACCATTAAAGGCCTATAGATAGCCCAAATGCTCCAACCCACTACCAGTTGGTAGCGTACACAAGATGTTGGCAGTATTGCCCCGTTGGATTGCAATACTGATACGTTGAGCCATATTACTCCCAGCATTTTGGTAACGTGTCGCATCGATCAAGGGCAGGAGAGACTTGTAAATACGTTATGCTCCCGGTCCCCACGAAAACAAAGTCTCCACACCAAACGGCTCAAATACACTCGAGAGCAATGAATCCGGGTCACTTAAAGAATGTTAAAAATCTCGGAAACTAAAAATGATAGGTTAATGCAATAAATTGTATTTAATAGACAATGTAATACTCCTTAAATGAAAGTAAAAAAAATATGAGTCACCATACATTTTATTAACACAAAATTACATAAAGAAAAAAACTGCTGATCTCTCCTTAAAACAAAAATAGGAAACATGAAATTTTTGAACTTTATTACGATTTTCTTGAATTTTAATACTTCGTATTGCCTCCTCGTGCTTCCATTACTGCGTTTACGCGGTTTGGCATGCTGTACACCAAGTTCCTTATACGATTTTGGGGAATATTCTCCCATTCCTCTGTGAGAGCAATTTTGAGCTCACGAAGCGTGATTGGGGGAGGGTTTCGTTGTTTTACGCATCTGCCTAGCTCGTCCCAAGCATGCTCGATCGGGTTGATATCCGGGCTGCGCGCTGGCCACTCCATACGAGTAATGTTCATCTCTTGAAGGTAGTCATTCACAATCCTACCTGTATGAGGTCGGGCATTGTCATGCATAAATATAGCATCCTCACCTAAATTGACCATAAATGGACCAACGTGATCATTGAGGATTTCTTCCACATATCTTACGCTAGTTAAAGAGCCGTTTTCTATGATCACCAGCTCTGTGCGACTTTCAGAAGAAATTCCGGCCCACACAAGTACAGACCCACCACCGTAGGCTACTTTTTCTTCGATGCATGCTTGCTTGAATCTTTCCCCTGGTCTTCGATACACTCTGTGTCTTCCATCGTGCTTGTAGAGCATAAATTTTGATTCGTCGGAGAACATAACTTTTGACCAATCTTCAATACTCCAATTTACGTGGCTCTGGGCATATCTTAGTCTCGAAATACGATGCCCACGCTCCAGTTTAGGGCCGTTTGCAGGTCTAAGGGGTTTTAAGTTAGATTCAGCAAGCCGACGTCTTACTGTCCATGCACTTGGGTTACTTCCTCTGAGGCGTCGAAACTGATTGGTGAGTTCAGTTCCTGTGAGAAAGCGATTTCGAAGCATGGTGTTCACCAAGTATCGGTCTTCTCGTGCTGTGGTACACCTGGTTCTGCCCGTTCCTGGTCTGCGTAGGTTAGAACCAGTTTCTTCGTAACGTCGGAGAACTCTTTGTACTGTTGACAGCGACACACCGACAGTCCTGGCTGTATCGCGCTGACTCCGGCCGGTTTCCAGCATTGTAAGTATTCTGGTGCATTCTTCAGGCGTAAGCGACATAATTTCAGCTTGAATAATGAATATAGAGCACTATCAACATGGTTTATGTACCCACATAAATGACAGATTACAAACTAAAGCAAAACCAAATGCTGTAATTTCGTAGTTCCATCTTCGAAAGTGGCCCTTTTTCAAATTTGATTTTTTTATGATATAACTTTACAATAACTAAGAAGTTTTAATACCTTCATTTAAGGAGTATTACATTGTCTATTAAATACAATTTATTGCATTAACCTAGCATTTTTAGTTTCCGAGATTTTTAGGATTCTTTAAGTGACCCGGATTCATTGCTCTCGAGTGTATGTAACCGCTACCGAGATTAGCATATTTCCGCCGCTTCAGCTGCTCCGCCGAATTAGCTGCCGCGCCAGCCTTATTTTGCGTCTCCGGAAGATGTGACGGTGCCATTCTATCGATCTTCCAGGTATTCTTGTCTCAGTCAAATAAGCTAAATCAGTACAGTCTATGGGTTCACTATACACAGCGGACATACAGCGACCTGCGCGCCCAGTACAATAACGGTCTTAGGGTGCTGATGGGGCTGCCGCGCTTCTGCAGCGCCTCCAGTATGTTTGCGGATCTGAGGATAGATGGCTTTCATGCCATCATCAGAAAACGTAGTGCATCGCTGTTTAGTCGTTTGCGCGCCAGCACAAACAGCATCCTGGCCACTTTGACGGACCGATGGGACGCCCAGATGTTTGTCCACTGGATGCGCTTGCACTCTGTGGCGCAACTAAATGGTCATCACACTAGGTGCCTAGCGGCTCGTCTTTAATTTTAAAATTATTAATTAATTTGGAATGTTTTAACTTTTTTAGTTTTTAGTTTTTAAATAAATAATGAGTCTTGGTTACTTGAAATAAATAATAATAAATCGAAACTAGCTAAGGAAGGTGCAAGAATCTTTTCTATTAATTTGAACGAAGTAGGACAAGAAACAAATATATACAAAATGTATAAAATCATCGTTCTGCATCATAATTTTGGACCTCTTTTTGGCGTGTTTTATGTTCACTGTAATACAAAGTAGTCGCTAGTAGGACCAAAGAAAACTAAATATTACCACAGAATACTAAGGTACAAAGCATCACTCCGCAAAGAAATTTAAACAAATAGCGACTTTTGCTGTGACGCAATAAAATTCAATTCAGCTCGCGTAGCGCTGCACACCTACCAGTCATATTAACCTACAGAGCGCCTCTCTTTCTATCGCATAGCTCTTTTCTCTTCTGACGCGGCACGTGTAACGACGCGCGACCCGCCGTCGGTGTTCGTCTATGTACTTGTAGCTTCGTACCTACAGTGCGGAGTGCGCTAGGCCTAGTACTACAAAATTCAAAGAATCTCTAAATCTATTTTCTTTGTAATTTTTCATTTTCGTACGGTTATGAATCACTTTAAGGGAAACATTACATTTTACTGGTGGTAGGTTTCTCGTATGCGAGAGGCCGTCTGGGTGGGTATTCAGCTGCCAAGGAGTAGTGCGTAAGCATGGCTGTGTGTTCCGGCAGGCCTATCGCACTCCGCACTGTAGGTACGAAGCTACAAGTACATACACCAGTAGCCGGAGTTCAGTGGGTGCGCCCGCCGCCGCCCGCCGCCGCCCGCCGCCGCCCGCGCCGCTTTACGACTAGTATTACGTGGTATTACTGTCTAACGTCTAATATTGTTAGTAAGTGTTAATAGTGAGTTTAGTGTAAGGTCCCCTAATGTAGTGAAGTGCAGTGTCGAAAAACAAAACAAGTCGACCTGGCGAAGGTCACGTGCGGTGTACTATTACACAAACAATGCCTTTAGTTCATCTATGTAAGATCACTTTACTAATTTAATGGTTAAGCTAGATAAGTAAACAAAAATTGTGATCACCTTGTATCGCCCCATTACTTCATCTGCTAACCTCAACATCCACCACCACATCTCACCCCATTCGGGCCCGGGAGCATGTACGAAGCAAGCCGTAAGCCAGCAAGCCGTAAGCCATTGAACTCTGCGTTCTGCTGCAAGTGCAGTTTACGCGCCCGCCGCCTAAATTCACCAGTTCGCAACCGACCATCTCATCAATCACGCGTTCTCATCAATTATCAATTAGTCTGTTATATAATATAATCTTTTCCATTTTTACTCATCTCTTTTATTCATCATCCAAGCTGTACGGCATCAAGAAACCGTACATTATGTTTAAATGTTATGTTTCAAATATTGCCGCGCAAAAGGTCACCTGAGACGTATGACGTCACACGCTGGCCAACGAAACGACAAGCTTTACGAAAGCAAACTTGCAAAGTGATTTAAGCCTGTCACACACTATGCAGATACGGTGAGATATCTGTATCTCGAGCGCATATCTGTCAATATCGCTCTCTATACTAAACTCAAGGAGCAACGCACACTAAGCAGATTACTCATCAAGTATCTGTGGGCACCGACATAATTATATCGAAAGATGGTCAGATGTTATCTGCGTATACAAATATATATTTCATTACTTTTTACATTTTGTTGCATTTTAGTATTTTTATTATATCCTCTTTGATCAAATCACGAATCGCCATAAATGTCGCCCTTGGTTTTCGGAAATAGATAGTAAATTTATTATCTGATAGATCCTTGAAGAGATTAAATTCGCCTCGATCATTTTAAAGTTCTATATGACTTTCCATCCAAATTCTTCGCCTTTTAACTCTTCGCATTCTAACGCAACACGTGCGTCAAATTCAAAATCAGAATCTACTTTTGAGGAACTGTCTAATAAATACAGAAGCAATAAACGCGAACTCATTGTAACACACTGTGTGTTACAATATATACGATCCGCACCAAAAAACAATCATAGTCAGTTATGAAATTATAAATTCACGCGGAATCCTTCATTCCGCGTGAATGTATAATTTCATATACATATTATCGTATCGAAGTGTGTGATGCTTTCAGATAAATTAAGTTTTTATACGCAGATAAATTCTTACCGTATCCGCGTAGTATATGATACGTTTAATACGTTTTTGTAAAGCTTAAAGACTTTAGGGTCGTCATGGCATGAAAAACATATCGATTTGATATAGATAAAAAGCAAAAATAAACACAAGTTTCGCACTCGGTATTTACTTTAAATTGACGTCATCTTCGAGTAGCCACTTTATCTGAGGACGTCATGCACTGTGCTGGTGTTTCGGAACAGATAAAAAGGTCAGAATTATTAGATTATATTTATTGATTTAAAAATATAAATTATTAGGTACTTACATATGAAATTAGCGTTTTGTCGTACTGACCACTTTGATCTGAAATATCTCCTCTTTGGTTAAGAATTCCAAATTCAAATTTATAAATTCATTTAGGTGGTACATTTGTGTTTTGAAAACAGTCATTTATTTGTTTTTTGTTCTTTTTTTCTCATTATTTTTTTCTTTGGCGTCGCTTATTACCGCACAATGGAAAACATGAAATATCGGTATATTTACGAGTACGAGTTCTTCCGTGGCACCAGTGTTGCAGAAACAGCTCGAAGGGTTATTGATGTGTACGGCGCTGGTGTCGCAAAAGAAAGCACGGTACGTTTTTGGTTTCAACGTTTTCGTTCTGGAAATTTCGACCTTCAGAACCAACCCCGTGGACGGCCGGAGACCAAAGTGGAAAATGAAGAATTAAAGGCTATTGTGGAAGCGGATCCAACACAAAGCACTTCAGAGATAGCCGCAGGCTTCGGGGTAAGTGATAAAACTCTATTAATCCACTTAAAGCAAATCGGGAAAGTAAAAAAACTTGAACGATGGGTATCTCATGAATTGAGTGAATCGAACTTGCAATCACGCGTCGACTGCTGTGTTACTTTGCTTAACCGACACAATAATGAAGGGATTTTAAATAGAGTCATTACTTGTGATGAAAAGTGGATACAGTACAATAATCGCAAGCGCTCGTCGCAATGGCTGAACCCTGGAGACCCAGCCAAATCCTGCCCTAAACGAAAATTGACGCAGAAAAAGTTACTTGTGAGTGTTTGGTGGACTAGCGCCGGTGTCGTTCACTACAGCTTTCTAAAATCTGGCCAAACGATTACGGCAGATATCTATTATCAGCAACTGCAAACCATGAGGGAAGAACTAGCTGCTAAACAACCGAGATTGGTCAATCGCTCTAGGCCACTGCTGCTTCACGACAACGCAAGACCACACACTGCACAACAAACAACCACTAAGTTAGATGAGCTACAATTGGAATGTCGGCGACATCCACCGTACTCCCCGGACCTTGCTCAAACAGATTACTACTTTTCCGGAATTTGGACAACGTCTTAAAAGGAAAAAAAATCAACTCCGATGCGGCAGTCCAAACCGCCTTCAAAGAGTTTATTGATTCTCGCCCCCATGGTTTTTTTAGTAAAGGGATCAATGAACTACCTATGAGATGGCAAAAGTGCATAGATAACAACGGTGCATACTTTGATTAATTAAATACATTTTACAAAAAAAGTATTCCTCCCGTACAAAACGCCAATTTCATATGTAAGGACCTAATATTATTTTACAAAAATATTGATTGAATGATCTTTCGGAGTCGACAAACATTCGTTTTAAATACATTTTAGATATTTTTTCGATTACTGTCCGCTCCCCTATTGTGCCTGCGAGCCTATAGAACAAGTACCCCAACACACTTAACTACTTAGGCGTACAGCTCTCCAATTGACAACAAAGCGTAGTCAATTACGTCAGATCCATGTATCAGGAGTTTGTGAAGAGACGCGGGTAAATTGTACCACGGATAGTTTTGGTTGTCACTAGAGCGTAGTTCTTAAATTTTTCTTTATTTATGTTGTATCCTGACGATAAACATTGCCACAGCAACATCTTTCAATTAATTCTTTTTTTACTAGTCATTTCAGCATTTTAGAAAAATATTCGCGCTTTTTTCTATCTTTTGACGTGTCGCTTCCTCCACTTTGAGGTTTATCTACAATAACCTTTATTTTGTGCATTTATCACCTTTGCTTCACCATGTTGTTTCTTCTATAATTCATGAAATTTCTTGCAAATATACAAAACACGTGATAAAAATTGTCAGTATTAATATTTTCTACGTCAGGCTAGGAATCCTTGAAAATTTGAATAACTTGACTCTGCATTCCCTGTTTCCGATAACCAAATGTCAAACAAGTGCAATCTTGTGAAAATACACTTGTATAATAATCATGTTACAAAATAATAACATTTTAATTACAAAACAATGCAAAGCGTATTTTCCGTAGCCTAGCTACGATAGTGCTACGAGTGCGTAGAATGTGAAAATGATCTATTAGGGTGGGTTTCCTCTAATTTTGGTAAATATCAGCTAATTAGAGGTATCAAAAGGTATCATAGTTAAAAGTTTAGATGTTTATAAAAACTAATCTATAAAATATAATATTTAGCTTAGCACTCATTTAACTTGTACAGTCGCCTGCACTAATATGTATACAATTCATAATTTTCAAAATGATGTCAAAGGTATCATAGTTAAAAGTTTAGATGTTTATAAAAACAAATCTATAAAATATAATATTTACTCGTAGCTTAGCACTCATTTAACTTGTACAGTCGCCTGCACTAATATGTATACATTTCATAATTTTCAAAATGATGTCATTTCAAAAAATGTACACAAATTTATTCTCAAAAAATATGTAGCCACCATTTTGTGCCATAATCATCTATACATTTTCAATATAATAATGTAAACAAATCTAAATCAAAAAAAAATATGCAGTATTAAATTTCGATAGACTGTGACATCATTTTGAAAATTTGAAATGTATACATCTAAGTGCAGGCAATATTGTACATCACGGTCAAAAAGGTTAAATGGCAGGTACATACCTCCTACTTGGAATTCCATTACACGGAACAAGGAATTCTTAGAAATCAGCTATTTGTAAACAAGATGACTAATTAGCGCTTTGATTACAAAACCGGATTTGGAAGATGCGTTACGTCGAAATGGTAGTGATAAAATGCAGGTATTTGGCTTTCTTTTAAATACTCACAAACTATGGATATTATTAACTTATTTAGAGTTGTAAAACAGTTTAAATTAGACATGAAAAACAATTCGCTATGTCCTATGAGCGGGACCACCGTGCGGCGGCGCGGCCGGCGCGGCGCGGCGCAGCGGACGCTAGCGGAGACGAGTACGACCCATACATACCTACATATAAGTAAACAGATGCTTACTTATGGTTACGTTATGATATGCCGATGTTTACATTTATCTTATTTTATAGTTGAACTCTTAACGGCAATAAAAAGCGAATGTCGTACCAAGACAAACCTATTGTGGTTTTGTGGGACTATAGAAATATGTTTCTATAATCATCATCATCAGCCCATTTCGTTCCCACTGTTGGGACTCGGGCCTTCCCTCGTAGAGAGAGTATGGGCCATAATCCACCACGCTGGCCCAGCCTATTTTTGTGATTAATTCTTGTACAAGCCGGTTTCCTCACGATGTTTTCCTTGACCGTTTTTAGAGCGAGTGTTAATTCCGCACATAACTTAAGAAAGTCAGTGGTGCGGGGACAGCGGGAACTCGGGTGCGTCGGATCGAAAGTCGCACGTGCTCCCACTGAGCCACACTCGCACTTTTTGTATTATAAATTTAAAAAAAAGTATATAAGTACTTACCTAAGCCTCATATGAGGTCATGTGTTTTGAAACAGCGTACCAGTATGACTGACTGCGAGGAATTAATTTACTGATTGATATTTAAATTGTATAGGTATGTAGCATCCCTTCATCGATCATCATCGTCATCAGCCCATTACGTTCCCACTACTGGGACACGGGCCTTCCCTCCTACAGAGAGTATGTGAGTGTACTCATATTCCACCTTATATTTACACCAATTAAACGGGGGTGAGGAGTAAAGATGAAGATCCTGTCCTCATGACCCAATCACAGAGAGTGTTAAAGGTACCTAGTAATATCTTGCTAGGGCTAGTTAGTGAGGTAGGTCCTCATTTTCGACAAAGTGATATGGCATAAACCTTATCACCTCACTTTATGTCGATGACCTGCGTTATCTACCTACATACATAAAAAAGAGAAGTAAATGAAAAAGCAGAAAATATTAAAACAATGTAATTTTAATTATTTTCATCAATTTGTATACAACTTTTATTAACTCTTAAGTACACTTATCTCTTATGATCGGCATCCCTATCAATGCCGATTCTGCGCCGAAATAGGGACCATTCAGGCTATGGACTAATTACGCGTATCCCTATGTGGGTTGAAAAGGAAACCCACATAACCCCCTAAGAATTGAAAACCCTGTCCTTTTGACGCAATCACAGAAGTAGGGAGTTAAAGCAGGCCTAGCGCACTCCGCACTGTAGGTACGAAGCTACAAGTATAGCCGGACACCGACGGCGGGTCGCGCGTTGTTACACATGCCGCGTCAGAAAAGATAAGAGCTACGCGATAGAAAGAGAGGCGCTCTGTAGGTTAAATATGACTGGTAAGTATGCAGCGCTCCGCGAGCTGAATTGAACTTTATTGCGTCATAGAAAGAGTCGCTATTTGTTTAAATTTCTTTGCCGAGTGATGCTTCTGTCCCTTGGTATTCTGTGGTTACAGGTATAAATCGCGTCAAACTTAATGGCGGCTGTCAGACGCACCACGTGACCTGCGCAGTAACAAAATCGCATACAAAATTGTATCTGCGCAGATCACGTGATGCGCTAGTCAGCCGCCATCAATTTTGGCGCGAGGTATACCAAGTGAGATCTCCCTTGCTAGTAGGTAGGGCTAGTTAGTGCGGTAGGTACTTTTGTGAGACGGTAAACAAATACCTAGACCTACAAAATAAAATTACAGTGAAGGGGCGTGCCGTACTAGCACGCCTCCGCAATATATCGGACTGGCAAAACATACTTATGTACTATATTATACTTATGACACGAGAGCCAACCGCTTATTACTTGTTAGCTAGGTACCTATTGTCGATGACAAAACTACGAGGCACCTAGGACGTCATAAGCACAACTACTAGAAGAGAAAATACTCTTTCAGGCCAAAGACATCAATTAAAATTACCTACACAGGGATTACTAGTTGAGCATTGGTAAACTATAGGTATACACTACCAGTGCGTATTTTATATGCAAAAAATACACCCAAATACGGCCAACCATCACTACATAGATCCTCGCCCCTAACTATGTAGGATCTATGGAACCAGGAATTACGAGGACCATTGTCCCACAACACCTAGACACGAAACAAATGCATGCGCTTTTTTTTTTGCTGTGCACAAACATTTGTCCAGTCTCGGGAGTCGAACCCTTAACTTTAAAGAAACGCAAGTTTAGAATAGGTACTTATGGCTCGTACCTAACGTCAGACAACATGATTTCATCATCATCATATAAGCAGTGTAGATTGATAATCTACACTACTTCTCTACAACACTTATATGATGTTTTCTTAAGGAATTCTTAATTTTAAACAAAAATGTAACGAAATAAAAAAAAATTAAAAATTTGGTCACCCGCTAGACCCGCTAAGACGTGGAGAGACCAATCTCTCTACAATGGGTTGCTTCCTGTCTATCTAATCTAATCTCATCTTAAGCCACTGGCTCAGCCAGGGTCTTCCTTACCGTTACACTAGTGTAACGAGTGTAATCATCAAGAAATGACAAACTAAATCTTAAGTCCCCTGCTCGTCCAGGGTCTTCATTGCCGTTACACTAGTGTAACGGCAAGGAAAACCCTGGCTGAGCCAGGGGCTTAAGATTAGATTAGATTTAGTGGAACAAGTATAATCATCGAGAAACGACAAACTAAATCTTAAGCCCCCGGCTCAGCCAGGGTCTTCCTTGCCGTTACACTAGTGTAACGAGTGTAATCATCAAGAAACGACAAACTAAATCTTAAGCCCCCTGCTCGTCCAGGGTCTTCCTTGCCGTTACGCTAGTGTAACGAGTGCAACCATCAAACGATAAACTAAATCTTAAATAGATATTTAAAAACAATATTTTCTTATTATAGAAATCGCATCTGCCTAAATATAATTGAGTATCCTTAAATCACTATTCATCGAGGTAGAAGCTTACGAAATATGTAGTCTTAATCTAGAGCGGCTACGCCGATTCCTCTTGCTGCTTCTCCCGCTGACGCACTGCTACCGCTGTCTCGACCAGAAGATACAGGCACTTGAACTCCTCGCCGTCATCCCCCTCCGGCACCATCTGAACGTTAACATCACTACTAGTTTCACCACAAATACACGAAACTCAAACTACTAACTACAGCAACCATCAGATGATGCCGGCATTAAAAAACCCATAGAAATAAAAGCAGAATCAAAAAGTAAAGAATTTATTCTCTTAACATAACCGCACCCTATAACGGAAAAACAAAAACATAGGTAATATGTAGAATTAAACCTAGGTAAAAACACGTGATTGAAAACAATATAAAATAATAGGGTTTTAACACCGACGTCGTCTCATTTCACTACACGCTAAGGGTCGGGTTCCACGATTGTTGACGCGGAATCGGCTGGAGCCGATCAGTTCAAGCACAGGCTTGAGTTAGCCCGTTGAATCGCCGCCTTGAGCGTTATCGTAACGGATTTGTACTCGCGACGCATAGGGGATCACTTTCGATAGCAGAGATTCTGTGCTGTCGCGCGTCGCGTGTTGAGCTAACCCAAATGTGATCCGACACTTATATAGCAAGAGATGGATCCAGGTAAGGAAAAGCTTCTAAACCAAATATGAACAGAAGAAACCAATTAGACCAAATCTTCAGGTTCTGATCGTAAAGCTTCAAATTGCTCTCAAAATCCAACCCTTAGCAGGAAGGCTAATCAAGTGCTAAATGCAAATATCGCGCAATGTTGAATCTAAACGTCAGCAGGTCAATTGCGATGGGTCGCATATAGCGAACTATTACCGCTTAACTACTCGCATAAGATTTCTCTGTCATCCATTCTTGACCTATTGACAGCCGACTCGGAATCCATCGTAGGTAATCAGCCTTAGAAGTATTATCGAGCGCATTGTAGACACTCGATTACCCCCAAGCTACAATCGCGACATTAGTTCGGACCAGGACACTAGGTATCAAAACTGAAACGCAATGAAAATATGTAGTGAATTCCGTTGAAGTACACTACATATGTATGTATATTAATTAGGTATATAAGTATATTTATATAGTCATATATATATTTAAGTAATTAGATTATATATTGTATATCATATGTAAGCCCTTAGTATGTCTATTATATTTTCTATCACCACCGTCTGTGTATGTTTCGTTATTCATCTCCATCCAAAGGTTTTCTGGAAGAGATCGCTTTAAGCGATAAGACCGCCCATTGTTACACCACTGTAAACATTTGAATTGTACTTTATCTCTACTTTTAAGGTGAATAATAAAGTGTTTATCTATCTATCTATCTATCTACATATTTTCATTGCGTTTCAGTTTTAAGATGAATTTCCGCAACGTCACGCCTGATTCCATTATACACTGGGTAGGTTGTAAAGGTGGTGATGGTTAAGTGTGGCACCAGATGTCGGTGGTGGCGACCTCCAGCTCGACGGCGACAGGCGGCGGCGGCGCGGGCGGCGGGCTCACCTGCATGCGTCGCGGACGCGCGGGCGGCGCCGGCGGCGCGCGCCAGTCGCTTGTCGTGCTTACCGGCTCGTATCGATCCTCGGCCGTGCTCAGCGTCACCACGGGCGCGCTGCCGTGCAAACAACATGACACATTTGTAGCGAGGGTAGCCAACTTTTTGAACGAATAATAAATATATTATGTGTGAGACGTCAAATGAACATTTCAACATTATGACTAGTAGGTATATTGTTTTTTTTAAGTTGTAAATTTATATTTATCAGGGCTCTTCGCACAGTTTAAGGGTCAGCACCCAGAGATGATGGCATAAGTACCGAGATAATAAATAATACGTGAGAATTCATGTGATGGGTTTCAAAAAGGGACATTCTAGCTATGAACTGAATTTGGTAAGACTACGCAAAGATGATGTTGTGATTGTTACGTATGCCGAAACGACAGTATACGCGCAGAAAAAAATGCTGGTCTGAAACCACTCTTAGATTAGTATGATGATTGTTTACTTTCTGTTAGCGGGATGCATGTCGGGGTCCACGTAGCGGATGACGGACTGCCACACGGAGGGGTCATACTTGACCTCCTCCTCCTCGCTGAGCGCGCTGGAGTAGCCCTCGCCCAGCTCGGCATCGGAACGATACACCAGCAACCCTTCGGAATACTCGTGTGGCCGCATCTCGTGCCCGCCTTGCTGTTATAACGATTTATAGCGTCACGAATCAGAAAATATTTTATTACGTGTCAAGATTTCGCCTTATTATTATGTATCTACCTACTAGACTTGCCTTGTATAACGGACTTAGTTATATGACCAATAAATAATTCTATTCTAAAAAAAAGAACAATATTTTACCTGAAATAAGGATACGTAAGTACCTACCCCGCACTAAACATTTCACGTACATATATGGTTGGTTTGACTGATCATACAGGGTGATTCAAATACATGGACCAAACGATGTTCTACCATTTAGGATCGTTTAAGAGATATTAATTTTATTATCATATGAACACACCAACATACATGGGATCCAATCGACGCACATTTAACCCGTACTGATTTTTATTCTGATGTATCTTCGAAGTCCAAGGCCAAATATCGATGAAATTTATTTGGGACTACGTTGTAGCTATACTGAACCCAACGCAAAGAATTTTTCAAGTCGGTTTATAAATCACGGAGTTCTGAGGTAACAGACACAAAAAACAAATGAATTAAAAACCTACTTTTTGAAGTCAGTTAAACATTAGAAAACTATTTATTTTATACCAGTTTACAAAAATAATAATAGTGCTAAATTCCTACTATGGTGGTCTTATCGCTTAAAGCGATCTCTTCCAGACAACCTTTGGATGGAGAGTATCGAGAAAAGGCGTAGACGGCGGTGTACAATGCAACTAGATTAGGTACAATACTAAATACCTGCATACCTATACATACACATTCCAATACATAGGTACGTACTAATACATAATATATATGTCAAGATTACATTGTGTGCCGAGACTGCCGAGACCTAAAGAACATAATACTCTACCTGAAATAAGGATAAGTACCTACCTACCCAGAACATTTCACAGTAATCTATACTTACTTATATAAAATATATAAATATAATTAATTAGAATCTGCCAGCGTTTGTTGACGCTTTGGCTTTCATTATACATGGATCGAAACAAGACGGGCGGTGAGGGGATCAAATGTGCGAATACAATGAATCACCCTTATATAGATATGCTCTAAAAAGTATAAGAATTTTAGTCTCCAGAGATACATAGTTAGGTATTGCTTAGGTACATTTTTGACCCGGAATCAGATTTAATTTAACCCTAATCCTATAACAACGAAAACACTTTATTGTACACCAATAACATAACAAAAACAAATATAAACAGAACTTAAAAAATATTAGTACAATGGGCGGTCTTATCGGTTATAAGCGATCTCTTCCAGACAACCTTTCTCTTCCTATAGTGGGAACGTGTAACGTGTAAGCAACGTACCTCCATCACAATACCGTCCCACGTAGCCACGGTGACGCCGCCAGTAGTGGAGGAGATCCCGAGCCCCGAAGGGCCGGGGCCAAGTGAGTGCAGCGGCGCCATTGGTCCCACGCCGGACATCAGGCCCGTTTGCTTGCGCCCGCGCCGCGAGATCGTGTAGTGTAGCGGGTCGTGCCCTTCGCGTCGGATCATCTCGGGTAAGATGCGGCGACGGGCGTTGATGAACCAATTGCATACCTACAAATGTCATCGTCATCGTGATGGCCTGAGGGACGTTTTAACAGTTGGGAGAGAAGATATCGCGAGAAAGGAACAGACACTGAGGTGGAGACAGAGTGAGAAAGAAAGAAAACGAAGAAGGAGAGAGGGTCGTATAGTTGTCAATGTGAGTAGGCCCCTACACACCTGTATAGCGCCATAGGTATATTATTAGTTTATTTAGTGAAATAAGCGGCGCTTTAGTAAGGACCTTTGTCCGTCCTAACGTGTGGTGTAATAAGATAACTAAGCCCTAAGCTATAGAAAGGCCATCTAACATTCCTCGCCTGCTTTCATGCCACATTTTGAAAAAATAGTGAAATCGCAGGATGCGTGTACTAATTGGTATATTTCGTCTCGACCCTTATCAAATAGACTTACTTGCAACACTGTCAGATTAGCTTCTTGACTGAGTGCCAACTTCTCAGCATCGCTCGGATACGCATTGTAGCGGTGGTCATACAGCCAGCGCTTGAGGATCTTCACCGAATGCTTGGGCAGGTTGCCGCGGCGCTTGCGCACTGATCCCACGAGCAGGGCTTGGGGAGGGGGCGGCGCAGGCACGCCATGGTGAGGATGAGGCAGGTGGTGCCGCGGGTGCGGGGGGTGCGGTAGCAGCGCCGGCTCCCAGTCGGTGCCGCTCTCGTTGTCCTCTGTCGAAGACGTCGACGGGAAGCGGTCTCGCGCTGTAATAACCATTTTGGAGTTCCGCGTGAATTCCACGTAGAACTCTCTGGTCTTATCGCAAAGCAATCCTACAGGAAACCTTTGGATGGATTGAACAAAGCAAAAAAGAATAAAAGGTGGTGCACCCCAAATCAATCATGGGGTTTGGTTCCTGGGACAAAGGTTTGTACAGTATAAAACTTAAACGCAAGTATTTGTATCTAATCGTGTCTGGGTTTTGTAGGACCATGGACTTCGTAGATCCTGGTTCTCTGGATACACAGAAAACCTAGCTGTGAGGAGCTAGGATCTACATAATATGAGATCGTTGGACATTGCTATTACTCGTATACTTAGAACTATTGGGTTAATAAATTGAATAGCTAAGTAGGTACCTACATGTTTTTGGTTTGTATCTTCTTGTAAACTATAATAATAATAATAATAAGCATTTATTTTCTTCACAAAAAAGGTACAAAATAGGTAACTAAATTATTGACAAGTAAACTATGCTAAGCCTGTTTTGCGAAGCCTGGTGCCTGAGGTAGGCATATAATGCCTGTATCACAGGTCACCAGACCCCTCTCCACGGATCTAATTAATCTATTTTTACTTACTATAAAATTAATAATTTGTGCATCGTTATATTGCAAAAGACAAGGACTACTTAATTTATAAGATACAAGTTTGGAGGTAGACAGAAAAAAAATTATAACTAAATAAAGTTGGTCACAGATTGTGATGTAGTGTGGGTAAGCATGCTAGCTTATTCCGTTATAGTGTGTGTTTGTATGAATGTGTTTGCAAGTTGTTTGCGTGAGAGGTGAGGATGTGTGCGGAGTGCGTGCTAAGTGTGTTTCGTGTGGCTGTATAAGTGGAACTAGCGAATTGCAGTTGTGTGCGTGATTGTATTGTTCACCGTGTAGTCGAGCTAAGTTGCGGGATACAAGTGTGTCAGAGCGTTGCTAGTGTGTTGAGTGCATTAATGTAAAGATGGGCATGTTGTGGATGTGGTGTGTTTGTTTGAATGAGTGTGTTACCAAGGTAGACCAAGAGAGGTGAGCTCGTTGTAGCAAGGGTGCAAGATGCATAGTAGATTTAATTAGTTAGTTATTAATTAGGAATTTCTGACAGTTGCACAGATAATATCAGTTTGTATCACAATGATTGTGATTAACCAAATTATGGAGCCAAACTATAAGTTGGTAAGCTAGGTAACTATGTAACTACTTAATTAAATTATATATCATCATACAAATTACAAATTACAAAACTCTTTATGCATAGGGACTTGTAACAATTTGGTGTGTCGCGTACGACGTCGTGGCGCACACAAGCCTATCTCCCTCTCAAGATCTGAGCAGTCTGTGTTTCCATGCAGTATGTCATATAGCAATAACATATCTAATAGTGTACGGCGATCATCTAAAGATAGAATGTCATGTCCACAACAGCTGGCCTGTAGTATCGAAAGAAGGAGTAGACGCCGGTGTACAATTAGATTAAAATAATAAATACCTGCATACTTAAATATACATTCCATACCAATACTAATACATACCATATACTTTTACATTGTTACATAAAGATAATAAATAGCAGCGGGTTAGGTAGGATAAATAATTAGCGTTTACCATGTTTAACAAGACTACACATATATATATATATACACATACTTCAATAGCAAATAGGTAATCTACAAAACAAGAATGAATAGTAGGTAGGTACCAAAACAAATTAGAACTTTTGAGTGAAAACTAAGTTGCTGGTATTCTGTAAAGGTGTAAAGTGTAAAGTGTACTCACGCAGTTTGATCTTCATGACTTTGATCACAGATCTGCGCAACGTGATGACTGTAACTTTGCCTCCACAACAAACAAAATAGCAGTCCAAACTCACGCGTTTGACAACAACTGACAAAATGTTATTGGAAATCAAACTGACATATTATTCAATTAATATTTCAATAATTTTTCATAAACCTTTATTATTTAAAAGGGCTAAGTAAAATGATGCTATATCCTACGCGGTTTGTTTGAAAATGCTTCCACTTTTCCATTATTTTTATTTGAAAATCGATGGCGTTCCGAGACAAATGACAACGACGGGCACTGCCGCTTGTCTTTTTGAACTATATGAAAAAAATATGTTTTTCTAACAGCCAGTTGTCTGGTACTTTTCGTAAGAGGTTAACTCAATCTATAAGAACTTTTTTTTAGGTAAATAAGTTATTTTATTGATACGATCCTGTATGTTTTTATGCAAAGAAATGGAGAATGTTTAGTTTAAAACTTGATATGTATAATTACATTACCTCTTGATGTAATTAAATTATCTACCCTAGAATTAAAAACAAAAATTAAAGCGTTCCTCGAAACACATCATTTCTACACTGTAAACGAATTTATGACGAAATGCTGGAAGGCAGATATGCTTATTTTTTAATCACATATATTCAAAATTCTTTTTTTAGATAGATTATAATTAATTAAGTACTTTTGTATAATAATGACATGCTTAATAAATAACGCCCAACGATCACAAACATACATCCTGGTCCCTAACTAGGATTCCCTGTATCTAGGGAACCAGGAACTATGAGGACCATGGTTCCACAACACCCAGACACGAAAGAAATGCTTGCGCTTTTTTTTCTGTGCACAAACATGTGTCCAGTCGCGGGAATCGAACAGTGGTGTATGAGATTTGAGCCAACATGCCCAACCGCTACATCACAGAGGCTCTCAAAATGTAATATAACGTATATTGTTATCATTTGGTCAATTTTTTTTTTGTAGAACTGAATGACGAGACGAGCTGGTCGTTTGCCTGATAGTAGGCAATACGCCAGCCCTTAACAATAACAGCACCACCCAGAATTTTGTTTTGCAAAATACTGCGCGGCACTGCACTGCGCTCGTCACCCTGAGACAATTAGCTGTTGAGTCTCATAATACCCAGTAATTTCGCTGGCTACAATGCCCTTCAAACCGGAACACAGTAATGCTTGCGCACTACTGCTTGGCGACTGAATAACTGGCAAAGCGGTGGAAATTGAAATTGAATTACACTTCTCTGGTTTCTTGGATCATGATCATGGATAGGTTTCGATAGGAATCATGTAATTATCTTATTTTAGCTATTTACCTACCTACTTAATGGTTGTTGTTTTATGGCAACAGCCGTAAGACCATGACGGACGCCTTCAAGCAGTCTACCCACACGAATTATAAAAATCACAAAGAAACATATCATAAGTATTTGAAGAATTAGAACGCTGCTAAATTATTGCTGACGTCTGTGACTGCGCGTTGTTTGAAACCAATATAAGTTTGAAACATATCTTCAAAGCGTTCTAATTCTATGATCTTTATATGGGTACAAAAATTCATGGACATCCACCAACCCGCACTATGCCAGCATAGTGGATTATGGCCCATAATCTCTCTATGAGAAAAAGCCCTTGTCCCAACAGTGGGAACGTGATGGGTTGATGATGACGATGAATATAGTTTTTAACAAGTTGTAGCAATTTTACCGAAATTTTCACATACCTTCAATTGTTTGTTCTTTGCCCGCTTTAGATTCCATTTCTGCAAAAATAAATCTATTTTGGACAGATTTACGAAGACCATATCTAATAGCGACATTTATAAAGGCACAAAACCACTTCTTTTTATAAAGGCACAAAAACACTTTTTTTATACCCCCTCCCAAATTATGAACTAAAGTCGTTAGAGTGACGTGGTGTTAAACACCGCGTTCGAGAAATTCATAATATCATCTGCAGCTTATCAACCGTGAGGTACCATAAAAAAAAAACATAATCCGTGAGATAACAAATCAAACAATCTTGTATTGTTTATGAATAGCAGTAGCCCTTCCACACAAAAAAAAATTTTGGACCTAATATCGATTTTAGGCAGAAATCGTTTACGATGATCATGTACACCTATTCAATGACAATTTATATATTGCGTCGTCAATATTAGAAAAAGAATACATACCTTTTACCAAAATGTTCAAGTGTTGAACAAGATAATCAAGTTTTAGATTATTAGTTTTCGACATTTCAGCACTGTTGCTAACACTACGTCCACAGGCTAACTAATTTGAGATTAAGCGAGTAAGTATCTAAAAGCGTAGCGGTCTACCCTCTTCTTTTCTCGTTTTTCTACAATCGACACAATTTTTTTAATAATTCGCCCGTTTGGGCAAGCTGAAGTCTCTAGGAGCATACCGCCTAGTCTTACGTAGTATTTATTTGATAACTAGCTGCGCCCCGCGGTTTCATAGAGTAAAAAGTAGCCTGTCTTTTTCCAGTAAGGTATAGGTACCAAATTTCATAAATATCCGTTCAGTAGTTAATGCGTGATTGAGTAACAAAAATTCATATATCCATACCAACAAACTTTCGCATTTATAATATATTTTATATATAGGGATTTTTATATTCCTAGTTTTGTTGAATATAATAGAATATATTTATTATCATAAGGTTTATGCTAAGGTACATAATTATTAATGTTACACATTAAGACTCGTCTGCATGGGGTAAAGACACAGATATTGAAAGGGAGTCTGATCTGATCTCTATGGATAAGATAACAAATTGAGAATGAGGTCATCAGCAATAAGCCCGTGTTTCAATAAAGTGGTGGAACTTTATTCAAGCTTTCCATTGACTTTTTGGGAGAACATAAAAGACAATGATTTCTCTATTTTGTTTCATTTGCCTACACTCGTGCACGTTCACAAACACATAATGGTTCATATTGATTCCACTGATATTACACAAGATAAAAGATTACTTGAAATTACACTTGTTTGGAAAATAAAACAAAATTGAACTGTTATCACTTATTACTTCCCGCCAAAAAGTCCGATCTATTGTCACTCTAAACACTATTCCTTTTTATTCTCGGCTTACGTGTGACCACTATCTCACCTGATGGTAAGCGACGATCTGATCGCCTTGATGAGGATTCTGCAGATCACATCTTTTTTGACTGTCCGTCGCATCGCTGGTCTCTATACGAAATGCTTCCTCCTGATATTCCGCGTCCTTATTAACCTTTGTTGTGTTTTGTCTCTTGTTTTTACCCCAGTAAATGGTCTTAAGTCTATTTGCATGTTGTCTGGCCACGTAGAACATGAGGTAGAAGGAACCACGATAGGTGCTGTTTCAGTAGTGGTTATTATAATATATCAGGTGCACTGGAAGGTGGTAAGTCTGCGGTGGCTGCAAGGACCATTGTAAGTGATTTTGCAGCTACATCTTCGACCAGCAAAGGCACGGCTGTGAGTTCTGTTTCACACTCGAGGGTTGACGAGAATGTAGCAATTGTCGCGGCAGGGATGGTACTCGTAGCTGCGGGGACAAATCTCCTTTTCTTCTTCCTTAGAAAACACTTGCTGTATTTGGCCTATTATTCGATTTTCTTTTATAGTTATTTACCATTCTAAAATTGTTGAGAAACAGCGCATTGTGAAAAGAAAAACAAGTTCTAATCTGTTAGAGTGATAGTTGGCACATTTGAATAATTTTGAGTCGAGTCAGCCCTCCTATATGGGTATATGTCCCTCAAGCGCCAATCGTACATCGTGTTGAGCTCAGATTAAGGTGTAGATTCATTGCGACAATGTCTTATGATGCTATATATTGTCTCATTAAGTTTATCTCAACTTGTAGTCATCGTATTTTGGTATAAATGAATGAGATCAATTCGATTTCTTGCCTGAATCGACAATAATTAGACCGTATCTTATTAGTCGCTGTGACGCTATACCCTAATTCGAGCTCAACACGATATACGATTGGTGCTTGAGGGACATATGGGTAGGGGGGCTGAATTGCACTTGCCTGCAAAATAAAGGTACCTACACACACCTACCCAGCCCCATATGTCCCTCAAGCGCCGAGCGCGTGTTGAGCTCAAATTAGGGTGTAGAATTATTCCTTTATACCAAAATATGATAACTACAAGTTGAGATAAACTTAATGAGACAATAAATGGCATCATAACACACTGTCGTAGTAATTCTACACCCTAATTTGAGCTTAACACGATTGTTATATCTTTAGAGGATACACTGGTGCCAGAAAAACTCCCAAGATCGTAATAACAGATTTCATTGTAAAAATGTACTTGACAGTATGAAGGTTGTAGGGCAAGTAAATGACATTGCACAGATTGAAAAGAGTAGGCACGAACGCCTGATTTAAAATTATAGCACGACGCGGTTCTTCCTAGGATCACATAATTCTTGTAGTTAAAGATACTTCTTGCCGCGCTCGTACAACGATATAAGATTGGCGCTTGAAGGACAGGGTAGGGGCTGAAGGTCCAAAAGTTTCATACACCTGTATAATTGATACTTACCATAATATATGAATAATAATTAATCTTTATTGTTCAAACTTACGATAACCTAGTGCCCTTAACTTTAGAAGAGCTGAATAATAACACTCGAGACATGCTGGGTTTCACAACACAAATTACATTCAGGGAACATTACCTACACACTTAGTTGATATTTTGTGACTATTAGCACAGAATACGAAGGGACAGAAGCATCACTCCGCAAAGAAATTTAAACAAATAGCGACTCTTGCTATGACGCAATAAAATTCAATTCAGCTCGCGTAGCGCTGCATACCTACCAGTCATATTAACCTACAGAGCGCTTCTCTTTCTATCGCGCCGCTCTTATCTCTTCTGACGCGGCACGTGTAACGACGCGCGACCCGCCGTCGGTGTCCGGCTATGTACTTGTAGCTTCGTACCTACAGTGCGGAGTGCGCTAGGCCTGCTATTAGGTTAATATGTTTTATGGATCGACTCCAGCTTATCACTGTCCAAATAAAACAATAGTACAATTGTTTTGTATTTATTACAACAATAGTATAGGAACAGGAGTACATTACTTATACTAACCAATTAATACTGATATTGGTTACAATAATATTACACACGCGCACACACATTTATACACGGCTTAGTATTAATTATTACAAATGAACAACATTCTGGGCACTACTGAGACACAATGAACATATTTTACTATCGGAACTTGTCTTATTTTAGATCAGGGCCCCATTTCACTATGACCACTCAGGGTGGGTTGTATCAAAGCATCCGTATCCGTAACATACGGACGTTAAATTTGACGGTTACGTACGATGATTAACTACGACAACTTGGCTACTATTACTATGACAACTTGGCGATTTCTTGCTTCAAAGAAACGTCGATTCCTTCATTAATAAACGACATCTGCGAAATTTGTATTCTCTATGACGCGTGATATATATGAATATATGAATGAGTCATAGAGATGTCGTTTATTAATGAAGGAAGCGACGTGATTTCGAAGCAAGGAAACGACGTGATTTCGCCAAGTTGTTATATTGAATTAAAATTAAGGCCCAGATGTTGAAACAACGCTTTTTTGTGGAATCATTTGTCAGCGCCATATTTAGCCCTTAGCGAGCCTTAGCGACTCCGTGCTCCAAAATCACGTCGATAACTTGATTAATAAACGACATCTCTATGACGCATTCATATATAAGTCGCTTTGGAGTGGTAGGCTCTGGCCGTGGTTATAATACCACACACCGAACAAAGCCATGCCGTCAAGCGACCTAGTCGTGTTTCGGGATGATGTTCGGTGAACCATCGGGAGACGGGTCTGAGCAGCCGCTCAACTGCCGTCTCTCTCTAGATGTATGTGCTCCATCTTAGGCCACATCATCGCTTCACATCAGGCGAGATAGCGGCCAAACATAGATCTATTAAGCGTAAAAAAATATAATATATAGATTATTTTCTATGACTCGTCATAGAGAATACAAATTTCGCAGAACTCGTTTATTAATTAAAGAATCGACGTGATTTCGAAGCCAGGAATCGCTAAGTGGTCATAGTGATTTAGGGCCCAGCTTGCACGCAACCTTTGTAAGCTAAGCTAACTTAGCTTAATTCATGTAGATTAGCATGCGAACAGCTGTGCAAGCTAAGGTATGAAGTGCGAAGTATAAACCTTTCGAGCGCCACGCTTTAGAAGCAAAGTCGTGCCCCCACGTCGAGCCACGCAAGTTTCATACGTTTTAGTCGGCTCAAGCCGTTCTCGGCGTAGAGAGCATTTTCGAATGTCGGGTATAGCCGACTTTGGTGGTCAAAAGGTTAAAAGAAGCCGCAGCTGCGTGAGCTAAGCAGTTAGCTTTCAAGTGCCTAAAGAAACGAATATAATTTTCAAAACACGCAAGAAATCTTTTTATTTCAACAAAAAATGAGATCATATGGCAATATTGGTTCAAGATCCAAATAATAATACCAATATTAACATTTGCCTACCACTCTAGAGACGTGAAACTGTGCCTCCTACGGCACCACAAAAATGTTAGATTATTTAAAATGCAAAATGAAACACACACAAACATACATGTTCTAGGGATATACTACAATACAATCTGTTCAGAAGTATTACATATCTTGTCACTCCGACCTCTCCTTTAAAAGCTTCCTTCAGACGCGAGGCCTGAACTTTATAGTCATCTTTGGTTGGCAAGTGGTTTGAGAATAAATCTTTACCTATACACATTTTCCAGCTTAGAAAATAAAACTACCATTGTAACATAAGGACCTGTATGCGGGCAACACTATCCTCTACAACGCTTCAATAGGCAATATAATATTTTTTTGAATAGGCGGAAGACGACTAACACCAAACGTTCAAGGCGGCACATTTTTCATACAATATTTAACCATTTATTAACTTATTCACTGAATAGTAAAAATGCCCAAATTAAGGCATTCTGCGTAAATAACCATAAATAGTTATTTACGCAGAATGCCTTAATTTAATAAAATGCTACAATTTATATCAGAAATCTGATAATAATATAAATTGTACCATAAAAATTGAAAATAATATTATTTAATTGTACCATAAATTGTACCGTTGTTGTGTATTGTACTTTATAATAATATAAATGGTACAATTAATCATCACCAGCCCATTACGTTCCCACTGCTGGGACTCAGGCCTTCCCTCGTAGAGAGAGTATGGGTCATACCCCACGCTGGCCCAGTGCGGGTTGGTGGATGTCACGTCTTTGATTTTTTTTTAATAAGTTCTTGGACATGCCGGTTTCCTTACGATGTTTTCCTTTACCGTATTTAGAGCGAGTGTTAAATCCGCACATAACTTAAGAAAGTCAGTGGTGTGGGGCCAGTGGGATTCGAACTCGGGTGCGTCGGATCTAAAGTCGCACGTGTTCCCACTGAGTCACACTCACTCTACAATACGTGGTCCAAGGTCCAATTACTAAAATGGTACAATTAATATCAGAAACCTGGTATAAAAATGTACTATTTTATTAATTTTGCGTAAATAACCACCCATAAATAAATAATCACGCATAAATTCAGGCATTTTACTATTCAGTGAACAAGTTGATAATGGTTGAATTTTGTATGAAAACTTACCACTTTAAGGTCATCATTAATCAACCCGGCTCCCTACGAGAGGTGCATGACACATAGACCAAAATATATACTGAGAAACATGACACATTTCGAAACAAACCACGCGCATTCGGGACCCGCGTGTTGTGAACCCGCGGCCACCGCGCTGCAAACGTACGGGCGGCGGGTTGTCATCGAATGGTTCACTCTCGTGACATAGCTTACCGAATAAGTAAGCTGAAGTGGCAATGGGCCGGAATGGACAAAATGAGTTTTAGAGTGGAGACCACGTTTAGGCAAACGTAGTGTAGGATGCCCTCCGACCAGATATTTTTTTGATTCTTTTTTTTTCGATCACATAACATTGATCCTGATCCCTGACTAGGATTCCCTAGTTACAGGGAATCCTAGTTAGGGGCCAGGATCTATGTATGTCATCTTTGGGCGTTATTTATTTAAATTGGGAGAGGCCTATGTCCAGCAGTGGACTCATACAGGCTGATGATGATGATGTATAGAATTTCATATGAATAATTGTGAACCGGTCTAGGTGAGGCAGTGCTGGTCGGGTGCCGGGTTGACAAATGAAATGCGACCTTTAATTTAAAATTATAAAACATGCATATGACACTGATACTTATTCTAACATCGATAAATATTTTATTTTCTTTATGTTACCGAATTTTAGACGAGCTGGTCGTTTGCCTGATGGTAAGCAATACGCCAGCCCATAACAATAACAGCACCACCCAGAACTTTGTTTTGCAAAATTCTGCGCGGCGCTGCACTGCGCTCGTCACCCTGAGACAATTAGCTGTTGAGTCTCATAATGCTCAGTAATTTCGCTGGCTGCAATGCCCTTCAAACTGGAACACAGTAATGCTTGCGCACTGCTTGGCTACAAGGAGTTTGATGAATGTGACAAAAATTTTAATCATTTCCATCAATATCGCGTATTCGTCATCGGACGAGCACGTCGTTCGCCTGGTGGTCAGCAACACGCCTGCCCCACCCAGAACTTTGTGGCGTGGCACTGCACTGCGCTTACTTTGAGACAATAGCTCTTAACTCTTACAACACCAACAAAACAGTAATTTATGCACACTATTGCTTGGCGGTTCAATAATTGGATAAGGTACTTCTCAAGGCGAATTACCACCTTATCAATACCCACCCACATGCCATCCACGTTCTCAAAAACCGTCGCGTTTCTTGATTCACTCGGGGTAGGTCTCTCGTATGCGGAAGGCCGTCTGGGTAGGTACCACGGATTTGCCAGTTATTCTGCTGCCAAGCAGTAGTGCGCAAGCATTACTGTGTTCCGGTTTGAAGGGCATTGTTGCTAGCGAAATTACTGGGCATATGAGACTTAATATCTGATGTCTCGGGGTGATGAGCGCAATGCAGCGCAGCACTATTTATGATATTAAAAGTTCTGGGCGGCACTGCAATTGTTATGGGCAGGCGTGACGCTTACCATCAGGCGAACGACCAGCTCGCCTTAACTCAGTCCCATAAAAACAACCTTCCAAAATCTCTCTTTAACATGTACCAGCGTAGTATTCTCTCCACGTCTATTGTGTCTGCTTCTTTAAACCAAATCACAGTAATGTATGTAAACTACTGCTAGGTGGTTGAATATTTATAAAAGGTACATCTCAAAGCGGACTACAACCTTTCCAACACCCACATGCCATCCACATTCACAAAAACCGTTGCACTTTTGGATGCTTCCAAAATCACTCTTCCACATGTACCAGCGTAGTATTTTCTACGTATATTGTGTCGGCTTTCCTGATCTCTGAGGGGTGGAGGCAGAAGGGAGGCGGGTGAGACCAGAACCCGTTCTCCGTGCAGACGATGGAGGGCTCCCCGAGGATCTGGAAGCCTTCGCTGCAGGAGTAGATCATCAGGTCTCCGACGACGTACTTGCCGTGCTTGGATGACGCTTCGGTGAGAAGCCGCCCGTTTTCCGGCACCAGTGGGTCGGGGCAGTAGATCGCTGGAATCGAAAACGAAGTTGATTTTTACAAGCTTTGATTTAATTGCAATGTTTGGGTCAAATCTTGCAAGTTGAATCAGAACCACTTCCTCCTATTCTACGGAGTTGAAATTTTGCTTATCAAAGTCCGATGACAATACAGTATTATGGTGACAGTCAGCTGATCTGATGATGGAGACGGAAGGTGGGCAATGGAACTCAACGGACTCAACAGAATAGACTCAACAGCTAATTGTCTCAGGGTGACGAGCACAGTGCAGCGCCGCAGGATATTGCGAAACAAAGTTCTGGGTGGTACTGTTATTTTTATGGGCTGGCGTATTGCTTACCATCAGGCAAACGACCAGCTAGTCTCGTCATACAGTTACTAAAAAAAAAATATTAGTCATCTTATTTTTATCAATACTTGATTCAAATTGTGGCACCTTCATCACGACAAAAGTGTTATGTATTATTCTCATTTATATAACTTTAAGAAATATGCCTATTCTCAGGTTCACTAGGAACCTTTCGAAGTCATCATTATGGTGAAGGCAAGTTGTTTTTAACCGACTTCAAAAAAGGAGGAGGTTCTTTTTTCGGTTGTTATATGTCACCTTATAAGAGAGCACCTATAGAAATACCTAGAAAACCTTTTGTGTTTGCGAATCGCATGTCCCCAAAACCATTGTCATCGCTCGAGCTTTCCGGATCCTGAGACACAAGTTAATTCTCAGTTTAGGAGCGTGCATCTCCGGCGGGGACACATTATATGTAGATTTTTGTCATAGCTTTTAAAATTATTACTGTCTTTGGGCAAAAAGTACCACCGTCTGGGTCCCCCAAAATCGCAAAAGAGGTCGCGGCAGGCCCAGAAAAAGATGGCGGGACAAACTAGGAATCATCCTACTGGAATGATTGGCCTGTTAGAGCCCTTCACCGCGAAGATTGGAAGGAGGGAAGAGAGCCCTTTGCCCTGCAGTGGGACATAAATGGCTAATAATAATAAAGGCCAGGGGTGACTTTGTGGAGAGTCGTCGGTGCGTGGCGACACTGAGCCTTACCCCGAGATTCTCCCTGGGGCTAAATGAGACCCCTGACCCCCGGCTTGCCTTAACTGGCCGTCCGGGGGTGGAGATGCAAGAGCTAAGAACTAAGCTCCAAGGGTGGAAGTGTTAAAGGGCATAACGCCGGTAGTGGCATTTAAATGAAACTGCAGCACACCTCTCGACACCCTTTAGCCACCCACACTAACGTTGCCCCTCTCGTCGCCAATGAACGGCAGCCCTTATAGGGGGCTCGTTTAGCGGGTGGTGAGTCACCACCTGCCAAAATATTTTCTTATGAGGCGGAACTGGCAGGTGCCGAGGTCTCATATCATAGACCGGCTCTCATCCATTAAAAATTCACCTCAATAGCTCAATCATAAGTAATTTTCATATCTTCAATAATAGTCCTCGCACTTATCGGGGGCTGTCTTTGATTGCATCTTAATGATGCACTTAGAGACAGTCGCCGATAAGTGTTGCCCATTACATATCTAAATTAAATGCTCTAAGAGGCCTCTACGTGTTGGACTCATGTCCCCGCACAAGCCTTCCAAAGGGCCGGGTGTATAGCCCATGAGAAAGAGCGACATAATAATAATAATTGTCTTTACCAACATTTTTTGTAATCATTTGTACTAATAAAAATTTATTATTATTGTTTGTCTAGTGTAACTCACGCGTGCACTGCGGCGCTTCCCCGGACCACGCGCCGTCTCGCTCGCACTCGAGCCCGGGCGCGCCCGCCAGGCGGTACCCCCACGCGCACCGGAACACGGCGCGCCCGCCCCACGACGCGTTGAACTCCACCACGCTCAGGTGAGGGTCCAGCGCGTCCAGGGCCGGGCAGAGCGTCTCCACGCACAGCGGGGCGGGCGACGACCACCGACCTTCGCAAGCCAAACTTAATTAATTTTTAGAAAAAAACAAAAACCGACTTCAATGTATCTTCTAAGTCCATCGATGAAATGGGACCGCAAATTATCTATTCTGTAGCGACACCTTGAAATTTAATTCCGCGCCATACGCATTATCGTGAGGATCTCACACTCATAATACCGATGGGTTAAGTCCATGCTCAAGTATTCCGTTACGTTGTGCACAAACCACCAGTCCGCACAAAGCGCTAAGCTGACTCTTTCATTATACGTACTACTAGGGAGTGGAATTCTGTACCGGAATCCTTATTTCCTTCCAATCACAACCTGGGTCCCAATTCACTATGACAACTTGGCGATTCCTTGCTTCGAAATCACGTCGATTCCTTCATTAATAAACGACATCTGCGAAATTTGTATTCACTATAACGCGTCATAGAGCATTATATATATGAATATATAAATGTGCCATAGAGATGTCGTTTATTAATGAAGGAATCGACGTGATTTCGAAGCAAGGAATCGCCAAGTTGTCATAGTGAACTGGGGCCCTGGGTCTCTTAAAGACAAAAGTGAATAGGCACCTCATGGGCAAACGAGCTCTACCTTAGACCGCAACTACGCTTACCATCAGGTGAATTGTTGTCAAAGGCCCATTTCACCATTAAAAAAAAATAAAAAAATTACCACTCACCATCGCCCATACAAGTGAGCACGCTCTCGCCTTCCAGATGGAATCCCAGCTGACAGGAGAAGTGTTGCGTCTGCCCCAGACGGGAGCCTTGCGAAAACAGCCTCACGCGTGAAGACGACACCTCGATTGGCGGACACGACACGTCTGCAACAGGCGGTTTTTTTTTTTTTTGCGAATTTTAATGAGCGAGTGTGGCTCAGAGGCAACTCGTGCGCCTTTCGATCCGACGCACCTGGGTTCGAATCCCGATTCGGCCTTGCACCAATGACTTATAGTTAAAAACGGTGAAGGAAAACATCGTAATGAAACCCGCTTACACGCTTTGGAGTGGTAGGCTCTGGCCGTGGTTGTAATACCACCCACCGAACAAAGCCATGCCGTCAAGCGACCTAGTCGTGTTTCGGGATGATGTTCGGTGAACCATAAGGGAGACGGGTCTGAGCAGCCGCTCAACTGCCGTCTCTAGATAGATCTATGTGCTCCATCTTAGGCCACGTCATCGCTTTACATCAGGCGAGATAGTAGCTAAACATAGATCTATTAGGCTGAAAAAAAAAAGCTTGCGTTTTGCTACTGTCACCTGATGGTAAGCGACGATGCGGTCGACGATCTAGCACGCTTGCTAAGATGTACTATCTTCACTTCTATTTCTGTTCACTCGAGACTAGTAGATTCCGATTTATTTTATTTATTAGTATTTAGGAATCTTACAGCTAGGTTTTAAATTAATAAATAAATATAATAAAGAAGCCTTTTATTCAGATAGGTCATTTGAAATTTACAGTGATTGCCTAATAATAATTGTATTATATCAATTAAATGAAATTTGAATTGAAATGAATTAAAAATTGTAATAATAAGAATTTTTAAAAACATGCCATATTTTAAAATTATCATTATTAATATTTTCCATTTTTAGGCTCTATCAAGACGCCGGTCTCTGTGCCCTTGGGCAAAGGCCTCCTCTAACTCCTTCCACTCATTCCTATCCGTAAGTTTTAAAGTAAAAGTGCTTAAATAAAATATACAGAAGGTCAACTACAAGTTTCCACAAATAGAAATGACACAATTTAGATAGATAGAAGATATAGACGGACACACACAGAATACAAGTAAACACACACACAATATTATTATATAAGTACATATTATGATACAAATACAAACAACCAAGTAATTCTTGGCCAAGAATTACTTCATCATCGTCATGATGAAGTAATTCTTGGCCAGTAACTAACAGAAAAAAAACAATCGAATTGAAAACCTCCTTTCTTTCGAATTCGGTTAAAAAACGATGCCCAATTTAGAAAAAAATATTGTATTAAAAATCTATTATTATGATCATCGTTATAAGCCTATTGCAGTTCACAGCTGGACTTAAGCCTCTCCAACTGCACGCCAATGAGCACGATCACCGGCTACTCTCATCCAGCTGCTACCAAACACCCTGCAAAGATCGTCGCTCCAAAACATCGTCTTTGGGATGTCAAAATCAATAGTTAATACTAAGGGAACGTACCCATACTACGTGACGCATTTTTTTAATTTTTTAGCTTATTTGAATATAATTTGTGGGTGAGAGACGGCGCTACATGTCAACAGTTAGTTGTGATGGTACATGTGTGTGTCTAGTGTGTGTGTGGGCGTGTACAAACTCACTAACAACTCTAACGACGACTGTGTTGGTGTGTCCGCCGGGCGCTGTGCACGTCAGCTGGTCGGTGTGCCGAGCTGGCATCTTGCTTAGAGTAAGTCGGTACAGCGTGTCCTTCTCGCCTTCCTCCGAGGACCAAGCTGGAAACAAGGATTTGTCGTAAGCCTTTTTGCTGTGATTGGGTAGATTGGTTCAAATCTTTATTATTAGTTTTTTTTAGTTGCAAGTTCAAAAGTTCTTTATTCAGTTTTCGCATGACAGACGCACTTGTGAACATTAATTATTAAAATGACTCTACCACCATATCGGAAAAAGAACCACTACTCTAACATAAAATATTGTAACAAAAGTTCTAAAAAAATGCCCCCTAGTTTCTTGCCGTATCTTCTGTTTGTTTTTGACAATATTATGTTTCTGCATGCATCTTTGTCCTCTATGTAATTACTAACTGTATAGTATGCTTTCTTCATTAGTATATTTTTCACACGCAATTTGAATCTGCTTTCTGTTAGCTCCGTTATACATTTCGGTATTTTATTGTAAAAACGAACGCAATTGTCCATGCAAAGACTTATTCGTTTTACTCAGCCTAACCTAGCCTAGCTTGTTTAACATAGGTACAGAAATTCTATCCTTATTTCTAGTATTTATGATGGTCACTATTTACCTTGAATTTGTGCAGATTTTTACGAACATACATTACATTTTCATAAATATACAGAGGAGGTAAAGATCAGGTTTACCTCTATTCTACCATTCAATCTACCTTTATTCTTTTACAGTCCGGCGGTGTTATAATAAAGTGTTTAATCTAATCTCTTACTGTGAGATCGACTCTAGAGTCCTATAATGGTCAGTAATTTCGCTTTAAACAGATAGGACGCAGTGATGTACCGGCGGTGTGATGTCCAGCCGCGTGCCAGCTCCAGTCAGGGTCGCCGAGCGCGCGCGGCGTCGCGCAGTCGAGTCGCAGCGACGAGTCGGGGTACAACAGTAGCTCTCCCGCGGGCCCCACTACCCCAGACCCACTCGCTATCGTATATTGGATCGTGGGCGGCGCATCACCTGAACAAAAATATCATGCCATTATGCGCTTTGTGATATGCATGGTGAATATTTTAGATGGATTTGAACGGCTGAATCTAATACGGTATAAAATAGAGTAAAACGAAATGACGAACGACATTTTTCTATTCAATGATATTTGCAGTTTTAGCCAAAAATGGAAAACGTCTATTTTACTACAAAACAAGAATCCATAAAAAAATATGGATTTAGAATGCATTGTCATCGAGTTGTGAGCTACCCTGAAAGTTTCAGCCGGATAACTTATCAGGAATTGCTCTCAATTTGAGTTGCAAGATACCACCCAGAACGACAGACAGACAAACAAGAAAGTGACTTAATAAAAACATGGTAAAATGTGTGGCACACTCTGGCCCTTCAAGTTACATAGAAATGAGTACCTATGTTAAAAATGTCATTATTTTAAACATTATTTTGTGGTTGAGATTGAGATGAGGCTAGAAGACATATCATTGGTTCATTGCAGCTAAGGTAGGTTTGGAAGATGTACCCGTAAAGTTGGTGATGAGGGTAGTGGGCACGCACTCGGGGAAGGTAGGCGCCCACTCGCCGTTTTCGCAGCGCATGCGCCCTTCGCCCTTCAACTTGTAAAGGCCGAATTGCCGGCAGCGCGCCACGATGCCCGACCCGTGGGGGAAGTGAGTATCTCTCTGGAAGCAAATTATTGTGTTCCTGATAATTTTCAACTCTTTGAAATTTTCATACATATTTTACAGCTTCTTACCACTTCTCTCTAACTCAGCCCTGCTCCAAAGACGGTGAAGGTAGACAGTGAAGGTAGGTTTCGGGTGTTTGTTGAACCACCCGGGAGATGGCTTTGAGAAGTCCCTAAACTGCCATTAGCCTAGTGGATCTATTTACTGCATCATCGGCTGCATTGTCGCTTACCATCAGGTGAGATAGTCACCAAACGTAGAACTAAAAGCAAAAAACAAATGAATGCTCTCATCATACCACAATCTACTAAAACTCCAAACTACAAAGTTAGGTACCTCAATAGATGAGTTTTTGAAAGATATCGCCAGTAGAGGATGGTCGTGACGATACAAGCACTCACGGAGTATTGGCTGGAATCTGCCATCTAAAAATATAACATGTATATATATAAACACTAAAAAAATTCATGTTGTTATAAACTGAATTTAAGCCAAATTTCATGAAGATCTAAAGAAATAACAAATGTTACGAAAGAAAGATAGAAAAATTACAAACATACAAATTACACCAAGACGGCCTAATGTTAATGACCTCTCTTGCTCAGTGTATGATTAAACAGTATACAATCTTAAAAAACATGTCACATACAGTAATATGTATAGGAAAGGAAAAGTGAGCAAGCTGGTTTACCTGGTGTGCTGGAGCACAGTGGTCCAACCCAATTCCCATCAATACACTTTATCTTGCAGATGAGTCGTTCTTTCAGTGGCCCAATGAGGCCAGGAAACTTAACCTTGAACATTGCAGTTGAGCATTAGAAAACTTATTTTATGGTGATCATTTATTATTCATTTTTTACATGGACCTTAAAATTATTAAAATAGGAAAATGTATGTGTCGTGTCTGGGTGTCATGTCCTTGTAGTTCTTGGGTCCTTTTATACAGGGAATCCTAGTTAGGGGCCAAGACCTTTACAAGTGAAAATCAACATACTTCTGATATCTTGGAGAAGTCCGATCGAAAGCGTGTGACGTCCAAATTGGTGTCAATGCTTGTAACATCAGGTAAGGAGCACTTAAAGTCATCTGAAAATTAATAAGAGCTTTCAGTATAGATCATCACGAAGTTTTTAGTTATTTTTAACAAAACTTTTCCATCGCTTCTAGATCTGTTTGCCTACTATCTGCAACTGAGCTTTTATTCGATCGAAGGCACAATGCTCGTCCTTTTATAAAAAATGTTTATAATATACGAAGCGGTACCTACTTACGCGAGTGGCTTGACCCACTTGCGCAACAGGAAAGTACAAATTATCTCGGGGTTTGTAATAAAGGAACACTACTTGTAGGTACTTGCCTATTTGATAAGTATGTGTACTAACCTTGCGAATACGTAGCAGTTTCTGCTTCTTCACTTAAAACAATTGGTATAAATAAAGCGAAAATCAATATCAGTGCAGAGTGCATATTTGGAACAATAAATACTTTTACTGATTATATTTGTTTAGTACTTTGTTAGTGCTTGTTGATTTTTTATATTGTAGTTTTTAAATATCCGATTTTATTATTTAATCAAGGGTTGAAAGGTAAAAACATCAACAACAAAAATCAGTGTTTTTAAATCGGCAAATCACGTATAGTTCGACCTTGCATGACATTGACAGAGCAAGTAATTATTCATGACATTGACAAAGACAATAAAAATGACAGAGATAGAAGACCGATCTTTGTTTTTTACGAACTGTGCAACTGTGCAAAGACAAATTATTCTGTGCCATTGTGTCATTCCTCAATGTTCTGTGCAATGTTCTGTATGGTCATTGAGGTCTTGTATGGTTCTGTGCCATTGAGGTCCTCAATGTTCTGTGCAAAGACGTAGTATATAATTAGACGTAAAACAAAAAGATGAACAATTAAACATATACACATTTCTTTTTTCTCAATAGGCCGTTTGCATGTGTTAAAAAGAGAAAGCATTATGCGCATGGCACCATCTTTAAACCCTGCGGGCCACCAGCCAACGGGTGTGACGTTTGGTGATGTTTGGTCGATACCAGCTGGTATTTTATTGTGTGCAGTGGTTTTGGTGTTTTCCAAGGAATTTTGCGGGAAAAACATTATATCAAGCAATAAACAACAAGTAAATGAACCATGGCGTGTGTTGTGGTAGGCTGCAAGAGCCACGTCAGTTATTTAAAGCATAAACCAAGGGCTATAACATTTCATCGGTAAGTCTGATTTGTGTATTTCACCTCCTAATGCGAATATTTGTATGTGCTAGCCTTCTCGTACGTTTGAAAAGTATGTAAGTTACACTAGGTGCTATTTTAGCTTCATATGACGAGCATAAGAATTCCCATATCTAAATAAACACGGATTTTTGCATACCGATCGACGTGTTTGGCATTTCATGTACTCGTCTAGTGATGTGGTAAAATTCACAACCATTGTATGAATATAGATATGATAATAGAACATAATTTATTCAAGTGGTACAATTGAATATGTTCTAGTTAATTTCACAGTCTATATTTTTCATTTTTAACCGACTTAAAAAAGTTGGAGGTTATCTATTTGATTGTTTTTTTTTATAATATGTTTGTTACCTCGGAATTCCGTCATATATAAACTGATTTGGAAATTTCTTTTTGCGTTGTGTTTAGTGTGGATTAGTATAGCGATGAAGTGGTTCCATATAAATTTCATCGATATGTATATGACCTTGGACTTCGAAGATACATTGAAGTCGTTTTTTTTTATAAAATGTATACTTGTAGCTAATTAATTATGTTAAATATATTTAGAATACTTAGGTTCTTGTTCTTGTTTTAGGTTCCCGGTGTTAGCAGAATTGCGAAACGCATGGATAAAAAACATGCAGAGGTCAAAACGAACAAGAGCCCTCTCCCTAACTACTACCCTCTACTAACTTCGAACATTAAATATCTTTGGACTTAAGTATTGGAAAATGTAATTCAGCTCAATTTCAGTATGTTAAGCTGGGTTGCTTGACATAATAAATAAAATTCAATCAATTGTAAGAAATTATTTGAACATTTATTCAGTGTATTCTTTTGTATATTCTTTTTTATAAGTATATTCTTTTGTTTGCAGAAAATACCTGTGAAGCGGAGACTTATAAGATGAGCTTCGCAACCTATACCTAGTTAATACTGATAGTAGTGTTCGCTGTAATTAATAATTAAAATAATCATAAATAATAATGAAATTATTCTTCATTGTATTGTATGTCATGCAATCTTAAAAGCATATTTAGCGTTCTTATTGGTTAGATGTTAGATGTCGCCACTAGCGTATACAGTAAATAAATAAATTCAACGTATTTTGAAAGAGTGTGCGTTATTAATTTATTCCGTTCCAGCAGTCTAAAAGTCAATAGCCGGGTCCACACCGGCCCATCCAGAACCGCTCGAACTTGCGCGGTGCACAGTTGTAGTCGGTGTGGACGCATCTTGCCTGATGCACCTCTATGTGATACCTACTGGGTGTATCACATTATATTTCTCGTCCGACGCGTGCATGATACAATGCGTTTGTATCATGCACGCGTCGGACGAGAAATCAAAAGGAAACCACGAACTAAACACCCGATCAACTAAACAAACTTTTGATCGTGGACCGGAATGTAGGTCGGCTGGTGTGAAATAGCTAAAGTATGCTTTTTCTAGCGCGAACGAAAAACGAGATAGTCTAAAGTGTTAATAAAGCATACACTACTTCCAAGCATACAATCAGTTCATCGTAACAAGTCCCTTCCTTCAAAACTTTACACGAGAACTTTTCACCTCCGGTCTTAAAAAAAAAATTTTGAACATTTTCTTATAAGACCGGAGGTCGAAACGTTTTATCGGTATGAAAATAGGACATCGCTAATGTACAATATATGTATAATCATTTGACAAGTAAGTAAATATAGACAAAGTGGAGACAATTGGGTATGTTTTGGGTATTGAGCAACTATAGTGGTCTCTTTTATTTCAAGTAACTTTTGTGATAAGTAGAAAAGGATGCATTCTGTTTTGGAAGTACAACTTTTTTCGGTAAATCTAATACTATACTAAATCTTAGGTTCTGTGCATAGCCAGCCAAAGACAAATTTACTTTATCTTAGTAGCCAGCAACTCAGATAAAGTATCCAGCCGTCTACTCGAAACTCAGATAAAGTATCCAGCCACTCGAAAGCTCAGAGTAATGACACTACATTATATATTCATCCTGTCCGGCTCAGAGTAATTACAGGTGTCATATATAATTGTCATTGTAATACTTTTCTGTCTTAATAATATATGTATGTTTTTATGTTGAATAAAACCAATTATATATTGGTTTTGGCATTTACTTTATCACACGATCCGTAATTGCACTCAAAATTACATGTTCTGCACGTAAACAATTACGACATAATGCCTAGCAGTATATAACTCTAATAGTACTACGTGGTACTACTTTACTATAATATTGAATGAGGTATTAAAATTTTCCATACAAATTTTACCACCCTTCTAGGGGTTAATTTTTGAAAAATCCTTCTTTACTATTCTTATCAGTGCTTCAGTTAACAACTTTACATGAAACTTCCCGTCCCTTGGACTTTTTGAGAGAACATGAACATCACTCGAAGGAACAAATAATAAAAATAAAAGTACCTAATTTAAAATATATGGGTTGTCCTTTGGTACCTATCTAACCATCATACATGTGGCCATACAGAAAATACTTAGCTTAAATTAGCCCTTTTCTTGTAAATTATCGAATATCAATAAAACCAGAATAAAACAATAGAGTAACAGGCACTGTTCATTTTATTCAACAGATATAAGTAGCTACCTAGTTATTACATTGTCATTGTTTTCTCTAAACAAGCTATTAAAATGTGTTTCAACAAGTACACAGGCAAAAACATTAAGTTGATTTAAATATACCATCTAAGTAGATAGGTACCTAGTATAACATTATAAAGAAAGAAAAAACATTTATCAATAAATTTAAATCCATTAGTCATGGGTAAAAACGCTTATTAGGTGATAGCACCTAATAACACAGTTTTATTATGAAAAATAAATACATATTTATTTTTGATAAAAAAGTACTTAATGTTCTTGTAACGTGTTACTAAGTATTTATACTTAAAAGTAATGGCATTTATTTTTAAAGGTATAATATAGTAAAAAAGGTAGGGGTAGATAAAGGTATGTTTGAATATAGCCTATAAGTAATAGCATAGGTAATAGGCATATCGAAAAAGGCTTAGCATTCAAGAAACAGTTATACTCCTAGCTAAACTACTTTTGCTATATTTGGGTAAGTATAATGGCAAAGAATATAACAAGTGTAGCCGACTTTAATGTATCTTCGAAGTCCAAGGTCAAATATCGATGAAATTTATATGGGACCACTTCGTAGCTATATATACTGAACCCGACGCAAAACGAATTTTCCAAATCGGTTCATGAACGACGGAGTTCTAAGGTAACATATATAAAAAAAAAATCGAATGAAGAACCTTCTCCTTTTTGAAGTCAATTAAAAATATAATTTGATATTTGGTATATTATATTCATCAGCAGAGCATTTAAATTTGGTTTTATCCTATTCAATCAAATTAACAAACATTTATCAAATAACATCGTCAACTAACCGGAAAACAGTTTTATTGGACAGTAAAACTGGTGTTTTTTGGGTGAATAGTACCTACAGGCCTTAGTAAATATTCATTCCGTACTGAGTATGAGTATCTAGTGATTCTTTTTCTTTTTCTGATACGGTGGTTAGTCATTGTTATAAATTGAGGTTCATAAGAGCGTCTGTGATGCTTAAACTGAATAAAGAACTTTGATTTTGAGTGTGCGGAGTCCTTTATCGAATCAATTTGTTTTTTTTAGGGCTCCGTACCCAAACGGTAAAACGGGACCCTATTATCACAGAATACTAAGGGACAGAAGCATCACTCCGCAAAGAAATTTTAAGACTCCGCTGTCCGTCCGTCTGTCTGTCTGTCCGTCTACCACCAGGCTGTATCTCATGAACCTTGATAGTCCATTCCCCATTGCTCCCATACAACATACAAGATTTTTTTACCGTTTTTATAGATAATGGTACGGAACCCTTCGTGCGCGAGTTCGACTCGCACTTGGCCGGTTTTATTTACAAGATAAACACTTAACCCGAGAAGCGACACAAAATAGTTAAGCAGTTCCGTGTTACCAAAGAAAGCCTAACAATTTGTGCACAAGGAAACCCAATTTTTACCTACTGTCACGCCTAGCGCACTCCGCACTGTAGGTACGAAGCTACAAGTACATAGCCGGACACCGACGGCGGGTCGCGCGTCGTTACACGTGCCGCGTCAGAAGAGATAAGAGCTATGCGATAGAAAGAGAGGCGCTCTGTAGGTTAATATGACTGGTAGGTATGCAGCGCTACGCGAGCTGAATTGAATTTTATTGCGTCATAGCAGGAGTCGCTATTTGTTTAAATTTCTTTGCGGAGTGATGCTTCTGTCCCTTAGTATTCTGTGCTACTGTACAGATTAGGTAAGTCACAGAATGGTTTTCAGTTTCGCTAGATATTCAAGGCACAGATGCAGTCAGTAAGATTTATTACATTCTTATAGTTCAGTAGGTAGAAATGTAAAGTTAGGTAACATTACACATATGTAAAATAACATTTCTCTTAACAGTAGGTAAATATAGTAGGTAAATAGGTACACTTAACAAGAAATAAATCATCGTATTCTATGAAAAAGGTACCTATCTCAACATACACTACATACGGCATTATACAACACACACAAATAGAACAGCGCCAAAATATTACAAACTTATATACTTGACAAAACTATTATAAATTATACATGTAGGTACGAGTATATACCTAAGTAATGTTCATCATCTCAAATTACATAATAAGGTAAAATCACTCACAACTCTTTACAACACAAGTATCTTGCTTAAGTATTTTTAACCGACTTCAAAAAGGAGGAGGTTTACAAGTCGACGGTATGTTTTTTTTTTATTTTTTTTTTGTGTGTTTGTTACGCGATTACTCCGCCAATTATGCATTGATTTCGATGATTCTTTTTTTGATTGGTAGGTAATACTTCAAAGGTGGTCCCATATAAATTTTAACGAAATCCATTCAGTAGTTTTTGAAAAAAATAGCAAAAACAAAAAATATAAGTTTAATCTTCAAGTCGGTTCTTGTTTTTTTCGTAACCAACTTTCTAAAGGTGGAGGTTTGGATTCGACTGCTTCACCTGCTTCACCCAGGGTTGACTTCCGGTGAGGGAACTCCTCAACGGTGAATAGTACAGACACAACATTTCGTAAATGGATTTAACCATAATAGCCTGTTCTAAATTCCATCATGACATGGCAGATACACCCAGGATTGACTTCCGGCGAGGGAACTCCTCAACAGAGATATAGGACAGACATGAAATTTGTTTGTACATGCATTTAATTGTGATAGCCCATTTTAAACTTCGTCATGGTGTGGCTTCTAGATCATAAAAGCTTGTCTTTAAAAACTTTTTGAATTAATTTAATTAAAACTTGTTTTTCACTAAAAAGGGTAAAATAAATTATTTTTCAAAAAAAACTAAACCGACTTCAAAACCACAAATGGCACTCAAAAGTAAAAAATAAATTAATATAATTATCATAAGCGCTACCCACTCATATATTTGAAGTCGGTGCCAGCCAAGTCTAAAAGGTAGTAGATAGATACAACCTACAATTAGTACTTACTATATACATAGTATTTATCTGCTACCTATTAGACTTGGCTGGCACCGACTTCAAATATATGAGTGGGTAGCGCTTATGATAATTATATTAATTTATTTTTTACTTTTGAGTGCCATTTGTGGTTTTGAAGTCGGTTTAGTTTTTTTTGAAAATTAATTTATATTTAACTGGGTACATTATTGTAGGTAAATAAATAATTAGAATAAATAATATTCTAAGTGTATTTGTAAGTGTATTAAGATATTGAAAACCACCGTCCATTTATTTTTGAGTTTTTCCTCTCCCTGCACGGTTGTCTGGAAGAGATCGCTTTTAGCGATAAGACCGCCAATTGTTACACTACTAATAAGCTTTTATTGTTAGTTTTAATTTTATCTGTTTCAATAATAAGTTTCATTCATGTCCATTCATTTTCATTTTTTATTTCTGTTCGTCCCGCTAACAACGGGTTCTTTTTAATATTTTTTCTTAAATTCCCGTTCGTCCCACTGGTGGAACCAACGGGAATGTACGAGGATACACGGGAATATACGAGTTATTGAATTTCGAATTAATCTCAAATAGCATTCCTAATACTACCTACCTACTCTAAGTACCTAAATTTCATGTTGTTCAGAATATAATAAGATTGAAAAGCTTTTATATATTTTCTTATTTGTTTTATAATCTTATCTTATTTTGATCAAAATAGTAGGTAATTAAATAGGTACCTACAATAGAATAGGTAAATTTAATGATGTATATATGGACCCTGTTGGGCACAGCTAAATTGATATAGATAAGAGGATTCGAGTCACATCTTATGGTTTACCCAAGCTAGGGTTCATATCTACTCAATTGAGTAGTTCCCATAAGTTCGACATCATTCATCATCATCATCAGTGCATTACGTTCTCACTGTTGGGACACGATCGAGGCTTCTCAGAATATGGCCACTACGGCTAGTGTGGGCCATATTCGCGCCTAGTGCGAGTCGGCGTTGTGATTCGGTTCCCGCACGATGTTTTCATTCACCGTTTCAGTTTGTCTACTCGAAGGCGCTAACGAATGAATGTTGTTGGTTGCGGGGATAAGCGCGGTTCGAACTCCGGTGCATCGTCGCGTCCGTCAGATCGAAAGTCCCAAACCCACCAAGTCACCGCGCTTATATGTTTTAAATACGTACCTATAATATTATAATTAATTTTTAGATAAAAACAAAATCCGACTTCAATGTATCTTCGAAGTCCAAGGTCACATCGATGAAATTTATATGGGACCACTTCGTAGCTATAACTCAAAAATAATTTTCCAAATCGGTTCATAAATAACGGAGTTCCGAGGTAACAAAAAAAAATACAATTGAACAGAGAACCTCCTCCTTTTTTACAGTCGGTTAAAAATAATATAAACGGTTGGAAACTATTGATCCCGTGTACCTAATGTACCTTGGTCTTCATCATCAACATCAAAATGATGGTCCATTCAAATTCAGAACTTTAGAGGTAGGTACTTAGATAAGTAGGTACCTATTGGGTATTTTTATAAATCGCTATAAATTGGAATTTTATTTTGAAACTGATAATTTAAGCTAGATACTCATAAACTTTTGTTAATTACGTTTAATAATACAGATATACAGGCAACATGAAAAAAGTTAGGTCGTGAAATGGCTCCTTTTGGCTCGCAAGTAGAGCTGCAGGTAAAATGCAAAAGATTCATGACTAATGTGTTCTTTAGTAAGTATATCATTAATTAAATAATTAAATGCTTGTTGTAACATTAGTATTCCAAGGCGTGAACTAGACCTGAAACGCGATCACATTATAAACAAACCAACGATAAACAAATCGTTATCTTGATGGCTTTCAAAGACATCGAGTTAGCGATCGTGATCGTTACCCATTTAAAGCTGGAACTGTCCAACTTTTCTACTCAAAGTCCGCGACCCCATCCCTATCCCAAACGCGATCGCTAAAAATAATCGATTTTACTATTTGATGCTAACGCCATCCAAATTTGAAATTAAGAACGATCAGGGCCCTAATTCACTATGACAACTTGGCGATTCCTTGCTTCGAGGTCACGTCGATTCCTTCATTACGAAGCAAGGAATCGCCAAGTTGTCATAGTGAATTGGCGCCCAGGATAGGTGTCCGAGTTGAGGTGAGTAGACGATTCCACTGTTGGACTCCTATTGAAAGGAATGGCAAGTAATAGCCCAAATAAGTGTTAAGAAGGTAGAGAAGCTTAAACCAGGCTGAATAATATCAATATTTTATAATAAATAATGCTAATGTAATAATTGCACAGTTTAGGCACAAGTGAAAGTAAATATATATTGTAAATCTAATCAGTCTTACATTTAGGCACCGAAATTCACAACAATAAAAAAGCATACATGTATACCTTACTTTATGAGTGCGTATAAATATGTACTTCCAATTATACTATAAGTATATCTTTTCATGTTATTATTATTCGTAGCAGACAAATTATATAAAACAGCTCACATATTATATAAATATGATTATACACATCAAACGCGTAGCAAAAGTTTAGTATAAAAGTTCCTATGTAAAGCATTTAGTTATTCTTACATCATCATCAGCCCATCACGTTCCCACGCTGGGACACGGGTCTTCTCTCATAGAATGGGCCATAATCCACCACGCTGGGTGCAGGCCCAGTGCGGGTTGGTGGATATCACATGTCCTTGAATTTTTGTGAAAAATTCTTGGACATGCCGGTTTCCTCACGATGTTTTCCTTCACCGTTTTTGGAGCGAGTTTTAAATCCGCACATAACTTAAGAAAGTCTGTGGTGCGGGGCCAGCGGGATTCGAACTCGGGTGCGTCGGATCGAAAGTCGCACGAGCTCCCACTGAGCCACACTCGCTCTCTATACTATTCTTACATAATAGTAGCATAACTATAACAGTATGTTTTTTTTTGTTTTTTTTTTATTATTTATATTATATCAATCACTACAACTAGTGAAAATACCTTCAAACCGTGTATAAAGAGAATATATATTCAATTTGGCAGTGAATTATTTATAGATTCAATATAAGATCTGTTAATGGCACAAAGCAGTAGTATAGTAAAAAGCTGACAAATAGCTTTCTATATAGATTGCTTTTAAGAAGAATACCGATTGGTCATACACATATTAATCATCTAGAAATACAGCCCTCTTATTCAAAAAAGTTGTTGACCTATACATTTTGTCAGTATTTTTGTTCATGCGCAAATAAAACCGCAAAAATCAATTTTATTTAGAAGTAAGGCCAGAGGTAAGGTAAGAGGTAATTGATTTCAGTGCAAATAATCAGGAAATTCTTATTTCGTTTATGCAGGTAGTAAATTTTTGCATGTTGTTTGCCTTATGGTATGCGCCACGTCACACTTTATCAATCAAGATGTGGATTGCAATGTTCATCCAATAACAACCAATTATTGCCCACATCTGAGGCAGACGTATCAATACATGAAAATAATGACACTCTTGACAAGTCCCAGGGTGTCACACAACAGAAACATTATTATATTATATTAAATACTTATTAATGAAAGCAGTATAGATTAAGTTGCAAATTACTGAACATATGAGACTTAATATTTGATATCTCAGGGTGATGAGCGCGATGCAGTGCTACGCAGTGCTTTTTATGGTATTAAAAGTTCTGGGTGGCACTGCAATTGTTATGGGCAGGCGTGGCGCTGACCATCAGGCAACGAACAGATCATATCCTCACTGGTTCATAAAAAAAATTATTACGAATAGGCTGTTTCTTTACATTTAGATTCTTAGTAGGTATAATTAATAGTACTATGTATTTAGACAAAAATAATTACCATGACAATGAAAGCAGACTATATTATACTTTGTATTGTAGGTTTGCTTAAAAGTAATTACATACTGATGTACAAATATTTCTTGAGATTCGAGACTCAAACTGTGTTGGAGCAGATTAAAAATGATAATGTTTTATCTTAAAATCCTTAAATACACACATCAAGACACCATGGACATTTCATTCGCAAACAAATAGCTAAGAATGTGTGCGAATGAAGTACCATACTTGTTATCTAGCAAATGAACCTGTCCTTGACTGGCAAGCAACACTGGCACACAATCAGCACAGTTATGATTAATGAAGAACATTTGGGCTTATAAATAGAATATTGTGATTATTACAATTATATAAAACAATGATGAATTAGTAAACTTTGAGTACTTAATTTCTGTACCTGTACCTGAATCATGCTTTTTCTACAAGATATAAAGCAGCAGTCGGGAAGCTTAATCTGCAAGTACAAGTGAATAAAAAAAACAAAATATAGGTTAACTAGTCTATAACACTAACACATTGTAGAAAATAAAAACTGATGTTTTTATGACGTTGTTATACAAAGTTTTACACATAGTCGTAAAGTATATAGATGCTATTATGTTTTATGTTATGTACTGAAATAACAGTTTGCATACAAAATGCACATTAACTTAATGACACGATCTTCTTTGTGTGCAAAACGTCTTAAAAACCATTTCAGTTTGAGAATATGGTCACAATGTTAATAATAACTTATCTTATTTATGAAATATATGTTTTAAGGATAGGTAAAATAAGTAAGATTGCAAAACATTTTTTGCAATGCCTTCTAGTAATATTTTCTACACAAATTGTAAGTATCTCAAACAAAATTACTATGTGTGTTATTTTCTGAAAGTTTTCTTGATCACTGTAAATCATGAGTTAGATGTATTATCATTCTTATTTCTTGCTATAGGTACTCCTAATCTGTGATTAACTTTAAATCATATACTTTATCTCACACATTCACTGACATACTCAAGGTGAACAGGCAAACTTAAATACATTCAAATTCTATTGATGTTCAAAACATAATGGGTTAATTTAAAGCAGATTTGATACACTGGTCCGGCAGATTCCTTCACTGGAATGTCAAGTTCAATACTATAGGAAACGACTAGTAATTTTTTTATAGATTTACTTGCAAGCCTTAATAGATGTGTTCTTGATCACCCAAAATGCGATAGAATAAGGAGGCATGGAGATTTGGTTCCCATACTTGAGATGACGTGGCTCCAAGTCAGGCAATGGATGTTCATAATATAGAGGCCATCCATTCAATAGCACTGTCTTAGTTTTTCTATTGTTTGAAGGAGCACTAATAATAAACTCATCAATAATCAAATTGTCTCCGTGCAAGGCCGTTCCATTAAGAACAAAACGTGCCTTGTTCATCTCTAAATTGATGGCATAAATGGTCACTGCAGAGGTATTGTTTGTGTATCTTTTATTGGCACAATGAGCGTACAGCCTCTGGAAACGTGAACAATTGCATTTGATATTCAGGACTTTGTTACCTACGACTTTCTTGTATAGGAAGCTCAGCCACCAATCGGGTAAGGGCTCTAAGTTTTCATCGATCAAGCCATAATGTTTGCCAGTGAAGCTCTGCCTTACCACTGTAGTAATGTTATTCTTAGCCGCCAGCCCAAGCTTGTCGATCCATAGTGGACTACCAGCATAAGTATTAGAAAGGCCAGGGGCTCCCCCTCCATAGGAACTACTGGTCTCTGTGAGCCACATGGGGATGTGTTTATATTTTGTTGTATGATTTTTCATTGTTTCAATCTGTCCTTTTAGTAAGTCCAATGTATTTGGGTTCCAGAAATCTTCGAGTGTAGCAGTTTTGCTGTTGAGATAGTATTGATGCCAAGACCTTGCATTTATAGAGTGTGAGCCATTTCCTAAGAACTCTACCATGTATTTGAGGCATTCTGGTCGTTCAGGTTGAGGTCTAGTTGTGTCAGGACCAACAAGCAAAGAATGTTTGTAGCCAGAATGGTTTAAAATTTCACGCAGCTTCTCGAAGTCTTGAGCTAACTGACTGGGAGAAACTGTTTCATTAAACACATGACGAAATGAATTAGGCTCATTCCCCAACTGCCAGTCTACATTATAGTGTTTGAGCTTAGAGTATTCCAGGAGCTCTTTAGCGTTATGGTAATTCCAGTTGCCATGCTCATCATGCAGCAAAACGTTGAATGTGAACAAAAGCTTCAAATGTGTAGACCTGCAGAATTCATTGATATCAGTCCACTTTTGGCCTGTCATTATAAAGAATGGCAAATCTTTGTGCTTACATAGTTTTTTTATATAAGCACAGAAGTGTTTAGGGTGTGATTCCTTGTGACAGACATGGTCGCAGGTAACGTGCTCGAGGTCATCCTCGCGGCTGAACACGAGCCGCTCAGACATGGTGCCACCGAGCCGCAGCCGCGCCGGCGCCAGGGCCGCCGCCAACCGGCGCAGTCTGGGATTCGTGAAATCAATTTTGTTATAATTCTCGATTTCCAATGCGTCTATTCCGATACTAAGGAAGTCGTCCGGCAAAATGGTAATTACCTTCTGATGTTCGTTGATTGTGATATGGCACCCTTCACCAGCTTGGTACTTCACGAACAGGACGAGGAGAGCCAGGTTACAGCAGAACGCGATAGCGCACGCGGCCACCAGCCGCTTGTTGGACAGCATTTTGTATTTTTTTATACCATGGGCATATAATAGGCTCGAATTTAGTGAGCCTTAATTAGTTTATTTCGTTTACTCAACTTTAAGGAAACAAAACCAACACATGCACGTACGCACAAGGCACTTTCCGGTAGAATGCAGAGTACAACCAACAGCATGTACTCTGGAAGTTTAAGTTTATTATAAAAAAGTCAGTGAGGCACTGGCCTCAGCGATGTAGCTCGCTTAGCTTCAATGTTATAATAAACTTGGTCTTAACACTATTAGCATTATCACTGAACTGTACCAAAAATCAAAATTATTACTATTAATGAACGCAAACAAAAGTTGCAAGATGTTTGACACCTGACATGACATTTGCTGACATTGACAGACTTGACAACTGACAACTCAGTTGACTGACAAAATTGGGCACGTTCCGAAAGCAATCCTCAATGCCCGCCGGCCGTCTAATCGAAGGCCCGCATCGACCAGTTACCATTCCGCTGCAGTAGGAAGGTAATTTAATTACTGCGACTGATCGTACGATTGTAGCACAATCAGTCGCAGTGGCTAATTTCTAGGTGATTGAAACACGTCCTTAAACACTAGCGACTGTCAGCAACGACCGAAAACTAGAATTTCTTGTACCTGTCCTTCAGATAAGGTATCCAGCCCGAAGACCTGTCGCCACTTGCTTGGGCCGCACCAGCGTATTCTGTGGTATTAATTAAAGCTGGCGCCCCACCTGCGTAACGTCTAACGCAAGGCCAATTAAAGCGTATCGCTGTAAGCTAACGCACAAAACTGCTAGATACCTACACGCAAGGGTATTGTAGCCAAATTAATGGATATTTTTATGTCGCATTGCTTTACCTAATACGACATTTTGGGCCTATCCTCAGCAATTTGTGCTATGGCTGGCAAATTTGCGATTTAGTGTTTGACACCTACGTCGTGTGATGGTCAAAGTTGTCTTTTTTTTTTACACTTTATAGATCTATGTTTGGCCACTATCTCGCCTGATGTGAAGCGATGATGTGGCCTAAGATGGAGCACATACATCTAGAGAGAGACGGCAGTTGAGCGGCTGGTCACACCCGTCTCCCCATGGTTCACCGAACATCATCCCGAAACACGACTAGGTCGCTTGACGGCATGCGGCATGGCTCTGTTCGGTGGGTGGTATTACAATCACGGCTAGAGCCTACCACTCCAAAGCGCGTAAGCGGGTTTCATCACGATGTTTTCCTTCACCGTTTTTAGAGCGAGCGTGCAAAATCTGCACTTAACTATAAGTAGTTGGTGCAGGGCCGAGTCGGGATTCGAACCCAGGTGCGTCTGAGTTGTAATTAAAAAGGACAGCAACGAGAAATCTTGGCGTCTGTCCGTCTATCGGGTCGCGTTGCGTCGTTGCGGTATATCCTATCTTTCGGTAGGTAGGTCGTTAATAAGTTTTTTATTATGTTCTATTGGTACCTACTTACTTTTATCAGGCCTAGCGCACTCCGCACTGTAGATGTAGGTACGAAGCTAATTATATACTACGTCTTTGGTACGAAGCTACAAGTACATAGCCGGACACCGACGGCGGGTCGCGCGTCGTTACACGTGTCGCGTCAGAAGAGATAAGAGCTATGCGATAGAAAGAGAGGCGCTCTGTAGGTTGATATGACTGGTAGATATGCAGAGCTGCGCGAGCTGAATTGAATTTTATTGCGTAGAGTGATGATTCTGTCCTAGTATTCTGTGCTTTTATTTATCTATTTTAGTCATTGAGGTAGTGTGAGACCTCAATGATTTTAGTGATGCCCGGCTGGCTTAGCGGTGTGTGGAGCGAAAAAATGAAAATACGACACGTACACAAAAACACAATTGTATTTGTAATATAAATATTCAAAATCAGAATCTTCTCCTGAGGAACTGTCAAATGCGAACTCATTTTAACATACTGTATATAGTACATATATAAAAAAACAAGTATAGTTAGTTTGAAGGATACCGCGTGAATGTATAATTTCGTATATTATCGTATCTGCGAAGTGTGGGATACTTTCAGATAAGTTAAGTTATTATACGCAGATAAATTATTACCGTATCTGCGTAGTGTGTGACAGGCTTTAAAAGTGCACTTTTGTGCCTATCAAAAAGCAAATTAAGTAATGGTGCCTATTAATAAATGATATTTGACTTTATCTTTGAAGCGACATCTGCGCTAAGTATTGCGTTTTCTTCTCTAATGTTTATTTACTTTCTAATGAAAATGGCGATTTAAACGCTAAAACTCTGTGAATGTATCTGTTCTGCAATAGTAGAGATTTCTTCTGAATAGTATTTTTATGTGCACTTAGTAGGGGAGGTAGGGGAGCATTGGGCAGTCGGGAGGTTTGGGCACCCCCTCATTCCTCAAAATCTATTCTAGATATTTTTTGTTTTCTACCACAGCACTATAGTTTAATAACTGGCAACACCGCTTATCAAAAGTGTCAGCTGTCATTTCACTTGGTTGTCAAGTTACATGCGCTTAACGGTTTGTTGCGTACAGAAGTAAATATTTTGATTATGATTTGAAGAAACATATCAAGGAAATCTGCAAGAATGTGTAAGTATCTGTGTTTACTTCTTCTATTGTGTTTAATGAAGATTATATTTACCTGTCAATTAGGTTTCAACATTTGATACAAATAAACTTATTCAAATCTATTTGAAAAGTGAGGTTATGGGGAGCATCGGGCACGCAGGTAGGAGGGAGGTTTGGGCATGCCCAATGCTCCCTCTGTTTTTAGTGCATTTTGGTCTCATACTTTTGTGCTTTTTTGATATGCCTATTGGATTGAATGGTTAATCATTTCTTTTCAGGACAATGCCAATTTTATTTAAAAAGAAAAATAAGCGGAGTGAAATCCTTAAAGATGTTATTTTGCGCGCATTGGAAGAGGTTTCTAAGGGGGGAAAAATCAAAACTACTGCGATGAAATATGACATACCCAGGTCTAACCTTTAAAGATACATAAAGCAGGGTAGCGTCGTGAAAGATATTTCTTCTAAATTTATATCATCTCAAAAATTCACGAAAGATGAAGAAGAAAAAAATTCAGAATATCTTGTAACATCGTTTAAACTAAACCATGGACTGTCAAAAACGAAGGTACGCGAATTGGTTTATGAATACGCCACTGCTATTGGAAAAAAAAACCAGATAACTGGACAAAGAAGAAACTTGCATCCAAAGATTTGATAAGGGGATTTTTTAAAAGACAACCTCAGCTTTCGATAAGGACACCAGACCAACATCGTGCAGTATTGAATCTAAGTCACATTGTTTAATTTTTCTTACGTCTATGATAAGAAAAAATGTTTGTATTAAATTTTTTTATAGCAATGTTATATAATACTTAAGCATAGTAGTATAGTAAAGCAATATCGTGCATATTAAATACAGTGCCCAAACCTCCCTACAGGGGTGCCCAAACCTCCCTCCCACCGGGAGGTTTGGGCACTTTGGACATGTGTTCGAAAAGCTTTTGTAACTTTGAGACTAATTATAATACCAAAACTTTTCTTAGCAATAATTACTGCCAAATATGTGTGCTCGATATATTTGGAATAAAATTTTGATTATGATAAAAAATAACAGTTTTATTAACATTTATGTAAAAAAGTGCCCAATGCTCCCCTACCTCCCCTAAAGTACTTAGTTACACTCATTAGTTGACATTTAAGATGAAAATTGCTATACAAAAAAACATTGAGGTCTCACACTACATTCCTCAATGACTATAGGTATGTCCTTCCTCCGCGTCTTTTTCAATAGATGGCTTTCAAATATAATTCTGACATTTTCTCAAAGATGGCGCCACAAGTTGAATTGGCCTTCATTTTATTTACTCGTTGTTCCTATTTGTGTGGAGGGGAACTATAAAAAGTGGAAAGAAGGAATTTTGAAAATAAAAAATAAGACTTTCCGTTACATCGTGCTGCTTCACCATTGATCATCTTTCCGTGAGAAAAATATATGGTCAGGCTATAAAAGCCTCAAAGGGAGGTAGATACCTACCTACTAAGATAATAAGATACGAAATATTCTTAGTATTAGCACTACTATAATAATATATTCTGTGACTTGGTGGGACAATGGGCACTTGTTGAGATATAAATCTCACATGCCATGGAGGTTGCGGGTTCGATTCTCGCTACGGACTACGTTTGTGGACATGAAAATGTCCTTAGTTAGGGCAAGTTAGGGCTCAGGACTTGTACAAGATCGTCGAGCATTTACGTAATAAAAATATACATATCATATTAATAAACCTATAAGTAGGTGGGTACATACATTACATGAGGACGGCTGTCCTTACTGCTAAAGTTAGACCGTTCTTGGTGTCTTTGAAAACATAATATAGGTACCTACCGTAAAGCTACACAACCTATTCTCAATAGGTATTAGGTAGATTGTTGAAAAAAGTTTTACAGTCAGCAAGAAAATCGATATTTATGAAAACATACTTTGGTCTCAATCAATTACATTTGCCAACAGAAATGTTACCCAAAAGCGACTTTTAAAATCATGGTCAGTGTCGATGTGATCAAGGTACCTATAGCCTGATTAATTTTAAAATGAAAAACCTAGGTTGGTCTAGTAGTAGTAAGTAGGTGTTATTATGTAGGTTTTCTGAAGCTAAGGGATAATTGACAAATAAATTAAACAAGTCGATTAATAATACGTTTTATTGAACCACAGTGGAATGAATCAAGTCAGAAATTGTCTTAACAGCTTTCTAACTAAGATATAAATAGTATAAGCATCGAAATACACAAAATAGGTAAGTGCCTTGCACAAATAACATTCACACAAAGTCCCTGTAAAACGTAAATTTTAAATAGAACATCAGAATGGAATGACGTCAGAAATTTTATTTTACAAACATATGTATACGTAGAAAACATCAAAACTGTTTGAAACAAAGTCATGGAAAGAAGACAAATATTAGAGACATCAAAACAAGAAACAGAATCGAAAGAAAAATAATATTATGCAACGTAGAAAACCTTAAATTATTGTAAATTAAACTAAGCATTTAGCTTAAAATATAACGAACCACGCCAACAATCAATAAACTAAGTACAAAACGACTCAACAAAAGTTTACGACTCACTCTTACGCTATTTCAACCGGCTATTTGACATCGAGACATTTTGGAATGTGTTTTTGAACGTACAGAACTAATTTTGAGTATATTTTGTGGGTACAAGTAGGTACTAGTGGTAAGTGCAGTAGCCGCCATGGTTGCCGCGACCGTGCAAAGAAATTCTGCGAGTGTCGACCGGCAACCATAGTTACCATGACCACTCGTTCACACGGTTGTGTAGCGGATTACAGCTCGTCGTGTTTGGGTCCTGAGAACTCCTCGTGGCTGATGAAGCCATTCTTGTCCTTATCCTCGTGCTGGAAGATCTCCTCGACCAGTTTGTCGTGGCCTTCTAGCATCTGTTTGATATCGTCGCTCATCTCAGCACCGTCTGGGGGCACCATCTGCTTCTTTAAATATTCGCTGACCTGCAGGAACAATGTTTATTACATACGTGTCCAAATATTCCCAAAAATAATTAAGTCAGCCACATCATTATATAAGTTTTATAGTTCTACAGTAAACAAGTCCATTGTATCTGCGGGGCTCTGAACTTCTGAACAATCTTATCAGAAATAATAAAATAGTGATATAAAATATCATTGCGTACCAATAATGTTATTAAAAGTCGATAAAACGCACTTTTAAAACAACTTTAAACTTCGCAATAAATATCATACTATACATATAAGAAGTATTGAATAGTATGTTTTAATATGTAAAAAAAACATTTTATAAACCTAAGGTGCACCGGACTATAAGATATGTAGATTCTTTAATTTCATTGTAGTATCGAACCTATGTATGTAGTTATGTACATACGTATAAATAGGTAGGTACTACGTAAAAACAAAGAAACTTCTTCAAAAGCAAAGTAACCGAATACTTCGGAAGCATATTGTGCATGCAAACTAAACAATAAACATCCTCCATTCCTCATTGACCATACAAAATCGGTGGTTGATACGAAACCGTTGCGAAAGGTGCAAAAACATATTTAGGTATAAAAAACCTATATAAGTAACTATAGAAATGAAGCATGCAGCCTTAGTTATGATCGCAGTTGAAACATGCAATGATAAGAGACGTGCAGGGTCAAGAAACTTCTCAGGTAACACTACTTAAGTAGGTCGGTAGGTACATTATGACCTACAAAAGAGAGATAGGTATTGAGTTACGGAATTCTACTTTGGGGTAATAGTGTTGACGTGCAAGATGCATTTATTGCCCAAAAAAAATGTATCCGGATACTTGCTAACATCAAAAAACAGGAAAGTTGTAAACCACATTTTGTTAAAAATAAAATCTTGACCCTAACATCAATCTATATACTAGAAGTAGGTAAATTTGTGAGACAATATCCGCAGTTCTTCTTAAAGCATGCAGAACAAACACGGCGATTTGCAACTAGGTTTAAGCATAAATTAGTATTACCCATATCAAGACTGAACATACATAGTTCCGGTCCGAATGTAATGTCAGTAAAAATTTATAATAATCTACCTGACGAAATAAAAGAAGAGGAAAATTATATAAAATTTAATAAAAAATTAAAACAATTCCTGATAGAAAAATGTTATTATAATTTAAATGACTTTTTTAATGAAAATAAGAATGAAATGATAAAATGATTAGTAATTGACAAAGACGTAGAATAAATCGGTCCGCTCCCATTATAATGCATTATAATGTATAATTTGCTATACCCTAGTAGGGTCATATGTAATCTCACCACTACAATAAGAACTTTTGTGTACATATGTTTGCAATAAAGTATTGAGTATTGAGTATTGAGTTACGAGCGCATACTAGCCAGAGCTCAGGGAGCAGAAGGGCTTTCATTCTAGACTATAAATAGAGTGTAGTGACCACTTTTAATCAAAAGTCCAATCAGAAATTGTATTTGAACTAAATAAACAGGCCTCCCTCGCCGCCGTTAGTGCATAAAAACCAGCACGAGGGACCCGAGGCTGCGCGTTGATTGGCACTTGGCGAGGAAATTTTATTTTATTAGAAATGTAACTTGTTATTTTGGATTTACAAAATAATAAGGAGGATTTTCAGAAAAAGCTTTCGATATCTAAAGTTTGTACCTACATACAATTAGGTAGGTATAGGTATACTCTGGGTCTGGGTCAGAGTATGCCTAAGTATTTATAAAATTAAAGATTTAGTAACAACTATAAGACTGAGCAAAACTTAGCACGTAGGTAGTATGCTATGACACATTTTGAGAAGCTGCACTGTTAGTAACGATACCGGCGCATGCACAGGCAAGTTTAATCCGACGGGTTATACCTCCACCACTCCACCTAGGAAGAACGGCTCTGCAGTCGGCACTGACCTCCTCGCGAGATAACTCTTTGTCGCCATCCGCGTCCATGGCTCGGAACGCTAACTCGATACTCACTTCTTCGCGGGACAGCATGTTGTCGGCGTCAGCGTCAATCTCTTTGAACACGTTGGTGGCGGGCGGAGAGTCGCCGATGTTGATCAGCTCGACTTCGAAGTGCAGCGTCGCGTGGGGCGGGATCACGTTGCCGGCGCCGCGGTCGCCGTACCCAAGTGAGGACGGGATAGTCAGCTTTCGCTTCTCACCTGCAACATCATAATCACTCATGTTAAATGTGACAACCTAACACTTTAAAAGAAAATGTACCGAAAATAGTTGATCTATAATTTTTCCAAAAGTTTACGATTTGATTTTATGAGTTACATTGAGGGAAACAGTCCTGTTGAGAAATAGGGTTGATTTAGGCTGTTTTTTGCTTGCTGTTTAAGTACATTCTTTTCCTGTTTTTTTTTTATTCAAAATATTATTGGTGCAGTCTTTATTCAAAAATGCACTCCATGTTTCTTAAGAATAAAACTTCCACACCGCAAAGGAAAAGGTTGAAAGCCCTAAATTATGCCACACTCTATATTAATATAACCAATATACATAAGCATAGTAAATATGTATGTACGAGTGTTGCTATGAAAACAAAGTTAATGATTACACTTTTCAAGTTCTCCCAAGAAAGTGTCTGAAGTATATCTACCACTTCACTCAAATGAAGGGTGGGATTTAGGATTGCCTATTTTAAATGTTTGTTTTTCTTCATACTGTTTCCCAAAATGGTAACCACTTCATAAATAATTAACCCAAGCAGCCCAATTATTGTTCGCAATCGGGTTACCCCAAACCCATGTCAGGTAGTGCGAAATGTGTCATGTTTGACAAGTGAGCGCGAGACCGTCGGCGTCGGTCGGCGTGCGCTGCTGGTGATAAGAGATGAACTCACCGACACACATGTCCAGCAGACCCTGGTCCCAGCCCTTGATCACCTGTCCGACGCCGATCTGGAACGTGAAGGGCTGATCGCGGTCGTAGCTGTAACAAGGAAGAAAATAACGTCAGACATGCTGCAGAATTAAAAATCGTAAGATATACTATGAGGGAGGTACTATCTTGGTAAGCGTGCTAGATCGTCGCTTACCATCAGGGCCCTAATTCACTATGACAACATGGCAATTCCTTGCTTCAAGGAAACGTCGAATCCTTCATTAATAAACGACATCTGCGAAATTTGTATTCTCTATGACGCGTCATGTATATGAATATATGAATGCGTCATAGAGATGTCGTTTATTAATGAAGGAAGCGACGTGATTTCGCCAAGTTGTCATAGTGAATTGGGGTCAAACGCAAGCCAATCAGCAATAAAAAAAAAATATTTAAGAGGTAATTAATTACATAATTACACATGAATTCTTCTACGTTGTAACGTTGTAACTCTATTACAACGTAACAAAATCTTTTTTATAAAATTTTAATTAACATTTACATTATAAATTCATTGTTTTTTTCAAATTAATTTATTTGGGTGATTCGCAGTTCTCATTTCTCAACGTTCTTAGCGACTACGTTTATATTTTTTTGGGAATGATTAGGCTACATTAATTAACTAAAATTTACAAAATACATGTGAATTAGTGTAACAAAAAGAAATTGATCATAATGGGAAGAAACTAACTATTAAGGCACAGGCCATACAGTCAGTTTACTAGTTAGAGTCTCACAAACAAAGTTGTTACTAAGTGCAATAAATGAATTTTAATATTTTATAACATTTTTTTAAAGTTTTTTTTGTGACAGTTGATAAAAGAAAGCATGCAATTTTTTCGGATCATTATTTACTATATAATTTTAATTTAATTAGTAATATATACCTACCTTTACTACGTAAGTAATAGTTAGTATTCTTAGTAATTTTCATATTCCCAAAATAGTAATAGCAGGCCTAGCGCACTCCGCACTGTAGGTACGAAGCTACAAGTACATAGCCGGACACCGACGGCGGGTCGCGCGTCGTTACACGTGTCGCGTCAGCCCCCCTACCCATATGTCCCTCAAGCGCCAATCGTATATCGTGTTGAGTTCAGTTTAGGGTATAGATTCACTACGACAATATTTTATAATGCCATTTATTGTCCCATTAAGTTTATCTCAACTTTTAGTTATCATATTTTGGTATAAATGAATGAGATTAATTCGATTTCTTGCCTGAATCGATTATAATTAGTCGGTATCTCAATAGTCGCAGTGAAGCTATACCTTAATTTGAGCTCAACACGATATACGATTGGCGCTTGAGGGACATATGGGTACGGGGGCAGAAGTGATAAGAGCTATGCGATAGAAAGAGAGGCGCTCTGTAGGTTAATATGACTGGTAGGTATGCAGCGCTACGCCAGCTGAATTGAACTTTATTAGGTAGCTAGAGTCGCTACTTGTTTAAATTTCGTTGCGGAGTAATGCTTCTGTCCCTTAGTATTCTGTGGTAACACTGATAATACCTACACTATTCTAGGTAAGCAGTAAGTAGGTAGGTAGAGGTAGGTATTCTAGATCTTGTGTAATCGGAGACTATAACACTAGACACTCGGTAAGTACTTCTAGGAAAATGTCGGTTCAGCTGTTATGCCGTGCTTGACAGAATTCCCAACTTTTTGATCCCGATGCTGGGGTAGTAGATAAAAGAATGTAGTATTATAGTATTCTGTGGTATTAGCTAAGTAGCTTTAGATACATAGATAGATAGGTAGATATATGAACGCTATTGCAAACATACGTCTCTCTCTAGATCCATGTGCTCCGTCTTAGGCCACATCATCGCTTCACATCAGGCGAGATAGTGGCCTAACAACTATGTATTAAGCGTAAAAAATAATAATTAAATACTTGACATAAAAACAATTAAAAAAATGTTATTATGGGCAGCTATAATAGGATGAAATGCGTAAAAAAGACAAGTTGCCTATCTCTTTCATTAATAAACCGACTTCAAAAAAAGAAGCCAGGAACGTGATGGGCTGATGATGATGATGATATTCATGACGATGATGATATTGATGATGATGATGATGAGGTTTGAACTCGGGACCTTTTTAAACTATAGCCAAGCATGCGTTGTGCTTAGAAACAAACACTGCATAATTATTTTGTCACGGGTATACCAACTTCATTATAAATGTAAAACAAAGAGTGTAAAACATTTGTGCACATAAATAACAATAGACCTGCCTCCAAAAAATACATATAATAGGAGTGTACAGTGTACCTTCAATACATGTATACTGTTGTATATACACAAGTGGTATTTTATTTATTTTAGACATGGCAAACTATTTTGGACATGTGTGTTCACAGCGCACATTTTTAATTATGTTTATCTTGAATAAACGAGATCGATAATAAATATTTTTTAGAAAATGTTTTTTTTTTGTATTAAACTTAGTGATGAGACACGATAAGCAATACGCCTGCCCATAACAGTTGCAGCACCACCCAGAATTTTGTTTTGCAAAATTCTGCGTGGCGCTGCACTGCGCTCGTCACCCTGAGACAATTAGCTGTTAAGTCTCATAATGCCCATTAATTTCGCTGGCTACAATGCCCTTCAAACCGGAACACAGCCATGTTTACGCACTACTGCTTGGCAGCTGAATAACTGGCAAAGCGGTGGTACCCACTTACCCACCCAGACGGCCTCTCGCATACGAGAATCCTACCACCAATAAAATGTAATGTTTCCCTTAAAGTGATTTTTAAAGTTGTACGAAAATTAATTTTTATTACAAAGAAAATAGATTTAGAGATTCTTTGAATTTTGTAGTACCAGGCCTAGCGCACTCCGCACTGTAGGTACGAAGCTACAAATACATAGCCGGACACCGACGGCGGGTCGTGCGTCGTTACACGTGCCACGTCAGAAGAGATAAGAGAGGCGCTCTGTAGATTAATATGACTGGTAGGTATGCAGCGCTACGCGAGCTGAATTGAATTTTATTGCGTCATAGCAAGAGTCGCTAATTGTTTAAATTTCTTTGCGGAGTGATGCTTCTGTCCCTTAGTATTCTTTGATTACACGTGCCGCATCAGAAGAGATAAGAGCTATGCGATAGAAAGAGAGGCGCTCTGTAGGTTAATATGACTGGTAGGTATGCAGCGCTACGCGAATTGCGCTGAATTGAATTTTATTGCGTCATAGCAAGAGTCGCTATTTGTTTAAATTTATATGCGGAGTGATGCTTCCGCCTTAAGTATTCTGTGGTAGTACATCCCTGCATGTCTGGCATCGTTGTGCAACACTATACAACTCAGGCAAAGAAATACACTGTAATCATACTCCTTTATTCGATACGACTATTGTCCGATCGTTTTGTTATTGCTACGAATAATTAAACGACATTGTAGCGCGTCTGTCAGCCGCAAGCGGTCTGCGTGAATGGGGAATGACTACTACCACAGAATACTAAGGGACAGAAGCATCACTCCGCAAAGAAATTTAAACAAATAGCGACTCTTGCTATGACGCAATAACATTCAATTCAGCTCGCGTAGCGCTGCAAACCTACTAGTCATATTAACCTACAGAGCGCCTCTCTTTCTATCGCATAGCTCTTATCTCTTCTGATCCGGCACGTGTAACGACGCGCGACCCGCCGTCAGTGTCCAGCTATGTACTTGTAGCTTCGTACCTACAGTGCGGAGTGCGCTTGGCCTGCTACTACTTACACCGTTTTTAGGGTTCCGTACCTCACAAGGAAAAACGGAACTCTTATAGGATCACTTTGTTTTCCGTCTGTCTGTTGCAGGCACCCTCGCTGGATACTTTTAAACACCAAGTAAAAGTCTTTTACCATTTGCTATAGCTACATTCATCTTTATCCTGTTATTGTAATGTATTTAATACATGATTATTTTAATGTTTATGTATGTTTATTATATTTTAATTGTATTGTATGTATTAAGATTATTTACTATTTTATTAGTGTGTATTTTATGTAATTGGTTTATGCAAGTGTATTGAGATATTGAAAACCACCGTCCATTATTTTTGCGTAATTTCTCTCCCTGCACGGTTGTCTGGAAGAGATCGCTTAAAGCGATAAGACCGCCAATTGTTATAGTTTTGTTACGTTGTTTTTATTATTAATAATTTTGTGTGTGTGTTTCAATAAAGAGTAATTTCATTTCATTTCTGTTTGTCTATCTGACAAGACTAGTTATCTCGGGAACGCGTGGAGGTATCGAGTTGAAATTTAAACTATATGTACTCAGTCTACAGTGCCTTGAAGCTGTGAAAAAAACAAAATTCTTAGTTAACTTAAAAAAGATACGGCCGTTTATGCCCGAAAAAAACGTATATTTCGACACTCTAGGGCATCTTAATTTATAGGATTCTTTTCGTTAACCTAGAACTATGAAATTCGGTAAGTAACATCGTCTTATACTACAAGTACAGGGAAAAATCAGAAAACTATATATATATCATAAAAAATATTGTATTTATTTTAAGACATCAAAAAACTGAGAGAATCGATTCCTGAACTATTTATAAATCCTACGAATTTGTACGGAACCCTCGGTGGGCGAGTCCGACTCGCACTTGTCCGGTTTTTATTGACTCTCATTGATATAAAACATTATGCTGAACTGTTTTTGAAGTGCTCGTTTCGGTAGTTAATTAGTAGTTTAGCGAGCGGTTATATTATTATCGTCAGCGTTTACGATGGCACGCGGCGCGTAGCGGTGTTGCAGCGGAGTTTATACATGATGGAAACATTGGATATATTTATATGGACACGTATGGATACACGAGAACCAATTTGAGTGCAGCTATAAATATCATCATAGCGTTTAATTTTTAGACATAAGATTTAATAAATTATTTTTCAAAAAAAACTAAACCGACTTCAAAATCCAAATGGCACTCAAAAGTAAAAAATAAATTAATATAATTATCATAAGCGCTACCCACTCATATATTTGAAGTCGGTGCGAGCCAAGTCTAATAGGTAGCAGATAAATACTATGTATATAGTAAGTACTACTTGTAGGTAGTATCTATCTACTACCTTTTACCTTTTACCTTTTGGCTGGCACCGACTTCAAATATCTGAGTGGGTAGCGCTTATGATAATTATATTAATTTATTTTTTACTTTTGAGTGCCATTTGGATTTTGAAGTCGGTTTAGTTTTTTTTGAAAAATAATTTATTTTACCCTTTTTAGTGAAAAACAAGTTTTAATTAAATTAAATCAAAAAGTTTTTAAAGACAAGCTTTTATGATCTAGAAGCAACATCATGACGAAGTTAAAACCGGGCTATCACAATTAAATGCATGTTCAAAAAAATTTCATGTCTGTCCTATTCTCTGTTGAGGAGTTCCCTCGCCGGAAGTCAATCCTGGGTGTATCTGCCATGTCATGATGGAATTTAGAACAGGCTATTATGGTTAAATCCATTTACGAAATGTTGTGTCTGTACTATTCACCGTTGAGGAGTTCCCTCACCGGAAGTCAACCCTGGGTGAAGCAGGTGAAGCAGTCGAATACAAACCTCCACCTTTAGAAAGTTGGTTACGAAAAAAACAAGAACCGACTTGAAGATTAAAACTTATATTTTTTGTTTTTGCTATTTTTTTCAAAAACTACTGAATGAATTTCGATAAAATTTATATGGGACCACCTTTGAAGTATTATCTACCAATCAAAAAAAGAATAATCGAAATCGATGCATAATTGGTGGAGTAATCGCGTAACAAACACACAAAAAAAAAAAAAAAAAAACATACCGTCGAATTGTAAACCTCCTCCTTTTTGAAGTCGGTTAAAAAAAGAGACATCCCCGCAGAGTTTCTCGGTGCTACCTTTACTAGCGGGCGTACTTCCGAAGCACTGGTAGTTCTGGGCCCGGACTTCAATTTGAGTATGGGAAAGAAATTGGTAGACATGATTACCTTTTTTTTTCAGTCATGATAATTCAAGTTACAATTTTGAACGTATTAATTGATTTGTATATATGTATTATAATCTTCAAGCAGTAGTGCGCAAGCATTACTGTGTTCCGGTTTGAAGGGCATTATAGCCAGCAAAATTAATGGGCATAGATACATATATTATATGTATATGACACTTACCTAATATCTAATGTCTCGGGGTGACGAGCGCAGTGCAGTCCTACCCAATGCCTTTTATGGAATTAAAAAGTTCTGTGCGGCACGTGCAATTGTTAGGCGTGGCGCTTACCATCAGGCGAACGACATACCGGTCTCATAAATCAGTTCCATAAATAAAATATATTCTGTGGTATTACCCCCATAAAAAAAGTAATATGAAAACCAGCCAAAATGTTTAATCATTATATATATAAAACGGCTACACTCACGTTATGATTGTGTCGGAATAACTCCGACCAGGTTTCGGACAATCAGGATGTCCTTCTTCCGGGAGTTTACGCTTCACAGGAGCGAGCGGAGGCGCGCAGTCTGCGCCGCGAACCCAAAACGTAAACTCCCGGAAGAAGGACATCCTAACTGTCCGAAACCTGGTCGGAGTTATTCCGATACAATTATAACATGAGTGTAGCCGTTTATATTTATAATGAATATTTCGACTCACGATAGTTTCCAAAAACTTTACATTTTTAATTTCGCAGAACTCGGTTTGTCGCCACATTTATATGACGTACATTTTACCGAATAAACTTAATTTCATCATTTTAGTTAACTGCATCAATCTCATATTGTCACAAAAAACGGTTTTACAAACGAGCTGACAATGTAATAATAGTCATAATCTGATGAACGAATAGCATTCGCTGAATATAATGTTACGAATCAATATTAATTTAACTACATTATATCTAAGTCAATAATAAATAGCAATTAGCATCGCAATAGCAAGTAGCCTGCTAACGAGTAATATTTCAACTGCTTATGAAATTAATGAAAAATAGCAATAATTTCCGTTACTGATAGTATTCTTTGGTATGGTAGTCAGGTGGTATTTAGACGAGTTGCCATTACCACTCAAGTCAGGTGGATAACTGTTACGTGAGGGTTGCATCATCAGGCCATCGGCACGCGTCTCGGCTCTCGAGCCACTTGTGCAACTAGGATATTATCTTAATGCCACCTCTTGAACTTATACGAGTGAAAGTGTTTACCCGTCCGTATGCCTAATTGGTGCCGCTTGTTCCTTGGCCGAGTGAGTTAACGATTACCGATTTCCTCATGGATTTGTCGATTTTCGAGACGGATCTTTGAGCTTCGGTTGCATTCGATATCCGAATTCGATGAATGAATTTTTGGGGCAACTTGACGGGACAAATGTTTGTGCACGGAAAAAAAAGGGGCAAGCATTTGTTTCTTGTCTGGGTGCTGTGGGTCCACGGTCCTTGTACATAGTTCCTGGTTCCCTAGATACAGGGAATCGTAGTTAGGGACCAGTGTCTATATATGTGATCGTTGGGCGTATTTATTTATTTATTTTTATATCGTGTGACGTCATTACGGTGCACGTGTAAACTTGCTTGTATTAATTTAGTTTTTACAAGCTTGCAATGTTATTTGTTTGGGTCAAATCTTGCAAGTTGAATCACAACCACTTTCTCTTACCTACGGAGTTGAAATTTTGCATACTTGTCAAAGTCCGATGACAATGCAATATTATGGTAACAGGCAGCTGATCTGATGAGAGAGACGGAAGGTGGGCAACTCCTTGACGGATAATCGTAAACTATACTAGGGTTTGGCTCATTTTAATCTGCTCGCGATTCCGATTGAGAATTTGTTAAAAAATTTAGAAAGAGCGAGTGTGGCTCAGTGGGAGCTCGTGTGACTTTCGATCCGACGCACCCGAGTTCGAATCCCGCTGACCCCGCACGATGAAGGAAAACATCGTGAGGAAACCGGCATGTCCAAGAATTTTTCACAAAAAGTCAAGGACATGTGACATTCACCAACCCGCACTGGGCCAGCGTGGTGGATTATGACCCATTCTCTCTCTATGAGAGATGGCCCGTGTCCCAGCAGTGGGAACGTGATGGGCTGATGATCATGATGAACAGAAATCTTATTTCTATTCATTATGTAGAACTACACAGGTGAGCAGGAACATTCGACAGTACTTACTTCTTTGTAAACGAACGAGATCACAAAGATCATGACGTTTTAAGATATAGGACTCCTTTATCACCATAGTTTAGACATATGTATAGAACTTCTTAAACATGGGTAAGTATATATATGGTCTAGCGTCAAAAGTTTTTTTTATGTTACTGAATGACGAGACGAGCTGGTCGTTTGCTTGATGGTAAGCAATACGCCAGCTCATAACAATAACAGCACCACCCAGAACTTTGTTTTGCAAAATCCTGCGCTGCGCTGCACTGCGCTCGTCACCCTGAGACAATTAGCTGTTGAGTCTCATAATGCCCAAAAATACTTTTAACAATAATCAATCCCTAACAAAAGAGTTGCGTATCTCAAAACTTAGTAATTATATTATCCTTCGGTGATGTTCTCGCAAATGGTTCGTGCTCATTCTACAGTTGCCTCTGGCCTCTGCTGTAGCCTCTACTTATCCACTATGAAGATAATCCATAGGTAGACTTTCTAGTCTCTCTAGAGTACGGACTTATTCAACTAGCTATAACTATAACAACACGTGCAAAGCCAAATCCCACAAAGGGGAGAAGGAAAAAAAAACTATAACTCTATGGCGAACAAACAAGCGATTTAGCCGCATACTTGCACAAGAACTGGACAGATACTAAAAAGAGTTCCATTTTATCGATCCTATTATGTAAATCAATTAAAATTCATATTATTCCTTCGTGCTGAATATAAATAGCGGCTTAAAGTAGTTTAATTATCGTTATATATATAAAAAGAAACTATCGACTTTTTAACCGACTTCAAAGAAGGAGGTTCTCTATTCGATAGTCTTTTATGTTTGTTACCTCAGAACTCCGTCATTTATGAATCGATATGGAAAAGTATTTTTGCGTTGGGTTCAGTACAGCTACGAAGTGATTCCATATAAATTTCATCGATATTGGACCTTGGACTTCGAAGATACATTGAAGTCGGTTTTGAAGAAAAATATACTTGTGTAAAAGCCAATCTTTTAAATATTAGCACTTACCAATAATTCTTGCAACAAAATTAATCCCAAAGCGATTATAATGGAAAACAAACAATCGATAACTAAACGAATCGTTATTGTCACATCCCTAGCTCGTATTAGTCCATGGAATTTATAACTCAATCAAATTTGGGTTATATGCAGCGCCTGCCGCCGCGTCTTTGTGCGAGGAAATTACTACGTTTCAGGAAATGCACCGAAACCCTGATTTTACTACGTGTAAGTACGTCTACGTGATGCGATTATGCGTTCGATGTGTAGAAGCTGTCAATCAACGGTAACCGACGTTTAGGCGTGTGTTATTTACGTTAGGTAATACGGCACCTCAATAGAATGTGCATTACATTATGAGGACTGCATTTTAACTTCTATACTGGAGTTAGTTGGTTCTTTGCTTGAACGATATAACCACTCCGCCGTTCTTTTCTGTAGATTATCTAGATATAAAGAAAGAAAGAAAGAAAGAAAGAAAGAAAGAAAATAAGTTTATTATTAAACCATCTTATACTAAAAACCGAGGTAATAGCATTCTGTGGTAATAGGTACAATTTATTTGGGAGAAGCCACTGGCTCTCGAAACACAGTTTAAACTAGTTCGAGAGCCTATGGATTCACTACTACTCTGTAAAAATATCTATTATGTCACAATAAATTATTATTATTCAAATTATTATTTTTTTCTCAAATTTAAGTTTTTTACAAAAATATTATAAAAAAACTTAACCTGGACTGCCGCCGGCAGTGGGGCAGAGCCCAAACTACCGGTGGCTAGGGCTGCAGAGTGAGGAACCTCCTGACAATACGTGCCGTGTCAAGGAATACTGCCTTCTGCATCTGACCTTTAATCCTTATTATTATTATAGTTAAATGAAAATAGAAATTTTCATTTAACTATAATAATAATAATAATCGGCGGAGGTCATATAATTATTTTTTTGATAAAAACAAAAACCGACTTCAATGTATCTTCGAAGTCCAAGGTCACTTATCGATGAAATTTATATGGAACCACTTCGTAGCTATACTGAACCCAACGCAAAAAGAATTTTCCAAATTGGTTCATAAATGACGGAGATCTGAGGTAACAAACATTAAAAAATATACATTCGGACAGAGAACCTCCTCCTTTTATGATAAAGCGCCATGACAGCTATATTGGTAGACATCTAGTTACTTTTACGGAATAGCTCGTGGGCTCGCGAGAATTGGACACAGCAGAAATGATGCTGGGTTGGAGCAATGATTCGAGTAAATATTTATTAAGTTGTTAGAATCAATTCATCAATGTCAATTGTTAGAATTAAACTCCCGAAATTAACTTCGTCTTGGCAAGACATATTTTACCTCTCTTTGAACGCGAAGTAATAGCTCCAAAAGCAAAAAAATAGTTCAACCGCTTAGTCTGCTCACAAAATACTACCCACTTCAGTTTTTAGTGACCAAGGCGCTTGGAACAGTGCCGAATTATCACGATTTCAGAACAAACCCAATAGGTATGGCGAGTGTCTGTTTCTACAAAAGGTTTGGGTTTTTAGTTTCTTGTTTCTCACTATACAATAGGTAGGCCATGTCAAGGTAGATTTAATTGGTTATCATAGTTATAAATATAAAACACGATAATATTAATAAACTTTACTTCACTATACACACATACAAACTATGCAATGAAATCAGATGCATATTCACACATAGTGTTAGTTATTTATTAACAACACGCTCGGCAACAGTTCTGTATAAAAGCTAGGCTATAATGAAAGTGTCAGACACGTCTGTGTAATGGAAAGCATAATAGTGATTATATAGGGAATAATGGGAACAATAGAGGTGGGCTGCCAGAAGGACAATAGGTAGACAGTATTATTAGCGTGAACGCAGAGGGCCACACTAGAGAGACTAGTAGAACTACCACCGGTTTAGATAGACCATAACGCCCGAATTCAACAGGACGTGGTGGATTATTAGAATGTATGACCATATTCAAGAAGAAGCTTGAGCCTGAGCGGATCTATTGTTTTAAAAAATCATAAAATTTCTCGATTATTCCGTACCGATCTAGAAAAGCGTGGTCATATAAATGTGGCTCACGGTAACATAAATGAGTTATGCAAAATCGAACCCAAATGAACACGATGGAAATTCGATTTAATTGGTTAAACGTCGATAGTTGTTTTATACCCGTGCAATTTGTTTAATGAGGGTAGGTCTGAATATAGAGTGGCCGTGAGAGCCAACTGCGGCGCCGGGCGTTGCATCGGTAGGTGGCGCTCATAGAGATCTTATTACGTCATTGGTGCAAATCTCGGATTGACGCTGTTCTTCAAAATTATGATAGTCACTATTTAAATTTGTTTGTAGGCGAAATTAAATTAACTATGTACATTTTTGGTAATTTTCATAGTTGGTGACAGACATAAGAAAAGAAAAAAATATAATTGACCATCAAAATAATCTTTGAGATCCCATACACTTCTACCCAAAAATTGTATCGGCAGATCGAATTAAGTAAATGACCACCAAATATTCTCCGAATTGCCACACCTCACACTTCCGTGGTCCAACTCGCTCTTACCCCTGCCCTAGAGTGTAGGTATATAAAAAGCGCGGAACCAGAAGCTCGCGAAGGAGGTCCTGAATGAAGCGAACTTTCGCAGCGAAGCGAAGGTCAAGTAGGGGAGGCGATATGAAGGGGTGACGAACGAGACTTTTGGTGGAGCCTACTTTGGTGATCATTTACAATTTTTTTGGTGATCATTTACTATTTTTGGGAATATAAAGTGATTTTATGCCGTTACATTTTACTATATCTGGTGATGGTCAGTGTTAAACATAAGCCATATGAACATAATTAAGTAGGTCTCTAATAAAAACGAAACACGGTCGGCTGACTCGTCCTTCGGCCGCCATGAATTTATTTTTAAGCATTTCAACTATATGACAAATATGGCCATGTGATAAATCTTATACATAGGTTGTATATAGGTATCCGATAGTTAGCGAACGAAAACATTATGATCATGACAATCCAAATTATGAAAGAGGGCTTTCTTTGTTTCTTTACTTTCTTTCAATCTTACAAAAGCATTGTAAGCACCAAGACGATGCTATCGGTCGGCTAGACGAAGTTATTTTGGTTTATGTAAATAATTACCCTTGTCGTTCAACTTCCTCAAAGTTAAGCGTGCAACACTATCAATTTACACATGAAAATGTGGAACTTTTGCACCTGTAGCACCTCCCAGCACCCAGCACCCGCAGCACCCGGCGGCGCGGCGCCTGGCGCCTGGCGCCTGCACCGGGTACTAAATTCTGCGTGTATAGCGTAAGCTTAGTAAGAGAGCTTAGTGATAATATCTAGTAAGATATACTATCAATATGGCGTAATGTCACTTCGCAATTTCAGGTTATGTTGGTAGCAATGACGGTTTTGTGCGTCTGTGATGCCAGAATTTAACTTTTGAACTTTTGACCTTTGATAATAATAATAATATTCACCTCAAAAGCCTAATCATAAGTAATTTCCATATCTCCAATAATAGTCCTCGCACTTATCGGGGGCTGTCTTTGATTGCATCTTCTTAATGATGCACTTAGAGACAGTCCCCGGCAAGTGTTGCCCATTACATATCTAAACTAAATGCTCTAAGAGGCCTCTACGTGTTGGACTCATGTCCCCGCACAAGCCTTCCAAAGGGCCGGGTGTATAACCCGTGAGAAAGAGCGACATAATAATAATAATAGTACTTTATTGTGATATAATAGATGTTTTTACAGAGTAGTATTCAATCCATTTAACAATGCCAGCTGGGAATTGATAACTGAATGCTCCATTGACAATGACAACCGAAGCTAAAGGACTTTGCACTCCTTTAGATGTGTTGTTTGCTCTGCTAGTGTCATCGCATCTTCAACAAACGATTTGCATCTCCTATCCCAGGATCCAATTAGGTGCACAGAAACCGTCAACAGGTGCCCAGGCAAGCCCTGAGTGCGTTCGGATCGGCACACTCGTATTCATGATTAACACTTGTCAAATAAAATAAATAAAAATAAAATAAAATAAAAAGACTTTATTTCAGACCATTACAAATCCATAGTATTAGTATGTTAGATCACGTATCGCAGACTTATAGCTAAGAGGAATAGAATTAATTTAATTTTGTTGTAGGTTAGTTTAGTTTTTATCATTCTATATGTTTGTACATAACTGTTAATTGGTTCTGTAAATAAAAGGAATAGAATTTATAGAATAGAGGACTTCTTGACAAATAGGAAGTCTAATTTATTGATAAAAAAAAACTCACATATGGCTCTAGTTGTAAAGAAAAATGATTCGATAAAGTTATATCGAAAGGAGGAGTTAGAAAGCTATTTAATTCAAGTTTAAAGTTTTATACTTTCACACAGCATAACAATTGCATGCCTTAGTCTTTAGACGATTGATGACTCAAACTGTCGCATACACGTAAGATATATAAGATTTTATATTTTAGGTAATACAGAAATTAGCTAAGACAAAGAAGAGCATTAGAAATACACTAAGCTTCAGGTAAAAACTCGGTTAATCCACCTATGTTCGCAAATCTACCGATCTCGTCGAATTAAAAAGTAAAGGGGCAATAAACCCCGCTCCCCTGCACCCCTAGCGCCGCAGGAGGCTGTCACGCGACGGCCACGTGACTCTCACCGTCACACCACTCGCCACTCACCATTCACCACGTGTTCGTGGAATACTTAACAATAGTGGATCTAGCTGCAGAATTCATCAGCTAGGAGACAAGGAGACACGCTCGCGCCTTGTGTTACTCAATGTCAAGAGAAAATAAGGGTTATTTGTCATTAGAATACTATGTGATACTCGAATTTAATTTTAGACCGAAAACAGCGAACATGGATTGCGTCTCTTTCTTTATCTCTATCTCTCTCTCTCACAGTGCAAATATCCAAATACTATAATCTTAGATTTTTATGACCGATTCACATTGTGTTTACCGCGTTTTACTAGGTCGCACCGAAATGTTTTCTGAACGAACGGATCCTTTCTTACTAGTAAACATATATTAGTTTCACTCGAGATCTGGAAGGCTGTAAACCCTTAAATGTATTAAGTGGGTTGTGACATAAAAATACATATTAAAAGAAGACTATGCCGATCTTACTCGAAGGATCCCAGACGGGGCTCCACGTTGAATTTTTCACACCCCTTGCCACCACAGCCACCCCGTACTTAATAAAATATCAGGGCAGACTTCGTCACATCTCAAAAATATAAACTCCACTTTTTCAGATATTTAACGGCAGACAGCTTCCCGCAGTGACAATTTGAACTGGGTACCTGAACTGCACAGCAATTGAAACTTGAAAACTGCGCCGAACTATTCGGTGTTTCGATTCCGATTCGATTAATGAGTTAAATAGAAACCGTTTCGTGTCTTTCGGGATTTACCTTTTTTAAATCTCGACAATAATATCTGTACGTAAAGTTTAAGATTATAATAGTAGGTACGTTGAGATTAGATAAATAATTGTTTAATATTTAAACGATCCTAAAATCGTATGTTTTCATTTATGTAATTTTTAGTTTTACCAGAAGATTAATCTTGTCGTAATACCTCTGTTTCGAAAGCTTGTTCGAACATAAAGAGAAAGTACATCCGTTATCTAGTTCGTCTTCAAGTGATTATCTTCCTAGATTGATTTGAAAAGAAAACAAGCCCACGACGGTGTCTGCAGTAAATCATACTGATTGAAGCAGGTCGCGAAAGACTCTGGCATTTGCATACCTATTACTTATGGTACATACGTTCGTCTACGAGGTTACTATCTTATTTATAGAAAGTACGAGTATACAGTATGTTAGTAAGTAGGTATCCGGGGTATTCCTATCCGACGCGGTCAATAGCGTACGTGAGATCTCATGTAAATAATAACAAGTGGGCCAAGAGGCCAGTTAAAGTACGCAACAACCACGGTATGTATGAAAATATATAACTTATACAAGTTACATTACGTCATCATAAACTAGAAATGTAAGAAGACAGCTTTTTGGCGAGAAGTGTAAGGTGTTCAGTGACCACGAAACAAATTGTACGTTGTTGTTTTTATGTTGGAAAGCGATAATTTAACTGGCGGATATATAATCCGTAGTGACGCGTCGAGTAAATAAATTATAATAGTCGTGATGAAGTATGGAATGGTTTAGAATTTTTGAAGAGTGCACGCACACACCGTGTGGATCAATAAAAAAGGTCCAGTTAGCGAACGCCATAAATAGGTTTTCTGGCCCATTTAGATTCGACAACTTTTCAAGCGTGGGCTATATTTTAAACCTGGATTAGTTTCTGCAGTTTCCTGCACTTCCTGCGGTTGCTGACCAAATTATAACTGACATTTGAGATTGCATCGGTTTTTAGATAATGTTTAGACGTCAATGATTTTTTATGTCTATGCGAAATTCAGGGACGCCGGCGAGATGAAAAGAAATCCTTTCATCTCTCTCAACTCGTTAATAACGTCACGATGAAAAATATGACACCAAATAAAACAATTTACAAGTTCATAGGTATTTGATTCTACACAAAAGAACGGGACCATGTCAGCATAACATAATTTGGTTCCGCACAGCTGAATAGTGATTTTAAAATGCGGCAATGTTGATAATTTAGTTAAATATGTACTACACTACACCAACTTGGCATTCATATGGAAATCAGACGAGGTTCGCTTAAAATACGGCGAGTGCCTTGTACTTTCTAGTTAGGATTTTAGCGGTATGGTGCAGTATACCGTCTTTATAGTCATGTGGCTTTCCCCCAGGTTTTTCAAACTTAATTTTGAAAGAATCAAATTCATTGCCAATCTGGAAGCTGAAGCAAAGCTCTCATAAAATGAACGTGGGGAAACCACGCAATCGAAACGTAAACCTATCGAAGCCGAGTCTCACGTCGAAAGTGGAAGCGGTGGGCTTGAGATTGTGGTATCGTCTTCCGACGTGTAAATATAACACAAGTTCATCTTTAATACGTTCATCTCGAACGTGGCGAGTAAACAGCATGGGTGTAAGCAGGAGTCATTCAGGTTAGAACGCCCGTATCGACGGAGTTGTGAAGTAAATATGCAAGTGCTGAAGAAGCCCGTTTAGGCGTATTCCGATCGCATGCTGCCTCAGGACAAAGGCTGCGCGGCGATAACGTTCCCCTGAATTTTTAACGGCCCGGTTAGTGAGAGCCAGATGCGGTGGCCAAACTCGCAGAATACGCGAATTTAATATTTATAGCCACGACACCTTGTTTGCAACGTTATGATACGACGACGACGGCAAACTACCTATCGAACTGTGTGCCTGGTGAGCGTGAGGCACTACATGGACCATGTCAATTGTCATGGAGTCGCTTCGGGAGCTAATGTTTACACAAACACAACCGTCAGTTTCATCTCATGCTCTGTGAATTGCGTCAAAACTCACACAAACTGTTTAATGCTCGCAGCTCGCAGAGGCAACGTCAGTTCTGAAGCGTTGAGTAATCCCAGCGTGATTACGATCATAAATGAAATACGAAAATCTCGCTCGCATAAAGCGCAGTGAAATCTAGGGAATATAAAATAATGTTTCACCCTGCAGTGAATTGCATCATCAGAATATAGCCTGAGACTATACTCTGCGCAATATTTCGTAGCGGCAGACGGCAAACAGGCGTGAAATAATGAAACTTCTTTAGAAAATTGAATTGAAATCAGTTTTCTATCATGCCCCGGCACAAGGGGGGAAATGAAGTCCGATAGACACTTATCGAGTCTAGTGGTCGAATAACTCCTTCGACAAAAATTATATCTAATAGCTCCAAATCACAAAAACGCTATTTTCAAAAATTTTTTATTTATCAATATCGCCTATTTGCAAAGACAGGCAGGTCACCAAGACCTGAATAGAAGATAAGTAATTTAATTTGTTCTCCCGTTCAATATGTTGCTAGATTCGTTGTTTAAATGCCTTGGAACCCTCCAACTAGTAGCATGCAACATTTAGCAGTAATTCACGGCCGCACAACGACGTACTACGTTCCTCAATATAATAATAATCATAATCATTTATTGGTAATTTCATTGTTACACGTCAACTAAAAAAATATCATAAAATTCAAATTATATAAATTAATAAATGTCATACACTAATAAAAGACAACAAACAATAATAATTAGGTTGTACATTAACATGTACTATAACTACTAAAATGTTGCGATGTCAGTATAATCAATTGTCTATATTAATTATAATATCAAAAATATACCTAGTTAGCTTTTAAAAGAACTGTGGAACTAAAGGAACGTCGATATTTTTATATTGCGGCCGGAGCAGCCTTTGAATGTTATTTTATCGTTCATGTGTCCTTTAGTCAGTAACAGAATTATGGGGAGCCACGACAAAGCTTTGAAGATGCTTGATAACGCAGCAGGCCGGCACCGCGGGGCTCTGGCTGGCTAGTCAGGAGAAAAAAAACGTCGATGTCCGAGGAAGCGAAGCGCACTGCTCGCTCCTCGATGCCTCCTCGAGTGCATGTTATGTTATGACGTAATCTAAATGCAATATGTGACATCATGAGGCTGGAAAGCAGCAACCAAGCTTCGGGCGCCAACGAAACTACGCGACCAGGGAATTTGGAGCAAAAAATGGAGCTGAAATTAAAAAATTCAGCGTGCAGTTGCAAAGCGCTATAAAGACATTTCCTGAACATAATTAGTAACATGTTCATTTCCGTAGGCCAGGAATAGTAGGTACAACTTTTGTACGAGTGTGTGTACAACAATCGTGTTTGCATACTCTGTTTCCATTTTTAACTCTTTTTGTTCTAGAATGTTGAATAATTGAGGTCGATTACTAAAGAAAAAATTGGCCTCAAGGCGACGTGCAGTAGCGTTACCAATATAAATACTTAGTTAAATTTTACAACCCTAGTGGAGCGGTTCAATTAAATAACCGTAACTATTCAATTAATTAATTATTATAATAACTCTGTAATTATCTATAAAAACGGCAAAAAATCATGTCTGTTGTATGGGAGCCCCCTTAAATATTTATTTTCGTCTGTTTTTTAGTATTTGTTGTTATAGCGGCAACAGAAATACATCATCTGTAAAAAAAATAACTGTCTAACTATCACGGTTCATGAGACAGACAGACAGACACGCGGACAGCGGAGTCTTAGTAATAGGGTCCCGTTTTACTCTTTGGGTACGAAACCCTAAAAAATAAGATGATCGTTTTATAGGAAAGAATATAGTTAATTTCCACTTTCACTTTCATCAAACTAAATACATAAATAAATTGAATTCGCAAGGGTACAGCCAAAGAAAACTAAATATTACTAGTACAGCTATCCATAACCGTGCAGCCGTATCGACGTCGATGGCCGCTGGCTGCCAGGCACGTGCGTCCATAACCTGGGTACGGCGTCCGCGGTATGGCGATGCATCTTCCTCACGATTAATATATCATTTCTCGAACTAAACGGGTCCGACAAACTACGCTATTTATTATTTATTGCGCAGAAGGGTGCCGATCAATCAACCCGGAGCTCATGCGATCCGTTCTCGCACAAACTCCATTTTAAAATACTTGTAATTCTGTTTGTAATTGCAGCCATCGAGCAGTGACCACAGACAATATAACTGTAACACTGTGATACATTGAGGAATGCTGTGATATAAATAAAGACGTTTCGGTTTAAGTAGGTAGTATTGCCAAAAATACTTACTTCCATTGTAAGATATAGGCATATTTTGGTTGGTGGTTACGGTCAAAATGTTGTCAAAAAGTTCCCTTTCCTTTAATTTGTCCATTGTGTTCAGAAGTAAACGAATCTCCAAACGGACTTCTTTAGAAAATCTTCAAAGGTACTTATTTATCGTAACTTTGTTTCAATTAAAGTTTGGAAACTGTCGTGAGTCGAAATATTCATTATAAATAAATATTTGTCGAAATATTAGTTTCAATTGCATACTACGTGCAGGTTTATAAAACCCACTGTATATATAAGAACACTCGACGAAACCCTTTAAAAACAATCGAACTTTCTTATTCGTCAACTTATTTTATTTAATTATTCCGTGACCTAAAACTGATTCGAGTAAGCACAACTAATACAATCGTGGTGATTCCGGTTATTCTGACAGCCACTGTGGTGTAGTGGATGCATGTCACAAGTTGCCGGGTCGATTCACAAATGTTTGTGCATAGTTGAAAAGTGCAAGCAGTTTGTTTCGTTTCAAGATTTGCCAAGATTTGTCTCAGCAATAGAGAGGGTGCTCTCTAGAGGCGAAGCTTAGACTTTGTATACTCTGTAAACAAACGGGACGCCTCCAACGCATCAAAGATTTACCGCATCTATGAACTCAATCATCTAGGACTTAAAAAGTAATTTAAACTAGAGTAAGTCTTTCACTTGAACGTGAAAAATGAGGGAAATACCCCGTAAACTAACTGAAACCGCCAGTCGTTACAGGAGCGAAACGTCGGGAGTTACGGCAATATTTTTATCTTTCTTGAAGCGTACATACAGGAAAAAAACATTTTTTAGTGGAAAAAACATAAACAGAGTGCAAAATAACCGTTCATCTTAAACATTTGTCAAGAGAGGCTTACGCTAACTTAGTAGGGGAATGCGTGCCTCTGGATCTATGTGAACCCTCGCGATATGGTGTCGTCGCGGTATGGACGTTGGGACAGTGGATCTGCCAGATGCTGGGAGATAAATTAAGGAATATCCATTCAGAGAAAGCAACACACTGTCAATGATAAAGTGTATGAAATAAAACTGCTTAAGAATTCTGGCTTCAGCGCGTCGTAGTTACGATTTATACACCTTGTTATCCACCTTTACATACTTGTTACACCGTGTTATCTAAGTTATCCGAAAGAGCTATCGTCTAATGCCCTAATAGAGTGTTGTCAAGTCCATAGTCATCGGGAAATCGACCTTCGATCTGTCATGAATGCGTTCAAGCCATCGATCGCAACGTTAGGCGACGCTATGGCCGGCGCTGCCCCCGCTAACAGACGTCATGCGGTGATATGTGAGCCCCATACTGTCTGTACTGTAAGCCTCGCAGAGCACGGCTGAGATATTTACCTGCCCGCGAACACGCATGTTCCGCCACATACATACATATAATGTATCATATTCATAGCTGTGTACTCTTCTTCAACTAAAAATCGTGTATCCCTATTAATTTTACGCCTTTTTTCAGGCTATGTAGGTAAATCAGAAGATTTACCGACGAAGCTCATTTGAAGGGCATGCGCTTACAAAAATTTACAGTGTAACAAGCGTTTAGATGCTTCGTTTTCGTTTACAAAACAAATATATAAATTGATTCACACCGCTTGGTGTGACCACGGGCAATGAAATGATAGTCACGGTGCGTGGTGTGACAAAACGGTATGACTAGAGATATTCGATATACATCGATGCATTGAAAACATCGATGTTTACAATGCGATACATCGAATCGATCCGATGTTTTGAAATGCTTTCAATATACTCGATGTATCGATATTTTTTCAGTTTTTAGTAGAAAAGCATCGAATCGATTATAACCAATTAATTTTTAAAAACTCAAGTTTGAAAAGTTAATAATATTATAACGGTTAGCTAATTATAATATAACGAAATTCCAATCAACCAAAATTTTAATTTGCCGCCAATGAAAAAGTGGCAACTTTCAAATTTATGGTAACTTTATTTCCCTAGATATCCCTAGCTAAACTAATTTTTCGTCGGATGTCTGCTACTTTCAGGATCATTAAAATTTCAGGATCAGGATCAAAAAATAAAAGGTTATTTTTCAATAGTGGACTGACAATATAATGCCGTCGCGGCCAACGTGTACTAAAACATTATGTTGGCAGCACTGCGCACGAGTCACTGACAATAAAAAAAAAACTGTTTATGTCGTGTCGGCCTGCGAGCTTCTATGTTTAAAAATAACAAATTGAATTACATTTGGTTTTGTGGATGAAATAAAAATCAAAGACATTATGAAAAATAGAGCACATAATGAGTCCGTGGAATCTGATTTTCAGATCTGTCTGACAAAGCAGAAGAAAAATTTTTTTGTGGGAAGATCATCACAAATTGGTCCAGAAGAGCTGGAAAACGGTGTAATCTAACGATTCTTCTGGGCTACTTACGTAGCCCAGTAGGCAGATTAATTTTTTTTTGAAATTTGGAATGATCTCAACGAACGACACGACAACGAAATCTTAGTAATAGGGTTCCGTTTTTACCCTTTGGGTACGAAACCATAAAAAGTACTCGATTCGTACAAAATATCGATGTTTTCATCCGATACCTAGATAAAAATCGATGGACAGTTCTGATTTATCGCATCGAAAAAAACATCGATGTTTTTTTCAAAGTGGACACCCCTAGGTACGAGTATGATTACGAGTCTGAAGTTGAAAAGAAAACTAAAATGCCGATCGTCCAAACATATGCATGCAAACCCCTATACTTTCACGTATTTTCTATTGGTTTTGTTAGGGAATCGTTGTTTCTGGATAACAAAGGAGTTCAATCTCCGGTTTGCTTTGGTCACCGGTGCGGGTGAACCCTATCAATTGCGGGCACTCGCCGATCCCCAACGCCGCCGCCGCGGCCGCGCGCTGCGCCATCGCCAGCTCGCCACCGGCATACATTTTTGAACAGGTTTTGACGTACCTACTTTTTATTAGAAACAATGTGTGACTACTGTTACCAGCTCCTGGGAACCTGGTTACAGAAGTGGCAAAAGGCAAGTAACTCTCTATTTATATAGTTGTCAACGTCGTTACTGAGAGAAAGGTATCATTTATTTTCTTTGAGGATTACAGAGGAAATAATTTTGTCGTTTTTAAGACCATTCCCGGAGTGCGTCGCAATTACGTTGTATAAAAACTAATTTGTATATAGGAGCTATAAATATTATCGTCATTGCATGCCGCGGCGAAGGCGGGCGGGGAAGAAGCTCGTGAGAGCCACGTCGTCGTCGTCGCCACAAGGAAAAGTGCTCTCGATTAGCCATGCCGCGCCGCCAGCAGCGTCGCCGGCACTACATCTTGAGTGGAGACTTGTATCCACATTTTCCATTTAGGACGCGTTTTTTAAATAAAAAAATGCCAGAATCTGTAATTGCGGATCCGCCGGCGATACAACGACAGCCAATGCTCCGTAATAAACCGAGGGAAAATCGTACCCGAACGGCGTACTGTATTATTCAAAGGAGTGGCACGTATCCGCGGACAATCCTCAATCCGGTTGGGTCACCTCGCCCCCGGCGCCCGGCGCCCGCGCGATGCGGTGCCGCACACCACCGCCAACGCACAGCACGCGACTCAGCAGAGCTGTGGGTAGTGAAGGTGAAGTATGAACCCTCCGGGCAGGTTATGCGCACTGCATAATCAATGCCTCAAATTACACGTTCGGTTCCTCTGACTGCTTTATTTATTACCTCCTTCGGAGATAACATTACGTTTTCAGAAGCCGAAACGGCCTCGACGCGGCCTAGACGTTACTTTATTTTCACCAAAGTTTAAAGTGTTATATGTTAGGGTGAGCACCGCCGCAAGTTTTCGTGAGTAAAGTGAGGCACGTAAGACGCGCTGCATTAGGATATCGAAGTGTGAAATATTACGCCTACGCTTCAGATACCAAGCCAGCTCTATAGACATGCAAATGTCTTATTTACGGCCCCGCAGGGAAGAATTCTATGTTGTAATGTGTTGGGAAAAACTTTAGTCGAAAAAGTATGAATTATTAGGCGCGTTCTGCGAAACCAACTCGCCGCAGAATATGTGGGCCACTTAGCGGCGACCGCTGAGCAGCGCCCGACGCGACGACAAGCGCCGCAGGGACGACCAGAACGAGGAGTTCGTGCTATTGGGACATGCGGCGGCTCACTGCGGCGGCGACGACTCAAACACTTCGTGGGAAGTTTTCTCGCAACAGACAAAGCGGAAGTTGCACCAAGTGACCGCGACGTCTCTCGTTTTGTGGAAAAACAAAGAAAGTAGGTGAAATATGAAAGAGTTCGGTAAGTTTTAATTCTGTCGATTCAAGTTGCCGGATGGCACGTGTTAATAATTCAGCGTCGGAGGGAGACCGCATCGTAAACGCGTCGCGACGCCGCAGCCGCGCCGCACCGCCCGCGCGCCCGCGCCCGCATCCGCCTGCCGACGACAAAAGGGAACTAGATAGCGCACTGCACGCATGCACTACGTTTTTCGGGAACTTTACATGATATTCTAAATAAATTAAATCATCAATACAGTCATACGTTTCAAATGGGAATATCTAGTAATAAGAAACTTTAGAATGTCAAAAATGAAAATCTGTAGACATACACGAACTTGCTTTATCTATTTCCTAATCCTCGGTGCGTAAGCTAATTAATTGATAAATGTAAAAATATAAAAAAAATATTGATAAAACCGATATTGATTCTATAAATCCGTTCAAGGAAAATAAAATCATGTGCGAAGTAAATATCAGTGTTTGATAACGTTTACATACGATAACATTTCCTATATGAAGTCGTATGAAGATTTTATGATAATTGAATTTAATGTCTCTCAAATCTTTTTGTAACCGGTTTGGTGAGCCAAGATTTCTGATCGAGTGATTCAAAGGTCGTGAGGTCGGTATATATACGATCCCATAAGTATTATGGATGAGTTTTAAATCTTTATCTATTTTTTAACCTATTAAATCGAAATATTTTATTGCGAGTGAGGTTCAGTGCCAGTGGGAGCACGTGCGACTTTCGATCTGACACTACGAAGATTTTTAGATTATAATGCCATCTCTGCTAAGGTTTTCTAAAGCTATGAATCTCTTTTTTTAGGGTACCGTACCCAAAGGGTAAAACCGCACCCTATTTCTAAAACTTCGCTGTCCGTCCGTCCATCCGTCAGTCTGTTTGTCTGTCTGTCCGTCTGTCACCAGGCTGTATTTCATGAACCGTGATAGTTAGACAGTTGACATTTTCACAGATGATGTATTTCTGTTGCCGCTATAACAACAAACACTAAAAAACAGAATAAAAAATATTTAAGTGGTCCCATACAATAGACATGATTTTTTTGCCGTATAGATAATGGTACGGAACCCTTCGTGCGCGAGTCCGCGTCGCACTTGGCCGGTTTTTTTATATAGCTGAATGACAAGACGAAGTGGTCGTTAGCCTAATAGTAAGTAACAAGCATAACAATAATAGCACCACCCAGAACTTTCTTTCCTGCGCGGCGCTGCACTGCGCTCGTTACCCTGAGACAATTAGCTGTTATGACTCATAAAGCCCAGTAATTTCGCTGGCTACAATACCCTCCAACCGGAACGCAGTAATGCTTGCGCACTACTGCTTGGCGGCAGAATAATTGGCAAAGCGGCGGCGGTGGCTCTTCCACAAGGATCTATGTCTGTGGTGCTGTGTACGGTTTACGAGCTGCTCGTCGCCGTCGGTAGTTCGGAAGAACTCACGCGGCAGCAAATAGCGTCGCTCAACTCGAGCCATCTGAGCTGCGATGATCCAGCTCGAGTAAATAACTTATACGACGGTCTTTATCACTTGTCTTTATGAAAGTTTACAAGTCTACACTTAACTATTGCCTATCTCGTTAACAATTTGAAAGTTCTTCATGGTTTGAGCTTCACACAACCCTGGATTGTCTAGGTTAGGATACCTATTTGTAAACTAGAAGCTGTTTAAGGCAAGGGAGCAATTATTTATTTAAATCTAGGTTGCAAAACAACCTACAGAATCAACGTACCAAAAACTGTTTGCTTCAATCACATTAAGTAACTTTCTACTGCCGAATATAGTATCCGAATCTATATTAGCGAAGCACGTTTCGCGTATCCATCGGAACAGTCGACCATAAACAAGTTCGATGTACACGCGATAGATAGCTAACTATAATACTATATATATTTTTTCAATATTAAATATTTAAGGGCGGCAAACCTCGCCCGAGCTATAAAGTTTGGCCCGCATGTATCACCTGGGCCTCGCATCCTCCCGCAACCGACAATCTTATTTTATTGACTAGTGTTGCACGGCTGGCGTGGGTGTTGATTTTTGGCGGAACGATTTCTTTCATGCCTTTGTTTTTCATCAGTTTTTGCTATCTTGTCTAACATTGAGATAGGTGGTACTACCGTTTGCGGAAAGGACGAGCCGATCAATACAAACTCCAAGAACATAAGTAAATGAAAAAGCTGTTCAAAGCTCACAAGAAGCGTGAGACGAAGCGAGTAATCAATGAGCTAATAATATTTAACGTCTGAACGTCGGTATCATCCGCAACATCGAGACATGTTTACGTAACTTTTAATAACATCCATGATACAAACATAATTAAATTTCACACCGACATTCTCCAATTGCGAAAGTCGAAACTCTATTTATAACGTTCAAAGGTTGACCGCGGAAGAGCACAAAATGTCGCTGCATTTGTAAAACCCCCGCGAATGTAATTGAATATTCCAGCCGCCTAGTTACTTCCACCATATTATTATTTTAAAGTGCAGCTATGAGGACGGGGCAGCCCTACGTTCGTTCGGATATTTAGAGACGAGGGCATCCCTAGCGGAGCACACGAGATGACGGCGGCAATATGTTCCCGCGCCGTTCCAGGCGATACAGAGTGCGTGCAATCCACGAAAAGACTATTTACGGAGCGAAGGTGAGCTCGCCGCGGCTCGTATCGTCAAACTACGCACATAAATCGGACCCAATCGCATCTCTCCACGCTTAGATTTCCGCCGAGGGACCGTAGGCCGTCGAACAAGGGAGCTCAATGACGCAAACATCGCTTGCACTGCTCCCGATTCCCTATCTACTTGTACTTGGGTACCTATTATATGAGCTTGGGGCGAGTTCATGGGATTAATTTGGTTTTGTAAAGGAGCGCAAAGTTTTACCGGATCATCCTTTTGAAAGTAGTCTGTTCTGTACCTGTGGAGCGCCACCGGGCAGCGGGCTCCGGGCGTGCGCTCGAGGCGCGTGGGCGGGCGGCACGGGCGGCTAGCGGCGTGCTACACCTACACCCCGCGCGGCCGCCGACGCCATCTATCAAAAAGCACACATCTCATTTCAATGTGTTACTTTAATTAAAACGCAAGCCATTCAATTCGCAGGTGCATCAGTTCGCAGCGCGTAGAAATATTACGTTTGAATGCTTTTTGGTAGAGGCGTCGTCGGCGGCGTCGTTGATCGAAAATATTGGGAAACTGTACCATCGGCACCGGTGCTTTTAGGCCTAAAATGAACATAATTTAAACGTACGAACCATCTTCGGAAATTAAAAAAATCAGTAAAATAATATGTGAAAATGAGAACAATCGCTCAGGCGGCGCAAAGCGCTATTTGTTGAAGCACAACTTCGATCATAATTCACGTCCATGGAATTGGGTGCTAAAAGCAATCGGGCTCTCTGAAATTGTTCCCTGTAACAACAATGAAGTTTGCAGCGCGGTTTTACCGAACTTGCCATGTATGATCCAATATTCGTCTATCCACTGCGTTAACTGCATATTCAGTTTATTACGCAGATAGTTTCGTAATTCAGCCCAAAATATTCGATAAATTTTATCGCTCATTAAGTTACGTCAGGCTATGCAACTATGGACCAAAATAAATATAATATCGACAAAAAACGTACGTTATCACAAGGGCATTTGCAGAACTCAATGACAGAAGTTTATCGATAACTGCTGACCCTGATACTCAATATATCGGTGAAAAAGAAAATGAGAGTGACAGCAGTTATCTATCGTACCAACAGTGGGCCCGGTGCCTACATTATAATGTAATATCGGGAATAGACCCAGCAGCGTCAAGAACTAGACGCTCTGGAGAACTTGTTGACCGCTGCTATCTGCCGATGATGTGGCGTTTTCAAATGCACTGTATTCTTGAAAGTGATGTCGCTTATGCGGGAGGCTATCTGGGTAGATACAGAGCTTAGCTAGTTTTTCTGCCACCAAGCAGTAGTGCGCAAGCATTACTGTGTTCGGATTTGTTTGAAAGGCATTGTAGCCACCAAAATTACTAGGCATTATGGAAACTTAATATCGGATGTCTCGGGGTGATGAGCGCAATGCAGGCCGTGCTTTTCTATGTATTAAAAGTAAGTTTTGGGTGACACTGCAGTTGTTATGAGTAGGCGTACCGCTTACCATGGGGTGAACGATTTGCTCGTCTCATCACATAGTTCATTAAAAAGGTATGTTATAATTATAATTTTATTACATATAATTAATGTTACAATAGTTCTAGGAATACAGTATAATTAGGTAGGTAATTTGCTCCGCGAAATTCCACAAACGTTAAATCAGCAGAATGTTTTGATTTTTGTAAGTAATATGAATATTAGATGTGCTAAAACAAAAGTGATCAAACAGCCATTTTTACAAGAACAGCTGATTTTTAAATAAATAAAAGACTAAAATGCTGGCGTGTATTTTGTCCAAAGAATCAGCCACGCTATTTAGCGAGGCAACGCAACTCCTCGCCGCCAGCATTTTGGGCACGTTGCCGGACGACGGGTATCGGTTGAATTACCTGTAAGCCATTCAGTTGGCTCAACCGATATCCGTATGTAATAGTATTAATATCTTTTACTTTAGTTTCCTTTCGTTTTTTTTTAGCTTTTATTTTACTTGCAATGTAGGTACAAGCTGAACTAGAACCACTTCCTCTTATCCTACGGAGTTGAAATTTTGAATACTTGTCGAAGTCCGATGACAATGCAAAATTATGGTGACAGGCAGCTGATCTGATGATGGAGACGGAAGGTGGGCAATTCTACTCCTTGACGGGTAATCGTAAACTTATAGCATTCTTTGCTACTAGTGTGTAGGCTCATTTTAATCTGCCTGCGGTTCCGATTACGAAATAGTTAAATTTCAACAAAAAACTTATTTTGTTAGTGTTTATGATTATCCGTTGAAGAGTCCATTTTTGTGTCTATTTAATAAAAGTGCCTGATGCATATATACATGATACAAATGTTACAAAAAACAAGCCACAATAACATAAAAGTTAAAACACGTTTGACTGACACTTTAAATTGGATTTCCTGTATGGACGGGCAGTTGTTCAACTCGACGGAAAGTTTATCTCAAGCGGAATGGTGCACTTTCAAACGAATCTACTGTAACGGAGTGCAATTGCTTAAATACAATTAATTGTAAAATAACAACGAACGATCGACGATGTTCTGTGAATACTCGAACTTCATATCCTTTCCGTTCAAGTTCAAAAGATCTCTATTAAATTTTGGCATCACAGACGCAGGATTATCGAATTTGGCAATTTACCTCGACTGCGTACATAGATATAGTATACTTTACATATACTTTAGGCCTTGAAACATAATGTTATGTAAGTACTAAGGCAGGTATTGGTAGGTATGACTATGTATAATTGAGGATTACCTCATCCGCCAGGAAAAACCAACCACTTCAGTTCAATTTCACTTCCAGTTTTGGCGTTCTCAAGGATCAAATATGGCAAATGTTAAATGTAACTTGATTGGTAAGTTTTATGTGTAAAGTTTTATTGAATTGTTTTGAGTATTACACGATTCAAGCTTTAATAACCCAGTAGACTACATTATTAGCAATTATACAATTTTATTTATTTACAAATTTTGTAGGATGACTAAACTAACCTACAAGAAAATTAGAAAGTAAAACTTTTAACTATTATACTTAAATGCTCCTTGTAGTTAAAGCCGCAAAGATACACAAGAAAACTTTATGACGTTATATTAGGTAGAACAGGTACTTACGATTGCATAAGGTTTTAAGTGTGAAGGATCCGTTTTTATGAAAAATTGGATACAATAAATGTTGATCAGCACTGATAGTGCTATCGAAAGCAATACATTTTTGTGTGATATTTCAACATAAGTTTCTATATCTACTAAATCTCAAATCCGGATCACTGTGCGACGCCACGCTGCCTTTGGTCACGTCACGCCAAGTGTGTGCAGAGGCCTTAAAACAAAGTAGCTATCGGCGTCCTCATGTCTGTTTCTCCACTTATGTCTTCTAAACTACGCAACGGATACTGATACGGTCTTCACTGTCATTTAGAAAAGGTGTTTTTGATGTTGAGAAGGTGAATTTTTTACGTAAAGTTAATATTATATAATGCGCAATACATTCTGATGAAGTTTTTGTATAGTAGAGGAAATTTAAAGTTTTCTAATCAAATCTTCAAAAAATTACACATTTGAAAATTGCATCCGTGAAAGCCGGGGCGGGTACCTAGTTACGTACAAATGAGTTGGTGTACTCTTCCTAGGCCGCCTATGACACTGGTCAGGTGGTCAGGTAATATACAAGACAGCATAGCCTGTTATTCTGCCGCCAAGCAGTAGTGCTCAAGCACTGTTGAAGGGTATTGTAGCCAGCGAAATTACTGGGCATATGAGACTTAATATTCAATGTCTCGGGGTGATGAGAGCAATGCAGTGCTACGCTCTGCTTTTTATGGTATTAAAAGTTCTGGGTGGCACAGCAATTGTTATGGGCAGGTGTGACGCTTACCATCAGGCGAATGACTTACTCGTCTCATCACTCAGTACCATAAGAAGTACAAGTAAAAGTAGAGCCATACTTACATAAAACGTAGTGACTAATAAATGTTTATCATAACATAATATATTATGCAAGAGTGTGTGACCAAGCGATAACTTGAATCCCGCACCGGGTGCGGTTGTTACCGAACAAAACGATTTTTTTAATTAAACTGAGTGATGAGACGAGCACGTCGTTCGCCTTATGGTGAGCGCCACGCCTGCCCATAACAATTGCAGTGCCACACAGAACTTTTAATATCATAAAAAGCACTTCGTAGCACTGCATTGCGCACATCACCCGATACATCAGATATTAAGTCTCATACGCCAAGTAATTTCGCTGGCTACAATGCCCTTCAAACCGGAACACAACCATGCCGCCGTCATGCGACCTAGTTGTGTTTCAGGTTGTTCGGTGAACCATCAGAGAGACGGATATGAGCAGTCACTTAACGACCGTCTTCCACAATTATGTGCTCCACTATCGACCACATCGTCGCTTATAACATCAGCGTACCTACGCTGGCAAACGTAAACAGGCCAAACAGATCTATAAGCATGCTATTTTAATTATTATTCACTAAAAACAAAAAAAACTGACTTCAATTCTGATGTATCTTCGAATTCCAAAGGCGAATGCCGATGAAATTTGTATGGGACCATCTTTAAGCTATACTGAACCCAACACAAAAATAATATTAAATGACGCAAACAGTTTATAAATGACGGATTAATCGCGTAAGAAACATACAAATAAATACAATCGAATAATCAGGTCTGCAGGAATACCACCATCTCTTAAACCATTATTATTTTAAGCTTACTTCAGTTTTTCGTACCACGAAGTTCTAAAGAAAAGTTTACTTTGATATTGTATTATTGAGAAGTTTTGGTGACGTCATCGTAAATCATTCATTCAGGTGTTTTTTGACAGCTGACACTTCGCAGAAACAAAAACATTGTTTTATGAGGGTCATGGTACGAATCAAAGTAATATGATTGTAAGCTTGAAATAAAACGTTCCTGTAGCATGATAGTCTTGTAAAAGTTGGTGGTAAGCCCCTAGGTTATCACAAGTTAGGCTATCACAAGCAATAACAACACTTGAAGTACCTATACGTAATAGAACCAGTACCTAATATTAAACGTAATGTGTTATTTGATAAGAATATTTTTAATAGGTACAGCGATACCATAAAATCATTGATTTTTATTAAAAGATTAGACAAGCACAAGTAAAATGTGTAATGTACATTGTACATAATAAAGGTATACATACAGGTATAGATAGTAGGTACACGTGCGTAGTTAAGTACCTACAGCATCAGTTCATGAAGTGGCGTCTGAGGCCAAGACAAGTTTAGGGTTGCTATACACCGTCCAACCATTTAACTTTTGACAGATGCACGACTATGAAGTTCCGTAATTATTGACGTGATTATCCAAAGAAAAATTATTAAATCTTTGTGATTATCCATAGTGGAAAAAATGCATTAGGTACTTTATGGGCACTGTTTTTTTTATAATAGTGACGAGACGTGCTATCTACAATAGCTTTTGAGCCCATTTATGTATAACCAAAATTATTAAAATGATTTTTCCAGAAAAATATATAAAGTGTTGTTAAACTTTTAGATTTGTACATAATTATTATCGATAAGTAAAAGGTTAAATATCAAGTTATAAATTTAAATAAAGCAAATAAAACAGTAAAAATAATCATAATATTTTTTTATGAATACATGCCGTATAGTTTTTCTTTTAACGGGCGAATGCCTTTATTACTGAAAACAACTCTACACTCTACTTACTAAAACTAAACTAACTACTTACAAGGAGATGCAATAAGACAACCTATAGACCATTGAAGGCCTATAGACAGCTCAAAAGCTCCAACCCACTACCAGTTGGCAGCGTACCCAAGGTGCTGGCAGTATTGCCCCGTTGGATTGCAATACTGATACGTTGAGCCAAATAAGTCCCAGCATTTTGGTTACGCGTCGCATCGGTTAGGCGCTCTGACAGACTTTTGAAAATACAAAGTAAAATTAATATAGCAAAAATGGAATACCAATTTGTTTGATCGATTAAAACTTATTCATAAATTAAGTCGATTGTTTTCAAAAATCGAATCAGTAACGTAATTAGGACATCACTACTCGAACTGTCAAAAGATAAATGGTTGGACGGAGTATAATCGTTTTGCTAAAAGATATTCTCTAAGCCTTATTCCACAACAGCACACGTAATGTAACAACTCCGGGCTCAGTGTAGTTGGAAGAGCGACGAATGCCACAAGTCCACGTATCCACATGGATCGGTTAAACTCCTACGTCGATACCCACTCCTACAAGTTGTTATCACACCCCGAGCGTTATCAACTTGGCAACAAACGAACACAACGTTTATACAGAAATGGAAAATATACACAAAAAGTCGTAATTGATATAAAACGGCTAAGACTCACGGTAAACGTCGAAATTACTCCGACCAGGTTTCAGTATATCAAATACGAAAAACACTCTCGAAACTTATCAGTATCTAACAACAAATCGTATTTCACATTACTATAATTAAGGTTGTCTGGAAGAGATCGCTTTAAGCGATAAGACCGCCTATTGTACTACCATTTTAAATAATTTTGTGCTAATATTATTTATTAATTTTAGGATTTTAAGAGTTTTGTAATTGTTATTGTAGATAGGCAGATTCAATGAGTAGTCTTCCTACTCGCGTTAGGGCAAGCCATCGAATCGCATTAAAACTTAATTAATAATTTTAATCATTGCTTTGGTAAAAAATATATTTTTCAAACTCACTACCCAGTTTAATTTAGCTATCTATAGACCGCTCATTTGACCTGGTGCAACCACGGCTGCAAAGTCTGAAATTACCAGGCAAGAAACCCAAAATGGCGGGCCGAGTCATTGAATCCTATGCTGAAGAAAAAACAAAGAAAATGATTGCAGGTTTTCAATAGAAAACTCGTAAGTGCTATGCTAGTCAGTGATACCATAATATTTAGTTTTCTTTGGTGATACAAAGCTGTCAATATAATTAAGTTTCTTAAATTATTAATAGGTGGTAAGTTTAGTTATATATTTGTGTGATTTTATCTAATCCCTTTAGTACAGTGTCGGAATAGACGTGATCACTTTAGAAAAGATTCTGAAGATTATACAAAGCTTACATAAATACTTTAAATAACAAGATAAGCAACACTCCCAGGTTTCTTTGATATAAAAATGAAGACAGGGCAAGTGATAGACTACACTAACATTATAAATGATAAAGTTGTCACCCTGCAACTGCTGAACGGATTTGAGTGAAATTCAGATTAGAGATAGCTTATACCCTTGATTAACACATATGCTTTATATCCCAGAAAGCCGCGGGCCGCAGCTAGTAGTTTATAATTTAATTTCGAGGTAAACTCGCTATCCTATTAACTGAAGCAAGGCTCCACAAAGAGTATTAATTTAAAATGATATATGTACTTTATACCTGTACGTATACGCAATATACGCATGGCATTATATTTGCAATACTGCAAGCGTATTACCACAGGCATTACGCAATTTGTAATCAATTATCCGCAAAGGTAATGTTTCTAGCCGTTTACAAAGAGTCGGACATGCTCGCAGCCCATTCAATGTAAGTGCAGTTTTAGCATTTTAGAGAGAGGCCCACCCACACCCATTCTTCGGCGAATCTCCTTTTATCATTCGATAGGTATTTAGGTATGTTGGAAAGTGACTTCATGGTGAAAGCGTGCTTTGAGTGCGACAGCGCAGTCGCAGCGCGCTCGCATTGCGACGCACAGTTTGCACGAATAGTTTGAGCGTCATTGCCCATACCGATGTTAGGATGGAACGCATGATACCTATCTCCCTAACCACCTAAGTTAACAGGAAAACTAATCTTCCAGCCGATTGTAAACATTTCTAAGTATTTTGGCTAAACTGAATGTATGCAAGTCGTTAGAAGTTTGGACAGACTGGAACTGGAATATATATCTATACAGCAGTATATTCGAATTCATTTATGATAAAATCAACAATAAATTATTTTTCAAAAAAAACTAAACCGACTTCAAAACCACAAATGGCACTCAAAAGTAAAAAATAAATTAATATAATTATCATAAGCGCTACCCACTCATATATTTGAAGTCGGTGCCAGCCAAGTCTAATAGGTAGCAGATAAATATGTATATAGTAAGTACTACTTGTAGGTAGTATCTATCTACTACCTTTTAGAATTGGCTGGCACCGACTTCAAATATATGAGTGGGTAGCGCTTATGATAATTATATTAATTTATTTTTTACTTTTGAGTGCCATTTGTGGTTTTGAAGTCGGTTTAGTTTTTTTTGAAAAATAATTTATTTTACCCTTTTTAGTGAAAAACAAGTTTTAATTAAATTAATTCATAAAGTTTTTAAAGACAAGCTTTTATGATCTAGAAGCCACATCATGACGAAGTTTAAAACGGGCTATCACAATTAAATGCATGTACAAAAAAATTTCATGTCTGTCCTATATCTCTGTTGAAGAGTTCCCTCGCCGGAAGTCAATTCTGGGTGTATCTGCCATGTCATGATGGAATTTAGAACAGGCTATTATGGTTAAATCCATTTACGAAATGTTGTGTCTGTACTATTCACCGTTGAGGAGTTCCTTCACCGGAAGTCAACCCTGGGTGAAGCAGGTGAAGCAGTCGAATACAAACCTCCACCTTTAGAAAGTTGGTTACGAAAAAACAAGAACCGACTTGAAGATTAAACTTATATTTTTTGTTTTTGCTATTTTTTTCAAAAACTACTGAATGAATTTCGATAAAATTTATATGGGACCACCTTTGAAGTATTACCTACCAATCAAAAAAAGAATCATCGAAATCAATGCATAATTGGCGGAGAAATCGCGTAACAAACACACAAAAAAAAAAAAAAAAAATCATACCGTCGAATTGTAAACCTCCTCCTTTTGAAGTCGGTTAAAAATTTAATAATAGGAAATTTTTGGAGCATTGATGCAGAAATTATAGAAGCATCGCCGTTCACAACCTTCAAGGTATCAATTCCTTTTTTGCGAGCTTCTAGAAACGTGGGCACGTTGAGGACACGTCAGGCCTCCGACTCCTAGCACACACGCGTTAATCGGTTAGACACGCAGCACTTATCGCGCCAATCGGGGCCCGTAACCAATTGATGCCAGGCTTCTAGAATATAACTCACAAATATTCAGCTAACGCAATATTCTTGCGCAACAATCTCATTTTATCAATTAGTTCTAAATCACAGCGTGTAGCGGGTAATGAATATTTAATAATAGTATCAAAGTACACGTTAACTCACAACAAGTATTTAATAAAGTAAACAAGGTCCGAGACGGGGCTCCCGGCGCGACGACACATCTGTTGAAGTGGACGCTCTTCCCACGTCTTATTAAATGGCAACCCGCAGAATGAGATGAGATCATGTAACCGAATATAAGCAATATGCATCGAGCATATGGCATACCTCTATGTACCTATGTAGCCGAGCACTCGGACAAATAGCGGTCCGTACTTCGTGCATTCACTCAAGGATATGAACGCTTCCCCGACGAAAACTTAGTGAATGGCTAGTTTGAGATCAGATAAATATGTATTTCCAGAATCATAATTGCACTTATCAGAACCTTGAGAACACAGAGGCTTTTGTTTCATCACAACAATAGCGAAATTAATAGCAGCGGGGCACAATGCAACCGAACGTCGCACTAAAGTAGCGCTGAAATGTGATTCACACACATAAACATAATGACGGTATTCAGTGGAACAAACCGCGACATTCAATTCATGAATGTTTTAAACACCAACGCGCCACCAGGCGCCCCCACGTCATACCACGCGACACTACGCCATGCCACGCCACGCCACGCTACTCTACGCTACTCTGATGCACCAGCAATGACGCTTTACATCGTCAAGCTCCTATAACTGCAATACAACACTCCCAAACAAATTAAAATAATCTGTAATTAACATAGCTCGCGGCGTTCAATTCAGGGTTTGCAGTTGGATCATCTTCGTCTCTATACGAATTTAATCATAGACTGAACGAAAATTTTCATTTAGGTATTGAAAGAGGGATTAGAGGCTGGACTATTCGTGTTTACTCAATTAATTTCTACGCTCGTTTTCGGAGATCTCACCACATCCAAGCGGAGAGAGTTTTCTTGTTCACCTCGGGTCGTGTCGTGTCGTGTCGTGTGGCGGCGGGTGAAGGCGGCGGTTCTCGCTCATTTCAATTTCTATCGACAGCGATCTCAGACAACTCAAATACAAAGTAATCTCGACCGTAATTGGAACCGCTAATACAATTGATAGATTATTGTCAGATTGCTGTCCCAGCAGTATATAATTAATGCCCGTTTTTATACGCGACCGCAACTGCCGCGCCGAGCTGACACTGTATAAACTTTTTCTCTTGCAGTTAATTTCTCAGGTCGTTGCTACTGTAGCTATTCCTAGAATACCTTAGTTCGAAAAGTATTGTCATATTTTATCATTATGACGTCGTCGCCGCGTGCCGCTCTGTTCGACTCTCATGAAGGTAGGAAGCCTCGCCCGCGTCTCGTCACTACGTGAGAATGTCGTGCTGTTGACTTGTATTGCTTTGTTAATATGCGTATAAGCATTCGTGTGTAAAATTGATGTAGGTAATTGGTATACATCAGCATGGAAACAAAGATTAGCGAAAGAATAAAAACGTATATGACAGAACACTTTATTTCAGCAAAAAAACACGAAGTAAAGTTATATCCTTGGCTACAGGCTATTCACTTTTACAATCGCCCGCCGCGTTTTCTAATTACGAAAAGTACTACAGTTAGGTATATATTGAGTTTTAAAGGAACCCGAAAACCTTTCAGCATGGAGAAATAAGGGAGATCCCAAAAACAAAAGAAAGTTTTTTATAATAAGTATCGTCTCCAACGTGCCTGCATGAACACGGCTTCCATCGCTGAAGCCCTGAACATACGCTTCTCAAACGGGTTAGATTCCGGAGTAGGAAACGACAGCATGTTTCGAAACTGAATCCGTGCATAAAACGCACGGCGAGAGTAATTTCACTGTGTTATTGTTGGCAGTCGTTAGCACAAGCTAACAAGCCTGCGGAGGCGACGCGGCGTACAATTATTTGCTGCGAGAAGGTGCGCGTCACACCATTGTTTTAGAAAATCAAAGCACTCCACTTTCACCGTAAACGATGTCAAGTGGCACCGCCGGCGACTAACAATGCAGCGATAACGTTACGCAAACATACTCGTAACGCTAATCTTGTAAGCGCGATCGCGAAAAAGAAAGCTGGTAAGTCGTCAGCCAGCGATGGTCCGCGGCTGCCCCCGCCATTGGTAGTCTACAAGCTTATAAGCGATGCCACAGGCTCACAGCTTGAGGAATCGCTTACTCTTATACGGTACTACTACGGTACTAATGTGGCACTACAATAAATGTTACAAAACAAAGCCTCCTTGTATATTGAAAATGATTGTTCTAGTGATTGTACGATGATTGTATCGCAACAAACGTGTGTTTCGTTTTTCTAAGTTTCTGGTTCTCGTCTCCTTGAATCTAATCTCTTTACAGAATCTCTCGGCTCGAGAGACGTGTGAATACTAGATTTTTGCTAAAATTAACTAGAGTGACCTAGCGGCATTTTTATAATATACCTTATTTTAATATTCACCTACCATTTACTATTCCCAGTTTTTACTTTTAATAGCTCTCATTGAGATAAAACACTTGCAATTCATATTACCTATGAGGACAATAAACCAATGTTTCGTGAGTCAATATAGATCATCTATCCGTGGTTTAGCTTACCGTCTTCAAATGCCAAAACGACAAGTTAACATCAAGATTTGGGTTAACTGGTATGCGATTAATTTTTCAAGGCATCTGCGGTCGGGGCGCTCGGCGCGATCATCGCGCGGTACGCATAACCGTATACCGTACCTACTGCGGGGTGCGAGGGGCAACCCGCAAGTGGGGCCGGGGGAAAACTCATTACTTCCGACGATAATTGAAACGAGTAGAATCTTTAAAACAAGCGGCGTATAAGCTACGAATGTAGATAATTAAACGGTAAATTTTGTGAGGCACTCATAAGCGGTAATAACAAAAGTTCGGCGTTGGGAAGCCAAACTTTTGTTAGCTAATCACGTGGCTCGTCTCGAGGCGGGAACAAAGCTCCCATCTCCACCTCGTCTTCAGTCAACGGGATACCTTGAGGTACCTTTATACTGCCAAGCCGAACAATTATTGTTTAGTACGACTTTTTACAAGCTATTACCATAAATCTAGATTTCAAATTATGAGGTCTCCTATAAATTATTTTTAACCGACTTCAAAAAGGAGGAGGTTTACAATTCGACGGTATGTTTTATTTTGTTTTTTTTGTGTGTTTGTTACGCGATTACTCCGCCAATTATGCATTGATTTCGATGATTCTTTTAAGGTAGTAGATAGATACTACCTACAAGTAGTACTTACTATATACATAGTATTTATCTGCTACCTATTAGACTTGGCTGGCACCGACTTCAAATATATGAGTGGGTAGCGCTTATGATAATTATATTCATTTATTTTTTACTTTTGAGTGCCATTTGTGGTTTTGAAGTCGGTTTAGTTTTTTTTGAAAAATAATTTATTATTTATTTTCTTTTACGGTACTTGTGGTTTTATTGACGGTTTCACAATTTCATTATACATACTAATAATAATATATAAAAAATCAAAGCATTATCAAAACAATGCACCTGATGTCAAATCCTTGCCAGTTACCTATTATTAATTTATTTATTTAATTGATCCCCAACATAATGTACCTACACTGTTACAAAGAATTATATAATATGACAAATATGAAATAGCAAGGCAAAAACTACATGAAATTTCATTTTAAGTGATAGCAATTTCTTTTAAAGCGATGAAAGACAAAAATGAATTTGGGTTTAAAGGCTTAATCTTTTGAAACACTTAAAAATACAATAATTATAGCCTACGACACTATCATCAAAGAAAACTAACTATTCTTACTATTATCAAAGAGCATGAAACCAACCTGGTTATATCGTCACTGACTATTATGCAAAACAATTAACAAACAAAAATTATAGGCTTACTTAAATTGTTACACCTGAACTTAACCAGCTGCAGACAAGTTGAGGATGGAAACTAAGCTCAACTTGAAGTAGAACTTGCAATTTTGGTACATGCACCTACTATTTAACGACTTTTGGTAAACCTGTTTTAGTTTATGCAATTTCTTTTAGAATTTTGAAGGTTTTGGCAATTGGTAGTGACGAACGCGCGCGTTGATGTCTTTCGCAAGGGAGACCTTTAGCAATTCGAGAAAATTTTAAAAAGAGTATTAATTAAGAAAATACTTTTATGATTTCATCATGATAGCATGTCTGATTTCTGAAAGTTTTATCCGGCCGTAGTAGGTGAGGCAGCAGTCGTCGGTGTCACGAGTTCAGCTCTATAACCGCTGGCTCTTAGACTGCCTGTCTCTATAATTCAATCAAACATTCAGTCAATTCAATCAAACAGTTATACATATCCCATCAGCTAAATACGGGATACGAAACATAGTAAATTGTAAGTATTACGCGATAACTGGTTGTGGGAGTGATCTTACCTGCGGTGTTGGAGAAAAAGACTGTAGGAAGGCCTGTCTAGATGGTCAAAATTGCGTGCCAAGAATTTGCGTGCTTGCCAAGCACGTTTGAAGTGGTTTGATAGAACGTTCAAGTATTCACACCTACAACCACTTAAGATACTCTATGAAGCACATCAAGCTTAGTTCTATACAATTCTAAACGGTCAAATTAAATCAAATTACCAGTGTCTCTGTTTCCCGAATCTAGGTGTCTTCTGGTTCCGAGTGAATCGGTATCTTCTAGGCAAGCATGATCGATCGTCGACCGCGCCATCACATTCCATCAGGTGATACTGCGATCAAATGTTTGCCTATCAGGGAATAAAAAAAAAATGGCTTGTCAAGCTTTAAAAACTTACAGGCTTGACAAGCAGTTTTGACCGTCTAGGGTAAGCGAGTGGTTCATCGTTACTGCATGACGAGCTAATTTTATATAAGCACGATGAGTTATAGCACATATTTGTTCGTAACTATACAGACGACAGACTGATTGAATGACTGGGTAGCTAAACTGACGTTATTCTCGTAGTTCAGCGCCAGAAAGTTAGTATCTGTGTCTGTGTGTTTTTTGGACCCGACGCAACATTGGACGGGTGTGTCAAACTAATATAGTTAAAACTTAGTATAGAATCGTTCACTAATGTTTGTACATAAAAACGCAAGTATTTGTTTCGTGTCTGGGTGTTGTGGAACCTCGGTCCTCGTAGTTCCCGGTTCCCTAGATACAGAGAATCTTAGTTAGGGGCCAGGATCTATGTATGTGATCGTTGGGCGTATTTATTTATTTATTTAAACTAATACCTTCTCTCTGTACGAGGGAAGGCCTGAGTCCCAGCAGTGGGAACGTAATAGGCTGATGATGATGATGAATATCATGAAAATTTCTAAATCATGGTTAGTGGCCGCACACAACATAATTCATCAAGTCGTTAAGAAGTACTAAGACTACTAAGCGAGTAAACCACCGCGGATTCCGATTTTAAATAACTTCAGAGATCTATCTTACACTTTAAAAGAAACACTGAACAGATGTTTATCAAAACATCTACACTTCATTGTCTGTATACATACCTTACCAGGGGAATAACAATTCATAGGTATAGATACCTATATATTTGGAACACATAATTATGTTCTTATAAAGAAACCATTTACTGTATTTTTGGCATACGGCCTAATAGTTTGCACACTGCGCCGAATCCAATCCGATGATACAATCGCAAAACGTGTCTGGACGTATCGCAAACCTGTATACGATACCCGAAGACGGGTCACTAAGGTAATCATCGTGTTTTAAAACTACAGTCCATAATCTCTGTGTCTTTAAAGGCAGATACTAAACTAAACTGTTTTTATTGATAAATGGGCATGCGTTTGACGACATCCGCCTGATGGATAGCGAAGATGTGGCCCAAGGTGGAGCACGCCTGCGTCTTGTCAACAAACTTAAAATGTTATAATATATCATGCTGTATGACCAAAGCAACGATTGATTAAGCATGCATGTTCATATCGGCACATTCGATTCAGTATTAATTAGTTGAATAACATAAACGATAAAACGAATGAATTTGTAGTACATTGTATTTAGCATGCTGCCTTTTAGTAATCATATTGGTTCCGAAATCGGATCGGGTGTTGTGAGCATAAACCTTAATTCGCTAAGATGAGAGCAGGTATTCACAGGTGCACTTTAGGTCGTCTAGGTGTATTATTCAGTATTCTAAATTAAACCTTCCCAGGTCTATATCGAAGTGGCTGTTGACACTTGTGCCCATCTTGTGCCGAGATTTTGATCGTCTGCTCTCGATTTGGAGTTACAGATCGATGCCGAAATTTCGAAGTGACCTGTCACTTGTGTTTAGTATTTCCGTCACCATTTCTGGAATGGTAGTCAAATATCTTCCTGCCATTGAATTACAAGACTACTTACTCGTATTTCAAGGAAATTGCCGTTTCCAGACATGCAGATGACAAAAATAATAAATCGTATGACGTCACTCGGAATCATTTTGGCATTCATTCAAGCATTTGTAGATAATTTTACTGAAATCTCCAGGAAGACACAACCAGCAGGAAGGAACCTATATAAACCAGCTTGAACGTCATGCTGTTTAGGCTTAGGTCTATAACACCGGAAGAAAAGTAAACACCGCCGGATGCAATAGCTTAGTGGATTAAAGGTCCATAATGAACCAGTCAAGTACCACGGTTTGTGAGATTTAATGACCCTTCACTTTCCATCGCTAATATGGGGATATGAGGTAGAATTACATAAAAAAATGCTAAATCAATGAATAATAAAGCGGAGTTTGAAGCAGTGGCTTTGATGTCTTCTTCGTAAAACGGTCAAGACGGTAGGAAATCATCTATAAGAACACACGCATGTCCAAAAACATAATAATTTTAATAAAATTAACGAATGAACACGTACCGAGTGGATAATCACACTTCTTTCAATGGAAAAGACAAGAAAATGTGTAGGTGAATCTAAAAAAATTTAATCATCGATTGCTATAACTTAAAATTCTTTGCCGCCGGCTCCACATTTTTTCCTCTGCGACACAGTGGCGCAGCTGTCAGTTGATAACGGGTGGTATGTGACGAATACAGAATTCATAACTCGCTACCTACTTCATTACTATTTATAGAGCCTGTACCTCACGAGAGCCAGGGTACGTCGGGTGCTTCGCAGGTTGACGCCGTGTGTCAAGCAATAAATTTTCACACCCGCTTTTATGACCAACGTACTTTGGGAAACGCATCGCTCGGAACCCCTTTTTGTGGCGTTTTTCCGTTACTTTCAATTTTATGTAACGGAGAAAAGGCTAACAAGTGTTGCTACACCTTTTGCTTAATCAGCCATTATGTATGTTCCTTATTCTTCACGTGTCAGAGTCTCACGAGCGATAAGTATGAAGTAAACCATTTGGTAATGATCTGCGCAGCGATTACTGGATCCTATTCCTACCATCATTTTGACTTGACCGCTTTGTAAATCACTTCTGAGACTTCAATTTGCTATAATGTAATGAGGTAATAAACCTTTCGCCTGAGGTTAAGCGCCACATGCCCATATGCATCACGACGTTTCCTCGCGATATTTTCCTTTACCGTTTTTAGATTAGTGCGTAAGCACTGATGAAATATTAGTACTTATTATGCATACTCAGATAAATAAACCAGTCGAAGTATGCGTATGATACTAATGTCTCAAGGCATCAGAAATATTTTCACCGAAGTTCTTTCACAATACTCAACTGACGCTGAGTCAGGTCACATAATTGATCCACAAGAGTTCTCGCAAAACCGAGCTAATAAAAAAAATTAAACAATCTGTGAAATTAAGTAACTAATTAGAAATTCCAATAATACGATACAACCGATTACGATACCAGATAGTATTGTATTCAGTATTCAGTCGTGCATATTTTACGTAATCGCCATCCGCTGAGAAGGCAGTGTTGATGCTTGCGACTGGTACACTCCTAATCAGAATGTTGCACGTGTAATCGTCAGTAACTTGGGCATTGTAACTTGAGCCGTAATCAGTAGGCGCGTATTATTGTGAACGAGCTCTATAAGATAACATTATTATCGCGTTATCACTCGGTTTCATGTATGTTCGGTATTTTAAGCACATTCCCTAATTATTTTTGTTAAGACGCTGCAGCCCAAATGTTCAGAGAATGTGTGTAAAATTATGTTAGCTATTATCAATTTCTAATTCGTTGACTCGTATCACTAGACATAATAATAAAACTGATTGGTTTTATTATATTATTGGAATTTCTAATTAGCCACCCACTTTCACAGATCGTACGAAATGCAAAACAGCTTAATATTTATTGGCAAAAACTTATTAGCAGTGCATTTCTAAAAACCGGTTCCAATACAATATGTCGGAGCGTACCGATTTTTGAATAATAATTATTTAAATGCAATTAAATAAATGCAAATTGGAAAGTAGATTGTATGTTCTGCGATTTTGGATTATACATCTCTAATCCTAGAATGCAGAATAAATACGTTCGCCTTCAAAGCGGTGATAGAAACAGATCATACAAATTCGGAGCCAAGCGACGTCCGTCGTGACCTCGTAATAGATTATAGAACATGTTTAAATGTCCCAGCAGTGGGGACGCAATGAGCTGGTGATGGTGAAGCTAAAGATTTAGTCTGCTTTTTTAACACCGGTTGAGTTTACATAGCAATATTGTTTATACCTATACCGTTATGCGTCATGACGTCTCGTTGACTCTAATTAAATTAACATCGCACAAGGAGCACCTAAATGACTATCTACTACCTACCTACTAAAGTGTTGCGCATATGGTCATAAATGTCAACCTTTTTTTAATACCTATAACACTTGGAACGGTCGAACTAATTACACACTACAAAAAAACATCGGTTCATCTTTTGTTTAGTACTTATTTTCTGTATGATATTTTCCTCATGCGTAGTTATTTACGGGACAAGCGCCTTTGTGTACTTTAATCAATCAACACGGTGTCGGTCGACTCTCCATTGACGTTTTCATCGGATTCACAAGTTTATGGTGTGAACGCACCTCGAGTCAAACGTATCTTGGTCAATGATGGGGCCAACCGGAACGCGGCGCACACAAACACTCGCAACATCTGTACATGATGATAATTCGAGTGTTTGTGTAAGTATGAGAAAACTTCCCATACATCATTCACATATAAAGCAGCAGCAAATTCAATTAACTTTGACAATAAAAGTGCAGCACAAAGTAATAGGAAACCAATGTCAGGGTCACGATCACGACCAAACTCCGCGTAACTTGCGAAACAACGAGGCAACTTTGTTCGAGTTAGCTAGAACGTGTACCGTTAGCCTGCGCCGGAGTTGACGCGATTTTAAGAGGTGGTCGCGATTCGCGACCCGGCACGCGCTGGTCGGCAGGTCAGTGGTCAGTGGGCACGTACCTGGAGTCGAACTTGTGGCCATCGTCCAGCGTGCCGGTGTAGTGCATGGTCAGCATGTCCCCATTCTTCGACTTAGTGGTGCAACCCTCGGGAACGCTCTCCACGTCAACCTTGAGTTCGGTGACCTCGGGGCCCGCGAACGTGGCTCCGGCGAGGGCCAGAACCGCCAACACGCAGCGCAACGTCATGGCGAACTTACGAAAAGTTAGCAGTTCGAAAAAAGTATGCGTGCGCTACCGAGGGCGGGCGACGAACGACTGACTGTCGACTGCGACTCTGTCGAGTGTCGACTTGACTGAGCGCGCCAACTTGGAATATACGGATAAAGTTTGCCGCCTGCCACCACGCGGAGTGCGGAGTACGGAGTGCCGAGCCGGCCGGCCTCCGTCCCTGTTGCGAACGCGGCGCCCGCAGCCCGACGGACAGAGACCGCCGCTCGGCGCTCCGCCCCGTGGCCGCGGCCGTAGCACACGCGGCGCGGCGGCACGGCGGTGACGCGGCGCCTCCTCGCGAGCGCCACGCGACATTGTTCGCGCTCTGACGTCCGACCGTTCCACTTTTACTCAAAAACTTACCAACTTATCAAATAATCTTTTAATAAAATATTTCATTATAAAGGACTACGACAGGGAGCCAAATTTTATAATATCTTTTAGTCACTCTCTCCCTAGACGTAACTAGCTACTTATTTTGCGGGTGCTTATGAATTCATGAGATAGGTACCTACAGAACAATAACGCCGGCATCAGCAGACGAGCGCAGCGTACCTACCTAGGTCGCGCCTAGACTACCTAGTCTAGGTACCTATTTAAGTTTGAGAGGCGATAGATAATGTCAAGAAAATGTTTGTAGAGCTTGTTAACTTCGTACTCAAGGGAGATGTTGTTTAGAACCTGGTTCGTATCAACTTCAGCAAATGCCGACCCAGTCAAGGCAAGACATGTACGATTCACGCATCTACGTTCACAACCACGCAGTGGTATGGGTCAGTTCAAATAAAAGGCTGGTTTACTCATTTGTTAACTCGTGAAAAGTTCCTTCTAGGCATTAAAGAGTAATTCGCATGGTCGCATTACCGCAGAATACTAAGGTAGTATCACAGTATTGCAATGGATGGTAAAATCTCATAAAACTGTGCATGTGTGACTATTTCTTGGTTCATGGAAGTGGTTTCCAATAAACCGTACAGTTGAAAAAATTTATCGGCAACTGTGACACAGAATAATTGCAAATATAATAAGCGACGACGGTGACGCATAAAATTGGCAATGCATTTAAAAATTAGGGAATAAATCTTTAGAGGTTTATTATACCTTGACAAGTTCATGTCATTCATGTCATCATCGTTGTGGCTTTCACCATCATTTAGAGATATTCGCAAAAACATTCGCATGCGAAGCCGGGCGTATCAGTATATACTTAATAATTTTATTTGTACTAAAATACACGTCTAAATACATATAAAAATAGTTAGTACGAATGTCAACAAAACCTAACAATAATAAATAAGAAATAATTCTAAGAATAAATAATATACATAGTTAGTACGAATGTCAACAAAACCTAACAATAATAAATAAGTAATAATTCTAAGAATAAATAATATACATAGTTAGTACGAATGTCAACAAAACCTAACAATAAAAAATAAGTAATAATTCTAAGAATAAATAATATACATAGTACGAATGTCAACAAAACCTAACAATAATAAATAAGAAATAATTCTAAGAATAAATAATATACATAGTTAGTACGAATGTCAACAAAACCTAACAATAAAAAATAAGTAATAATTCTAAGAATAAATAATATACATAGTTAGTACGAATGTCAACAAAACCTTACAATAATAAATAAGAAATAATTCTAAGAATAAATAATATACATAGTTAGTACGAATGTCAACAAAACCTAACAATAATAAATAAGAAATAATTCTAAGAATAAATAATATAGAAGCATACATTTCATCATATAACACCGACTATTCAATTCAGTTCTGATGTATCTTCGAAGTCCAAGGTCGAATATCGGGACCACTTCGTAGCTATTATACTGAACTCAACGCAAAAAGAATTTTCCAAATCGGTTTATAAATGACAGAGTTCTGTTCAAACATAAAAAACAATAAATTTGAGAACCTCCTTCTTTTTTTAGGTCGGTAAAATAAAGCAAATGATGTACATACATTTTGAACTTACTTAAAATACCTAATCATCATCAGCCCATTACGTTCCCACTGCTGGGACTCGGGCCTTCCCTCGTAGAGAGAGTATGGGCTCTAATCCACCACGCTAGCCCAGTGCAGGTTGGTGGATGTCACATGTCCTTGCATTATTGTGAAAAATTCTTGGACATGCCGGTTTCCTCACGATGTTTTCCTTCACCGTTTTTAGAGCGAGCATAACTTAAGTAAGTCAGTGATACGGGACTAGCGGGATTCAAACTCGGGTGCGTAGGATCGAAAGTCACACGTGCTCTCACTGAGCCACACTCGCTCTCTAAAATACCTACCTACTTTTATCTGAAAATGTACATAGCTAATACAATAACGATATTAACAACGATAGAAACCGCAATTATCGCTAAATTTAACACAAATGATAGATATTTCTCCCATTAATAAATTAAAAACATATCCTACCATTGTTGCATTCTTTAGTCATTAATTTATTAATGTATACTTAGATACACAATTAGTCCTAACCCGGCTCCACCTGTTTGGCATGCCAATGACAAAGAATTTTAAATAGCACGCGTATTTCCTTAGTTATGGAATGACATCTCAGAACTGAGAATCAAGCGAGGCGCGCCCACAGAGTACTACAGTTACCATACAAACTGCAAAGGCATTTGTGTAATGAATGGTGGCATTTGTCGAACGCGAATCTAGAGGACGAAAATGCCATGGACTGTGACTATTGGCACAGAATACTAACGGACAGAAGATTCACTTTGACTGGTGATAGGTTTCTCGTATGCTAGAGGCCGTCTGGGTGGGTACCACCGCTTTGCCAGTTATTCAGCAGCCAAGCAGTAGTGGGCAAGCATTACCGTGTTCCGGTTTGAAGGGCATTGTAGCCAGCGAAATTACTGAGCGTTATGAGACTCGACAGCTAATTGTCTTAGGGTGACGAGCGCAGTGCAGCGCCGCGCAGAATTATTATGGGCTGGCGTATTGCTTACAATCAGGCAAACGATGTACTTGTAGCTTCGTACCTACAGTGCGGAGTGCGCTAGGCCTGCTATTGGGCAACTCGGGGAAAGGTTATGCGGAAGGAGCCAAGCCAGTGAGATCTTCCACATCCCTTCACGACTATGACTTAGAGTCACAGACTATTTTTATGCAACTAAGCAATAAGACAAGCATGTCGTTCGCCTGATGGTAAGCGCTACGCTTGCCCATAACAATTCCAGTGCCACCCTAAACTTTTTATACCGGCAAAGTACTTCGTGACACTGCATTGCGCTCATCACACAGAGATGCCCATATAATGCCCAGTAATTTCGATGACTATATAAACCCTTCAAACCAGAAAACAGTAATGCTTGTGCACCACTGCTTCTGCTACTAACCTAGATGTACTCAGGCACAGGGTTGGCCACACACCCACATGAGAGAAGATGTAAAACTGAAGATGATGATTTATCGCATTGTGGAGTCTTAAAACCTGGTGTATCAGGATGCTGCTACTGCTGTTTTCAAATCTTGCATGGCACTGCAATGTCTGCGACTGTTCCTTAACGCCTGCCCTTGCAGGCGTGGCAATTAAGTACACCGTCAAAGCGCAATTTTTCTAGTCTCATTTGTAAGAAATAAAGTAATCTGAAGTGCCTGTCACACTGCATTTATCTGATCGCGACCTATCGACATCACTTCAATCAAGTAAAAGAAAACAATTGCTGTCGCCAACCCGGGCGCTTGCTACAATGTCGTCAAAAAAATGAATCTCCGATAACGTCCAGGCCATGAGGTCGTCAGGCCTGAGGTCTCAGGTCAGGCTGCAACGCTCGGTTCTATCGCAGAACTGATAAGGAGGACAATTTGGTGCAAGTGCGAGGTATAAAACTCTGTACATATCATCTTTCTTTTATTTTCTTATAAACGATGATTATTTCAGATGATTATTTCATTTTCTCAATTATTTCATTTTGACAGCCTGTGTGTAGTGGTTGGGCAGGTTGGCTGAAATCTCATACATCACTGAGGTTGCGGGTTCGATTCCCGCGACGGGACAAATGTTTGTGCACAGAAAAAACGCGCCAGCATTTGTTTCGTGTCTGGGTGTTGTGGCACAATGGTCTTCATAGCTCCTGGTACCCTAGATACAGGGAATCCTAGTTAGGGGCCGGGATCTATGTATGTGATCGTTAGGCGTAATAATTAATATTATTTATAAGTTTCCGGCCATTATTTGATATTCTGCATATTCCCGTTTGAAATATTTTAGCATTTTATATTTGCTTTCAGAAATCAAATGTTTGCCCCGATCATGGCTCTGCATTGAATGCTCGGAAAATATTCACATCATCCAACAAGTTTTAATTGTAAACTCAATCTACAAAGTAAACACGTTAACAAAGCTGACAAGTTAAATATGTTTAAAATGTGTATATATGTGTTATTTTATTTTTGTGTTATGATTATGTGTTTTGCATTATGATTCAATATCGATGCAATCAATCGTCGCTAGCACACTTGGCGCCGCTTTTTTTTTGATCGGTCAGTTCAATAGGCCAGATCATCGAGAAGAATGTAGGACACCGAAGGCACGTGAAAATCGATGGCATCAACCGAAGGTAATTCTGTCTGAACATCATCGCACAGGGCTTTTGTGGACACCTTTACAGGAACAACATTATTGTTGAAATATATATTTTTCAAGACAAGCTTCGGAACCGCGACCAGATGAAGAATGAGCCCAAACACTGGTAGTTTACGATTTATCCGTCAAGCCCAGTTTTGTCAAAATAAATTGTTTCATTCTTTCTTTCTTTCTACACTTGTATATGTGGTTGCCTGGAAGAGATCGCTTTTAGCGATAAGGCCGCCCATTGTAACACTTTCTTTATTTTTTTTTATAATGTCCTTAATTTAATGTTTGCAGTAAAGCGTTTATCTATCTATGTGTTTAGCGTGCAGTTTCGTCAAAATAAATTGTTTCATTCTTTCTTTCATTCTGAATTCGAGTATATTTTCCCCTCAACTTGCAAAATAAAGTTAGTTTTGGCTGACCGACCTATCTGGCATGTCACTGTGCAGGCAGGTACTTACTTAAAGTACTTAACTATGTGTATCCATAGAGTTCCTCGTAGACGTTATTGTTATATAAAACAAAGGTGTATCAGAAAGCTAATACTCGTATTTGAATAATTCAGAAGCAGTTCTCTAAGATGCCACAACCACAAACACTTGCTTCAGGCAGGTGGCATAGTGGCAGGCTGACAGACTGTGTAGTTAATGATATGGGGTTACATTCTTACAATTCTCAACATTTCTACAGCAACAAAACTTTAGTTTTTTTCTAATTAATGCTTATTAAATTCTTACCTCATGTAGGGAATGCAAAACCGCATGATAATTTCAATCCAGGTATTTCCGGGGCTGAACTATCTTAGTCCCGGTGGATCCAGCAGGGTGGACTTAAGTCTCTGAAATCGATCGTAATAAGGATCCAATAGACCTCGTTTTCATGCTACTAATTTTATTCCAAATTAAACAACTTTTTTGGTACATTTTAAATGTTTGCTACATTTTAAAAGCGAGCGTGGCTCAGTGGGAGCTCGTGCGGCTTTCAATCCAACACACCCGAATTCGAATCCCGTTGGCCCCGCACCACTGAGTTATGTGTGGATTTAACACTCGCTCTAAAAACGGCGAAGGAAAACATCGTGAGGAAACCGACATGTCCAAGAATTTATCACAAAAATTCAAGGACATGTGATATCCACTAACTCGCACTGGGCCAGCGTGGTGGATTATGGCCCATACTCTCTCTATGAGGGAAGGCCCGAGTCCCAGCAGTAGGAACGTGTTGGGCTGATGATGATGATGATGATGATGATTTTAAATGTTTGTTAATACGTTTAGACATAAAGCGCCTATTTCTCGTGGACGTCCATTCGTCGAATGTGAAGGTAAAGCTGTGGTGGCTCTCTTTCAGCTTTAGAAGATCTTGAATAACAGTCATTTTTAGTCGTGCAGTGCCTGTGGAAAAACTGACAGCAATACCAATATAATATACATATATAATAATGTCTAATGGACGCCTAACACGTATGATCCACGAATCTCTGTTATCCCGCCAGTCCAGCGGGATCCCGCAAAACTTTCGACCGACATTATGGCCGCAAAATGTATGCGAGATCCCGGTATTTCGGGATCCTGGTATCCCGGAATTGCATTCCCTATCCATGGGTGACTCTACAATCTACATACAAATTCTCACCCGCAATATATTTAAAATTACTTACAGTTCACTGACTAAATAACTTAAGTCAACAAATAACTAAATTTAAAATTAAAAATTATAATAAAAAAGCCGCCTTTAATTCTGATGTGTCTTCGTAGTTTAAAGTCGCATATCGATGAAATTTATATGGGACCACACTGTAGCTATACCTACTGAACCCAACGCAGAATTTTCCAAATCGGTTTATAAATAACGGAGTAAAGAACAGAGTTAAGAAGTAACAAACATAAAAAAATATAATCGAATTGAGAATTGCTTACCATCAGGCAAACGACCAGCTCGTCTCGTCATTCAGTTACATAAAAAAAATATATATTCATAAACTAGACCCGATTAGACTACAATACAATAATGTTTAAGAAACTATATTGTCAATCTTTCACTGCATAATAAATGTCAACCTGTACTTTCTTCTACTTGTACTTTGAGGGGTTTGATTTTTGTAGACCATAAGTAAACAGTATTTGAAAATCGCTCCGCCTCTGCCCAAATCGCTTCCCACTGGTTCTAAAAGCTCTCCAAGAAATTATAGCCGCTGCCTCCTCAGCCGCTTGTAAACCGAACTTTTATAGAAGTAACCGTAAATTGTTTAGAACCAGCGCCAGCTTGCAGCAGGAGGCTTTATGTGATAAGTACCCAATACTCGTAGGCTGTTGACTTCACGGAGACAAGGTTTGATGGTGGACTAGTTAGTGGATGAGGAACACCTTTACTCCACTTATACGACACTAACATGTTCATGAGTCGTCCTACGACGTAGGTACCTAGTTACCTACCTATACACTTTCAGTATTATAACCAGTCGTGAAAACATCAACGGATGGATGTTCGTAGTAAGTATATTGCTAAATTGTTTAGGCTATTTACTTTAAAAACTCTATGTTAAGTTGTATTCTGTGGTTAATTTAACACGTTACAACCGAGAATAAAGGCCCATTTAGACAGTGCAAGTTTTTTTTCTAGTTGATAAACTGGAACTGGGCCGGACACGAAAAAGTACTACCGACTGACTCCCCCAAAATCGCAAAAGAGGTCGCGGCAGGCCCAGAAAAAGATGGCGGGACGAACTTGATTCCTACTGGAATGATTGGCCTGTTAGAGCCCTAAACCGCGAAGATTGGAAGGAGGGAAGAGAGGCCTTTGCCCTGCAGTGGGACATACATACGGCTAATAATAATATTATTACCATTATGGTATACGACCGGCCAGCTTGCACCGTCTAAACGTCATTTTGATGTAATGTAGTGTGTTTATTGTTAGATACTTTACCATTATTGTATGCAACCAGAAAGAAACTTGCATCGTGTAAATGGACCTTAATACTAGGAAATCATCCTAACAGCTTCGTAATCTTCGTATAGCGAAAAATATTCAAATTTTGTAAGTATACCTTATTATAACATTCTGCTAATCTCGTTACGAGTTGTAAGGCAGAGTGACGGCGACGACCGCGGGGAATCCCAGTAATTTGAGCTGGGAAGGACGGCCGCGTCGACATGTTGCCTAAAAAATGAGTCAAAATAGCGGATGTTTCCTTCATTGCGGATTTCCATTGAGATAATTTGCTGTAGGTACTAAAATATCAAGGAAACATCTTCCTAAATAAAAGAGACAACCAAAAATGGTACAGCTTACCAACTCGCAGGTAAGTACTTACTTGATTTTGTATGCCATCTTGCTTTTTTATAGCATTGATTTACGAGACTATCAGCTCTTCCATCGGATGGTAAGCAATTAGCAAAATGCCTGCCTATAACGGTTGCAGCACCACCCAAAACCTTGTTCTGCAAAATCCTCCCCGTCACTGCACCGCGCTCAAGTCTGTTGCGAACATCGCATGTTGCGGACGAACAATAGAAATTTATTTCAATCGATGAAATGCGATCATGTAACTTTTTTGTCTCGATTTCAATGTGCTCCTATCTATCACCCGACAAATTTACAAAGCGAGATTTTGCTATGAATCGTATATATACGCCCAAATATATACGCCGAATATATACGCCCAATCTATTCAATTTTATTGTGTAATACGGCTCTTGTCTATGGTTTATATACTGATATAAACTTTGTTTGTCAAAACTTATTTTTATTTCAATTGAGCTTTCGTTGACGTTTGATTGCAACAAATGGGTTACGTGGTCGCAAAACCATAATCATAACTGGTTTCATATTGAAATTGATTGAAATAAAAGATACATGATCGCCCTGCTGTCACCCTGGAGACAAATCAGTAATTTCGCTAAGTAGAATGCCCTTTCAACTCGGAACACATCTTGCTTCTTATGTCATCTATGTCAACCTGGAACAGATAGATACTATACGTGATGTAATGTAACTATTATTTGCACCTACTAATTTCCTATTCTCATTGCAAATAGCACCGCAAAGCTTTGTGTGAGATATAGTCTTGCCTAGCCAGACGCACTCGCTTCTAAACCTGGCTCAAGAAGATGATTAATATATATATATATATATATATATATATATATATATATATATATCTCTAAGGGCTCCGTGCCGCAGGCTTCCTTCCTTTTGCTCCGAGACTGCGAGGTCGCTTTGAGGCGCCGTAAGTTGCTCCACAATTATCGACAGGCGTAAGTAAGAGGCGCCTGTTTGTACATATGCACAGAACACTAAATAGTACAACAACATAAGCATGCAGCCGCTGCTATGAGAGTTTTAACAGGCGCTGAATTTAAACTAGCTAGGTTACACAGGCCAGGCACAAAACAGCAAGATGTATATTTTATATTTTTAGATGAATGAATTAGTTAAATGTTTATAAAAAACGCTTATCGGAGTTTCATATAAAACTAGATTTTGATGAAACTTGCAGATCTACATATTGAGGCTTATATTTATTCCTTTTTAACCGACTTCAAAAAGGAGGAGGTTTACAATTCGACGGTATGTTTTTTTTTTTTTTTTTTGTGTGTGTTTGTTACGCGATTTCTCCGCCAATTATGCATTGATTTCGATGATTCTTTTTTTGATTGGTAGGTAATACTTCAAAGGTGGTCCCATATTAATTTTATCGAAATTCATTCAGTAGTTTTTGAAAAAAATAACAAAAACAAAAAATATAAGTTTAATCTTCAAGTTGGTTCCTGTTTTTTTCGTAACCAACTTTCTAAAGGTGGAGGTTTGTATTCGACTGCTTCACCTGCTTCACCCAGGGTTGACTTCCGGTGAGGGAACTCCTCAACGGTGAATAGTACAGACACAACATTTCGTAAATGGATTTAACCATAATAGCCTGTTCTAAATTCCATCATGACATGGCAGATACACCCAGGATTGACTTCCGGCGAGGGAACTCTTCAACAGAGATATAGGACAGACATGAAATTTTTTTGTACATGCATTTAATTGTGATAGCCCGTTTTAAACTTCGTCATGATGTGGCTTTTAGATCATAAAAGCTTGTCTTTAAAAACTTTTAGAAATAATTTAATTAAAACTTGTAAAAGGTAGTAGATAGATACTACCTACAAGTAGTACTTACTATATACATATTTATCTGCTACCCTTGGCTGGCACCGACTTCAAATATATGAGTGGGTAGCGCTTATGATAATTATATTAATTTATTTTTTACTTTTGAGTGCCATTTGTGGTTTTGAAGTCGGTTTAGTTTTTTTTGAAAAATAATTTATTATCAACATAATTCCCTATAATAGGTATTGTTGGTTCATATTTTTTTACAAGCCCAATAGCGCTAAGCTGTTATAGGTCCATAAAGCTATTTAAGAATGTGTTAGAAATTTAATAAATTTTCCATTACGAATCGCATACCTTTAAACCGGTCAAGTAGGAGATCGTTCTAAGTAAAGGTACAGGTGGTAGAGGCGTAGTAATATTTAGTTTTCTTTGGTAGAGGTGTCGAGAAGTCTTGAATCAATTTTATGCTTCATCAATAATCAAAACAATGTAGTGCCTAGCTATCTCTAAATCTGTTTTACGTGTGTTTCAGTAAGAGGAAGTTCTGCAGACAGTATCTGATGCTGTCTGATGTGAACTAAAAAACAATTATTGTTATGTAGGTAGGTAGGTACGTGATGTTTAAACTAGCAATAGACGCGCGACGGTTGAACCGTACTATTGTTATGGCTAAAGTTTAACGAATTCATACAGAAACTATAGTTAGATAGCAGTGCTAATTATTCATGTGTGAGCGCATAATAGGCTGTATTAGGCACGGTTTTTCATTTTCCACTTGAGTGCCTGATTCTGTGTTGACAATGCACCACGGCACGCCTCGGCCGCGTCACGTCGTCCGACAGTATCGATACGTTCAGTCACTCTTCCGACATCACGTGAGCTAATTGCCCTCGCGACATCTTTTTTTTATAATGGATAATGTCGGGTTTGTGGTGGATGAGAGGCTGCCGGTTGTGGGACGCGCGAAAGTACAATTCGCGGAGTTTGTGGCAGTTTACCGCAGCGGCAGCGGCAGCGGTGGAGGCAGCGGCAGCGGCGCGGGGCTGCTACCCTGTGTGTGCCTGAACGTGGCTGATGAAGTGCCTGTCTACGGAGTGTGAGTACAAACGAACATGATCTTTCTATTATATATACAGGTGTGGCAAAGTTTATCTTTAGTACCTTACCTTATCCCTTGCAGTGAGGAAGTTTAGTTCCGGTAAAATTTTAGAGAAAATAAATACAGCGTTTTTCGTTATTTTTTTAATTTACAGTCGACAGGCTCAGAAATTTAACTTCGGAAAAAAAAACAACGTGGGTTAATCGATCCTTATTCTGGACCTGGAGTGTTTCCCTCAAAGTAACCCATCAAATCAAATCGTACGTTTAGAATTGTTACTAGGGTAGATTTTGTACTATTTTATTATACACTAGCTGTTGCCCGCGACTTCGTTCGCGTGCTCTATAGTTTTACGCTGATGTAGAGACTTTTTTTGTAGAACGTTGTGTACAACACATGTTATTTAAAAAATACCCTGTAAAGTGAACAAACACGTAAAGACTTTGGGATCACGTCGCCCGTGAGAAGGCTTCGTACAGCTGTCTCTACGAGAGACATCCTGTCCTCAGATCAACGGCCGTAGCCTGGAGCGTCTGGTCTTGCGACTCGTTGATCGTCATTGCAAAGCTGACGCTCACACAAAACTGCACGCGTTTGATATGGAACGGAAAGTAGTTCGAGATGAGAGAGATGAATACTAATAGGTATACGAAAACTGACTCAACAGCGCCACGGGCTATCAGTATACCTCAGTGAGGTTCAGTGCCTCAGTGAAGTTCGTCTCTACCGACACTATCTTCAGCCGAGTCATACATTAAAGTTTTGGCAAAATCACCCTCTTGAAAAACCTGAAAAAATCGCCAGAAATGTGGTCTGGCGAGGGCTATCTGACGGATTCCCGGTCGAAAAAAAAAAATTTTCAAGAGTTGAAATAATTATAGGTCTTTTCATGTAAAGTTTGCAAGTTGTTTTCTAAGAGTTACTTAAAACGCTGAAATTATATTTCTATCATGATATTTTTTAATTTAAATAAAATTTTACACCTATGTATTTCATCCATTTTCATAGTCTACACAGCCTTTCAAAGTCAGACTAATTTTATCTATTTTCTGTTGTCATCGCTTAAAAAAGCTGAATATTGAAAAATGCTCGAACCCGTATTTAATAGTTTGTAATTATAAGTATTAATTCTGAGTTTCAAGATTCTAAGACAATCTAATAACTTTTTCCATACAAACTTCACCCCCCATTTGACCCCTCCATAAGCAGATTTTTCAAAATTTGGATAGTCTATATTAGAATCAGGGTTCAGTTAAACATAAACGTGGAAATATCATCAAAATCTCATAAGTGGTTCTTAAGTTGTAGAAGTCCAAACAAACAAACAAACGAACTGACAAACAAACAAAAGTTTTTAAAACTGTCATGATATGTACAGATTTTTTGGGTTCTACGATTTTATTACATATATGTATAGACCACAGATGCGAATAACGAACTCGGAAAAATTTGTTCACGCGTTGTTTATTTATAATAGCGCCATCTAACGTAAAAGCTCAATATCAGTTCCAATGTAACTTGCTTACAAAATATAACTTCTTTCATGTCGCTTTATAATACAATGACTAGATGTCACTTAAACTGATTTTAAGAAGAATAGTAACTTTATTCCGCTAGGGGCGCTGTTGCGTGTAAATGATCCTACTAATATTATAAGTAAACGCGAAAGTTTGTAAGAATGTATGGATATAATAATATTATGGATGTATGTTTATTACTCTTTCATGCAAAAACTACTTAGAGGATTTTGATCATCATCATCGTCATCCACAGCCCTTTACATCCCACTGCTGGGTATAGGCCTCTCTCATATCATGCCATTTTGATGATTTGATGATTTTGATGATCATGATTTTGATGATACCTTACAATAATATAGCTTACACATCAGATTAACATATAGGCCACTTATTATCCCGGAAAACCGCGGGTGAAACCGCACGGCACAGTTAGTAAAAGATATAAGTGAAAAAGTAAGTACGTGTTCATACACTCTGGTGCAATGAAATCGCACATAGCAACGTTTTTTGCAAAATTTCATTTATTTTTTTTTAAATAAAAAAAATTTTTTTTTTTTTAATATGAAATTAAAGGTTATTTCAAGACCTATCTAATGATACCATATAAGCGGTGATGAGTTTACCGTACTCTCGAAAAGAAATGACAACAAAATACCCCAAAATTGCTCGCTTAGCTCACCGCAGTTTGCGAGACCAATTGCATGTATAAAAAGGCATGTTTTGAGTGAAATGTCGTCACTTGCACTTCAACGCTCAACCTGAAGAGACGTCTAGTGACTACAGCTGCATTCATCAGAAGAAAATGGATACTACTCGAGAAAAAGCCGCTCAAGTCGTTGCTTTAATTGAAGCAGGCCAGAACCAGAGTGCTGTAGCTCGACAACTGAATATCAGCCGATATTCCGTTCGTCGTGTGTACCAGCGCTATCGGGAGACTGGTGGCTATGGGCGACGACGAGGATCTGGTCGAGCCAGAGCTACAACACAGCGCGACAACCGATTTCTTGTAACGACGGCATTGAGAAATCGTCGTCTGACTGCCGTTGAACTTGCAAAGCATCTCCAGGAGGTGCGTGAAGTGGAAGTTAGTCGGTGGACGGTCAGAAGAAGACTTGCTGAAGGTGGCTTGACTGCGCATAGGCCAGCAAATGGCCCAAAACTGACGCCAGCTCACCGCCAGGCCCGTCTTCGATTTGCACAAGAACATGTGCATTGGACTGTCGACCAATGGAGAGCAGTCCTGTTCTCAGATGAGTCCAGGATGTGTCTTCATGGCAATGATGGACGAGGAAGGGTCTCCAGAAGGCCTACAGAGAGATTTTCCCAGTGTTGCATCACGGAACGTGTCTCATATGGCGGTGGTTCGTGTATGTTCTGGGGAGGTATCTCTCTCGAAGCCAAAACTGAGCTTGTCTTCATTGCTGGGGCCAATAGAGGACGACAAGCAAGAGGACTAACATCTCAGCGGTATATAGAGGAAGTTCTCCAGGAACATGTCGTACCATTTACTGGTTCATTGGAGGGAACTTCCTCTTTATGCATGATATGCTAGACCCCATACCGCTGTTGTTGTACGACAGTACTTACAAGATTACAAGAGAATCGAGCACATGTGGGACGAATTAAAAAGAAGAGTTAGAAGCAGAAATGTTGCTCCAGTCAATATACAAGAGCTACAAAATGCCATCAAGGAGGAATGGGATGCTATCCCACAAGACTTTATCAAACATTTGGTAGAGTCTATGGAAAACCGGTGTCAAGCCGTTATTCGGGCCAGAGGGGGTAACACTTCGTATTAATAAATGTTTTTTTTTAGTAAAATTTGTGTTTTTTTTAATTAATCCTCAATTTTCGAACTGCAAACAACTTCTAATAAAGATGAATTTGTTGTTGTTCTTTTTTTTTGGCAAAATAGTGAACTTGTCACCGCTTATATTGTATCATTAGATAGGTCTTGATATAACCATTCATTTCATATTAAAAAATTTTTTTTTTTTTAAGTAAGTAAAATTTTGCAAAAAATGTTGCTATGTGCGATTTCATTGCACCAGATTGTAGATTCATTACTCAATACGTTCTATATGTGTTTGTGAATGTGCACGAGTGTAAGCAAACGAATAAAAATAGTGTTCTTCTCTGAGCAAAATAATAAATAACTATTTCAAGTAGTCGGAACTCTATGTTTCATGTAAAGTTACTACTTCTATGTATGAGATAGATGGGCGTTGGTTGGGCGTATTTATTTATTTATTTCATAGACCTAATATTTTATTTATGCTCGATGAACTCGATCTACATATAGAAACAATCAATTTGATCAACAAAGCACCTAAATGTCAGTGTCAGTGTCAGTGCCAAATGTCAGTAATGTGGATTTTCAATTTATAAACAAATCAAAAAATCTAGGATTTGTTTTGGAAGCACAACACATACAAAAGTTAGCGAAATTCCTGGTTTCTTTCGAAGTATGTAAGTAAAAATTGTTTGATTCACATCGTATTCTCTACCTTATAACGGTAACGCATATACGTACACACGAAGACGCGATGAAAGCTGCTTTGACAAAAGTGGACGAATTGAAAGGGATATGGTTTAAATCAGTTAAAAGTTCCCGGGTTGTGAATTAAATAATTGTGTTGTTCAGCTACGCATGCGCTCTGGGTCTGTCTGAAGTGCGTCCGGCGCCAGTGTAGAGGAGCCGGCACGGCACTCCGCGAGTTCTGTGCTAGAGACCACCCGCCGCGCCGCTCGCGTTTCTTTAACCACACTCGCGATTTCTCGCCTCTACGAACCATCATTTTAAATATCAGGTGAGCAGCGTGCAATTTATCCCTTCTTAATTCCACATACGTTCACTAGATTAGCACTTTAGTTCAAATGAACTCCTCACGAGACTTTAAAATAGTTTTATGGCGAAACTATCACACTAACTAAATATCATGACTTACTAAAGTTTTGTTGTTATGAAAGTTAAGCGAAACATTGAAAATGCAAGTGATTGAGTTTTGTGTTTCTTTATTATGTTCAATGATTTGTTTTATTGGTTTTTAAAGACGGTTTGGTATGTTGTTGAGTTGTTATAGTGATGGCGAGAGATATGAATGGCTCGTACCTGTGCCTGGGCGAGGTGATTCGAAGGGCCAGCGTGCAAAGTAAATTAAAGAACTGTAAGAGGGTTCTTCTCCATAAGGGTGCTGCAAGGAAGAGTCTCGAGCCCCTATTCAAAGTGTGTTTGACTGACGTGTCTGACGTGTTGACCGTGTGAGTAATGGTGTGAGTGTATTTGTGCTATTAGCTCTATTAGATACAGTGTGGTCTAGAGAGTAATGACTTCTTCAAATTGTTCTCTCTGTAAGTAGCTTGGAAGTAGCTCACTCCATTGTCTCATTACATAATAGCACTACATTCTAAGGTAAAATAAGTATTACATAAGTATATTCTAGGTATGCTATTTCTTTCATTCTTCTAGTTTCATTTGCAGAATTAGCAGTAGAGTAGTTAGCTATTAAAATATTATTAATGTAGTTATTAGGTAATTAAGTATGTATTGTTAAGACAGAAATAGGTTCAAACTCATCTATAGTGGCTTTTGTGTGATTAAGATTATAATTAAAAAACATTTTTAGATTTTGTGTGTAATACAAAAAATCTAAAAATGTGTATTTAGGGTGTACTAAATTGAAAATTGTAAGTGAACTGACAGATGTACTGCATTACATATTTCGTTTTATTAAAGTCACGATTTAGTGGTGTTCATATTTACTATTGATTATTGTGAACATGTTAAACAATAGAGCCACAAGCCAAGTTGTTATTGTGTGATGGCTTCGAACAGTTTCCGGATTAACATCTGCTATTGACTGGACACCGTAGTACCTAACGTGAACCTATTTCTGGATTTATCACAATTTTATTATTAATTTATAAGTATTGATATACATAATCTTAATATCACTTTTTTAATAAATTATTTCAAACATGGAAATCAAAGGAAGAGCATTTTATAAATTATTAAAATAATTTAGGGTTTTCCGTTAATGATAGGATATTTTACAAAATAACTTAACCCCCTGTTACAAAGCCAACAAATATAAATGAATCAAAATAAAAAAAAATACCAGGTAAATATTTAATGATATATTTTATTATCTTTTAATCCTGTCTCCTTTGAGGTAGATGGGAATTGTTATGATTTCCAGCTACCAAGTTTTGTAAGCCATGTGTAAAAATATTAAAGGTGTATAATTTCTTTTAGTTTTTATTCTTATGGTATGTTTGTTAAACCCTCTTGTATTGATAAGTCGCGCCTAGAGAAAGCCTAAGACTATAGAATTAATAAAAGAACTTTTTTTTTTCTTTTAAGTGTGAATTTTGAAACAGCATGTAAGTGCTACCCTGTCTGTTCTGGTTTTAGGAAAATTGAAGTAAAATTATAAAGAATTATATTGAAGTAAAATTGAAAATTATAAAGATATCGAAAAAGCCTCTAATTTTACTGGCCTGTTTCAATGCCGCCATGCACCATTTTCAAAAATCAACCTCTAATCAAATCTTAAATCGATAGAGTACGTCCATACGTTTCGCGTTTCCGAGATATTGGAGGTCAATAGTTCCATACTCGATACCTTAAAATATTGGATTTTACGTCCTCACAGAGCACATTCTATAACAAGGTTTTTGTTAAAAAAAATATTATTCAAGACAAGTTTTTAACAAATTCGTAATCGGAACCGCGAGCAGATTAAAATGAGCCCAAACACTAGTAGTGTACGATTATCCGTCAAGGAGTTCCATAGCCCACCTTCCGTCTCCATCATCAGATCAGCTGGCTGTCACCATAATATTGCATTGTCATCGGACTTTGACAAGTATGCAAAATGTCAACTCTGTAGAATAAGAGGGTTCTAATTCAGCTGGCAAGTTAAATAAAAGTATGTAAAATAAATATAATACCGCTCTTTCCATTTGTGTAACGTTCATAAAATATTTGGAAAAAGAAGAGCGTCGTAGGTTTTTGATCATTTATAATTTAATTTAATTTTATGAATTGGCGCAACGTTTGGAATGGAAAACACTACCAATAACAATAGAAAGTGGTTTTGATACAGCTTTCAAGATTTGACCCAAACAAACAGCTAAATAAAAACTTGTAAAAATAAAACATAACTTCCTTTGTTTTCCACATCTTTACTCCTAAGGACCTGTTCATTATTAGTGCAGCAGACGACGCCGTCGTGCAGATGATACACATGGGTAAACAACTGGAAGAGTAGGCTAGAAGAGTTACCAAAGGCGTTTGGGTTGAATTTATGTATAATCATAAAAAAACTGTAATTATCTTGAAACTAGGGCAATTTATTGAATATAAATTGAGTCTCATCTAGTATTGATTTAGCTTGATTTTCTCTTGAAATATTAGAAGCAGGTTTCAAGATTTCTGAAATAAACATCACAATAACCAAACGACACATTAACAATTAAGTTAACTCATGTGTGATGCATCAGACGAGTCTTCGTACTATAATGACCACGGTCCTAGTCCATTGTACCATGCCATGGCACCTCATGGAGCTGCTACAACACCCGGCACGTTTTCAGAACTATCCGGAAGCAAGCACCAAGCGTCATGCCCACCATGAACATGGAAGAAACCGCTCTGCTCGGGTAAGTACTATCCTAGGTCCCACAATCCTCGCCTCACACAGACTAGCGACGACATACCGTCGTGCCATTAGTACAATTTTTAAAGCAACGGCTGTCACAATTGCTGCTAGAAAAATAAAGCAGGTAAATTGCGTAAGTTTCAGGTAAAACTAGGGCGTAATACAGACCGGAATGGCGTCTTGCTGTCGAAGGTCATAATCATAACTCTTGTTGGGTCACTGCGCCACGTTAGAACGGAAACCCGCGATAGTCTCGCTCGTAGACGTACCAAGGTACGAACACGATACAGGATTGCCTCCACGTTGTAATACCTAGAAATTTTGAGGAGCTATATTTATGAAAAATAGGTATGTTTTACATAATATGCGCAAAATTTTACATAGTAGAAAAATTTTGGTTTATTTTAAGTACAAGCTTTTGAACATAATTACCCGTATTTTTGACATGCGGGTCATGTATATTTCATGCGAAATCCCGGTATTTATATTGCGTTCCCTATAAACAAAAATATATGTGAGGAGTGACATGTAGAGAAAGAAATACTACGAGCAACGCCGCGGAATAAAGCTAGTTTGCTAAACTTTATTATAATTTAAATCCTGCCTTACAACTTATACTAAACTCGTTTTGTGAATAATAATCCCTTATTACCGTTAAATAATAATCTAAAGTTAATTTTCCCGGGGTTATACCTGAGCCGTTTATTTAATTAAATCACATTATTTCTTCTGGGATTTGGCTGGTATCGGTGACTTTCAATTTACAATAGAAGAAGTCGTCAGAAAAATATTACTGAGCTTTATAGACTTAAGGTGGTACTTTACATTACGTTTTTCATACAATATTCAACCAATTAACTTGATCACTGAATAGTAGACATGCCTAAATTTATGCGTGGCGAACTATTTACAAACATGGTGATCACGATGTTCCGTCATGAAAGATCGATCAGAGAGGGAGAGAAATATTTACGGGTTTACGCAAAATTTATAAAATGGTTCAAAACTATAGTATATATAACTAGTAAATAGTTCACCACGCATTAACAAGTTAGTAATAGTTGAATTTTATATGAAAAAAACGGTGGTACACCTTAATAGCTTTTTCTTCTTGTATAACTGAGTGACGAGCTGAATATATCGTTCTCCTGATGGTAAGCAACACGCTTCTTCAAACCGGAACACGAATGTTACTGCTTGGTAGTAGAATACATGGCAAAGAGGCTACATCGCGTTTGTATTATAACTCGTGGTAAGTCTCTCGTATGCGGGAGGCCGTCTGGTTAGGTACCACAGCTTAGCCAGTTATTCGGCCAGCAAGCAGTAGTGCGCAACCATTACTGTGTTCCGGTTTGAAAGCATTGTAGCCAGCTAAATTACTAAGCTTATGACTTAATATCTGATGTTTTGGGGTGATGAGCGCAATGCCGTGCTATGCAGTGCTTTTTATGGTATTAAATGTTCTGGGTGGCACTGCAGGCGAACGATTTGTTCGTCTCATCACTCAGTTCCATAAAATAAAATTACGACTCCAGAAATTAACAGTTAAAGTTTTGGGTGACACGGAAATCGAACCATCAGGTTTTTATTTCCATCTGATTATAGCTTTAAAACACTGGTTGACGAACCATTACAATAGCCACACACGTCGCGACGTCTTCGTGAGACGTCTTCGTCCGAACTGGTCGCCTCGATGCATAAAAAAGTAGAATATTCATTGCGAAGTTTCCCGTTTATTTTTGTTCTCTTCCCGGAGTATTATCCAGTTTCTGCCAAGGTACCTTTGTTTATCAAAGTTACTGCAACTTACTGAAGCTATTTAATATTTCCTGTATCGTAGCGGGCTATTTTCCGGGATTATTACCAACTTTCCCTCTTTGTTAGTCGTTGTTCTTACGTTCGATGGAACTAACTATTCTTTCTCAATAGGTATTCGTTAAGTATTGATGGGGCGTATACATTTCATCTTGAATAGGATTCGTAATTCGAATCCGTATGTTGCTTTTTAAACTGTTGAAATGTAGGTTCCTAATACTTTTGCGGTACGTGTGTATAACATGATAGCATCGGTACGATTTTAACCAACTTCAAAAATATGATGAGGTTCTCAATTCGATTGTATTTTTTTTAAATGTTTGTTACCTCAGAACTTCGTCGCTTAGAAACTGATTTGGAAAATACTCTTTCCGCTGGGATCAGTTTAGCTCCATTTAAATTTCATCGACATTCGACCTTGGACTTCGAAGATACATCAGATTTGATACCGGGTTCTTTGTGTTATAACCTGTATTATAGATAGGTAAACACCTTATTATTCACCTTACTTACTTACTTAGGTACTAAGATGGCGCAACGGACCCAAAGTGAGTCTTGGCCTCCGATAATAAGAGTCTCCACTTGGATCTGTCTTGCGCCACCTCCTTCCATTCCTCGACGTGGAGTTTGCACAAGTCCCTTTCGACCATAGAAATTAAGTACAATTTAAATGTAGAAGTATTATAGATTTTACAGTTCTTTAAACAAAATATATAAAAAAAAAACATACAAATTATCTGAAAAGTCTCTATTTTAGAACCTGTCTAGTTAATAATAATAAAGGTTTACATATGCAATACAAAACAAATTACAATTTACAATTTTTTTAAAATGTTTTTGCACTTATTTACAAACCTGTGTGTTTTGGCTGTTTGAAAACCTTCCTCTAAACTAAGTATAAATACTTGTGAACATAGAGGAAGGAGATCTACTTAGGTCAGAACTTAGCAGGTACGGCTTTTGAATTTAGGAAATATGTATTGTGCTAAAATTTACTCGTATGTACTATTATATAACTTATGTAGTATATATATATATATATAATATTTTGTATAAAATATATGTATATATATATATATATATATATATATATTTTATACAAAATTATAATTAAAGTATGTATTATTCATGTAAACATTTGCTTAGTCCAGTCATTACGTATAGAAATACATTCCAGACTTTGCGGAGCGCCTGTCCCTAACGTCTGTAAAATATGAGTTCTTTGAACCGTGTGTCGAATACGTACCCCCCTCGCAAAGCTGGGGGGAATAAGCTATGCTCGCGATATGTACTGTACTTGAACCTGGTCTAAATATGGAGGGAAATCAGAGGCATGAGACCTGACAGTACCTATTTTTTATTGCTAATTGGCTTGCGTTTGACCACTATGTCATCTGATGGTAAGCGACGATGCGGTCGACGATCTAGCACGCTTACCAAAATAGCACCTGTTCACACGAGACTTGAACATTCCTAGATTGTAGCTATCGGGAAAGACTGACTCTGGCAGGGAGTTCCACTCGTTCCACCTAAGCCTAAAAGCCTCATACGACTGACATCAACGCTTCATTAGTCCTGAGTAGAGTACCTATAGAGCAACCGGAATTTTAAGATGTAAATAGAGTTAGTCCCAATTCGGTACAACCTAATGTAGGCGCCACGTTCAGCTTGAGTCTTGACTTGAGCTCAAGAGAAGCTCGAGACGAGTCTTGACGAATGGTATAACTGGAAACGATAGTTAGTTAAAACGCTCATTATGCTTAAAATGTTTGTAACTGTGAGGACCTGTAAATGAATTTCCGATATATATGTCGCAGCCAACTAGCTTAATTCGCCGTTCGATCAACAGCCTAGCCCCTTTACTAAACAGCGCCGTTCAACTAGCGGCCTGAATGATATGATGATATAGGCCTCAAAAATAAAAACGCATCCAAATCGGTACACCCGTTTAGGAGCTACGGTGCTCAGACAGACAGTGGTCAAACTATTCTGTTTGCGACACCCCTTCCTTTATGCGTTAGGGGTTAAAAAAAAAGAGGTGCAGTAAGTAGCTTTTGCGTGACTGGGTAACAAACAATTATACAACATACAATAAATAAATAGTAATACATCCATCCATCCATCCTCACAAACTTTCTCATTTATAATATTAGTAGGAAGTGGCTGTGGACAGAGATGTTTGGAGGGAGATGGGAGAGACCTTTGCCCAGCAGTGGGACACAATAGGTTGATATAATAATAATAATATTAGTAAAATATGTGTTCGATTTGCGAAATTTTAAAGTTTACTATTACAAAATTATTGTTACCATATACTGACGTTGTAGATAAAGAAAAACCATTTATTTGGCAACCACAAAATCAATCATAGATACATCTATGTAAGTCCACTTCGCGCACATCGCTCAGTCTCACAATCATGAACCATTATTGGCAACTATTTAGCACTGTACCATACCACCACACATTTTACATTACCTGTAGTCACGATAATATTTCTATGTTGTGTTGTCACAACTTATTGCTACTTCGACCGCGTATCATTGTTCAGAACTGTCTGTAACTTCGAACTATTAGAAAACATTATTATAGCAATATTTAATTTATTAACATAACTTTAAACATTTTAAATAATTAGAAAGAAGAAAAATGATATTGCTCGGGCGGCGATGGAATCTGTTTCTTCGGAATACCGTCCCGTTACCGTCCCGTACGCCTTCACCACTGGGCCACCGAGCCAGCTGCTCGAGCAACCAATTTTTTTTTTATTCTTCTTATATCTTAGGGCATTGTAGCCAGCGAAATTACTGGGCATATGAGACTTAGTATCTGATCTCACGGGGTGATGAGCGCAATTCTATGCTACGTAGTCCTTTTTCTGATATTAAAAGTTCTGGGTGGTAATGCATTTATTATGGGCAGGCGTGGCGTTTATTATCAGGGAACGATTTGCTCGTCTTATCACTCAGTATCATAAATAAGATCGTCTTACGGGGACGATTCTACGTCATCTGCCGTCAATGTTCACATTGATCATTGATTAGTTATACATAACTACCTAGATAGAAATCTTTTCGCCCGTTCTGAAGCGTCTCACATTATAAATGAATGTAATAAGTATGCTAATAAGGTTTGGTTAGGATTAGGAAGTCTACCTACATTGTTTCCGTTCAGTCCAATACCTAGTAACTCCAGCACCGATAGGTACGTGATTCTTAAGCTATACCTACCTGATTGCTAACATCTTGCCCCTGATGAGTACTGCCGACGGTTGAGTGCCGAGTCGATAGTCTAATCTCATTAGAATAACCGGTACTTTAGTCTTTGCATTTGTAAACTGATGCCTGCATCTAAGTAGCGTATTCATTAGGTTGTTCGGAAGGTAAATTACTTTCTCATCTTCACGGATATCCGTCTAGGCTACCATTTGACCACGATCTCACCTGATTAGTGGAGATGATTTCGGAAGTGGAAGATGTAGGATTGTTCCTGATATTCCCCAGTTTTCGGCCCTAAACACGAGGAAAAATCTTCCCTCGGCATCAGGTAACATTCTTCCTGAAGGACGATGGTTGACGAAAAAGAATTTTACCTGATAACGAGGAAGACTATTACCTGACTTATAAAGTGAGGGACATAGTAAAAAACCTTCCTGATTTCCCCCACTGGAGCCGTAAACTCGTCCGTAACTTCTTCGTCATCAGGTAAAATTCTTCCTGATGGACGGTGGATGACCAGGAAGAATTTTACCTGATGTCGAGGAAGAATGTTACCTAACTTTTATAAAGTGAGAGACATCAGGAAAAAATTCTCTTCCTGATTTCCCCCACTGGGGCCGTAAACTGAGGGATATCAGAAACAACCCAAGATGTAGCACTCTTACCTAGTATCTTTACACTCTAGTAGATTCGAACCAGGTTGTAATTATCGGGAAATAGAAACGACGGCAGGGCGTTCTATTCCGTCGTTGTTCGCATTAAAAAGGATGAGACAAAGCGTTTCGTACGAACAGGTGGGATCTCTCCCAAGTAGGTCTATGGGTCGCGTTGTTGTTCGATGTTAAAACGGTGGTGGGAAATCGTTGTGTATCCTGTAGAATACGGATAGGATAGCAACGATACGTCGATGTGTGTTGGATTCTACTTATATAAGCAAAATCAATGTCGGCGTCGGCTCTATAGATATCCAATATTTTTTAAAATCATTAAATGTCCCTTGCCTTTGCCTTGTCCTTTCCTAACATTTCAAGCGATTAGGAGTTTTGTAGCAATTTCATTACGATTCAAATTAGATTAGCCTTCCTTATTCTTCTCAGTTTTAAGGTTGGTTTGGTATTCAATGTTGAAAGGAAAACCCTTTCAGTTTGAAATTGAGCTATCACGTATAAATCGTTTCTTGGTGTATCTGATATAAAAATAATCCTCTTTTGTTAGATATAGCCACAGCGAAAGCCGGATACTGACTTAAATCATATGGTCTGGCTATGATACCTTTGAACACAATATGAATACGCTTTTTTTAAATAAAGTTCCTTGGAAAAATATTGGCAATTCCCATAATGATGCTAATTTTCCTAAAAGGTGGTGACCACGTTTCTCAGCATCCTCGCCGCTACACCACCACCTTAAAGTTCATATTGACACTAAATTATAATTTAAAGAGAAATTAAATCAACTCCGATTCCAAGTATAGTGCAAGTTCAGAGCGAGTGTGGCTCAGCGGGAACACGTGCGCCTTTTGATCCGACGCACCTGGGTTCGAATCCCGACTTGGCCCTGCACCAATGACTTATAGTTAAGTGCAGTTTTTGCACGCTCGCTCTAAAAACGGTGAAGGAAAACATCGTGATGAAACCCGCTTACGCGCTTTGGAGTGGTAGGCTCTGGCCGTGGTTGTAATACCACCCACCGAACAAAGCCATGCCGTCAAGCGTCTTAGTCGTGTTTCGGGATGATGTTCGGTGAACCATCGGGGAGACGGGTCTGAGCAGCCGCTCAACTGCCGTCTCTCTAGATCTATGTGCTCCATCTTAGGCCACATCATCGCTTCTCATCAGGCGAGATAGTGGCCAAACATAGATCTATTAAGTGTAAAAAAAAAGTACAATAGAGAACCTCTTTTTTGAAAATAGTCAAATGAGGAAAATTATAGCCAGAGAATGTAGATTTATGGCACTATTGGAATTTTTCTGCTACATTCCGAAGTTAACAGATTGAAACATGACATCACTATTGGCCATTCTAAAATATGCGAGTTCAAAATGTCGAGACTTGGGGTGGATGTCCACAGAAGTTGTGCGGTGCAGAGCCCGAGTGAGAAAAATTAAATCAATTTCTTGGTCATAATTTTTCAATTCATAAACAAAATACCATAATATGATAATCGTGAGTTGTTGTAATTTTATTTGATTATTTATTGTGCACAATATGAGTCATGAAATGCCTGAAATAAATGAAATTTGATTTGATTTGATAAGGCGTGTATAGATTATGTGCAATACAACGTGCGAAGGAAACGCGAACATCATTGGAAGGTCCGCAGCGTATTTCCGTTCTACACAAGGCCAGAATGCACCCATAAGAATCTGCTCCTATTATGGGAAATGTACTGACGCGGCTGTCGATTTGCTTTTAAATCACAGGATTCAAAGTAACGTAAAAAAAGGTCCCGCCTCGAGGTCTGCCAAAGAGCGATGGAGCGCATCATCTTGGGCTTCAAAAGATCCGACAGTGTGCGTAACACCACGCTGCGCTCCAAAACGGGCATATCTGATGTGGGCAATAAGGCTGCCAGGCTCAAATGGGATTAGGCGGGCCACGTTAGCCGTATGCATCCTAACCGCTGGGCAAATATTTCAACACAATGGATCCCTGAAAACGCACACCGTCGCCGAGGCCGAACTAGAATGAGATGGCGAGACGATCTAGACGCACACCAAGAAAACTGGTATGAGATAGCGCAGGAGCGAGACAGGTGGAAGGAATTGGGGGAGGCCTTTACCCAGCAGTATAGGCAAGGAAAAAAAATTGGGTTTTTTCGCTATAGTTTCTTTCGCTAAGCAGCTTTTGGTGGCCGCGGCCGAGCGGCTGTCACCCTTAAAGGCTTATTCCGTTTGTACTAAACCTCCTCGAGCCCGCATACTAAACAAAATTGTGCTCAAACTACCGTTTGGTTTACTTCCCATTTCGACAAAAGTTGATTCCCCTTTGTAATAAATGGACGAAAGCTGCAGATATATTTCAAAGTTTCCACAAAACGGGTAACGACATATGGAATAGACACGTACTTCGACTCTCATTTCTCTTAACTTTTAATGGAGTTCGAGACCCAAATGAATTTTAAGGAATTTTTAACTGGACCTTTCATTAGTTACAGAAGGTGAAGTTCCTCATAAAAATTACACTCAACTTCAACCCGGAGAGAGGTTCTTTAGAACTACTAAAGTATGCATTCGTTCGTGCCGTTGGCACAGTTTTTGAATCAGAATAATTCCTGGAATAACAAGATGCACGTGTAATAAGCGAAGACTGTTCTTTTTTATTTGACCTATTTGATCCCACTGCTGAGCAAAGGTCTCTCCCATCTCCGATCACAGTTTAGTCAGGAGACAGATTAAAGCGTTTATTTTGCTGCAAAAAAAAAATATTGGGAAAGAAATGGATCTGCTATTTAATTTCTATTTTATTGTGAAGAACCGGGTGTCGGGGCATAATATATTACCCTGTGTTTAGGCGTAATTAATCTTTTTAATATGTGGTCAGTCACGAGCCGAGATACCGGCACCGAGCGAAGGAATGTGAAGAAGTTTGAGGGTAGTTTCGTGTGCACAAATTCTGCGGCGCACCGTGCATTACCTCTAGTGCACCTCGGACACAGCTTTTGATAGCACTTGTTGGGTCGGCGGTTCTGTATTCTACATTTATGCTTTGTTCACTTGTAAATTCAATAACGCATTGTTCCCTAGAAATCAAACGAAACAGAATTTGATGTTTATTGACATAACTTCCACTTTACAAACATCATCAAGGGGATTGATGTAATATATAATGTACACTACGATCTCATACATACGTAAAACATCCTGAATAGCTATTGAAGGATCACGTATTATAAAAGAATTCTCTCACGTGTGACGCGCAGGAGCCTTGAAGGTCGTGTCACAAAAGGAATAACATTATGTTGGTAGAGTGTTCGTATATCTTCACTTGTCACCCACATTATATAAATATTTTTACCGAATCGCGGTTGGCAACATTGTTATTCTCGTTTGTGAAGAGATTTCAATACTCGTATGTGTCTTCTGTGAAATACGTAACATCTCCTATTGAAGTTTTACTTCGAGTAGTTTTTCTTTTTTTTACGACAGACAGAAAATAAATCCTAAATAATAAATATATGTGCCGAATGCGCTCAGCTCAGCATAAAATGCCGAGTGTTCACAACTCGGCGCTGATTACATAATTAAATCAAATCAAAGTTCTTTATTCAATTTTGTCGTCACAGACGCACTTATGAACGTCAATTATTACAATGACTCTACCACCGTATCGGAAAAAGAACCACTACTCAGAAGATACGGCAAGAAAGTGAGGGGCATATTTTTTAGAACTTTTGTTACAATATTTTGTTTGTTTTTGACAATATTATTTTTCTTATGTGCCAGTCGGCTACTTGGCAGAAGCGTAATGTTCCATGCATCTTTGTCTTCTATGTAATTACTAACTGCATAGTATGCTTTTTTTCATTAGAATATTTTTCACACTCAATTTGAATCTACTTTCTGTGAGCTCCGTTATACATTTTGGAATTTTATTGTAAAAACTTACACAATTTATGTAGCAGAATAGACAAAACTAACATTAGGCAAATTAGCATGAAAAGAGAACCCATAGGTTAGGTATATATAGGTGGTGTCACTGACCTATGTTCAAAGAAAGGTAAATATATAACTATCTAAAAAACTGCGAGCAGGAGTCGATAAAAGTGAAATAGTGTTAGACTGAAAACGCAATTAGATTACAATACAGAAACCAAGAAGTTGGTTTATAATATCGAGACCGCGCAGATTAAAAGAATCAATAGAACTGTGTCAAAGATTAGGCAACACCTATCTCGGGTCGTTGCGCAAACAAAGTTACAACTGTTACAGTTACAAGTAGCAAAATAGAATAGAATATAACCCCTTTATTACTATCTGTATTATTATAACACCACAATACAGAAACAATTAACTTAATATTAGTGTCACAAAGGGCGGTCTTATCTCTCAAAGTGATCTCTTCCGGACAACCCACAGGTGGAGGAAAAGACGATGTTACTAAGATATTTTTTTAGTTTCTTATCTAATTAACATTATAATAAATATAATATACATAAACTAAAGTCATTACATAAAATACAGAGCATAATAATAAAATATACATTAAAAATACTTTAATATAAAATATATAAATAATAAACCCATATAAAATATAAATAAGTGCCAAATAACATAATGAGAACATAAATACTAACAACAGTAGACGAAGCATAGGTAGCAGCGTAAATACGTAGCCATGACTACTAAATATGAAGCTTTTAAAGTAACCTTTACCTAAAGGTACAACTATAAAGTTACTTAATACATCACTATGTGCCTGTAAGCGAGAAAACCAAAGTTAACGCATTAACTCCCCAAGTAAATTAAAATAAAATTGAGAATCGTCTAAAAACTAACACACCGTCCTGAAAATTCTATTGATGGTGTAATTTGCTGTCAAGAAAACCTAATTTCCGGGGAGGACCGATCTATGGAAAGTTGGAGGATGGAGACTACCGGAAGGAATCGTCAGTACTCGTACCTCGAGTTCGCTGCTCGCAGCTTCGAAGCTCGTGTTCCCTAATACCAGTGCTTGCAACGTCCAACATGTTGTAGTCTTGAACGAAGAAAAGAAGGCGGACGGAATGTTGCTAAGCAACAACTGAAGCATAGCAATGACGGTGGCGTTGTTTGGTTGAATGGACGGAAGGCCGATGTCTAGCAAGTAGATTCAAATTGCGTGTGAAAAATATTCTAACGAAAAATGCATACTATACAGTTAGTAATTACGTAGAGGACAAAGATGCATGGAACATTCCACTTCTGCCAAGTAGCCAACTGGCACATTAGAAAAATAATATTGTCAAAACAAACATAAAATATTGTAACAAGAGTTCTAAAAAAATGCTACTCAGTTTCTTGCCGTATCTTCTGAGTAGTGGTTCTTTTTCCGATACGGTTGTAGAGTCATTGTAATAGTTGACGTTCATAAGTGCGTCTGTGATGACAAAAATGAATAAATAACTTTTGAACTTTGAAGCAGATTTGACGGCCGATGGCATAACATGATGTGTGCGCAAGGCTTGTGTACGAACGAGCGGACTGGTATAGCTTGAGAGCTTCACGTCTGAGTTTGGAGACGAGACGTCCGCGTTTTTTTCTTCGTTACAGTGTTTTAGTTATAAACTTTTAGGAATTTATTAATACGCGTACTTTTTTTGATGTCTTTAAACATTTGCACAATGTCTGGGTCTGGGCTCTTTGTATGGAAAATTGTTTGTGTCGTTACGAAAGATAAACACATAATAATGAACGGCAAACTAGTAAACCCTGGTAGGTACCTACATACCTAAATATTAGTTTATACCTCGTGAGTTTAAATATTTATTAAGGTTGATTACTTATTAATGAATATACAAAATAGGATTAAATTGTGTTTGTATAGAGCACGTTCGCTATAAAATCCGCCTAAATGGCCCGCGTATGTAACCCAGTTACTTCATTTCGGAGCATGTTATTTTAAGAGTTCATCCTCATAATCGAGACTATTTCCTTGTGCGTCCGGCTGACGGAAGTTCGTTTCATCTCCGCAAGGTATAGTGATGTTTGAAGCGCCGTTGCTGATGTTATAATTACAGGCGCACAACCTTAATGAGGAACCGCGTAATTCCTTTCAAACGGCAAGGGAAGTGTTCTGGATTGATGGCCTCATCTGCTTCGCGATGTTTATCGCGTAGATAGTTGCGTCGAATTGGACCGACGTATTTGGGTCAGGGTGCAATTGAAGTCTTGGAACTACGGTGAGTACTCGGCTTAGGCTGAACGAGTCCTGCCTGGGTTGCATGCCAAGTCCTGACTACATATACATACCTATACAACATTGAGCTAATATGCTGTAAAGAGTTAGTGAAGACCTTAATATTTACTTTTAATATTTTAATATGACGATTTACAGTTTAGTTATATGAGAATTTAGGTGCAGATGTTTCAACCCTTTACTCATACTATTTGACACAACTCATGATCTCGTTCACATGGGAAAACATATTCAAAAATTACGTAGAACAAAGTTCTAGTTCCATGAATTAATCACAATAATATAATTTTTGATTACTTCTGGATTGTAGCATTTGTAATATTGGGTAACAATTTGAACTAGTTCTCTGTAAAATAATCCTTTATCATTCTTTGACGCGAGTGAGATCGCAGGCCAGGGGTTGTTCCTGGTATCCCCTAGGTTCCGGCCCCAGTGGACATCAGGAAGAATTTACTTTGTAAAACTGGGGGACAACTGATAAAATTCCTGATATCCTCGGTTTAAAGAAGTGGAGCTAACGGGTAAAACGTAGTAAAAAAAAACAACATGGCGGCCCGTTGGCATTGTGTGGCTCCATCTTGATTGAATAAAGAAATATTTGAAGGCGTTCGTCGGCGTCGGCATTAGTTTTTGTTTCTTCGTTTTTGGTAAAGATCGCGATATTTATATTGCTGCGATTGGCGTTCAAATGCACAGTGAAATTTACAGCCGCTTCATCTAGCTTCTGAAAGCGATAGAATCGTCGATCGCTAATGCTAAAATCAGCATGTAAGTTTTGGTAAAACCGTAAAATAGCTTTCGCATTTTTATTTTATTGTGCCATTGTTATTTAGAAATATTACACCTACATCTCAGTTACTTAAAATTCAGGGTACCGCCACGCCAGTGACATTACGTTATATTGATTTTTTGAACCAGCAATCGCTCGTAGTTTTATCGCGTTTTTCACGAAGTAAACGGAGCAAATAAAATAGTAAATGACCTCTGCGATACACGGCGGGCGGCACCACAATAGGTCTAAATGAATAGGATAGCAATTAATGTGAAAGCGTGCGCGGTGGTGGTAGCCGTGCCGTGCCGGGCGGCGCGGTACGGCGAGGCACGGCGACATGCGGCGGAGCGGCTCGTCCTGGCCGCGCGCCAACAAGCGCGGTCGATGCCGCACCCCGCGGGGGGAGGAACCCAGGGTATCCGCTTCAACGGCTCCTACCGTCTCGACCTTATTTCTTAATGTTTTACTTTCGCTTTTAAGTTCAACCCTAGAATAGCAATACAAACTATTACTAACGTACTCATTCATGAAGCGGGTGTCCCGCCCGTCCCAGCTTGTTCCTGGACGCTCCCAGCTTGTTCCTTGTTCTTTTTGTGTGGCTTCGCTAAGTCGGGAACAATTCCCACTTCACTTATACTATCGTGTTTATAAAATTTCTCAGTTGGGGCAATAGACATGATTTGGCTTCGTTGTGGCAGGTTCTTCCACACGTACGCTCCTCTTCTAATCATGGTTGCGAGTACCTATGTACGAAATTTACACGTCGATCTTCGCTTTTCGATTTTGCGTCTTTATTTGCAGTTGCGACGTTTATCTGTATTATTATGTTGTGTGTATGCTTTGCAATACAGTTTCATAGAGCATTATTTTTGTTTTCTTATGTGGTCGTCTGCAGATATACATATATTATGTATGTTGTTTATTTGCAAAAAGACGGCCATGCCGCTTCGCTGATGCCAAGATCCGTACTTGATGTGTAGACATTTGTCATTCGTTATTTCTCTGAGCGCTTAGTTTATGGAACAAATGGCTCGGGGACGCCTCAGATCAGACTATTCTGTTGTTACATATAGATTTTCATCGTAGAACATATTTAGTTTTCCTTGGTAGAACTAAGGATCAATTAATCAACCACAACAGCAATTTTCCCGCTCACCACAATAGTGGTCACTGCAGTTTAGTATTCTAGAGTCTCCAAGTCTTGAGGAACTAAAGTTACTAATTTGGCCTCAATACAAGCGTGATAGATAACAACAGAAGTAAGTTCGAGTAGGGTACCTAAACTAATCTAATCAAATTAACTAGGTATACTTATAACTGATCTACGGACTTGGAGCGAGGGACTGGCGTAGGGAGGACCAACGCAGATTAATATTTTGCAGACGTCGCCAAATAAAATATGGTAATTAATTTAATTCGGCCTGTTCTGGCGGTTATCTGCGAGATTCTGCGAGCTAGGAAATTAAGTTTGAGTATCTCGGAGTTACAATCATATACATTGGACAACGCAACGTCGCCAGCATTTTGGGCACGTCGTTGCCGGACGACGGGTATAGGTTGAATTATCTGTAGGCCATTCAGTTGGCTCAACCGATACCCGGCATGTACATAGTATTTAATTTATTTTAGTTATGTATATGTATAGTGAAGTAATTTATATAGTTTGATTTAATATTAAGTTAGTTGTTATTTTAGTATTTAATTGTTCTAGTTTAGTTTTTGTATTGTTGTGGTATACGTACCAAATTGAAATATTTAGCGGAATTGCACTAGGTATTTTGGACAACTAGGTACTCAAATATCATTATGTGTAAGTACATATTATTATCATAGTCGTTCGTGAACATGGTAGGATGATATCCAGGGTCGTAATCTTTGTTGTGACGTTAGGGCCAAGGATTTTGTAACCAATTTGAAAAAAGAGTTGAGAAAAAGACATCCCCGCAGAGTTTCTTGGTGCTATCTTCTCTAGCGGGCGTATTTCCGAAGCACTGGTAGAGTCAGTTTTCGCATTTCTTTTCTGCACCAGGACTTCAATTTGAGTATAGGAAAGAAATGGGTAAACATAGGTACTTTTTTTTCAAAGTCATGTTACCATAAGTTACAATTTTTAACATATTTTTAATTTTATTTGTATCATGTTTTTATGACATTTAAAAGTGGACTTTTGTACCTATTTAATAAACAATGTTTGACTTTGGATTGGATTTGGACTAGAATTGTATATGTCTGAAGCAACAAAATATGATCTGAAAGAATTCACTGTGGTTTCCAGTCTTAGTATTGAATTCAACATGCTTTTTGTGCCATTTATAAATGATTCAGGAAAACTTCTTGCTGGCACAAGTCTAATCCAACAACACTTTATTCTGTTTTTTTTTAATGTTCGATGTACCAAAACTATGTACATGAGATTCATATTCCCTATGGGCTGGGCTGTAGGCGCCCAAAAGAAGTTTTATTTTCAATTCCATAGATTCGTGTTAGCACACGTATCGTGTTGCGATCTAAATTTTATAATAGTGATTCACTGACCCGGATTTGGAACAGGCGTATCGGATACATATGCGATGACGCTCGCATATTCCGATATATACAAAGTATAGATATACCGGCTTATCCCCAAAAAGAGCAATCGAGCGCGTAGAATTTACAACACTAGAACGAATAAATGAATAGTGGCGTAATGACGAGCCCTTCCAAATATAAAGAGCTTATAGAAGAAATAAAGACAAAAGGAATAAATTCATAAAGTACAGTATAGAAATTGCAAAAAGAATAGCAAGTACAAATAAATAGATTTTCAATTATGTATCTGTGTATATATATAATCAGCATATCAATAATAGCCTAGTAAAACATTTGGGAACATGTTTGGAAAAAGTCGAACATGTTCAATTTTCAGAGACACAGCGTAAAAAAAGAAATACAAAGAGCTACGAGCAGTTCAGTCTTATTGTGTGGACAATTTGCTTTGTTATAATATGTTCTTGGATGGATAATTAGGATGACTTGAGTCATTGTGGTGTAGAATTGATCCAGCTCCCTCTCTCTCTATCTCTCTCTCTCTCTCTCGCTCTCTCTCGTGCGGGTTGTGTGGTCAACCCTGGTTTCGAACTTGTAAACCAAAGGCCTCCGACATGGCCTTACTACTGATGTCCTAAAGTAACTAACGGGACCGACGGCTAACATGCCCTCCGAACCACGGTAGCGCTCAGATGTAATTACATACCACACAAACCTATCCATTTGGTGACCGCGGCGAAAGTTGAGATCAGGAAACGCTAATCGAAGAGGTTTCATGTAATCCAGTGGTAGGAGGGTCATTTTGCAAGAGTTAAGGTTGTACGGGCTTTCCTAATTATTATAAGTAGTACGGTACCCGTTATATGCTCACTGTTGCTACGTACTACTTTTATCTCTTCTGTGCTGTTGCCAGGAATAATCAACAGTCGCGCGCACCGCCTTCTCGTTCCATTACTCTGTAAGAATAAAATGACTAGGACTTCCAATTACGAGCTACATCTGCGATCGAGATTGACTCGCGTCGTAGTGGACTCTTTCTCCAGAGTTTCTGTTATTCCTGTCGGAATCAAACCAGCCATTGTCAAGGCAGAGGTTCGAAAACGCCGTGATTACAGAGGCGGCGTGTTCGGGCCGGAAGCGGGCCGCAGAGTGCCGGCTTTTAGCTTCGGCTCTATATAACGTCACATTAACTCGAAAGCCTTTGATTGCTATTCGATTGGACCCACTCGAGATGGCTGCCGGTCGCGCTTTATTAACTAACTACGTAAGCACTTACGTACGCAAACTTTTATATTGCAGTTTTAAAGGCCGAAGATTTTTATCGCACTCACGGTCTTACAAGTTATTTATTTGTTTGAGGTCACTGAAGCACAGGAGACTTAAAAAGTTCTGGGCACTTTCTTCTTTGGCACATTGCTGGTCGGAGACATGAATGCTTTTTAAAAATTGAACAACGTTTTAACGGCAATAGATGTCGATTCTGTCCAGTATCTAAAGCTATAAGCTTTCAAAATTATCATCCCGCAAGTAATTAAAAGTTAATACTGGCGTCCAGCATATCTATAGTAAAGTATTTTAGTTTTCTTTTGTGTACTTTTTAATTAGACAAATGCTTCAGCTTTCGCATTTGAATAAACTGTAGCTATAAAAAAGCAACGTACAAAATTTCCAGTTACGTAATAAAAATGTTGTTGAAGCTAGGATATGAATTCGTTGCGAGCTGTCGATAAGCTCGGAGAAACGGCACGAGGGCCCTCAGCCTCTGGACTCTGGGAGCCCCGACTTGTTGACTCACCGGGTTGCCCTGTTTACGAGCTTCCCAAAGGACCTCTATTATTCCACTTAGCTCGTTCGCTTCTCGCCAATGTAAAACTTATTCAAGTACAGTAAAGCTGTCAGCGCCGCGGGTGTTTACTAAGGGTCTACTTGGAGCTCTCAGTTTTAGCGCCCACTACAATGACGGATTAAATGGCAACAAACGAAGCGAGGCCAGTGTGAAGCTCTCAGCCCGCTGCAGTGACCTCGCCGTGATGCCATGAGCTCCACTAAGGGTCTTCACTTAGTTTGCTTCACTCTAACGAACGGCGAATCAAAGCACAACAATATTAAATGTCGGCATTAATACTCTCATCGCTCCAGTGGCTTTTTAGGTAGTAGATCTCTTACTCTTGTAAATGTATTTCCAAGTCTCGAAGGCGTCTATTACTTTCATCTGTTACCATTACTCCATAGAGTCGGAACCGACGCACAGGTTAAATAATAGATGAATACCCTTCGAAAATATATTAAGAGCCGAGGAATGTTTATCGGTCTTTAGCATTCATATTGTTAATTATGAATGAGTAGCAAATTCAGAGTTTTCGTAGAGTTGGGGAATTGTTCGAGAACACGTGAATAAGCGGAATAAGCCCGGGTGTCGGAACAGACGGGCTTATTTCGGGCAGAGTTGGTGACTTTCCGTCGAATTTCGAGGTGGGGAGCTCGCGTGAACCGAGCTCATAAACTTTATTGTCTGTGACAGTTAACATAAATTCACAGCGGTGCATGGAGAGATGATTAATTACGTAAAGAATGTTCTTTTTCAATAATGGCAGTGATTGTAAAATAATTTCGAAAAAGAGCATCCACGTATTCGTATGAATTTATCTAAAATATAAAAATTAGTAGTTTATGCCTTTTGATGTTGTTATTCTTGTAGTTATAAATCATTATGCCTCATATTACAGTACACCACCGTCTTTAGTCGTTTCACAAATCCTCTCCATCCAAAGGTTGTCTGGAAGAGATCGCTTATTAGCGATAAAACCGCCCATTATACTAATCAAATTTTTGAGTTCTATTTTTACTTGTTCTTGTTATGTTTTTGGTGTACAATAAAACGTTATCAATCAATCAATCAATATTGACTCTTATTACAATTAAACGTACAGCATTTAAATCACTGCATTACCCACGTTAATAGAGTTGGCTGTTTACCAAATGCATAAAACTCAGTAAAATCATAACAGCTACGAGTGCTGAGTCACAAACAGCGCAGCACGGCAGAAGCACTGAGCTGAGTGTTTGACAGCGCTTCTGGCTGAACGTTCGCTGGTTCGCTATGAATCGACTCGTGTTCCGACACAAACCGAAGTGTAATGACTGCTAAGTGCTTTTAGAACATTCGAGCACAGCATTACTGTGTTAAGCGTTAAATGGTTTGTTTGTTTACGCAAATTTGGTACATGTAACCGTTTGTGTACCTACTATAAGTAAATTTTCATCAGTTAATCTACTGGTGGTTGGTTTCTCGGATGCGAGAGGCCGTCTGGGTGGGCTTTGCCAGTTATTCTGCCGCCAAGCAGTAGTGCGCAAGCATTACTGTATTCCGGTTCGAAGGGCATTGTAGCCAGCAAAATTGTTGAGCATTATGAGACTTAACAGGTAATTGTCTCAAGATTTTGCAAAACAAAGTTCTGGGTGGTGCTGTTACTGTTATGGGCAGGCGTATTGCTTACCATCAAGCGAACGACCAGGGGCCCTATTCTCGACGTGAAGATATAATATCACATTCGATAAATATCGCAGGAACTGTCAAAATATCTATTGATTTGAAAAATCCGTATTGTCGAGAAGTCACATTAGATAAATATCGATTGAAAACCGCCAGATACGTATCGAGTGGTCCGGAGCACTCGATATAAGTTTATCAAATGCGACAGAAACGCAAACATCATTATAATGTCTTACTCTTCAAACTTCTTGTACGTTTTTGTTTGAGTTATCATTGAAATTTATTTATGTTATAAAAATCCAGTGAACCCTATGCAGGAGGTTAAAAACGAAGTACTTTATACCTATCTTCAATGATGATACATCCCTAGGATTTCCTCTTCTATTTTGTAGGTATCCTTACCTAGACTGTGTCTCCTAAACCTTGAGATAATAATACGTAAGTACCTATTAGCTCAATGCTGACAAAGGAGAAATTGCAACAAATCAAAACATTTCATGAAAAACGGGCGGTCATGTCAATGTCATTGATGTTCGTTCCGTTTCACAAAAATAAGCGCTTGTTAATATTACGATTTATTTATTTTTCAATGATGTGTATACTTTTTATAATATACAGTATTATAATAATTTAGAATTGTTAAAAGACAACAGTTAAAAACACATAAATAACCAAAGTTATCAGCACAAATGTTTTTATATTGGAAAAAAGTTAAAAGGTTTAAGTTATCGCTTCTGCAATTACACAGTCGATAAAAACGGAACGTGTCTGAAGACAGACAATAACTATATTATCTGTGTTAAGCATTTGAATGAACATCCTGACGTCCATTATCTACTACCATAATATCTATTGTTCTCGAGAATACGTATTCTGGCGCGCGATCGATATGTTTCATAGACATAGGGAATGATATGATATTAAAATATCACTCATATATCACATTTCCGAGAATAGGCCCCCTGATCGTCTCGTCACTCAGTAACATAAATATAAACCCCTAGATGACACAGTTTTAATAATAATCTAATCATCTAGGGGTTTCCGCCGCTGGCAGGCTAGTGGTAGTTCAGATCGTCACCATTTTGACATAAATTGTGGGTTACAAAATGCTGAATCTCCTTGGTAACACAATCCCGCCTATAGTAATGTGTTACGCAATGCAGGGGCCCTAAATTTCAGTCCTAACGAAATTCATTACGACAATCCTGTATCCCACGCCTTGTTATAAACTTAATTAACTTACAAATGTCAGGGTCCGGCCAAAAGTTTCTCATTAAACGAGTTATCTTCACAAACGTCATTTATTAATCTACGAAAACTTGTTAAGAATTTTAACAAAGTTGCCAAGTTGTTCTGATCCAATTAAAAACTTGTGTTCACATAACGAGATCGAGGTGTCCCGGTGTCCCGCGCTGCGGTGACGACACGGCGCGCAGCGGCGTGACTAGTGTCGCCAGGTGTCCCGATTTGCGCGGGACGTCCCGATTTTTAGGGCACTAACCTCTTTAGTCTGTACTTTTTCTATAATTTTGATAAAAAAAGACACAAACTTAATGATGATTAGTCGTAATGGTTACGTTTGAATTTTGTTATATTTTAGAGAGCTTTATTTATTCTACCATGTCAAAAAAACTAACTATATCCGATAAAAAATATACGATGATTCACATAAACCAGTTTTCTTTTGTAGCCATTGTAGTTGTCCCGATTTGAAAACCAAAATCCCGGTTACTTTTACCTTCCGTTCCAAAATTTGACACACTGGACCTGGCAGCAGTAGGCGTGACAGAGAGCAATCAACCCGGTGATGTCACCTCGAATCTCTCGTACAGGTCGGGTGGTGAACTATTAATATCTCTCGACGGTCAAGGACGCTTTCAAAAACAAAATACAGGCTTATAAATATCTCAAGCGCTAATCATAAAACCGCGCTATTAAAAGAAACATGCTCAATATTGTTTCGGTGGTGTTTTCCATTCCAAACGTTGCGCAAATCCATTAAATTAAATTAATTTATAAATGATCAAAAAGCCCCGACGCTCTTCTTTTAAAAAATATTATATCATCGTTTCAAATATAGAAAAGAGCGGTATTATATTTATTTTACAAGTTTTATTTAACTTGCAATGTAGGTATGTATGTTTGTCCGGGTGGAATCTTGCAAGCTGAATTAGAACCACTTCCTCTTATGTTACGGAGTTGAAATTTTGTATACATGTCAAAGTCCGATGACATACAATATTGTGGTGATAGCCAGCTAATCTGGTGATGGAGACGGAAGGTGGGCAATGGAACTTCTTGACTGATCGTAAGCTACTAGTGTTTGGGCTCATTTCAATCTGCTTGTAGTTGCGATTACAAATTTGTTAAAAGATTGTCTTAAAAAAATATTTTTCAACAAAAACTTATTTCTTTTCCTGTAGTTGATATCGCCAGTGACACGTACCATCCCACTCACAGGCTTTTTGCCGACGGTGAAAAATCTTACTAGTATGTTATAGGACGGTTGGCAACTCTACATAACAAAAACTATACGGCTTGTTCTCAGGCACAATGCGGGGGCGCGGAATTTTGCATGCACTGATGTATTGGGTGCCCTGAACAAGCTTCGCGTACCGCATATCTTTTCGCGTATATATAGTGTTTCCACCCTGTTTCGTATACAGGGTGGAAATTTGAAATGAGACATGAATAGTAGCTACTTGTACCGTTGGAGATACAAGAAAAAGGTCTTAGGAGACTATCCATATTTTTGGAGTTATTTTTTAACTGCATTTACAGATTTTGAAATAAAATTACACTCAGCAAGAAAATGGGCAGCTCTCGCGTTTGCTTTTTATGATGCCAATCGATCCGGTTACTTATAAGGATCAAAAGACTTTGAAATCAACTGAGGCTTACGTAATAGAAAGGTCAGAAATCGGAAAAATCTTATCCCACACTTTTTGTATGAGATATAAAAAGCGGCTTATTTTTAACCGACTTTCAAAAAGGAAAAGGTTCTCTATTCGATTGTATTTTTAACCGAATTTTAAAAAAGGAGGAGGTTCTCTGTTCGATTGTATTTTTATTTATTTTTTATTTTTTATGTTTGTTACCTCAGAACTCCGTCATTTCTGAACCGATTTGCAAAATTCTTTTTGCGTTGGGTTCAGTATAGCTACGAAGTGGTCCCATATAAATTTTATCGATATGTGACCTTGGACTTCGAAGATACATTAAAGTCGGTTTTTGTTTTTTTCTAAAAATTATTATTTATGTTTGTTACCTCAGAACTCCGTCATTCATGAACCGATTTGCAAAATTCTTTTTGCGTTGGGTTCAGTATACCCACGAAGTAGTCCCATATACATTTCATCGATATTTGACCTTGGACTTCGAAGATACATGGAAGTCGGTTTTTTTATTTGATAAAACGTATACTTGTTATGATGCTAATCGATCCAGTTCCTCATAAGGATCAAAATAGTGGTAATTCTTATTAATAGGAAGTCTCAGCTATTTCTTTCCTTACAAGTTTACAACCTACTTGATCGTTATTTCTTCTTCTATACAGCAATCTTCTTAAATTCCTGCTTATTTATTTATTCTCTGTAAAGAACAAGATGAGACTTAGGGTGCTCCACCAAAAGCAAATGCCATCAGGACTGAAAAACTTATAAAAATTGACCGAAATCTCTCAATTGTATTGGTTAAAATTGCCTGAATTTTGCTTCGACGGTTTCCGCTTCGGTAGCCAGGCAGCGTTCCACACACGTCCCGCCCTTGTGCTGTTTTATGTTTTATACTCGACTAATTTTGTTTCTCCCTGGCCAGGATGGATGATGTGGAGCTGAAGAACATCCACCTGCAGTTCCCGTGCGCGCGGCGATTCAGCGAGGGCGGTTGCATCGAGGCGCGCGTGCGCACCGACCGCGGGGACATTCTCGTGGCCGTGCAGGGCGACCGTGCCAAGCCCGCTATACTCACCTACCACGACCTGGGCCTTAACTGTGAGTACCTTATCCTGTTCCTTTAAGTACATAAGCACTCATCATAACAAAAACACTAGAAATAAGGATATGATTATTGTACCAAGGTTTAGACTAACTAAAACGAATACCTAGGTCGTTCATGGGCAGCTGAGTACGTTTTTAGAATGATATTCCAAAATGTATAACGGGAGCTCCGTTCTACATTACAGACAGAAAGTAATTTCAAATTACGCGTAAAGACTGTTCTAATGCGAAAAGCATACTATACCTACTATTCGTAATTATATAGAAGACAAAGATGCTTGGGACATCCCACTTTTGCAAAGTAGCCAACTGGTACATAAGAATCGTAACATTGTAGGTAAAACTTTCATGAGCAGCGTCGAAACACGGGGCCAGGATCTATGTTTGTGATCGTTGGCCGTATTTATTTATAAAAATTAAATATTAATTGGCACGAGGCGGCCTCTAACGTATTGATTTTAATTCTTATCACATATATTATGTATATGATATTGAATTCAAATTGAAACCGAAGTTTCAGTCGTTAGGAAACATTGATGTGATTATTCTAGTTACTTACACAGTTTATTCAGTGCGGAGGCGTTCGCTGTCATTTAGTGGATGTAACTTTTACCTTTAATTATAAAAGTAATTTTTTTTTAAATCGTACGTCAGGTAATTAATATTCATTATTTCAAAGCTTTTATGAATTCGTTGTACCTTATTTTTATGGAACGGAGAGATGAGACGAGCGAGTCGTACGCCTGATGGTGAGCGCCACGCCTGCCAATAATAATTGCAATTATAGAAACATATTTATTTATTTATTTATTTATTTCAGGCAAAAATACAGTTAACAAATTAAAAGTACCAGAGGCCCATAAAATATATACCTTACAGACTAGCATACATACAATTTACAAACCCATATTTTATATTATATCTGTACGGTTTCTAGACGCCTTACAGTTTGGATGGATAGACAGATAGTCAGATATTATAGGTAAAAATAGAAGTTTAGATTTTAGATTATATTATAGAACAAACTAATTGATAATGAAAAAAAAAGAAGAAGAAAAGAAAATGTTTTTTATTGCCAATAACTTAACATAACTTAATATAACTACAATATTCATACAGTATTATGGTTTGGCAATAAGGGGTAGGCTCAGCATCGTTCTGTGTAAACTCTAGTGAGTTTACACAGGGCTGGTTTTCAGCGTACCCCTTTGCTCGACCTCAGATGTTTGCCGAAAAGTAAACAAATTGTACCAGCGGAGACAAAAAAAAATATTTAATTAAAAAAAAGAGATAAGATGGACAGCGTGAAATTAATAATAATAATGTACATTAAATATTAGAAGAGAAGGTCAATTACAGTTTCATTCTGTTTAAATGTGCTGAGATGTGTGAGTGGGGGTGGAGTGAGAGTGTGTGGTGTGACTGTCTGGTGCGAGGGCGAGTGACGTGAGAGTGAGTGGTGTAAGGAAAAGTGTGTGAGTGTGTATGTTATGTGTTTATGGGTTGTGTTTTATTTATATAGGTTGCTTCAAAGTTCTTCTTGATGCGTTCCAAAAGTATGCGTTTGTATTTGTACTTGAATGAGTAGGAACTAATTTTCCTTCTCATAGGAGGCGGGATATTGTTCCAAACTTTGGACGCGCTGTATTTGAAGCAACCTTTAAATCCGGTGGTCTTGTGCTTAGGAATGGATAGTGTGTATAGAGCTCTTGAGCGAGTATTTCAAGACTGAACATCTTTTATCCACGAGAGTTTCTCAAAGAGATATTCTGGCTCTTTATTCCACAATATTCTCTGAGTGGTACAAGCTAGGTGAAGCTCTCTCCTAGCCTTCATATTTAATATTTGTATTTTAACTAGGTAAGGAGTTACATGCTCTCTCCTGGGTATGCTAAAACAGAACCTGGCACATGCATTCTGTACTCTTTGAATACTATTCTCGGTTTTAGCATACAACCTCGGCCCATAAACTGCACTGCAATAATTAAATGGTGATAGCACCAGGAGGTCACATAGTAATATCCTTACCTCTTCAGATAAGTATTTCCTAATACTATAGAGAGTCTTCAGTTTGTAAAATGATGTTTTGATTTTTTCGTTTACATGTTTCACAAATTTCATCTCACTGTCAAATATGAGACCCAGGTTCCTGGCTTCCGGTACAGTTGGTATGCCAATTCCATCAATTGACAGTTGTGGGTTATGGGTCGATACGTTACTAATTTGAGTTTTAGTACCTAGTATTAACATTTTCGACTTGGAAGGATTTAGGATAAGAGAGTTGTTCTTAGCCCATTTATAAATTTCTTCTAAATCGCCGTTAATGAGCAGCATTGTTTCTGTGGTATCTTTTGCATAGAACGAGTGATATATTTGAGTATCATCGGCATACAGATGGTATTTGCATTGTTTAATGTGGTTTGACATGTCAGCTGTGAAAATTGAGAATAATATTGGGCTTAAAATTGATCCCTGAGGATAATTGATGAAAGCGTTATAACTGAAAGTCGGATTGTCCTTAAGTAAGCTCCAGCTATATTATTAATCTAATTAGTTCAGCAATATTAGTTAAGTAATTAGTAATAGATCAGCTGCGGATTATCAGCAGCTTATGGTATCTACTTCTGAAGGAAGAGTCGTCGTCGTGAAGGAAGCTTACGCTGGCTTTACCTAGAGAGCAGGAAACACAAACCCAACATTCTTTAGGCATCAGACGTGTTTATATCAACTTCAAATTACACTATGATTCTACCTCCACCGACCGCCCGGAAATAGAACCAGTAACCAGAATATGAAGGAAGAAACTATTCGATCTATTTGTTCCTGAATTATGTCGAACTTCTCATATTTTTGAATAGTCGTAAGTCTTGTAATGTTCTCATATTCGGAAAGGTTTTTAACACTTTTCAGATGGTTATTACTCTTTGTAAATTATCCCTTAATAGTGCTTCTCACTCGTTGTAAACTAATTTTATTAATTCTTCTTCCATCGTCGACAATTATTAAATAATTAATACATTTGATGAAATTAATTTATTTTGTTTATTTTCCAAATATGTCAATGAATCAAAACGTCCATGTAGGTATATATCAGAAACTAATGTAAGAAATTATAAAAATTGATAATAAATGATAAAAATGAAAGCAAGCAATTATATTATAATGATATATGACTAATACACCTGATATTAACGCATACGTGAGACAATAATCGGAAATAGACAAAAATGCTAGAACAATATAATTATAAATAAACAAATGTTTATTTTGGACCAAAAAATATATACCTACCTATGTAGGTACAAAGTTCAAAAGTTCTTTATTTCAGTTTTGTCGTCACAGACGCACTTATGAACGTCAATTATTACAATGATTCTACCACCGTATCGGAAAAAGAACCACTACTCAGAAGATACGGCAAGAAGCTGAGGGGCATATTTTTAGAACTTTTGTTACAATATTTTATGTTTGTTTTTGATAATATTATTTTTCTTATGTGCCAGTTGGCTACTTGGCAGAAGCGGAATGTTCCATGCATCTTTGTCTTCTATGTAATTACTAACTGCATAGTATGCCTTTTTCATTAGAATATTTTTCACACTCAATTTGAATCTACTTTCTGTGAGCTCCGTTATACATTGGAATTTTATTGTAAAAATGTACACAATTAATTGCCCATGAAGGACGTATTCGTTTTACTCAGTCTAAACCTAGGTACTGCAATTCTAACCTTATTTCTAGTGCTTATGTTGTGGTGGTCACTTGAATTTGTGCAGATTTTTACGAACAGAAACAGTGCAGAAGATCATACAATGTTTGTAGTTTGTATAGGTAAGCCACGCCGAACCAGACACTTTCAGAGCGGAGAGGTGAACCTATCTGCTACCGTCATCAGGATGCTATTGGCACTGCCCCGTTATTATGTCATGTTGCGCGATGTCAGGATACTTCCTGATCCCAATTCAGCTTCAGACTAAGGTCATTACCCTCAGCACTGATTTTAAATTAAAACCCTTGACCTCACACTTGTAAAGGAAATGGGTATACTGCTACAACGTGCACTGATTGGAATTTGGTTCATTCTCGTTCGGTATTTTAGTACCACGGCAGTCTTTTCGCTCGGAATGGCGCATATTTTATTAGTATTTAGTGTATCAAGCCGAACTCCGACCAGTCTCAACGGCAGCGGCATAGCGTGCGGAATATGCGCGTTTCACCAGCGACTTTGCCAAATACTTCGTTAGAGAAATTCTAGCGTGGTTTTGCTTAGATTTCGCGCTGTTATACTATGTCCCGCATACTCGCAAAACATATTTCGCATAACACATAGAAAAGTTTGTTGGGTTAATGTGACAGGTGACACACTTAAAGTGAAGGTATATTAAATGTATTATTATTGTATCTCATGATCAAGACATAACTGTATATTTTATTTTGACATTATTAATAAGGGACTGACAATAACTAATAAATAATCACATGTGTTAAAATCATTATCATAAATATTTGTACACCGAAAGGTAGAACATGATGGAACCTATATTTAACAAATCTCAACATCTTTATCAGTACCCATGTTTCAGACAAATACATTTATTTCATTTCATTTCTTACTTGCCATCGTGAATTAACTATCGCCTAATACCCGGCTCCCGTCAAGTAACGAGCTGCTTTTTAACCGCCTTCAAAAAGGAGAAGGTTCTCTGTTTGATTGTATTTTTTTAATGTTTGTTATCTCGATATGGAAAATTCTTTTTTTCAGAGCTTTTTATCGCTACAAAGTGGTTCCATATAAATTTCATCGAAATTTGACCTTGGACTTCGAAGATACATTGAAGTCGTTTATTATTTTGATAAAATGTATGTATATGTTACGGCTAAAAGCCGAAGTGCGGCTACACCTAGTTTTAGCCGGCTACAACTAGGTGCAGCCGGCCACATGCGGTTAAACTTAGATCTATCCAACTTATCTTCGATTAGAACTAGGTTTAGCCTTCATCATAGCGGCTAGAACTAGGTGCAGCCGCACACCAATCAAACGTATAAAGGGCAGCCCTCGGTAGGTTAGGGTGTGGCGGGGGTGGCCCTTGGGCCACCCCAACGCCGCGAACATATATGTTAGATACGAATATAATGTAAGTAGATTATAATCTATCACTTCGATAGATTATAATCTACCGAAAAATAATGCGACGGTTCACAATCTTTCGACAGTTTACAATCTCGCATAAGATACATCTAAGTTTAACCGCATGTAGCCGGCTGCTTCTAGTTGTAGCCGGCTAAAACTAGGTGTAGCCGCACTTCGGCTATCAGCCGTAACATATACTTGTCCTATGAACGGACAGTAATATAAACCGAGCATTAGAGTTCAATTCAATTCATTAATTATATTAGGCACGTCATTATTATACAAAATTAATTAATTAATTATCTACTTAAAAAAATATATAATAGAGATTTGAAAATGAACATTTCTGCCTTCCAGCATTTCGTCATAAATTCGTCGAATTTTGAGTCATTTAACGAATGGTCTAATTAATCACCTACCTACTACTTGTAAGCAATTGACCATTAAGTTTTCTGGAGACGTTGGGATTGAATAGTTACTGTACTATAATGAGCCGCGTGCCGCATCTGTGTTTACAGACGTGAGCACCAGATAAGACCACTTGCGCGTCTGGATTTGGCCCCGGATTAGTCTTAGCCGTCTGTTTTTGGTGTGATTTTAAACATTTCAAACCGTGATTAAATAAAACGAGAGAACTAAAATGCTGTAAAAGTAAAAAAAAAATCTAATTAAATTATGTGTTGTAATGGGTAAAGGTTCTTTTAAAAATAAATGAGTACGTCTCGCGTCGGTTGTACTCGTAGAATGTATGATGTTTTGCGCCTTATCTTTGTCTCAGCTGTCTGTGATGTTTTCGTGTAAAATTATAACTTAGCGAAATGAAAATATAATTTGACTGTTTCCAATAATAAAACCATGTGTTTTCCGCCCACGTTGTTGGCTTAACACGGACGCGTAAAGTGAAAGATCTTATTACAAAGTTATATTTTCTGGCGTGTCTGGGGAGGCGAGGCCTGTCTGCTTTCGGATGTACTGTTACATAATGTAAAAAACGAAAATGCAAAGAAATCGGTGTTGGTGTAACTGATTCGCATCTTTAAGACATTACATACAATCTCAGGGGATCTCTTTTCTTTCAGTTGTGAAAGTAGGTATAGCATATTTCGGTCATTACATAATATGGTTTTCTCATCCTTTAAATATAAGCTGTAGTTTAAAATTGTTTTCATTTAAGTTTCCGCACGATTCATGCATTTGAGAATTTTATGCTTTATGTTTATGGTTTATTAAGCCAGGGCGTGCGTGGTCAAATTCAGTCCCCACCTCATGTATTTTGGAGTATGGTGGAAATTCACTCACGTGGACTTCTTGTGCGTAAACGAAATTGGTGGCTCCAGTTTTTTTTTCATACATTTTTTTACACCCATTTATGCCATAGGTACTACATACAACTAAGTATTGTAAGTTAGTTTTTATTAATAAACTGGGTTTAATTGTGCTAAAATTTAGGTTTAGTTATAGCTTTTGATGTGTTGACCAAGTTGCATCGACCGTTGTCACAAGAATAGGTCTTACCTTAACCAAACCTTGTCAAAAGTTAAAAAATTGCTGTTTTACGTTTATGAGGTTAATTTTTTATTTTATTGCTGTATCCAATCTAAAAAAAATTGTTTCTGTAAACAAAGAGACAGCTCTAAACATTTGATTTGCCCTATTTTTCACTGCTTTCATTTTCAAATATATTTTATTCGTTTGATGGAAAAATGGACTTGAATGAGCAGTGTGAAGCGAGATGTGCTCTCATTGTCTAGGTATTAAAAACGTTTTGTTCTGTCGAGCGGTGAAATGGTACAGTCGGACAAAAGGACAGTCAGTTACTGTTGTCAAAGTGACAGCTGACACTGACAACCGGCGTGGGCGTTTTTAAATAAATAACAATTGAAATTGATATACTGTCGAATGCGGATCCGCGATAACGAGTTTAAAATGATATATCTACCCGCACGGGTTGGCATGCGTGTCGTATATGTATCTCTAGTTGTAGAGTTGCTATTCGGTGCATTTGATTTGCCATTTTGAAATTAATATTCAATAACGTGTTCGAATTTAAACCTGATATCGCCTGGAGGATTGGTTATTGAGTAATCCAACAGGAGTTGTGCCTTGGTTGATAGTATTATGATGAGGATATAAAAATCAAGTCTGGTATAACAGATACTTCGAGGGACAAGTAACGAATATTGAACAAATTCTATCAATAAGTAGTCCTAAAACAATGAGGAAATTCGCTTAGCATTTGCTGCAATAACTAATATAGTCAAATTTACTCAAAAAGACCATATCAAAGGCAAAAGACCTCTCCACAAAAATAATGGTCCGTCCGTAAAAATGCTCGTTCTGGACATCTCTTCTGTCATGAAACATTTTATCACCTAGGTCGTACAAAATGAATAGGTATATTCTCACATAGTGATATGATAAAGGGGTTTGCACAAAGCGCGACGTCAATTTGGACCCGCGAGGCGTTAACGATTGTTTGTCAAACGTAATTATATGAGTTAACGAGAACATCGTGTTACTTGTGACAATGTTACCCACTATAATAGACTTTACTAGCTGCGCCCCGCGGTTCCACCCGCGGTTTTGCGGAATAAAAGTAAACCTATTTGCTATTCCAGGACCTAAAGTACCTAGATACCAAATTTCATCAAAATCCATTCAGTAGTTTTTGCGTGAAAGAGTGATACGAATATGAACTTTTCTAGAGTTCCGCTTCGATCATATAATAATATGTGTTTCGTATCAAAGTAAGAATAACTTGTTATCTATGTCCGGTCTGGAACAATTTACTGCCGGACTCTCCCTTCTACGTAAATTATTGGGTTTAATTACGGTCAACCTCTTCATCATTATGAGGTTGTTGAGGACTGACATAGAAAATGGAAAAGCCTTGGCTCTTACCCATGTCTTCACTACCTGAAGAAGAATCCATAGAACCGAACAATGTACTCTTGTATGCATTGAAATCGAAGTTCCTCATAAGTATAAACAAGTTACCCAATGTTTGCGAAACTACGGAATATTGTATAAAAGTTAGCCCTGCGACGGCGGCCCGTTCCCGAGCCCGGAATCGGAGGCCTACGTGTCTCGGATGAGTTCCCATCTCACACTGACGTATGGATTTGTAAATCCGGCGTGAACTTCATAAAAGTTCGTCTGGTTACAATAAAGAACAAAGTGCGGCGGCTTGGCTTCATACAATACTGCAACATTCCATTTATTAACGTCGCGTCTAGCATAATCCTGCTTGTTTCATTTGGAAAAGTAGTCGGTAGGTATAGAAAATATATTTATCTGTTTAACTTGGTTGACAGGCGTCTAAAACGCACAAAGACTGAGGAGGTGATGTGCGTAGAGAACACTAACACATAAAACCGAAAAAGTATTTAACTAATAGTTTCTATCTTATATGTATTGAGTATATATGTATTGTAAAGTATTGAGTACCTATAAAAAACCGACTTCAAAACAATAGATTTAACCGACTTCAAAAAAAGGAGGAGGTTCTCTGTTCGATTGTTTTTTTTTTTATGTTTGTTACCTCAGAACTCCGTCATTTATGAACCGATTTGAAAAATTCTTTTTGCGTCGGGTTCAGTATAGCTACGAAGTGGTCCCATATAAATTTCATCGTTATGTGACCTTGGACTTCGAAAATACATTGAAGTCGGTTTTTGTTTCTTGTTTCTAAAAAATAATTATTGATTTTGTTGATTATTTCAAAAAGCGCTGAATTAATTTCGTTAAAATTTATATAAGACCACTTCTGAAGTATGACCTACCAAACAAAAAAGAATCATCAAAATCAATTCATAATTGGCGGAGTACTCGCGGAACAAACATACATATAAAACATACAGTCGAATTGAGAACCTCCTCCTTTTTAAAGCCGGTATTTTTTTATCGCTTTGTTTATCGCATAATTAGCCCATCACATTCCCACTGTTGGGACACGGGCCTTCTCTCATAGAGAGAGTATGGGCCATAATCTATCACACTGGCCTAGTGAGTATTAGTGGATGTCACATTTCCTTGAATTTTTGGACATGCCGTTTTCCTCAAGATGTTTTCCTTCACCGTTTTTAGAGCGAGTGTTAAATCCGCATATAACTTAAGAAAGTCAGTGGTACGGGGCCAGCGGGATTCGAACTCGGGTGCGTCGGATTGAAAGTCGCACATGCTCCCACTGAGCCACACTCGCCCTACAGGCTGGGGTATAGCTTTCAATAATTACTATAAGTTGATGACGAATGGCGTCGAGAGTTAACACTTCCATTGCTAATCTGGCATAGCTATCATGGCAACTACGCACTGGATATAAAACACATTGTAAAGTATTCTGTATAAAGACGATTTGACTAACTTAACGTACTGTTTCCGTTCTCCGCGTACGGCGACAGCTGGCATGAGAATAGTGCGAGGCTTTTATTCGGATTCTATGGAAAACGAGTGAGTGCGATCTGATGTATGAGATTGGACCCCGACGTAATGAAACGCAGCCCGACTGACTGGTTGAAAGTAAAGCTGCTGAATCATATTCACTTTTTTTCTATGAGAATAGTTTCTCATCTAATAGCGATGGTCTCGCATCGAACAGGCGCGAATATGAATGTATACATACATACTCTTTAAACATTTATCATCATAATCATAATCATCATAATCATCATCATAATGGCGAAATCTGTATCAAAATGAAGTATGTCAGACTAGATACATGGAATCCTAGTTAGGGGCCAGGATCTAAGTATGTGATCGTTAGGCGTAAAAAAAATACTAATCAGAATCGAATAAACAGAAGTAAAGGTTTGATGATGTTAAAATGATTGTAGTAACCTTTATTTTTCGCCTATTACATACGTCTACATAATTTGATTCTGCAAGCAACGAAGTAATTACACGACAGAAAAGGGCTAAATTTGAAATATATATCAACCTCCGTGTCACAAAGAATTTTACAAGAAATGTACCTATACTCGTATAATATGTGTATCACTTTATAATATACTAGCTGACCCGGCAAACGTTGTTTTGCCATATAAATTTAAAAAAAATGTTAAGGGTGAAGAATCCTTATCACTTAGGGGTATGAAAAATAGATAGTAGCCGATTCTCAGACCTACTGAATATGCATATAAATTTGGTAAAAATCAGTAAAGCCGTTTCGGAGGAGTAAGGTAACTAACATTGTGACACGAGAATGTTATATATATGATTACCTGATGAGTTAAAGCTCCTACAAGGCAACGCATTTAAACAAAAAATGACAAAATTGCTGTTGGACAAATGCTTGATTGGTTGTTGAGTGTGACTGAATTTTTGAATAACTAAAGTATTAATGATATCATAATAATATTTCAATTTTGTTTTATGTTTTAATTTTTATTTATTTTTATTAGGATTCTTGACATTGTAATTTTAATTAATAATATGAATTGACATGAACATTATTATTTTTAAACATTTGCACGCCTGCTTGCAGGCTGAATACAACTGACTATAGATATAATTAATAAGACCATGTATATACGTATTGCTGTATTCTAGCAAATAAATGATTGGTTGATTGATTGATTGATTCAAATAGTAATGAATGCAAATTTCCTCAGACGTTGCGATGCAACTATTAATACAGATGCACCTTCGCCTTTTGCTTTACACATATGGGGAAAATGATATAGTGAGCTGTCAAACTTCACTTCACGAATATCGCGTATCATTGTCGCGGATGCAAGAAAAAACTAATTATAATAATTTGTACCAGTTTGGTCTAATATTGCAAAATGTCGAGTTTCATTTTCAGTTTAAACGTGAAGTGTCTAGAATAGTTTAGATACTCTAAACGTGCAGTCTAGTTTTTTTTTAATTAACTGAATGACGAGACGAGCTGGTCGTTTGCCTGATGGTAAGCAATACGCCAGCCCCTAACAATCCTGCGCAGCACTGCATTAGCTGTTGAGTCTCATAATGCCCAGTAATTTCGCTGGCTACAATGCCCTTCAAACCGGAACACAGTAATGCTTGCGCACTACTGCTTGGCGGTTGAATAACTGGCAAAGCGGTGGTACCCATCCAGACGGCCTCTCGCATACGAGAACCCTACCACCAGTAAAAAGTAGTTTGTACCAAATCGAACTCACGACTCGAAATATCACAGTGAGATGAGATGAGACAAACCACTTACGATTGTAAACGATTCATGATTGTGGTCTAAATGCGTCACGTCAGAGCATGCGAGTGGTTAGTCACCAACAATAACGGCTCCCTGCACACTACCGCCGTATCACGTCACGTCAAGCAGCCGGCGCGCGGAATTTGACTGACCATGTCTTACAAACGTCTATACCTACATATGTATGTTTGCATCAAAACCACCGACCGGCAGAGTGCATGGCCGTCAAGAACTGTCTGACGTACAGTTACTTTATTACGCACTCTACGGGCATGCAAAGCTCCGTAGTTAGTTGTATCCTCGTTGGCAGGTTATTCCTGAAATACCAACTGACTCATTGCTATTGACCACCTTGGCCGTACTGGCTGTAGCTTTTAAAGAGGCTGGCTTAGAACAGACGATAACAAAAATTCTAAAAAAAATGCCCCTCAGTTTCTTGCTGTATCTTCTGAGTAGTGATTCTTTTTCAGATACGATGGTAGAGTCATTGTAATAATTGACGTTTATAAGTGCGTCCGTGATGCCAAAAATGAATAAAAAAGGTTTGAACGTTGTCAAAATGCCCATAGAAAATTTTGAAATCCACGGAAGTACCTGCGGGGCTCGTAGGTATAATTATAGCGTCTGACGCCATTCCTCCCAATTCTTGCGCTTATATTGGTTTTTGAGAGCTTTTAATATCAATTATTACACTTAGCTACTTCAATGTGACCTTTTGAATACGGTTGATATATAGATTCCGAGGAGTTCAGGACTAAAGCGCGCCCAAGACGCGTAGTTACACAACCGTGGCCTTGTCCGTTTCCCGTTCCGCCGTCATAAATTCGGGGCATAATCGACTTAAATACATTCTGCCGCATAGCAGTTAAGTTCTAGCACGACACCGTGGCTTATATTGTAATGAGCCCCTATTGATCCAGGTTGTGTAACCTGGCGTGCTGGACTCGACTAAAGACAGGCTCGTATGACGATCGAGTTCAAATTATGTATCTGTTTCTCTAGATCTGAAGAGCTTCTTCATAACAATAACTCAAGCTCATTTTTCTACTTTTTGAGTGTAGTTGTAGCGAACAGAAGCAAAATGGTTAGGGCACTTAGGGTTACCAGAAATCAGAAGCGGTAGGTGCTTCCCCTCTAAGCTAAGCGCGGGATTATAACTGCAATGAAAACATTTTGGAAAGAAACGTACGTAAGCTCTGAAATTCCGAACTGTTTTAACCACAAAACTGATTGTTCTGATCTATATAAAAACGTGATTGGGATATCGAGACGAGAGTTTCAGAATTTATATAGAGAATTTTAAGTGATAGTATAATAGTGAATATAATATGAATTAAACCATATATTGTTGAAACAATGTTCCGTGTTTTGCGATTGGGCTATTCAGCTCTTTGCTCTGTGTTCGTCTCTTTATTATTTCTTGTTAAGTGCAACCGATAACTAAACACCATAAAATGTTTCCAAATAAAAATCTGCTGAAACACATTCCAACAGGCCACTATAAAAATATATTGTACTTGGAGATTATGAAATTTGAACATAAACTTGCTCTCTTTAAATAGATATGGGTTATAAAATACATGTATATATGTACATATATTCCGGCGCGTGGCTCGGCGCGGGTTCGCGCAAAAGCATGCGACAAGTACTGTGACACAGTAGGTATTTGTTTGTTCAAAGTGCTCGCTCAGAAAATTCGGTCTCTTTGTCGTTGGTACAACGTAGAGCGAAGTGACATAATAAGTCCGGAACCCATCGCTAGTATAAATAAGAATAATTTATTTGCAAGATTTCCATTTGACGTTGATACTTGTTATTCATGGAATGGTCTTAAAAAGTACATTGACCATCGTAATCAGCTTGCGAGCAGACGTGCAATTTGATGCACATGCTCACACTAGATGTTGCGCACCAAAATTGCAATTTCGAAAAAGCCAAATTTATTGTAAATAACTGTACCAATATACACGGAAGCTAATAACTAGAGAGTAATAGAAATTGAAGTATTCATGAAATTATTTTCGAATTAAAACAAACATTCATTAAATCGCTACTTAGGTTTAATTATCGCAAACTGTTTAAAACGGGAATTTGTCCGGAACTACTAGTTAGTTCGACCTAGTCGACATGATGAAAACGATTAATTGCGTGATAATGATGAAGTAAATTTTAATTTCGACAAAACTAATTTAAAATTGTCATAACTACAGTACCCAGCTGCAGCGATAACGAGTAATGACACCATTTAAAGGAATTATCCCGTCCCTCGCCCGGACCCTGCTCGGGGGGTATTCAATCCGCCCTAATCAAATTATCGGAAACCTTCCATCCTCTTGAATATTAAGCGTGTGCATACAAAGAAGCTAATACAATTATGTTCATTAATGTTTGAATCCATTGTTTGAAATACTAACGATTTAATAACGCTCAATGATCCCATGCCTACGTAGGCCAGGATCCCGTTATCATGGAAGCTACAAGAACTAAGAGTCCCATTATCCCAAGCACAGCATTCAGGCACTGCAATATTTTCTGTGCACAACCTATACCGTGCAATACCTTTGTCGCGTGTTACTTTCTTGTTTGTCTGTTTGTCTATCTGTCTGTCGTCCAGGTGGAATCTTGCAACTCAAATATCGAGCACTTCTCCATTAGCTATCCGGCTAAAACTTTCAGGGTAGCTCACACAATGACAGTGTATTCTAAATCCATGTATTAGCATGCAATGCCGACCTAACCTCAAAAGGCGTATAGAAACGTGGTTCTTAGATTTAAGTTTTAATTTGTCACTTTCTTGTAACAACGTCATACCATCTGATCAATCAACACTGCGCACTTATTGGGTTGATTCATTGTTGCGAGACTACTTCAGAATTGCAAGCGCAATACCCATAAAACCTGGCGCTACATTACAACTTTAAATTACTCTTGTATCACACACTGCTCCACAAACTTTAGATTGAGAAGATAAACTGTGCATCTCTAGAGTTCAGTTCAGTTACATAGAAGACAAAGATGCATGGAACATTCCGCTTCTGCCAAGTAGCCAACTGGCACATAAGAAGAATAATATTGTCAAAAACAAACATAAAATATTGTAACAAAAGTTCTAAAAAATATGCCCCTTAGTTTCTTGCCGTATCTTCTGAGTAGTGGTTCTTTTTCCGATACGGTGGTAGAGTCATTGTAATAATTGACGTTCATAAGTGCGTCTGTGACGACAAAATTGAAATATAGAACTTATGAATTGAATTGAATTGAAGTGTTGCGGCTGGATATAAATAAGTACCACTTTTTCTTTTTCTTTGAACTTCGAGAACTTCGAGTGGTACTACAGATGAAAAGAGTTAATATTTTTGTGGAGATTATACTCTCAATAATTATTGTTAAGAGAACACCGCTCGAGGACGCTCTTTCTTACCGCGTACCCTGAAATATCACTACCAAGTATCAGATGTACAAACGAGCACGTAAAAAGTTACTACCTAGTCGAAGTATCGCATCGCAATAAGTTTAAATTAATAACACAAATCTGCGGCTCCTACTGTCCGTGTAGTGATTGCAATCCGGCGTCATTTTCAGTCCGGCCGGATCCGACCAAATTTCCATCAATCCGGATTGATCTAATCAGGATGACTTTCGTTTTTCGGTTCAAAATGAACTGTTAGTCTGTTAGTAAGTTAATCAAGTGTCACTGTACGGTAGTTTATAAAAAATAAAACATGTATCATCAACTTTATTTCCAATCCAATGTTAAGATTAGACAACGAGCAAACAATTAAAATCTAATAGTGTAGGTAACTAGTAAAATTTTAACGATGTAACGAGTAGCTCAGTCTTCCTTGATTTCACTTTCACAGATAGATCAATTATTTTAGTAAGTAACTTAATAAAATCTAATAAAATTAACCTTACGTAGTTTATTGAGATGAAATCACAATAATTATTAAAGTATTTGAGAATGCTAACAAACAAGTGTAAAATTTATGACAGGCACCATCATGATTTGATGAATCTGTGTATTGAATGGCACAATTATCACAATAATGAGTTTGTATTATAATTAAAGCTCTTTAGTTTAATCAACTTACGATAAATAATTATTTTAAGTAGAATTTTAAGTAATAATTGTCTTAGTATTCATAATATATTATAAGAAAATCAATTTTATGGATCGTAGAAAACAAATAGTGTTAATTGTGTCATCTGCTAGTCGACTTTTAATAGAGCTGCAACAGCTCTATTATTTTGCCAAAAATTGCTAGCACCGGATCCGGTCGCCGGATTACCGGATCCGTTTTTCCGGATTGCAATCCCTATGTCCGTGTACCCCGTGGGCCGGGAATCTTACCCGTTTCTGCGAAATCATAATTAGTTGGATGATTTCATCGCTACGATCCCCGATAATTGCACGATGACCACGTATTTTTCGGCGATATCATAATCCTTTATTAAATATACTGCCACATAAATTATGACAAGCCAGTGTGATAGCTATAATAGCAAATAATAAACCAACTTGCTATGGCCGCGGCGCAGTGTGACAAAAGCAGCAGCACGATTTCCAGAAGCCTCCGGTTCTAAAATTTATTTAGTTTCTTCTTCTTCTTCTTTAGCCATTTTCGACCAATTGACTGATGTAGGCCTCCTTTAAACTTCTTCATTTTTTCCGGTTTTGTGCAGTGAGAGTCCAGTTGCTGCCCGCCACTTTTTTGATGTCGTCTTTCCATCTCATCTGTGGTCTCCCTACTGGCCTTTTATGCCCTTACGGTCTCCACTCTAATAGTGTTTTACACCACGAATCTTGTTTCCGGGCAATGTGTGTTATTAAGTTTATTCAAAATGTATGTTGAAGTTCATACGGCATATCCAGGCAAGGTGTCGTTGGACACTTAATGACACACGGCGCAGCTATCTCGCGCTAGACCACGCTCCCATACACTGGGCAGGTCTTTCTAAGATGGTCTTGGAAAAAATACGAATATGGGCTTCCTTTGTCGTTCACGCGGACGAAGTCGCGGGGAAAAGCAAGTGTTTCATAATTCAATTCCTATTCCCATTGTTTGGAAGCTTCCCCACTGATATTTCGGGGAGCAGAAAATTCGTGAAGTTTGATCGCAAACATTGATCGGTCCTGTTGCGACGGCGGAAGTATGACGCCTCATGTTTACCACCTTCAACATAAAACCCGAGGTTTTAAGCCTCGCAAACTTTATCGTCATGCTGGGTTGTCGGGGATGATCCAATGTTAACAGGGAGAAAGTCAATATTGTCTTAGGTTTTGGGTATTGGTACAGAAAATTATAAAATTCTGAAAGTAGCAATACTTTTATAATTTCCTAAAGGCCCCAGGGATAATAACTTTTCAATGAAGCAAATTAAAATTTGCCGTTAGTTTTATTAAGTATATAAATAAAGAGAGTTATATATAGTTATACGAGTATATTGTATACTTATGGCAATAGATATGTATGTATGTAGCATCGCGAGCACAAATCCGTGGGTCATGTGTACCCGCGTACCCACCGCTATCACCCACTGATGAGTCACTATGCTAGTGCTTGAATCAAAATTATAATTCTGTCACGATACTTGTCCACCTATCTCCACTACTTTAAATTTGAATAATATGCTTGATTCGACTCGTCACTTTAGAAAGGGCAATAGCTGAAAATCAGTGTTTGCTTGAGCAATGTTAACAAATAAACGTTTATCTATCTATGTACAGTTGAATAGATTAACTGTTATAGGTGTGTTCTTGAAACATAAAGTTAGGAACAAATTAGTACCATGGCGGCGTTTTCAACAGGTTAAGAAGTAATTCTTCAGAGTTAGCTACATATACCTCGCGTCTCTGGCGTCATGGTCCCGTAAATTTATCCATGCGAAAAAAAACGGAGGTAGACTCGAATATCCCGGAAACTGTATCTCTCACAAGTTACTTAGTGGCTGAGCTCTTTTTATTCCACGTACAACTCGGGAAAATTAGTTAATACTAGCGAAATTACTGGGTATTATGAGACTCAACAGCTAATTGTCTCAGGGTGACGAGCGCAGTGCAGCGCCGCGCAGGATTTTGCAAAACAAAGTTCTGGGTGGTGCTGTTATTGTTATGGGTTGGCGTATTGCTTACTATCAGGCAAACGACCAGCTCGTCTCGTCATTCATTTTAATAAAGAAATACTAGCAAACCCCACAGTTACATCATCGGTTTTCCGGAATTAAACGTATCCTAGGTATGTCCTTCTCCAAGACCTAAAGTTTAAACCTACCTACCTAAACGTACCTATAAAATTTCATCAAAATCCGTTCAGTGGGCTTAGCGTGATTGAATAACAAACTTCCATCCATCCATCCTCACAAACTTTCGCATTAGAAATAGAAATAGAGTAAGTATATTGGAATATTATGTATATTTTACTCGTAGTAGGGCTCTCGTATGTAGGTGGTTTGGGTAGGTACCACCGCTCAGCCAGATATTTTGCCGTCAAGCAGTAGTGCGCAAGCATTACTGTGTTCCGGTTTGAAAAGCATTGCAGCCAGCGAAATTAGCGGGCATAATATGAGACTTATATCCCATGTCTCGGGGTGATGAGCGCATACGCAGTACTTTTCATGGTACTATTAAAAGTTCTGGGTGGTACTACTTTTGCTATAGGCAAGCGTGGCGCTTTCCATCAGACAAATGACTTGCTCGGTTACAGAGTTACATAAAAAATAAAATTATTTAGAATCAATATGATCAAATTTTCCTAAGATATCAGGCACAAAAAGTTGCGTTTTCCTTGTCGATGTGAAAATACAGGCCCTTAATGTCGGCTACATCCCTCCAAATGTCTTAATTAATTTCACACAATGAAGATAGAGGCTTTTTATGAAATGCCAAACTAAAGTCTCCCAAGTTACTTGACAAGCCGGGGCCAGACACCAGCGGCAGCCGTGACGTCACATCAATGCGCTGTACGTTACGTAAGTCCGGGTACTGCAGTCAGGGTGTGTAGCTGTACCAGGGTACCTATATCTCGCCTCCGCACCGCCTACTTATTCCGACGACTTTGTAATAATTAATGCCCCCACTTGGAACGAAGTGGCGAAGGGATACGTAATGAGCACTGATTCGAGTGATCGATGAAATGGTTTGTGTTGACTTTTGTTAAGGAGTTGCGTCATCAAGTTGTACATACATTTCATATTGTATCATATTGAATATATATATGCTTGAGGGGGGTGATAGCTGGTCAAGTCATACTCGTGAACGGGTGCTGCTTGTTTGGACTGGTCTGGTCTAGCCCCTCTAACTGCTACTGTATCTACATATATACCTATTTATATATTACTCATATTTTGATGTTACTGCTACTGATGGTAAGCAACACGCCTGCCCATAACAGTTGCAGCAACACCCAGAACTTTATGTTGCAAAATCCTGCGCAGCGCTCGTCACGCTGAGATAATTAGCTGTTAAGTCTCATAATGCTCATATATCACGTATTTATTGTTTTACATAGTGTTAATATATATTATCTTTTTCTGTTATATAGTATAGTGTTATTTGTTATGTATAGTATAGTAATGTGGTTTAATTAATGTTGCGTGTCTGTCTTGACCAATGTCTTTTCTTTCTAATTCTTCAAGCCTCTATAAAGTAGCTAGACAGTAATAAATAAAATAAATAAATAAATAACACCCAACGATCACATATGTACATAGATCCTGGCCCCTACCTAGGATTCCCTGTATCTAGGGAACCAGGAACTATAAGGAACATGGTCCCACAACACCCAGACACGAAACAAATGCTTGCGCTTTTTTTTGTGTGCACAAACATTTGTCCCGTCGCGGGAATCGAAACCGCAACCTCAGTGATGTATGAGATTTGAGCCAACCTACCCAACCACTACACCACAGAGGCTGTCAGTGTGGCAGTGTGACAGCACCAGCGTCAGCGGCTACGGCGTTACCCCAAATTGGGTGTAGAAACGCTAGATATTTCCTGATTATAATCTGCCTGGTATTTTTAGTCTTGCGTAGGATCAATAATAGGAAAAATCCGGCCAAGTGCGACTCCGACTCGCGCATGAAGGGTTCCGTACCGGCAAAACGGCAAAAAATTCATGTCTGTTGTATGGAAGCCCCCTTAAATATTAATTTTATCGGTTTTTTAGTATTTGTTGTTATAGCGGCAACAGAAATACATCATCTATGAAAATTTCAACTGTCTAACTGTCACTGTTCATGAGATACAGCCTGGTGACAGACGGACAGACAGACGGACAGCGGAGTCTTAGTAATAAGGTCCCGTTTTACGCTTTGTATTCTTCAGTAGACATTTTGTTATTAGGGTTCCGTACCACTCTAAAAACAAAATGTCTACTGAAGAATTACAGAAGCACTTAGATTGTTCAATTGAGGCTTGTTACGGTTACAGCCAGGTTAAAGGTTCCTCGCATGGTTCCTATGTGCGAAACTACCTGGTTTACTGCTCGATTTGGCAAGCCGGAGAAGCGGTACCTGATGTCCGTACCGCTTCGTACGGCCGTTAATGCTTGACGAGCTGTTATATCGATGTCTGCCACTGTATCCGTCCATTACTCTAGCCCACTAATGGCATTCCGTCTCGAATAGCTGTGACATTCTTGAGTAGATTTGTCTTGTTCCTGTAGTGTAGTCGTAGTAAACAGCTTTGACCGGAAACTCGCCGCGAGACTCATATTTTTAACGAGTTCAAAAAAGGAGGAGGTTCTATGTTCCACTGTTTTTTTTTGTTTTTTCCGCCAACTGTTGATCGATTTAAACAATTATTTTTGAGTTCAGTTCAGTATAGCTACGAAGTGGTCCCATATAAATTTCATCGATATTTGACTTTAGACTTCAAATATACATTGAAGTCGGTTTTTTAATGTATACTTGTTAGCTTAAAATATCTTCAAACATGTTGGTTGTATCAAGTTAGACTTGAATCATACACAACCGAAAGTATGAACTGGTATATAGATGAATAAAAATGCTCAACTTCGTATCTTCGTAAATTTTGAAGACCGGGTAAAATTTATCAAATTAAAAAGTTGCGGTTCGGAAAGACAATCAACTTTGTTCAAATGCCATACTTCATTTGAACTCGTCCGACACAAAAAGCATGGAAATATAATTTCTCAAAAGTATTTACTCTTGCCAAAGTTCGACGCTCCACTGAATTTGTCTTGGAGAGCTCACCGAAATGCAAATTATTCTGAGAATAGGTACCCCTCCCCCCCCCCCTGCCCGATGCGGAATATGTAAAAACTTTTTGGAACAGCTACATTACGAATTCTCAGCAATGTGCTGTATCATTGTCGAATCACATGGGTAATTTCTTACCTTATTAACCGGAGGTAAATACTCGGTCGGATGGATCGTAAGGGTTGTTAAAGACTTAATTGACGGCCAAACTTGATTTACCTAACAAAGTTGTAAATATACACGAATACATTGTTTGCTACGTCTGATGTTTATATTATCTTGTATTGTTCAGAACTTAGAAAGTCAAAATGATGTATCAAAATAATTTCTCAAATTGAATAAAATTATTCAACAAAGGTTCCATGCTCTCGAAACCAACGGCCTTTCGAAGGCTGAAAGAAAATCAATATAGTGCTGAATTAAAGAAGGCGTCGACCTTAGGCTTGGTGTCGAGTCATACCTTCCATTTTAATGGCCCTAAGACATGTTGTTAACAGCAGTTGTTCCAAACGGAACTGTTTAATTGCACATTTAAAATGTACATAATTACAAGTTTGCGACGGACCGTCATTCGGTCCCTTTTAATTCGAACGAAGAGCTACATTTCTAATAGGTATTTCGCTTTCATCTGAATCTGGCGACAGGTATTACGCAACGGATCCTCCCGACTTCACCTCTCACCTCGTAAATTCCTTTGCAATATCTCAGGACTTGCTCTTTTTATATCACTCCTACTCTTATTGTTCCCGACAATAATTGAGAACGGAATACGAGATAGCAAAAAAGAAGGCTCTTGCTTAATCGATCGCTCAAGTTAATATGTCGTCCATATAATAAATATTCTATTTTTAAATTTCTGAAAGTGTTGTGTATTGTTTGTGGTGATCTCTCGTGGAATGTGCGGTTACATTAATCTGTTCTTCGTATCGTTGAGCAGTAGGCACGCATCGACCTCACGCGCCCCGCGTCGGTTAACGTCGATGGTCCGATGGAGCGCGTTATTAGAGACGGCTCCATACTGGGCCATCCTTGTCACAGACGACGGAACCAATCAACTTCATCAACTATATGCGAAGCGCTCGCGCTAATCGTCCAGAGGGTTCTCATCTTAATTTCAAATCACTTGATTTATTGTTCAAGGATCCGTATAGCCCTCGAAGCTTTCACCAGTAACAAGTGTGCTCTCTTCGTTTCTGATCTCCGGTTTCATTCAGTAATTTTGCAAAAAAGTAATACTTTTCGCAATAAGTTTTTTCTGTGGTCAGCAAAAAGCATTTATTTTGTTAAAGTGAGAAGTGAGAGAATCGAAACTCGCTGTTTATCGACGAAGTTCCTAACAAGACTGTCACTGATGACGCTTTCATTAGGTCAAGGATATAAAAATATTGTACTGTACACTGGAAGGTATGGCTCGCATTAGTACAAAACAAAATTGTAAGATTTGACCAGAAGGAACCAGTAAAAAGGTGCAATCTAAAAATTTATTGCGTGGATCGTTAAAAAAGGTGAGACATTACTATCGTGAAGCCCTATATTCAGCAGTATCTAGGACAGTCGCGCGACCTCACATGAAAGGCGTCTTTTCACCGATTCATATAGGTTCGTTCTACTCAGTCTGCAGGCCCCTTGCCGTCGCCGCCGTCGGAGAACGACTGAAAAGGACAACTGAGACGACTTTACGTGAGTTTAAAACGATGTCGGAATACTGAATGATGCTTCAGGAGCTTTTGAATCGCTAATTTGTAATATATTTTTGTAACCAAAGCTTTCACATTATCCCCACATCAAACAAGTGTCATTTGTACGATTTAAGCAGAAGAAAGGTTGAGAATAGACTTGAATATTTTATAATCACTTTGGATTTCGTACTTTCAAGAATATCCAGAAATAGCTCGGGACTTAAGTTTAGCATTTGAAACGACCTACGCGTTATATATTCAGCGCGATGACGGTGAAAGGTATATAAGGTGCCGAATACCTTCATAATCATACAAAATCCTGGGTAGGTATGGATTGACCCAAGTTTATTATATATATATTATAAGGAGAAACTTGTCTGAGAAGGAGGCGTGGCCTATCCCCGCCGTCAGAGTGAGCGTGGAGGGGCAAGCGGAGGTTCGAGGCAGCGCGCACGCCAGTCGCAGCTCAGTTCGTTCACGACACCAGGAGTAGACGGACGTTGTAGAATCGCTTGTCAAATCACTGTCCATTTTTAATTCGAATATTGTTCGGTTGCCTAATTATTTTATATTTCCATTTTTGTGTTTCAATTAATTGTTTTGGTTATAATTTTGTAAAATTGGAATAAAAGTCTAGGTTTTGTTGGTTGCTTTATATTTTTATTAAATTGTGAGTTAAACTCCTAAATTCAGAAGTGGGATTCTTACTTCCCTTCTGCTATTTTTGCTTATAGGTTATCTTGACTTTTAACTACCCGCTTTTATTTATTCAATTATGTCGGGAAGAACTACATGTAGTAGTCGTAGACGAGATCGAACGCCTATTCCTGGTTTGGATCAAACGCTTCAAGCGATTGAGTCGTTTGAATGCTTTGGAAGATCATTCTAGGGAACGTGTTGCGAGTGCCGATGGCAATCATGCCGTTGCGGGTACATCGCGCGCCGTACCGGTGCCCGACCCGGTCACCACGGAGGTACCGCTGCCCCACCTAGTGAACCACCAGGATCACTAGCCGTGCCATCGAGCGGCGACTCTTGCGCGGCGAGTTTGGACGTGTCGAGTGCTGTGCATACTAGTGCGGATACGGTTTTGAGTGAAGTAGCTGACAAGCTCGTAAGTGCATTAAGTGCTATTCCGGTAAGATCAAACAATGTCTATATTTCGATCCATCTTTGCGTGATTTTGATGTGTGGTTTAATGATGTTGACCAAGTGCGTTTATTGAATAAGTGGGACGACCGCGAGTGTTCAGGGCATATCAGTCATTGCTTGAAAGGCGACGCGCGTCTATGGCTTAACGAGTGGGCAAGTAACGATCGTAGCTGGTCTAACTTCAAACGCGAATTCAAAGCTTTGTGCCCTCGTCCTTTAGATTTTGCGAACATTTTGTTCGATGTGATGAAGATCGATTCAGACATGTACCCCACGTACGCGGAGTATGCCCGACGTTCCTTACTACGATTACGTATCAACGGATTGAGTGACGAGCTGATTACGGCAATAGTGATCCGTGGCTTAACGGATGCCCATATACGAACGCCCAGCTGGTGCAGGGTGACCTAGTTAATTTTTTGTCAATTTATGTAAAGCCTGCTCAGGGCACACCGATGCGTGACACCCAACGTAGTGTGTTTCGCAAAAACTACCCTCAACCGAACCAGCGAAAACGGGACCACGGTGCTTCAACTGTTAGATGTTTTTTATGCGGTGGTTTTAGCCATAGGCAGATTTCATGCACCAAGCGCACGAGGACAGATGGACCAACTGACAATAAATCATCTGGTGGTGTTCCGAATCTTAGAAGTGTGCTCCCTAAGCGTGAATCATGTTCTTTTTGTAAAAAGATGGGTCACCGAGTTAAAGATTGTTTTGCAAAGCAGCGCACTGAATCACGTGGCATACCTAACGTTAATTTTTGTCGTGAAACTTCCCACGTGTATAAACAGAATGTCATTGCGACTGCGGTTATTCAAGGCGTTCCTGTTGATATTCTGATAGATGGTGGATCGACAATTTCCCTAATATCTGAATCTGTCACGAAACATTTTCAGTGAAATCAGGCGCTTCCGTTTTGCGTATTACGTGGCATAGGTCGTTCCCAACCGATACATGAACGCCGGTCATTGTTGGCACTGATGTACTTAATAGGGATGGCATTACCTATACCCGGACCCGAGGCGTACAACGGCTTACGCGAAGCAATACTGCCTTGATGTACCATTAGCGATCAATACGCCGTTAGTGAGTGAGGTCCTCTATACCTTGACTAAAGTCGGGATTTCGATTAACCTGAAGTAATGCCAGTTTTTTATTACTGCGGTGGTATATTTAAGCCGAACGATCAGTAATGGCCAGGTACGGCCGAGCGAGTACAAAGTCAAAGCCCTGATCAATTCACGTGTACCCAGTAATGTCAAGGAGGTCAGACAATTTTTGAGCCTCGCGGGTTATTTTAGACGATACATTCCCAGGTATTCCCAGATGACGGCGTGCGTTGCCAATCTAACGCGCAAAGCTGTCCAGTTCAGGTGGGGTAAGGACCAAGAGAAGGTTCGCAAAGCCATTATTGCACGAGTAACATGCGCACCAGTATTGGCTATATTTAATCCTTCTCTCCCTACTGAAGTGTACACTGATGTTTCGTCACGAGGTTATGGTGCCGTCTTACTTCAGATACTTGATAATGGACACAAGCGACCTGTGACTTATTTTGGCTAAGTTACCCGGGGTGCTGAGTTGCATTGCCAGGTTGCCACTCTTATGAGCCGGAAACGCTGGCCATTGTCAAAGCGTTGCCGCATTTCAGACGTTGCCTCATCGGTATGAAATTTAATGTTGTAACAGATTGTGACGCATTGGAACTGACTCAGCGCAAGAAATGCTGATTGTCTGGGCCGTAGCCCGGTTAATGTTTGTGGGGTTCGTAAGCCACAAGCTTGGGCTCAGGTGGCGCAAGCCGCTGATGAAGAAACAAAGTTTGCTGACAAAATTACAAGACTGTGATATTGATCCAAAACGGTATATTGGGCGCTGTGACGTCCTTTATTACGGAATGGATGTGGTTGGTGAACAGCCACGTTTACTGTGCTACATACCAAGGGGTCATCGTCTTAGTTTACTGCGCGTTTTCCACGACGAACATCGACGCGTTGGTGTTGAAAAAACTACTGATCTTTTGTTGAAACATTTTTGGTTTCCTGGCTTTCAAATACGTTGTTATAAATGTCGACACTTTTAGTAAATATTGCCTTCTCTATCCGATAAACAAGACGCGAGCGAGTTGAGGAGGGTATTTGAAAATTCATTTTCTCTTTTTGGCACACCCAAACTAATTATTGCTGACCGTGGTTGGATGTATAAGAGTTCATCTTTTGTTAATTGAGTTAATAAATTAGGATGCGAGATGCATTTCATAACTCCCGAAATGCATCAAAGTAACGGAGCTGAGCGGTACTGTTACACAGTCATGAATATGTTTCGTGTTAAGACAAATTTAAGGAATGAAAATTGGTCAAATGTTTTATGAAATTACAGCTCAACTTGAACAATACGATGCAAAAGTCTATTCAATGTTAACACTTGAATTTGTAAATTGGCAGCGATGGTGCGACGCTCATCATACAATCCCTGGTGTTACGTAGCCTTGGAGGTTACGAATCCTAATCGCGAATCGCTCCGCGAAATTAGCTGACTGCTTCAGAGTTGCTAGATGCAAACAGAGCTTGCCAAGATGAGTGTGTTAACTAACGGGGTAAAGCTTCACGATGCTTTCAGGACGGCGAATTGGTGTTCGTCAGTAAGACGAGCCAAGCCACGGGCAAGTTGGACTCCGGTATGCGTGGTCCATACATGGTTACGCAAGCGCTGCCTCATGGCCGATATGAGTTTAAACTGCTGTCTGGCTCTTACGGCAAGACCTCACAAGCTGCGGCAGAATATATGATGCGATGGAAAGGGGAATGGAACCTTATGTGGATAGTACATTTTTCGAGAGTACCCTGATTTTGATGCCATAAGCTTTGGAAGTTATGACGTCATGCCGCAAGACTGTAACATCCCGAGGGCTCTGTATTTGTGTTATATATACGTATGTGCATCCTGAGGGCTCTGCATTTGTGTAATATACGTAAGCGCATCCTGAGGGCTCTGCGTTTGTCTTTGTGTTTTGCTATTTTTGTTTGTTTTCGTACTTGTTGCGTGAGGCCTCCGCACTTGTATGATGGGCATCCCGAGGGCTCTGCCATTGACGTGTATCTCGAGAGCTCTACACGTGTGAGTGTCCCGACGAGGGCTCCACTCACGAAGGGCGACCTGCTGTGTCGTCCTGGATATCCTGAGGGCTATGTCCAAATGTTCTCCAGGTGATGGAGTCTCTCTCACCTGATGTTGTTAATGTTGATCTTAGACGATCATGGGCATCCTGAGGGCTCTGCCATTGACGTGTATCTCGAGAGCTCTACACGTGTGAGTGTCCCGACGAGGGCTCCACTCACGAAGGGCGACCTGCTGTGTCGTCCTGGATATCCTGAGGGCTATGTCCAAATGTTCTCCAGGTGATCGAGTCTCTCTCACCTGATGTTGTTAATGTTGATCTTAGACGATCCTGTAAAGGTTCCGTCTACAGATTATGAAAGTGATGGAGTCGCTCTCACTTTCATTTTGCCTAAATTTGACTGTTAAACTAATAAAAATCTTGTATGTATGTTTTTAGATGTTGACGATAAAGTTAAGGCGAATGCATCTAAAAATCCGACGTGTAGCTCAAGCTCAAGCTTCTGAGCACCAAGTCGCGCACGAAGCGCACTGCTCTGCTTCCACCGAAGATCTGCAGCAGCATGCACCCTCAGCCTCACACTGACCCATCTGCGTGCGAGGACGCGCCGCCGTCAGGAGAGGCCGTATAAGGAGAAACTTGTCTGAGAAGGAGGCGTGGCCTATCCCCGCCGTCAGAGTGAGCGTGGAGGGGCAAGCGGAGGTTCGAGGCAGCGCGCACGCCAGTCGCAGCTCAGTTCGTTCACGACACCAGGAGTAGACGGACGTTGTAGAATCGCTTGTCAAATCACTGTCCATTTTTAATTCGAATATTGTTCGGTTGCCTAATTATTTTATATTTCCATTTTTGTGTTTCAATTAATTGTTTTGGTTATAATTTTGTAAAATTGGAATAAAAGTCTAGGTTTTGTTGGTTGCTTTATATTTTTATTAAATTGTGAGTTAAACTCCTAAATATATTGTTTAGAATGCTAGCAACGCGACTTTGCACAAACTTTCGCATTTCTTATATTAGTAGGATTAACCGTTGCATCAGATATGGGCGTGTGTTCTTAGACGCTGCCACTGTTTAGACTTGCAACATTCTCGATATTGAGTACGCAAACCCCGGGTTACAATGCCCTCTCTCTACTACTCTAATACCCTACTACTCAAATACCTTTATGACGCTACTAAAATACTGTTGCTTACTGTTATTCTTGGATCTATTGAGCAAACCTAGCACTGCTCAGGGAGGTTTCTGCTTGACTCCTTCTCTATTGCTTGTTTCTTCGCTGTAGCGGGCCAGCCTTTAAGTCATTTCCCTCAACCACAGAATACTAAGGGACAGAAGCATCACTCCGCAAAGAAATTTAAACAAATAGCGACTCTTGCTATGACGCAATAAAATTCAATTCAGCTCGCGTAGCGCTGCATACCTACCAGTCATATTAACCTACAGAGCGCTTCTCTTTCTATCGCATAGCTCTTATCTTTTCTGACGCGGCACGTGTAACGACGCGCGACCCGTCGACGGTGTCCGGCTATATACTTGTAGCTTCGTACCTACAGTGCGGAGTGCGCTAGGCCTGCCTCAACCGAGGTTCAGAAGCTTCATGCATTTTCATGAAAATATGTTAAGTGACTTTGCTCGGGATTGCAATAAAAATTTAGCTAGTTTAATATATTCATGAGCCGTTGCAATACGTCCTCGACACATGTTCAATTACAAGAGCAGCGCAAATGTCCGATGTTGTACTTGCCAACTCCATAAATACAATACAATAATGCTTTGTACACTAAATAAGAAAATAACAAGGTAAAGGAAAGACTTATAAACTATATTACAACAGGCGGCCTTATAGCTAAAAGCGATCTCTTTCAGTCAACCTTTGGATGAAAAGAACTAATGGAGTGAAAGAGGTTGGCGCGGCGATGTAAATAAAAATGAAAAGTAAAAGACGACTAAATAACATAACTACAATATATACATCACTAACTACTACGACTAAAAATATATACATCAATAAATAAATATTTAAATAAAGACATATATATATAATATATTATGTATATATATATATTTTCTTAAATATATATATATTCAAGAAAAGTCCTCTGGGAATGGTAGTAATTTCTAACTTGGTTTTTAAAACTAACAAGTGTCTATGCTCTTCTGATAAAAACCGGAAGCGCATTCCAGAGACGCACAGCTTGAACGGTAAATGACTTGTCATAGAAAGTAGTACCTACCACAAATAAAAGCGAGTGAACGCATTGCACAAGATATTATATAGAAATGAAAGGGTGTGAGTAAATTTTGAATGAATATTGAAAAGTCAGCTTTCATTGGAAACTTTACATGCTAACTTGCTATTGAGACACATACGTTATATATACGTTGGCATTTTGAACAAATTCAATGATCAAAATTCATAACTGCATGAGACAGCTTTGCACTTAAATAATTCCTTTTCACTATTCATTTAATATCCCAACTAACTATTATATAATGAAGAGCAAAAGAGCATTGTAGAAGAAACACTGACGTCCAAAAATGTAAAGTAATGAACTTCGTGTTGGCGAAATGTATTTATTTACCTGAAGCACACGTAAAGCAAGTTGGTGGTTCATTATTTTATGTAACTTTATTTGAAGAAAACAGAAGTATTGGTGTCTGCCTACCCAAAAGGACTTAATTTTTTTGTTATATATCTAAAAGTTGAATTATAATAGCGACGCTTCAGGTACTTCTTAATTTAATTTAAATTTCACTTTTTACTACTTAATTTAATTTAAATTTAACTTAACTATATGTACAAGAGCCAGAACAAAGCTGGGAAGAAGCTAACTGCCAAGATACAGGTGTGTCAACACCTAGTTCGGGGGCTAGAGTTTAAAAAAAAAAACTTCATACTATTTTGGTACATTACTTTTGTCCAGACTCTAGGTAAAGAGTATTTTAATATTGTTTTTTATGTAATTGAATGACGAGACGAGCTGGTTGTTTGCCTGATGGTAAGCAATACGCCTGCCCATAACAATAACAGCACCACCCAGAACTTTGTTTTGCAAAATCCTGCGCGGCGCTGCACCGCGCTCGTCACCCTGAGACAATTAGCTGTTGAGTCTCACAATGCCCAGTAATTTCGCTGGCTATAATGTCCTTCAAACCAGAACATAGTAGTGTTTGCGCACTACTACTTGGCGGCTGAATAACTGGCAAAGCGGTGGTACCCACCCAGACGGCTTCTCGCATACGAGAAACCTACCACCAGTAGATGGAGTGGATACCCGTATTGGGCCAGCATGGTGGTATTATTGCCCATACTGCGTCTGTGAGAAAGGCACGTATCCCAGCAATGGGAACTTAATGGGCTGATGATGAATGGTGATGGATCACTGTCGCTGTGTCTCCTCGCATCGACTGGTGCATCACTAAATCAAGGGCGGTATCAAGACGTCTGCAGAACTAAAAGGCGCGTATAACAAAATGCTTGAACTATATTCCGCATCGTGTTACGTCAAGGTAGGTCAGATGCCACACACTTGTGACTGTAAACCTAACGCGTTTACCGTTGGTTAACCCTGCAGTCGAGATCCGATGATTACCGCAATAAATTGATAAAAGTATATATCAAGGCAGCCCCCAAGGTAAATTCGATCATATCACCTGCCACCGAGCTGAGTGCCGGGTGCCGGTAAAGGAACCGTCTCGGCGCCTTTAAGTAATTAGCCCCAGGCGCCGCGCCGAGCCGCGACCCGATCGCTTTATATCGCACCTCACTCCCACTTTACGAGTATTGAAGTGATTTATTCAAATAACTTGACTTTCAAGACTGAGCCGTGAGCGTGACGCAGCTGTAGACTGGCGGCGGCGGCGGCGTCGTCAGTGATGAATATCACTTTTGACTTTTATCGAATAAGATGCTTCAATGTAGGTAAATGAGCGCGCTGAACTATTCTGATTCTTGTCCCGAAACAAGCATATATTATAAGCCTTTTTTATGAGATTACGCTACACCTGGCCGTAACAGTTGGCTGTTTGGTGGCTGGTCCACAAGTCATATTCGTGAACGGGTGCTGCTTGCGGGGACTGGTCTAGTCTGGTCACTCCTAACTGCTACTGTCATACCTATTCATATATTATTAATTTTTTTCTGTTACTATACCATGACTATGGGATATCTCACTCGCACTACTTGTTTGACATTTTAATTTTAATTTATATTTATTGTGCGTTGTTATATTTCAACGCATTTGAAAAGAGTTAAAAAAGAGACATCCCCGCAGAGTTTCTTGATGCTATCTTCTCTAGCGGGCGTATTTTCGAAGCACTGGTAGAGTCAGTTCGCATTTCTTTTCTGAGCCCGTATGGGCTGAAGTATTTCAATCTGAATATGGGAAAGAAATGGGTAGACATGCATACCTACCTACCTTTTTTCAAAGTCAAGATATCTGAAGTTACAGTTAAACGTATTTTAATTGATTTGTATTATGTGTATTTGACGTTTAAAAGTGCTTTTCATGTGTCTATTTAATAAATATCTTTTGACTTAATTCACTTGAAAAAGTTTGAATGCCTGCAGGAATCCAATAAATTGACCATCCACATCTCTCTACAAATATTGGTGTAGACGTGATAATAGATACTAGAGATATTCCAGGAATAGCTCGGAAAGTGAGGCAAACAAAACAAAGCTTTCTCTTTTATACAATAAAAGAATGGATTTATTTTTAAAAAACTCAACTCGGTCCGTATTATTAACTCTGTATTTACTTTGACCAATTAATTACGACCGAAGTGGCTTGGTCTTGCGCAATTTTCAAAGCAAACGCATTGTATTTGATTACGGTATATTTCGGTTTTATTGCTGATTTTATGGCTTTCTTTTTTTATCTGTTACCTCGAGGGAGTTCTTACCTTTTTCCCATATAGACAGTAGCCTATGTTTCAATCTATAATGAATACTACATATGCGCAAGGTTTTATCAAATTAGTCTGGCCGTTTTGCCGTGAAAGAAGGACAAAAATTAAATGCAGTTCCATGGGCCCCGCATCACTTAAAATCGGCTGGACCGATTTGACAATTTTTTTTAAATGTTTGTTATTGTCCAAACTATAATTTTAATAAAATAAAAATAGGAAAAGTTGCAAGAAAAGTTGGAACGTTCGGGAAGATCTGGCAACGTTAGTCAGCTAGTGAGTAATAATATAATAATTAATACGCCCAACGATTGCATACATAGATCCTGGCTCATACTAGGATTCCCTCTATCTAGGGAACCAGGAACTACGAGGACCGTGGTCCCACAGTGAAGTAGTGACAGGAATAGGGAAAGGATTGTTTCGTACTTGACTTTAATCTTATCTGCAATTACGTGTATCTAGTCGTGTGACGGCGTTAGTGCCCATCTATTGTTATGGGCACTAACAATGCCACACGGAACTGGAACCCGGCCATGTAAAAACCGACATCCTAAAGACAGAACGATAAATCAAAGATATCGAAAGCACTTATTGCCAAAAATTAATCCTGTATAAATATTATAGTTATAATAAGGTCCTTAGCAATAAAACTCTATTTATTTCTTTCTTTCTCTTCACTAACCCCGAAACATCAGGGGATGAAGTGTTAAAGTACATCAAAGAAACTCTTCATGGTCGGATCCAGGGACAGATAGCAATGTGACTGCCGAGGTTGGAGTCGACTAGGACAGTGGTCCTAGTGGTATTCAGTGGTATTCAAGTCCTATAGGCTCCAAATTCCGGCGGTGCATAAAGAACTGTTAACTATGACTTCTAGCCTGTACCGGAGATACAGAGATGGAGCAAAATTTTTTAACCGTGTGAAGTAGTGTGTATGGTTTAATAAATAGTATGTTATATTTTTGTATGTATGTTAGTCTGTAAGAAATATATTTTACGGCCCTCTGTCAATTTTACTTTATTGTATTTTAATATTGCCTGAAATAAAGATTTTAAGAATAATAATTAACAATTCCGCTGGCTACAGTGGTTACTGACCCGCAATAAAGACAAAATGTCGCAAACCCCGATTGTACTCCAGCATCGACACAATGAATGTTGAATCTCACCCGAACACTCCTGGACTCTTCCATTGTTGAAATACAAACAGACAGCGTGGCTTCAGGTTCTTACTGCTAATCCTTCTACAGACGGCAAAATGTCTCGCTTACGAAGGAGGTCAAGCTGGTTTTGCGGTCGTAAGCGTTAAAGCCGAGCGGTTTCTTCATTAAGGTACTTGATTACAAATTATGAAAGTCTATAGATATTAGTAGTCAGTAGCCTATTTACAATTTTTTGTCTTTTCTTCTTTAGTATTATAAAATTGGAATGTTTGTTACTCGGTTTTCAGGGTTTCGTAGCATAAGTCCTAACTTAGATTTCTTCGCAAAAAACGATCATGGTCTCTGTCGTTGACGCAGACGAAATCGCGGGAAAAAGCTGATATATTTTAAAAAACAAACTCGGAAAATTTGTAAAAATGCTTGAAAACTTTACGCCAAAGAAGGTACGCCTTATACATTGGTGAGACTTTACCGTCCAGCAGCTAACCAGGCAATCATCCCCAGTCTGTCATCTGTATCGAGCTAGTATATTTTTATGTACTGGTGTTATGTAATCAATATATTAAAGATTGCGGTTACACGACCTAAATACCTATGTCACGAATATGTACGCCTACCTATACTTCACGAACTGAGCTCTATTTGAACAAAAGGGTATGAAAAGGATTGTTTGTATGGTCATGCTTTACCTTTGTAACCGTATCGCCCGCGGCGGCCAGTCCTCGCTTGAGGTAGGCCTACCGATGGCGGATCTCGCTCCACCGCCCGCGGCGCCGCTCCAGGGCCTCCAAGCGCCTCGGAGCTACACGCACACAATTAATAATGAAAAGATCACCCTCACAACCAGCAAATATTGGTGCAAATAACTCACCCGAAACCTCGTATGGCTCGTACGCGTACCCGAAATACCTACATTTCTTTCTACAAAAACTGGCGCTAACAGAACATTGTCGCGAGTGACGAATTTGAAAACAACATTTTCTCGCTCGCTGGCAACGTCTAGCTGTCCAGACTAGATATAGGTTCTCCTGTCATGGGCTAAGAAACTCGTCACGCACGTAAACTATGTCACATCTGCTGAGTGGTTCTCCCTTTCAGTGATAATAAGAAATATGCAATTTTACAAGCATTTTGTTTGGGACTTATTTAGGGACCATTGTTTTGAGTAGTAGTGTAGTGTATAGTTCAGTGCACTGTTATTGCCCATTCAAAAGCAATATCGGTGGCTAGGTTTTGTGGCAAGTGCCGACAGAGCCGGCCCCGAGCCGACACTGCGGACTGACACATGCAAACATAATACCAAGTTACGAGTTCACGAATGCTGCATTGCGAAAGTATCCCCTATCTACTGACTACATATGTCCAAATTTAATAGGTCTGCATAAACAACATTGTCTTTGGAGGCAGAGAGGATTATCGTCGGAGAAAGTCCCTTTGAAGGCTTAAGCAGAACTGAACTTTGGTCGTCGTTAACTCCCATGCAGATCCCTTGCTTTGCTTTTAATTGACGATATAGCTTTAAATTTAAGAGAAACAGTACCTATCAAAGAGATTTTCGTGTGATTCTCGAGAATTTATTTGAACAGTTTAAGTAATTTGGAAGATGTCACGAGCAAATAAAATTAAAGATCCAAGATCTAATGCATCAATATGGAAAAGCAAGATCATGGTTAACATGGTTACTTCTTCAGACGGCCTTGAATTTGGAGGTATCTAAGCAAAATGTTGATGATGCCTTCATCTTTGGTTCTCATAATAATAGTGCAATTTTTTAAATGGCTTCCGCATTTTGGGCGAACTATAGGAATATTATTTTTTAATTACTTTACTAACAACAAGCTGTTAAATCATCATCATTGTCTGTGTTATTGTCTATTTCTATAATTTGGTATACAATAAAGAGTTTTTCTATTCTATTCTATCATTAACCTGTTCTGGATGGTGCTGTTATTGTAATGGGCTGGCGTGTTGCTTACCATCAGGCAAACGACAAGCTCGTCTCGTCATCCAGTTACAAAAAAAAGCCTATTTAAGTTCGCACTGTTGGGACTTAACGAGGAGAAAATTAGGGCCATAATCCTTTCCCTTTATTTTTCTTATATCCAGTACTGATGAGTGGACGTAACAAAAGGTCGCATTTCACTGGTCATCCCGGCACCCGACTAGCCCCACCTCGCCTCAAGCGGTTGTGAATTCTTTATATGAAATTTCGTATACGCTCACGTTTATCAACTCCGTAACGTCACGGGAGCGCCTCGCTCACGAGTGAACCACTCGGTGACAACCCTTTGCGCCGCCCGTGAGTGGTTCGCTTCGACAAAGTCGTGCACCCAATACGCTTTTATTTTCTGTTTTATTTTCTGTTTTATATTATCTTTGATTTTGATTTTCTTCATCACGTATGTACGGACGTCCATCAAGATTTGACACATTTCGTGCACCCAATCTTTTCAGTTTGGTATTTCTTTTTGAACTTCTTGAAAGTAAAAAAGCTATGAGAGCTAATTTACGTAAAATCAGACATTATGAAACACGAGTAGAACTGGTAAAGATCGTTACCGTCTACTCGTCAAATCGTTGACCACGAGGGGTCAAGTAGTTGACCACGAGGCGTCTACTCGTTGACCACGTGGCATCCACTCGTTGACCACGTGGCATCCACTCGTTGACGCCGCGCTGCGACGTCAGCTCGCCGAACGCGCGTATTCCACCCGTGGACGAGTGGACGCCGAGCGGAGCGGCGTCGTTGGTCGGGTTACGGGTTGATCAATGAGATATGACCTTTATCCTTGAATAGCTTTTGGGTATAATAGTTCCCTCACTATATTGTGAATGGTGAAAAGGCCAGACTATGATGTGTGCTTATTCGTTGTTCCAGACATCTGCTTCCAGTCGTTTTTCAACTACGTAGACATGCGCGCGCTGCTAGAGAACTTCTGCGTGTACCATGTGAACGCGCCGGGACAGGAGGAAGGAGCTCCTACTCTGCCTGAAGAGTGAGTAAATAGATAGTAGAGTAGACACTGCTAGGGAACAACGAATTGTCGGCGCACGAACCTTCAGGGCCATGGAGTATAAGATCTTTGTGCATATTCCATTGTGAGGTTTGCGCTTAAGATATCTAAAATACATTACAAATCGAGCTGGATTTTAAATAAACGCTATTTTTACCTTAAAAACGTGAAACAATAAATCTTGTACACGAACACCGATTCTCCGAATAATTCCTGAGTTCATGGATAAATTAAAGTTCAGCCTGAAATATTTCAGCCGAAATTTACGCCTTCAAATATACTTAGCTCAGTAGTTGAATACTCGGTACGAACAAAAAACTCAAAATAATAATATTTCTTCAGAAAAAACAAGAACCGACTTCAAGACTAAAGTTATATTTTTTGATTTTGTTACTTTTTCCAAAAAGTGCTGAATAAATTTCGATAAAATTTATATGGACCTCTGAAGTACGACCTACCAAACAAAACAAGAATCATCAAAATCAATTCATAATTGGCGGGGTTATCACGTAACAAACATAAAAAAAAACATACCATCAAATTGAGAACCTCCTCCTTTTTGAAGTCGGTTGATAAACAAATTAATGAGTAGGTATGTTATTCATGTCATCACAAATTCAATACACAAAGTGAAATTCCGAAATAACTTTCCAATAATAGGGCCTGCAGATATCAATACATGGTAACAAAACATCCCAAAGCATTCTCGGAACCCTGCTCCCAACATAATATTGTTCCAGAAGTTGATCGAAAGCCCAATACTTATTGAAACGTGTAATGCGTCACAAAATCAAAGCTATCTCTGGAGTCCACGTCGACCGACATTCGTCTGAAAATACAAATGAAAAGGCATTATCGGCGTATTGTTAAAGTATGTATTGATAAAAACAGCCCGAAAAATAAATACTATTGTCAAAAATTGACTTAATGAAATGCATATCATTTAGCCGCTGCACATGGGCGACTGTCCATTAGTGTGCAGTACTCTATTTGGGTGCGGAGGTATCTTATAAAAACTGCCTTAATGCAAGTCAGACTCGATTGCCTTTATTATAATGCTTTTTACCGATATCCCTATCTCAGGTTTGTTTTATGATTTGGTAACTCAAGATAGTATACAATATTCAATTTTTATGCTAAATATCATACTCTCTATCTCTAGAAGACTAACAGACAGGCTGGAGTGAGTGTTCCGTTATTTAGTAGGGAGCACTAAATATCACAACAATTTTGTCATCCGATTATCCGGCAGACAGATTGCTACCGTTATGAATGCGTAAAGTGACAGCCGCGCCGATAACTGACGGTTGTTTCGCCTTACTGACGGCAATTCGACATGTAGCTGGCTCGTAAAAAGTCTTAGCGAGTGAGTATTGTCGTGCGGATATTAATTGGAAGCCGTTGCGTAAGTCCCCTACAGCGATGTTATTGCGCCGGGCGGTTCGTGCGCTGCGCTGCCCCTTGTGATTGGCACCTTACGCCCGATTTACACTTCAATAACTACAGTACAGAGTTAACTTGCGACATCGGCGAGTTAAGTTGTTATTGTCGTTTGAACGGCAAAAGCGAGTTAAGTAGTAAATTGTTTATTAAGTTGAGTTGAATAGATCGCGATCATATTTTTTGGCTAGTCCAGTGCGAAGTAGACCCCTCTCTCGCTTCTCCCACCCCGCCAACTTAACTAGCCCGCATGTAGACGAGTCCATAAACATGTAGACTGCGGACGCAGACACGTGTTATTATTAAATTGGTATTAAGTAATTCAACGTCCATTTTCTGGATTAAAACAACTGTTTCGGAGGAACAAAACAACCGACGCGACTAGTCTTCTTCTCGGAACGGTAACTTATGACTAATTACTCGCTTACGTTTGGACGCTACTTACAACTTACTACTTGTTACTTAAGTAACGGATTTCTTAACTCGCTACTGTACTTATTGAAGTGTAAATATTGGGCTTTACTGCCGCCTCAGTAGTAGCTCGCAGCAATCCTCGCGCCACGCCGCGCAGCGCCGCGCAGCGCCGCGCCGTCTATCTCCATCTCCACGCACAACACGACAGATTTCATTATCTCAGACACCCTGTCTGCGAACGGAATCCTAATGTGCAAATCGTTTTATTAATTTCAAATAGACTCTGAGCGATTGTTTGAATTTTAATAAGGTTAGCGATACATATCCTCAGCGAACGTCGAGTGTAATGTAACTAGAGTCCTAAAGCCTTCTCTCATGAATATTAAAGCTGTATTATAAGACCCAAGTTCGTACATAAACTTTAATAGCTGGCGATCTTCTTAGGTTTGGCGTGTTGTATAATGGTTAAATGAATCATCACATCATGTCAATTGCTAAATGAAGCCTTCCGCAACGGGTATTGCCAATTTGTGCTAGATTACAAATTCTGTGGCCGCGTCGACTCGGGAACATCAAAGTCTCATAAATCATGTGAGAAGACGCTGCACGTATGTTGGCCGTGCTCGGAGTACGTGCTCGCCCGGCTTCCACGCTTACATCACGGGCTGGCCTGCCACCTGTCACTGTTAACTTACAACATCAGAGTAAAGTCATGGCTTCAAAAGTAGTTTACAAACATGCCAGAAGCGCCGGCGGCTCAAAACTACTGCGGCCTTAACGAAAACCTGTTACAATTGGAGGGATGAACCCTCATCCATCGCGTAGACATACAAGGTTAAACGAGTTATCCTTTACTCGCTGCTGCTGAATCCTGAGCAGAGGCATGTTCGCCATCACTGGACCACGTCCCGCGCCGCCCGGTCTGCCGCCTGGCCAGATAATTTAACCGCTTCGCGTCTGGAGCGCGCGATAACTCGCCTCAAATCCGAGTGGCCTTCATCTCGCTCGCAATGACACGAAATCAGACTCCATAAAACTAACAAAGCGCCGATAAAATGTAGCCTTTGTATTTACACCGTAAAACCGGCCTTTTTGGAGGCAATGTTCTTTAACAGCCGCCAGTCGGCCCGTTGCCGGGACGCAGGAATTTCATGTTGCTGATAGTTTTCAGGAAGTATTCATCATTGTGCGCCGCCGTAATGATTAATGATAGTGGCCAGCTTCGCAACTATGTTGGGCCAACCAAGAGCGAGAATTGAGGTCGGCCAGAGTTCGAGTTACGTAATGCGGCAAAATTTATATAGGGTTTTCAATAAATGTGGGCATGTTGAAAACGCCGATGTGGGCGATGTTGGCCTTCAAGGTATCAAGGGATTTAACCTATAATCTATATATATCGGTATAACATTTTGACAGCCTCTTTGGTGTAGTGGTTGGGCAGGTTGGCTCAAATCTCATACACTGAGGTTGCGGGTTCGATTCCCGCGACGGGACAAATATTTATGTCAATAAGAAAAAAAGAGCAAGCATTTGTTTCGTGTCTGGGTGTTGTGGGACCATGGTACAGGGATCCTAGTTAGGGGCCAGGATCTATATATGTATGTGATCGTTGGGCGTATTTATTTATTTATTTATTTTATTTATCTCTACAAGAAATCTAAGGGAAGTTAGATTGCACGATATCGGTATGAAGTTGGTCGCCTGGCGATATACTCCAGCTGGCGAATTTATTGTATGAATGTCCTTTGTTGAATGCGCCGTGTGGCACTTGTGACGCTGTCTTGTTGAAACCGCATGTGGCTAACTGAAACCACAAATTTATTGATGTTCTTTGCCCTGTGGCCATTGACAATAGGACCAGCTCCTTGCCATTTGACATATATTGTAGTAATGACCGATATTTGCTCTTAGTATTTTTTTAAGTTCTTTCTATAGGTACAGTCGGTACGTCGGTAAGGTCGGAAGTCGAATACCTTTATACCTTTAGGCGCGAACCCGCAATTGATACTTTCTTAAATATATGAGTTAGCCGCAAAAGGGTTTTAAAAATAGAGCGTCCCTTTTAAATAACCGAAAACAGAGTTTATATCCCAACTACTTACGTCCAGTTTGGTCTAAGCTTTGGACACCGTCTCCTTTAGAGTTGTAGAAAAGGCGAGCCGAAATACCCGAGAGATAGAAAGCCAAGAAATATTAAATTCCAAATGGCATTTTGCGAGCTAAACTCAACTAATGAGTGGCATGAAATATGGGCGGAAAAAGTGACGGCAAAGGGGTCAGGTTACGCTGCGGGCGAGTGGCGGTCGCCGGCCGCGCCCGTCCTTGTTCTAATGAATGGCGAGGAACGCAATAACTCTAAGCAGGCCGGGAACCCGGGGCATCCGCCGCCTGGCTATGGCTTTCTGTGCTGCAAGCCGGCAGCTCACTAATGGAACCTGCATATTGCACTCGACGCCTGCTTCTCAAGTATTTCGTCTTAAAAGCCTTGGCCTCCATAACGTATCGAGGCATTCCGAAAGCTCGCCTACTGTTGAAATATAAAATCTTCTGGGACGTCGCCATTTTTCGTTTGCGTCTTCTGAGCTAAACATTTTATTCCTAAAGTGCCTTTTCTGATATTTTGTATATAGCACACATAGTTTTAATGATAGTGTAATACTGACAAATTGTCTGGTATAACTACACCATCATTTTCTAGTATTCGTCGTAGGTTTATAATTAATATATATTATAGCAATAAAAGACCGATTAAATGGACCCTTTGCCATTGATATATATGTATTCGGTAGAATATAAATATGTCAATGCCCTTTGCGATGTCTCGGAGATTGTATCAACAATATTTTTCATATTTCAGACATAAATTTAACGAGGAAAGTTTGTTATTTATAACTTTCAGCAGGCTTACATCACAGGAATAATTAAGGAACGTTTTCATCGTGTTTCGTTGAGGTTTCAGTGTTTCCACATATTTCCACTGGAGCAGTTTACTCGCAGTTCTCAGATCAGCCTCAAATTTGTAGCCTTGAAGTAAGCCGATTACTCGCGGAGTCTTCTCTTTTTTATACTGTGATATACTGTGATGAGACGAACCAGTCGTTCGCCTGATGGTAAGCGCCATGCCTGCCCATAACAATTGCACTGCTACCCAGAACTTTTAATACCATAAAAAGCACTGCGTAGCACTGCATTGCGCTCATCACCCCGGGGCCATCAGATATTAACTCTCATATGCCCAGTGATCTGCAATGCAATTCAAACCGGAACACTGCAATGCTTGCACACTACTGCTTGGTGGCTGAATAAATGGCATAGCTGTGGATCCTACTTACTTACTAGTTATCATTCCGATGAATACCATGAGTTGTTATCATTAGTACTGAATATACATGTAGGGAACGAAACCATCTCCCCGATCTACATACGTTGATTACTTTATTTTAGACTAGCTGCGCCCTGCGGTTTCACTCGCGGTTTACCGAGATAAAAACTAGCCTATGTGTTAATCCAGGGTATAAGCTATCTCCATAGTAAATTTCATCAAAATCGTTTCATTAGTTTTTGCATGAAAGAGTAACAAACATGCATCCATACATCCATACATTCTTACAAACTTTCGCGTTTATAATATTTGTAGGAAGTAGGATTATCCATTCTTCATGCAACTATGACATATTTTTGTCACTTCTCTGTTACATTACCTAAGTAATGTAAATAAGGTATATTATACTGAATTAGTATAGGATAACTGGTAAATATTTTTTGTATAATTATAGTGTTGAAGACTGGGAACTCTTCTTGGTTTATTATTTCTGGTAATAAGAGATACGAGATCGATGATGATTTTTATAAAAAAATATTTCCTATATATTTATTTTTTATTGGTAAATGGGCATGCGTTTGACGACATCTCGCCTGATGGAAAGCGAAGATGCTGCCTAAGGTGGAGCACGCTTGCCCATGAGATGCCTATTCTATCAGACTTAAAGAGACACAAGTGGTAGCTGTTTGGGAACAAAGACGCTGGTAGAGTATTTCACTCTTTAATCGTCCGCATGATGAAGAAATCTGCGAAATGCTTAGTACGGATAGGTGGAATATTAACAACATACGGGTGAAACGACTCTCCCCGCCTGTATGTCCTTAGATGGAAAGGAGAAGGGGGGATCAGTTCGTGAAATTCCTGGGCACACCCCCCGAAGCGCAGTCGATAAAAAGGCGTATTAAATTTGCTACCTGAGTATTTACCGTCAGTTAGCCCGTGGGCGTGGACACGGTGCTTGCAATCTTAATGAAATTCGATATGAATAAGATGGTCACATGGCAATACGACGCTCTTTTGAACGGTTCTATCTATACTCTATTTATGCGCCACTAATTACTCGGTTAAATTTATCACGGTGTGAATTCAGCCTCTGAAAAGGGCCGTTCGGTCGATTACTCTGTTTCTAATATTGACTAAATACTCCTTGACAATGTCATCGTCGTGCAACGTATTAATATCCCACCCCATTACTATTGAACCACCTGTTGCTCCCGGTTTTCCCATAGATTCATCACGCCACGTGTAGTGGAGACAGTGCACATATAACAATGTTTTATATCAGGTGCAAGTTCTTGCCTCCCTTGAACTCTTAAGGCAACTCGGTTCCGTTATTAGATATTTATTCCAAAGTTTTTTGTTCTCTCAATGTTTAAATTGCATAGATAACAAGTTAAGATTATTTTAAAATAAGTATAAGTATAAATAATTGACCGAAGTTACATACTTACTAACATTGGTAGCATGGGCAAATATGGCTTACCATTAGGAGAACGACTGACTCGTTTCAACGCTCAGTTCCGTAAAAAAAGTTCAATTTCAAGTATGTACATTCTATTAAATACAAAAAAGAAATTAAAAAAAAACATACTGTTGAATTGAGAACTTCCTCCTTTTTTCAGAAATCGGTTGAAAAATGAGTTCTCATGATACGAAGCCAGCCTTTTACAGAAGTTTTAATATCTAAGTACATCATAAAATTTTTTAATTAAATTTATATGAAACAGTGCTGATGTACTCTTTCAACCGATAAAATAATCACCCAAATCGGTCCAGTACTTATAAGAGTAATTAATCAGTGTACAAACATAACAAAATAAAGAAAAACACACGTCGAATCGAAGACCTCATCTCCTCTTGAAGTTCTTCAACAGGCCGTATCATATTGCCTAACAATAGGATAAAATAAAGGTAGTATATACATATTTTTTATGTTTCTGAATGACGAGACGAGCTGGTTGTTTGCCTGATGGTAAGCAATACGCCAGCCCATAAAAATAACAGCACCACCCAGAACTTTGTTTTGCAAAATCCTGCGCGGCGCTGTACTGCTCTCGTCACCCTGAGACAATTAGCTGTTGAATCTCATAATGCCCAGTAATTACGTTGGCTACAATGCCCTTCAAGCCGGAACACAGTAATGTTCGTCATTTTCATGTCTTACAGCAAAAGTTGTTATTGGAATTATGCTATTAGAACTTTTTGTAGTTTAATAATGACCTGGTATACGAGGTCTTTGCATGATGGTGATGATTATACGTTGTGGCAAACTAACTAACGTTTCGCGGCGAGCGTGTGAGACAACTGGGTCACGCCAGATTGTGTGGTAACTCAGCTTCAATTTAATCCAGCCACTTCATCAACGCATCACGTCCTCCACGCATCGTGTCTAAGTGGGACAAGATCTGTACGAACACCTCGGGAACCACGTTAAAAATTGGGATTAAAATTATCCTATGTAATTCTTCGTGCTACAGGCTATTATTATCTCTGTGCCAAATCTTATCAAGATCGCTTCAGCCGTTTAGATACGAAAAGTAAACAGTTACTTTCGCATTTATAATATTGCTAGGTGCGCCCCGAGGTTTTACCCCCGCGAAAAAGCACTTTATTTTTCCCGAATTTCCCAATTTTCCGGGCTACTTAAATTTTTCTTTTCATAAAACCTAATTAGAAATAAAATAAATTGACCAATAAAATAATTTGACTTGCCACTCCAGCAGTTCTCAAGTGATGCGCTTACCAACGAACAGCGTTTATATGTAGATAGTGTGGATGGGGATGTATATGAAACATGCCAATCGCAATAAAAGCAATCTACCCGTCTGTATGCACATGAATAAACTCCATGAATACTTCGAAGTGCACAATCACTGCCGACTGTATTTCATTGCAATGCCCTGACCCCCGTCATAATTGGTTAACTGTATAGCCGCTGTTTGTGGTTACATTGACTCTAATTGGATATCTAAGACATAGCAAAGGCCCACAGTTCCTATTCGACATGCATGTACGTTTATACAAAACATACATGAAGTACATGATCAGATTAATATTGTAAATTTTGTACAAACGTTGCTGTTCCATGTTGTGTAGAAAGTTCAAGTAAGGTGATAAATCTAAGGTCCGGTATCTAAGAGATCAAACAAACACAGCTGGAAAAAGCTAGGTTCTTTCCGCATCCTTAACTTAGCTGCCGCTGGAAAATTGAAGGTTTTGGAATTATGTAACCTTTGTCATACAATTCCTTTTTAAGAATCCAAGCTTTTAATCATTGCTGCGGCTTGAATACACCCGAAATGTATGGATGGGTGCTTTGGGTAATGGATATACCACGCTGCTCGACGCGTTGCCGATGTTATCTAACTTGTGTGTGCGTAAAAAGTAAAAACTGCGAAAAGTTGCCACCGCTGGCTTACCAATATAGTAACAAAGAAAAGAAAAAAAAATAACGCCCAACGATCATATACATAGATCTTGGCCCTTAACTAGGATTCCCTGTATCTAGGGAACCAGGAACTATGAGGACCATGGTCCCACAGCACCCAGACACGAAACAAATGCTTGCGCTGTTTTTTTTTCTGTGCACAAACATTTGTCCCGTCGCGGGAATCGAACCCGCAACCTCAGTTGTGTATGAGATTTGAGCCAACCTGCTCAACCACTACACCACAGAGGCTGTGAAGAAAAGACATTATTCATGACACACACGCAAAATTACATTAAACTATAATAATAGGCATACTATGCATTACAAATAACAGAGTGTAATAAAATACCACTGATTTTCAGTCGGAACCTAAGACCGTGACCTCACGAACAGTCAGATAAGAGACAGATACAATATGAATATACGAACAAAATAAATATATAATATCTCAGAGTGAAACCAAAGCAGACCAGCTTAAATAAAGCAAACTTCAACTGCAGTATGAAAAAAGTATAATTTCAGGACTCAACACGTTAAGGAGGGTAATATTAAATATCAATTCTCCGCGTACATTGTGCTATTTTAGGCGAGCAGAGGGGTCGCAATGGCAGCAGGCAGAGACAGGCGGTACAAACACGGCGTGACGTAAGTTTTTGTAACATTTAGCTAGTTAACCGTTTGTTCGGTGTCCTTGCCAGCGCGGCCGAGCCGGGGCGTGCGGGTTGTATTGATTTTTTTGAAAGGCACGCGCGACCCTCTACGGCCAAGTAATACCATTTGAATAATGCCTTCTTACTTCGGTATCAATCTTTTTATAATTTTAGGATAGAGTATTTTTCTAGGGCTGTATTTCAGTCTATAAACACTGCCTATGTCTTGGTTCACAATTTCGTCCCGTCTGTCAAAGCGTCTGTGATCTGTTTTGGCCGTTGACGCTGTACACCTGTATCCAGTGAAGTCTCGGTTTGCGGATATTAAAACTACCACCCGGCGAGAGCTATCGCTCGAGATGCTTCTCAGCGATTGGTCCTTTATCTTGCGAGAGGCATGCAGGAAAGGTAAATGGCCGTCTTGAACAACCTCTACGCTCGGTGGATATTGATGAATCGGCTGATTCCTTTCCTTTCTTTATCGCAGTAGCCATCTATTGAAAAACTGATTTATCCTATTTAGAAAAGTAACCTAGAATCGATAAAGAACTATAATATATAGCAGACGTTCTGTACAGTCAAATTAAAAAAAAAACTGAAAAACAAAAGACGTCTTCTATAAGGCCATCTGCAACACCAGAGGCATATTTAAGTCTAAAGTCTAGTACATAATTTAAGGGTTCTGTACCCAAAGGGTACGGGACCCTATTACTTAGGCTCCGCTGTCCGTCCGTCTGTCTGTCTGTCCGTCTGTTACCAGGCTGTATCTCATTAACCGTGATAGTTAGACATTTGAAGTTTTAACAGATGATGTATTTATGTGGCCGCTATAACAACAAATACTAAAAAACAGAATAAAATAAATGTTTAAGGGGGCTCCCATACAACAAACGCGATTTTTTTGCCTTTTTTATAGGGTCGCACTTTACCGATTTTTATTATTATTCTATTTACCTCTATACCTCAAAGTTTAGAAATACTTTGACGTATTCAATAGCACCTATTTACCTGACGCACTGTCCCGCACAGCGTGGTTTAATCTGGCTATCCCGAAGGATGGCGGGCTTACTCAGGGTTCACGCCGCACAATCGATACGGACGTTACATTAGTATGCAGAACGAGTCTCCTACATTAGAATGTCCCACTTAGACGTCTAAATTACATTGTACACGATGAGCACTGACTACCTTTATAATAAATTATATTTATTGTGTTTGCAATAAATAGGATTTTATTATATAAATAAATGGATTACTTAGTCATATGCACAGACGACGCAGTCAAATACAAATTAAACGTATTAGAACAATCGACATCAAATGTTAGGAATTAACTCGATAGTCTACAAAAGCTAAAACCAGTTATTAAAAGTTCATGGTATAGACATGACGGACCGAACAGCACTGAAGCAAAGCCCGTGGACAGACCAACAATTATTTCATTAGTGCAATAATTGTACCTACGACGCGAAGACACAGCCACTTTACGGTTTTACGCGCCAAAACCTTCTAGAGTCTAGACAAAGAAAAAAAATTAACAATGCGAAAAGAAAAATAACTATTTAGGTAAATCTTTCAGGCCCGCCCCTGTTATAGCCACCAGGGAACAAACTCCGCCAAGAATCCACGCCTTGGCCGTTAACATGATGAATGTCCGAGCTTAGTGCTTTCGCAGACCTGTGGGGAACCTGGAACGTTCGGTGTCGATCGTAAAAATGGATGGCGTATGGCTCCACATTCGACTGCTAGAGTGGAGTAATTTTAATAACCTACCAATACTACTGTACGAAGTAAAATCGTTCAGACAGTCAACTTTGTACAGGATTTGAAAGTTATAAGCTTTTAGATGCCAATTCCATTGATTTATAAAACACTTCACTTTGGAACGTAAGCCGTAGGCAAAGAAAGAAAGAAAGAAAGAAAGACAAACCATTTATTCTGCACACAAACACGACAAATAAAAAATAAAACTACAATAATATATATATATATATATGTGCCGAATGGGCTCAGCTGAGCATAAAATGCCGAGAGTTTTACATTACTCGGCGCAGTACCGTAGGGTATACTGCCCATTCATTTCGATGCGCTCTAGAATCTTATTAGTTTTCTGATAATGAATCCGAGTACAGAGCTGATATTGCCATCGCCTTGCCAGCAGGACCAGCTATGCAGAACTACTTCACTAATTCCATATCGGATCTCATATTTGCATTTCTTTATAGGTTGTTTACCGAGAAAGATCTTGTTCTCCAGATACCACGCAGGAAAGGATTCAAGTCCACCCTCTTCGGAGATTACGGCAGCAAACTGCTTATAGTTTGGTTCTAAGTGCATGGCTGTGGAATCCGATTGCGACCTGAATATTTTACCGTTTGCAGTAGTGCACCTGCAATGGCCGGCGAATGGCCTGACGGCCCGATGGTAAAGTGCCCATTCCAAGTACGATGCAGAATGCCTATTTGCATTCAAAATTAAATGGACACAATTCATTATTATTACTATAATTCACATACATGTAATTCTTATGCTAAAGGGTGTTCGTGAAATGTCGACGTACTTTCTTTGACTTGTTTTGGCACTGGTGCAGGAGGCTAGACCCTCTCCTCTCTACCTCTTTCTTCCCTCCATACAGAGTCGGAAACGCATCAGCAATGCTTACGGTGTTGCGGAATCTATATGCAAAAGCGTTATCCGTCAAATAGGCCGTAGATGCCTATGGTTTTTGCCACTCTAGATAATATCAGCCAAAATCATCAGAACCGAACTTTTGTTCGCTGGTAAGCAAGCCGGAGAACGTTCGCTCATTCTGGTAGAAACTAACTTTACAAATTGCGTGTCGTACGGCTCGCCTCAACTATTGCCGTGCTCGGTGATTGGTCGATAGGGCCGAATGACGATGTAGTCAGCACTGTCAATACATGCGAAGAGCCCGTCGCTGCGAGGTATCTATTTTGTGAGCAGTTGAATTTATACTGAACTATGAAGTTACAGAAATTCTGACAACTGGAGCTTATGTTTTAGTTCTATATAATTGAAAGCCTCTGTGGTGTAGTGGTTGGGTAGGTTGGCTCAAATCACATACACCATTAAAGTTGCGGGTTCGGGTCCCGCGGCGGGACAAATGTTTGTGCACAGAAAAATAAATTAAGCGTAAGCATTTGTTTCATGTCTGGGTGTTGTGGGACTATGGTCCTTATACTTTCTGGTTCTGGATACAGGAATGCCTAGTTAATAATATAACCCATCGTAATGCCTATCTATGCAAGCATGCAATCATTATATCGGAATACAAATAGCGCAACATTTTGCTCAATTTCAATAATGTGTAATGCAGAGTCGTATGACGCGAAACTATTAATTAAAAAATGCTTGCATATTTCTTATAAACACATCGATCGCTTACGTTTCAAAGGTTTATTATCGCTGCATTTCATATCAATATCATTTGTTTTTTTGCCACAATTGATTGTGGTATACTTTGCTACTCTAAAAAGAAAGCAATAGCTGCTTATTACGGACCGGCTGCTCAGTTATTGTCTTTCATTATGTCATTATACCCTGTCTGGCACAGTTCTAGATATAACTTAGTTATTTGTCAACGACACGTTTTTTTATCGATCTAAAGTATGATGTGAGCCCTCGTGATTGGTGTAGCTGCTGTCATTATTTTTAGTATTGTGTGTATCTCAGCGGGATCTCCTGCGACTCTTTAACTTTCTTAAGTTATGTGCAGATTTTACACTTTCTCTGAAAACGCTGAAGGAATTAACCGAACCAACCATGAACGAAACGAAGGAACCGAGGTGTCCAAGAATCACAAAGTTCAAGGAAATGTGACATCCAACAACCCCCCACACTGTACCCACACTACGTGTGGTGGATTATGTCCCATATATATTTTCTCTTTCTATATAAAAGTCAGACGAATTTTAGGCAAAAAGTGTCACCGTCTGGGTCCCCCAAAATCGCAAAAGAGGTCGCGGCAGGCCCAGAAAAAGACGGCGGGACGAACTTGATTCCTACTGCCTACTGGAATGATTGGCCTGTTAGAGCCCTAAACCGCGAATAGAATAGAATACAATTTATTGTTTAAAACTGTGTAGGTACATTCAAGGTGTTATAGAATTATAAAAGTAACAACAGTTTATCCTTACGGATTTAACAAACTAAGAATCTAACTATTTTGAACACGTTGCTGGACGACGAGTATCGGTTGAATTATCTGTAGGCCATTCAGTTGGCTCACCCGATACCCAGCATGTAATAGTATTTAATACCTTTTAGTTTAGTTTTTAAATTATTAAGCCTTCTGTTATATTGTATGGCGTTAAAGTTAATTGCAAAGCTACAGAAAAAAAGAATCTAAATGTTATAAATTGAGATCGTCGTACATTTACTAAAAGATTGGAAGGAGGGAAGAGAGGCCTTTGCCCTGCAGTGGGACATAAATGGCTAATAATAATAAGATTAGGTTTAGGCTTTCTATAATATTTTCGTAAAAAAATATTTTTATTGATATATTGTAAGAATTTTAAATTTAAGAATGTAAATCATATATATAAAATTCTCGTGTCACAATGTTAGTTACCTTACTTCTCCGAAACGGCTTTACTGATTTTTACCAAATTTTATATGAATATTCAGTAGGTCTGAGAATCGGCTACTATCTATTTTTCATACCCCTAAGTGATAAGGGTTGTTCACCCTTAACGTTTTTTTTAAATTTATATGGCAAAACAACGTTTGCCGGGTCAGCTAGTAAAATATAAGATAAGGTCCGTGTCCCAGCACTGGGAACGTGAACGCCTGATAATAATGGGGTTTTAATTAAATAATGGGGCTGAAGTAACAGCACGTAAACTAGACGTGCTTTGCTCTTTTGTCAAAGTCGCTACCTTCACTGTGTTCAAGATAGATAGATAGATAGATGAACGCTTTATTGCAAACATTAAATTAAAGACATTACATAAAAACAATTAAAGAAAGTGTTACGATGGGCGGCCTTATCGCTAAAAGCGATCTCTTCCAGGCAACCTTTGGATGGAGAGGAATTATCAAAACGTTAAAGACCAATTGAATTGTCAAGCGTCGTGTTCTTGCAAGCGCGCGAAACCAGGACCTCCTTCACGAGCTTTTCGTTCCGGGCATTTAAACACATCTGGGAGAAGTAAAAGAGAGTTCGCAGGTTCCTGTTCGGATAACTGATGCGTCTCCCTGTCTGCCGCTCTTTCTCTCATCCGCCCCCCTCCTTATCTGGCCGCAACGGAAATTCATTAAATGTTGCTGGCAATCAGCTTTTTCCTCACTTGTATAATAATTCATTTTATAACAAAATAATCATCCAAGTGCGAGTTGGACTCGCGCACGAAGGGTTTCATACCATTATCTATAAAAATGGCAAAAAAGTCACGTTTGTTGTATGGGAGCCCCCTTAAATATATATTTTATTCTGTTTTTTAGTATTTGTTGTTATAGCGGCAACATAAATATATCATCTGTGAAAATTTCAACTGTCTAACTATCACGGTTTATGAGATACTGCCTGGTGACAGATGGACAGACAGACAGACGGACAGCGGAGTCTTAGTAATAGGGTCCCGTTTTACCCTTTGAAAAGAATTATGCAAATCAGTTTATAAATGACGGAGTTCGGAGGTTAAAAAAAACAAACATTAAAAAAAATTTAAGACTATTTTGTCGGTCGGTTAATCGGTTAAAAAGTAGGTTAAAAAACTAATTGTATATTATGAATATTTTGTAAAGAAAGCCAAATAACATGTCTATCTTTTCACCCACGAGTACATAATGTGTATAGGTATGTGGGCGAAGTGCAACGGAAGAAGCAAGTGCTACAATGCGTCTTTATCGCCGGCCGACGGCGACGCGATACGCGCCATCGATTCGACACATTCGTAATATATGCATGCACAAAATAATGAAGTACCTGAAACTATAACAACGAGATGACACCAGAATCTGTATTTATGTATGTACCTATCCAATAATTAAATCCATTTGATTGGTATTTTGTTGGTCATATATTCTTATCTTTACTAATATTTGGGGATTGCAATCCCGTAAAACGGGATAACGCATTCCCGCGGGATCCTGCTGCTTTTATTAATCTGCTGGATCCCGCACCTTCAAAGCGCGGATCCGCGGATCACACAACTGTCGCGTAAATCGCGAGTAGCACGCGCGCGACGTTGCCGTTCCGCACAGAAATGAACAAAAATATAAAACTGTTGTTAGGAGTAAGGGTAAAATTAAACAAAACTATTAAACTATGCCAAACATTTAAAGATGAATCTTAAAAAACAGATTACTTATACTTAATTAACAGAAAAGAAATAATTTCTGTTGCATAATTTAATTAATTCTACTTTATAATATTATAAACGCAAAAGTTTCTAAGAATGGATGTATGGATGTATGGATATACCTTTGTTACTCTTTCACGCAAAAACTACTGAATGGATTTTGATGAAACTTTACAATAATATAGCTTTCACATCAGAATAACACATAGGCTACTTTTTATCCTAGGAAACCGCGGGTGAAACCGCAGGGCGTAGCTAGTGTTTAATAAAAGTTGATTTTTACACAAAAATCTGTAGTTTCAATTTGATTTTATAACATAATTTAAAGATGCGGGATCCCGCGTGATCCCGTGCGGGATTGAGTAAGACCTAAGGGCCATAGTCCACCACTCTGGCTCAGTGCGGGTTGGTACTTATTATATATAATTTACAACTTTATACTTTTGAAAAATAAGGTAGAATAGGTGAATATAAACACTAAATTTGTACTGTATTGACATACTATTTTTTTAGGGTTCCGTACCCAAAGGGTAAAACAGGACCCTATTACTAAGACTCCGCTATCCGTCTGTCACCAGGCTGTATCGCATGAACAGTGTCAGTTGAAACTTTCACAGATGATGTATTTCTGTTGCCGCTATAACAACTAATACTAAAATACAGAATAAAATAAATGTTTAGGGGGCTCCCATACAACAAACGTGAGATTTTTGCCGTTTTATATAGATAATGGTACGGAACCCTTCGTACGCGAGTCCGACTCGCACTTGGTCGGTTAATTAATTTTCATTTCTAATGTTGACATAATTATATTTTGTACAATGTTGTATTGAATGCATAGGCTCCCGAAATAGTGGAAACTGTTTTTTCAGGAGCCAGTGGCGTCCCCCTGTCATCATCATCAGCCCATCACGTTCCCACTGCTGGGACACGGGCCTTCTTTAATAGAGAGAGTCCCCCTGTAATTAAACTTAATATATAACATCTTTTTAATATTTTAATTTTGTACAATACATGTTGATTGAAAATGATGAAATACTTGTAAGTACGAAGTTATTACCCATTTTTAGTAGCGTAGCGGAAATTAAACGCAGTATGCATAAGTCAGGTTGGCCGAGTGGTCTAAGGCGCCAGATTTAAGCTCTGGTTCCCGAGAGGGAGCGTGGGTTCGAACCCCACACCTGACAATACCTTTTTGCGATTGGAATTTTATTTTATTACGTTCATAAAACCATATTTAATATCGCAAAGTGATAATTAAATTTTAATTGGTCAAATTTTATATATTTATTAAATTTGACATCGTCATTGGCGGCGGAACGACCTCGATACCTTGAAGTTGCATGGAACTACCAAAATAGCAATAATATTACATTATCGACCGCAGTGCGAGAATATAATTTTAACACAACTTGTTAAGTCACAAGTACGTTGACATCCGTGACGATGGCAACGGTTCTGAGTGAATAAACAACATTAAGTCTTACTAAAATATTAACTCGTGTAACTAACGCAAAGGTTAATTAAACAGTATTAAATTAGAAGTAGGTACATTTGTAACCAGTAAAATTACTGGGCATATGAGACTTAATATATGATGTCTCGGGGTGTTATGAGTCATTGTGATAATTTGACGTTCATAAGTGCGTCTGTGATGCCAAACATGAACAAAGAGATTTAGACTTTGTCTTTGACTTTGATGAGCGCAATGCGGTGCTGCGCAGTACTTTTTATGGTATTATAAGTTTTGGTGGCACTGCAATTGTTATGGGTAGACGTGGCGCTTACCATCAGGCGAACGTCTTGCTCGACTCAACAATCAGGTCCATAAAAATAAACAATACATACTTACTGCGCTCGTTGTTTAACATCTAAAGTCAAAAACATAATTATATACCTACCTATGTCTTAAGAATTCTTAGTCAAGATATACTTAATCTATTTTTTTATACGGCTACGCGTGCACTAGGAAAGCGGAGTTATAGTTTAAAATGAAATTGAAAAACCATTACAAGCCTAGGTACAAAATATATATATATATATATATATATTAAAATAGAAAAGTTAGCTAGTACGCGCTCGTTACAAATCGGAGACGTATGATCGAGTTGGGATCACTAAACCTCAAGCAGTGGCAAGACCTTGACGGTCACGTGATATTATTGATACTGCAGGTGCAGGTAGAATTAAGTAACGCGGTATGCTCCTCATCATTTGATGGTGGAAATACCGTATCTGAGCTTACCTTGCTCAGCTGAATATACTTTTAGGTCTTCGAATCTCAATGACCAGTAAATACGTAACACGAAACATGTAATCTAGTAATAAACATAACATTTGCACGCTGATAGCAATAAAACATGTGTAACGACTTAAACATTTAAGACCTGTGTTATATAATTTAATGTACCATGTTTTAATCAAATAAATATTTTCGGAATTTGGAATAAAATACCAAATGTATTGGACGTAGTCACGAAGCGACACCTTTCTATTGTTGTTTAATCGATTCAAGGTATGTACTCACTAATTTAAACAATTATCTGCCACATTTTTTTGTAGACCGCTTAATTAGTTTCGACTTCGAACGCCATAGCCCTTTTTAGGGTTCCGTACCCAAAGGATAAAACGGGACCCTGTTACTAAGACTCCGCTGTCAGTCCGTCTGTCACCAGGCTGTATCTCATGAACCGTGATAGTTAGACAGTTGAAATTTTCACAGATGATGTATTTCTGTTGCCGCTATAACAACAAATACTAAAAAACAGAATCAAATTAATATGAAAGCGAGCTCCCATACAACAGACATGTTTTTTTTTGCCGTTTTTATAGATAATATTACGGAACCGTTCGTGCGCGAGTCCGACTTGCACTTGGCCGGTTTTTATTTCGTAGACCACTTAATCAGTTTCGACCTCGAATGCCATAGACCTATTTTATATGTAGATATACTAGATAGCCTAGAATTACTATAGATATCATAGTAGATTTATATAATTGAGCCTAGCTTGGTCCAAGTGGGCTTCTATTGGCCATCTAGCTCATCGCACAATGATTGGCAAAGTAGTGAGAAATTGAAACGACCGTGTGCCTATTACGTACGTATGTAGGACAAGATAACGACTGACTGTTTGTCCGGATGTTGGCAAGGATGCACTCGATCCAAGTAAGAAAGTCGCATCTAACATCACGTGTTGAAAAGTGTTGTTTGTTGTATCTAATGGGAAACAACAACCTGAATACAATACAATACAATAATACTTTATTAAATACCAATCACACAGGAACAACAATAATATTCCATAATACCACATTTATTTCGGATTTTGTCAGAAAAAGAAGTATGAAAATTGACTCAATGATGCAAATACCTAATGCATTCAATGATTGTTCATCAAAATAAATGGCAGAGTATTATACTGCGCTTTCCATTTAACTCTTATAATTAGCTGGTAATGTACGGATAGCAAAGTACCAATGTATGATATAATGATTACATTATTATTATCTAAATAATATTATAAAGAGGAAAGATTTGATTGTTTGTTTGTTTTTTTGTTTGTTTGTTTGCATTGAATAGGCTCCGAAACTACTGAACCGATTTGAAAAATTCTTTCACTGTTGGAAAGCTACACTATCCCAAGTGACATAGGCTATATGTATTATATTTTGAAAAAAAATAGGGATCCTTACTAAAACTCCAATAATGTAACTCAAGGTGTAAAAAAAATACCTAAAATATTCTTTACATCGCGTCGCTGCGAAACATATTGATGATAGAATAAAATAATGTACTACGACTTTGCAGAACACATAATTATTTACAAAAAGTGTTGCGACAGTATATGTCTAACTATTATAGTTATGCCACAATAAGGGTTTTTTATTTAAAAAAAAAATATTGAAATGCCGCCGCTAGAAGGGGCTCTTTATTTATATCTTGGTATTAATCCATATCAAAATAAATTATTCAAGACTGCTTCAATACCTTTATATAACTTTATGAATTATTCAATTCAAACATTTCATTTGAAAGATATCACGGGTTTAAAAATGTAAGTTTTAGAAAAAAGTTGCGTGGTAGCTGCTCACCCTGCTCGGCTAGCTAGGCAGCACCTTATGCAGTGTAGGCGTCGCTGGGGTACGGGCAGCACAGGAGGGGAGATGTGTGTGTATAATATTTTTTTAGTTTGAACATTTTATTAAATACCCTTGCGAAGCCGGGGCGGGCCGCTAGTTACATATATGGAGCCTGACTCGTCCCATTGCAGGGCAAAGGCCTCCCTTCCATTATTCCACATTTCACGATTGACCGCCATTGTAGTCCAGTCTTCTGTATACGAGTCCAAGTCGTCCCGCCATCTCCGTCAAGGTTTTTAATGCGTGTTATTACTTTTATTAAATGAGAGGATACTCTTATGGCACCTTATAGTCTCTAGTAAAGATGTCAAAGAACGCCTAAATATATAGCGTCATTTTCATATAAACATGTAGTCATTGGTATGGTGATGGCGGTAAGCTTATGTGGTTTAATATGAAACGTCAGTGTTCCGCGAAACATTGACGAAGTAGCAGTACCTATATCTAGGGTAGGCGTGGTAATGGCGTTTAATAGTCCATAGTTATTTTTTCATAATAAAAATTAATGTCAAAAATAATAAATGAGAATTATAATTTAAAATTTGTACAAGTATGTACCAGTTAGACATGTCAATAGGTATACAAATAAATAATAATAATAAGAGTTGCCTATTACATATCTAAATTAAATGCTCTAAGAGGCCTCTAATGTTGGACTCCCCGTGCAAGCCTTCCAAAGGAACGGGTGTATAACCCGTGAGAAATAGCGACATAATAATAATATAGAATTAATTAAATTAAATAAATTAAATTGTCCTTGTATGTCACAATAATAATTAAAAATAAAAATTAAAAATTATACTTTCAATACATATATTTCAATATTACATATTCTTTATTATGAGAGACCTATAGAGCAGTGGACAATACAGGTTGATAATGATGGTGATGATGATGATGATGACGATGATGATGATGATGACGATAATAGCTAGAATCTCGATATACCTGTCTAGTTTACCGGCAAAACAAGTAACAAACCCGTGAACAGAAGGATATGAGGGTAAGCTATATAAGGGTTATATTGTTATATGTGCCTTCTCACAAGTTTATAACAATAAGATAATTAATTATATTAACCACGCGTGTGCGGCACATGTCACCAAGTACTCCCGCCTACCTGCTCGCGCTGGCGCTGACGTGACGCGCTTTCGATCCCGCATCGCGAAGTTCCAACAAGTTATGTGTAGTGTATGCTAATACTGTTTGTTAACACGGCAGCTGTTTATCATAGTTGGGATGACAAAAGGGTCGCCTCCGGTCCGGTGGAAGTTAGCCTGCGAGCAGTGCCTGTGCTCGGTCATCAGATAAGATAGCCGCACTAATAGAATTTTTCCACGTTTTTATTAAGTCATGTTCTTGTTTGTCTGTCTGTCGTTCCGGGTGGAATCTTGCATCTCAAATTTCGAGCAGTTCCCGATTAGCTATCCGGCTTAAACTTGCAGGCTACCTCACAATTCGATGACGATGTATTCTAAATTCATTTATTAGCATGCAATGCCGACCTAACCTCAAAAGGCGCATAAAAACGTGGTTCTTAGATCTCTCACTTTCTCGATTACTTTTTATATATGTACAAATACATTGATTACTCTTAAACTATAGAACCAGCCCCCCGATTCAGAACCTCACGATAACGAATACCGAATCGATTCGACTATTATTGATCTCGTTTTGTATGTTTCTTTTCGAGCTTTTCCGCCTCGAATTTCATACGGTTTCAGTTACAATATTGGTATCGATTACATGTTACATTTACTACACGTGGTTTTTTGATGTTATTTTAATCTGTCACATTCTTGTTCATGTTGTAGTAACTTTGACTGAAAATGTTACTCTTTATCCGACTACGGCGAATTCAAAGATGTTTTTGTATGATTTTAGAGGTTTCTGTATACTTGTACCCTCATATCCGGCTTAATCTTTACTAATATTATAAACGCAAAAGTTTGTATGCATGGATGGATCTTTGTTACTCTTTCACGGAAAAACTACCAAACCGATTTTGAAGAAATTTGTTATGTTTTTTTTTATTTAATATGTCGGCAAACAAGCAGACGGCCCGCCTGATGCTAAGCGGAGGCATTGCTGATGCGTTGCCGACCCTTACGGAATCTCCCTTAAGGAATCTATTAATTCCCCTTTTAAAGGACTCAATGTTGCAGCTCAAAGGAAATACCGACGAAGGTAGGTCGTTCCACATCTTACAGGTGCGAGGAAGGAAAGTGCGTTATGTAGGCACTTTAGGACTTGGAATAGCACATAGGCTACTTATTATCCCGGGAAACCGCGGGTTTAACCGCGGGGCTCAGCTAGTCATTTATAGTGGTGGAAATAGATGCCAATAATATTATTTTAATACTGAAACCTATTTAAGGAACCTTACAATAATGTCTTTATTTTTTATTTCCCTCCAATATGTATTATTAATACAATTGTGCGATCAAACCACCAATAGAAAAAACAATAAGGGTCTACATTAGAGTTCAACTTGTTTTAGTGATCAATGGTCACTGAACTCCCGCGAGTCCTTCGTGACAGTTCAACTTTGGCGTAATGAGACCACTCAGAAGCTTAATTTAATGACACCGATTGGGGTTACCTGTCAAGTTAGTTGCGAAGTACTCGTGTACAATATTATTATACTGAGTCCGTATGCATCAACTGAAGAAAGGACTGGAGATCGGACTCAATGGCGAACATTAGAAGAGACCAATAGTGTTATTCATAATAAAAATTACACGTCAAGAAGAATAATAATAATTAATAAATTTAAAATTTGTACAAGCATGTACCTACACACATTACAGTTAGCTATGTTAATGCACAAAAAATAAATAATAATATTGTAATATTCATTAAATTGTCTTTTATGTCAAAGATTAATAAATAAAAAAACATTCATTATCGTACTATCCTACTTCGTACTAATATTATAAACGCGAATGTTTGTAAAAAAGTACGGATTTATGGATATATGTTTGTTACTCTTACACGCAAAAACTACCGAACCGATTTTGATGAAATTTGGTGTGTAGGTACTTTAGGACTTGGAATAACACATAGGCTACTTTTTATCCCGGGAAACCGCGGGTTTAACCGCGAGGCGCAGCTAATAGTTTTAATACATATTTTTGGTTCATGATTTCCTCAAAATCATCAACAATCAAAACCTCAGAACGCACTTATCCTCGCACTTTTCAGAGGCTGTCTTTGATTGAATCTTGGAGACAGTCTCTATAAGTGTTGCCCATTACATATCTTAATTAAATGCTCTAAGAGGCCTCTACGTGTTGGACTCATGTCCCCGCGCAAGCCTTACAAAGAACCGGGTGTACAGCCTGTGAGAAAGACCAAAATAATAATATTGTTAAAAACTTAGATTTAAGAAAGAAAAGAAATAACGTGAATAATAATAATTTCGATGTGGTCAATGTAAACACAATAATTTCCCGAGCACGGGGTGCGACGACGGTGCTGAAATAACAAACCACGCTTATATATGTTATCACCGGTGGCCGCCTTCAGGGAACTGTTTCCAAACAAACACTCTGGACTCCGCAATCGCTTAACAGGTATCACTACATGTAAGGCTACATCCCATTAACATAAGTAACTAGCTGCGCCCTGCGGTTTCACCCGCGGTTTCCCGGGATAAAAAGTAGCCTATGTGTTAATCCAGGGTATAAGCTATCTCCATACCCATTCAACTGTGGCGGCCATTTTGCGCGAATCGGCGCATCTGTGTCGCTACTTCGGGGTGGTCTCGCGTCGAACTCCAGGAGCGAGGTACACAGATGCGTGTTTTTTGACGTCGCGCTCCTGGAGAGGGGTCAACAGGACGGTGGATACCAAATTCCATCAAAATCCATTCAGTAGTTTTTGCGTGAAAGAGTAACAAAGAAACATCCACTCTTACAAACTTTCGCGTTTATAATATTAATAGGATAAGTAATATAACTTGAAGCGAGAACAGACACCGAAACAAGTGCTATTGTGTTTTGTTCTCGAAGGCTGTGTGTGCCATGCAATTATTTTAATAAAAATAATTTAAATTTTAAGTTTTTAATTGCTGCTGCAACTGATATCGACAGGTATGGCGCTTAATGTATAGTAATACTCGATGTGCTTATTAATTTAAAATATTATGCAACGTTAAATTACTTTAAACTTTGAACCGCGGCCGTCACCCTCAGTTAATTACTCTGTGTGCATAAAAACGGGCATTTGTTGAAGTTTTCCAGTTATTTTAAAATACTGCATTTATTCTCTCGGGTTTTAAAGGTTTTAAACTTTGGGGCGTGTGGTGTGCCGCCGTCCTGGGGTCAGTTTCAACATAAATATATGCAAATACTATTGTTAGCTGGGTGGCTCAGCGTATATATCGTAGTTGGATTGTCAAAGTCAAAGTCAGGATCTATTTATTCATGTTTGGCCTCACAGACGCACTTATGAACGTCAAATTATCACAAGACTACCACCGTATCGGAAAAAGAACCACTACTTAGAAGATACGGCAAGAAACTGAGGGGCATTTTTTTATGTACTAGTTGGCTGCTTTGCAGAAGTGGAATGTTCCAAGCATGAATATCATTGTATAATCAATAATGCGTTGTTTTACAAAAGCGCTAGTCATTTTACAAAACCACTGTTATAAAACAGCTAAATAACGTTCAGCTGGATTGCTATTGCATTACGTTCGACAATACTGCTGACCACACCACGACGTACTTACTGTAAAATCCTTAGCAGTATCCCACTCCTCCGTGGTCCTACTCGCTTTAAGGCCTATAACAGTGCCACTTCACATCTATGAAACATAAAAATGCGAAGCAAACCTGGTGGAACATAGTTCATACCCGCAATTAAACTGACAAGGAACTAAAATGTACGATCCAACGTCTAACCTCATCATTCACGCAATTTTATAAAAGCGCTAAACTATTAAATAACGGAAAACGTTTAGATATACAATCCTGCGTATTTAGGTTCAGTAATTTTGTAAAATTTCATTATTTGTTCTTTATTTGTTTTAAACAGTGCTGTTTTGTAAAACAACTAGCGGTTTTGTAAAACAGCGGATCATACAATTTTACTGCGACACACCTGCAATATACCTATTACCTACTGTACGCTATACTCTTACCATAACTGGGTAGGTGAAGTTAATACCTCATAAAAGCATTGCTGTCACATTTAATACAGTCAATAAATAAAATTAACCCCGACCAAAATACTAACCACAATTTACGATTATGTTTATAATTTATTTATTATTTAAAATGATTGTTTATTTTTACTATATGTGCTCTATTCATTCCATAAAATGTATTATCCTCATAAGTAAATTATTTACTGATCGAAACGCAGGCTGGAATCGCGAAAATGTTTAATGTCGAAAATGATCGAAAGCCTGTCGTGTTTTAATGTGCTTGCATGTTTGTGCAATTATTTCCCAATCTGCGTACTATTGAGTGCCGGCTGACTGTGTGCTAGCATCAGGCCGGCCGATCAATTCAATACGATAGTTATTGAAAGTATGAAAAGTTATTGTGCAGTTGTGCACTCACTGGCGCATGCCAATTAATATGGAAATATTTGGTTATTCATTTACGTGAAATGAATCTGTTCATTCGATACATTGAATTATCAATGTTTCATAAATATTTTTATTTTTGAGACTCGTTTGAAGTTTGGATACAGTCGGTAAACTTTCGTGAAAAGTAAAAGCAAGCGTGAAGTGAAACCCTAATTTTCTAAATTCGATGAGATATCACGTGTGCACGCGGTAGCCGGAGCTGTGGCACAATTTACCACGTCAGCCGCGAACATTGCATAGCGATGCGATTAGCAGCTGGTTCGGCCGTAATGTGTTGGTACCGGACACGCCGCCACATCCTACACTCTACTTACAATGAGTCACGCCTAGCTATGTGCACTTGTTATAGCTACACGCGTACACAATTACTGAAACACTCTTAAATGCAAGTGGGTAATTTGCTGACCACACGTATATAAATTGACTGTTTAAGTAGCAAGTCCAGTTGATGGAAATAAGATTTCCGTCTCTCAAAATATTGCGTATTCAGTACGGTGTTAACGACGCCAGTAAATATTTATGACAGACTATTTTTCTCTCCACACCCTTTAACTAAACAGAAACTACGCTCACAAAAAATTGCCTATTTTTAATGTAGGTATAGGTACGGCTCATAAAATAAGTTGATACAATTGTGGTGGAAATTGTTGAATCGTTGCCGTGAACTTGCGACTTATCTCTGGTGCGGTTGACGGAGCAGTCATTAGGCGCGGGAGCCGGGAGGCGCCGTGCGAGACATCCGGTCGCGATGACATCGCGCCCCCGACTGCGACACTCGTGCCCGCCCGCTCGTTACAGAAGCGCCACAAATCACCCGCGCAATCGTTCTACCCACACATTCTGCTAAATGTAAAATGTAACTACCTTCATTTTCAACTCCATCCGCTGATAAGAGGTCTTGGGAATTATTGTACGGCGCAAAATGCTTAAAAAGATATGCTGTAACTGTTGTTCAAGCCCGTTTTAATAGTATGAAACTACAGCTTGTCAGATCATTGTAACAATAATATTACGTCACCAAGTTGCCAAGTGCGAATAAATGTCTACAATTTTTAACGATTTCACAATTTAGTCCAATCCTACGACAAATTAACCAAACATGTCTATATAACTTACAGAAGGAACCGCCAATCAGCCTTCTAAATAAAAAATCCATTATCGGATACCGAACTTCGCCCCCATATATCTGCCACCTGGCCATAGTTGTCGTTTTTTTGTTTCCATCGGTATTTTCCCGATTAATTGCCCATGACTGGGTTTTTCTTCCAGTCGGCGAGTTTATTTAGCTCTACACTCGTTCGTGTGCCCGATTAATTCAGTGCCCACTGTAAGCCAGATTAAAGCAAAAAGCGGCGCTTGCGGCGAAATAAATTAGACACGAGTATCGACGGGATTACTCGGTTTTAAACTACGTTCGACTTTTAATCATAATAAATCGATAGAGAATATTAATTGATTTCATGTGAAGTCATAGAAAGTATATTTATACCCGATGAACTTCAAATGAGAAGGTTTTAGCTGATTTAGTGATAGAGTGGTGCGTAATTTCCTCGGGGATTACAGCGCAATTAGTCTTAACTGCGGCAGGCGACTCCGTCTGGGGCCCGGCACGACTGGCCTGGACGTCCAAAACGCCGTATTAGACTTGATTCTACAACACAACGCTATTTTAGTTATCGCTAGTGGACCTTTTAGCTAGAATTATATTCATAGCTATTGAGTGAGCAATTTGTTTTCTGGCATGAAAGTAATTGTTTTTTTTACGCTTAATAGATCTATGTTTGGCCACTATCTCACCTGATGTGAAGCGATGATGTGGCCTAAGATGGAGCACATAGATCTAGAGAGACGGCAGTTGAGCGGCTGCTCAGACCCGTCTCCCCGATGGTTCACCGAACATCATCCCGAAACACGACTAAGACGCTTGACGGCATGGCTTTGTTCGGTGGGTGGTATTACAACCACGGCCAGAGCCTACCACTCCAAAGCGCGTAAGCGGGTTTTATCACGATGTTTTCCTTCACCGTTTTTAAAGCGAGCATGCAAAAACTGCACTTAACTATAAGTCATTGGTGCAGGGCCGAGTCGGGATTCGAACCCAGGTGCGTCGGATCGAAAGGCGCACGAGTTCCCGCTGAGCCACACTCGCTCTGAACTTGCACTATACTTGGAATCGAAGTTGATTTAATTTCTCTTTAAATTATAATTTAGTATCAATATGAACTTTAAGGTGGTGGTGTAGCGGCGAGGATGCTGAGAAACGTGGTCACCACCTTTTAGGAAAATTAGCATCATTATGGGAATTGCCAATATTTTTCCAAGGAACTTTATTTAAAAAAAGCGTATTCATATTGTGTTCAAAGGTATCATAGCCAGACCATATGATGGAGTACATAGATCTAGAGAGAGACGGCAGTTGAGTGGCTGCTCAGACCCGTCTCCCCGATGGTTCACCGAACATCATTTCGAAACACGACTAGGTCGCTTGACGGCATGGCTTTGTTCGGTGGGTGGTATTACAACCACGGCCAGAGCCTACCACTCCAAAGCGAGTAAGCGGGTTTCATCATGATATTGTAATTGTGCTAATAATTTTGAATGTAATCTATCAAAACAAATAAAGAAATATTAATTTATTCGTTTACTAACAAAGAAACGAAATTGAACTGCGTTGAAAAGATTATTTATTTTTAGCGGCTTTAGTGTTTTTGAGTGACCTTTATTTAAGGTCTCAAGCGTGACTTGCTTTAGTTTCTTTCAGTAATGGAGCTATTAGAGAAATAAATAAAGGGCTGAAATTCGTTTTACGCGGGTTCATTTGCGAAGACCTGCCTGTACACCTAAAGTAGTATTAGTAGTCGGTTGCCAGGCGACTAGAACAACAACAAAATATACCGCAGACTGCAGTACTGCGGGCATTGTGCCATTTTCAAAAGATCAAACGGAATGGCCTGTCCTCCCCGGTAACCTTTTCAAAAGTCTTTGAAGCTAAATTGAATAAAAAAATATAATTTACCTCAAGAATGTCGGATTGAATTTATTTCGGTCTCGTTTACCTGTGCCACAGAATAATTAATACTTAGTACTTGGCATGATCATCACACCTCGATGTCATTTCAATCAAGAACTCTTCATCCAAAATCTTTCCGTGATTATCGACTTGTGAATAACTTGACTATCTACATATACACCTTTAAATAATAACACAGCTCAGGAGTGCTCTTTATTAGTCAAAAACATCTTCAATGGACAAAAATAAAATATCAGACAAGCGTCACCGTTTTTGCAGAATAAAGACATACCTACTACTTAAGTATTTTTAATTTAATTTTGTGACAGACAGAGCGTATAATTTGTAAGTCGGTGGTGTAACAGCTCGGGCGTTTACGTTGTTGGGCGTTGGGCGTCCGAAACGAGGAATTGTCCAAGTAGGTCAAGTGCGGCCCGGACCGCTGCCTAATATGCGAGGGGCGAGGGGACGCGTCACCTTTATCTCAATTATCCCATTCATTGCCAACCCTATGGATGTCTTGTACATTCATAAATAAAACAAATTACTCTTCAGTTTTTTTGAATAATAATAAAAGAAGAGAGTTAAGTGTATAAGTCCGCACTGGGGCGTTGAGGACCCTAAACGAGTAATTGCTTCAAATAGGTCATGTAGGGCCGCGATCGCTTCCTGAGATGTAAGGGAATGGAGCATATATGATGTATGTACCTAACTTACTAACCTATACACACATGACTTCAATTATGTCATTCACTACCAACACCAATACCATTAGTGTGCCGATAGGAATGTAGAGCACATAATCTATGTTATTAGAATTCCTTACAATTCGAATACCTTTGTTCAGTTGTCAGTAACAGGTAGACGGTGACTCCTCTGCCTCCTAGATTAATGAGTTCCATCGACGGCGTAGGCGGCGGCAGACGTGCTAACCCGCGTCACTTCTCTCTCAGTTATAGCTTCATTTATTCGTGTTTTATCACCCCTTCAGAGTCAGCGTAGTCCTTAACTCGCCGTAACTCATAAAGTATATTAAATGTCCGTCCATCGCCATTGACAGCTACTAAGATAGGCCGTTGTTGCTCCTGTTGCGACGCCTATAAACAACTGGCGGTTAACCTTACAGTGTTTCTTGAAGCTAAAAACAGACGGCAGCTTAAACCAGCTTATACAGACAGCTTCAAGCTATCAGTATGGCCAGCCATTTAGCGCTGAGAATACGACGTAGAAGGACAACTTAAAGTAATTGGCATTAAAGTGGTCGGTGCAGATCCTACATCTCAAGTACTGCCGCTGCAAACTAGTTAAAATAGAAACGTTAAAATACCAAATGCAAAAACATTTTTACGAGTATACCTACGTTTAAATAATTCCCCCTTGTTTTATTTTTAAATACCTAAGTGTAAAATAAAAATGTCTGAAATTTTTAATGCATTCGTGCATTCTTAGCGAAATCTTACGATTCTAAACATTCAGAAAGAGGATAAAAAAATTGCTTCTTCGAAATTTGTATTCCGAAGGCGCATGTTCGAACACTGGCCAATTGAACCTGCTTCGGAAAGCCGTCCCGACGCCTTACTAACTTGGCCATCGAGTCATCTGCTCAAACAGCCTAATTTCTTCTATTCTTATGACCTCGTCATACGTCGGGAGGGTATTCCGAAGATGCAGGTTCGAATCCTGCTCAAGCATTAGAATTCTTTTTTCTTTTTTGAATCGTAAAATAAAAAGCTAATTTTAAAAGCTGCTTACTTCAGAGAGAGCTTTTTATTTTATTTCAAGTTTACACTAACACAAGTCCTGGAAATCGACGCAAAATTTTTGGATATTCAAAGTTTGTAAAAAACCCACCAAACCAAAAATCTATTCGACAAAATAATAGATAGATACATCCTTAATTCCTAAGCAGAGAACACATCCCCGCGACCCGATCGGCATCGGTGCATACTAAATAATCCTAGATGTTTTTGTTTAGTCTCCTACTGGCAGGAAAATCCAGCAAATCCCCTCCCTGAAACGTGATCGGTTCCCTCAACCTGTAGCGACGGTGGATGAGGGTGGGTGAATAAACTGCATTAAAACGCGACACGCACTCACGCGACTGACAGAAACACAAGCCAAAACAAAGCGTATCACCATTTAAATCCGCCGAATTGTAGATCATGCATTAGACTCCGCTGAATTGCTTTCACTCGCTACGTTACCTAACGATATTGTGGCTGATGTCTCTCCGAGATAACTCGGCCATTGTGACCTCGGAGTATGTTTGCACCTTCTAGAATAACAGTCGAATAGGGAAATCTTTCTTCTAGAATCTTATTTCGTGAAGAAAACGCGTGATTTCGCGATAGACTGTTAGCTATAATCTGGGTGTCTTTAAGACAAGAGTGAACAGGTTTCTTCTAGGCGAACGTGCTACATCTTCGACCGCATCGTCACTTAACAACAGGTGAGATAGCGGCCTATAAATAATAATAATAAAAAAATGGACAAGAGTGCTTCTTCTTCTCTCGTCGTGCAGTATCGAGTTTACCTTCTCCTAGGCAATATAGTTTAGTTATGACGTTGTTACGAGCAGCTTACCGCGCGTAGTGAACTCCTGATCACATTCACCTTGCAGCCGCCATGTCACTAATATGTTTATGAGACAAACATATAACCGACGCGTCGGAGAGAGGCGGCAGTCGCCTTTTAAATCCAATCAATGTGTTACAAACCAGCGTCGCTGCGTTATTAGTTTACGTCACTTCGTGTGCTCATAAGAGCTTCGTAACAGCCTATTGTTCTCCACTAATGTTTACTAAGCCTAAATATTTTTTCTCATCCCGCTTAGCATTACGATACGTAGTCAGCTGACGTGATATGAATGCGAGCGGGCGGTGTGCGCCATCCTGTGGGGGCGAACGGTGAACAGCTGATTCAGTTTTTCGTTTCGGTCGGTTCCGGCGGCGTGATACAAAGGAGCCGGCGGCGGCTCGTAAGGCGGAATAGAATCGTTGGCGGGTCGCGTACCGCAGTGTTATGTAACAGTGCCGCTCGATATAGACCGTACCTACTCGTACAGCGTACTACTACATGCCGGCGACGCGGTGGGCGCGGGCCCGGTCCGTGGCCGCGGCGGGCGGCGGGCGGCGGGCGGTGGCGACGCGGTTTTTAGTCGCCGCCCGCTGACTGGAAACCGTTTTTCGGAGGCACCTATCTCGGGCCTATTCATAAGCCCAAACGCCTAAGTCTAAATATAAAGATGGGCTTACTGCCGGCTTTATGTTCTTTTAATTCGAAGATTGCATGTTGGTTCGCCAGGGGAGACGGTAACAGCCATCGCCAATTCAATAACCGTAATTGCCTGTTGTATTTTGTTCACTGTGAGTCAACGCTTGTATACGAGTATATGGCTGGACAAAATATGTAGAAGTTCAAGGTCATCTGTAATTTTACTATAAGTTATACATTTACGGATTAGATTTTTAGATACCTATCGAATTCTTTCACAAAAAACATATGTTTTCATTTTTGGGAAATCATTCCTAAGTGAATGTTAGTATAACAAGTAGGTATACATTTTATATAAAAAACCGACTTCAATGTATTTTCGAAGTCCGAGGTCAAATATCGAAGAAATTAATATGCAACCACTTCGTAGCTATACTGCACCCAATGCAAAAATAATTTTCCAAATCGGTTCATAAATGACGGAGTTCTAAGGCACATAAAAAAAAGAATCGATTAGAGAACCTTCTCCTTTTTTTAAGTTGGTTAAAAATAGACTCTTACGGCATTTCTTAACCGCCACCTGACTAAGGATAACTTGCACTCACTCCTCACGCCGCTTCTCACACTTAATATAAGCAGAAGAAGAAAGCGAGCTTAATCTGCCTAGGAGTTTAACCTAGGGTATCCGTAATAACTATACATTTATAATTATTGATTTTATGTAGTTACTGAGATGACTACACAAATGTAAGATTCAAACGACTCCGTCGGAAGTATTGAATATTGAATCACAGAAACGCAGTAGGTACGGCGCGGCGGCGACGCGGCGTCTAAAGAATGGAGGCAACGTCCGGACAGATAAGGGCTTGAAACTAGACAGTTGCTGTATTTTTAATAACCACTTGTGATAACTGAATATCGCAAACAAAACAGTGGCCTTTGTATTCTATATATTCTATATACTATGAGTGCATAGTATCTTTACGGCTCTTGAAAATCGTATACTTTTTTTAACGCCAAACGATCATGTTCATTGACCCTGGCCCCTAACTAGGATTCCCTGTATCTAGGTAACCAGGAACTATGAGGACCATGGTCCCACAATAGCCAGACACGAAACAAATGTTTGTGCTTTTTTCTGCTCACAAACATTTGTCCCGTCGCGGGAATCGAACCCGCTACCTCAGTGGTGTATGAGATTTGAGCGAACCCGCCCAACCACTGCACCACAGAGGCTGTCAAGATACTGACTATGGTAAGTAGGTTTTTCCGTAGACATTGTCATCGCGGACTAGTTTCGGTGAGTTTATCCCATTTCGGTTGAATGCCGGTTCAACTCGGTGAACTCCGTCACCTGTTTTTATTGACTTACTTACTATTCCACGAGATTCCACGTGGGCCTAACGTGGCTTGGTGGACATCGGACGTCCTTGAGAATTGTGGTTATTAAACTTCTCTCAAAAGTCTCTCGTGATGATTTCTTATACATGGCCGCTTAACTTAAAGTCCGTCCAGGCATTCCTACTCTCGTGCAATACACTAAAAGTTGCACTACTTTGGCCACACCCATTCTTCTCTTGTCGTTTTCATGCCGTTATCACACTAGGTGTTAGTTGAGTATAATGCAGTGCATATCAGTTTGCCTCCACCGTGCAAACATCTCATTAACTCCACTGCCTCTACAGTGTTACGTAACCACTCGGTGTCGGCCCGGTTTCCATTGTTACTAAACTTTTTCATCATACAGGGACATCACCTTTGCAACACTGATAAGCGGAGGCAAGGAGTTTGATAACCATGATATCAAAGTAACGCCCAACTATCACATTAATTGTAAAACTAGGAATTCTCTTGATTTTTTGTAACCTACTCATAGTAGATGCCACACTTACTAATTTTATCCAGCTAGTAAAGAATGTATATGATTCAAAGTTTTGGTACATGTTTTTTTGTAATTCAATCATAAACAGTGTTTTAATTCCGTCTGATCCAATCAACTCGGTAACAGATCGCGCCCGAGCTCACAAGTCATCTCGGAATGATTGCTCAGCGATTACGACTTCATCGGTCAAAGGGAATCGATTAATCGGTATTCATCTTCGCGCCCCGTTGAGTTGGCTGGCTGCGAGGCGCCGCCCGCCGGGTGGCGACGGTCATTATTATTGTGACCCGCATCGGCTCTCCGACAGATAGACATGTGCATGCGATGTGCAGTCGATCGTCGACGATGTCGACACCCCAAACATAACGCAAATTAAAGCGCGATGGATTTGCATACAATACATATGGGTTTCCAGTGAAATTATATTAGACATATGGACATATAGGTATATATGATACGGAGAGATATGGGAATACTTCCAAAGTTAATTTAAAGGTTCTAGCGCCTCGACGGCTAACACGACGATTGATTTGAGAAACGAGCGAACTCATCGGAGGAGACCGCTGCTACTGTGTTGTTTTAGCTCCTGGCTTAGATAACTAAATCCCGTTAATCCAGCGCTCCGGTGTCGCGACTAACTGAAGTTGTTGTTGTTGCAGCTACGTGTACCCGACAATGGATGAGTTGGCGAACCAGCTCAACTACGTGCTGGCGCACTTCGGGCTCAAGTCTTACATTGGGTTCGGCGTCGGCGCGGGGGCTCATATCCTCGCCAAGTTCGCGCTCAGCCACCCGGACAAGGTAAATAACTCCGGGAAGTCGCCCGCCCTCGTTCGAACCTGTAAAGGCTAATAGAACGTCCCGGTGCGACGCCTTGCGTATATACCACGTTTGCGTTATAGGTTTGTAGTTCCTGTCATTCGCTGTGAAAGTTCACAAAGCTGCTTCGCTCTTACGCTATGTATTTGTTTTTACAAGCTTTTCTTTAGGTTCGCCTGTTCGTATAATACATACTTACATGTATAATCGTCGCGAAATCGTCGGAAGTAGATTAAAAAACAATCCGATTTTAGATTTAGCAAACATTTTGCGTTACTTATGTACCTCTATCTTATAACACTTTTATATTATGAAGTATATATATGTTATATTAGAAGATGTCGCTGCTGAAGCATTCTTTAAGAATGTATTTTCTGATGATTCTTGCACTGGTTTTCGGGACCGTCTACCGCAGGATTATATAATTGTAGCAGCATCTACACAGTAAACAGCACACAAAGACCAGTATGGTCTAAAAAATGCATATACATTTATATGGTTTCATAAACATTATGATCCCCATTTGTATTAAAATCAAGCAATTCATGAATTGATTAGGCTAATAAGTAATTTACATTAACTTTATAATGATAGATAGACTAATACTGCTAATACTAAAAATGTGGCCATTAACACTTTTTTATTGTCTCTATTTAGGCGAAGTGCTTATAGTGAATTTTCTATTTCATTTTGCTTTTAACGTATTACAATAATGATGACCAGCTGTTACATAACTTTAGAAATTAAAGCTGAAAATATTAAATTGGGTAATATTCGTTAATGGCAGCGCCGCGCGCCGCGTTGCCGCGTTCCACAGTAAAGTTCCCATGTCCTATTTCCGGAAGTTGCGAGGCGGCGCGGCGCCAGTAATTGCTGACCTTTTCAAAGATTCACGTCTCGGCTCATGATAAATGCTTAATCCGTCCCGACGCTGTTTTCACTAATTGGCTGCAGTTTCAATGCAAGTTTTAGATTTACTTAGCAAATTAAAAGGAAAACTAAGATTTGCTCGCGTTTTCTTAATTAATTCAACTTGCAAATTCTGTACTGTTCGTTTTGCTCTAACTTAAACATGACCCAAAATCCTTTCGTTCTTATGGCTATATGTTTTATTATATACATATTTAATTTGTATTCGTTTTTGTAAATCTGTTTTTTTTTTTAATGTATGTCTTCCTCTTCCTCTTCGTCTGATTGTTCGTGATGCCATGGACAGAGATTCCGTCTTAAAACCAGTGCTAAGGTACCTAAAAACACCTTAGCGTGTGCTGAGTCGGAACCTTTTCCTAACATTACGCAGCATCTCACTCTCTTATATATTTTTCGTTACTATGTTTGTTTTTAGTGTGTTCTTGTTTAATTCAGTGTGATGTTGTGTGTTGTCAAGAATAAATGTATTTTCTTTCTTTATTTATAAGAGATTTTCAGAACTATCCTTGAGGGTATGAAACCAGACAAAGGCTAGCAGAGTTAATCCGCCGGCGCGCGGCGCCGTAGCAATACCATCGGACAAAGGCATACCGGGAATTTTATCGCGTTTCGTGATGATATGCCTTCCTGCAGAATCACTAACTACCAAAACTGTCATTATGTTACCGGCGCTCTGTTCCTTTGATCCTGAGATTCTAAAGCCGAGCGCAGATGTAAATTTAAAACCTTCTCTTTTACGATGTGACCACAGCACATGCAGAATTTACTCCTTTTACACATACTGTAGGTACATTTCTTATGTATATACTCGTGGTAGTAGGTCTTTCGTATGCGAGAGGCCGTCTGGGTAGGTACCACAGCTTTGCCAGTTATTCTGCCGCCAAGCAGTAGTTTGCAAGCATTACTGTGTTCCGGTTTGAAGGGCATTGTAGCCAGCGAAATGACTGGGTATATGAGACTTAATATCTGATGTCTCGGGGTGATCAGCGTAATGCAGTGCTACGTAGTACTTTTTACGGTATTGAAAGTTCTGGGTGGCACTGCAATTGTTACGGTCAGGCGTAGCGCTTACCATCGGGCGAACTGCTTGCTCGTCTCATCACTGGGTTCGATTAAATAAAAAATGTACCTGTTGTTTGTTATTGCAATAAATAATTTCTTCTCTTATTTTCTTAGGTGGATGCTCTCACCCTGATCAACTGCACTTCGAACCAGGCCGGCTGGATCGAATGGGCGTACCAGAAGATGAACAGCCGCTCGCTGCGCGCCCGCGGCATGACGCAGGCCGTGCTAGATTACCTCATGTGGCACCACTTCGGACGGGTGAGTTCTTCCACCTGCCTCGGAGCTCTAGGGGTTAATCCAGTGTCAATTGCCTAGTTCTTAAAGGATTTTGCTGGGTGGGATGGGAGTCAAAAGAGTGACAAATAAGCAGCTGATCCGCTTGATGCGGTTGAAAGCGGTCCCCGTCGCATATCTCGTTGACATTGCCGTACCTGTAGTGCACGGGGATGGCCACTTCGTCTACACCTATATTATAAAGAGGAAAGATTTCTATTGTTATATGTTTGTAACAAATAAACGCAATAAATACTGGACCGATTTCAAAAATTCTTTCACCATTAGAATGCAGCATTATCCCCGAGTAACATAGGGTATATTTTATAACGTCGACGCGTACGAAGACGCGGGCGGTTGCTAGTATAATATAAAGACACTAACTACCCTCCCGTTGTTTCGTACCAACTAGTTCGACGTCAAACATCTTGCTTATGAAGTTAATGAACTCCAATTTATTACAATTATGTTGTTAATATTTGATGCTAAGGATGACGATAGTGGTTGGTCACAAACGCTAATGAGTGCAATTGATTTGTTTTGCCTTGGCCTGAACTATTAAGTAAAAACTTTAATTCATGTGTGATGGTTGCTAACAGCGAATTTAATTTGTTTTCATTTTTCTAAACAGCATGCAAAAACGCTCTGCTGGTTCAGTGAAAGTGTTATTGGTGTATGTAAAAATGGATTATTGTAAAGTCCTTTGAAACTAGTTTTCTACTTGGCATCTCCTATAGCGGCGGCGTTACCCAACTTGTTTTCCTGTGAAATATTCGAAAATCCTTTTTTGTCAAGCACTTAAATACTTAAGATGAACTCAAGCGCTAAATTCTCGTAATCTTTTAAGTACCCGTAGCTGATGTCTTGATAGATGAGTGAGAGGGTATTTAGCTTTCATATACCTACAGCGTGACTATATAGAAAAAAATCGACACGTTTACACATGAGATAGAGGGCATTAGGTTATGTTTTTGTGGAACTGATTATGTTACGAGCAAGTTGTTCGCCTGATGATAAGCGCCACGCCTGCCCATAACAGTTGCAGCGCCACTCAGAACTTTTAATACCATAAAAAGCACTGCGTAGCATTGCAAGGCGCTCATTACCCCGAGACATCAGTTATTAATTATCACAATGCCCAATAATTATAAAAATTGGATGTGGTTGAATGAAATAATTTCCCAATTCATTTTTTTATACGCCCTATCACTTACATAGATCCTGGCCCCTAACTACGATTCCCTGTATCTAGGGAACCAGGAACTGTGAGGTCCATGGTCCCACAGCACCCAGGCACGAAACAAATGCTTGCGTTTTTTTTTTTGTACAAACATTTGTCCCGTCGCGGGAATCTAACCCGCAACCTCAGTGGTGTATGAGATTTGAGTCAACTTGCCCAACCACTACACCACAGAGGCTGTCAAAATATTCTATCACCTGATAAAATGTGATGATGGAAATGTGTAGGAACTCCGAAGGAAATAAGAATAAAATCTAAGATGCCTGCGAATTAAGCTATTTAAGCGATGGTTTTAGAATTACTGCATGAATGCTCTGCAACTGCGATTTTACAAATATGATTGTGTGCTTCGTTATCTCGGTGTGTTATTGGAGGAATAAATAAGGGAATTTTGAAAAAAATACTTCCGATAAAGAAGGAGGCCCTCAATTTGACGTCTATGTATGTTTTAACACGTTTTTTAACCGAATTCAAAAAAGGAGGAGGTTTTCTGATTTTTTTCTATATTTTATTTATTTTATCTTTTTATGTTTGTTACCTTATAACTCCGTCATTTATGAACCGATTTGGAAAATTCTTTTTGCGTTGGGTTCAGTATAGCTACGAAGTGGTCCCATATAAATATCATCAACCTTGGACTTCGAAGATACATTGAAGTCGTTTTTTGTATTTTTCTAAAAATTAATTATTTTAAGTCATGTTCTTGTTTGTCTGTCTGTCGTTCCGGGTGAAATTGTGCAACTTAAATTTCGAGCACTTCCCGATTCACGATCCCGCGGTTGAAACTTGCAGGCTACCTCACAACTCGATGACAATGCATTCTAAATCCATACATTAGTATGCAATGCCGACCTAACCTCAAAAGGCGCATAAAAACGAGGTTCTTAGATCTCTCACTTTCTCAATTACTTTTTATGTATGTACAAATACATTGATTACTCTTAAACTATAGAACCAGCCCCCCGATTCAGAACCTCACGATAACGAATACCGAATCGATTCGACTATCTCGTTTTGTATGTTTCTTTTCGAGCTATTCCACCACGAAAATGTAATATGTTTTCGGTTACAATATTGGTATCGATTACAAGTTACATTTACTAATTTTGTTTTGTGTGCAATATTTTACATCATAAGTTATGAAACCGTATCGATCGACAACGAGTTATCGCGAGGTTCTGAATCGGGGGGCTGTTGTGCGATTATTTTATTGGTTGAAAGAGTAGAATCGCCATGTGGTACTGTGGTGCCCACATGTGGTGCCACATAAACATATTTAAAAAGGCTGTTCTCGTATCATAATGATATTTTTTATTTGAAAGAATTTACTTGACATCTGAGTTCTATATTGTTTTTAGTATATTATTTAGTATATTCTGCCGTCTCTCTCTAGATCTATGTGCTCCATCTTAGGCCACATCATCGCTTCACATCAGGCGAGATAGTGGCCATAGATCTAATAAGTGTACAAAAAATATTGTAGGTAATAAAACTACAGATTCCACTTTCGATGAAGACATCGTGCCTTATCGAATGAAGACGTTAAATCCGCAGAAATCTAAATAATAATAATTACCTTTCCTATCCTGGTATCCTAGTTAGGGGCCAGGATCTATTATTATTATATATTATATTATTTCTTATATATACTATTAAGATTTCTGTGGTTAAATCGTATTGCGTTTTCTTATGCTTTAATTTTTTGGTGGGATTACACTTTTGCCCGCTCGCTTAGCATCAAGCCCTTTTAATCGTCACTTTCATGACGATTAAAAGGGCTTGATGCTAAGCTAGAAGAGTAGAATATGAATCCAGATGATATTTTAATGATACTTTAGTGCCATTTGCAACGAAGTAAAATAAAACTAAATCTCTGCTTAGTATAAAACAAAGTCGCCTCCCGCCGTCTGTATATATCTACGTATAATAGAATATATAATATAATAGATGCATATAAACCTTCCTCTTTTTACGTGTGAAGCCGCGGCGCGTCGCTAGTTTTTTATAAGATGATTCTTGTGTCCTGTTAACCGCGATTTCACGTTGGCGTAAGTGTGCCTTAGACTGTCTGTTATTATTTATTATTATTATTACTATTATAAAAAAGAGACTGAGACTGTACATCCTACTAATATATTAAACGCGAAAGTTTGTAAGAATGTATGTATGGATGTATGTTTGTTACTCTTTCACGCAAAAACTAACCGAACCGATTTTGATGAAATTTGGTATTTTGGTACTTTGTTTATGACTTGGAATAGCATATAAGTTACTTTTTATCCCGAGAAACCGCGATTGAAACCGCGGGGCGCAGCTAGTTTAAGATATTTTAGAAAAACCAACTGGGACCGACTATTTAAAGGGTACTGAACACGAATCTACGGTTTTTAGAATTTTTGTGTTTGTTTGTTATCTTTAGACTCGGAAACTGCTGAACAGATTTGAATGCGGTTTCATGGTTTGGTAGCATTAGTTCCAACTTAGATTATAGGGTATGATACATCATAATCGGGTGGGTGACTACGAAGATACAGCTTGACTTCTTCGTAGTACGCGTTCTAATATACTGACGAGGTCTTGCTAGCTAGATGGACTTAGAAAACATCGAATATGGGCTTCCTCTATCGTTCATGCGGACGAAGTTGTGGGGAACAGCTAGATTGTATATTTCTTTTTTTATGTTGTGATATTGTTGTGAATTTCATCGATATACCTTGGACTTCGAAGATACATTGAAGTCGTTTTTTTAGTTTGATAAAACGTATACTTGTTATAAAGTTAAAATAATGGTTAAGTCTCAATAAAAACTCAATTCTTTCAGCCCACGCTCATTCAGGTTATTGCTGCCGCAAACAGTAGGTAATTGCTTGTCTAGTCTCGTCGGCCCACTGTTGGGCACCTTTGTGCCTTCTGGCTGGCGCCGATCGCATCTAGTTATATCCACTATATTCAGCCGTAGCCGGTTCGACGTCCTCAACCGATCGGGCAACCGCTCGTACAATGGCTCGTTTTTACAAGATTTTATTTTTTAGTTTGCAATGTTTGGGTGAGCGAGTGCGGCTCAGTGGGAGTATGTGCGACTTTCGATCCGACGCACCCGAGTTCGAATCCCACTGGCCCCGCACCACTGACTTTCTTAAGTTATGTGCGGATTTCTCGAACTCGTTCTAAAAACGGTGAAGGAAAACATCGTGAGGAAACCGGCATGTTCAAGAATTTATCACAAAAATTCAAAGACATGTGACATCCACCAACCCGCACTGGGCCAGCGTGGTGGATTATGGCGCACACTCTCTCTTCGAGGGAAGGCCTGAGTCCCAGCAGTGGGAACGTAATGGGCTGATGATGATGAATGTTTGGGTAAATTTTTTCGAGTTGAATCATTACCACGTCCTCTTATCCTACGGACTTGAAATTTTGCATAATTGACAAAGTCCGATGACAATGCAATATTATGGTGACAGCCAGCCGATCTGATGAGAGAGACGGAAGGTGGGCAATGGAACTCTTTGACGGATAATCGTAAACTACTAGTGTTTGGGCTCATTTTAATCAGCTCGCGGTTACGATTACAAATTTATTAAAAACTTCTTGAAAAAATATCTCGCAACAAAAATCTTATTATTTCTTCGACCCGTAATATAAAAGGACGGTGCCGATAAGAAATAACTCGAGGGACGCTTATTTCGTGCAATGTCTTTTTGGCGATATTATCACTGCTAATTAATTCCAAGAAGCTATTTGCTATAGGCAGAAATATCTTTTGCAAAGGCTCGACATCGGAAGTATACCTACGGTAGCCAGCTGAAATAAAAAAGTAGTCTAGCATATGAAATGAAATGAAATGAAATGAAATGAAATGAAATTTATTTGTAGGAAACACGGTCATAATAAAGTTTACAAAAGTTTTTAGAGTTCCGCGTGTCTCACCATTTCTGGCATACAAATTTTCATAATATTACATTATTTAAATTGATTGAAATAAAATGTCCCATATGTGTGCATATAATTAGTACAGTAAATGTCAAAGATTAATTAAAAAAATACATAACCATTAAACATCAAATTAAATCAAATCAAATTAAATCAAATTGCCTTAATTATTCACACGCACAATATGTCAAATACAAAAAAAAAATAAAAATATAAAATATGTCAATAATGTCACTAGTCTTTGCAATCTATGTAAAATAGAGCGAGTGTGGCTTAGGAGAACTTGCGATTTAAGATCCGACACACGCGAATTCGAATCCCGCTGGCTGACCACTGAGTTTCTTAAGTTATGTACGGATTTAAAACTCGCTCTAAATAAACGGTGAAGGAAAACATCGTGAGGAAACCGGCGTGTCCAAGAATTTATCACAAAAAATCAATGACTTGTGACATCCACCAACATGCGGGTTGGTGGAAGTCACAAGTCTGGGCCAGCTTAGCGGATTATGGCCCATAATCTTTATGAGAGAAGACCCGTGTCCCAGCAGTGGGAACGTAATGGGCTGATGATGATGATAATATGTATTTTTATTTCTTTTTTATTCAATGGTACATTCTATTTCAAACTATTGATAAAAGAAGCTAAAGGCTAGTAGAAAGAGTCACGTAGCTCTTTAGCTACTAGATTCTTGCTAAGCTTCTACACTAAGCTTTCTTAAGCCTGTCACACACTACGCAGATACGGTAAGATATCTATATCTCAGCGCGTAACTGTCAATATCGCTCTCTATACTAAACTCAAGGAGCAACGCACACCAAGCAGATAACTCGTCAAGTATCTGTAGGCACCGACATATATCGAACGATGGTCAGATATTATCTGCGTATACAAATACAATTCAAAATCAGAATCTTCTTCTGAGGAACTGTCTAATAATTCCAGAAGCAATAAACGCGAACTCATTGTAAAATACTGTATATATACGATTCGCATAAAAAACAAGTAGGTATAATCAGTTTTAAGAATTCCGCGTGTATATATAATTACAGAGACATGTTTGGCGCAAGTCTGTTAGTATGGCTGTTGATATTTTTGAAGATAATCGCTTACAAGACCTCGTTGCAAAACGCCTGCTCTAAAAGATACGTCCTAAGCCTTCTTACAACTGTACCTATAATTCTAGAGGCCAGTTGCACTGTGCGCCCTGCAACAGGGCCTTTAAATCTAAATTTGAGTTTGCTAGCCATCTTCGCTCCCATTAACAAGGTTCGCCGTTGACGGATACGTCAAGGAGCCGACACTTCATCATTATAATTTCGTATATTATCGTTTCTGCGAAGTGTGTGATACTTTCAGATAAGTTAAGTTTTTTTACGCAGATAAAATATTACCGTATGCGTAGTGTGTGACACGCATTATTGTGTACGTAATTGCTCTGATTAAATACGTGCTTGTCCGATAGACTGACAGATGATTAACTGATCCGGAGTGCCGTTGCTTGTCGCAGTCGATCAGCCCAGTTATCTGATTGATGACTGTTAGACAGTCCTCGAGAGTAAACTTACTTAACCCACTGTTCACATGTTGAGTAAATACATAGAATTCGATTACGGATGCGAAGGTGATGTCACACGTTATCGATTAAAACACTACACCTTTTCATTAATCATTCATTATTACTACACTTAAAAAACCGGTCAAGTGCGCGTCGGACTCGCGCACGAATGGTTCGGCAAAAATATCATGACTGTTGTGTGGGAGCCCCAATTAAATATTTTTTTATTCTGTAATTTAGTATTTGTTGTTATAGCGGCAACATAAATACATCATCTGTGAAAATGTCAACTGTCTAACTATCACGGTTCATGAGATACAGCCTGGTGACAGACAGACGGAAGGACAGCGGAGTCTTAGTAATAGAGTCCCGTTTTACCTTTGGGGTACGGAACCCTAAAAAACTTCACTACCGCCGATCTCTCTTATAGACTGTTAAATCTTCTATTTTTTTATATTTTATGCTTTTTCTTAATGATGATTCTTGATACATCTAGCCAAATAAAGGCGTGAATTATGAATGACTTGTGGAAGTTGGTAAATATGAATTGGCAAGATTTGACTTTAATTAATGAACCAACATATGTACGTGATAAAATGACAAAACAAACCTAGAATCGTTCAAGTTTATAACCAACTCTTGTAGATGCCTCGTTACGTGTAGACATCGTAAAGTTATTGACCTTTTTTGCCAGATACGTTAGTCCATCGTGCAGTCTCTTGCAGGCTCGTAGTGTTTTCATCGTCCGAGTCATGCGCTGCGCGTTCCTAGTAACTAGTTTAGTTTCTACTGCCGAGTTGTTCAAAGTTCAAAAGTTCTTTATTCAATTTTTGCCATCACAGACGCACTTATGAACGTCAATTATTACAATGACTACCACTGTATCGGAAAAAGAATCACTACTCAGAAGATACGGCAAGTCTGGGTAGCATTCGTTTTTAGAACTTTTGTTACAATATTTATGTTTGTTTTTGACAATATTATGTGTCTTGACAGAAGCGGAATGTTCCATGCATCTTTGTCTTCAATGTAATTACTAACTGTATAGTATGCTTTTTCATTAGAATATTTTTCACACGCAATTTGAATCTACTTTCTGTGACCTCCGTTATGCATTTTGGAATTTTACTGTAAAAACGTATGCAATTGCCAATGAAGGATTTATTCGTTTTACTCAGTTTAAACCTAGGTACTGCAATTCTATCCTTATTTCTAGTGTTTAAGTAATCCTTGTTATCTAATACTGTATACCTGTAATCTCACCATACCTCATGCATAAATAAACTAAGATTTACACGAACATACCCTTCATTGCCCATTATACTTCCATAAAACTATATATGAAATTGCCCTCGCTGCCTTTCCGAACGAGTGAGCGAACTTTTACGAGCCATCGGCGAACGTTCGCAACCCGAAGGTTACGCTCACGTTACTCGGTCACCGGAACGAATATTTTTACGACGCATTTCTGTTCAGAAATATCTCGAGTTATGTGCAGGCAATAAAATGAAAAGCAAGGCAATCGAAATGTCTATTGAGGAAATGTGGTTCTAATGTTGTGATAATAAAGTTTACATTCGAAGCCATGGCAACGGCGTGCGATTGCCCAAGTCGTTTGCTAGTCCCCAAAGCACGGCTGAAAGCTTCAGATTTGTACAATATTCGAAGTTATCGTAACGAGTTGTAATACAACTGCAGAGGTTTCTTTCGATTTGGTTATCAATGATCTAGAGATAATGTCCTAGAGATTTAGCGGTAATTTATTTATTATTTATTTATTTATTTATTTCAGTTGCTTGCTGCACTTACAGTTTGTAATGAAGAGACTTGAGCACAGATCTATGTTTTTGGCCGAAGTCTTTTTAAACAAAAATATCAGCAAAATTATTCAAAGGCCCAACCGTTTTTGACACATTCTCCTAGTTTCGTTTTGGAAAACATGTAATACTTTATTTCAATATCAGAGCGTGTAAATTCGCAGATATATTGCAGTAAGTTTAATCGATGTAATCCTGATTCAGAAAGTGCTGTTTAACTCAGGTGTTACACATTCCACGTCGGGTACGCTGCAGCGAAGCGCTTCATTTAAAATGTACGCGCGCCACGCTACGCTGTGTTTTATGTTAACCTCTCCTTCGTCACGGCTGCAGTAAATAATACATTCCCACCAGCAGACGCCGAACTCGGCCACGATACTGTGATCTTTATAATAAACTAGCTTTAGCCCGCGACTTCGTTCGCGTGGACAACTCGAAATTAGCTAACAGTTTCGGGTTTGAAGCAATAAATGTAAGAATTCGCTTTTCCTGCATGACTTCGACGCTTATGTAAAGATATCTCAGTATTGCGATGTCACAGCGCAATGAAACATACACCAGATTTTAAGTTAAGGCTATCAAACATTGAAAACTGCATTACGAGCCGTTCGGTAATTGTTGAAACTATAGATAACAAACAAACAAACAGACAAAAATTCAAAAAATCGTAGATTCGTGTTCAGTACCTTGTAAATAGTCGATCCCAGATTGTTTTTTAAAAATATCTTCAATATACAGAATTGGCTCAGTTCCATTTTTATAATAGTAGGTAGGTATATTATAGATTATTTATTAGACAAATTTATACCACTGACAGAATCACTCGTCACACAATCTCCAGGGTTGTCAATAAAATTTAACACATATTATGTTGCTTTAAACGGTTTCGTGATCGCTGATTTTCGGAATTTCCTCGAGAAAACTACGTAGGCACCTACCTATTTATGTGTACGTAGCGATACATTCAGAGTCTTGCACTAGTTGCAGAGTACCCTGAAACAAGCTAAATGCGCTCCACGCTCCGCGTCGTGTCATCACTTGATAACTTCGTAAATGCGGTTAAATTCGTCATCATCGTCATCATCAGCCCATCACGTTCCCACTGCTGGGACACGGGCGTTCTCTCATAGAGAAAGTATGGGCCATAATTTACCACGCTGGCCCAGTGCGGGTTGGTGAATGTCACATGTCCTTGAATTTTTGTGATTGATACTTGGACATGCCGGTTGCCGTTTTTAGAAAAACGGTGAAGAAAAACATCGTGAGGAAACCGGCATGTCGGCATATCACACTCGCTCTAGCGAGTGTTAAATTCACACATAACCTAAGAAAGTCAGTGGTGCGACGCCTGCGGGATTCGAACTCTGGTATCTGGAATCTTCCACTTAGCCACACTCATTCTTCTTTCTTAAATTCGTAAACCTTGGTATATACAGATATCCATAATTCATTTAACTATTACATTCAATAAATTCATACGATATCATCGATCTCATAGACTGTGTTAAGTAGGTAAGTACATAAAGCGTGTAACGGTGCTTGCAACCAGGCCTAGCGCACTGTAGGTACGAACCTACAAGTACATAGCCGGACACCGACGGCGGGTCGCGCGTCGTTACACGTGGCGCGTCAGAAGAGATAAGAGCTATGCGATAGAAAGAGAGGCGCTCTGTAGGTTAATATGACTGGTAAATAATGAATAATTATCCTACTATCCTACTAATATTATAAACGCGAAAGTTTGTAAGAATGTATGGTTGTATGTTTGTTACTCTTTCACGCTGCAACGGCTAAACGGATTGGGATGAAATTTAGTTTGGAGATAGCTTACACCCTGACTTAACACATAGGCTTACTGTTATCCCGGGAAACCGCGGGTCAACCCGCAGGGCGCAGCTAGTTAATAACTATGTCTATGTCTAAGAAAGAAGTGATTGCAATCAACGCGAATAATATTCTAATTTTGCGAACAATGCAACTGCAGGCGACAGTCGTAACAACAGTCTCACAAACATCCTACTAATATTATAAACGCGAAAGTTTGTAAGAATGTATGTTTGTTACTCCTTCACGCAAAAACTACTGAATGGGTTTTGATGAAACTTTACAATAATATAGCTTATTTATCAGAATACTGTACACGGCAGCGGTCTCCATACACATGCTGTAATTGTTTGTCTTGGTCTTCTTAATTTGTCTTATTTTGTTCTCCTACACTTGTGTATGTACTATTGATTGTTGTGTGCAGTTTTGTCAAAAATAAATTGTTTCCTTCTTTCATTTCTTAGAATAACACATAGGCTATATTTTATCCCGGGAAACCGCGGGGTGCAGCTAGTCTCAAATAATTCGTGATTCATGATCATTCAAAGCGAGTTGAAATAGCAATGCGAAGAAAACATTTTCATCTGCGTCAATACTCTAAAACACTTAAGGGAAATAAAATAATTATGTAGCGTTTGTGACCACGAGCATATAAGTACTAAAGTCCACCAGCTTAGGACGCTTTGACGATCTTCCCGTTTTCACTACAAATCTTCGGAGCCTGTAACGGTACGCTCCTGATCCGCAGTTCCCCGAAGAGCGCAACCAGGACCTGGTGGCCATGTACCGCGGGTACTTCACTCGCACCGTGAACCCGACCAACCTGTCGCTTCTGATCGACTCGTACGTGCGCCGCGGCGACCTGGCCATCGGTCGTGACGGCGACACCATCCGCGTGCCCGTGTTGAACATCACCGGCGCCGCCTCGCCTCACGTGGACGACACCGTCGTCTTCAATGGACGCCTCAACCCGAACAACTCTACTTGGATGAAGGTAGGTTTTGGAACTGTCCGGCCTCATTATAACTTCAAAATGTTGCTATCTAAAAAGGTCAAGATTTCGTTTTAATTTTTAACATTTTTGAAATTCAATATATTTATAGGTTCTCTCAACCGGCTCCTTAGATAGTTTTTATTTAATATTTTTTATTATTTATATGATGTTTAAAGTTCTGGCTGCACTGCAATCGTTATAACCGTGACGCTTACCATCAGGCGAACGACTTGCTCGTGTCACCACTTGGTCCCACAAAAAAAGATATTGCAGTCTCCCGTAGTACCTATATTAATACATGGTGCGGACCGCGTTACTCATAGAATCCGGTGAAAGAATAGTTTTTACCCGTGGTCGGTGCGACGACGGTACAGTGCAAAATCACTCAAACGTCTTCAACGGAAGACCAGCGCAACGCTGAGTTGAGGCCATTTTGCAACAAATTCCGATTTTTTATTTGTATACTCTGTAAAACTTATAATGTTTCTTTTTAACCGACTTCAAAAAAGGAGAAGGTTCTCTATTCGATTGTATTTTTTTATGTTTGTTACCTCAGAACTCCGTCATTCATGAACCGATTTGGAAAATTATTTTTGCATTGGGTTCAGTATAGCTACGAAGTGGTCCTATATACATTTGATCGATATTTGACTTTGGACTTCGAAGATACATTGAAGTCGGTTTTTTGATTGATAAAACGTATATTTGTTTGTTTTCTGTTTATATTTTTTTGTCATGTGTTTATAGTTTATAAGTTAACTGTTGCAAATAAACGTTTTGTTGTTTCTTTCTAACATCAATTTATTTCTAACTGCGCAGATATCCGACTGCGGGATGGTGCTGGATGAGCAGCCAGGGAAGGTCTCGGAAGCCTTCCGCCTTTTCCTGCAGGGGGAGGGATATGGTAAGCGAGTGCCGCAGCGCCGCCCCACCACTCTCGACATACCCTTCCTAGACGTGTAGAGACCTTACAGCTACACGTCTGCAAACAATGCATTGGCGAGATCGCGTCAGTCCAGCTTGACCAAAACTTTCTTCTTCGATTGAAGCTTCGAAATAACCAGTATTTTCTGGCAAAAAATTGATAGTGCATTTCCTCGCCAATGGATCGAGGAATCTACTTTAAACGGAGAAGGCCTCACTTCTACCGTAGACTTCACTATATCGTGTCTAACATTACTTGTTATAAATCATGTGCAACAGTAAAATATTGCGGAGGGGGCTATCAATAATGCTTTAAACCAGCCGACCGAGCAGTAAGCCTTGGAGTATCAACTTGCATACCCAGCAGACACGCACAGGGCACTTGCCGCGGATCGATTATGTTGCCTAAGAACAACTTTAAGACTGCTTAGTTTATTTCTGCCCTTACAGCCCGGTCTATAACTATACCGGTTTTTTAGATGCAAACATAGACGCTTTGCATCGCAAATTATGACTTCTTTTTCTATAGACAATGTCTGAGAAGTGTATTCAATTTAATTGATTATTGTAAGTTTCGTTTTTGAGCTTTACTTAAGCGTTTGAGTCCCCACAGATGCCACATTGTCATCACACGAGTTTTACTAATCCGTAGAAGAAGAATCCTATATACAATATTTGGTGTCGTTTGTTTAGTATGGAAGTTGTCGTGAGTTTGATACATTATAAATATTTAATAAAACGGCTAGGACTCACGTAGTTTGTCGAATTAGTCGACCTAGGTTTCGGGCATGTCCTATGCTCTTCATCAGGGGCGAGTTTATGCTGCGAGACCGCGGCGACCACTACACTGAAAGTTTTTTTTTCTTTTTTAACTAGCCTATACTGTCCCACTTCTGGGCAGAGGCCTCCCCAATACTCAAAAGTTAGATCGTTTAATTTGACAAACTACGTGAGTCCTAGCCGTTTTATTAAATATTTATAATCGTGTTTAGTCAAAATGTACTCCACATATATGAAGTTTTGTAATCTTGGTACAGTCAGATTAATTAATCATTAATCGTAATATACAAATTGTATATTAATATACACTACAATATACAATAGGTATAAGATATTCTAACAAGCCTTAAATGGCGCTCGTGTGGTGGCACCTACATGATACACTCGATCGTGTAAATAAAGCTTAATTTAAGGGTAATAGACACTTTTAACTATTGTATTTACGCATAGGTGGACCAAAACCACGACTGTGGTTACATTTACTAAATGTTACACAAACAATCTCGAAATATTGTCACTAGACTGAATACTAATCATAAAATAAGTTCATTTACCTACGTTTAGTTTCTCTACAAACTAAAATATATTTTTATTTACAAGCTTTTATTTAACATGCAATGTTTGCGTCAAATCTTGCAAGTTGAATCAGAATCACTTCCTCTTATCCTACGGAGTTGAAATTTTGCTGATCTGATGATGAAGACGGAAGGTGGGCAATGGAACTCCTTGACGGATAATCGTAAACTACTGGTGTTTGGGCTCGTTTTAATCTGCTCGCGGTTCCGATTACGAATTTGTTAAAAGCTTGTCATGAAAAATATATTTTTCAACAAAAACCTTGTTCGGCGTTTACTTATACATCTGTTGTGTTGTCTGGTGAACTGTGCAGACTATTCATGGTTCTGGTCTACTGTTGCGAATGACTTACAACTTACCACCGGTATCGACCGAAGTGGAGGCGAGATGTTGAAACGATCTTAGGAAGAATAGCATAAGTGTATGATGACAGGACTTATCTATTTAAATTTATTCAATTTAATTAGCACGGTTTCAACCTATTGCAATAATAAATACATACTTTTATAACACCACTACAAAAAACCCAGACGGAGATGGCGGGATAAGTTGGACTCCTGCTGGAAGGATTGGCCGCAAGGAGCATTAAACCGTGAGGAGTGGAAGGAGGGTAGGGAGGCCTTTGCCCTGCAGCGGGACGACCACGGCTAAATTAATAATAAATGCTAAATAAATAATAAAAAAATACATGTTATATTCTTATATATTACTCGTCGACATGTGTATCCTGCCCATCCTAACCTACGGTGCGCAAACCTGGTCGCTCACCGAATCACAAAAGTCCCGCCTCGGAGTTTGCCAAAGAGCAATGGAGCGCAGCATCCTGGGCGTTAAAAGGACAGACAGGATTCGAAATACAACGCTGCGCTCTAAAACGGGCATAATTGACGTGGGCAGGAAGGCTGCCAGGCTCAAGTGGGATTGGGCGGGTCACATAAGCCGTATGCATCCAGATCGGTGGGCAAAAGTCACAACGGTATGGGTGCCTGAAGATGGAAGACGGCGCCCAGGCCGGCCCAAAAGAAGATGGAGGGACGATCTGGATGCATACCAAGAAGGTTGGTGTGAGGTGGCGCAAGATAGAGACGGCTGGAGAGACTTGGGGGAGACCTTTGCCCAGCAGTGGGACAGCATAGGTTAATATATTAATATACATATATTATATTCTTATATTTTGGGTAAAAAAGCAGCTAGTTTGGGTAGAAGGCTTGAAACCTTAGTTCAGAGAGAGATCCATTTAGACTTCCGACCACTTAGCACGGTCCGGGGTAAATTAACCCATGTTTTAATAATTTCTTAAAATCAGATCCCTAGTGTCTATCCCCTGTCTGTGCTAAAGGGCAGTCGGCGCGGCGCCACGCGGCTTCTTTATTACAAATTTCTCAAATCTGTCAATGCATAGTGTCGTCTGTCGGGGCCCTTGATGTTGCCGTCGTCATAGTTTTTCGCACTAGATCCTTTCGCGCTTTTTAAAGTTCCGTACCTCAAAAGGAATAAAATGGAACCCTTATAGGATCACTTTGTTGTCCGTCTGTCTGTCTGTCTGTCCGTCTGTCTGTAACGGGAACGCGTGGAGGCATCGAGTTGCAATTAAAACCATATACTCAGGTCTTCGGTCTCTCAAAACTGTGAAAAAATAAAAAAAAGAAACGGCCGTTTACGTTACGCAAAAACCGTATTTTTCGATACTATAGGAATCAAAATTTATAGGGTACTTTCCGTTAACCTAGAACTATGAAATTCGGCAAGTAACATCGTCTTATACTACAAGTACAAGGAAAAACTGAAAACTAAACATTTGTAACTAAATCATATAAATATAGTCTTTATTTAAAGTACGTAATCATCATCAAGGTTAAAAAACTTCGAGACTGTTCCTGAAGTACTTATAATATGTAGATATATATATATATATATATATATATATATATTTATAATATGTACCTACAAATTTGTAGGGAACCGCTTTGTACGGCGAGTCCGACTCGCATTTGTCCGGTTTTTTAGCATCGTTTCGCACATCTCTCGTCTCCGCTCCGGTCTCCGGACACACTGGACCTTAGTCTGAAGCTGTTTTCTCTCCCTGTGGTTATGTTGAGCGTGGAATGCGCACACCGCCTATGATATGGTATGTACAGGCAGATCGCTTACGTGTGTGTGTGTTGTGTTGTGTTGTGACGTATCTCATATCTGTATCAGAAAATTACAAATTTCTTGTAATATTTGTTTACTGGATTAGACGATTAGAGCTTAATATTCATTATTTAGTTTAGTTTAATGCCATACCTACTGATCCCTTGATCTATGTACGTAGCTAGAATGTAAAGAGGCATAAAATGCTTGTTCTGCAACTTACCCTAATAAAATCTTGGAAACGTTTTTGAATTTAGTTCCAATTTTGAAAGTTTTAACGGCTTTTTATATCAATACCAAATTGCTTTTGTTTTTAGTAGTAGTGCTTGTTCAAATAGATCATGTGTCAAGATTTGCAGTAGCTATAACTATATAACTGTATAAATATTGTAATGCATGCTGTCATCTGTTGCTTCACGGAAACTGAACACTACTCGGTGTTTAACCTTTAAGAACAAAGACTGAACTGTGGGACCAAATACATAACCTCATCAATACGTTTCCACTGCTGGGACACGGGCCTTATCTCACATTTTTTTATGTAACTGAATGACGAGACGAGCTGGACGTTTGCCTGATGGTAAGCAATACGCCAGCCCATAACAATAACAGCACCACCCAGAACTTTGTTTTGAAAATCCTGCGTGGCGCTGCACCGCGCTCGTCACCCTGACACAATTAGTTGTTGAGTCTCATAATGCCCAGTTATTTCGCTGGCTACAATGCCATTCCAATCGGCGCACTACTGCTTGGCGGCTGAATAACTGGCAAATCGGTGGTACCCACCCAGACGGCCTCTCGCATACGAGAAACCCACCACCTTTAACCTCTTAACCGCAGCGCTATAGAAACAAAGCCGTGCCCTCCACGCCAAGCTACTCACATTTCATTTTTAGTCGGGTCAAGCCGACCTCGGCGTAGAAGAGCACTTTCGATTGTCGTGTATAGCCGACATTATGTCCTTGGAATGTCAAACTCCTGCTGCAAAAGTTGACGCGAGCTGTAACCGCTCTCGTACTACAATAAGAAAAAAATCTGTTTTCAACTAGAAATTTGTGGCTAAAACACCATACTGTTTTAGATTGAGCACTAATATTTTATTAATAATTCCATTCACATAAACAAATTAAATGTATGTACATATTGTGTGAACTGCTTACATTTTATTACGTGCGCTTTTTAAGTAATTAATTATAACCGCTATTGCGATGAGCTGTGTCCTTTAAGAACGGTATCTATCACCATATTAGCTATTATTATCTTTAACAGGCTGCAAAGTGCCATTACACTCTGGCTGTTAAAACAATGGCATGGGAAAGAAATGAGTAACAATTTACCTGCGAAATATTGTTAGGTCTTTAAACGATATAGAGCTAGAAGTGGCCTGACCTGTCCTTCCCACGCCATTTTTATCCGACACGCTTTACTAGCATTACCATTTTATCTCCAAATTGCAATACGTTTCACGTTCAACAATAATAAGACAGAAAAATTAGAATTATTTTTCATATACATTTTTTCAGTTATAAATAAAATCTCCACAGTACACCGAGGTCAACTGGAAGATAATGCTCACTGGCATTAAGTTCACCTATGTGCTTACAAATTTGTTTGTGCAATAAAGAATTTTCTATCTATTTTTTCTATTTATAAATAATGACATTAAAGAGTAAAACGTATAATAAAGATAACTCGAACGTATTGCAATATCAAACACCATTTTTTTGTTTGTGTTTTTTTATTTTGTTGACATTTGTTTTGCGTAGCCGTGTTGAAACTGCAAAAGATAACCGGTCGCCGTTCGAGCAGCTGCAGCTCGAGCCACGACTCCATAGTTTCCACTCCCTCCGTGTAGGCGCACCGTAGCCGCATCGTAAGTGTTTGGTTCGCTTCCTAGACTACTTGTTACGCTTGGTTGGTTTATGTATCTTTCATTTTATTACGGGAAAGATGTGCATTAAAAAGGGGGGAAATGGTCCTCAAAGGTAGGCAACGCACCAGTAATGCCCCGAGTGTTGCCGGTGTCCATAGGCGACGGTAGCCCCTTACCATCCAGGCGGGCCGTCTGCTTGTTTGTCTAATCATTATATATAAAAAATAGAGAAATGCAATCCGTACGAAAGTGGAAAAATAAAAATCTTTATTACGTACGTGTATAATTTTTAAGTGTTGATTAAAACGAATGACAACTTTAAGAACATCTATTATTTATATAAAGATATCTAATAGAGTAAATATAAAATGAAATGTTTCTTGGAAAAACTCACGATGATCTACGAAACGGACTCAATTGCAGACATAGATATCTGTCTGTAGACTCAATCTTTTGTCTTTGGATATTTTTGCAAACTAGCTAGAGACTAGACGAAAGTAATCATACCTAAGATTGCAGAAAATGGAGCCTGTGTTAGCTAAACATTATGCAGTTCGAGGAACCACTCTACAACTCTGATAATTCGAACTTGTATGTACAAGTTCGAATTCTCCAATTGATGAGTGCATGCTCAGACTGCTGAAGTCGAATAAGACTGTGTAAACGTTACTTAAGAGTCAATCCACGGACAGTAGCAACTTAATTCAGATAAATTGCCTTACAAATTCAGATGAGTTACAAGTTTTACAAGAATATAGAGAAATATGTAAATTGTCTGTTCAAAATTCTATGTGGTATTCAGGAAATCCACTCCATTATCACTTAAGTGTCTAAAGGAAAAGCTCGGCCTCTCTGTTCGTTTCTTTATTTTAAATCCGATTCGGGGCTGGGGGCTGGGCGAATGTGTTTGTTTAGCGTGCTCGTTCGATTGCTCGACAAATGTTTGCATCACCGAGCGCATTGCGAGACAGACACTCGCGGCGCGGCGCTTACTCTAGACTGTACACTGCAGCGATCGCGAATATGCTTCACCGGGCTTTAAACTACAAGTTCTCCTTAACAAAATGTCACTGACATGTGCTCCATGTAATGGAAACGATGTCGTCAGAGCGTCAGTTTCAATAAACTTTACTAATCGTTTGAAGTTAAGGTTTGAACCCAAGGGTAAGGGCATATATTGTTTTGTCCTTGGAATTTAGCTCGTTTTGTGTATACGGGACGGTAAAGTAATAAACAGAACATACTATTGGCGTCCATCACTGCTACATACTTATCTAATTAGTTAACCTAGAGGGGCAGTAAAGTGACACCATGAAAGAAACTGGTTGTTGTAGGTAGTTAGGTAACTTTGATGTATCCAATACTTAGATGTAAATAAAGTTCTTATTAATTACGCGTTGGCTTTAGACTTGATTCAAAGTTAGTATTTTTCACGTATTTACGTACAATATATTGAAATCAAAGTCTCATAGTGGTATAATATTACGTACATTATACGAACAATGACATCGAACGTTAACATCCATTAAAATATTTAAAGAGTATTTCTGAACTAGATTCTGAACTTGAACTAAACTTTACTAAGTTTGTTATGCAATGAAATAAGGTTATAAGGAGATTTTCACCATTTGTTGCTAAATTCCAAGTAATTTCGCTGCACGTCCCGTCACAAGTGTACCACTCCTGAGGCGCGGGCTCGGGCCCTGCAAGTTGTGCCGATTGTAATGCATTGTGTGTTGTGCCGTCCACAGTGGCTCCGCTGTCGCCCACTAAGATCTACGCGTTCCGCCGGCTGTCCGACGTGGAGCGGCGCCGCGCGTGCCGCCACTCGCCCGTCATCCGCATCACCGAGAACCCCATCTCCGAGGCCGTGGTCTGCTAGACGCCCCGCCGCGCCCCGCCCGCGCCCCCGCCCGCCGCACGCACCGCACTCCGCGCCCCGGTCCCACCGCCCGTACCCATTACCCCTCAGTAGAACCCCGCGATCTCAGCACACACATGTATTTCTTGTTGATTTTGACGGCGGCGGCGGCAGGAAGCCCCGCGCTTGTAGGGAGCTTGGCCTCGGAACCGCGAGGACATTTGTAGGCGTACATATCTTAGGAGGTGGGCGAAGCGCAAACTAATTTAAGGCATTTAGGCGGGTCGTTTGACGGATCGGGAGCGCGCGGCGACGGGCGGCGGCCGCCACCGCCGGGCCGCGCCGGCGCCGGCGCCGGTCAGTCGCACTTCTACTTTATATCATTGATAATTTTAAGATATTCTTATTAGACCCGAAGTTATACTTAAATACTATGTAACACTGTCGAGCGTTTGATATCATTCAGTTAGGCTAACGTCACACTATCGTCTAGTTCTTTTATGCGACTTTAAAAAACGGAGTTAGCCTGATTATTTGTAATTTAGTAATAAAATATACATGAGGGGCTGCGGTGCGGGCCCGCCGCAGCCGCGGCGCATCGCCGGCCGCTGCGGAGCGACTGCGGCGCGGCTGCGGCCGCGCCCGCATCATCGACGCTGGGTGCTATGCAAAGACCAAGATAGATTTTCAAAATTGTGAGTGATTTGGAAATATATTGCTTAGTTTTTAAAACTATAACATCACCTTGTGTGAGACTATAATTTTCACTTCACGGCCTATCTTATATGAGGTGTTGTGATCAGATTGTTTATCTTTTGTCGCTTACAAGTTATAAGTTTATAAATCGATCGTCAGTATTATGATTATACTTTATATTTATTTCGTTGTTAGCTCTAAGTAAGTATCCGCCACTGCTTTACCTAGATCCATCCTAATTGTAGATATATTCGTTCAATTGACGTGACACTACCATTGTAGTTTCTGACCGTGCTTCGACGTGAACAGAAAGTTCCGATACAATGATCGTGTTGATTAGTGTTCCGGCCCGCGATCGCAGCAGGCACGCACCGGCGACGCGACGGCGACGTTGCGTTCGCCGCGACTTGTAGACACACGTATCATATAGCGACGAGGGTTGCTCCTCTACAGAACTCGAATAGACTTAGATCGAATCGCGGGCCTTCAATTTAAGAATAATTTACGTAATATTTAATCGATGGTTACAATGTTAAAGGAAATTTACTCTCATAGATAATAGCGTTGAACCGTAGTTGACAGGTTGCGTAGGAGTTCCGAGTTGAACTACTGCTTTGTAGGTCTACCTTTGTAAGTTGTACAACATTCATTTGATTAAGGATTCCATTCCGAGTGTAAACGATCTGTTTGTAGTGTATTCGGTCTATGGCTCGCGCAGACAACGGAACGATACGTCACTTTGTCCGCGAAAAAGTTTGTTATCATTTTTTCGCGGACTTTTTTGTACATCATCCGCGTTGGCGCAATTCAAAGTTATATTTTCGCGGAGTAAAACGTACGCAACGGGCTGTCCGTCGTCTGCACTGGCCTTTAGACAATTATGTTTCGTTTATTATCAGTTGTGAGTTTAATGGTAATAAAAAGGTGATTTTTTAAAGATCTTCTTGTTGTATTTTATTTCAAATCCCTGCTTTTTTTGAAACTAGTTTCTTTATTACAAGATAACCTCTGGCAGAATAGTTACAATACTTAACACCAATATAAACTCTTACATAATCTATGTATGTAGTCCTAATTATTTTGTGATGAGGTATACTCACATAATAGATAAAGATGACCGAGGGCGGATCCAAGGCGGTCTTTGGGTCATGACCCCCCCCCCCTGGGCTGGGTCTAGGCCACTAGTAATAATTGCACGCCGCAATGCGGCTCACCATTACTTTATATAACTTTAAGCCTTTAGCTAAAGTTATAACAAAATGTGATGAAGATGAGAATATATTGCCAAGGCCGCCATTGGTATGTAATTAGAATGTACAGAAGTAATCACGATTTGGCTCGATTAGCTTTATTAATACATTAGATCTTATTGTAATCGAATTGGAGTCTGCCCTGACTAGATCTCAACTATATGACCCCCCTGACTTGACCCGCCCTTGGTACCTATGTACATCGGTTTAGGTAAGAAATTGTAGTTCAATTCAAGAAAAACACAAATATTGATTTATTGTTTTTATTTCGAAGTACATAATATTATTAAGATTTTATCTAATAATAATAATATGGACAATTATTTACAATTAGTCACGTTTAAATATATAATATGCAGACACGTATAGCTATATAATCTATGTAGCTAAGTATAAATATGTATATTTAATTATTATTCAAACCATTTGTATTATATATGGTGACATTCTAGTAAATGGAGAAGTACCATGTTAAATAATATTGATTGATATTGTTGTTTATAAACTTTCATGGTCACTAAACACTGAAATTAATTTGGTCACGACACGACGAATGGACACTCGAACGACGGCGACGTACCGCTTCTACACGTTACTTCTGATTATACTGTCATAAATAATTTAAAACGTGTAAAAATTTGTTGAGTCGTACTAAACATTTAAAAATGGTTATGATTGGAACCGTCTTATAAATTATGATTTGTTATAAGACAAGACTTACAAAAAGTTGTAAGTGCTAACAAAAGGTCCTCGTCTATCCACCGCTACAATACGCGGCGGCGTCTGCGCAACTCGGGTTTGTATTTGATTTTACGAGCATTCACAGATCTACAAAAAAAATTATGTAAAATATAACTTTAACATTCTAGCAGGCCTAGCGCACTCCGCACTGTAGGTACGAAGCTACAAGTACATAGGCGGGCACCGACGGCGGGTCGCGCGTCGTTACACGTGCCGCGTCAGTAGAGATAAGAGCGGCGCGATAGAAAGAGAGGCGCTCTGTAGGTTAATATGACTGGTAGGTATGCAGCACTACGCGAGCTGAATTGAATTTTATTGCGACATAGCAAGTCGTAAATTTATTTGTGGAGTGATGCTTCTGTCCCTTAGTATTCTGTGATTTAGATTGATAAAGCTATTGATTGTCACAATTATTTTAAATTTAGCTTACCATGTCATAAGATTTTATTTGTTACTAGCTGATACCCGGCGTGTGCTTCAACGCAAAAGAAAGAAATACATTTTGTTTATTTAGTAGTCTAAAACCATCTTCGCATTATTGTCTTTCTAAAATCCGATTGGGGCAGATCGGTTGGATGGTTTCAAAGTCTATAACGGTATGTCAGTTATAGACTTTTAGCTACAAACAAATTTTATGTTTTATGCATATAGATATATAATTTTTATATAAATATCAGGCAAATTTTTTGATTCTTTATGCCGGCAAGGCACTACAAAGCAGAGCGACAGAAAATGGGAAATACATGGGTCGAAACTCTTTTCTTAGGAGTAGCAAAGAAAACGAACTTTTTGCTTCTTTACTACGTAAAGAAGCGACACTCCCCACCCCCCCGCCAATTTGTCGTCACCCGCAATGCATAGATGGAAAAATGGGTAATGCCGTGCTTGCGCCACTCGGTTGTCACCGCTCGCTGCAAATGACTAATGAGTGAGATTCAAATGTTTATTTTATATGTGCGATCAATTGATGTTATTTGAGGTTGTTATGACCTTTTTGGATGACGACGACGACCTGCTTTACAGAGGCAGAGCAGGCCGGCTGACTATTTGACTTTGACATATGGACGAAACATATTGAGAAAAAGACGGTGAAGCTGACCAGGGCCTGACCTGACTGACGGAGGTCTGCCTATCTCTTTTTTCATTAAAATTCAATATATTGACTATGATACAATATTAATATACCTAAAACAAAATGGTTCTTTATTGTTCTGTGTATGGATGCAAAGAAAGCACTTACACAAATAAAATCGGAGATTGTTTTATGATTGTTGCCCGGTTATGAGCTCCCAATTCATTTTACAGGATTTTTTAATTTGAATTATAAATATTGTATTCAAACCCAATTCTAGTGTTATAAAACCATTTTTTTCAAAAATTATTGCCTAGCATTATGCCAAGAGTATTAATTAAATTTCGCTTATACGCAATACGCGTAATATATAAAGTGTGTACAGTATAATGTAAATATTTGCTATACGAGGAAGGATCAAAATGTAGTCACATGACGGATACATTTAAATCTGCAGCAAAATCGAAAAATACATTACATACCACAATAATTAAAGCTGTTTCAGTAAGCCTCTAGCGTTTAATACCACTATCTAGTCATTTCATGCGAACGCTGCGCGCGCTTATATACATGCGCCATGAATGCATCTATGTCAATGATTATGTTAATCTTATTATGTAAAATGTGAATGCAACTTCTATTTGTGCTTGCTCCGTTGAACCGTGCTAGATTTGAAAAGTCGTATTTAAAATAAAGTACACAAGTAAACGTCATAACTTTACTCGTACATTACGGTGCCCCATCGAGTCCTATGGCAGCTCAAAGCATTCAAAGCTTGTGGAAAACAATGATGAAGATGATTGCTATCACGATGGCGAGCACGATCGCTATGTAAACCTTCTTCTTTCGTAGCTTATTCTGGAAAAAACAAATATACGTAAAAAACCAATTTTTTTTATGTAACTAACTGTATGACGAGACGAGCTGCTCGTTTTGTAACCATTAATTTTTTAAACCATTGTTTCTCATCTTTTCTTTTTTTATTGTTTTTTCAAATAGGCAAGCATTTGATCTAAAAATAAAAATCATGAGACAAATGAGTTTTATTGACAAAAAATCTCAACTGGAAGGCACACGTTGATCATCTATGCAAAAAGCTCGAGCGCTACGTTTTTGCATTGAAGAAAATCGGACATGCAGTTTCCATAGAAGCCGCATTAACAGCCTACCACGGCTACGTGTCATCGTTACTAAGTTATGGCCTCATGATTTGGGGAAACTCTGTAGACATGAACAGAGTTTTTAAAATGCAAAAACGCTGCGTTCGGGTGATTTACAAGGCATGGTTCTTAGATAGCTGTAGACCACTATTTAAGATATGTAACATCCTTCCTCTGCCTTGTATGTATATCAGAGAGATGTGTGTTTTCGTCAAATCCCATCCGGAGTACTTTAGAAAACGCAGCGAAGTGATAACTCGGCAAAAAAGAGCAAAATTTTTAAACCTGGTCTATCAACCTCCTTCTCATAAAGAAATCTATAAAAAGAATGCTTATAATATGTGTATTTATTTATATAACAGGCTACCAAAGGATATTCAATTATTAGAAGGATGTAAATTTAAGAAACGTTTAAGTGACTGGCTCTTGTCTCATTGTTTTTATGACATTAAAGAATTTATAAACTGTAGTGACATAAATAAATAAATATTTGCACGTCTGCATGCAGACTGATTACAATGACTTATGTACTCTGTAACACCATTTCTAAGAATAATATGTACCTACCAATATGTAATGTCATCTAGCAAATAAATAATTCTTATTCTTATTCTTACACACAAAAAAATAAACAGATTATTTACTTAGCCCCTCCCCCATTCAGAACCTCACGATAACGAATACCGAATCGAAAAATGAATATGGTTTTGATTACAATATCGGTATCGATTACATGTTGCATTTACGGAATTTGTTTCGTGTGCAATATTTTGCATCGTAAGATATGAAACCGAATCGATCGACGAGTTATACTGAGGTATCTAGGTTTCGACTGACTAAAACGAATAAGCCCTTCTTGGGCAATTGCGTAAGATTTTATAATAAAATTTCAAAATGTATAACCGATCTCACAGAGATTAAATTCAAATTACGCGTAAAGACTGTTCTAATAAGAAAAGCATACTATACTGTTCGTAATTATATAGAAGATACAGATGCTTGGAACACTCCACTTCTGCAAAGTAGCCAACTGGGACATAAGAAACATAACATTGTAGAAAACCAAAAAATTGTAATAATAACTCTGAAAAAATGCCCCTCAGTTTCTTGCCGTATTTTCTGAAAGAGAGAGAGAGAGATTCTTTTTCCGATGCGGTAGTATAGTCATGGTGACAATTTAACGTTCGTAAGTGCGTCTGTGATGCAAAAAATGAATAAAAACATAAATATATAAATTAACCTGAGACCTGTATGTAATAATTATTTTGTATTCTAGCAAATAAATGATTGATTTTAATTTTTTAATCTTAAAATGATTTAGATTTGATTCGTTCACGCCCCTGGCGCCCCGAGCCTCGTTGGAGCCCTACCTTGCTGTTGTGCGCCTCCCGCAGCTGCGCCGTGCCGGCTTCCACGCCCTGCGCAGTATACTCGACGTGCGACTCGATGGAATCCACAGTGGCGCCCTGCTCATGTATCATGGTCCCTAGCTCCTTATATATCTGATTCACATCCAGGATGTCGCTCTGGAAACAAGGTACAAAGCCTTCAACACAGAAGACAAGTGGTTAGCCTATCGAGTTTTTACAGGCTACATTTCAGTGAGTGTGCACAAGACCTGCATCAACTGATTCCTTTATCCCCGTTCCATCTAAGAATCACCAGGCGAGGAGAGTCACTTCACCCTTATGTTGTGCACATACCACCAGTCCGCACGAAGCGCTTCACTGACTCTTTCATTATACGTACTGCTAAGGAGTGGAATTTTCTACCGGAATCCTTATTTCCTTCCAATTACAACCTGGGTCTCTTTAAGACAAGAGTGAATAGGCACCTCATGGGCAAACGTGCTCCACCTTAGACCGCAACTACGCTTACCATCAGGTGAGTTGCTGTCAAACGTAAGTACGTAACGTACATAATAAATCTGTATTAAAGATTACTCCAGGGCGTGCGTTCCTATAATAATAATTAAATAACCTTACTAAGTAGCGTATAGAGTACAGTGGCCGCGGTACTAAGAACTCTTGATGTTGGAGCGGCGCCTAAGTGGTAGCTCTACTGTAGTGAGTAGTGTTGGCGGAAGTGTAGCGGTTAGGTACCTCAAGCTGCCTGTAGTCCTGCTCGCGCTGTTCCAGCTCCTGCAGCGAGCGCTCGGCCTGCACCGTGAGCTGCTCCTGCCGTTGCAGCCCTGCCTCGTCCAGCTCTACCAGCTCCTTGCTCTCTGCCAACAGCGAGCTAGGGTCAACGCCCGCCGGCAGCGGCGCCACGCTGCCAGAGCGCCCGACCCTCGCGGGTAACAACCCCATCACGAAAACACGACACAACTTGGAATTGTTGGATTAGGTTCGTCTCAATTCACTCGCGTACAGTTTATTACTATTCGCATTCCGTCGCAACTTTCTGGATGAACTATTGTTGGATCATTACGGGAAACAAAGGGAATTAATTGTATTTTCCTTGCGAGCAAAGTGACACCGGTAGATCTACGCCGATGGTTATTCCCGGTTCGCTAACACGAATAGTTTCGGTTCACACAAGACGGTTTTTTTCATATGTTCTACATAATACGTAAATTAATAACACTATTTTTCGCGAATTAAATGCAATGACTGTGACGAGCGTGACGCATCGCGTAAACTCGTTTACGCCGTCAAAACTGATAGTGTGGTTTTCCTTAAAGATTTATCATCATGTCATGTTCCAATTGAAGTTGTACGTTATACATGACATGTCATGACTTGATGTGAGAGTTCATTTATGTATAGGGTAAGTACTAATAATTAATAATTATTATTTTTTCATATTATTATATAATGTACTGTCTGCGCCCTGCGGTTTCACCCGCTATTTCACGGGATAAAAAGTAGCCTATGCACTATTCCAAGTCCTAAAGTGCCTACATACCAAATTTCATCAAAATCGGTTCGGTAGTTTTTGCGTGTAAGAGTAACAAACATATCCATACATTCTTACAAACTTTCGCGTTTATAATATTAAGCAGGATTAGTAGAAGAGGGTATTTCTTCGAAAAAATATAGTCAAGGCCGCCATTGATACGTAATTATGTAGTTAGGATGTACAGATGTAATCACGATTTAGCTAGGTTAGCTTTATTAATACTCGCCTTTTTTATATAACCATATGTATGAGTAATTTACTCCTATTGAATATGAGCTCTTTCATGTTTGTATTGTTTATATAACAAATGTAAAAATACAAGTCTAACTTAACGAAAAATTAATTTTGTTATTTGATTAAATATATTTCGATTGATAACAATTAAATGCTGTTTCATTTTTAATTAGGTTTCTTATTGTAATCGAATTGGAGACTGCCCTGACTAGATCTCAAGAATTGTAAGTTCAATTCAAGAAAAACACAAATAATTGATTTATTGTTTTTATTTCGAAGTACATAATATTATTAACATTTTGTCTAATAATAATAATATGGACAATTATTTACAATTAGTCACGTTCAAAAATATAATATGCAGACACGTATAGCTATATAATCTATGTAGCTAAGTATAAATATGTATATTATATTACAAACACCAAGGAGCAGCATTCAAATCAATTTGTATTATATATGGTGACATTCTAGTAAATGGAGAAGTACTAGTTAAATAATATTGATTGATATTGTTGTTTATAAACCCTCATGGTCACTAAACACTGGAATTAATTTGGTCACGACACGACGAATGGTCACTCGAACGACGGCGACGTACCTACTATTGTATAAAATCTCTAACAATAAGTATATACATATATTATTTTTATATAAATTTATTTCTTAACTACAACAAGCGGCCTGCGGTTCTATGCCAGGAAAAGCTTAGAAAATTTCATCAAAATCAATCAATCAATCGTACTTTTATTGCGATTTTATAACAAACTTACTTGCATCCTCAGAAACATACGCAATTTTTTTTATGAAAATGAATATAAAAAGTTCTAGCACGTTTGCCCATGAGGTGCCTATTCACTCTTGTCTTAAAGAGACCCAGGTATCAATTCAAAGGCATTTATAATATAAGTAGGATAGCACGATTCAAGTGCCGTTTAGCAGGCCTAGCGCACTCCGCACTGTAGGTACGAAGCTACAAGTACATAGCCGGACACCGGCGGCGGGTCGCGCGTCGTTACACGTGCCGCGTCAGAAGAGATAAGAGCGACGCGATAGAAAGAGAAGCGCTCTATAGGTTAATATGACTGATAGGTATGCAGCGCTACGCGAGCTGAATTTAATTTTACTGCGTCATAGCAAGAGTCGCTATTTGTTTAAATTTATTTGCGGAGTGATGCTTCTGTCCCTTAGTATTCTGTGCGTTTAACGAGTTCCGACGTTAGTGTCCATGAAAGTTTACTAAACGGCCCTACCCATATGTCCCTCAAACGCCAATCGTATATCGTGTTGAGCTCAAATTAACTTATAGCTTCACTGCGACTAATAAGATAGTCTAATTATTGTCGATTCAGGCAAGATTTCGAATTAATCTCATTAATTTACCAAAATACGATAACTACAAGTTGAGATAAAGTTAACGGGACAATATATGGCATCATAACACATTGTCGCAGTGAATCTACAGCTAGAGATCAACACGATATATTATTGGTGCTTGAGGAACAAATGGGTAAGGGGGCTGTTTTGGACCAGCCATATCATATTATCGATATGAAACAGAAGAAACAGCAGTAAATTAAAATACGGACGTGTGTACAAATGATATCGATAAGCAAATACTTGGAAACTATGTCATAATAAAACCCTAATAGTTCTTACGTAGAAAAGTATCTCACGAATAATAGGGGATCGGACTTTTCGGAAAGTGTTTTAAATAACCACATAGCCATGTAAAATAATATTTTAATAAAATAAAGCCCTAAAAGTACCTAAAAATATGTTTAAAAGTTATGTTTCAAATATTGCCGCGCAAAAAGTCACCTCAGAACTTGTGACGTCATATGTAGGCAAACGAAACGACAAGCTCTACGAAAGCAAACTTGCAAAGTGGTTCATACGTTTTTGTGAAGTTTAAGGACTTTAGGGTCATAAGGTCGTCATGGAAAAAAAATCGTTTTGATTTAGATAAAAAGCAAATATAAATAAACACAAGCGTCGTACACGGTATTTACTTTCAAATGACGTCATGCACTGTGATTGGTGTTTCGTTTGAGATAAAGAACAGATAAAAATGTCAGAGTTATTAGATTTTATTTATTGATTTAAAGATATAAGTCATTACATTCGCTGCTCTAAGTACATTTTAGTTATTTTCCGATTACTGTCCGATCCCCTATTATCTCTTAATAAAATCGTATATATACGAATAAACACCAATAGGTAGTCACGGTACAACGTACAATATTACAAAAATAAATAGAATTGCCTTAACATTAATTGACAACCTCTGTGGTGTAGTAGTTGCACAGGTTTGCTCAAATCTCATACACCACTTAGGTTTCGAGGTCGATTCCCGCGACGGAACAAATTATTGTGCACAGAAAAAAAGAGCATGCATTTGTTTCGTGTCTGGGTTTTGTGGAACCATGGTCCTAGTAGTTCCAGGTTCCCTAGATACAGGAATCCTAGTAAAGGGCCAGGATCTATGTATGTGATCGTTGGGAGTATTAAAATGTTGTGTTGCAAGTATGAAGTTAACCTTTTAAGCTATAATTTTAAAGGCTGTAACTTTTAATTGTTCATTCCTTTGTTATAATGCTACTAAGTAGCGATTGGTCATAGAGCACGTAGCAAATTGACGATAACTTATAAACCGTTGCTTAAAAGCACTTTGTAGGGAAAGCGATTTGAATGTCCTACTCACAAATACTGGACAAGCATTGTCATGGACAGCACAAATAATTTATGTAAATATAGGATTGAAGAACTGTTACTAAAACCAATATGGATTAAACTGAAATATTATTTTAATTAATTAACTTACTTTATACTGTAGTTATTTGAACCAAAATGTATGTGTGTATGTATTATTTAAGTGTATATATTGGGAGTCCGATTTAGTCATTTACGTTGGTAAATTATTAAACTTTATATGCCGCACCTCTAATTATTTGCTTTTAATGTTCTCGTTAAACGAAACAATTCCAAAGTATGAAATTTTAAGTGTTTATTTTCCTTCTCTAGTTTTGTAAATTTTGAGCCCATTTGAGAGGTTTCTCTTAACATATCTTTGACTATTGCGGGACGGAACCAACTTATCACTACATAGTATAAAACAAAGTCGCTTTCTCTGTCCCTATGTATGCTTAAATCTTTAAAACTATGCAACGGATTTTGATGCGGTTTTTTTTAATAGATAGTGATTGAAGTGGAAGGTTCATATGTATAATGACCGTGCGAAGCCGGGGCGGGTCGCTAGTTAAATACAAGTTTAAGTTTTGCTTAAGTTGGTGCTATTTCCGTGGTTTAAAGCAGAACTGTCACGCGCTTAACGTACTTTGTTATTCACTACGGTACTCTACGATGCCGCATTGTACAATGAAAACTAAAAGAAAGAGTTAAAAAAACCAGCTAAAGAGTAACTAGTAGCTACTATCTTCTTAATATTACCACTTATGGAAAGTTGTATATATTTTTAGTAAGAGACGAAATGTGCCGCACTCTGTCTCAGGGATCGAAATACTGGTAAAAATATCGATACTACATAGTAACCTTAAAATTATCGGAAAAATGAAATACTAGTATATTAGTAGGTATCGATACAAAAAGAGGAAGGGAATTAACTTTAGTTGATTATCTCTTTCTTTCTGCCGCCCGCAACCCGCTAGCCGCCGCTGCACTGCTTATCTCGCACGTACGGCTCAACGCGGGCGATCAAGCTTGCAACGTTGCTAGTAACGACATTTATTACCGATAATTATAGCTTTACAACGATATCGATACATACCGGTATTATATAGATATACCGGTAAAACAGGCTTATTAACGTTATTGTTTTAATTATCGGTATCGGTCCCTGCTTTCTCCTATTTCTAAACCTTATTAAACATAATTATTTTTTAGAAAAAAACAAAAACCGACTTCAATGTATCTTCGAAGTCCAAGGTCACATATCGATGAACTTTATATGGGACCACTTCGTAGCTATACTGATCCCAACGCAAAAAGGATTTTCCAAATCGGTTCATAAATGACGGAATTCTGAGGTAACAAACATAAAAAAATACATCCGAATAGAGAACCTTCTCCTTTTTGAAGTCGGTTAAAAATAATACCTTACGAGTAATATTGGGTATCGCAACTCTCGGCGGGTCAATTTCACTCACACTTGGCGGTTTTTATTTATACCAATGATTTGATGAAATTATTTTTATATACAGAAGATATATTATATATTTTATTATGAATAAATGACTATTATGATATAATTCTTAGTCGATCCTGTCTCTAAATATTTTTTAAACCAAGCACAAGCACAGCATTGTCCGCAGCTTTTTACAGAATGTTGTTGAAAAAATACTATAATGATAGGATGCTTGCATTTGAACTGTGCATGTACAGTCAGCGACAAAAGTAGCTCAACATTGGTGAATCTTTGATTGACTACACCTTCAATATTTGTCTAATTTCACTGAATGTTGCATTTAAAAAATCTGTTAATATCCTGTGCGAATAGGGAAATTGCAAAAAATTGCATATATTTGTTAATTTTCGGTATTATTGACAATTGAAATATTGTAAACGTTCAGCTACTTATGTCGCTGACTGTACCTACGTACATACATAGTAAGTAACAACATATATAAAGATATTAAAATATTAATTTTATATAATATGGTCGTCCACTCATTTATACTATTATTTTACATATTATACCTAGGTTAGACATAATATATGATAATATATTATAATTATTTGACTATAATAAATTTACATTTAATGATTAAGTCCTAAACCAGTAAAAAGCCGATTCATTTACAAAATAATATAACAATAATCATGTTTTTACTAAAATCTAGGAGCAGCCCTCCCACCCATATGTCCCTCAAATGCCAATCGTATATCGTGTTGAGCTCAAATTAAGGTATAACTTCACTGCGACTAATGAGATACGGTGTAATTATTGTCGACTCAGCCAAGAAATCGAATTAATCTCATTCATAAGAAAAATAATACCAAAAACAAACATAAAATATTGTAACAAAAATTCTAAAAAATATGCCCCTCAGTTTCTTGCCGTATCTTCTGAGTAGTGGTTCTTTTCCCGATACGGTGGTAGAGTCATTGTAATAATTGACGTTCATAAGCGCCTCTGTGATGACAAAATTGAAATAAAGAACTTTTGAATTGAATTGAATTGAATTCATTTATACCAAATACGATAACTACAAGTTGAGATAAACTTAATGGGACAATATATGGCATCATAACACATTGTCGCAGTGAATCTATACACTAATCTGAACGCAACAGGATATACAATTGGCGTTTGGAGGACATATGGGTAAGGGGGCTGTTTTTGTAAAATACATTACAGCATGATTACTACAGCCGCAAGCATCGATAGCTTTAAAATGGTACTCAATATTTTAATAAAAACATGAAATCAATAGCCGACCTTTTAAAAAGTACTATCACTGCCATCGGCCCTTCCACTAATCAATGATGGGAGAATGTGTTGTCTTTGCCGTGAACTAGAAGGTGCTCATTATGAAATACTTTAATGAACATATTTTGGTGCACAATCAGTATATTTTGCGGAAAACGGGAATAAATTGAGGTACAGTTAAATACGATGCTATAGTAAATCATACAGTCAGTCGACGCGCTTGATGTTGGCGGAAAAGCCGACAACGTCTAGCGAAGACTGTTCCTGTAAAGGCGAAAGTAGCACTTTTCCGCACTAGGGATGCAAATACAGAATGAAAAACGAAGTTGCTTCAAGTCCAAACATATTGTAAGTAAATATCGTTCTAACCCTCGGTTCATGAACTATTATTACCGACACCACAAAGTCTCATCATTTTTGACATATTTTTAAGTTATTTTTCTTTAAAGCAATATATATGTGTTTTTCTTTAACTGCTGCTTCGCACAGCTGGACATCATATGTATCAAGCGTAATCAAATACGTACTAGTAAAATACACAATTCAAAAATGATGGTATTGCAATATGATATATGATGGTATTGCATTATGATATATGATTTTATTGCATTATGATATATGATTTTATTGCATTATGATATATGATGGTATTTCATAATGATATATGATGGTATTGCTTAAAATCACATGATTATCATTATTTATATTAAGAAAATCGTGTTGTCAAATTAGGCAAGTTTATTTAGTCTATTTTAAATTCGATGTCAATCTAATGCGACCAAGGCAAATTTTATGATTATTTTATGCCGGCAAGGCACTACAAAGCAGAGCGACAGAAAATGGGAAAGACGGAACTAAACTCGTTTCTTAGGAGTAGTCTAGCACCAAAATATCTATACTGTTGTCCTAGATATAAGCGTCGCATAGCCTCAAAGGTCAGTATAAGGTAGTCAAAGGGACCCCTTTTAGTTCGCTATGTACGTCGACACCTCGATTGTCAACCATTTTCATAATATAAATAAAATACACACTAGAAATACAATGAAGTATCGGTTTAACATATTACACGACAACTTTTTAAACTGTCGTGCACTAACACTAGAATTGGGGTTAGACACGGAATTTATCAAAACCCAGGTTTTATGAGTTCCCAATTCATTTTAACATGATTTTTTAATATAAATTATAAATATTGTATTCAAACCCAATTTTAGTGTTTTAAAACCATTTATTTCACAATTTATTGCCTAGCATTATGCCAAGAGTATTGATTAAATTTCGCTTATACGCAATACGCGTAATATATAAAGTGTGTACAGTATAATGTAAATATTTGCTATACATTACGGTGCCCCATCGAGTCCGATGGCAGCTCAGTTGTGGAATACAATGATGAGGATGATTGCTATCACGATGGCGAGCACGATCGCTATGTAAACCTTCTTCTTTCGTAGCTTATTCTGGAAAAAACAAGTATAAGTTTTATAACAAAAAAATACATTGTTTCTCATCTGTCATATTTCAATTGTTATAGAAAGAAAAACCATTTATTCGATACAACAACAACGTAATTTCAATAAGCGTGCCGAAGGAGAAATGAGTTTTATTGCTAACACAAAAACAATATACAGATTATTTACTTAGTTTAGAAAATAATAAATTGACAATAAGGGGTAGGCTCTGCGGGCTGGTTTTCAGCGTACCCTTTCGTTCGTAATCAGATGGAAGTCGAAAATAAAAAAGTGTCAGCTGATTATATTAGGTAAACATAAAAAAATATAGAATATACAGCGTGCAAAATAATAATTAATTGTAACATTCAAATTATTGAGGAAATAATCTCGTCTCTTCGATTCCTGTCAACCTCGCTTCGAAAAACCGATTCACAGTGACGATAACGAATACCGAATCGAATATTGAATATGGTTTCGATTACAATATCGGTATCAATAACATGTTGCATTTACGGAATTTGTTTCGTGTGCAATATTTTGCATCGTAAGATATGAAACCGAATCGATCGACGAGTTATACTGAGTTATCTAGGTTTCGACTGACTAAAACGAATAAGTCCTTCATGGGCAACTGCGTAAGTTTTTATAATAAAATTCCAAAATGTATAACCGATCTCACTGAGAGTAAATTCAAATTACGCGTAAAGATTGTTCTAATGAGAAAAGCATACTATACTATTCGTATATTATATAGAAGACAAAGATGCTTGGAACATTCCACTTCTGCAAAGTAGCCAACTGGTACATAAGAAACATAACATTGTAGAAAACCTAAAATTAGTAACAAAATCCTAACAAAAATTGTCCCTCAGTTTCTTGCCGTATCTTCTGAGTTCATTTTCCGATACGGTGGTAGAGCCATGGTGATAATTTACGTTCATAAGTGCGTCTGTGAAGCCAAAAATGAGTAAAGAGATTTTTGAGTTTGATTTGATTTGTTCTGAATCGCCCCGTCTCCTTTGCCGCGTTCGCGCCCCTGGCGCCCCGAGCCTCGTTATAGCCCTACCTTGTAGTTGTGCGCCTCCCGCAGCTGCGCCGTGCCGGCTTCCACGCCCTGCGCAGTATACTCGACGTGCGACTCGATGGAATCCACAGTGGCGCCCTGCTCATGTATCATGGTCCCTAGCTCCTTATATATCTGATTCACATCCAGGATGTCGCTCTGGAAACAAGGTACAAAGCCTTCAACACAAACGACAAGTGGTTAGCCTATCGAGTTTTTACAGTTTTCGGTGAGTGTGCACAAATCCTGCATCAGCTGATTCGTTTATCCCCGTTCCATCTAAGAATCACCAGGCGAGGAGAGTCACTTCACCCTTATGTTGTGCACATACTACCAGTCCGCACGAGCCCTTCGCTGACTCTTTCATTATACGTACTGCTAAGGAGTGGAATTCTGTACCGGAATCCTTATTTCCTTCCAATTACAATCTGGGTCTCTTTAAGACAAGAATGAATAGGCATCTTATGGACAAACGTGCTCTACCTTAGACCGCAACTACGCTTACCATCAGGTGAGTTGTTGTCAAACGTAAGACCACATCTTCACGAAAAAAAAATTTCATAATACATCTGTATTAAAGATTACTCCAGGGCGTGCGTTCCTATAATAATAATAATTAAATATCTAGCAATGCACTTCCAAGGAGTTCCAATATCCGAACACGGTCGATTTGGTTCCTTTGTCGGATGTTTTAGCATAAAAGTATGTAAAGAATGCCTTGGAGTCCAACCATGATTTAACTCCGAGGCGTTCATTATTCATTATTCCATAAGGAGCACCAAAAAAGAAAATGTTTTGTTTTTGTCCGCTGATCTAGTAGTCATGAGAAAATAATAATAAGTATTGGGGAACACTATAAACATTACTGAATTAATATTTATTTACGCTTAGAAGTAATGTTTCTTTCTCTTATGGGTTTGCTGGTGTATGGACTCCATCATTTCTACAGCGCCAATCACACAGCAGGAGTTCTAAGTTCCGTAGATCTGTGACCGTGGCAGTTCAAGGCGTCGCCACAAAATAGATAACCTTACTAAGTAGCGTATAGAGTAAAGTGACCGCTACTAAGAACTCTTGATGCTGGAGCGGCACCTAAGCGGTGGCTCTACTGTAGTGAGTAGTGTTGGCGGAAGTGTAGCGGTTAGGTACCTCAAGCTGCCTGTAGTCCTGCTCGCGCTGTTCCAGCTCCTGCAGCGAGCGCTCGGCCTGCACCGTGAGCTGCTCCTGCCGCTGCAGCCCTGCCTCGTCCAGCTCTACCAGCTCCTTGCTCTCTGCCAAAAGCGAGCTAGGGTCAACGTCCGCCGGCAGCGGCGCCACGCTGCCAGAGCGCCCGACTCTCGCGGGTAACAACCCCATCACGAGAACACGACACAACTTGGAATTGTTGGATTAGGTTCGTCTCAATTCACTCGCGTACAGTTTATGACTATTCGCATTCCGTCGCAACTTTCTGGGTGAACTATTGTTAGATCATTACGGGAAACAAAGGGAATTAATTGTATTTTCCTTGCGAGCAAAGTGACACCGGTAGATCTACGCCGATGGTTATTCCCGGTTCGCTAACACGAATAGTTTCGGTTCACACAAGGCGGTTTTTTTCATATGTACTACATAATACGTTAATTAATAACACTATTTTTCGCGAATTAAATGCAATGACTGTGACGAGCGTGACGCATCGCGTAAACCCGTTTACGCCGTCAAAACTGATAGTGTGGTTTTCCTTAAAGATTTATCATCATGTCATGTTCCAATTGAAGTTGTACGTTATACATGACATGTCATGACTTTAATAAAATGATGTGAGAGTTCATTTATGTATAGGGTAAGTACTAGTAATTACAATAATCATTATTTTTTCATATTATTATATAATGTACTGTCTGCGCCCGCGGTTTCCCGGATAAAAAGTAGCCTATGTGCTATTCCATGTCCTAAAGTTACACATCAAATTTCATCAAATCGGTTCGGTAGTTTTTGCGTGAAAGAGTAACAAACATACATCCATACATTCTTACAAACTTTCGCGTTTATAATATTAGTAGGAGTTATGGGATATTAAAGAAAATAAAAAATGGAGTAGTTATGTTAATATTTCCCGATTATTATTTTATCATAGTGATGAAGTGTCTTTTTGCCAAATACATATACATATCATCATCATCACATATACATAACCAGATTCTATTAATAACACTTATTTTACGCGACGGACGTTGGTGTGAAATGTGCAAGCATTCCGTTAAATGCGTTTGTTGATATATTTTAATGTTCGTTAGTTGCGTTATTCTACATATCACACTAGTAACCGGCCGCGACTGCGTTCGCGTCGACATAGTAAAATAGCCTGTGTTACTTGTAATAAAATGGAGCCTGGAGATATGGGGGACCTTTGCCAAGTGCGACAGTAAAGGTCCGTAAAAAATATTACTCAGGGATGATGATCATAATGATGATGATGATGGCTCAAGTTAAGTTACTGTACGTGTTTGGTGCATCCTCACATGACTGACGTATCCAATTTTAGCTGTAAACATACGATTACATGTGCTACATGTGAGGACACCGTTCACGTAATTATAAACTACTAGCTGCGCCCTGCGGTTTCACCCGCGGTTTCCCGGGATAAAAAGTAGCCTATGTGTTAATCCAGGGTATAAGCTATCTCCATACTAAATTTCATCAAAATCCATTCAGTAGTTTTTGCGTGAAAGAGTAACAAAGGTACATCCATACATCCATTCTTACAAACTTTCGCGTTTAAAATATTAGTAGGACGTTTGAAGGAGGTTTACTGTTGAAGTTGTCTAGTTTCGCATCAAGGTCTCTCCTTCGCTTGATTTCAAATGTGTATGTATACATTTTGCTCGGGGATAGTGTAGCTTTCAATCGTAGGCGGTAAAGTCATTGTGATAATTTGACGTTCATAAGTGCGCCTGTGATGCCAAAATGATTAAAGAGATTTTGATTTTGAATTTGAATCAGTGCCAATTCAATCGGATCAATAGTTCCAGAGATTATCCCTGTCTATAGGTGTAAATTGTTGCAATGTTAGGACAAATGAGTTATCTTTTGATTATATATTTCTTTTTAAAAGATGAGACGAGCAATTCTTTCGTCTGATCGTAAGCGCCACGCTTGCCCATAGCAATGAGTGCCACCCAGAACTTTTAATACCAGAAAAAGCAATGCGTAGCACTGCATTGCGATATCCAGAGACATCAGATATTAAGTCTCATATGCCCAGTAATTTCGCTGGCTACCATTCTTGCACATTACTGCTTGGCGGCAGAATAAATGGCAAAGCTTTGGTACCTACCCAGAAGGCCTCCCGGATACGAGAGATTTACCACTAGTAATAAACTCGTGACGTCGTCAGTTAGTGTCGCTTTTCAAGGGCAACTAACGCAGTACGGCACTACTGATAACATTAAAAAATTGGTATTTAAAAAAACTAATTGTTTTGAGCTTAGTCCAAAGAAATACTAAATCATCAAACATAGGAGACGAGCCTATGTTATAATTTCATGTTGTAACTCACGTTTGCTGGAGCCGAACGGGTCGCCGATGTTGATCGGCTGCGCGTTCTTCACCTTCTTGACATCTTCTTTCGTCTTTTGCGCTGCGAGCTTCTGCGTCGCCTGAAAAGTACAAGAAAAAGCTAGTTAAAATTATAGTCGCCCACATACAATATGGTAGACATCCCTCCTGTACGAACAAAGCGATTTGGTGCCACGTTCATCTTACGAACATCCAGGGAGTGGAACGCATTGCCATCTGTGTTTCCTGACAACTACATCCTGGGAGTCTTCAAATCGAGAGTGAAAGATATCTTCCAGGTAAGCGTATTACATCTTAGACCACATCGTCGCTTACCATCAGGTGACATAGTCAAACCGTCAAACGCAAGCCAATAACAAGTATTAAAAAAAATTACTTCATGTCGCGGCATCATTAACCGACTTCAAAATAGGAGAATGTTCTCTATTCGATTGTTTTTTTATGTTTGTTACCTCAGTGCTCCGTCATTCATGAACCGATTTGGAAAATTATTGGGTTCTGTATAGCTACGAAGTGGTCCCATATTAATTTCATCGATATTTGACCTTGGACTTCGAAGATACATTAAAGTCAGTTTTTCTTTTTCTACAAATTTATTATATATTTTGTGAGCCATAGCAGTCGAAATATTTCATAAGTTTTCTGGTGGTAGATCTGAGAGAAGCTGTTAGGGTGGGTATCACCGCATTGCCAGTTCTGCCGCCAAGCAGTAGTGCTCAAGCATTGCTGTGTTCCGGTTTGAAGGGCATTGTAGCCAGCGAAATTACTGGGCATTATGAGACTTAAGAGCAAATTGTATCAGGGTGACGAGCGTAGTGCCACGCAGGTTTTACAAAATAAAATTCTGGTTGGTGCTGCAACTGTTATAGGCAGGCGTTTTGCTTACCATCAGGCAAACGACTTGCTCCACTCGTCATACAATTCCATAAAAAATATATCTAAACTCACACATATATAGATGTGCTAATATGTAGTACGATAAATAGCAACCATATTTGATTACACCTAAAACCCAAATACCTACAGCAGATATTACCTTAATTAAAAACAACATTGTGATTAAAATAAATTCGGTTTTAAACATATCGACACATAATTATATTATTTATAGATAAAATTATGTTTCATACAAACGAATCTCCGGAGCGTTCCATATGAATGCTAATGTGCGGTAACTCGATAACACTATCGTAAAAGTAAATTATAATTAAATGATATTTGTAACAAATTCAAATGCCGTCATGGTGTTACAATGTATTATGACAATATAATGCACGTTCGTAAAAACTTCAAGTAAATAGTGACCATCATAACATAAAAACTAGAAATAAGGATAGGATTGTTGTACCTAGGTATAGACTGACTAAAACGAATAAGTCCTTTATGGGCAACTGCGTACGTTTTTATAATAACATTTCAAAATGTATAACGGAGCTCACATAAAGTAAATTCAAATTGCGCGTTAAGAATGTTCAAATGAGAAAAGCATACTACACTGTTCGTAATTACATAGAAGACAAAAATGCTTGGAACATTCCATTTCTGCAAAGTATACTGAACCAACTAAAAGAATTTTCCAAATTGGTGCATAAATGACGGAGTTCTGAGGTAACAAACATAAAAAATAAAAAGAAGATAAATAAATACAATCGAACAGAGAAACTCCTCCTTTTTTGAAGTCAGTTAAAAATGATATACCACATCTGAATATACCACCAGTCATTCTCTTCCTTAATGCTAGGTACAATGTACACTTGCCTGAAAGCTGTTCAGTGTTCCCATGTACTCGTCTGAGAGGCGGTCCCTGGACAGCTTCTGCGCAGGCTGGTCGGTCGGCATCTTCATCAGGGCCATCAGCATTGAGGATGTGTCCTTAGCCAGCTTCTGTGTGTAGTTTTGGATCTGACGACTGGCGGAAAACACTTTATAAAACCAATGCACAGTTTAGTCTAGGGCCTAGGGTAGAATATTTTTATTTCATTTATTTTTCTGGGATCGGATAGGCCATAAGCGGAAGTGTGGATCAGGTTGCTGATTGTAGAAGTTGCTAGTGCAATGAAAGCAATATTTAAATATTAAGAGGTTGATTATTTTTTATTAGATTTTTTTTGCGATTTATCTCATTTTTGCTATTTATAGGTATTTGATGGGTAACAACTTGCATAATTGTTATTCCTTGTAAGTAGTTCACGTAAGTTTTTAGTAAGTTGTGCATACAACTTAAGAATAAATTTTAGTTGTGTTTAGTAAAGTATTTGCAAGTTATAACAAACATTTCATTGTACAAGTTGTGACATTGTCAAACATTTGCAACTAAAGATTTTAAATGGATATAAAAACAAATGAAACTATCTACTTTAAAAGAAAACTAAAATTAAAAAGCCCCCGACGCAAAAAATACATGAAAGTAATAAACGGCTGAATTGATGTTAATAAAACATGTCTAAGAACCACCGCTAGAGAAGACCTGCTTTCAAATAACGTGGAGTAAAAAAACCGCATCCAAATTGATTCACCCGCTTAGGAGCTTCGGTGCCACATACTGACAGACATAGTGGTGAAACTTATAACTCCCCGCTTTATTGCGTCGGGGGTTAATCATTAATATAAGTGAAAGGGATGAGAAATAAAGATCATCATCAATATTTATGTTATATTATTTTATTGGATAAGCATGTGGAATAGTAAATAAAGATCATCATCAATATTTATGTTATATTATTTTATTGGATAAGCATGTGGAATAGTAAATAAACTAGACAGAAGGAAGACTTACAGCTGAACTCTGAGCTCTTGGGAGTCCTGTGGGGTCTGCAGCTGGTTGACCATCTTTGACATCGATGACACTGAAATAAATTTTTAATAATCATTAATAATAACAACTAGCGGATGCAAACACACCAGAGCCGTCTTCCCGACTCTCAATAGAAACATAACCAACAATCTTATAAAGCTGCAGCGGAAGAATCTCCGCCTTGTGGTAGGTTAAATACAAATGGAAAATTATGTTACTGATTAATGAGACGAGTTGATTGACTGATGATAAACGCCACACCTGCCCATGACATTTGCAGTGTCACCCAGAACTTATAATACCATAAATAGCACTGTGTAGCATTGCATTGAGCTCATCACCCTGATAGATCAGATATTAAGTCTCATATGCCCAGTAATAGCATAGTTGTCTGTAAGAAAAACATACAAACCTAAGTTACCTATTAAATCCTACTACTATTATAAATAAAAAGTCACTTAACTCCATAACTACTGAACAGATTTTTATGAAATTTAGTATGTAGGTACTTTCGGTTTTGGAGTAGGGCATAAGCTACTTTTCATCTCGAAAAAACAAACAGGTCCCAGTAGCAACTATGTCCTGAATACTATGCAGCTGAAACCAGCGAGTGAGTGTGTCGCAGCTAATGCTTATATGTATAAAGTTTGGCAGTCTTATGTAACCTAACCTTGAACTTTGCATTGATTTTAATGAAGGTATTAGCTTATTTATATTATGAGAATGTTATAAAAAAGTGGTTCTGACATGTGTTTTTATACCTAAACCTGGCAAGTGTTCACTTTAGAATTCATGAAATTTACAAGGAGAATTTGGGAAAATAAAAACAATTTCCATACTCTTTTGCTGACAGAGATATTTGTGCCACACTGGCAAAAGAAAACCTTAAGAATAAAAACCAATATCTGCAGGCTTACCACCAACTCTTAAACCAGTATTATTTTAAGCTTACTTCCGTTTTCCGTACCAGGAAGTCCTAAAAAAGCTTACTTTGATATTGTATTTTTGAGAAGTTTTGGTGATGTCATCGTAAATCATTAATTCAGGTGTTTTATGACAGCTGACACTTCGCAGGAACAAAAACATTATTGTTTTATGAAGCTCATGGTACAAATCAGAGTAATATGATTGTAAGCTTCAAATAAAACATTCCAGTAGCATGATTGTCTTGTAAAAGTTAGTGGTAAGCCCCCTGGTCAAATTGTAAATATGAGCTTTTGCTTTTTGTTTTGTATGTTGAATTTATAAGAGGTATTTACAAATAAAATTAGTTAACTTCTCATTAACTTAAAAATGTAGTTAATTTTTACCAAAATCAAGATCACAACAGTATCAATCAACAAAGCGTATTGACAATATAGGTAAAAAGACACTTTGCTGATACCAAATATATGAGCTTACAAACTATATCTAGCTATTAGGCATGCAAATATAATAATATATGTATTATATATATGTATATATAATCTCTTAATATAATTTCTTATATATATATAATCTGAATCTAAAAAACGGCTCCAATGATTTTCATCAAATTTATTGTGAAGGTTTCAGGGGTAATAAATCAATCTAGCTAGGTTTAATTTTTAGAAAACATTGCTTTATCCGTGTTTTAAACAAACTGAAAAATATTACTCTTCCTCACATCTTATGACAAGTAGTAATACAATTATTTTTTTAAAGCTTTGGCAACTAGGGCCATCAGCTTAAACAAAAACTAAACTGCTTTACCGGCACAGCAACACTAAAGCTACTTGACAATAGATGCAAAGGTCCGTCATCTAGGTACTAGCAATAATCAATTAATTAATTTATAATATTATAACAATGATGGAATCATGCATTTTTACTATTAGGGTCAAATAGAATGTCTGACAAAAAATAAAAATTAACAATGAATAAACGACTGCTAAGTATGATAAAGTTTAGTATTTAACATGAAATTACTGGGCATATGGGACCTAATATCTGATATCTCAGGGTGACAAGTGCAATGCCCCCTTGTTGCACAATGCCAGAAGTACTTTTCATGGTATTACAAATTATGTATGGCACCGCAATTGTTATCGGCGAGCGTGGTGCTTACCACCAGGCGAATGACTTGCACATCTCGTGGCTCAGTTCCATAAAAAGTACAGATAATCAGGGAACAAAAACTGACATACCATTCTGAGATATTTTCTTGATGTTGCTCGCTATGTTTTGGGACTGCTCTTGAAAGCTGTTCCCGCTTTCCTGGTACGACACGCCTCCTTGGTATGAAGTCTCCATTCTGAATCTAGTCAAATAATTGGCGATAGTTGAGAATTAAAATTACAAGCAATGAATTGAAAAAGTAAATTACTCATACAAGAATTAAATACAAAGGCATTGTGCTATCTAGACGTACCTACCTGTAATCAAGTTAGTAGAGTAATGCGAAGTTGTTATAACTGTGACGTGCGTTCCTACAATTATTATCTGCTTTTTACAGCGCACTAAATGTTCCTACCTATTTTACACTAACGAACGACCAAACTAATTCAAATACTGGGAGTCATTAACCAAAATGAATAGAAATTTTGGAAATCTGGAAACCAAAATCAATCGAATCGACCAACAACACAATTTTTGACAGTCAATAGTGTTTTTTTTTTATGTTTGCCCTTTAGTGCTGGCTAAAGTCTCTAGGACCATACCGCCATGTCTTACGTAGTTTTTATTTGATAGTTTTATATTACATTTACTATACTTTTGCTGAGAATCATTGGTAGGCTTGTTGCTGTTGACCCTCATTCTCAACAAAAGTATAATAAAATGGAATATTAAACTATCAAATAAAAACTACGTAAGACATGGCGGTATGGTCCTAGAGACTTTAGCCGGCCCTAATGGGCAAACTTAAAAAAAAAACCACTATTGACTGACTTTTTGGCGGGATGTGAAAAGTGATACAGTTCGATTTTGTTTTATTTTCCAAACAAGTGTTATTTCGAGTGATCATGTGTAATATCGGTGGAATATTAATCATTATGTGTTCGTAAACGTACACAAGTGTAGGCAAATGAAACAAAATAGAAAAGACATTGCTTTTTATGTTCTCCCAAAAAGTCCATGGAAGGCTTGAATTAAGTTCCACCACTTTATTGAAGCACTAGGAGAGGGTCCAGCTTGTTGATGTTGACCCTTATTCTCAACAAAAGTATAATAAATGAAATATTAAACTATCAAATAAAAACTACGTAGGACGGTATGGTCTTAGAGACTTCAGCATGCCATAAGGGGCGAAATAAAAAAAAAATTGGTTATTTTAAGGCCTTACTACACGACACTTTATTTAGGGCTTCCTAGCTGGAACTCTATCTAGGGTGCCATTCAAATAGTTTTCCAATTCAAAGCCCTTACTCACTAACTCCAAATAGATTTCCATGTGTAACAAAATTTGATTGGCTATTTACTTGTTCATTCATTGAAATATAAATAAAATGTATCTAGGTATGTCCTATTTCTTGTCTATGTACATTCTTTATAAAAATTAAAAAGGAAAGTATTTTAAATTAATTTATACTATGTGTTTAAGACAATTTCAAGTGCATTATAATAAATATTTGTTTTACTCTGACCTACTAAATTTCGTCACTGTAATTGAAATACAATCCATCATCAACCCTGACCTGTTAAAAAGCGTGCAACCTGTTAAACTGTGTTCAACCCTGTTAGAGACTAAAAAACTTTATAAATACCCCTTTTAAAGGACTCCGTTGTAGCTCAAAGAAAAACCCACGAAGGTAGGTCTTTCCACATTTTACACGTGTGAGGAAGGAAAGAGAGATTGAAGTGAATGGTATGGGAACTCCATAGGGTTTCCGATTTCTCGAGGTTTTTTAGTTCTCGGGTGTCGAGACTTCTCGAGCCTGATTTCTCGGGTCTTCTCGGGTTGTCGAGAAAAAATAAAATACGTCTAAATTTTTGTTTAATTAATAAAAAGAGTCTTTAATTTAACTGTGTTTATTTTACATGAAAAAAATCAACATAATTTTTAACAAAAAAAACAAGTTCTCAATAAAAAATCAGCTCAAAACAAAATTGCTAACTAAAAACAATCATACTTCTTCTCCTTATCATAACTAATCTCATCTCACTAATCTGCAATAAAAAACAAAATCTCTGTTAACAATCAGCTTAAAACAAACATCTTAAGTAAAAACAATCATAATTTTTCTCATCATAACTAAAGATCACTCACTAATCTCACTATGTGGGTGGTATGGTATCACAATTTTTGGCAGTTTTAATGTAATTAAATAAGAGATATCTATCTACTATTAATACGAAAAATATAACTGTCTTTAAGCCTGCTTATTAATTCTTATGAAATATGCCTTAAGATAAACCAAAGCATTAATAGATTTATCAGACAGCCGGCTCCTAATCTTACTGACCACATTTCCCGATATGGAAAATACCCTTTCATTTTCTGTTGAAGTCGGCTTGACTGAAATTAATGCTTTGTATAGTTTTTCCAGATTAGGGGTCCTCTTGCCTGTTTTTTCAAATAGCAAAAACTCTTTTTTTATAATTGATTTGGAAAGCACCACAGCATTAGTTGATTCACCATTTCTCGAAACACCTTTTATTGCTCTCTCTAATTGAGCTGCAAAGCTGTCTTGTTCAGTTTCTGATTCGCTAACTTTGGAAGTTTCCATTTTGGTTCATTAGTTGTAAAATCTATAACAAACAGTTCAAGAATTAGTAAGTATTTTAGTTTAGTACCTACAAAATAGCTGACGCAACAGTGGGGAGGCCTATGCCCAGCAGGGGGTTGATGTGGTTAGGTTAGGCCGATGATGATGATGAAAAAATAGCTGTGTCCTTTTGTATACTACGTTTGGTAGGATTGGTTGGATACGTTTTGTGTTATTTGTAGTAGATAAATTGCCATAAAACAACGTCTTAATATTATGTGTTTAGTTTAGAACTTTAGGCTTTTGTGGGATTATTACAACATCTGCAATACAAATGCAATTAATGAAATCGGTAAATATTTATGCACTAACAATTCTCTTATTTGATTAAAAGCAAAAGTTTTATTTCTTTAACATACCTATTCATTTTAAACAAAAATATTATTTTGGTAATACAAAAGTACTTACAAAACAAAACAAACACTTGAACTATTTAAATAAATAATAACAATACTTACCTGTTTGTTCTGCGATTCTATTACTCGTGCGTCACTAAATAGTAAATACACTCACTATGCTGGGTTTATGATCCGACCGATCCGAACACGGCGGGAGTTGAAACACGAATGAACAAAATACAACTGGGGCCGCGTCGCGCTTGCGTTTGTCGGCAAAAACAAAGGATACCGACAGACACGAGCCGTGCTGTCAAAGGATGCCGCTGCCGCCTCGCATTTACAAAGAAAGCTAAGCGTAAAAATGTTTATTTAAACTTCTCGATGTCTCGACTTTTCTCGAGCTGAATTTCCCGGGTACGAGACCGACCGATTTCCCGGGAATTCTCGTCCCGGGAATTCCCGGGAAATCGGTCGGTCTCCAACAAACCCTAGTATGAGCGCACTTGACGAAATATTTTAAAAAATGGCAGCCTCCTGGAACAACAAGGGCATTAAAGTTGGCAAGAAGAGGTTAACAAACCTCCGTTTTGCAGGCAACATTGTCCTTTTTACCTATATAGCCCTGGAATTACAAACCATGCTCAAAGATCTTAGCGCTGCAAGCCTTGACGTGAGATTAATGATGAATCTGTCCAGAACCTAAGTTATGACCAATAGCACAAAAAACAGGGTTGAGGAAGTTTGCAAGTTATTCACTATGTCGATGAGTACATCTACTGGGGTCAGTTAGTTTTATTTCAAAAAGAGGCAAGAGAAAGTAACAATCTGCACTCTAAAACGGGTAGGTATAACAGATGTAGGCAAAGATGCTGCCAGGCTCAAATGGGATTAGGAGGGCCAAGTTAGCCGTATGCATCCTAAAAAGGCACGTCACTGAGGCTTACCCAGAAAAAGATGGCGCAGGAGCGAGACTGGAAGAAGGAATTGGGGGAGGTCTTTGCTCAGTAAGACAGTATGGGCTAGGAAAAAAAAACATTCAAGTTTGTTTTCTTGACAAATTTACAAGTGGTCAAAACCGGGGTATTAACTGGAGGTCTTGCTGGGTCTGAACCTAAAGCGAGGTTTCTGAATCTACAGGTACCGTTACAAACCGTTGCATATCTTTTCAGAATTTGTAGGCTAATCATTCATGTAAATAAAATGTTTAATTTCGAATATGAGCAAAATCGGTCACGGATTTGCAAAGGTATAGGGGTCGCGACCTCCAATCCAGTTCGCAGTTAACTACTAGTACATAATATATTATACAGACTATACTTACTATTTCCTAAACTTTGACTTAACTATTTCCTAAAGTTCGCGACTGGTGGTGAATGAACATATATTTTTTTTAAGTTCGCCCGTTGGGGCAGGCCAAATTCTCTAGGACCATACCGCCATGTCTTACGTAATTTTTATTTGATAGTTTAGTTTTGTTCCATTTATTATACTTTTGTTGAGTATGAGGGTCAAAAGCAACAAGCTGGACCCTCTCCTAGTGCTTCAATAAAGTGGTGGAACTTTATTCAAGCCTTCCATGGACTTTTTGGGAGACCATAAAAAGCAATGTCTTTTCTATTTTGTTTCATTTGCCTACACTCATGCACGTTCACGAACACATAATGGTTAATATTCCACCGATAATTACACATGATCACTCGAAATAACACTTGTTTGGAAAAAAAAATAAAAATCGAACTGTATCACTTTTCACTTCCCGCCAAAAAGTCGAACATAACTTGAGATTGAGATCATTGAGACAACATCGGGCCAGTAAAAATATTACATAAAATAAAATTGAGACAACTTAATTGACAAATCGCCATTGACTTGATTTGTCAATCAAATCGTATAGTTTCTGTGTGTAAGTTTGCATGGCCTGAATTATCAGACGATTCGTCCCTAGATAAAAATTGTATTCGTCTTCGTGTAGTTTGAGTGCGATTTTCGTGTACGTAGTAAGTGGAGTCGGAGCGGTCAGCGATGAGAGATGAGAGAGTAGTAATTTAGTAGTAATCGCATCCTCTGTCAATATATTTGTGTGGTTTGAGTAGTTTCGTTCATATAATCTCGACTAAAATGAATTAAAATTATGCAAAATTAGTAACCACGGCGATGTGTCTAGTCTAGTATTGTCATATTTGCAGTATTTGCACTAGCTTGCCCTGTCTCGGCCCGCGGCCGCGGATGTTCGCTTCGATCGAACATTTGGAAACCCGACCCGACGATGTCCGGACAATTCGTTTACAGCAAATGTGTTTAGAGTGAGTCAAGCTGGAGGGCCAACGCAGAGCATGGGATGGTAGTTTGAATCCAGGTGAGCGATGTTGTTACATTATGTTGATTTTATGTTCATTTGCTGAAGATTTTCTTTTATCTTAATTTTGTAATGACCCTAGGAGGTATTTGTGAGCCGGGGGCCATGGACCCGTCCATGTACGCTCAGTACTCGCCTCCGAGCGGGGCGCCCAACGGACTGCCGCAGGAGTCCAAGTTGGCTACATACATGGTAAGTCGGGGACTGTCTGTTGAGCTATTAAAACATAATCTTTGTGAGATCATCAATAACAATGTGCCATGTTTCAGAACCGGTCCACATCAACACCAACAAGACCCCTTAATCATGCGATGGGGAAACTGAACTTCGAGTCTTCACCTCAGTCTCTTAAGAAGGTGTGCATCTTCCCATATTATATATAAATATGAAGCATTAATAAAAGCCAGTAGTATTAGAGTGAAAAATTCAAACAAGGGTTTTTTGGAAAGAAAAATTATTACCACTGGCTCGAAACTTACTTATAATAAAGATACTTTTTACAGAATCACATACTAACATTTGTATTTGTTGCACCAGGTGGTTATAAACGAGTTCATCCCGATGGGTTACTACCAGCCCAGCATTCTGCCAGAGTCTCCAGAGAGCTCCTCGCCAGCTGTGGCTATGTCTGCTCACCTGCCCATGCCAACAACATCACAAGTGCATCAGGTAATATATCAGTAAATATTATCTAGAGTTTAGCATTTAAGTTTTTGTTATTACTTGGCAAACATTGTAGATAGTGTAGAATGCCTTGCTAGGTAAAGCTATGATTTTTACTAGGTGACTGGCAGCAGATGGGAGTAGCTGGGAATTATGCTCAGTGCAGTTGAAGAAGCAATATGATGACGAGGATGTTGCCTTTTTGTTGTTGTAAATAAATAAGCAGGCCACCCTCTTTCAGGTACCTGAAATAGTAGAAACTGGCTAAACCCTGAGTCTGTTTTTTTTTCTTGTCTTGCGTTTGTTTGTTTTGCTATATCTCACCTGATGGTAAGCAACGATGCAGTCAACAATGTAGCATTCTTGCTAAGATAGTACCTGTGACTTGAATACTGGGAGATTGTAACTATTGAGAAGGACTGACCAGAGCTTACCAGACCATCCAGACCTAACCGGTCAAGCGTGAAAACAATAGGCTTATGCTCTGACAGGTGTGCATAACACACTTGGCATATTAACTTCATGAGTACCTACAGCAGGTCTCAAAAAATATGCTTGTTGTTTGGTATAAAAGTAAAGAAGGTAAAAAAAATCTCTAACATTCTTTAATGTTCTTTAAGCTTTATACACAACATTTTATATGCAATTGGATTTTTCTTTCCTGGAATACAACTATGCTACCTTTATTTCTAGTGTTACATTAAGACAGTCTTTATTAAATTTGAATTTGTGCATTAGGAACATACATTATTATATTTTCAAAAATTTACCTGTATTCAATGCAAAGTTATCAACTTTCTCCTAATGAATCGCCAACTCGTAAGTAGCGCGGTCTACTCGGTTTTGCGCAGCAGAGCCCTACAGCCGAATGTCATGTATGCTATGCAGTCATAGGTGTGCCCGGCATATTCATCCATACACATCATAAACATAAACTTTCGCATTTAAAATAGTAGGAATAGTTGGATTGAGTTATATAGGTGTGGCAAAGTTGTAGAATCTTCAAGGTAGGTATAGTTTCCTTTGCAGACAGAAAATTTTGTGTTTAGGAATAATTAGTTGAATTTCGGAGACAGAAAATTCCAAATTTTTGCCACACCTGTATACTTTGTAGAAATGATTGAGAATAGGAGGGATTTTGGACCGATTTTTTTGATTTTTTTATGGAGGTCCGTAACCGTATCTATATCGGACTATATTTTTTGGAGTGGTAGGCTCTGGCCGTGGTTGTAATACCACCCACCGAACAAAGCCATGCCGTCAAGCGACCTAGTCGTGTTTCGGGATGATGTTCGGTGAACCATCGGGGAGACGGGTCTGAGCAGCCGCTCAACTGCCGTCTCTCTCTAGATCTATGTGCTCCATCTTAGGCCACATCAGGCGAGATAGTGGCCAAACATAGATCTATAAAGTGTAAGTGTAAAAAAAAAAAAAATCGGACATCCGAAACCGTAACCGAATCTGATTGAAAAAATTCGTATAATTTCGGATAGGGGTGGAGTCTAAATGAGACACGTTTTCGCTGAGCCGGCTAGCCGCGTGCGTCTCTTGCATTGTTTAAAGATTTTATTATTTCTGTTGCTTAGCCTTAGCCATATTAGTCTGTCATTCATTCTTGTGGGATTACATTTACAATTACTTATATAAAAAGTGTTGTTTAAATGTAAGCTAAATGCGTCCTACATCTAGTTTAATTTGGAAAATTTTCTGTTAAGTTAATGGTGATTTCGTTAAATGTAAACAAAATAGTAAAAACTTTTAAAGGAAAGGCGGTGGCGGGACTACTAATAACATGAAATAACTTTGAAAGAGTGACTATAATACTTGATTGTTAATTTATATTTATTTCTCTTACATTTGCTTAAAAATCTAATATCCGAAACTAAAACTATCGGTCAATCTAAATAATTTCATATCCGTAACCATATCTGGAGCCGGTATAAGCCGGTGGAGATTCGAAATTTTATATCCATAACATCCCTGATGTACAGTTTTCCAAAAGTTGCTTATTACCTGTTAATTTTTAAGTATAGATTACGATGTAAATAAAGTCTATAATGAAGCTTTCTTTGTGTCCAGGAGAATGTCGGCGGCACAACATACTTCTACTCTACCAATTCTGACAACCTGAACGCTTCAGGCCTTAACTCATCCGCTTCAATGGGTGAGTGTTGAAGACAATTTGATATAATATTGTTTTTTTGTAGTTTTAATTAACCCCCGACGCAAAAAGGAAGGGCTGTTATAAGTTTGACCACTATATGTGTCTGTGGCACCGTTGCTCTTAAACGGGTGAATCGATTTGGATGCGGTGTTTTTCTTTGAAAGTCGGTTTTCTAGCGGTGGTTCGTAGACATGTTTTATCGATTCAGCAGTTTTTTTACTTTTTATAGGTTTTTAGGTAGGGGGCTTTTTAAATTTTAGTTTACTGAAATTCGCTATTGGAAAGAAACTACACAGTTAAAACACTGCAGCTGACTGCTGGCTGCTGCTGACAATATTGCAGATTCTGATCGAAATCACTTTTTGTATACAACGGGGCGTTGAACAACGGACCAAATTGTGAATGGTAATATTTTAGAATAATAATTTTATTTTTTTATATGTACTTATTTGAGCAATCACAAAGTCTAATTATTTCCTTCAAAGACAATTATAATACACTTCTCATCAGAAAAATCGAAACACCTTGCAAGTTTATGTTTTGTAAGGATTATCAGAAAAATATGTATATTTAGGAATATATGTTAAATGTCGTTTAATAGTGAATAATATGAGGTTTTCAAATTCTAATGTTAATATTCTAAATTCAAATTAAATTTTCATAGGTTTCGTATTTTGTTTGACAAGTCATTTTTACCCTGTATGGAGTATGAAGGAAATTGATAAAACAAAACACGTAAATGAAAAAAAAAATAAGAAAGAAACGTTTATTTAATAACTTGTAATTCCTCCCCGAGCTTTTATTACTGCTTCCATAAGGTTCTTCATCGATCGGATGAGAGTCACGATCAAATGTTGTGTCATTCCATTCCTCTTGGATTGCATTTTGCAGCTGGCTAAGTGTTTCTGGGGCAGGATCTCTTGCACGAATTTGTCTCTTTAATCCATCCTATAGATGTTCAATCGGATTCATGTCCGGGCTTCTTGCTGGCCATTCCATAATGGAGATACCGACTTCGGTAACATAATCTCGTACGAAGCTCGCGGTGTGAGCCCTAGCATTGTCGTGCATGAATATGAAACCGTTGCCAATAAAATGTACATAGGGCATCACGTGAGGCTCAATACACTGTTCGATGTACCGATGACTGTGTAGTGCAGGCAGACGTGGCCCAGACATAAAGACAAGCTCTGTCTTACCGTCGGCGCTGATTCCTCCCCAAACCGTCCACGAACCGCCACCATAGATGAACTTTTCTTCAACGCAGCATTGTGCAAAGCGTTCTCCATCTCTTCTGTAGACCTTGTTCCTTCCGTCCGTCGTTTCCATACAGCATAATTTTACACTCATCAGAAAAGAGGGCTTTGTTCCACTGGAGGTATGCCCATTACAAGTATATATTAGTCTATTTTAATAATAATATTTTTGTTTTGTGTGTATTAGAATGTAAATATTAGCATGTATGTATGATTATATAGGTATTTAGTTGTAATTAACAATTTTTGTTGTACACCGCCGTCTACTTCTTCTTCCGATACTGTCCAACCAAAGGTCTGGAAGAGATCTCTTTAAGCGATAAGACCGCCCATTGTACTACCATAGTTAAGGACTGTGTTATTGTCTATTTCTATAATTTGGTATACAATAAAGAGCTTTTCTATTTCTATTATATTTTCTATGACCAATTTAGGTGCTCACGTGCAAAGTTAAGGCGCGCTCTTCGATGGTCTTCAGTTAATTTCGGCCTATTTGCTGGCTTGTGCGGTACCAGTCCACGTTCCTTCAACCTTCTTCTAATTGTAGAGTCACTTACAGCCACCCTACGTACAACATGAAGTGGCTGCTGCAGTTGAAAAGCATTAAGGTGTCGATTTCGTAAAGAAGTTGTCACAATAAATCGATCATCTCGCTCAGAAGCGACCCGATTCCTGCCAGATCCTGAACGGCGCGTGGACAAACCAGTCTCCCGATAGCGTTTGTAGATTCTATGAACAGACGACAGGCTTAGATGCAATCTTTCAGCCATAACACGCTAAGTCCAGAATTCAGCAATGCCACCACCTGGGCGGTTTCTGCGGGCGAAGTATCCATATGTTTAAGAAAAAGAACTTTTTCTGACGTCCCAAAGTCACAGTAGGTACACACACAGTATACAGAACACAACTAAAAGTTTTAAGATAAACGCAAATTTTTAGTTTTCAAAGGTGAAATGCACTCCAACTCTAAACAGACATTGGTCTCAAAACAGTGAATCATTTCATTTATAGGATAAACAAATGAAAATCTAATTTAGAATTTTCGCTTATCACTGTAATGGCCAAACTGCCAGCTATACAATCATGTGATTTTTGTCATGGAATGATAACTCTTTTGTGTTAAATTAGGACTGAAACCATAAAAAGGGAAGTGTTTCGATTTTTCTGATGAGAAGTGTATTTACTATTTCTCTGACGTACCTATTATAAAATCAAAGCAATAACAAAACAAATAAATCAATACTTGTGCCAAGCGCCTAGTTACGAGCGGCATTTTGCGCAAATTTCAAAATGGCGGACGCAGTCGAAACGGCAGGATGCAAAAGTCACAGTCTAGTAAATCATACAGTTAGTAATCGCATATCAAGTTTAATGTGTGCGAAACCAGCCGACAAGCGCCATATAGGGAGAAAAGTAAGGACTGTCACGCGTTATAATTTATTATTTTTTTAATTTATCTGATTCCACTGCTGAGCAAAGGTCTTCTCAATCTCCCTCCATGGATCTATCTCCGTTGTGTTCTCAGGCCAGTCACTCCAGAAAGTGTCGAAGTCGTTTTGCCATGTCCGGCTCTTTTTGCTGGACCTTACTCGGTGTCGACGCCTATTTTCAACCCTACTATCTATCTAACCCGCCTATTTTACTAACCTACTTTAGCACAACTTTCCGAATGCATTCGGCAGACGTGATTAGCCAGCCTGGTTCCAATATATTGTAATTTGGCTGCTGACTGACACACTCTACTTTTCATTTCATCTATTATGACAAAATTAAAATTGTAAAAATCTGTTTTTTACCTAGCCTATACTGTCCCACTGCTGGGCAAAGACCTCCCCCAATACCTTATGTTATGTTAATGAGTAAAATATTTTACTCATTAACATAAATAAATAACGCTCCATCCAAAGATTGTCTGGAAGAGATCGCTTTGAGCGATAAGACCGCCCATTGTGACACTTTAGTTTTTATTTGTTATTTGTTTTAATGTTATTTTTTCTGGTGGTGAAAAAGTAAAGTTATCTAATCTAATCTTACGCTAATGTAACGCTTTCTTTCAAAATTTTATTGTAATCATTTATCGGAACCCACGTCAGTCTAGACGACTTCGATGACTTACTCTTATTATTCACTAGACTGTGGCAAAATGTTTAATCCCGTCTGATTAAGTCGATTAAGTTTGTCATAGTTGCACACCAGACATATTTCCCACTGAATAGAGAAGGGCTGTACACGAGTGGGCGATATTGTCGCCAACATATCGATACCTCTGCTCTGGGCTCAAAGGTCGTAAAGGACATTTGGTCGAAAATGAGTTAGTCACACAGTTCTACTCAGTTTTAATTCTCTATCGATCTGTATTTATACTGTCAATATATTCGCAAAAACATTGCCTTTAAGACCTATCTTACCAAACACTTCAACAACACACATTGAACATAATTTATTGGGAAAATAAGGATGTAAATGACAATACGCTACCGGAGAGGGGTACCTAGTCACCTTCGACGTAAAGCAAACTTCACAATAATTTTTGGGTGTAAAAATGTATATATTTTAACGAAATAAATGTAAAATGTCTTGTACAACCTATTGTAAATATTAAATACGGGAGGAGGGATCAAAAAGTAGTGAGAATGAGATAGAATATAATGACTATTGATAACTTAATAATTTATTTTTCTACATAGTCTCCGAGTTACACATCGAGTCAAGCGCTTTTCCAATAAAACAGCACGCCTCTTCGAAGTTCTCCTTTTCTCTTTGATGGCAGACCATCATGCAGGGCGATTTGCAGACGATATCGTCATTATAATTGAGTCATTGCAAGACTTGCAACAGATGCTAGACGGCCTAGCTGATTCTTCCCAATGCGTCGGTCTCCGGATGAACTTAGATAAAACTAAGATAATGTTCAACGAACATGTAACTCTGGAACCGATTGCTGTCAATGGCCTCACTCTCGAAGTTGTTAAATAATATGTTTATCTTGGGAAAACAATACAGTTGGGTAAAAACAACTTCGAAAGAGGCGAACAGAAGAATACAGTTGAGCTGGGCAGCATTTGGGAAACTACGTCGAGTATTTACGTCGCTAACCTCACAAAGCGTAAAGATAAAGTCTTCAATCAGTGCGTCCTACCTGTCATGACCTACGGAGCCGAGACGTGGACACTCACTGTACGGCTGATCCACAAATTTAAAGTCGCTCAGCGGGCTATGGAAAGGGCTATGCTTGGAGTTTCTCTGAAGGATCGTATCCGGAACAAAGTAATTCGACAGAGAATCAAAGTCACCGACAAAACTCACAGGATTAGCCAGCTCAAGTGGCAGTGGGCCATATTAGCCGTAGAACCGACAACCGTTGGGATAGAGGCGTTCTAGAGTGGAGACCACGAATTGGCAAACGTAGTGGGGACGCCCTCAGGCTAGGTGGAGCGACGATCTTCGCAGGGTGGCTGGTAGCAGCTGGATGAGAGTAGCCGTGGATCGTGCTCAGTGGCGTGCAGTTGGAGAGGTCTATGTTCAGCAGTGGACTGCGACAGGCTGATGATGAGATTACCTATAGTCGCGGCTAAATAAAAGGATATTATGCATCTGTGTGACAATGGAACCATACCCAAGAGATTTGATAATGAATATGCAGTTCCATGCAGTTCTGAACTCGGCGAGACTGAATGAAACTGATGAAGAAGATGAAGAAGAAAGTGAGAGAGAATAAAATAATATATTTCAAAATGGAGGGAAAGTTTAAGGTGAAGAAGAAAAATTATATAGTGAGCGAGAAAAACTCCATATAAATTAATAATTTTCTAAATTTGACATAATTTCCAAATAAACGATTTCAATTTGATTATAAAAATATACATTTTAAAATTTAATGGCGTCCTGTTGTCCCCATAGCAGGGACAAGGCCTACGGGGACAACGGGCCTACACTATAATAATGTTCTTTTACTTAAATTTGTTCAAACATTTAACAATAAACACAAATACATACAACATTACGTTATTCTTTTATTATTTATGCATACTTGCTAATGAATCCTTATGGAATATCTTAGCGGGTGATCCTTTACGACCTAAAATATATTACATTTGTCAATTAATTCCTTAATTTTGTACAGTTTTAACAATAGAGTAGATATACGTCGTAAGGTACTAACATACTATGAATATTTGAAGGGTGTAAAGGACACTCTTTTCTAATTTTATAGTTATAAAGGAAATCTATCTTAGTAAATACAACACTAAGACAATTATTCAGCACAGATATAGATAAAACCATAAATTCTAAGCACTTTCTTCCTAGGTTTCAATTAAATAGCCCAAGAAACAAAGAAACTACATATAATTATTTTTTTTTTATTTTTGCCTCTCCCGTAAAGTCGCATTTGACATATGAGCACAGAGGTATCGATATCTCGATTCTAAAAGACTATATTACAATACAATGTGCGCAATTTAATGTTCCAAGACAGAGGTACTAAGTCATTGTTGTAGCATTTATGCATTGATTCAGAGTACAACTGATTGTGTAGACCGGGGTCAAGTGGTAGGTCAACCTTATACACCCTATACTTGTGCATTGTGATACGTTTGTATTTATAACTTTTCTATATTACTTAATTGAAAAAAATCTGATCGAAAGCTGAAATTGATAATAAAGAAACGTATGTAAACCGAAAACCGGACATAAACATAAAACATCGAATAGAAAGAAGAAAGAAATCAACCCCTCGCGAGATCGCAAGCGATGTCTCAAATAAAAAATGAAGAAAAGGACATTATTTTTATAAGACGGTTAAAATACTTTTTGACAAAGAAATGCTATTATCGTCTGAATGACTTTATTAATGACTCACTAATTTAAGCATAATTTAAGATGAATCGGTTCGCTCCTACTTCAAATTGCTACACCCTATAAGGGTCATAAATATGTTACACCATCTAGTATGCGTGTAAAATGACATGTACCTATATATTTATGATGCAATATATGATTGAGTATTGAGTATTAAATATAGAGAGAGATGGTTCATGTAGTCCACCTCGCAGGCCCCAGTACCGGCTGCTGGAAGTCACGTGTTCCATAGGTCCATTAAATAGTTATACTCTTGTTACTATTTCTCTTCACTAGTACCAGTCAGTTGAAATGCGATGTCAGTTAATCCGATTCGAATGGAACACCTTACCAGCGTCTCTGTTTCCCGATACTTACAATCTAGGTGTCTTCAAGTCCAGAGTGAATCGGTATCTTCTAGGCAAGCATGATCCATCGTCGACCGCGTCATCACTTTCCATCAGGTGAGACAGCGGTCAAATGTTTGCCAATCAAATAATAATAAAAAAAGTACAAAATCCACGACGCGACACTTTAGTCGGGCACCCGTTTCTATGAAGTTTTGATATCCGTCTAGCCCCGCGCATCCACAGCAGAAGTGAACTGAATCTCTTCAGTCTTGTGACTTTATTTTTAACGGGATAGCTAGACAAAAGTCAAAGTCAAATATCATTTATTAAATAGGCACAAAAGTGCACTTTTAAAGGTCATAAACACATGATACAAATAAAATATGTTAAAAATTGTAACATATGTTAACATGACTTTGAAAAAAAAGTATGTTTACCCATTTCTTTCCTATACTCAAATTGAAGTCTGAGTGCTGAAAAGAAATGCGAAAACTGACTGTACCAGTGCTTCGGAAATACGCCCGCTAGAGAAGATAGCACCAAGAAACTCTGCGGGGATGTCTTTTTTCCAGCTCTTTTAAAATGTCTCGAAAATAACAATGAACAATTACGTATAAATTAGAATTAAAAGAATGTAAAACAAGAAATGCGAGTGAGATGTCCCAAAGTCATAGTATCAGTAACAGAAAAGTGTAAATAAAATATAAGTAGGTATGACAGTAGCAGTAGGAGTGACTAGAACAGACCAGTCCCTGCAAGCAGCACCCGTTCACGTGTATGACTTGTGGACCAGCCATCACCCCCCTCAACCATATTGGAGCGATAAAGACGTAGTATGTTCTAATGTCAGGATTTCCCTAGGATCGGAGGTGCACTCTGGCGCTATGGGGCCGACAGCGGCTTCGCCTTACGCCACACAGATGTTCGCCAGCACTCCGCCGCACATTGGGCCCTTGAATATCAAGCCAGGTAATACTATTAACTGATTATAATGTATGCTATAACAATTGTTTAATTTAAGGTGTGCGGTATATGCATAAGTTTTTCTAGAACAAACGGGTGCTTATAGGTGCGAAAGTCCATTGAAGTCTTGTGTGGAGCTTGATTAATGACGTAATAACACCCCGTAATAGTATTTGTTTTTTAGTAAGTGTTTTTTATAATTTTCGTGTTCCTTATTAGTACGATATTGTACGATTGATTTTCTGCACTTACTAAGGTTAATATTAGGTCCTTACATATGAAATTAGCGTTTTGTCGTACTGACCACTTTGATCTGAAATATCTCCTCTTTGGTTAAGAATTCCAAATTCAAATTTATGAATTCATTTAGCTGGTACATTTGAGGTTTGAAAACATTGAAAACATTTTCTCATTTTTTTTTCTTTGGCGTCGCTTATTACCGCACAATGCAAAACATGAAATATCGGTGTATTTACGAGTACGAGTTCTACCGTGGCACCAGTGCCCCGTGGACGGCCGGAGACCAAAGTGGAAAATCGAGAATTAAAGGCTATTGTGGAAGCGGATCCATCACAAAGCAATTCAGGGATAGCCGCAGGCTTCGGGGTAAGTGATTAAACTGTATTAATCCACTTGAAGCAAATCGGGAAAGTAAAAGAACTTGAACGATGCGACGCGACGCGTCGACTGCTGTGTTACTTTGCTCAACCGACACAATAATGAAGGGATTTTATATTATCGAATCATTACTTGTGATGAAAAGTGGATACTGTACGATAATCGGAAGCGCTCGTCGCAATGGCTGAACCCTGGAGACACAGCCAAATCCTGCCCTAAACGAAAATTGACGCAGAAAAAGTTACTTGTGAGTGTTTGGGGAACTAGCGCCGGTGTCGTTCACTACAGCTTTCTAAAATCTAACGATTACGGTAGATATCTATTGTCAGCAACTGCAAACCATGAAGGAAGAACTAGCTGCTAAAAAACCGAGATTGGTCAATCGCTCTAGGCCACTGCTGCTTCACGACAACGCAAGACCACACACTGCACAACAAACAACCACTAAGTTAGATGAGCTACAATTGGAATGTCTGCGACATCCACCGTACTCCCCGGACCTTGCTCCAACAGATTACCATTTTTTCCAGAATTTGGACAACTTCTTAAAAGGAAAAAATTCAACTCCGATGCGGCAGTCCAAACCGCCTTTAATGAGTTTATTGATTCTCGCCCCCATGGTATTTTTAGTAAAATGATCAATGAACTACCTATGAGATGGCAAAAGTGCATAGATAACAACGGTGCATACTTTGAATAATTAAATATATTTTACAAAAAAAAATTGACTTTATATTCCTCGCTCCGTAAGGACCTAATATAAACGAAGTTTAATTATTATAAGTGTTCAGTTTTCCACACAAGTTAGCTATTGGACTATGTAATGGATCTTCGTTTACCTAGACCCAACTAATCAGGTATTGTTTGCTTCTACTAAAGTAACTAAATTATAACTCTAGCTTTGGAAGTCGTGGTTACTAATGAAGACTGACACTTTTTACTGCGCTGAGCTGAAGCGAAGCTGTTGCGTACAGTAGAAGTTTTCCGCCTTCGAACGACTGCCACCCTTCAACCACCACCCTCTACGCTCTAAACAAAGCAACAGGTGGTTACCAAGTCCTCCCATTGTATTGAGTCAGCTTAAAGAAAACGTGGTATACGAAGCATTATCGTAGCTCGAATTCTCTTTTATTTTTCAACCTTGGACACAACAGGTGGTTCTTAAGGAAACACGTGACTTCCGCTGCCGCAAGATGGTGGATCATTCTCTCTGAGAGACTTAATGTCCCAGAATTTAGAAAATAATGTTGATGACATTGATTTGTAAATATGTGACGTCAATTTAAATTCTTGGTGGTGGTTGGTAAAGCGGTCGTTCGAGAGACTTTGCCTCCATGCGATTTTTGAAAGCAATTGCAAATTGTATTGAATGATGTTTGAAGTGATATTTGTATTGTGTTCATAATATGACTTGCTTATGGAGATTTTTAGTTTTGTTATCTAATGAAGTTTTCTTGCCGAACCGGGAATTTGTCTCATTTCTGTCAATTCGCAAGCTGTCCGATTCGATCAGCGGGAATTCTAAAAAGCCCTCTTTTAGCTATCAGTCTCTAACATCTAGCACTAAACCAAGGGCCCAATTTCTGTGTTGTTACTGGTATTTCTTGGAAGTTAAAGAATATGTTTTTCCATGTGGTTTAACAACGGAAACGAGTGATTTTTGCACCTATGATAGTACTTAACTTTGGGATTGTAGGAAGTAATTGGGAGTCACAACTTGAGAGGTATGTGTCGGTGTCTGTTATCGGGGAGTTTTCCCGGACACACTGTGAATCACTTAATTGCTGGCGTCTCGGCTTTCCTTAACATGACAGTGTAGTTATTCATTCTCGCTCCTCGATACCTGCAAATGAAGCGATCGTAGCGACCGGCGCGACGCCTACTTACAGCAATTTGTCTAAATTTTTGTGCGCGCGTGGCATTTGCGTAGATAATTAATTTAAGCAGCTTAAGCAAATGGCGTAACACGACTTATAGTACGACTTTCAACGCTAAAGATTATTCGATAGGTATTTTAATGTGCATCTGTTTTAGAGTTGCTATTTATAAGTTTACAATTTTGACTTGGATAAATTTCGGCCTACATCTACATATAATTATATAATGTCTACATTTAATTTAATAAATGTTAACATGATTATGCGTGAATTTCAGTAGGTACCAAAACCTATAATATTACCAAGATGAATAGGCTGTAGGCTGGCTAACGCTCCCGGCTACCCGTATACTCACCGCGCCCGTTAGACCTAACGTCGACTGGTGATGTGTCAGTGTTACTAACATGTGTGTGTTTTACCATCAAGTGGCGACTTGGCAGGCGGTGCCGATGCCTTCCCTGGTTCCCATCCAGCTCGGGTACGCCCAGGCGCCGCCTTGCCCGTGCAACGACATCCGTTGCTCCGGCTTCATGTCGCCCAGATATGGACCCTCGCCTCGGTTCAGTCCGATGTACTCGCCTCGGTCCGAAATCCAAACGCAAGAACTAGACGCTAACCCAACGCCGGACTTTACAGAAAGTGAGTTCCGTCTCACTTTCCTTTACACAGTCTGTCATGCAGCTTCTTGTGCCTCTCGGTGCTCACCGGGGTGTCTTCAGAAAGAGGGCGTAGACAAAAAATAATTCATATTTTCGGCATAATAATATAGTATTTAGTTAAAAAATATAATATTTATTACGAATCAAAATTGGTAAAAAGCCACGAAGATATCCTCGATGCAGGGCAGAAATGCCCTCGGACCGAGAGGTATATTTATCATTTGCATCGCTTAGTTTTAGTAGATTGCGCTTGAATATTTATTTTGCGGTTCGATTAAATTGTATTAATTTAGAAAGGTAGAAACAGTTTGAAAGTTATAATCCGTGGAAATAGTGCGTTAAGCAAATGGCTGCCGGCTCCGGATGCAAGTGTGGGTGGTGGGTGGTGGGTGGGAGGTCGGCAACACGCCCGCCCCCGCTTATCGGCGAACAACAGCGTCCTGTTCCAACGTATGTCCGGCCCACGCACGCAGCCTAGATTGATAAAATCGATACAGCCGTCTGGGACTGAGCAGTTTCAGATAGTTTCACACTATCAATTCAGTCTAACGACGTACTTTGCCGAAAGAACACGCGTTTCGCGCTAGTACAGAGTGCTTCGCTAAACCGGCCATTGTTCACCGGACAATAACTAAACGTTTGTTATCTAACATTTTGAAAATATACCTAATGAAAATTGATTAGCGTACAAATTGCATCGGTGTAAGTTGTCTATATTTAGATAATGTGGCCCGTTAATGTTGTGTGGTATTGGTATCCCTTGATGTTTCATTGTGTAAGTGTTAATATTTTAAGTTCTCAGTCGTAGCAAAGGAAGGCTATTTTTCTTATTATATTATTAATTATATATTTAATTGAATGTTTTAGTAAAGTCGGTTCTGCAAATTAAACTGACTGTGTAAGAATGCGACTGGCCATAATATGTTTCCTGCATCCTGTTGCGTCACATAACATTGGTTCTCATAACATATGGTACTATCAGATCTTATAATGCGCTACACAATATGATCATTACCTATGCCTCATAATGATGGAAAGCTATATTGGCTGGAATAAAATTATGAGTATAGGATTATAACAAACGCGATGGATATAAATATAATGTTGTGAGTACTAAAAATATGAGAAACGTTATCATGCCGTTCTTAAACCTTTTCACGTATGATTTAGTAAAAATTATGCATCGATTTTTGTTTCTAAATGCAACCGTATATCGGCATGATTATTGCAAGAATCATCAAGTTGAGCAACAAGACTTTCATATTATTGTTTACTAACCGGCTACACTGACGAGAATAAGTCGACCGGTGTTCGAGCGGTACAGACGCTCATCATCACGGAGTACGTGCGGTCGCGGCGAGCGCTTGGCGCGAACAATAATAATAATATAATATAAATAATAATATAATATAATAATAATAATAATATAAGAATACACCAACCGAAGTAGTACCCATAGTAGTAGGAGCAACCGGTGTCATAGCAAAAAGCCTTCACAGATATTGCAGTAAACTAGATTCACACATTAACATTAGCATCATTCAGAAACAGGCAGCCATCCACACAGTCACCATTATCAGCAAAACGTTAGGAGATTCCGTATTTGTTAGTAGGGGAACTGAGCCACCCTTTCCCTGAGGGTCTCGGGGCGGGCGCTCAGTACACCGAGCAATAGCTCGAGTAGAGGAAAACTTCACAATATAATAATAATATAATATAATAATAATATAACAAGATTTTCCTTTGTTTCAATAACAATACAAAGATCAAACAATTCCGAAAATAGCTGGACGCTGATAAAATAATGATTCGCTTGGACATGTTCTTTATGCGAACAGCACTTTAACATAACACCGTATCAGCGACTTTGTTTTTCGATTCGTGTTTCTGGTCTAGAATAAATCGGTGATTCGAGAAGTTTATCAACCCAGCGTTAATCGAGTCGTCCTTTTCCGTCACGTTACCTGCTGCTACCTTTTCCTTCACGTGACGTACGTTGTATCTAGATACCTATTACATAGATATCTATCTAGATACTTTAGGTCCTGGAAAAGGACATAGGCTATAGGATTTTTATGCACAATTATAAGTGCTCGCTATATGAGAGGAGGCCCGAGTCCCAGTAGTGGGAACGTAAGGAGCCGATGGTGATGATTCTTACTGTCTACTTTTCATAAAACCTTGAGTTTAGTTTCTTTTAGCCGAGGAATTGATGGAGATGTACCGGAATGATTAACATTTTGTAATTCATTTTATGTGTTCACCTAAAAAACTTTTGTGTTTGGACTGATTTAGGCAAAGCATGTTACTACATAGTAACATGTTACTACATAGTAACATGACGGATACATTTAAATCTGCAGCAAAATCGAAAAATACATTACATACCACAATAATTAAAGCTGTTTCAGTAAGCCTCTAGCGTTTAATACCACTATCTAGTCATTTCATGCGAACGCTGCGCGCGCTTATATACCTGCGCCATGAATGCATCTATGTCAATGATTATGTTAATCTTATTATGTGAAATGTGAATGCAACTTCTATTTGTGCTTGCTCCGTTGAACCGTGCTAGTTTTGAAAAGTCGTTTTTAAAATAAAGTACACAAGTAAACGTCATAACTTTATTTAATATATACATAGAGCATTTGCAACTTTTCTCTGTGTTATATGAGACGTGTTTCTAATCCATACCACAGAATACTAACACATACTAACATGAGAACGGTTGTGGCCGCATAGTTTACGTACGATGTGGTCACAGATAGCAAATAGTACAGACACTATATACAGTGGAGTCAAATCAAATTAAATCAAAATCTTGTTATTCAGTTTTTGCAACACAGACGCACTTATGAACGTCAAATTATAATCATGACTACCACCGCATCGGAAAAAGAACCACTACCAGGCCTAGCGCACACCGCACTGTAGTTACGAAGCACAGAATACTAAGGGACAGAAGCATCACTCCGCAAAGAAATTTAAACAAATAGCGACTCTTGCTATGACGCAATAAAATTCAATTCAGTTCGCGTGGCGCTGCATATCTACCAGTCATATTAACATACAGAGCGCCTCTCTTTCTATCGCATAGCTCTTATCTCTTCTGACGCGGCACGTGTAACGACGCGCGACCCGCCGCCGGTGTCCGGCTATGTACTTGTAGCTTCGTACCTACAGTGCGGAGTGCGCTAGACCTGTACGAAGCTACAAGTACATAGCCGGACACCCACGGCGGGTCAAGCGTTGGTACACGTGCCGCGTCAGAAGAGATAAGAGCTATGCGATAGAAAGAGAGGCGCTCTGTAGGTTAATATGACTGGTAGGTATGCAGCGCTACGTTTTGTTATGTTATGTTATGTTTCTTATGTACCAGTTGGCTACTTTGCAGAAGTGGAATGTTCCAAGCATCTTTGTCTTCGTCAGCGTGCCATTAGATGCAAATGCTTAAATGCTCAATAAGACCTGAAGTTTTAGCTTCATTCAGCTTACACTTTTTTTATTTCTATTTGGCTTGCGTTTGACCACTATGTTACTTGATGGTAAGCGACAATGCGGTCGACATGCTGTCTTTCTTATATCTTGCTGAAGATGCAGCTCTTTTAAAGCCACCGCAATACCATACCACTGGTTCGTACTACTTCGTACTTACGTTACTGCTATTCTATAATAAAATTATAAAGTTGTAAGTACCTATGTTTGTAAGAGGTAATCTCTGGAACTACTGACCAGATTTTGAAATCTTCACTGATAGATGACTACACTGTCCCTGAGTAACATAGGCTATATTCTATTATGTTGACGCGAACGTTGTCGCTGGCGGTTACCAGTATTTAGTAAAGGCGTATTCGCACTATTCGATGTGGCAAATGGTTTAACATTTTTAACCGACTTCAAAAAAGAGGAAGTTCTCTGTTCGATTGTTTTTTTTAATGTTAGTTACCTCAGAACTCCGTCATTTATAAACCGATTAAAAAACTTCTTTTTGCGTTAGGTTCAGTATAGCTACGAAGTGGTCCCATATAAATTTCATCGATATTTGACTTTGGACTTCGAAGATACATTAAAAATCGTTTGTTTGTAAAAATGTATACTTATTTCTGCATTTTTTTCCAAAATGGCGCCCTAGCAGTTTAACTGCAATTACAAGCAGGGGAATCGTCTAACTCGCATGACGATCTCCATCGCTCTCAAACATGTGTTGTGATCGGTATTGTCTGTGGAATTGTCGAACTTTTCTTCTCAGTCCCGATCCCAATCACAATCGCTAAAAGATCGATATAGCAATTTGAATGATGCTAGCGCCTTCCAATTTTGAAATTGCAAGTAATCGGGATCGGTATTCGAGTTACACGATTCCCCTGCTGGTCACGCTGCGCCGGCGCCGTTTCGGAAAAGGCATTGCCTTCTAGTGTCTGTACAATTATACATTGTTTCCTGTGATGTGGTAAAAAGCATGATTGTTCTTAAACTGTGTAGTTGCTTTACTAGGATGATAGCTTCCACCTAACTTCTTCTATCTTGTTTCATTATTTGTTACTTTATTTGTAGCTTTTTTTTCTGTGTTAGCAATTTATTAGGTAAATAGCGTTAGCTTGAATTTTTGCACCACCTAGCCTCACAACAAGGTTTTCCGACCGATCAAGCATTCTGTTAGTGATAGCAGATAATGCTGATCGCCCGTAACTGATCATATGTAACTGAATGACGAGACGAGCTGGTCGTTTGCCTGATGGTAAGCAACACGCCAGCCCATAACAATAACAGAACCTCCCAGAACTTTGTTTTGTATAACCCGGCGCGGCGCTGTACTACGCTCGTCACCCTGAGACAATTAGCTGTTGAGTCTCATAATGCCCAGTAATTTCGCTGGCTACAATGCCCTTCAAGCCGGAACACAGTAATGCTTGCGCATTACTGCTTGGCGGCTGAATAACTGGCAAAGCGGTGGTACCCACTCAGACGGCCTATCAAATACGAGAAACCTACCACCGTTGAATTCGAATCTATGATACACGTCACTGAACACAATTCGTATGTTATAAAGGTCTTGCGGCGTCATTCTATCAACCTGAGACAATCCGCCAAGAGATCTACCAGCGCAATGAGGAGGTGTTCCTGCAGGCTGACATCCGACAGTTCCCGGGTTAGTATCTATCACCGTCCACATATAAATTGTATAATAAAAACTTGGATGTTTATTCATTTGTGTGCCTCTCACGTTCAAACGGCTACGTTTGCAGATATACGATACTATACGGGACACAATTGTTTTTTAGGTTCACAAAACTGGACGACTCTCTTAACTTACAAAAATATAACACATACATTGGTTTTGTTATTGAGTGTACGACCTTCTTGAGGTGATCACAACATGCTAATATTACACTCTTTAGGATTAGGGAACTAATCTTATTAAGGACTATACATACATACAATAACTAGTGGTCTAAATGAATGAGGGAAAGGTTTTACAAATAAGAAAAAAGAATTAAGATGTTAAATAAATTTTTATAGAGTGGATTGATGTGTTGAAGATGTCCACATCGTGACATATTTTATTGTAAGCCAAGCACATTCGGTGCAATGGAGAGTGCTGAGCATAATTGGTACGACACACATACGGGTATTTTGCTAATTTAGCCGGGCAAAAATCAATTTCTAGAAAATTGATGCAGGTAAAAAAACCGGTTATTTTTTTTTTTTTTTTTACGCTTTGTAGATCTATGTTTGGCCACTATCTCTATACTATTGGTTATAATTATACTTTATAACTAAAGAACAATAGGCAACCCTTTCCGGTGACTCTGTGGCTGCGCCCGCGCTCTTGTGTCAGTCGGAACTTTACCATCACTTAGGACGCGTCTATAAAAAAAAAGCAACCACCCCCCCACGCGAACTGATTTAGCAGCTCGCGCACGCCACTAAATCACTATTGTTATGTTGGCTATTATTATAACCAACGCCCGCCACGAAATCACGTATTGCTGAGATATGATGGATCAAAGTGCACGTATTTTTCTCGGCAATCCAAGTGTGACAGCGTACGTAAAAAGTTAAAATTTCAGTGATAAGTGATTTATTTGAAAATACTGCTATGGATTTGGAAGAATCAGGTGAGAATGCATTCATTTGATACATTTAGCTGTGTTTTTTAATGATAGATTTTGTTTTTTGGACGTTTAAAGGTATAGTTAACATTTATGGTATTTTTTACTCAATTTGTAAGGTCAAAAAGGCTTTCGTAGTATTTCTGGGTCTGTCCCGGTAATTTTTTTGATTGATGTTGTAAATGTATACTTTATACAATATAATGACCATCAAATCAGCCGCCCGGATCCGCCCCCTTTTGAATCAGGCGTGATTAACTAAGATAGTAAAAAAAATGAGAATTTTAATTTGCACCGTACATTATGTTTACGAGCTATTTGTTTTGTTTTTTTTTTTCAGTGTCATCTGGTGGCTCAGGTGTTAAAGTAGTGACCCGTAGACCACTTAATAATAAAATGCAAGAGCATAAATTTGCAAATATTAAAGAAAAGTTGACATACTTAGAGCATTGGCTTTTGTCTAGGGACCCCTACCCTGACGATGAAGCAAAGCAGGTAAAGCATAAATTTTCATACATAAAGTCAGTATTTAAACAAAAGATGGAAGAAAGCAGATAAAACTGAATCACGATTTCTTCAATACAATGACAAATGGCTGAAAAAGACATTCGAAATACCGAGAGCACAGCTGCGGAGCTCGGGTCGACCCACGAAATTGTTTTCCGAGCTGAGCTAATGAAGTAAGAGGAGAAATACCGAAGACCTACGTAATGCGGTGGATGATGATGTGTTGTTACATGCTGCACAAACTAAATTACAATCATCAGGAAAAAGAGATGCTGCAAATGTATTGAAACAAATCGTGTCTTCCCCTAAGAGAGCTAGGAAAATGAAGAAAGTGTACAAAAAAATGCACGAAGAAAAGGAAGAAACGCTGACGCCTTTGTTGGCTCTTTCTATATACGTGGAAGCTGATCTCTCTCGGCGACAATATGACATAATAAAAAGTGCCAAAAAGTTGTACAAAGTTGAACCTGTTGAACCTGCCACTGAAGATGAATCAGAATCGGATCAAGAAGATATAGAAAGTGACTGATGATGAAGGACCATGAAATTCATCGTCATCTTTAAATATTTAAATATTTTTTTCTGCCTGAAATAATAAAATTACATACATTATATTAATTTGTTATTTAGTTTAATGAAATAGAATTAATTACAATGTTCTACTAACCTAGTTTTTAAGATCTTTATTACTAACATAATCTGGACAAAGTCTGAAATGAATTTTATTTTTTATATATATATTATTTTTATTTTCTATAAATACAACCTTTTTAGATGCATTATTTATAAGAAAAATATCATACAGCTTTAATATCAATGAGAGATGTATTAAAAATGTACAAACCGAAATAAATAATTTTAACCGGCTAGATTGGCCAAATACCCCTATATGCGACATAAATGAAGATTGAATGTTTTTCTGATTCCGAGACGGCTGCACGTGCGCGGTACGTTGAGATTAATTTTAAATAACAAATCAGGGCTGTCATTTTACCACTTATAATTTTATAAAGAAACACGATATCGGCGACGTTCTGTCTGAGTTCTAATGAGGTCATTCTATAATGAGTAAGCCTAGTGTCATGTAAAGTTAGGCTGCGGCATTGGTTGTTAGCATAGGATAGGTAATTTAAAAATTGTTTTTGAAGTCTCTCTAAACGATTTATGTGGACTGTATATGCGGGGCTCCAGACGGGACTGCAATATTCCAGAAGTGAACGAACGTAGCAAATAAAAATAAAAATTGGAACTTCGGAGTCTTTGAAAAATTTAGTTTGCCTTATTACGAATCCTGCCAAACGTGCTCCTTTTATCGTGATGGAGTCTATATGCTCGCGGAAGTCCATTTTTGTGTCCACTATAACACCAAACGAATCACGAATGCTCGATACTTCACTTATCGGGATACTAATACGGGAAAAGTATCGATATACAACGTATACAATGAAACTACACTGGACCGCAAAGAAAAAGGGTCGGTTAGAAAATTTTCAATATCTTCAAAAGTACCTCACCTAGCTTTATGTAATAAAGACTAAATTAAAGAATATTTAATGCCACATAAAATAATGTATTAAACCTTTTTATTATTTTGCGTTTGTTTTTGTTTTGCAATAAAAAACGTTATAAATATGGTGCCTTTGCCTTATAAATTTTATTATTCTAAAGTCATCATGTCGTTAACCCCTGAAGAATGTACCAGGATCCTGAAAATGCTTTAAGATGAGCACAGTCAGCTAAATACAGCGAGAACTGTTGATGTGACTCGTTCTACAGTTCAGCGAGTACTCCAGCGTTTCCATGAAACTGGATCCAATCTTCGAAGACCAGAAACAGACCGAACAAGGTGCATGACGGCGCGGGAGGATCGCTATATGGTGTAAACAATTTTGAGAAATCGCTTTCTTACGGCTGTTGAAGTAAATAATCATCATTTACGAGATGGAAGAAACAATCTGAGTACGGATACAGTGAGGCGACGTCTGGCTGAAGCAAATGTAAAGCCATTAAGACCTGCAAATGGCCCAAAACTAGAAAGACACCACAGAAACTTAAGGTTGAGTTATGGTAGAGAACACGAGAATTGGATTCTGAATGACTGGTCAAGAGTTAATGTTTTCATATGAGTCTAGATTCTGTTTATACACGCCGACGAAAGGAAAAGAGTGTACAGAAGATCAGGAGAGCGCTATAACCAAGCCTGTATAGAAGAAACATTGCCATAAGGTGGAGGCTCTGTTCACGTGTGGGCTGGGATTTCTTCCGAAAGCCGCACTGAGCTAGTGGTGATAGATAATGGAACTTTAACTGCAGAAAGATATGTCATTGGAATTCTGAATGACTTCGTTGGTCCATTTTTAAGTGGACATGGGCGAGAATGTCGTTTTTATGCAAGACAATGCCCGCCCGCATACAGCTCAGATTTATTGTGAGATTGTTTACCAATTCTCAAGAAGTCGGTATCACACACATGAAGCGGCCAGCACACAGCCCCGACTTAAACCCCATTGAGCATGCCAGTGTTACTCGATAGAGTTTCTTTCCCATCGAGTCACACTGTTACTCATTGCAACAATTTTTTTTAGTTGAGTTCCCAACCCGTCACACCTAGTGTAACAGTGTGACTCGATAGAAAAATAATTCCCATCCAGTAACACTGTGACTCGATTGGGAGTTACTCGTTGGGAACCCATCAAAAAATCGAGATCGACTTCTTTGATTCCTATAGTTTAGAATTGGCCATCGACATTGTGGATGTGCCGTTGTTGTATTGTAGAGTGTGGAATCCAAACTCTACAATTAACCCCGTCGAATGAACAGAACATTCATGCTGAAGTTGCGCAGGGTTCGGTTCTCTCTGAAACTTTGTTTTTGCTACATATGAACAAATTGGTATGTCTCTGTCATCTTAGGTGATTACTAGGCGTATTCTTGAGTCGATGTCACGCTGGTCGATCAGTAAAGCGCTGGCTTTAATGCGGTTATTTGCCGCAAATCGTACCCCAAACTACTTAACCCTTAACCACTGACGTACGTATGTGGTACGTCATCGAAACGGTTTTTCGTTCAAAACTTAATTTTGCGCGGGAATTTCGGCGCATCTTTTTTTGTAGCTTCCTAGTTGCCAGTGACGCGTGTGCGGTGGGAGAGATAGGCGCGTGGTAGGCTCCTAAGCAGGTAAGTTCAACCCCTCGACGTATGAGGTACGTAGCGTCAGTGTTAATGCGACTTTTTAAAATATTTATGTTTGTCTGCAGATAAAATGAATCATAAGTGGTCAAATTGTTCTTCTGGGCCATCTACATCTAAAAATTACGAGTTCAAGTTAATAGTGCCAATAACGAAGAAGTTATCGAATCTTGGCTTCGTGAATCTGATGAATCATCAGCAGATGAAAATGATTACATTCAGTCGGATCACAATGTGTGTCTTCCGAGGACGAAAAGTTTGAGGGTGAAGAGGCTCCTGCTCGTGATTCGGAATATTTTGAGAGTGAAGAGGCTCCTGGTTCCGACGCCGCAGCTTTCACATGAGCTCTTAAGTCTCATTAGCCGTATCTTAGGCAAGAATAAGGATAATGAAATCGGTCAACCAAGCTGGATATTCACCGATTTGACACCATGTAGAATTGCCAATATGTTTCAAACTAAAACGTCGCAAAACCCGATACGGATGTCAAGCTTGCCGTAATCCGGTCTGTTTGCAGTGCTCTAAGCCGACCTGCAACAACTGCTGTTAAAAAGTGCCTTATAATTAGATTTATGGCGATTGTGATTTTTTTTATATCCTTAATAATTAATATAACTCAAAAAAGAAGTTCCTATTGTTAGAAAATATTTTTGTGTTGACTTTAAAAATGTCTATGTTACTTTCATTACCTCTAAGGTTATTGATTAATAAATATTTTTCTATGAATATTATAACTGTTTTTTTATCATCGATGTATCATGTAAATATGCCTTTATGAACACACTGTTCAACACAAAGTTTCAAATGAAGTACGTATCCCATACGTACGTCAGTGGTAGTGCAACAAAAAGACACGTCAGTGGTTAAGGGTTAATCTACTTTTTCTTGACGTTTCTGTGCTGATTAGTAAAATTCCTTGGTGTCCATATATCACTTTAAACTTCGGACGATTTATAGAATGAATTCGCCCGTCGACAAGAGAATAGGTATATTTTTTTAAATCTGGCTCCCACACTATACACATAAGGGCAGATCAATGGGACAGAAGAATCAGTGCTTGTATTTTCCGTAGCCGGAATACTTGTTCAAAAACTCACCCTGTAATACCTACCGTATTATTATTATAGCTCTCGATGTGAAATCGCTACTTAGCTAGAATAATTATAGTAGTTACCTGTCGTTTTTGTTTCTATTCTGTTCCTCTGAGTTCTTTATGGCTTAGAAAGCTCCACTATCCTTACTTAATACTTCTTGTTTAAGGCTAATAAACCTTGTACTCTTCAAATTAGGGTCGCTTTTTTGCGAGTCGTTAATTTGAATACAATTCCTTATTACCCAAGCATAACATAATTATGGAGACTGACACGCAGAATCTGTCTACCTAGGAAGTTCGCCTTATTGCATACGGTTACCTATCTATGTAGGTACGTGCAAAACTTCCGCGCTCGCCCGCTCGCGTGCTGTTGATTCTACAACTTCATGTGGGTCTTAGAGAGTTGTTTAGATATACTATTACGAATGTTTCGTGGCAACAAAAGGCCACAATTTCAACGCTTGCTCCTTTTGTGTGTCATTATTGAACGTTCTCATTCCGCCATTGTCGCTTCTTTACGTAAATAATAGTTAGTATTATTTGGTCATATAGACTGTAGCCATATAAGGGTGGATGGTAGTTTTGATGCGCAAGGTGATCAACAAAACTTTTTTTATTTACTATATTTCACGAATTACAAGTCCTATAGAGGCTACGTCGTAAACCATTCCACCGGCCATTATCAAAAATTTCTCCAATATTACGTGAACTGCTACGGATTGTAAAGGAGGTTTTTATTAAATTTTACGATACTGTTTAAAAATATCTAATCGGGCTTTTAGGGTCTAGTCTGTGGACGCCAGTTGCGCTGTAACCTAGACCCCGGATCTTTGTGTTCTATGCTGTCAAGTTTTGGTTATATATTTTTTACGCACACCAAAACCGGAGTTGACTCAGTTCACAAACACAAAAGGCTCGGCTTTCGATATAATTTTAATGACGAATAAACCTCAGAATCCCAAGACCTAACGAAATTAACGCCGTGTCTTTTCTATTGAAATTATAATTTTTTTTTTATCTCTAAATTTCATTTACCTAACCGACGTGAAGATATAAAATGTAACGTTCGGTGGCAGGGCTGGGTAGTTGAGAGGCAACAGAACAGTATTTCGTTGAAGGCTGGTGTGATCCCTCACAAGAAATATCTATATAAGAACTTTACATCCCGAACGGAATGAGAAAGCCAAATCTACTGCTAGGTATTTAATGTCAATAGTTACAATCGGCCAAGTTTGCGGTCGTACATTTGGCAATGGTCAACTACGTATGCACTAAACATAGATTAACTGCTAATCTTTAGGTGTTGTCGCTAATAATGCATATCAGCAGTTATTCGAAAAGTAAATGCTAAGCGGTATCTGATAGACACTATCAAACTTATTGCAAAATCTAAGTCTAGCCATCTTGTCAAAAACTGAAATAAAACCAAGCGACCTATAACCAAGTGTTACCTTCCAGACTTGCCCGAGAATGCCGAGATGTTCACCGCGTTAATTCCGCTGGAAAGTGCCGCGCCGCACTCTCTGGCCACGTCCTTCCGCGCCACACACCGCCAGACTGGCGAGCACTACGCCATCCGGCGGCTGCACTCGTATCCCAACATGTCGGCATCGAAACGTCTAGATATGTGGAAGTCGGTGGACCACTCGAACGTTGTGAAGCTGCATGAGTACTACACTACTCAAGCTTTTGGAGATCACTGTAAGTAGCGACCGCTTTTTTGGTTTAGCGGTAAGACAGCCTCACTTTTAGGACCGAGTTTACGGGTTCGATTCCTACGGAGTTCTTCTCTGCTTGAAGTAATAGTTTTCTGTGTTTTAAAGATTCCAACTTTATCAGGGGTTTATATGTAGGTCAAGGCAGATTGTGTCCACGGGGGAGTTTTTCGGCAAGTGAAATAGGTGATGCTGTAGGGTATCGCTCCTGCCAGAGACTTAGTCGGGCTTTAGACGCAATCATCTAGTGGCAACGGAAGGGCCTCCTTAATGAAGCTACGCCGACTTTTAAGCCTTGGAAGCACGGGAATGTGGTAGAGCATTGTTATATTGTACGAATTGTTTATGTTTGTCCATCAGCTATGGTGCTCGTGTACGCCTACCATCCTGGCTGCGAGACCCTCATGAACAAGTACTTGTCCGGCGGCGCTGGCAGCTCTACTGCTGACAACAACGCATTTATGGACCCCTTCTCATCGGATCCTGACGCGCCGCGTCCTTATACTCACCAGGTGACAAGACCGCGATTGATGTTAACTTGCGGGATATTCTGATAATTACTACTTAATATTATAATGCGAAAGGCGGAAATTTTTTACCGGCTTCAAAAGAAGGAGGATGTTCTCAATTCGTCTTTTTTTTTGTGACCTCAGAACTCTGTAATTTATTAACGTCATTAATTAGAAACATTCTTGCGTTGTGTTCAGTATAGAATATTTTTTTAATTTCATCGATATTCGACCCTGGACTTCCCATATACATCACAATTAAAGTCGGTTTCGTTTTATTATAAAATAAATGATTCTTCATAATCATAATCATGACAACGAAACAACTGGATGAAAACAACTCGAATTAGTAATTCCAACTATAGTACGAGTGTATAGCTGTTTCGTCTGTTTAAGACTCATCAGGTGCGGTGACTGCCACACGACAGCCAGACTACTGAAAAGACCTAAAGACGACTATGACCTATTATTTGGAGGCTGGTATAGCAACAATCCGGCATTTTTATATTTTTCCAAATGGCGGTTCGGTGTCTTACCAAAAGTTTGAACCCCTCTGAATATGGATAGATATTTGTATCTCAATGACAGACAGGCATATATGCAGACAGGACAGTTTTAAGGTCAGGCTTTTAATGTTCATGTGGGTTGATTGTTTTTTTTTGTCAAATACTTATTGTTTATTTTGTTGTTAGAAAAACGCGATGTTGCGTGCCGTGGCGTGTGGAGCCCTGTTGCCAGAGGCCGTGCTGTGGTCGCTTCTCGTGCAACTGTCCGCTGGTCTGCGCGCCGTACATAACGCGGGACTGGCTTGCAGGTACATGCACACACACACACACACACATCCTATCTCCATCACTGATTAGGCATACACCCACATTCACATGTGTACGAGAGTACACACATCCTCTCTCCCTCACTGATCAGACACACACCCACATTCACGTGTGTGCGAGAGTATACACATTCTCTCTCCCTCACTAATCAGGCACACACCCACATTCACATGTGTGCGAGAGTACACCCATCCTCTCTCCCTCACTGATCAGACACACACCCACATTCACGTGTGTGCGAGAGTATACACATTCTCTCTCCCTCACTAATCAGGCACACACCCACATTCACATGTGTGCGAGAGTACACCCATCCTCTCTCCCTCACTGATCAGGCACACACCCACAATTCACATGTGTACGAGAGTACACACATCCTCTCTCCTTAACGGATCAAGCACACACAAATTCACATGTGTATGAGAGGACAAACATCCTCTCTCCCTAACAGATCAGACACGACCGGCACACGAGATTATTATAGATATGGCTTAGTTTTTAGCGCAGAATAGGGAATATGCACATAATTTTTTATGGTTTTATTACATTCTGTATAATTAGTTTTGCATAAAAATGTCTAAAAATTATACGCTATCATTGTATCATATATTTTTAACATTAATGTTCGGGGTGTAAGAAAATAATTCAAAAAGGAGGCCTTGCGATTTTAGCGTCAGTAGCTGTGACGTCACATAGTGGACTTGTCAAATTAAATTGATTTGTAAACAATGGATATTTCGAAGAAATCGTTCAATTAATATTGCATTGAGCTAATGTGCAATAATACTACTGTGACTTCACCTAATAAACATTTTTTCATTTTCCCGAAACACTTTGCTATCAGTATAAAGTGGTGTAAAGATAACGAGGATAGTTCATCAATGAGCTGAAAACCTAAGTATTGCTGCTACGGGGATATTTTTAATGTAAGTATATTTCAAGATATGCTTCTTCTATACCTAAACTTTTTATATTTATTTTTTTCTTTTGTTTTTTATTTGGGTGTGTTTAAATCTAGAGTGAACAAGTATCTATTGGGTAAGCGTGCTACATCTTCGACCGCATCGTCACTTCCCATCAGGTGAGATTGTGGTCAAACGCAGACCCAGTCTGTTGTAAAAAAAACCTTAACTTATAAATTAACTATAAATGTGAGCTTAAATCGACTCTATTAAGTGGGAAATTAAAAGATAACCTCATTAAAAAACAATAACTTCGTACGCCGATACTATCGAGTAGTATTCTCATAATTACGTTTTTAATTCCAGCTAGAAGATCTAGAAGAAAGAAGATACAGAAAACTACATACAAATCATGCACAACATAGAGGGAAGGCGCGTGTCCTTACATCTGAAAAAAGAAGTTATTGCTCACATTATTGCCAAAACGCCATGACAGAAAACATCTATATGGGTTCTATTTATTACAAGAAGATTATAAATATTGCAAGAGCTTCTTTAGAAATGCCAAAACCTTCCTCTTATTGGTGACAATTGAACCAGTTACCCGAGCCGAGTACCAGTAGTAGTATGTATGCTATTGAGATGCATTCAAGAATCTGAAAAAGTTTTTAAAAATATGATGCGGGTAGGAATGCCGACAGCTATAGAAAATAAGCCTACAAACTTAGGTACATATTTTACCAAAGATATGTTACGTCTTGACCACATTCCAGCATGCATCAAAGATATACAGATCACAAAAAAAGAATTATGAATAAGTCATTCACTATATTAGTTTTGGGTACTCACAGAGGTAAATTGAAGTACATATTCCAAACTTAGTTTTTATAAAATTAGGCCTATGAACTTTGTTTTATGTTTATAGTTACAGTATAAATAAAAATGTTTTCATGTAGTACTTTTTAGATTTTTATTTTAACACAGAAATTTATCTTTTACACTTCACTATTATATCCCCACTTATTCCTTTTATGCACTCATGCCAAACATGCAATAGCATGCTTGCATCCACTTGTAGCAATTTAATCTCAAAAAGAGTTAGTGTTTATTATTTGTTTTCCACTATGTGACGTCACGACGACTCACGACCGATAGGAACTCGCCTTCAACTTTTTAGATTTACGTTTCGATTTTGCAAAAATGTGAATGTCTTTACCATTAAAAAACTTTTATTTAACTGATTTAAAAAATATATTTAGTATTACTGCTAAATAGTCATAAGAGTAATCTATCAAATAAAATGTTTTTTTTTTTGAGATCACATGCATATTCCCTATTGATAAACTGTTTATTATTAAAAAAAATATCAGGAAACAAAGTAGACGGTAAAGAATTCGATTTCTTAGCACTAAAATCGTGGAATTACAACCCTTTGTACGAATAGGTAGAATGTCTTTTATGTAAAAATGATGCTTATTAAAATCTGTCCATGCACCAAGTAAAGAGTAAGAGCGCAAACACCATCTGAACGCACTCGCCAAAAGTTTGTAGTAGTTTTATTGTGTACGTACCAAAAACCACTTCCCAAATAACGTCAGTGTTTTCTGCTCTCGCGCTACTCTGGAACGAAGTGATTGCATTCCGATATCACAGATATAAAAATATTAATTGGCATATTGATAATATTTTTCAGAGATCACGTAAGTCAAAGTAATTCATCATTCTGTTGCTATCCCTTCACTACCATTCTCTTCGAACTAAATCTCTTTTCGGGTAGGCAGAAACACCATCCCTTACATTAAACAGCACAAAATACATTAAACAGCCTCTGTGGTGTAGTGGCTGAGAAGGTTGGCTCAAATCACATACACCACTGAGGTTGCGGGTTCGATTCCCGCGACGGGACAAATGTTTGTGCGCAGAAAAAATAAAGCGCAAGCATTTGTCTCGGTGTTGTAGAACCATGGTTCTCGTAGTTCTTGAGTCCCTAGATACAGGGAATCCTAGTTAGGGGCCAAGATATATGTACGGGGTAGTTGAACGTTCAAAAAAAATGATGAGGGGCATGTTTTCTACAATGTGTTATCCTAATTATAAACTTACTTATACAATTCTAAAACTCGATAACGTCCGTAATATGCTTCGTAAAAAGGCACAAAAAAGCTCTAAGGCTTTTAAGTCGAATTAACTTTAAAACAACGATGTTATTGAGCCACATTATTAAAATAATTGTCTTCATATGTGCAAAATGTTCTCACATCGCGGCATAGTAATGAACCAAGGCGAGTTCTGCGCACAAATCCGAATTTACAAAAACGAAAATTTACAATGGCGCGAAAGCTAAATTCTATTATTGTTTCATTTCTTCGCTAATACATAATTTTTGATGTCATTAAATCTGATTTTATCAGATCTAACTCTACATTTCTATAAATTAGTAGGTCTAGGACTGAAAAAGAATTAATTTGTTACCATTTTCATTACTGGACGATAGAGTCGCACAGCGACAAAGTCCAAAAAAAAATTCTTCACTAATGAAAGTGAAAAGTCGAGTGTTAAACTCGGAAATAAAACCTATATATCCTTCCGGTTCTTTTTAACCGACTTCAAAAAAGGAGATGGTTCTCTATTCGACTGTATTTTTTTTTAATGTTTGTTACCTCAACACTCCGTCATACATGAACCGATTTGGAAAATTCGTTTTGCGTTGGTTCAGTGTAGCTACGAAGTGGTCCCATATAAATTTCATCTATGTTTGACCTTGAACTTCGAAGATACATTGAAGTCGGTTTTTGTTTTTTTTTTCTAAAAATGTTTACCCCCATTTTCCATATAGTGTTCCGGTTGGAAGGGTAACTATTGCAAGCGAAATAGTTGGCATCATGAGACATTATGTTAAGGGTGGCGAGCACAGTGCAGCGGCGCGCAAGATTTAGAAAAACACAGTTCTGAGGGGCGCTACAACTGTTAACTGGCAGACATTTTGCTTATCTTCGGTTGAACGACCAACTTGTCTCGGCACTGTTACATTAAACAAAACCTAAGTTAACTCTTAATAACTGTTTTTAGGGCTTTCTTTTTAACTTGCCCTTTTTGTATGGCTTTTTTAATCCATTATAGAAATGTATGGACTTTTTGTACAATAAAAAATTTGCTGGTTTCAGGAGCCTGGATCCCACGAAGGTGATCATGAACGGCCCTCGCGTGAGGATCACATGGGGCGGCGCCGCCGAAGCAGCGCACGCCACCTCCAATGACATACATCAGGTAACTACTAACTACCACATACATACTGGGGATTTATGCACCGACTTTTACTTCGGTGTAGTAAAATGATGTTTCCGGCCTGAGTACCCACTTTTTGACAAATGAAGGTAGTATATACGCCCAAAGATCACATAAATAGATCATCGCCTCCAACTAGGGTTTCCTGTATCCATGGAATCAGGAACTACGAGGTCCATAACCCCATAACACCCAGACACGAAACAAATGCTTGCGATTTATTTTTCTGTGCACTTATATTTGTCCAGTCACAGGAATCGACACAGGATTCGAGCCAACCACTACACCACATAGTGATGTGAAATTGAACGGAACGACAATACCTACGAAGAGGTCAAGCTGTATTTTCGCAGTCACTCAACTGATTTTGATGTAACATCCCTATAATCTAAGTTGGGACCAATGCTACCAAACCCTGAATGCCACACAAAAGTCCGTTCCGAGTCTATAGATTAAAAAAATTACAAAATCGAGGATTCGTGTTCAGTACCCTCTAAATAATCGATAGATAACCCATAGAGGTTAGCAAAAATATCTTCAATGTACAGAATTGGCTCAGTTCCATTTTTATAATATACATTTATTTACTTAGTCGACTGCTATATGCATGTGTGGTGCTTTTTTTTTACAGCAGACTGGGTCTGCGTTTGACCACAATCTCACCTGATGGGAAGTGACGATGCGGTCGAAGATGTAGCACACTTACACAATAGATACTTCTTCACTCTAGATTTGAACACGCACAAATCGGGTCTTCTGATATATGCATGTTTGTTTGTTCTCCAGGCCCAGCAGGACGACCTGACGGCCCTGGGGCGTCTCGCGCTGGCCCTGGCCTGCCGCACCGTGCACTGCGAGAATCTCGCCGCGTCCATCGACCTCGTCGCCAGGACCTACTCGGCAGACTTCAAGAACGTTATCTTGTACGACCGAGTTGTATTTTAACCAGTGTCCCTTTAAACTTCGATAGTTCTTTATTTCGACACGACACTTCGAAAAAATATAGTTCGACAAATGAACATACTTCGACAGAAAATACTTCGACACCCTTTTTTAACCCCCTACCCAAAAGGAGGGGTGCTATAAGTTTGGCCACTATGTGTGTCTGTCTGTGGCAGTGCTCTTAAGAGTGTTACCAAGTTTGCCAACCACAAATTTGAAAATGCAGAATAAACAAGAAAACACACAAACTCGAAATTACTGGGCATTATGAGACTCAACAGCTAATGCTCTCAGGGTGACGAGCGCAGTGCAGCGCCGCGCAGGATTTTGCAAAACAAAGTTCTGGGTGGTGCTGTTGTTGTTATGGGCTGGCGTATTGCTTACCGTCAGGCAAACGACCAGCTCGTCTCGTCATTAAGTTACATAAAGAAAAACCAGGTGTTCATGAACTTCTAAGAGTAAACGTGATAGATATTAAATTGTACCAGGCGATCATAAACTTGTAGGAGGACCTAAACAAACATCAAACAAAAACGCCCTTCATTTGACGATACTTAGTAATGGCGATATAATAATTAGATAGATAGATAGATAAACACTTTATTGTTAAAAACCTTAAAATAGGTACACATATACAAGTACATTTCACAGTAATCAGCATAACTATAGGCGGTCTTATCGCTCAAAGCGATCTCTTCCAGACAACCTTTGAACAGAGAGAACTAATATAATATACGTATACACATATCACACATACACTCACACTCACACTCTCATACCTTCACGCACAAATATCCACACACTCACACACACATACTCTAGCTATTCAAAGGGGGAACGCTGCCAGTATCTTCGGAACCTTGTCTAAAGGGACTCCTTTTAATGATATATTTTAGTATATAATTTTTAAGGTTTTTAGTTTTAGTTTCATGTTATTAATACACATAGCATGTTTTTATATCTTTTCTTAATTTTCTCTTTGTTTATTTTAACTACGTATTCAGTTTTGTCATTTTTATGTATCCAAATTGGGAGAAGGAGCTAGTCCTTGAAACACAGCGTCAAGCTACGTCGAGCTAGATACTTCAATATGAAATTGAATCACATACTGTGTCAATAAATATTTTTTTATGTTTAATTTGAAAGTACGGTGGTATTTCGAAATGACTACCGGTAAAATAAAAATTTATTATTATTATTATATGAACCTATTGTGTCCCACTGCTGGGCAAAGTTCTCCCCCATCTCCCTCCAAACATCTCTGTCCACAGCCACTTCCATCCATCCGGGTCGGTAGGTTTCGAGATCGAATCGTCACGCCACCTTTTCCGAGGCCGGCCATCGTAAAAGTAAAAATATGAGATATATATATAAATAATTGTTTGTATTTATGTTTAGGTATCTCCTATCGAACACAAACCGGCGGTCGCTCACCGACCTCATGCCGATGATTGGAGCTCGGTACTACACGCAGGTAACTACATTTATATCTACATGCAAGATATCATTTATTAACCGACTTCAAAAAAGGAGGAGGTTATCTGTTCGATTGTATTTTTTTTTTATTTCTGTTACCTCAGAAGTCCGTCATTTATGAACCGATTTGGAAAAATTCCCGCTGAGCCACACTCGCTCTCAAAATTTTTGTTTAAATGTTATGTTTCAAATATTGCCGCGGAAAAGGTTATCTCAGGACGTATGACGTCACACGCAGGCTAACGAAACGACAAGCTCTACGAAAGCAAGCTTGCAAAGTGATTTATACGTTTTTGCGAAGTTTAAGGATTTCAGGGTCAGGGTATTGTTTTAAAAATATAAAGTATTATTATTCTACAAAAATATTGTTTGAATGATCTTTCGGATTTGACAAACGTTCGTTTTAACTACATTTTAGTTTTTTTTCTATTACTGTCCGATCCCCTGTTGTATATTAAAAATATAGTTGTCCCAAGTATATTAAAAATATACTTTGTACCAAAATACATGTCATTTTGGTAGTCTAAAACCTCCTCACCACGTATCACCAGTGGGTTAGAAAGTTGCTAAAAAAACATCACCTGATTAATGGACGACTCCTTATGTCTGTTGCATACAACGATACAGCACAACTCTGTCCCTTTCATACGAGGGAACGTAGATAGTACTTACGGGTCATAGTAAGGCTTCTGGCCCTAAATTCATTATATCTATGGGCTGTAACGAGAAGCTACTATGATCATGGTCCAACAATCTAGCCAAAACATGGATTGATTTTATTTCTATGCACAAACATTCGTACGTATTGAAATATAACCATTAATACCACAGATTGAGGCGTTGCAACGTCGCGCGGATGCGTTCGAAGACCAACTGGCCCGAGAGATCGACAACAGCCGACTCCTGCGCATTCTGATCAAGCTCGGAGTGGTCAACGAACGCCCTGAGTATGACAACTTATTCTTGACTAGTCTCCGCCTGCAACTTCGTTCGCGTCGACAGTGTACACTGCGTTCGCTGCACTGAAACGCTGTTGAAATAGTAGACTTCATATCGTAGCACACCACTGCTTGACTGAAAATCTGGCAAATGTGTGGTACTTGCCAAGGCGGCCCCTTGCATAAGAGGTCTGCCAGTCCAGACTTTATTTTTATTTTTGTAGAACTTACTAATGAGTCTAGCATGTCGTTCGCTTGATGGTAAGCGCCACGCCTGCCCATAACAATTGCAGTGCCACCCAGAACTTTTAACACCGAAATACAACGATAGAACCGAGTACTGCGTAGCACTGCATTGCGCTCAACACCCCGAGACATCAGCTAAGTCTCATAAGCCCAGTAATTTCGCTGGGTACAATGTCCTTCACACCTGAACACAGTATTGCTTTCACACTTCTGCTTGACGACAGAATAACTGGTACAGCGGTGGTACCAACCCAGACGGCCTCCTGCAAACGAAAGACCTACCACGAGTAAATCAATTCTTTTTTATTTATATACAATACAATAACACTTTATTGCACACCAAATTACATAATAATATACACAATTATATAAAACAAAAAAAATATACACAAAATACATCGTAGTTTTGACGTACAATGGGCGGTCTTATCGCTTAGAGCGATTTCTTCCAGACAACCTTTGGATGGATATACCTATTTAATTTATAAATGACATGACTGGCCGACAATTGCTAAGAGCCGTGAAACGTGCAAGATTGAAAGGGAGGCGTTTGCCCTCCAGTGGTATATTTTAAGCTCTAAATAAATAATAATAATAATATGAAATTCAAATTTTGATTTTGACATAATTGTAATTACTTATACTTATACTTGAATAATGTAATTGGTGTCAATCGTTAAATTTAATTGAAATAAATGTAATTGAAGTTTAGCCGTGTAGTAAAGAGCGTAAATTTCGAATTCCTATACCATAATCTGTTTGACAGGCTGAATCTGGACGGTTCCTGGTCGGAGACCGGCGACCGGTACCTGCTGAAGCTGTTCCGTGACCGGCTGTTCCACGGCGTCTCCGCAGACGGCCGGCCCTGGATGGACATGGCGCACCTCACCTTTGCGCTCAATAACCTGGACGGAGGAACGGAGGAACGGGTACTGTGTCAATACTCAATAGTCAGTTAATCATCAGCCCATCAAGTTCCCACTGCTGGGACACGGGCCTTCTCTCATAGAAAGAGTATGGGCCATAGTCCACCACGCTGGCCCAGTGACGGTTGGTGGATGTCATGTGTCCTTGAATTTTTGTGATAGATTCTTGGACATGCTGGTTTCCTCACCATATTTAGAGCGAGTGTTTAATCCGCACATAACTTATATAACGAAAGTCAGTGGTACGAGGCCAGCGGGATTCGAACTCAGGTGCGTCGGATCGAAAGTCGCACGTGTTCCCACTAAGCCACACTCGCTCTCTCAACACTCAATTATTTATTGCAATCATAAAGATGAAAGAAATAGATTTACTTCTCTCTTACTACGGCTTACTTTTATTTTTCAAAGTCATGATAATACAATGCAATGCAATACAATACAATACAGAACAGTGCAATACAATACATTACAGTTCATTGGTATAAAATTCAGTTAATTGGGGTAAATAAAAGCGAATCAATAATATTAAATACACAAATATTATACACAAACATTATAAACTGCTTAATACAAAAATATTACTAACAACAGGGAAAATAATTTACAAATAATGAACTATTGACTTTGAAATACTAATAATTGCGTCCTCCTCTCTTTTAATGTTGCTCTGCCCGACGCGGTACATATGAGACTTTGTTCGTTTAACAAATTACACCTTGTACTACCTATGGAAGCAAAGAAGAATCTGAATCTGATATTTTAAGTTAATATTTTTAATGTATTTTAATTGGTTTGTATTGTGTGTATAACGTTTAAAATTGCAGTTTTTATGCCTATTTAATAATATCATTTGACATAATATGTACATTTCGAGAGGTGTTATTAAAAGATGTGTAAACATATATGACCCTAATGAGGTATGGGAATAGAAGCTGTGTAGCGCGCGGGCCAATTCATTAAATAAACATTTTATACTAGCTGACCCGGCAAACGTTGTTTTGCTATATAAATTAAAAAAAATGTTAAGAGTGAACAACCCTTATCACTTAGGGGTATGAAAAATAGATAGTAGCCGATTCTCAGACCTACTGAATATGCATATAAAATTTGGTAAAAGTCAGTAAAGCCGTTTCGGAGGAGTAAGGTAACTAACATTGTGACACGAGAATTTTATATATAATATTTTATATATAAGAAGAAAGATTATTGTTAATAGTCATATTTTAATATGGCTATTTAAAGTCTGTTCATCTTTACCTGACAAAAAAGGTAAACAAACCCAAACATAGACTAGATTAGTGATGAGGTTCCATCGAATAAAAATTAATTGAAACCAATATTATTCTTTCCTAACTGCCCAAAAAGAGGTTTTCGTTAGTAAATAATATGAAAAAGAAGTCCTGACTATAATTAAAATAAGTGATTAACAATTATTTGAAATAAAACATGAAATTTTGTATAACATTTTGATTAGTCTGATTCATCACTAGCGTTACTGTCACTGCTTTCTGACAAATGTATAATAAATTTAGGGGTCGGTTGGTCGGTCGCTATATCAACCAACCCGTCGGGGTTTTTTATTTTATCTTCTTTTATTAACACAAATAAATATCATTTCATTTTATTTCATTTTACATGTTCCACGCATTTTTCCCACGACGACATACCAATTTGCTTCTACCCTTCTTCTTAAAAATAATTAATTTTTAATTATTGTGTCGTTACCACGCGTACAGTGTATAGTATATAATCTCAAACCACCCGTGCCAGATCTTATTAGATGTCATATAGAAATTTCTAGAGGACCTAAAGATCCTACTAATATAAGTATACATTTTATTAAAAAAACCGACTTCATTGTATCTTCGAAGTCCAAAGTCAAATATCGATGAAATTTATATGGGACCACTTCGTAGCTATACCGAAGAGAACGCAAAGAATTTTTGAAATCGGTCAACAGTTGGAGAAATCGGTGAACATAAATAAAAAAATATACAGTGGAACATAGAACCTCCTCTTTTTTGAAGTCGGTAAAAATCCCTGCCCATCTGGTCTGTAAGAAACTGCGCATAGCGATAAGGCCGCCCATTGTACCCACTGTTTATTGACTTTGTTGACTATAGGTTTACCTGTGTGTTTGGTGTTCAATAAATTATTATTGTGTTGTATTGTTACAGGTCGAGCTGATGTCGCGTGACGAACAGAGCATTCTGGTGGTGACGTACGCAGAACTCAAGCATTGCCTCGAATCCGCTTTCGACGAAGTAATGGCCCTCACGGCCAGCCCCTAACGCCAGCTGCCCTTCGCCTGAAGGTTGACCGGCCGCGGCGGCCCCGCCCGCTCCGGCCACTCCGCTGCCGCTCAAGGCAACGACTACGCCTTTAGTTTCCCACAAGACTCTTATTATAATTACACAGACAATGGCACTACGTATTACACACCTGATGTACACAGTGATTTTAGTTTAAACGCCAGTGTTCAGCTTGATTCTAGTGAGTTAGGCTCGGAATGTATCGAACCTACGCAGTACTTTTATGAGTTAGGGGATGTTTTGAATGATTCTGGAAACGCTTCAGGTGTTTGTGCCGATTCTCCGGAACCCGATAATGGATGGGAGGCCGTTGATCCTCCTCTTATCGTTGTAACTCCGGAACCACCATTGGATAATAACCAGGATGTCGATTCTCCGGAACCCGATAATGGATGGGAGGCCGTTGATCCTCCTCTTATCGACGTAACTCCGGAACCACCGTTGGATAATAACCAGGATGTTGATTCTCCTGAACCCGATAATGGATGGGAGGCCGTTGATCCTCCTCTTATCATCGTAACTCCGGAACCACTGTTGGACAATAACCAAGATGCCGATTCCTCGGAACCCGATAATGGAGGGGGGGCCGTTGATCCTCCTCTTATTGTCGTAACTCCGGAACCACCGTTGGATAATAACCAGGATGTATTGTATGATCCCTTGACCGTTATCACAAATAACAATGAGATTGCCGCCTATGGTCCTTTGTACCCAAATTTATATAACAACGGGCTTGTCCCTTTCGATGCGATGAACCCAGATTTATATAACAGCAGGCTTGTCCCCCTCGATCCTATGAACCCAAATTTATATAACAACGGACTTGTCCCCTTCGATATCATGAACCCAGAATCAAATAATAACGGGGTTGTCCTATCCGATCCTATGAACCCAAATTTATATAACAACGGACTTGTCCCCTTTGATCACATGAACCCAAATGTATATAACAACGGGCCTGTCCCATTCGATCCTATGAACCCAAATTTATATAACAACGGGCTTGTCCCCTTCGATCCTATGAACCCAAATTTATATAACAACGGACTTGTCCCCTTTGATCACGTGAACCCAAGTGTATATAACAACGGGTTTGTCCCCTTCGATCCTATGAACCCAAATTTATATAACAACGAGCCTGCCCCATTCGATCCTATGAACCCAAATTTATATAACAACGGGCTTGTCCCCTTCGATCCTATGAACCCAAATGTATATAACAACGGACTTGTCCCCTTTGATCACGTGAACCCAAATGTATATAACAACGGGTTTGTCCCCTTCGATCCTATGAACCCAAATTTATATAACAACGAGCCTGCCCCATGCGATCCTATGAACCCAAATTTATATAACAACGAGCCTGCCCCATGCGATCCTATGAACCCAAATTTATATAACAACGAGCCTGCCCCATTCGATCCTATGAACCCAAATTTATATAACAACGAGCCTGCCCCATTCGATCCTATGAACCCAAATTTATATAACAACGGGCTTGTCCCCTTCGATCCTATGAACCCAAATGTATATAACAACGGGCTTGTCCCCTTTGATCACATGAACCCAAATGTATATAACAACGGGCTTGTCCCCTTCGATCCTATGAACCCAAATTTATATAACAACGGACTTGTCCCCTTTGATCACATGAACCCAAATGTATATAACAACGGGCCTGTCCCATTCGATCCTATGAACCCAAATTTATATAACAACGGGCATATCCCCTTCGATCCTATGAATCTGAATTTATATAACAACGGACTTGTCCCCTTCGATCCTTTGAACCGTGGTTTTGATAGCAATGGAGTCTATGATGCTATGAACCCAATCATGAACAGTAATCAAATGATCGTCTACCAACAATCGGTGAACACGTACGACCACTTAAGCCTAGATAATGCAGGACATGCGTCTACTGCGGACAAAGAAGAGAATGGCTCAATCGAAAGCTATGATAATCACGTTGTTTATTTTAATGACGCAATCCCAAGAGGGTCACTCTCTGTGTCTCTGAATACCATCTCTGAGCATGTTCCCCCAGAGAACTCGTTTGAAATGAGGTTGGATTCCGAAATATCCCCCCATGAGACACCTTTGCCTCCCGCCCACGCCGGCACATACCACATGTATGGCGGCATCCCTTTCACTCCTCGCATCATTTACCCCCCTCCAACCTCACCCCCCTCCGCCTCTCCAATGCTACGTCAAGACAATTTGCCGCCGTGGCATTCCTTTAATTACTGTTCATATCGAGCTCCAGTTCCGCAATATGCGGATTCGTCTAACGCCGACGCTTATCACCACGAATTATTTTACCCTATTACGTATGATCAATTGTATTACGCGGAACAACCGGTGCAAACCTCTGCATCTTATGACGCACAGCCTCGTTACAGTCTTCAACCTACCCCTTCTGACAATATATTCCTTCCCCCGGCGTATAATTATCATATTCCGCCGGCTTACAATCCTCTACCTAGTCGTGACCCTCCCCCTGCAGTCTCACCCCATCAGGCCCAGACCGACGCTTGTTCGATGTGTTGCGCCGAGTTAGGGATCGTGTTCTGCGCTGACTGCTCCACATTGCTCCCGGTACATTATTGTAGATGCGTCCAGGACATCTGCTCCGTCTGCGATTTTCCACCGCTCCCGATTCTCGAATATGTTCCTTTAGAGCATATACAGCAGACCGAGTTCCCTTCGAGTGACCCGGAGACAAGCTCCATATGTTCCAGAGATACGATGTACTTCTACGGATCCGGAAGCGATTGGAACCTTTCAAGAAACTGTTCGATGCGCTCTGACTCGCCGGTCTCCGAATCGTGTTCGTGGAGCGATTCTGACTTCTCTCTGGCCTATGAGTAGCTAGACTCGTCTAGCTCGGGAGGAAAATCCAGCTCGTTCAGTTACGACAACTGCTGGAATTCTAATCATTGCATCTTAGAATCAAGTTCATCAGACAGCGTCTCGGACTCATCCTAAGTTTCTTTTAAATACTCACATAAGTACAAGAGACGTTTTAGTTCCAACAATCGTTATTTTTCTCACATTTTCGGCGCCAACCCTGCCTACGACCCGAGTCCTGATAATTCTAATGCTAACGCTGTCAGCGTCGATACACACGAAACCTACAAAAGCCACAAGCATCGAGCTCAGAGCAGGGCCCACAACAGTAATATACATAGATCCCATTCCCTTGGATCCTCTCCGGTTAAAAGATTTTCCCGGAAATACATTTCCCAAAATGTCAAAATCATTAATTCACCCGGTTGATAATGGCTCTTGGAATAGCGGAGCGAAACTGAATTCTGGAATTGATACCTCTTATCAGAGTAGCACCTTCCAAAGTCACGCTTATCTCAATCACCCCGACACTGCCTCGAGTGATCCCGATCAAAGAAATCCTTACCACTCTTCGTCGATCAGATTGTATTACGGACTAGACTCGGAGAGTTCGTCCAGTGAATCGGAGCCGTTCGTCGATAGCGGTGTCACAAACGAACACCATCTATCTGAACATCACTACGGCTCAATGCATTTGGAGATAAGCTCGATGACTGCTATAACGAAGGAGGACACCACCTCGATAGCTGCAAGCAGTTTGAGCTTCGCGGAGGAGTCCGATGCCAATTACGTAGTGGCAAGGGACGGGCGGCGCAGCGCGTGCCCGGTGTGCGGCGCGCTCCACGGACGCGTGTTTTGCCCGCTCTGCAGCCAGTGGTGCCGCCCAATTTGGGGGAGAGGTCCTGACTGCACTAAATCTTGCCCTATACTCTTCTTTCCCCTCGCCCCCATCCTACACCCCGCCGTAATCCACAACCTTGTGCGAGCAGTTAAGAAAAGGATCGTTGTAGAAACCACCTGATTTCAAATGTAGCAGTACTTTCGAGCCTAACTGGAGTGAACGCTGAACTCTTGGTAAACGCGCATCTCGACTATTAAATTTTGATTGTATCATCAGTGTGCCATTGTTGGCCAACACGGGGTTGTAATTATGTATATCAAACGTCATTTTCACGAGCGAATTCCTTACCGCCCAATCATCTGACAAAGGTCTTTAATAATTGTTTTGCAACAGCAACGGCCTATACGAGGTCCTAATTTATCTATTGAAATCTACGTTATATACAAATTTTAGGACTGTTGACAGGTAATCGCAGAAGTATTATGGTGCCTATATTGTCAATAGATAACAGAGTTAGAGTCGCGTGCCACTTGTTGTTTTCCAGCCCAGTCTTAGCGCTGGGAAAGTATTTAACCTCTCAGGGCCTGATGACACCCCGGGAAGACACTTGTATTTCTTCCATTGTTAAAACGATGTAACAGTGGTACATCCAGTGGTTAAATAGCCGCGACGAGCTCGCTCGTGAATGTAACGTCGCACTTGTAGCAATTAATGTCAACGTCTATTTATTGGAATATTTTAGGGTGGTCAAGCGACGTTTAATAATAAACTGTTGGATTCGCTTGATCTTTTGTCGAGAGCGCTATTTGTGTGTTCGTTGTCAGTTATTTGTTTTATTGTAGTAAGCCTATATTACCAGTTGCCACCACCCGCTGCGCCACCACTGGTGGCAATTGAGAAAAATTCCAGTTGCCACCAGTCGTGGCAATCAACTAGTTTTTTTGTTCCCTATTGCCACTAGTGGAGGCAATCCCAAACGTTTTTTTAAAACAATTACTGAATTGAAAAAACTTTTATTTTGAACTACTATAAATGTTTGACGTCTTCTGAATATCTGCTCGCCTGGTACTTTCAAGCACTAAATTATTATTCGTATTTATTAACTGTTTATATTATTATAGTTCAAATTATTAAATAAAATAAATACACTCAACGATCACAAACATAGATCCTGGCCCCTAACTATGTCTATCCTCCTCTGGGATTCTGCTCGCCTAGTAATTTAGTATTATTTATTCTTTATTGGTACTTTATGGGAGTAATACCTATATGATTAATTCTTCAAAGGTTAAATAATATAATCATCGATAAAAGTTTATTTATCGGTATGTATTTATTTATTTCATGCCATTCTCACATAAAACATTTTGCTATTGCCACGCAGCTGGTGGAGGCAACTGGGAATAGACGGTAGTAAGTATGGAAATCCGTGCAACGAGACGCCGGAACGAACAATTTATTGTGTAGATCCGAATGCCGTGCGCTGCATCGGCGCCGGCGGTATACTTTAATTATATCTATTATATCTATAATTATTATCTCATGGTAAGATAGAAACGATACTGATATAAACAGCGTGCCATTCGGATATAGAGTTCAGTGGACCAATATTTAAAACAGAATATTCTTGATAAATATATAAAGTATTTAGCTTCCTGAATATGTATCATGATTGCAGCGGTTAACTGAACCGTCAGCCGAAATGTAAAGATCTCATTCGAACACTCGATAATCGAGACACTTTGTAATCGAGCCATAATTACTCTGTAAGCACAATGTACGTCAGTAACGTGTCTAATTTGGTTTACCATTAACTGTGATGATGTGTAGTCGTTGTGTACTGTATCTTGGGCAATTGCGGTGTGGCATAGTAATATCTAATGCCCTTACCCATTCGAGGGTTAAAATTGCATTGTCGCTTCACTCGTACTCGCCAGCTGGAGTGATAGCGAAATTGCGTCCAAAGCGCTCATCAGAAATGATGAATGCGATCTCCTAAAAGGTCTAAAAGACCAAGGCTTCATCAGTGCCGCGCTGCGATTCGTTGCATTGCAACGCGATGCGATGCGACGAGCGCAGCGCATACTGACGTGTCTCTAGCACTGACGGTTGACTGTGTCCTTTTAAAAAACGAGTGCAATAAATTAGTTCTGATGTCTCGGGGTGATGAGCGCAGTGCAGTGCTATGCAGTGCTTTTTATGCTATTAAAAGTTCTGAGTGGCACTGCAATTCGTTATGCGCAGGCGTGGCAATTACCATTAGGTGAACGACTTGCTAGACTCATCACCCAGTTCCATTTAAAAAAAAAGTTCTACCGAAATATATGTAAGATATGATTTGTTATGCTTTTTTATATAAATACAGCCAACAGGATACTTTTATAATGTAAGAACAACTTTTTAAGCGTAGGGCATCCGTGGCGCTTGCCATCAGGCGAACGACATGCTCGTCTCATCACTCAATACCATAAATAAAACTACGTCTCCTATGTTTTGGTAGAATTAATACGGAAGTAGCCCATGCATTCGTTTTCCCCTAGAACACACTCAACCGCTAGGTATAGATACATCTGCCGCTCTACTTGTAGTGTTAAGTCAACAGCATCGTCTGTGCACAACAGCCGCGTCACATTCCAATATAACACACGAAACGAGGCAGCAATGGCCCGAGGTTGTACAATGACGATGCTGCCGTGCCGAGCGCACCTTGACAGTATTATTTCGACCGTCACGGTGCCGGTGGTTCTTGGAACTGCGTGTTTGTTCCAATATAGCTCGATCGGCGGTCCAAATAAAAATGTCTGGCAGTCCATAGGATCAGCGGGGAAGGATTCAGGACACGATTAGATTGACGGACATGACCTATCTATAGTGTGATAATGATAGTGTTGAAATCAGTCAAAGTTGGAATAGTAATACGTACATACAATCACTTTAATGTTGAGTTAAATTTTATAAGCGCTACCGCGCCGCCCGCCATGTTAGTTAAAATTGTGCACCTACTCAGCCCATGTGTATTTCAATATTCTACGCTACCTCAATCTAAGGACAGTGCTGCTCCTTCCTCGATGAATCCTAATAGATTTATTGTTGTCCATTTGCAAAAGTTACGTACGTAGATCTGAATTTGTAGTAGGCGCCGCGCCGTTTGTGTCAACTTGTGCTCCAAGACTGGCTTTTTATTCTCTATTGAAGTGGGAGGGACTCCCACTGTTCTGTAAGTGTCCCTGCAAGGCACACTTACAGAATGTACCCATTCGAAATGTTGAATGCACTTTTTATTCAATGGAGCATATTTTATGCGAGTCTGTACTAAAAGCGGCGATGCGCCTTCCACTACATAGAATTAACATTAACAATAAGTTGTATCTTGCCAATGCGTACGCAACCGTTCTGTTTGTCGTGAAATGAGGTTATTTTTATATATCACCATGACATCAAGCCAGGTTCCGTAGATCAAATCGTTAGATTAGATCCTCTATGTTATTATTTTATATTGTTTATTATTGCTCAAAGCGAAGCGCTATTATCAATATGAAGGCGACAACTCATAAAATGTTAAAGCTTGTAGAGATTATAATACTTTTATAAAATAATTTTTGATTTATATACTTCCTCGACTGATTAGAATTTTATGAACATGTTTTTTTGATAATCAAAGAAACCTATGGTAACAAAACTGCATATTACACAGTAACCATGTTAGCAACCGGTGATATTTATATATAACATATATATGATAGACCAATAAAATTATTGTCAAAAAGTATTATAATTAATTCTGATTACACTGAGTATCACTCTCACAAGTGTGTGTATTTAGTTTAAAACTGTTATGTTGAGTACATTAGAAATTAGGTTTAAAACGGATTGACCCACAATATACCTAGTGTCTCTTCTATTAATATATTCATTATTTGTTCATCTATCTATCTATCTATGTTATATATTTGGTGAAGAAGTGATCTAATATTTTTTGACAGACGAGTTTTATTTGAACAGGGCAACTATTCTAACTATTAGAGATATAGTCCAGTCATTTGGTAGTTTTACCTGGAAAGATTTCCGGGAGCTTTGAAAATTGGTAATTTTATAGATTTTGATGTGCTCTTTCCTAATTTTAACTTGGCACCTCGTATATTTGCCGTTCGCGCCGCCATATTGAAAAAATGGCGCCTAAAAGCAGTTTTTTGACAATATCTCCTTTGCGGCGCGAACGGCATTTGGACTTGTTGAACTTTTAAATAAATTATTTATTTTTTGTCATACGTTGATAATATGTTTTGTAATGAAAATCGATATTTCGATCGATATTTTTGTAAAGTTGCTACAACTCGATCAAAACCGATATTTTGATTTTCATACACTTTATAAAATTAAAATGTTGATTTTCATCAAGTTTTAAAGGGCTTAGAAAAATATGCCCATACAATTGTTTGTTCCTTATAATCAAAAGATGATTTTCATGAGAAAAAATATATTTCGATTTTAAGCAGATGCTTACAACATGAATATCAAAATGACGATTTTGACAAATTGTCAGCAGCCGATTCCTTTCTGACAATCATATTTTATTTGATTTTTAGCGATTTTAGGCATATTTGTATGAAAATTATAATATCGTTATTTTATCTCTAACGGGTACCTAGTTGCCATAGGGATCCCTGTTCAAAATCTCACATGTATAGTAAAGAGAAATCTTGAGATGGTAAATAAGTTATTTTTAAACCTAATTTCTACTCGTTAATATTTATTTTGCAAATTCCGATCTATGTAAAGATGGACGCAAGATCTTTTATTAGTTGTAAGTGTATCTTAATCTTTTTCTAACAAATAAAGCATTAAAGTAATTTAATGGTGTTTTATTTTAATCCTTCGAGAGCAGGCAGTGAACGGAAGACAATACAGTCAAGTGACAGTCAATAGTGAGATTATCCTCAGAGTCAAAGATAAAAATATAGTCTCAGACAAAGAAAATTTTTTTGTCTTTGGCTGTCTACTCGAAGAATATATAAAAAAAATATAATATATAGTAGTCAAATTACAATTCACAAACAAAATATTTTTGATCTGTGGGATATATTTGATACCAAACATTGAGGTAGTGGTGTCATTCCTTAATGATACCAAAGATAAAATATAGTGACGTCATTGGTGTCATTCCTCAATGAGTGACGTCATTGAGGTCTAGTGACGTGTAATGCTTAATTTAGTCGAGTAATATGTAATGCTACAGTACTCGATCGGGTAATATTACGCGTAATGCATCAATCCATTGAGGTCTCATCCTCAATGCATCAATCGCATTACTTACCTTCGAGTAGACAGCCAAATACAAAAGGCTGGATACTTTATCTGAGTTACTTACACATGTCTAAGCCGCACCGTCAGCGTCTATCTTGACATAGAGAAGGCGTTTGACCGAGTGTGGCACGACCATACGACAGACTCCTGTTCAAGCTCACCCTGACAACGACGCAACCGGCTCTGACGCACATCGTGGCGTCGTTTCTCGACCGTAGAAAGTTCGTCGTGGCAGTAGAGAATGCCACGTCGACTGAACGACCAGTCCGTGCAGGTGTGCCGCAGGGAAGCTGCCTCTCGCTGGCGCTGTACGGACTATATACTGACGACATCCAGATCATGGAGGAAGAACATCTCCAGCCAAGAGAACGGGATAACATGCTTGCATTGTCGACGACAATGCGTACATCGACCAGCTCGACCATCGCGGCGAACAGGGTGCAGCGAGTTCTAGATCTCCTACCAGATTGGCTCGATAAGTGGAGGATGGCCGTCAACGTGGGGAAGACTGCCGCGATGCTTACTGGAGCCCAGCGCACCCTGATACCTCCACTGAAACTATTTGAACAGGACGTCAAGTGAGAAACCACATTGAAGTACCTGGGCGTCCGCATCGACCGGACGTTGAGCATGTGCCCGCAGGTAGTCAACGCCGTCTGCCAGGCGAAGGCTGCCCGCGCTCTTTTACGTTCGGTCCTGACCTCGAAACTCCCACTATACGTACGAAAGTGGGAGTATACAAGACGTATATTCGTACTCGCCTCGCGTATGCGGCACCGGCATACCAACCCACCTCAAAGGATCATGGATAGCTTCTCCCTATCTTATGTCAATTTGGGACTTTTTGGCGGAAAGTGAAAAACGATCTTGTTTTATTTTCCAAACAAGTGTTATTTCGAGTGATCATGTGTTATATCGGCGGAATATTAACCATTATGTGCATTGAGGAATGTTATGTGTTCGTAAACGCGCACGAGTGTAGGCAAATGAAACAAAATAGAGAAAATAATGGCTTTTTATGTTGTCCCAAAAAGTCCATGGAAAGCTTGAAGAAAGTTCCACTACTTTATTGAAGCGCTATTACAATACGTTATACGAAAGAAATTATTATACATAATGTTTTCAAACTTTCAAATAAAAATTACGTAAGACATGGCGGTATGGTCCTAGAGACTGTAGCCTGGCAAATGAGCAAACTTAAAAAAAAAGGATTTGGAAATGTCAAACAAACAAAATAGCTCTGTGTGTTTATTACACAGCAGACACGAGTGCGAAATTACGAATACGTTATTCACTGAGAGGTTTGAAAGTGAATTTAGTTAACATATCTGCATCCCAAAGCACCATTATAAGATTTGCATCGGGAAATTAATGCCGTGCGGTGTCGGTTCGGGCGCAGTGTGCTTGCATCCGGCGCGACCAACGGAAGTGCGATGAGTTTGGTACGATTCGAAGGGAATGATAGACTGATACATGAGGCTGAACAGCTCATATCGTTTATTGAGCGAGGGTCTTCGATGCTGAAGTTCTATCCGCGGAAGCGGCCCGAGCGGCGCTCCGTGTGGGTGCGCCGCGAGACTCTCCAGGTGATTTGGTCGCGCATAAGCGCGCCGCAGCGGCAGGCCTTCGAGGGCACCCTTGACATCAGGAACATCAGAGAGGTGCGCGTGGGCCGGTCCTGCAAGGACTTCGAGCGCTGGCCCGAGGAGAGCAAGCGCCTCGACAACCACAAATGCTTTACAATCTTTTTCGGCACAGAGTTCAAATTGCGCTCGACGTCATGCGCAGGTAAATATATCAACCGCATATTTGTAAACACTTCTAATTTTAAGTTCTCCATTGACGCATAAACATTTCCTTGATTAGTGGTGTTTTCAAAATTTCATTGAAATATTGCTCCATTGTTGTAAACACTGTTTTAGTGATTGAATTAGATTTTTGTTTTTTACACAGTACAAACGAACAAAGAATGTGAATCATGGGTAAAAGGGCTCAGTTTCCTAATTGATGAAGCTATAAGTGCATCTTACCCATTGCAAATAGAGAGGTGGCTCAGGAAGGAGTTCTATTCAATTGAAAATCCTAATGAAAAGTAAGTTTATTTGTTATACTATAATCTTTCTCTGACTATGGGTAATAATTATAAGTCAACCATTTTCCAGTAATTTTTCTGTATTTACTTACATAATGGAACACTTTAAACCATACATGTTACATAAAAAAATTTATATGTATAATGCAGGGGTTACCAAAGTTATTTATTGTCATGCCTCTTTTCTACAAAGTAAATATCTGCAAATCCTCCTGCACAGAATATTTTAGATTTGCGTATGTCTTGTCGAAGCCGCAGGTGACAAGAGGGCTGGCTCATTCCTAGCTCAAGTTAGTCATTCAACATGAGAATGCAGCCAGTATTCTTGGCACCTTGCCTCATGGACACCACTTTTAGATTAATTTTTAGTTGTATGTACTATCTTTATAATTGAGTTTCTCTCTTCTTGTTACAATTGTAAATCATCAAACCATCGGGGAGACGGGTCTGAGCAGCCGCTCAACTGCCGTCTCTCTCTAGATCTATGTGCTTCATCTTAGGCCACATCATCGCTTCACATCAGGCGAGATAGTGGCCAAACATGGATCTACTAAGCGTAAAAAAAATAAATGTAAATAGTTCTGTAGTCTAAAGTTAGCTTCTTGCCGAATCTTCTGACTAGTGGTTTTTTTTCCAATATGGTGGTAGAGTCATTGTGATAATTTGACGTTCATAAGTGTGTCTATGATGCCAAAAATGAATAAAGACATTTTTGAGTTTGACTTGTTTTATATAAAAAAAAATTTAAACTGTTTAATGACATCAAACTTTTGTTTATTGCTTTTTACTTATTGTGCCCTCATTTATCGAACAAAGTTTGACTTGAAACTCTCCCTGATACCAGATCCAGTTTTGATTTTGATTTTAAATTAAGCGTGGGCTTATTCGGTGTTTCGTTTTTATAGCTACAACAAAAGCAGAAAATACCCTTTGGCACAAATAAATCCTGAAAAAAGGTAAACTACAGAATTTATTAACACCTTAAATCCAGCTCGTAGTAGTAGTAGTCCAGATTTACAGTACAGGGATTGCTGATGCCATCAGTAAAATGGTGGTTCCTCACTGGTTGCGGTTGAGTCCAGGTTGATGCTGCTTCTTCTGAACAAAAGTGAAGCCTTCATCAGGATAATCTTAGTTTATCTGGCCAACAGAGGGTACTGCATGTAGTTGTAGTAAGTTGTAGTAGTGTGTTGTAGTAAGCCACTTGTGCATACAACTATTTGTGTTACTGAAAACTAAAAGGCGGTGTTAAGTTTTTTAAATATGTTTTGTGGAGTCTGGCGCTACACATAGGCTTTGTTTCTTCAAAATCGGTTTAGGAATATTGAAGTTATGACGCAATTTAGTAAAATAAATATATATGTGTCTACTATAAGTTTAACCCCAAAACATAACGTCCCTTAGAGCAAATGGCTCAGCTTAAAATGGTTTGTTGCTTATTTAGGAGTTTGTAGAAGTAAGGAATGGGTTGATAGGCGGTGTAAAACAAAACTGTTTAGTTGTGTAGGCTACACCGCGACAGGAGCGGGAAGGTTACGGGATACGAGAGGGACTAACGGGCTACGCGTGGGTAGGTAACAGGATAGGAGGGCGATGGTAACAGATGATAAGAGAGGGAATGGTAACCGGATATTATTGTTATTATTTTTGTAATTATATTAGGGGTACTGTTCCGGGTTAGGAGGGGTCAGTAACAGGATATTAGGGGGACGATAACGGGATAAAAGCTACGGTAACAATAATGGAAAATGACGGAATCTGGATAGCAGCGGGACGAAAGCAGGAGCGGGACAGTAACGGGATAGGACTCCGACGGGACCGGGATAGAAGTAGGACGGGAGCAGGAGCGGCATGAGAGTGGGATAGAAAATTGTTGGTAGCAGGATTACTTCACTACTTGTACGGAGTCGCGGGCAACAGATTGTCTGTAAATAAGTTCCTAACAGATGTCCCGTGGCCCCCTTTGCAGGTATCTGTGCCCTCTTGTAAATGTTGCTTCTCTCCGACTTTGAAAACCCCTGATCTAATGCGTTTAGTGTGTTTATAGAAATTTTTGTTTCTAACCAATAACGCATGTTTATTTGACATGTTTTAATGCAACGCACAAATAGTCTTCCTCTCTCCTAATTGCTGCGCCCGACAGGGTCTATGATGAACTGTATTTTTATTTACCTACCATCTTGAGAGCGAGCGGGAACTCGTGTGCCTTTCGATCCGACGCACCTGGGTTCGAATCCCGACTCGGCCCTGCACCAATGACTTATAGTTAAGTGCAGATTTTGCACGCTTGCTCTAAAACGGTGAAGGAAAACATCGTGATGAAACCCGCTTACGCGCTTTGGAGTGGTAGGCTCTGGCCGTGGTTGTAATACCACCCACCGAACAAAGCCATGCCGTCAAGCGACCTAGTCGTGTTTCGGGATGATGTTCGGTGAACCATCGGGGAGACGGGTCTGAGCAGCCGCTCAACTGCCGTCTCTCTCTAGATCTATGTGCTTCATCTTAGGCCACATCATCGCTTCACATCAGGCGAGATAGTGGCCAAACATGGATTTATAAAGCGTAAAAAAAAATCTAATAACATTATGGAGTGCAATAAAGAATTGAATTGAATTCAGTACAGGAAACGCTCTTAACCAACAGAGCTACCACAGCAGGAACCTCGGTGGTCGAAATACCTGCATACCTTATCTTTACCGTCTAGTTGTAAAAAGTTCATTTTATGTGTCTCTGATATTAGTATACTAAAATAAGTATGTCAAATTCTTTTCGCGATAGGCTGAGAGACATACCACTACTGGAACTAACTATTCCTTTAAGGTTTAGACTGAGTAAAACGAATAAGTCCTTCATGGGCAATTGTGTACGTTTTTACAATAAAATACCAAAAAGTATAACGGAGCTCACAGAAAGTAGATTCAAATTGAGTGTGAAAAATATCCTAATGAAAAAGGCATACTATACAGTTAGTAATTACATATAAGACGAAGATGCATGGAACATTCCGCTTCTGCCAAGTAGCCAACAGGCACATAAGAAAAATAATATTGTCAAAAACAAACATAAAATATTGTATAAAAGTTCTAAAAATATGCCCCTCAGTTTCTTGCCGTATCTTCTGAGTAGTGGTTCTTTTTCCGATACGGTGGTAGAGTCATTGTCATAAATGACGTTCATAAGTGCGTCTGTGACCACAAAACTGAAATAAAGAACTTTTGAAATTTGAAACTTTTTCTACAGAATAACCCTGAAGGAGGTGAAAGCGTTCTTGCCAAAAATAAACTGCAAGATTTCTACAAGCAAACTAAGAGACATATTCCAAGAGGTAGACACCAAAAAGCGCGCGGAAATCAGCTTTGATGATTTCGCCATCTTGTACCAGAAATTGATTTTTAATGAAAATGTAAGTAAGAAAGTATAGAGTTTTTCAATCTAGAACTTGCAATGGAAGCTACTATGTTTCACCAAAGGTTTGAGCTGAAAACCAGCGTTGTGGATTTATCCACAGCATTATGCTGAGCTCAGACCTTTTTTTACGGCACTGCACGGCAGCGATTTTCTTACACAAGCACTTAGTATGTAATTTATTAATTGTTTTATCATTTTTGTACCGTGTGCAGTTTCGTCAAATTATTGATTTTAACCCCCGACGCAATAAATTATTTTTCAAAAAAAACTAAACCGACTTCAAAACCACAAATGGCACTCAAAAGTAAAAAATAAATTAATATAATTATCATAAGCGCTACCCACTCATATATTTGAAGTCGGTGCCAGCCAAGTGTAATAGGTAGCAGATAAATACTATGTATATAGTAAGTACTACTTGTAGGTAGTATCTATCTACTACCTTTTAGACTTGGCTGGCACCGACTTCAAATATATGAGTGGGTAGCGCTTATGATAATTATATTAATTTATTTTTTACTTTTGAGTGCCATTTGTGGTTTTGAAGTCGGTTTAGTTTTTTTTGAAAAATAATTTATTTTACCCTTTTTAGTGAAAAACAAGTTTTAATTAAATTAATTCAAAAAGTTTTTAAAGACAAGCTTTTATGATCTAGAAGCCACATCATGACAAAGTTTAAAATGGGCTATCACAATTAAATGCATGTACAAAAAAATTTCATGTCTGTCCTATTCTCTGTTGAGGAGTTCCCTCGCCAGAAGTCAATGCTGGGTGTATCTGCCATGTCATGATGGAATTTAGAACAGGCTATTATGGTTAAATCCATTTACGAAATGTTGTGTCTGTACTATTCACCGTTGAGGAGTTCCCTCACCGGAAGTCAACCCTGGGTGAAGCAGGTGAAGCAGTCGAATACAAACCTCCACCTTAAGAAAGTTTGGTTACGAAAAAAACAAGAACCGACTTGAAGATTAAACTTATATTTTTTGTTTTTGCTATTTTTTTCAAAAACTACTGAATGAATTTCGATAAAATTTATATGGGACCACCTTTGAAGTATTACCTACCAATCAAAAAAAGAATCATCGAAATCAATGCATAATTGGCGGAGTAATCGCGTAACAAACACACAAAAAAAAAATAAAAAAAAAAAACATACCGTCGAATTGTAAACCTCCTCCTTTTTGAAGTCGGTTAAAAAGGAGGGGTGTTATAAGTTTGACCACTATGTGTGTCTGTCTGTGGCACCGTAGCTCATAAACGGGTGAATCGATTTGGGTGCGTTTTATTTTATTTGAAAGCAGGTTTTCTAGCGGTATTTCTTAGACGTTTTATCAAAATGGGTTCAGCCGTTTTTTTACTTTTTATAGTCTTTTTTGTGTCGGGGATGCTTAAATTTTAGTTTACTGGAATTCGTGTTGTTCTTACATATGTTTTTACACTGCATTTCTCTGCAGAATGTGCATGATGTGTTCGACAAGTATGCACTGTACTGTGCCAATGGGACCACCATCACCTTCAAGGAGTTCCAAAGTTTCCTTCGCGTGGAGCAGCATGACCGGCTCGGTGACGACGAGGCGTTTGTCTCGCAGTTCATCCGGGACTACCTCAGGGATCCGCAGAGGAATATATCTGAACCGTATTTCACTTTGGCTGAGGTGAGCCTATGATACTGATTATTATCTGTGTGACTTAACTAAGTTATTGAAAAGAAAAAACATTTATTTGACGAACACAAACAATCATAACGGTAAGAAAACAGAAATACAAAAACAAAAATTTGACACTCGACGATCCGATTGAAGATGTTTTCGGCTTAATATTAAAAATGTTTCTTTTACATTGTATAATATCATTAATGTAAATAAACTAGCAAACGCCCGCGACTTCGTTCGCGTCGACACAATAAAATATAGCCTATGTCACTTGACTAAAAGAAAGCTACTCGATAGTCTAGTTTTCTTTTAGTGACAGAATTTTCTGAATCGGATCGAAAATTCCAGAGATTACCTCCTACAAACATATGTACATATCATTTTACTTCTTTATAATATCAGTATAAATTACATAGTTATTAGACTTTATTTATTAATTTAAGAATATAAATAGATATCATTTTACAAAAATATTGATGAATGTTCGAATTCAACAAACATCCATACTAACTACATTTTTTTTTTTTTGCTTACTCTCCGATCCCCTATTTGCGAGTACTACTTGACGGTTGTATACTATTATAGTTGTACAATATAAATAATACTAATTAATTATCAAAAAGTGTTTTGAACGAAGTCAAGTCCGAACATCATATTAAGTGTCAACTCTTTTTCAGTTCATAGAGATGCTGTTCTCGAAGCAAAATACTATCTGGAATAGTAAATACAACTCGGTGATACAGGACATGAGTAGGCCACTGTCGCATTACTGGATCGCATCTTCACACAATACGTAAGAAACATTTTGTTTGGAAACCTAGGATCGAGTTCTGGAACATTTCATGGTATTGACTTAGATACATTTTCAGGTACCTGACTGGCGATCAGTTCTCGAGTGAATCTTCTTTAGAAGCCTACGTGAGGTGTCTGCGTTCCGGCTGTCGGTGTATCGAGCTAGACTGCTGGGATGGTCCCGATGGCACACCTTTCATCTACCATGGCCATACCCTGACCACCAAGATCCGATTTATGGATGTACTGCGCACGATTAGAGAACACGCGTTTGTCACCTCAGATTACCCTCTGATCCTCTCCATTGAGGACAACTGCTCTCTCGTGCAGCAGAGGCGAATGGCGAGCGCTTTCCAAGACGTGTTTGGAGATATGCTCGTGACTCAGCCCTTCGAAATGAACGAGACTATGCTGCCTTCGCCGCACGAGCTGCGCAAGAAAATCATACTCAAGCACAAGAAACTACCGGAGGGCGCTGAGGAAAACTCCTTCGCTGTCCGCCAAGAGGAAGGTCGAGACTTGGACCTGAGGGCTTCTAAAAAAAACGGAATTTTACTTCTCGAAGACCCGGTCGATAAAGAGTGGCATCCGCACGCGTTTGTACTTACCGATAACAAGCTTTATTACACAGAGAACTACAACACGCAGGGTGAGACAGATGTGGACAGCGACGGCGAGACGGAGATCAACTCGAGCATCCCTGAAGATGAGCTGCATTTCGCTGAGACCTGGTTCCACGGGAAGCTCACCGGGACGCGCAAGGAGGCCGAGGACCTCCTGCAGGCCAACTCTCATCTCGGCGACGGCACGTTTCTGGTTCGTGAGAGTGTCACCTTCGTCGGCGATTATTGCCTGTCGTTCTGGCGCCAGGGCAAGGTCAACCACTGCCGGATCAAGTTGAAGCAGGAGCGAGGGCTGACCAAGTACTACTTGATTGACACCGTCAGCTTTGACAGCCTCTACAGTCTCATTACGCATTACAGGCAGCACCCGCTGAGGAGTCAGGTGAGATTCAACGCCATTTTTGTATTTTGCATTGCAATGTAGTATAAACGGACGCTATATTTGTTCTTTTCCTATTATAATGTACTAGAGGCCTTAAGGAGAGATGAACCTTTCTCAATAATTTCAGTAACTGTTGGTGAAACCTAAAAACACACCTTAACCTGTAACCGTAAATAAATAAAAAAAAATACATGCATCAAAATACATCAATGAGCTTAGAAGTACTAAGAGAACATAGCTTAATACTAGTTCAGACTCAAACAAGGTTATCGGAAAGAAAAAGGTAAGCTGATTTATTTGCCGCTTGCGCCACAATACTTAGGGACAGAAGCATCACTCCGCAAAGAAATTTAAACAAATAGCGACTCGACTTGACAATAAAAATCAATTCAGCTCACGTAGCGCTGCATACCTACCAGTCATATATTAACCTACAGAGCGCCTCTCTTTCTATCGCGCCGCTCTTATCTCTTCTGACGCGGCACGTGTAACGACGCGCGACCCGCCGTCGGTGTCCGGCTATGTACTTGTAGCTTCGTACCTACAGTGCGGAGTGCGCTAGGCCTGCTTGCGGTAAGAATTTATTAGGCAAACAGCGAGCTTTTTGTCACATTTAGTTGTCTCTGTAAAATGTAATATTATAACATAACGCTGCATTAATTCTACAATTCTATCTCTATCAGGGTGCTGTTTTCTCTCTTTATGCTATAGGCGCGGTTTTGTTGCACGTCGATTTCGTAAACTTGCATAAACACAGCTGCCCTTCAGTATCCATCTGCATGATAATATGACATTGATGTATGCGGAGTAACTGCTCTTTGACTATATATGTTCATCATTCATTGTACTCGTATGAACATTTTTGTGCCAAATTCACATGTAAAGTGTGCGACGCTACTTAGTACTACATATTATTTAGTCTGTGCCTTGAACTGCCGAGAACTCCAGAACTCTTGCTGTGGACCTATATTGTTTTACAGCAATGGAAAGAAAATGTAATTATTATAGTAGTGTATCTACTGAAGATAAATATTTGCGAGTAAATAGTTATTACAACAGGCTGTTCGATGGGAAGTAACTTTGAAGCGTACCATCATTATCATCATCAGCCTGTAGTCGTCCACTGTTGGTGACAGCCTCTGTAGTGTTGTGGTTGAGCAGCTTGGCTCAAATCTTATACACCACTGAGGTTGAGGGTTCGATTCCCGCGACGTGACAAATGTTTGAGCACAGAAAAAATATTTGTTTCGTGTCTGGCGGTACGGGACGATGGTCCTCATAGTTCCTAGTTCTCTAGATACGGGGAATCCTAGTTAGTGAACAGGATCTATGTATGTGATCGTTGGGCGTTTTTAAGATATAGGCGTCTCCCAATGAACGCCACTGAGCCCGATGTTCAGCGCTTTTCATCCAGTTGCTGGCCTTACGCAGGTGTCGCTCCACATGGCCGGTGGGCGCCCTACACTACGTTTGCTGATCCGCGGTCTCCGCTCAAGAACGTATCGTATATCTACATATTATTGTACATAGCGTATACGATACTTAATTATTTTATCTAATGTTACTCTATTGGATTTATGTCAATAGCGGGGCAATTTGGAGCCTTCCATCCGTAGCCATATATTTGCTCGTTTTCTGCATCAACAATTCAACAGCCTAACCTCTTTATCGATTTTAGGAATTCCTGATAACTCTGAAGGAGCCAGTGCCGCAGCCGAAAAGCCACGAGGGCAAGGAGTGGTTCCACCAGGAGTGCTCGCGGGCTCAGGCCGAAGAACTGCTCAGGAAAGCCAACACTGATGGGGCCTTCCTCGTCAGACCCAGCGAGAAAGATCCGGGGTCTTTTGCTATCAGTTTCCGGTAAGACTTGTGTAACTTGCAACCCGCCATGGTTTGGCATGGATGCCAATTATACTCCATCCAACCATTTATTTAATTTTTGACATGTGCACGCCTTTGAAGTTCCGTAATTATTGAAATGATGCACCACAGTGTAAAAAATGCAGTGCTTTATAGGTACTTTTTTTATAATAGTGACGAGACGTGCTACGTTTTTTCAATATTTTTGAGCCCATAGATTTAAAGCCAAAATTATTAAGGTGACTTTTATATAAAAAAGTATAAAAGGTCGTAAATATTTTCATTTCGACATAATTATTAGTGATAAGTAAAAGGTTAAATATTAAGATAACATGTCAAATAAAACAACCAAAATTATTTATATATTAGGAACTGTCGTCGGATTCTTTAATACATGCCATATAGTCATTTAAACACCAGATTATTTCTAAAAACAATACTAAACTTTGAGCAAAAATGGTATATCAATTTGTTAAATCGATTAAAACATCATAAATAAAGTCGATTGTTTTCAGAAATCATTAACGCAATTAGGACATTACTCGAGCTGTCAAAAGATAAATAAATGGTTGGAGGGAGTATAAGCGCTGAATGCCACAGAGCAGGGCTATATTAAGCTAGTGTCACTGTAAACATAGTCACCTAAGACGACCTATAACAATTAATTTTTAACCGCCTTCTAAAAGGAGGAGGTTCTCAATTCGACTGTATGTTTTCTTTTTGTATGGTTTTACCCTGAGGTAATCCGGAGTTCTGAAACTCCGTCATTTATAAACTGATTCGGAAAGTTTTGCGTTGGGTTCAGTATAGCTACGAAGTGGTCCCATATTAATTTCATCGATATGTGACCTTGGACTTCGAAGATACATTGAAGTCGGTTTTTTTGTTTGACAAAACGTATACTTGCTTTGTTAATAAAATATGTTATTTTATCTAAAATGAAGTCTACCGATATAACACCGAATACTCGAATCTTTTATGTGGAATAGTTATGAGACGAGCAAGTCGTTCGCCTGATGGTAAGCGCCACGCCTGCCCATAATAATTGCAGTGCCACCCAGAACTTTCAATAACACAAAAAGCACTGGGTAGCACTGCATTGCGCTCAAGACCCCGAGACATCAGATATTAAGTCTCATATGCCAAGTAATTTAGTTCGCTACCAAGCTCTTCAAACCACACAGTTAGCTTGCGCACTACTGCTTGGCGGCAGAATAGCCCAGACGTCCTCCCGCATACGAGAGACCTACCACGAGTAGAGACCTACCACGAATATCACGAGTTCGAATCTTAAGAAGAATTGCCATCAGCAATGCCTTTCGTATTGCAGATTACCATAGGTGACAGTGACCACTTACCATCAGCCAGGCCGTCATTTCAAGTCAAAGTCAAGTCGAAAGATATTTATTAAATAGGCACTTTTAAACGTACGTCTCAAATGTATATGTTACGGCTGATAGCCGAAGTGCGGCTACACCTAGTTTTAGCCGGCTACAACTAGAAGCAGCCGGCTACATGCGGTTAAACTTAGATGTATCTTATGCGAGATTGTAAACTGTCGAAAGATTGTGAACCGTCGCTTTATTTTTCGGTAGATTATAATCTATCGAAATGATAGATGATAATCTACATTATATTATATCTAATATACATGTTCGCGGCGTTGGGGTGGCCCAAGGGCCACCCCCGCCTCACCCTAACCTACCGAGGGCTGCCCCTTATACGTTTGATTGGTGTGCGGCTGCACCTAGTTCTAGCCGCTATGATGAAGGCTAAACCTAGTTCTAATCGAAGATAAGTTGGATAGATCTAAGTTTAACCGCATGTAACCGGCTGCACCTAGTTGTAGCCGGCTAAAACTAGGTGTAGCCGCACTTCGGCTTTTAGCCGTAACATATACACGATACAAATCTAAAATACGTTAAAAATTGTACGTAAAACATTATGACTGAAATAAAAAAGGTAAGCATGACTACCCATTTCCTTCCCATACTCAAATTGAAGTCCGAGCCTGGGCTCGGACTGGTAGTGTCGCACTGGTAGTGTCAGTTCCGCATTTCTTTTCCAGAAAAGAAATGCGGAACTGACACTACCAGTGCTTTTAAAATACGCCCGCTAGAGAAGATAGCACCAAGAAACTGTGTAACATTTAAGAACCTCATAGTCCTTATACATCTTGATAGCTTTCAAATTCCTTCCAGGACTGAAAAGGAGATCAAGCACTGCCGCATCAAGCAAGAAGGCCGGCTCTACACCATCGGGAAAGTTAAATTCGAGAATCTAGTGGAACTGGTGTCCTACTATGAAAAGAATCCACTGTACAAGAGGGCCAAGCTCTGGTGCCCTATTAATGAAGATGTCGTGAGGAGAATCATAGCAGTGAGTACCCACAATTTCCCCGTTTTTTGCCTTTAACTCCCATCACCAATAACGCGGTCGATGGCACGGTCGCCTGGAAAAATCCTGCTCTCTTGTGTTTCACATACTGTGTATTATTATCAATTAGTCAAAATATATTTATGAAATAGGCACAAAAATGCACTTTAAACTTCATATACACATAATCCAAATAAATTAAAATACGTTAAATAATAATAAAATACGTTATTATAATTAAAATACGTTAAAGAATAATATCATGACGTTACAACTTCTGTACACAGTCAACTTTACATGCATACGCGCACCCTCACATACACACACACACATACATAGACTCACACATATACACCCTTTATACATACTTGAATCCTCTGTTAGAGAGCGCAAAATGCATAATAATTGTAATAATTAGGATGATCTTTCATTAGCCTATATTATGATTACTTAAGATTGTAACTGAATCTCTTGTATAAGCTGTTGATCATCTAATAATAAATAAAATAAAATGAAAAGGTAAGCATGTCTACCCATTTCTTTCCCATACTCAAATTGAAGTCCAGACCGGTTTGACATTGGCAAATTCTTTTTGCTATCGTAATCGAGTGGAATGTTTTTTTATGAAAAGAAAGAAACTATATTTATTCAAGACAGATACACGCAACATTACATTAAACTGTAACATTATATATATACATATAACGTAAAAAGATAACACATGTAACATATAATAAATACGTAATATAATTATAGTGTAATAGGAAAAGGTTCCGACTCAGCATAAACTAAGGTAATAAATAAAGGAAAGGTCACATTCCGGATAAAGTATCGTAGTCAGGTTTTAATTTTAACCTTTTACAATCGAATGTACGATTGCTGTCCGTAAGGCCCCTCATAATCAAATGAACAGAACTTCTATTTTTTTCCAAACAAAATTAATCATCATCATCATCATCATCATCATATATATACAATTCTCGTGTCACAATATTAGTTACCTTACTCCTCCGAAACGGCTTTACTGATTTTTACCAAATTTTATATGCATATTCAGTAGGTTTGAGAATCGGCTACTATCTATTTTTCATACCCCTAAGTGATAAGTGTTGTTCACCCTTAACATTTTTTTTTAATTTATATGGCAAAACTATGATTGCCGGGTCAGCTAGTATCGTATAAAAGGTACATTTTTAATGTAGTGCAAAATGTGCGCTCTTTTGAATATATCTAATTTTTTTAATCGAATTATAATTTCATGGTATATGTATTTTTGGAAGAACCTGCTCTATCGACGTAACTCGACCGTAATAAATATTCGCTCGTACGAAATGTAAAATATGTATATGTTTTTCTCATAGGCCGATTTGACCGCAATTTCACCTGACAATGACATGTTTACTTGCATTTGCAAGTGCTTATACCGTTTCTTGGTGCGGGCTCCATTCACAAAACTTGTGAGCCCGCAACGCGCAAATTATTACAATATGTGTCCGTTAAATCGAGTGAATGCAAAGTAATGTTAAATAGAGGCGAGCCTGGCTAGCAGACAACAGACTTGTATGAAATAAAGATTGACTCGGCAAATACATTATAATATTTTAGCGGAATTACAAGCTGGCGTTGCTTCTACACGAGAGCTCAAAACAAATGTACGCATGCAATGTTATCAACATGAGACGGGGCATTTTGTACAAGCTTTTATTTAACTTGCCATGTTAATATTTGGGTCAAATCTTGTAAGTTACTGTTAAATCAGAACCACTTCCTCTTATCCTACGGAGTTGACATTTTGCATACTTGTCAAAGTCCGATGACAATGCAATATTATGGTGACAGCTATGGAGACGGTGGTGAAGGTGGGCAATGGAACTCATTGACGGATAATCTTAGACTACTAGTGTTTGGGGTCATTTTAATCTGCTCGCGGTTCCGATTACAAATTTGTTGAAAGCTTGTCTTGAAAAGTATATTTCTCAACAAAAATCTTTTTAAGTTGTGACGAGACGAGCATTTCACCAGTAATCCCCGAAATCTTGTATGATTCAACCATTATTTATAATTTCAGGAACCGGATGACAACTCGGTGTACGGGACTCCAGGTTACATGGACCCCACCTCCTTCACATCAAAGGTACATACATTGGCACATTTAGCATTAATTTGGTTACATTTGGCACTAATTAATCTCACATATTCTTAGCTTTAGTTTTATATACACTAAACTGTTTAGATTAAATTAAACACTTTATTATAAAACCACAGTACAGTAACAGAACAAAGGTAGATTATAAACTGCAAATAGGCCACAATAAGCGGTCTTATCGCTTAAAAGCGATCTCTTCCAGACAACCATGCAAGGAGAGGAATAGAACTAAAATAGTCGGACGGTGGCTTTCAGTAAACCCTTTAACATTATATATGTGATGGACAAAGTGATAAATATTCATAATGTGTAGGGGGGCGTTATGGGGGGGTTAATTTTAATTCTAATAATATTTAATTTATGAACCATCCAACATTCCTAAAACTAACTGGGATTTACAGCCCAGTCACACCACCGGCCGGAAAACATTGTTGAATTGAACGCGGTGGGCACTGCAGGCCTTTTCAGTGTAGTCCACAGTAGATTAATTCCTTTCATTTTATTTCACTGGCGTGGGCATTGCAGACAAGATGAGGCTACTGATGCAACTCTGCTGAATATGAAGTAAACTTTGTCATCTTACAGTTTGAAATTTTTAGATGCTTATTTAAAGTGAGGCAATTATTATCGTAATTTTGACTATGTAGAGTAGTGTAGAGCTAGTGTGGCTTGGAGGGAGCTCGTGTGACTTGCGGTCCTACGCGCCAGTATTCGAATCTCGCTGGCCCCCCAAGGACTTTCTTAAGTTGCGGCAGGCCTAGCACACTCCGCACTGTAGGTACATAGCGGGACACCGACGGCGGGTCGCGCGTCTTTACACGTGCCGCGTCAGAAGGGATAAGAGCGGCGCGATAGAAAGAGAGGCGCTCTGTAGGTTAATATATGACTGGTAGGTATGCAGCGCTACGCGAGCTGAATTGAATTTTATTACGTCATAGCAAGAGTCGCTATTGCTGTAAATTTCTTTGCGGAGTGATGCTTCTGTCCTGTCTGTAGTATTCTGTCGTTGCGTATTTAACACTCGATTAAAATACAGTGGAGGAAAACATCGTGACATACCTCAAGGATGCTCGCCGTTTCTCTGTCGTGTGGAACAGGTAGTTTTGTAGATATAGATGACTTTATAAAGTGTGTTTAGTTTTAAATGTGTGTGTTTATATGCACTCGATTATTTATGTAGATGGTGTAGATGTGTGTAATCATGACGTAAGCACGTTTTGAATGTTGTTCTTGGAAGTAGTACGTCTACGTTTATTTTAGTAAGTTTGAAAGTATTGGATGTAGTTAAGTTTTGTAGCTGTATAGACGTTAATCTTGACGCGTCGTAGGTAAAAAAAACTTTAGTTTTATCAACAATGTAACACAAAACTCTTGAATGACACCAGAAACAATACACCAAGTAACATATTACAAGAAGAGATCTACAGCAATTTCTGTACAACGGGAGGCATTATCGCTTATAGATTAATATAAGTTATATAGTTGCGAGATAGATAAGATTCATGATTAAAACACGGAGACTTATCCATAAATCACTTCAGCTTCTAGAACATATTTTTTATTACAAAATTAAAAGCCTATTAATATATTAAAAAAGGTCGGGTTAAGAACTTTAAACTGTGGTTTAAGGGGTGGACTTATCGCTGGAAGTGGTCTCTTCAGTCGTGTCCAAAGTTCTAAAATGTAGTACTATCGTCAGGTGACAGTAAAGGCTTTGTACGACTACCGAGCGAGGCAAGAGGACGAGCTATGCTTCGTGAAGCACGCCATCATTACAAACGTGGACAAGCCCGACCAGGGCTGGTGGCGCGGCGACTACGGCGGGAAACGACACCATTGGTTCCCCTCAAATTACGTCGAAGAAATCGAAAACCCGCAACTACCGAATATCATTGTAAGTAACCCTTATGGACTTCTTTGCGACTTATCACTGCAAATTTAACGCTTACCTAATGTTGGTAACCAAATGTTGCTAACAAAAGTTTTTTTATGGAATGGTTTAAAGTTTGATCTCACTAACGGAAACAGCATCGCCTAGTTGCATGCTATGAGAGTCTTTAAAATGACAACCAATTCACTTTTAAGTTTTCTTTTCCCGCTCATCATTAAAATGGGAACAGACAAGTATACATTTTATAAAAAAACCGATTTCAATTTTGATGTACCTTCGAAGTCCAAGGTCGAATACCGATGAAAATTATATGGGAACACATTGTAAATAGATGTACTGAATCCAACATAATCGGTTTTATAAATGACTGAGTTCTGAGGTAACAAACAAAAAAAATCATTCGAATAGAAAACCTAGATTTTTTAAATTGTCGGTTAAAAAGGCGTGGTTAACATCCTGTGTGAATAGAGAAATAGCAAAGAATTGCATGTAATTAGTATATTTTCGTTGTTATTATCAATTGCATGATACGAAATGTTCAGCTACTTATGTCGCTGACTGTACAATCGAGTTGACAGTATTTAATTTGTTTGTGGAAATAAAATTATGATCACTACTATTTCTTTACTTTTTTATTATTAAATCAATCATACAGATAATCAACATTTTACAAATTATGTCAAAATTAATAATATACATTTCAATTAATTGAAATCAGATTAAATTTATATTAAATTACATTATGTCACATTAAAGTAATTGGAATTAAAACAAATTAAATTTAAATTAAATGTATTCATTCATAACAAATCGCTGAACACTATGTTGGATTACCCATCATAATGCTCATCCATCTGTTCTGAATAGGACAGTCCTGTAACGAAATTGTAATCAAAAGGTAATAATCATAAGCTTCATAAGGGCACGATCAGACCCTGGTGACATAATGCTAGACTGTACCGTGCGCGAGGTCGGAGTGAGCGTGTATTCAGATCGGTCACAAAGGTTGGCGCCTACTGTATATATATAACTATACTTAATTCACGCATGATTGCATACATAATGTACTGCATGAGCTCTACTGATTATGACGAATGAGCACGAACTAATAAACTTCCTACTCGGTAGTGCTCGTTGCGGAGGTAAGTCTCCGAGGGAACTAACAAAACTGTGCGTTGGAACCAGTAGGACTCGTGTATAACGTACTTATGTTGTCGCAGGGGCTCGAGAGCGAGACTGCAGCTTTAGGCTCGTTACAGAAAGGCGTGGTTGACGTGCTAGGGGCCGTGGTAGTGTTGGTGGTGGGCGGCGAGAGTGGGGTGGAGCGCTGGCTGGTGCGCATCCAGAGCCCGACCATGTGCACGCCGTTCGACATGGCCGCGCCAACGCGCGAGCTCGCGATCGAGTGGCTGGCAGCCATCAAAGACGCCGCGCAGTCGGCCAGCGCGCGCTCTCACCTCCACCGCAAGATGGAGCGCACCTGGCGCGTCGCCAAGGAAATGTCCGATCTCATCGTCTACTGCCGCTCTGTCGCCTTCAACCCCGACAGCATCAAGACCGGCGCCTTCGTCTATAACGAGATGTCATCCTTCCCCGAAACGAAAGCCGAACGGCTCATGTGCTCGCAGGAGACTGCCTTCTTCCTCGAGTACCACACGATCCAACTCAGCCGGATCTACCCCAAGGGCCAGCGGATAGACTCGTCCAACTACAACCCGATGCCGTTCTGGAACTGCGGCTCGCAGATGGTAGCGCTCAACTATCAGACGCCGGACAAGCCGATGCAGATCAACATGGCCAGGTTTAAGGAGAACGGCAGCTGTGGATACGTGCTAAAGCCGGACTTTATGTTTGAGGAGGATTACAGTCCGCACGACAAGAAGAGTGTCGAGGGCAAGTTGAAGCCTATGGGCGTGATGTTGCGGGTGATCGGTGCGCGCCACCTGTGCAAATCGGGCCGCGGCACCGCCAGCCCCTTCGTCGAAGTTGAGGTCATCGGCGCTGACTACGACAGCGGCACCAAGCTCGTCACCAAGACTATCGGTAAGTAGTGACAACTAAACACGTGGTGGGTCTCTCGTATGCGAGAGGCCGTCTGGGTAGGTACCTCAGCTTTGACAGATATTCTGCCGCCAAGCTGTAGTGTGAAAGCATTACTGTGTTCCGGTTTGAAGGGCATTGAAGCCAGCAAAATTACTGGGCATTATGAGACTTAATATATCTGATGTATCGGTGTTGAGCGCAATCCAGTACTACGTAGTGCTTTTTGTGGTATTAAAAGTTCTGGGTGGCTCGGCAATTGCTATGGGCAGGCGGGGCGCTTATCATCAGGCGAACGAATTTCTCGTCTCACCATTCAATAAAAAAACTTTTACAACAAATTCCGATTCAATATCAAAAGCTCTTTATTCAATTTATGCATCCCCGGCGCACTGCCGCAGCCGCCGAATCGGAAAAAGAACCACTCAGATAGGCAATAAAACGAGGGGCGTTTTTTCGGAGGTCTTGTTACTTGTTGGTTTTCTACAATGTTATATTTCTTATGTAAAGTCAGCGACACACGTCGCTGGACTTTTACTATCTTTCAATCGACAATAACACTGAGAATGAACAAATGACATGCATTTTTTGCAATTTCCTTATTCGCACACGATTTTAACAGGCTTTTTAAATGCAACATTCAGAGAAATAAGCCAAATATTGAAGGTGTAGTCAATGAAAGATTCACAAATGTTGAGCTACTTTTGTCGTTGACTGTACCAGTTGGTTACTTTGCAAAAATAGAATATTCCTTAAGTGTCCTCTATATAATTACGAACAGTATAGTATGATTTCACGAATACTTTGCGCGTTCACAATGACATTCAATTGACCTTGATTTAAAGAAATCGGATCGTCTTCTTACTTATTGTATGATTAGAGACTAGCCATTAATACCCAATAATTCACTTGACCTTACATGTGCCTCAAAGTAGTTCAAGCAATAGATAAATAAATACACCCAACGATCACATGCATGGATCCTGGCCCCTAACAAGGATTCCATGTATCAAGGGATCCAGGAACTACGAAGACAATGACAACACCCGGACACGAAACGAATGCTTGCGTTTTTTTTTTCTTTCCACAAACGTTTGTCCCGTCGCGGGAATCGAACCCGCAACGTTAGTGTTGTATGAGATTTGAGTGAACCTGCCCAACCACTACACCACAGAGGCTGACCAAAGATTCTAGTCAAATTGTAATTGATTTGACGTAAAATTGTTCCTTTCCAGCCGACAACGGCATCAACCCGATCTGGAATGACACAGTGGAGTTCACGGTGGCCAACCCTGAGCTGGCGCTGATTCGGTTCCTCGTCCAGGACGAGGATATGTTCGGAGACCCTAACTTCATGGGCCAGGCCACCTACCCACTCAAGTGTCTCCGCCCTGGGTACCGCAGCGTGACCCTTTGCAACGGATATTCTGAGGAACTCGAGCTCTCATCTCTACTGGTCCACCTCTCGATAAAACAAAACTAGGTTCATGGAAGCCTCAGCGATAGTCAATGCGCTAAAAGATGCTAAACTTAAAACCAAAAAATATTCGCTTTTAATTTTTAAATTTGCAATCTGCACTTTCAATGTCTATGGCAGCTTCTGTACACAATTTTACAATATTTATTATTATGATTATCAATTTACGTGAAATCGGTTTATTAATGAGTATACATACATTTAATATTTATTAAAAAACGTACTCGCACTATATATTTTTATACCTACTATACAAAAAAATTTACTATATCACATTTTTACACTGTAAAAAATTGTACACAGCTATAATTTTTATATAAAATGAATAATTTTATAAATGAATAGAATGGAATAGAGAATGTACAGCGTGAATATTTGAGATTGGAGAAATTATATGGTCTAAGGAGTCGTGATCTCAGTTTGGCAAGAAATTATTGCATTTATAGATTTCTCGTTATATATATATAAGCTTTTTGTAAAAATCATGGAGATAGCTTGATTTTCCACGGTTTTCCATGGAATCAATGATTGTCATAGATTTCATGATTTTTACAAAAAGCTATTTCATCCCCTTAATGCAAAAACCAAATAAGTGCGCTTTTTAACGCTTTTAACATTAGTATGTAGATCTTGAAGAGGAGATTCTAATGGTACCTCATTTTTGTTAAAAAGCGCACTTAGTTGGTGTTTGCAGTAAGGGGACGATTTTCTAATATTGCATCAATTGCAATGTAATTTGTTGCTGGGATCAAATCTTGCAAATAAATATTCACCATGTATATGTTATTATGATTATTGCCTCGATTACTACACGTATTATTCTGTATTGTTTTAAAATCTATTATTAAATAAGCGATGTACGTAAACTTAATATTTAGGATACAATTTTCAAATTAATTTATTTGACGGTATACATACGGCGACTTAGTAAAATTTTATGTGTTTAATAAATTAATTTTTAATTGTAATAAATATGCAGCTATTAAAAGCACGTTCGGCTGATACAGTTGGCAGTTAACCGGGCGGCAGTGTGCGGCTTCAGTTGATCAAAATAGAATTAAGGTGAATTGTGACGGAATCCCTTCTGAGGAAAGTTTACCCAAACAAACAAAGAACTGGCGCCCTACATTCGTAAGAAAAGCAACTTTGTAGCATAATAACCCACTGAACCAAAAACCCATCGATCGCTGTTAACTTTTAACGGACTTCAAAATAAGAGGGTTTTATCTTGAAGGAATGAAAAGGCGGACGGAATCTCGGTTAGCAACAACTGAACATTGCAATGGCAATGGCGTTATGCTTGTTTGAGTGGACGGCACGCTGATGTCAAGCCGATGTGAACGCCAATCGGCATAGCATGTAGTAAATATGTGCGTGTGGTGTACGACCGAGCGGACCGGCATAGCTTGAGTGCTTCACTTTTGAATTTGGCGACGTAGCGTCCGCCTTTTTTATTCGTTTAAGATTTTTATTATGTTTTTTCATGTAAGATTCTATTTTTACAAATATAGTAAGAAAATACATTACTCGAAACATGTTTCTAAGTTAAAATATAGCAATATATATTAACTGAATAAAGTAAAGTTAAAATGTATTACCTGATTTGTACGCGTTTTGTAATCTTTGTAACCAGAGAAATGGAGAGTACACATTAAAGGTTGCAATGTTTGACATAATAAACGGGGTCGGTGCTATCTTTGCAGTAAACTAGATGGCGCTGAAAAAAAAATCGATTTTCTATATCTCGCAAAGTTATTGCAACTTTTATTATATTCATGCGATTATAGAATATATTCTATAGCTATATTATCAGTTTAATATTGAATTTACTATTAGTATTTTTTTATTTATTAAAATAGTCCATTTAATGTATTCATCATATTGTAGGCAAAAAAACTAAATTAAGTTTCTTACACGCAAAGTATGTCAATATAAGTTAATTGTATTCTTATTAAATAAATATTTTTAAAGATAATAGAAGTCATTGTTGGAAACCAAATGAAATTTAAAAAAGATTTTATATTAAGTATTCAAATTTATAGTAAAAATACACTGGATATTCTGAGCAAAAATAAATAATGAGGTAAGTTTTAAAAATATTGCTAAATATCGAAAATCGACTTTTTTGTTGAACGTCGCGTCGCCTAGTTCATAGCAAAGATGGAATGCTTTTAATAATTTGTTTAGTAATATTTTTTTGTAATTGTGATAATAACATACAAGGATAGTTTGGATGGAGTAATCAAGAAAAAGTTTATATAGCGACTAAGTATCTACAGAAAATAATTTTTGTACGCCATAATATAGTACAGTCATTTGGTTCGAAAATTAGTGGCAACCTGGAAAGTTTTCCGGGAATTTTGAAAATTGATAAATTTATAGATTTTGATGTGCTTTTTCCGAATTTCAACTTTGCCACCTCGGATTTTTGCCGCTCGCGCCACACGCAAAGTTGAAATTCGGAAAGAGCACATCAAAGTCTATGGAATTATCAATTTTCAAAGCTCCCGGAATACTTTCCAGGTAAAACTACCAAATTACTGGACTAATAGTAAATATCTAGAATCTAGATGCACGCTTGAATGTTTTGCTCTCGAATACCCAAAGGTCACAGGTGTAACACATCTACGAACTTTAATTTATACTATTTATAGAATAATTTTGCAGCTGATATCCACGTATAGATAGACAGCTGTAGTTGTACTACTGAAGGCTGGGAAGAGGCGGGCGTGGATGTACAAATGTATTTTAGTGCCTCTCCATCATTATAAACATGATACAAGTCTTCGTATAATTTACGACGCTCTTGTAATGGCATTTTTTATTATGTAAGTCGAGATTATGTTGAGCATTTGAAGTAGGCTGAAATCATATAGGATCATGCCTTATACTCGAACAAAAACGCACAAGTTTAGACTGTTCTTAAGGTAAATTGTTGTTTAATATTGTTGCTATAGTGCTTTGTTTTGTCATTGAAAAATAAGAGATGTAATGTAATCATATAATCATCAATAAATTCATCTAAAATCTGAAACGCAATAAAAATATCTAGTGTAATTCCGCTGGATATTATGTAGGTTGTTAAGTAATATAATATGTATGGGGATAGATAATGCACAATACACCCCATGCGGGGCGTCGGTGCTGGACTTAGCGCCCCCACATAGGATAAGAATAAGAATGGAGGTAGAAAGTAAATCTCTATATAATAAATTATTTTTCAAAAAAAACTAAACCGACTTCAAAACCCAAATGGCACTCAAAAGTAAAAAATAAATTAATATAATTATCATAAGCGCTACCCACTCATATATTTGAAGTCGGTGCCAGCCAAGTCTAATAGGTAGCAGATAAATACTATGTATATAGTAAGTACTACTTGTAGGTAGTATATATCTACTACCTTTTACCTTTTGGCTGGCACCGACTTCAAATATATGAGTGGGTAGCGCTTATGATAATTATATTAATTTATTTTTTACTTTTGAGTGCCATTTGGGTTTTGAAGTCGGTTTAGTTTTTTTTGAAAAATAATTTATTTTACCCTTTTTAGTGAAAAACAAGTTTTAATTAAATTAAATCAAAAAGTTTTTAAAGACAAGCTTTTATGATCTAGAAGCAACATCATGACGAAGTTAAAACCGGGCTATCACAATTAAATGCATGTACAAAAAAAAAACATGTCTGTCCTATTCTCTGTTGAGGAGTTCAAGGAGTGAAGTCAACCCTGGGTGAAGTAGGTGAAGCAGTCGAATACAAACCTCCACCTTTAGAAAGTTGGTTACGAAAAAAACAAGAACCGACTTGAAGATTAAAACTTATATTTTTTGTTTTTGCTATTTTTTTCAAAAACTACTGAATGAATTTCGATAAAATTTATATGGGACCACCTTTGAAGTATTACCTACCAATCAAAAAAAGAATCATCGAAATCGATGCATAATTGGTGGAGTAATCGCGTAACAAACACACAAAAAAAAAAAAAAAACATACCGTCGAATTGTTAACCTCCTCCTTTTTGAAGTCGGTTAAAAATGAATCCCTGTATCCCTTGGTCACGGCATCACGCGTGAACGGCTGGACCGATTTCGGTAATTCTTTTTTTGTTGTGTTTGTTATTTTCAGGAGAAGGTTCTTATGAATGAAAAAATTAAGAAAGTTGCGCGGAACATTAAATTTATAGTTAAAACAGGACGACGTCTGTCGGGTCAGCTAGTGATAATATAAAAACATATCATTACAATAATATATATTATATTATATTTTATATATTTTTTTAGTAAATATTAATATAAAAATATATCATTCCAATAATATCTGCATATTATATTATTTATTATATTTTTTTAGTAAATATGAATATTATAATATATCATTTACTATCTACCCCCATACATATTATATTATTCAACAACAACCTACATAATATTCAGCCGAATTACACGAGACATTTTTATTGCGTTTCAGATTAATAGTTTTTATTTTCACCTATTTGATCTCACTTCTGAATCAATCTTCCCTATTTATTCTCACTGGTTACGCTTCAAAGCCCTGGTCTCATCTCGCAGACTGAATTTACTCCATTTTTTAAACCGTGATCCTGAGGCTAGAACTGACAGTGTCCAGTACTTGATGACACGAGATCATAATACAATAATAATTACACATTTTATATAAATTGTCTTCGTATAAAACATCGAAAAGTATGGAAACTTTACAGCACGTTTATCTGTATCATTTTAGCTTGATTGGTGCGGAACTCAAAATATCACCCAAAGCACTCGTAGCAACAACATTACGTAAATATATGTATACATAATTAAAATAGTATTTTACTGTTATATACATAGGTACGTGACTTTGATAAAATCACCCGAAACGTCGCATTTGCACTGATTATAAAATTAAAATAAATACGCCCAACGATCACATAAATAGATCATGGCCCCTAAGTGTCCCTGTATCTAGGGAACCAGGAACTACGTGGATCATGGACCCACATCACACAAGACACGAAACAAATGCCTACGTTTTTTTTTCACAAACATTTGTCCCGTCTCGGGAATCTAACCCGCAACCTCAGTGGTGTATAAGATTAGAGACAACCTGCCCAACCACTACACCACAAAGGCTGTCACTGATTTGATTCATTTTCAGTTAATTATGTAGTATCTAGGTGCCGGTGACAGCGTAGGAATCTTTGGTCTGATGATGACCAGGCAACCAGGGAAAGGTTAAACGGGTCTAAATATCAGAAATAGCTTAGTAATCCTACTTAAGGTATGAAATAAATGGACGACAGTCCGCACTATTATTGTATTTAATTTAATAATACCGCTACTGTTCAGCCCTCCCACCCATATGTCCCTCAAGCGCCAATCGCATATCGTGTTGAGCTCAAATTAAGGTATATCTTACCCTATACACTGCGACTAGTGAGATACGATCTAATTACTTTCCATTCAGGCAAGATATCGAAATAATCTCATTCATTTATACTAAAAAACGATAACTACAAGTTGAGATAAACTTAATGGGACAATATATGGCATCATAACACATTAAAAAAGTCGCTACACCAAAATCTGAGCTCAACACGATATGCGGTTGGCGCTTGAGGGACAATGGGTAGGGGGGCCTCGTCACATCCATCAGTGAAATTGGATCTGGGCCTACTCTGAGTTGCTTTCGTTCGTTCGTTCTTGTGGACTAAAAGATACACTCTTATGACGATTCTGAGTAAGGCCCATGAGCAGTAGCGTTATTATACCTACTATACCTACACGCTCTGTAAGCGTAAATAAATGTATTGTGGAACGTCTTTACCTCGGGTAAGATGGTTGATGGTCTATACTCTATAGATTAAATTCCGCCAATGAAAATTATTAATTATAATATATGTTGTTTTATGTTCAAAATAGATTTATTCGAATTTTGTGTTGATACGTAAACATGTATTTGCTTGTTCTTTAGGGTTTAAACTAGATTATGAAACGACACACTAAGTATTCTTTTACCGTAAAGGAATATTTAATAATTGTATATTTATGTCAAGATTGGACAAGTAGACATTTTTTTTAAGTATTTATGTAAATTATGTTGTATGTTTGTTTTCTGCGCATATTAACCGATTCAATTTATCTCGTACGTTAAATTTATATACAACTAACGAATACTGCCTGATTTAATTTCAAAATCAGTTTGTATTAGTACAACAAACAAAATAGACATTATACCTAATTACTAGTAGAGTTGCAATGATTGAACATCACCGTTAGTCTTATTAAGTTTATTAAGCACCAACGCAGTAGACATTTTCTCTATAATAGATAAGTATTATTATTGCTTTAATGTCGAACGACTCTACGATATTTCTAATATACTTAATATATATATTTTTCTAGCCTATACTGTCCCACTGCAGGGCAAATTTTACGTAATATAATACAGTACAAAAAGTTTTAATGTACACCAAACAATATGAATTAGTACGGAAAATTAACTCAAACTAAAATGCAATAGATGGACTAAGCGTTCTCTTTTAGTCAAGTCTTTGGTTGGAATGAGCTCAACACCATATACGATTGCTGCTTGAGGGACATATAGGTACGGGGGTTGATTACTTTTACGTTCAGGAAAAATGAATTTCAGAATGAGTGGTCCCACATTCGTTGCAACTCTATTAAATACTTAACTATTCCATGTTTTGTAAACTGTTTATATTTAGGTACCTAACTTTATTTATAGTAAGTGTGTATCTATGTCTAAGTACTAAATGTCAATGTGAGAGCATATTAAAACAAATTATATGAAAGTATATTATACTTGTGATTTACTGATCCCCTGTAGTACCCTCATTCGAGTAGGGAGGAGTTACATAGTTATATCCGATTCATGTAAATAGGTATATATATTATTAGGATGTGGATAATGGATAGTGATTAATAATAATAATAAATTCATTTATTTACGGCTATAACGCAGTTACAAACTAAAACTACGGTTAGGGAATTAATTTCGACTTCGCCTCCCTGTCGCCAGCGCCGGAAAACTATGCTTTCGGGCTAAAACTTAGGAGCCAGGAACGTATCCTTATACTTCGCTGGAATCCGGAGCATGAAGGACTTGAAACTCGTTGTCCTTGTCGACTTCTCAACCTCGACAGCGATAACTGGTTCAGCTCCTGGATCCGTCCGCCGCACCTCTCCTTGATATACAGAAAGACGACGTCTACCGACGTGCTCCTATCTACCTTCGCCACTACGCGCTTGTGATTTGCTGATAGAATACCGCGACGCGTGCTGTCTGTAGCTATCATTATCTCCAATATCGTGAGTAACATCGTCAACTCGCCGCGCGGTGCGGATTCGATCCTGTGGCGGAACTTCTGCACGGCAAGGTGTCACGTGACACGTCTGTGGTAGGTGATGAATGACTTCCTTCTTACCTATCAGTCTGCTAATGGTGAAAATATCTACTTTATTATGGCTATTTAGTTATTATAATTCACTATTAGCGATTATAAGTACGTATCTATTATGCACGATATAGGGGACACCCTATGGTCACACGCATATGTAGCTTATGTCACTCAGGGAGTGTAGCTTTCTATTAGATCAATGGTTGCAGATAATACAAACATACATACAATTTCACTTCTTTATATAATACTAGCCACCGCCCGCGACATAATAAAATATAGCCTATATTACTTAGGGATAGTGTAGCTTCCTGTCAGTGAAAGTATTTTCAAAATCAGATCAGTAGTATCTATCGCTTTCATCTTGAACGGATCTTGAACAGCATTTTGCATGGTTGACGTGATGGATGCTGTTGTTCTGTTAGATCCTGTAAAAGGAAACGAAAATTAGAATCAGTCAACGACCTTGAAATAAATTAATATTTCTGCACTAATGTTTTGCTATATATTTAACAAGAATGTCACACAACATGCCAGATGGGCATGTGGCATGTGTGACAATCTTGGTTATTTGGATTTAATTAATAAATAGGTAACGCCCTACAATTACATACCTACACATATTTCAGGCTCAAACAGCTCTCTCTTTATTTAGGGAACCAAGAGCTATGAGGACCATGGCCACACAACACACAGGCGCGAACGAAATACTTGCCTATTTTCTTCTTTGCAAAAACATTTGTTATGTAGTGATAATCGAACCCGCAACCCGTGTCTTAAATGGAATGTCAGGGCCCGGGTGTGATGTTTTACTGAGCCTATCTCTAACTGGCAGCTCTATAATCACACAAATCAAACAGTTACATTCATTTCGTCCTTACGCGAAAATGGATTTAAGTGGGCTAGAACTTTAATTTGCGTGATAATGAAATTGTCTTTCTATCTCGCGAACATCATCTAACGACAAAGTATTTTCAAAGTCACACAGTCACACTCCGCGAAGTATTCTAATCTCATTATTTCGTAATCCCGGGCAGTTCCGTCCATATCCGGCCGCGGTTGCGTGACCTCCATCACTCAGGATAGTTATGGAGGTCCATTAGTTTAGTCTTTACCATGAAAAACCCACCAAAAATGAGAAAACTCAGTTTTATGTTTACATACAACATTTTTGCTAGAACGGAACGGGTGAACGTGAACGATTTAATCAGAGGCAAGACCACAGAGTGAAGAATATTTTTGACAATTGAATAGGGGATCGGACCATTGAGGTCTCATCCCCAATGGATCGGACAAAGAAAAATTTGACTATATTTTATCTTTGGGATCGGACAACTGTGTTTTAAATTAACTACAATGAATATTATGTATCCATGAAAAATACTATTTTAATTAAATAACGATCTAAAAGTACCTAAAACTATGTTTAAATATTATGTTTCAAATATTACCGCGCAAAAGTTCACCTCAAAACTTGTGATGTCATAATATGTAGGTAAAAAACGACAAAGTCTTCGAAATAAAACTTGTGAAGAGATTCTAATACGTTTTGTGAAGTTTGTGGACTATATTGTAGTAATGTAACGAAACAATCAGCTAAAATACATTTTATGAAAAGCAAAAACGTAAAATAAACACAAGCTTGACTCACGGCATTTGCCTACAAATGACGTCATGCGCTGTGATTGTTGTTTCGTTTGAGATGAAGAACAGATAAAATATGTCAGAATTATTTATTGATTTAAAAATATAAATCATTATTATTTTACAAAAATATTGATTGAATGATCTTTCTGGTTCGACGAACATTTGTTCTAAGCGCGCGACAGAGACAATATGATAATAGATGTACCTTTTTTCTTTCTAAGGGCCTGTTGTATAGACTTATCCTTTTTTTAGGTTGGAAAAATTCGTAGTTATCCCTCTGTATTACTCTGAAGGAACTGAGGGAAAAGAACGCTATCTTCCTCTGAGGCTCAGAGTAATACATCTCAATGTTCGATGCTGTTTTGGCACACGATCTATGGGTTATTTAAATAAGGGCTCCACTGTTTAAACTTGAATACTTATTTATTTTCCAAAAAACATTGTACAAGGGAAGAGACAGCGTTCACAGACAGTGACATAAATCTTAAGCTGAGTACATACCTAATATAAAACCATTACACCTAGTCTACACTATCCCAACACCCCCTCTCAATGTTAAATTCATTTAAACATTTAATATTGCAAACAAAAAACAATTCAACTTGTAATAAACTTAAATAACACATTTCCTTCTAAATACAATTCAAATTGTAGTTACTAAACTATAGCTTACATCATACAATATAAAATATGTCATACAACCATAAGTTTGTTCACAAAATAGTTATGCTTTAAAGTGCTCAGTGGCTTCGTGAAAACATCTGCAACATTTTCGTTAGTTGGTACATATAATATTGAAATTAACTTATTGTTCACACAATCTTTTATGTAATGAAACTTTATATTAATATGTTTTGTCCGTTTGCTATTCTCATTATTTTCGATCATTTTAATTGCACTTTGATTGTCTACGAATAGATAAGTTTCGTTGTTACTACAATTAAAATTTGTTAATATACCTCTTAAGTACACGATTTCAGATGCCGCCGTTGCTGCTGCAACATATTCTGCCTCTGCTGATGATAATGCGACTGTTGTCTGCTCTTTTGAAAACCATGATACTAAATTATTATTATGAAATATAGCACATCCACTTACACTTTTTCTGTTGTCTTTGTCAGTACCCCAATCTGCGTCGGTATAAGCAATCAGCTCCTTTGACTCTTTTCCACCTGACTTAGTATAAGTAAGATATTTGTTTATAGTCTGTTTTAAATACTTAAGTACTCATTTACCTGATTTCCACAATGTCTTTGTAGGTTTGTCCAAATATTAGCTTAGAAAAGACGTAGCGTACGTTATGTCTGGTCGTGACGTAGCAGAAATGTATATAAGACATTCGACCAGTTCTCTGTAGGGTACATTGGTTATTATCTCCTCGTTTGTAGTTGTTTGTTGTTCTATAGGTGTCATACATCCTTTGCAATCTGTCATTTCAAAATTTTCAAGTATTTTCTCAATCAGTTTTCTTTGAGTTATCATCATTTTTCCTTCTTCTCTCGTTATTTCTAATCCTAAATATTCTTTTATGTCTCCTAGATCTCTAACTTTGAATTCTTCTTCTAGTTTTTTAAATATTTCTGTACTATTTCCCATTAACAGTATGTCATCTACCCAGATTAATATCCAAACATTGTCTTTTCTGTATAAACAGTAGTCATATTTTGATTGTTCAAATCCTTGTTTGACAACAAAATTATTGAATCTTTCATTCCAACACTTCGGAGCTTCTCTTAAACCATATAATGCTTTATTCAGTTTCAGTACTTTTCCTTGTCTGACTTTCATTCCCTCTAGCGGTTTTATGTAGATCTCTTTATTCAGGTGCCCATTTAAGAATGCTGTTGGAACATCTAATGTTCTTAACGGTAAATCTCTTTGTACTGATAGGCTCAGCATCATTCTTATTGTTGATGCTCTTGCAACTGGTGAGTAGACATTATAACTACTTCCTGTTTGAAAACCTTTAGCTACTAATCTCGCTTGTTTCCTTCCATCTGGCTTAGTTTTAAATATCCATTTCGTGTCTATTGCCTTTTTGCTCTCTGGTAGATCTGCTTCTTCCCATGTTCGTAATTCTCTTAGTGAATGTATTTCACTATCTATAGCTTTTTCCCAATCTTTTCCCTTACTTATAGCTTCTTTATATGTAGTGGGATCGCATCCACCAAATAAACAGTACGCTATATTAGCATCGTAAAATCCGTCTTGACATTCATTTTCTAACTCATACTCTTGTAAATAAGCAGCCAATATCTTCCTTCTCTGTGGTCTTTCTGTTTGTTCTGTCAACTCTTGTTCTTCTATTTCTATAACCCCTTTATCTATCTCTTCTTGTCCTTTTCTGTCTTTTACTACTTCATCTTCTTCTTCATATCAGATCTGTAATACGTTTCTGTATTTTCTACTGGTTTTTCTTTATACTCTATATCTCTTTCATCAAATCTTACATCACGCGAAATGACTATTTCATTTGTTTCAGGTTTCCATAATCAATATCCCATCGGTGCATATCCAAGCATTCGCATTTCATGTGCCCTTTGTTCTAGTTTGTCTCCTTTTGGCACTTTTACAGCCCAAGCTTTGCTTCCGAATGCTCTTAATCGTGATAGATCTGTCTTTCCTTCCACTATGTCCACTGGTATTTTAAAGTTAATTGCTGAAGATGGACATCTGTTCAGTTGATAGGTTGCACACATTATTGCTTCACCCCATAAATGTATTGGGAGTCCAGTTTCTGACAATAGAGTTCTAGCTCTGTCGAAAAATGTGCGGTTCATTCTCTCCGATACTCCATTCTGCTGCGGTGAATAGGGTTGTGTGAATTTAATTACAATACCTCGTTCTTTACTAAAATTTTCAAATCGTTTATTTTTGAACTCTCCTCCATTATCACATCTTATATTTTTGACTGTAATTTCTTTTCCATTTTCCAATCGTAGTATATAATTTATTAAATTCATTGTAGCTTCGTTTTTATTTTTTAGAAAATAAGTTACACAAAAATGACTGTAGTCATCTATAATGACTTGATAATAAAGTTCTCCATTTATACCTGGAGTTCTCATTGGTCCAGCTATATCAGTATGTAGTAACTCACCTATTTGTGACGAACTTGGCCTCTTTGCTGGTACAAAAGGAAGTCTGGTAGATTTACCTATCATACATGGAGTGCAAGGTTTTTCGCTACATGGCAGCTTCATCATGCGCAGACTCCGTCTATTCAGATGACCTAACCTACGGTGCCAAATGTCTACTAACTTATCTACTGCACTATTGCATGAATTATTTACATATTATATATTTAATTTTAGAATAAATAATTTTCCAAAACATTTTGCAGTCATAAAAGATTGTGCGTTACCTTTTTTAATTTGAACTTCTTCTCTACTGAAAACAACTTCGTGTCCTGAGTCTACTATTCGTTTTACTGACATTAAGTTAAATTTTACGTCTTTCACTATCAACGTCATCAAGTTAATTGTATTGTTGTTATACCTCATTTTCAAAATTCCTTCCCGGTCTGCTGTAATAAAATCCCCATTAGCTATGTAAATTTTAATTGGTTTTTCTAATATTTTGATGTTACTTATATATTTCTCATACCTTTCATTGAGGATATGGTGGGTACAACCACTGTCAATTGCCCACTCTATTTCTATGTTTTCGTTTTCTATGCTTTCTGCTGACACAAATGTATAGCAGGTGTTATCTTCATTACTTGTGGCGACATGGACGTCTTCTTTTCTGATCTGCTGTTGTATCATTTGATGCGCTTGTCCTCTCGCTCTTCCTCTGTATCCTCTTGAACTTCTATATTGTCCTCTTCCTCTTTTTGACCTACAGAATTTTGCAATGTGTCCCGGTTTGTTACAATGATAGCATGTGACAAAAGCTGTTTCAGACATTGCATTGTTTTTCTCAGATCCTTTTTCAAATAACTTCACTTCTTCGTCCACCTTCGACCACCACTCATATATTTGAAGTCGGTGCCAGCCAAGTCTAAAAGGTAGTAGATAAATACTACCTACAAGTAGTACTTACTATATACATAGTATTTAATAATATAAGGTAGTAGATAGATACTACCTACAAGTAGTACTTACTATATACATAGTATTTATCTGCTACCTAATAGACTTGGCTGGCACCGACTTCAAATATATGAGTGGGTAGCACTTATGATAATTATATTAATTTATTTTTTACTTTTGAGTGCCATTTGTGGTTTTGAAGTCGGTTAAGTTTTTTTTATTAAATAATTTATTTTGTGTCATAAATTTATCTTACAGGTCCTTACTGTCGATTACTATGGCCAATCATCCAATTCCATTGATGGATCACAATCCTACAATAAAAATGTAAGCAACGAATCTTGGATATCTAATCCTAATTTACGCCACATAGTGAGAACGAGTTCATGAACATAGACTTCATCACCATGTGAACGTCAAGGCTGTTCAGGACACAAAAGGACAAACCGTTTCAGGTTAGTGTAGTGAACTGACAGTTATGTATAGTTAGTGCTTTCCAATACGGTGGTATGGTCAATGTAATAATTGACTTTCATAAGTACGTCTGTGATCTACTCCGACAGTATGACATTTAACTGAGACACTTTGCTATTTAGAATACTTAAAGTGGTTTTTTTAACATTGTGTTTATCTATCTACCTATATCCTAAGTATCAGTTGTGCTGCAGTCTTGTAAATTATGTCAAAAGACTAGTTCTTCTATTGTAAATTTTACCTGTTTGGAAATAATGAATGTATGTATATTGTATAAATGTGTCATATATTTTATTTGATTATTTTATTTACCTACCTACGAACTTCTGAAGTTATAGTGGCTGCAATGCAACGCAGAACACGTTACATTTTCATTCAAGCGAATGGGATAATTTTTCATAGGTATGGTAAACACTCCAAAAATACTGTCAAAAAGCTATTGCTATCCAAAAGTGTTACACTGTCAAGGACTCTATAGTGTCATTCCTCACAAAGAAAAAATACTATACTAAATCTTAGATTCCTCAATAGTCATTAGCAAAAAAAAAATATTAAATAATTTATCTTTGGTCATTACATTAGAGTGTGAGACCTCAATGCATTAGACCAAAGATTTATTTTTTTAATACTTTTTCTTTGCATAAGACTTCAATGGGTCATTACAAAGATTTATTATATAATACGTTTTTGGGTCATTAGGTACTCCAAAGACGTATTACTATACTAAATCTTAGAGGTACTCTGAGTCAGTTCCTCCTGAGCTCTATGCCACTGATTCGTCTTTTATTTTTTTCGTTAAGTTCACCCGTTAGGGCAGGCTAAAATCTTTAGGACCATACCGCCATGTCTTACGTAATTTTTATTTGATAGTTTAATATTCCATTTATTATACTTTTGTCGAGAATGAGGGTCAACAGCAACAAGCTGGACCCTCTTCTAGTGCTTCAATAAAGTGGTGGAACTTTATTCAAGCTTTCCATGGACTTTTTGGGAGAACATAAAAAGCAATGTTTTCTCTATTTTGTTTCATTTGCCTACACTCGTGCACGTTTACGAACACATAATGGTTAATATTCCACCGATATTACACATGATCACTCGAAACAACACTTGTTTGGAAAATAAAACAAAATCGAACTGTATCACTTTTCACTTCCCGCCAAATAGTCCGATTCGTCTTTGATGGAATCGACACAGATAAAAAAGTACTGAATAGATATGTAGCAAAGATTTAGTATTATATAATACGTCTTTGATATGTAGTATCTCTTACTAACCTGTGGTGAATATAAATGAATAGTCTTTTTGAAACAAAATAGAGAAAAACATTGCTTTTTATCATTGAGGTCTCAATGCTTTTTATGTTCTCCCAGAAAGTCTATGAAAAGCTTGAATAAAATTCCACCACTTTATTGAAGTACTAGGAGAGGGTCCGGCCTGTGGCTGATGACCTTCATACGACGATATACAAAAGAAATATTTGTAATTTTGTCAAACTATCAAATAAAAACTACGAAGACATGGCGGTATGGTCCTAGAGACTTAAGCCTATCCTAACGAGCGAATTAAAAAAATAGAAATTAATAGTTCATTCTCGGGATGCTATTTACCTTCTCGAAAAAATAAAAAATATTTGTGTTACAATGCGTAATTTTTTGACTGCTTTTAATAGAAAAGTTTGAAGTAGTCTTATTGAAGCTAGTTGTGTTATAGACTTACTATAAGGCGCATGAAATATTGTTTTGAAAATGTCGTAATTATGTTCGTAGAGCACTTCAATGGCCGTATTGTCAGAGTGCCCGTAATCAGTGTTTTGCTGTTCCGGAACTATAAATCGCGATGTTTCTAATAAATAATGTGATCATGAACACTCTTCGTTACCGCAAGTGGCTCATGTTGTTTCTATTTGCTATGTGCCGACCTTGGGACGCAGTGGATGGTGAGTGTTTTTCGTATATTACTTACTCATGTCCTTAGCATTAAACCACGGCTACCTTCGCAAATCATGTATACATTATAATGTAGAATAAAAACACCTATTTAATATTTAGTGGACACTACACACAATCCCCGGCTACTGTATTTAAAGCGGCACATATGTTCACGGCAGATTGTTATATTTTGCACTTGTCGAAAGTAAGAATTACTTTAAAAAGTAGTATTGACTGTAGTATTTTTATACAGCTAATATATGCACTGATATATGATATATACGTGCATGTCTGTATCAATTATTCATCTGTTCATTAATTTGTGAAATCGATTTCTAAAATACTAAAGTCCTGACTAAAAACCATTAGATTTTTTGTTTAAATTTTGTTTTTGAACTCATCAAAATATTTCACAGTCATTATTACCTTAATCATCTCCTACTCTAGCAAACCTTTCATACTTTTCATGTTTTAAAGTTTCAAGTGCATGTTATATTTCACCAAGAAGTTCAACTTCTTTTTACTTCAGTGTAATTTATTTGGCTTTATTTACCAAGAACTGATAACAGAATTAAATACTGTTGTCATTCATAATCTACTGAAGTTCCTTCATTACAAAAATAGTTATTTTCACTTTCCTAATATAGATTATTTCCCTGGGGCTAAAGCATAGTAAACTCTATAGTATACAATATTTTAGATAAATTCAGAATATGATCACGGGAGGGAAATCGTCTGACTCTTACACTGATAACTTGTCTAACTGAAAGCCCAATTGCCCATTTTTAATGAAATTGGTGCTTGTACTTGTAACCTGATGACTGACTACTTAGAGCAAGACTCCAATCCCAGGACCCCACGAATTTGCCTTGTCTTTGTTTTGCCTTTTGAATTTGTCCCCAAGAACAGTCGGTCACATTCAGAATTAAAATGTACGGTCGCTTCTCATGTCTTTGTGCGCGTATAAAGTATTGGCTTTTAACTTTTGAAATTACTCGCGCATCAACGTGCACATGTGTGTGCTTTTTCAAACATGGGTATTCAACGTCAAAATAATTCGCGCTACACTCGCACATCCGCCCCACGTAAGCCTGTGTAACTCAGGTCTGAGCCGGTTCAAATATATATACAGATAACAGAGACTTGAGCTTCTGAGGTTCAAAAGCAAAATAGACGGCTTACGGCTGCCGGCTCGTGTCAGCGCTCGCAAAGCTTGAGTCTATCTATGATAGTCAATTTGAGTTGAGCTGCTTATCTGTGGTAAATATGATTCATTTATTGAGCTGTGAGCTGACAAAACTTTGTAAGGTACATTTCACGTGGCGGCTTAAGCGAGCTAGTTGACTTAGTGAATATTTGAACCAGCTCAGACCTGAGTTACACTTGCCTACAGTATAGCAGAAGTACAAAATAATCAATGGTTTTAAATGATGCCACTTGTTTCCAAAAAGTGCTTCCTCTTAAAACTTCTTTATGATTGTATTAAAAGCCATATAGATAATGATATCCTCAGTAGCTTTCCTCTGAATGACGAATTTATTCCAGGTTTAAAATGCTATTGCAACAGCGAGTCTTGCCGGAATGCCACCTGTGAGACAGATGGCTACTGCTATGCCTCCAGCACCTATGAAAATGGGCAGCAAAAATTCACTTACCAGTGAGTATAATTAACCATCCCTCCATTCATTATTTTAGGATGTTTCCAAATGAAGTACTGTCAATATTCCAAATATTAAAGATTCACAAAAGGTATGTAGGTGATACGTATGGTGGTATGTACCTACATATTTTTCAAACTATTGTATTATTGGCAAACTCAAATCAAGACAAACAAAGGAATTTGTTTGATTAGTGTGGCCCACACTTTGTTTCTAACCTATTTCCATCAAATGACTGTGTAGAGAGGTGCTATTGGACTGTCTGAACTTGAGCAGAGCCTTGCCTCCCGACAATCCGATAATATGCAAAAAGCCTTCGTACTATTGCTGTCACACTGACCTCTGCAACTCCAATGAGATAACCAGACAAAAGTTGTATAGAGTCCTCACCGCCTCCACTACGGGTAAGCCTTGCACACATGCGGCCGTGTGATTTCTACCATGACAATGGAGATTTTGAGTTTGTTTGATGTAATATTGGAACCATATAATTGCATTGGCCTTTTTCTTACCAGTTTTGTGTTGAGATGCCAATAATCTAACCACATTGCTTCTGAACTAGTGATTGAAACAAATACCTAATGAAAGAAGCGAGCGACACGCCGCGCGCCGCCCGCCGCCCGCGTTTAGTTTTGGATGATGTGCCGTATTTTTAACAAAGTCTATTTTCCGAGTGTGTTGGTTTTGCTTTAACCTACTAAACGTAATGTATGGTGGTTCCAATCGCGGCGCAGCTGCATCGAGCGCAAATCACTGATTCCCATCGAGCACCCCTTCAGTTGCTCCACGACGAAAGCTAAAAATGAGTCGGTGGTGATAAAATGTTGTAAGTCGCGTGACATGTGCAACAAGGAAGAGGACGTTAGCCTGGTGCCGCCGTCGCAGAAGCCACCGCCAGGTAGGACCTAAGTGTGCCGCTAACCGCACGCTTGCCGCCTCGCCGCGCCCGCGCCCTCGCCGCACCGCTCCACCACGCCACCGCGACCTCACCGCACCGGGCCGCCGCGCCGCCGTCCGCGCCACGTGCGTCACAGGCGCTAGTTCCACTCTAGCCCCCAGCCTCGTAAAACCTATGTCAATATTTACGAGCCGATGCTGACCAACTGATAACACTTGCGTCATTATCTGCCCGCGCGTAATTCTACTTTCTATCACGCTGTCGATCATCTCATGTCGCGGCCCAATCGTAGAATTGATCACATCATGAAGTGTACGGTTATTTTTATGTACAAAATTAAGAACTACGTAACACATCGTACTCGTACTCGTGGTAGGTCTCTTACGAGAGACCTTCTAAGAGATGTCTCTTGCGGGAGGCCGTCTGGGACCACAGCTTTGCCAGTTATTCTGCCGCCGAGCAGACCTAATATCTGATGTCTTGGGGTGATGAGCGCAATTCAGTGCTACACAGTACTTTTTAATGCATATAAAGTTCTGGGTGGCACTGCAATTGTTATGGGCAGGCGTGGCGCTTACAATTAGGCGAACAACTCGCTCGTGTCATTACTCAGTTTCATAAAAAAAACATTACGTGATTCGCATTTAAAGCAAGAGCTTAAACAAAGTTATTAACCTAAATTTCTTATATTGTGTAATTAGGTTTTTATATAATTATTATGTAAAACGTTGTTGTGGCTTGTTGTACGCCTTGGCGTCGCAGAAGTGTGGCAAGCATTTAAATGTTAAATAAATAAAGCGTTGTCAGCTCTTCTAGCGGTGGATAATGTAACTATTTCACGATATGATTATTTATGTTTGACTATGTCATAGTATCCGTGAGTTAAATTGGCAAAACCGATGAAATCAAACGATTTCTGTTGTTTGATCGGGCCAAGGCACATCGTGATGTAGACAATAGACAGTGTAATATTTCATGAAATACCACTATTTCATGAAATGATCGTGCGCTTCGTGAAGTGGCCAATCTTACTATATGGCCACGACATACATACACATTATAATGAAGAACATTACGAACGGCTCGCAGAGAGAACTACCGCCTGAACACGTCCGTTGCGGCCCCCGGTCTTCGCTTGGTATTCGGTGCGACACTGCATGGCTATCCGATTTTATTTTCTTTTAATTTGTTGTCTCTAATATAACTAAGTTTTTCCTTAGACCGGCCTTGATCACCGTTTAGGGGAGCGTATTCCGTAGTACTAATGTATCGGTTTGTGGATAGATGTTGGGACCGCGAGTTCTCGTTCCCCCCCGAGGACTGGCCCATTTGGTGCCGCGAGGAGGGGCTGTCGTGCTGCAAGACGGATTACTGTAACCGGTTCGTCTACGCCGCAGGTACAGTACCGGGATGTGCCGTCGGGATGGGGCTTACATTGTGATGTCCTCGCGATTTGTACCATCCGCGCTACCTCCATGGTGTCTTATCTATCGTTCCGTATCGACAGCTCGCCGACTGTGCATGTGAATGGAGCCAAATAAATTATGCAAATGCATTTCGCGAGCGGAGATCCGTGAAGTCGTCGTTTATTTGAACTTCGAGTCTGTCACTCATGTTATGTTTTATTTAAACATTCGTTAATATTATATAGAAGTGCGATGGATGAATTTAACGTTTCTTTTGGAGTATATACGTATTACATTTATAGCGGGCATGACGGGTCGACGTAGAATGTCGACACAGTCGTCGAGGAATGCGAATCATTTCACTCCAGGGATATTAAAATAGCGTAAGTGATCATAAGCCGGTTTACTCTGTTAGCATGTTTTTTCTTTGTTTCAGTTTGTTAACTAATCGCATGTTTACTTTTATTACAATGATAAATTTTTAAACGCTGAATATAATTTAATTATTTATAATTTTATTATAATTAAATTTAATTCTCCAACGCTATTGTAGACGTGCTGGTTACGGGGTTAACTCAAAGTGTTAAGGACACATAATATTCTTCACACTTATTTAGAATGCCTGTTTTAATATATAATTGACATTTCAAATATAAAACGTTAAATTATTATAACCCTCATATCACACGAGTAAATACATATAAATTATTTTCAGTTTACCGCATGAAACTTGCAAGTATATTGTATATAATTTGACTAATCTCTAAAGGTATAAGGTTCATGGCTTGTCACGATTCTGCTTTGCAAATGTACAAACATGTTTTTTACTTAAGCATACTTATTATAAGGTGAAAGTGTTCATAGACGATTTCAAAAGGTAATCCAAATGAAATATCCATTTCATAATTGTAAAAGCCTTCACCTCGGTCCCAGTCATTCAGGAAGATTGCTATAAGGGGTGGAAAAAAAACAATTTTAATGATTTTTCGTTTTAGTTGATGTTCTTTACTTATTTTGATCTTAGCATAATTTTTGTGGACTGCAGTATTAAAATCAATTGAACAGTTAATTTTAAATTAAAGACCCTGCATCGTGCTCTATGTGATCTAATAAATAGTATCAGATTTTTTTATTTTGGATTATCTTCCGTAGATAGTTACGGAATAATCGCCCGTAAACGCCATCGGCTCCACCTTGGTACAGCATTTCACACGCAGCCTCTTCCCAGAACCACCTACAGATTTATTAAAAGCTCATAAATACAAAGTTACAACAAACAAAAAATAAGGTATGCTTTCACCAAAGTTTCATCAAAGGCGTCACCTGGGAAAAGGCTTAGTATATTTATGAGAAACAGGAAAAGGAACGAACTTCCAGTAACTTTTGACGTTTAGACAAAGTGTCGCCGCTAAAAACGCTCTTCGTTATTTAATCATTTTCTCTTCTAGTTTGTCTAATTGCTACAGACACAATTTAACTATTTTCATAATAAATATTTTCATTCGCACGCTCTTCAACTCGCACATGTAATTGTTTGATGTAAAAATAAGATAATTTTAACAAGACACTTTTTTCAACTGTAGCAGAGTGTCAGTTGAGAGAACCGATGCAGATCGTTTGAGTTGTGCCCTCGAATCGCTTATCAATCAGTGTCAGGCGTGTGAGTGTCTAATAAGTGTGTCCTTTAATGCTGAACAATCGTCCGAATATAACACTTCAATGTGTTGTTGAAAGCTCTTGCACCTCTGCCACGTCGCATTCCGTCAAGTGGATCTATAATTGGGCGCGACTGTCGCCGGTCGCGCGCACTCTACCTACCACTTAAAGTTCGAGTTGACAATCGGCAAGATATCGCAGACGGTATCTATAGAATCGTACTCTATAAATAAATTAAGAATGTTTTCGTTACAAGTACGTTTAAATATTAAATAAACTTTTCGTGAAGTCTGAAAACTGTCTGCGTCGGTTCGAGTCGACGCAACCGATCAACACTTATTTCACAGCGCTACTCAATAGCGCTGAAATAAGTGCTTTTAACCTGTCTATAGCGAAATGCGTACATCGCCTGATGCGGGGGTGTCTGTCTCTCTAATCGTCAGCCCCGTCGTCTCTGTCGTAATAAGTTTACGCTATGTATCATCGGGTCTAACAGCCGTAAGCGCTGAGCCCGCTCATGCAATATCCAAAATATAATTAATGATTTCAATATTTCCTGTAGAGTTTTGCCGTTGTTGTGTGTAGTGCCGCTATGGGGCCTGGCGCCTCCATGTAAAAGTGCTTTATGCCCAAAGAGCCGAGCACGTCGTCTACGGCATGGCACGTGCTGCCGTGGGTGATGGGGCTCATGGTGCTCGGCGTGTGTGCCGCCTTCAGCCTGTGGTGGGCCAAGCGCGCGCGGAAGATGACCAAGCGCGGCAGCCACCCGTTGTTCCCGGGCGAAGACTCGCTGTCCAGAGAGACCAGACACCCCATGATGACCACTACCATAAGGGACATGATCGAGCTCACCACCTCGGGCTCCGGATCCGGTAAATTATACTTATTATAGAAATATGCACATTTGTACTTTTCTATTTCCATTTAGCCATCTCGTTCTACCATTGTGGTCGGATGATATTGCAATTGTATTATAGATAATATTCTGTTTGATTCCTCCAAGTTTACCTCTAACGATTGTAATTTATTTAACCACATGTTTATTTGTTCGCTCTCTATTGTATCAAGTGGTCAAATAGTAAAAATCTCTGCGACTGTAAATTCTAAAAACCTTCATACATACGAAACGAATTTAAATAACTTAGCTCCAACCAGTTTCGAAATTGGTACACAATTTCGCTGGCTGTAATTATTTTCGCTGCAAGCAGATTTTGTACTAAGTGGTTTGTTGATATTTTGACCATCGGTGGTATTTGAAAGGGTCAACCATGTATCGATTACGTGCAACTGCACCGAACTGAACGCAAACACCTCAGGACAAAGTCGGAGCGCTAATAAATCGGGCCTTAACTCGTTAGAATGTCGGCGTTGCAACACTAGCCCAGTACCAGTAGATACTTAGGGCTTATGATCTGTTTATTTTATAGTTGGCCCACGCTCCCTTGCCGTTGGCGTCGCCGCCGGCCGTCGGGTCTAGACAATCTAAACTTAGTTAAATTCTGTTTAACATCTCGGCACGTGCCGTTGAGTGTAAGCAGGGAGGATGTCGTCTATCCTGTTTACTTACGCCATCATTGAATTAAACGGCGACGGAATATTCCGTTTGTGTATGACTGAATAATATTGTGTATGTTTGTGAAAGCTTGCGATGTATAGATAAAAGGTAAAATTATTTTTATATCGATTCGACTTTTCGAATAAACGGGAGTCGGGGAAGTAATGTATGCAGTTATGTAAAGATATGTCATGCGATAGATCAGCCTCTGTGGTTGGGCAGGTTGGTTCAAATCGCATACACCACTGAGGTTGCGGGTTCGATTCCCTCGACGGGACAAATGATTGTGCACAGAAAAAAACGCAAGCATTCTTCCGTGTTTGGGTGTTGGGCCCTCGTAGTTCCTGGTTCCCTAAATACAGGGAATCCTAGGTGGGGGCTAGGATCTATGAATGTGATCGGTGGGCGTAAAAAAAAGATCGTCTAGTCTTCACGGGAGACGTGGGTTGCCCGTGCGGAATCCCATTGGGCTAGATTTAGAACTTGCAAACAGATAGAGGTAGATTTGTACCGTGTTTTGGGAATGAGTTCTTGCGTCTGGAAAAAAGGAAATTCGCTATTAACGCGACGACTCTAGACACTCAAGTCCACGAGCATCATTTTACTTAGGCTATTTTGAAAGTAAACGACTAAAATTACGTGACTTACACGTGCCTCGTTTTCTCGGAAGATTACTTACAAATTTGAATTGGATAATGGTTTTTACTGGTAGTAGGTTTCTCGTATGCGGGAGGCCATCTGGGTGGTCCGCTTTGTCAGTTATTCAGCCGCTAAGCAGTAGTGCGCAAGCATTACTGTGTTCCGATTTGAAGTGCATTGTAGCCAGCGAAATTACTGGGCATTATGAGATTTAGACATAGAAAGTTACCATATTTGAAAGGCTTAATTAGCCACTTTATTATTATTATTATTTTTACGCTTAATAGATCCATGTTTGGCCACTATCTCGCCTGATGTGGCCTAAGATAAAGCACATAAATATAGAGAGAGACGGCAGTTGAGCGGCTGCTCAGACCCGTCTCCCCGATGGTTCACCGAACATCATCCCGAAACACGACTAGGTCGCTTGACGGCATGGCTTTGTTCGGTGGGTGGTATTAAAACCACGGCCAGAGCCTACCACTCCAAAGCGTGTAAGCGGGTTTCATCACGATGTTTTCCTTCACCGTTTTAGAGCGAGCGTGCAAAATCTGCACTTAACTATAAGTCATTGGTGCAGGGCCAAGTCGGGATTCGAAGCCAGGTGCGTCGGATCGAAAGGCACACGAGTTCCCGCTGAGCCACACTCGCTCTTAAAAACTTATGATATTGTCTTAGGTATCTACTGACATAATCTTAGGCATAACCAATAATAAATTATTGGATACTAGCTGCGCTCTGCGGTTTCACCCGCGGTTTCCCGAAATAAAAAGTAGCCTATGTGTTAATCCAGGGTATAAGCTATCTCCATACCAAATTTCATCAAAATCCATTCAGTAGTTTTTGCGTGAAAGAGTAACAAAGGTACATCCATACATCCATACATCCATTCTTACAAACTTTTGCGTTTATAATATTAGTAGGATAAATACGCCTAACGATCACATACATAGTTCACACACACACCTCTAACTAGGATTCCCTGTATCTAGAGAACCAGGAACTATGAGGACCATGGTCCCAAAACACCCAGACACGAAACAAATGCTTGCGCTTTTTTTCTACGCATAACATTTCCGGTCGCGGGAATCGAACTCGCAACCTCAGTGGTGTATGAGATTTGCGCCAACCTGCCCAACCACTACACCACAGAGGCTGTCGTAAATCGTAATAGACAAACTTACATCATAAATATTTAATAAAATGGCTAGGACTCACGTAGTTTGTCGAATTGGTCGACCTAGGTTTCGAGCCTGTCCGATGCTCGAAACAGGAGCGAGTTTACGCTGCGAGATCGCGGCGACCACTGGCGGTGTCGAGTCAAACTCACGAAAACTTTCATACAAACTTACATCGTTGGTGTGGATCCCCAGGTCTGCCGCTGCTGGTGCAGCGCTCGATCGCGCGTCAGATCCAGCTGGTGGATATCATCGGCAAGGGCCGCTTCGGCGAGGTGTGGCGCGGACGCTGGCGGGGCGAGAACGTCGCCGTCAAAATATTCTCGTCGCGTGAGGAGTGCTCGTGGTTCCGCGAGGCTGAGATCTACCAGACGGTGATGCTTCGACACGAGAATATACTCGGATTCATCGCCGCTGATAATAAGGGTAAGTGTGCAAACAAGTTTTTGATTTCTAATGTCGATTTGTAACTCGCCTGATATTAGGCGACGATGTGGCCGAAGGAAAAAAGCTGTTGAGGGAGATTTCGAACCATCATAGGATAGATTACTTATTTCTGATAAAACTTGTATACTCGATGTGGCATCGTGCAATAGGTACTATGTTTTCTTTAGAAAGGACTTCAATTGGCCAAAAAGGGTGAGGTGAACCGTCTTCACACTTTTTCTGCTTATGTTTTTAAGATCAATAACAAAAACATAACTTAACGAATTGCTTTCATCTTTTTATACATACATAAAGTCCGGTCATGCATGGAATACTGTAGTCATCTCTGAGACGGCACGGCTAAGTATCAGCTCGAAGCCTTGGACTCCATAGAGAGGCGGGCAAAGAAACTTATTGGTGACGATGCGTTGGTTGAAGCTAAGCTTCAGAGTCTCGAGCATCGACGTAAAGTTGCCATACTGTCGGTATTTTATAGGATTCATCACGTTGAGTGTGCGATGGAATTATATGACCTGATTCCTCCATCTCCTTTCTACCATCGGACAACAAGACGCACGGATACTCGGCATCCATACATGGTTGACATTCCTCCTGCCCGAACAAAGCGTTTAGCATCGACCTTTTTAATGCGAACAGCTAAGGAATGGAACACCTTACCAGCGCCTTTGTTTCCCTGTTCTTATAATCTGGGTGTATTCAAGTATCGAGTGAATCGGTATCTAGGCAAGCATGATCTATCTTCGGCCGCGTCGTCACTTTCTATCAGGTGAGACTGCGGTCAAATGCTTGCCTATAAGTAATAAAAAAAAAACATATACCTAGTCAGGTCATAAGTATTGTCACACAGTAAAAACTTTTCTTTTAGAATGCTGGCCACAAAAAAGTTTATTGAATTCGAATTTCGAATTGTTCATGAAAATAAAAATGTATACTTTTTAGAATTTTACTCATTTTTAAATATGGAGTGAACGCTTAAAGAAGACCGTGTTGCAGTTATTGCGTTGCATCGTTGCGGTTACGCGCCAATTCAAATATTTGACATACTGAAAAATTTGAATATAACCAAAATATTCGTTTATCGTACCATCAAACGATACAATGAAGACTCTTGTGTATAAGACAGGTCAAGAAGTGGTCGCCCTCGGTCTGTTAGGACTCCAGCAGTGATAAAAGCTGTGAAGGCGCGAATTCAAAGAAATCCCAAACGTAAGCAGAAACGGCCCTTCAGATGGGGTTAAGCAGAACCACGGTGAAAAGGGTGTTAAATGAAGACTTAGGGCTTCGGGCATATCGAAGAAAAACAGGACATCGTTTAAATGCTCGTCTAATGGATCTGAGACTGAAGAGATGCCGCGCTTTGTTGAAGTGGTACGCGGGAAAAAAATATCGGGAAATTCTTTTTTCGGATGAAAAAATTTTTACCGTAGAAGAGAGCTACAACAAACAAAACGATAAGGTGTACGCACACAGTAGTGAAGAAGGCAGCAACCGTATTCCGCGTGTCCAACGAGGTCATTTTCCATCCTCGTTCATGGTATGGTTGGGAGTTTCTTATTGGGGCTTAACAGAGGTACATTTTTGTGAGAAAGGTGTAAAAACGAATGCAGTTGTGTATCAAAAAACAGTCCTGACGAACCTTGTGGAACCTGTTTCTCATACCATGTTCAATAACAGGTACTGGGTATTCCAACAAGATTCGGCGCCAGCTCATAGAGCGAAGAGCACACAAGACTGGCTGGCGGCGCGTGAAATCGACTTCATCCGGCACGAAGACTGGCCCTCCTCCAGTCCAGATTTGAGTCCGTTAGATTACAAGATATGGCAACACTTGGAGGAAAAGGCGTGCTCAAAGCCTCATCCCAATTTGGAGTCACTCAAGACATCCTTGATTAGGGCAGCCGAAGATATTGACATGGACCTTGTTCGTGCTGCGATAGACGACTGGCCGCGCAGATTGAAGGCCTGTATTCAAAATCACGGAGGTCATATTGAATAAACTTTATTGTCATAAGAATCTATGTTTTGTTAAGTTCATTTTGGTATATAAATGGTATATAATGAATAAACTTGTTTCAATTATTTTATATTAAACATGTGACAGAATTTATGACCTGACTAGGTATTTTTTGGTAATAGATGCAGGTAGTCACTACTCGGCAAAATTGTCGTCGATTTTGTCATGATTCTCATTAGCGACTAATATTGATCTAACTTCACTTCAAAAAGCTCGTTTGGTCTTATATTATCTATCAATAAAGGTTTTGAGGAAAGTCATGATTGTATTGAACTGATATTTGGTAGGTACGAGTATACCTTAAGATATGATCATCATCAGCCCATTACGTTCCCACTGCTGGGACACGGGCCTTCTCTCATAGAGAGAGTATGGGCCATAATCCACTACGCTGGCCCAGTGCGGGTTGGTGGATGTCACAAGTCCTTGAACTGTTGTGATAAATTCTAGGACATGCCCGGTTTCCTCACGATATTTTCCTTCACCTGGCGGTGAAGTGGCCGTTTTTAGGGTTTGTGTTAAATCCGCACATAACTTGAGAAAGTCGGTGGTGCGGGGCCAGCGAGATTCGAACTCGGGTGCGTCGGATCGAAAGTCGCACGTTCTCCCATTGAGCCACATTCGCTCTCTCTAAGATGTGATATAAGCGAAATAGATAAAATTAAAATTTTGCATCCACAGGGCGTGCCTCCTTGCAATTTGGCATATCTAAAACCCATCTCTAAAGGATTAAAAAGCTTGTACCGAAAACCGTATCGAAATCGTTAATATCCCACCTATCCGTACTAAGCGTTTCGTAAATTCCTTTATCATACGAACTGCTAAAGAGTGGAACGCTCTGCCAGCGTCTTTGTTTCCAAACAGCTACAACTTGTGTCTCTTTAAGTCTGAGTGAATAGGCATCTCATAGGCAAGCGTGCTCCATCTTAGGCCGCATCTTCGCAAGTTCTAGGCAAGTTCTAGGTATCGGGTGGTAATCTGATTAAGTCATGTGTGTTAATAAATTATTACCAACGACGAAGCGGAGAAGATATATTCGTTTCGGTTAAGAGGTAGTTTGTGTGTTATATTTCGAAATACCTTATTTTTTAACCGACTTCATTAAAGGAGGAGGTTCGCTGTTCGATTGTATATTATTTTTAAGGTTTGTTACCTCAGAACTCCGTCATTTATGAACCGATTTGAAAATTATTTTTGCGTTGGTTTCAGTATAGGTACGAAGTGGTCCCATATAGATTTCATCAACCTTGGACTTCGAAGATACATTGAAGTCGGTTTATGTTATTTTTAACCGACTTCAAAAAGGAGGAGGTTTACAATTCGACGGTATGTTTTTTTTTTTTTTTTTTATTTTTTTTTTGTGTGTTTGTTACGCGATTACTACGTCAATTATGCATTGATTTCGATGATTCTTTTTTTGATTGGTAGGTAATACTTCAAAGGTGGTCCCATATAAATTTTATCGAAATTCATTCAGTAGTTTTTGAAAAAAATAGCAAAAACAAAAAATATAAGTTTAATCTTCAAGTCGGTTCTTGTTTTTTTCGTAACCAAACTTTCTTAAGGTGGAGGTTTTGTATTCGACTGCTTCACCTGCTTCACCCAGGGTTGACTTCCGGTGAGGGAACTCCTCAACGGTGAATAGTACAGACACAACATTTCGTAAATAGATTAAAACATAATAGCCTGTTCTAAATTCCATCATGATATGGCAGATACACCCAGGATTGACTTCTGGCGAGGGAACTCCTCAACAGAGAATAGGACAGACATGAAATTTTTTTGTACATGCATTTAATTGTGATAGCCCATTTTAAACTTTGTCATGATGTGGCTTCTAGATCATAAAAGCTTGTCTTTAAAAACTTTTGGAATTAATTTAATTAAAACTTGTTTTTCACTAAAAAGGTTAAAATAAATTATTTTTCAAAAAAAACTAAACCGACTTCAAAACCACAAATGGCACTCAAAAGTAAAAAATAAATTAATATAATTATCATAAGCGCTACCCACTCATATATTTGAAGTCGGTGCCAGCCAAGTCTAAAAGGTAGTAGATAGATACTACCTACAAGTAGTACTTACTATATACATAGTATTTATCTGCTACCTATTACACTTGGCTGGCACCGACTTCAAATATATGAGTGGGTAGCGCTTATGATAATTATATTAATTTATTTTTTACTTTTGAGTGCCATTTGTGGTTTTGAAGTCGGTTTAGTTTTTTTTGAAAAATAATTTATCTAAAAATCTATTATTTATTGGTTAATGGGCACACGTTTGACGACATCTCACCTGATGGGAAGTGACGATGCGGTCGAAGATGTAGCACACTTACCCAGTAGATACTTGTTCACTCTAGATTTGAACACACCCAAATTGTATTTATGTGGAAACAGACGACGGCAAGGCATTCCGCTCTTTTGACGTTCGTACTAAAAAGGATGACCCAAAACGTTTAGTACGAACAGGCGGAACTTCTACCATGTAGGGGTGCCGTTGTGCCGATCGTCTAGTTGTCTGGTTGTAGAATGGTGATGGGGGGATCAGATTGTGCAGTTCTTGAGCACATTGACCGTGGTGTATTCTGTAGAATACCGAATGCCTGTAGTTGCCGCGTCCACGCCTGCTCGTTGCAATAACAATAACATTTTATTTACACACAATACTATAAAAATTAAATAATGCTTAGAGCGACTTTTTAACCTACTTTAAAAATGAGGACGTTATCAATTCGACTAAGGTTTTATATGTATGTTTGTTACGCGATTACTCCGCCAATTACGAATTGATTTTTGGTTGGTTTCTTGTTTGGTAGGTTACTTCAGAGGTGGTCCCATATAAGTCCCCAGTGCTTTTTGAAAAAATGAACTAAATCCATATATATATATATATATATATATATATATATATAGTAGGTATAGTCTTGAATTCGGTTTTTGTTTTTATTTTCTAAAATTAAATTATTTCTAGACAAACTTTGAATGTATTGAACAGGTATAAGTGTATACAGTTAATTTATGTAAATGATAGCGAATCGATAATCATGAATACACAAATGTTAACGGCATAATAAGAAAACTACAAATATATGACTCACACTAAAAAAACTAATCAACTATTGACTTTGAAATGCTAATAATAGGGGATCGGACAGTAATCGAGAAAAATCTAAAATGTTGTTAAAACGAATGTTTGTCGAATCCGAAAGATCATTCAATCAATATTTTTGTAAAATAATAATAATTTATAATTTAAAATCAATAAATAAAATCTAATAATTTTGACATTTTTTATCTGTTCCGAAACACCAACATAGTGTATGACGTCATGTCAAAGTAAACACCGAGTGCGAAGCTTGTGTTTATTTTATATTTCCGCTTTTTATCTAAGTCAAAACGATATTTTTTTCATGCCATGACGACCCTAAAGTCCTTAAACTTCACAAACACCTATAAATCACTTTGAAAGTTTGCTTTCGTAGAACTTGTCGTTTCGTTTGACAGCGTATGACGTCATACGCCTTGGTGACCTTTTGCGCGGCAATATTTGAAACATACCATTTAAACATAGTTTTAGGTACTATTAGGAATTTATTAAATTAAAATATCATTTTTCATGACTATATAATATGTACATTATGGATAATTTTAAACACTTTCTGAAAAGTTGTCCGATCCCCTATTGCGTCCTCCTCTCTTAATGTTCCTGTGCTCGACGCGGTCCATATAAAACTTGTGCGTTTACAAATTACACCCTGTATTACCTATGGAAGCAATGAAGAATCTAAATTTGAATGTGCTCTTGCAGACAACGGCACGTGGACCCAGCTGTGGCTGGTGACGGAGTACCACGAGAACGGCTCGCTGTTCGACTTCCTCACCGCGCGGACCATCGACTCGCCCACGCTCATCAAGATGGCGCTGTCAGTCGCCACCGGGCTTGCGCATTTGCACATGGACATCGTCGGCACCAAGGGTAACTAATATAGTCAATAGTTAATAGTCAATAGTTAATAGTCAATAGTTAATAGTCAATAGTCAATAGTCAATAGTCAATAGTCAATAGTCAATAGTCAATAGTTGATAGTCAATAGTTAATAGTCAATAGTTAATAGTCAATAGTCAATAGTTAATAGTTAATAGTTAATAGTTAATAGTTAATAGTTAATAGTTAATAGTTAATAGTCAATAGTTAATAGTCAATAGTTATTTGTTCTTAATAAAAATTATATGTCAATAATTCAAAATTAAAAATTAATAAATTATAAAACTTGTACAAGCATAAGCCACACAAATGATAGTTCGCTATGTCATATGTATGTATGTATGTATGCTATATATGTATGTATACTTTATTGGACACCGCCCATTGTACTTTAGTTTTTAAGTTGTTTTCATGTACCTACTGATTATTTTTGTTTGGTGTACAATCAATCAATAAAAAGTTCTTTATTCAATATTGGCATGACAGAGGCACTTATGAACGTAAATTATTACAATGACTTTACCACCGTATCGGAAACAATTGTGTTTATTATTTAGTTGAATAAACTGAATCTAAGTTTTTAATCAATAACAAATATGTACAAATATATACAGTGATATAAACTAAACTAACATACAACAAAAAAATGCAATTAAATATAAAACACAGAATTTAGTAAAGTATTGTGTATTGTAATGTATTGTATATATTTGTACATAATTGTTTCTAAATAAATAAATAATTTACTCACAATAACTAAAAAGTAATGTATTTAAATGATTGTAATGTAAGGTGTTGTTGGCAGGCAAGCCGGCGATCGCTCACCGCGACCTGAAGTCCAAGAACATCCTGGTGAAGAGCAACCTGACGTGCGTCATCGGGGACCTGGGCCTCGCCGTGCGGCACAACGTGACGTGCGACTCCGTCGACGTGCCCTCCACCAACAGGGTCGGCACCAAGCGGTACATGGCACCGGAGGTGAGGAACATGCTGCAGTTTCATTACACCAGGCCTAGCGCACTCCGCACTGTAGGTACGAAGCTACAAGTACATAGCCGGACACCGACGGCGGGTCGCGCGTCGTTACACGTGCCGCGTCAGAAGAGATAAGAGCGGCGCGATAGAAAGAGAGGCGCTCTGTAGGTTAATATGACTGGTAGGTATGCAGCGCTACGCGATCTGAATTGAGTTTTATTGCGTCATAGCAAGAGTCGCTATTTGTTTAAATTTCTTTGCGGAGTGATGCTTCTGTAGTATTCTGTGATTATACCAACTATATATTTTTTTATGGAACTGAGTGATGAGACGAGCAGGTCGTTCGCCAGATGGTGAGCGCCACGCCTGCCCGTAACAATTGCAGTTCCACACAGAACTTTTAATACCATAAAAGTACGCATTCGGTCCGCTCGCTCTTAGCGCAATATTCCAAGTTAGGGTCAAATGTTATCTCTTTCACCTTAACATGTTAGTACGTATATGATTGCAATAAATAAATGGAATAAACTCTATATGTTAATGGTGAACCGGACAACTTTTCAGAAATGAATACACATAGCCATGAAAAATAGTATTTAATTAAATAAAGCTCTAAAAGTACCTAAAAAGGTAATATAATATTTTTAACCGACTTCAAAAAAGGAAGAGGTTCTCTGTTCGGTTGTATTTTTTTTATTTTTTTTGTTTGTTACCTCAGACCTCCGTCATTTGTGAACCGATTTGGAAAATTCTTTTAGCGTTGGGTTCAGTATAGCTACGAAGTGGTCCCATATAAATTTCATCGATATGTGCCTTGGACTTCGAAGATACATTGGAGTCGGTTTTGGTTTTTTTCTAAAAAATAATTATGTTATTTTATTTGTTATTTTTTTTGTTTTGATTTCTGGTTGTGTAACAATAAAGAATTATCTATATATAGATTCTTTAATCTGGGACACTATTTGTTAATTCAATTGAATTAAATAAATGTCAGCCTCTGTGGTGTGGTTGGGCAGGTTGGCTCAAATTTCATACATCACTGTGGTGGATCGATTCCCGCAACGAGACAAATATTTGTGCACCGACAAAAAATGCAAGCATTTGTGTCGTGTCTGGGTGTTGTGGGTCCATGGTCCTCGTAGTTCCTGGTGTCTTAGACACAGAAAATCCTAATTACGGGACAGGATCTATGTATGTGATCGTTGGGCGTATTCTTAAGAGTTCCACACCCAAAGGGTAAAACGGGACCTTATTACTAAGACTCCGCTGTCCGTCCTCCTGTCTGTCTGTCTGTCTGTCACCAGGCTGTATCTCATGAACCGTGATAGACGGTTGAAATTTTCACAAATGATGTATTTCTGTTGCCGCTATAACGACAAATACTAAAAAACAGAGCAGAATAAATATTTAAGGGGGCTCCCATACAAGAAACATGGGTTTTTTGCCATTTTTAAAGATAATGGTTTAGAGGATATGGCACAGCCGCGGCCAGCGAGCACTAGGTATTTGAATAATGGTTTACGGTCTCGCAGAAAATACGTAAATTAAATTAAATAAATTAACTAAAAAATAATAATAATAATAATTTAACTAAATTCGTATCGGTTTCAGATTTTTGTTAAAATTAGCGTTTCGGGAGAAAACGTTTCTACCACACTAAATCTCAACCAAATTTGGTAATTTTGGTCTCAATTTCTTAAATGAAGAATAAACTAGGTTTGTAGGTTTTCCTTTTTCTAAGTTCATGTCTATTTTTAAAGTTAACAGCATCCAAACTTCAAAAATAATTTTCGAGTAAATATCGAGTTTTTAGGGTCCATTTATTCAAATTCTATTGGAATTATCGAAAAAATCAAAACCTACAAACCTCAATAATGGTAACATCTCTTACATGTCCAAATTTCATCGAATTTGGTTAATGTTTAGGGGTAGAAAAACGTTTTCTCTTTTTGTCTCTTTTTGTATGAAAATTTCAGCGTGCCGTTCCCTCTTAACACTCGCTCTAAAAAACGGTGAAGGAAAACATCGTGAGGAAACCGGCATGTTCAAGAATTAGACACAAAATTCAAGGACATGTGACATCCACCAATCCGCATAGGGCCAGCGTGGTGGATTATGGCCCATACTCTCTCTACGAGAGAAGGCCCGAGTTCCAGCTGTAGGAACGTAATGGGCTGATGATGATGATAGATAGCGCACTTAGCCGTTTTTTTTAAATAGTTATGTGTCCCAGGTGCTGGATGAGACGATGGACACGCGGCAGTTCGATCCGTACAAGCGTTCGGACGTGTATTCGTTCGGGCTGGTGCTCTGGGAGACGGCGCGGCGCTGCGGCGCCCTGCCCGACGACTACCAGCCGCCCTACCACGAGTGCGTCCCGCCCGACCCCGCGCTCGAAGACATGCGCCGAGTGGTCTGCATTGAGAAGCGCCGCCCCAGCGTGCCCAACAGGTGGCACTCGGATCCGGTGAGACACCCACACTACCTATAAAATCTATTTTATTTTTATGTTCTTAATTTTTGTTTATTTAAGGAAACAATTATGTACAAATATATACAGTGATAAAAACTAAGTGGTTTTTATGTTGGAAAATATTTTTATTTAAATAAGCTTTTACAAATTCGTATTAGGAGCAGATTAAAATGAGCTCAAACACTATTAGTTCACGATTATCCTTCACGGAGTTCCATTAGCCAACTTCCGTCTTTATCATCAGATTACCAATACACCTATAAAATCTATAACTTTATTTCATGTTCGTAATTTTTATTCATTTTATCAAACAATTCTGTACAAATATAAAAAAAAAGTGATAAAAACTAATTGGTTTTTTGCTGACGTTTCACTTGTGGCTTGCAGGTTCTCTCGGCGATATCGAAGGTGATGAAGGAGTGCTGGTACCAGAACCCAGCTGCGAGGCTGACGGCGCTCCGCATCAAGAAGACCCTGGCCAACATCGGGACGCCCGACTACATCAAACTATAGTACGTGGCCTACTCTGCTACTTTCCAAGCTCCCACAACACTAGCCTAAGTACAGTGCCGCGTACCGAGAAAGCATTGCATTTGTCTCTGCCAATGACACTGTCTTGTCTAATATTACAGAATAGCGTTGAAGAATCCTGATACATTACTTCTACGTTGTCCCACGAAGCAATCAAAAATGAATCTTAACGCATATAAATAGTGTGTTTAGATTTGATCGCTCCCAAGTTGTCGCTTACAGAAATTAATGAAACGTTCATTGACATTGGAACGTAGGTTCTGGATGGTGATGCGACCGTTGCTTACCATCAAGTGAATGGCCTGCTCTTTAGTCACTCAATTCCATGAGAATATTTAATAGTCAAGTTTTTAAAGACATGTAAAGGAGAACAAAGATGGCGCCCGCAATAGTTCCGGAGAAGACGCAATAGATGGAAAATCTATAAGAATGTAATTCCAAAACAAAGAAATCGATGCTGAAAAGCTTTCAAAGCCAAAATGTCAACACATAATTGGAAAATTCAAGAAAATCTATGTAGATCTTAAATTTTTCGCAGAAAATCGTGTCAGAAACGGAGATGTAAAATAATAAGTCACACAAACTCAAGAGAACATTTGACGTTAGATTATGTTTAATTTGATTAATAATTGTAAGTGCGCTTTTAAGTGTTTTGTATTTTTGGTGTTAGTTTCGCGTCGTTCACGAAACACTTGCGAAATAATGTTTGTTTTTCGCGGGTTTACACGGGTGGCTAAAGCCGCACGATTTGAGCCGCGCGGCGAAAATCGACCGTCTAAATGGCGATTCGGCTAGATCGCAAGTGACTAAATAAATAAATAAAATAAAAATTCTATATTTCGGATAATACACATCAATTTCACATCAGGCGAGATAGTGGCCAAACATAGATCTATTAGGTGTAAAAAAAAAAATGAAATTGAAATTAAACAATAAAATTAAAAATTAGAATCAACAATTATAAATTAAAATAACAAGTCAAAATTACAAATTGAAATTAGCAATTTAAATTAAATTCAGAATTAACGAACACTTTCGAATATTTTCGAAGGACAAGACAGCCACATGCCGATTAAGTCACCTGTGTAAACGGTCTAGCGATGCAGCTTTGTGAGGCGATTTCTGAAGCGACTAGCCGCACGGCGAAACCCGACCTGTGTAAACCCCTCATTAATCTGAAACGCAATGAAAATATATAGTGTAATCCCGCTGAATATTATGTAGGTTGTTGTTAGTTCCTAACAACAACAGGAACGAGAGTACTCTCGCTCCAGCGTTCGGCGAGTCGACACCTGATGATGCCTCGTGCAGACGGCGAAACACGTGTCGTACAAAGAGTGTTGTTGTTAGGAACTAACAACAACTTACATTATATTCAGCGGGATTACACTATATATTTTCATTGCGTTTCAGTTTTGAGATGAATTTCCGCAACGTCACGCCTGATTCCATTGCATTCCTAATATAATAGCTGCGCCCGCGGTTTTCTGGATAAAAAGCATCCTATGTGTTGATCCAGGGTTATAAGCTATCCATTGCCGATTATCACCTTATCGTCTTATTTGTGAGCTAGGAGCGCAGGAAACCACTTATTTCTCTAATATTCATTGAGGAGCGAAATCAAACGGCAGTATTTTCTTTCAAGTGACATGACGTCATAGTTATGTCAAGTTTTATTTTTTAACTACGTTCCATTTTCCAAATTGTTCATCATCATCCTCAGCCCATCACGTTCCCACTGCTGGGACGCGGGCCTTCTCTCACAGACAGAGTATGGGCCGTAATCTACCACGCGGGCCCCGTGCGGGTTGGTTGATGTCACAGTTCAATTTTTGTGATAAATTCTTGGATATGCCGGTCTCCTTACGATGTTTTCCTTCATCGTATTTAGAGCGAGTGTTAAATACGCATATAACGAACGTTAGTGGTGAGCGGCCAGCGGGACTCGAACTCGGGTGCATCAGATCGATAGTCGCACTTGCTCCCACTGAGCTACACTCGCTGTTACATACGATTGCGTTCTCGCAAATGGTTCGTTTTGGCCCCACAGCTAAAGATTGCTAAAAATTAACAAAAGCGTGGGACTATTAGAAGCCACTTTATTTATTTTTTCGATTCTTTGATTCATATATTGTAAGATTGAATTGGTAAATATTAAAAGTTGCCTCTTAAAATTATATTCACTCATTCAAGACAATGCAATACGCATATATAGAATACTTACGTAAGTGATGCGGAGCGGAGTAATGATAAACGTAGCAGATTAGGTGATTCGCGACGCCGCACGCCCGCGCCACCGTTTTGCCGCCTGACACTCGGTACGAAACATATTTTTATACGTTTTTTACGGTTTTATACTCGAATTGGTCGTCATTGTCGTGGAAGGGCGGCGCAGAGCTTTCCGGCCTCATCGCAAACGAGCGAGCAACTGTGTTTAACTCAAACATGCTGTGTTTGTCATAATAACAGTAATTTTAATAATTAATTATTAATAACATTCTCCGTACATAACAAACTGATCATTCTCCGTATCTAGCACCCGTATTCATGAATAACACTTGTCAAAACAGTTGCCAAATAAGGTAAACCACTCAGTACTCCACAATAAACGCATTCGTGCAAATATGGAATTGGCTGCTGAGCCATACATGCAGGTGTTTCAACAAGGTTTGCTTATGAATATATGTGTGGTACGAGTCCCTGTATGTAAGGAGCCAAGAACTTGCACGTAGTCCCTCAATACTGAAATAATACTTATGAATAACAAGTATTATTTCAGTATTGATTAATTATTTCAGTACTCTGTATACTTTTATCAAACAAAAACCGACTTCAATGTATCTTCGAAGTCCAAGGTCAAATATCGATGAAATTTATATGGGACCACTTCGTAGCTATACTGAACCTTACGTAAAATAATTTTCCAAATCAGTTCACAAATGACGGAGTTCTGAGGTAACAAACAAAAAAAAAATACAATCGAATAGAGAATCTTCTCCTTTTCATCGCTCGCGATGAGGCCTCAAACGCCGCCCTCTGACGTCACACGACGCTTGCTTACGCCAACTGTTAATCATAAGTGTACTTCACTCTTCATAAGTTTGTATAGCTGCCCACGGGCTGCCCCGGACAGCAATAAAAACAAACTAAAAATTATATAAGCAATACAAGGTAAATTTATATATAGATCGGCAAAATTGTGGTAGTCAGAAGTCGTGTCCGGCGTCGGCTCGCTAGCTGCCGCACGCGACTTCACTCCCTACCTCGTAGATGTAACTTCAGGGCAGAATGGAGCATTTATTATACTAATTATATTTAGTACACTTGGCGTTGTAGTGATATTTTTTCGTTACCAACTAAGTTAAATTTTGTAAAGATTTTTCAGTTTTGTTAATTGTGCATAATGAGAAGAGAAATTTATATAGAACAGATCACATTTTTTATTTTTGTAATACTATATTTTCTGTGATAAGTAACGACATCGCAGCTCTTGTTGTAAGTGTTTATTTATGCTTCGCTCGATTGAAATGTTTTGTTAAGGCAGGTTATATGTTTAAGGGTAAATGTGTGTAGCATGTTCCAGCGTGCGACTTTAAATCGCGAACAAGAGAAATGCCTGCTAATGACGGCGCAGTAGAAATAATTTGCTCGCTTTAAAGAGGTAGAGCAGGCCGGCTGACTATTTGACTTTGACATATGGACGAAACATATTGAGAAAAAAAAGGACTGCTGAGAACGGCTGATGACGGCGGAGCTGACCAGGACCTGACCTGACTGACGGAGGCCTGCCTCTCTCTTTTTGAAAGTGTAAAAAATGGTAGTGTGCAACACTACTGTATTTTTAGAAAATGTGGGACAGATTATTGTCCAGGTTGTTGTTTTTACTCTAATTAACCGTCATTAGCGGTCAGTGTTCTCAGTTTATCGTCGCGTTCTGAACTTCTGAGCAGTCTGTATGTATTTTTAATCTATTATTGTAAATTACTTTAGAAGTTACTTTAGAATCGTTATATTTACGTTTAAAACGAGAAACTTACATTTTGTGGCTCTTTCAACAACGAAATACCGAAATCTGAATATAAAAGCTCTTTCACACACATAACATGACGGTATTCGGTTTTGCAGTTACGTTGATTTAATCAGAAGCATAGTAAACATTGCGTTTCTAAAAGTAATTCTAATTGTACGACGTATGTAATGTTACATAGAAAGTGAGGACTCATTCTAGCCTCGGTCTCACGGTATTCTACTATGCGACGCTTTCCATTAAACACTTTGAAATCGATTTGTAATTTTAGTACATTACCCATTTGATTTTATTTGCTTGCGACATCTAAGGGCTGCGCTTTCTACGTCTATGCTGAAAAAGTAATAACTAATTTTTTCCGCACTTGAATAAAATTACTGCGGAATACTAATGTTTTGTACTAGGTGCAGGATAGATTGCGCTCACAACAGGGGATCGGACAGGAAGTGTTTTAAGTTAACCATAATGATTATAAATAGGCATGAAAATAGTATTTTAATTCAATAAAGCTCTAAAAGTACCTAAAACTATGTTTAAATATTATAGTTCAAATCTGCGGCGCTAAAGGTCAACTCTGAACATGTGACGTCATATGAAGGCAGAAAACGACAATCTCTACGAAATATAACTTTCAAAGAGATTTAAATAAGTTTTGTGAAGTTTGGGGACTATATTGTTGTAATAGAATGAAAAATTAAACAACAATAAATTTTACAAAAAGCAAAAACGTAAAATAAACACAAGCTTGACTCCCGGCATTTGCCTTCAAATGACGTCATACGCTGTTTGTTGTTTCGTTTGAGATGAAGAACAGATTAAAAATGTCAGAATTATTAGATTTTATTTATTGATTTAAAAATATAAATCATTATTGTGTCACAAAAATATTGATGATCTTTCTGGTTCGACGAACATTCGTTCTAACTACATTTTAGATTTTTTCTCGATTACTGTCCGATCCTTTATTATTAGCGACAACCAATACGTGTTTTATGTACCTTAACAATATTAAGAAGCAATCTTGTAAATAGTGTATTTATAATTTATAATTAATTTTGGAATACCTACTACACGTAAGAATCTAAGTACCTATGCGTATCATTGTATTTTATAAAGTTAAGGATTTCGGTTTTATTTAGTGATATATTATTATCTAGTTTTATATTTTATTATATATCAGTCGCGTAGCAGCGATCGGAAATGAGTACTTTTTGTGACGTACATAAATAGGATATGTAGATTGTAGAATTGGTATAATTAATGTTCACTTCTGTAAAAGATGATTGGAGATTTAGTTAAGTAATTAGGGATAGCAGATAGTTCGGCAGACTGGCTGGCGAACGGTTAGCAGATAGTTCGGCAGACTCGCGAGCGAACCGATAGCAGATAGTTCGGCAGACTCGCTGGCGAACCGAGTCAGAAGCGCGACGGTGCCGCTAGAGACTGATTCTACCTAATGTACCGTAAATAGACCTCAGACGCCTTGTGGCCGGCGCTCACCACCGAGACGGCACGGTAAAGCCTGCCGAGGGATCCCGGGCATGCTTTTTATCTTCGATGATAAATATCTTCGAAGTGACGCGGCATGCCGAAGCCTGCTGCGGCAAGCTGAAGCCAATCGTTTTTTTGTCGATCTAGACAAGATGTTGGTTCTACAATAATATACCGAAAAAAATAAGCCGGTGCTATTTTAGTTTCAGGTCAGACCTTAACTTCCTGGCTATGGGTTACGGGCTGGGTTTTTAAAATATGATTCAGCTTACAGAAATCCTTTACCGTGCCGTGCCATTGCCATCGCCGGCCTACAACCGCCGTCTTAGACAAACGTGCCGCAATACCAGTCCATGTGGCATTCTTGCCTAGGTCGGCGGTATTGGTGTACATTTTTGAATTCTATATAAAACAAACGTCGTTTCATTTGAATTGTCCTACTATGTCAAGACGTAAAGTTATATTTTACTTCGTCCATTTTTATATGTGCGTGGTCTGTGTGTGAGTTTTTAATAGTAGTAATTATCCGTTTTCGATACCTATATTTTATACTTAGTGGATGTGACGATCGTGCTTGTCAAAATGAAGGTAGGAATAAACAACGCCTTATTTTATTTTTAAACAGCAAAGAACAGGAACAGCTACACTACAATTGCAAATAAACACAGTAAGACTTTGTTTATTTTGATGTAGACTCCGTCGTGATTTGTAATCTTTAGACGCAAGTTAGTTTGTATATAAAGTTAGGTATCATTCCGACAGTGGTCGTTTTAGCAGGGTAGCTCGACCCGGGCCGCGTTCACACGTCGCCGTCGTCGGCATGAGTGACGAGATTTTTATATTTTATCAAACTATCAACTACTACCCTTACAACTAAACAGCACACTGCGTTATTATAAAGTACTTAATAGAATATAAAATATGTAATTCTATGAAAGTACCTACCTGGTGTGTTGTTATCTGTAAAATGTTTATCGTATAAGGATGATTTTCTACAGCATTTTTGTTAACCAAATATTTACGTATCTTATTACTTCTTGTAGTTTTTTTGAAATTGCGTACAATAAATGGTTTATCAATACACTTTAAATTAATTATTTGTGCAATACAAAGTAGCTACAAGTCTTGTAAACGCTCACACAACGATCGACGTGTGAAACGAGGCCGGTTTCGATTTACTTTGTACTTTGGACCAAGCCGGTTTTCGGATCGAGAGCTGCTCGCGGTTGCCGCGAGTTTCAGCCACAATGGTTGTGTGGTTAGAAATTAAAGGACGTACTTGCCACAAAAAAGGAACAGGCGTTGAATAATCGCCTAAAAACGTGCAGAATCTGCTGACGAGAATGGCGTCGATGGCGATGGCGCCATTGTCAGCATTGAGACGTCTTCGACAATCATCATTGTTGTAATGGAAATGTTTTGTTTTGTTATTTATTTTGTGGTGAGGCGGATACTTTTTAGCCTACTAAATAGATATAAGCATGAGTATACAGTGCCACTAGTTTATCTTTTCACGGCAACGTCATGTTCAAAATGGCACCATAGTACTTCTAAATAGAATATATTATTAATCGTAGTCGATGCCTGTTTATTAAGTTACGAAATTGAAACATTATGAAGTGTACATTATTGCTGGGTACAAATTGACGAGGTAACTTTGTCAATTACATTTTTGTCTTTTAGGCCGCGTTTACATAATAATGGTGTATCACGTTCGTGTATCACGCAATGTAGCATGCCTTGTAACATTTCGCGCCCGCCGACACTGAAATTCTATAAAAGCCTGCACGAATGACGGACTTTTTCCCAAGTAATCGCGAAAAACTGTCTGCGGGATAAGTTCTAGGCTGACGTTTCACGGACTCAAAAAATACCTCACACCACTCGATCGTTTGGTCCGCAAGAAACAGTGACGATATAACCTTGGTTGATTGGTTTTATGCTCCTTGGCAAGAACTCTAGTTTTATGCACTCGCTATGAAAGCTAAAATTTTGCAAACAACCGCAAACGTTACTGCGCCTGCGGTCCGTGAAAAAATCATGAGCAGATAATTCTTTCGCGGAATTTTGAGGAAACTCCATACTGGTTGGTTGGTGCAGACTATAATTTGATATGTTCTATTTTGGCGGAATGTCCGTCGTCTGCGCAGCCCATGACGGTTACAAGTTCATTTGCCTACATTCATAGCGCGATGCTCAATTACAATGTGTGCTCCATACGTACTTTACATACGACACCTACTACCTGTTAACAGATACTGCCTGGATAGACTTTTACAAATAGTATAAGTGAATACGTTCATCCATTTGTACATAGTAAGTACTTGAATGTATGCTATATTGCTCGTGCGCACTTTTTTAATGATGTTTTCCAGTTTTAACTCTTCCTGTTTCGTATCAACACAATCTATTAGGGTTTTAATGAAAAGTAATTTATTAAATCTTATTCTTACGCGTAGGTAACGGATTGTATACCAATGTATGAAAGTTGTCGTGAATTTTGTATATAATTTCTAAAATATGATTAAATATCTTACAAAAGACTAATAGAATCGACACAAGAACTTGAGTCATAGGCCTTCCAAGATTTTCTTGCAAAGTTTAATCTCTGTAAGTTGAAAATTGGTTAATTATTAAAACCTGTCTATAGTATTGAAAGATGTCTAAGACAATCGTGCAAGATAGCCACACAAAAGAACGCATTTTCAAAAATATACTTTTATGTGCCTTTACTTATTAAAGTTTTGTGCCGCTGAGCAATAATTCCACATCGATTTTTATGTTTGTACATGTTTGTTAGACATACTGATCGTGCTACACTACCTCAATGGTTAGATACGTTGATGTTATCTCCCGTCTGTATTGTAAGATTAGAATTAGGGCGCGAAGCTCTAAGGCTGGTTTTAGTGTCACGCGTACGTCACGCGTACCGTCAGTCCGGATCGCTCCGCACATGCTGATCATCCGCGTGTGTCGTTTTAGTATCGCCCTGACTGCCGCGGTGTACAGACGGGCGCAATGCTTCCAAGGCGGGCTATTTTAATTATTGCTCTATATTACACTAGGAAAAATAAAATAAAACGAAGGACGAGACTACATGTCCACCCTTTAATGGAGCAGAGAGCCGTCGCGGGGGAATTCGTGACATTATACGGCAGTTTGAGGGCTGACGAAATAAAGTTCTTCAACTACTTTCGTATGTCGACCAGAAGTTTTGACGAACTACTGTCAAAAACAAGAAACAAACTGGTTTGTTGCAGCTTACGACGTCTGCCTATACCACCGATTGAACGCCTGATGGTTACTTTGAGGTAAGAATAAAAAAATATTGAAATAGGTAAAATAATTTTGTATTCAGTAGGTATGAAATTAAAGATAAGAAAAAAGTAAAAATTAATATGTAAGGTAATATTTATCTTTGTTTTTTAACAAACACAAAATATCAACAGACAATATTTCTTAACGAACATTTAATTATTATTATTATCTGACGATTGATACCCTGTTGTTTGATAACCTGTTGGAGTTTCATATATAGAATAGTTGTATCCTGACGATGTGCCAGCAGCATAAGGATCATATCGCGGTGAAAATCTTGAGGTTGATGCAGAGCTGCTAGGGCTATTACGAATATTTTTGATTGCCGTTGCCTCCCGTAGTACTCTTGACCGAAATTCCAACTTTTGTTCAATATCAAAACTGCTCAAAATTGGGCCCAAGGAGGAAAAAAAAGCCAGATCATCAGCGGCAAGATCAGGTGTTTGGTTGGACAGCAAAGTTAATAACTCTTTTTCAAACGGTGAAGTTTCTATATTTGTTTGTTTTGAAGATGTTTGTTGCCGTTTATATTTTCTTTTTTGGGTCCATGGATTTTGTGATCCAGAATTACTAGCACGCTGTGTATTTTCTGAAGTTACTGTGTTTTCTGGTGATGCAATATTCTCTGATAAAGTTCCTGGAGACGTTACATTTTCAGGAGATAAAATATTTTCTGTTGAATTTGCACTTTCTGGAGACGTTACATTAACTAGGGGTGATGATGCCATTGACTCGTCGAAATCATTTTCAGTTGAAGGACTTAGGAACATTAGTTCATTATAATAAATATATTTCTTAAACTTCTTAGCAGAACTTCCCGAAGGTTGATTTTTCATAGCAGCCTTTGTTTTGAAGAATGCGTCTCTGGCTGTTCTCCATCGTTGCTGAAGTATTTTAACTGTAAAGAAAAATTAAACAAACAATGATTTTTTTTTCAGATTCCTGGCTACGGGTCGAACATATACAGACTTGCACTATTCATTCAGAATGGGAATTGCAACAATTAGTCAAATCGTGAATGAAGTGTGTATGGTAATATGGGAAACACTACACGATGAATGCATACCAACAAGAACCCCTGATATGTGGCAAGATATAAGTGATACATTTCTTCAAAATACTAATTTTCCAAATTGTATAGGAGCTCTGGACGGCAAACATATACGATTAGTAAATCCAGTTGGTGGTGGCTCAATGTTCTATAACTATAAACATTTTTATTCCATAGTCCTCTTAGCTATGTGCGATGCAAACTATTGTTTTACGTACATAAACGTGGGATCATATGGCAAAAACTCTGACTCATCTATATTTCGTGATAGCACACTCTTCAGGAAATTAGAAAATAACGATCTAAATATCCCAGTACCAAGGCCATTGCCCGGAACGAATGATCCAGTTCCATATGTGATTGTAGCCGATGGTGCTTTTGGAATATCTCAAAAAGTTATGAGGCCATATGTGAGAAGTAATATGACTCACAAGAAAAAAATTTTTAATTACAGATTGAGCCGTAGTAGACGCTACATAGAATCGACATTTGGTATTATGTCAAACAAATTCAGAGTGTTTCATACACCTATTAATGTGAGTTTTAATGTAGCAAAGAACATTGTAAAAGCATGCTGCGTATTAAATAATTATATAAGAGTTCGTGACGGGTACAATATTGACGATACACTAACAATTGAAGGTATGGCAGATATATCAAATAATATACCTACAATCAGGTCTGGAAACGCTTTGCGTGACCATTTTGCGGACTACTTTTTAAGCCCAGCAGGCAGGGTGCCCTGGCAAGACTCGTGTATATTTTAATTGCTTTGTTAAAACAAATTTAAATGTAAAATAAAATAAAATAAAAAAAATAAGTTATTATGTCTATTTATTTACATAATCCACTTTAATCCTAGCGTAATATTACATGCATTACATATTTATCTAACTAGTCACGGATGTAATGCGCAGGGGAAAAACATAAGTAGGTACTTACCATTTTGTGCTTTGCTTTCTTCCGTTGTATTTTCGAAGAGTACAACAGCAACATCCTCCCAAGCTTTATTTCTAGCGTCTAAGTTTTTATATTCCAGATCAGAAGCATCCCACAAACATCTTCTCAGCCGAACTTCGTCGATCACTCGGCTCGTGTCCACATTGGGATGATCACGCCTCGCCATGACTGTACTGAGGTGACGCGTGCGCTCCGCACGATACTAAAACGCTCACTGAAGCCAGAGGCGCGCAAGCGGCGGTCCGCGCGGATAGCTCCGCGGCACGGACGCGCTATGCGGATGGCTGCGGAACTATCCGCGCGGACGGTCGTCCGTACGGACCCCTCCGTATTACTCTAAAACGCTCCATAGAAGCTCCTATAAATCAGCCTGTGCGGAGCGATCCGTACTGACGGTACGCGTGACACTAAAACCAGCCTAACGAATGTCGGAAATGGACAAGCCTACGAACGGCTTCAGTTACGAAGATGATAGCGGTAAGCCGATAAACATTACCACGTGCCACGAGATTACGATAAAATTAAGTCTTACAGAAATAACTTTGATGACAAAGGCAGCGTTATATCCCGTAAACATTAATAATTTTATGTAAATACCTAAATATACCAATAATTAGTTATACTTATACATACCATTTCATATGTTTTATTCATTGGTTATAGAGTGGACTAATTAATTTAAATAAACAAGTGTTTTCTTAAATTATTGTGTTTTAATTTGTCCTATTTGGTAAGTTTTAGTGGTAAGTGCCCTAAAGCCGTCGAAGTACAACAGTTATAGTAGGTAAGAATTTCTTTATGCAACTGAGTAACGAGACAAGCGTGTCGTTCGTTTGGTGGTAAGCGCCATGCCTGCCTGTATTACCACCCAGTGAAAGCATACTGCGTACCTGTCGTCACCCTGAGACATCAGATATTTAATTACTAGTGGTCCCTTATGCGGGAGGCCGTGTGGGTAGGTACAAATGCTTTGCAAGTTATTCTGCCGCCAAGCAGTAGTGTGCAAACATTACCTACTGTGTTCCGATTTGAAGGGTATTGTAGCCAGTTAAAAATTACTGGCTTATCAGATGTCTCGAGTGATGAGCGCATTGCAGTGCTTTCTATGGGTACCTATTAAAGTTCTGGGTGGCATTGTAATTTTATTGTTATGGGTAGACGTGGTGCTTACCATCAGGCGAACGGCTTGGTCGTCTCATCACTCGGTTCCATAAAAAATACTTGGGTCCTGTAATTTCACTACATTATCCCTTCAAACTGGAACACAGTAATGCTTGCTCATGGCAGAAGCTCCTGGCAAAGCGATATAGAATCTGAGAAACTAGGAAAGTAAAAAGAATGCAAAGGTTTGCTGTGAGGTAAAAGGGCAAACTCACATGTAGGACCCTAAAAATAAGGATTAATATTTCGCGCTTTTCCTATTATAGCCTATTTAGAAGGTATTGTGTGATAGGAGCTACATCTATTGTAGCCAAAATACTGTTTTATATATCTAATTTCATGACTTGAGATCTGCAGTGACAAACTTAAGAGGTTATTTTCTTCTTGAGATTCTTAATTAAAATGAAATAACAATATTACTAAAATATACATTTATTGGATGGAATATAAAGTATGTAAATGCAATAAAATATGATATAAACACAGTATAAAATAAACGCTTTCATGTTAGTAAAATAATAATAGTGTCAGACATGAGGTACCTAACAAAATGCTGCACTTAATATTAGAGTAATAAATTCTATATTTAACTTATTGTCTAATACACTTATTACAAAATCTCTAAATCTTGTCAATATGGACGGATTCACATTTCAATAGACAAACTATAAAATAGAAGAAAAGGCAGTTTCAAATGATAAAAGACTTTAATGTCTCAAGAAGCAGATAAGTCATAGTTTAGTTCCTATTGTGGACAAGAATCGAAATCGAAAATCCAATTGGAATGATCTTGTTCACATTCAGACACAAAAATCATAAGTTTCAAATATGAGACTCGCATCAAATGAAATGTCAAAAATATTGTCAAAATTGATAAATATTTTAGCAAAGAATATGTAACACAGAACTGATATTATGTATGATATTATAACATGATAATTTCTTACATTATTACTACTCACTACATACCACAGGCACCCTAGTGCCTGTGGGCCAATAAAGTAGATAGGCTTTCACAACAAAATAAACACAGTTGCACAAAGTTTCAGAATGTCAAATAAAATATGCTAGATGCATGGCCATTATTAAACCAATATTGCTACAGGTAGCCAAGAAACTGGGCTGTCATGTTAAATAATTATATAACCCTTATTTTTTCTCTAAGACACACATTATGCTTCCGGTAGTGGAAAGATTGATTCAATTATTGCCTAGCACACCCAGCATATTTCATTTAACATCTACTGTTAGGCATATGATACTTTTTGCTCGTATGCCTCATCCTCATTCCATATCTCCTGATCAGAGAATGTAGTGTGGCGAAGCTTGCACCAGCGTGACCCAAACCTTAATATTATAATAATAACCATAAGAACAAACATACTGAGCACAGCAATGGCTGGATACATCATTAGAAAAGCCATATTCAAATGTCGCTTTCTCTCTTATGCAATTCTAAATATTCCTGAGATGATGTAAGAGGTTGTTGCGAGATAGATGCAGGGACGTCTTCGGTGCGTTGAATGTGCTGGTATTGCTCAGGATGCGATCGATGGATATAGATCCCCAGCTCTTCCTGATTTTTCAGCTCAGTGTAGTCTAGAGCAGGCTGCTTATGCGGAGTAGCCGACCAGATGGACACAATCCAGCGATTACCTGCATGATACAAAAACAATGTTAGTAGGTAGTGTTTAGGTATACATTTGATATCCTATCTGCAGGAAATACAGGCTAAAGATGAAAGAATTATTGACCATTGGTAAATAATAAGTCTATAATTACTACATTAAGATCACTGGAACAGTTAACGAGTTCTAAAAATCACAGGCATTAAATAGTGGAATACATTTATTGGAAATGATGAATAGAACGTAATAGAACAAATAAGAAGAACAAACCTGTATGTTTGTCAAGCCAGTAGTCCGCGTACCTTGAACAACAGCACACAATATTGAGAATGATCATGCATCCCAGAATCACCGAGCCTATCGCGATGGCTATGTAAAACGGCGTGAAATCTCCCACGCGTGACACTACGGGATTTACAGCTTTGTAAGTACCATTTCCTGTAAAGTAAGCGTTTATTTCAGAGGCCGACATTTTCTACCCCACCTGCAGAAGAAAAACAACGCGTCAGGGCAACGATATTATTGTTTGGAACCGCGCCTTGTCGGTTTATAACGAGCGGAATGCGTTGGTTGGGCGTGGCTTTATTTTCTTTCAATGAAAAACTATACAAACTGACGCTTTTATGAACTGAATGAATAATTCATTTCAGTGGCTAAGGGTTAGCAGTTCAATATACAGTGTAGATACTAGATAATAATATTTAAAATATATATTAATTATTACCACAAACATAAATCACCCACGCACGGAATCAAGGAACCAGAGACTAGGAGGTATACTACTTTTTTTTTTAAGTTTGCGCGTTAGGGCAGTCTAAAGCCTCTAGGACCATACCGCCATGTCTTACGTAGTTTTTATTTGATAGTTTAATATTCAATTTATTGAAAATAGAAAATAGAAAATAGAAAAATTATTTATTACCAAAAACAGTACACATATATAACATAGTTTTCTTTTATCTTTAGTAAGCTGGGCTTGTAGTGTGTAACATTAATTGGTGCGCAGAAACTACACTAAGCATAAACTTGTGCCGTAGGTATCTGCTAGCTCTTCCATTGCTCAGTATCACACAGCCGTGGATTTTATAATGGTAAGTGTTGAAGTATAATTTATTAGTATTAGTCTTAAAATTAAATTAAGTTTAAGCTTATATACATAACAGCTATATAGATTTAAGTGTTTAGTGTGTATACGTGTAAGTGTATTAGGATGTATGGTGTGTGTGAGGGTGTGAGGGTGTGAGGATGTGTGTGAAAGGGTGTGTGCGTGTGCGTGTTAAGGTGAGTGTGTGAGTGGTGTGTGGATGAGTCCTAGCCGTGTATTATGTTACCTTATATCGTCTTCATGAAGTCTTCGGAATCACTTGCGTTGAGATTTTTCAACCAAGTGACAAGTGTAAGTTTAAGTTCTCTATATTAGAGAATGGGATACGGTTGCAGAAAGAAAATACTTATTTGTAGTGCAACAGAAAAATATAATTTTTCGACTTTTTTACTACGGTTGCTAGGACACGTTAAGCAGTAGACAAGATGTAGTTTATATTAAACTTATAGGTTTGCAACCTCTAACACCGCCCCTTAAACTTATCTTGTTAACATACGTCAGTAGCCAAACCTAACTCGTTTACAAAATACTTATGTTTCTCTACCGACAAAGGTTTAGTCAAGACATCCGCCGTCATTTTGGACGTTGGCAAGTAATTTATTTTTACTGCACCATTGCTGACCGCCTCCCGGACGAAATGATGACGTATGTCTATATGTTTTGACCTACCATGAAACATACTACTTTCAGTCAATTTCAAGGCCGACTGATTATCATTGAAAATAGTTATTTCAATGTTACTACCTATACATTCGTGCAAGAAAGTTTTTATAAACAGTGCTTCTTTACAAGCATCGGAGAGTGACATGTACTCCGCCTCAGTACTCGATAACGCAACGGTACGCTGTTTCCTACTTTCCCAACATGTAATAGAATTCCCAATTTTGAAAACATATCCCGTATAAGAACGTCTATCGATTTCATTAGAAGCCCAGTCTGCATCAGCAAAACCTGTCACAGATAAGCCAGTTTTCTTATAGGTAATGCAGTAATCTACTGTACCTTTAAGATAACGCAACACGCGTTTAGCTGCTTTCCAGTGAACATCAGAAAAACAGTTATTGAATTGGCTTAATACGCTTACAGCGTGACATATATCAGGACGCGAACAGACCGCTACATACATAAGACAACCGATCAATTCTCGATACTCCAAACTGTCATCCTTTTTATCAGCTTTGTTCAATTTTTGGCACTGCATTGGAGTTTCAACAGATTTGCAGTCTTGCATGTTGTATTTCTCTAATATCTTTTTAATATAGGCACTTTGATCTAGAGTGATCTTGCCATGATCTTTCCTGATTCTTAATCCTAGAACTCTTTCTACAGGACCAAGATCTTTCATCACAAATTCTTTCATCAGTAATGATTTAGTTTTAGTTTTTTCCGCATTACAATTGCTGAAAATTACTAAATCATCAACATACAACGCGATAATTACAAACTTGTCGCCATTTTGCTTTATGTATACACATGGTTCAGAGACCAATCTCTTGAACTTGAGTTTGTTGACAAGAATATGATTGATCTTTTCATTCCATGATTTAGGCGCTTGTTTTAGACCATACACAGCTTTGTGTAGTCGATACACCTTGTTATTGCCTCTACCTTTTCCAAAACCTTCTGGTATTTCCATGAAAATGGTTTCTTTTAAATCACCGTTTAGAAAGGCTGTTTTTACGTCCATGTGGTCAATCTCCATATCGTACTCCACAGCCAAAGCTAATAACATTCTTATGGTTTCGTATCTCACTACAGGTGAAAAAGTTTCAAAATAATCCACTCCATACTTTTGTGTAAATCCTTTTGCCACTAGACGTGCTTTGTATTGTAATAGTTCACCGTTAAGCCCTCTTTTCTTCTTAAATATCCATTTGGTCTTTATTGGCTTTGCACCTTTCGGCAAATCGGTTAAGGTAAAGCACTTATTGTCCAAAAAGGACTGATATTCGTCTTTCATAGCAGCTCGCCACTGCCTGGCTTCAGAACTATTCAACGCTTCTTCAACTGTTCTTGGATCATCACTGCCACACGCTTCTCCCGTCAAAAAACCACACAGGAAGGAGTTCTCATCAGCTTCCACGTATTCTGCTCTCGAGTCATCTGTCTCAAATGAAACATCTGGAACATAAGTAGCATCTGAGTGATGATCTGTGACCAAGCTACTGGTCGAAGCCTCGCTATCGTTAGCATCATCAGTAATCACAGAAGTTTGTTCTGACTCTGTTCTATTCTCGGATACATAAGAAGTCTTAAGTTCTATAATCACATCTGATTCCACTTTAGTGAAATTCAGATGCTTGAGGAATTGATTCTCAATGAACTTAACATTTTTCGCTATTGTTAGCTTATAGCTCTCAAGATCCAAGAGCCGGTATCCCTTTGTGTTCTCACAATATCCCGCAAATATGTAAGGTTTAGATTTGCGATCCAGCTTTTTACGATTATTTTGCACAGCATATGCTAAACAACCAAATACACGTAAGTTATCTAAGTTTACCTTATGTCCAGTGTAAATCTCTTCTGGAGTTGCACCTCTAACTGCCTTTGTAGGTGAACGATTTTTTATGTACACCGCAGTGTTCGCAGCCTCAGCCCAGAATCGTTGATCCAAACCTGCTTCCAGAAGCATACAGCGCACCGCCTCAATAATCGTTCGGTTCGCACGTTCGGCAACTGCATTTTGCTGTGGACAGTGAGGAACAGTAGTATGATGCCGGATTCCACACTTACTCAAATACTGCTTAAATCTCGTATTGATGTACTCGCCACCATTATCGCTTCTCAGGATTTTAATTTTTTTATTAGTCTCGTTCTCTACAAGAGCTTTAAAAATCAAAAAACACTCAAAAACTTTGTCTTTCGATTCTATTAAATAACAAAACGTCTTCCTAGAAAAATCGTCAATAAAAGTTAGCAAATATCTCGCACCGCCTATAGATTTTACTGGCATAGGGCCGCACACGTCCGTGTGAACCAGTCCTAACACCTCACTTGCACGTGAAAAGGATTTCTTAGGGAAAGGTAAATTAGTAACCTTACCTTCAATACAGGCGATACATTGCTCGTATGTGGATACATCATAGTCGATACCAGCCGCCATACCACTCTTGAGTAGGTTCATGCTGCGACTATTCAGATGTCCAAGCCGACGATGCCATAAACCCTGAGATGGAAGATCTACCTGGGTACTCAAGGAGACGCTTACTGGCATACTATGTACGCGCGAAACGGAATTTATATACGCATCCCCGGTTTCTAATCTATAAAGACCGCATGCATCCCGTTTTGCTACAGCTACTACCTTTCCGTTTTTGTAAATTTTACAAAAAATCGATGTAAATTTTACTTCAAAACATTTTTGTGTCAAAATACTGACAGATAACAGATTACATGACAAGTTCGGTATAAAAACTACATTACTGACAGTTACCCATTGTTTTTGTAAAAAGAGTTTCACATTACCACGACCCGATGTAAAAAGTTTTTCACCGTTCGCAACGCTTATTTCCTTTGGCGTATCACACACAAAATCATGTAAAATGTCTCTACTATTGGTCATGTGGCAAGTTGCACCACTGTCAACGTACCACACATCTCGATCCAGCTTCACCGTCAGAGCGGATAACATAGTCGTCCTACCAGGAGTTTTCTGAACCTTTTCTTCCTCTTGACAACTGGAACTAGATGGCTTATCCTTATGCGGTGCTTTCTGTCTGCAATCTCTAGCGTAATGACCTAATTTTTTGCATCGAAAGCACTTGGGACGCTTAGAGATCGAATTCGAAGTCGTTAGGGCATTCTGTTCCGTACCTTCTGCATCACCTCGTCTCTGTGCCTCCTGGAGTAGTTTACTTTTCACCAGTTCACTTGAGAGAGAAAGGCTACTATGCTCTAACGTCATAATGAGTGGGTCAAACTGCTTGGGAAGCCCACTGAGCATTATTATAGCAACGAACTCGTCTTCCAGAGAAGCATTTATGTCTTGCAGTTGTTGGGCAGTATCTAGAATTTTTGTAACATACGCCTCCATACTCTCAAACTGCTCTAATTTTAAGCTAAATAGCATTCTGAGGAGACCTAATCGTCTACACAGACCTTTGTCCTCGAACGATTTCTGTATATTCTTCCAGGCATCAAACGCAGTATTGCAATTCCTGACAACGGAGTAAACAGATGGCTGAACACTGAGGCAGATTCGTGCTAGCGCTTTTTCCTGTTTCTTCTTGTCTTCGCATTCCGGTTTATTTTTCTTATCAACCTCGTTGACACATTCAAACAAGTCTTCATGAATAAGCAACATCTTCATTTGAAATTTCCAGGTGGTGTAATTATTTACCCCGGAGAGTTTTTCAATTGCGACGGACTGGTTACTCATTTTCGCGATTTCGTAATTTTTACTTGATAATATAATTATTTATATCATACGCGATCTGCTTCCTCACGCTCTGCTACCATATTAGAGAATGGGATACGGTTGCAGAAAGAAAATACTTATTTGTAGTGCAACAGAAAAATATAATTTTTCGACTTTTTTACTACGGTTGCTAGGACACGTTAAGCAGTAGACAAGATGTAGTTTATATTAAACTTATAGGTTTGCAACCTCTAACACTCTATTGGTTTTTGTGAACAACTCTGGGTACATTTTTATACTTTTGCATTATTATACTTTTGTTGAGAATGAAGGTCAACAGCAACAAGCCGGACCTTCTCCTAGTTCTTCAATAAAGTAGTGGAATTTTATTCAAGCTTACCATGGACTTTTTGGGAGAAAATAAAAGCTTCGAGTAGACAGCCACTTTATCTGAGCTTTACTCTGAGCAAGGAACATATTATACATTTTTTGTGTTTTACGGCCTGGATACACGTTCTTTTAGCCATCCATATTTAAAACACATTTTCAGTAGGTGTTAGGACAGAAATCGAAAAAAAAATGTGGGTAGAACCCTAGATAAAAATTGTTTACGGAAAGTTAGAACGAGTTTTTATGGAATCCGAAAGATTATTCAGTGTTTTTTAAAAATAATAATGATTTATATTAGTAATCAAAGATAATTTTTCTTTGTTAGTAATCAATAAAAACAATCTAATTACTCAATTTTTTTTATCTGTTCTTTATCTCAAACGAAACAAATCACAGAGCATGATGTCATTTTAAAGTAAATACCGTGTGCGAAGCTTGTGTTTATTTTAAATTTTTGCTTTTTTGCTATTTGCCTTCATATGACGTCATACGTTCTGAGGTGACCTTTTGCGCGGCAATATTTGAAACATAATATTTAAACATAGTGTTACGTACTTTTAGGACTTTATTTAATTGAAATTAATTTTTTCATGGCTATTTATTTATTTCAGTTGCTTGCTGCACTTACAGTTTGGTACCAAAGCGTGCAGCAGAATAATTTTATATATATTATTTGGGTTATTACTTGTAAATTGAGTAAGACTAAGTTTCAAATTTATATTTTTATTAAGTTTTTCTAATCTGCATTTTGTTAATGGTCTCATTTTGATTACAGGCTTTGTTTGACGCTTTTCATAGTTTATAAAATATAATGATGATGATGATGCATTCCATTGTTGACATAAAATTACTGAAGTTTGATGCGGGTGGTTGATAAACACACAATACTATATGACTATCCATTTCTGCACAAGCAACCTGACATACACAGTCCACAGAATGTCGTACTATGTCAGAACATTCTTTAAAATTTATACTATCTCTAAAAATACAGCCTCCTCCTTCCCTCCTAATTAGGTAGTAAATAAACTTGTATGGAACTCTATCTACTCTATCTGATGACAACCTATTGAGGTGGTTCACTCAATGATATCCGCTTTCAAATTCAAATTCAAATTGTTTATTGCTAGAATGTTGTATATACAAAGATGACAAATAAAAATAATTCCTAACCATTGAGGAATCCTCAATGTTCCTAACATTCTACCATGACAATGGTGTGCAATATTAACATCATTTCAAATAACATAATCAAATTCAAATTGTCAGATTATTATAAGTTGATTTTAATTAATGTCAAAATGTCGTCAATGTAACTGTCAGTATTCAAAAATATTATGATAAAAAGCTAAGATTTACTTTTTCTTTGATAAAAAGTAATAAAAATTAGATGTATATAAATTAAATAGTTATATTAATATTTTAACATTAATTAATTACAAAATTTATTCAATTAATTATTAAATGAGTAATAATAATCAATTAATTAATAATTTGTCGTCGAAAAATTCTTGAAGGCTGTATGTAAACATTTAGAAATTAGGAAGTTCTTTAATTTTTTTATAAAAGTTGTCTTCATACTTTCCTTTTTTATTGTATCAGGTATTTTATTAAAAATTTTAACAGCCATTGCGTTTGGACCAGTACTGTGTATTTTTAGTTTTGAGCTGGGTATAACCATTTTGTGTAGATATCTTGTTGCAAAACGTCGCGGTTGGTCTACAGTTTTATTGAAGTATTGGGGGTACTTTTTTACAAATTTTGAAATTTGTAATATATATATGGATACTACGGTTAATAATTTGTATTTTGTAAAGTATGGTTTACAGCTTTCGGTGTTTTTAATGTTGGCAAGAATACGTAACATTTTTTTTTGGGAAACAAAAAGGTCTTCCGCAATGACACTGTTTCCCCAGAGTATGATGCCATAGCTGAGCCACGAAAAAGCATATGCATAGTAAGCCGATATTGAAGTTTCGAGGTCGGTTGCTCGCCGTAGTTCTCTAAGCGCGTAAGTAAGTACGCGCTTAGACTTGATCTTGATAGTTTGCCCTTTATCTTTATAATATGGTTTTTCCAGTTTACATTTGAATCGATTTCTAAGCCTGATGTTGCCGCGTCTACACATTCTAATTTGTTATTATTATAAGAAAAATTAATGTCAAGAGGTGTTTTTTGATGGGGTCTGAATTGCATTATTTTTGTCTTTGAGAAATTTAAGTCAAGATTGTGGTCAGTCATCCAAGTAATTATATTATTAAATAAGTCCGTAAGATTTTGCAAGGTCATTTATGTAAATTAAAAATAGGATACATCCAAGGACGCTTCCTTGGGGAATTGAAAGATTTATACTTATAGGTTTTGAGCGTATTAGATTTATTGTCCCGGTGTCTGAGTCAAAGTTTTCTATTTCTACATACTGTTCACGGTTTTCTAAGTATGAACTGAACCATTTATGTGTAATTCCGCGTATTCCTATTCCATGTAGTTTGTCTAGTAGTATATTGTATTGGACTGTATAGCTTTACTCATGTCTAATAGAATTCCGACTGTATATTTTTTATCATTAATTATATTTAAAATTTCTTGGACGTATTTATACACTGCTATAATCGTAGAGCGGTTTTTTCGGAATCCATATTGACAATCGTCAAATATTTGATATTTTTCACAAAAAGAGTTAAGGCGCTTTTGCATTACTTTTTCAAATATTTTTGAGGAAGTAGGCAAAAGCGCTATGGGTCTGTAGTTATTGGGGTCTTTTTTTGTGAATTTTTTATGCACAGGTTTAACTAGGGCCGTCTTTAATAGGTCGGGAAATGTTCCTTCAGTAAATGATTGGTTTATTAAAAGATAGTAAGGTAAAGTTAATTCATTTGCACAATTTTTTATTAATATTGGTGGTTATTCGTCCACACCATAGCTATACTTACTTTTTAGGTGTTTGATAGCGAGGTATATTTCTCGGGGTTCGGCAGGGCTTAAAAACATCGTGTTATTAGAGCGCCGAAGCACCGGGCGGCCGCGCGCCGCCGGCCCCCCTCCGCTCACCTTCCCCACGGACGCGGAGTACGCATTGAATGTATTTGCAATTTCTATCGGATCAGAGACAATTAACAAATTCGTCAAAGATCTGCGACGGCGCAAGTGTAACACCGCGGATCCCTTCGCCGTCAATGTGTTGAAGCACGAGATGGCTCGGCTCCAGATCGTCAAGACGCATTACGAGTTTTACTGTTTCTTCCGCGAGTTTATGCCGAGAGACGTAAGAATTATGGTTAGTGAGCTTTTTCATCGACTTTTTTTTAACGGGCGAATGCCTTTATTAATGAAAACAACTCTACACTCTACTTACATACTAAAATTAAACTGACTACTTACAAGGAGAAGCAATTGGACATCCCATAGATCATTAAAGGCCTATAGATAGCTCAAATGCTCCAACCCACTACCAGTCGACAGCGTACCCAAGATGGTGGCAGTATTGCTCCGTTGGATAGCTACCCTAACGGGGCCAAAAATTTGCCTCACCCTGTATAGTTTGTTGAGCAATTTGAGCATGCGTCTCGTTTCCGACATTCTGCAGTAGTAGTGCGCAAGCATTACTGTTCTGATTTGAAAGGCATTGTAGCCAGCAAAATTACTTTGCATCTGATCTGACTGAGACTTATCTGATGTCTCAGGGCGACGAGCGCAATGCAATGCTGCGCAGTAATTTGCATATGTTCTGGGTTGCACTGAAATTGTTATGTGCAAGCATGGAGCTTACCATCAGGCTTGCTCGTCTTAGTGCTCAGTTGCAAAGAATCCCTCGTGAACAATGCCCCTCCTTACCCCATGGCATCACCAACACTTGCCAGTAGTATCGTTGACAACTTTTCTCCTACACTACTGTGCAATGGGGGATCGGACATCATTTTTTTATCATAATCATAATAATTTATTTGCATAAAATAAGGTATGGTACAGGTGTTAGCAGTGTCAAAAAACAAGATCTCTTATTCTGCCTTTGCAGGCGTGCAAATGTTCATGTAACAGAATGACGAGACGAGCTGGTCGTTTACCTGATGGTAAGCAATACGCCAGCCCAAAACAATAACAGCTCCACCCAGAACTTTGTTATGCAAAATCCGGCGCTGCACTGCGCTCGGCACTGAGACAATTAGCTGTTGAGTCTCATAATGCCCAGTAATTTAGCTGGTTACATTCCCTTCAAACCGGAACACAGTAATGCTCGCGCATTACTGCTTGGCGGCAGAAAAACTGGCAAAGCGGTGGTACCCACCGAGACGGCCTCTCGCATACGACAAATGGCGGTTTTGAATCGTTTTTTTTGGTGCGAGAGACGGGTATCGATGAGCTACTGCGCTAGGGCCACGCATTCGTTCCCACGTTGTCATTGTTTTGCACGGTGCAATTCGACACAACTGGATAGTGAACATGTTAAAGGGTTGGTTTCTCTTCTTCAGGTTATACCAGACTTTGTGAACAAAATACCTCTTCCAAGTGATGGAGAATGTGCTCATATCCTCACAGGAAAAACAGATCAAGGACCGTCAACAAGTAAATAAAGAACAAGGATATGTCAAATTTTATGTTTTCTGTAATTATGTTTTTTTTTCTTTTTTGTTAAGAATTATGATTGAAAATTATGGTGAGATTTAATATTTTTTTATTATAAACTTTAAAGTGGGTCAAAGAAAGTCAAGAATATTGGGTATCTAGGAATTGTTTATTTCGAAAGTAGTAGGAAGCAAATGTAAACCTTTGTTACAATGGAGCACCATACTTATAAAATTATGTTGCTCTCAAAAAATCAAAATCTCTTTAATCATTTTGGCATCACAGACGCACTTTTGAACGTCAAATTATCACAATGACTCTATCACCGTATCGGAAAAAGAACCACTACTTCTGAGTAGTAGATACGGCAAGAAACTGAGGGGCATTTTTTTTTGAGATTTTGGTACAATTTTTTGGGGTTTTGCAATGTTATGTTTCTTATGTACCAGTTGGTTACTTTGCAGAAGTGGAATGTTCCAAGCATCTTTGTCTTCTATGTAATTACGAACAGTGTAGTATGCTTTTCTCATTTGAACATTCTTAACGCGTAATTTGAATTTACTTTCTGTGAGCTCCGTTATACACTTTGGAATTTTATTATAAAACCGTACGCAGTTGCCCATAAACGACTTATTCGTTTTAGTCAGTCTATACCTAGGTACAACAATCCTATCCTTATTTCTAGTGTTAATGTTATGATGGTCACTATTTACTTTGAATTTTTGAAAGTTATTGCGAACATGCATTATATTTTCATAAATATATAAAGAAGGTAAAGTTAATATATTAACTTGCTTAAAAAATTCCCTTAACGAGTCACGTGCACCCAACTCGTAAATCGCGCGAACCGCACGCTTTTGTAATACAAAAATAGTATCTACAATATATCCGCAGCAGAACCCCACAGCAAAATACCATATGACATTATGCTGTGGAAGTATGCAAAGTAAACTAACCGAGCCGTAGCTATATCCGTTATTGCCTAATTTTACGAACCGCATATGCAGCAGAACTAAGTTTTCCAGATAGAGCATCAATATGAGGACCCCACTGCAACTTAGAGTCTATGCCTATACCTAGGAATACCATCGCTTTATCTGTAAATCTCTTGTGGATGTCTCTTATCTATGTAGTCTCTTGTTATATATATAAAAAACAAGAGGCAACTTTGAATGTGACCAGCAATGCAGTGATTGCCAAGAAATAAAGAGATTTTTCTTAACCTCAACATCCCAACCCAGAGGACGATTCATATTTCAATCAATGATCAATTTTATGTGTGTGTTTCAATAAAGAGTTATTTCATTTTCATTTCATTTCATCAACACAACATCCTTTATTCTAGTGATGTTTGGAACTGGACCAAATCAGTTCTTCTCATTGACATAGCCATATGCAATACACACAATTTACAGACAACGTATACAGAGAAAATTGCAAAATACACCAATCTATCTATTGAAATAAAAACACAATGGCAAATTAATAATATAAGAACCATCCCAATCATAGTATCCACCACTGGAGTCATACCGAAAACCCTACTCACAAACCTCGAGATCCTTGAAATAAATTCAGCTACTTACAAACTTCTCCAAAAGGCAGTAATATTGAACACATGCCGATTAGTTAGAAAGTTCCTTTCGCTTTCATAGCACCCAATTGGCTTCGGCCCGTGCAGTTAACTATCCAGCAAATAACCTCCAACAAAAAGGAGAGAAAAACAAATAATCACGAAAATAATAATAATAATAATCAAGACCAGGGGCGACTTTGTGGCGAGTCGTCGGTGCGTGGCGACACTGAGCCTTACCCCGAGATTCTCCCTGGGGCTAAATGAGACCCCTGACCCCCGGCTTGCCTTAACTGGCCGTCCGGGGGTGGAGATGCAAGAGCTAAGAACTAAGCTCCAAGGGTGGAAGTGTTAAAGGGCATAACGCCGGGAGTAGCGTTTAAGTGAAACTGCAGCACACCTCTCGACACCCTTTAGCCACCCACACCAACGTTGCCCCTCTAGTCGCCCATGAACGGCGGCCCTTATAGGGGGCCCGTTTAGTGGGTCACCACCTGCCAAAATATTTTCACATGAGGCGGAACTGGCAGGTGCCGAGGTCTCATATCATAGACCGGCTCTCATCCATTAAAAATTCACCTCAATAGCCCAATTATAAGTAATTTTCAATAATAGTCCTCGCACTTATCGGGGACTGTCTTTGATTGTATCTTCTAATGATGCACTTAGAGACAGTCCATAAGTGTTGCCTATTACATATCTAAATTAAATGCTCTAAGAGGCCTCTACGTGTTGGACTCATGTCCCCTCGCAAGCCTTCCAAAGGACCGGGTGTATAACCCGTGAGACGCGACATAATAATAAATTCATTTATTTCAGGCAATAATACAGTTAACAAATTAAAAGTACTAGAGGCCCATAAAATGTATACCTTACAGACTAGCATATATATACAATTTATAAACACTAAAGCTACGATTAGGGAATTAACTTCGGCTTCGCCTCCCTGTAGCGCCGGAATACTATGCCTTCGGGCCAAAACTCAGGAGCCAGGAACGTCTCTTTATACTTCGCTGGAAGTCGGAGCACGAAGGACTTGAAACTCGTCGTCCTCGTTGACTCCAACCTCAACAGCGACAACTGGTTCAGCTCCTGGATCCAATGGATACGTCGCGTCGTCATTCTGCATCAGCGACATCATTCTCGAAGGGATCAAACAAAAATGCTCAAACAACAATCAGATTGCGTTTCTCACTCACATCACAGCCAGAATTTTCGAGAAATATTACATTTGTAAGGTGAATAAACTTTTACACCTCCCATATGCTATTTGTAAACGAAATGCCCGTTTATTGTTACTCCGTAAAATAATTTGGCAGTCGTAATAAGATTTTGAAAAGATTGAGTCTAAAAATTGCAGCAAAATTTACAAAATAATTGATAAATAATGTTGTAAACGTTTACTGTCCATTCACATCCGACTAAAGCGTTCTCCACTACAGGCGGTTCCCCGTCCCATAGTTGAGGCATCGATATAAATTTTAAACTAAATCTCATTTTGTTTATTGTCATTTAAGTATGGGGTGAATGATCACATGAGGACACCACTCAGCATCTGGAAATATTGACGATGGTATGCTCGTGCGTTTGTCTTAGTTGTCGTCGGTCAGTTCTTTCGTATTGAAGCAAAGCGTATTTTTAGGGCTGGCCAGGTGGAAGTACCTAAGTAGCCTAACTAAAAAAGGGAATTCTCTGATCTTAAATTGTTTTATAGTACGAAATCTTTTGATTTCAGTTTTGTTTTTGAAACCTTTTCGTGAGGTAGGGCCACTTGTAGATTATGAAGCCCAGAAATTTACATATAGTATTATGAAGTGCCTGACAGGTTACGCGTCAAGGCACCCCGAGTTAAGGTTACTAGTCGGTTACCAGGTCACAGTGGTTACAGGTTACAGCGATGCAGCGGTGAGGGTTACAGAGCCGCCGGCTGGACAGTAGTTACTAGTTGGAGGTCTCGGTTACAAATGAAAGTCACAGTTCTATGCAGCGTGTTTTATTTCAGATTTAACCTACTTATATACAAAATCTTAGCAATTTACCGACCTGTCGTTCCCTTACCGCACAGAAATGTGTTCTACAAAATGGCCGTTCTCACTGGCCGCATACTAACTCCTACCTAATCTGTGACAGTAGTTACCGAATTATCTCGGATCCTTACCGTCACGACTAGACATGTGCAAAGGCATATAGACCTTATTGCTACAGCCCTAAGGTTCCTATTCGCTTACCTAGTTTTAAGTGATATATCAAAATCTTAACTAATATTATAATTCTTATTTGCTATGTATACGTATAAGAGGCCTTACTCGGAAAAAGTAATTACGATCTTCGTTCTGTCGGATGAAAGGGACAGCGCTATGCAACAGGCATAAGAGTGTCTCTTTCAGTCCGCATGAACGAACGAACGAAACTAACTCGGAGTAGGCCCCAAGTAACCTAACTGTCTTACTATTAATCGGGATAAATAATAGACATGAACATAATATAATTTATTACCTACTACAAACATTTACAAATTAAATCCTATCTACCTACACCTAACTACATACATGTGGTGCGTCACCACAGTATCAAAGGAGATTATTGACTCCGGCCTAGGCTTGCTAAAAGCATAGTTATGACTTTAATGTTTTTCAAACTCGACTCAGTATCATCTAATAGGTGGGTATTTAATATTTTCCGTGTCGGAAAAAATCTTGTTGTATTAACCTTTATTTATTTCACTAGAAGAGAAAAGAAGGTATTTGATATGATACCCTCCAATCTTGATATTTTTGTCACACGTTATGAGCGGCCACTGATTGCGAAGGTATGAATGATTTCGAACTATTCGCTGTAATTGAACTTGACATTTAATTTATTGATTATTAATTTAGTGCATAATGTTGACTTTCATAATTAGTATGTATTTGGACTATGTATTTTGTTGATTATTATTAATTTTATTTTGAGTATTATTTGATATTAATGTTATTTAATCTTATTCAATTGCTCTTATTGTATTATTGATTGGTGTAACTGGTGTATCCGTACTGATTAATCCAATGACAGTTTCAAAGAGAGGAAGACGAGTGACACAGTTTCAAAGATGGACCTTGTCAAGTGTGTCTCGCGACACACTTGCACTTAGTCGCGCTTAGACCACAGTCGTGAACGCTGGTGCCTTACGTAGTCGTACTTTCAACAAAACTTCATTAAAGATACCTGCGTGCTTGTTTAGAAAGTGTTATAATTACTAAGGAAAGTAAAATAAAACACATGGGTTTACTTTCCACTCGTAGATATGAAATATCCATAATATTTTGATAAATAATAAAATATTAATATTCTTGTTCCACCATATTTGTGAGAGCGAGTTAGCCAATGAAAATAGAAGGGAGAGACACGATACGCGATATTATTCGATAGAAGTTAAGTTACATCTCACTCGCACGCATTGACTGGCGGCTCTACCCATCCTTGTTATACACATTGCCTACTTGTTGTCGGAGAGTTTCGGAATCATTCGTGCGCCGCCGCCGCCGTCGAGTCGTATCCGGTCTAAGAAACTGTTATGTATTCTGTGCCGCAGCGAGCCCAAGCTTTTAGATTACAACTAGCTGTTGCCCGCGACTTCGTTCACGTGGATTATAGTTTAACGCTGATGTAGAGTCTTTTTTTGTAGAGAGAAATGTCCCTACTTTGATCGCGTCGACTACTTATATATTTTGAAATTGGTAAATGGGCACTTGTTTGATGACATCTCGCCTGATGGAAAGCGAAGATGGAGCATGGTTGCCCATGAGATGAGATGCCTATTCACTCTAGACTTTGTAGCTATTTGGAAAAAAAAGCTGGTAGAGCGTTTTCTACTCTTTAAAGAGTCCGCATGATGAAAGATTCTGCAAAACGCTTCGTACCGATCGGTGGAACATTAAGTACGTCCGGGGAAACGACTCTCCTCGCCTGCAAGTACCTTAAGTGGAAATGAGAAGAAGGGATCGGTTAGTGCAATTCTTTCCGAAGTGCTGTCGATAGAAGAGCGACAGACACCCAAGTTTCCGTCCGTGTTTAAGACTTGTCAGTTTCTTCTCCACCAGCATTTGTTATTTATAAAATTAATTGGGCAACGTTCTAATGATTCCCGAGCTGCCAGTTGGTATTCGGCTGACCCACTCCATAGATGGCTATAGTACTCCATACAGGATCGTATTTGTAGTTTAACGCTCAAGCAGGTTCCTTTGTAGGGACACTTCCTTTAGCCGAGTTACGTTACACAATTTCGGAGTGGCCCAATTTTAAAGAAGCGTAATTTAACCTGCAACTGTTGTCGATGCGCCAATTTTTACGGGATTCACGCGGTCTAATGAATCGCCACCGATAGCAATGACAACATTTTGTAGCATAGTAAGACAACAATTTATCTCCCTCTCGTCTGATACGTCCACGTCCTGTTCAAAGTTCTTCAAAGCATATAGGCGGGATATCTTCGGCAAGATGGTGTAGACACTTCTCCCACAGTTGCACGAAGCTCGAAAGACCCCTCGAAAGGTCCATAAAATACCAACACCCAGCAAACAAATGGCGCATACGTCGTGAAGTATCACGACTGCATTTGCTAGAATTTCATCCCAAATTTGGTCGTCATTCAGAAGGCGCCTTAATCTGCAGGCTGCATGGAATGTACTGCATTCAATACTATCGACTGTTCTGAGGAACACAAATGAGGTAGCGCCGCTGACAGAAATCGTGTATTAGCAGCTGTAATAGTAATAGTAGCATGCTTTGTTACTGGTATTGACAGGACAGTGTATATTGTCCTGCCTAAAGCATGCTTCTTAAAGACAGTTGGTGCTCCCACCATATCGCGTCGTCATCTGTTAGATAGATCAATTTGTTTTTCGTTGAACAAAGGTACTTTGTCGTACATTAAAGTTTCTGCAGAATTATCCTCTTGGCAAAACTTTAAAAACGCCAGAAGCATATTTCTGACACACATACCACAGACCACAGTCTAGAGAGGGTTTTAAAAGGCTTTTGGACGGTTTGAGCCGGTTTAAGTTGCCGGACGGTTGAAGCCAAAATTCGCCACACCGCTTCAGAGGTACCTTTTGATATACCAATCATAAATCAGTAACGTCGACCTAACCGAATTGAAAAAGAAAAATATTTTAACATTATTCACTGGTCTGGTGCATTCCATAAAGTAATTTTATGGTTGCGAGTTTTAATTTTACCGCCATCTACTTTCTATTGCATAAACTAATTTTCAAGTGTTGAAAAGAAAACGCTGAAATTATATTTCTACCATGATATTTTTTTTGTAATTATAATTTTAACGCCATCTACTTTTTATTGCATAAACTAATTTTCAAGTGTTGAAATAATTATAGTTTCTTTCGTGTAAAGATTCAAAGTTATTTTGTAAGATTTCCTGAAAACGCTGAAATGATATTTCTACTATGATATTTTTTTATGTAATTATAATTTACACCTATGTATTTCATTCATTTTCGTAGTCTACACAGCGTTTGAAAGTCAGACTAATTTTATCTACTTTCTGTCGTCATTGCTTAAAGAAGCTAAATTTTGAAAAATGCTCGACCCCATATTTATTAATTTGTAATTATAAGTATTCAGTCTGAGTTTTAAGATTCTAGGACAATCAAATAACTTTTTTGCATACTAACTTCACCCCCCATTTCAGCCCCTCATAAGTAGATTTTTCAAAATTTCGATAGCCTATATTAGAATCAGGATTTAATTAAACAAATTCCTGGAAATTTTATCAAAATCCGTTTAGTAGTTTTTAAGTTTAACGCTTTCAAACAAACAAACAGACAAACAAACAAAATTTTTAAAAACTGTTTAAATATGTTTAGTTACTCATTTTAAGTCGCCCTGGTTGATTATTTTTCGAATATCTTCCATGTACATATTTTTTGGTTCTACGATTTTATTATATGTATTAGCGCGTCACTCGTCTTCCTCTGTTTGGAACTGTCATTGGATTAATCAAATTAAATAAATAAATAAATGAAAGCCTACCGACCATTGAGGTCTTACACTACTCAATGCTACCGACGTATTTCTACCCTGTCTAACGGCTATTGCGGCTGCGATTCAGCGATTGGATAAAGGTTAGCGTGACGACGGCTTCGATGAGTTGGCAGGCTCTTTCGGCATGTGTATCATTATATATGCGCAGACACCTGGCAAATGAAAATGAAAAGGTCAAGCGGTATGTAAGTGTACATCCGTTCTAAAAATGAGGCCCGAGCCAACATTTTTGGCCGGTGATACTTCGGTCGGTCACTACTAGTAGGAATACTGCTATAGTCACAAATTTTATGAAATGAGCTTTTTTCAGTGTTAGTGCCCAAGCCACACAGAAAGCGGGCCAGAGGCGGCGCAGGCGTCTATGAAAAATGTCTCACAGAAGGCGGGGCGGGCGCAGACTAGGCTATATACTAGGTCCAAACAGCGCATATGACTTACATAGGGCACCAGCCGGGGCCCAGCGGGGGCCCGGCCTATGTGTGTTTTGTGCTTAAGTACATACTTGCGTATATATACTCTGTGAATCAGGCTTCTGGCTATCGCACCTAAGCTTAATATAGCGTCCAGCAATATAATAGGACAGTTTTTGTTTATTTATTCGACATCCGTGATGTGAGACGTTTAATTACGCATTATATTGCGGAGGTGCGTTGAATTTTGCCTGAGCATGCTCATGCATGCACCTTTGTCTCTTTTAAATACAGCCTCGGAGACAACCCCTAACGCCTCCAGATTGAGAGTGGGTGCTCAATGAAAGTGCCGCGCATCGTAGCTACATGCTGTAAGGGAAAGGCAAGGTCTGGTTGACTTTGCCTGCATGAGAAAGATCATCTCCTAGTATAAGAGGAGTTTGCCATTAAAAGCTGGTGTCAGGTCTGTACGAGACAGCAGCAGATTGATTGCGGCACTGGTGGCAAATGCTGATGCACCAAGGGCGGAGGCAACGCTGCGTGAGGGTAGCACGGCGGCGGTAGCAGCAAGCGTCAAACATAACGCCGCGCGGGCCATAGGGACGGCAGTGGCGTGAGGCCGTAGGAGTGCCCTTGGTGCGTGGCCGCAGGTGCGGCAGTGGCGCTGGGCCATGGGGGTGGCAGTGGCGCGAGCCATCGGGGTGGCAGTAGCGCTGGAGCCGTGTGCCATATACGTGCGTTAGCGATAAAATGACATTTCCACAGAATGACTGTATCACTGTTTTACTTAACTACGTTAATTATAGCAAAATAATAGCCTCATAAACTAGCCGCCGTGCTATAATATAACGTAAAACAAACCGACGCGGCGCGCGGCGGAGCACTGAATGTGTAATTAAGGAGGCAGGTAGCGATAATACCAACAAAAAAAAAACACCTCAAATACAGTGCAGCTGGCGACACGCGGTGTCTACTACATGTAAACTTTGCTAATCTCGAGGACGAAGCATGAGTATAATTGCACAGTTGTGCGCATTGTTACAAACTAATTAGGTAGTTTGAAACATATCTTGATAATCTTAATTTGCGTAAGCAATATTGTAACAATCGTTGGTAAACCTTTATAAATAAATAAATACACGAGGGTGATAACGGGATATGAGGGGGACGGTTCCGGGTCAGGAGGGGTCGTTAACGGGATATAATGAGGATAGAAGCGGGACGGTAATGGTATAGAAAAAGGACGTGATCTGTATAGGAACGGGACAACAGCAGGAGCGGGACAGTGAAGGGATAGGACGGGGTCGGGATTAGGATAGGAGCGGAGCGGTATTAGGGTGGAATGAAAACATGTTGGGAACAGGTTAGATTAGTTCACTAGGCGTAGGAAGTCGCGGGCAACAGCTAGTTCTCAATATAAGCAAGACTTTTGGCACATTCATGCGAAATCTAGGGTGTAAGTGATCAAAGCAAAGTGTCATGGCACAGTTCCATATGCCATAAACAGCAAGCAATAGCTCGCCGCGAGTCGCGATAACACTTGTGAAATACGTTTTACAGAAACGTAATAAAACGTACCACAACAAGCCATCAATCAAAATTATAATATATAGCTTTTTCCCGCGGCTTCGCTCGCGTGTTTCTAGAGAAAAAAACACGATATTGTGTGATTTCCCAACGTAAAAAAGTATGGTAGTCTTGGTTAGGTATTTTTATTTATTTTCTGAATAAAACGATTTATTAAGAATTCCATAGAAGTTGAGTCCACCTCTCGTTCAGTGCGCGCGTCCGAGCCTTGGTTCTGGTGACACAGTTCGCTCGCAGGCGACCCGTTCCGCAGTGCGCGCGTCCGAGCCTTGGTTCTGGTGACACAGCTCGCTCGCAGGCGACTCGCTCCGCAGTGCGCGCGTCCGAACCTTGGTTCTAGTGACACAGCTCGCTCGCAGGCGACCCGCTCCGCAGTGCGCGCGTCCGAGCCTTGGTTCTGGTGACACAGCTCGCTCGCAGGCGACCCGCTCCGTAGTGCGCGCGTCCGAACCTTGGTTCTGGTGACACAGCTCGCTCGCAGGCGACCCGCTCCGCAGTGCGCGCGTCCGAGCCTTGGTTCTGGTGATACAGTTCGCATGCAGGCGACCCGCTCCGCAGTGCGCGCGTCCGAGCCTTGGTTCTGGTGACACAGCTCGCTCGCAGGCGATCTGCTCCGCAGTGCGCGCGTCCGAGCCTTGGTTTTGGTGACACAACTTGCTCGCAGGCGACAGATCCTCTGCCGCCGGCACCGAGCTGTACCGAGCTCCCGTTTGAAGGGCAGTGTAGCCATTTCTTGGGCACAGATGGTTTTTGTTTTGATTTTAATTATTATTTCAATTTTATTAGGGTTATTTGTGTGATTGTTTGCGTTGTGGTTTTACTTTGATATTAAAAAATAGTTTATTTGACAAACACAAAAAACTATATAAAAATTACATAAGCAGAATACGTAGGCAGAATATAGTTTGGTTTGAAAACCATAAATTCTTTAACATGTTAGAATGTCGGCTCGCCCCTGCATCACACAATGGAATTCGCAATAGTTAATTTTATTACAAGGGCCACGCCTTTCGTCATCCTCACATCAGACCGATTGGATGCAACCATTGAGGAATGGATGCAACCTAGTTATAAGTTTAGACAATCTTATATATTTGTAAGAGTAATGTAAAAAAGGTAATAAAGACTTTTTCGTACAAAATCAGTGATTTCAAACTTCCCCCGCTGGCGCTCCACGTAGTTTATGAAACAAACTGACAGGAAGCTTGTGTTGACATGAGCCAAAGACGTAGTATATAATACTAAATCTTAGACATGAGTCGTGTATGTATATTATCTATGGACATGAGTATTGTTCTGTTTGACCCATTGAGGATGGTTTGACCAAAGAAAAAGTATTAAAAAACTTTGTGTTTGACTAACTTGCTCGCGGTCGGTCCAATTTTTTTCTACGTCTATTAATGTTTTAAAGCTTCCTAAGCTTCTGAAACGAAGAGTATTCACAGATTCTGAAGTCAATTGCAGCAAAGAAAAATGAAAATATATTGGAAAATTTATCTACGGAGGGTAAATAAATACATTTGTCTATAATGCAAATTATAAAAACAACTCGTTACAATTATAGGTACATACAGGTTGTCGCAAAATTGTGTGACCTCCAGACCTTTCCCTTGCAGTGATGTAGTCTCGTTCTGAGAAAAATTGTGTGACCTCCCAGACCTTTCCCTTGCAGTGATGTAGTCTCGTTCTGAGGAAAAATTGTGTGACCTCCAGACCTTTCCCTTGCAGTGATGTAGTCTCGTTCTGAGAAAAATTGTGTGACCTCCCAGACCTTTCCCTTGCAGTGATGTAGTCTCGTTCTGAGGAAAAATTGTGTGACCTCCAGACCTTTCCCTTGCAGTGATGTAGTCTCGTTCTGAGGAAAATTTGTGTGACCTCCAGACCTTTCCCTTGCAGTGATGTAGTCTCGTTCTGAGGAAAATTTGTGTGACCTCCAGACCTTTCCCTTGCAGTGATGTAGTCTCGTTCTGAGGAAAATTTGTGTGACCTCCAGACCTTTCCCTTGCAGTGATGTAGACTCGTTCTGAGGAAAAATTGTGTGACCTCCAGACCTTTCCCTTGCAGTGATGTAGTCTCGTTCTGAGGAAAAATTGTGTAACCTCCAGACCTTTCCCTTGCAGTGATGTAGTCTCGTTCTGGGGAAAAATTGTGTGACCTCTAGACCTTTCCCTTGCAGTGATGTAGTCTCGTTCTGAGGAAATATTGTGTGACCTCCAGACCTTTCCCTTGCAGTGATGTAGTCTCGTTCTGAGGAAAAATCATGGCTTTGAAAATCTAAACTCTCTCTATTCGTTTTTGGCATCACAGGCGTGACAGGCACGTATGGACGTCAAATGATCACTTGAACTCTACCACCGCATCGGAAAGATAACCACTACTCAGAAGATACGGCAACAAATTAATGTGCATTTTTTTAGACATTGTTTAAATTTTTTGGTTTTCTTATGTACCAGTTGGCTACTTTGCAGAAGTGGAATGTTCCAAGCATCTTTGTCTTCTATATAATTACGAACAGTATAGTATGCTTTAATATTTTTGCTCATTAGAACAGTTGCGCGTAATTTGAATTTAATTTCTGTGAGCTCCGTTATTATTGGAATGTTATTAGGTATAAAAACGTACGCTTGCCCATGAAGGACTTATTCGCTTTAGGTTTCAGAGTATAACCCGTGAGAAAGAGCGACAAAATAATAATAAATGTTTTTATTTCAGGCATAAAATGCCCACACTAAACTAAATTAAAAATAAATATCTGTATGTAAAAGTAAAGAGTACTAAAATAAAATAAAATACCAGTAACAAAATAAAAGCTTACATACATTTTGTGAGTAAGTATCACATGTCATTTTCGATTCACACTCTGGGGCGCCGTCAGTCAACCACGGCTTGTAGTCTGGCCTGCCGCGATAGCCACTCAAGCTATTTAGTATGCCGTTCCTCGAATTTCTCAACCCATACCAGAAGGAAAGGAAGGAAGGATAAGCAACCGTAAATAGTAGCATTCCTTGTTATTGGTATAGTCGGTGTACAACCTGCCTAAAGCATGCTCCTTATAGACACCCGCCGCTGCGTATAGGTTTGACCACGACCACCGGTTGACCACGTCGTCGTCTGTTAAGTAAATACGCCAGAAGTGTGGCCTGGCGAGGGTTTTAAAGGAATTCGGGATAAATACATAGGGATTTAACGGTTTTCGGGTCAAGATAAATTTCGATCATTTTCGAGGTGAATTAACGTCTGAAGTACTGATATTTATCAGGTAACTCCGACCTAATCTAATTGAAAAAGAAAAACACTTAAATATTATTCACCTGTGTAGTGTATTTAATAAATATATCGTTTTAATTTTGCCCGTAGCGCCTTCTAATTTCTATCGCATTAATAATTTTCAACAGTAGAAATAATTATATCTTTTTTCGTGTAAAGCGTCCTAGCCGTTTTCTAAGAATTACTAAAAACACTGAAATCAAATTTCTACATTGTTATTTTTTTATTTAATTAAAGTTATACGTGTATTGTATTACATTCATGTTCATAGTGTATACAGCGCATGAAATTCAGACTGAATATACCCATTTTCTATCTTTGTCGCTTAAAGAAGCTAAATATCAAAAAAATCTCGGCCCGTACTCGTATTCGTGTTCCCGTATTCGTTAATTTTTAATAATAAGTGTTAATTTTGAGTTTCAAGATTCTAGGACAATGTAATAATAACTTATCCATACTAACTTCACCCCCTGTCAACACCCACATAGGTAGAATTTTCAAATTTCTATAGCCTATATTAGAATCAGAGTTTCTTTGGATTTATTCCTGGAAAATTCATGAAATTATGTTATTATGTTCAGTGATTTTTAAGTTATAGAAGTCTAAACCAACAATCAACAAATAAAAAAACAAGTTTTAATAAAAAAATATATGTGTTTATAATAGATAGATAGAAGAATGTTACAAACAAATAAATGATGAATATTGTTCGTGTTGTCACGTGCCGACACGAAGAGGTTGCTTCTGCGAGGCTGGAGGAACTGGAGGCTGGTCTCCGTCGCGCTGGCCGCCGGGGTGCTGTCTGTCATGTACTACATGTGTTCGTGTTGTCACGTGCAGGTAGCCATGCTCGCGAAGAGGCTGCTCCTGCGGGGGTGGAGGAACTGGAGGCTGGTCTCCGTCGCGCTGGCCGCCGTGGTGCTGTCTGTCATGTACTACATGTGTTCGTGTTGTCACGTGCAGGTAGCCATGCTCGCGAAGAGGCTGCTCCTGCGGGGGTGGAGGAACTGGAGGCTGGTCTCCGTCGCGCTGGCCGCCGTGGTGCTGTCTGTCATGTACTACATGTGTTCGTGTTGTCACGTGCAGGTAGCCATGCTCGCGAAGAGGCTGCTCCTGCGGGGGTGGAGGAACTGGAGGCTGGTCTCCGTCGCGCTGGCCGCCGGGGTGCTGTCTGTCATGTACTACATGTGTTCGTGTTGTCACGTGCAGGTAGCCGTGCTCGTGAAGAGGCTGCTCCTGCGGGGGTGGAGGAACTGGAGGCTGGTCTCCGTCGTGCTGGCCGCCGGGGTGCTGTCTGTCATGTACTACATTTGCCTAATGGAGACTCCGTTTTATCTGCCAGACCAGAAAAACACCAACGGGTAAGTTCCATCGCTATACAGGTACGATTATGTACGAGGAAAATACGGCAAACCTTAAAAGAACTACCGAAAACCGCATTGAAATCGGTTCAGTCATTTATGTGAACATAAAAATGTGCATTAAATATTGATAAGCACCAGTTATATGGGAGCGCGTACTACTAAGAGGTCAAGCTGTGTCTTAGTAGTCACCCAACCTATTGTAATGTTACATACCCTATAATCTAAGTTGGGACTAATGCTAACAAACCCGAAAAAACGCATTAACCCGTTCAGCAGTTTTCGAATCTATAGATAAAAAACATACAAAATAACAGACAAAAATTATAAAAACCATAGATTTATGTTCAGTAACAATCAATCAATCAATCATCAAGTTCTTTATTTCAATTTTGTCGTCACAGACGCACTTATGAACGTCAATTATTACAATGACTCTACCACCGTATCGGAAAAAAACACTTCTCAGAAGATACGGCAAGAAACTAAGCGGCATATTTTTTAGAATTTTTGTTACAATATTTTATGTTTGTTTTTGATAATATTATTTTTCTTATGTGCCAGTTGGCTACTTGGCAAAAGCGGAATGTTCCTTGCATCTTTGTCTTCTATGTAATTACTAACTGCATAGTATGCTTTTTTTCTCAGAATATTTTTCACACTCAATTTAAAATTTTTATTTTTACGTATTTAAATTTTTACGAACATCCATTATATTTCCATAAATATACAGAGAAGGTAAAGTTAATACATTAATTTGTTTAAAGACTTCTCTTAATGATTCGCGAGGACCCAACTCATAAATAGCACGAACCACCCGCTTATGTAAAATAAAAATAGCTTCTATATCCGCGGCAGACCCCCACAGCAATTTGCCATATGACATTAAGCTGTGGAAGTATGCAAAGTAAACTAACCGAGCCTTAGCTATATCCGTTAATTGCCTAATTTTACGAACCGCATATGCAGCAGAACTAAGTTTTCCAGATAGAGCATCAATATGAGGACCCCACTGCAACTTAGAGTCTATGCCTATACCTAGGAATACCGTCGCCTTGTCTGTGTTGAGTTTATTACTATTAAGCATTACGTTTGGTTCGAACTTTAAACATTTCGTCTTTTTCGTGTTTAATAACAAGTTGTCGGCAGCGAACCAATTTGCCACAATATCTTATACATTATTTACGTGTACTAGTTCACTATCCTTCCTATCTACCTTAAAGATTATCGATATATCATCCGCAAAAAGTACAATGTCTGCAAGGTCTTTCACCATAAAAGGTAAGTCATTTACGTACACTAAGAACAAGAACGGCCCTAAAATTGAACCCTGTGGTACACCCATTTTGACTAAAGATCCAGATGAAGTGACGCCATTTATTCCAACTTTTTGTTGCCTGTCAGTTAGGTAGGACTCTACAAGATCCAGAGCAGTTCCACGAATTCCGTAGTGGTGGAGTTTACGAATCAGAGTACTGTGCTCTACGCAGTCAAAAGCCTTGGAGAGGTCACAAAAAACTCCAATGGCATCCTGTGAACTCTCCCAAGCTTTAAGTTGATCTGCTTTTCGTTAAACCGAACTGATTCTCTTTCAATATTCTGTGTTCGTTAAAGTGAGACAATGAACTCCCTCTAAACCCTCTAAATAGTCCATCCCAGTTAGTGTAGTAGGCTCCGTCAGCACGACCGGCTGCGAGTCGTCGTCAGCACTGGAGATTCCTTCAGTGCCGAAAGTATAGTTGGGCTTTTCCAGCTGTCCGAACCACGTTAATGATCCACATTTTTTATACTAGAAATCACTCAATGTGCATGCGTATAAAACAAAAGTTCTACTAGACTGAAAAGGGGTACACTTTATTTTCACCAGACTGATTCTGAAGGCGTTAAGCGAGAGAATGGCCCAAGAGAAAGGCACGGGTTGCGAGATCCCCGAGCTCGATCCCTTCTCCGCAGACGCCATGAAGTTCGACAAACCCGTGGAGAAGGTTGTCTGCAGTGGACTAGATTGGGTGGAATGCTATGTAAGCAAGTCGATACTACGAGACACTCAAACATGCATATTAGGTCATTTAATACATATGAAATTGCCTTTATTATTTCTAGAGGTATTCATCCATGCTATCGATGCATCTTTGCCAGCGCAGTGGCCATTCATTGATTTACTGTTAGTAGGTTTCTCGTATGCGAGAGGCCATCTGGGTGGGTACCACCGCTTTGCAAGTTATTCAACCGCCAAGCAGTAGTGCGCAAGCATTACTGTGTTCCGGTTTGATGGGCATTGTAGCCAGCGAAATTACTGGGCTTCATGAGACTCAATAGCTAATTGTCTCAGGCTGACGAGCGCAGTGCAGCGCCGCGCAGGATTTTGCAAAACAAAGTTCTGGATGGTGCTGTTATTGTTATGGGCTGGCGTATTGCTTACCATCAGGCAATCGACCAGCTCGTCTCGTCATACAGTTACATAAAAAAGAAAATGCTCTTCTTGAAGAGGTCAGCTGGATGGGAGGCAACAAATTCTTCATAGGCATTTTGTAATGCCTCTCCGATATTGAATATTTTTTCTGACAAAAAGTTGACATAATTCTGAAATAAGCAGAAGTCTGTGAGCGCAAGGTCTGGTGAGTGGGTGTGGCCACGGTGGATGACGGTTAGCTTCCAATCTTAGCTTGAGTTGCTCAGAGACCGTCTAAAGCTGGCTGGAGGTTTGCGAGCTTCTCCATTACTCCACACCAATCATACCGGCACTAGACCAGCAAACAGTGACCGTCACTATTTTAAGGGTAAGTTTTTGTCAAGGGCATTGTCTAGGTGCTGAATGGACCAGCCAACATGATGAGCGCTTACAATTATCAAAAAGAATCCATTTTTTCGTCGCTCGTGATAACCAGCGACTTATGTGTCTGTGTTTGCAACGCAAGGCATGCCTCACGCATGCATCGCTGTTGCAGAAAGGATCATAAGTTTGAAAAGAATTAAGAAATGATTTATTGCCAAAATGTACACATACATCCGAGGGTCAAACTGAAAGTTCTTAGAAAATAAAAAACTGATTAAACTAGCTAGTTATTACTATTAATATATCTTTTCAAAATAGTGTCCGTACACGTCAATATATCGCTGCATCCGATGGAACCACTGAGAAAAGCACTTTGCCCACTCGTCCTTATGGGTCTCTTCGACGACCTTTTGAAATGCTGCCACAGCTTCCTCAGCGTCCATAAAAAGTTTTCCTTTAAGTTTTAATTTTATCTTTTGGAATAAATAAAGATTACAAGGTGCGAGGTCGGGACTATACGGCGGATGACTCAGTAATTCCACGTTGACGTCGCCAAATAGTCGATCGTTTGCCTGGCGGTGTGCGACGAGGCGTTGTCGTGGTGAAGGAGTATTCTACTGCGAGGTCGTTTCTCCCGAACTTTTTCCAAGACAAGTGGCAAACAATTGTTAGAGTACCACTCCATAGAAACTGTTTTTCGATCCTCTAAAGCAATTGTCGCGAAATGACCCGTCCTTCCGAAGAACGACGCTACCATGTTTTTTTCAACGCTTTGACCTCTCTTCACTTTAGTTCGCAACTCCTCGGAAGGGAACAGCCACTGAGCAGACTGTCTTTTGATTTCGGAATCATAACAGTAAATCCAGCTTTCGTCACCCGTTAGTATGTCGAACACAGCATTTGAGTCACCTCCGTTAAATCTTTCAATCATTTCACGGCACCAATCAACACGACGGAGTTTTTGGGCCTCGGTCAAAATATGAGGTATCCACCGGGCACAAAGCTTCCTGACCGCTAAATGTTCATGGAGTATTTTGTGCACTTGACTCATACCGATGCCTAAGCTTGTCCGAATCTGCTGATAGGTCACTCTTTTGTCAGTCTCTATCATACGACGCACAGCACAGGTGTTATCTTCGATCGTCGCCGCAGAAGGCTGTCCCTCACGCAGATCATCGGTGAAATTAGTGCGACCACGCTTAAACTCATTAAACCAGTTGTAAACAGTGGCACGAGATGGGGCTTCATCGTGAAAGGCCAATCGTAGTCTATCATAACTTTCTTGTTGACTTAAATGTAATCGAAAGTTATAAAAAATCATCGCACGAAAATTTTCTCGCGTTGAATTCATGCTGACGTGACACAGACAATTTTCAATTTGCCGCTAAATCGTAAAACAAATGACAATTGAATGAAATTCATACTCAATAGTATTGGCAAAGAGTTCCATTTTCGAAATTTAAATTATTTTGTTATTTATTTTGTGTACAAGTGGCCAGTTATAAAAACTTTCAGTTTGACCTTCGTAGAATTATATATTTATTATTTTAATATATGATTTCGAGTGTTAATTTTATTGTTTACTTTATTTTTTTAAATTACTACTATTACATTATTATTTAATTATAGATTATTATTCTTTTTCAGTTATCCGAATGCTTTGTCATCGATGCTATTCTCACAAATATGAAAGACTTGGAGTGCTTTTATGAAGATATCATCTATAAGAACGATCATAACCACTACCTGGGAGAGCCTGAGAGAGTGCTCGGCGGCGACCGATATGTGTTGCAGAGAAGCGATCAAGTCAAAGTATCTTGCGCAGGAATGGCAATTGACAGGTATAATCATCACCATCATCACCATCATAACCGCTACCTGGGAGAGCCTGAGAGAGTGCTCGGCGGCGACCGATATGTGTTGCAGAGAAGCGATCAAGTCAAAGTATCTTGCGCAGGAATGGCAAGTGACAGGTATAATCATCACCATCATCACCATCATAACCGCTACCTGGGAGAGCCTGAGAGAGTGCTCATCGGCGACCGATATGTGTTGCAGAGAAGCGATCAAGTCAAAGTATCTTGCGCAGGAATGGCAATTGACAGGTATAATCATCACCATCATCACCATCATAACCGCTACCTGGGAGAGCCTGAGAGAGTGCTCGGCGGCGACCGATATGTGTTGCAGAGAAGCGATCAAGTCAAAGTATCTTGCGCAGGAATTGTAATTGACAGGTATAATCATCACCATCATAACCGCTACCTGGGAGAGCCTGAGAGAGTGCTCGGCGGCGACCTATATATGTTGCAGAGAAGCGATCAAGTCAAAGTATCTTGCGCAGGAATGGCAATTGACAGGTATAATCATCATCATAATGTAGGTAACTATTAGAAAAAAGTTAAAAAAAGAATGCTTCGGGATCTGTACAGTGCCTCCCTACATGTGGGTCTCAGGATGAAGATATCCAAAACAAAAGTGATTTCAAATATTTCCGGCGTCCCGAATCCTATTATGACGGTTGGGAACGAGAGGTGGGAGGTAGTTGAAAATTACGTGTACCTTGGGCATATTTTACCTTTGGCAGAGAGCATCAAAGTAAGGAGATCAGTGGGAGAATACAGTTCGTTTTTTATTTATTTTGTACAGTACGGATATAATAAAATGTATAAAAAATTCTAAATACCATATTTATGCTGACGACATCCAGGTTTATATACATTTTTACCCAAAAGATATTGAAAAGGCTCTCAAAGACCTAACTGAAGATCTTAATAGAATATGTGGCTGGTCCAATGACAATAGCCTTTTACTGAATCCGAACAAAACTCAGTTTATGATATTAGGCAGTAAACGACAACTGGCCTCACTACCACATTCTGTGGATATAACGTTAATGGGTGAGAAGGTAGAGCGAGTCTATGAAGCGCGGAACTTGGGTTTAACTGTTGATGCGGAGTTGAGATTTGAAAAGCACTTAGCCAATTCCGTTCAAAATTGCTTTTACTGGTTAAGAACTTTATACAAATTCAGACCATACCTCTGTGAGGAACTTCGCATTCAACTCGTCGAATCTCTGGTTCTGTCTAAGTTGAATTACGCTGACACAGTCTATGGACCTAGGCTACTAGCTCGAACTAAGCGCCTAGTGCAGCGTGTACAGAACGCGTGCGCGAGATATTGTTTTAAAATACCGCCGAGAAGTTACGTGACGCCATTTTTAAATAATCACTACGCTCTGAAGATGAAATCGCGTCGCAAACTTCATCTTGCATGTCTTCTTTTCGGTGTAGTTAAGTACAGGGAACCATCATATCTGTATAATAAGCTTAAATGGGTCACCGAAAACCGGTCATGCAGTAGCAGGCATGGCTCCCAGCAGCTGTCCATCATGCGCCACCATACAGAGCCTTCAGAGGTGCTTTTAGGTATGCGGCGTCCAAGTGCTGGAACAACTTGCCACCGCTGATTAGGAAACAGAATCATTTGTGCACATTCCGAATTAAACTGAAAGCATACTTGATTGACGAACAGAGGCATCATGGTAACGTAAACACAGACAAGTCATTTATTTAAAAGTATTAATATTATGATTTGGTGATAAAATCCGTAAGTGTTATCAGTGTTTATGTTAGTATCTTTTATATTATGATTTTGTATTTATGTATCGTTGTATGTAAATGTATATTGGATATATATAATATATATGTATATTTAAATTTGAAGCCAAGTATCCGCACGCCATGGGGTTTAGCTGAAAACCAGCGTCGGGTGTCAAAATACTACCACCTGACATTTGTGCTGAGTGAAAGCCCCTTTTGGCACCACATACGTAATTTTAGGCATAATTATCTCTTCATACTGTTTATATATTTATTTTTTCTTTTTATAATTATGTTTTCCTGTGTTTCTTTATTTTGTTATGATTGTGGTCGTCAAATAAATGTTTTTTCTTTCTTTCTTTCTTTCTAGTTTTCTTTGATACAGCTTGGGTGGGCAGCGTTTGGGAAATTGGAATACGTTCTCCGATCTAAAAATGTAGCACAATCCCTGAAGACCCTTATGGTGCCGAGACGTGGACACTCACCCAGGAAACTATGCACAAAATAAGAGTCGCACAGAGAGCCATGGAGCGGGCTGTGCTCGATATCAAACTTCAAGATCGAATCCGCAATACCAATATCCGACGTCGTACTAAGGAAAGACGTCGGAAAAAGGGTGCCGGAACTTAAGTGGAGCTGGGTGCGACACATGGCTAGACGTGAAGATGGCAGATGGTCGAGGGCTACAGCCGGGTCGTCCAATATCCTGGTGGACGGATGACATAAGAAGAACAGCAGGGAATGTTTGGATGCGAGTGGCAAGAGATAGGGGAGAATAGCAGCACCAAAGAGAGGCCTATGCTCAGCAGTTGGCGATAACGGGCTGATGATGGTGATAGATATAAATGTACTTACTGCTCCGCGCGGTTTCATTATCCTGTCTTTTTGCAAAACCGGTACTTGGTTTTGCACTAGGGTAGGTATTAGAGTGAAGTTAGGTAGGTGCATTGAATGCTGAGTGATGTGTATTGTGTAATATGTAGTGAAGTGTGTGTGTTGTTGGGTTCAGTCTAGGCATACTGAAGTCGCGCTGGAGCGGGCTGAAGGCCGGCTACCGGGCCGTGCGGCCCGCCGCCGCGCCGCCCGCCGGCTCGCCGAATGTGTTCATGATCCTGTTAGACTCCACCTCGAGGAACCACTTCATCAGGCGCATGCCCAAGAGCTACAAAGTGCTCACTGAACAACTGAAGGCTGTCGTTATGAAACGGTGAGTTACAACTTTGATGCTGGCATCTCTAGGTTTGCCGTCAACTGCATGGCGCCAAACAATAATCATCCATTTTACACATCTGTGGTCATCATTTGAAGTCTTCATATTATGTTTGGACTATAATAGTACATCAAGATACAAGTGAGCTAAGTTGGTCAATTTTAGTCAGCCCGAGAACCGAAAGCGAGGGCATAGTAAAGCAAAAGTGTAATGACCAATGTATACGCGTTTCATACGACGTTTTCCAACACACTTGCGAGGAAAATATAACATTTTATAAAAAAATACAATTACGTTTGGGACAAATACTTGTGAAACATGGTGCGTACATTTGTTTTATCTCGCGCCGTGCTTGGGGAGAGGGCACTCACAAAACCGACAAACAGCCTAATGTAGATAATAATGATTATTATTTATTTATCTATTTATAACATAAATTAATTTTAATTTAATTAATTAAGTTTAATTTGGACTGGCCCTCGAGGTGGTCCCTCGGCAGCTCCGCACGTTCTGCGGCCCGGTCACGACGCCGGTCTGTGCCGTCCAGCGACGGGCAGACAGCCACCTTGGCCTGTGTCAGGGTTCGGTTTAGCTGGTACATGCTTGGTCGTGGGATCCTCTCCTATCTCCCTATCCTATTCTCCCAGGATTGACACGGCACGCCTGTACCTCGCCTTTGCGCCCTCCTCACTTTCTCCACCAGCGCGTTGAGCTCTCTCTTCACGTGGGGACAGCGGCTGTGTGCCCAGAGCTTTCACAGATACCTCTTCTTCGGGAGGTGCTGCTTGTCCAGGTCGTGTGTCGTACTGACAGGACAGGTCAGGCCTTGATGCGCCACGATGTCAGGACGTCCGGCAGCCAGGTGGCATTGTTGGGCACACGCGTTGGACTGACAGGCCCAACCACGGTGTACCCATGAGCTTCATCTTCGCGGAGCCGTCTCCCCGCCGGCGGCGCCACGAGCCTCGACCCCCACACCGTGAGCTTGGCGGTGAGCTCGGCCTCCAGCTGGTCGGAGAGCTTCCGCCGTGCGTGCGGCGCAGGTCTCTTGCAAGGGGGCGGGGTGGGAGCGGTACCAGAAGAGAGTTCCACCTCCTTGCCGGCCATATATTATAATAATATATGTACAATGAGTAGCATGCATGTGTATACTCATGATCATTATTTATTATTTTCTTTATTATTATTTTTTATTGTTTAATATTTAATTTAATATAATATTTATATTTTTTTGAACGCTTAATGAAGGTGCTGACGGATAGTTCCTAAAATATATACCCCTTTTTTCGATGAAATCCTGACAGAACGCTGGACGTTAAAACAATTTAAACAACGGGTACAACTTCTCCCGTTGCCCAGACTAGTCTAAATATAATGAATAGTTTCACTTCCCAGGTACAACATTGTGGGAGACGCGACCGGCAACGCGCTGTGGCCGATCCTCACCGGGCACGTGGACCTAGAGGTCGACAGCGACCCGAGACAAACTGTCGACAACAAGCGACCCGTGGATCAAGAACCGTTCATATTCAATGTCTTAAGGAAACGAGGGTGAACATTTGATATGTTTTGTAATGTAATCTCTATTTGTACATTTTATATTCCCTTCCGTAACACTTGTGTTTGTTCAGCTACCGCACAGCCTACCACGAGGACATGCCCTGGATTGACACCTTTACCTATCGGTACAATGGTTTCGATCGGTCGCCCACCGACCACTATCTGAGGCCTTTTTTTCAAGAATTAGACAGCATACGCAACCAAATCATGCGCTTGGGTAAACCTAACTATTGCGTTGGGTCTGTCTCGAAACTGCATTTCTTATTGAATTATAGTTCACAGGTAAGTGATTGCGCTTGTTCTCTGCTCGGGTTCTAGGTATATTTTATTGCCTTTTAAAATAAGATTCAATATCATACAAACTAAATACCGGACGAATGCCATCATATTCATCAACACCATCAGCATAGCCACTGGAGCAGCTGTGCCGGCGGCGGCGCCCCAAAGCTGCACTCAGTTGGGATGGCTCGGGTATATGCCGGCTGGGGAAATGTAATTGTTGATCGTGTCGTACTCCTGTGATGATGTTACACACGTCTGCGTCGAGCGTCGTGCCGCACGACGCACGACGAAACCGAACGAGACTGGCAGAAGGTTCCGCGTCCCGTCCCGCAACGCCCTTCCTCTTCGTAAACGAGACCAAATATCGCCATTATGTTTGTATACATTGCGCGTGTAACGCCGCCGATACAGACGCAAGCCCCGACGCAAGTGCCGCCATTTTTTACACCCGCCCCCGCGTCTCCGTGCCACCCACCCCCGCGCCACCGCGCCCCCGCGCCATCCGCCCCAGCACCACCCGCCTCCCGCCCCCGCGCCTCTGCTCCACCGCATCCCCGCGCCACCGCGCTACACATTTCTTCTTGATACATTTCAGCTCTTCGATCTGGACGGCAAGAAGTTTTGTGTTGCATTTAGCAATACCTTCTCTCACGACGATCTCAACACCATATCCATGGTTGATCATGAACTGGAATACTTCCTAAGAAAGTTCCAAACTGATGGGATGCTGAATGACACGATGCTTTTCGTAATGGGTGATCACGGACCGAGGTACAAGTAGAAACAAGCTGTTGTCAGTAGTCCATAATATATATTATGACAAAATAATGTAATAAATATTATCTAAATAAATATTAACATAGTAATTTTTAAACTTTCGCGATTCGAACACATAGTTTATGATAATAAAACGGGACTTAGAGAAGACGAAGAGATGTCTTCTCGTGACCACGGCCAATGCAACTTGGTCGAAACTTCGAGGTAAATAAAATTAATGTTATTAGCGCGATTAAGTCCCGTTTTATTATCATAAACTAAATATTAACATAATTATAAAATACATAGGTACTAACACATAACAAGACCAAAAACAATTGATTACAAGTACATTAATATAGCAATAGCTCTAATACTGCTTTCTAATTATTTCTTTCTTTCTTTGTAATACGTCGTAGGTAGGTACACCTATTTAAGTGGTATTTTTCTTTGTGACTGAAATAAAAGATTTTTTTGATAATGTTAAAAAAATGTTAAAAGTAAGTGTTTGCCTTTTAGATACGTGAAGCTTCGTAACACATATCAAGGCAAGCTCGAGGAGCGGCTTCCCTTCGTGTCGGTAGTGCTCCCGGAGAGCGTGAAGCGAGCGCGGCCGGACGCGCTGCGCAACCTGCGCGCCAACGCGGAAGTGCTGGCGACTCCGTTCGACGTGCACACCACCGTGCTGGACGCGCTGGGCCTGTTCCCGCTCCGGCACCAGCTCGTGGTGCCGGGCGCCGACATCGAGAGAGGGCTCAGCTTCTTGCGGCCGGTGAGTTCGCAAACAAAACACACTCACAAACAAAACCACGTCACGTTGTTGTGTACTCGTATTGTAGGCGACCCTTATAAGATCGTTCTGTCCGTCCGCCTGTCTGTTCTAGTCCTTCACACACACATTACTTCTATACAAGTATAATGTTCTTATCGACATGTAACTATTTGTAGAAAACAAAGCAGACCTATTATTAACAGGCATAACAAAACTGTTATGCCTGTTAATAGGCAAAACAAGGCAGACCTATTAACAGGCATCATTTAATTGTTGTATTATTTTTTCTTAATTACCTGACATCTCGTATAAATTAATTGCTTATGACTTTGTGTATTATAGATATATAGATTCAAGTTTTTATTGATATTAAATGTTGCATGTCAGTTATAATTATCCGACTAAATATGTGATACGATTTATCTAATAATTTGACCTGCATTAGGATTCCCTGTATCTAGGGAACCAGGAAATATGATGACCATGGTCCCACAACAAGAAATCAGTCTAATGTTTTCAAACTATCAAATAAAAACTACGTAGGTAAGACGAGGCGTACGGTCCTAGAGACCTTAACCTGCCCAAACGGGCGAATATAAAAAAAGGTAATTAAAAACTTGATACCTACGGCTTCCTCTGAGCCTTCAGAGAGAGTGACTTCTGTCGTAATTCTGGTGATCCCTAACAATAGGAGCTGGCTGACAGCGGAGCATGACTGTGACGAACAGAGATTTTCTACTTTCGCTACCGGACAAATACGGGTTTGCCTGATATAATAAATAACCTAAATTTTTATATATATTTTCGTACATTAAAGTAATGTGCATTGTCTAAAAATTACTATTGATATTACTGACCTAGGCTGAACGAAATACATTATTATTTTAAAACCGCAATAATTTGACCGATATATCGATAATTGATGGTTAAACAAACTTACCAAGTGAAGTTTGACCGTAATTATACAAGCCGTTGCATCCGAAGAGATTTATATAATTCACAAGGTAGTTCCACTCCATGAGCTGGGCATCAAGCACAATTTTAGAGCTGTCAAAAATAAAAAGCACAAAATGACTTATTTACAACTTCCGCCCTAGAGGGCGCCACTAAGCTCTGTCACCTCATTTGATTTAGAGACAACAACATTTCGCAAAATCTTAAGGCCACAAAACAGGTTAAGTAAACTACTAGTAGGTACTTAATATTTGTAAGGGTTTGTGACAACAAATTAGGGCACGGGTGGGTTATTAGTATAAATCTCTTCGGATGCAACGGCTTGTATAATTACGGTCAAACTTCACTTGGTAAGTTTGTTTAACCATCAATTATACTTCGCCGTTGCATCCTCGAGATTTATATAATTCACAAGGTAGATGTTTAGAGTTTTTGCGAAATTTTCATGTTCCTCAGAGTAAAAATATTTATATGGGCAACACATATATGTAATATTTTAATAACAATTGTATAATATAAATTATGATTTAACATAATTTAGTTAGAATCCTACACCGCTTTAGCAAAATAGTACTCATATTATACGGCAGCTTATTTGATAAGGTCAATAGAAAACTCCGTAAGTAAGCTGCTAAGGTTTATGCATCACAAGTATGCAGAGAAAATCGCAGTGTTTATTCAACTGTCACATATAATCCTTTTGATCTATCTACCTTCTAACGAGATGCTCGTATTATGTACAAGGTTTTCTTTTCATGACAAAAAAGTTCAAACCTCTGATCGAAAGTAAAGGCAACAAACGCCTTACAACTTATATGCTTGTATGACAAAAGTTACTGTTCCCGGCAAATTTATAATCTATTAGAAATTACTGCGTAATTGGTTACGATTTCATACATTCTATATAAAGGATGGTGATTGAACACATCGTCCTGAAACTGCCATTTATTTTGTTGTAATTTGGAGTAGTCATCGTTGGGAATATATTTGAAACAAAATTTAGAATAATTTTGTCTGTTTCTGGTTGAAGTGCAAAGGCTAACTTGTTTCCTGACATGATATGTATAAAATAGTATTGGTTCTTAACATGCCAGAGATTGGAACAAAGGATACTATGGTTGACTGTTCTAGTAAAGAATGACCATGACGCCAGTTGCCCATTGTCAATATTGTTCGTCAATTTTTAAAATGGGAAAAATAATAACTGGCTCTTGTTTATCGTATTATCACACATGATACTCCACCCAGTTAAAAGAAGTGTCAGGGAAAATCTCCAGCACATACGAGTAACGTCCGTTACTAATTATATATGACACAGTAAAATGTTGTTATTACCAAATAACGTATTTTCAATAAGAAAATTATGACCATTTTGCGGTTATAATTTATGTTAGGATTCTTTAACTGTTTTTTTTTTTTTTTTTAATGTATATTAATATTATCATTATTCCTTTTTGGTTATTCATTTATGAACTGTAACCCGAAAATATAATAGACATTTTACATTGTCTAATTTTAATGTGGGTAACCGTCTATGGACTTGATTGAATTTAGCCCAAATCAAGAATGTGATTTGGAACAAGCTGGTATACGTGATTCCGAGTAAGGATACTACAGGTTTGAAGAGCTTAGGAAAGAAGATTGGCACTGTCGGCCGAGCAGTCCATTTGACATTGACATTCGAATATCTGCTCCTCAAATTTTAATCACTGATTCTTGGCCGCCATATTTTTATTAGGCATTAACGCATAATTCACAAAATGCTGAAAAAAAGTTTTTTTTTTTTTTTTTAAACAACCCATGGCTACTGAGACTTAAACCCGCATCTCAACATTAATTAGAAGGGAAGGGTTCTGCCCAATTGAACTACAGTGATCACCAAGTCGAGTTCGGAATTTATATAAAATAAAAAATATTACCTAAAGGTAAATCATTGAATGGTACTTATCACAACAGCTGCAGATATTGGACGGTTTGATTGGTTCTATTCCTAAATTTATATTTATTAGTTTTGAATCAGATAAGTTCAAGTATTGTTGGGTATTATTATATAGTATATTATACCGTGAGAAAAAAAAAATAATGGTTTCAGTAATGATATTTTATAAGCATTTTATACCACAGTTCAACTGTGCTGATAGATAAAGAGGTCTTTCGAAATTAATTTCCATGTTTGGAAAAAACCTCTAACGAGTTTTGGATTGTGGCATAGACTGTGACTTCCATGGATCCTGGTAACGACGCCGGTGCAGTCCACGTCGTGATACGATACCCCGGTGTATCCCGATACCTTTGGCTAATTTGCCTGTTCGGTTTTCTGGCTGACTTCCTGGTAACGACGCCGGTGCAGTCCACGTCGTGATACGATACCCCGGTGTATCCCGATACCTTTGGCTACTTTGCCTGTTCGGTTTTCTGGCTGACTAACTATTTACTTCGACATCAAAGCATTCATCATTTTAGCCTTCTTAACCTGAAAGCCAGATTTCTAAACAGATTCATTTGCCTCAGTATTATAACTACAAGGATTTTTCCGAAGAGGAAAGAATTTATCTAGCGTAATATACGTTAAATCAGGTTGCTTTGATTTATTGTGTTTGTAAGGCGTAATCCTTATATAATAATTTGATCGAATTTTTAAGCTTTTCCATATCCTTTCTAATAAGATAGGATGACCGACGAGATCTGACAGATAGATTTATGTATTCTTTAGCTCGCGCTGGTTTTTATTAGTTGAAGAGTCAACTTAGATGGTTTTATACCCATTAACTGAAAATTTATACAAGAACATTTTCAGTGAAAGCCTTTTTCAGGTCTGATGTCACTATATAAGATAGATACGCCCCCAACGTTTAGAGATTTCCTTTTCAATCTCCGATCCAAAAACTTCTTGTTTATCTTTCATCACACAACAGTAGGCTGCATAAAGCTTAATATAATTTGCATCAAGAACGTTCGTGTTCTACTAGTTAAAGTCTAGATCAAGAAGAAGCCACCGCAGAACGCGGTGACGTCACCATAAGTAAGTAGTATGCCACTGGAATCTATTCATTGTGAATATTAACTTGTTGTAAGATCAGTTGAGCGAACATTATACGCATACGTTAAAATCTGCTATTTTTACGGCTAGTCAGTTTTCCATAGTGGGTGTATACTGGGTCTCTGCCACTGTGGGCGTATCATTAAGGAAGAAAAGTCATAATCGTGTTATGACTCCTAACTGCATGACTACGACCAAATCGTACCGCTAAAAATGCACCACTATGATCGCATTATAGTTCCAAGGCACACAATTTGTTTTATTATATTTTGTTTTATTATTTGGTATTAGGTTATAAGAAATACATCAAATGTGGGCGTCGCATGAAGATAAGGCAACCCCAAAGTCATGATAGTGGTATGACTCTTGACTCTTTGACTACGACGAAGTCGTAACGCTAAAATATACATAAGAAAAATGCAAAATATCAAAAGATGACTAAATTGAATTATAGTTAAAATTAAAAATATGCATGACTATGATCGCATCATAGTTCCAAGGCACTCAATTTGTCGTTGTGCACGTCTATGATCGCGTCATAGTTCCAAGGCACTCAATGATGTGTGTGACTATGATCGCATCATAGTTCCAAGGCACTGGATTTGTTGCATTAGGCTAAAATATATATCAAATGTGGCTGTTGGGTGAAAAGAAGGTATCGCAGAAAACATGACTGTGTTATAACTCCTAATTACTTGACTACGACGAAGTCGTAACTCTTAAAATATGCACGATTATGATCGCGTCATTGTTTCAAGGCACTTAATTATATGTTGTGCACGTCTATCGTCGCTTTGATTGACAATTTGATCTATGAACGACTATGATCGCGTCATAATTCCAAGGCACTCAATTTTTGCATTAGGCTATAACAATTTATCAAATTAATATAGGCGTGACATGAAGGAAAGGCAACGCAAAAGTCATGAATATGTTATGACTCCATGACTACGACCAAGTCGTGGCCCTTAAAATGACTGTGTACGACTATGACCGCATCATAGTTCCAAGGCACTAAATTTATTGCATTTGGCTATAAAAATAGATCAAATGTGGCCGTTGCAAAAAGAAAGGCGGCGAAAATGTTACGGCCGTATTATGACTCTTAACTATTTGACTTGACTAGACCAAGTCGCGGCACTAAAAAAGATTGTGTACGACTATGACCGCATCATAGTTCTAAGGCACTCAATTTATTGCATTTGGCTATAAAAATAGATCAAATGTGGCCGTTGCAAAAAGAAAGGCGGCGAAAATGTTACGGCCGTATTATGACTCTTAACTATTTGACTTGACTAGACCAAGTCGCGGCACTAAAAAAGATTGTGTACGACTATGACCGCATCATAGTTCTAAGGCACTCAATTTGTTGCATTAGGCAATAAAAAATAGTTCAAATGTGGTCGTTGCACGTAAGAAAGGCAACGCAAATGTTATGACCGTGTTCTGACTCTTAACTCCTTCACTACGAACAAGTCGTGGCGCTAAAAAAGATTGTGCACGACTGTGATCGCGTCATAGTTCCAAGGCACTTGATTTTTGTATAGGACTTAATAAAAGCATTACAATGTGATGCATTCATGATATTGTCTTAGCATAATATCTATTTTTTAAGTACTGAAGTTGCATATTTAGTCGCATAAAAAATTTATAACTGAGGGTAGTTGTGAAATTATTCTGTCTGGTTACTAAGCCCAGTAAATTTATTATTTAGTCAGTATTTTGTCATACGTATTATTGAAAAGATGTTATGATATTAAAACGTTTTCTTTTTACTTATTTTTATAAATTAAGGCAAATGAAGGCATAAGGTATTTTTTTTTTTTTTTTATTATGACCTTTTCAATAATGAATCCTTCCAGAGTACTACACAGTTTCCTTCGTAACGAAAATAGAAATACAGATTCAACAAATACACAACTGCATCGTTAAGTAGGTAACATAACCTACATTGTAGTAAATACTGTTTCTTGATTAACATTAAACATGAAGATTGGAAGTCAAGGCGGAAAGATAGGTAAGTTCTCACCCTGATAGTTGCTATCGGAACTTTCATGCCGTTATAAATGTTTCACGAGTTTTATTTCGTGTGTTTCATACCTTTATTATGGTCTTCAGATCAAGACTCCTTACGACTTCTTATTCACATAGCACTTAAACTGAAATTAACTGTTAAATAGACGATAAAAACACTAATTACTTGACTTAGAAAAAATATTAAAGAATTTTGATGCTACGATGCCCGCACACAAAAAGCGAATGAGGTGACAGAGCTTAGTGGCGCCCTCTAGGGCGGAAGTTGTAAATAAGTCATTTTGTGCTTTTTATTTTTGACAGCTCTAAAATTGTGCTTGATGCCCAGCTCATGGAGTGGAACTACCTTGTGAATTATATAAATCTCGAGGATGCAACGGCGAAGTATAATCGATATTTTTTTCGCGATATATCGAGGTCGATGTTGATATTTTTATAAATATCGATGTATCGATAAATCGATATTTTATTTCACCCTCGACATCCCTACTTTTAACAAGTGGTTGATTGACAAATCAGACAAATTGACATCTCACTTGTTGCCAGTCGAAGGAAAAAATATGTAATAATAATTATAAACTGATTTCTTTTTTATACATTTTGCACTGGTTTTAGTAACGATGCATTGGTAGAAGCTTCAGAGTATCGAGCATTGATCTAAAGTTACCAGCCCGTTGGTATTTTATAGGATTTGTCAGTGTGTGTGTGCGATGGAATTATACGAGCTAATTCCTCCATCTCCTTTCTGCCATCGGACAACAAGACGCACGGAGGAAACTCAGCATCCGTAACTATATGGTTGACATTCTTCCTGGCCGAACAAAGCGTTTTGCTTCGACCTTTATAATGCGACCATCTATGGAATGGTAGGTACAACTTACCAGCGCCTTTGTTTCCCGATTATTATAATCTAGGTGTGTTCAAGTCTCGAGTGAATCGGTATCTTGTAGGCAAGCATGATCCATCGTTACTTTCCATCAGGCGAGACTACGGTCAAACGCTTGCTTGTTCAGTAATAACAAAAAAAGTTTGGTAGATGGGGTAGAAAATAATGCCTACGCCTGTGGGAGCGGGAGAACAGGTTAAAATGATGGTCAACTCCTTTTTGTAGGTAAACTAGTGTCGCACACGTAAACGAAATAACCATATACCTACAAATAAATCAATGCACCAATTTAGTCACATTTATTACTAGTTTGAAGTGTTACAAACGCCTTTCATAAATGTAAAAAATATACCTAGTAGGTATACCTTATTGTCAAGGAATACGAATGGATTACAGAATCAATTATGACATGGTTATGACTTTATGATCCGCTGAATTCCGGCGGATATATATACGTCTACGCCGCGCCGTGCCGTTTGTTTTTCAATCATAAGGTCGCGGCGCGGCGCCTGAGCTGCCACGCCAACTCCGCAATTCTAGCCAATTCTTGATGTCTCTGATTGAATAGGTCTTTCCTTTTGTTAGGTTTGAATTTTTTATTGAACTGTACCATTTCCGAGATCTACTACGAAAGACCCTAACAAAGTGAAACGCAATGAAAATATGTAGTGCAATTCCACTGAATAATATTATATTATTTTATTATTCAGCGGAAAAATCTACATGCCCAAAAAGTAAGAGTTTCGTAGCGTTCGTATCGTTCTGGCGCTGCTGACGCTGCTAGATGGACTTTTGAAAATGTGACATTTGTCAATAATTGAATAACATTTATTTAGTGTTCATTGTCGTGTTTAAAATGTGATGAAGATGGTCACAATTTACAATCCGACGTGTAGATCCCAGCGAGCCGGTCGTGCGCGGAGGCGGGCGTGCTGCCGCACTGGTGCGCGTGCGCGCGCTGGCGCGACGTGCCCGCCGCCGAGCGCATGCACGCGCGCGCCGCGCAAGCGCTCGCCGCCTTCATCGACACCATCACCGACGAGAAGAGGTATCGACACTTACACCGTGTACTACTGCCACTGCGGGCACCCGTGCTATTTGTACGGACCAAGTAGTACTTGGTGCTCGGCAATCGCTGACTTGTTCGTCTCATGGTTCTTCACAGCTGGAATGTGCTCTTTCACTCTGGCTCGGCTTTGGCTGTCTGTTGACTTCGAAATCTGTTTTCTTCTGGCCTACGCTTGGGCTAAATGGAAACCACTCAAAATAGAAAGCAGCAGACTATCATGCAACTAGAGACTTTGGAGCTAGTGTAGTGAGAACGAGTAGCTCTGAGCCTAACGTACTATTAAGTTCTACCCTCCAGAAGCGTTTGATCTTAATTTCTTCCAGCTTGTCTTATTACTTTTAATGTAAAGTGAGTTATACTAATTTAATAAAATATGTAATTTTTCAGGAAGTATTGTGCTCGTAGAAATCTAGTGTCAATAGAGTGGGTACACCGCTACAGCCCTAATGATAAAATGTTGGGGTTTAATAGTTTGATCCACTTGGACCTATACATAGGTCACTACGAGCGCCGCCGCCACGTGAGGCCGGACGTTGAATATTACCAGGCTAAGGTCAGTTGGATTACCTAGAACCTATAGCATAGTACTTAAAAACCAATGGACGAGCCCTAACACAAAACGTATGAAAACAAGTACATCCAACTCTTGCGTTCTCAAGTGATTGGTGATACACACAAGGATGTTTTGTGTCTTTATAAACTGTCCACATTCAAATTTTGTTTTGTGTCCTTATTTTGTTTGTTTCTGTAAAGAGAGGTCGTGCCTCTCTTTCTTATTTTAATTTTATTTTCGCTACGCATTACATGCACAAATACACGTGTTCTTGACGCAGTCGATAAATTGATATCGATAAACGTAGTTCTGAATGGACTACTTTCGGTGCGGTAGGCCGTAGACACAATGTAAGAATCTGTAATGTCTGTAAGGGATTGATTTCACTGCAAGCGATAAGACGCTAATTGTATGACCACATCATCATCATTATCATCATTTCAGTCCGTGTCCACCCACTGCTGGGTATAGGCCTCATCTCCCTCACGCTATTTGTACCGGTCCTGTGCATTCCGCATCCATAAGTTTCCTACCTCCTTCACTATACCATCGGACCGCCTGGCCGGTGGTCTGCCTACTAGACGTCGCCCGTCTCTTGCCCACCATTCTGTAATTCACACATGCATCTACATCTACTCTCCACATGCACGTGGGCCTCTTCTGGTGCCCCAGACTCTTTAGAGGCTGGTGCTATCAGATGAGATGACACACCATGACACACCACATGCACACCTACTCATCCACTTCCGACACACTCGCATACCAAGACTATTAACATTCAGTCCTCTACACACATCTACTAATTTTCACGCACCCCCGTAACTTAAATTAATTTATTATTATCGTAGGTATATCGTTGTAATGCGCTCGATTCGCCTCGTCACCTCAGACAGGGCAATAGCTGAAAATCAGTGTTTGCTCCTTGAGCAATGTTATTCGCTGAGCTATGGCCCATTTTTAACCGACTTCAAAAAGGAGAAGGTTTACAATTCGACGGTATGTTTTTTTTTTTTTTTTTTTTTTTGTGTGTTTGTTACGCTATTACTCCGCCAATTATGCATTGATTTCGATGATTTTTTTTTTGATTGGTAGGTAATATTTCAAAGGTGGTCCCATATAAATTTTATCGAAATTCATTCAGTAGTTTTTGAAAAAAATAGCAAAAACAAAAAAATATAAGTTTAATCTTCAAGTCGGTTCTTGTTTTTTTCGTAACCAACTTTCTAAAGGTGGAGGTTTGTATTCGACTGCTTCACCTGCTTCACCCAGGGTTGACTTCCGGTGAGGGAACTCCTCAACGGTGAATAGTACAGACACAACATTTCGTAAATGGATTTAACCATATTAGCCTGTTCTAAATTCCATCATAACATGGCAGATACACCCAGGATTGACTTCCGGCGAGGGAACTCCTCAACAGAGAATAGGACAGACATGAATTTTTTTTGCACATGCGTTTAATTGTGATAGCCCGGTTTTAACTTCGTCATGATGTGGCTTCTGGATCATAAAAGCTTGTCTTTAAAAACTTTTTGAATTAATTTAATTAAAACTTGTTTTTCACTAAAAAGGTTAAAATAAATTATTTTTCAAAAAAAAACTAAAGGTAGTAGATAAATACTACCTACAAGTAGTACTTACTATATACATAGTATTTATCTACTACCTATTAGACTTGGCTGGCACCGACTTCAAATATATGAGTGGGTAGCGCTTATGATAATTATATTAATTTATTTTTTACTTTTGAGTGCAATTTGTGGTTTTGAAGTCGGTTTAGTTTTTTTTGAAAAATAATTTATTCATAACTGCAACACACACGTACTTGTAGTTTAAGTGTCTTACAATTTGCTATTTAATGTACATGTGTGTTGTGTTGACAAACAAACGTTTTATCTATCTATCTATCTATCTAACTGCCCTGGTCCATCTACCGTCCTTCTTCTAGCCAGATGACCCGCCTACCTCCACTTTAGCCTCGCTTTTCGTATACCCACTTCTTCGAACTTTGTACGCTGTCGAATTTCTATGATGGGTTTGCGATATGCGTGTGGTATCTTAGATTTTAGGACGTCCTCCAACTTCCCGAAGGCAGCTCATTCTAGCTGTATTCGTTTAGAGATCTCTTTCATCTGAGAATCTGGACTAATGGATAAACAGTGTCCAAGATAAACATACTCATCTACAGGCTCTATGGTACTGGTACCTACAGTTATATTAGGTACTGAGATGAGACGGTTTGTCATGATCTTGGTCTTGGTCATGTTCATCCTGAGGCCAACTCTCAGAGACGCTTTGTGCAATTCTGCGAGCATACACTGGATATCATTCACTTATTCAGCTAGGAGGATTAAGTCATCCGCAAAGCGCAGGTGCGACATGCGATGGCCATCTATATTGACACCTGACTACTCCCAATTAAGCGTCTTCATTACGTCCTCTAAGACATTGATGAAGAGTTTCGGAGAGATGGTGTCTCCTTGCCGTACTCCTCGCCCTATTTTTAGAAGTCTGACAATTTATGCATTCGCACCTGCATTGTAGCAGATTTGTAGAGCTCCCGGAGGATATTCACATACCTATCAACGCCACTATGATGATAAAACTGCCCAGTGTTCGACTCTGTTGAAAGCCTTTTCATAGTCAACAAAGGCGTCACGCAAGGGCCGGTTGTACTCTTTACACTTCTCCATCAGTTGTTTGACAGCATGTATGTGGTCTATGGTAGAGTATCTACTCCGGAAGCCAGCTTGTTCAGCCGGTTGGTAGTCGTCGAGGCGTGTTAGTCTGTTATACATAATTTTGGCGAACAATTTGTACACTTGGGAGAGTAAGCTGATTGGGCGCTAGTTCTGTAACTTGGTTTTATCGCCCTTTTTATGTAATATCGTAACCGTGGCCTTACCACAGATACAGTTTTATTATTGTTTCTATGTGTGGGTGTACAATAAAGAGATTTTCTTTCTATTCTTGTTTCTATTGAACATTTCACATAAAATTATTTAAACGATGTAGCGGTAAATGCGTTGACATATATTAATTTGATTTACTGGGCCAAGATTGATTTTTTGCTTTTAATCTCATAAATTATTAGATCTTAGCTTACCAAATAATATAATAATATTATATTTATTGCAGGTGTTGCTCCATTTCTTCGCTTGCAGTTTTAATACAAAACTTTAATTTTGCATTTTCAGATAACTTTAAGTCCAGGTACGGCAATATTCGAAGGGTCGATGCAGTACATCCTGAAAACCGATCTGTTTGTGGTATCTGAGAAAGACATCTCCAGGATCACCGAGTAAGTTGAACCTTCTTCGTTTATCGCGTTACTTATGGTTATGAGAACCAGTCCAAGTCGATTCTTAGTAGTCGTAGATTCTTTATTTAGTTTGTTATCTACTTTACCTCCCCGTTTGACCCTGTTAGGGTAAGATTTTCAAAAAATTTTGAAAGTCGTTTTTTTATTTATTTATTTTATATAGGCAATAATAACAGAGTACATAGAAGTGAACGCATCAGAGGCCCATATTATAAATACCTAACAGGCTAACATATATATATATACAATATATATATATACAATATACCCTATCAGGGGTTGATAGTCGAAAAATTCTTTCTTAGTGCGCGCCTATGTTAAATATTCTTGGAGAAAAAAGAAAGAAAAGAAAAGTTTCTTGAAGCACCGGTTTAGGCTCTGCGCTATCTGCAACCCTGTCACCTTGCATTGTATATACTAGCTTTCCCGCGACATAGGCCGCGTGAACGACAGAGGAAGCCCATATTCGTTTTTTTCCAAGACCATCTTACCAAGACCTCCCCAGTATAAGAGAGCGCGTACTACAAAGAGGTCAAGTTGTATCTTCGTATTCACCCAACCGAACACAGTAGATTGAAATAAGTGTAGGTTCGCGGACGGATTCGCGGGCATAGCTAGTAATGAATAATATTTATTTCTGCCGTGTTTCAGATACGGCGACGAGCCGAGCTGCCTCAACCGCACGCATCGCCATCTCAACAAGTATTGTTACTGCATCACCAAATTAGGCGTCACGTAACCTGGCTCTCAACTTGGAACTTACCTATTCATTTTAAGTTTAGTAAAACGGCTACGTACGTTGCGTTTGCCTAATTAGTCATTTTAGTAATGTGATAAAAGTAAATGTATCTATATACCCATGCGATAAACATATGCAGAAGCTTTTATTTAATTTCACTTGTAGGTTCCTTGATGCCGAACAGCTCGGGTGATTGACGACAGTCAGATATGAGTTGTAAAAATAGACAACATGATATTAACGAACTAAACTAATTGATAATTGATAAGAACGCGTGATTGGTGTGATGCTTGATTGCGAACAACAGGCCTACCGTGACCTTTTGACAAGCTAGTCAAACGCGATGCAGTTGACTTTCGATACCTTAGAGCGAGTTTGGCTCAGCGGGAAACTCGTGTGCCTTTCGATCCGACGCACCTGGGCACGAATCCCAACTCGGCCCTGCACCAATGACTTGTTGTTAAGTGCAGATTTTGCACGCTCACTCTAAAAACGGTGAAGGAAAACATCGTGATGAAACCTGCTTACGCGCTTTGGAGTGGTAGGCTCTGGCCGTGGTTGCAATGCCACCCACCGAACAAAGTCATGCCGTCAAGCGACCTAGTCGTGTTTCGGGATGATGTTCGGTGAACCATCGGGGAGACGGGTCTGAGCAGCCGCTCAACTGCCGTCTCTCTCTAGATCTATGTGCTACATCTTAGGCCACATCATCGCTTCACATCAGGCGAGATAGTGGCCAAATATAGATCTATTAAGCGTAAAAAAATAAAACCTAAACCGGCGTCGCTAGATTTCGTACCGTGAGCTCAACCCCGGCGTTGCGTGTATCTGTCTGGAATAAATGTGTAATGTTTCTTTCTTTCTTCTATTAAACCTTTGTTGCATTTGACTTACAATACCTATTATCTATATCTATACTTATAATAAAAGTAACGAGGCGGCTACTGTACATTGAAGATATTTTTGAAATAATATATTTCTCACAGTATTCCGGAACTAATTGTAATTATAATAATTATTAAATTTTTGTGTGTCTATCTGTCTGTCCGGGAAAACTCAGAAACTAAGGCACGAATTGAAACGCAGTTTTTTAAAATATGTTCTATGGAGTCCGGTGCTACAGAGTGCGGCTTTGTTTTATCAAAATCGGCCCAGGAATGATGATGATGATGCATTCCTAGCCGATTTCGGCTCCGGCAACTGACTAACGCTAAGTGACTGTACGTGTTTGATGCTTCCTCATATGACTGACGTATCCAGTTTTAGTTGTGAATGTATGACTACATGTGCTACATGTGAGGACACCGTTCAGTGGGCTGGCTGGGGGCATCTTCCTCCCTCTCTCTCTCGGCTTGTTCTTTCTGCGACATGGCATAATGAGAGCAAGGCGTCCCAAGCCTGCACTCGCTGCAGTGCTGAGCACGGCGTCACTACGACGGCCGTCACTACGGTGAACAGAGCCACTTCTGAACCCACTTCAGCGACGAGTCGGGACCGCTGACTGCCCCACTCGTACAGAGGTCGTGTCGCGGCGCCGCCGTCGCCGCGCCGCCGCCGTGTCTTCGACGCAACTGAAAATATGCCACCTGGCGCAAGCTCAAGTAATCCAGCATGAAAGCTTAGATATGATGGACCTGGGATCTCGTTTTTTAAACTAGGAGAAACAACCCAAATCATCTCTCACCAGTAATCATTTTTGCAAGAAATTGACTTTTCTAAAATAGACCAGCTCACCTAGCAATAGCATAGTAAACTTACCAACATCATGGACAGATTATCCAATAGTAGTTATCCTATATTTAAAGTGCAGTTAAAATACCTCTTTAATAAATTAAATTAAATCTATCTGTAACTAGAAACTCTTCAGCCTAGTGGTAGAAACAAACGGGGCTTATTGAACCGATTAGGAACTATACATCTATTTCCGGCAATTTAGATTCTACTGATGCCTTGAGGTTCGGAAGTATGTAAATTTTAAAAACTTACGATAAAATAATTTCAGACAAATTAAATTAACATAAGTATAACTCTATTTAAAGAGCTTTAAATCGGTTCAGATTAAGCTACGTCGTAAATGTCACCAACTCGGACAGAGAGGGTTTACTGAGATTTTCGCAACTTGCCGACCGCTTTGTTATACTTTATCGGACGAAATTATAAGGATCTATTATAGATCAACTCGTTCGGCTCGTTACAGTTTTATTATAAGTATAGATTAATATAAGTATAGATAATCTATACTTATAATAAAAATGTAACGAGGCGGCTACTGTACATTGAAAACATTTATTCGACAACCACAAAGAAATAAATTAAAAAGACACACGTAAGATAAAATACAAAAACAGAGAGAAAGAATACTTATAACAAAACAAGACAATACGAAATACATGGATAGATGAAGTTTGTGGTGCCAAAAGGGACTTATGCTTAGCAAAAATGTAACTGATATCAGACGCTGGTTATCAATATAATCCCTTATGGTGAACGGATATTGGAAAGATGTATCGAGAAAAGCTGAACTCATGCGATGTAATAACCTGGTTCAGATATCTAATACTATAAATGTAAAAAAACTAATATGATTGCTTTCTCGCTGCAACGCCTGGCCCTTCCTTCTGAAAATTCTTGCATCGTTAAAGCTTATTGGTATAAATCATAATGATAATACACTCGGCTGGAATCAACACCTTGATATGGTAACGGCAAAGGTTAGAAGGCCCTTATACATATTTAAAATGCTATGGGATGCTGCTGATTTAGAAACACTCATCTTGTGTATTATACTGTTTTTCAAAGCACCTAAGCTACTGTATTACTGTATGAGGCTCTGCGCTTAAATCAAAATCAATAAAACCGGAGAGGGCGCAGCGTGCGGTGCTGAGAGTGATGACCAAAACGCCGTTCCGCTATGCAACGGCTGCAACATCTTATCAATAATCTGAGTTTCGAAATTTCGAAACTCAGAGCACTAATTTCATAAGCCAATTTCGAAACTTAATATTTATGAAACTGCACGCCCTATTTCCAAAGACAAACTACTAATTTATCCATTGAGGTCATTATGTCTTACACTATAGAGCATTGAGGTCTGTGTCATTCCTCAATGGTTTGACCAAAGATAATTTTTCTTTGTGTTTGACTAACTTGCCATCGCGCTCGATACTAAATCTTACATTGAGGTCTTACACTAGTGTCATTCCTCAATGAAATCTTAGCATTTTCCATTGAGGTAGTGTAGCATAAAGAATGAGCCCGTAACGGTAGTATTTAGGCTTTATTTAACAAAATTCAACATATTAATATAAAGACACTCAATGACACAATGAACCCTGACATGTATGTTTTATTTCCTTTTTGATGATGTTGTGATGCGAAGGAGTTTGCATTTTATTATCACATTCTCCTGGGCTTATTTATTGTGTCACATAGTCAGCCAAATGAGCAGGCGGACGGCGTGCTCTCTCAGAGCGACGCAGAGGCTCCGCTGTCATATTCTGTGGCTGAACAGTCTCATTCTGGGAATCTCGTTGGCCATCTGTGTTTCTATCATCTCCATCGATTGCATCGATGAACTCATCGTCATCATTGGAATCAGCTTCATCCATTGCCGTAGAAGAATCCCCAGCAGGAGCTAAGTGTCGATTGGACACAATTGCTTCTCTTCCACTGCTCAATCTCACTCGAGAATGTTGAGGATTACTTTCCAGTGTCTCTACTTCTTCAACCAGTGGATCATATTTACTATTTCGGTTATGGTTTCGCATTAATACTTTCCCTGGAACGTTTAGCCACGTGGGCATTGACTGACCATTTGAGGATCTCCTGGCATGAGAGAACATCCGCTCATGGGGCGTACAGTTGGTAGCTGTGCAAAGAAGTGATCTTACAGAATGCAGAGCCTGAGTTAAAACTAACTCCCATTTGGTTATAGGCAGATCGCGGCTTTTCAGAGCCAATTGTACTGTTCGCCAAATAATTCCGTTATATCTCTCTGTTTGTCCGTTACCTTGAGGGTTGTACGGTGTGGTATAGCTTGTAGCAATACCCTTCTGGTGAAGAAAATCTTTCATCTCTTTTGATAGAAAAGAAGTACCACGATCTGAGTGTACGTAAGTCGGCATCCCGAAGATGGAAAATAAGTCAGTCAGTTTATTAATTACCGTGCTGGTACTCAAATCTGGGCAAGGATATGCAAATGGGAATCGAGAATATTCGTCCACAATAGTGAGGATATATCGATTGTTTCCAGTGCCATCTGAAGGAAGTGGACCTTTAAAATCTATCGATATCCTTTCGAAAGGGGCTACCGCTTTTATTAGTTTTCCCATATTTTGTTGAAAACGAGGTTTTACTTCCGCGCATATAGAACAATTTGCAGTAATGCGTTTTATGTCTTCGGTGGAGTAGGCTAAATTTTTGCTTCGGACCCAATGGAGCATTCTTGTTACTCCAGGATGGCATAAAGTTTTATGCAGTTCTTTGATCGCATTTTCTGAATTATTTATAGAAGCAGCTAGTGGTGCATGGGCTCTTGATAAAGCATCAGCTGCTATGTTCTCTCTACCTGGGCGATAAACTATATCAAAATTATATACAGAAAGTTCTAATCGCCAACGTTGTATTTTGTCGTTTTTTATCCTTGACGAATGCTGCTGGTTGAACATGAATGCGACTGATTTTTGGTCGGTTATCAGTTTAAAAACTCGTCCGATAAGAAACTGTCTCCATTTTCGTAGACATTCAACTATAGCCGCGGCCTCTTTCTCTATGGCTGGATGATTCCGCTCACTGCTGTGAAGACTTCTTGAGAAGAAAGCAACAGGTCTGCCTTCTTGCGACAGAGTTCCCGCGATAGCGCAGTCTGAAGCATCTGTTTCAACAACGAATTGTATTTTGTCATCGATTGCGTTTACTGCTGATCTGGCTATCTCTTGTTTTAGGGTGCTAAAAGCATTTACAGCCTCCGAATCTAGAGGGAATGTGCCTTGTGAGACGAGGGACTGAATCTTATGAGAGAATCTGGGCACCCATTTAGAATAGTGAGCGAATAATCCTAATGCTCGCCGAAGCGATGCCGAATCTGAAGGCAGAGGCAACTCTAATAGTGGGCGGAGACGGTCCGAGTCGGGTTTGATTACTCCGCTGTTTATGGTATAGCCTAGGATACTTATCTCTTTTGATGAAAATTCACTCTTATCAAGATTGAGTGTAAGATTATACCGTTTGGCAATATCGAGGAAACGCTGCAGTTTTTGATCGTGGTCAGCTTGAGTTGTTCCACAGACCGTTATGTCATCTAAATATGCGTATACTCCTTTAAGTTTCTCTTTCACAATCATGTTATTGATAGCTCGTTGGAAAACGGCTACTCCATTGGTGACTCCAAAAGGTATCCTTCGAAATTGGTACAAATTACCTTCTGCTTCAAATGCTGTATAAGGTTTTTCTGTTTCAAGAATTGGAATCTGATGGTAGGCGCTTTTCAAGTCAATTTTACTGTAAACGCGATGTTTAGCTACTTTAGAGACCATATCTTCAATACTTGGCAGAGGGTAAGCGTCCAGTTGAGTGAATCTATTTACTGTCTGAGAGTAGTCTATACACATCCTTCTTTTATGATTTTCATTTGTTGTTACTAGCACTTGAGCCCTCCATGGCGACGAGCTAGGTTCTATTATCCCTTCAGCTAGTAATTTCTTTATCTCAGCTCGGATAAACTGCATGTCACTATCTGAGAACCTTCGTGACTTAACAGCTATCGGCTTGCAGTCTGGCAAGAGATTCGGGAATAAGCAGACTGGATTGATATTAGCTTGAGATAGTGCACATAATTTCAACGGAGCCCCAGATCCACCGAAATACATTTCTAATGTCTTGTGTTTCTTAAGAATATCATGGCCAATTATGACGTCCGTACATAAATTCTCAATTATCATTAAGTTCGCTTGAAAACTATGACCTTGCAAATCAATATTGACGGAACACAATGCGTCTATCTTTGTTTTCAGATTTGAAGCTGCCATGCTGACATGTTGGTAACACGAGCTCGTTCGTAGATTATGTTGATGAACCAGGTGACTGTCTATAAAACTTGCTGTACTCCCTGTATAAATCAATGCTTTGGCTGTGAATAAACCGTCTATTTTAATAGGTACCATAGCTTTATCCAGGTCAGTTGTAGCGGCTACGATACATGATAGCAATTGCTGGGACTCTCCATTTTCCATGTCTTTGTTTTGTTCGTCTAGGGCAGTAAAAGCACTCTTTTGTGGCGCCGCAGCCACTACACTTCTGCATACTTTTGCGAAATGCCCCCTTTTTCCACATTTAAGGCATGTTGATCCAGCAGCAGGACAGTTTTGCCGTGCATGTTTCTTATTTCCACAGAAATAGCATAGTTCTTGGATATGTACTCTCTGTTTGTTAATGGGGACCGCATTGACAAAAGAACTAGTACTGGCTTGCTGGTAATTATCATTAAATATTCGGGCCATCTCTAGAGCGCGGGCCTGCTTGAATGCGTCGTCCAAAGTGAGAGTACTATTTTCCAACAGTCTTTGACGTACTAAGGATGATGAAAGACCGGAAATGAAAGCGTCTCTAATAAAATCGCTTTCGTTTTGTTCAGCGGTCACTTGTTTAAAATTACATTCCTTCGAGAGCAGTTTCAAGGCTTGTAGATACTGGTCTACGGACTCACCTGCTTGTTGCGCTCGTCTTGCTAGTCTGTGCCTGGAGTATATTTCGTTAGGTGGCTTCAGAAACAATGCATCGAGTCTCTTTATAGCGACATCGTAATCAGTGCAGTCCTTTATGCGAGCAAAAATCGTCGAGGATAGATGATTAGTTAGTAATTGCAACTTAGTCTCTTTTGCAATAGATTTCTCGTTGGTAGATATAGCTGACAGAAAATTTTCAAACGTATTTTTCCAATGTGTCCACTGAGGGGACAGATCTTGGCTTGAGGACGGGTCTCCGTCAAAACGTTCTGGGCGTAGATATTTATCCATTTTGTTAAATAAATTGTAGCATAAAGAATGAGCCCGTAACGGTAGTATTTAGGCTTTATTTAACAAAATTCAACATATTAATATAAAGACACTCAATGACACAATGAACCCTGACATGTATGTTTTATTTCCTTTTTGATGATGTTGTGATGCGAAGGAGTTTGCATTTTATTATCACAGGTAGTGTCATTCCTCAATGGGAATGATCAATGACTTTATCCATTGAGGAATGACACTCAATCATTGAGGTCTCACACTATAGAGCATTGAGGTCTGTGTCATTCCTCAATGGTTTGACCAAAGATAATTTTTCTTTGTGTTTGACTAACTTGCCATCGCGCTCGCGGTCGGTCCAATATTTTTCTATGTCTATTAATGTTTTAAAGCTTTTTAAGCTTCTGAAACGAAGAGTATTCCATAGGGGAACCGAGTATTCTGAACACAGATTCTCAAGTCAATTGCAGCAAATAAAAATGAAAATAAATTGGAAAATTTCTCCTCAGAGGGTAAGTAAATACATTTGTCTTTAATGCTCATTGACAGTTTCAAACAGAGGAAGACGAGTGACACAGTGTCCAAGATGGACCTTCTCAAGTGTGTCTAGCGACACACTTGCACTTAGTCGCGCTTAGACCACAATATTCTTGATCCACAATACTTGTGAGAGCGAGTTAGCCAATGGAAATAGAAGTGAGAGACACGATACGCGTTTAGTTACATCTTGCTCGCACGCATTTACTGGTGCCTCTACCCATCCTTGTTATACACAGTGCCCACCTGTGTAGTCGGAGAGTTTCGGAATCATTCGTGCGCCGCCGCAGCCGTCGAGTCGTAGCCGGTCTAAGAAACTGTTATGTACCTATTCTGTGCCGCAGCGAGCCCAAGCTTTTAGATTACAATATTAGCGCGTCACTCGTCTTCCTCTGTTTGAAACTGTCATTGATAATGCTTAACCTTCGTATCCGTATTTTGGAATAACAGGAAACGAAGCCCAATAGCTGAGGTTAATAGGTAGACGTAAATACTGACTCTGAGTGCTAGCAAACGCCAGCCCCCGATTTGCGATTTTCCGAACCGGACAGAAACTTGATAGTGGCTCTCCTCCAGCGTTTGACATAAATTATTAAAACAACTACTCACAATTATAGGCCTACCATATGCACAAGCTTCAACACAAGTTTCACAAGTTTTGCCTGCGCAGGCCGGTTTGTACACGGAAAACCGTGCGTGTAGTTGGTAAAGCTATGTACATGACGCCGGACACATACCGGAGCCGGACCGGCGCTGCTGCCGCACCACAAAGTTATATAAATGACCAAAAACCGTACCGGCACCAAACCCGGACCAGGACTACGCGCGTCGCACTGTCCGTTTGTACGTATTACGAATCGTAATGTGTCCGTGGTGGTTTCCCCTGATGGTGATTCTACCCGTGTCATTTCCACCCGGTTTCTGTAGCCCCGTAATATGTTTCAAACTACAACGATAACATTTGGTACGTTTGATACTTGGTCAAAAAAACTATAGACACATGATTCACAATTGAAGTTAGGGCCAGAAAATTTGGTAATTATATATAGGGATATAATTACCTAATTTACTGGCCCTAACTTGAATTGTGAATCATGTGTTTTGCTCCCGAGCAGAGCGGAACGCTAACGGAATAAGAGTGGAACTGTAACAAGATAGGAGCGGGATGGCATCAGGACCAGAGCAGTACGGTAACGGGATAGGAGCGGGACGATAACAGGATAGGAGTGGGAAGGTAAAGGAACAGAAGCGGTACGGGACGGTAACGAGATAGGAGCTGGACGGGAACTGGAACGGTAATATGGTGGGACGAAAAATTGTCGGAAGCAGGATGAATACTTCACTACGCGTACTAAGTCGTGGGTATGAGCTAGTTAATAATAATTTACGGGTGATACTCACTTTTAAATTGGAGTAACCCAAGTATAGTTTCACTGTCACGTTAATTCTCATAATAAAATATGGACCGTAGTCTGAAATACACGTACAAATATATATATATTATGTACATGTGTTGCGTATATATTGGAATTATATAATATGTATATGTTTTATAGTATGTATAGACAATATAGATGTATTTATGTATAAATGTATCTATATATATTTGTATATCTATATATATATATATATATATATATATATATATATATATATGTATATCATATTTTAACCATTTTAGTTTAAAAGCATTTTCTACTTATTATCTACTGCACACTATCCTCTTTTATGTGTTGTTTTCCTTACCCTATGGTTGTCTGGAAGAGATCGCTGCTTAGCGATAAGACCGCCTATTGTGCTTATTGATTATGTGTTACCAACTGTATATTATGTTTTCTTTTTTAAGTGCAATAAAGTGTTATCTATCTATCTATCTACACGATTATATAAAAATAAACGTAGGTAGTTGTTCACCAAATGTACACTAAATTAATTTATGTATAGTATATGATGAACATTGTTCGTTTTGTCACGTGCAGGTAGCCGTGCTCGCGAAGAGGCTGCTCCTGCGGGGCTGGAGGAACTGGAGGCTGGTCTCCGTCGCGCTGGCCGCCGGGGTGCTGTCTGTCATGTACTACATGTGCCTAATGGAGACTCCGTTTTATCTGCCAGACCAGAAAACCACTAACGGGTAAGTTCCATTGCTATACAGGTACGATTATGTACGAGGGAAATAAGTAAAACCTTAAAAGAACTACCGAAAACCGCACTGAAATCGGTTCAGCCATTTATGTGAACGTAAAAATGCGCATTAAATCTTGATAAGCGCCAGTTTTATATACATGCCACAAAATAAGTTAAATCATAACATAATCTAGTCTTACAAATTAAAATCTCAATAGACCTTAACGCCCTCAATAAACACTTTTCTTTTAGCGTTAAGCTTTGTCCTCAAGTAAAAAAAATTTCACTCTTCCCCAAATTTAATAAGTTCCTTCTACCTTAACAGATCCCTTTAATTTCTCTTATGTAAGTCAAGACAGAGTAGAAAAGACAATACTATCCCTTAAATCCAAGGCTATCGGAAGTGACAGCATTGGTAGAGTTATGCTACTGTAGATCCTGAACGACAATTCTCCCTACAATTACACACATTATTAATCACCCTTTCACCCAGTTTTCCAACGCAATGGTGCAAGGCACATATAATTTTGCTCCCCAAAGTTTCGAATCCTACACTTCTAAATGAATTTCGACCAAATTCGAATTCATTAAAAGGTAAAAACCTTTTATGTCAAAAATTATTGAGTCGGTAGTGTACAAGCAATTGATGCAGTACTTATCCAAAGAAAACCTTCAAGATTCTTCCCAATCTGGCTTAGGAGTAGGCCGAAGCAACTTAACTGCCCTTTTAAAAGTAACAGAAGACATTCGCCAGGCTATGGAGAAAAACATGGTGACCGTTTTAGTTTTTATTGATTTTAGCAACGCTTTCATTGCGGTCGACCATGATTTCCTTCTCGTAGTATTATCTCGCCTTCATTTATCACCGGCTACGGTGAGCTGGTTTCGTTCTTATCTTCAAGGTCGCTGCCAACAAATTCGTAACAGTGAAGATTTTTCTGATTGGTATGACGTAGACTCGAGCGTACCAAAGGGCGGTATCTTGTCGCCTCTTCTCTTTTCTATATTTATTAGTTTACTGTCCCCAAATATTTAATGCAATTATCACTTGTATGAAGACGACCTTCAACTTTATTATTCCAGTTCTACTGAGAATTTGAGCAATGCTATCGATATTCTCAATGACGATCTTCTGCATCTTCGTAACTGGTCCGATATCCATGGAATTAAGGTCAATCCCAACAAATGCCAAGCTAGCACACGCCAGCTTGCAAAGGTATGTGGAGGAGGTCTCTTATCTTCTCTTTCTATCTTTCAATAATTGCCAAATTAATTTTTCGCCAACAGTCTATGATCTAGGTGTCATTATAGACCCTAATCTTAGCTGGACTGCGCATATTCAAGAGATTTCTCACAAATTCTATGCCGCATTTCATTCATCATCAGGTTAAAACATTTCCTTACTAAAACTAAGATCTCTCTAGTCCATACACTTCTTCTCCCGATAATTTTCTATGAGGACATCTATTTCTTAGATCTTTCTAAAGAACTTCTCAATAAGCTTGAACGCTTATTAAGCACCTGCATCCGCTTCTTTTTCAACCTTCGGAAATACGACCAGGCCTCCGAATATCGTGCCAAGCTAAAATGGCTCCCAATTCGTGGGCGTAAGAATATAAGAATTATCTGCCTCCATTTTACGGTACTAAAAGATCTCAACTCTTTTGAATACCTGAAACATACATTTCAACTTCTCCCGGACGCTCATGACCGACAGCTAAGATCCTCAAATCATTTACATCTCGCCACTCTCAAACACTCAACTTGTTTCATGGATAATTCATTTGCTGTCGTGGCAGTAAGGTTGTGGAATGCGTTACCAGATAGAATCCAAAACATTAATAATAAAGATATTTTTAAGCATCATTTCATTAAGCAAGTTGACCCTTATGGCTAATATTATCATCAGAACTGCGGATTTGACGTGATCCTATCATAAAGGTATATTGTTACATTATTTTTATAATGTGTTACATTATAAATCAATTTATCTTTATGAATTTGATCTAACTACATAATAATTTCATGTCATTTATTTATTTTTTATGTAACCTACTTAGTGATGAGATGAGCAAGTCGTTCGCCTGATAGTAAGCGCCAAGCCGGCCCATAACAATTGCAGTGCCACCCAGAACTATTTAGAAGGCTAGTAAATAGTGTTAAATAGCATTATCTACCAAGCGATTCGTTTGTTTTGAATTTTGTGCTTCCGGTGGGGTGTAGTAGGCTCCGTCAGCACGACCGGCTGCGAGTCGTCGTCAGTACTGGAGATTCCTTCAGTGCCGAAAGTATAGTTGGACTTCTCCACCTGTCTGAACCACGTTAATGATCCTTATTTTTCATACTTGCAATCACTCACTTAATGTACATGCATATAAAACAAAAGTTCAACTAGACTGAAAAGGGGTACACTTTGTTTTCACCAGTCTGATTCTGAAGGCGTTAAGCGAGAGAATGGCCCACGAGAAAGGCACGGGCTGCGAGATGCCCGAGCTCGACCCCTTCTCCGCAGACGCCTTGAAGTTCGACAAACCCGTGGAGAAGGTCGTCTGCAGTGGACTAGATTGGGTGGAATGCTATGTAAGCAAGACGATACTACGAGACACTCAAACATGCATATTAGGTCATTCAACACATAATTCTGTCTATATCGAAAGATTGGAACGCATCCAAAGGAAATTTATACGCTTCATAAATTACCACATTAAGAGCAATATTAAAGATAAAGACTATCTAAAATCATGTGCCAGGAATCATTTCCTCCCATTAATCCACCGACGCACCACATCAGACATTGTGTTCCTTCTAAAAATTGCTACCTCCACTATCGACTGTCCTGAATTGTTAAATAAAATTAATTTATATGTACCCAGCAAATCTTTCCGCAATAGCCCACTTTTCTCCCTCCCATGTGTCACCACTAACTACCGGCAGAATAACTATATCTATCGTGCGTGTAAAACCTTCAATGATCTCAGCAACGACATTGACATTGATCTATTTTTCTTCAGCATACCTGCAGTGAGAAGGCAACTGAGTGACAATTTAGTTAATAAATTCAAAGATTCTATATAATTTTCGTTTCTTTCCAGTGTAGTCAGAATGAGTGCAGATATATTAAAATAAATGAGTCAAAATTAATTTAAAATTACGTTTACTTTTTAGATCAGCTTACTGTAACTAACACATTACTAACAGTGGAGACTTTTAAATGACTTTGTAATATTTAATTAAGTGCCTACATAGATTTTAATAGTTGATAGTCTTCCTAAAACCAAATAAATAAAATAAATAAATATGAATAAGAATAATAATGTACGGGTGAAACTCACGTTTAAAGACGGTACGTTATTACTAGGATTAGTATGATTTTTCTCTTTTCACTTGCCTCAGCCTTTTTACTTTTCAATGCTAGTTTACCTAACTGCCTAAAATGAATCCACTTAATCAATACTTTTAAATATATTGGATGAATAGGTGAAATAAGTAATCCCCAAAAACAAATACCACAAAAACGATCAAAACTTTTATTCCTCCCGGTTTCATCATTGAACGCGCCGCAAGCTTCGGACACATAGAGTATACATTAGTTATGTATACTCTAAGTTCGGGCATCTTCGGGAGCGGAGGATCGTGTCGCTGCACTCGTCGCACACCGATAAATACCTTAAGTCGAGCGGACGCGCTATACCTATACATATATACACTCTTAAAACGTTCCTAAGAGACCATCCATAACGTTTGGAGATGATCTGATCTGAATTTACAGATTTTGGAAAAATGTACAGTCATGATAACCGGTCTATTATAAGACTTCGGCACCTGCCAGTTCCGCCTCGTAATAAAATATTTTGGCAGGTGGTGACTCGCCACCCACTAAACGGGCCCCCCGTAAGGGCCGCTATTCATTAGCAACGAGAGGGGCAACGTTGGTGTGGGTGGCTAAAGGGTGTCAAGGGGTATGCTGCAGTTTTACTTAAACACTACTCCCAACGCTATGCTCTTTAACACTTGGAGTTTAGCTCTTAGCTTTTGCATGTCCACCCCCGGACGGACAGTTAAGGCAAGGAGTCAGGGGTCTCTTTTAGCCCCAGGGAGAATCTCGTGGTAGGCACGGTGTCACACGCACCGTCGACTCGCCACAGAGTCGCCCTGCGCCCTATTAACTTATTATTGTTGTTATTAACTACACTAACGGTTTATATATTATTTAATTATAGATTGTTATTCTCTTTTAGTTATCCGAATGCTTTGTCATCGATGCTATTCTCACAAACATGAAAGACTTGGAGTGCTTTTATGAAGATATCATCTATAAGAACGATCATAACCGCTACCTGGGAGAGCCTGAGAGAGTGCTCGGCGGCGACCGATATGTGTTGCAGAGAAGCGATCAAGTCAAAGTATCTTGCGCAGGAATGGCAATTGACAGGTATATTCATCACCATCATCACCATCATAACCGCTACCTGGGAGAGCCTGAGAGAGTTCTCGGCGGTGACCGATATGTGTTGCAGAGAAGCGATCAAGTCAAAGTATGTTGCGCAGGAATGGCAATTGACAGGTATAATCATCACCATCATCACCAACATCACCATCAACGGCAACAGCCTGTATGAGTTTCTCCTTTATGATTTTTTTATCTATGAAGGAGATTAATTTATTCTTTAGGAAGCCGATTTTTAACCTCATATAATGTTTAAAACTAGTTCTACATGGTGGTATAAAGCATTTAGTCCTATGAATAACGTATTAAAATATAACCAATTGTATATGATATTAAATCCACAAGTATAAACGCGGTATAAGACTTTAACGGATCACAAGTTTATTTACCCCTAAGCGTCGCGCTAAGATAATTCTATTTAACACTTTAACATTTAGCAGTTAACAATCGACTAAATTAACAACAAATGCAATTAACTCATCGGAGTTAATGTCTTTTACCACTAAGCGCAGTGTTTGCGTCCTATAGATATACTTAAAAAACAAGGAATCCTAAAATGAACACTTAATTTTTGTACCTAAATGGAAGTGGAATTAGAAAAGGAAAAGCTGACACAAGAAAAACATATTATACGTCTAAGAAAGGTAAAGTTTTAGCAGAAAAGAAGATGAAACCTGATTGAAATGTTATGAACGAGTGAATTAGAAATGAGTGATAGATGTACTATATTCCAGAATGGTCATCCTCTTGTAATCACACATCTTCCAGCTGCTCGTCAACTGTAGCATTTCAGAAGCCATCTCATAGCCGCCACGCTCTCCATAGTCCACTCTCGTCCCACATAATAAAACACCAGCTTTCCTTAGGTGCATCAAATTAAAAGTCCACCACTACCTATGATAAAAACTTGGGCTATTTGTCAAGTATGTGTGTGGGTAAACATTTTTGAAGGTCTACTGTTAAGATTTTCATTGTTCCGTGAATTTTTAATTAAAAGTGTGTCGTTTTGGGATCTGTACATAATAGGTACCACTAGGTAACATGTGAACAATTAGGGAAATCGACTAATATCACGAGTGTTTAATCCAATTACCGCGGCGCGGTGTAAGCTGTCACAAATTTTTATTTTCTTTTTTTGCCGGAGGTTCCGGTAGGCCTACAACAGCTATATAAGCAAAAAATGTGCTTTTAGTACAAGATTTCTAACAAAGTTGTACACATATCTCAGCATTTCAATGTCACAGCGCAATGAAACATAGATTTTAAATTAAGATGTAGGCTATCAAACCCTGAAAACCACACTGTTCGGTAAACACGAACCAGCAATCAAACTGACATTAATTCTAAAAACCGTAGATTCAAGTTCTGTACCTAGGGTAGGCTCAATAGTCGATCCCATGCAGTCGGTTTGTCAAAAATATCTTCATTGTACAGAATCGGCTCGGTTTCAGTTTTATAATAGTAAAGATAAAGATGTACTTACTGCTCCGCGCGGTTTCACTATCCTGTATTTTTGCAAAACAAAGTACCCTAGGATAGATATTAGATTGAAGTTAGGTAGGTGCATTGAATGCTGTGTATTGTGTAATATATAGTGTAGTGTGTGTGTTGTTGGGTTCAGTCTAGGCATACTGAAGTCGCGCTAGAGCAGGCTGAAGGCCGGCTACCGGGCCGTGCGGCCCGCCGCCGCGGTTCCCGGCGGCTCGCCGAACGTGTTCATGTAATATGTAGTGAAGTGTGTGTTTTGTTGGGTTCAGTCTAGGCATACTGAAGTCGCGCTAGAGCAGGCTAAAGGCCGGCTACCGGGCCGTGCGGCCCGCCGCCGCGCCTTCCGCCGGCTCGCCGAACGTGTTCATGTAATATGTAGTGAAGTGTGTTTTTGTTGGGTTCAGTCTAGGCATACTGAAGTCGCGCTGGAGCGGGCTGAAGGCCGGCTACCGGGCCGTGCGGCCCGCCGCCGCGGTTCCCGGCGGCTCGCCGAACGTGTTCATGTAATATGTTGTGAAGTGTGTGTTTTGTTGGGTTCAGTCTAGGCATACTGAAGTCGCGCTGGAGCGGGCTAAAGGCCGGCTACCGGGCCGTGCGGCCCGCCGCCGCGGTTCCCGCCGACTCGCCGAACGTGTTCATGTAATATGTAGTGAAGTGTGTGTTTTGTTGGGTTCAGTTTAGGCATACTGAAGTCGCGCTGGAGCGGGCTGAAGGCCGGCTACCGGGCCGTGCGGCCCGCCGCCGCGGTTCCCGCCGGCTCGCCGAACGTGTTCATGTAATATGTAGTGAAGTGTGTGTTTTGTTGGGTTCAGTCTAGGCATACTGAAGTCGCGCTGGAGCGGGCTGAAGGCCGGCTACCGGGCCGTGCGGCCCGCCGCCGCGCCGCCCGCCGACTCGCCGAATGTGTTCATGATCCTGTTAGACTCCACCTCGAGGAACCACTTCATCAGGCGCATGCCCAAGAGCTACAAAGTGCTCACTGAACAACTGAAGGCTGTCGTTATGAAACGGTGAGTTACAACTTTGATGCTGGCATCTCTAGGTTTGCCGTCAACTGCATGGCGCCAAACAATAATCATCCATTTTACACATCTGTGGCCATCATTCGAAGTCCTATAATACCTATACGAATTGCAAGTAGGTTTAGTGGGACAGCTGTTCCAGGCTTGCAACACCTGGCTCGTTCGGAAGACGTTCCCTATTTAATGGAGGCGCTTCTACAGTGGTACTTAGTACTTACCTACCTACCTATGTACTAAACTATCCTGCATAAAGTCTTAAATATATTTGTCAGTAGCTGCCCCGCGCGAAAGTGTCCTATGTTCCTTCCAGGATCTTAAGTATCTATATACCAAATTTCATCAAAATCCGTTTAGCCGTTATGGAGATAATGTGTAACAAACAGATACACACACACACAAACACACCCACACTTACAGACCTCCTCACCCACCTACACTAAAGTACATACTCTTTTACAATCTTTACATTTTTTTTAACCTAGTAGGACGCATCTGTTACTTGTATATCATATTATATTGAACTATGTAATCCTATATTGGCTTTATTTAAGTTAATACATATATCTGTTTTATAAATAAGCGCCGTTGCCGCAAATAAATATTTTTAAATGATGCTTATATATTTTATTCAATTTAAATGTAGAGTCTAAACTAAATCATTGTACCGAATTTCATGTATTTACGATTATAGCTGTAGTAGTTATGAGTCTGTAAAGGATTAGGACACACTGACAGACAGACAGACAAACGGGCAGAACTTTTTTATAACGGTTTCTTGTTGGACTACGGAACCCTAAGAATGGTGCAATAAGAGCCACATTGATCGAAATCTCATAATGGATACCTACCGAGAGATATTGTATTTTCCGGCTTTACAAGGAGTAGCTTCTCTATTGGACGTGCAGGTAGGTGCAGTATTTGTTCCCTCCCGATCAGAAAGTCTGAGAAGCAATACATCCAACAGTGTGCAACATCCAATGCGTAGTAACTACCTAAACGTACATGCAGGTTACCAAGATGAACAACTATCAGCTTTTTCAGTCATGCTCACTGAAATGTCTTTGCTTGCGGCGGCTCTGGGTGTCGGGTCACTCCCTCCCTCGAATATGGTTGAGGGGGGTGATGGCTGGTCCACAAGACATACTCGTGAACGGGTGCTGTTTGCGGGGACTGGTCTGGTCTGATCACTAACTGCTACTAGTATTCTGGCTTGCTACTGCATGTATATTATATCTATTTATATATTACTCATATTTTATGTTACTGATACTATGACTATGGGACATTTCGCTCGAACTTAAAGTTTGACATTGTGTTATGTTAATCGCAATTTATACCTCATTGTTTAGACTTATATTTTTAGACAATTTAAAAGATTTAAAAAATAAAGCAGAGTTTCTTGGTGCTATCTTCTCTAGCGGGCGTATTTCAGAAGCACTAGATCTATTCTCGAATTCGATTTTGTATAATAATACAAATCGAATTCAATAATAATAAAAATAATAGGTATATGAAATCGAAATAATAATAAAAATAAATAATAAAATCGAATTCGATTTTGTATAATAATACAAAATAGAACTCGATTTTAAAACCAAAACAAGATTTTCTTCGAATGATAACGTAAAATATCGGTGGATTATTTACCCAGAATAATCATTAATGCCCCGCTGCCGGCGGCTCTAGGGTTAAGATTTTTATAATATTTTGTATATATTTTTATAGATATATTGTAAAAAACTTAAATATAAGAAAGATAATAAATATGTGCATAATAATAATTAGGGATTAGGGAAGGGGGTAGTCTAGAGAGCGTTATTATTAACTCATATCATACCATCTAAACTTATATAATATTACTATCTGTTGCCTGCGACTTCGTACGTGTAGTGTAGTAGTAATTCATCATGATTCCGACCATTTTCCGTCCCACCATGCTCCCGTTCCAGCTCCCGTCCTGCTCCTTTCTCATTACCGTACCGCTTCTATTCTGTTACCTTCCCACTCCTATCCTGTTATCGTCCTGGTTGTATTCCGTAACCGCCGCGTTCTGGTCCTGATCATGTCCTTCTCCTATACCGTTATCGCCCCCACAACACATTCGGACATTCTATTCGAAAGATATAACGAGTTTAAAAATGTAAGTATTAGAAAAAAGTTGCGTGGTAGCCGCTCACCCTGCTCGGCTAGCTAGACCGCACCTTATGCAATGTAGCCGTCACTGGGGTACGGGCCGTACGGGAGGGGAGATGTGTGTGTATAATAATTTTAAAATTTTCATATATTTGTTAAATACCTGTGCAAGCTGGGGCGGGCCGCTAGTTAAAAAATAAAACTAATAATTTAATAGATATTTTTTTTTAATTTTTATAGCTGACTGATAGTTCCTAAAGTGTATACTACATTTTTTCGATAAAATCCTGACAAAACACCAGATGTCGAAACAATCTGAACAACGGGAACAAAGTCTCCCGTTGGCCAGACTAGTCTAACTACCAAACTGACCACTGGGAACACCCTAGTGCTGTGACCGTATACCACGATAGACCAATCTTTAAGGTGTGAGTCTAGCTCATCCCGCCATCTCCTTCTTGGTCTGCCGCGAAGTCGTTTGCAATCGTGTGGGGCCCACTGGGTAATGGTTTTGGCCCAGAGATCATCCGACATGCGGCAGACATGTCCAGCCCAGTCCCATTTGAGTGCTCCTGTTTTTTGGGGTACATCTGCTTTCCGAGTTCTGGAGCGCAGTATGGGGTTTCTTACCCGGTCAGCACGCTTCACGCCAAGAATACTGCGCTCCATAGCTCGCTGGCAGACCTCAAGATCGGACCTCTGATGATTTGTCAAAGACCAAGAGGTAGAGAAAAGCACGATATCGTCTGCAAATCGTAGGTCAGTCAGCCGCTTTTCTCCGACGAGAATGCCATTTTCTGCCCAGTCAGCAGCAAAGTTCTGGAAGACTTCCTCTAAAGTGGCTGTAAACAGTTTTGACTCCCTTTTTAATAGGAAAGGATGGTCCTGTATGTAAAACATAATATTAAAATAATAAATATAATGAATAGTTTCACTTCCCAGGTACAACATTGTGGGAGACGCGACCGGCAACGCGCTGTGGCCGATCCTCACCGGGCACATGGACCTAGAGGTCGACAGCGACCCGAGACAAACTGTCGACAACAAGCGACCCGTGGATCAAGAACCGTTCATATTCAATGTCTTAAGGAAACGAGGGTGAACATTTATAATTTTTTTAAATGTAATCTCTACACTCTACTTTGTACATTTTATAATCCCTTCCGTAACACTTGTGTTTGTCCAGCTACCGCACAGCCTACCACGAGGACATGCCCTGGATTGACACCTTCACCTATCGATACAATGGTTTCGATCGGTCGCCCACTGACCACTATCTGAGGCCTTTTTTTCAAGAATTAGACAGCATGTACATGAAAATCACGCGTAAATATAAATATTGCGTTGGGTCTGTCTCGAAACTGCATTTCTTATTGAACTATAGTTCACAGGTAAGTGATTCCGCTTGTTCTCTAAAGGGGTTCGGTAATAAATAAGGTTCAGTATCATACAAACTAAACACCATCGACGAATGCCATCATATTCATCACCACCATCTGCATTGTCACTGGAGCAGCTGTGCCAGCGCCCCAAAGCTGGATTTAAGAATCTTCGTTATATTAAAGAGTCGGAATGACTTGGGTTGATGCTCGCGGGGGAAATGTCGTTGTCGATGATGTCGTATCGTCTGCGTCGTACGATATGCGAAACCGAACAAGACTGGCAGATTTTTGAAGCATAAATTTAAGCATTTACACTATTCAGTGAACTAGTTCATCATGGTTGAATTTTGTATGTGTCAATTGTATTTGACATGTTTTAATAGAACGCGTCCGACTCCAACTTTTCTTTTTTTCTTTTTATATATTTCAGCTTTTCGAACTAGACGGCAAGAAGTTTTGTGTTGCATTTAGCAATACCTTCTCTCACAATGATCTCAACACCATATCCATGGTTGATCATGAACTGGAATACTTCCTAAGAAAGTTCCAAATTGATGGGATGCTGAATGACACGATGCTTTTCGTAATGGGTGATCACGGACCGAGGTACAAGTACAACAAGCTATTGTCAGTAGTTCATATAAGTGGGAGACTCAAGATTTGCGAAAATAAAAACAAATGTTCCAATATAAATATTTTTTTATGAAATCTTTTCAAAGTACTCTCCACCAGCCTCTATACAAAGTTTCATGCATCTGAACCAGATTTCGAAACACTCTTTCCAGTTCGCTGCAGACAACTCGTTTACAGCCTGCTCGAACGCTGACAGCGCATCTTCCGGCGACGAACATTGAGCTGTTCTTTTATTTTCGGGAATAAAAAGAAGTCACACGGTGCTAGGTCAGTGCTGTGAGGAGGGTGACCCATCATAATCTTCCCCCCGCTTCTAGATCGCTTCACTTTGGTAGGCATTTATTCGTTTTGAAACACCCAAACCGTCAACTGGTGCTTCGTTTCTGGATTGTATTGATAAATTCAGGAGCCATCATCTATAATGATGTCGTAAACACGCCGAGATGCGCCTGCTTCAAATCTGTTTATCATATCACGGCACCATTCCACCGGGCCTGCTTCTGAGCAACGGTGAGGTTGTGCAACACCCCGCGTGAAACTATCCTCCTCATGCAAAGATGTTCCTGTAGAATTTCGTGAATGCTCCCGATCTAACCTGCAGTATGTGCTGTGAATCTCTTGATACGTAACTCGCCTATTGTCTTGGATTAATTTTTTCATTGCTAACACGTTTTCTCCTGTAACAGCCGTCAAAGGGCGACCACTTCTTTCTTCATCCCCCAAAGTTAGTCGACCACACTTGAATTCGTTGTACCAACAATACACGGTTGCCTGTTAAGGCAGCCTATCCATGAATGCCATTTGAAGTCTATCGTACGATTCGTCCGGGTTCAGGCGACACTTGAAATCCTAAAAAATCATAGCGTGAAATGTTCCCGGCGCAATCCATTTTTTAATGAGACACGATAATTTAAATTAGCTCGCAAACAGTGTAAAGGAAAATTTTGAAACATGAACGTACCTATTTTTAACCGACCTCAAAAAAGGAGAAGGTACTCAGTTCGATTGTATTTTTTTATTATTTTTATCATTTTTTTATGTTTTTACCTCATAACTCTATTTATAAACCGCTTTGGAAAATCTTTTTGCGTAGGGTTCAGTATAGCAACGAAGCGGTCCCATATAAATTTCATCAATATTTGACCTTTCAAAATATATTATAACTGGTCAGTCCTTCATACATAAAAACCTTTTCTCGCAATACTTTCTGAGTGGCCTGGTATATGTATGTCTCTAAAGGGTTAAGAATAAAAAATGCTGGATGGTAGTCAGTGTCATCATTTTCATACAAATCTATTTAAAATAGAATCGGAGAAGTTCTTTCGATATTTCTCAAAAACTAACGATGTGATCTGATAGGTTACTTAGAGGGAGTCACTCCTGGTAAGAAATATATGATCAATTAAGGATATAATGTGCTTGTTGTAGATATTACATTTTAGAGCCTGAATGTACATACTGTCAAAAATCCCATAATCCATTTATTTGCTTAAAAGTTCAAACGATGTTTCCCAAGACGAACGAACGATGTTTTGTTTTTTGTTTGTTTTGTTTTTGAAGTGGTAGGCCCTGGCCGTGGTTATAATACCACCCACCGAACAAAGCCATGCCGTTAAGCGACCTAGTCGTGTTTCGGGATGATGTTCGGTGAACCATCGGGGAGACGGGTCTGAGCAGCCGCTCAACTGCCGTCTCTCTCTAGATCTGTGTGCTTCATCTTAGGCCACATCATCGCTTCACATCAGGCGAGATAGTGGCCAAATATGGATCTATTAAGCATAAAAAAAAGAAGAACAAAACTTGTTCATTGCGAGAGACAAGGTAGCCAGTAGTAGGTACCTACTTGGAGGTCCCAACATTTGAGCACATCCTATATACTAATATTTATGCTGTTTACAAACGGATAGAGGCACATATAAACTGTGGGGCTTAAGTTGAATTAACTGTAGCAACACACAAATACGCACATTAAACGGAAAATCATAAAAAGTAACAAAATAAAAGACTAAATAAATTAAAAACTAAACTAAAGGAATCAAACTAAAAGATATTAATAATATGTACATACGGGTATCGGTTGAGCCAACTGAATGGCCTACAGATAATTCAACCGATACCCGTCGTCCGGAAACTTGCCCAAGATGCTGGCGGCAATAGTAGCCTCGCTGAACAGCGTGGTTGATTCTTTGGGCAAAATAAAGCCCAGCATTTTGGCCACGAGTGGATTCCACTAGCTGCCCCGTCGAATCATTCATCAAGGATAGGTAAGTAAGCCTAGGAGGCGAAGAGTACTAGTTAATTGTCGATGATATAAAGTTTGCAGCTTCTTCTTCGCGGCATAAAGGTCTTAAAGGTAAATTCTTAAATTAATTTTTAGAAAAAATTAAATCCAAGACAATTGTTTTAAATTTAAAAACGAGGAAATTTGGGTCTTCTAATACTGTGTCAGCATCGCCTCCTAAATTTCCGTCATGCAGATGCCAAGCGTTACATTTTGATTCCAGACGTTTAATGATTGAATGAATCGCGAGACTAAAAATATCCGGCCCAAGGGGAACTCCTTATTGATAGCCTACCTGTATAGAGGATAGTTATTATTGTTATTAAATCATTTATTGCAGATAATATATCTGCCGAGCCTCCTTCACGTTCACTAGTCGCCAAGATGTGGGAAATCGAGTATGAAATACGAACGCCGTATTTATTTTAACAAATTGTGTATTGTAGTTTCACAAGACTTCACTAAGTAATATTCACTTCACTATTATAAAAATTTCACAGAGATAGTGGATTTGAGAGCGTGCGCACAACGCCACACAGACTGAGCCCTTCCACTAGCGCGCACGCGCGTCCAAGCCTTCTCCCACCACTAGTCGTTGGCGCCGCTCGCAACCCCACTCGAACGACTGCGTTCTCTCTGGTTGGAAATAGTCAAATGAGTGTCTATTAAATCAACAGATTATCATCTTACTATGTCAGTTAATCAAATTTCAATCTCAGAATAACAGTGATGTAAAATTAAATCAAATCTCAAATTATGTAAACGAAACAGTTTAAAAATAAGATCGAATTAAACTATTCATTCAATATCAAAACAAACGCGCCATCATATCCATATTCCACATTAAGTCAACATAAAAAAAAAATTTCATCAATTCATACTTAGGTCATTTTAATGGACTAATTTTGAATTTTTACCGTAACATTGAAATAGAAAAGGAAAAAGGTCCGGAACTTTATCTTTAAACCCTGTCAAAAGGGTTGCCCTATCCACTGAGTTAAAAGCGTTTATATAGTTAACCTCCACCGTTGTCCGTTAAAAGTTCTTAGTGAGTGAACCGCTGCCTCACAGCCGCCGCGGGATCCAACATTCCTTTTTAAACTTCAGCAGATTTCAGCCGTGACGCGGCGGTATGTAGTGCCAACAGCAATAGGTCTTATGCCACCATCTTTTATTTTGTGAGGGCACAAAGATTGGCCCCATACAAAGTATAGGTAATATTGCTATTCACTTTTGTAATTAATATAATTAGTATTGTTTATTTCAAAACATTTCCGAATAAAAGTTGGAGTGGTTAGCTTGGGGGTAAAACCACAGGTTAAACCCATTTACGAAATAATTTCGTACATCGTATTTTATTTATTTGTTTGTACTTTAACACCCCTCCACAACAATCAACACAGTGTCCTCGCTTTAGTCGTAGGTACACCTATTTAAGTCGTATTTTTCTTTGTGCCTGAAATAAAAGATTTTGTTTGATCAGTTTTGATAATGTTAAAAAAATGTTAAAAGTAAGTGTTTGCCTTTTAGATACGTGAAGCTTCGTAACACATATCAAGGCAAGCTCGAGGAGCGGCTTCCCTTCGTGTCGGTAGTGCTCCCGGAGAGCGTGAAGCGAGCGCGGCCGGACGCGCTGCGAAACCTGCGCGCCAACGCGGACGTGCTGGCGACTCCGTTCGACGTGCACACCACCGTGCTGGACGCGCTGGGCCTGTTCCCGCTCCGGCACCAGCTCGTGGTGCCGGGCGCCGACATCGAGAGAGGGCTCAGCTTCTTGCGGCCGGTGAGTTCGCAAACAAAACACACTCACAATCAAAACCACGTCACGTTGTTGTGTACTCGTATTGTACAATAGGCGACCCTTATAAGATCGTTCTGTCCGTCCGCCTGTCTGTTCTAGTCCTTCACACACTCATTACTTCTATAGTTATGATACGTAAGTACAAGATATTTGGTACAATGATATGACGAATATGAATCTCATTTTATTTTAGAGACAGTTCCAATAATCAATGCCGGGGCACCTCAAGTGTCAGTTCTTTCTGCTTCGCTTTTCCTGCTGCATATCAACGATCTGCTTAAACCCGGTATTTTTGGGTACCTATGCATATGACAGCACCGCTGTAGAGAGATACATACCGGAGACACGAGCCAGCGGAGCACAAATACAGTCTCACAGGCGATGGTAGAGCGCATGAATTTTGCTTTGCGGGCTGTCTCCGATTGGGATGATGCCAATCTAGTAAAAGCCAATGTCTCGAAGACCCAGGCGTGTCTATTTACCGCAAAAAGGAGTCTTTTCAACCTGACTGCCGACGTCATCACGGGCGAGTGAAAAAACGAGGAGTGTTTCGATGTTTAATTAAGTATGTTTTCTAAAATTCGAATAATACAATACATTTGGTAGTGAATTATATCTTTAATAATTGTTACATCATTTGTGAAGTATACCACCATGTCTTAAGTGAATGGTATTCTTCTGAAAATATATGTTTTTAATTCCGATCAAATGTTTATTATACGGAATATATAATATTCATAATGATAGTAGGTAGATATATCATACGTTTCTTAATATTTATTTTGTGAAGATAATTTAAAACACCGGTCATATATTACTTACCCGATCTCGACAGAACGCCACTATACATTATACCCCAAAACTACATGGCCCAAAAAGTAAGAGTTTCGTAGCGTTCGTATCGTTCTGGCAATGCTGCTAGATGGACTTTTGAAAATGTGACATTTGACAACATTTGTCAATAATTGAATAACATTTATTTAGTGTTCATTGTCGTGTTTAAAATATAAAGACGGTCACAATTTACAATCCGACGTGTAGATCCCGGCGAGCCGGTCGTGCGCGGAGGCGGGCGTGCTGCCGCACTGGTGCGCGTGCGCGCGCTGGCGCGACGTGCCCGCCGCCGAGCGCATGCACGCGCGCGCCGCGCAAGCGCTCGCCGCCTTCATCGACACCATCACCGACGAGAAGAGGTATCGACACTTACACCGTGTACTACTGCCACTGCGGACACCCGTGCTATTTGTACGACCCAAGTAGTACTTGGTGCTCGGCAATCGCTGACTTGTTCGTCTGATGGTTCTTCACAGCTGGAATATGCTCTTTTATTCTTGCTGCAAAAGTTCGCTTCGTCCGTCTGTCCGACGTAAGAGTTACACAGCTGCAGTCCACCTGTTGCATATACGAGTACACGCCAGGTGTTTGAAATGGTATTACATCCTTTGCCGTTCTGATCTGCTGCGACATGTGCTGTGTAATCTGTCGATTTAGTATTTTCTTAATGCTTGTTCCAACTTTGTCCGCTTCCTTCACATACGGCATAAACTCTGGCTGTCTGTTGACTTTGAAATCAGTTTTCTTGTGGGCTGCCTTTTGTTCACTTTGTAGCCATTCCACTTCAGTACCTCCTGAACATACGTCAACTTATCTTGCAGGTGTTAAGGGCCACAAAGGTAACGAGATCGGTTTATTAGAGACGACTGTAAGTGTCGCGGATGGTGGTGCGATGAGGCGTCCAAATCTCTGTCTTTATATAGACCTGGGTTTTCTATAGATCGAGTGTGTTGGAAGCCGTCAGGTTTCGCTATTACCTTCACATCGAGAAAGGCCAAGCATCTGTTAACTTCGACCTCATAAGAAAACTTTTTTTTTTTTCATTATGCAGAAAACGTCATCCACATAACGTTTTCACAACTTTTCCGCTGACGACTGCAGATGTAACGCTCGTTCTAAATGTTCCATCCAGATGTTAGCTAAGACTGGTGCAACAGTGCTACCCAAGGCAACGCCGGCCGCCTATCTAGAGGAAGTGTTGTCCACGATGCAAATAGAAGTTTCCTTCCAGGCAGTTTCGAAGCAGGACCATACAGTTCTCCGAAATGTGGTTTTCTTCCAGCTTCTCTCTGACAACTTCGAGACACTCTTTAACTGGAACGTTCTCCTTCTCTCGTGTGGGTGTGTAGCCAACCCTGGTATCGGGGTTGTTAGACCTCCCGAAGGCCTCCGACATGGCCTAACGACTGTTGTCCTAAGACAACGACCGGGACCGACGGCTTAACGTGCCCTCCGAAGAACGGTTTGAATACAAAATTCAAAAAAATTCAAAATTTCTTTATTGCTAGAATGTTGTGATGACAAATAAAGATAATTCCTAACATTCTACCGTAACAATGGTGTGCAATATTAACATTTAAAAAAAATATAATTAAATTCAATTCAATTCAAATTGACAGATTATAGATGTAGATTTTAATTAATGTCATAATTATATAATGTCAAATTATTAAATAGAATCAAATAATAAATCAATTAAACTTGTCATTTAAAAATGCATTAGTATTATAATAACATTTACCAATCAACAATTTTTTCAATTTAAATTTGAATGTGTGTTAAACATGTCATAAAAAAGTTCAAAAGCCATATTAGAGTCATCCGTATCATACACTTCGTTAAAACTAAGAGCTCGTAGGCAGTCTTTAAATTTGACAATATTTTCCTGGCAGTCATCTCTTTTCTCTATATACCAGTGTGACAAAGAACAGCTTTCTTTAACCGGACATGACAACATCTGAGCCGTATGATCTGATAAAGCAAACTCGTATATGTTGTATTTACATCCTCTTACATTATGTATAAAGTTGTCTATGCATGTGCTGCTTTTAATCGCATCGGCTCATTAATGGCTAATCGAAGGTTAAAACCATGTATAATGTGTATTAAGTTGTGATATTCTTTACTTTTTTTAAGAATGTTGATGTTAAAGTCACCACATACGATAACCTTCTTTTTTGTATAGCTAAATTCATGAAGTATTGAATGCAAAATCATGAAAAAAAAAACGAAGTTTTGGTTACTATTTCTTGGGGGTCTATAAACACAAATTATAATCAATTTGTGTTCTATAAGCTCTACAGCACAGCATTCCATGATACCGGAAATGCTGTGTTGTTCAACTGCTGCTATATTTTTAAATTGGTGTCTATTATGAACCAATATACAAGGACCACCATGCCGATTGTGTCGACTAAAAGAAATGTTTCGACGTACATGGGCGGGGGCTGTTGGGAGCCGTAACACTCGACTCAGATAGTTCTACTACACAGTCTGTTTGGGTGGATTTATCTGTTTTCGATGACACACATTTTGAACTTTTGCCGAGAAATTATTAATTTTGTTTTTATACTCATTACTCAATAGTGCTCTTAGTAAAGTAAATATTGACAAGTATGCAGAGCAAACGATTTAGGATGGGGCCGCGATATAGGAAAGCCCATATTGATGTATTTTACATGCTTAAATTTAGAGCATAGAAATTCAAGTTCATAGTTTAATTTTGTTTCCCTCAAACATTTATTGTAGGGCATTTCACAAAACAGCACATTCGTATTTCTAGTATCACACAAAAAATGGCTGACGCACATCTTAAAAGTGCTTGGAGACCTATCATTAACGCCGCCTAAAACAATAAGATTATCGTTGATAGTTAAAGTATTTATTGCTGTACGCTCTGATATTAAGAGGGAACGGCACGCTGAAATTTTCATACAAAAAGAGAAAACGTTTTTCTACCCCTAAACATTAACCAAATTCGATGAAATTTGGACATGTAAGATATGTTATCATTATTGAGGTTTGTAGGTTTTGATTTTTTCGATAATTCCTATAGAATTTGAATAAATGGACCCAAAAAACTCGATACTTACTCGAAAAATTTTTTTGAAGTTTGGAAGCTGTTAACTTTAAAAATAGACATAAACTAAGAAAAAGGAAAACCTACAAACCTAGTTTATTCTCCATTTAAGAAATTGAGACCAAAATTACCAAATTTGGTTGAGATTTAGTGTGGTAGAAACGTTTTCTCCCGAAACCCTAATTTTAACAAAAATCTGAAATTGATACGAATTTAGGTAAATTATTATCATTATTATTATTTAGTTAATTTATTTAATTTAAATTACGCATTTTCTGCGAGACCGTAAACCATTATTCAAATACCTAGTGCTCACTGGCCGCGGCTGTGCGATATCCTCTTAAAACATCCTGTAGCTCCCGCCTACCAGAAACAGGTCACTTCGTAGCGCTCGCCGACCTAACGCTGCAGTGTGCGTTGTAGTCAAGCAGTTTTGTGGGACAAATACCTAATTGAAAATAGACCTATTCTGTCCAGTGACGTCATTTTCCGTTAAACAAATGGAAATCACTAAAAACAGAAAGCAGCAGACCATCATACAACTCGAAACTTTGGAGCTAGTGTAGTGAGAACAACTAGCTCTGAGCCTAACGTACTATTTAAGTTCTGCTCTCCAGAAGCGTTTGATCTTTCTTTCTTCCGGCGTGTCTTATTACCTTTTATGTAAAGTGATTTCTACTAAAATTATACTCATTTAAATAAATATGTAATTTTTCAGGAACTATTGTGCACGTAGAAATCTAGTGTCAATAGAGTGGGTACACCGCTACAGCCCTAATGATAAAATGTTGGGTTTTAATAGTTTGATCGAATTGGACCTATACATAGGTCACTACGAGCGCCGCCGCCACGTGAGGCCGGACGTTGAATATTACCAGGCTAAGGTCAGTTGGATTACCTAGAACTTATAGCATACATACAATACAATACAATACAATAATGCTTTATTGAATACCAAACACACAGGAAAAACAATACTTAACAAAGTTAATAAACAGTGGGTACAATGGGCAGCCTTATCGCTAAGCGCAATTTCTTACAGGCAACCTTTGGATGGACAGGAATTTTAAAAGAAATATTGCGGTCAGTGTGGTGTACGTAATTTTTTATTTTTACAAATTTACCAATAGAGTTCTAAACTTTGTATGGAAAATTTCATTCCATAGTTCGAAAAAACATAGAGTTTAGACGTGAATGACGTAATAGTGCAATACACCGTCGTAGTTTCCATAATCGGTGATGGGGCATGCCTGTTTAGGGCAATTTCGTATACTTTATACGGCAACCCGTTTAAGCACGAGAAATACGAGGACAAATCGTCAAACACGTGCTTAACAATTAAAGCGAGTTCGCAAATACCGAATCATGATAGATTCGGAAATAATCGAAACAGCGCAGCCGAATACTTTTCTTACTTGCGACACATCAATCTCCACGCGGGCGAAGCCGCGGGGCGCAGCTAGTACACTCGAGAGCAATGAATCCGGGTCACTTAAAGAATGTTAAAAATCTCGGAAACTAAAAATGATAGGTTAATGCAATAAATTGTATTTAATAGACAATGTAATACTCCTTAAATGAAAGTAAAAAAAATATGAGTCACCATACATTTTATTAACACAAAATTACATAAAGAAAAAAACTGCTGATCTCTCCTTAAAACAAAAATAGGAAACATGAAATTTTTGAACTTTATTACGATTTTCTTGAATTTTAATACTTCGTATTGCCTCCTCGTGCTTCCATTACTGCGTTTACGCGGTTTGGCATGCTGTACACCAAGTTCCTTATACGATTTTGGGGAATATTCTCCCATTCCTCTGTGAGAGCAATTTTGAGCTCACGAAGCGTGATTGGGGGAGGGTTTCGTTGTTTTACGCATCTGCCTAGCTCGTCCCAAGCATGCTCGATCGGGTTGATATCCGGGCTGCGCGCTGGCCACTCCATACGAGTAATGTTCATCTCTTGAAGGTAGTCATTCACAATCCTACCTGTATGAGGTCGGGCATTGTCATGCATAAATATAGCATCCTCACCTAAATTGACCATAAATGGACCAACGTGATCATTGAGGATTTCTTCCACATATCTTACGCTAGTTAAAGAGCCGTTTTCTATGATCACCAGCTCTGTGCGACTTTCAGAAGAAATTCCGGCCCACACAAGTACAGACCCACCACCGTAGGCTACTTTTTCTTCGATGCATGCTTGCTTGAATCTTTCCCCTGGTCTTCGATACACTCTGTGTCTTCCATCGTGCTTGTAGAGCATAAATTTTGATTCGTCGGAGAACATAACTTTTGACCAATCTTCAATACTCCAATTTACGTGGCTCTGGGCATATCTTAGTCTCGAAATACGATGCCCACGCTCCAGTTTAGGGCCGTTTGCAGGTCTAAGGGGTTTTAAGTTAGATTCAGCAAGCCGACGTCTTACTGTCCATGCACTTGGGTTACTTCCTCCGAGGCGTCGAAACTGATTGGTGAGTTCAGTTCCTGTGAGAAAGCGATTTCGAAGCATGGTGTTCACCAAGTATCGGTCTTCTCGTGCTGTGGTACACCTGGTTCTGCCCGTTCCTGGTCTGCGTAGGTTAGAACCAGTTTCTTCGTAACGTCGGAGAACTCTTTGTACTGTTGACAGCGACACACCGACAGTCCTGGCTGTATCGCGCTGACTCCGGCCGGTTTCCAGCATTGTAAGTATTCTGGTGCATTCTTCAGGCGTAAGCGACATAATTTCAGCTTGAATAATGAATATAGAGCACTATCAACATGGTTTATGTACCCACATAAATGACAGATTACAAACAAAAGCAAAACCAAATGCTGTAATTTCGTAGTTCCATCTTCGAAAGTGGCCCTTTTTCAAATTTGATTTTTTTATGATATAACTTTACAATAACTAAGAAGTTTTAATACCTTCATTTAAGGAGTATTACATTGTCTATTAAATACAATTTATTGCATTAACCTAGCATTTTTAGTTTCCGAGATTTTTAGGATTCTTTAAGTGACCCGGATTCATTGCTCTCGAGTGTATATACATAAATATAATTATACTTACAATGTCATTGGGCTGTTATCAGACAAGTAATGTTTTTTCACTATATTTTTAAAAATAGCAATCTTGGTGGCCGTTGGAAGAAGGTATATATATATACATACATAGTAATTGAAGGTAAAAACCAATGGACGAGCCCTAGCACAAAATATATGAAAAAGGGTTCATCCAACTCTTGCGGTCTCAAGTGATACACACAAGGATGTTTTGTGTCTTTATAAACTGTACACATTCAAATTTTGTTTTGTGTCCTTTATTCGCATTTATCATCGCAATAAGAAAGAGAGGTCGTGCCTCTCTTTCTTATTTTAATTTTATTTTCGCTACGCATTACATGCACAAATACACATGTGTTCTTGACGCAGTCGATAAATTGATATCGATAAACGTAGTTCTGAATGGACTACTTTCGGTGCGGTAAGCCGTAGACACAATGTAAGAATCTGTAATGTCTGTAAGGGATTGATTTCACTTCAAGCGATAAGACGCTAATTGTAATACCTCAGATATTATTGTTTCTATGTGTGGGTATACAATAAAGAGATTTACTTTCTATTTTTCTTTTTATTGAACATTTGCACATAAAAATCTTATCGTAGCGGTAAATGTGTTGACATATATTTAATTTGACTGGGCGAAGATGGATTTTTTGCTTTTAATCTCATTAATTATAATTTGTCCCAGCTTACCAAATAATATAAAATTATATTTATTGCAGGGGTTGCTTCATTTCTTTGCTTGCTTGTGCAGTTTTAATACAAAACTTTAATTTTGCATTTTCAGATCATTTTAAGTCCAGGTACAGCAATATTCGAAGGGTCGATGCAGTACGTCCTGAAAACCGATGTGTTTGTGGTATCTGAGAAAGACATCTCCAGGATCACCGAGTAAGTTGAACCTTCTTCGTTTATCGCATTACTTATGGTTATGAGAACCAGTCCAAGTCAGTTCCAAGTCTTTCGTGATCCGGCTTCCGGCTAAATGTAAGGATATGTTTGTGATAGCCGAGTTCTGGCCTGAAGGAATAGTGTTCCAGCGCTTCTGGGAGCGGATATCGATAAATATTCCTAAATCGTAGTTGTACTGTTTTTTATAATCCGTATGTATGTATGTTAGTCTGTAAGGTATATATTTTACAAGCTGTTGCCCGCGACTTCGTACGCGTAGTGAAGTATCCATCTTGCTCCCAACAATTTTACATCCCACCTTAATCCCACTCCTGCTCCCGTGTTATCCTGTACCATCCCACTCCTATCTCGTTACCATCCCGATCCTATCCCTTTACCGTGCCGATCCTATCCCCTTACTGTCCCGCTTCAATCCTGATTCCGTCCCCACCTATCCTGTTACCTTTCCATTATAATCTCGTTACCATCCTGTTCGTATAAATAAATAAATATAAATATATATTTTATTTACTGTAAATAAATACAGAGTAGGAAGGAATAAGTACATTGGTGTTGTATCTTAATAACAACATTATCCCGTTACCGTTCACCTCGCGTCGCGACCCCGTCCCCTCTTTTCACGTGAGCGTCCTCCTCCTATCCCGTGAGCGTCCCCCTCCTATCCCGTGAGCGTTCCACTCCTATCCCGTCAGCGTCCCCCTCCTATCCTGAGAGCCTCCGCCTCCTTTTCCGTTACCGCCCGCTCCGATACTGATCCTGCCCGCTCCTATCCTGATCTTATTCCGCTCCTATCCAATTTTACTCAGCTAAAAAGCCTCATTATAAAATTAAGAAAGAAAGAAAATGAGTTTTTATTGCCAACAACTTAATATAACTACAATATTTACACACGATTATAGTTTGGCAATAAGGGGTAGGCTCAGCAACTGTGTAAACTCATAGTGAGTTTACACAGGGCTGGTTTACACAGGGCCGGTTTTCAGCGTACCCCTTTTGCTCGAACTCAGACGTTTGCCGAGAAGTAAACAAATTGTTTCAGATAAAAATTAATTAATTAAAAAAATTAAATAAAATAACAACGTGAAATTAAAAATAACAATATACATTATTATTATTATTAACTCTTTATTTCAGGCAATATTAAAGTACAACAAAGTAAAATTAACAGAGGCCCATAGAATATACATATACCTTACAGACTAACATACATACAAAAATATAAAATTACGTTAAATAAACCACACACACTTCACAGGATTCAAAAATTTCGCTCCTTTCTTTTTTCTACAATATTAGAAGAGAAGGTCCAATTCAGTTTAAATATTTTTCATTGTGCGGAGATGTGTGAGTGGGGGTGGGGTGAGAGTGTGTGGTGTGTCTGGTGCGAGGGTGAGTGACGTGAGGGTGAGTGGTGTAAGGAAAAGTGAAAGTATTTGTACTTAAATGAATAGGAACAAATTTTCCTTCTCATAGGAAGCGGGATATTGTTCCAAATTTTTGACGCGCTGTATTTGAAGCAACCTTTAAATCCGGCGGTCTTGTGCTTCGGAATTGATAGTATAATAGAGCCCTTGAACGAGTATTTCAAGACTGAACATCTTTTATCCACATGAGTTTCTCAAAGAGATATTCTGGCTCTTTATTCCACAATATTCTCTGAGTTGTACAAGCTAGGTGAAGCTCTCTTCTAGCCTTCTATTTGTATTTTAACTAGGTAAGGAGTAACATGCTCTCTCCTGGGTATGCTAAAACAGAACCTGGCACATGCATTCTGTACTCTTTGAATACTATTCTCGGTTTTAGCATACAACCTCGGCCCATAAACTGCACTGCAACAATTAAATGGTGATAACACCAGGAGGTCACATAGTAATATCCTTACCTCTTCAGATAAGTATTTCCTAATACTATAGAAAGTGTTCAGTTTGTAAAATGATGTTGTGATTTTTTCGTTTACGTGTTTCATAAATTTCAATTCACTATCAAATATAAGACCCAGGTTCCTGGCTTCCGGTGCAGTTGGTATGCAAATTCCATCAATTGACAATTATGGCTTATGGCCCGATACGTTACTAATTTCAGTTTTAGTACCTAGTATTAACATTATTGACTTGAAAGGATTTACAATAAGAGAGTCGTTCTTAGCCCATTTATGAATTTCTTCTAAATCGCCGTTAATGAGCAGCATTGCTTCTGTGGTATCTTCAGCATAAAACATGTGATATATTTGAGTATCATCGGCGTAAAGATGGTATTTACATTGTTTAATGTGGTTTATCATGTCGGCTGTGAAAATAGAGAATAATATTGGGCTTAAAATTGATCCCTGAGGAACGCCCTTGCCCAATTTTCCCATCGAAGAAATTGTTTTAGTGCCGTTAGACAATTCTGCTTCTAAAAATTGTTCTTGATTCATCAAGAATGTTTGAAACCATTGACAAGTCTCTGCAGAGAAACCATAATAAGAACTTAGCAAGGAGCATCTCATGATTTAAGCAGTCAAAAGCCCTTGAAAAGTCTAAAAGAATCAAAGCACTGCTGAGTCCCGAGTCTAAAGCAGTTACTAAATCGTCGGTGACATGCATCAAAGCTGTTTCTGTGTCATGTGCCTTCCTGAATCCAGATTGGTTTCTTGGGATTATATTTGCCCATATTCATTTTTTTTCCAAGACCATCTTAGCAAGACCTTCCCAGTATAAGAGAGCGCGTACTACGAAAAGGTCAAGTTGTATCTTCATAGTCACCCAACCGAACACAGTAGATTGAAATAAGTGTAGTTTGCGGATGCATTCGCGGGCATAGCTAGTAATGAATAATATTTATTTCTGCCGTGTTTCAGATACGGCGACGAGCCGAGCTGCCTCAACCGCACGCATCGCCATCTCAACAAGTATTGTTACTGCATCACCAAATTAGGCGTCACGTAACCTGGCTCTCAACTTGGAACTTACCTATTCATTTTAAGTTTAGTAAAGCGGCTACGTACATTGCGTTTGCCTAATTAGTCATTTTAGTAATGTGATAAAAGTAAATGTACCTATATACCTACGCGATAAACATATGCAGAAGCTTTTATTTAATTTCACTTGTAGCAAAGAAAACTAAATATTACTACGTAGAGAAGCGACACTCCCACCCCCCCGCTAATTTGTCGTCACCCGCAACAAACCGATGAAAAAATGGGCAATGCCGTGCTTGCGTCACTCGGTTGTCACCGCTCGGTGCGAATGACTAATGAGTGAGATTCAAATGTTTATTTTATATGTGCGATCAATTGATGTTATTTGAGGTTGTTATGACCTTTTTGGATGACGACGACGACCTGCTTTACAGAGGTAGAGCAAGCCGGCTGTCTATTTGACTTTGACATATAGACGAAACATATTGATAAAAAGACGGAGAACAGCTGAAGACGGTGGAGCTGACCAGGACCTGACCTGACTGACGGAGGCCTGCCTATCTCTTTTAAAATGGTTTGTTATTGTTCTGTATATGGATGCAAAGAAACCACTTACACAAATAAGAATCGAATATTTTTTGGTTTTTCGCGTCTCCCAGCCAAGCGATAGTGGGTGTGAAAAAGAAACACTTAGGTTGCTTACGTATGGCGTTGTCCGTGTCGCTTGATTCGTATTAGCTCATACCTACAATAATTACGCACACACACAAAACGTGTGCGGACAGGCCGGTGCGTCAGTAGTAGTACTAGACAGTTAGCTCGGCGAATTTGTATGGAGTGTCGGGGGTTTGCTTGTAGGTTCCTTGATGCCGTACAGCTCGGGTGATTGATGACAGTCTGATATGAGTTGTAAATATAGACAATATGATATTAACAAACTAAACTAATTGATAATTGATAAGACCGCGTGATTGGTGTGATGGTTGATTGCGAATTGGTCACTTTAGGCACAAAACAGATAGGTACAGAAGTCAATTTCATGTATGTACTTTACTTTTCATACCTACGCTCGGCGGTCGCGCTAGGGTTGTTAAAAGTTAAAAAGCAAGCGCACGCCCGCTGCCTGGGACCCGACCGGAGATGTGACGTCACGACGGTTACGAAACGGTTAAAAAAATAACTTTACAAGATATCGACATATTTTTTTCGCATTTATTATTATAATTGGATGAAGTTCTTTTGAAGAAAAAAATAATGCGATTAATTTACATGTACATCTTCCTGATTAGATTATTGAACACAAGGCTTACACAGCTTATACTATAATAAATATCTAATAGAAACTGTAAAAATATGGCAAGGCCACAAAGTCTTGTGCTCGCTTTTTGGGCCACGGCCCAAAAGCGACGAACCTTAACTCTCTGCAACCTGAATCTAGGTGTTAAAATTATGCAAGTCACTGTTTTTGTTAAAGGTGCTAAGGTGTTTGCGAACATGCATTAAATTTTCATAAATTTATTGACAAGCTACTGTAGGAATGTTGATTTCTTTAAACCGTTCCCTAAGAGGACTCGCTTTCATGTTGTTAATGTAACTTTTTTGGAATATTTGAAAAATTATTCAAAAATGTTTAAAACAGTTTGTCACATTGCAAAATCACTCCACTTGAGTAGGAAAATTAAACAAGTTAATGATAAGATTAAAGCAACATGGAAAATAATTATATAATAATAAACCGGCAAGATCAAACCTCGGGACCGGAGCTTTATCTTAAACGTAAATAATAAATTAATATCTAACGATAGCAAAGTTGCTGACGGTTTTAAAAATTTATTTTCTAACATATCAATCACAACCACACAGCCCCTAAATTCATCTTCGACTGAAGCTTCATCTTTATTGTCTAATAACGTCAGTGAGTGTGATGTAGTATTTGCATTCAGGCACGTTAATGTCCATACGATCGAGAGGACATTCAAGTTGCTCAATATAAAAAATTCCGAGGATCTTTGGGGAATATCTACCAAATTACTAGTTATGATATTCAACCGGTGCATAGATGAAGGAGTCTTTCCTGACATAATGAAGTATAGCAAACTGATTCCATTATTTAAGTCAGGAGATAAAAGTAATCCGACTAATTATAGACCTATTTCTATACTACCAGCACTAAGCAACATTTTTGAAAAATTAATATTATTAAGATTATTTCACGAGTATGGCTTTACTAAAGGTCGCTCGACTACGGACGCAGGAATAGGGCTTTTAAAGCACATTTTTGATGTTTGGGAGAGGTCACAGGATGCTATTGGAGTTTTCTGTGACATGTCTAAAGCATTTGACTGCGTTAATCATAACACACTAATCTGTAAATTAAAACATTATGGAATTCACGGAAAAGCTTTTGATCTTGTCTTCTCTTATCTTAGCAATAGAATCCAAAAAGTTATGTTAACGGGTCTAGGTCATCCGAAGCTCTCACAAAAATGGGAGTCCCTCAGGGCTCAATACTAGGACCATTTTTATTCCTAGTCTATATTAATGACCTACCCTTTTTTTGTGAAGGACTTATGCGATATTGTTTTGTTCGCAGATGACACATCTCTAATATTTAAGATAGGCAAAACCAATAATAGGCAGAAAAAATGACCTTGACGATGTGAACAAAGCCATCTCGCTAGTTCTACATTGGTTCACAACAACTAATCTACTGTTAAATGCAAACAAAACGAAATGTATAAAATTCTCTCTGCCCAACGTTAGGGGAGTTTCTGCTCCTTCAAATATCTTAGTAAATGATAACCCTCTAGACCTTGTTGACTCAACTACATTCCTGGGCATCAACTTAGATCCTAAATTACAGTGGGGTCCACATATAACATCACTAGCTGGGAGATTGAGCTCAGCAGCCTATGCAGTACGCAAAATCAGACATTTCACTGCAAAGAAACTGCAAGATTAGTTTATTTTAGTTACTTCCATCTTACGGAATTTTACTATGGGGTAAAGCCGCAGAAATTCAATCCATATTTGTATTACAAAAAAGAGCAATTTGTTTCTCCTCTCCCTGTTTCATTCATTGTAAAGATTCTTGTTTGGAGTTCGGATCATATTGACGTATCCATGTTTCATCTACGGTGACTATCCGGTTACAAATAATGTCCAAATTGTCCTTGGCTAATTCCAAAACCTCTTCACAACATGCGAGTCGTCGCTGCTTGTCAAGCGGCGTGAGCATTCAGGGTACCCAACGCGCTCAATTTTTCGTCGCGAAATTTTTCGACATTTTCTTCAGTCACTACGGTCACCGGTCGTCCAGGGCGTGGGTCATCTTCACAGGTCTCTCGTCCTTGTTGAAATAATCGTGCCCATTTTTTGACACTTGCATATGAAGGTCCAGATTCTTGAAGAACCGATGACATCTCCGCAAAAATCTATTACCTGTCTGTCTGTGTCGGTGTATTTCCTGTCTTCACAAGGAATTTAATCACTGCGCTGTGCTCCAAATTGCGTGGAATTTCTAGTTTTAGTTGACATGGTGATGTTGCTCGTCCGATAGTTCGAAGGTTAATGAAACTATTTTAAAAAAATTGACATATTTATACTACCACTTCGTCCCGCGAGTAGTGGTATCAGTAATAAGATGATTAGTCATTGCTAAGTACCTTAGGCCGTGAACTTATCAGCCGCCCCTCGTGCGTTCGTTATCTCGAGTCGATTGTATGACAATAGCTGATATTGACAGTTTTTTAGGGTAAAGTCCCTATCGGGTATATATTAGGGTAGATTCCAATCATTTGATTTTTGGGAAAGTGGCGGTGATCGTCTCTTACCGACCACCCCTTCCTTGCGTCGCCGAGAGCAGCGCACGCTACGCATGCGTCACTATCACTTGTGAAGACGCTCGCGCCCGGACTGGTGACCGTTGCCGAGCTCAACCCAACCACAGATTAATTAATAGACCCAACATACTTTTCTGTTTATCAGCGTCGTGTGACGAGACGAGGGCCTGCGGGGCGGGGGCGGGGGCCGGGGCGGGCGGATGAGCCGACCGCTCGCCGCTCCCGCGCTGCAGTGCAGTAGTAGTGAGTGAAGTGAAGTCGCGCGCTGTGACCGCGCAACTCGACACGCGACGTCACCGTGCGTCATCTTATTGTTTGCGTCCGGAGCCGGGGCTGCACGCGCCTCATGCGGAGCGACAGCGACAGGTCGGGCGGCTCGGCGGTGTCGGTGCCGGCGGGCCCGTGCGGCGCCCCGGGCGGCGGGGAGGGCGCTCTCGCCGCCGCGGCCGCCGCGCTCGCCGCCGCGCCGCGCATCGCGCAGCTGAATGTGTCCAAAAACTCGCGCATGCACATCGGGCCCAAGTTCGAGTACGTCACACAGAACTTACACAACACCGAGGTGGTCAAAGGTGAGCCTCTAGAAGTATAGAGATAGGCAATACATGCGCTGTGCTTTCTACATTTATGGTCGCAAACTGAATGCATACCTATAGAGCTAAGTAGTTTTTATACTGTACTTATAGGTAGGTGCTTAGGTTGTTTGTGTCGACTGATAAGTGGTAGTGGTACACTACAGTCATAATCCGCCTCATATATTGTTAAATTACCGACCGTATGCATTGGATGTGCATTTTATTATAATTAATCCAACTTAAGACTGATGAGCACAATGCGCTTAAACCTGTAGGTAGGTAGTAGGTAGATATATATACATGTAGACACATTTTAATGCTTGCTTCGCGGAACAGCGACTTTGATTATGATTTTCCTGTTTCTTGTGCACTTGTTTAAGTGGGACCTATTATTATTAGTAGGTATTGACCTGCAAATAGTTTATTTTATTGTGAAGGATGACAACGAAACAACTGGATGAAAACAACTCGAATTAGTAATTCGAACTGTAGGCAAATAGATATTGAAATGCTAAAAGTTTCAACGCCCATGCACATGTTAATATTGAGAGTGTAGCTGTTTCGTCTGTTTAAGACTCATCGGGTGCGGTAATACTGTCGATATGACGATATGTACCTACTACTGTCTGAACAATTACAATTAGATTTATTTATGAACTTGGACCCAGAGAATCGCCGAGAAATCTTTTTAAAACGATCAATATTTTGATTATATCTACATTTTTATAAATATTATGCTAGCGAAAACTTGACCAAATATAAAAGGAACTAGGTAGATAGATATATTCATTATTACGGCACAGAAAAAAAAAATAGTAAAAGTGCTAAAACTAGGCTTTCCAAAGTTAGCAAGCCTTTTACTGTGAACTGTGTTTGATTTCATATCATCTTACCAGAATGGATTGGATAAAACATTAAAAATGTTAGTTCAGAGAGCCTACGGTGCTACTACTACGGTATTAACATTGACATTTTTGAGAGCGAGTGTGGCTCAGCGGGAACTCGTGCGCCTTTCAATCCGACGCACCTGGGTTCGAATCCCGAGTCGGCCCTGCACCAATGACTTATAGTTAAGTGCAGATTTTGTACGCTCGCTCTAAAACGGTGAAGGAAAACATCGTGATGAAACCCGCTTATGCGCTTTGGAGTGGTAGGCTCTGGCCGTGGTTGTAATACCACCCACCGAACAAAGCTATGCCATCAAGCGACCTAGTCGTCTTTCGGGATGATGTTCGGTGAACCATCGGGGAGACGGGTCTGAGTAGCCACTCAACTGCCGTCTCTCTCTAGATCTATGTGCTCCATCTTAGGCCACATCATCGCTTCACATCAGGTGAGATAGTGGCCAAACATAGATCTATTAAGTGTAAAAAAAAAACATATATTCTACATATATATATATATATATATACATTCAGTCAAAAAAGTATAGGGAATGGATTATTTGTTTATGGTTATAAATTCAAATTTTTGTTTTTTTTTTGTTGTTGTTAGATTGGCACAACCGTTTTCCATTTTGGCGCGGATTTTGAGTTGCATCTGTTATTTATATTAAATACAGTGCTGTTTTTACTCAGATTAATGACACCTCTAAGTGTTTTTAGTTATATCATATTTAGTGTGTATTGCGAATTTCATAATGGACAAAAACATCGAACAAAGAGTTTGTCTTAAATTTTGCATCGCAAATGGAATTTCGTGTTCGGAGTCAATTAAAATGTTACAGAAGGCTTACGGTGAAACGACTTTATCAAAAACTCGTGCTTATGAGTGATACTAAGCGGTCGAGATGTGATGGAAGATTTGCCTCGCTCTGGTAGGCCATCAACTGCAACTGAAGTTAACATCGCAAAAGTGAAGGAAACAGTGACCGAAATCCTCATTCAACATTGAGAGAGATAGCCGCCGAACTTTCTGTATCTCACGAGTCGATCCGTACCATTTTAACTACTCATTTGGGTATGAAACATGTTGCCGCTCAGCTAGTCCCAAAAGACCTGAATTTTCTCCAAAAACTCAATCGCCTGAGAGTCGCTAAGGACATGCTAGAACGAGTCATTCATGAAACGCATTGTTACTGGTGACGAGACGTGGTTTTACGAGTTTGACATGCAAACTAGTCAACAAGCTTCGGAGTGGCGCCTTCCAACTGAAGATGAGAGAGAAGAAGGAGAATTCACGGCGAGAACTGAACTCAATTCCGGAAACAGCGTTTAAAAAATATTTTGATGATTGGATTATTCGTTGGCATAAGTGTATCGTTTCTGAAGGAGCATACTTTGAAGGTGATCAAATAAATTTGGATGAATAACAAACAGTTTGTGTAATATTTATATTTTCCCGGTACTTTCTTGACAGAGTAGTATATCAATGGGTAATTGTTGATCAACAAGACCATTTCACTGACACCTCCCCAGTATATGAAAGATACAGCTTGACCTTTGCGTAGTACGCGATCTCATATAATTACTGGGGAGGTCTTGCTAATATGGTCTAGAAAAATTAGAAAAAATACGAATAGGGGCTTCCTCTGTCGATCACGCGGAGGAAACATATTTTTATTTTTTCTACATTATAATTATTCAACATTTATCATGATACCTACTAAGGTATAATGATAAATGTTGAATAGTTATAATGTCAATAATTAACCGACTTTAAAAAAGGAGGAGGTTCTCTATTCGGATGTATTTTTCTTTGTTTTTTTTTTATTTTTATTTCTTTTTATGTTTGTTACCTCAGAACTCCGTCATTTATGAACCGATTTGGAAAATTGTTTTTGCGTTGGGTTCAGTATAGCTACGAAGTGGTCCCATATAAATTTCATCGATATGTGACCTTGGACTTCGAAGATACATTGAAGTCGGTTTTTGTTTTTTTCTAAAAAATAATTATTTATTGTGATAGTTGTTAATGTTAGAATACGAGTATGTAGAGCTAAATGGAATGCAAGTAGACGGCGGCGGCGGCGGCGGCGGCGGCGGCGGCGGCGGCGACAAGGCGACGCGACGGTATTGCTGTGCATACACTGTTGTATTCTCTGGGAGGCAGTCCCACTGCACGTATTATGCTCTTTGTAAAATTAGACAATTAACGGATGTAGCTAATTTCTTTTTTGCGAAGTAAACATATTTTGCACTTCATAATGTCATAAATAATCATAATACCTATCTTAACATGGCATCTAACTGTGTGGTTGAAATATGTTCATAAACATTTGCACCAATTGAAAGTTTATGAGACATTTCTGTATGTGTAAGGTACATGCGAGTGTTCACTACTGCCAACATTGATAACCCAGATGCGATGCGCCTTGCTGTTTATGTTGACGGCGCTCGCCCGCGTCGCCGCCGTGCCGTCCGTTAATTGCCTAATTTTACTAACCGCGTATGCAGCTCCCTTAGGACCCCACTACAACTTGAGTCGAAGGAATAACGTCAAATTGTCTGTGTTAAGTTTATCACTTTTAAGAATTACGTTTGGTTCTACAAGTCTAACATTAAGCAAAGAGAACTTTAAACATTTTTTTTTCGCGTTTAGTAACAATTTGTTAGCAGCGAATCAATTTCAAACAGTATCTAATACATTATTTGCGTGTACTAGTTCACTATCCTTCCTATCTACTCGTAAATAAAAGCATATTGATGTGTCATCAGCAAAAAGAACAATATCTGCAACGTCTTTCACCACTAAAGGTAAGTCATTTACGTATACCAAGAACAAGAACGGCCCGAAAATTGATTCCAATGGTTCACCCATTTTGACGATATCGTCCTGTCCTACTCCACAGCTCAGGAGTTCGGCCTCATGATCCAACAATTGAACAACGCAAACCTCGAAGTGGGGCTTCGGATGAACATGTCGAAGACCAAGCTCATGACGAACAGTACAAGACTTAGACTAGACATCGAGGGTATGGAGATTGAGTATGGCCATGAGTACGTGTACCTAGGCCAAATATTCTCCTTCCAGGCGAGACAAGACCAAGAAGTCGCTAAACGCACCGAGAACGCCTGGAGGAGCTATTGGAGCATGAAAGATCTTATGAAGGGCACACTACCACTAATAAGAAGACTCATGGATATGTGCATTCTTCCTATCCTCACCTACGGAGCGCAGACTTGGTATTTGACGAACCATCAGAAGTCCCAACTCGGGGTTTGCCAGCGAGCCATGGAACGCAGTATCTTGGGAGTCAGACTTTCAGACCGCATAAGAAATACGATACTGCACTCCAAAACCCAAATCGCCGACGTTAGACAGAAAGCTGCCTCCCTAAAGTGGAACTGGGCCGGACACATTTGCCGTATGTCAGACGGCACCGACTGGGGGACCCAGTCGGTGCCGTCCAAAATCGCAAAAGAGGTGACGGCAGGCCCAGAAAAAGATGGCGGGACGAACTCGATTGCTATTGGAATGATTGGCCTGTTAGAGCTCTAAACCGCGAAGATTGGAAGGAGGAAAGAGAGGCCTTTGCCCTGCAGTGGGACATAAATGGCTAATAATAATAATACCAACTTTATGCTGTCAGTCAGTTAAGTAAGGTTTTACAAGATCCAGAGCAGTTCCACGAATTCCGTAGTAGTAGTGGTTTACGAATCTTTGATAACGAAATAGAAAGGGGTTGGTAACGTCATAGGAAGGGAGCAAGTCTGGAACAAGTTTAAAATGCTATCTGGGATGATAGGAGGGGCACGGGATCGGAATAGGAACGGGACCGAAGCATGACGGTAACGGGATAAAAATGGGACAGTAACAGGATAGTAGCGGGACGGTAACGGGATAAGAGCGGGACGGGATCGGGTAGGATCGGGTCTGGAGCAGCACCTGAGCGGTACGGTAACGGCTATACCATTACCGAAGGGAACGGGACCTGGAACGGAAATAAGGTGGGACAGTGGGACGGAAAAATGTCGGAAGCAGGATGAATTGCTTTACTACGCGTACGAAGTCGCGGGCAACAGGTAGGGTTAAAATAGGTATGATTTTCCCATCATTATTTGTGACAGGCGTGTTAAGATGCGGGTAATATGTAATAAATATGTGAGGTGCGCGTGTGTTGCAGTCGAGTGGTGTTGCAGGGCGCGTGCTGGGGCTGGGGCTGGAGCTGGAGGCGAGCGCGGGGAGCGGCGGGTCGCGCGCGCGCCGCCTGCGCTGCAGCGTGGCCGTGTTCGCGTGCTGGGCGCTCGCCGTGGCCGCCGGCCTGGCCGTGTACCTGGGTCGCCTGCTCCTGACCGAGCCGGCCGCGCGCCTCGACCTAGGTAACCGCCGTCACAACGCCGCCGCGCCGCCGCGACCCCGCGGAGCCTGGCTCATCGTGAATCGTTCCTGCGCAGATCTGACGGAGGAGTGGTACCTGCGGCGCGGCGACTGGCAGGCCATGCCGGCGTACGGGCGAACGGCCCTCGCGCTGCCGGCGCGCTACGCGCTCGTAGGCCACAGCGCCACGGCGTGGTGCGAGGGCCGCTACCGCTGCATCCCTGAGGTGCTGGACATCCAGCGCGACCACCAGCGCCGCGGCTGGGATGACATCGGGCCCAACTTCCTCGTGTCCGGCGACGGGCTGGTGTTTGAGGGCCGCGGCGCCGACGCAGTGGGTGCCATGGTGCGGTCGTGGAACGCGCGCAGCGTGTCCGTCATGTTCCTGGGCGACTACCGCGAGGGGCGCGACGCACCGGCGCGCGCGCAGCTGCGGCACGCGGCGGCGCTGCTGGCGGCGCTGGTGCGCGCGGGCGCGCTGCACGCCGACTACACGCTGCTGGCGCACTGCCAGGCGGTGCCACTCGTGTACTCGCCGGGCCGGCAGCTGCTCGCTGAGCTACGCGTCTTCGACCACTGGGACAGCGCCAACGTCAACTCATCCTGCCTCGAGGGCTGATGGCCGCGCCGCGCCGACTACACGCTGCTGACGCACTGCCAGGCGGTGCCACTCGTGTACTCGCCGGGCCGGCAGCTGCTCGCTGAGCTGCGCGCCTTCGACCACTGGGACAGCGCCAACGTCAACTGCACGCGGCACTGTCGTTGCACCGTACGAGCAGAGTATGCAGCGGAGGCACCCCGCACGTTGGCGTAGGGCTGCGATCGCAGGTCTGACCGTGCCTTCGACGATGAAGGAAACGTATTAAATCTCAAAACTAGGTCCAGAACTGTAGCATAACAATGGGCCCCACTTGAAAGATTTGAGAATCACATTCGACCAAAAGCTCACGTTCCATGACCACATCAACTTGTTAGCGAAGGAATCCTTTAGGCGGCTAGGATTTGTATTAAGAAATGCCCGGGACTTCCACAGCACCGGTGTAATCAAATTGCTTTTTAGCGCTCTTGTCCGAACGAAACTCGACACCAGTGCTTGTGTTTGGAAAAAGATACAAAAAGCCTTCTTGAGGTACCTATACAAGAGGCTCTACGGATATTATCCCTACTTGTATCCAACCAAATTTCTTCTGGGTTGCTTGGGATACAACTCCCTTGAAGTTCGCCGAGCGACTGACCAATTGGTGACGGTTTGTAAGGTCTTTCGTGGTATGGTAGACGCTTCGGAGCTGAGTGATGAGTTGTGGCGATTTTTCGTCCCAGATAATGACTGCAGAAGCAGGAAGCACAAATTATTTGCCGTACCTCGTTGTCGCACCGCTGCGCGTAACTCCCCCCTACCGCCCACCCTCTCGCTCTCTTGGATGCCAATCCTGAGAGCGATCTGTTTGCGGATGGATGGATGGAAATATTGTCGGTGTGTTTGAAGTTCTGTGAGAAGGATGCATGACTGTTTTACGTACGTTAGGTTCAAAATTATTTAAACTAAAATGTTGTATGACTATTAAGGTATTTGAAATTAATTTGTATTATTACTATTATTATGACTTCCTTTCTTATGTATTGTTTTCTTGACATTTTAATATTATGATTATTGTGATTTAGTTAATGTAATTGATCTTAAACGTGTTAATTAAATTAAAATAAATAAATAAATTAAGTACGGCTAGACTTCACGATATTTTGTGTCGATCTCACAAAGCAATCAAAACAAATTCTTTGTTTCAATCTAGGAATCTTCAAATCTCGAGTGAACAGGTACTATATTGGCAAGCGTGCTACATCGTCGACCGCATTGTCGCTTACCATCAGGTGAGATAGCTGTCAAACGCAAGCCAATATTGTATTAAAAATAAATAAAAATCGTTTTAAGTTCTTCGATTTTGATTTTTGATAGTTTATTTATTATACGACATCAGAATGGTAATAAGTGAGACATATGTATGTTTTGAATCGTTCCCCGTGCTCTACATAATTATGAATAGGCTCAGCGTGTCTAATAATAAGGCTTCATTGAAACGAATGTAAGTAGATACTCTCCAAAATGTCTCGTTCTGTGCTACACAACGCAGAGTGCGTTTGTTTGACTGTTTGTAAATATACATTTTAAGACTGAAAATAAAATAATTTCTTTACATTAATTATTGTTTGTACATTTTAGTATCCTGTCATCAAACTAGCTGACACCCGCTACAACAGTGGAATGTAGTACCCGCGTTTGACCACTTCTATTATAAATACATGTATTTCACAAGCTGTTTTAAATCAGTTCAAACGGGGTGGTAAAGTATGAAACACAATCCCAAAGATGTTAAAATAGAGTGGAACGTAATTATAGGTATATTCTTTTATACCACACCCACTCGGAAAGTGTCTTATTACTCGTTCATAAACGGGTTACAAAGTTCGTAATTTCTCCCTTAAAAATGTGCGGCGGGAAAAGTTATATGGAATTTCATTACTGCCCTCCGAAGCAGGGCAGGAATGTTGTATGAAAATCCATTACTGCCCGGCTAGCTTTCTTTTGTTTTTTAGCAGCGAACATAAAAAAAAACACAAACGTCAAACCTCAAAAAGGTCTTGTATGAAATAATTAGAAAAAAGAGGCGGGAAACATACAAACCTCAAATCTTAAAAAGGTTTTATATCAAATAATTAGAGAAAAGAGGCGGTTTTTTTTTTGTTTTCTATTTTTAATGAAATGAGGATGGCAACCTTATTCTGCAATACGAAAAAAAAAGCGCGGCAATTTATTTCGTTGCGTTAAATTTTGTTTATTTTCCTCGTAGGTGTAGTATAAAGCACTATGTATCACTCGGGAAAAAGTTCTATTTCTGCTTGCAGGGCTTAAAGGAAACTCGAGAACAGAAATCGTTTTCTCCCCTCGGTGTACAATGTACTATTGAAGCTACGACGATTAAATTCGATACAAAAATATACTCAGACAAATAGAGTTTCAACATGTTTTACCATTTTGCTGAAATCCGCCCCTAACCACCAACGTTTCGCTCCCACTGTCGCGACGAAAATTATAAACAACGCTGTAGGCGTCATCATTTTCTACCACTTCAAACTAGACGTACCATAGCAGATGTAATTTTCTACCTAAATATCATAAATTCTAAAATTGATAGTTCGGAACTACTCAATAAAATTTCCCTACGAGCTCCAGCATTCGGTTCTCGATATACACCATTCCTTGTTATTCCTTCTGCAAAGACTAATTACAAACAGAACACTTTATTTTATAGAACTCCACATTTCATAAATAACCACTTGAAAAATAAAGATTTCGACATCTTCTTCGACAGTGTGCGTTCATTTAATCAATGCTTGGCTTCTGAATTCTTTGGTTCTCAAACTTAGATTTATTCCAATTACTGCAATTGTTTTTATTTTTAAGTCCTACTGTTACCTACAAATGTATGCGTTACTGCTCATATGTACAAAACTGATATATTAATTCTTACTTATAGGTGAAAACTTGTAATTGGCCTAGTTATTCTTAACATAGTTTAATTATCATATGCATGAATTGGCTGTAAGTTTTCCGAAAATAAATAAATAAATAAATAACAGGTTCAAACGGGGTGGTACCCTTTGTATGGAAAAGATTTGTTAATGAAGTTATGGCATATGGTAGGTACCTACATATATGCACAGACTAACTACAAGAATGTCATGAAAAGTTGACATTTATTTTATGAATGACTTCTTAACAAGTTAAAGTGGGGTGATAAAGTGTGGTGATATAACTTAGTACACACAGACAAGTAAAATAAAATAAGTTTTTAACGTCTTTTGAAAATCTACCCCTAGCGAGGTTAAAAGAGGGTGGAATGTAATTATATTTTATGAAGCTACGACGATGGAATTCGTTAGATTGATATTTATATAAAAGGTAATTATTATTAAATTCATTGTTTCAGACTATAAAATATCGATCAATAAAAAAACGAATTAAATCTCTTAAAAACTACGTTAGTACACAAAATTAGATATAATAACACTAGAATTTGATTTAGAAACGGGATATTTACCATGTATTTGTTTAAACAAACACATCTAGAAACGGGATATTTACCATGTATTTGTTTAAACAAACACATCTAGAAACGGGATATTTACCATGAATTTGTTTAAACAAACACATGGTAAATATCCCGTTTCTAGATCAAATTCTAGTGTCAGTGACCATGTTAGTTTAAAAAGATATATTAAATACGAAAATATAAAAGTCACATCATAAACTCATTGAGACACTAGCTTACCCCCCTTTAGGCAGGTAAAAGACTTCTTTTTATTTTACTTGTATGCTCAGCCAAATAAAATATGAACACGTGTCTCACCAGTTTGTAAAAAAAATATAATTAGGCATTCTAGCTGAGTAAGGGCCAGAGGATAGGGATGACATTCTCCTCAAATTGGACATTCGGTGCATTCCGGACAACCAACATTATCTCCATTGAGGTCTCACTGATTATCTCCCTGTCAATATTGACAGGGAGATAATGTTGGCAGAAGTCCGGGCTTTCAACCCGTCGATCTTCCCATTCCTCAATCGTTTCTTACTCGGCCCCAAGAAATCTAACATTCGAGAACGAATGTATACTGTCACAAGTAAGGGCCTAGCAAGAGGACCCTTTAGGCCCTCTGATCTTTTGTTTAGCCATACACAAAGCCATCACCTCCCCACACTCAATATTATATGGTATTTAGATGATGGCACCATCGGCGGAAACCCAGAGACAGTGGAGAGAGATGTCAGGGCTCTGTTCCCAGCCCTCAAAGAGTCGGGGTTAGAGGCTGACTCCGGGAAGTGTGAATTCTTCGCCTGCAGCTCGGTGGCTGCGGAATCGGGGCCTAGGTTCTCGTCACTGATCCCAGGACTTAGGATCGTGGATCGGCATACGCTGTGCCTGTTAGGTGCCCCCATTTTTGCTGAAGGTATACCAGGAAGCATGCACTCTACGCTACGCTAGGCTGGAGACCAGGGCTTGGATGCATGCCTTGCCGTCTCCTCAGATAGGCACGCTCCTCGACGATGACTCTCTCCAAGTGGCCGTAGGTCTGCGGCTCGGGTGCGCCTTGTGCGAACTTCATGCGTGTGTGTGTGGTGCGTGGGTCGACGTGTACGGCCACCATGGTTTGAGCTGCATCAAGTGCGCGGAACGGAGGCCCCGACATCATGCTCTGAACGAAATTCTTAGGCGAGCCCTGGTCGATGCAGAAGTTCCCTGTACATTAGAGCCTCCTGGTCTGTCTCGTTCCGACGGCAAACGCCCTGACGGCCTGACGCTGATTCCCTTGCAGAGAGGACGCTGCTTGGTGTGGGATGCTACTTGCGTGAGTACCTTCGCCACGTGCAATCTGTCCGCTTCTCAGCAAGTAGCCGGTGCGGGAGCTGAGGTGGCAGCAAAGGCAAAACGTCGCAAATACGCAGGCCTGGAATTGGCGTACGAGTTCATCCCGTTTGCCGTCGAAACTGCGGGCTCGTGGGCGTCTGATGCCAAGAAGTTCGTGGCCGAGTTAGGGCGTCGACTAAAGGAGAGAGGTCGGGACATTATTTAGCCCAACGTATCTCGCTAGCGATCCAGCAGGGAATTTTAACGTAACTAGGGCGAATAATTATTAATAATAATTTACGAGTGACACTCACGTTTAAGTTGGAGTAGTCCAACTATAGTTTCAACCACACCCGGTGGGCTTTTTCAAGGCGAGTGCGGAACGCTCGCGCCTTACAAATTTATATAAATGTGTTTTGGCCTATAACGGTAACAAAGCATAACGCAATCAACATTAAAAAAAATAATCAATGTACAGATTTCACCTCGTTTTTATTATAATATATAGATTATTTATTTGTTTACGTACTTATTGGCCCTAATTCTATGCTGCAATCTCTAAACCTAATTTGCACTAAGTTACAGTTAGAATGTCTCAAACGCAGTTTCGTATACGCGTACGCTGTCTCCAAACTTCACTTCGCCTTCATCCATCTAAGGGCCAATAGAGTGTGAAATTTGAGAAGCCAGGAAATGCAGGCGTGCGGTGCGTGTGGCACGTGCGGCGCGTGCGGGGTGTGACCGCGTTGATGTGTCTTAAGTAGTTACCATGTAAAGGTATGTGTATCGTGTTGCAGAGGTGGGCCTGGCGCGGGCGGTGTGGGAGTGGGCGCGGCGCACGTCGCGCGCGGAGCGGCTGGCGTGCGGCGCGGCGCTGGGCGCGCTGGCGCTGTGCGCGGCACTGCTGGGCGCGCTGGCGCCGCGCGCGCCGCCGCCCGCGCCGGACGTGGCGCCGCACGAGTGGCGCATCTCGCGCCGCCAGTGGCTGGCGCCGGCGCCGCCGCCTACGCTCGACCCCGCCGAGCCATTCAACGCGCGCTTCCTCCCGCTGCGGCTGGTGATCGTGCAGCACACCGCGGGCCCCGAGTGCCGCCGGTTCGCCGACTGCGCCGCCCTCATGCGCTCCTTGCAGAGCTATTTCTATAACGAAATGCACTACGACATCCCGTGAGTCACACATCATCTACCGATACCTTACATTGCGATATAACCTAGATAAAAGTCTACCTCCCCTCGGTTACGACCGACCGCGACCGACGAACCACCTCTCTGAAATAAAAAACCAATGCGAGGTCGTTCCTCGGGGAGAGGCTGAGCGTCCCTCTGACGCAATGACGTATTACACGGACGTACCATCGAGTAGATAGCTGGATACCTTATCTGAGGGACATACCTTTCAAAAAGGGGGTTCAGTTTGTACATGACGACACCCGCCCCTCCCCCCGCGTCACATAATTAAAATCTTGTACAAGGCGACAGATGACCATCAGAAACTGCTGAACGGATATTAATGTGGTTTTTAGGGTTTGGTAGTATTATTTCCAACTTAGATTATAGGTTATGTTGCATCCAAATCGGTTATGTGACTACGAAGATACAACTTGACCTCCTCGTAGCACGCGCTCCCATACACAGGGGAGGTCTTGCTAAGAAGGTTATTGTAATAATATGAATACATATGGGCTTTATCTGTGGTTTACGCGGACGTAGTCGCGGGGAAAAGCTAGTTTATAATAACTATCTACTACAACTACACTACACCGGGCCACCGTCAGCGACGAAAGGCCCCAACTTCGCTTTTGGTCATTGGTATTATAATATTGGTAGTTGGTATAAGTCAGTGAACGGAATTCTTTCCGTTCACTGGTATAAGTAAGTATTATATTTTTTTATTCTATTCATTGTTTCAAACCGTTGCTTTTATTTTAATAATTGCGTTTTTAGACACGGCTGTTTCATACAAAATAGCATTTTACGTAGAAATCACACAAAGCAAAACTCAGCCACATATCATTCATGGCTGTGTTCTGTATTATTTTTAAATATAAAAAACAGACAAAATGATAAAGCTAATGTCTAAAATGTACCTAAACTTTGTTTAAAAATAATTCGAATGTGTGTTTTTCCTTTAACTTTAAAGTTGTAGGTATAATAATTTAAACAAATTGTGCCTCTTTGTTCAAGCAATGGTTTTCTGAATGAATTGTGTCCATGGCTAGATAAGATTGAGATTGAAATTCTAGTTGAGCATATATTAGGTTATACCTAGGTATTTAATTATTGGCAAAACAGCCTTAGACGGTGGTTAAAAAAAACACTAATAACAAATAAATAATTTACAGAAAATAACTTTTATTTTGACATAACTCGAGCACTATGCAGTCTGGCTTCTACAACATATTTTAATGTGTGTCCAAATTGGCTGCATTTTACACCATGATGACGAATTTTTACAAAAAATATTAGAAAGATGCATTTTACGGCTCGTAACAAGACATATCTCTGTGATAAATAGAAACATCGACATGGCTGTTCTTGCAAAAAATCAGTTATGTCGAAATTAGTAATGTTATGCTTAGAGTAGACCGAGGTGAATCGGATCAAATTTTTTTGGAGAGTTAGAAAATGATACTAAAGTGTAATAAATGTAACTTTTATTGAGAAAATAACATTCAGTAGGTAACAATCCTGCTACGCAATAAACAATTCAAAACATAAATTGTTTGTAATTTTTTTATGTTTAAAATATCTGTGTGTTTTGTGGTTCCTTTAGTTTCTTTGTAAGAGTATATATATACTCCTAAAAAATTGATTTTCAAAAATATCTTCAATGTGCAGTTAACCGTTTCGTTACAGTTTTATTATAACAATAGATTTTATGGTGCGAACTACTGATTATAGAGACCAAATTTACTGAAACCACTGTCATAAACTTAATTATTACTAGCGATTTGTATCTCAAATGTAGGTGCGTACTTACCTGCCTGCAGTGCTGCTGCTGTGCGGTGTCAAGGGCCCTTGACAAGGATTTTTCCCTCGAAAATCGGCTGTAGGTACATATATTTTGCTATTTGCGATTTATTTTCTTATTTGTGAGACGCTTATGAAACTAATAGTGTTATTATTTTCAAAAGCGTACCTAATTGTAATAATTTTTTTCTTTTCTTACTTTTTTACTTCCACTCGAGAATGAGATGAGGTCAAGTTCCCTGTGAGCTCCTGTCACCATCCTGCCTGTATTAAAGCAAACTGGGATATGATTTTGTTTTGTTTTAAATTGACATTGTACCGAATTGGAATAAAGACGGTATCGATAAGTTGTGTAGTCACATGTAGTCAGTGTAGTTACAAGTGGCTCTATAGGTACCTACGTTTGTTGAGCATGTGGAGGCGGCCGCGGCCGGCGGCGGCGGCGGTGGCGGCGGCCTACAATAACGAGAGCTATAATATTGTTTGTAGATACAACTTCGCGGTGGGCAACGACGGGCGCGTGTACGAGGGTCGCGGCTGGGAGCTCGTGGGCGCACATACGCGCTTCTACAACCGCTGCGCGCTCGGCCTCGGCTTCATAGGTGAGTGAGCGAACCGCGGCTGCGCGCTCGGCCTCGGCTTCATAGGTGAGTGAGCGAACCGCGGCTGCGCGCTCGACCTCGGCTTCATAGGTGAGTGAGCAAACCGCGGCTGCGCGCTCGACCTCGGCTTCATAGGTGAGTGAGCGAACCGCGGCTGCGCGCTCGGTCTCGGCTACATAGGTGAGTGAGCGAACCGCGGCTGCGAGCTAGGCCTCGGCTGAAGTAAAGGAGTAATGTTATAGGTAACGTGTGATGTTTGCAACAACGTGATCGCCCTGCTAAAGTAAAGGAGTAATGTAATAGGTAACACCTTAACCGCAGACCTATTTTCTGCTTTTATCTTGACATTTACTTTTTAATTTTGTTGTAGTTAGGTGAGTTTAGTTTTTATCACTGTATATATGTTGTATATAATAGTGAGTATACTTAGAATAAAATAGAATGAACATTTACCATATAATTTTTACCAAAAAAAGTAAATAACATTTTTGAATATTTGTTGTTTACATGTATTGTGCTCAAAGGTCAACAATGACTAAGTGTGCAAGATTTTCAAATTCAAATTCAAATTCAAATTGTTTATTGCTAGAATGTTGTATATACAAAGATGACAAATTAAAATAATTCCTAACATTCTACCATGACAATGGTGTGCAATATTAACATAATTTCAAATAACATAATCAAATTAAATTCAAATTGTTAGATTATTATAGGTTGATTTTAATTAATGTCAAAATGTCGTCAATAAAAATGTCAGTATTCAAAATTTTATGAAAAATGTAATAAAAATTAGATGTATATAAATTAAATAGTTATATTAATATTTCAACATTAATTAATTACAAAATTTATTCAATTAATTAATAATAATGCAGTACAATGAGTAATAATAATCAATTAATTAATAATTTGTCGTCGAAAAATTCTTGAAGGCTGTAATAACATTTAGAGATTAGGAAGTTCTTTAATTTTTTTATAAAAGTTGTTTCCATACTTTCCTTTTTTATTATATCAGGTATTTTATTATAAATTTTAACGGCCATTGCGTTTGGACCAGAACTGTGTATTTTTAGTTTTGAGCTGGGTATAACCATTTTGTGTACATATCTTGTGGCAAAACGTCGCGGTTGGTCTACAGTTTTATTGAAGTATTGGGGGTACTTTTTTACAAATTTTGAAATTTCTAATATATATATGGATACTACGGTTAATAATTTGTATTTAATAAAATATGGTTTACAGCTTTCGGTGTTTTTAATGTTGGCAAGAATACGTATACATTTTTTTTGGGAAATAAAAAGGTCTTGCGCATTGACACTGTTTCCCCACAGTATGATGCCATAGCTGAGCCACGAAAAAGCATATGCATAGTAAGCCGATATTGAAGTTTCGAGGTCGGTTGCTCGCCGTAGTTCTCTAAGCGCGTACGTAAAACTTGATAGTTTGCCCTTTATCTTTATAATATGGTTTTTCCAGTTTACATTTATATCGATTTCTAAGCCTAATAATGTTGCCGCGTCTACACATTCTAATTGGTTATTATTATAAGAAAAATTAATGTCAAGAGGTGTTTTTTGATGGGGTCTGAATTGCATTATTTTTGTCTTTGAGAAATTTAAGTCAAGATTGTGGTCAGTCATCCAAGTAATTATATTATTAAATAAGTCCGTAAGTTTTACATTCAAATTGAAATTATTATTACATGATGTCAATAGAGAGATATCATCCGCGAAGAGAACACAGGAATCGTTAATTGATTTTGCAAGGTCATTTATGTAAATTAAAAATAAGATACATCCAAGGACGCTTCCTTGGGGAATTGAATGATTTATACTTATAGGTTTTGAGCGTATTAGATTTATTGTCCCGGTGTCTGAGTCAAAGTTTTCTATTTCTACATACTGTTCACGGTTTTCTAAGTATGAACTGAACCATTTATGTGTAATTCCGCGTATTCCTATTCCATGTAGTTTGTCTAGTAGTATATTGTATTGGACTTTATCATAGGCTTTACTCATGTCTAATAGAATTCCGACTGCATATTTTTTGTCATTAATTATATTTAAAATTTCTTGAACGTATTTATACACTGCTATAATCGTAGAGCGGTTTTTTCGGAATCCATATTGAGAATCGTCAAATATTTGATATTTTTCACAAAAAGAGTTAAGGCGCTTTTGCATTACTTTTTCAAATATTTTTGAGGAAGTAGGCAAAAGCGCTATGGGTCTGTAGTTATTGGGGTCTTTTTTTGTGAATTTTTTATGCACAGGTTTAACTAGGGCCGTCTTTAATAGGTCGGGAAATGTCCCTTCAGTAAATGATTGGTTTATTAAAAGATAGTAAGGCAAAGTTAATTCATTTGCACAATTTTTTATTAATATTGGTGGTAATTCGTCCACACCATAGCTATACTTACTTTTTAAGTGTTTGATAGCGAGGTATATTTCTCGGGGTTCGGCAGGGCTTAAAAACATCGTGTTATTAGTGCGCCGGAGCACCGGGCGGCCGCGCGCCGCCGGCCCCCCTCCGCTCACCTTCCCCACGGACGCGAAGTACGCATTGAATGTATTTGCAATTTCTATCGGATCAGATGTTATATTATTATTAATTTTAAGTTTTATATTTTTCTTCGGTTTTTTAACATTTTTATTTGTGCGTTCTTTTATTATTTTCCACATACACTTTGATTTATTTTCTGAACCTTTCATTTCGCGTATATATTGATTTCTTTTTGATTTAATTACAGTCTTTTTTAATAATTTTACGTATGATTTATAATACTTTGTGAGTGTAGGGTGTTTGTAATATGTTACGATAGGTTTAAGAAGTCGTTTATTTCTACAAGAGGTCCTAATACCGTGCGTTAACCATAAATATTTTTTATTTGTTTTCAATTTTATTTCCTTTTTTGGTATGCATTTATTTAAAATGTCTAACAGTGTGTTATTAAAAATCATATAATTTTCGTTTACCGTTCTATTCGTATTAGTCGTGAGAAGTTTAATCCAGTCAATACTTTTTAATTCATTTTTATAACTATCAATATTATATTTGTTATATAACCTTTTATTTATTTTCCATATTATTGGTTTATGTATATCTAGTACATTTTTTATTTTTAATATGATGCCTTTATGATCAGAAAAACCGAGATCCTGTACCGAAGTACTTAATTTGTTTTTAGCGCAGTTTGCAAACAAAAGATCCAGACAAGTAGCTGTTGTGTTAGTGACACGGGTGGGTTCGTTAACTGATTGTTGGAAATTATATTCCAGCATATATAAGGTTAATTAATAATGTTGATGCTGATGTTTTATCTAGAATGTTTAAGTTAAAATCGCCGCCAATAATTATATCCATTGAATTATATTTACTTATTAATATTTGTAATAATTGTCTTAATTTCATCAGTTGATATTACAAATGGTGGCTCATTCGGCCAATTAATCCATTTAGAGTTATTTTGTAAAATGTTGGATGTCCTAGCTATTAGTTGTAATGTTGAATGTGTGCGTTGCAGGGGACTACCGCAGCGGGGTGGGCGGCGCGCGCGCGTCGGCCGCGCAGCTCAACCGCACGCGGCTGCTGCTAGCGCGCGGAGTGCGCGCGGGCGCGCTGCACGCGCGCTACGTGCTGCTCGCGGCGTGCGACGTGCAGCGCACAGCCAGCCCGGGCGACACGCTGCTAGCCGCGCTGCGCCGCCTGCCGCACTACGCCGCACGCCCCGACGCCTTCCGCAACAGGACCTGCAGCGACATCTACGCCGAGCTCGAGGCCGCCGACGCCGCCGCCGCCGACGCTGACACGCCCACCACAGACGCCGCCGCCGCCGCACCCGCCCCGGACACTGACCGCCACCACCGCCACACCACCGCGCGCGATCCGATCGCCAATCGGTGACCAGTCTAAATATTAACTAAGCTATGTCTACGCGTCTGTAGGAGCGAAGGTACACCGTCCCACGCTACCTAATACTTACCATGTTCTCGCAGCGTTGCCCGCGTGTACCTCTTCTTCGTCTGCGCTTCGTATGTGTTGCGCTTCCATGATTCACATTTTTAATGTGTAGGTAGCGCTCCCGTACTGTTCAGCGCTTTTAATGTGTTGGAGTGTAAAAATAAGACATTATTACAGTGATAGTTTCTATTAGGTTTAAGAAGTCATTATGTAGGTTAGTTGTACTTATTCAAAATAAAATTATAATCTTTACTTATAATGAAACTTGCACTAGGTGAAATCTGTACATTAAGTATATTTTTTTTAATTGTAATTGCGTTATGCTTTGCTTTGTTCCCTATATACACTACGTACTGGAAATATCTTGATGCAACTTCGCGTGGTTATTTTATGTACCTTTAGGTACCTATATTATGGCATTTGTAATAAACTTTCTATCCCGAAAACTAAATGGTTCCCGCGGGATATAAATAAAGATCGATCAGTTTCTGAGCTTGCGTTATTGCCAAGGTATTTGAGAAAATCGTGTGTACAAGCACAGAATACTAAAGGAACAGAAGCATCACTCCGCAAAGAAATTTAAACAAATAGCGACTTTTGCTATGACGCAATAAAATTCAATTCAGCTCGCGTAGCGCTGCATACCTACCAGTCATATTAACCTACAGACAGTGGAGTAGCTAGGTAACCAAAGGCCCTGGGGCAAAAAATAAACAAGAGCCCTAACTAAACTATTTAAATCGTTTGTTCTACTCCAGTTCGTACTCCAGATTCGTCATCAGAAACTTGCGGGGAACTCCCCGCAAATTTCAAACAAAAATGTTCGAGACTTGTTTGGAATACCCCTGTATTTTTTCAAATAAGTTGCCATTATTAAAGTCACGTTCCTGGAATCTGGTTTATTTATATTCAGAATGTGGGAGAAACTTTCACTAGTTCAATTTATAGTTTGTAAATCAGAGTCCGAGTGGCCCCCTGAGCTTGGGGAATGCGATTGTATGCGTAGCGTTCCGAACTCTATGCGTCGCGTTCCGATTTTAAATAGTTTGGAGCCCTAGTTTATTTCTTGCCCCAGGGCCTTTGGTTACCTAGCTACGCCAAAGGTTAAGATGTTTAAAATAGTATAAAACATAAAAATTATGCTGTGTTATTTATTGGTAGATTCTGTAGAACCCCAATTCATTGCAATCGGTTCACTAGAAAAGAAGTTATGGTCATTTGACAGCATTATAACTTCCGTATCTTGGAGCTGGTTTTGGCAGTGGAGTCCACGGACCTACTAGCTTCACACACTTCGGGGATCGGATGCAATAACAATGGAAATATCGTTTGCTTTTTCGGGCATTTAATTGGTGTGATTCCGAATTTAGGGTGGAAACCGACATATAGGCCGTTTTTTACTCAGGAAAAGCATAAATAATATTTAATTCACGTTCCTAAAAAAAAGTAACTTAGTTTAAACTCAGTCGACAAAATGGATAAATGCCAAAATAAAAGATCTTATATTATGACCGGTTGGACAAAATAAAAGTCAAAGTCAAAATATATTTTATTCAAAAATAACATATTAAAATATCATATTTTATTTTAATTTATTTTATTTTACAATTTTTGGAAAACTTACATCTAGGTCTAATAACATGTTATCATGTTGACGACAACTTACAGACGATGTGTGGCTATTGCCACCTGAATATTTTTTTACATTTTTAATATAAATATACATTTTTATATTTTTTATATTTTAATTTTTTTGTATGTTTGGATAATAACTATGGATCATTGTGTCTACAATAAAGAGTGATTATAATTATTATTATTATTATTTATAACTAGGATACTTAAATATTGTACTAAAGGACATTTACAAGTTTCCACATATAGACGACAGATTATGTACAACGTGGATGGACAACAAAAAACAAAAAAAGCATGCAAGTAAAGATAAACAGTAATATAACAAAACAACATAGAATAACTATTGTGCAATCTATGGTCCACCTACCAATCACTTTTCAATCAATAGTTTGATTAAAAAAGTCATCGGTAAGTAGACGTTTTAATTTCTAGATGTGTTAAATACATCTAAATCATGTACGGTAGCCAAGTCGTTGAAAATATGTACATACACATTACACAAATCAATTTTAAACACGTAACAAAATTAATTTAAGATATCATAACTTTGGAAGAGAAGAAAGGAAAGGTAAGCAAGTCTATCCTTTTCTTTCCCACACTCAAATTGTAGTCCGGGTGCAGAAAAGAAATGCAAAAGTGACTCTACCAGTGCACAGGAAATACGCCCGCTAGAGAAGATAGCACCAAGAAACTCTGCGGGGATGCCTATTTTTTCAAAATGTTTAAAGATCTAAAATTATCACAATGAACAATGTTAATTATAATTTATATTTCAAGTTATAATTAACATTACGGAATATGTCAAACTAGAAATGTGTGTGAGATGTTCCATAATCATAGCATCAGTAACAAACTAATATGAGTATCTATTATTTAACTAGGTATATATGTAGATACAGTAGCAGTTAGACCAGATCAGACCAGTCTCCGCAAGCCGCACCCGTTGAGTAGGTATGACTTGTGGACCAGCCCTCAACCATAGTAGAGGGAAAGGAGGGACACAGAGCCGCCCGCCGCAAGCAAATACATTTGAGTGAGCATGACTAAAACTCTAGTCAGGTCCAACATATTTTACGTGTTTAATTGAATATGAGACATTGCAAGGCCCTGTTCATATTCATCTGAGAAATGCTAGTAAACTATTATAATGATGCACAATGACATCACTTACGTAAGCTGCTGACGTCATCATAGCGCTTACCTATTCATACGAGTATAGGGCATACAGGCGATGCATTCTTGTCATTAATTCATTTATTGAGTGGTATCATTGGTGAGAGCGAGTGTGGCTCAGTGGTAGCATGTGCGACTTTTGATCCGACAAACCCGAGTTCGAATTCCGCTGGCCCCGCACCACTGACTTTCTTAAGTTATGTGCGGATTTAACACTCGCTCTAATATCGGTGAAGGAAAAACATCGTGAGGAAACCGACATGTCCAAGAATTTATCACAAAAATTCAAAGACATGTGACATTCACCAACCCGCACTGGGCCAGCGTGGTGGGTTATGGCCCATACTCTCTCTATGAGGGAAGGCCTGAGTCTCAGCAGTGGGAACGTAATAGGCTGATGATGATGATCATTGGTAATGTATCCATGCCCTCAGGTAGTTTATTGAAGCGTATATAGTTTCCCATTCCTTACGAGTACTTAATTAAAATTTGGCATTAAAGAAAAGAAAATTCTCAGGGATTTGATTGATTTGGTCTTCAATAAGCTACCTAGTTTATAATTTTTTTTTTTTATTTTTTTTTTGTTTTATTATTTTTGTATATCTTACGATATTAACAGTTGTTAACCGGTTTTAGTTTTAAGGTAATAAAACTCAATTATTGTATAAGGTCATAGTCAAAGCGATCGCGACTTGCATATAATTTGTAAATTCAGTTTTTTCTAGAAATTATCTGATGTATGAATGTCCTATGGATTTGTACTCTCCTGGTAGGTACTTTGAAAGGCTTGTACCTACATATATGAAATTCGAATTACTGTGTGGGAAATGTTGGGATCACACCGGAATTATATATTAGAAATAAAAAGTTTATTTTTCGTATCAGACCGAAATATACAATATTTAAGATAAATGTGCATTTTGATCTATTATTTATCATTTTACAATTTACAGATTAATCAGATAGAGCAAGGGTTTCCAAACCGTGCGCCGCGGCGCCGGCGCCCTGGTGCGCCGTAGAGAGTAAAGACGGGCGCCTCTAGGCGCTCCTGTTGACCATTATCCGGAAACTAAACTTAGGCAAATGAAAATAGAAAGAAAGAAAAAGAAAGAAAGAAAATACATTTATTCAAGACAGATACACGCAACATTACATTAAGCTATAATACTATACTACACATAACAAATAATATTATACTATACATACAACAGGAAAAAATAACACATAATAAATACATAACCTAAATAATAAATACATAATATAATTATAGTATAATGGAATGTTGCGCGATGTCAGGAAAAGGTTCCGACTCAGCATAAAAACTAAGGTAATAAATACCTTAGTACTGATTTTCAGCCGGAACCTATGACCGTGACATCACGAACAGTAAGATAGGAGACGAATACAACATAAATATATAAACAAATATATAACAAGAGTAAACAAAATATACATACTTAAAGCAAATTAAAATAATTATTCATAGGCGGTGACACTGACATGTTACATCACCTATAAAAGCGAATTCATACTCCACGGCGCCACGCACTCCATTCCAACCTCAAAGTCTTACTCTGAGGTTAGAATAGTGTACGTGGCACCATAGAGCAGAAATCTACCTCCACAAAATATGATGCCACATGTCAGTGTCACAAAAGTGAACACATTTTCCCAGCAGAAGGACGAACAAAATAGATACAAATACGACACAAGACAAGAAAGCAAGCAGGCAATAATTAACCAGCTTAAGCTGGAGGGTAAAGCCTGTCACCACTTTGCCAAGCTTTGAGCATTATATTAATTTGTTATGTACCTACAACTTCGTACCTTCAACTTTGTGCCTGTTCTTGTGCAGTGTACACTGAATTAGGCACTTGACCAAAACGAACATAAACAGAAGTCTGCGATCATGCATCGGAACAAATCCACCCACCACCTGTTTTGCGAGCAGAAGCCGGAGGTTAGCGATGGGCGTTGAATCAACGAACTAGTTAAAAAAACCGTCCATCGACTGTCAACGATTCAACTGTTAACCGTCCACAGATTAACCAGTTGAATTCAACGACTAAAACGTACGTAGAAAGAAACATACCAGTTGACGTTAACGAACGAACGCGGGACAGTTCTGTTGTCAACTGCTATCTTCTATTCGTTGTTAGACGGATAAATTCGATAGTAGAAGGCAACATTCCTATCTGCATGCAACGGATTGACACGTACATTTTGTGACATTTTACAACGTTTGTCGTTCGGTAGAAATAGTGGCATAAATGACGGGTCGCTTGTAAAATAATTTGAACTCTAAGTAGTGCAAACAAGAGTTAATTAAATGCACATGCGCACGGAAAGACGTTTGAAATTTATTAGCGTTAAAAGTTTTATTGTGTTATGTTGATGTTACGTGGGAATAGGATGGCACGATGTCAGTATTATCTTAAAGTGATAAGAGTAAGCAAGATGCAGAAAGCGCGCCAGATTGTCTGACTGGACGTTGCCAAATAAACAGGTTTATACTTGTTTTCTCTAACTTCTTCTTCTTCTAGTCTTTCCTAAGCCTGGAAAAGTATGAAGGGAAGGTCAGCTATAAACCTATGTTTTTGTATATTTTACTGGTGGTAGGTTTCTAGTATGCGAGAGGCCGTCTGGGTGGGTACCACCGCTTTGCCAGTTATTCAGCCGCCAAGCGGTAGCGTGCAAGCATTACTGTGTAAGTACTACATTCGATACTACGACTTATATAATGATGTTACGCATAGCTCTGCAACAGACAGAAGCATTTAGAGTTCTTCGAAAATTACATCATTGTGTAACCCGTAAACATAAACTGTAGGTAAACATATTGTGTACAGCGCCATTTGGATTAGGTTGTCTGCAAAATCGAATATGGTTAGTCCGACCGTAGACTATAGTTAAAGCTTTAACTAGTTAACAAATTCAACTAGAATACCTATGGTTAGTTCGACCGTAGACTATAGTTATGGCTTTAACTAGTTAACAAATTCAACTAGTTAATCGACTAGTTGACGGAGGTTGATTAAACGGTCTAGTTTCGTTAACGAAAAATACGTCAACGACCCATCGCTACCGGAGGTAAAATACTAAATTATACTTCGCCGTTGCATCCTCGAGATTTATATAATTTATTCACCAGGTAGTCCACTCCTTGAGCTACTGGGCATCGCACAATTTTAGAGCTATCAAAAATAAAAAGCACAAAATGATTTATTTACAACTCCCGGCGCAGAGGGCGCCACTAAGCTCTGTCACCTCATTCGCTTTTTGTGTGCGGGCATCGTAGCATCTAAATTCTTTAATATTCTTTCTTTATTAAATTAGTGTTTTTATCGTCTATTTAACAATTAATTTCAGTTTAAGTGCTATGTGAATAAGAAATCGTGAGGAGTCTCGATCTCAAGACCATAATAAAGGTATGAAAGACACGAAATAAAACTCGTGAAACATTTATGTACGTATGAAAGTTCCGATAGCAGCTATCAGGGTGAGAACTTGCCTATCTTTCCGTCTTGACTTCCGATCTGCATGTTTAATGTTAATCAAGAAATAGCATTTCACTCCAATGTAGGTTATGTTACCTACTTAACGATGCAGTTGTTTATTTGTTGAATCTGTATTTCTATTTTCGTTACGAAGTATACTGTGTAGTACTCTGGAAGGATTAATTATTGAATAAGGGCATAATGAAAAATACCCTATGCATTCTTATAAATTTGATAAAAGATAAAAAGAAAAATAACTACATCTTTAAAAAAATATGTATAATAAAATACTAAGTAATAAATTTACTGGGTTTAGTAACCAGACTGAATAATTTTACAACTACCCTCAGTTATAAATTTTTATGCGACTAAATATGTAACTACAGCACTTAAAAATAGATATTCTGCTAAGATGATATCATGAACATGCAATATCATGAATGCATCACATCGAGGTGTATTATAATGCTTTTTTAAAGTCCTATACAAAAATTGAGTGCCTTGGAACTATGATGCGGTCATAGTCGTACACGGTCATTTTTAGCGCCACGACTTGTTCGTAGTGAAGGAGTTAAAGAGTCATACGGTCATAACATTTTCGTTGCCTTTATTTTTGCAACGGTCACATTTGATCTATTTTCATAGCCTAATGCAATAAATTGAGTGCCTTGGAATTGAGATATGGTCATAGTCGTACACAGCCATGACTTAGTCATAGTCATGGAGTCATAACACGTTCATGAATTTTGCGTTGCCTTTCCTTCATGTCACGCCCGTACATGATATTTTTTTTATTGCCTAATGCTAAAATTGAGTACCTTGGAACTATGACGCGATCATAGTCGTTCACAGATCAAATTAAGTGCCTTGAAACTATGAAGCAATCATAGACGTGCACAACATGTAATTAAGTGCCTTGAAACAATGATGCGCTCATAATTGTTATATTTTAAGAGTTACGACTTCGTCGTAGTCAAGAAATTAAGAGTTATAACATGGTCATGACTTTTGCGTTATCTTGTTTTCGTCCAGCTACATTTGATATATTTTATAGCCTAATGCAACAAATCGAGTGCCTTGGAACTATGATGCGATCATAGTCATATACACATCAAATTGAGTGCCTTGGAACTATGACGCGATCATAGACGTGCACAACATAAAATTGAGTGCCTTGGAACTATGATGCGATCATAGTCATGCATATTTTTAGTTCTAAATATACCTAATTAAATTTTTTCATCTTTTGATATTTCACATTGTCTCAGATATGTATATTTAAGCATTAAGACTTCGTCGTAGTCAAGCAGTTAAGAGTCATAACACTGTCATGACTTCGGGGTTCATGCGACGCCCATATTTGACGCGTTTCTTATAACCTAATACCTACAACAAATTGTGTGCCTTGGAACTATGATGCGATCATAGTGGTGCATTTTTAGCGGTACGATTTGGTCGTAGTCATGCAGTTAGGAGTCCTAACACGATTGTGACGTTTGTTCCTTCACGAGACGCCCACAGCAGCAGAGGCCCAGTATACACCCACTATGGAAAAAACTGTCCAGCCGTAAAAATAGCAGGTTTTAACGTATGCATATAATGTTCACTCCACTGAACTTACAACAAGTTAATATTCACAATGAGTAGATTCCAGTGGCATACTAGTTACTTATGGTGACGTCACCGCGTTCTGCGGTGGCTTCTTCTTGATCAAGCTACTTTAACCAGTAGACCACGAACGTTCCTGATGCAAATTATATTAAGCTTTATGCAGCCTACTGTTGGGTGACGAAAGGTTAACAAGAAGTTTTTGGATCGAAGATTGAGGAGGAAATCTCTAAACGTTGGGGGCGTATCTATCCTATATAGTAACATAAATAAAGACCTGAAAAAGGCTTTCACTGAAAATGTTCTTGTATAAATTTTCAGTTAAAGGGTATAAAACCATCTAAGTTGACTCTTCAATTAAAAACCAGCGCCAGCTAGAGAACACATAAACCTATGTTTCAGATTTCGTCGGTCATCCTATCATATTAGGAAGGATATGGAAAAGCTCAAAAATTTGATCAATTTATTATATTAGGTCTACGCCTTGCAAACACAATAAATCGAAGGAACCGAATTTTACATATATTACGCTAAACAAATTATTTTCTTAAAAAACAAAAAACAAAAAACCTTGCAGTTATAATATTGAGGCTTGTGAATCGGTTTAGAAATGTGGCCTTCAGGTTAAGAAGGCTAAAATGATGAATGCTTTGATGTCGAAGTTAATCGTTGGTCAGCCAGAAAACCAAACAAGCAAAGTAGCCAAGGGTATCGGAATACACCGGAGTATCCTATATTACAACGCGGACTGCACCGGCGTCGTTGCCAGGATTCATGGAGGTCACAGTCTACGCTACAATCCAAAACTCGTTAGAGATTTTTCCAAAAATGGAAATCAATTTCGAAAGACCCCTTTATCTATCAGTACAGTTGAACTGTGGTGTAAAATGCTTATAAAATATCATTACCGAAACCAGTTTTTTCACGATATAATATACGATCTAATAATACCCAACAATGCAAAACTTATCTGATTCAAAACTAATAGATATAAATTTAGAAATAGAACCAATCAAATCGTCCAATTGCTGCAGCTGTTGTGATAAGTACCATGCAATGATTTACCTGATCATTTCTATCTAAAAAACTCTGTTGTTTGATTGACAACGTACAGGTTAGCCCTAAAACGTCAAAATGACTAATATGAAAATAGGTAATATTTTTAAATAAATTCCGAACTCGACTTTGTGATCACTGTAGTTTAATTGGGAAGAACCCTTCCCTTCTAATTAATGTTTAGATGCGGGTTCAAGTCTCAGTGGCTGTACTTTGTTTTTTCAAAAACCTTAATGTGAGCATTTTGTTAATTATGCGTTAATGCCTAATAAAAATATGGCAGTTAAGAATCAGTGATTAAAATTTGAGGTTCAGATATTCGAATGTCAATGTCAAATGGATTGCTCAGCCGTCAGTGCCAATCATCTTTTCTAAGCTCTTCAAACCGGTAGTATACTTACTCAGGAATAAAGTATGCCAGCTTGTTCCAAATCAGAGTTACAAATTCTTGATTTGGGCTCAATTCATTCAAATCCATAGATGGTTAGCCACATTAGAATTAGACAACGCAAAATGTCTATTATATTTTCGGGTCATAGTTAATAAATGAATAACCAAAAAGAAATAATGATAATAATAATAATAATATACATATAAAAAACAGTTAAGAATTCAAACATAAATTATAACTGTAAAATGGTAAAGGTTGTCTTAGTAATAACACGTAATTTGGTAATAACAAAATGTTAATGTGTCATATATAATAAGTAACGGACGTTACTCGTATGTGCTGGAAACTTTCCCTGAGGCTTCTTTTAACTGGGTGGAGTATCACGTGTGATAATAAGAAAAAAAAAAAAATAGCCATTTATTATTTTGCCCATTTTAAAAATTGTCGAATAATATTAACAACGAGTAACTCGTGCCATAGTCATTCTTTACTAGAACAATCAACCATAGTATCCCTTGTTCCAGTTTTTGGCATGTTAGGAACCAATACTATTTTATACATATCATTTCAGGAATTAGGTTAGCCTTTGCACTTCAACCAAAAACAATCAAAATTATTCTAAATTTTGTTTCAAATATATTCCCAACGATGACTATACAAAATTACAACAAAATAAATGGCAGTTTCACTAGTATTGTCAACTGGACGATGAGTTCAATCACTATCCTTTATATAGAATGTATGTAATCGTAATCAAAGATGTGATTAAAATGTTGGCGTCGATCACGCATTAATTTCTAAATAGACTATAAATTTGCCGGGAACAGTAACTTTTGCCATAGAAGTATATAAGTCGTAAGGCGTTTGTTGCCTTTACTTTCGATCAGAGGCGAAGTTTGAACTTTTTTGTCATGAAAAGAAAACCTTATACATAATACGAGCATCTTGTTAGAAGGTAAATAGATCAAAAGGATAATGTGACTGTTCAATAAACACTGCGATTTTCTCTGCACACAGGAACTACTTGTGATGCATAAACATTAGCAGCTTACTTATGGAGTTTTCTATTGACTTTATCAAATAAGGTGCCGGATAATATGACAACAGCTTAATAACAGCCAAATTCTATAACCAACCTCTCCATTTGACGGGAGCACTATTTTGCTAAAGCAGTGTATAATTCTAACTAAATTATGTTAAATCATAATTTATATTATAAAATTGTTATTTATATTATACAATTGTTATTTATATTATACAATTGTTATTAAAATATTACATATACGTGTCGCCGATATAAATATTTTTTACTCTGAGGAACATGAAAATTTCGCAAAAGCTCTAAACATCTACCTGGTGAATAAATTATATAAATCTCGAGGATGCAACGGCGAAGTATAATTGAAGGTTAAACAAACTTACCAAGTGAAGTTTGACCGTAATTATATAAGCCGTTGCATCCGAAGAGATTTATACTAATAACCCACCCGTGCCCTAATTTGTTGTCACAAACCCTTACAAATACTTAGTACCTACTAGTAGTTTACCTGTTTTGTGGCCTTAAGATTTTGCGAAATTTGTTCTCTAAAATAAATGAGGTGACAGAGCTTAGTGGCGCCCTCTGCGCCGGGAGTTGTAAATAAATCATTTTGTGCTTTTTATTTTTGATAGCTCTAAAATTGTGCGATGCCCAGTAGCTCAAGGAGTGGACTACCTGGTGAATAAATTATATAAATCTCTTCGGATGCAACGGCTTATATAATTACGGTCAAACTTCACTTGGTAAGTTTGTTTAACCTTCAATCATATTTGCTTTTAAAATTAATAAGTAAAATAAAATACCTACAATAATACCTTGATTTTATAAACTACAAAGCTGCACCTAGTTATTGTAATTTTGAATAATGCCACTTAGTCTTTTTGGCATCTCATTAGATGCAGCTTCATGTGGTTCCTAAAAGTTTCTACTGTTTTCAGAGCTCGCAATGGCGGTGGGAGATCATTCCAACACCTGCTCGCAGAGAATCTAAAACTACCACGGAAGGCCACAGTCTTGTGAGGGGGTGTGATTATCAAATAAGCAGAAGCTCGCGTGTTATACCTAGAGTTTTCATGAGCCCAAGTCAGCTTATTCAAAAGATACTCCGGCTGTTTATCCTTAATGACTCCGAAAAGCAGAGTAGCAAGATGTAGCTTTCTACGAGCCATCATCTTCATAAGATTAGCGTTGTTAAAGAAAGGAGTGACATGGGCTCGAGCAGGAACATTAAAGCAGTAACGCGCGCAAGCATTCTGGACTCTCTGAATGAGGCGTTCTGTTCTGGACAGGAGGCAAGGACCATAAACTACATCAACATAATTGAGCCTGGATAGGACAAGAGATTCGCATAATGATATTCTGAGATCAGTGCTAAGGTAAGGTCTAATTCTGTATAATATCTTCAATCTGTAAAAACAGTTGCGTACAGCCTCCTGCACATGATTTTCAAAGCGAAGTCTGCTATCCATAATGAGCCCCAAGTTTCGGGCTTCAGTGACACACTCAATGGGTTCATTAAGAATTGCAACCTGAGGGCCTTGGAGAATTATGTCGGCTATCTGCTTCTTAGATCCCATAACTAAATATTTTGATTTGGTAGGATTTAACACCATACAATTCGATGTAGACCACTCAGCCAATCTATCTAAGTCTTCATTTATTTTATTTACACTATGATCTGTGTCTTCAGGGTGGAAGTTCAGGTAAACCTGCAGGTCATCAGCATAAATATGATATTGACAGTGTTTAATGCAGTTGATAATATCTGCACTGTACAGAATGAAGAGGATAGGACCAAGAATTGATCCTTGAGGAACGCCTCTAAGATTGAGGGTACAGGAAGATTGTGCAGTTTTTCCATCAAGACGAGTAACCTCTACTATTTGAGACCGTAAGTGCAAATAGCTATGGAACCATTTTACCGTGTCAACGTCAAACCCATAGAAGGATAACTTTGATAAAAGCAATGATATATTTATTGCATCAAATGCACGTGAAAAATCAAGCAGTACCAGTATAGTACCCATGCCACAATCCTGAGCTGCTAGAATATTGTCAACAACATCCAATAACGCTGTTGAAGTACTTCGCTTTTTACGAAAGCCTGACTGAGTTGAGGGTAAGATATTTTCAGTCTCCAAGTATTTTATCAACTGATTACAAACAATTTTTTCAAGTATTTTAGACAGACAAGGCAAGATACTTATAGGACGTAGATCTTTGACTGAGGTCACATTTGATTTCTTTGGTATAGGTTTGATCAGAGATGTCTTCCACTGGTCGGGAAATGTGCATGTTTCTATAGACAAATTGACCATTTTTGTAATGATAGGAAGTGTGGTAGGTAATGTCAAAAGTATCATCTTTAATGTAATATTATCAATGCCCTCGGCATTCGAGGAAAGTCCTCTTACAACATTAGCCACGGCATCCTCACTAACTAACCTGAGTTTAAAAATAGATGAACTGAATCTATGATATTCAAAGTAGGTTAAGTCTGATATATTAACTGTGTCTTTACCAGGAACATTAAGGAAGTGTGAATTTATTGTATCAGGGTTATTACAGAATGGAGGTAATTCAAAACTGTCTTTGTTATTGGGTAGAATATTAGACTTTAGGTTTTTCCATAATAGTTTTGGGTTATTTACATTTTGATTAATATGACTGTCAAAATACACTTTTTTTTCTTGGTAAATTGCGTTAATTACTACATGCTTCATGTCTTTGTACGACTTCCTATGTGAGTCCGACTTAGTAATTTTGTACTGATTATGGCATTGGTCACGAATATGCATCATTTCCTTGACAGTGTCAGTAAGCCATGGATGTGAAGTACTTTTAATGTACAGCGATTTTTTAGGTGCATGTAAGTCAAAAAGATTTAAAATATACATATTAAAAGTGGCAATCAAGTCATTTATTTTATTTATGTTTAAAATTTCATTCCAATTTATTGAATTTAAGTCTGCATTAAAAAGCTCAAGTACTATGTTTTTAAGTGGTCTGTAAATAATGAATTGAGGTTTGGGTTTCTCAGCCTTTATATTGAACTCAACTGAGATCATTGCATGGTTCCCTAGATCAGGTATGTGGTGCACATTCACTGACCGAGCCTTTGCATCAGTACACACCAAATCAATCAGTGTTGCACTGTGGTCCGTAAAATGAGTGGGCTCAGTTATCAGCTGCTTAAGACTAGTATAATTTAAAAAAGATTGTAATAACTTACATTTACTGTCTGATGAAGAAATCAAATCAATATTAAAATCTCCAAGTATGGCCAGATAGTCATATCCACTGAAACTAGCCACTGATTGTGTTAATCCATCTAGGAAAATATTAACATCGAGCCATGGAGGCCGATATGCTGTCCCAATGATAATTTTTTGTGAATTCACATTAAGCCTCAGCCACATCTGCTCAACAGATGTGGAGAGGGGATATAAGCAAGTCCGCACATGTACACCACGTTTTATATAAAAACCTACACCCCCGCCGCGCCCTCCACGAACCGAAGTTGGTCGAGGGGTGTGTTTTAGCCTGTATCCTGGTAGTACAGGTGCCCGATTGTCTTCTCCCTCCCTAAGCCACGTTTCATTAATAGCCATTATGTCGACAGCTAATTTATCCATTGCCACAATGAACTCATCATGGCGAGTGCCTAATGAGCCAGCATTGAAGAATCCAACTTTGAACTGTTTGTTAATCATTATGATACATACTGATTTGTACCACACATTTAAATTGACTCATCCAGGCACAATAAAGTTGATGCAATTTTAAGATCCATGTAACAGACAATTCAATAAGATAATAAATAACAAGTAATGAGTAGTACAAATTAAATACATAATATCGTGTATAAACCAACAAGTTAACATAATCCATAAGATGTATTGAAACATACAACCATATTTTTTTAATTATAAGTACAAAAATTAAGATTAAGAGATAATAAACATTATATAACAAAAGTAACTGTGTATTTCCATTTTCTATAAATGTTTTACTATTAATTTCAGAGTGAACACTTAACCCTGGCTCGGTCGCGGTCCAACGGCATCGCTCCCAAAAATCCGCTGCAAATCTGAGTCGGTGCGCACCCGGAAGGACGCTTTCCCAGACTCGCGGCGGACGAATATTCGTCCGTTTTTGGTCCACGCGTATCGCCAGCCGTGGCGCCGGCTCTCCTCGCGCACCTTGTAGAAGAGAACCTTGTTCTGCCTAGTGAGGCGCTCGTTCACGTAGAACCTCGTAGGCGCTGCCCCGGAGCCCATGCCCGCCGTGTTGACGGTGCGGCGCACGCGCGCGCCCTGCAGGAGGGCGTCGCGCAACTGTCGCCGCGCCAGCCGCACGAGCAAGGGCCGCGGGCGCGGGGCCGCTGCCGCGGGCTCTCCGCCGGCGGCGGCGGACACGCGGCGCAGGCCCGACCGCTCCACTGAGACGATGTCGCGCTCATCGCAGGCGACGCCGAGCTTATCAGCGATCAAACTGACCAGATGACCCACGCTTTCCCCTGGTTCCTCAGGGAGGCCGGTTATCTCGATGTCGTTCGAGAGGGAGTCCTGCTCTCTGTCGTTGAGATCGGCCTTGAGCTGCTCGATGGTGAGGAGTAGCTCGTCCACGCCCGGCCTCGCCTGCAGTTCCGCGCATTTGTCTTCGAGGCCGACAAGTCTCGCCTCCATCCCGTCAACCCGCCCATCGAAGCCCCCAACGGTGGTCCTCAATAGAGCCATTTCCTCCCGCATGGCGTTGAAATCCCCCCGGAAGGACCTCATTTCCCGGTTCATGGTTTGCATTTCCTGAAAGAGGATTTCAGGCGTAATGCTCGAGGTAGGCATCTCCGACTGGGTTGCGAAATCTGCTGCTTCCCCCGGAACAGGGTTTTCGGTGTTGTCCTTGCGAGGCGTACTAATCTTGCAACCTGGACACGACCACATTGCTGCAGCTTTGGCGTCCTGAGGTATATTTACGCAGGCTTTATGAAAAAAGCCAACGCACTTTGCGCATTTAACGCCATCTGCTGACGAAGAGAAGCGCCCACACGCTGAGCACTTAGCCATATTTCTACTGTGGAGTATATTGGTAAAACCGACGAAGTTCAAGCAACCGCTCACAGATGGCGCTTATAAATTATGTGAAGGTGTCGTGAAACTAAGTAAATGCTGAAAGTTGTGGAAACTATATATTCGCAAAATACTATTTACAGTTAGACAATGATTTTCCATTAACACACTATGGAAATACAAGCAAACTTCCGAAATCGTTTATTAAATTACAAGTGCGGGAAAACTACTTGCAACCTACCAAAATTCGTTATGGATTTATTTAAGTTTGAGCGTTTTAGTCACTATATCACAGCAATAACACAACACAGTCACAGCACAAACATTTGTACACGGAAATACAACGGGTTTATATGTTTAAGTTCACTATTTATATTTTATTTTACGGAGTTACAAACAAGCGTATCCGTCTCGTCTGACGTTCGTGACGTCACCCAATAGCGGTGTCAAGCCTTATACCACGCCTTATACGTCTTGTATATAACTATAAAAATTCAACTTCATATTGTAGATGTTTTAATTTTTGTGCCTATCTGCTTAATACCATTATACCCTATTCTTATTATATTTTATATGAAGCATTAACAAATGCCAATTAAGCGAAAAAGTCAAAGGAGGTTTTTCGGGAAGAAAAATTTCGACCACCGGCTGGGACTCAAGACTCAACTCCGACTTTACACTTCACCCTTAAGACGGTTAAATAACGGAAGAAGAAATTCGACACTCGAGTTGGTGTCCGTAGCTCAAATGGTAGAGCGTCCCGCGCTGAGGGAAGATTGGGTTGCGGCTTCGAGTCCCGGTGGTCGAATTTTTTCTTCCCGAAAAACCCTTGTTTGATTGTACTCTATTTCAACTAGCTAGAAGGCGCCGAGACAAAATACTAAACCTTTAAAGAAAAAGTTTGGGAACCCCTCAGATAGAGAATAAAGATGTTAGGCATGTTTTTCACATGCTGGTTGAAAGCTTTCACGGCCACTTCTGGCCCTATAAATGTCAAACATCTCATGAAATCGTTGATTTTTGGGAAAATAAAGAAATCGCATGTTGCGAGGTCTGTAAAGTGTGCGAGATAGTTGACGAGCTCCACCTTTTCAGAAGCCGCTTTTAAGAAGCCGAAAATGACTTTGATTTGTTCGCGGCGTGCGCCGAAGCATTGTCACGGTGCAACAGGATGCGACTTCTTGGTTGATTTTCCCTAACTTATATCAAGACGAAGCACTACGCAGCAAGAACGCAGTCTTTTATTTTTCAAGTGGAATTGTGCAGCCATGACCCGTCTAGGAGATATATAACGCAATATTTTTTTTTGCCCACGCCTTGCCTCAATTTTGTTGATTTGCTGTCTCCTTCGAACACCCAAACAGAAGACTGTTGCTTTCTTTTTGCAATGTAACATTATATCCATGTTTCATCTCCTGTTACAATATCATTTGAATGTCAGTGATCGTACCTTAACAACATTTTTTTACTCCATTCAATTAGAGCCCGTTTTTGTTCAGGGGTGAGTTCATAAGAAAGCAGCGGTAACAAAGTTTTCTAACTTTTAAATGGTAATGTAATTTTTTATGAATTTGGCTCACAGCAATCCCCAATTATCTTCGAATCTCTTCATAGGTGATACGCCGGTTTTCTTTAATTAGTCGCCTGACAGTAGCCACATTTTCCTCAGTGAGCGCAGTTAAGCGCCGATCTACACGAATTTCGTCACGGAGAGAAACACGGCCACGATCAAAATCTGCGTAGCAACGTTTTACGGTGCTCAAATGAGGTGCTTCCCTCCCAAAAGCATTTTGAAGACGAGTAGTGTAATCTTGCGGAGAGAGTGAAATTTTAAAATCATAAAAAGTCGTCGCGTCGAAATCTTTTCGCGCTAATTAATTTTTTGCCACGGACTATGAATTTTAACTTGTGATAAAAACAATTGACACCCTTGAAAACCTTTTATAATTAAATGAATGATTTCTTATGTTTAAGAAAATATAATATTTAATATTGAACATTTTAGCGACCAGGAGCGCAGAACTTGCAGTGTACCCTATGTAACGTGCTCTACATACTTCGAGTTTAGCAAACGTAACTTGTATGGAAAGGAAAATGTTTATCATACGCAACTTTTGAATAGCTACATTTAGAGGTTTATCAAATGGGATGTAGCTTACATAATAATATAAACAATAAGAATAATGAAATTATTATCTTGTCGCTCTTTCTCACGTTACACACCCGGTCCTTTGGAAGGCTTGCGCGCGGACATCACGTAGAGGCCTCTTAGAGCATTTTGTTTAGATATGTGAAGAGCAACACTATTATGACTTACAAATATTTTTATTCTCGAAGTTATAAATATTTCGTATTCTTAGAGTAAACAATGTTAACTCTATGTTCGTATTACATGAAAACCACGGGTCAAGTGGAGTTCAGTTTCGCAATCTAGTTCTGTAAGTGTTCGTCCTGCGAGAACTTACGCACTTTGCATGTATCGTGGCTTTTTGCATTGTTAAAAAAATATTTTTAGGCAAATCTAAGAATTTAATACTGTGATGGAAGTGCTTTGGAATAGATGAGCGCCGATGGCCAATTCCACGGCGGCGGCGCCGTTCAAAACTTTCCGCGGCGGCGGCGCCGTTCAAAACTTTCCGCGGCGGCGGCGCCGTTCAAAACTTTCCGCGGCGGCGGCGGCGAAGCGCGGGCTTAGACATTTTCAGGGTACTCAGGGTTCCTTTTTTAATAGGTTCTTGTTAGGAAATCAACATGTACCCAGAATGGTTCTTCTTTTCCTGCAGAAACTCTTTTTGCAGAATTTCATTTCGCATCCTAACGATTGGCAGAAACATGTTTGGGCGGAAACTCATAAAATACAGGCAGTTATTGTGTTGTGAAAGGGTAACACCAACCCTATTACTAAGACTCCGCTGTCCGTCTGTCTGTCCGTCAGTCATCAGGCTGCATCTCATGAACCGTGATAGCTAGACATTTGAAATTTTCACAGATGATGTATTTCTGTTGCCGCTACAACAACAAATAGGTACTAAAAGAAGAAACTACAAAAACTACTAAAGACTTGAATAAAATAAATATTTAAGGGAGCTCCCATACAATAAAAGTGGTTTTTTTTTCGCTTAATACATCTAATTATTATTACTATAATACAATTATATATAATATCTATCGTATTTTATATATATATGTATTATTTTGTTTGTATGTCTATACTATTATATTTTTTAAGTTTTGTATTTACTAAATTATATATTTTATATTAGGTAATTACTTCATACACCAACTGACCGCAAATTTTTACCATTTTATTCCTGTCTATCCAAAGGTTGCCTGTAAGAAATTGCACATAGCGATAAGGCCGCCCATTGTTCTACCACTATTATTTGTAACTATAAACTTCTGTTTCCTGTTTTGGTGATCAATAAAGTATTGTATTGTATTGTAGATCTATGTTTGGCCACTATCTCGCCTGATGTGAAGCGATGATGTGGCCTAAGATAGAGCACATAGATCTAGAGAGAGACGGCAGTTGAACGGCTGCTCAGACCCGTCTCCCCGATGGTTCACCGAACACCTTTCGGGATGAAACACGACTAGGTCGCTTGACGGCATGGCTTTGTTCGGTGGGTGGTATTACAACCTCGGCCAGAGCCTACCACTCCAAAGCGCGTAAGCGGGTTTCATCACGATGTTTTCCTTCACCGTCTTAGAGCGAGCGTGCAAAATCTGCACTCAACTATAAGTCATTGGTGCAGGGCCGAGTCGGGATTCGAACCCAGGTGCGTCTGATCGAAAGGCGCATGAGTTCCCGCTGAGCCACACTCGCTCTGTTTTTATAGATAATAATGGTACGGAAACCTTCGTGCGCGAGTTCGACTCGCACTTGGCCGGTTATTATGACACCACCAATCTATTTACGAAAATTCATCAGATATCCTTATTTCTGAACACGTCCTAACACGGTTTGCTATTTATTCGGTTAAAAGTTCTAACGTATCAAATCAAATAGCTGCTGTCTGAACACTTTACGTACACTTAGGGTTATAGGAAATAGCTCATCGGCAACCAGTACGGGTAACATTCCGGTGGGGTTCATTTGAGAAAAATAAGGCGTGCTCAAGATTAAAATAACTTCGAATCTTTAATTTAAGTAGAGATTGACTATTCTAAAAAAAGAGATAAAAATAATTGACGACCAGTCTGACCGCTCGCAGAGATTGTAGCGAATCGCAGCTACGACGACTACTTACCACGACTTTTCCACTAGTTGTAGTCAAGTTCGTCAGGTGGCTTCTCCCTAGAGAATGGACAAACACTTTCAACCCTCGGTTCTGCTCAATCGCTCGTTCTATAGAGCATGTGTTGGAGCACCGAAGGTCACGTTGTACCAGTTTACTTATATTCTCTGTAGCCGCTCAACTGCCGTCTCTCTCTAGATCTATGTGCTTCATCTTAGGCCACATCATCGCTTCACATCAGGCGAGATAGTGGCCAAACATGGATCTATAAAGCGTAAAAGAAAAAGAAAGATTCTTATTGAGTGCCCGATGTTCTGACGAAGTGACAGGTGGAGTTTCACGTCGTCACGTCATAAGCTGCAGTCTATTGCGAAAATTTGGACTTCCTGCCGGTATGTCGCATTTCACAAAACATCGTACCTTCCTCCCTGAGGACTCCTACTCCTTGTTCGATGGCCTGGTCAACGTCATTTGTGGTTTCCACGGTAATAAATAGGTTCTCCAGGTTTGTCTGGACCGTTTCAGATCCAACCAATGTTTGGTCGGAGCGTGGACTTCATCAAACGAACTCGGTCAAGCTTTAGGTCAATATTTAGAGAGCCTCTATGAAAGTCTGTGAAGAGAAGTCTGTGATCACGTCTGGTATTAAAACTTTTGATCACCTTTTGGTCTCTGTTTTTGTCCGTTATGATGAAGTCGATCTCATTTTTAGTCATAGTGTCTGAACATTTACATTATAAAATACATGTGCAAAGGCGAGCGAGTTTTGTTCAAGCAAACCCTTGAGGGAAGAGAACTGACACTTAAGCAAATAGGTGATCCGACAGAGAACCAAAGTAGCCGACATAGCTCACCGAGTAAGTAAGCTGAAGTGGCAATTGGCCGGTCATATATGTCGAAAACCGATAACTGATAGAGTAAACGAGTTTTAGAGTGGAGATCACGTTTAGGCAAACGGAATGTCAGGAAGAAGCCTAAGAAGCTTTGGCCACATCATCGCTTCACATCAGGCGCGATGGTGGCCGAACATAGATCTACTAAGCGAAAAAAAAAGTGGGACGTCCTCTAGCCAGATGGAGCGAAAACCTGCGTAAAGTAGCTGGCAGCAACTACTTGAAAACAGCCGAAGATCAGGCTCAATGGCGTGCATTGGGAGAAGCCTATGTCCAGCAGTGAACCCATATAAGCTGTTAATGATGATTTATATCAACCAACATCCGACCAAAGAAAATCACTATTAGACTGGAGTCTCTCCCGTTCTTAGTTACTCTCAAAAAGTAGTAGTTACTAGCTGGAAAATTCGATCTCATTACAATACAATACAAATACTCTTTATTTTATACCAATAACATAAAAAAATGATTAAAGGTAAACAAACAATCAACCTCAATCTACTTATTAACCAATTTCTATTTGATAGTTGTTTACCAATTCACCGATGATTTTGACGAATCGTTGTAATGTTTAAACTGAAAGGGTTGCAACGTCTATGGATTAGTTTCCACATGGTTCAAGAAGTCGTTCGTAAATCCAAGTATATTTTTTGTTTTGTTTGATCCTGCAATTGGCACAAAAATAATATTGTAAATGTATAAGTGAATAGGAAATTTACGAGATTGTAAGAGATTAAAATCAAATAGTCGTGAAATTAGTTTCGTTTCAATGTCGGGCTAAGAAGTTTGTTTAGTTTCTTAAAATAACGTTAAGATAATACAATAGAAGCTCTCCATAGAAAAGTAGTGAAACAGTAATGTACGGATTGAATGCAAGTAATGGAAGTATCAAAATAATGAAAACTGTTGTCACATTATTGTCGGTCATCGCAGTCACAAATAGTGGTATGAAATGTTACATTGATACGCCCCGCACTTCTCTCTCTATGAGAGAAGACCCGTGTCCCAACAGTGGGAGCGTGATGGGCTGATGATGACGGCCCACACGCACTGACACGTACACGTATTGTTGGGCTCTATCACATGCACACTACATGTTCTTTTTGTTTGATAAAGGGCCTGTCGGAAACAATGTCCGGTCGCAGTCTCGAAACCAAACCAGAAGGATACTCGTAGGTGGATCATCACCAGTCGGGGACACCAGGCCTTACATGGTAAGGAACTGTTGTAGCAGGCCATAAATAATCTAAAAGTATGGTACCTCCTGCTTACCAGAAAATTACTTTTCTCTAAGAAAACGGACTAACTAAAGAAAACTCTGACTTGCGCTGACGGCTAAAAATAATAATAATGATTCATTAGTTCAGGTAACTTAAGAAAACAGCAGTTACATTAGTGGTTGAAGTAACCCATATTATAAATGTATACCTAACAAACTAACACAGACATTATAAAATTAAAACTATTTTTATTAAGCTACTACAGAACAGGGAATTGTTTTCGCCTGCGTTCCCTGCACCGGCGGTATACTATCCCTGCAGGCCAGAAATTCCAAGCGTGCAACATCTTCGCGTGTTCCGCTTGAACCTGGAGCGCGTAGAACTTGAAGTCTGTGATCCTAGTCTACACCAGCCGCGACAAATTCACTTTGATGGGCTCATCACGCGAACTCCGGTATATGATATGCCTGTTCTTTCCCAGACGTATCGAAGGACTTGTTCACCCTTCGTCTCTTTGTCCAGGCAAAAAACGTATCAAGAAGAAAAGAACATTCTAATTTCACATTGTCGAACTAAAGGACGAACCTACAGAGCCGAGACGTGGGCACTCACGGTACGGCTGATCCACAAATTTAAAGTCGCTCAGCGGGCTATGGAAAGGGTTATGCTTGGAGTTTCTCTGAAGGATCGTATCCGGAACGAAGTAATTCGAAAGAGAACTAAAGTCACCGACATAGCTCACAGGATCAGCCAGCTGAAGTGGCAGTGGGCTGGCCATATTAGCTGTAGAACCGATAACCGTTGGGGTAGACGCGTTCTAGAGTGGAGACCACGAATTGGCAAACGTAGTGGGGACGCCCTCAGGCTAGGTGGAGCGATGATCTTCGCAGGGTGGCTGGTAGCAGCTGGATGAGAGTAGCCGGGGATCGTGCTCAATGACGTGCAATTGGAGAGGCCTATGTCCAGCAGTGAACTGCGATAGGCTGATGATGATGATGAACTAAAGGACCAGATATAGGTAATAATATAGGTATGAGTAAGCGTCATAAAACGAAGTAGCAAATACTTGGGAAGCTAAAATATAAGAACCTAGCTTGTACTGTCATAATTTCCAGCTGTACAAAAGGCCCACCAGCTGCTCGTTGTCACTTGCAGGTGTACCTGCGGCCGGCGCGGCAGGCGTTTCCGCAGGTGACGGAGACCGACTGGCAGTGCGGCGGCGTCATCATTCACGAGCGGTTCATCCTCACCTCCGCCGCCTGCATCGAGGACGCTAAGAACTTCTACGTCGTGTCCGGAACCCACCAGTCCGTTCAGCCACTGAGTTTACCCACTACATTTTCTTTAGCTGCTAAGTATTGATTTGAATTTCGGTTCCCGCTCTTTCAAATGATCTAAGGTACATAGGATGTTTGATGTTGCTATACTTTCAAATGATCTAAGGTACTCGTACATAGGATGTTTGATGTTGCTATACTTGTTACTCAATCATGCGAAAACTACTGAACCGATTTTGTATTTCGTAACTTTAGATCCCGAATAACTGTCCAAGCGGGTAAACCCGCGGACCGCTGCTAGTTAACAGTAGATTTATTACAGATATGTTCCATTGAGCGATACAACTAACGAATGCGTCAAGAACTCCGCGAAAAAGGCCGTGTGGAAATGCGTTCCGAAAGGTAAGCACTGATTAACGTTGATTTGCTTGGATCCAGTAGATTGATCCAATGTTGCTAGAATACGAAAATGGACACGGTTAAGAACAAACTGTGTCGATCCCAGCGTGCCGGTGACGGGCACATCTTGAATAAAGTTCCATCACTTTTGCAACTATCTGGTTCTTTAAGATTACCTTAATATACGTAGGTATACAGTTTCTTTGCATAATAAAGATGTCTTGTGCATCAACACTGTTACCCCATAGGATAACGCCGTATCAAAATCTAGCGCGATTATGGATTAATCAAGAATAAATGCCTTTTTTTATTTATTTCTTATTTAATTGATCCAAGGTAAAAGTTATCTTCATTCCGAATTTCAGTCGAACCGTTTAGCCATCGCGGCGCAGAATACAAATGTTCGCATGTATAACATTAGCGTAATGTGTTGCAATTAATTTTCTTAATTAGCGGCCTTTGCTCTGCAGTGGGACATAAATGGCTAATAATAATGGTAATGTAATAGGCATAAGCCGTACTAATTGAATAAAAATCAATGGAATCCAGTTATTTTAAGCATCTCTTGATCTAATTAGGAATGGTAAAACATCCACCCACTCACCTCCACATTATCGTGTCCACTGCTGTCGCCTAGGATGGCGATCTGACCGATTTCCCCAAACTTGCAAAAACCGTCAGCACTGAAATGAAACACTTTATCTAGATTACTTCTACGACGGCGACGACTTCGACAACATCCGCTGGATGGCGAACGACATCGCCGTCGTGAAGGTAGAAGACAACTTTAACTTCGAGAAGCGCATACGAGGCTGCGAGTACGTGCCGCAGATGATAGAGTTCAACAACAAGAGCGTCGACAACGAGCGGCCGGGCCTGCACGGCTCCATTGCCGGCTGGGGCAGCTTCGAGTCCTTCGGAGATGTAAGTACTTATACAAGGTGCGGTGCGCGGGGCGAAGGGCGCGTGGCGCGGTGCGCGGGGCGCGGGGCGAGGTGTGCGCGGTGCGGTGCGCGGGGCGCGGGCCGGGGTGCGCGGGGCGCGGGGCGGGGTGTGCGCGACGCGGTGCGCGGGGCGCGGGCCGGGGTTCGCGCAGCACGGTGCACGGGGCGAGGTGCGCAGGGCGAGAAGCGCGGTGCGCGGGGCGCGGTGCGCGTGGCGCGGTACGCGGGGCGCGGGGCAAGGTGCGCGCGGCGCGGTGCACGGGGCGCGGGCCAGGGTGCGTGCGGCGCGGTGCGGTGCGCGGGGCGAGGTGCGCGGGGCGAGGTGCGCGGGGCGAGGTGCACGGGGCGAGGTGCGCGGGGCGCGGTGCACGGGGTGAGGTGCGCGGTGCGAGGGGCGAGGTGCGCGGGGCGAGGTGCGTGGGGTTTGGTGCGCGGGGCGAGGTGCACGGTGCGAGGTGCGCGGTGCGCGGGGCGCGGTGCGCGGGGTGCGGTGCACGGGACGCGATGCGCGGGGCGAGGTGCGCGGGACGAAGTGCGTGGGTTGAGGTGCGCGGTGCGCGGGGCGAGGTGCGCGGGGCGCGGGGCGAGGTGCGCGGTGCGCGGGGCGCGGGGCGCGGTGCGCGGGGCGAGGTGCACGGGGCACGGGGTGCGGTGCGCGGGGTGCGTTGCACGGGGCGCGGTGCACGGGGCGAGGTGCGCGGTGCGCGGGGCAAGGTGCGCGGTGCGCGGGGCGCGTTAAGATTGTATGCTCTTATTGTTGCCGATATGGAACGTATTTATTCACAGATAGTTATGGACAGAAAAACAGAAAACTCCGTCGACCTGATGGAGACAGATGTGGTATTGATCTCGAAGAGCAACTGCAAGAAGCGCTGGTCCCCGCGCTACCACCACATCATCGACGACGGCATGATCTGCACCAAGGATGACCAGGACTTTGACTCCATGAGCTCCGTCTGCTTGGTAATACTGTTGTCGATGTTATTTCCCATCATTGGTGGATCGACGTCTATTTTACTTTGTCGTGTTCACTTAAATATATGTTTGCTGCGCGAGAGGCTCTGTGTCTCGGGTCACTCCCTTCCCACGAATGGTTGAGGGGGGTGATGGCTGGTCCACAAGTCATGCTCGTAAACGGGTGCTGCTTGTGGGGACTGGTCTGGTCTGGTCACTATAACTGCTACTGTATCTATATACCTACCTATTTGTATATTACTCATATTTTTGAGTTGGGTACTGACACTATGACTATGTGACATCTTACTCGCACTTCTAGTTTGACATTGTGTTGTGTTAATTATAATTTTATACTTATTTCTTTTTTTTTACAGACATTTTGAAAGATTTAAAATAAGAGACGTTCCCTAAGAGTTTCTTGTTGCTATCTTTTGGGCCCGGACTTCAATTTGAGTATGCAATAGAAATGGGTAGACATCATACTTACATGCTTATCTTTTTTTCAAAGTCATGATATTTTCAGTAACAATTTTTAACATATTTGTGTATATAGGTATATGACATTTTTTGTGCCTATTTAATGAATATTTTGACTATTGACTTTTTTGGATCCACCGTGTGGAGCCCGGTAGTGAACCTAAACGAACGGAGAATGTTTGTGGGGCAAATAGGTATTTAACTGCAGCCATTTAAATGCATTCACAAATTTAAAAAAAAATTGTCAGCAATAAAAAGGGCAGTTTTGCTATCGATCCGATTCCAAGACTTAGAGACCAACCGAGGCTTAGGTACTAAAAAGTTAGATTTCGCAAAAAAAAACAACTTTTCCCGTTTCCCAAAAAAATGGATAGTCTTGTAAGTCAAATGCTTGGAGCTCAAAAGTCAGAAGCCCCCTACCAGCTTGCAGCGTCGCCGTCGCTACGTTGCTGGCACCTTTCAACGAGAACTGACGAGTCAGAAATGTTTATAGGATCAAGGAATAGATTGCAAGGAGATGGCGTATTCTAATGAGTACGATGATACACAAGACACAAACGAACAAAAAGAAACAACGACGGCGAAGACATACAGAAGGATGCTGGTGCCTGATCACCTGGAGGTGCACCACTCCTCGCAACACCTCCTGCTCAACGGGACCCGGCGGGGCGGGACCAGGATTGGGTCTGGAGGCTTCTGCGAGGTACGATTCGCCTGATGGTAACCGCCACGCATGCTCATATATAGTTACACACGCTCGTCCACCACTGACATAATTTTTCCAAATCCAAAGGTTGTGCGCAAAGGGTCGCTTCAAGATAAGACTGCAAATTTTATTGTAAAAACTATTTCGGGTTTTGTTTTGATTTCTATTTAATTAGCTTAAAGCTAATTATTTACATTTATTATATAATATTATTACACTGTATGAGGAGAAAAATATATTTTTCCCGACTGGATTCAAGCTGCTTCTACAGACTCCATGATCTATCTGCATATCGATCGAGTCGTCTAAAATATTTGTTTGTGGTCAGAACGACCACGGCGGGCCGCTGGTGGTCGGCCACGGCAAGACTGCCATGGTGGTGGGCGTCATCTGCGCCTGCATGACCAAGGACGTCTCCAAGAAGTGCTACGGCCCTTTCCTGTATACCAGCGTCTGGCACCATCGAACGTTGATCAGCTGCGCCATTGATAAGGACATAATGGGGTATGTTATCTATAACCTGATCCCGATCTATGACTTCGTTCGCGTCGATATAATAAAATATAGGATACTTGTATGTGACTCAGCGATACTGATAGAAATATCAGTGAAAGAATTTTCTGTCTGTCGCTACAAAGAAACCTGCTTGAGCGTTAACCTACAAATCCGATCCTGCATGGAGTACTGTAGCCATCTATGGGGTGGGTCAGCCGAATACCAACTGGCAGCTCGGGAATCTTTAGAACGTTGCCCAATTAATTTTATATATCAATGTGCTGGTGGAGAAGAAACTGACAAGTCTTAAACACGGACGGAAACTTGGGTGTCTGTCGCTCTTCTATCGTCAGCACTTCGGCTTTGGTAAGAATTGCACTAACCGATCCCTTCTTCTCCTTTCCACTTAAGGCCTTCCAAGTGAGGAGAGTCGTTTCCCCGTACGTATTAAATGTCCCACCGATCGGTACGAAGCGTTTTGCAGATTCTTTCATCATGCGGACTCCTTAAAGAGTAGAACGCTCTAACAGCTTTTTATTTCCAAATAGCTACAAAGTCTAGAGTTAATAGGCATCTCATGGGCAACCATGCTCCATCTGGCGAGATGTCATCAAACAAGTGCCCATTTACCAATTTTAAAAAATATAAGTAGTCGACGCGAACGAAGTAGGGACATTTCTCTCTACAAAAAAAGACTTTACATCAGCGTTAAACTATAATCCACGTGAACGAAGTCGCGGGCAACAGCTAGTATTATATGTAACAATAGACGGTAGACGGTAGATGATATTCTATATTTACTAATGCATACGAGTATACATTGATTTGATTTCAAAGCTTATTTTATATTGATATTCTTCACACAATTCAAATGTATATCTGTCTTACAAACTAGTAAAGTACTGTAGCTGTTTTAAACAGAAACACTATGTTTTACAACAGTAAAGAAAAAACTAGACTGGGCATAGATATATAGAAAATTGTTTATTCCACAAACAAATTTGTAGCTAAATAGGTGAACTTAATTTCGTCCGGTTAATTTCGGTGTACCTACTGTGGAGTCTTATAAGTAAATAGATGAACTTAATTTCGTCCGGTTAACCTCGGTGTACCTACTGCGGAGTTTTATAAGTACATAAATAGGTGAACTTAATTTCGTCCGGTTAACCTCGGTGTACCTACTGTGGAGTTTTATAAGTAAACAGGTGAACTTAATTTCGTCCGGTTAACCTCGGTGTACCTACTGCGGAGTTTTATAAGTACATAAATAGGTGAACTTAATTTCGTCCGGTTAACCTCGGTGTACCTACTGTGGAGTCTTATAAGTAAATAGATGAACTTAATTTCGTCCGGTTAACCTCGGTGTACCTACTGTGGAGTTTTATAAGTAAATAGATGAACTTAATTTCGTCCGGTTAACCTCGGTGTATCTACTGTGGAGTTTTATAAGGAAGCGCAAACAAAATATAAAAGTAAATTTGGAAAGTAAAGGTCATAAAAAAATAAGAGAAAGGGCATAGACCTAAGTTTGTGTGAAATAAAATGTTTGATTCCTCAGAGCCACGTGCAAGAAACTGTTGAGGATGTCGAGGACGCAGATACAAGAGTCAACGTTAGACTGGGCCGACCATCCCGACGGGTACCGTTGTTTACTTTCTCCTTCATATTTCTATAAGGGTTTTCGTGATTGGTACGATTGCAGCTGTCTTTGAGCAGTTATAACTATTATGCCGGCGGTACACTCTCGGCGAATGCTCTCGCCATGTTTCGCCCGACTGCTCCTGAACGAGATTTTTGGTCGGGTGAGGACCGACGAAAAGCCTTGAGTTCGTGACGTTCACTGTCCACTCTCGTCCTCGGCCTGCCTCGGTCTGTCTCGCCGAGAGTGTACAGGCGACATTACATAAATATAACTATGTTACTAAACACGTTGACTGTGTTACGTAAATCATTGTATGAGTATTTTATAAAGACATATATCGTGTCACGACTACTCTCGAACTAGCTAGTTGTGTGTGCGTGTGTTTACAACTTTCAGAGCATCTAGATCATAGAGAATACTTATTCCAACAGTCGTGAGCACTATCGTGCCAGACAGGGCTCTTTTACTTCCGATGTCGTTGCTCCCATCGATCTGCGTCTATGATTTAGTGTTTCCTGCAGATTTTTTTATTTTCCCTAGATACTCTTGTATATTTAAGATTTGCATATTATGTAATAATAGCTTTTGTGCCGTCCGTAAGTTCGGCATTCATGTTACAATTGATTTCAGGCCAGCCAAAGACGACCCCGAAGCCAAGAAAAGTATCAAGAAATTTAAATAGGTACAAGCGGATTTAGTTTTACTTCGATTTATTATACTTATAGGTACTATGCGTAAATTATTTTTGTTAATATGTCAAAAGGTAGGTAAGTATTTGTCTCCTTCAATATACAAATGGATTTATAAAATTTGCAGTTTAATTTCATAAAGAGGTCATCATCATCATCATCAGCCCATTACGCTCCCACTGCTGGTACTCGGGCCTTCCTTCGTAGAAAGAGTATGGGCCACAATTCACCACGCTGGCCCAGTGAGGGTTGGTATATGTCACATTTCCTTGAATGTTTGTCATTAATTCTTGGACTTGCCGGTTTCCTCACGATGTTTCCTTCACCACAAATCACATTACGTAAGAAAGTCAGTGGTGCGGGGCCAGTGAGATTCGAAATCGGGTGCGTTGGATCGAAAGTCGCACGTACTCCCACTTAGCCACACTCGCTCTATAGATAGGTAGAGAGGTATCTGCACTTTATTATTGCAAACTAAACCGCCTCACAGTTTCACTAGGATTTAAAGTACAGTCAGCGACAAAAGAAGGTGAACATTTGTGAATCTTTGATTGACTATAATTACGATATTTTGATTAATTTCACTGAATGTTGCATTTAAAAAGTTTTTTTTAATGTAACTGTATGACGATACGAGCTGGTCGTTTGCGTCATGGTAAGCAGTACGCCAGCCCATAACAATAACAGCACCACCCAGAACTTTGTTTTGCTAAATCCTATGCGGCGCTGCACTGCGCTCGTCACCCTGAGACAATTAGCTGTTGAATCTCATAATGCCCAGTAAAAAGTCTGTTAATACAATACAATACAATAATACTTTATTGATCACCAAGACAGGAAACAGAAGTTAATATCCTCTACAAATAGAGAAATTACAAAAAAATGCATGTAATTTGTATATTTTCAATCTTTCGATTGTCAATAACACCGAAAGGTTCAGCTACGTATGTCGGTGACTGTACCTACTCGTACTAAAATAGGTAGATGCCGCACAAAATTTCCTCATTATCCGTTTAGTAATATTTGCGTAAATGAATAACAAACATTTCCATCCTCACAAACTTTTATAACAGAAGTAGAATTTAAAGAGAGTTATAACAGAATCTAGAATAACACCCAGTAACTTGTAACACACAGTAGATACAAAGTACTTATACACCTGCTAACTATTACTATATTACTATATATACAATATATACTAACTATTACTATATAAACACTAGAAATAAAGATAGAATTGCAGTACCTAGATTTAGACTGAGTAAGACGAATGTTCATGGGCAACTTGTGGGCAAATGTGGGCACAGAAAGTAGATTCAAATTGCGTGTGAAAAATATTCTAATGAAAAAAGCATACTATACAGTTAGTAGTTACATAGAAGACAAAGATGCATGGAACATTCCGCTTCTGCCAAGTAGCCAACAGGCACATAAGAAAGATAATAATGTCAAAAACAAACATAAAATATTGTAAAAAAAGTTCTAAAAAATATGCCCCTCAGTTTCTTGCCGTATCTTCTGAGTAGTGGTTCTTTTTCCGATACGGTGGTAGAGTCATTGTAATAATTGATGTCATAAGTGCGTCAGTGACGACAAAATTGAAATAAAAAACTTTTGAATTGAATTTGAATTTGAATTAAATTGTAAACTTATATACTAACTATTACGATATAATATTCTCAAGCTTCCCTTCAAAATTTGTCTGATGCAATCCAAACTACAAATACCGACTTGGATCGTATAGCAGACTGGAGCAGAGCCTATGCCTAACTATTAAACTTATTTGGACTACTCCAACTATAGTTTCAAGAATAGTCTCGGCGCGGGGCGAGCCACGCTTCGTTCGCCAGCGTTCCCCATTTGCCTTGAAAAAGTCCACCGGGTGTGGTTGAAACTATAGTTGGACTACATATATAGTAGAAACTGAATTGAACAAAGCCCATAATGAAATATCAGAATTAAAGTTAACAATACTTAATGATCGGGCCGCCGACACACTGAACTTATATAATGAGTTGGTATGTAGTGTCCCGAGGTCAGAGCCGATAACTACCATCGACCTTACAAGTGATAACTCCCCCTGTAAGAATCCTGTTTTGAAAAGCCAGAAAAAGATGAAGCGATATATAAAGATTAAGAGAATTATAAACAGATGTCAAAAACAATTAAAAAAACGGAACTACTTCAGTAAAAATGTACACTTGATTAAAGATAATTTGAATCTAGAAGAAAAACTGCAAAATTGTATGGATGAATTAGACATCACTAGGCAGTTATATGATGATGACACACAAAAGCTTCACTCTGAGCTACTTGCTAAGGAACAAATATTGCAAGATATCTTTTCTAGCTATAAATCAGCTCAAAATCAACTAAGTGAGCACTACAAGACCGCAATTGAACTGGCGGATTTGGTAAAAGACAATGTGGAAAGCATAGAGGCTCTACAGAGTAGCTGCTTGATGGACTTCACTCGATCACAACCACAACCTGACATTCAGTCTAGCGAGACACCACCCAAATTGAGTTCAGAGGCGGACCAGAGGGGGGACCATTGTGTCAACTCTAGACAAGAAACTGAACAAGAAAATATTAACCAAGTTTTGGTATTTTCAGACCAATTAGGTGTAGGATTAGGAGTACTACTCAACAATTGTATAAAATGTACTGTTATAAATCATTGCATGCCAGGAGCATCATATGCTCAAATTGAGAAAAAAATTTTAGGTTCTAAGATAGATAGCAGAACAATTGTGATTATCTACCTAGGCCAAAGTTTAGGTGTGTCAAGACAAGAGGTAATTACTAGAATTACCTGTCTGTTGAACTTAAATGCATTTAAAATAATGCTTTGTGCCTTTCCATACTCAGACTCTCTGACTGATAGTCAGAATGATCACATACATTCTTTAAATGCATTAATGTTTAACTTGGTATCTCGTCATAGTGACAAGCTTTTATTTTTTGATAGCAATCAATTTATTTACAATTTTAAGTTAACACGGGACAGCATGTACTGTCCTAAGAAATGTAGACATATAATTGCTTCATTGTTAGTGTCCAAAGGGATATCGAGCCAGGAAATAAAACTTATGTTAGATCTCCGGAACGCTTCAGGCATTTATTAAATTTCACATACACACTACCTTGTAACCGCGGAGAATTTTACCACCGCGGGCTAACTCGACTCCTAACGCCATCTAGTAAATTCTGATGTAATAAAAACTTATGATGTACAAGATCGACGCTAGATGGAGAACAGTTACAAATTTATTTAATATGTTGAGTTTGCTTTAAATTAATATTAACTTATGTAATTTAGATAATAACAGTTTGGACATACCGCCCACCAAGGACCAATAGTCCTTTAAATACATAAAGAAAACAACATTTTAGATTTGTCTTTGACTCTACTGAGAAATATTACCTACTTTACTAACAAAAAATCTTCAGTGGACTGTAAACACAATATTATAATTATAACACTTGGCATAAAACTAACCTTATGGTTCATACAAAAACTAACAAACAAAATGCGGTAAGTAACATTTCTTCTCTACATAACCATAACAAAAAATACACGTTTCGGATGAAAGAAAAAGCAACATTAACACTATTCTTCATATTACAATAGGAAAAATTACAAATTTTAATCGTCACTATTGACTGGTAAGGGACACAGCTTGGAAGTTGGTCGCTGAATCAGCGAATTTTTATAACGCAACGTCACAACTCGCGTTATTTTATCCTTACCCGGATGCACATCGACTACCAAACCGTAAAGCCATTTGGCTGGAGGTAAATTGTCCTCTCTAACCAACACAACATCACCTATCCTCAGTTCTGGTGACTTGGTCTTCCATTTATATCTTTGGAAAAAATTTGTTAAATATTCTTGAGACCAACGTCTCCAGAACTGTTGCACCATTCTTTGAGTAAGTTGCCAACGACGTAAGCTACCAGGTTGCAACTGCTCATAACTGTGATCAGGGGCCATCAGCAAAGGTTCTCCTACTAAGAAGTGACCTGGTGTCAGCGGTACAAGGTCATCAGGATCGGTACTGATCTGAGATAGCGGTCGCGAATTAAGGCAGGCCTCAACTTGCGATAAGACGGTAGCTAGTTCTTCGTAAGTCAGTGTTGAATCACCGAGAACACGTCTTAAGTGATGTTTTGTGCTCTTTATCCCTGCCTCCCACAATCCACCGAAATTTGGAGCATGGGGAGGGATGAAGTGCCATTCCGTCCCATTGTTAGCTAACGAAGACGCCACTTCACTGGAAAGTAAAGACCGCTCGCTCGCAAACAATGTTTTAAGCTCCCGCGACGCACCGATGAAATTGGTTCCGTTATCGCTCCACAGGTGTAGACAGCGACCTCTTCTAGAGACAAAGCGTTTAAACGCAGACAGGAAACCTTCGGAGGTGAGATCAGAGACAGCCTCGATGTGTACAGCTCGCGTAGCCATACAAATGAAAAGACAAATGTAGCCCTTGTATGATCTCTGGCCTCGACCTTTGGACACTCTTACATTTATGGGTCCGGCATAATCCACACCCGAATGTAGAAATGGTTTGTTGGGGGTCACCCGACATGACGGCAACTGACCCATTAACTGAGTGCTTGTCTTAGCTGCGTTCCTAATGCAAGGTACGCAGTGATGAATATGGGAACGTACTAAATTCTTTAATTTAGTAACCCAATATTTTGAGCGAATGTAATTACATGTGAGCTGCTGACCACCATGCAATGTTTTCTCATGAGCATCTGCTACTATAAGTTTTGCTAGATGCGAATCTCCACATACAATGATGGGGTGTTTGCTGCAATCAGGTAAGTCCGAATTTTCTATTCTTCCACCAACCCTTACTATCCCATTTTTATCGATAAACGGATTAAACATTGATATGCTACTTTTCTTACTAACCGTTTTATGTTTCAGGAGGCTGGTAATATCTTCGTGCCACGAGTGTTGCTGATGCTGTCGAAGACAACAGGTAAGTGCGTCTTGGATTTCAGAAGCAGCAAGGTAAGGTAAGGGTTTTATTTTATTTGCAGTAGAATCCCTTAGTCGGAGAAACCTCCTACAATATGCTACAACTCTAATTAGCTTTCTCAGGGACGAGAATTTGGACCACACGTCTATTTCCGGACTGCTCTCTACGGTCAAAGTATGTACCTTTAGCAATTTGGCTTCCAAATCCTTCTTTTTGGAGATTGCACGTGGTTTTCCATACTCTACATCGTTGCTTCGTAGCCAGGCAGGCCCGTACTTCCATAACTCATTGTCGATTAAGTCAGAAGCTGGGACTCCTCGCGAGGCGCAGTCGGCGGGATTTTCCTTTGACTGAACATACGACCACTGAGATGCATCCAATAGACTTAAGATATCGGAAGTCCGGTTGGCTACGAACGTTTTCCACCGGCTTGGATGGTCACTCAACCAAGCCAAGACGACAGTGGAGTCGGTCCACGCATGCAAATCCGTTTTGGCTATATTTAAGGCTTCAGCAACTTCCAGCAGCAGCTTTGCAACTAGAACAGCTCCGCATAATTCCAGTCGCGGTATGGAAACCTGCTTGATTGGGGCGACCTTCGTTTTTGCAGTTACCAGGTGAGTGTTTATAGTACCATCGGTGGCAATGCATCGAATAAACACCACTGCAGCGTAGGCTGCGTTGGATGCATCCCCAAACCCATGTAACTCTACTTGCGTGTCATCGTTAGTCCTGTGAACCCATCGAGGGATATGGAAATTCATGAGCTTAGACAACTCCTCTCGATAAAGCTCCCAGTCACGTAAAAGTTCTTCCGGCAATCTGTCGTCCCAGTCAAGTCCAGTAATCCACAATTTTTGGATAAAAATCTTAGCCGTTATGATGCAGGGGGCTATAAAACCGAGCGGGTCATACAAACGACATATCTCAGCAATAATACCTCTTTTTGTTACAGGCATAGGAGAATCAGACGACAAATTGACACTATATTCGAATTCATCTGTCCGGCGATTCCAGGTAAGACCCACCACTTTAGTGATATCATCTTCTTTAAATTCCCTATTTATTCCTGTATTCTCCTTTCCCTTTTCCAGCAATCCTACCCTGTTAGTAGCCCACTTCTGCAATGTAAATCCACCTTTCTTTAGTAATGCATTCATCTCTTCATACATTTTAACTGTTTCTGTTTCAGATTGACAACCGGTCAGGAGGTCATCCATGTAGAAATCCGTCTGGACTCTACTTGCCGCTAGCGGGTAATTATGACCTTCATCAATTGCAACTTGTTGCAATGCCTCTATTCATACTGCACCGACTCTATTCATACTGCATATCAATGACATGTTGCAAATTAGCAATATTCATTGTTATGCGGATGACAGCACTGGTGACTCCCATTACGCAGGCCGCACAAATTTCCCTCGATCTGAAGTGGAGGAGAGCAGAAAAGGACTTGTGTCTGACATAGAGTGCTCCTTAGAACAAGTGTCGGAGTGGGGACGACTTAATCTAGTCCAATTCAACCCTACTAAGACACAAGTCTGCGCATTTACCACCAAAAAAAACCCCTTTTTCCATAGCTCCCCAGTTCCAAGGCGTTCCCCTTACCATCTCAGAGAGTCTCGGGATCCTTGGCGTCGATATTTCTAGTGAGGTCCAGTTTAGGGGTCATTTGGAGAGTAAAGCTGGTCTCGCTTCTAAGAAATTGGGCGTACTTAACAGAGCGCAGCGATACTTTACATCGGGCCAACGCCTAACGCTTTATAAAGCGCAGGTTCGGCCCCATGTGGAGTACTGCTCCCATCTTTGGAACGGTGCACCAAAGTACCAGCTTCAGCCACTTGACTCCTTACAAAGGCGAGCCATTAGACTTGTCGGCGATCCCGAGCTCACAAAAGATTTGGAACCACTGAGTCAACGTCGAGACATCGGTGCACTCAGTGTGTTTTATAAAATCTATAATGGGGAATGTTCTGAGGAACTATTTGATCTCATTCCTCCATCACGGTTTTATTACCGCACTGCCCGACATCGTGCGAAAGCCCATCCACATACCATAGATCTATGGAAATCGCATACTGTCCGATTCTCCAGATCTTTCTTGCCGCACACCTGCAAAATATGGAATGGGCTACCGCCCGAGGTTTTTCCGCAGAGCTATAACATGGGGTACTTTAAAAGAAGGGTGAAAAGGGTCCTTAAAGGTAGGCAACGCACCAGTAATGCCCCGAGTGTTGCAGGTGTCCATAGGCGACGGTAACCGCTTACCATCCAGGCGGGCCGTCTGCTTGTTTGACTACATAGTCATATAAAAAAAAAAAAAAAATGCCTTTACTGCTAGGTAAGGAGCACAAGACGTCCCGAACGTCACCGTCCGCAGTCGATAATCGTGGATTTTATCGTTGGCGTCCTCTCTCCAAACTATTCTTTGATAGTCCGCATGTTTATGCGAGACTCTAACTTGCCTATACATTTTAATAATGTCGGCAGTGAGACATATTGGATGCAAACGCCAGCGCATGATTGTGTGTCGTAATTCCGGCTGTAATGTTGGGCCAACCATCAAAGTTGAATTCAATGACACTCCATTAGCACTTTTATCTGAAGCATTGAAAACCACTCTGGTTCGCGTGGTAGTTTTGTCCAACCTAACCACCGCGTGGTGTGGTAACCATACCTTGCCGTTTGCCTGCTCCAAATCGTTGACGATTTCCTCCATGTGATCTAGAGTCAGATATTCATTTAAGACCTGGGAGTAATCCCTCTTCTGATCTGGGTTCTTTGCTAATCTTTTCTCCAGACTGAAGAGTCTCTTTACAGCAATAGCTCTAGTATCTCCATATTCAAGTTCGGTGTTTGCACGGAAAGGTAATTCCACTACATAACGACCAGTATCATCTCTGCACGTCGTCGCTTTGAAATGGTCTTCACAAGCTTGCTCTTCAGGAGTTAAAATCTTTCCTTTTTTAGAACCAGGTTCGGATTCCAGCTCCCAAAATTTCTTTAACAGCTCGTTTTCTTCTAGCTTGACATGCAGGTTCAGAACCACATTATGACAAGTTTGCTCCTTGTCACCATAGCCGGCCACCTGACCCGACAATACCCATCCAAGGTAGGTATCCTGCGCAATAGTACAACTGGTGGGGCTACGAATAAGACCCTCTTTCAGGATAGCACAATATACCTCGGAACCCAATAAAATATCAATTTTATTAGGTGAGTTGTATTGGGGATCAGCGAGATGTATGCGACCAAGTTCCGTCCAATTAGGCAGAACGAATTTCTTTTCTGGCAATATTGAAGTTACGGTATTAAGCACGTGAGCTTTTACCTGCAATTTAAAGGTAGGATCACAGAGTGACTGAATATTGACCATAACCACACACTTGGAGGTTAAGCCACTCTGACCATCACCTAAACCTGAAATGCAGCTTTTAGCTGCAATCTTCCTCAGTCGTAATAATTGTACGGCTGCCTCCGATATGAAAGAAGCTTGCGATCCTTGATCCAACAAAGCTCTCAATATCTGGGTAGAACCATTATTAGACTCGGCTTTAATCAGAGCCGTAGCCAGCAATATCTGGTTTTTACCAGTCACAAAATGGTTCGCGATATGTGTGGCCTCCTTCGTCTCCGAAGACGATGGTTCCGGTTCATCCTGTTCATTTCCTGGCGATTCTTGTTTGGGTTTACCATGGAGAAGAGTGTGATGCTTGCCTCTGCAAAGACGACACTTGGTTGATACCCTACACATTTTACCAAAGTGATTATTGCCTAAGCAATTATAGCAAAGTCCGAGTGACTTTACTATATCCTGACGATTAGCTACGTCTTCTTTAGTAAACTTACTGCAGGAATCTCATTGCAATGAGGACAAGTGACATTGGAATTAGAAGTTGTGTGCAAGACCTTGGGGTTTGTGGTGTTGTAGTTAGATTTAGGTTTGTTTTTTACAGGTTCTACAAATTCTAGCGCGCGGAAACGAGATTCTAAGAATTCTTTTAACTGACAAAACGACGGTAAGTCTTCGCATGAATTATTTACGTGTAATTCCCATTGCTTTCGAGTTTCAGGGTCCAACTTCAAGGTGATGATATAGATGACAATAATGTCCCAAGATTCTACTTTGATACCTAAGTTTGACAATTCGTGCATACAATCGGAGGTTGTATCTAACAACTCTTTTAACGCTTGAGCGGATTCACAATTCATTACACGCTGACCAAACAAACGTTTTAGAATACAGTTTGACATGAACCGTTTGTTGTCATACCTATTCTGTAACATGTCCCAACACTTTTTATAATTACCCTGAGTAATCGGAATATGTTTGATCAATTGCTCTGCTTCGCCTCTCAGTTGTGTTTTTAAATAGTGTAAGCGTTGAACGTCATCAAGAGCAGAATTATTATGAACTAATGAGCTAAACAAATCTTTAAATGACGACCAGTCTGAATATTTACCACTAAACAAAGGGATCGAAATCTTAGGTAATCTAACTACAGATTCTTTGTTGACCTCAGTCGCATCCGACGAATTCTTGCTTCCGTCCGACGGTTTCATAGTCTTCAACGTCGCGTTCAATTCTCCTTTATAAATTAGGTAAGTCTCGTAACCAACATTAAAAGTATCATTCTTGATGTAAGTGCTCTCATTAAGGACTTCACTGCTGTATGCTTCTACTATCGCTTCATGTTTATTGCAAAACTTTTTGATCAATTCTTCCAGTCCGTCTAATCTCGCACTAATGTAAGTTTCGGTAACTCTTTCCTTAGGGGATTTTCTAAAGTTGCTTCTGCCCTTCTCTATTTGGTATTTCAGGTCTTCTATAACTCTCAAGTCTTTTTCCATTGTGTAGTTAAGTTACTTCAACTTAGGTAAAAAGTTCCAAAAAATTCCAAATTTTTCTAAGTCCAAATCGATGCAAATTTTTCTAAGTCCAAAATGATGCGAAATTTTCTAAGTGTTTGACGACTTCGTCTTCGCTATGAAATCGGGCATAGGTTCCCCGTGTTGTCGTTTTTCTTCAAATTATTCTAAGTCCTAGACAACACTTCGAAATTTTTACAAGTCCATGCACTACTCGAATTTTTCTAAGTTCTTGACCACTAACTTTTATAACACGTAAATTGTACTCACAGTTTATCCTTGCACTTTACCAATGTTCAATTCACTTCCGATACTCGATCTTGATTCCAAACTTCCTTGCTCCGTCAAAAGTCGCAGGCGCCCGCAATCCTCGGTACCAGCAACTCAGCTTCCCAAACATATATATATCAACCACAGGAACTGCCAAGTGTATAGCTTTCGCTTTAAAATACGCTCCGGGTCGTAGGGCCCTTTGTCCAAAGGGATATCGAGCCAGGAAATAAAACTTATGTTAGATCTCCGGAACGCTTCAGGCATTTATTAAATTTCACATACACACTACCTTGTAACCGCGGAGAATTTTACCACCGCGGGCTAACTCGACTCCTAACGCCATCTAGTAAATTCTGATGTAATAAAAACTTATGATGTACAAGATCGACGCTAGATGGAGAACAGTTACAAATTTATTTAATATGTTGAGTTTGCTTTAAATTAATATTAACTTATGTAATTTAGATAATAACAGTTTGGACAGTTAGCATATAATATTGAGTCAGTTATAGGAAATATAACGATGTGTAAAAATAAGGTTGCAGTTTTTAGTACATGTACTAATAATACTGTGATCAACTGTTTAAACTTGTAGATGAGACAACAGAGAAGAGTGCGGACATTTCTCTTTTTTACCAAAATATAAACCGCTTCTCTGGCAAAATACTTGAAATTGAATTATTATTAGATAAACATCATTTTGATATACTTATTATGTTTTACTGAAACTTGGTTAAAACCAGATAGGATGATATTTAATGTTACAGATTTTCAGGTCGCCAGTATGTTCAACAGAATATCTGCTGAAGGAGGAGGCTGTATTATACTTCTTCGAGATAACCTAAAATTTAAAGAACGGTCTGATATAGTATGATATTCTGTGAAACGTGTATGTGAGGTTGCTTGTGCAGAAATGGATAGTCATATAGTATTGTGTGTTTATCGACCACCGGCGTCAAACTTCAGTAATTTCATGTCAACAATGGAATGCATACTAAAGAAAATTTCTAAATCTGGTAAGAGTATTATTGTTTGTGGCGACTTCAATATAGATATTTTAGTAGATTCAACTGACAAAGTTAATCTTATTTGTTTATTTAAATCATTTAATTTGAACTATCTTTTCTGTGAGCCAACTAGAGTAACTGCCGCTTCATGTACTTGTATAGACAATATATTTTTAAATTATAAGCCTAAACAAATGTTAATTATGAGCGGAGTCAGGTCAGATCACAAAGGCCTGGCAATTAAACTCGAAATCGAGAAGCGTCAAACAAAGCCTATAATCGAATATAGACCATTGACAAAATGCAGATTAGAAAAACTTAATAAAAGTATAAATTCGAAACTTAGTCATACCGAATTTACTAGTAATAACCCAAATATCATTTATAAAGAATTCTTCTCAGTACTTAGCAAAGAATTTAATCAAATTTGTCCCAAAAAAAAGGTAAAAATAAAGGCGAAATTACAATTCAGTGACTGGGCAACTAGAGGTATACGCAAGAGTAGAGATAACATGTTTGAGTTGTATTACAAGAAATCTTTGACATCAAATAAAGATTTTCATGAGTATGTTAGAAACTATTCCAAAATATTTAAAAAGGTCTGTATTCGTGCAAAATCTTTGTATATTAGTAGTAAAATTAAAAAATCAGATAATAAAATAAAAGCCGTCTGGAAAACCATTAACACGGAGACTGGCCAAACTAAGTCGAGGGATTCGGAATATAAGTTAATAGTTGAGAATAAACAAATCTCCAATGCAAAATGTGTTGCTAATGCTTTTGAAAATTTCTTCTCTAATATACCCCTGGACGTCACAAAAACACTTAACTCTAGTCCAGATGTAGCAGAAGCTCTTCTAAAAGATCACTTTCCACTAGATTTACCGGATTTTCAGTTCAGATATACTTCCACTATTGAAATTATTAAAACATTCAAAAGTCTCAATGCCAAAACCACTGAAGATTTGTGGGGCATATCAGTAAAGATGCTAGAATCATTAATAGAAGTTATTGCACCATATCTCGTGGCTATATTTAATATGTGTGTGGAGGTAGGTGGCGACGTCGAAGAAGAGAAACAATCACACACCAACTCCAAATCCAATTGTTTATTCTTGTACACGAAAACACAGTATTAGAAGCAGAAGTAAGTTCACAGATAGTTAATTCGACACAAGAAGAAAAGAAGATAAGTATGGAAGTTCACAATGATTAGCGTAACAATAATGGTCGAGCGCGCGAATTAAAAATAGAGGCGAGCGACGTGCGTCTGGCCTGGGCATGCGTGGCTGACTGGCGGGAGAACCCGACCGCGCCCGGCTCGCTGTCACCGCCCGGCCGCGTGCGCCGATGTACCTTTCTTGCGCACGACACGACGCGACGACACGACGGGACGACTCGACGACCGTGGATGGTAAGTATGGTGTTTGGTAAGTATTGTATATATATATTTATTATTTTACTTATATATTTATTTAGATTAGATTTAGATACTTAGGTATATTATTACATATATTTATGTTATGTAGTTTTATGTATTTAGATAGGTTTATTATTACATATATTTATTTTACATAGTTATTTATATATTAAGACGTATAATATATATAGGTTATAAAGGTAGGGGCGTAGATACGCCACAGTACTCCCCCCCAGAGACCGTCCTAGGACGGGCGATAATAGTCTGGGAATCTCACGTTCCTTCCTGAGCGTGTTCTTTTGTTAATTTTAACGCTTTCTTCTCTGGTTTCAGGAACGGCGGTCTCTGTCTTCGTATGGTCTTCTTCCAAGGTAAGTAAGTATGCTGGTTTCAGTCTTTCTATGGATACTGTCTGTTCTTTTCCTTTTATAATTAGTTTGTAGACTTTATCTCCTCTTTGCAGTACTTTATAAGGTCCTGTGTACGGTGGTTGCAGAGATCCTCTGACGGTGTCATCTCTGACGTATACGTGAGTTGCAGAAGGTAAGTCTCTGAAGATAAATATATTCTTCTTGCAGTGTCTCGAAGCTGGTTGAGGTCGTATATTTTTGATTATAGAACGGAGGCGTGCGGTAAAATCAGTAATGTCAGTGGTATGTACGATATTGTTTGGTTGCAGAAATTCTCCGGGCAGTCTCAGCGGTTCTCCATATAAGAGCTCAGCGGGTGAAGCTTGGATGTCCTGTTTGAATGCAGTTCTCATGCCTAGTAAGACGAGAGGTAAGCTTTCGGTCCAGTTTTGTCCTTCATGACACATTATTGCCGCTTTCAGCTGTCTGTGCATTCTCTCAACCATGCCGTTGCTTGCAGGATGATAAGCAGTGGTTCTGTTGCGTTGAAATCCTGCTAGTTCTGCGAGCTGTTTCATCAGTGCTGATTCAAACTGCTTTCCGCGATCCGTTACGACTTCAGATGGACAACCGTATCTTGCTATCCAGTTAGCGACGAAAGCTTTTCCAACTGTTTCAGCGGTTATATCAGGTAAGGGTATTGCCTCAGGCCATCGTGTAAATCTATCGACTGCTGTGAGGCAATAGCGATAACCGTCTGATGGGGTAAGTGGGCCAACTAAATCGATGTGGATATGTTGGAATCTTGACCGAGGTAATTTGAAAGTACCTAGCGACGGTGTTACATGTCGTGTAACTTTGGTGCACTGACAGGCGTGACATAATTTTGTCCAGTCACGACAATCTTTGTTTATGCCAGGCCATACGTAGCGTTCTGCCACTAGTTTCACTGTAGCGTTGGCTCCTGGGTGACTGAGTGAGTGTAGGCTATTAAAAACCTGTTTTCGGAACTCAGCTGGTACGTACGGTCGAGGTGACTGCGTTGTATGGTCGCAGTATAACTCCGTCCGTGTTCCAGGTATAAGCACTTTAGCTAACTTCAATGAAGTCTCGCCGTCTAAAATGTGTTTTAGCTCTAGGTCGGTATTCTGTGACTTTGCTAAGTTGTTTAGATCGACGGGCTGCACCAACTCTTCTATCCTCGAAAGGGCGTCCGCCACGACATTATCCGTCCCGGAAATGTGCTGTATGTCCGTTGTAAATTGTGCGATAAAATCTAAGTGGCGAAATTGGCGAGGTGAGCATTTGTCTTTCCGTTGTTGAAATGCGAAGCAGATTGGCTTGTGATCTGTAAACACGGTAAAGTGACGAGCTTCCACCTGATGTCGAAAGTGTTTTATTGCCTCGTAGATGGCGAGTAGCTCTCTGTCATAAGGAGAATACTTTTTTTGTGCTGAGCTCAACTTACGACTGAAGAAGGCTAATGGCTGCCATTCACCGTCAATGTTTTGTTGCAGTACTCCACCGATGGCTGTATCCGAAGCATCTGTTACTAAGCCCAATTTCGCGTCCATATCCGGGTGTGCTAAAAGTGCTGCTCTGCATAAGCTTTCTTTGCATTCTTCAAAGGCTTTCAGTGTGTCTCCAGATAGTGTCACAGGGTGAGAGCCTTTTACTGATCCAGTTAGTAGTTCGTGAAGTGGAGCTTGTGATTTAGCCGCATCTTTGAGGAATCGACGGTAAAAGTTGATCATCCCCAAAAATCTTCTGAGCTCCTTCACGGTTTTTGGAGTAGGGAATTCCTTGATGGCTTCGACTTTGCTGTTCAGTGGCTTGATGCCAGCTGATGATACGCTGCAACCGAGGAAATCGACTTCTTTGGCGCCAAAAACGCATTTGGATGGGTTGATAACCATTCCGTATTCTTTCAGCTTTGTGAAGAGCTGATGAAGATGCTGCAAATGGCATGATATATCCCGAGAAAAGATCAAAAAATCATCTATATAAGTATAGCAGAAGTCAAGGTCTCTAGTCATTTCGTCGATAAATCTTTGAAATGTCTGCCCGGCATTTCGCAGTCCAAAAGTCATAAATGGAAATTCATACATTCCGAATGGTGTTGTGATGCTGGTTTTGGGAATATCCTCAGGATTGACAGGTATCTGATTGTAGGCTTTTACAAGGTCAATTTTTGAAAAGACTGTACAACCAGATATGTTCTGTGTAAAATCTTGGATGTGTCGGATGGGGTATCGATCCGGTATTGTTCGGGCGTTAAGCATCCGGTAATCGCCGCATGGACGCCAACCGGCATCCTTCTTCGGAACCAGGTGTAGCGGTGACGACCATGGGCTTTCCGACGGCCTGGCAGTTCCATTTTTGAGCATTTCGTTGAACTCTTGCTTGGCTATCTTCAGCTTCTCGGGGGCTAGTCTTCTCGGTGTGCAGTACACGGGTGGTCCAGAAGTAGTTCTGATGTAATGAACCGTCTTGTGGTTTATAGCCCGATGCGTGCCTGCCGGACGAGTTATCTCCGGAAATTGACGAAGAAGTTCAAAATATTTGGACTCGCCTACTATCGTCTTTACCGAAGAGATGGCATCTGACGACGGGGCTGGAGCTGCGATTGCCGATAATGTCGTGTTGCTGTCGATGAGGCGGCGGTTGCGGCAGTCGACCACCAAGCCGTAGTGTGCCAGGAAGTCGGCGCCGATGATCGCCTTAGTGACGTCCGCCACTATAAAGCGCCACGTGAATGCACGACGGAGACTCAAATCCAATTCGAGTTGCGCAAAACCATAAGTGGCGATGGGTGCACCGTTTGCCGCGAAAAGTTCGTAGGATGTTCTGGGTCGACTGTGTTTGGCAGCGGAGCGAGGGAACACACAGAGGTCGCTGCCAGTGTCGACCAGGAACTGCGTCTTCGTTTTTCGGTCCGTTACAAATAGGCGACCTGTTGAACTGGGGCAGTCATCTGTCGCCATTAACGACCGCCTGTCGCATTTCCCGACCGATAGTCGCAGGGTTTGATACATTTCTTGGCATCATCTCCATACTTATAATGGTAAAAACAATTGGGAAACTTCCGGTAGTTTGATTGCGACCTGGTACGATTCTTCCGCTGGTTGTCAGAGTTTCGCGTTTGAGATCTACCTCTGTCTCTCGTGGAGAGGGCCTTCACTTGACGACTAAGCTCAGCGACTTCCTTGGTTAGCTTTTCCAGTAGGGATCCTGGTACAGCGTCCGCGGATGCAACCTGGGGTGACGACGGTACTAAGTCATGCACCTTGTCTGCCAGGTCGGAGAGCGCCTGCAGTGTGGATTCTGGCTGCGATGCGATGACAGTCTGTAGGCTTGTTGGTAAGCGGCTGGTCCACACAGTGCGTATGAAATCGTCCGGTATATTCTTGCCCGCCAGGTGACGTAGATGTCTTAAAAATTGGGAGGGCCGCCTATCTCCGAGCTCTTCATGCATTAATAGCTGCGTTAACTCCTTTTCACGCGAAACAGAAAGACGTTTTATAAGCTCTGACTTCAGAAACTCGTACTTATCCTTCGCCGGTGGGTTAACAAGGATGTCCTTAACTTCCGCTGCGTATCGGTTTTCTAAGTGGGCGCTGACGTAATAATACTTCGTCTCGTCATCCCTTATTCCAGACAAGGCGAAGCTACCTTCTATCTGCGCGAACCATACCGCCGGCTCTTCGGGCCAGAACGGGGGCACTCGTACTCCAACACGACAAACATCGGAAGGTGTAAATGTCTTTTCGCCATTTTCGTTTTTGTCACTTGCTTTCGATTTATCAGCCATTATTCGTTACAAATAAGGTCGTATGTAGTTAGGTACCTTATTATTCGATCGGCGTGTTGCTTTTCGGAGGGGTCACCAGTGTGGAGGTAGGTGGCGACGTCGAAGAAGAGAAACAATCACACGCCAACTCCAAATCCAATTGTTTATTCTTGTACACGAAAACACAGTATTAGAAGCAGAAGTAAGTTCACAGATAGTTAATTCGACACAAGAAGAAAAGAAGATAAGTATGGAAGTTCACAATGATTAGCGTAACAATAATGGTCGAGCGCGCGAATTAAAAATAGAGGCGAGCGACGTGCGTCTGGCCTGGGCATGCGTGGCTGACTGGCGGGAGAACCCGACCGCGCCCGGCTCGCTGTCACCGCCCGGCCGCGTGCGCCGATGTACCTTTCTTGCGCACGACACGACGCGACGACACGACGGGACGACTCGACGACCGTGGATGGTAAGTATGGTGTTTGGTAAGTATTGTATATATATATTTATTATTTTACTTATATATTTATTTAGATTAGATTTAGATACTTAGGTATATTATTACATATATTTATGTTATGTAGTTTTATGTATTTAGATAGGTTTATTATTACATATATTTATTTTACATAGTTATTTATATATTAAGACGTATAATATATATAGGTTATAAAGGTAGGGGCGTAGATACGCCACATGTGTATTGACACAGGCTCATTTCCCGATTTAATGAAAAATAGGAAAATTACACCGATCTTCAAATCAGGCAGTAAAACTGATCCCTCGAATTACAGACCAGTCTCTGTGCTTCCGGCTCTGAGTAAGATATTTGAAAGACTTATTCTTAAACAACTTTTATCCCACTTCAACGAACACAAAATACTGAACGAGAGTCAGTTCGGTTTCACGAAATGCAGGTCAACATCAGATGCCGGGGTCGAACTAGTAACACATGTGCTTGAAGCTTGGGAGAGTTCACAGGATGCCATTGGTGTATTTTGTGATCTCTCCAAAGCTTTCGATTGTGTAGAGCACCGTACACTAATTCGTAAACTCTACCACTATGGGGTTCGTGGAACTGCTCTGAATCTTGTTGAGTCCTACTTAACCGATAGACAGCAAAAAGTTGGGGTAAATGGCGTAACATCTTCCGGATCCTTAGTCAGAATGGGGGTACCGCAGGGATCAATATTGGGGCCGTTTTTATTCTTGGCATATATAAATGATTTACCCTTTGTAGTTAAAGACCTTGCAGATATTGTTCTATTCGCTGATGATACATCGATAATTTTTAAAATAGATAGAAAGGACAGTGAATTGGCGCATGTAAACTACGTATTGGATGTTGTTTCGAAATGGTTCTCTGCGAATAATTTGTTACTAAACGCGAAAAAGACGAAATGTTTAAAGTTCTCTTTGCCTAATGTTAGATATGTAGAGCCAAACATAATGCTCAATAGTAATAAACTCGATACAGACAAAGCGACGGTATTCCTAGGTATAGGCATAGACTCTAAGTGGGGTCCTCATATTGATGCTCTATCTGGAAAACTTAGTTCTGCTGCATATGCGGTTCGTAAAATTAGGCAATTAACGGATATAGCTACGGCTCGGTTAGTTTACTTTGCATACTTCCACAGCATAATGTCATATGGCATTTTGCTGTGGGGTTCTGCTGCGGATATAGATACTATTTTTATATTACAGAAGCGTGCGGTTCGCGCGATTTACGAGTTGGGTCCACGTGACTCGTTAAGGGATTTTTTTAAGCAAGTTAATATATTAACTTTACCTTCTTTATATATTTATGAAAATATAATGCATGTTCGCAAAAACTTCCAAAAATTCAAAGTAAATAGTGACCATCATAACATTAACACTAGAAATAAGGATAGGATTGTTGTACCTAGGTATAGACTGACTAAAACGAATAAGTCCTTTATGGGCAACTGCGTACGTTTTTATAATAAAATTCCAAAGTGTATAACGGAGCTCACAGAAAGTAAATTCAAATTACGCGTTAAGAATGTTCTAATGAGAAAAGCATACTACACTGTTCGTAATTACATAGAAGACAAAGATGCTTGGAACATTCCACTTCTGCAAAGTAACCAACTGGTACATAAGAAACATAACATTGTAAAATCCCAAAAAATTGTAACAAAATCTCTAAAAAAAAATGCCCCTCAGTTTCTTGCCGTATCTTCTGAGTAGTGGTTCTTTTTCCGATACGGTGGTAGAGTCATTGTGATAATTTGACGTTCATACGTTCGTCTGTGATGCCAAAATGATTAAAGAGATTTTGATTTTGATTTTGATTTTGACTACTCCAACTTAAACATGAGTGTCACCCGTAAACTATTATTAATAACGTATAAACTATACCTTAAGAAATTTTGACTTCGAAAGGAAATGGTAAGCATATCTACCCATTTATATCTTTCCCATACTCAGATTGAAGTCAGGGCCCAGAAAAGAAATGCGATAACTGACTCTACCAGTGCACAGGAAACCTACTAACCTAACCTACCAGTGCTATAATAGCACCTAGAAATTCTGCGAGGATGTCTTTTTTTAATACATCCGATTTTATAAACCCTACATAACATCCTATAACAACCTATAACACCTAAACTTTATAAACCCTACATAACATCCTATAACAACCTATAACACCCAAACTTTATAAACCCTACATAACATCCTATAACAACCTATAACACCCAAACTGAATATATCAAGCCAAATGCAGGTTCTAATTGTCGAACCCGATGTATAGTTACATCCACATAAATTATAGTTACCGAAAAACATCAATAAACACAAGAAAAACACATACGTTTGAAAACTTAATCTTTCAGTACAATTTTCACTTCACCATGAATGGAACACCCGAATATTTTTTCACATTCAATTCTAAATTGTTTCTAGTACACATTCACAAAGATTCACTTAAAATAATAAAAAATACCACAACACAAATTAAAAAACCACAAGGCGACCCTGCCGGGCCACTATTTTGACTTAACATGTCATGACCAATGTTAAGAAAATGGGTTACGCGATAGAGACAATATGATAATAGTTGTACCTCGTTCTTTATAAGAGCCTGTTGTATAGCGCTATCCTTTTTTAGGTCGGAAAACTTCGTAATTATCCCTCTATAGTGTAAGACCTCAATGCAAATAACCAAGCAAACAACATAGACAACTGGTTGACATGCTCGGGTACGTCAAGTAGTCAATGGTCAATCAAATCTGTCAACGTCAACGTTCGTGAGAGTTGTATGCATAAATTAGAAAGTATTTAATGTCTGGTCGGGAGAGACATGGGGGGCCCGCTATGATCTACAAAAATGTTGCATAGAATAAACTGGCGCCGCCCACCATGTGCAGAGTATGGTCGGATACAACCACGAGGACAAGATGACTTCCAACCAGAAGCTGGTCGCCGGCTGCGTGGCCGGCGTCATGACGCGGTTCATCACGCAGCCCATGGACCTCATCAAAATAAGGACCCAGCTGGAGAAGTCCTCGGGTAAACACTTAAAGAAGTGGTTCGGAGTCACGAGGCGGGTACTACGGGAGGAGGGCATGTTGGCGTTCTGGCACGGCCACAACCTCGGGCAGGTATGCAACAGTAATAGCAGTAGGTACTAACAAGGTGTTATGAAACGAGAATATTAATATTACTCAGTAGCCTAGGCGGAGGTCGATCGTTGTTATGGCGCATGGCGTAGGCATAGCATATACATAAACTATGCTGTAGCAAAGGTATACATAGACGTGAGCACTTCAGGACGGAACGGCATAGGATTTTGTACAAGGCAAATTTCCCGTGTCCGGGCTATACTATACCTACAACCAACCACCTGCAGAGCACACCTGCGTTCCAAAACCGTAACAAAAGCAAGCATGCTGTATAATTATATACGCATACTGTGCCAATCCACCAAGAGACGCTGCAAAACGCACATTCAGCTCGTGGGCAATGTCAAGTGTAGTAACTGTATAAATAAGTAATTGACACTTTTCAGATACATTCGATTTTAGCAGTAAGCAGTCAGTTCTTCGTGTACGAAATGGCAACGAAATTTGTAACCAAGTCAAACACTGATCAGCGATCCAAGTAAGTTTTGTACTTTTTAATTATTATTATTATTAGCGAACTTATAACTCGAAATATTATTATAAAACCATCCCATTCTTTGATAAGCAAATTAATACCTATTGCAAATTCCCGTGATGCCGGACGCTATACAATTTTAGGGTACCATTGGATTGTGAAAAGTCGTAACGCGAATAAAATGTGCCAAAAAGTCATTGTATCGTATTGTAAGTGGTATAAGGTAAGTACTGGTAAGATAGTCCATAGGTGGACTAGAGCAGAGCAGACGGTATGGGAGCTACGTATTTGTTTACTCCACCAGACAAGTGGGCACGTTCCTGAGCGGCGTGCTGGCGGGCTGCTGCAGCACGGCGCTGGTGATCCCGCTGGAGGTGATCCGCGTGCGGCAGATGGTGATCAGCGGCCAGTACAAGGGGCTGCTCAACGGCGCGCGCGCCGTCTACAACTCGGGCGGCGTGCTGGCCTTCTACGAGGGGCTGACCGCATCCTTGTGCCAGGTGCTCATTCTGATTCAAAAGCTGTTTATTCAGTTTAAGCATCACTATGAACATCAATTTATCACAATGACTGTACCGTGCTTCGGAAGGCGCGTTAAGCCTTCTGTCCCGGTTGTTGTTTAGGATAACTGTCGTTAGGCCATGTCGGACGCCTTCGGGCGGTCTAAAAACTCCGACATTAGGGTTAGCCTTATTCCCACACGAGAGAAGAAGACTGTACCACCGTAACGGAAAAGGAACCACCAGCAATCAGATGATATGGCAACAAACTAAGCGAAAAAGTAACGGTGTCTGTCGCTCTTCTATCAACAGCACTTCGGTAAGAATTGCACTAACCGATCCCTTCTTCTCCTTTCCACTTCAGGACTTCTAGGCGAGGAGAGTCGTTTCCCCGTACGTACTTAATGTCCCACCGATCGGTACGAAGCGTTTTGCAGATGCGGACTCCTTAAAGAGTAGAACGCTCTACCAGCTTTTTGTTTCCAAATTGCTATAAAGTCTAGAATGAATAGGCATCTCATGGGAAACCATGCTCCATCTTCGCTTTCCATCTGGCGAGATGTCATCAAACTAGTGCCCATTTACCAATTTTAAAAAATATAAGTAGTCGACGCGAACGAAGTAGGGACATTTCTCTCTACAAAAAAAGAGTCTACATCAGCGTTAAACTATGTGAACGAACGAAGATCAAACGAACACACGTGAACGAAGACGCGGGCAACAGCTAGTTAACAATATAGTAAGCGTTTTTTATTAATTAGCCGTCCGCGTTTTGGGAAAGTCTGGTAGGACGAAAGTCGCGAGTTATATTGCGCCTGATAAATGGACGTCATAAAACCTGACGAAAAAATATCACACTGTGAATACCTTCTTACGTGTTGCTATTACCATCTGAGTAGGCGCGGATTAAAGGGCGCGCCGTACCTTATGCCCGCCGCATGTATTTCCGATTTTCCGCAATAAAAGTATTGTGGCTATTTCTGTACCGCTACTGTTCTGTTACTGTTCACCCATGTCACCGACTTTTATGTTTGTAACCTTACAGTTATGTGATTTTTTATTGAAATGTTTGCGTTCGCAGATGGGTCCACAGGTGGGCATATCGTTCTGCGTGTTCAGTTTCCTACAACCGCTCATGCTGAGCTATTTTTCTGACAAGTGCCTGGGTGGACAGTGCCAGCACGCGCCCGGGAATGCGCACCGGCCCGAGTACCTGCTGATGGCCTCCACTCTGGCCGGCTCGGTCGCCGGGTTCGTGTCCAAGAGCGTGACTTACCCCTTCGACCTCGCCAAGCGAAGGTTGCAGCTAGGAGTGAGTAACAATCATTTTTTTTTCATTACAATGTAGGATGAACACACGCAACCCAGATTGCAATATAAACTTGGTTCAGGCTTACAACAAGTTTGATGTATCAAACGTGAACATTTGCACCAAGTTCACCATGGCAATTGTGCAAACTTGTGTCAAACTTTCTAGTTACCACGCAACAGACTTGCATGTTTGTCACGACAAAGATGCCACAATTTTTTCACAACAAAGAACCTAGAATGCAAAAAATTTTGTTAACTCGCGGGTACGGTTCACGATTGACAATGCCCAGCGCTCAGGTATTAATTCTACGTCATAATGACGTCAACTTACAGACATTTTCTGATATAATTTAAAATATTAACTAAAACAAGAACTGCCTTTTAAAAATACCAAATGTGCTGTAAAACAGGATCCGACACCATAAACATTTAAAAAAAAATCGTATTAAGCTTTTATTCAATTTCACACATAGGAGGACCGCGGAGAATCTTGTCACCGCCAACTATCTCGACGCCAACGCCATCTCGTAGTTCTGTTTTGGACTTACATGTGAACTACTTGCATTCTTGCATTGCCGCGACAAACTTGACACTTAAATCAATATCAAAAGAATAGCAAACTTGCAGCAAACTTACATTCCATTGCCGCGCAACAAACTTGACGTATAAAATCAATATCAAAAGAAAAACAAACTTGCAGCAAGCTCACGTGCTATCTGGGAACAAGGTGGAGGATTGAGTGTTTTCAATCTCGATATATTGATAACAAAATGCAACTCAGATACATTAATGAAAATTAAAAACGGAAATCAGACTACAACAAAAATGCACGACGACGCATGCAAGGAAAACGTTACAAGCGAGACTATAAGAAATATTAAAATGAAAATGAAAATTTCACGAATTTCTCAACAATTGGCTGAAAAGTGGCTGGCATGCGGATGAACATCATGTTCCTAAAATGTTTTACTGCGCATCCGTCTGCGCGATGTTCAGGCTCGCCAAGTTATTTTGGTCGTAGTGTAGATTACTAGAAGACTAGTTCATTGTGTCAAATAATATTGTCTAGCTAGATCGGCATATAACTATAGCGGCCGGCGAGCCGACGCGACGCTGCGCATGCGCCAGGCAGACGTGTCTCCAACGGATCGATCTCGCGGCGCCGCCGCCCGCGCCTGCGCCCGCGCCCGCCCCCGCGCCTGCCGCGCGCCACGGTGTCGCGTCTCTAGTGACGTTAATTCACCTGCTACAATTTAAATGAATATATTGCTAAATTAATAATATATTGCTACAATTTAATTTGCCTTCAATTCAATTTCAATCGCCAGGATGATGAGATAGATGCACAATCCTTCACGCCGATTCACTTGACCCAAGGTATGTAGGAAAACTGCAAGTAAATCGTGGAATTTACCTAGGAAGTTTTCCTACGTTCCTTCGATACTATATTGATTCGATAGCTATACCGATTTAAAACTGCAAGTAAATCGTGGAATTTACCTAGAAAGTTTTCCTACGTTCCTTCGATACTTTCTTCCGTTCGTCCGTTTCGTTCCTTGATACGATAGCTATACCGATTTAAAACCTGCTTTTTTTCATTCCAGAGCCACAAAGATGACGCACAACAAACGCCGAGACAACGGAAACTTATCAAATGCAAGAATCTAACCGATTGCCTCATCAAGACGTACCACATCGAGGGCGTGTGGGGGCTGTACCGCGGGTGGAAGGTCACCATCTACAAGGCACAGGTCACCAGCGTCATGGCCTTCACCACCTACGAGCTCATGTGCTACTCCATCAGAGAAATGTCTCAAGGCTGACACCATCACCTCAGCTTACATTAGAGACCGAACAAAGCGCGCAGAGAACAATTGTTCTGTCTACGTGTGGAAGGCGAGCTTGACGTCCGAGTCTCGCTTCGTTTCATATATAGACAGCTCGTTATGTTGGTGCCAAAATATTGGTTTTATAAATACCAACCTATGTGAAGCTTAATTTATTATTTTTGATTTATTCATAAATGAAGTTTTAACAACGTTGGTATTGTGTAATTAGGTATGTAATTAGTAAAAGTGTAATAAAACTTAACGAGGTAATTTAATGTTTTATTAGTCCTATCTAGTTATCTTTTGGAAAGGCATAATTATTGTGAAACTTAACAAAACTGCATAGTTATTATAAAACACATCAATTTATTTCTTTGGTTATTACATATTAACAGACACGGTAACACGACGAATAAATGACATTATTAGTGTGTAACGAACAACACTAAATAAGTGTCAATATCGCATAACATTCAACAAAACCACGTACTTTGTAGATTTTTTTGAAGTTCTTCATCAATCAATAAGATAGCAATAGAAAAAAATATTTTAAAATACGTAGTTTCCTTGAATGTCAACATCTATTTCTGTAATATCTATGGCGCTTCAGACTCGGAGTCTGGGATGGACACAAACATGGCTCAGAAATGTAAATAAGGAACAGAGAAATGAGAATAAAATTGGACACTGTCGTAGAACGATAGGTTAGTTGGTAATGTGAGGTGTGTCGACGATCGCACGCTTAGATCCCACCTCATTTTACATGTTTTCATTTGCTTCACCTAATGTTGACATGCAAGGGTCGGGTTATTGAAACAAGGTACACACAGACGGACTAATATCGCTGGGGTTTGGAAGTCGCGCTACGAATGAACTTCTGTTACATTATAATTGACAAGCCTTTGAGAAGGTTGTGATTGCATTCCTTACATTTTTTAGGTATACATTAAGCCGGGGAAGTCACTATAACCAAAAGATGACGAGCCGTGGCAAATTCGAATTGACGAACACACACAAAAATGTATCTCTTGTTAGAAATGGCTGTCGGTCGGCAACAATAGCATTGCCAGGGCCACAGAATAATTATTGTAGGACTTCCCATCGCAAGGCGTGCGACACTTCACTATGTTTTCGTTATTATTTTTAAACTCTGATCACGTCCGGGTACTTCATCAAAATCCGATGTATGAAGACCATTTCATTGAGGATGTGTGGTTGTTGCAGGTACTTATGTGTAAACCTGTTGAGAGAACAAACACACTTTATAAACATATCTCAGAAAAGAAAAATCAACAATTGGCTTTCGATAGGTAATAGTTTGAGTGTGCGACAAATATTATTATTAAGTTGGTCAGTTTAGACATAATGGGCCGGTTTAGTTAATAGGGATGGAATCGTTGATTATTTGGCAAGTTTCGATTTAAAGTTTTAGTTTGTTGTGTAAAATCAAGTTTAGAGTAATGTTAACACTTCAAGCTGAGTGCTTTTAGAAGGCAGATCATAATCCATTATTAGAGCTATCATTGTTGGTTGATAGTCAGTTCAGTAGTGAGTAGTTAGTATAAGTATCTATACCTTAAGCTAAGATGTGCGGTGTCGGTAGGTATAGTCAGTTCCAGCCGTGCGACAGCGCCTCGCTCTCCCAGCCGTGGTGGCCTTCGGAGTGGTGCTCGTGCACGGGCACGAACACCTTCTTCTCGACCTCGACGTGCTTGACGACCGGCACGGGCACGTGCTTCACCACCGGGAACGGCACGTGCTTGTACACGGGCACCTCCTTGTAGACCGGCACCTCCTTCACGACAGGCACGTGCACCGGAACGTGCACCTTGGACACGTGGTGGTGGTGGATCGTGTGCACCTTGTACGGCACGTGAATGGTCACGTGCTTACTGGAAACAAACGGAACAACTTCATGATGTGTTGCGCTTCTGCGGAACTACAGCGGCAGCGGCAGCGCGCTAAACAAGTGGCCTTACCAACTAGAGTCGGGTGAAGTCGACACCGATAATGCAGCACAGGGCTTAACAATACCTGTGACAATTCTCAGTTTTGAATAGTACTGCAGTTATCAAACAGGCGCGTGCTGTATGGTAAAATTGGCAAACAAGTTATACTTCTTTAGGACCATAAGGTGAATTAGTGCTTCAGTGCAAGTAAAATTGTTTGCCATTAGAGAGGATTGCATTGATCACTACCTACTTCATACTGTCCGACTTCACACTTTCTACGAATGTAAAAACGTTGTCAATCACTCAGCCAACTCAGTAAGTATTAGGTTGCTATTATAGGCGTTCTTATTCAACACATCCGTGTAAGACAAGTGTTGTTTCGCGTACCAATCAGGTACTTTCTCCGTCGGTCGCAGGGGAAATGGATGGTTCCAACCAGAATGCAACCATGATCGCCATCGCTTGCGCAATTGCGAATAATTGGGCCGGGACGAGGACCGTTGCGCTCGCGCAATCTGCTCGCGCAACTTGCGTCATGTAAGGACAGCATTGCCCGTGAAGTTTATCTTCATGGAACCATGAGCGCTTTGCGTAATGCCCATTTGAATAACAAAGTAATATAATTACATTTGAGATGATATCAAGTTAATTACCACAAAAGGGCCATTCTAGGGGTTAGAAAGCATGCTAGCAACCACGGTGGAATGCGTATCTACCTATCTTCGAGTATGATACGTAACGTAATTATAATTGTGCCGTCAGACTTGTGAAGTTCAAGTGCGTCGGCGTCCGTCGGCGCGGCGCCGCGCGCCGCGTCCTTGTGTCTAGTACCTACTGTCACAGCAACTGTTCATTATTCTGTGGCGGTATTGTGCGGAGCAGAGTGTGCTTGAGTTAATTGTCTGCAGGTTCAATACCTCCGTCATTTTTGCATCTGATTCTCATCTCTATACCTACTGTTGTGGGTATTAAGTGAGGCACTAGATTCTTACACAATGTATCTTAATAGAGATAGAATACCAATGTCAATTATATCATCGATGAAATTTATATGGGCACAGTCACCCAAAATTAGTAGATACCTACCTTTTTCCTAGAACACCTAGACAGTGCCGCATATAATTGCAGCCAGTAAAAGTATCGACTACTCATCTTATTGGCCACACAACCACACGAGAGGAGAAGTAGAAGAATCCTATTAATTGCATTAAACATGTTCGATTCGGTTCCTTCTTACATCTTACACTTTGAACCTGTGAAATATTTACACGTAAAACTACGTCACAGAAAAATGGTAATGTAACATTACAAATGTAAGACTGCATGCAATAAAATAATTTTAGTTATTTATTACATCGAGTTATAATGAAATTTGAAACGGTAACAAGTAATTTAGCATATCCAATTATTCTGACAAGGATCTCTTGCGTTATACGAGTATAGGTATTATATTGTTTCGTAATTTATTTCGCGAACGGCTTTTGTTTTAATAAATAAATACGATTATGTGTTCTGCCCGGCACCGCAACATTCAAAGTCAAAGTCAAATATCATTTATTAAATAGGTACAAAAGTGCACTTTTAAAGGTCATAAACACATGATACAAATAAATATAGTGTTAAATATTGTAACTTATGTTAACATAACTTTGAAAAAAAGGTAAGTATGTTTACCCATTTCTTTCCTATACTCAAATTGAAGTCTGAGTGCTGAAAAGACATGCGAAAACTGACTCTACCAGTGCTTCGAAAATACGCCCGCTAGAGAAGATAGCACCAAGAAACTCTACGAGGATGTCTTTTTTCAGCACATTATGTGTTCTGCCGTGCACCGCAACATTATGTGTTCTGCCCTGCACCGCAACATTATGTGTTCTGCCCTGCACCGCAACATTATGTGTTCTGCCCGGCACCGCAACATTATGTGTTCTGCCCGGCACCGCAACATTATGTGTTCTGCCGTGTACCGCAACATTATGTGTTCTGCCCGGCACCGCAACATTATGTGTTCTGCCGTGTACCGCAACATTATGTGTTCTGCCGTGCACCGCAACATTATGTGTTCTGCCGTGCACCGCAATATTATGTGTTCTGCCGTGCACCGCAACATATGGAACCTTACCTACTAATGATACTTTCGTCAAAGTATTTTACTTATCTTGGAGTGCCATAAAAGAATAATTTTTTTAGAATTAAGTGATGAGTCGAGCAGGTCGTTCGCCTGATGTAAAGCGCTACGCCTGCCCATAACAATTGCAGTATCACGCAGAACTTTGAATACCATAAAAATGACTGCGTAGCGCTACAATTATATATTATTATATATGTATTACGTTGGCTACAACATGCCCTTCAAACCGGAACACAGTAATGCTTGGGCACTACTGCTTGGCGGCTGAATAACTGGCAAAGCTGTGGTACCCAGATGGCATCCCGCAAACGAGAGACCTACCACGAGTAAATTATATTGGAACGCATTGTATAGGTAGGTACGTGGACGCGAACGCACACGCGTTTACAAAAGTAGGCTGCAATTTGTGGTTGTACTCGCTCGTCATTTGAAGCAATTGTAGAGCAATTGTACGGCAGCCGGAGTAGGAGCTACCGGTCGCTGTTGCGCAACTGCGCGTGCGCGTGACGTGTGAGCACAACCGCGCCGCCGCCGTGCCGCCGCCGGACACATGTTGCAGCGACGCGACGCCTAGCCGCCGGACGCATGTAGCAGCGACGCGACGCCGCGCCGCCGCGCCGGACACATGTTGCAGTGACGCGACGCCGAGCCGCGTCGGCGCGACCCGTCCAACGATCGCTTAGCAATTAGAAGTAACCGTGGCGCGACCCGTCCTACGATCGCTTAGCAATTAGAAGTAACCACGGCGCGACCCGTCCAACGATCGGTTAGCAATTAGAAGTAACCGTGGCGCGACCCGTTCAATGATCGCTTAGCAATTAGAAGTAACCGCGGCGCGACCCGTTCAACGATCGCTTAGTAATTAGAAGTAACCGCGGCGCGACCCGTCCAACGATCGCTTAGCAATTCTATTCTACGCCATACATTATACAGAAATACGATGAAGGCATCGCATCGCTTCAACTTTCATTGCAATTCAAATCGCATTATTTAGAGACGTGAGTCGTGGTTGGATCCAAACCCCGCCCCGGCTAGAGACGTATTTTACAATGTATTAGTAACACATCATTTTTAGTCATTATTTATAACAAATCTTCTTTTTCTTCTGCCGTCCCTGGTCCCGTTATTTGGGGTCGGGCCTCATTATTTATAATTGATGTTGTTTTATATATTTTTACATAATAATAGAACAAGTCTATGAGGTTAATTTATTTATTTATTCATTTATTTTTCTCTATGGAAGACCAACAGCTGTTAAATGGATATAAATAACTTATAGTAACAGTGAGCCAATTAAACGTCCTCACGGATAGTTACAAAATATTATAAAATTAATCTAATAAATAAATTAATCGCGAAATTGCAAAAGGTTAAAAAAACTAGATACTTTCCACAACCTATTGCCCTATATATTATCATCTTTGTAAAGGATATTTATTATAATCTATAGGGAATTGCATAATCCAAGAGTCCCGGTATGAATATCCTTTCTTCACAACTTTTGAGTTGAGAAAGTAGATAATTGATCGTGTACATTGAATGTCGTGTCGTGTCGTGTCGTGTCGTTTCGCGTCACGTCACGTCGCGTGCGTGGGTCGGCGCGCACCGGGGCGGGCGCGGGCGCGGCTAGCATTTACCCGAGTGCATCACCTCTCTGACCCAGTGCACTGGCCAGTTGGCCACGCTCTGTGCCCGAAGTTACATCACATGAACATCTTGTGAGTAGGTAGTTGTAGTACGCATCTGCAGGCAACGAGCCACATGCCAGCAGCGTGTGCACAAAATCAGTTTGTATTTTTTTACTTAGTGAACATAATCATCTTATTTTTATATAGTTCTTGGCAATAATGTTCCTTTGAAAAGTGATGTAAATTTTTGCTAGTTAATCAATAATAACAATATTCAATTAAATCGTTTTAAGTTGCAATTTTATAGCACACTTTTATAGCTTCGTTTTATATTACATCGGCTCTCGCGCGTAGATCTCGTCTCGCGAGTTAACCGAGCACTAATAATATTACATCGGCTCTCGCGCGTGGATCTCGTCTCGCAAGTTATCCGAGCAGTAATAATAATCTGCATCAAACTGTACAAAAAAGCCCAGCTTAGAACAAACTAGCTTATACATTTAATAAACGTGTTTGTATTTGTAGGAGTGATACTGAGTTTAAAAGTTTATATAATGCGCTCTTCATAAAACTTCACTTCAAAAAACGTAACAGTGATATGTTAACATTCTATAGAAGCACTCTCTCAATGCCGTTAGATACCGCTGCGCTGTTCCGCTGCACCGAGCTGGAGTAACCTGGATATCTGTATGTGAAATTGTAGGTTTTTACCTACGTATGATTAGGCTCCTAGGAAATAACCACTTTCTTTTATTTCCCTTTTATTTCCTTGTAAATAAGTAAAGAATCAAACATTACTATAATTACGTATGAAAAGGAAATGTGATGTTTGATGGACAAAGAGGCCATAAACTACATAAAGTAATTTTATGCTGCGTTACTTAACATTTGCACATGTTTTATTTGCGGCGCTATTGTTTGATCACATTGCAACTCTCCATGGCGGTGGCGGTGCCGCAGAATATGTCATAAATAACCTATGTGTAATGTTGTCTAATTTGTAATTTACTAAATGATTTATCAATGCTTATGAATCAGTGATGCTATTAAAATCTGCACTGAACGGGCATTCAGAGATTTTCGTGACCCCATGTATTTTGTCTATTCGTCTGTTGCTCCGGGATCCTTTCGGCCTTCGAGAGAGCAGACTCTTTGCCTAAGCTATGAAGTCACTCTGTTCAGCGCCACTTCTCCACTTCTGTCTATCATTATTCCTGCTAGTCTAATCCAAGGGTCTTCTTTAAAGCCAATAAATTAATATCTTCTCCTAATATGCACGTTCAACGTGCGTCCTCAGCCACACCATCGCGTATAAAAAAAATTTAAAAACCTCTCGCAGCTAATCAAATATCGGAATAGCTGTTAACCCTATTTCCAACTTCAATTCAATTAAATTTTGATTGCAATCATGTAAATTATATGCACAGGTACTACGGTGAAGGAGATAACATGTATGACACTAACTGAGCATAGTTAACCTCGACTTGAGTTATGGACTTTGTGTTTTACGATGTGCCGTAAACTTACTATGATATGACATGGAACAATTTATGAGACCCGATTTTCACTTGGTATGAATTCATCATCGCATCGCAATACATATCCAAACGGATGGTTTTAACTATTATTATACATATCTAAGTACGAATGCATAATATACACTTACATAGGTATTGATTGAAAGCCGGAACGTGAGAAAGTGAACGATTTACTGGACGTGTTCGGACTGACAATGAATTGTTTTATTATTAAATAACAAACATTGTAAACACAACAAACACTGTTTCATTATTAAATAGGTATCTAATTAATGAAATACGTAGAGATTTTCAGATGCACTGGTCATAGTTATATTTTATTACAAATTTTCCCTGATTTTAGTTGTAGTTTCAGGATGAGCTATTTATTTTGTTTGCTGCCGGGATCTGCCCCCCTACCCATATGTCCCTCAAGCGCCAATCGTATATCGTGTTGAGCTCAGATTAAGGTGTAGATTCACTGCGACAATGTCTCATGATGCCATATATTGTCCCATTAAGTTTATCTCAACTCGTAGTCATCGTCTTTTGGTATAAATGAATGTGATTAACTCGATTTCTTGCCTGAATCGACAATAATTAGACCGTATCTTATTAGTCGCTGTAACGTTATACCTTAATTCGATCTCAACACGATATACGATTGGCGCTTGAGGGACATATGGGTAGGGGGGCAGAGCCATGTTTAAATAGAATAAAATAATAAAATGCAAACGTCTATGCTATTAGATAAAGTTGCTGAGACATTTGGATGCATCGACTAGATATAAACTATAATATTGGAACCGAGAGTTATGATCGTGTTACGATTAGATCTGTACAAGCATACTCTCTGTAGGAGAGAGGGCCCAGCTTAACTATGATGATGCATAGGATTTGTAGTGATGTAGGTATCCCATCATTTTGTACGTCCATATTGACTGGGTAATGGGACAACGGGAATACATCAATACTCAACGTACTTAGTTAACGTAACGATAAAAAGTAAATAAAATGAAGTAAACCATTATTACAAACTATTATCAGAGCTAATCTCATACGGTGGGACTTAACGATAAGGTTTCATTATAATCGTCATCATCAGCCTATTGAGTTTCCACTGCTTGAGCACGGACCTTCTCTCAGAGAGAGTGCGGGCCATAATCCGCCGCGCTCTAGTCTAATGCTGATTACATACCATATATTTTTATAACGGGAAAGTGAACAGTTCATTAAGGAACAAGTATAAACCTAAATCTGCCCGGACGGAGTCGTCAATTTCGGCTAGTTCTAATAAAGTTATTCACATCTGACTGATGTTTTTATTTTTAATTTAAATATATATATACCTATATGTATATTAAATTAAAAATATAAATGTATAAAAGCTGCGTTAGCGTTTGGTCCAGATTAACTAAATTAGTGATGAATGATTTTGCACTACTAAGTTAAGCTACACTCGAGAGCAATGAATCCGGGTCACTTAAAGAATCCTAAAAATCTCGGAAACTAAAAATGCTAGGTTAATGCAATAAATTGTATTTAATAGACAATGTAATACTCCTTAAATGAAGGTATTAAAACTTCTTAGTTATTGTAAAGTTATATCATAAAAAAATCAAATTTGAAAAAGGGCCACTTTCGAAGATGGAACTACGAAATTACAGCATTTGGTTTTGCTTTTGTTTGTAATCTGTCATTTATGTGGGTACATAAACCATGTTGATAGTGCTCTATATTCATTATTCAAGCTGAAATTATGTCGCTTACGCCTGAAGAATGCACCAGAATACTTACAATGCTGGAAACCGGCCGGAGTCAGCGCGATACAGCCAGGACTGTCGGTGTGTCGCTGTCAACAGTACAAAGAGTTCTCCGACGTTACGAAGAAACTGGTTCTAACCTACGCAGACCAGGAACGGGCAGAACCAGGTGTACCACAGCACGAGAAGACCGATACTTGGTGAACACCATGCTTCGAAATCGCTTTCTCACAGGAACTGAACTCACCAATCAGTTTCGACGCCTCGGAGGAAGTAACCCAAGTGCATGGACAGTAAGACGTCGGCTTGCTGAATCTAACTTAAAACCCCTTAGACCTGCAAACGGCCCTAAACTGGAGCGTGGGCATCGTATTTCGAGACTAAGATATGCCCAGAGCCACGTAAATTGGAGTATTGAAGATTGGTCAAAAGTTATGTTCTCCGACGAATCAAAATGTATGCTCTACAAGCACGATGGAAGACACAGAGTGTATCGAAGACCAGGGGAAAGATTCAAGCAAGCATGCATCGAAGAAAAAGTAGCCTACGGTGGTGGGTCTGTACTTGTGTGGGCCGGAATTTCTTCTGAAAGTCGCACAGAGCTGGTGATCATAGAAAACGGCTCTTTAACTAGCGTAAGATATGTGGAAGAAATCCTCAATGATCACGTTGGTCCATTTATGGTCAATTTAGGTGAGGATGCTATATTTATGCATGACAATGCCCGACCTCATACAGGTAGGATTGTGAATGACTACCTTCAAGAGATGAACATTACTCGTATGGAGTGGCCAGCGCGCAGCCCGGATATCAACCCGATCGAACATGCTTGGGACGAGCTAGGCAGATGCGTAAAACAACGAAACCCTCCCCCAATCACGCTTCGTGAGCTCAAAATTGCTCTCACAGAGGAATGGGAGAATATTCCCCAAAATCGTATAAGGAACTTGGTGTACAGCATGCCAAACCGCGTAAACGCAGTAATGGAAGCACGAGGAGGCAATACGAAGTATTAAAATTCAAGAAAATCGTAATAAAGTTCAAAAATTTCATGTTTCCTATTTTTGTTTTAAGGAGAGATCAGCAGTTTTTTTCTTTATGTAATTTTGTGTTAATAAAATTTATGGTGACTCATATTTTTTTTACTTTCATTTAAGGAGTATTACATTGTCTATTAAATACAATTTATTGCATTAACCTATCATTTTTAGTTTCCGAGATTTTTAACATTCTTTAAGTGACCCGGATTCATTGCTCTCGAGTGTAGGTACTTTAAAAACGTTTGGCTCGCACCAACCGACGCGACGCGCAACTGGCCGAGGACGACACTATAAACCTTTCCAATAATATTTTATAAGTTTCTCATGTAAGTGACGTGTTTTGTCTTAAATGAGAAATAAATAATCTCTGAACTGAACTGATTACGTATTGATACAACTTTTTGTTATACATTTGAAATCCGCTTAACTTGATGGCCCACCGACCGTGAGTAGATCCTTATTTAGCCTTCGCGTCTTTCGTATCCACAGAAGAAGAAGCTCACTCCCACGCATGAGGCCGCTCTACTCCAATAATGTCACGTGTAACTTTAGTCATTCTGTCTCGCAGACCTCATATGTCCCTCAAGCGCCAATCGTGTATCGTGTTGAGCTCAGATTAGGGTGTAGATTCACTGCGACAATATCTTATGATGCCATATATTGTCCCAATAAGTTTAGGTAACTCAACTTGTAGTTATCGTATTTTGGTATAAATGGGTATATGTAAATGATCGAAGTATAAATGAATGATATTAATTCGATTTTTTTGCCTGAATCGACAATAATTAGACCGTATCTCATTAGTCGCAATAAAGCTATACCTCAATTTGAGTTCAACACGATGTACGATTGACGCCTGAGGGACATACGGGCAGGGGGCCGAGCACCCCTGCCGACGTCGGCAGGGGGGCCGAACACCCCTGCCGACGGGGGCGGCGACGTCCACGCTTGCCATTCCGATAGAATAAACTATCGGTCGACTTCCGTAAACGTCGCCGACGGCCAACGAACGGTTCATTCACTACATACTTTGAGTTTGTGGCAGATAACATCCGTAAGATTTGTAACAGTGGTTGTCAACTCTGACTATAGGTAGATGTTATTGTATCTTCTCATCCAGCTATTCTGTGGTTTTAGCTGAAACTATGAGTAGGTACGTTAAATGTGCTGTGTAAATAGTACTATAGAAACCGATGCCCGGTAATCCGTTTGTTTTGAAGCACAAAAGTTTTTTAACGAAACTACAACAAAAAATCTTACTTTGTTTTTTGTCAATAAAAGCAAGTAATACGCATTCATAAATGACACGGTACACACGCACATTTATTAATGATACTTTAGTTTGTTTTTGTAATAAGTAATAACAATAAGTCAGCATCAGTCATAACTTAACCCGTCGCGTCTCTCGTCACTCGTCGACCCCATTCATTCGATCCAAAAAGCTCCACGTCGAGCATTCCGGAACATTACAGCGGCCATTATATAATTTATCAAACTATACTATCGTCATTAAGCGATTTAATGTTTTGATACATTAAATTACATTATATAATGCGTTAGGTGATTGCAAAGTCATCATGTTCATATTACAAACGATTAATGAATACCATTCAATTGCAATGGTTGGTGAATTTATCTTTTAGCATCAAAATATGAGGTCACAGAATGTATAGATGGAATAAATTATTAAGCACTTGTACTTTGTCGAAAAAAGTAATTATCGGGTTTTTATATAGAAGAGCGGCAAACAAACAAACAAACATTGGGACGCGTTTACTGTGATGATGGATATCTGCGACAGCATGCACGCTGCAGATGCAGATCACTGTTCAACTGATAATCGGGTTCACAAAATATGTGTGATATACATTATAATATGTACATGATTCATTTCCCTCTTTTTTAAGAAACCTTTAGTAAAATTATATAAGTAATCCGTGGTAAATGCTGTTGGTGTTACAATTAATCCTTTTTTCATAGATTATTCTTATTTATTATCTTTATTGTATCACTGTTTGTTTACGCAAATAAATAAAAAAAAAAGAAAAATCGGGTGAATTTTTCACTGCTTGAAATATGCTTTAGTTTGAAAAACAACGAATTGACAGTGTGTTGATGTTGTAAAGATGTAACTATATATAGATCAAGATTAATTACAATCAAAGATGCAAAAATATCGCTGACAGGTTGTCCCGCAGCGGAGTGATCTTGAGTTAGTGAAGAAGTGCTCAGTTAGGTACTTACATAACATAATTATTGATACATTTTATGAAACAGCAAGCCGATATGTTGTTATTTATTATATTCGCGTTGTCAGTAGCAATTAGCTGTATGCCATAACGGAAGTGGCGTGGCCTTGGCGGCGCGGCGCTTATGTAAGTGCAGCGGATTGCTAGCAGTGATCTAAATTTTTACTATTTATAAGTTTTCTATTACTTTTATTGCTTTCGATGTATGGATGCACAAGGTCACTGCCGCAGTTTCAGTATTGTTAACTTTTTATATTTATTTTTATTTGGCTATTCATTACGCGTAATTGTAAGTTATCACTTTGTAATAATATTGTATATTATAGAATAGAAGTTATATTAGTTAGTATTGCTATAGCTTACTATAGCTGTTCTTTTTTAACTTTAAGTTACGTCAATTAGACTTTAAAGATATTTTTTTACACTAATAAAATTAGAGTATTAGGGCGGAAGTAAAGATTACAACATATAAATAAATAAATACAAAGATCCTGCCCTTTACTAAGATTCCCTGTATGTAGGGAACCAGGAACTACGAGGACCATGGTCCCACAAAGCCAATCTATAAAAACAATGTATTAATGAATGTATGACAGAAGGTACTTACTGGTGACCACCACCACCACCGGGCGTGGGCGCGGCCACGGCGACGGCCACCACCAGGGAGATCAGCTGGAACAACGTTTACAAAGTGCTTTATTTAATAATATGTTCTCATATCTTTTAAAGGGGGATATGCAGGACTAAATAAAATATTGAGGACATAAAATATGTTTTACTGGACGTTAAAAGTTCTACTTACACTAATTGAAATGAGAAAATATTGAGAAATAATGTTATGTTGCACTTATACTAAATATTTTATATTATAGTTATGGAAAATTGGGATACAATAACTAATATAAATTGGGGAACAGTAAAACACATTTATGTGTTTTATTTTTTATCATGTGGATTGATACTGAAGTCAATGTTATTTACTACAGGGAACGTTTTGTAATTTTTTTTAACTCTATTTGTTAAGGACATTGGTGTCGTCACTCACTGCGAGTTTCGCGTTCATCTTGCTTGGGTTTGCTGGACTGATACAGTACACACTTGGTCTGAGAGACTGGCTTACTTTCTACTCATTTGGAACGTACACCAAGCTTATATACTCGAGCGTTTGCGGGTCCGTCTCAGTTGCATAATGTAGCCCCTTAGTTCATCCCTACTAGCCCGAAACACCCGGCGGCTTTCGAAAGGCGCCCAGACCTAGGCGGAGAGGTAGAAAGGAGGTTACTTCCATTTGGTGGAGTCACCGAGGTGGGGTGCAACCGCCACCGGCTGCGGCACGCTCCGACCGCCGCACCGCCGCCGCGCGCCGGCCGCGGCCGCTGCGATCGCCGCTGACCGCCGAGTTACTATTGGATCGAGTGACTTATCAAGTGCTGGTGTAAAAGTCCGTGCCCAAATAAATCTACACCTAGTGATCGTATTCGCGACAATAAATATGGCAATATTTGAACTATAAGTGCGTTTAACGTTTTAGTAAGGGCTATACGTGTGGCTTACTTTATGTAAGGAAAGGTCTGTATTTTTTAATAATAAATGGTTTTTGAGGATAATGTTTTTATTTCCATATGTTTATATATTATTAATTTATTTTAATTTAAGTATAACATGTATCAGTCTCCTCGACTTGAAACAGTAACCTTCTCATAAAAATCTACGAAAATTTGCAAGAGGAACCTACATCACATTGCGTGATTCCAATATTGTGTTGAAATGTAAATACTTAGTAACATTGGAATTATAACACAACAAAAAATGTCATTACATACTTTTTAACTAAATTAGACATTACCTACATTAAGATGTATTTACGTAGTGTTTCTAGCGCCGCCGCCGCCGCCGCACCGCGCGCCGTTGTTTGCTTGATGTTTGCGCGCTGGCGCTGTCCAGATCCGTCACACACTTTATGAAATCCGTCGTAAAATAATAAAGGAGTTCAATAATGGTTTCGTATGTTATTGGTAGTAAATATATTATGTATAAATATAAAATTGCCGCGGCTTCAAGTCAATTATGTAAATGCAATGCGATTGTCGATGCCGCCCGATGCGAGTGAGTGTTTGTCATGAAGCGATTGATTGCAGCATTAATGTATAAGACATCTCAATACCCTCTCGATACATAAATAAATCACTAACGTCGTTGCACCTTGTTGTGGTTTGAAAAGGAACCCTTATCCACCCTTGTATAATCCAATTCAAAGCGGGTTTAAAACATGTTTTCGTCCAGTCAGTGGACCGACATAACCTTTAGGTATACGTCGCCAGGTCTGGTTGTTGTGATGACGCTCTTTCTCTGGAGTCTCACACTGGGAAATAGATACGAGAGGTCTGCGACGATATGAGTTAGTGAATTTGTTGATGAGTGAATGAGGCCGGGCCTCACTTAATAAATCCTAACATTGGTACCTTGAACCTAAAAAATGTGTACCTATCAGCCATGAGAGGTTCTTTTAAATTTTCTATTTTGCAGGTCACCGGTTATCCCCGGGTTACTGTTATGTCATCAGTAACCGGTTCGTTTAATAGTCTGATGAAAAAAGGATAATCAGATTAATCAGAATCAGATTGGAATCAGATTTATTCATTTATGAACGTACAATTTCAAATAGGTACACTTGGTATAGCATGGAAGAGTGCAAGTCCTTTGCCACTGCAAAACAAGAAAAGAGGTCGGGGTACGTAGGTACCTAGGTGTGGCATTTTGGGACCTCCAGGGTAGGTACCTTTTCCCTTGCAGTGAGTAAATAAATAAGTTTAAATCAAATCGTAAGTTTTTGGGAAAAAGAACCCGACTTTTATTAAAAAATCCAAAAATGCAGAATTTATTTTCTCCAAAGTTTAACCGATGTTTACTAAGATCAAAACTAACTGCGAGAGAAAAGGTACCTACCCTGAAAGTCCCAAAATTATGCCAAACCCTGTATATACCTAGTGATACAAAGTATAAGGAATTAAGGATAGGATTGTTGTGCTAGAGCTAGGTTTCAACTGACAAGTCCTTCAATTACGTACTCTATTAAAATAAAAATCCATGACTGCTGACAAATAGTAAATTCCAATTGCGTGTAAAAACTATTCTAATGAAAAAGCACTGTTAGTAATTATATAGAAGACAAGGATACCTAGATAGAACAATGCAGTTCGGAAAGTAAAATATATAAATATTAAATATATACAGTATTGTTAAAAACTAACAAACTGTAACAAAATATATCCTACCAAAAAGTTTCTTGCCGTATCTTTTGGATCCTAATGGTTCTTTTTCCCATATGTGGTACCTAGTCATGATGCGCTAGTGTGCTGACTAAACGACGACGAAAGAAAAAAGAGAATGGGCGTTATTGTGGACGTGTCCCCTTCACATAACTGATATATCTACACTAACATTATAAAGAGAAACATTTATTTATAATCGCCTTCTGTATTCTGAGCCTAAGATTTTTTAAGAGGAAACATTTGTATTTTTGTATGTTTGTAACGAATAAACTCAAAAATTACACGACTGATTTCAAAAATCTTTCACTAATAGAAAGCTGCGCAATTCCTGAGTGACATAGGCTACATTTATTATGTCGACGCGAACGAAGTCGCGAGCGGTTGCTAGTATATTCATAATTTGTAAGTATACCTTCTTTTAGTCGCCATATATATAGCGTTTGTGAATACATGTGCAACTTGTCCAGAACCGAGATTTGAGCAACAACGTATGTCCAAACACGGAAAGGATTATCTTACCCCACATTGTCGTGCTGCTTGTCATACTTGAACGAACAGTGTCCCCCTTGGGAATAGAATAGACGCAGAGCTGAGCCTTTCGAAACTCATGTTTATATATGAATCTGCGGCGTCTTTCGAGATACAACCCATTTAGTTTGACATCGTAACACGATAAGAAAGTTGCGTTATATGTTAAGCTTCATTAAATTTGGCATTAAAATACATTCAGTTATTTTGTAAGTACAGACGCCGACCGACCACTTTTTCCTTGCGGCGTGCGAGAGTTCCAGCGCGAACCTACGGCTACCTTCAAAACGGTCGCTGTTTGTCTCGCAGACCGAGCGCGCACGAATATTTGTTTCAATCACACAAGTTACATCGTTCCATGCATTGGAAATCCACCTTTTTCTATGCGAGTGTTTCGTCTTCTCTTATTTGGTTATCATTTTGGCCCAACGAGTTTTAACTCTTAATTTTTTTCTTACCAAAGAGCTTCATTACATAAGCCGTGAGTGACACATACTTATTCGTTACCAAGAACGCATCTTCGGAAACTTAAGATGTGTTTAAGTCGAGTTTTAAGTAGATGAAGTGAAGCAGTGCAGTGCCGCAAACAATTGAGCATAGGTAGCACTGCTCTGGGTGGTGCTGCAACAGTAATCAGCATTGGATTTACAGTTGCAGCAGCTGGCGCGGCGCGGCGCGGCGTTCAACGCAGCAGGCGGCAGCAAACTGCTTGTCTCGACACTCAATTAGGTACATAACAAGTATTGTCTGACACGACGAAGAAAATAGCTTGTCGTCACACTGACAAACTACTGCAGCGAGAGGTCACCGTCTGTTCACGATACGAGTATATAGGCCTCGGTTGCCTTTCAGGACAAAACGTCCTTAAAAGGTCTGTATGGATAAAAAATGGAAAAAATGGCTAATTAATACGATACGAAATCACTTCGCCCAACTTCGTAGAATTTTGCCCCTTAACTAGGTATGATTCCCTGTATCTAAGGAACTAAAAACTACGAGGTAGGTACCATAAAAAACAATTTGCGTTGTTTTTCTCAGGATCTAATAAGAATCGATCCTTCAACCTTCGTGCTATTAGCCGACCTGCGCAACTACTACACCATAGTGACTGCAACGGAAGGTGGAAAACAGATTTTCAGTCCAATGCCAAAAATATGTTGATACCGGTACGGGACGGGCAGCATCATGTTACTAGTATGACTACTTCCGTCCCGACTAATGCTGTTCTTCGGTAAACATATATACATATAAAAAATAATTCCTCAATTTTTATTTCTGACTTTCTTATTTCATATCCCATACATGTATATTTTACATAGGTACTACACATGCATCTTATAAATTCATACATTAAAATAAATAATATTCACTTACTGCAATTACACTTATAGGCATTAGGCCCACAAGGCATCACATAAAGACTTTTGTACAATATATACGAAGTGTTTATTGAAAGTATACTATGCCAGTAGGTACCACTTTGACCGAAAGCTTATGATCGCGTACTACTGCTAGAATGTATGTATGGAATCAAAACTACAACAGTTAGACCATAGACTAAAATAGAGCTCATTTGAAGAAGCAAACACATTGAACCTATTTAATTATAATGTGAATTGTATCAGTTTTATCGTTAATCCGAGAATGAGCCGATTGTTACATCATAAGTATACTTGGGGAATTAATATTTATGATATCGACGCACAGCATTCATAAGTTTACCAGGCCAACAGGAAGCGAGATGTGCAGAACCGGTGCCCGCAGATAGAGCCGTGACGCAACCGCCTGCGCCGCGCCTCCGCCCGCCGCCCGCCGCCGCCGGCTGGACCCGCAGATCGTATCCTTGCGAATACATCTTTGGTAATCTCTCGCTCCACTTATTGTTAAGAAACTGTAGCTTTTTACCCTAAATACATTCATGCTTGCGATATTCGCTTGTTTGGACATCACTTAGCATAATGATTAAGTTTCTCATAAAGCACTTATTAGAATAAAATACCTGTCTTAGTAATAATGAAGACAGACTTACAGCTGGAGTAACCAAATGATGATTGTTGGAGGTAAAAATTATTCTGTGGTATTAGGTAATTTTGTATTCTAGCAAATGTGTAAAAGTACTTATACATTTTCTTTTGCAGTGAGGAAGTTTTGTTCTTAGAAAACAACGGGTGAATATTAAAGAAATAAAAGGCCAATTTGGATTTTTCCGATAGAAAAACGTAAATTAAAATAACAACATGGTCTTAAATCGTACCTATTTCTCATCAAGTTTGTTTCCATCAAAGTACCTAACCCATCGAGAGCGAGTGTGGCTCAGCGGGAGGACGTGTGACTTTCGATCCGACGCACTCGAGTTCGAATCTCGCTGGCCCCGTACCACTGACTTTCTTAAGTTATGTGCGGATTTAACATTCGCTCTAAAAACGGTGAAGGAAAACATCGTGAGGAAACCGGCATGTCCAAGAATTAATCACAAAAATTCAAAGACATGTGACATCCACCAACCCGCACTGGGTCAGCGTGGTGGATTATGGCCTATACTCTCTCTCTATGAGAGAGAAGGCCCGTGTCCCAGCAGTGGGAACGTGATGGGCTGATGATAATGATGATGATGATGATGACCTAACCCATCAAATAAAACAGTAATTTTATAAACATTTCGAAAAATCTTTTTCGGTACAGTTTGTTCTATTTTGAGCTTACTATTTTGGCTCGTAAGTATATACTAGCACTGAGTGTCAGGATATTCCTAATTTGAGATATACAGTAACGCGCATTCTAGCTAATAAATTGCTGAAGGAAATATTATCTTATAAATGACGTCGTAACACTCACATCATGTACAAAATAAAATACTTTCCGAAAAGGTTAAGAAAAGGAACCGAAGGATCTTTGTGTTGTCCCGATGTTTTCTAACAACAAAACTTCCTCACTACAAACAAAAATGCAATGCTTTGTTCTTTAGGTGTACGAGTAGGTATGTATGTATTGTACGATGCGACGCGCGACGCAGCATACATCCGTGCTGTACCTAGTTCAAGTCGAAACGGAACACCTACGTGATCAGCCGTGATTAATAGCCGTATAAAGCCGTGTCGTTTCTTATTATTAATATATGGAGCATTAACCAATGTCAAGCAAAAAATTGGGTAGCGGGTTCGAGTCCCAGCCGGTGGTCGTATTTTTTATTTCCGAAGAACTTTGCCGTGTCGTTTGATAATAAATTACATTTATTTTTATCAAAATATTGATTTTAGCATATTTTTTACTTACATAGATAGATCTTGGCTTACAGTTCGTGCATTTCACGAAATCCCCCGCACTTTTCAGTGTTTGCAGACGCAGCGCACACGAATATGACAGTATTACAATCCAGTCATACTGTGCTCATATGAATCAGTTACACTTGTTTTGTTAAATTAGTCTAACCAGGGTCTAACAGAAATTAATGTATTTCGCTATTGTTAGATTGATCGAACAGTCTAACAAAACGGAATAGAAGGTCCCGATCCGAACCCGATCTAGAATTCCTTGTATCTAGGGTACTAGGATCCACAAACATTTGTCCCTTAGCGGGGATCGAACCCGCAACCTTCAATGATGCCTATGAGCTTACAACCACTACTCCACAGATTTTGTCGAATATATTTTGTGAGACTACTCCATGTGTGCGCACACTTCAGATCTAATAAAGCTTTTATGCTAATATCTAGGTACTTACTCGTAGGCAGGCATTGATATATACATATATGTCAACGTAGGTAGGTAGGTAGGTAGGTAGGTACTTGTTGTGTGAGCGCAAGTGAAATGTTACCTCCGCTCTGCGTTCTCGCCGAGATTACAAATGACCACTATTAGAAGAGACAGCCTCCGACGTAACACTCACGAACGTAATAACAGCTTCCATGTCCATTACAGTTTGTTATCGCTGACAACCATCTGTATTGGAAACTGACCACTTCTATTCTACTCATCCTGTCTCGTTGCGCGACACATCAAGGGGCTTCGTGTCTTAACTTAAAATTCCAAGTGTAATTCACTAACCAAAATAAATGTAATTAAATTCAAACTTAAAACTCCTAGTGTAATTCACAAAGCAAAATAAATGTGATTAAATTTAAACTTAAAACTACATGTGTAATTCACAAAGCAAAATAAATGTAATTAAATTCAAACTTAAAACTCCAAGTGTAATTCACAAAGCAAAATAAATGTAATTAAAATCAAACTTAAAACGTCTACTTTCATTGTTAATGCACGTTAATGTGATTAACTAAGATAATTGCATCATACCGATGTCCACTCTCTGTGGCATTCAATTAAATTATGAATATTATGATTTATGATAAGTACGAATGAACTATTTTAGTCATTAATAGTCATTACAAAACAAAGGTGAGGGCGTAATGCAGTAGAGAGATTCAGGGTAAAATCATGCATGTAGAAGGTAAGGAATAAGTAAAAAGATAAGGAGTAAAGGTACCTAAGCAGAGTCCCGATTACAATAACAGAACTGCTAATTCCGAGGCCGTATGTCTGTGCTTATAGTTATAATGGAAAATTACAAAAACTAAAAGTGCGCAAATTACTAAATTACTGCTCGCGGCATTCTAGCACGGGCTTGCGCAATGTAACGCACTGCACTGTACTGGGGCACTGTAGCGATCAGTAGTGGGCAGCAATGTGTTACAGTTTGAAGGGCATTGTATTGCAACCAAAATTACATATAAAACTATGCTTTATGAAATTAAATAAATAATTTATTTTTTATATATTAACATAATATATTATTTACTAGCTTCGCCCCGCGGTTTCACCCGCGCATTCCCCGGGCTAAAAAGTAGCCTATGTGCTATTCCAAGTCCTACACTACCTACATACCAAATTTCATCAAAATCGGTTCGCTAGTATTTGCGTGAAAGAGTAACAAATATACATCCATACATACAAACTTTCGCGTTTATAATATTAGTAAGGATTTTTGAGAATTCCAGGTAGGAGTAGGATGTCAGCAGTTTGTGATGTAATTTATATATATTAATCCTGGCCGGTTTCGGCCTCGGCGATCGGACTTCGTTTCAATGCTAGATTAATAGATAGAACCGGGATGTTTACTTCTTAAGCTCGCATATCCAATTTTTGCTGTGAAGGTTCGTGCGCCATGAGGGCGCGTCAGGGTACTGTTCACAAAATGATATAATATGTTAGAAGGCGGTTTGTTTTTAATGTGATCGCGTTTCAGGTCTAGTTCGCGCCTTCTATAGTTTTCAAAATCATACACATTCGTTCGTACAAGTCGACGCCATTCCAGACGGTTTGAAGCGAGAATCTCTAAAAAGCATGACTCAATATTGCATTTCTTTAGTTGTCGCTTTTGGACATCTTTAAAACGCAAGTATTGGCCGCCACATTTCCTTTTGGCGCTTTCCAATTCACCGTAGAAAAATCCGTTTCCCCTTCCTTTCGTCAGACATTCGAGACAGGTGCCCGCACCAACGCAGCTGACGAAGCATCAAATATGCCTCTATTCCGCAGACATTACCCCGTCGTAGAACATCGGTGTTTATAACATGTTCGAGTGCGTTGTACCTACACCAGACGATGGCAACCAGACGTGGCTCAGTCAGTTTTATAATTGAACAGCTCAATTATATAGTTATCATCGCCTGGTATAGGTACAGGGATATTTTGGTAAAACCACAGAATACTTAATAGTACTAAACATTTGAATCTCACTCATTAGTCATTCGCAGCGAGCGGTGACAACCGAGTGACGCAAGCACGGCATTACCCATGTTTTTATCGCTTTGTTGCGGGTGACAACAAATTAGCGGGGGGGTGGGAGTGTTGCTTCTTTACGTAGTAATATTTAGTTTTCTTTGATAGTACCAAGGTAAATAGGGTCAACTATGTATTAGTTCAGAAAATATGTTACGTATAGTTTGTAGAATATTTGTCTATTTCTTTATTAGTTATCTACTCTCTACGAGGGAAGGCCTGGGTCCCAGCTGTGGGAACGTAATGGGCTGATGATGATTATTAGTTTGTTTGTTATACTAAAAACTCGAAAACTACTAGCAGGATATTTTATTGGGATTTTCGGCGTTCGGTAACTAAAGCTACACACAACTTAACATACGAGAAGCGTTATACAAACATCAAATTGAGTAACAATGAAAATGCAGCTAGACCTCTCTGTAACTACTTGATCTCATATACTATGGAGATCTTGCTGAAATGGTCGTCTATAGCAAAAATACAAATAAGGGCCTTTTATTATAAATATTTAATAAAACGGCTAGGACTCGCGTAGTTAGTCGAACTAGTCGACGCGACGTAGATTACGAGCGAGACCGGCGCCGGCGCCGCCGCGGCACCGCCAATGGTCGCCACGATCTCGCAGCGTAAACTCGCCCTGATGAAGAGCATCGGATATGCTCGAAACCTAGATCGAATAATTCGAAAAACTACGTGAGTCCTAGCCGTTTTATTAAATATTTATAAGGGCCTTTTAGTTTCAAATATAACGAGAGGGTAACTTATGCCTCAAGCTATAACGCTCACACCGGGTGGCATCTATGCAGGGAAAGTATATTAGGGCGCAAACAACAACGTTTCGCAACATTTTATGAGGCGACCCAAGTCATAAAACTGTAGCAACCTCACCTCTATCATTTCAACTCTATAATCATGGCGCTGCGATTAATTAGAAATTGCCCACATTCAGGTTGCTGAGTGGGTGAGCGGCGCGCGGCGCCGCCGCGTGGGCCGGGTGGCCGGCGGCAATGGAATGCAATCGATTTGATGTATTTAAAGATCAGTTAGTCTGTTAGTACATAATAATTGCAGCTTATTACGCATGTTCGCCTGTTACGTAGCCGGCTGGTCAGTCGGTCGGTCAGTCGGTCGGTCGGTCGGTCGGCCGGCCGGTGCCGCTCGGTGGGCGAGACGGAGTTGCCAAATGTCGCGTTTTGTATATATGAACCTAGTACCTACCTGGACCCTACAAGCCTGGAGTCTTTGAAATGCTTTGGAAATAAAAGAATATGCAAGCGCGCTGCATACAACAGAAGTCTCATCTTGTTACTATGTACAAAAAACGAAACCTAGCTAATTTTTTTTTACGCTTTATAGATCTATGTTTGGTCACTATCTCGCCTGATGTGAAGCGATGATGTGGCCTATGATGGAGCACATAGATCTAGAGAGAGACGGTAGTTGAGCGGCTGCTCAGACCCGTCTCCCCGATGGTTCACCGAACATCATCCCGAAACACGACTAGGTCGCTTGACGGCATGGCTTTGTTTGGTGGGTGGTGTAACAACCACGGCCAGAGCCTACCACTCCAAAGCGCGTAAGCGGGTTTAATCACGATGTTTTCCTTCACCGTTTTAGAGCGAGCGGGCAAAATCTGCACTTAACTGTAAGTCATTGGTGCAGGGTGGAGTCGGGATTCGAATCCAGGTGCGTCGGATCAAAAGGCGCACGAGTTCCCGCTGAGCCACACTCGCTCTAAAATCGCTCTAAATGTTCTTGATAAAGCGATGTTGAAGTTACCTAGTCGAGCTTAGGAACTCGCTGACCTTGCGACGACGCGACGACCAAACCGACCGCCCGCCGCCGCCGCCGCCGCCGCGCGACGCGACTATCAGGGAAGTCCTGTGAGTGGGACACGCGTGCGTGACTTGCGTGACCAGTCGAAGACTCAATTCCGACACGCTGTTATTAAACAAAACTCTATCAAGCCCTAATCGAACACCGATATTACTCTAATCCGACACTACATACTTTAAGCCAAGACCAGCACTATTTCTGTTAGTCCTTTAGTTTTTAATTAGGTATCTTCGTAACACTAAATTAGAATATACATTTTATATACAAACACGTTTACCTAGATCCGCCTCAGCTCTATGTATGTGTAGGCCTCACGCACGGCAGGTCTGCTATAGCCTACCTTCATTTTTGCAAACTTAGTAGTTTAAAGTAACTACCGGCTGGAACTCGAACCCGCATCACAATCTTCCCTAGGCGCGGGAAGGGCTCTGCCCAATTGAGCTACGGTGGTCAGATTACAAGCTTTTATTTAACTTGCAATGTATGTACCTACCATTGAGCTATTATAACTACGTAATTAGCTCAATGGTACCTACCTATGCTTGTCCGGTGAAATCTTGCAAGCTGAATCAGAACCACTTCCTCTTGTCCTACGAAGTTGAAATTTTGCATAATTGTCAAAGTCCGATGACAATGCAACTTTATGGTGACAGCCAGCTGATCTGATGTCGGAGACGGAAGATGAACAATGGAACTCCTCGGCGGATAATCGTAAACCACTAGTGTTTGGGCTCATTTTAATCTGCTCGCGGTTCCGATTACGAATTTGTTAAAAGCTTGTCTTGAAAAATATAGTTTTCAACAAAATATCTTATTTCTTTACAAAAAGCCTTTTAAGTTTAAACTTGGCAATCTTTAATCCATATATACTATTCTATTTCTGTACATTGAAGATACTTTTGTGAAACCATCTGTAGTCGACTATTTAGAGGGTACTTAACACGAAACTACGGTTTTTAGAGTTTCTGTCTGTTTTTTTGTATTTTGTATGTTTCTTATCTACAGAATTCGGTTTTCAGGGTTTGGTTACTTAGGTTATAGGGTATGTCACATCAAAATCAGTTGGGGGACTACGAAGTTACAGCATCTCTTCGTAGTACGCGCTCTCATATACATAACCTACCTACTGCGGATGGAATAAAGATAGTCTTGAGAAAACACGAAGGTGGGCTCCTCTGTTGTTCACGCGGACGAAGTTGCGGAAATAAGCTAGTGTAAATATAGTAAAAAGTAAAGTAACTAGTGTGAGATTTATACAGAAATATTACTATAACTAAGATGTAGCCAGGGATATCCTATAAACCTATTACCATCCCAACAAGTAGGTTGACCTCAGCAGACAGACTCGTATGCGACTTTTTAAACAGTTAAGTAAAAAACACGACAAACTTTTCCTTCGCCGACCTGCTTGCGACGGCATATCAATGACATTAAAAGTACAGAAATATAGGTGGGTATGCGCACCACATAGGTACTTCCAATCACCAAGTACAAGTAGAACTAGGTTTATCGGCGACCCACTTGTGACATGAAGACACGAAATCTTGATATTTATTTATTGGTGTCACGTCGCACGCATCGCAGCGTGTGATGATGTGATGGTGAGTAACCTATATAAGTACCTAGCTAGAGGTAGATATTGTTGCATTTCGTTACCTAACTTACTCTTATTCATTTCATTGATTTCGAAAAACACGCTGCACGACCACTAGTTTTGAACAGAACGTGTAATTCTATTGTACCTAGTCGTAAAACACAAAAACATTTCTAATTTCTAATGTTATTCAAATTACTGTTACTTTTATTGCATTAAGTAAGATATAGTTTTACAAGGGAAAGGAAAACTTGAATATTTTCGCTCATCTACTCGTACTCTCGGGCGTCGGGCGGGGTGCGGGGCGCGGGGTGCGGGGCGCAGAGCGCAAGGCGCGGCGCGGTGCGCGGCGGTACATCATCATCATCAGCCTGTATTCGTCCACTGCTGGACATAGGCCTCTCCCAATGAACGCCACTGAGCCCGGTCTTCGGCTCTTCGGCCTGGCCGGTGGGCGTCCTACACTACGCTTACCGATTCGCGGTCTCCACTCAAGGACACGTCTACTCCAACGGTCCGTCCTTCGAGAGATTTGACCAGCCCATTGCCACTTCAGCTTGCTAATTCGATGGGCTATGTCGGTTACTTTGGTTCTCTGTCGGATTACCTCATTGCGGATCTTATCTTTCAGAGAACCTCCGAGCATAGCCCTTTCCATAGCTCGCTGAGCGGCGGTACGTTGACATGAATTTATAAAATGGGTCTCCACATGAATTCAACCATTAGTTTTTTAGTAATATAATAAGCGGTCATTGTGACAACCATATCAATTAGACATACGAGTATAACCTCGCGGACTTCATCCTTCACCTATGAAGTAACTCGAAAAATTGGCCGTAATAGTTTCCTAGCTAAAATGTAAAAGTTTTACAGCATACCTAGTGATGACGACCTTTTAATACCCGACCTATCTTGGACAAATGGTCATCCAAGTTAAAAGACAAAACAAATAGTACACTAGTACGTACTAGTACTATTAACTAGCATTATCGTAACTAGTATTTAATTAAAAAAATAATTGCACCTGCTTAAAAATTAAATAAATGTTGTTATGAACGAGTGTTCTCGGGCCGCGCGGCGAGCTGCTTCCTCTCCAGCTCGCTCCTGTCGAGGAGCTCGCGCCGCATGCCGGTGAACAACTCGGGGTACTGCCGCATGAATGTCCTGAAGCAGTTCTTCTCGAGCAACAGAATCTGAGGGCCACAACAAGTTGTTACAAGTTAGTTACAAGTAACTAAATCACTTATTTTACAAATTGAATAGAAAGATCTGTTAGTCGTTCGCCTAATGGTAAGCACAGCATAACCGTTAATTGCAGCTCCACCCAGAACTTTAATTTGCAAAATCCTGCGCCGCACTGCACTGTGTTCCTCACCCAGTTCTGCCTAGTAATTTCGCTCAATATAATGCCTTTCAAACCGGAACACAGTCATAAACTAGTATATGTACATAAACTCAGTAAAGCTTGCACACTATACTGCTTGGTGTGGCAGCACAATAACTGACAAAGCGGTGTTACCCAGACGGCCTCTAGCATACGAGAATCCTACCACCTAGTAAACTTGTTGGTTTTTGTAGTAAGTTCTTCACCTCGTAATCAATTTAGGTTTGTTTTAGTTAGGTGCGCGTCGGAATATGCACTCAGCACACCCGACGCTCACATACATAGTTGCTTGCTAACTCCAGCTTCAGGTCAACAGTCCGATGCGAACAAATACTTATGTGCATAAGCATTTGTTAGGGAATCTTCGCAAGCTCCGCGTAATAGATCAACCGGCCATCACACAACCGAACAGATGCGGGCAAGATGTGTAATAGTTTTTGACAATTGCGCATTATACGATTGGAAGTTTTGCATCTGAACCTTCTGCGAATTGGACATAGTGCACGTAAACGGTCATCAAGAGGTGACGGAATTGAATTCAGTTCGGGTTATCGTGCGTACCTATATATATAAAATGCACGCGTAGAGAAGGTGAGCTCACTCACCACGCAGAAATTGACGGCCACGACGCTGGAGGAGCGCACCTCGCGGTCGGTGACCAGCGACAGCTCCCCGAAGTAGTCGCCGTCGATGAGATGCCCCGTCTCCACCTCCCCGCGCGCGTACACCGCCAGCTCGCCGCTGCCCACCACGAACAGGCCCTCGCTCTCCACCCACGGCTGGGGCAACAATTTACGGTAAAACCATGAACTCTGCACGAACACGAAGAAAATCCTTTTATTTAATTAACTGAGCAATGAGACGAGCAACTAGTTCACTTGATGGTAAGCGCCATACTTCCCATTACAATTGTAGTTCAGACCTTGAAGCTATAAAAACATAATACTGCTTACCTATGAAGCAATAAACAACAATATACAACGAAATGACAGGGAATGACAGGAAGTATATGGTGTCAAACGGAAAGTACGTTGTACGTTAATCTGGCTATGTTTGAAAGACTGCATCACTGCACTGCACTGCACTGCACTGCCAACCGCGGGCAGCGCAGCGAAAGAAAGGGTGGTTGCTCTCACTGTTTTTTTTTTTTTTTTTTTATTGGTAAATGGGCATACGTTTGACGACATCTCGCCTGATGGAAAGCGAAGATGCGTAATATAGAGTATACTGTAATGTAGAGATGCAGTACTTAAGCATACGGTGTTATAATAAGTAAAAATCGCTAATGTTCCTTACATTAGAACGCCCAGTACACGCAGCGGTCCATTGTCTGAGTAAAAGTGCCATTTATTATCTAGTGTACTCTATTTATGTTATTATGAAAACCTGCAAAAGTTTTGACTCACTTCAGCAACCAAATCATTATTCAGATATATCTCCTCCTTCAGCATTAGCACGATCTCCTCGACTACTTCCGGCGGCCACTCGGAGAAGTACGTAATCCTCTTTATTTGTCGGATATGAGAAGCCAGGAACTCTTCTCTTTTTAAAACCGCCGGTAGCGATATGTAAAGACTGTTTTGCTGTTCCATTGCCTTCATTTTGGAATGACGGAAGTCAAAGTATTTCCGCAGTTTTCTAGTCACTTTATCGGGAAGTTGTCGGCGGCGCACCAGATTATCCATGGATTGTTTCACGACGATGACCCTGTCTTCGCGGTAATGATTTCTATGTATAAAAGCATAACACTCAAGGATAAGCCAGATGAGAAAAAAGTTCGCTATTAGATATGCGAATAAAGAAATCATTAGGTCGATGTGAAACTGTATTCTTCTTTCGCTGAAACTGAATAGAAGTACAGACTTGCAGATGCGAGAAAAATTATAAACATAGAATTCATAATTGGAAGGTGGATCATCTATCATGAACTTGGCCGCAAGCAGCGAACTAATATACGATCTTTCGTCTATATTGCCATCTTGGATCATTTTTATCAGCACGTAGAAGTCGCAGAGGTCTAGGAATTCAAGCATCGTATACAAGCCCAGTACAAATATCCTCAAAAACCTAAAAACGTGTGTCATTTCGAAACTACTCCGTTCACGGGTCCAGTACTTTGAGGATTCAAAAATTCTTAAGAATCCGAAAATGCCGATAATTTTGAGAAATGCGATGAACTTGTTCGTTTTGCAAAGAATGCAGTCGATGTCGTACCCGTAGCGGAGGAACATCATACATTGGACAGGAATAGCGGAGGCGACGTGGAAGAACAGTTTGGTGGAGCAGTAGCGGTACAGCACGTCACGCCTATCGAGCACTATGCGCCGCGCGTGCTGGTCGATCCAGCCGGTGTGCATGTTCACGTACACGTCCGCCATGATGACCAGCTCCGACACGGCGCCCACGTAGTAGAACAAGCGGGACACCTGGCCGAATGTGAGGGACGTGTTGTGGTTAAACATTATTCTATTTTCCAAGAACACGAAGAGGATGAAACCGTCCCAAAAGCTCCTGTAAAGAATAATAAGAGTATCTAGTGATGAGTGGCATTCAAGTTTAATGGCATGTTCTCTCACTTGTAATCTTCCTATGTTGCAACTTGGGAGAAATCATAGGTTCCCATTGGCGTATTTTGTGATCTATCCAAAGCTTTCGATTGTAAAGAGCAGCGTACTCTAATTCGTAAACTCTACCACAGGATTCGAGGAACTGCTCTGAATCTTGCAGTCGAAAAGTTGGGATAAATGGCGTACATCTTCCGGATCTTTATTCAGAATGGGGACGTTCTTATTTTTAGATTATTTCTTAACCTATAGTTAGTATAGTCAACATTTATTTATAAACCTCAAATCAACATTTAAAATGTTTAATGAACACATCTAAGTGGCAAATGGACAATAATAAACTATAACAGAGATATATAGAGACAGAGACACACTACAAAAATATAATAGAGATCAGAAATAAAATAAAAGATAAGCAAAAAGAAACATATATTTATAATTAATTCATGGTAAATTGTGGTGTAGAAACACCAAGCTCTCGGCCCTCTCCGGCAAGAGTCTGTCGCGTTTTTCTTCATATAGCTTCCCTGTTTCCAACAAATCGTTCACTATACACACTACCACCAGGAACACTTAGAAACATTCTGGCTACATTAGCTAAATGTGCATATTTAGACTTATGCTTTGCCCACCAATCAAAAGGGCTCTGGTTTCTAGGTAGAAGACTTTCAGCTGCATAGCTGTCCAATTCTACGGCGATTTTAGGCCGCGTAAACAGTCATGGTAAACCGAATAATATTCAGTATTCGGTTGTTCGGTGAAACCTCTATTCGGCGCATCTCTAGTAAAAACTATTATTATATTACAGAAGTGGAAGATTCGCGCTATTTACGAGATGAGTCATTGCGAATCATTTAGAGGATTTCTTAAGCAAAGTAAAGTTTTAACTTTACCTTCTTTGTATATTTTGAATTTATATAATGCATATTTGTATAAAAATTGGTAGTTGTTTGGTAGGAGTTTGACTTGGATGTTGAACTTGATTAAAGACTCAGGTGATTAAGGTTTGATTTTGATCTTTAAAATAGACAGAGTGTCAAGATTAGAATCAAAACGTAAGTCGAGATCAGGGTGATCGTAGATCAAACTTGAATCAGTCAAATACATAAATTCAAAGATAGTGTAAATGAAAAATGCCGTGCCAGCTTAGCGATGCTCTCGAAACTCACAAAATTAACATACATTGCTATTTTACAATTTCTATGTACCTACCTACTAAATGTAAATATACTAATCTCGCCACTTTTTAGATTCTTGTAGGTATTTATGGTTCTAATGACATGCCTTATTACTTCTAAACCTACATAAAGGCATTCCAATGTATCTAAAAAGGAAATCCACCTAACCTGAACTTGCTCAGCGGATGAATCCGATTGCGGTATTTCCTGAAGTGTCGCAGGCGCTCAATCTTCATGGCGTGCGAGCTGGTGTAGAAGATCCTGGCTCTCTCGTCGCTGTAGGAGAGCAAGAACAGGCCGGACCACCAGCGCCGCAGTCGCATGCCAAAAGAATGTCCTGGCAGGTCGGTCCTCAGGACGTCCTTCTCTTCCATCACAACGCAACTGTGCTCGTAGTACGACTCATGGAAGTCTCTACGGACCCTCAAGTTGTCATTCGACATATTTTTACCGATATGATATTTTCAGAACCTTGTTTTAACAATATTTTGTGAACTTTGATGAACCTCAAAGAAATTGGGAATGACAGTTGTTTGCCAAAAACCAAAGACAATCCAATGTAATAGCGTAGCAGAGTTCATCACAGTAGTGTAGAAGTGATAACTAGGAGTCCAGCGTGAACCAGCTAGAAGACGTGGACGCTCTGCAGAGGAAACAGCTGTGTTGAGTAGATCTGAACGTTCTAACTCGCAGAGCGGCCCGTCCGATAACTTCTGTGAACGAGGAACTTTGGGCAAGGGTTGATTGGGACTAGTTATTTTCCACTGTCACCGCAGTCAGGAAAGTAGTAATTAAAAAAATTGCCAAAGGTGGTAATAAGATATTTTAATTCAATTTCGTGTACCTACTGTAGACTGACAACAGAAAAGGTGGTAATGATGTACTGGAAATTTTGCGAATTCCGAGGCCTCCAAGCCTCCAAGGCAGTGAGTCCTAGGGCTAAGTGCGATCTTCGAAAGGCGTGTCGGTATATCCGTCAAAACGTTGTCAAGCTGTAGTAAAGTATTAGTACAGTCATGGACCAAATTTGGTCCATGGTACAGTCATTTGGTTCGAAAAATAATGGTTACCTGAAAAGTTTTCCGGGAGTTTAGAAAATTGATAATTTTATAGATTTTGATGTGCTCTTCCCGAATTTCAAATGTACCGCCTCGTATTTTTGCCGCTCGCGCCCCCATATTGGAAAAATGGCGCCTAAAAGCAGTTTCAAAGTGCCGCAAAGTGTACTCCAACACGCGTGTTAGAGTAGGTACACTTTGCGACGCTCGTACGCCAAAACTATAGACTTTATGAAAAAAGGTTGAACATAAATTGTAGGTAATTGTCTCTAATTTCATTTTGTATATATAACTATTTATCGAAAAATAAGTCGGGAGCCATTGAGGAATGTAAGACCTCAATGTCGGGAACAAAGAATTTTTTTTTAATAATTTTTCTTTGTCGGGAGGTATTGTCTAAAAACTGCTTTTAGGCGTCATTTTTCCAATATGGCGGCTCGAGCGGCAAAAATAAGAGGTGGCAAATTGATGTTGAAAAGTTGAAATTCGGAAAGAGCACATCAAAATCTATAAAATTGACTGGACTATATAGGATGATTCCAAAGTTGACAACATCTTATAGTATACATAAATTTGGGGACAAAAAGGCAATATCCGATAATAAAACATAGCTTTTTTTTAGATGCTTTTAGGGCTTTATTTAATTAAAATTTTATTTTTCATATCTATACATACATATATTAGGTATATATGTATATTATACACATTATAGTTGGTGGATTTTAACACAGTTTCAGAAAAGTTGTCCGATCCCCTATTAAAAAATACTTATTTATGGGAAAATCTGCCCCCTACCCATATGTCGTAATCGTAGGATATCTTTTTTTACCCTTAATAGATCCGTGTTTGGCCACTATGTATATATATGTTCGTAAACGTGCACGAGTGTAGGCAAATTAAACAAACTAGAGAAAAACATTGCTTTTTATGTTCTCCCAAAAAGTCCATGGAAAGTATATGAATGCAATCAATAAAATATGAATTATGAAAGCTTGAATAAAATTCCACCACTTTATTGAAGCACTAGGAGAGGGACCGGCTTGTTGCTCATTCTCAACAAAACTAAGAATATTAAACTATCAAATTTAAACTACGTAAGACAAGGCGATATGATCTTTGAGATTTTAGCCTACCCAAACGGGCGAATTAAACAAAAAAAAAACAAATGCTGTCATGTCAAATGTCAATATTGTCAATTGTCATGTTGACGCACAAAGCCATTGATCCGCCAATTTTGTTTAAAATATAATAATATAAAATGCCTAAAAATATAACTACTGAAGTGCGTGATATAATACTAAAGGTCAAAGAGTTTATGGATGAGGAGAAACGTATGCAAGTGCCTATAATTCCATTGTCTAAAGTGTACGTTCGAGTATCGGCCGCCACTGGTAAGATCATCAAAACAAGCTACGAGATTTAAACAAAAACAACTATTCTTACTTGTTCTATTTTTGTTTTAACTCTATGTTTATTTATATATATGTAGTGTTCCATGAATATGGTAATAAATTGAGTGGTATAATGCTTCAATTAAATAAATAAAATACCACAGAATGTTTTCTGCTAAGGAACCAAATTTTCTGCTAAGTCCGTCAGAAATGATTCGCAGATTAAACTAGTTTTAAATCAAGAGAATAAAACGTAATTCGTAATTTTTTATCGTAATTTACTTAAATTGTATAAAACAGGAGCGCTTTCCTTCCAAGCACACCACTGCAGTTTTCCTTTACACAAGATTTTATCATTTTATTTTAAAAATAATTGCAGAGTTACATAGTGATAGTACAACTGCATTTCACATTGTTGGTGAAGTCTTTCAGTAAAATAGCAGACATGACATGTAATAGATATGATGATACAAAATTATCAGCTGCTAGATTCAGCTGACATTGTGTCTCATTCGGCCCATTCTAAGCAAAGCGCAAGCATCATTGTGTTCTGGTCTGAACAGCATTGTAGCCAGCAAATTTACTGGACATATGAGATAAAGAACAAATAAACAGTTGTATTCAATGTCTGTCTCTTTTAGATCCGCTTCTGCCAAGTAGCCAACTGGCACATAAGAAAAATAATATTGTCAAAAACAAACATAAAATATTGTGACAAAAGTTCTAAAAACTATGCCCCTCAGTTTCTTGCCGTATCTTCTGAGTAGTGGTTCTTTTTCCGATACGGTGGTAGAGTCATTGTAATAATTTTCGTTCATAAGTGCATCTGTGACGACAAAATTCTATAAAGAACTTTTGATTCATTGATTGATTGATTGAGATTTGTAATATTATTAAGAATTGTTTCACTTATTTTGTAGGTGTATCAGAACGAACAGTCCTGAATATTGTCAAAGAAGCCAGGCTTGTTGAACAAGGACTGTTAGACCCAGAAACATTAAAGAAAACACCCAAAAAACGTGTCCGAACTAAAGGCAAGATAGAAGTAGACGAGTATGATTTGCAAGTGATCAGAAGAAAAATCCATGAATTCTATGCTTTTAAAAAAGAAGTGCCGACTATAAACAAACTGTTACAAATTTTAAAACAAGAAATTAATTTCAAAGGTTCTCGAGAAACACTTAGAAAGATACTTCGAAAAAATGGGTTTCAGTTTAGAAAGACTAAGAACAACAAAGAGAAAGAACCAGTCCCTGAGACTAACTCCTCTGTACCGCCCATGGTTCCCCCTTACATACATACCATGTTCAGCCATAAAAACATACAAAATTAGTCATAGTGCCTTGAAATTTAAATGAAAATATTAGAAAACAGAGAGCAGATAAAAAAAAATGTTAAAGAGATTTTTAAAGAACATCATTAATGACTTAAATAATTATGTTATGTCTAGTGAAGTATTCTTGTTGTATATAAAGCAGTAACGCATACATAATATTAATGTATAGATTACACATTAGAATAAGCTCAAATGATTTATATAACATGCTAGCTTGGCCTGGGCGTCTTAAACCCGTCCACAGTGAGAGCATGAACTCCATATATTGCATATTGGTGGCTATGTAAAGGGGTTAACAGTTGTCTTATACATGTGCGTGTGAAGGTTTAGAGCACACTTATAGCAATAAATTCAAAATAGATATACATTCTTAATAATAATGGTAAACAATAGGGGATCGGACAGTAATTGAGAAAAATCATAAAAATTTGGTTAGTATGAATGTTTGTCGAACCAGAAAGATCACTCAATCAATATTTTTGTGATAATGATTTTTATTTTTAATTCAAAAAATAAAATCTAATAATTCTGACATTTTTAATCTGTTCTTCATCTCAAACGAAACAACAATCACAGCGCATGACGTCATTTGTAGGCAAATGCCGTGAGTCAAGCTTATGTTTATTTTACGTTTTTGCTTTTTATAAAATGTATTTTTGCTAATTTTTTCGTTCCATTACTACAATATCGTCCTCAAACTTCACAAAACGTATTTAAATCTCTTTGCAAGTTTTACTTTCTAGAGTTTGTAGTTTTCTACCTTCATATGACGTCACAAGTTTTGAGGTGACCTCGCGCTGTGATTGTTGTTTCGTTTGAGATGAAGAACAGATTAAAAATGTCAGAATTATTTATTGATTTAAAAATATAATTCATTATTATTTCACAAAAATATTGATTGAATGATCTTTCTGGTTCGACGAACATTCATTCTAACTACATTTTAGATATTTCCTTGATTACTGTCGGATCCCCTATTCTGATCATTGTTACATTAAATTATGTTATTATTATCATTTCCAATTCAATCTCATATCATTTAATGTTATTACTTATTGCAATAATTATATTTTTGACACTTGGATTTTGATACGACTATTAGACTTACAATGAGTTTTTTTTATTCTGAATTATAATTATTACCTGTTATTTGAAAGTTTGCCTATGTATTTCTAATTATTTTTTCTCTCTAATTGCATGTTGCTTTTGAGACGAATTGTACCCTTATTTGCAAGTAATAAATGATTACAATTATGAACAAAACCCTAACATTTCTCGTTTCATAAACTCAAAGAAAATCCAGGAATAACATTTACTTGTTGTTTTGGTTGCTCTGATACCACGGTGGGCCACACGCCACGAAAAAAAGATTTACTAGTTGCATCTATTATTATTGTACCGCCCATTGTTCTATTAGAGTAAGGAATTCTGTTTTTATTATTTCTTTTTGTAGACTGGTATACAATAAAGAGTTTTGTAATTGCAATTATTTGGATACACATGCTCCACAGTAGTGTACAGCATAGCACTGTCTCTACTTGCATTGCTTTTAGTGTTACAACTCTTTTTAACCGATTTCAAAAAAGGAGGAGGTTCTCTATTCGATTGTATTTTTTTTTATATTTGTTACCTCAGAACTCCGTCATTTATGAACCGATTTGAACCGAAAAATTATTTTTGCGTCGGGTTCAGTATAGCTACGAAGTGGTCTCATATAAATTTCATCGATATGTGACCTTGGACTTCGAAGATACATTGAAGTCGGTTTTTGTTTTTTTCTAAAAATTAATTATAATAGCTCAGTACGTTGTGTTATTATTCTACTGTTATTGACTGATCGTTGTTTATAATCTTTGAATCTGCTCTCAATTTACTGTATTGTAGTAAAATAAGTTTGATAATCATTATTACTATAGATAAGCTAGAATATTATGTAAACTATGATGTCCAGAGAGATTTTGTATATTTGTTCTTAGAGGCCAGCAGTTCTACCTTTCTCTATTTATCTTTTCTTTGCTTGCTGGAGGGACTGCTATATTATATATTCTGTGACTTAATTAATTGTGACTTAACTTAATCCTCCCAGAGCAAACTACACAAAGTTGATGAAACTACACAGAGTGCAAGCGTATGTCTGAATCAATATGCCATTCTAGAGAATGATTGAACTACTTGTATATTTAAGAAATCGAGTAATAATGTTGACATATTTTAATTTGTATGTTGTAGATCTGACCTGTTTCTTACCCATATGTCCCTCAAGCGCCAATCGTATATCGTGTTGAGTTCCAATTAAGGTATAGTTTCACTGCGACTAATAAGATACGGTCTAATTATTGTCGATTCAAGCAAGAAATCGAATTAACCTCATTCATTTATACCTAAACTCAATAATTACAAGTTGAGATAAACTTAATGGGACAATATATGGCATCATAAGACATTGTCGCAGTGAATCTACACCCTAATCTGAGTTCAACACGATATACGATTGGCGCTTGAGGGTCATATGGGTACGGGGGCAGGTTACTGCATTACAGTTCTTGGCCAGATCATGCACAGAAAGTTACGACAGAAACATTGTAGGCGCCACCACAGCTTAATATATAAAATCTATTTATACATATTCGTGCATAAGTTAACTATTCCTCTAAGGTTGCTGACTGATGCCTGTCTATAATTTGAAGGACTCTACAGTTAGAATGTAAACTAACAGAAGTTGTTCTAGTTTGTTTTAACAGTTCCAAACCATCCAACTTAACTTTCTGGTAGTCATTTTAAATGCGATATCTTCACAGTTTTACACAAACAGTAAAATTAAAGATTTTAACATATCATCAATAAAATAGTATAAAACAGAAAAGAACAACAAATATTTTTATAAAATTAAATATTACCTTGTACTATATTCTAAGATATTACCATTGCAGAGTTATGTAGGCACTTTTCCGATTTAGACCTACATTTTTAACAACTATAATTATGTGTATCAAGAAGGTATAAAAAATGTATATTTAATAAATTATTTAAAATCAAATAAGCAATAATAATACTAAATAATTAGCCTTATTTAAGCAATAAAATAGAACCATATTCTTATGAATTAGGCTTAGGTCAAATTTCTTTAAACCGACTTTAACAAGAGGGAGATTTTAACACAGCATGTTGTACCTGTATTTGCCATGTTCGACAAAAAGAAAAGGGAAGAAGACGCAAAACAAATATGTCAAAATTGTTAATTAGCTAAGAAGTTCTGAAAATCTATAATTGTTACCTCCAATGTGATCCCTTCTATAATCTTTGTTAGGATCTGACATTACACGAATGATAATGAGATTAGCATATACAATTTCGAAGAAGTCAGTTGTTTATTTAAATAATTTCTTCAGTGACAAAATAGTTTTAACAAAATATATTTTATAGATGGTTAGATTTTAAGGATTGTATCGTAATTATTGTGCAGAAAGATCTCGAATTCCATCTTGTGTATTGTAGCCAGCCAGTGCCGGCGCAGGAGCGTGCGTGTGGTGTGAGGGCCACTCTGATTAAAAGCCTTAGAAAATATACTTAGCACTCAGGTAAAGATGAAACAAGATTTTCTGAAAGTCAAATAAGCGAATTATGAGCTAAATACTTGGGCCCTCAGTTCTCACATAGAGGATTGAGGGCCACCTATACCGGCTAAACAAGCACATTGCAAAAGTATTTAGTAATAGTGGGGAGAACGGGAATTAAATAAAAATATTAAAATTGAGTTAGAATTGTGAATTTAGTCCCACCGCCAGGCTTGTCAGTGGGACGAACGGGAATAAAAAGTAACGGAAATTTGTTAACCGATTCCTTGTGGTCATACTAGCTTGTCATATCAGTATGACTACGAGGATTTAGATGTCCTTATACAAGCAATATTTTATAAAAATAGGAGAAAAAAAAACTAAATTAGTATGCAAAGTGTATGTAAACCGTGAAGTACCAGAAAATCAGCAATAAAGAGTAAGGTAAGGGATTGGGTGAATAAAAGCATTCGAACATGTTTTGTACTAGCGCTGGCGCTGGAGAATAATGAATTAATAATATTGTAATCGAAACATCGTACAAAGTAAAACTAATGTTCACCTTGGACTTAGGAAAATGTAGACCAGGGAATGTGCAGCCCTGAGTCACATCTAGATTCCTCCGTACAGCGTTCAAATAATTTATACAAATGACGTCAGCCGGTTGTGCAGTCTCCTATTTTCGAAACCAGTGTAGCCTCAATAATTGCCGGCACTGCCATATTGCGTTGAATATATTATGTAGTTATGTAGAATAACTAGAATAATTGAATAAAACACGTATTAGTTTTTAAACGTTTATTTTATTGGTGCATATTCCATCAGATACAACAATCCTGATTAAGGAGAATCAAATCCCGGGTACGTTTGCCCAAAAGAAACCTTCACACCGTTCCTTTCAACCTTTCTGACAACTGCTGCATACAGTTTTATAGCTTAGGAGGTAGTTTCAGAACATGAACCTAACAAGCTACAATTCAGTAGGTACTTAGCATTGAGGTTCTGAAGCTCTCTTCTAAGCTAAAAACGGGAAACTCATTAACTTAGCCTATTACCCTTTTGAATGGCGCGCTATAGAAGCAGTCGTGCCCTCTACGTCGAGCTACGCAACGTCATACCTCGGCGTAGAGAACACTTTTTCATTTTCATTTCATATTTACTAAGCCTGCGCAGATAAATGACTAATGCGTAACTAGTTCGCGAGAAAATTGCAGGACTTGGTTTTCGCGCACTCTACGTAGGCACACCGCGCTCGACAACACTGTTCGCATAAACTCTAGTAAGCACACGCTATGGAAGCTTATATTTAGAGAATACGAACGTCCACGGCGCGGCGCCGTAAACCGGCGATCATTCGCTAGCTATTTGTCGTCTGGCAATTGTTCCATTTCAACCAAAGAGTCCACTGCGGTCTGTCCGTCCGTCGCCTGCGCAGCCGTTAACAAATTCGAGCTTTACGCTTGTAAAACCCATATGAATACTTACGTACTAATAATGAACTTATACGAAGTTAGGCCTCGGTAATAGTCATGAGTCACGCACCCGCCCTGTTTAACTGATGCAGTGAACAGCTGCAACCCACATTCAGGCAAACGTCTGTCCATTCGTCCTTTGTTTTTTGTTTGTTTTAATAAAACATCAAGATATTAACTAAATGTATCCAGGCAAACAAAGGGTATTTGAATGTGTAATTACATAGAATACATACTTTTCTGAACAAAATAAAATAATAGACAATTTAAGTTGTAATATTTGACAAGATTAAACTAAACGCATATTGGAACAAATACATACAGAAAGTCTTTAAAATAACTAGATTTCACATACATAGGTATTAAAACCAATAAAAAAGGCGGACGGAAACTCGTTAAGCATCAACAGAAGCATAGCAATGACGGTGGCGTTTGTCTGTTGAGTAGACGTAGTAGGGCAGATGTCAAGATGTGACGGCCGATCGGCATAGCATGATGTAAAAGTGTGCGTAAGGCTTATGTACGAACAAGCGGACCAGCATAGCCTGTGCTTCACTTTTGAATTTGACGACGAGGCGTCCGCCTTTCTTTATTCGTTCAAGTATGTGTACTGCTTTTTATCATTGCCGGCGGATAAATGTAATGTGAGGCAGCAGTCTGAACGTTATAATATTATATTAGATACGAGTTTCCAAATTTAAGACAAATTAGCTTTACGTTTAGATAACACAAAATTATAAATGCATACTGTACACCACTTTGGACTGAAACATAGTTATGATGATATATGAAGAGCCAAATGATTAAAATCTAAGCTTGAAACGGTTTACCTTCGTGTTATGAAGGAAAATATAACAAGGTGACACTATTTGCTTTCTCCCAATCCTCTAGTGCCGGCAGCAAACGCCGACGCGTACTCGGCATCGGTACGATCGCACCATCGCGCGGCATTGGTTTCTTGTTCAAGCGACTCTTGTTGGTTCTTGCTCTATATTTACCGTTGCAAATAGTCCGTCTCTCCAATCGTCACAGTCCAAAGCAAAACACAAAACAGTCCCTAAAGAATGTCAACTATGGGCCTTACAAATTACGTTATAAAAGTGTCTTAAATAATAATTATTTAAGGATAGATAAAGTTATAGATATCCGATTACTCGAGTTCATCAAACATATTTCTACAACAGCCAGTTCGATATCATACAATGAGTACTAAACGACTGTAAGTTCCACACACATACACACATTTGCGCAAAAACAAGTGCACTACGATTCTAGTTTATTCATTTGTCAAAAATGTACATTATTATGCTGATTAAGTTCCGTGTGGGAAGTTATTATGTTTTTAGGGCTGTTTTAGTAAAAAAAACACATTAAATCAAATCGTTAAGATAACTATAACACTATACAGACTTCGTAAAAGTCTAGCTATTCAAATGCAGTCGTCAAAACGGCTAACTAGAATTAAAAACTATATTATCTGTGGGTACACATAAAAAATAGAAAATACATGCATGGAACATAGTTCAAAATTACCAATGCATAAATAATTATAAATCACTATAAATAAACTAGTTTTTAACAAAATAAAACCCTCCTTAAAAGAAATTGCTAATAAAATTGTATGTGCTATGTATAAACAATTAAAATGAAATCATTAGATAAAATAATTAGAGCTTATACAATATGTTAATAATGAATTGCAATAATAATAATTATTACATATAATTATTGCAATAATTATTTTAAATGCTTCATTTGTACAAACCATAAAGAGTTTTACTTTTGGTTTATAAACCTTCGATAATTACAATAAATAATTTGAATTAAAATATAATATGAATTAAGAACTGCACTTATTTTACTATATAAATTACGATTATGTACGATAATAATAATGTACTATAATAATTAGGAATAACATACAATATTCATCAACATATTTTTTTCATTTTTCGTTCATTTTATTAATAAATTAGACTTATCGCATATATAAAATTATGTAATGGGTTGAAACCATTCGCAATTATAAAGCATTTTGTAATCAGCGTCACGGGATAAGACGAGTAAAGCCGACATGTACCTGATCAAAGGATATTGCGAGGATTCTTAAAAATAAATTCTTAGCCTTTAGCGTGCTACAAGGGCACCAAGGTTAGAAGGTCACTAGATAAAAGGCAAACGTTATAAGGTTCGTATCGTGCGTCTGCGATGCCTTGAATAAAATACAGTGATGTTGTGGCCACGTGACTACTAGCACATTAGCTATATATATATATATATATATATACACAGCCTCTGTGGTGTAGTGGTTGGGCAGGTTGGCTCAAATCTCATACACCACTGAGGTTGCGGGTTCGATTCCCGCGACGGGACAAATGTTTGTGCACAGAAAAAAAGCGCAAGCATTTGTTTCGTGTCTGGGTGTTGTGGGACCATGGTCCTCATAGGTCCTGGTTCCCTAGATATAAATCCTAGTTAGGGGACAGGATCTATGTAAGTGATCGTTGGGCGTTATTTATTTATATATATATATATATTTATTTATTTATATATATATATATATATATATATATATATATATATATATATATTATTTATTTATATATATAAGTATATATATATATATATATATAAATAAATAATAATAATAATATATACAGTGGAACATAGTACCTCCTCCTTAAAAAAGCTGTTAATTGAAGCGCTAGGTAGTGTATCGATTACCCCGTGACACGAACCCTTATCAATAACATAGTTGAGTATCATAGACACCGACAGTACTTAACTAGTTGTAACATTGTCTTGGAACCACACCGAAAGCTACCAAATTAGAGCTGAAACTTTTTACGCAACTCACGAAAGTGAAAGCCTATTCGAGAAATGTCTCAAAAAATCTGGCAATCACCTTGAGTAGAGCTCTTTATACCGGAATACTAGTGACAACGGGCTATGTACGGCTACCGGATTTGAATAAATTGTCTCATTTTTATGTTAAATAAGTGATAACAATGAATTTAACAAATAGCCTTGATTTGATTACATTAGGAAGCGAGAAAAGCTACTGAATTCTAAGAATTCTTTTTTTTTTTGTATTTTTTGTTTTTATTTAGTTATTCGCAAGTGATTAAATATTGGATGTGCACCGCCGCCGCCGCCGCCGCCGCCGCGCCCTGTTACAGTAAAACTGGCTAAACGGCCAACGGTACTTAAATACAATAAGGTAGTTGATTATTTTTGAAGTTTTTTAATTTTTGGTGAGAATAGCATCATCTATTATCATCATCATCATCAAATGCCTATCGCAGTCCACTGCTGGACATAGGCCTCACCAATTGCACGCCATTGAGCACGATCCCCGGCTACTCCCATCCAGCTGCTACCAGCCACCCTGCGAACATCGTCGCTCCACCTAGCCTGTGGGCGTCCCACACTATGTTTGCCAATTCGTGGTCTCCACTCTAGAACGCGTCTATCCCATCGGTTATCGGTTCTACGGCTAATATGGCCCACTGCCACTTCAGCTGGCTAATCCTGTGAGCTATATCGGTGAGTTTAGTTCTCTGTCGAATTACTTCGTTCCGGATATGATCCTTCAGAGAAACTCCAAGCATAGCCATTTCCATAGCCCGCTGAGCGACTTTAATTTGTGGATCAGCCGTACCGTGAGTGTCCACGTCTCGGCTCTGTAGGTCATGACACGTAGGTAGGACGCACTGATTGAAGACTTTTGTCTTTAGGCTGGATTGAAGACTTTTGTCTTTAGGCTGGATTGAAGACTTTTGTCTTTAGGCTGGATTGAAGACTTTTGTCTTTAGGCTGGATTGAAGACTTTTGTCTTTAGGCTGGATTGAAGACTTTTGTCTTTAGGCTGGATTGAAGACTTTTGTCTTTAGGCTGGATTGAAGACTTTTGTCTTTAGGCTGGATTGAAGACTTTTGTCTTTAGGCTGGATTGAAGACTTTTGTCTTTAGGCTGGATTGAAGACTTTTGTCTTTAGGCTGGATTGAAGACTTTTGTCTTTAGGCTGGATTGAAGACTTTTGTCTTTAGGCTGGATTGAAGACTTTTGTCTTTAGGCTGGATTGAAGACTTTTGTCTTTAGGCTGGATTGAAGACTTTTGTCTTTAGGCTGGATTGAAGACTTTTGTCTTTAGGCTGGATTGAAGACTTTTGTCTTTAGGCTGGATTGAAGACTTTTGTCTTTATGAACAGGATGATGAAGAATAGTGGCAAATGAGATTTGAAATGCCTCTATCTCAAATAGCTGAAACGTTTTAATTTTATCACTAATAATAACATTTATAAACATTTCAATAAAACTAAATACATTTTTATTTAGGTAAGGATCCATTTTTGTGTTACTAAAGTTCTTAGGCTATGTTAGTAGATACAATGAATGTTTAAAGGAAGGCCTATGAGTGTCCTGTCAGCTAGCGTCTCATGGAGGCCCTATTTGACCAGAACCCGCAGGAAGGCCCTCATGATGCAAGAATCGTATTTTCCTGCAATCATTTGTAGAATGTTGTTATTGCTACCCCGCATCCTGTGCAGCAGGGAGGAAGTTCTTTTGCGCAGGATGGCATGAAAGCCATCAACCCGCGCCTCCGCAAACATTGCCAAAGCACTGCAGAAGCGGGGCAGCCCTAACAACATTCCAAATCCATTATTGTATTGGACTCGCAAGGCATTGAACGATCTTTGCATGTAACTGAGCCACAGGCTGCTCGTGTAGAATGTTTGTCAATATGCTTAAAGAGAGTTATAACTTGTTTACCTACAACAATCGAACCTGCACGCCAGCATGTTGCTACGGATCGCCGATGCCCTGCGCTCCCTTTCGATTCCATATCTATTTAATCCTCAAGGCCCTCGGTAACATAGTGTCCTAAGTATAATGTAGCTTTTAAATTAATTATGATAAAGTGTTAATCCCATTTGTGAACCAAGTAAAACAATAATAATAATAATAATCAACTACCCTATCTTCTAGAGATAAATTTAAACTTTAGATATTTAGTTGAAATACCAACTCTCTGAGGAAGGCTGACACCCGTATTCATGAACAACACTCGGAACACAAAGCTAAGTAAGGCACAGCGACCAATCCGAGCACATTTGCACAAAGACGCTTAATGTGGAGCTCTGATTGGTTGCAGTGGCCCACACAGCCTAGTGTTTCGAATGTTATTCGTGGATGCCGGTGCCAGTGTGAGTTGTGTCCGCGCGGGCGTCGCTCGGCGGCGCCTGTTTAGCAGAACCCGCCCTCCTCGTCGTCTTCAGGCTTCTTGGCGTAAGTGACGGCTTCGTACGGAGACTCTTCAATGTCTTCGAAGCGTTGATGCTGGAATGGCAAATAAGTTTGTTTTGTTTTGTGCTCCTGATATTTGGGCACTAATTGTGTAGGCTACAGGCAGGTTGCAAAAGAAACCAAAACGCTTTGCTTCTATATTTAATTTATAGTTAAAAATTACCTATTAAGTTTTCTACAAGGTCATTATCCTAATGGGTGACAACGGTTCGATGTGAGAACCAAAAGTGACGGTCTGGGGGTAAGCTATACATTTGTGAGAAAGAGAGGGCATGATGTGCTGCGTCTGCGCCTCGTGACTCGCTCCTGCGGGCATTTGGGATGCACCACGACGTGTTACGTAACACACTGTATGATTAAAAAATGCCATGTGTCTCACGTGAGTGTCGGCGGCGGCGGCGGCGAGGGCGGGTGCGGGCTGGTCCGGGGGCGGCAGCGGCACGGCGGCGGCGAGGCGCGCGTACTCCACGTCCATGCTCCGTACGAAGGGAGCGGACAGCGCGCGCTGCGCCCCCTCGCGGTCCCCCTCGTCGTACGCCGCGAGCAGCCGCTCCAGCGTGTCGGTCTCCGCCGCCTCGCAGTTCGCGCCCCACTCCTGCAACGGACAACGTGCGCGCTATAATAACAGAGTTCGGGGCTGTGTAGTTTCGGTGAGTTGGCGGCGCGGTACCTTGTAGCACTTGTCTGCGGCGACCGCGTCCCCGCGCGCCAGCTGCACGAGCACGGCGGCCACGGCCAGCCGCCCCACGGCGCCGTGGTTGCCCGCCTCCAGGTGGAAGCCGATCTCCCGCCGGATGCTGTCCGCTGCCTCGTCGTACCTGCACACACAGATTACGACGCGACGCTTATGCGACTGTGGCGCAATTAGCCTACCCTTAGTATATTTATTTATTTAATGCATTCCTTAATGTAGGTACAACAGATGGTCAATTTATAGTCAGTCAGTTCACTAAGGAGCCTGTCGGGCACGCATTTAGAAGAGAGGAAGACTGCTTCTAAGTATAAAAATTATATAGCAAAAATTCTATCAAATTAATAAGAATAATACTATACCTAACATTACACATATCATTCATGGAAATTTTTGCTAATTTTGATTAATTTCATTAGCAGGTGTAATATTAAGCATGCTAACGCATGCTACTTGCAATTGCGATGCTAATCGCTAATATGAAATTTCGCATTTATGGATTCATAATTTCATTATTAAATATGATTCAAAATCGCAACAGCATTATCAGACCGCCGCAGATTGAATTCATGCGGGAATGAAGGTGCACGCATGCTGCTTTACGTCGCGTGCTATAACGATGGATTTTAGCAATTATCGAATTTCCAAATTCAATTAATTTGATTAATGCTAATATAAATTTAGCAACTTATAAATGCTGCGAATGCTAATTATTCCAATATTAATATATATCAATGACCTAACGCAAGAATGCCCACAGATGGCGCTAACATAAAGGAGCATAAGCGGCCATACAAAGTTGCAAAATTCTAAACAAAACCTGCATCGCGCAAACGAAGTTCCCACGTCAGATAAGACCTATACAAGTTCCAAGTAGGTTCTGTCGGACAGCTGACGCCGCCGCCGGGCTAATGTCACCTGGCTCAGTCGGAAGATCTTTCTTATTAAATGGAGATGCTTCTACAGTGGAAACCTATACCTACCTATCCACTACCCCCACCCCACCCCTCCATATGACTACATCTTTCTCATCATCAGGGGAACAAATGCCAAGAATCCAAGACAGCTCAGTTGTCACTAAAACTTCGTGGCGTGCTCGGTCAATTTTATTATACTGACGTTACACTAGAAGAAGAAAACAGAATAGTCTGATGGGCCACAGATGATATATACCTACAGCTGAGCGGTTACTGAAAAGCTTTATGATCATTAAAACATCAAACTAACTAAAATGTGTGATTACCCAAGCGTGTGTACTTACAGACGGAGCCTGACGAGCAGCCGGCTGGCCTTGCTCGTGTACTCGATGCCCTGGTGGGACGAGCTCTCGGCCTGCAACGGGCCATGAGTGATGTTTAGCATTAACGCATCGTCGTTAGGCCGACACGACAGAGACAGGACACGGAAACGACACCTGTTTTGTCCGATGTCTTACTGATGTCGGTCGTTACTTTTTGTCGACACTATTCGTGGTGCCTTATGCAATTCCATTTGTAACAGTCGACATCAAGTGAAGACGAGGCTATGACTATTTTTTCTTACTGATTTCGAATATGTTATTATTTACAATACTGTATAATAGAATAGATAATAGGCATTCATCATCACCATCATCAGCCCATCACGTCCCCACTGCTGGGACACGGGCCTTCTATCATGGAGAGAGTATGGGCCATAATCTGCCACGCTGGCCAATAGATTATAGTATTACGTATAATTCAGTTTAGTAAAAACGTACTTGTCGTATCTTACTGTTTCAATAGAATGCGGCAGAAGTATCGTATAAACATATTGATGCGAAATAAATAGGTGGAAACAATATTCGTAAATACCAAGTATATCTTTAGAATTTAGAATCGTAGAATTTATGATATCGATACTTGTTTTTTTTTTTAATTTTACTAGGAAATTTATTGAAACACACAGATAATTAAAAAAAAAACAAACAAAACAAATTAAAAATACTAATAACTAATCTAATCTAATAAACCACTACCAGTGGGCAACGTTCCCAAAAAGCTGGCAGCATTGCCAAATTAAATGTGATATGTCAAGAACACGTCGCACCGCTGTCGAATCCCTGTCGTGTCGCTGTCGTGTGAGCCTATTTAAGGGGGACTTAGAATAAGAAAAACAATATTCATTAGAAACATCTGTTACAGCATTCTATTATTCTATTATCATTCCATTACAGTGCATTAAATTATTAGAATTAAGTTGTCAGAACTCAGTTTAAAAGTGAAATTTTGAATAGTTGCATCTTACAAGAAAAGCGAACTAAAATAGAATTGTCTTACTTTACGACGACTTACAGTATAGAAACTATTCATTACGTTTCAGATAGAAATACTTTGCGTATCCTATTCATTACTCCTGGAATACTACTCCTATTCCATCCCAAGTCTAAATAACTCGGCGGACTGATCACCATCAAGGAGACGGATCTGACCAGTAGCTCATCTTCTGTCTTCCCTTTGCAACTACACGCTTCATTTACGGACTTCGCTTATAATCAGGCGAGATAGTAGTCAAACATAAGCTATAAATAACTATAATGTAGACTAGCAACCGCTCGCGCTTCCGTCGCGACGACATAATAAAATATAGCCTGTGTTACTCAGGGATAGTGTAGCTATCCATCAGTGAAACAATTTTTGAAATCGCTCCATTATTTATTTTTATTTATTTATAGGAGAACCAACAGCTCTTACAATAAAAATATACAGAAATTTTTATTTTTGAGTTTAATTGTTACAAACATAAAAATACAAATCTTTCCTCTTTATAATATTAGTGTTTATGCGCCTTATAAAGAATAAATGATGAATGCAATGTCATCGGGTTGCGAGCTACCCTGAAACTTTCAGCCGGATAGCTAATCAGGAAGTGCTCGAAATTTGAGTTGCAAGATTCCACCCGGAACGACATACAGACAACCAAGAAAGTGACATAATAAAAACGTGGTAAAAAGTAGTGGAACTCACGGCAGATACTTCGGCCGCCATCTGGTACAGCTTGTAGGCCTTTTCGGGGTTGTGCTCCTCGAGGATCCTGGCGGCCTTGTCGAGGATGTTGGCGCCGCTGTCTCCCGAGCCGTGCTGTTGGTACAGGCTAGACGACTCCAGCGCCAGCGCGTACACCTGGTACACCAGGGCGAGCACGACGCTTTAGGGTACAGCGGAACATACGGGAAGTATGTGTTCCGTTGTACCCTAGGAATTGCTATTCCTTTTCGATTTATACTATTATAAAAATGGAACTAAGCTAATTCTGTACATTGAAAACATCTTTAAAAAACCAACTGGCCTCGACTCTTTAGAGGGTACCGAAAACAAATGCACGGTTTTTAGATTTTTTGTCTGTTTGTTTGTTTGTTATCTATAGACTCGGTAACTGATGAACGAATATTAATGTGGCTTTCAGGGTTTGGTAGCATTATTTCCAACTTAGATTATTTACTACGAATATACAGCTTGGCCCCTTCGTATTACGCGCTCCCATACACTGGGGAGATCTTGCTAAGATGGTCATGGAAAAAATACGAATATGGGCATCCTCTGTCGTTCACGCGGACGAAGTCGTGGGGAAAAGCTAGTTTTAGTATATAGTTATAACCCGTTCATTGAACAAACACCTAAATTAAAATTAAGAATACCAGTAGTTCCTTTAGTCTTATCATACGACTAAAGGAACGACGCGACGTCGCATTTCTAGGTTGTTGAGGTCGTATTTCGTATTGATTATAATATACATATTTAACCCATTCATAATACCATTAATTAAAATTAAGAAACAATAACTGAACCACAGTTTCACGTAATCTAACCCAATAGAGGCACAGAAGAGGTAATAATACTTAGGGTTGAGTTAGTGTCGTTTAGTATTCCGTATAGTGTTTGTAGGTATATAAGACATACATCTTCAGCGGTGGCGGTCTCCTTGCCGACCAGGATGGCGTTCTCTAGCGACTTGCCGGCGTGGAAGAAAGAGCGGTTCTTCTTGTAGTACTCCGAGGCCTTCAGGTGACACTCCTTGGAGTTCTTGAGATCGCGCGCGATGCGGTAGCATTGCGCTGCACAAACGAGGACATAATCAGGTATATAATTCATTGTTATTTTACATTCTACGATCATATACATAGGGCTTGGCCCCTAACTTGGATTCGTTGTGTCTAGGGAACCAGAAATTATCATGGTCCCACAACACCAAAATACGTGACAAATAGGTGCGCATTAATTGTATTAATTGTTATTCTATGAGTCTATGTAACTTGATATAAATAAATAAATATATAAAATATATAAATTAAAAATAATGCGCATAAAAATGTGTACTCTGGTGGGATTCGAACCCGCAACCTAAGTAGAGAGTAAATATGAGACATGAGCTGGCCTGCTCGAAAACTACACATATAGATATTTTGGATGTAAAAACCTATCAATATAAGATTCATTTTTCATAGCAAGTTGCTCGCAACTGTTCTGAACTGGCGTGTTGCTTGCCATCAGGTAAACGACGTGCTATTCTCGTCTCTCAAAAACATAAGCCCTACGCTACGTCACGGTTGCGTTACAGTGGCGCTGTGCGGTGGCTTCACTTTCCCTACTTCTCCTTACTAGGCCGATCGATAGGCCACTGCCAAGGACGGAGTATGTACCAGATATTTTAAGGTTCTTCATTCGACCGGTTGGAGCCTCGGAATAAAAAATCTGGATATAATGGGCATCTATTCATTCGAATGGTTGGTCACAAAAAAGCGACGTACTACATAACATGTCGCAGCAATGACGATGACATCACTGTCGTACTCATAACAAAATACATATATATCCATCAGAGTATATCAGGCTGGCGTCGGCTAATTAGTGAGGTACTACATATCATGTCGCAGCAATGACGATGACATCACTGTCGTACTCATAACAAAATACATATATGTATATCCATCAGAGTATATCAGGCTGGCGTCTGCTAATTAGTGACGTACTACATATCATGTCGCAGCAATGACGATGACATCACTGTCGTACTCATAACAAAATACATATATATCCATCAGAGTATATCAGGCTGGCGTCGGCTAATTAGTGAGGTACTACATATCATGTCGCAGCAATGACGATGACATCACTGTCGTACTCATAACAAAATACATATATGTATATCCATCAGAGTATATCAGGCTGGCGTCTGCTAATTAGTGACGTACTACATATCATGTCGCAGCAATGACGATGACATCACTGTCGTACTCATAACAAAATACATATATATCCATCAGAGTATATCAGGCTGGCGTCTGCTAATTAGTGACGTACTACATATCATGTCGCAGCAATGACGATGACATCACTGTCGTACTCATAACAAAATACATATATGTATATCCATCAGAGTATATCAGGCTGGCGTCTGCTAATTAGTGACGTACTACATATCATGTCGCAGCAATGACGATGACATCACTGTCGTACTCATAACAAAATACATATATATCCATCAGAGTATATCAGGCTGGCGTCTGCTAATTAGTGACGTACTACATATCATGTCGCAGCAATGACGATGACATCACTGTCGTACTCATAACAAAATTATTGCGCTCTTCCTTTCACTTACTTGTCATTCAATGTTCGGACTATATAACCATATAAACCTTTTGGACTATTTGCCGTCAAATTCTACTGAAATATTTAAGGAGAGGATAAACACTTCACAACAGGGCTTCTAAACCATCAGAGTTCACATTTAGAACCAAAGAAGATATCATCAATTCCGCCAATCAGAAAACAGCTGGTTGTATACGACAATCTATATAATAAAAGAACAGGGTTTTTTTCTACAATCATCGCACAGCCGAAACCGCTTAACATAGAAACCTGAAATTTGGACCACGTATTCTACAAGTAGTGAAGGCGTCATTTAAGAACGGATTTTTTGAAATTTGACCTTTAAGTGGGTCAAATGGGGTCATAAAGGATGTATGGGGAAAAAAAATTCTTTTGTCGCACGATCACGAAACTTTAGCAATATACTACGCAAAAGAAATAAAAGAATACGTGTATCACAGTTTTTCGAAAATCAACCCTTAAGGGGGGTTTAGTGTGGTTTTTTAGATTGGAATGCGGAAACTATAATGTATGCTACAGTAATTATTTCTTGACCAGAAGTTATCAAATTTTGTGTGAGCATTAAGCATGTAAATAATAGGAACTTGTTTTCGGCATTTTCCGAAATTCATCCCTTAAGGTCATTTATAGGGGTCGCAAAGTTTCCATGGTGTAGGTTTTTTTAGTAAAGTTATGAAACTTAGTAAATTGACTAAACATAGGAAAATAAAAATATAATTTCAGTAACTTTTCAAAAATCAACCCCTAAGGTAATTAATTAGGGCCGCAAAGTTTGTATGGAGTAGGATTTTTTATTAATGCGACACTGTAGCTACAGTAAAGAAACAGGGTAAATAAATTAAGTTTGATCAAGTTTAAAAATAAGTTTTCAGCATTTTTCAAAAATCAACCCCTTACTGGGTTAAACGAGGTGGTAAAGTTTACATAAAAAAATCTTTGTTTATAGCGATGAAACTTGGTACATACCTGACAAAACATTATTAGAATGTGATTTACCATTTTTGAAAATCATCCCTTAAAAGGGTTAAACAGGGTGGAAAGTGAAGATTATTATTTTAAAGCTACAACGATAAAATGTGGTACACGTACTAAGCCAATGAAATTATAGAGGATGATTTTTTTAAAATACATTATCAAAAATATCATCCCCTAACAAGCCTAAGCGGGGAGGTAAAATTTGTATAGAAAATCCTTGTTTATGAAGTTTTGTGGCTATGATAAAACTTGGTAAAAGAAGATGATTAAAACGCGATTTATAATTTTTGAAAATCATCCCTTAACAGGGTTAAACAGGGTGGAAAGTGAAGATTATTATTTTTAAGCTACAGCGATGAAATGTGGTATATGTGCTTAGCCAATGAAATTATAGATATGTATTTTACATTTTTTTAAATCATCCCCCAACAAGCGGGGTGGTAAATTTTGTGTAGAATTTTTTTTTTATTTATGAAGTCTGTGGTTATGATGAAACTTGGTACACAAACTAAGAAAAAGGAGATAAATAAAACGTGATTCACATTTTTTTTAAATGTACCCCTAACCAGGTTTGATAAGGGTGGAATGAAGTTGCATGTTTTGAAGCTACGACGATGAAATTCGGTTCATATACTCAGACAGATAAACTTTAAGCACCTGTTTCAACATTTTGCTGGACTCATCCCTAAACCGGTTCAAACGGGGTGGTTAAGTTTATATGGAGAATCTTTGTTCATGAAGTTATTGCAATTAAATTTGGTACACAGAGTAAGCAAAAGAAATAAATTGAAACGTAATTCGCCATTTGTTGAAATTCACCCTCTAACAAGGTTAAACAGGGTGGAAAGTATCAAATATTTTTTAATGTTACAATTTGTTATAAATATTCAGCCAATAAAATTCTAAACACGTATTCTACCTATTCCATGTTTTGAAATCATCCCCATAACAGGGTTATACAGGTTGGTAAAGTTTGTATGGAGAATTTTTGTTTATGAAGTTGTAGCAATGAAATTTCGTATACAGACCAAACAAAAGTAATAAATTAAAACGATATTCAATTATTATTTAACCTCTAAAAACGTTAAACATGATGGAATATAACATTTTTTCTAAACCTATGACGGTGAAATTTGGTACATAATATACTAATCGAAGATACTGTCGCACATGTTTCACCACTTTTTAAACATCTTAAAAGGTCTAAACGGGATGGCAAACATTTGTGTGGAAAACCTTTGTTTATAAGGTGAGAGCGAAACTTGGTATAGAGACTAGGCAAAAGAAATGAATCCTAACGTAATGCATTTTTTTACAATTTCCTTATTCGTACAGGACTTTTAAATGCAACATTCAGAAAAATAAGAAATTCTAAAGGTGTAGTCAATCGAAGATTTACAAATATTCAGCAAATTTTGTAGTTGACCGTACGTGTCGCAGGGAAATGAGGATATCCAAGATTTCGCGAAATTCCTAGAGATACCACGAAATCATGGAAGACCGAAGAGTATGGGAAGAAGTATGGGATGAAGGAGTATGGGAAGGACCACTTCTCCGCGGTCCGACTAGCTTTTACCCTAGCCCTAGAGTGTATATAAAAAGCGCGGAGCCAGAAGCTTGCGAGGAGTTCCTGAGCAAAACGAGTGTGCGAGGCCAGAATGAAGCGCCGGGGAGAGGTGGCGAGCGTAGCGAGCCGGCGACCTCCCGAGTGGAGTGATTGTCGAATGCGCGAGTGGAGCGAAGGGATGACGAAGCGAGAATTCTGGCTAGAGCCTATTTATCAAAACTGGATATCGTATCCCTAGGGGTTTCGTGAAATCCCTGGTATCCTCATGTCCCTACGACATACAATATTTTTTCTGGAGCTACGATGATTGACCGTTGGCCAAAATACTTACATATACTTAGCCAAAAAAAACTATTGACACTTGTATTATTACCATTGTTTTGAATACCATCCCCTGACAGGTTTAAACTGGTGGTAAAATTTGTATAGAAAATTTATGTTTTTAATGTAAGTATTATTTAAAACGAGATAAGAGCTGAAACAGATTGGAATAGAAACGAGACGAATTCGAGATAGGATTGGGATAGAAGCAGGACAAAATCGGCATAGAAGCGAGAACTACCGGAAATAGCCGGGAGCAAAATGCATTATTTCACTAAGTTTACAAAGTCGCGGGCAACAGCTATGTAAATAGGAGATTTAGGTTTCGAAGATTTCTTTTACTTAGGCTTCATGTATGTACAATTGTACATGGCGCCGGACACATACCGGAGCCGGACCGCGGTTTCGATCATTGACATCACTTTGCGCTGCCGCCGCACCGCAGAGTCATGTAAATGATCAAAAACCGGAACCGGTTGAGATCGGAATAGTATCGGGAGCAGAGCGGGACGATAACGGAATAAGAAAGGGACTGTAACAGGATAGGAGTGGGAAGATAACGGAACAGAAGTGGTACAGTACGGTAACAAGATAGGAGCGGGATGGGAACTGGAACGGAAATATGGTGGGACGGAAAATGGTCGGAAGCAGGATGAATACTTCACTACGCGTACGAAGTCGCGGGCATCAGCTAGTATAATTATAGTTTGACATGTTACAACTGTTCACTATTAAGCAATGATTAAGGAACAGAAGGCTTTAAGGCCGTTAGTAATGCTAATAGCTCTTGGTATTGGATTTAATTTTATTTTGCCTATGCGGTACGTCCCTCGAGAAAGCGTTGGCTTTCTCGAGAGACGTACCCCTGAAACTGACTGAAACTTACTGAAAGTATCGAGTATCGATAATGGCTGAGAACCACGCCTGCCGCGGAACTTGCAAAACAGAAGGGTTTTACAAGTTTTTACATTGACTATTTCTCTCAATTCTTACTTCATTATAGTATGTAATAATTTTAATAATAACTATTCAGAAAATGTTGACATGTTTACAGCGAAACGCAATTATTTTAAATATTGTGCACCAAGTGTTTTAAAAAAAGCTTTATTACTATCTATTTATGTTGTACAGCAACTACATATATATATATATATATTTATTTATATATGTACTTTATTTTTATTTATATGCCATTTTTATTTATATGCCAGCTATCAATTATTATATATATGAGTAAATTGGATTGATATGGCTTTCGATTTATACAAAATCTAATTTTGTAATATGGATTTCATTCTTGTTATAACCATTTTCAATCAAAACGCTAGACAGTAAACTAAAAGTACAAATTCTACATATGAAAACAATTTAAGGCAAACTTGTTCTCAACATATTTTTTAGCTATGATACTGTACATACGAGGCAAGCCTTTTAAGTTTTGTCGTTTGAAGAAAAAACACAACTAGAACCTTATAGTACTTTTTATTGTTTTTCAAAGTATTCACCACGTAGCTTAATACACTTTTCCATTCGCTCAAACCAGTTATTATAACATTAATTTATTCCACTCTAAAGTGGGGGTAATCAAAATGGCTGACTTGTAAGCGTCGACTGCTTCTTCACCGGACTGGAACCTTTGACCACGAAGACTTCTTAATTTTAGGAAATGTAAAGAAATCGTTTGGGCTTAGGTCAGGACTGTATGGAGGATGACAAGAATTTCTACTTTTTCCTGCTTCAAATACTCAATCGTTTGACGAGCGCTGTGTGAGCTTGCGTTGTCGTGGTGCAGGATGATGCGTCGCTTTGAGTTAGATTTTCGAAGTTCGGCGATGACTTGTGGTAAACAAACTGTGGTATACCACTCTGCGTTAACCGTTCTACGATCTTCAAGTGCAATAGTCGCAACATGGCCGGTTTTTCCAACGAACTTGGCCACCATCTTCTTTGAAGTGCTTCGAGAACGAACAACTTTCGGCTTTAGCTCGTCTTGAAAGACCCAGATTGTAGATTGTTGTTTGGAATCAGGATCGTAGGCATAGATCCAAGATTCGTCACCACTGATGATGTCGTAGACGTGATTTGACTCTCCTCAGTTGAACCTTAGCAGAGTTTTCTTACACCATCTGACGCGGGCCGCCTTGTGATCGTCGGAAAGTAAATGCGGTATCCAACGGCAAACTAGCTTTCTCACACCAAGCGCTACATGCAAGATCTTCTGAATGTTGTCCCTGAGATGCCTAATAGAGCCTCTATCTCTCGATACGTCACATGACGATCTTCGAGAATAAGTTGTCTTACAGCAATGATGTTATCTTCAGTGAAGGCGGATTTTGGGCGTCCTTCGCGAGATTTGTCACTAACACTAGTATGTCCACGCTGGAATTCTAAATACCAGCGTTCGTCCGCAGACATGGGGCTTCATCACTGAACACAGATGTTAGCTCTTCAAAACACTGAAGCCGTGTCAGGCCTCTTCTAAAGTAGTAGAAAATTATTGCACGAACATTTCTTAGAAAGATTCATTTTCGTACGTAACCTGACAGATTCCAATCGACGCTGTCACTAAACAATAGCATTAATCCTAATATTTTCAACTGTTTTGAGATTCAAAATGTAAACACATTCGAATATAGAACAATTCCAAATTCAAAATTGCCGGGAAATATGGAAACGACAGAACTTAAAAGGCATGCCTCTTATAAGCAGTTTGTTTTCCTAGAATAAACAAGAATAAAACTAACTTTGACATAAATCCAAGGACTATTAAATTCTAAGCATTAAATTCCATGTGAATATTTATAATACTTAAAGTCAATTATATAGATAGTTTATCAAAACACCTTCATAATAGCCAACACCCACGCCCGATCCTTCTTTAACAAAGATATAACCTTTGCCGAAATCCTGTCTCTAATTTCAACCACCACCCACGGACCCTGGTGACGACTGTTATTGATTACCTATTTATAAATACCATCTGTCGATCCCTGCAGCAACCGCGGCTAATGAGTGTCGGGTAACACAAAGGTATCCAATAGTAAACAAAATATTCCAGTAAATAAATCTGGCTTTTATTCTCGGGAATGGGCCTTTGAAAGGCTTTGCCCTTTCGCCACTAGTTGGCAAGGAGAGCCAGCAGGTCGCGCTATTGCCTTGTTACTTTTATAGGTGTGGCATGTGTACGAATGAGCGGACCGACATAGCTTGAGCGCTTCACTTTTGAATTTGGCTGCCGCCTTTTTTATCTGTTCAAAGTTTTAGCAAATCTTTTTTTTCATCAAAAATAAGAGAAGTCTCTGCTTGTTATCTAACACTAACATATATCGCGATACCTTTCAAAGGGATAGCGATTGTGATCTCGATTTTAAAATGGAATTGTAAGTCTCAAAATATAACAATGAACAATACAATACAATAATACTTTATTGATCACCAAAACAGGAAAAAAAAGTTTACAATTACAAATAATAGTGCTAGAAAAATGGGCGGCCTTATCGCTATGTGCAATTTCTTACAGGCAACCTTTGGATGGAGGGGAATAAAATGGTAAAAATGAACAATGAAGTATAGATTAAAATTAACAAAATGTCTAAGTAGAAGTGCGAGTGAGATGCCCCATAGTCATAGTATCAGTAACATAAAAATATGAATAATATAATAGGTATGAAAGTAGCAGTCAGAGTGACCGGACCAGCACCCGAGTATGACTTGTGGACTAGCTATGACACCCCTGAACCATTGGCGGGAAGGGATAATGACCGACACAAAGCCGCCGCGCCGCAAGCAATTTCGATGCAAGTTCGATGAGTGAAGCTACGTGTATGCTCTAACGTGTTCAAAGAATGCGGCTTGCTAGACGTTAGCTCACAAATAGAACGTGTTTGGTTGCAAAAGTTAAGTCAACCACGTGCGTCGTAGAGTAATTCGCTGCATGCCACCGTGTGCATGCGGCGGCTGCGGCGGCGGCGGCGGCGGCGACGGCGGCGGCGGCGGCGGCGCGTTGGTGTCAACGGACAGTATGAGCAGTCTAGTGGTTTTATATGTGTGCGTCGTGATTACGTACCGGCTTGATTGTACTCGTCGGCCGCCGAGTCGTAGTCGGGCTTCCATCTCAAGAGCGTGGTCTTGAGACTGTCGGACACAAACAAAAAAACCTGTTAAACTCAACTTTCTTATATATTTTTCGATAGCACACAACTACGCAAGCAACGAAGAAATGTCTTACTACCCCGCTCGTAAGCAGATGTTATTGACGTTCATAAAATGCGTTTTCATTGCCTAACTTCAATAAAGAATAGCAAGTCGCCAAAACGCAAAACGGAGAGCGAGTGTGGCTCAGTGGGAGCACGTGCGACTTTCGATCCGACGCACCCGAGTTCGAATCCCGCTGGCCCCGCACCACTGACTTTCTTATGTGCGGATATAACACTCGCTCTAGAAACGGTGAAGGAAAACATCGTGAGGAAACCGGCAAGTCCAAGAATTTTTCACAAAAAGTCAAGGACATGTGACATCCACCAACCCGCACTGGGCCAGCGTGGTGGATTATGGCCCATCTTCTCTCTATGAGAGAAGGCCCGTGTCCCAGCAGTGGGAACGTGATGGGCTGATGATGAAAACGCAAAACAGTAGCAATGTATCCGCAAAACGTATCCTCTCCGATATATCGTCATGTGTACCGAAGTAAAAAGTTAAGTACGCGAATGCATTTTATTCCATGTAATTTGTATCTCAAGGCAATAATAATGAAGCCAAGAGTTACTTTATTTCGACGTTATCATTGACTCCCTTCCTCATAAACTTAGCCAGCATTTATAGAAATATAATGGCATTAATCGTAAGCAGGGTACTAGCGGGACGTCAAACAAGGTACTGCCCGTATTAGTTGCAGCACCACCCAGAACTTTGTTTTGCAAAATCCTGCGCGGCACTGCACTGCGCTCGTCACTCATAAGCCTCATAGTGCCCAGTAATTTCGCTGGCTACGACGTCCTACAAACCGGAACACAGTAATGCTTGAGCACTACTGCTTGACGACAGAATAACTGGCCAAGCGGTGGTACCCACCCAGGCGGCTTCTTGCATACAAGAAACCTACCACCAATAAAACTTTCAGGACTTTCAGGGTTATCAAGAATGTATTTGATATAATTAATATTGAGTATATATTTTAAAATAATACATAGTATAAGGCTTGACATGCACACAATCACACAAATAACAATATCACACTTAATTTAAGAAATCGCTAAAAGTCGCTAGAGAGGTCTCTTGAAAGCAAATACATCAGTCTGTATCAGCTGCGAAAAGCTTCACCCAAAGCTCAACTGAACGCTTTCCAGCACAAAACTAAAGTACTTAGGAACCACATTACACTGCTGCTTGCAGCTTTGCAGATTGCCTCGTGAATGCAAAGTCAAAAGTCGAACGTAAAAACTAGCAGGTACCGTTATTATCATGAGAATGACCTTTTTACCATGGCTGACATGAGTAGAGAATGAATACTGAATAGAGGTGACATGAGGATCTTCATGAACATGGACGGGGCCAGCACTACTGTTGCATTTGGTTTAATATTGAAAATATCAGTACTTTCCTATTCTGGCCATGTTCACACAGATCCTTATCGTCCTATACAACTTTAATTAAAAAATGATGCAAAGTTAAAAAAAACAACAATTAAAAGTAAATACAATTGCTAAAGCAAAAATATTAAACAAAAAATTTGCAATATGCAAAAAAAAATTATCAGAGAAACAAGGAGAAAATAGCAGTTGCAAAAGAAATAATATAAATGACTAAATTAATTCAAATTCATCAATAGCCAGGTCCACACAAGGCAATCCAACGCTGCTCCAACATACGCAATCCAAATGCACAGCCCATTTGGACGTGTCTTGCACAATCCAAACAACAAATGAACAAAACGAAAAACATGTATGTTTATGGATCGACCGGTGTGAACCTGGCTTCTAACAAAAACAAGGAACAGAAATATATGGGGTAAATTTGACACTTTGGTTAAAGCACATCTATTATTAAGTCAAGATTTGAGCCTCATCCTCTTGTCATCCTCTGTTTTTAAATATACCAAACATTGCCACAGTAGTTTTATAAATAAAATCTATAAAATTCTTTGGACTATTTCTCAGGTGATCGCTGGACTTATTTTATAGTTGAGATTATTGTATACCTTTTTGTATTAATCTTTTCCTACAACTTCAATGGAGTGGACAATAGTTAAAGCCCCACAGTCTTTTCTCCACAACTAGATACCTACTCTTAAACAAATAAAAAAGACAGATGCCTCGTCGCAAAATTCAAAAGTGAAGCACTCAAGGTATGCTGATCCACTAGTTTGTACAATGTGACAGCTGATCGCCATAGCATGATTTAGGCCGCGTTCAGAAATCACTCAGTTAATGTAATTATTACCCTAACGCAGTTCAGAAATGACTCAGGTGAACTTTGACATTTACCCTGAGCCTTTCAGAAAACCAATTGGGGAGAGTAAAAGTTCACCTGACAGGTGAAAATATTCACCGATATAAAAGCGGGTTATGATTCTCACCTGTCAGGTAATAGTTGTCAGTTGTCATTTTCCTTTACATTTTGCAATATTTTTGCATTGATTTTTTGTACATACAAATAAAATAAGCGATTCGTGTATTTGAAGCAAAATATAAGGTAAAATTCCAATATTAGCCAAAATAACGCAGTTAAATCTGATAAACAAAAGCGCGGGAAATCTCGGTCTTGAAAATTATTGGTTTTGATTGGCTGGCTTATTGTATTACTCGATGCCCGTTCAGAAAGGCGCTAGTTAATTTTTAACTTGGCATGTCACTGAGATTAACTGACAAGTATTCACTCGTGAACATTTACCCATTTCTGAACGCAGCCTTAAATGCTATGGCGATCAGCTGTCACATTGGCCCTTCATCTACTCAATAAATACATAACTCCACCACCATTGCTATGCTTCTGATTCTGAGATTCCGGCCACCTTTTTTTATTTGTTCAAGTACTTACGAAAGCAAATGTTTTGTTTATATTTGAATATCTGAAAAGTGATTTGAATATCACAAGGTGCCTATGAAAAAGCTCTTGACGTAATCGGAACACTAAAAATACGTACTTTAATACAAAACCATATTCAATTGTATTTTATTTTTATTTGTGTACCTATGTGCGTAACCTCCATATTAAACAATGTTTTTTCTTCACATCTCATTATCCCTAGTGTCCATCCAACCTACAAGTGACGGCTCCATTGTTATGATTTTAAATTTATGATGCAAGAATCGCAAGATCAAGATGTAAGTGAATTTTTTGTCTGACTGTCGCAAATTTGGATAGGTAGGTATAAAAGTTTATGTCCTGTTCAAGAGCAAAAACATAATAACTTATAAAATTATAAAAGATGCGATAGATAAACTAAAGTAATTACTTTATCGACTTACAATTTCTCGGCAGCCTTACAGTGCTCCTGTGCTTCTTGAATTTTAGCAGACATCTTTGGTCATCACTTCATCCGGTCCATTGGTATCGGGAATCACACACTCGATAATGACAGGATAACACAAAGGAACTTTTCAGAAAGCCACGCGACTGTAATTTCACGAAACCTGAGTGAGTGTGATTATGAGGGCGGAAATCTGCTTTGCAGTCAGAAGTCAAAAACTCGATAATTTGCGACATTTGCGCATGTCAAGTGTTGCCCAATTGCCAGGTATGGTGTTTTATTTTCTACCATACATTTGTCTTTCTTCCACTGTTTTACATTTCACAAAACAGCACTATAACGTACATAGTACTATTATTTATTTTGTGAATGTTATATATTACACTTAATTATCGTTCAAATGGATTGATTTTAAACTATCATGGTAACTAATACTACTATTATATGTATTATTTACGGGCTACTTACCAAGTTTATTTTCAGAGTGCAGGAAATCTAGTTTGCAGTGTGAGTAACAACGAAAACGAAAACAATTGTTCTGGCAAAGAAAACTAACTATTACTTGCGTAAAGAAACGACACTTTCACTCCCCCGCCAATTTGTCGTCACCCGCAACGTATGGGTAAAATTCTGGGTAGTGTCGTGCTTGCGTCAATCGCTGGTCACCGCTTGCTGCGAATGACTAATGAGTGAGATTCAAATGTTTATTTTATATGTGCGATCAATTGATGTTATTGGAGGTTGTAATGACCTTTTTGGATGACGAAGACGACCTGCTTTAAAGAGGTAAAGCAGGCCGGCTGACTATTTGACTTTGACATATGGACGAAACATATTGAGAAAAAAAGGACTGCAGAGAACGGAAGACGGTGGAGCTGACCAGTACCTGACCTGACTGACGGAGGTCTGCCTCTCTCTTTTTTCATTAAAATTAAATATATTTGATACAATATTAATACTTATACCTAAAACAAAATGGTTCGTTATTTTTCTGTGTATGGATGCAAAGAAACCACTTATACAAATAAGAATCGGAGATTTTTTGGTTTTTTGCGTCTCCCAACCAAGCGATAGTAGGTGTGAAAGAGAAACACTTAGGTTGCTTACGTATAGCGTTGTCCTTGTCGCACTCGATTCGTATTAGCTCATTCCTACAATAATTACGCACACACACAAAACGTCAGGCAGGACAGGCCGGTGCGCCAGTAGTAGTAGTAGACAGTTACCTCGGCGAATTTGTATGGAGTGTCAGGGGTCTGGTTCTGGTTTGGAACGTAATATACGAGTCCGAGGACCATTGACCATTTTGAAATAATTAACAGGGAAATATCCCGTTAGTAATATGTGATATATAGGTATATATAATAGTAAAACGGAATTGTTATTTCGTCACATCCAACAATACACAACGAAAAATTAATACAATCTATGAATAAGCTCAAGAAGGTCTTAAATACGTTTTAGGTATTCAAATTTCAAGGTTTAAACTTTGATGACTCCCGATTTAAGCTCTGCTTTTTGTTGCCGTCTTTGAAGCATTCATACTCAATCTAGGGTATATTTTCTTATAATGTTTTTATGGGGAAGAAGACTGCAAATTTATCCCGCTAGGGGCGCTGGTGCTCGTAAATATTTTTTTTTGTCCGACGTAACAAACATTAACAAGATATTTCTGAATATATAATGTATATCCAGCAATGTCTTGTTATTTCTTGTGGCACACAGTTCACAAACTAGACATTTCTCGTTGTTCGACTACCTAGTCCTAATGTTTATCCAGCAATATCTTGCTAATTTTTCTTATGTATGATGAAAATAACAACTTAAGCATTTACGCGCAACAGCGCCTCTAGCGGTATAAAGTTGCAGGATTTTTCGCTGTTTTACAATTTTCATTAATAAATATATTGGTAGAAATAAATTAGGTAATGATAGCAACCCGTTGATTTCCGGTTAGGTGGTGCGCCATTTTGTAATAAATTGAAAGGGCCCGAAGGGGTGGTGGCCAAGTGGGGGCAGCCTCGCAGCACAAAATAGATACAGAAGGCCGGCTCCATACAACATTACAACCAGCGATACAGGCGCACGCACTCATAGACGATTTCGTATGAGGATCTCGGTCGGCTCGGTCGAAGCAAGGTGCGACTGCCGCGCTTTGGCGATTATTTTGTGTCTGTTTATTGGTTATTTACGTGACAAATTGACAATGCACAAACGATGCATCGAAATTATTAATTTCTATCTGTTGCCCGCGACTTCGTACGCGTAGTGTAGTAGTAATTTATCATGCTTCCGACCATTTTCCGTCCCACCATACTCCCATTCCAGCTCCTATCCTGCTCCTTTCTTATTACCGTACCGCTTCTATTCTGTTACCTTCCCACTCCTATCCTGTTATCGTCCTAGTTGTATTCCGTAACCACCGCGATCTGGTCCTGATCCTGTCCTTCTCCTATACCGTTACCGCCCCCTTTCTATCCCGTTACCGTACCGCTCCGCTCCTGCTCCAGTCCCGTTCCTATCTCGTTTCCATTACGCTCCTATCCTGTTACCATCCCGCTCTTATCCCATTACCATGCCTTCTTAACCCGTTATCCTCCCTTATCAGCTTTTAGCAATAAATCCGCCTGTTGTACAGTCTGTAAAAATATTTCGTGTACCTTGTTAAATTATTGTTTGGTGTACAATAAAGCATTAATTATTATTATTATTATCCCGTTCCGCTCCCAATCCTAATTACTAAAGTTGATAGCTCTATCTTTAAAAACAAACTCTCACTCCTTTTGTCCGCTCTCGTAATTATCCCCTTATAGAACTAACATACTAAACAGCTTCATAGGTTTTTGATTTTCAAGGTGTGATTGATGTGTGTGTGTGTGTGTGTGTGTGAGGGAGTGGATTATATTTTATATTTGTAGATAGAAATTTTAGCAAGTTCTTTTAGGGATGTTTAAAAATTGGTGAAATATGTGTTATAGTGTCTTTGACCGAGTATACGTATCAAATGTCATCGTTTAGTTTAAAAAATATATTACGGGGCCACGGAGGCCGGGTGGAAATAACTCGGGTGGGATTGCCATCGGGGGGAACTGCCATGGACCCTTTATGATTCATACGCAAAACTGACGGTGACGGTCCGCCGGTCCGGGTCCGGTACGGTGTTGCTGTGATTTTTGTTCATCTATACGACTTTGCAGTACGGCACCGGTCCAGCTCCGGCGGTTGTTGATAGACGCGATTAGCAGACATTATAGTAGGCCTCGACTAATTTCCAAGGCGACTCAATCGCATCAGCAACAAAGCCTTTTGCAAACTGATCAAAAAAAAGCTCCGGTGCAGGTCCAGCGCCATGTCCATAAAACCCGTCACCGCGAGTCAGAAAAACGCCCCTTGATAAGACGCTATCTATGGGTGGCTCGATTTAAACAGCTAATTTGCCTTGCAACGGTACTCAACGTTGTTAAATTGTGTAATAACTTCAGTTTTCGTAAACTGATATTTATAAAACAAAGTTTGTTATGTAGCCTAAGACTCTCAACCCATCCTTTAGTTCTATAAACTCTCAAGGTAAATAATAACCAGTTTAGGCTGAGCCATGTGCACAAAGGGTCCGGTATGATCCGTGGTTCAACTTATAGTGGACACTTATATTATTTCCTAAATTACGTCATAACTTCAATATTACTAAACCGATTTTGATCAATCAAAGCCTAGTACAATCAAGTCGTATAAATATTAAATTTAAAATGTTAATCATTTTGTAATAGTTTGTTTTATTTAACACAATCCCACCATTGGACAGCTATGATCTGTAGTAGGGGATCGGACAACTTTTCAGAGAGTGTTTTAAATTAACTACAATGAATATATATAACCTTGAAAAATACTATTTTAATTAAATAACGCTTTAAAAGTACCTAAAACTTTGTTTAAATATTATGTTTCAAATATTGCCGCGCAAACGGTCACCTCAAAAATTGTGACATCATAGGTAGAAGACGACAAACTCTTCGAAATAAAACTTGCAAAGAGATTCTAATACGTTTTGTGAAGTTTGGGGACTAAGTACATTGTAGTAATGCAAAAATATATTTTATGAAAAGCAAAAACGTAAAATATAAAATATTCTCGAGTTCCCTTTAAGCCCTCCGCTGCGCGTCGGGCTTAAACATACTCTCGAACAGAAATAGAACTTTCTCCCGAGTGATACATAGTGCTTTATACTACACCTACGAGGAAAATAAACAAAATTTAACGCTTTTTTTTTCGTATTGCAGAATAAGGTTTCCATCCTCATTTCATTAAAAATAGAAAACAAAAAAAAACCGCCTCTTTTCTTTAATTATTTGATATAAAACCTTTTTGAGATTTGAGGTTTGTATGTTTCCCGCCTCTTTTTTCTAATTATTTCATACAAGACCTTTTTGAGGTTTGACGTTTGTGTTTTTTTTTATGTTCGCTGCTAAAAAACAAAAGAAAACTAGCCGGGCAGTAATGGATTTTCATACAACATTCCTGCCCTGCTTCGGAGGGCAGTAATGAAATTCCATATAACTTTTTCCGCCGCACATTTTTAAGGGAGAAATTACGAACTTTGTAATCCGTTTATGAACGAGTAATAAGACACTTTCCGAGTGGGTGTGGTATAAAATTCATTTATACTACACCTGCTCGGAAAGTACCTTGATACTTTATCAAATTTACGGTAGAAAGTACGTCATTGCATATCGAACAATATGCGGCGAGAAAACGCATCTGAGCGGGAGAGAAAAGTGTATGAAAATCCATTTCTTACGTGGTTTTTCTTTTTTAATTTTGGGTAAGACTATGCGCTGGTAACCTAAATATCAAAAGCCAAAAAGTTTTTACAGTGAGTTTTTATCTCCAAGTTCGCAAAATGACACTGGCCACTAGCTGTGTGTTGGATGGTGTAAAACAATTTGAAAAAAGAACATCGCAAACATCTCAAACAAACATTAATGGAAAAAGTGTTACATTAAGCTTCACTAACTGCAACAATTTCAATATAAATTTCAATTAGTAAAGATTTAGTTTTTTATTTTCCTCGTAGGTGTAGTATAAAGCACTATGTATCACTCGAGAGAAAGTGCGATTCCCGATCTCGGGTGTTTTAAAGCCCTCGCCTACGGCTCGGGCTTCAAACGACACCCTCGACGGTAATCGGTCACTTTCTCCTCTCGGTGAACAATGTACTATTGTTTGCCTATACTTGATCATAAATTAAATTCTAGGAGTAAACGTGATAGATAATACTTGGTACCATGCGGTCATAAACTTGTAGGAGTATACAATCATCACACGCCTTCCTTTTTCAGGAGTTTACTTACTGTACTTAGTAACAGGCAATTATAATTTTCTAGAAATATACATTTCAGGCGATCTCAAAAGTATAAACATGTTAAGGTGCCAGGCGATCATAAACTTCTAGGTGTAATCGGGGGGTAGTTGAGAAATATACCACACCCATTGATTTGACAAATTGATTTCTAGACGTTAACGCCATCTAGCAGCAGAGAATCGTGCCAGTGTTACTCGATGGAATTTCTTTCCCAACGAGTGAGACTGTTACTCATTGCAACTATTTTTTTAGGTGAGTTCCCAACAAGTCACACCCAGTGTAACAGTGTGACTCGATAGGAATAAAAATCCTCTCGAGTAACACTGTGACATGATTAGGTGTGACTCGTTGGGAACCCATTAAAAACCTATAAAAAGTAAAAATGGCTAAACCTATTTTGATAAAACATGTGTAAGTGATTATAAGTATAGATAATATTTATGAGCGCTCATGTATAGATAACTAATAAAGTGCTCAAGTGTGTGTCGGACTCGTGGTAAGGTAGGGTTCCCCACCGCTTTTTATGCTATAACAGAAAGAAGACTTCTTGGGAAGCATATGTTGTTACAGTCACTTTGTTGTTAGGTCAATGACCTGTGAGATAGGAAGTTTTCAATACAATCACAGACTTAATACTACCAAGGAATACTAACTATTACTTATAGTTATTATTATTATTTAGAGCCTAAAATGTCCCACTGCAGGGCAAAAGCCTTCTAAAGGCTTTCATTATTCCACGTTTCACGGCTCTTCGCAATTATCGTCCAGTCTTTCATGAAGGAGTCCAGGTCATCCCGCCATCTCCGTCGTGGCCTGCCGCGGGGCCTTCAGCCGTTTTTTGGGGACCACTCTGTCGTTATTTTGGCCCAAAGTTCGTTCGGCATGCGGCAAATGTGTCCAGCCCAGTCCCACTTCAAGCCGGCAGCTTTTTGGGTGACGTCTATAATTTGAGTTTGGGAGCGCAGTGTGGTGTTTTTAATGCGATTATTACTTATAGTACCTACCAAGATATAATTCAGATATCTGTGTATAACCACAGAATCAATAAATAACTCAAAACGTTTAAATCACACAATATTCGTTTTATAATGATAGCTTTTATGTGTCGTACAATCTACAGCGGATTGTTACAAAAAGCCGGGTTGGCCTGAACACTGACCAGCCATAGCCCCCGTCGTCGTCGCGCCGCGTCGTCGTGGGAACGCGTCCCTCCGCCTCGGCCGCCTCGCCTGCAGGAGCGAAGTTCCCACGGAGCACACCTGCGCCGGTGCACCCCTGCTTGCGAGTTACGCGACGGAGGGGAGGTGCGAATCTTGGACCGTTAGAGGGACGCCGCGCCGCCGCGCCTCCGCTGCCGCCGCTGCTCCTGAGAAAATAGCGATAGTGATATTTTAGTGTATTCCTAGTAAAATACTAGCTTCCGACCATTTTCCGTCCCACCATATTCCTGTTCCAGCTCCCGTCCCGCTCGCGCTCCTATCTCGTTATCGTACCGCTCTATTCCGTTCCGTTACCTTCCCACGCCTATCCTGTTATCGTCCCGCTTTAATTTTGTTACCGTTCCCCTCATATTCCGTTACCATCCTTCTTCTATCCCGTTACCGTCCCGCACCTATCCTGTTACTGTCCCATACGTACGTACTCTTATTCCGTTACCGTCCCGATCCGGTTTTGATCCTATTCCGATCCCGTTCGCCGTCCCCTATCGTGCAGTTACTGTCCCTCTCCTATACCGTTACAATCCCCTTCCTATCCCGTTATCGTCCCGGTCCGGTTCCGAACCTAATTACCAAATTTGTTAGGAAAAAAGGAATGTTTTAAAAAAAAATGGTGAGGCATGTGTTATAGTTTCTTTGACCAAGTATACGTACCAAATGTTAGCGTTGTAGTTTAAAAAGACATACTACGGGGCTACGCAGACATAAAAGATACGGGTGGAATCGCCATCGATCGTCTAACTGCAACGGACACTTTTTACGATTCGTACGCAAAACTCTTAGCGACGACGGCGACGGTACGACGCGGCTCCTGTTCAGGTCCAGTGCGGGTTCGGTGCTGGTGCGGTTATTGTTCGTTTACATGACTTTGCGGTGTAGGTGTAGCGCTGCCGCTGCCGCGCCGGCCGCGACGCGCCGCGCCTGCTGATCCGGCTGCGGCGCCATGTACATGAAGCCTTAGTCAAACAAACTTACGAAACGGTACCTAAATGTCAATTTAAGGTTTAAGGTTTTAGTAAGTAGAGTGTACAGTTGTTTTCAGTTATAAAGTCATTTGCAACTTGAAATAGAAAGTGATTGCTTATTTTATTTTATTTATTTGGGTCAACAAACAGTTACAACTATGAACACCACAATACAAAAAACTAAACTAGAACATTTAAATACTAAAATAACAGCTACCTTAATATTAAATCAAACTATATAAATTACTTCACTATACATATATATATCTTAAATAAATGGAATAATATGTACATACGGGTATCGGTTGAGCCAACTGAATGGCCTACAGATAATTCAACCGATACCCGTCGTCCAGCAACGTGCCCAAAATGCTGGCGGCGTTGTCTCGCTGAATAGCGAGGCTGATTCTTTGACCAAAATACATGCCAGCATTTTGGTCACGTGTGGACTCCACCAGCCGCCCCGCCAAATCCTTATAGATTTCAAGTGCTCCTGGTCCCCACGGGCCCAACGTCTCTGCCCCAAACGGCACAAACAAGTAACCCCTATCGAGACCTGAATATTTGCGCCGTTTGAGGGATTCTGCCACTGTAGCGGCGCCACCCACCCGTAGAGACGTCTCCGAATGATGGGACGGCGCCAACGTGTCCCAAACAAGGGGCCTTCCCATCCTCCAGGGAATGAGCGTCATACCGTCAGGCCTTTTACCATCGTCCCGCACTAGGCCGTTCGGCTCTAGGATGGCAGTTATATTGGCACTTCCAAAGGCCCAACGGGTGACGTCATTTAGGGCGTTGTGGCGAGCCATGCGGCTAGCACTTCGACTGCATGAGAGCCCGTGGTGAACGAGACTGTTAACTGGTTCACCGCAAGCGGCGCACCAGTGAGGTACAATTCGTAGTGATATGGCTGCCTGGAATGTGTTGTTGTCAAAGTCAAAGTCAAAGTCAAATATCATTTATTAAATAGGCACAAAAGTGCACTTTTAAAGGTCATAAACACATGATACAAATAAAAAATGTCAAAAATTGTAACTTATGTTAACATGACTTTGAAAAAAAGGTAAGTATGTTTACCCATTTCTTTCCTATACTCAAATTGAAGTCTGAGTGCTGAAAAGAAATGCGAAAACTGACTCTACCAGTGCTTCGGAAATACGCCCGCTAGAGAAGATAGCACCAAGAAACTCTGCGGGGATGTCTTTTTTCAGCACAATTACGTATAAATTAGAATTAACAGAATGTAAAACAAGAAATGCGAGTGAGATGTCCCATAGTCATAGTATCAGTAACAGAAAAGTGTAAATAAAATATAAGTAGATATGACAGTAGCAGTAGGAGTGACTAGAACAGACCAGTCCCCGCAAGCAGCACCCGTTCACGAGTATGACTTGTGGACCAGCCATCACCCCCCTCAACCATATTGGAGGGAAGGGAGTGACCCGACACACAGAGCCGCCGCAAGCAAAGACATTTGAGTGAGCATGACTGTAAAACCTAGTCACTTCCAACTCAAATACAATTTTTATAGCTTTATTTGAATGACTAACTACATTAGACATCTCACATAGCATTGTACAATCCAAGAAGAAATGAAATATAAACATCATGCACACACTGATGTGTTAATCTTCATCATCATGGGGCTTAGGGCATACAGGCCATGCATTTTTGTCATTAACATATTCATTTATTGAGTAGTATGCTTTTTTCATAAGGTTTATTTTGATAAATGATTTAAATCTACGCATTGGTAATTTGTCAATGCCCTCAGGTAGTTTATTATAAAAGCGTATACAGTTCCCCATAAACGAACCATTAACTCTCTGCAACCTGAATCTAGGTACATACAATTTATTCTTATGTCTCGTGTTAAAATTATGCAAGTCGCTGTTTTTGTTAAAGGTGCTAAGGTGTTTGCGAGCGTGCATTAAATTTTCATAAATGTATTGGCAAGCCACTGTAAGAATGTTGATCTCTTTAAACCGTTCCCTAAGCGAGTCACGAGCTTTCATGTTGTAAATGGAACGAATTGCTCTTTTTTGTAATACAAATATGGATTGAATTTCTGCGGCTTTACCCCATAGTAAAATTCCGTAAGACATGATACTATGGAAGTAACTGAAATATACTAATCTTGCAGTGGCTTCGTCAGTGAACTGTCTGATTTTACGTACTGCATAGGCTGCTGAGCTCAATCTCCCAGCTAGTGATGTTATATGTGGACCCCACTGTAATTTAGAATCTAAGTTAATGCCCAGGAATGTTGTTGAGTCAACAAGGTCTAGAGGGTTATCGTTTACTAAGATATTTGAAGGAGCAGAAACTCCCCTAACGTTGGGCAGAGAAAATTTTATACATTTCGTTTTTTTTGCATTTAATAGTAGATTATTTGTTGTGAACCAATGTAGAACTAGCGAGATGGCTTTGTTCACATCGTCAAGGTTATTATTGGTTCTGTCTATCTTAAATATTAGAGATGTGTCATCTGCGAACAAAACAATATCGCATAAGTCCTTCACAAAAAAGGGTAGGTCGTTAATATAGACTAGGAATAGAAATGGTCCTAGTATTGAGTTGTCAAGTAATGTCCCCAAATTACTTGACGGGAGTGCCTGCAGCCAAAGACCCGATTCCCAGCGAGAAACAGCTAAAAGACGCGCCAGCTCTGTAGGATTGCTGGACGTATTTAATAAGTTTTTCCGCACCAGCTCACAGAGGAGAGCGTCCCACTGCTTCTGCGAGGAGAAGCTTTTGCGCAGGCTACTGTTTGGGCAGGCTGTTTTCCAGGTGTTTACTGCCTCGGGAAAGTGAGAGATATTAGTTAAATTTAAGCTTGGTGCCAAAATAATTTTTACTAAATTATGGGTACTTTTAACCGAAGACTGGTAGAGAAACACTAGAAATTTTACGTAAGCCGAGGCCGCGAGGCCTCCAATCCGGATCGGTAGAGATGCCTGGCTCTAGGTACGATCGTCCAAAGATATGTTGAATACGGAACTGAGCACATACCTCACGATGGTGTCTAACTGCTGTAAAAGATGTGGATGATTCCAGAGTTGGCAACATCGTAAAGTATACCTACACACGTACATTTTGGAACTAAAACCACAAAAAGCATGCAAAGTGGTTTAAGAGTAACCCACATTGTTAACCGCTAGTTATCTATACAACGTGTTAAATGTAACTAATATCAATTACAAAATATCAATCATCAGGAGTGAACACATACTCCGTCACACAAGTTAACTTTTGTGTTTCTTAGTAATTTTTTTCTTGATTAGAAACAAAAATGTTATAAATGTAATTATGTAGGTAATTTATAATGGTCTAGCGACCCGCCCCGACTTCGCCCGGATGCAATTTACTAATGTCATGTCATTTTTGACGACTTTTTTACTAAACATTGAGTGTTCTCTACTATACAACATTGTATTATATTATAGTACATAGAAAACCTGTAAATAACAGTGAAACCCGTCAATCCGTTGCGTGGTTTAGAAGAAACTTGTTTAGAAGAACTTTAGAAGAAGGTAAGCGGAGAAACAGAAATGAGAACTCGGTTAAATAAATAAAATTTAAAACCTACTAATATTATAAAGAGGTAATATTGGTATGGTATGTTTAATCTCTGAATGTACCTACATGGATTAGAGGTAATCTGTGGAACTACTGATCCGGCTCTAAAAGATATTTCACTGATAACTAGAAATAGCTTCACTACCCCTAAGTGAATAGGCTATACCTACTACTTGTTATTGAGTCGATGTGAACGAAGTCGCGGGCGGTCGCTAGTGATTTCTAAGTTTGATTACAAGTCGTTATAAATTAAATAGGTAGGTATTTATATTTTAAGATCATAGTTAGTAAAAAAAATTCATGAAATGAAATAAATCTTTATTAATCTCTACCTGTTGCCCGCAACTTTGTTCGCGTGGACTATAGTTTAACGCTGATGTAGAGACTTTTTTGAAGATTATGTACAATACCATGTTATTTACAAAACTTCCCTGTGATTGTAGGGAGCAAGCACGTATAGTGTCTCGTATCACGTCGCCTGTGAGAAGGCGACGTACAGCTGTCCGTGTGAGAAACATCACACCGGCAGCTTGGAGCGTCTGGTCCTGCGACTTGTTGACCGTCATTGCAAAGCCGAAACTCACAGAGATGTGCACGCGCTTGAATTGGAACGGAAAGTTGTTCGGAATCAGGGGATGCGTGATATGAAAACTGATTAACCAGCGCCACGGCCTGTCCGTATCTCTGCCTCAATCAGGTTCTTCTGTAGCGATACTACCTTCAGCCGAGTTCCGCTACACAACATCTGATGGGTCGAATTTCCAAGAAGCATAAGCGCTGGAAGCCCTAATGCACTCAAAGAGTTCAAAAATTTTAACTTTATTTACAAATATGTTGCTTAGATAAATAAATAATATATATAATGTTAGTGTAGCAGATAAATAATTAATGTATAATATAAGGTACCTTTAAATTATTGTTTCATAAGGTTACTTCGGTTTATGCATCTGTACCTATGAATGACGAATCTAAATGTGTATGCATATACTAAGGAGCACGATGAGGCTATCTGTAATAAGAACTATGTGTAATACCTAATTTTAAGTTCAAAACTGTTTGCATTTAATCATGTAGTTCTGTTGATAGTCCAAAATAAATAAATATCATCTTGTAGCTTAATAAGACAACGATTTATGAGCCTCTCGTCTGATCTCGACGTTTACGTCCTGTTCAATCTTCTCTAGAGCATACAGGCGGGTGAGGCGGGTTATCTTCGGCAAGATGGAGTAGGTACTTCTCCTACAGTTGCACTGGGCGAGAGCCCACAAATCACCAACATCACAGCAAACAAATGGCGCAGACGTTCAAAAGTGCGTAATGTGATCTTTTGAACTTAGAACAGGCTTCTGCAGGCTACGTGGAGCGTAGGGTGTTTAACACCATTGACTAAATACTCAATACTCAAAATCGAAATCAAAATCAATCATTTATTTGCTAGAATACAAAATAATTATTGCATACAGGTCTCAGGTTAATTTATTAGCATTAGTATTCAGCCTGCAAGCAGACGTGCTAATATTCAGCATTTAATATTATTTCTATGACAATAATCAATAAATTCCCTAACACTATAAAAACAGTTGCTTACAAGTCAGTCACTTAGGGTTTTCTTAAATTTCATGTCACTTACAATATTAATGTCGATTGGTATTAAGGTTATAAATTAAAATACACTTATTATATACATTTTTCTTATAAATATCTTTATGACAAGAAGGGTTCAATAGTTTATTGCAATCATATATGTATGTACATGTGAAGAGGTCTTATGAAAAGGTTAGTTAACATAATATGACCCTGACAGGGTATGGCAATAGGAGTAATAGGAGCGAGCGGACCAATCCATTAAATAAACATAGGTATTTTATAGTCATAAAAAGAATTAATTTTATTAGTATATTGATTTAAAATATCTATTTACTTGTCATTAAAAAATTCGACTAAGTTGTAGTAGCATTTGTTAATTGGGTATAGTTTTATTTTTTTTAGAAAATTGATTCGATGTTTTTAACTTTTATGTTGTCTGGAATTTTGTTGTAATTTTTTATTGCCTTGACGTTTGGGCCTGAGCTATGGATTTTTAGTTTCGAGGTCGGTCGGTAGCACGAGGTTGTGTTTGCTCCTACTTGCAAATCTTCATACTTGGTCTATTTTTTTTTAGACTGGGGTTATTTGCGTACACATTTACATATTTCCATAATATACATTGAATGTAGGGTCAATATATTTAATTTTATGAAGTGAGGCTTGCAGCTTTCCGGTTCTTTAATATTAGTGCGGCTTATAAAAAGGTTATGCGCATCGACACTATTTCCCCACAGTATAATGCCGTAGGTAAGCCTCGAGTACACATATGCATAATATACGCTCAAAGCTGTTTTGAGGTCTGTTGCTCGTTGTAATTCTCTTAACGCGTATGTGAAGCTCGACAGTTTACCTTTAATCTTTTGAATATGACGTTTCCAGTTTACGTTTGAGTCAAGTTCTAATCCTAGAAGGGTATACGAGTCGACGCTTTCTATTTTGGTGTTGTTATAATTAAAACTTATGTCAAGGGGGGTTTTTTGATACGGTCTAAATTGCATTATTTTAGCTTTAGAAAAATGTATGTCAAGGTTTTGGTCAGTCATCCAATTCATTATACCTAGTATTAAAAATGTCAGTCGTTTTTTGGTTCTACGATTTTATCATATTTTTAGATAGATGATAAAGAAATACTTAGATAATAATTTATGTATCTGTACATTGAAAGCTGTCATCCAATCAATTTGGCTTCACGTTCCATGTTGGACAGTCAGTGCAAAAATAAATTATACTGACCACATGATACTAACATCGACAGTGCAAAGTTTTAACTAAGTTTAAACTGAGAATAATAATGAATAGTGTAGAAGAATAAGGTGCGAGCGCCACCCTCCCTCCCGCGACGCGAAGCGAGCAGCTGCGCTTGGCTATCGCCCGCGATTTTCCCACGACCAAGCGAACCCCTTGATGTGACTCGACGTTAGTATGACGTTAGTGTGACCTAGGTATGTAATATATGTAGGTATACTACTTTTTTATAAGCAAATGCCTTTATCACTAAAATACTACACACTACTTAATAATGGTACTATTAAGTATTCTGTGCTAAAACTAACTTTATTATAACTTATCTACCTTTGAAAAGTCTGTACAAATATTGAAAGGTGTATTTTGTGGCAACGCCGCGGCCGCACAATAACGAAGGTTGGTACGAAGTGCTACAGACCTACTTACGAAGTGCTTTATTTATTTATTGTAACAACATAGGTAAATAACATGTGTAACTCACACGCTCAACTCATCACGAAATCTTGAAACTACAAAACGTATATTGGCATACATATCAATACATATAGCTTGCATACCACATAAGTTCACAACGACTGAACGGGCTCCTGGAATAGGGCATAAGATACTGTTCGTTCCGGAAAAACGAACAGTTGCCGATCCCTCGGAACTATGAAACCGCATAGCAGGCGCGCGCGCGGGTGACACCGCGCGGCGCAGCTGGTGCTCGTATATAATAACAGGGTTTGCTATTCATTATTTCAAAATAATAGATCTGCACTGGATCCATAGCCCTAGGAATAGATAAAATTATTATTTTCTACTAGTTTCTCACCGCGATTTCACCCGCAGTTTTTCGGGATAAAAAGTATCCTGGGTAGGTCCTTTTCCAGAACTTCTCAGAAGAAATTTGGTAAGTTAGATACCCCATAACAAATTTCTTCAAAACGTAACGGGTTTGCGTGACAGTAAAAAACATCCATCCATCCATCCTCACAAACTTTCGCATTTTTATATTAGTAGAATATGTATCTATATTCTTATGCTGCATCTCTATTTATGACAATATATAAATAATAAATAACATTATGTAATTCACTGAGCTTTGCAGTTCAAAAAGCATCTGAAATAAGTAGGTACCTACATATAAGAAACAATGCACACGTACCCCGCCGGCGCCGCAGTAGTTTCATTGTTGGAACTGTCGGCTCACTGTTCTCTACGGGTAATTTTGATAACGCAATACTTTTCCGGTGTTGATCGGACATTGCCGCTACTGTTGTCGGTCGTCGCGTCGCCGTCGGTGATGTCACGTGTCGCCATTCGCCAATACCAAAAGCGTCTGGGGCTGCTGGGGGTATCAATCAGCAATGTTCGCGCAACGGCGCGCGGCGGCTACGGCAGGGAGTTTCGGACTTAGTCTACTGGTTGCAAGTTACTACTGCTATCAAGCTTGGCAGAAGATTTACATTTGTGGCCATTATTTAAAGTGATAACCAACAATGCAACATTGGGTCTGTGGAGGTACATCTTATTAAAATAATATATTCAAGAATACAATTTTGTAAATTTTTGTCTACTTGTATACATAATACAGGTTGGTAAGTGCCTAAGTAAATGTTATGTATTTAGATATAAGTATCCGCTGCGAAGCATATCGCACAGTAAAGTTCTAGAAAAATACTCGTGTTTCAGGAAAAAAATTCTAAGAAAATAAAATTTGTAGGAATTGACGTGCGTGTCTAGACACGCACGTTTCGTTCGCGACTTGCGACAGCCACGTGCCGCGAGCTCGGTCCCGGCGCGCGCGGTGCTGCTCCGCGAGACGACGCGGGCGCGGCAGCTGCGCGTCGCGCGGCTGCGCAGCGGCGTGGCAGCGGCAAGTGAGCCGCCCACGGTTCCCACGCGCGCATCTGTCCGCGCGACCCTTGGCCTCACCTCGCGACACAATAAGACGCCAACACTTCTTGCACCCCAACACTGATTTGCTTCGGGGAGGTACAGTCCCGTTACTCATTCCGCAATCTGACGTGGCGGGATACGCAGGCTCCGTTAGTCTGCTTCCGGGCAACATTGGACTTATTCCACAATTCTTAGTTAGTTTTTGTGAAGTGATTATGAGCGCTCTCCTGAACAGCCGAAGCCAACAGAAGCTGCCTGCCCACCTTCCCGCCATGGATATAATCTCAGGTGGGTTCTAATTTTTGCGTTCTAGGTCACAGAATATAACATAATATTTTGATAAAAATCTGCGATTTTACACATTTAAACATTTACACGCGCCATGTTTCACATATTTTGCCTAAACATATGTTGTAAACTTGATGCAATTTACCTCGCAAGTTTTTAAAAACGTCTTATGGAACGTGAGCATCGGTCATTCATTACACTATCGCTATATACACAGTCAGGTCATAAGTATTGTCACACAGTAAAAACTTTTATTTTAGAATGCTGGCCACAAAAAAGTATATTGAATTCGAATTTCGAATTGTTCATGAAAATAAAAAGGTATACTTTTTAGAATTTTACTCATTTTTAAATATGGAGTGGACGCTTAAAGAAGACCGTGTTGCAGTTATTGCGTTGCATCGTTGCGGTTACGCGCCAATTAAAATTTTTGACATACTGAAAAATTTGAATATAACCGAAAGATTCGTTTATCGTACCATCAAACGATACAATGAAGACTCTAGTGTAGATGACAGGTCAAGAAGTGGTCGCCCTCGGTCTGTTAGGACTCCGACAGTGATAAAAGCTGTGAAGGCGCGAATTCAAAGAAATCCCAAACGTAAGCAGAAACTGTTGGCCCTTCAGATGGGGTTAGCAGAACCACGGTGAAAAGGGTGTTAAATGAAGACTTAGGGCTTCGGGCATATCGAAGAAAAACAGGACATCGTTTAAATGCTCGTCTAATGGACCTGAGACTGAAGAGATGCCGCGCTTTGTTGAAGCGGCACGCGGGAAAAAAATATCGGGAAATTCTTTTTTCGAATGAAAAAATTTTTACCGTAGAAGAGAGCTACAACAAACAAAATGATAAGGTGTACGCACACAGTAGTGAAGAAGCGAGCAACCGTATTCCGTGTGTCCAACGAGGTCATTTTCCATCCTCGCTCATGGTATGGTTGGGAGTTTCTTATTGGGGCTTAACAGAGGTACATTTTTGTGAGAAAGGTGTAAAAACGAATGCAGTTGTGTATCAAAATACAGTCCTGACGAACCTTGTGGAACCTGTTTCTCATACCATGTTCAATAATAGGCACTGGGTATTCCAACAAGATTCGGCGCCAGCTCATAGAGCGAAGAGCACACCAGACTGGCTGGCGGCGCGTGAAATCGACTTCATCCGGCACGAAGACTGGCCCTCCTCCAGTCCAGATTTGAATCCGTTAGATTACAAGATATGGCAACACTTGGAGGAAAAGGCGTGCTCAAAGCCTCATCCCAATTTAGAGTCACTCAAAACATCCTTGATTAAGGCAGCCACCGATATTGACATGGACCTCGTTCGTGCTGCGATAGACGACTGGCCGCGCAGATTGAAGGTCTGTATTCAAAATCACGGAGGTCATATTGAATAAACTTTATTGTCATAAGAATCTATGTTTTGTTAAGTTCATTTTGGTATATAAATGGTTACATAATGAATAAACTTGTTTCAATTATTTTATATTAAACATGTGACAGAATTTATGACCTGACTAGGTATATACCTACAGCGACGTCGAAAGGGACGGACTTCATGGATTTTTTTGCCAGAAATGTGCTGGCAGATTCTCCCGCCACGGCTCCATAAACGACATCATCAAACGGACACTTGCCACCATCAACATCCCTTCAGTGCTAGAACCAGTGGGGGTCGTTCGCGATGATGGTAAGCGTCCGGACGGCATGACGCTGATCCCCTGCGAGCGTGGTCGAGGCCTCGTATGGGACGCAACTTGCGTCGATACGTTGGCTCCTTCTCACCTCAGTGGATCAGTGTCAAAGGCCGGAGCCGCGGCGGAGGCTGCCGAAGACGCCAAGCGGCGGAAATATGCTTCACTCTGCAGTGATTACATTTTTGCGCCATATTATGTCGAAACCTTTGGTCCATGGGGTCCGGACACCAAACATTTATTTTTAATAAATTGCCTACGTCTTGTCGAAGCTGCATGTGACTAAAGGGCTGGCTCATTACTGGCTCGAAGATTAGCTTTAGCCATTCAACGCGGGAATGCAGCCAGCGTTCTTGGCACCTTGCCGCATGGTCACCACTTGTATATACATTTCTAGTTGTACATAGTTTAGTGTATCTTATTAATAGTTTCTTTTTTTGTGACAATTGTAAATTTCTTCCTAATGAATTTTTTAAGTTTTATTAAAATTGAAAGCAAAAATTAAAAAAATATATACTTATGTTCTAATTATATTATCTACTAAACTCAAATCATGAAATTGAACATTTTTCCGCTACGGGAACGCACACCTGTGTGGCGGTTTCGTCAGCGACCTTCAGTGGTGGCGCAGCTGGTGGTGGCAACTGGGAATAGATGGTTTTTCGCAGTCCCCTCTTCACAATTATTTTTGAAGCTATTATATATTGTAATATTGTGCTATTATTATAGACCTGGGGTGCCCAGACTACGGCCCGCGGGCCAAATCCGGCCTGCAATTCACCCTTTCGACCTGAGTTGTAGCACGTTTCTTTCTTTCAATCCGGCCTGCGCAGCGCGGACTGCTGGTGGTCCCTGGATGCACCGAAAATGGTCCGCGAAGAAATAATGATTTTGAAGTACATAAACATTATTTGATAACTAGAGGCGCCCCGCGGCTTCGCCCTCGTAGAGATTGATGTGTCGCAAGTAAGAAAAGTAGTCGGCTGCGCTGTTATGATTATTTCCGATAGGTACTATCATGATTCTGTATTTGCGAACTCGCTTCAATTGTTAAGCACGTTTTCGACTATTTCCCGTGCCAAACATGATCTGCCGTATAAAATATACGAAATTGCTTAAACAGGCATGCCCCATCACCCATATTATTATGGAAACGACGACAGTGTATTGCACTATTACGTACGTCATTCACGTCTAAACTCTACTTTTTTCGAACTATGGAATACAATTTTCCATATAAACTTTAGAACTCTATTGCACACCCCCTAGTGGTAATTTTGTAAAAATAAAAATACATATTTAAAAATTTACTATATAGTTTATTTAAACCGAGTTTTTAGTGAAATAAAATTACATCGAACCAAGAAATAAAAAAAATCCATGAAACTTTAGAACTCATTTGCACCCCTTACAGAGGTAGTTTAGACAAAGTTTTTTACTATTTATTTTGTAGTTTATTTGTACCGAGATTTGAGTAAATGAAAACATCATACACACAAACTTCGCATTTGTAATATTTATGCCATGTGGCTCTTTATGTGGCGTAGGAGATCCAAAGCAAAAAAAAATGATGTAACTATGATTTCAGAATTCGAATATACAGGCCCAGTATTTGGATTGTAAAACTGTGATACAGATGTGAAAACATTTTGGGATCTTGAGTTACCGAGTTACCTTGTCCTTTGCAGTGAAGAAGTTTTGTTCTGAGGAAGTTTTCTTTTGTCCTCATATCAAGTGCATTTTTGAGAAAATAATAATGGCATTTTTTTAAATGGTACAGCCATGCAGAAAAATGTAGTTTCGAAAAAATAAACAACAAGGTCTTAAACGCCCACGAATGTTTTCCGCTAAGTAATCCAGCAATTCAAAATGTTTTTGAGAAAATTCATGAAAACGTTTTCGCGACGCTGAACGCTCGAATGACTGGATTCTATGGAGGCCAGGATGCATCAAGTTTGGCTCCGCACGTGCAGGCACAGAATAATTAATAGGTATAAATGCGGTGGCGCTTGCCCTAAAGCTACTTATGCTTAGAGTATACATAGCTAGTAATGTATACTTCTTGTACTTATGTATCTATTTTTGTTTTGTGGCTAGGCGGTCGGTCGGCGTGACTGTGCGGGTGGAGCCCGCCGCTACCGCTGCCGGCCGCCGCGCGCCGCCCGCGATCGCGCCGTTCGCCATTCAGCCAGCAGCCAACAGTGTAGTGTAGTGGTAGTCGAGTCGAGTAGCCGACAGTCGACACTCGACCGCGACTCGCGCATCGCGACGCACGCTGCGTGTGCGCACCGTGCACGGCGCGGCGCGGCGACCGGCGGGCGCCCGCGGGCCGTGTGTGAACGTCCAATGTTTCCATGCAAGGTGCGGGGGCGGTGGGACCGGTCGCACGCCCGACCCGCCGACCTTACGTACCGTTCACCGTACGCACCTCGACTCTCGTGCTAAAACTGAGTGCATCCTTCAAATTTAACATAAATAAAAAGAAAAACGTGACTTCCACGGACGGTTTTGGATAGATGCAGCTGATCCTCGTGTCTGGAAACTGCATTCGGATCTTCGTGGAACATGTACGTACTTTTTATTGGGTTTAGTAACCGGTGCCGCGGTACTCGGGCACTCGGGCTCGGTACTCTCATGCGCATATTAATATTAGTTATAGGTAGGCACTTATAGTGAAAAAGTTAAGAGTCGGTCGTCGAAACATAACGGTGAAAAACGGTAGGGATGTTATCACGCCAGACATTTACGAAGTTGGAAAGTAAATAGTTATTATTGTAGGTATGAGCAGTCTCCAATTTTGTTAAGGTAGATGCAATCTGCTTAAAATTATATATAGTACCTGCCTACCTATACACTTGATTTACCCACATAAGTTGTACGCGTACCGGGTACCTCTTTTGACGGTTATTCCGTTTCCTCCAAAGGCCTATTGTTTTCGAAAAATACATTTTCATACTTACATTGTTTTCTGTTTTCTCCGCGACATATTTAAATACAAATATTAAATATCATTTCATTTCTTTTTTCTCCAAAAATTGTTAAGTACAGTCAACTAAAAAATCATAAGGCGACATTAACTTATAATTTGTGCAGAAATATAAAAGCTGACTTACATAGCTTTGGTGAATCAGCCATCATGAGATCTCGAATTTATATGTGATTAACTTCGTCAATTTGAAAGTATTTGCAACAGATGCAAAAAAGTTCAATTGGCTGAATTTATGTGTAAATTTTATGTAGTTTGGAATGTTACCTGTTGTAACTAAATAAGATAATGGTCATGCAAGCCTATAACAAAAAAGTTATAAATACATATATGAAAACTGCCATCACTTAACGATAAGATTTATGTTGTTAACAGTACCTGATTTTGCTTGCTCCCACAATCAAACCTCTAACATAGTGTACAAGGAAGTTTTGTAAATAACGTTGTAAATAATCTACAAAAAAGTATCTACATCAGCGTTAAACCAAAGAATACTAACGGTTAAACTATATTCACGCGAACGAAATCGAGGGGAATAGCTAGTATTCTAATGAAATTTGGAGTTGGCAGGAATTGTTTTTTGGAGGAAAAGGAATAACCCCCTTTGACTACCTATGTATACATGAATATAAATGGACCTACAATCAGCGATAGAATATTTTTGAAACCTTATAACAATGAGATAGGGTTTACGTTTTTTACGTGTATGTATGTACTTAGGTAGTGATTATTTCATCTATGGTAGGTACTACATAGGGCTTATGAAGTAGGTATGTAGGTATACACACCAAGTAAAACCACTCAAATGGAACAAAATTACTTACCTACAATGTAAAGCAATTTGATAACCTCTTGACCGCAACAAACCTACGGATAGGCCAAACTTAAATGCTTATAAATTGCAAATTGTTTATTATACGAACCAAGCCTACCTACTTACCTACCAAGCTACCGACCTCAACATTATACTATTGTGTATTCTGTTCCTCGGCAGGACAGGTTCAATGCTTCAATTCAAATTTCAATGTCATAATATCGCGACATTTCATTTCTTTACATAGGTCATTTATGTTGGAATTTTTATCGAATTTTTAATTTTTATATTTTTCTGCTTTTCTACTTTTATATTTATATGAATAGTAACTATCATTATTGTTCAAACAAATTGGCTACTCAAACTTACTGTATTTTTTATAATTATATTCAACAGCAGAATGCTAACAATAATAACATAGGTACCTACCAAACATAAAATAAGTAAACATTTTAAATATGCGTCTCCGAGTGTAAAGAACAAGCTAGCGCGGCCCAAAAAGACAAGTTGGAAGTACGGATTTATCCGTACGGAATGACATACCTATCTTACTCGTATTATTTGTAGTAGCAGAGCATGGAAAACGCGCATGCGTTTTATAAAATCATTTTTGGATGTGCAATTACAAAACTGATTTCTAAGACGACTTCACCAGAACGGTGAACTCTTACTACCTAACTTTAGACAACAAATGTTACCGACATTTGCCAAATCTGGTCTTCTGCTATCCTTTAGTTTGACCTATTCCAACTTTGGTGGTTGTTATCTAACACTGGACTAGTCCACTCACCAACAGCCGAGCCGAACATTGCGTATTGTCAACAAATGTCTTATGTACAGCCAGAGTTAGTTCTAAATTTCATAACAGCGAGAGCATGTTGACGATAAAAATAAACTAGCAATTCCTCCTCCGCGCACCGTCTCTGCCTACCAATACTATCATTTGAAATTAATGTTGGTTCTACATTCAATATTTCGCACTGTTTACGCAAATGTACATATTTAAAATCTTAACTTATTGTCTTTCGAGTACATGCTGCTTAGAAAAAGCTTCAACAGTCCCATGCCATAGAATATTTTCAATTCGATTCAACTAGAACCAGTTCCTCCCCTACACCTTCACAAAGATATTAGTTACGCCTTTTTAAGTTTGCCTACTATAAGCACATACCGAAAAAAACCGTCAAAACCGTCAATACCCATGTACTGGGGCCGCGACACCTTAGGGGATCCCTTTTGTACTGCTACCAAGACATCTGATTGGTCTAAATTATCTTAGAACTTGCCAATGGCAACCGAAGGATAAGATTCTCAGAGTTACCCAAGATGGTCAATCAACAGACAGATGCGCTAAAGGTGCAATAAATTATCGTTGTTTGCTAATATTTGCCATCTCGCTGCGAAGCACAAAAAAACAGCACCTGCCCGAAAATGAGTCAAACATTTGATTGGGTTGAATGTACCGCGCAAAAACTGAACAATACACTCTTAGGTGGGCTTCAAATGATAAATGCTCATTCGAGTTTGAAGTTAGAGGTATAGGGTGGTTACTGGTTAGATTAACAGTAAGGTACTGTTAAAAAAATAGATTTTGACACATAGCTTTTAGTAACTACATGTTTTTCAAGTAGACTTTTAATTATCTCTAGGCTGGAGCAAGGCACTCGCTGCACCGGGACACGGAGAGGGCAGCACAGAGGGTGTCGATAGCATGGCGGACGCCGCGTCTGCCCCGCAGAGCCCGCGCCACCTGCACAAGCGGCGGCGCCTGTCACGCCTGCTGGACAAGCTGGCCGTGCAGATCAGCAACAACAACCACTACCCGGCGCCAAGGTGGCTCATGTTCGACACCAAATGCGTCGAGCTAGCCAAGGCACCCGAGGACGTCCCTCTCGACCTGTCTGTCAAGGCGGAGCGGGTGTGCTCGCCGGTAACAGCGGCTGCGGCGGCGGCGGCGGCGGCGGCGGCGGCCGAGAGCGAGCCGTTCATGTGCGGTGCCTGCGGGCAGACGTTCGCGGTGCACGACCGGCTGGCCAAGCACGTCGCGTCGCGGCACCGGCACCGCACGCCGGACTCGGCGCGCGCCTACGAGTGCGACATCTGCCAGCGCCGGTTCGCGCGCTCCGACATGCTGACGCGACACGCGCGGCTGCACAGCGGCCTCAAGCCGTACTCCTGCGCGGCCTGCGGGCAGGTGTTCTCGCGCTCCGACCACCTCGCCACGCACCAGCGCACGCACACCGGCGAGAAGCCCTACCGCTGCCCGGCCTGTCCCTACGCCGCCTGCCGCCGCGACATGATCACCAGGCACATGAGGACGCACGCCAGGAGACCGCAGCCGCAGCCTGTTTAACAACAATAGTTCTCATTGAATGCGTCGACGCGACGCGACACGACGTCGCGCGTGGTATTACATGAGGCGCATACGTATCGAACGTGGTTATTAATTTATTATTTGTAATTTCATTTCCAAAGTGGAGACTGAGTTTTCATTCCAAAGTTGTAACTATTATAAGTAGGTACTTAGGTACTATATTTTGTATTGATTGGTTTTCTTCTTATGTTGTTTTTAAAGGTAGGGGTGGCAAGTCGAGGCTGTGTCGGCGTCGTGGCCGGTAACAATGACATATCACATTGCGAGTAACTTCACCTTCCAAATATAGCATTAATAATTAACATTACAAAACGTTCATCTAAGTCTCCATTAATTTCGAGTGTTGATGCCATTACACCGTCGCAGTTGGAAACATTATTTTCGAATAGTTTTGGAAACGGCCTTCGCAAATCGGGGTAGTGTAGTAGAGCTAGCTAGTAGTGCTAGTAGTAACCGTAACGGAACCTCTGAGCACTGCGAATTTATTGGTACAACCTGCTACCTATGAAGCTATGATGCGCAATGCGATATGCCATACTTTGCTCTGCTCTTGCGTTGCGTCGTTCTAAGTTTGTATGTACTTATTTCAAAGTTATTACTTTTTATTTAGTTTCTAGCTGATACTCTAAGTTGAAGGGGCTACTTAAAATCTACGAGTGTTACTCTATTATGTAAAATCTGTATATATTTTGGTGCCATTTAATGACTGTGTTGTTATTGCTTGTTATTTTGTGTTTGTAGCAAAAATGTAGTTGCACTTGTTAGAAATTGTTGCATACTTACTATAGAGGTAGGTAGGTACTCAACGTAGGTAACTACAATGTAAGTAACTAAGTTATAGTAACTACTACTATAACTACAAACGGTACTTAATCGACCTAAACAATTTTGTTTCAGATTTATTTGGTTATGGTTAAATTAAAACAAAATCCTAATGTCTAGCTTGATATAAAATGGTTATATAGGATTTCCTAGACCTAGGGGTACCTTTTCCATGTCAGTGAGGCAGTCTTGTTCTTAAGAAATATCAGGTAAATTTTACAGAAAACAATAAATGCATTTGTGGATTTTTAAAGAAGGTGCATGCATACATCCTAAAATGTGTGGTTTCGTATCACAATACATTTTCAAATAGTTTTTTTTAGATGGCTCAACTTACGATTTGATTTGGTGGGTTACTTTGGGAGAATCATTGGCGTGTTGGGAGACAGGGTCGAATAGTAACAGTGTTGTAATTTTGAAAAATTAACTTTTCTAGATGACTGGACCTTTTTCAAAAATAACATTTTACTGTTTTTATTTTGTCCTAAATTGACCCAAAGCACTAAATAAATACATATTATTTAGAGTCCAGTTTCCTAAAAACAAATACAACCCAACGGTATATTAAAAGGTACCTACAGAAGCTGTATGGCACCTACCCTGAAGATTTCCAAAATTTTGCCACATTCTGTAGGTACATATGCAAACGTATATTAAGTACGTTACGTAAGTACTAATCGTACTATAATCGTAGCACTATTATTTATTGTATGCTATAATGCTGTCACTATATGCACATACATATGTATAGTGTTCCTCTACTCCGTGTGTGTGTGTGTGTGTGTGTGTGCACGTGAGCTATGTTAGCGCTAGTAGTTAGGTAGGTGTTATATAATCAGATTGTTAGCCGACATTCAGTGGCCTTAAAAAGAAAATAATGTGTTCTAAGTTTATGTAAAATTTCGGAAAATCATAGCTACCTACCTAAGTAGATAGTAGACAATTTATTGCAATAGAGCGTTAAACGTAGTTTAGTTATGTTAGGTATATCGCTGTGTTTATCATTAAGGGTACTTAGTACCTACTTAAAGTCTCAGAAACAATAACTAATGACCAGTTATTGGAGTTTTGAGAGGTTCTTAAAACTAATTATTCCTTGTTAAAACGTAGATGTTTTTTATAATTTATTAGTTAACTTGTATCTGGATATCAGAACTAGTGTTGCCATGTTCAACTGTGTCAAATTTCGGAAAGGAAGGTTAAAATACTCGACATTTTGGCGCGGCCCCGCGTCGCGATCAAGGGTCAATTGGGACGTGTCCCAGATGCCTGAAAATCGAGACGCCGGCGCCGCGGGCTAATGGGGACACCTGGCAACACTTCAGAACTAACTAGAGTAAGTTATGTATCAGTAAGTAATAGTTAGTATTCTTTGGTATCAGTATATAGGTATCATGCATGAGGCATGCTAAACCTGCACATGTTCGGGTCGCCATAATATGTACCTACGATTTGTACTATTAATTATTTTGTGCTACGGTTCAGCATAATTTGTAAAACAATAAAGGAAAATTATTTATTATCATCGACATATTGATGACAATTGTTTATGACCCGTGTTTGCCGTGCCGAAGCACTCATGCACATGACGACCCGAACATTAGTAGGATAAATAAATACCACGCCTCGCCTAACAGATACTTAATATGTATGTAGGTACTTATGTAGTAGCTAAATATTTATTACGTGAACTGATTTTTGACCTGTAAGTGAAAGTAATATTTGATATTGTATTTTTTATTTTACCAAATTGTTTTGGATTGATTTATCCGAGAGGGGTATCTAATTAGACCTGTCTTCGCACATTTTAATAGATAAGTAGAACCTACTACATTTTAGCAAGTTGAAGTATGTTTACTTGCAAAGAAATATGTTTGTTACAAGAAGTACCAACCGACGGCGACGTCTTTGTTGCTTTTTAATTATTTTCTCTTTGTTCTGTTTTAGATTTGACTGTTTTTTATACCTACTTACCTACTATTGTTTAATTTTATACCTATTTTGTTTGCCTTCTGTTTATTAAATCGCTTTGTAATTGTATAGTTACTTGATCATTTTGGTTTTGATTAAACGAGTTTGATAGATACTATCGTTTTTTTATTTCTTGATGATTGTTTGTTTTATTACTTTATGATTTGGTCATTCATCAGCATAACTATAAATTTCACGTCAAATGCAAATACAATCTATATGCGCACCCTTTATACCTATAATTTGCCTATAATTATAATTATGTAAAGGGTATTTGAGAAAGTTCATGAGAACGGCATAAACATACAAGTGTTATACCTGAAAGTAGGTAGTTCCTCGATATCTAACACCAATGTCAGTGGGGGCCAGTGAGGGAGGCTCAGTCCTCTTTCTAGCAAAACGTCTTTCGTAGCTTGTGTCACAGTCTAGTAAATCATGATTACTAGCACTCATAATACGCCACAGGCGGTCTTTTTTGCTAATTATTACTTTTCCGGAGCTTGTACCTTGAAATGATTATGGGAAAAAGTGTATGAAACAAAAGTTATACAGAATTTTATAAGGTTTCATTCGGTAGAACAACACTTTTCTCTACGACGTTTGTTTTGGAGATATTAGCGAGAAGCTCAAAAGTGAGAATTTTAAAAATTAAATATATTAAATCGGTTCAAATCCACTGTAATAACTATAATATACATATTATCGTGTGCCTAATAAATAAACTCAATCCAGAAGATATATCCATCGTGTTATTTTATTTTGTCTCCATCTTCGTTGGCCGTCACCTAGAAAATAGCCTGCGCATGCACTCTGCCGAACAATTTGACATTGAAAATCACCAAAATGTTGATACTTGTTGTATAATGGCATGGCATGATTATTTCGGTTATCGAGCAACTAGCACAGAACATGTAATAGTAGATACCTACTACTTAAACTAGACAAGCGTCAGGTGCTTAGTACAATAGTTACCTAGTATTTATGGTATTACAATGTTAAACTGTGGTAGTACTATTACTGGGCCAGCAGCGTGGTGGATTATGGCCCATACTCTATGAGAGAAGGCCCGTGTCCCAGCAGTCACAGTCTTGTACCACATGTACTAGACTGTGGTACTATTATGTTTTGTTTCTGTACGAGTTTTGATGATAGCAAGTACTTATTAGCAAGGATGTGTCAAAGTTGAGTACTAAGATAAGGTTACCTACTTAATACTTTGCAACGTGTTTTATGTAGGTCGTACCAGTGGGGTTGGGGGAATCGCGCTGCCATTTGTAAAACACTAAGTAGGTAAGTACTAATAATAAAAATACAGGAGTCAGGCCAGGACCCGCCCATACTCCAAGGGCAAGGCCCACTCTTGCGCTGACTAGGCGACGACGCGTAGCGACGGAATTGATACATGTAGGTACTATCTACTGAACTCAACCCGCTATTTAAAGTTAGTGCAAGAAGGCATTATGAGATAAGAGTTATTGAATATTGTCTCACGAGCAAATACAAACAAAGATATTATGACGATACTTTTACTTACTCGTACATCAGATCCTGGCCTTGCAAGTACCGAAACGGCCAATAATAAAAAAGTAAGCCAAGAATAACTTCAACTTGACGACATTCAAGAAAGTTTTAGATTGCGATATTTCGTCAATAGCTGAATGTAAGCACAACTTTTTCTGATAGCGAATAGATTTTTTTTAATGTTTTATTGTAAATAATTCAGTGTTTTATTGACTTTTTTATATTACACGTTTTAATTTATCATGAAATTTAATGTGTTTTACAAAAAAATTTAGTCATCGATTCACTTGATAGCGTTTTTTAAGTATGTACTTATATATTTTTTGTGCTATAATCATATTATTTATTATTAGCAATAAAGAAGGGTGGTTATAGCTAGTCGGTAATATGTTAAATATTGTTTAAAACAAAATAAATTATAAGTTCTGATTTTTTAAAGATTGTCTAGTACTCAACTTTATTATACTATACTGCAATATTAAGCTTAATTTTCGAGTTATGATTTTTGAAAATTTCTACGTACATTCGTTACACTGTGAGACTCAAAGCCAAATTCAAAAACTATTTATTATAGTTATTTTCATGGTCCTAGGTTCTATCGTAATTATTAATTTTTGTTATTGTTATTATGACGCATAAAATGATCCAGCAATTGCAACAGCATAATAAATAAGGCATTGCTTTTTAATAATATATGATAAACTTTGATGATAAAGCATATACCCGAAAAATTTATCATTTATACCAAAATGGTAGAAAAATAAATGATAGTAGTTTTTTACGGACATAGTGCCACCTAGTTTTGCACGTAGGCAACAAAATAATATTTATTATGGCAACATCATAGCTCATTTTCGCTTGCGTAGTTCGTTTGTCGGCCATTTCGTTTTCTGGGCGTCACTATCGCGCTTTCGCTTTGAATTGATTAGAACGCCCTCATTGAGAAAAAATAGAAGTTTTCTTGACGGAATCAGGTACCGAAATGCCGTGATATTAGCTTTTATTTTAAGTTTATTTGGTTTTAAACAATGCTCCCGGCATTTTGTTCACGTGCTGGCACTAAGTGAATCGTTAAGTGAAATACCAAGATCCCTTTGCTTTCAGGTGAGTCCTTCCTCCAATCCTTCATAATTTTCATTGACGCTAGCGCCGCCTGCTTCCTAGTTTAGCACTGTGGTGGCGCTAATAAGTTTATAATCACTTTCAAATGATAGCAATTTATTTTGTATTCATTTTGTACACACACAATTTCAATGAATGCGCATGAATTTTATGAAAAGATCGAGGCTGCCTAAGATGGCGGACCGTACGTAATGGTGAGTTTGCACAGTGAACGAAAGAATCTTCTGCTTCCGCCGAAAAACGCGATAAAGTCATAGAACAAAGTTGAACAACCTTTGGTGGATAATAAAACGTTATATCTCGCATAGTTAGGCCCCACACGTACATCTTGTGGCTAAACCTATCGATTGCAGTCATGTTCGTAGGATGTACATAGGTACCTACCAACCTAAGTATACCTACTCGCCAGCTCCAGTGCGAAGTGCCTTCAGGTACTGCATTTCGACTTTTACAATTTCGTAAGTATACTTATGTACACCTCACGCACACACATATAGAACATTGATTTTCACTATGATAAAGATACAACTGTTAAATTATAATTGTCAACAATTTTGTTTCTAATGAGACCACATTCAACCAGATACAGATGATTCTCTAGACTTACAAGGAGGCATCTTGCAGAATGGCAGTCTGTTGTTTTGTGGTTTTCTTTATTAATTTATCCTGGTTGCCAGCACCATAGTTGTTGACATCGAATTAATCACCCAAACTACAGGAAATATATTTTTAGCTCATGGGGTATCTGTAACTGCCATGTGGGCTGTAGAAGCAACAGTAAATGTTCCATTAGTGGTTTTGGATAACAACTCATACAAAGCAAAAGATCCACTACTACACATGACAACATTAACAACACTCCTTAACATAAGCTTAACATAGCACAAGGTTTCCTGAAGGTTCCTCGCTCTGCTCTGCACTAGCTATCATTATGTAAACACAATGCTCTAGAATACTAGGGTACAGTTTTTTTGGTAATATTTGCTTTATAGTATGACCAATAATTATGACCATTATTGTCCAAAGTAACTATAGGTTTTCGAAGATTTAGCTAATATCTATATGTAGAATGAGAAAAAATTAAGTAAACCGAAAATAATTTACAACTTCATTTAACTACTAGCTGCACCCTGTTGTTTCCCAGGATAAAAGTATCCTATGTTCTTTTCGAGGACCTTACCTACATACCAAATTCAATTGAAATCCATTCCGTAGTTATTGTGAAAAGCTCACCGCTCTCTCTGATTCCCTTAACGGCAAATATTCTACTATTTATTCTGAGCTGTGACATCACGCTACACGCATCTTAATGTTACAATATCTCCTTAACTATATAACCAAATACCTTACTGTAAAGGGCAAATTTCATCTTCACAAAATTTTCATTCCAATTTCCACCTATTTATATGAGGAGGGATAAAAAGTGAGAATGAGATAGAATATAATGACTATTGATAACTTAATAATTTATTTTTCTACATAGTCTCCGAGTCTCTCTACACACCGCGTCCAGCGCTTTCCCAAGGCTTCAAACCCTTTAAAAAAAAAAGTTTTGTCTTGGTCCTGCAAGAAGCTCTCCACGGCATCCATCACCTCGTTATCGTCTTCATACCTGTTTCCCCTTAAGTATTCTTTCAATTTGGGGAACAGATAAAAATCGCTAGGCGCCACATATGGTGAATAAGAGGGGTGGTCAACCAATTCGAAGCCAGCTTGCTGAATGGCAGCCATCGCAACTGCCGACCTGTGCGCGGGTGCGATGTCGTGATGAAACAGCACGCCCCTTCGAAGTTTCCCTCTCCTTTTCTCTTTGATGGCATTCCTCAACTTGGGAATTAAAGCTGCATAATATTGCCCTGTAATAGTAGTTCCACGTTCCAGGTAATCAATCAACAATATCCCTTCTGAGTCCCAAAATATTGAGGCCCTTGCCAGCCGATGCCGCGGCACGAAACTTCTTCGGGGTCGGTGATGATGGTCGTTTCCATTGCGAAGATTGCTGTTTTGTCTCGGGATCAAAATGATGGGCCCATGTTTCGTCCATTGTTACGAAACGAGACAAAAAGTTTTCAGAATCTTCTTGAAACTTGTCCATCAATATCTTCGAAATGTCAAGTCGATTTTGTTTCTGACTGCCGGTTAACATTCTCGGCACCCATCTTGCGGAGACTTTTCTCATATTCAAAGATTGTTTCAATATGGATTGAATACTTCAATATGAAATGCCCGTTTCAAGAATTAAGTATCGGATGGTAACTCTTCGATCGCTCAATACAATTTTGCCTCCAAATCGCAATGAATCTCTTGCGTCGATAACTTTTTAAACAGAGGTATTTAATAACGGCTCGCACTTCGTTTTTCTCGGGCTACATCATTGTAATGATATTACAATTCATATTCAAAATTGATGATAAATAACATCAAACATGTTGAAAACTTAAATATTGCAATAGATTTTTTAAAACTTACCGCAGCGAAGCGAAGGTTATGTCAGGCACCTTGTCTTGACACAGACAACTGATAGTCAAGATCTCCGTCTTTGGGCCCACACTCGCCGACTTTATGTAGCACCAAGCAAGACTAGCCAACCTGATCACAGTGCCGCATAAGATAGTGAAGATCACAGTATTTGACTCTTAACCGACAGTACCAACCTTCATAATCCCCTTAACGGGCAGTTCATCATGGGGGAGTTACCCCCCGACAGGCCTTCACAACACCCCTTACAGTCTTAACCGCCACAATACGCGCATTTCAACAGGCGGGGTAGTTACTCTAAATAGTGCATCCTCTGGAACGCACGACTACAACATTACAGTGCATGCTACTTCTTATTGGCCAAATCGTGGGACACATACAACGGTTACGAAACCACCGCAGTCTCAGTTCACTCCAGTGTGTAAGGTGTGTGCCTACTGCCGATACAAGTCAGGGCGTGATGTTATTAGGTAGAATCAAACGTCACTCATTGACTAAAATCATAATACCGTATTGTCAGTCCTTTAAGGCTTATTTGTTCAAGGTCCCTTTGGGAAAGCCATGACGAAAATTACAGATATTCCCTACAATCCTAATAGATTATTTCACTGTGCCTACTTTTATGAGATTTTGAAACAGAGATGACGCCAGGTTGATGTTTCACTTGCCAATTTTACAAGAAGATTTCTTTGTTACAGAGATGCCGCCCGTAAGAAAGTCGTATAGGAACAACAATGCAAAGCATATTATTCATACTGTCATCCCAGAAGAAACAGTCGCAGGTAAGAGAGTTTTAAATGATGAGCGCCATCGTCGCTGTCCCGCTGGAGGGTAGACATCCCGTTAAATAATGGAAATGTTCGTTTTTCCTTCAGAAAATGTGGAGGAAGAAGGAGACACCAGCGGTGTCACTTACTTCGTGGACGAAGAAGGGAGATATTACTATCAGCAGGGGAGCAGCATCGCGTCTGTGCCAACCGCTGATGAAAGTACTATAGTACAGGTGAGACAAATCTACTTTACAATTTGTGATGATATTTCAAGGTCTAAAAATTCAATTTCTTTACCGACTGCCGTTTTTGTTCTATTTTAGAATCAGAATAAGAAAAATTTATTGATTAGCTGAACAATAATAATAAGTGCTCGGTCTTCATGCAATTTGGAGTTACATCAGCTTACCCTCAAATGAAAATAAAATGAAAATGAAATAGAAAATGTATTTGTCCACAGGAAGTGACTCAGGTTGATGATACAGCCTCACAAAATGTTGAAACTGAAGCCTATCAAACTGTTACTCTGGTCCCATCCAAGAACAGCAACGGGGAACTCAGCTACGTTCTGGTGGTGCAAGAGGAAAGCCAGCCAATCATCAATGTCAATATAAAGGTAATGATGCATAAATGTATCTACTGCGTACCTGTTGCTGTTTCTCGACTTGGTGTTTGAAGAAATCAATTAGACTGTAATGCATAGAACTATGTACAAACACAATATAAACATTTATGTTGTTAACAGATTGCGATATTGAATATACAATGTATTAGTTTCAAAAATTCGTCTAATTACTATTACATGAAAAAAAATTAATAATAATAGTAATCTATTTCAGTCAACTTACTGTTTATAACAAAACATTTTCATATTGTAGCTTTCTATCAGAGAAACAATTTTCGAGAGATTATTTCCTGCAAATATAAAATGCAAACAAGTTCGGCGCCACTCTCACTACGCCTTCTGTGTACGTATAAGAAACACTATAAATAATTGAGTGTCTTGTGTGTACGTGTACGTGTACAGGAGGAGAAAGCAGCGGTGGATGTGTACAACTTCGAGGAGGAGGAGGAGGAGCCGTCGGGCGGCGAGGAGCCGGCGGCGGCGGTGGCGGCCGAGCCCGCGCCCGTCAAGAAGCGCAAGCCGCGCAGCTCGCGCCCCTCCTTCACCTGCCACTTCTGCGCCTACAGCAGCCACCGCCGGTAACTACTGGCCTCACCTCGACCCGACCCGACCCGATCCGATGCTATCCCATCCCATATGCCCCGCACCATACAGATACAAACGCGACAAACTCTGTGGCTGGGAGAATCTGAGAAGTAGCAAATCGGTACAAAATCCCATTTTCTTTTTATGGTATTAAACAATCCGGTTTTCTTTGAGGATCATGACTCGAGCCCAACTGAGTTTTAGGCGCTAGACAAGTAAGGTGTCGAAAACAACTTCCCACAAACGTGTAATATATAAATGTATACATATAGTTGATTACAATAATTTGATGTATATATTAGATGCATTTTGAAATGTAAACTATAAGCCTACACATAATGTGTAAACTGTAAAGGAATGTCCAAGAGTGAGACGGCGGCGGTCGGTTCGTGTCCGGCAGGTACCTGCTGATCCGGCACATGAAGTGCCACTCGGAGGTGCGTCCGTTCAAGTGCGACGTGTGCGACCGCGGCTTCAAGACGCAGTCGGCGCTGCAGAACCACACTAACATGCACAACGGCGTCAAGCCGCACGGCTGCAAGTTCTGCGAGGCCACATTCACCACCAGCGGTCAGTATAACGCTTCCTCTCTCTACCTCATATACCCCTATCTCTCGAAAAAAATGAGACATCCCCGCACAGTTTCTTGGTGCTATCTCTCTTCGTATTTCCGATGCACTGGTAGAGTCGGATTTCGCATTTCTTTTCTGCACTCGGACTTCAATGAGTATAGGAAAGAAGTGTGTAAACATACTTACCTTTTTTTCAGAGTCATGTTAACATTTTTTGTGCCTATTTATTAATGATATTTGACGTTGAAACGATTGTTTGCCTGGTCGCTATCCGACCGGTGGCGCCGCCTGTCGCCTGCGTGCACCTTGTCGACAATCCCGCCGCTTGTTGTGTAACGCGCGGGTGCGTGTGTGTCCGCAGGCGAGCTGGTGCGGCACGTGCGCTACAAGCACACGCACGAGAAGCCGCACAAGTGCACCGAGTGCGACTACGCGTCCGTCGAGCTGTCCAAGCTGCGCCGGCACGTGCGCTGCCACACCGGCGAGCGACCCTACCAGGTACCACACTGCTGCTGCTGCTACCGACCACACGTGCTCCTAAAGTTAAACACTAAAGTGGCACTTTAAGTCTTAAATAGAATTCTCTATTTAAAATTACTTTCGGATTCTGCTATAATATAAAAAAAACTTTCGTCCGTTGCGGCAGAATAATGAATTATAGCGTACATTCTGTGTACAAATTGTATAAAAAGAAAGAGAAAACCGCAATGGCGCGTCAAGTAAACGCCTAAACTCCATATTCAAAAATGTAGGTACTATTACATCATTGGAAACTGCGCGAAGTGCTGGAAACAGGCGCGTATATTAAGACTGTCCTCATTGGGACGACACGACGGCAACAAGACGTTGGACAGCAGTGCGACTTGTACTCGGTAAGACATCGGCAAGACATGAATCGTGTCGGCCCAAAGAGGAAGCAGTCTTGGTTTGAGATATCCGTAACACGTTGCGATGTGTCAGCCTCTGTGGTGTAGTGGTTAGGCAGATTGGCCCAAATCTCATACTCCAGAAGGGTTGCGGGTTCGATTCCCGTGCTATTGTGGGACCATGGTGTTCATAGTGCCTGGTTCCCTAGATACAGGGAATCGTAGTTAGAGGCCACTATCTATGTGATCGTTGGGCGAATTGATTGATGTGGTACAATGCTCGTGATTGTCCTCAGTGCCCGCACTGCACGTACGCGTCCCCGGACACGTTCAAGCTGAAGCGGCACCTCCGCACGCACACAGGCGAGAAGCCCTACAAGTGCGACATGTGCAACATGTGCTTCACGCAGTCCAACTCGCTCAAGGCGCACCGGCTCATTCACAACGGTAACTACCCATTACCCGCTTCAAACTACCAGCACTCACGGCACGTGCGACCGACTCGTGCGAATGATGCACGGACACCCAGAACCGCCAACAAGCGGAACTCTGCCGGAGTAACCTGATAGTTACAATCTTGGAGTATTCATGTTACGAATGAATAGGTACTGTCTTGTGCATAGTTGATGGTATCGTCACTTAGGTACCATCAGGTGAGAGTGGTCCTATGACTATTCTCACCACTCTCTCTCTCTATTATTATCGATTATTAGGTTGCTTATGACTATTCATAAGCAACCTAATAATCGATAATAATAGTAAAAATAAAATGAATAGCATGCAAAGTACAGCTGCCATCTCGATGTCAATTGAGCTGAACATGACAGTTGGCAGTCGGTTGAGTTTGAGACGAACAAACAAAGCGACCATCTCTCGTCTGTCGGCAAAGTATATTAACAACATATTTAACGTTTTCGATTCAGGTTATCTCGCAATATAAGTTCAAATATTTTAATGAACCTAGAATCAGAAATCATAATCATCTTCGCTAGAATTAGAAATCATCGTTCCCATCGATAATGAAAAAATGACAGTTGTTCACATAGACTTTCGCATTTATAATGTATTAAGTAGGAAGGCGATGAGCAAGACGATGTGCTATGTATTTGAAGGTGTAACGTGTGTGTCTGTATGTTTGGTATGGTGTGGCAGTGTCGGAGAAGCCGGTGTACGCGTGCGAGCTGTGCCCGGCCAAGTGCGGGCGCAAGACGGACCTGCGCATCCACGTGCAGAAGCTGCACACGTCGGGCCAGCCGCTCAAGTGCAAGCGCTGCGGCAAGTCCTTCCCCGACCGCTACTCCTGCAAGATGCACAACAAGGTAACGGCGCACGCCGACACGATTGTTGCGCGCCATTGTACTGCGCTCTTTACACAAACTTTAAGTCAAATTACGCTTCAAACAGTGCTATAATGATTTATTTATTTTTTTACTAAATGTTTACTAACGATTGTTAAAATATTGCTTACGCCAAATTAACATTATCAAGATATGGTTCAAACTAATTGCCCAATCAATTTTAGACAAACACCACTAATTCAAATTTTAACTTAACATACTTTTAAATAGATAATATATTAAGTACAAATTCCGTTGGATATTGTATCCAAAAATTGCAGACGAAAATCATATAGAGACATGAACTTAATAAAGCCACTAAAGTTATTTTATGATTGGCTCAATCTGACGACAGGGGAATTACATCTTAGAACAGTCCTGCGAAAGGGGAAGGGCAAATAGGGCTATGGCATTAAGCTATTTTCTGGGTACAGTAAAGTTAGAAATAAAAAAAAAATACTTCGTAAAGAACAGAAGAAACAATTAAGTAATATAAGTTCTCGTTCTGTACGTTGGTGCGTCATGATGAGTTGATGAAGAGTTCCCCACTGTCCTGCCCGCAGACGCACGAGGGCGAGAAGTGCTACAAGTGCGACCTGTGCCCGTACGCGTCCACGACGCTGCGCCACCTCAAGTCGCATCTCCTCAAGCACACCGACGAGAAGCCCTTCGCGTGCGACGACTGCGACCAGTCCTTCAGGTGACCCGCAGCTTCGAGCTCGACGCACATTCCACTCAATTACTCTCACTTAACTATAATACTATTGAGATATTTCATTACTAAGAAACGCGCTCATTTATGCGTATCAAATAGCTGATGTCAAATTGTTCAATTGTGTTCCAAGTTTAAATTTTTGAAATCGTCTTATGACATAAGTGTGCATGGCTGTTTGTTTGGGACATCATTTCGTAACTTATTGTGTAAAAAAAAACTATATCTTACCGCACCTTTTATATCATAACAATGTGCGATTCAGTCCATACAAATTAAGAAGCGCCAGTAAAATAGTTCGAATGAGACACTTGAAAGCCTCTGTAGGCGTCCACAACTGACTCCATGACCGTCTTTGAAAGACAGTCATTAAGAAAACATTCAAACGGTCCCCGCAGCTTTTAATGTTTATAAGGTCGTTGATGAGAGAAATGGTAAAATAGTTATAAATAAATAAGAAGTTGTGATCCCCGGGCGCAGGCAGAAGCAGCTGCTCCGGCGACACCAGAACCTGTACCACAACCCGGAGTACGTGCCGAAGCCGCCCAAGGAGAAGACGCACACCTGCCACGAGTGCAGCCGCACCTTCGCGCACAAGGTACGCCCTTGTATATTATACTCCACCTCTACACTAGTTCCTACGCCGCGCCGCCGCCGCCGCGCCGCTTGGACACGGTAACACGTCGGCAAAACAAGTGTCGTGTCGCTGTTGTGTCGACACAATGAGGACTTCATAGAATTAACAGATGTAGGATACGACAGAATTATGCCTTATGCCATTATGTTATTCCATATAAGACGAAAAGTTACAACTATCTAGTTTATGAAGCAAAATATTATGGAACCTATGTAACAAAAACTTTGTCGATTTTTTTCCGATTTGCAGGAGAGTAATTTTATTATGATAATAATATTAAAAAAAATATCCAAAAACCACGTATTTACGGATTTAGAACGCATTGTCATAGTTGTGAGCTACCCTGAAAGTTTCAGCCGGATAGCTAACCGGAAAAAGCTCGAAATTTGAGTTGTAAGATTCCACCGGGACGAAAGACAGACAGACAAGAATGTGACTAAATACATACAATATGTGGTAAAATAGCGAACGGTGTCTCTGGTTTTCATAGATAACGTTAGTTTTTATGTAGATAGTTGAAATTGAAGTCGGTCCCATTTTCCGTTTACGTTCCCCATGCTTGTGCGCCGCGTGAGACAAGTGAGTTGATGACGTTGGTTGGTTGGCACAGGGCAACTTGATCCGTCACCTCGCCGTGCACGACCCGGACTCGGGCCACCAGGAGCGCGCGCTGGCGCTCAAGATTGGACGCCAGAAGAAGGTCAAGTACATCGACGCGGAGACACTCAAGGTACGCTGCTGCCTCACAGAGTATACATATGGTAGAGTAATGAACAAAAAAAGACTTCAATTCTGATGTATCATCCAAGTCCAAGGTCAAATATATGGGACCACCTTGAAGCTAAACTGAACCCAACTCAAAAAGAATTTCGAATCAGAATATACAAAAAGAAAAAAACAACATATGTCATTTGTAGTACGTTTTGAAGTCAGTTAAAAGTCTCATGTCCAGATTAACCGGGCAAAGTATGTTTTATGTGAGCTGCTGTGTGTGTCTGATAGACAATTGTTAATAAGTATCATAAATTGTACGATTTTGATTTTTTTAATTTATCTATATACCTATATCCTCTTAAACAATTTGATATTAATTTTATATTTTTACATAGAGACAAAAGTTTGTTATATATCTTTATTTCACAATGGAAAATATTGTTTGGTGTACAAAATGTGCATGTGTGCGTGTGAGTGAGCGGCAAGCAGGTCCGTGACGCTAGTTGTCGTTGGTCGGCAGGTGTTGCAGGACGAGAGCCGCAGCAAGACGCAGGTGCTGAAGGTGGGCGTGTCGTCGGAGCTGAAGCGCGGCGAGCTGGTGACCGTCAACGACGGCGATGGCCAGCAGTACGTGGTGCTGGAGGTGATCCAGCTGGAGGACGGCACCGAGCAGCAGGTGGCCGTCGTCGCGCCCGACTACCTCGCCGTGCGACGGAACGCCGGTAACACTCTATACACGCTACTACGCCCCACGAAAAAATGAACCTCACGTGTTCATTTTTTTATGTCACCGAGTGAAATTAAATGACAGCTCCAAAGGAAGGCCTATGCTGAACAGTGGGCGATAACGGGCTGATGATGATGCTACTGAGTGACGGCGATACATTTGCAGCAATAATAACAAAACGAGCGTCTCTAGACAACATCATTGTAATGGGCAGGCGTGGCGCTTACCATCAGGCGAACGACTTGCTCGTCTCATCACTCAGTTCCATAAAAAAAAGTATAGAAGGAGATTAACCAGCGGTGTTGTGATTAATTCTTTACTTTAATTTAAATCTGTACATAGGTACCTATTGTATATATATATATATACATATGTATATTGAAGTAGTTGTGTGGAGACGTGGTATGGTGCTGACGGTGTGGTGACGTTTGTTTGCAGACGGCGACGACATGGTCATCGAGGTGGAGAACGAGGGGGAGGACGAGGAGGAGGACGACGAGGAGGAGGCAGGGGAGGAGGAGGCCGAGGAGGTCGACCTCGACATGGAGGTCGCACACATTGCTTTCTCTTGCATAAACACACTATTTTGAAACTACATAAAGTAACTTACAACATTATAGAACTTTAATAATATTTTATTGCAAGATAAAGATGACAGATGTCAAGAGGGGAACATAGACAACAATTAAAAACGAGTTAGTTAATTAGAAAGGAGTTTGTAAACAAATCTCGCGACGAGCACAATGCAGTGCCACTCGAAAACTAGGTGGCATAGTAAGAAGTAATTCATAATTAGAAAATATTTGTGTACGTCTATTTAATACTAATATTGATTCGTACACTCCTCAGGTGAAGATGGTAGATGAAGAAGAGGAAGAAGACATGCAAAGTAAGATGCAGAAGCATATTCAGGTAAATATAGCAACTTGTGCACTCCAGTTATGGAACATCAAGTTGAGCTCTCTGTGCGAATGTCGTATTTAAATGTCAACAAATATATTTAAATTTGTGCAGAACCAAGAGAAGGCCGCCGCGGAGCGCTCCATCAAGCTAGAGAAAGAGGTCGTCGCTTGCTTCGGCTTCGAGGTGAATATACTTACAGCTTTGAGTTTTTAACCCCCGACGCAAAAAGGAGGGGTGTTATATGTTTTATCACTCTGTGTGTCTATGGCACCGTGGCTCTTAAAGGGGTGAACGGGTTAACGGGCGATTTGGATGCGGTTTCATTTATTGGAAGCAGTTTTTCTAGCCGTGGTTCTTAGATTCAAGTTCTATCAAAACCGGTTCAGCCGTTTTTTACTTATTATAGTTTTTTTGTGTCGGAGGTTTTTAAATATTAGTTTACTGAAATACGCTTGTAGACAATGAAATGATAACGTTGGATTGAACAGATTCCATCAGTAGGTATGAGCTATAATTGGCGCTATAGTTGGTAACCAAGTTTTATACCACTAATGCAGGAGGAAGAGACGGAGGCAGATGAAGTGTTCCAGGAGAACGTTATTTACGAGCTCGTCTAACTTGCCAGCGCGAACGGCGAGCACCCCCCGGACAATACTACACGTCCATATGGTTAAGGAGAACGGATCAGAAAACACAGAGGCAAGCCGCGGGCACCCTGCGCTCCCCTTTATTCGTTCGCCTTCGACCGCCGGCGACGACTTTCCTAATGTCTTGCTGCGTAGAGGACGAAACCCGGATCAGACTAATGTAGTGTTCATTCCTTGTCACAGAGCTGACTGAACACAAGAAACAGCGAGGCTGTGGTAGCGCGTACAGCCCCTGTATTTTATATAATATATTAATGTTGTAATAATTAATTTGATTGATTGATAGATTAGCAGCCGAAATTACTTGTAAGTATTTACCTTCATGCTTCACTTACTTTTACTGATTCTAGAAGTCAGGTCTTATATAAAATACGTGTTTATATCAAGTTGCATATTTATCACATTAAAATGTACACCTATCATGAGTGTCTGTATGTATGTTAATAGTATATTATCACATTTTCTTTTCAAAGGAAAGCATCGTTGTTGATTTGCTTTTATAGTCGTTTAAGACTTCGCCGTAGTGTCAGAAGAGGCCTTCTATAGGTGGATTAATTGGGATGGATCAGTAAGGAGCAATGTACTATAAGACAGATTTTGTTCTATGGAATCGTGAAATCGATTTTAGAGAGTGAAACATCACCGTAAAATACTTTTTAGTAGTCGCATTTAGTCTTTATGTAATGTAATAGAAGTTCGTATCGAGCCGCGCGCTGCGTTGGGAACGCGTATATTAAGGTGTATAATCAGCAAAGTTGGGTACTAGTTCGATATTGTAAGTTGAGTTGGTTCCGCGTTGTTGCGGCGGTCGGCACGTTCCGCGACGTGCGGCACGTTCCGCGACGTGCGGCACGTTCCGCGACGTGCGGCACGTTCCGCGACGTGCGGCACGTGAAGTGCGGCGACAGGCGGCCGGTAGTTGTGGACGTGTAGCATGTAGGCATAGGGTGTAGGAATACCGTAAACCTAAATATAAGTTATTCGTATTGATTTTATTCATGTGTAAATTGGAGAGAATTTGTCGTAATGAAGTATGTATTTTTGAAGTTGTTAAGTTTGTGCGTAAGATTATGTTAATTGAAATCAAAACAGGACATTTGTAGACACTACCAGAAACTCCTGTAAATATATAGCGCCACCGTCTCCTACACGATTTGTTGAATAAAATTATGATATTGTATACCTTAGAATTATATTTTCATGTAGATTATAGTGTAATTTTAAATAACTATTATTAGATAATGAACAAGTGGCGGTTTAGTGGAGTAAGGCGAGGCGAGCAGATTGTTCACCCGATGGGAAGCACACCGCCTGCCCACAACAGTTGCAGCGCCACCCACAACTTTAGAAATTGATTTAGAAACGTGATAATATTTACCATGTATTTGTTTTGTTATGAGTTTTCGATATTTCGGCTCTGTTGCAAGCGTCATGATCACGAAGATGCCTATGCGTAATTCGTTGATCATGGTGCTTGCAACAGTCTTAATGTCAGTGATCATGATAGTTAAACTCATACCCAGATTTTGTTTTGAAAAATCCTGCGCGACGCTGCATTGCTCTCGTCACCCTGAGACAGTTAGCTCTTAAGTCGCATAACGCCTAGTAATTTCGCTGGCAGTGTCAAGTGGCGGGTGTAGGGTTCGTTTCTACGAACGGACAAATCGGTTTCTCCTTTTTATTTTGAGGTTTAAACCCGTCGCGCCGCGCGTCCAACTCCCATTGGCACTAACTTCATTCACAATAACTAAGCCGTCCTACATGAGAGTGCCGCTGATCCAAAATACCTTAGGCTTTGCGACAATCTTATGTAGGACGTCACTATTATTATTATTATTATTAAGTCATTTATTTCAGATAAAAATCCATATTACATATAATGTCAACATAAATAAAATTAATGATTGAGTACTAATTTCAAACAATTCAAATTAAATTGCAATAAATTAAATTAAATTAAATCACATTAAATAAATAATTATTAGGTGTACAGGTGTACTTACATTTGTTTTAATTTGTGGGAGCGACATTAGGTTGTTTTCTGATTTCTTGTTTGACAACACACAACTAGAGAAAACGTTAAGTTGATCACTATACTATTTTATATTACTTATAACCGATATTTACCGTTAGAAATGATGGTGTCACTTTTATCCAATAAACCAGGTATATCTTAAAAATAGTATCTTTAAAATAGTATATATTAATGTTATATTTTATCCTAAACTTTACAATTTCGGCGAATTTACCTTTAAAATTGTATTGTGTAAAATAAGGTAATATAATTACTTAAATTAATCCATGTCAGTGTATAATAGTCCTTATTCTATGTAAAATAATGGATTATTATTATTCTTGTGTAATAGCTACATGTTTCGAGTTAGTATTCAAGTTTAATATTAGCCAATTCTGTTGGCTATTGCTCCGTTGTACACCGTCACAGTGAAGGCCGACGCTATTTGAAGCCCGTCTTACAACAAGCAGCGTCGGTTCTAAAATACCCAATTATAGAACTTTATTGGTAGTTTCATGATTAAATGGCGAAAAATTGACGGGTATAAACTAAACGACTTCTATATATAAAGTGGTAAAAATACTATATACATTGTGGTGTCATACATACCGAATTAGAAAATGTAAATAATCTCGAAAGTATATAAAACCTACAAACATAATAGGGAATTTGTGTGTGTCAATAATTTACCAATAGGGCAGGCTCTATGTCAAAAATTGACCAATAAACAGCGAGGCGCGTGTCGTTAAAATGTGGCTGCACGTACTCAAGCGTTTTGCGATTACGTTCCGTTTCTCCAAAAATAAGAAAAATAAACATTGAAATACAAAAAATCTACGCAATTAGTAATAATAATATATCACTACTAAATTTTTACAGGAGTAATCTATCGTAAAACGTATTTTCCAGATTTTTCGACAACACATGTATATTCCCTATTATTATGATCTCAACGTTCAGAAAAAGAACAATCGACAGATATCCGATTATACAATATACATACGCCATTATATGTATAGTAGGAGAGGGCCGGGCAAGATGGGGGCCCTTGGTTTGAAGTGTAATAAAATAAAAAATATTATAATTTCTCAATATTTTTTATTGCACTTTGTACTTAGGTAATCAGTCTTATATTTTAAGGTACCTAATAAAAGGAACAATTGTTACTTATTGAACTAATCAACAAATCAAAAGTGGAAACTTGTCAAGTACCCCGTCTTGCCCGGCCCTCCCCTATATGTTTGTAATTATATCAACGTTTCACTTGATTGTTCTATAGATGTTTAGCGTACATATACCTCGCGCTAAACTCTATGGCCGCTGACCGTGTCCTGCGCAGATACAATTTTGTATCCATTTTTGCTACTGCGCAGGTCACGTGGCGCGCCGCCTAGGGGCCATAGAGATTGGCGCGAGGTAAGACCTATATGTTATATTAATAATATGTATTATTTGGGTACTTTACCCATTAAATGTGTTGCCACTGGCACGATGTCATTTATTGGAGAAATAAATAAATCGTTTATAAATAGTGGTTTTATTTTATAGAGTAGGATATGCTATGTAGCTGATACCCGCGACTCGCCCACGTGGAATAAGGGATCGGAAAGTAATCGAAAAGAAACTAAAATGTAATTTAGCATTCATTCATTGTGTTTTAGCATTCAATCAATATTTCTGTAATAATAATATATAATTTATATTTTAATAATTATATAATTTATATTTTTAAATCAATAAATTAAATCTAGTAATTCTGAAACTTTTTATCTGTTTCGAAACACCAACACAGTGCATGACGTCATTCAAAGTAAATAGCGTGTGCGAAGCTTGTGTTTATTTCATGTTTTTGCATTTTATCAAATAAAATCATAACGAAATTTTTAATGCCATGACGAGCCTTAACAAAAAAGTCCTTAAACTTCACAAATACGAATCACTTTGCAAGTTTACTTTCGTTGAGCTTGTCGTTTCGTTTGCCAGCGTGTGACGTCATACGTTGTGAGGTGACCTTTTGCGGGGCAATATTGAAAACGTAACATTTAAACATAGTTTTAGGTACTTATAAGACTTTATTTAATTAAAATATTATTTTTCATGGCTATATAAGTACCTATATTGAACTTAAGTTTTTTTTAAAACAATGCCTATTATATGGCTATCAAAATATATAACCATATCCCAATTGATATAAGAAATATGCCACTTCACAAATTTAAAACAAAATTACATAGCTGGTTACTGCATTTCTCTTTCTACTTTCTTGATGACTTCTTTAAATGTAAAGTGAAGGTATATTTAATCTATTATTAATAATTATTATTGTATCTCATGATCAAGACATAACTGTATATTTTATTTTATTTTGACATTATTAAGAAGGGACTGACAATAACTAATAAATAATCACACGTGTTCAATTAAATTAAATTATGACATTGTAGCCGACGGGATTCGGGTTCGGGCCTCTGAATAAAATATCCACAAATCTTAGCAATCCTTTTAATCCACGAACCACGAACATAGACAGAGAATCCAAATGGTAAAATCACACAGAACAGAAAACTACAAATCTAAGATGGCCGGCTCCTTGCGGATGCGGCTCGAAACGCGTCGCGGCGCACAGCGGTCGGGATCGGACTGGCGAGGGGACCACGCGTGCATACCGGCGCCAGCGGCGGAGGGCACGGGTAACGACGCTACCTGTGATTGGCCGTCACATACAGTGCGGCCAACATTGTCAATGTTATGGTGGGGTTGCCGCGCTACATACTCCCCCTCTAGATCACGATTACGTCCTCGATCGTGGTCTAGCCCTACATCACTACCATCAGGAATAGGTTGCAAACGAGGACGGCCTCGCTTTTTCTTAGGCTCGAGTGGCTGAACGTGCTCGTCTTCGCGTCCTCGGAACAGGGTGAGCTGGTTAACGTGGAACTTGCCCAATATCTCACAAGGATCTCCATCAGATGCGATTAGATATGTTGTCGGACTCAATTTCTTCTTCACAACATATGGCCCATCTCTTTTAGGGAAAAACTTTGCAGTCTTGGACTTGCTAGCGTCACTTAGCTGATGAGTAGTCAGTAAGACCTTGTCATCTACTTTAAACTCTTCTCCTACTCTTCTCGAGCGATCAGCATAAATCTTCCTCCTGTCCTGTAATTTTTCCACTCTGTCACGAACTTCACTCAAAGAATTTAAAAATTTAGTCAGGTACGGAGTAATCTGCGGTACAAAATTATCCTTTTGTAGGACAGCCTTCGGATCATTGTATACCTCTAAGGGTGACCTCAACTCACGTGCAAACGTCAGATATGCAGGAGTAGCCCCTGTTGTTTCACAAACCGCGCTGTTCATACTGAACCGTACGATCGGTAGTTGTTTAGGCCACGAGGAGTGATCCGTACCAACCAACAGAGCCAATTGGGTCTTCATATCCCGGTTTTTCCTTTCCGCTGGATTGGCTTCTGGGTGGTAGAAGGGTATCAGGTCCTGTGTAATACCAAGAATGAACATGCACTTCTGCATGACCGCAGAGACAAATTGAACACCATTGTCCGATATAATGCGACGTGGTAAACCAAATCGAAGAAAATACTCTTCTATGAGAACTTTCGCGCAGGCGACTGAGGTGGCTTCTTTAAGAGCGTACAGCTCCACCCATCTTGTCGCGGTATCTTCTACTAACAGTATCCACTTTTCACCGTTTTCGCCCTCCGGCAGTGGTCCAAATAGGTCGATAGCCAAGACTTCGTTGCGCTGGTTTAAAATCGGTGTTTGAATGAGACCAGGTGGCTTCTCATTTGTCGCTTTATATCGTTGGCATGTAGCACAGGATTTTACGTAATCTGTGACTATCCTTCTCATGCCAGGGAAAAAATAATTTTGAGCTATTTTCTGGTACGTTCTCTCTATACCAGGATGACCTGCAATCGGAGCATCATGACATTCTTTCAGAATTTCGTCGCGAATGCTTACAGGTATTACCAATTGCGGTGATTCGTTGTCTGTGTCTGGGTTATAACGGTAAAGGATACCACGTTCCATCAGATAACCACGTTCTGTCCAACGACGACAGGCAACTTCCTCTGTATCTTCTAACTCCTTTACAATTTTATCTATATCAGGGTCAGCTTCTTGTGCTGCACGCAGCTCCGTAAGATCTCGCGTAGGCAAATCTACGATAACTGAGCATATACCGCAAGATTCGCGAGACTCTTCTGTGCAGACAGGGCGGCTCAGTGCGTCGGCCACCACATTCACCTTCCCAGGAGTATACTCGAACCGGATGTCGTAGGCCTGTAGTTTTAGTGCCCAACGTACCAAACGGCCTGTAGGAGACTTCAGTGATAGTAACCATTTCAAAGGCTGATGGTCGCTTCCTATTATGACCGGATGACCGTCAATGTAACCTCTCATACGGTCAACAGCCCACACGACCGCCAGAGCCTCCCGCTCCGTGGTCGAATAATTACGTTCCGCTGCTGACAGCAAACGGCTCGCAAATTCAATGGGTCGCTCCTCATTCTTTTCACCCTGAAGCAACACTGCGCCTATCGCATAGTTGCTCGCATCTGTGCGCAGGATGAAAGGCTTGGAGTAGTCTGCTTGAATGAGGATCGGCGCAGACGTCAATAGCCTTTTCAAGCTACTGAAAGCTTCGGCTTGTTGTGGTCCCCATATCCAAGGTTGATTCTTTCTTGTCAATCTTGTGAGTGGTTCTGCCACCTCCGAAAACTTGGGAATAAATTTCCTAAACCAGGAACAAGTTTGTATGAAAGTTCTGAGGTGTCCCAATGATGACGGCGTTTTCATGTCCAGAATGGCTTGAATTTTGCTTTCATCAGCTGAGACCCCCTCCTGTGAGATCACGTGTCCTAAATACTTAACTGATTCTCTTGCAAACACACACTTTTCTCGGTTCGCACGCAGCTTAAACTTCTGCAGCTGTTCAAAGACGATCCGCAGGTCTTCCAGGTGCTTCGAAAAGTCTCCCTGTGTTATAATTAATAAATCATCTAAATACCCCAGTATGGTAACGTCTTTTAGTGCCGAACCAGATCGCATCCTATCTATCAGACGCTGAAACGTAGCTGGTCCGTTCTTTAAACCGAACGGCATCCTCTTGAATCTGAAGGTGCCGAATGGAGTCACAAATGCCGTCTTATCTCTATCTTCTTCCTTGACGGACACTTGCCAGTACCCAGATCGCAAATCTATTGTGCTCATGTGACAACGTCCTCGTTTCGTAGACTGTAACAGTTCATCAATGCGGGGCATTGGATAAGCGTCCGTCTTCGTTATCGAATTTAACTTTCGATAGTCGACGCAAAAACGAAAACTGCCGTCACGCTTAGGTACTAGCAGGGCTGGTGCACCCCAGGCAGACTCACAATCTTCAACAATATCTTCAGCCAACATCTTGCTAAGCTCTTTCTGCATAACTTCCTTCTTTGCAGGTGTCAGGCGATATGGGGGCGTTGCTATCGGCGCATGATTTCCCGTGTCTATATGATGCTCCCCATATGGTGTCGGCTCCCCAATCGGATTAAACGCCTGATGAAAATCCGTGAGCAATTGGGCAAGCTCCTCACGCTCCTGATCTTCTAAACCTGCACCCTCGTCATCGCGTAAAACACTCATCGCGGCGTATGAATTTTGGCGAGGCGAAAAAGTTTCCAAAATCAATTTATACTTTTGATCACTACTATCAGAAAAATGCCAAAGGCATCGCTTGAAATCGATTACGAGACCGGCATTATAAATAAAATCGATACCTAAAAGTGTTTCATTATCTCGCGCATCGGGGAAAATTATAAACTCGGTAGGTATAATTTTGTGAAAAAGTTTCACCTGTACTTCTGCAACAAGCACCTCCATCAGGCGCGTGCAACCATCCGCTAGTCGTATGTTCCTAGTGCACTGCTGCAGAGGGTGACCCTTTTCCTTCAAAATACGAAAAAGTGTATGACCGGCAATACAGCCCCTGGCACCAGTGTCCAGCAACGCAGTCCCGTTTTCCCCCAAAATACCTATTTGCATTAAAGGTCTATTATTTTTGGGCTCCCCCTTGATTGGACATCCCTTAGTGCGACCCTGTGCATACGCGAGGCGTTTTTTACCATCAACATTTACAGAACTAAATCGTAAACATTTATGAACATTATCATTTGAAAAAGATGAACATAAACCGTCTAACAAAACATTGTTTGACCCGTCAACAATTTTATTATTATTATCATAACTTAATAAGCCATCATGATAATCATTATCCGCTCGAACATTATTTGAGTGCAAAAAACGGGTTTGAGTTGAACAAACGGATAACTTAGTGTCTTTATTATCAAAACACACATTTTTACCGACACTAGAATGTTCATTGTTACGTGGCAACTCAGTAACATAATCACAGTAAAGTTTTAAGTGACCCCCAGCGTAGTTAGACGCTGGGTTACCTGTAGAACTGACAGGAACGGCGACGGCAGGAACATTGACAGTCGGCACGCTGTGAGCGGGCGGTCCCCGACCGCGCGGAACGTTATCAGTACGCTCGCGGTTGCGGTCGGTCGCTAGGCAACGCGCGGCCTCGGCGACAACGGCGCGGTCGCGCGCACGCTGCGGGGCCGGCGCGGGTGACGGGGAGCGCGCGGCGGCCGTTGTCGTTATCGGCACGGTCGGCGCGTATTTCTCGCGCATGGAAACGTGAAGGCGGGAACCGCGCGGTTTTGAATTTACGCTATCACTAGTTGCCGTAACCGAACAAAACGCGTTTTGTGAACTAGACTTACACTTTTCGCACTTTGATTTTATAACATTAGGGGCACCGCACCCGTAACATTGAATCGGTTTGGTATTGTTTACGTTGTTATCACTTTTACCGTTATCACTTTTGCCGTTATCACTTTTTTCGTTGTTTATTATTTTTCTACACTGCGATTTTTCGTGTCCCCATTTCTTACAGTAACTGCACGACAGTCTTTTGCTGCGAGTGTCCTTTTTGTCACTTGATGCCGAAGTTGAAGCTACGTTTGCGCCGACGGCGGCGGATCGGTGACTGGCGCTTGAAGACGTCGGTCCCGGTGTCTTGTCGCCTGCGCTATCTTCTAGCGATTCCTCGATCGCTCTGGCACGTTGCAGTAACTGGTCGAAAGAAGTTATGGAGTTACGATCGAGGCGCTTTTTAATTCTCCGATCGAGAAGTCCGTAGACCATATCGAGTTGAACCTTCTCGCTTAAATCTTCTTGCGGCAGCCTCGATAAAAGCGCTCTCGTTTTTGCAATAAATAAATCCGTTGAGTCCGTACCTTGCCGTAATGAAAACAATTCCAAATATATACGGAACGGCGGACGACGCTCTCCAAATGCACTCCTCAGTTTCTGGATGGCATCCTGCCATGAGGTAGTACTGGCCTTTATGCCCTGCCACCATAATGCTGCAGCGTCTGTCAGCAACATGGAAAGCCCTTTGACGGCGTTATCGTCTGATATCTGTAGGCAGTTTTTGTACACTTCTATAGCATCGATAAACGCGTCGACATCGGCGGAAGTTCCATTGTATCGAGTTGTGCACTTTGAGAAGTTCGCGGCGGGCGTACTCGTAGATACCTCCGGCGCTGGTGTCGAAGTTCTAAACTCGTTTAAGAGACGCGAGAAAATATCCGCCTGGCTCTGTTGAAGTGATTGCATCAGGGCCGTAAATTGACCCTGGCCCATAGTGATGGAAGACTCTTCTGTCGTCTCATCACCTCCTTCTGCCTGACTCCTTGTTCGTGTCATTGTTGACCTTCTGACGCCAAACGTAGGCGTAGGAGTTCAAGAGAGAAAAAAAAAAAATTGCAGACACGTGGCGTCAGAGGCCCCTAATGTTGGGACGCCAAATGTAGCCGACGGGATTCGGGTTCGGGCCTCTGAATAAAATATCCACAAATCTTAGCAATCCTTTTAATCCACGAACCACGAACATAGACAGAGAATCCAAATGGTAAAATCACACAGAACAGAAAACTACAAATCTAAGATGGCCGGCTCCTTGCGGATGCGGCTCGAAACGCGTCGCGGCGCACAGCGGTCGGGATCGGACTGGCGAGGGGACCACGCGTGCATACCGGCGCCAGCGGCGGAGGGCACGGGTAACGACGCTACCTGTGATTGGCCGTCACATACAGTGCGGCCAACATTGTCAATGTTATGGTGGGGTTGCCGCGCTACAACATATATTAAATTCATTATCATAAATATTTGTACACCGAAAGGTAGACAACAAATCTCTACATATTTATCTGTACCCATGTTTCAGACAAACTGCTAATTTCAAAATGCGCAGCAGCCAGGTCAATCAGTAGTTCAATAGTAGATTGTATCATAAGGGAGCAAAATAATATTTTTACGGCGAGGGCGCTTTTTTGAATCCAGAGCGAAGTGAGGGATTCTAGAGTAGAATCCCGAGCGTAGCGAGGGATTCTTTAGTAGAATCCTGAACGTAGCGAGGGATTCAAAGTACGTCGCCCGAGCCAAAAATATATTTTGCGCCCGAGTGATACACTCTACTTTTCATCACCCACTATGAGAAAATAAAAGCGCCTCATATTTTATTCACTGTCACTTGAAGAACTCATTTTTCAAAACAAAACAAAACAATGAATTTCTAACAATCCGTGAAAATTTCCGAAAACGCGGGCTGTAGTTCGCGCTTTTTTAATTTGTTTTTTTTTTCATTCATCCGGCGGCGTGACTATGGGCCGTCGTACCAGCCAGTCTTTATTCAAACAATATTTGCGTTCGATTTCTTTGGTGCTGAACACTAAGATGTTCCAAATTCAAAAAGTGCGCGGCAAAGATAATTGCGGCGCACTTATAAAGAGGATTAAAAACTCATTACTGCCCGCTAAAAGTTTCTTATAGAAAACACCACCTTTGGGTGCACATAAAGGCGAACCAAGTCGTCCTTTTCGAATAGATGGGATGAAAACAATAAATAATATATATTCTGTAATAGTCGGCGAAAACCGGCGGACACGCGGGTAGAATCCCAAGCGCAGCGAGATATTTTAATAACATCGCGCGAGGAAATATAATTATGCGCTGAGCGCATTAAGGGCAATTAAGGGAGACGTAGGAGGTAGCACATTTTTCTTATTTTCCAGCTGGCAGCAGCGCCGGCGGCGCACTGCCGTGCAAGACGAACGTGTCGTTCACCAAGTGACGGTATGCAACAAGCTTGCCCGACACAGTTGCAGCACCACCCAGAATGTGTTATGCAAAATTCTCCGCTGCACTGCTCTGCGCTCGTCACCTTAAAACAACAGTTTCTCAGTCTCATAATACCCACAGTAATTTTGCTGGCTACAATGCCCTTGACCCGGAACACAGTAATGCTTGCGCACTACTGCTTAACGACGGAATATATGACAAGCGGTGTTATTTTTATGGAACTGAGTGATGAATCGTACGAGTCGTTCACCTGATATTAAGAGCCACGCCTACCCATAACAATTACAATGCCACCCAGAACTTTTAATACCATTATCGCACAACCAGTTTAACAGAAAAATAAATACATTTCGTTCCTATAATCTATTTATCATCTATAATCTAATTGAGTACGTCACAATAATAATTAACAATTTTTACATCAGAACACTCAATATAATTAAATCTTGTCTTAAAAAATACTAATAACAAAAATAAATAAATTAACTGCACGACGCGACGGCATGATTATTTTATATATACGGATGAGACAGCTGTGGTCTATTGTTCTAAGCCCGGGCGCGGCGAGCGAGCCGGCCGCCGCCGGTCGCCGCATCGCCGTCCCCGCGACACCTCATTTTGCTCCCAAGCCGAGCGCACGTCACTAAGCGTCGCAAGCGCACGAAATAATACGGCGCGATCTTAAATTTTAAAAAACTATTTTTCATTTAATTATTTAATTGTTTTTCTGTGTTCCCATACTGGGTGAGTTGAGCAAATAAGTTTTATGCTTTGTTTTAACCTTGTGAATGTGTTTTAGTGGATTTATTGAGATAAATCCACTAAAACACATTCACAAGGAATAACCGTTACAATATAACGGTTTAGTTACCTTGTTGTGTTTAGTTTCTTACTTATTACTGTATTTCTTTGCTCCGCAGTATATATTACGTAGCTATTTGCCCATCTCAACGAAATAGTGCAATTAATAGATGTAAATAGCCGCCTAGCCGTTACTGAATTGTGAATCTGCCACCTGACAACTCTTTCCCTTGTGCTACCTATTTTTGTAGGTCTAGAGTGCCTCATAATCCTCAGGTCTATATAAATCCTGCCAGTGAAGAATCGTAACCTCGTTCGATGCCTTTACAGGAACACCACTGGACTTACAACCACCCTGGAGTTACAGCACTGAATCGTCCACAATCCACTGAATCGTGCCACATCCTGCGGGATCACCTGGAGGGCTGCGGGACCGAGGATAGTGCGGTATATCTGGAACCTGGACCTACGGCCTACTTACTCAAAATAAATTAAAAGTTGAACTTAATCTTATTTGCCGCATTTATTATTTTCTCCACTAACTATAAATGCGTACGTACTACGTACTACGTGTACTACGTAGTCTCATAATAATATGCCCAGTAATTTCGCTGGCTACAATGCCCTTCAAACCGAAACATAGTAAACCCAGACAGCCCGTCGCATACGAAAGACCTATGAGTTTGGTCGTAGCCTACCTACCACCTAGTAACCTAGAATAGAATAGAATCATTGATTCACCATAATAACAAAGTTTGTTATTCTAGGCAAGTCTCAATTACAAAAATTTCTTATGTCATTAATATACATACATACATGGAATAAAAAAAAAAATTTTTACGTAATCATTAATTTGAATTGAATTATTTGCATTAAAATATTGAGATTTACATTATAATAATTAGTCAGATCACATTAAAATATAAATAAAGTCAAGATTTAACAAATATTGATTAAACAACATCATACAAAAACAGTAGCTACTCCACTAATTACCTACGGTAAAATGACATTTAATTTAATCAAATAATTCACAACAAATTATGTTATACTAGCTGCGCCCTGCTGTTTCTCCCGTGGTTTCCCGGGATAAAAAGTAGCCTATGTGTTAATCCGGAGTATAAGCGTCAAAACTTATTACCTCGCTCATCATCATCAGCCTATACGAGTCCACTGCTGGACATAGGCCTCTCCCAATGCACGCCACTGAGCCCGATCCTCGGCTCTTCGCATGTAATTACTGCCAGCCACTTTACGCAGGTCGTCGCTCCATCTGGCCGGAGGGCGTCCTACACTACGTTTGCCTAAACGTGGTCTCCACTCTAGAACTCGTTTACTCCATCGGTTATCGGTTCTTCGACATATGTGACCGGCCCATTACCACTTCAGCTTACTTATTCGGAGAGCTATGTCGGTTACTTTGGTTCTCTGTCGGATCACCTCGTTGCGGATTCGATCCTTCAGAGAAACCCCGAGCATAGCTCGCTCCATAGCTCGCTGAGCGACTTTAAACTTATGAACCAGTCTCACAGTCAGTGTCCACGTTTCAGCTCCGTATGTCATTACGGGTAGGACGAACTGATTAAAGACTTTTGTCTTCAGGCATTGTGGGATGGTTATATATATATATATATATATATATATATATATATATATATATATATATATATATATATATTATACCTATTTATACATATATTTATAATAGAATTTGCATTTCTTTCAAAAAACCACCGTCCTTCCAAATTATGTTAGTCCTTTCTGTTCAAAGGTTGTCTGGAAGAGATCGCTTTGAGCGATAAGACCGCCTATTGTTATGCTGATTACTGTAAAATTTACTTGTTTTTCATGTACCTATATTTAAGGTTTTTTAACAATAAAGTGTTTATCTATCTATCTATCTATAAGCTATCTCCATACTAAATTTCATCCTAATCCGCTTAGCCTTTGCGGCGTGAAAGAGTAACAATCATACATCCATACATTCTTACACACTTGCGTTTATAATATGAGTAGGAAATACGAAAATATTAGCTTTATAATTTTTTTTAATATCGGCTGAATGCGCGCGCTTTGTTTTGCCGCGGCACGCAAAAATAAAAGGAATACTTGGCGCCATTTTCCTCAATAATTTTTGTTATATGTGCAGTTGATTATTTTACAAGTGTCAAGTTCAAGTGGAGAATAGTAGTAATAATTTCCTGCCACCGAAATCTAAGGAAAAGATACTAATACAAGTGCAGTGTATTTTTCCTCGCAGGTGTAATAAAAAACGTCGTTTGAAACGCGTGCGTTGATAATTACACTCGAGGCGGTAGTATGGCTCGATCATTAGGGTAGGGAGGGGGAATGGCGTTCACTTAAGGAAAGTACGCTGTATTTTTCAAAATATTAATGTTACTTCAAAATTTTAAAACATAACATTTCTTTAACTATGCAGTAATCAGCATTTTAACACCAAACGTATTTATCTTTGAGTTATAAGTATCAGGAAACTATTTAAAAAAAAACGGGTTTGAGCGCCATTGCCCCTGACTTTGGGAAATGCCGCACAAATATGTTTTTGGTAAAATATCTAGTAAGATCCATTTTCATTACACTACTAAGCGTGAGATCAACCTTAAATAATTAAAGTGAAGTCTACAATCACAAATTAGCATCAATTATACCTATTTGTACGTGAAGTAAGCCATATATAATTAAATATATAATATAGTTATTATCTTCAATACCAAATTAACTTTAATTATTATTATTAGAGGTAATCACAAATAGAAATAGTAAGATTCTATCGTAGGGTACATAAATGTAAGATGTATCCATCTGCTGAATCCGATCCAGAACATATAGCATAAGACCACAGTCCGCAGGTGGTACAGCTATACCACATCTCGTTATTTTTTCTAAATTATTCGCAAATAATGCATTTGTTGTGGTTTTCATCACCCTTTTCACCACCCACAATGAATGTTCATTTCGTCATCACTGCTGTCGTCGCAAAGGTGCTCTTCATGTTCATTCTCTGAAGAACTTTCTTGTAGAATCTTTCGTTTGTATTGTTTGTAACTTTAAATGGTATGTTAAATGATTTTGCGGCATTCCTTTCAGATATCCCTTCTTTGATCGCAGTTTTAGCAGATTGAAGAAAGTCTTCTTCGCTCCAAGCCGCCTTAGCGATGGGTCGTGGACGATTTCTGGGCATGCCTATAAGAAAACAAACCAATAAGTGATAAAGGGGTAATGGCGCTCAGGTGAGCGGTATAGCCCCAAACGGTCATTTTGTATTTATCTTGAAATATATAAACATTCAAAATTGGTAACATTATCATAAAATAGAATAGTTTTATACTCAGAAAAGTGATAGCAATAATTAAATAAGTATCAAAAGTCTGGACTTACCGACGAAAAGACCGAATACAAAATTAGATCAGCGCGGCGGTATACGGAAAAATACACTTCACGGTCATGTGCCGCGAGCTGACTGCCCATACGCGTATCTGCCTGTTAGAGGTCCCCACCCCCCGCGCTTTACGCGCCGCGGCGTGTTTCTATGTTCAATTTTGACAAAGTTACAGAGGTGAGCGCCATTACCCAGTGAGCGCTATTCCCCCTGCTTACCCTACTAATGATCAACTTAGCACACTTGTATCATCATAATGTACTATTACGTATTTTAATTAAAGTACGAGGGGCGGCTGGTAAGTTCGCGACTTAAGGTAGGTAATTAGCGATGGCTAATTATCTAATTGCTGGTAATAGTAGGTAATTAATGGACCTAAAGGTATAAATATAGCCTATTTTTATTTTGAACCCATCGAGCAATGCTCATTATCATGTCTCCTGAAGTGGCAATTCTCTGAATTTAAAGAAGTGCGCTATAATAAAATTATTCGTGAGACGTCGTCAAACAATTTTCTCATCAGTTTTTCAAGGTTCTGGACCTTCCTAAACAATGGTTAAAAAAATTGTCATCAGTTTTTCAAGATTCTGGACCTTTCTAAACAATGGTTAAAAAAAATTGTCATCAGTTTTTCAAGGTTTTGGACCTTCCTAAACAACGGTTAAAACAATTGTCATCAGTTTTTCAAGGTTCTGGACCTTCCTAAACAATGGTAAAAAAAATTGTCATCAGTTTTTAAAGGTTCTAGATCTTCCTAAACAATTTAAAAAAAATTGTCATTAGTATTTCAAGGTTCTGGACCTTTCTAAACAATGGTAAAAACAATTGTCATCAGTTTTTCTAGGTTCTGGACATTCCTAAATAATGGTTAAAAAAAATTGTCATCAGTTTTTCAAGGTTTTGGAGGTTCCTAAACAATGGTTAAAAAATAGGTTTGCTTATTGTTAGTCATTCTCAGGACAAAGATAAAGATTATTTTTCTATGGGATAAAGGCGTTATATGCCCGAAGTGAGTAAGGTAATTTGCCTTAAACGAGATTATAATTAGAAATATATATATATATATATATTTAAATTAAGTTTTCTTTCATTAGGTACTCCGTCCTTTTTATATGTATATTGGTCTTCAGCATCACTATACACATAAATAAAACACGCACGCAGGTGCGAAAATAAGCGACCTAATCAAATTGTACCTAATATATTTAAAGATAATAATCACTGTTTTACAATTTTTACATGCATTTTTTGTTTCGGAGGCGAAAAGGTAAAAGTAAAATAATACAAAGAAGCACTCAGTTAAGATATTTATTCACTATAAACCACTAGAAGCTTTAGAATAAAAGTTGGGAGTTCGAGATTAGGCCGCCCGCTCACGAAGCGCAACGGTCAGTCGATCAATTTTCTATGAAAACGTAACAAACATACATAGGGTACATAGGACGGTCGACCCGATTGTCGGCAGAAATTTTTATGAACAGTTGATGAAACCATGATGTGTGCACATCCCACGATATCCACCGGCAAAGTGACGCCGGCGTTAACTAAATGTCACAAAATTGATGAAAAATTCGGTCAACCTGTCGGACATTTCGTGGGCGGGCAGCCTTAGCAATATAAATTAAACTGTAAAATGACAATAATTTTAAGAGAACATAATAATGTTGATCACTATACAATACTATACGACTCGGTTGAGAGCCTTGTCTTTCGTAGTACCTACATTATTCGCCGCTATTTGAACAAAGGCATAAAAGCCCCAAACGTACGCGGAACATTTATTGCCGCCAAAAACCGGCGGACACACAGGTACGATCTACTACACGGACCGTGGCGACGACGTCTGCGGTTGTTCGCCCTACTCTCAACATAATCATAATCTTCCTTAACATGAGCTTACCTTACATTCTTGCGAATAAATTATCAAGTGTGGTGTGCGTTAAGTCTGCAAAACGTCAGCCAAGGATATTATTTTTCTCGCTGGCATTTTACCCTACTATTTTCCGCGGACAAATTAAGGCCGTCGTCTGCGCAGGCTTAATAAGTATGATAGGATAATTATTTCGATTTCAAACATAGTGAAAACGAAACCTTAAACTCTATACCTAGTTATCGAGAGCTACCATTACAAATTTCAAAAATACTGGCGTCTCAACGGAACCGTACACAACAAAGTACCTAACAAATATATTTCGTTTGATTAAAATGTACTTAAATTGATCAAAACCTTACAGTAGAGTATCACTTCGTTTGTATCGTCATTGTATGCGTGGTATTCTATTGCAAAAATAAATATGATCACTTTATCGTTGTACTGTACACTGTACAGTTCAAATACATAAGACGTAGACGTCGCCGTCACTGGCACACTGGCGATTCTACCCCAAATGATTATTTCAAATAGAGACAATGTTACATAAACAACAGAGCGCCTATTTATACCGAACATTCTTATATTGCATTGAAAATAATAATAATATTGCTATGGATTATATTGCTAGTTCACAAGTCTACAACATTGTGTTGCTAAAGTTGTATAAGTATGGTGTTGGTGTTTATAAAACTTCCTTGTAAGTAGGACCTGTTTTTAAGAACACTAATTGTAAGTAGACAAACAATATAGAGTATAACTGTTTAGGATATTACAAATTATACATATTTTATAATTTGTAAAACTGTGTTTTTATGTATGTTTTTTATATTGTAAATCATATTGAGTTTCAAGTATGGGAAAGAAATTGGTAGTTAATCGATGTGTATTATGTGTATATGATGTTTAAAATGCTTTTCTGAGCCTATTAAATAAATATCTTTTGAAGGACACTTGTTTTTTGCACTGTGGCAGAGCAAGGGCAATCCGAGTTGAAGGCGTTTCAAACGGTAGGTATACGTACCTATATTTACCTGATATTTAACACATAACAGTATTTATTTAATAGAATATTTAAAACACGTAAAGGCGAATTTCATACTAATAAAATGCATAACTATCAATATTATTTGTAAATTTAATAACTTCTTGCTGCCTGCCACTTAAACACAATTTAAAATATTAAACCTAGCACTTATGTCAATATATCAATCTAACTGCAAAAAATACTATATTATTTATTTATTGCTATAAATATAATGAGAAATACTAAATATATATATTTGTGACACATATAATTTAACTGATGTAGACACTTATCCAATGATGGACAAGAAAGTATATAAATATGTATATGTAAAGATAAGATGATGAGCGTCGATGGCGCAGCGCAGAGCTGTGATTGCCGATGATGGTTGATGCTCACAATAATGGGATCAACTGATCGGCAACCGCGGCCAGGAGACTACAAATAGGTACGTATCATACTTCAGGGCTGCGCCATTGACGGCCAGTCCACGGCAGATCTTATTCCCCGACGAGGTAGGTACAGCAAAATCTGCAAAAAAATAGTGGGCGAGTGGCAGTCGGTTTTTTTGGCGGACACTGGCCTACTATTTTATTACATAACGCGCGCTTATGTAGACTCCTTGCGGACAAAATGATGAAATGTGGTGTGAGTGTGAGTCTCTAAACCGTTAGCCGAAGACTATATTTCTCTGGCGGAGTTTCGTTAAAGTCCGTCATCTGCGCCTTTGAACGAAACATATTTAATAACAAGTACAATAATATACATAGGAAATAAAATGTCAATCTCACTAATTTTGGTTTATAAACATTGGATGTGAATGATGTCAGGGTACATAATATGTACCTGCTTAATTGCTTATGTTGAACCTTTCTTCATTTAAGCAGACAATGGTATACATATACAATAATGGGTGAATCCGTTTATGTAGTGAATGAAACGCAGGAAAATGTCATAGGAGATAACAGCAGTTTATTATTTTCTAATCCATTTAAAGAATGCATATGCTCACTTACAATTTAACAATCGTATTGTTAAGCCTAATATTAAGTTCGCATAAATAATATGAATTTTACGACGGTTAAAAAGTTTTGTATAGATAGAAGTTGAATCATGGCATATACAATAATTAAGAAATGTATTAAGCGAAAGATAAAATGTAAACAGTATAACTGGACGATTGGATCACCGCATCGGTGGCACGGGGCTGAAGGAGCTCAAACCTAACGATGTAACCCCCATGTATATTCTGCGATATACAGTTATTCAAATCGATGGGTAGGCCACCCCCGTGCTATCGTCGATCCACCGTTCCAGTTACACCGTCTATATTAGTGTACGGAGCGAGCTGTACAAGTACATTGAACTCATGTTCTGCTGCGAGTGCAGTTTACGTGCCTTAAGTCACTAGATCGCAATACATCATCTCATGAATCACGCATTCTCATCAATTAGTTTGGTTCGATAATATAATTAAATTATTTTTCCAACTCATATCTGACTTCCATTCAATCATGAAAGCTACATGGCATCAAGAAACCGGACATGTTTGTTGGACAAATCGCGCGTGGCAAATACACGTAGGTATCTGTCAACGTGTAGGTTCCTTATCAGTGACATCAGTGACTGAAGACTGTGTTAGTCGGAAACATCAAAGATTCCAAACAAACGAGTTGTCATCGATCACCAAGGTTCGCCCGGGTCACCAAGGATCTATGCAGGCGGCATCACGGAGCATTAAGGCTCATTCCGGATCACCAAGGATCTCAAGCCAGGCGTCATGAGTGGGCACAAGGTCTTGCACAGGAGCATCAAGGTTCCAGTTAGGAGTTATCATTGAGCACCAAGGCTCAACTACTGCAAGAGTTTTTTAATTGTTTTTATTAGCTTCAATCTTTTGTGGTGTGTAAAATGGACAGTCATTAGCAACTCAAAAGCAACAAGTTGATTTACTATCAAAGACCAGACTCATACTAACTTTAAAAAAGACGGCGCCGATCGTGAATGAAATTACATAAAACGAAGACTAAAACTCCTCGATTTATACCCGCAAGAGTGTCAGTCTCTTCATATACAACTGTGTGGGTACGGTATCAAGTCTGACAAGTACTTCACAGAGAACATATTCGATCAAACTAAGACTAGGTATGAGTTTATAAGATCTACAATTAAAAACACACAACTACAATTATAATTCTAAGTCTGCGGAGGTCTGCTCGCCGCGCCGTGGACAAGACCAGAAACGTCCAAAAACACAGAAGAAAAGGCCGTACATAGTCCAGTACCAATGAGTCCGCTTCTGGAACCGAGTCATTGTCCTACATTTGTTATACATGTCCCGAAGTGTAACAAGTAGGTTGGAAGTAATGTTTAGAAAACTGGCGAGACACTCTAGAGGACTCGTGCGGTCAATTTTAAATGTAGGTAAGTAGGAAAGTTGTAGGCAAGTTACTGATAAATGGGAATTTAAAGATCTTTTAAAAGCCCTTCATGTAAGATCGTCGTGGTGAATTCGAAGGTCGTAATCAACAGTACGGTACGAACAGCAGTTTATATTAATAATACAACTGCTGCTCGTACATACTAAAGTATGTACGAGCAATATGTGTTTAAAAACAAGAAAATGTGGTCGGTGTCGGCCCACAGAGAACAATCTACGCCCAAGATTTTCGATTTCGATTTACAGCGGTAATTATCACCAGTGGTTGTTATTAAAGACCTATTCACTGAGATCATACAAAACAACTCTTGTCTTTCAAGAGATGCAGTTTATCAAGAGTAAAAAGAGATGTCGTCACGAGCATGATCACCCGCTCACAATGACGGCACAGATGATGAAGAGGTAAGAGGCATTCTTTCCGCATACCTATCCTTTCCAACGACTAGATGAAAAGAGTACCCTCATAAAAATCAATACTCAACCAAAAAATTTAAATATGCAACTAGCCCCAAATGGGCAAATTCGCAAAGTGTCTCACGTCTCACTTTCATTCAATAATCAAAGTTGTACGGCATCAAGAAACCGTGCAATTAGATATGTAAATATGTATATCTTTGAATAACTGAATAAGTATACTAAATATTGCGTTAATGATGGCTTACGAACACGTTACTTATACTTATAGCAGCCCTTAGATAGATGAACAATTAAATGTGCAATGGTAGTGATCATTTAAAAACAAGCAAACGTGCTGCAAGGTGCGATGCAATAAAATTGATCAACTAGCCGCTGATAGGCGCATCACATTACCTGCGCAAGTACCAAAAATGGATATAAAATCATATCCTGCGTTGGTCACGTGTCGCCCCAGACAGTGGACATGTTAGGCGTGAGCTATACATTGTTATTGTAGGTCCAAGGGCCGCCTGTTACAACCTACAAATATACAAATGCAAAAGAAACTGTTGACCCTTTTTGCTATTATTAATGATTGTTATTTCTAATTACTAGCATAAAGGGCGGTTATTTAAATATTTACCCACGGAGGCCACAGAAGAGGGAAACTAGCCTAATAAGTCAGATTATCGTATTTTGACCCACTCGTCACACACACGCACAATTGAGTCCAGTAAAACTGATATCACGGCGACGCGCGGGTTTCCTCGAGCCGCTTTTCTCAATTCCGTTTTCCGCTTATTAGTCATACTTAAGGGTCACCTATTCCCTTAGAATCTTAACATTAAACATGAACATTAACTTAAAGTCACTCGTGTGCGTAATCTGTTACAATAATTTTAAAAATCTCACTATTGTCCATTATTCTATTTAAAAAATCTCACTATTGTTCAAGTACAACTTGTTTATTGCTTTACTTTGAACTTTTTACAAACATTTACAGTTATCATTGTATCACATAGAAACCCTATTACAAATCAATGTTCCGCCGATGCCAGCTTGTTTTTACTTTTACAGTTATCATTGTATCACATAGAAACCCTATTACAAAACAATGTTCCACCGATGCCAGCTTGTTTTTATTTTTACAGTTATCATTGTATCACATAGATACTCTATTACAAATCAATGTTCCGCCAATGCCAGCTTGTTATTATTTTTACAGTTATCATTGTATCACATAGAAACCCTATTACAAAACAATGTTCCACCGATGCCAGCTTGTTTTTATTTTTACAGTTATCATTGTATCACATAGATACTCTATTACAAATCAATGTTCCGCCGATGCCAGCTTGTTATTATTTTTACAGTTATCATTGTATCACATAGAAACCCTATTACAAAACAATGTTCCACCGATGCCAGCTTGTTTTTATTTTTACAGTTATCATTGTATCACATAGATACTCTATTACAAAACAATGTTCCGCCGATGCCAGCTTGTTTTTATTTTTACAGTTATCATTGTATCACATAGATACTCTATAACAAAACAATGTTCCGCCGATGCCAGCTTGTTTTTATTTTTACAGTTATCATTGTATCACATAGATACTCTATTACAAATCAATGTTCCGCCAATGCCAGCTTGTTTTTATTTTTACAGTTATCATTGTATCACATAGATACTCTATTACAAAACAATGTTCCGCCGATGCCAGCTTGTTTTTATTTTTCCCTGGCGTCTCATGTAGCGTACATTACCCAGGCACACAATATTAATACAATACTACATATAATATAGTATATGTAGCAATTACATTATTTTATATAATATTCATAACTTTATATTCACTACACTTTTATTAAAATGCCGGTAAACGGTCGATTTAACTTATATTATAGCATTTAAAATACCTGAATATATTTTTAATTGAAGACATTTTAAACTATGATTAAATTGAGATAAGATTGTTTCACACAGTAGCGGATAATGTTATTAGTTTGTCGTTAAATTGACTGCATTCTTTAGGTATTGCTTCATCATAAGGTATAAAAACACAAACTAAGCTTAAAACGTAACAAAGTCAAGTGTTACAGAAGGCGGTCCTTCAGAGAAGATATCCACAAAATACAATTTGTTTTGTAAAGTTCATTTCAATATACAAATAGCCGATGTGACTTATTAGCATTTCCAATTAAATCAATTGGGACGAGCAGCGCGTAGATGAACATATGTCATGTAAGGCAATTTTAGAAAAAAACATTTCATTCCTGATGTGATGCGCTCACCATTACGTTTCCTTGCCACACTTTCTCCCCGAATACCCGCTTCGTAACGGGCCGAGTTTGTGGAGAGAAATGTAACACGTTTGGTTAGTAGAAGTTAGGGCGAGCGCGGTGCGCGGGGCGGGGCGGGGCGGGGCGGGGCGCGGCGGCGCTATATCTTGAGGTTGTAGTGCAGGTCGCGGTGCACGCCGGGCGCGGCGGCGGCGGGCGAGCGCGGCGCGCCGGCCAGAAGCGCGGCGGCGCGCGCCTCTTGCCGCCGCAGCCGCTTCACCGCGCCCTCCCATGCGCCGTAGTTCAGCTCCATCAGCTGCACAGCCTTCTTCGTTATCTTGTGCGTCTCCAGGCACCAGTCGCTGTACATATACATACATTCATACACATACACGACACGTTATATTTTTCAAGGCATCTTTTGATGTCATTGTTTGAGCTATCTAGTTATCTTAGCGCTTCGCGCTGGTCAAAGTTCCAATTAACCAAGACAAGTATTTACTAAAATGATCCAAAGCCACTAATCAAACAATAGGCTTCCCGCTGATATCATCGCAGCTCCCAGCATGACGTGCTTCCAAACACGACTTAAACGCTGGCTTATCAAGCAAACGTTCTATAGTTTTGATGAATTTATGACATTGCCGTAATTTATATATTTTATACTCCTGACATTTTTTAACTGATCATAATAATTATGATTGTTACAAATTAATTACATTTTTATTTATTTATTTTTTCTCCCCTTTGTGGGATTTGAATTTAATTATAATTTTGACATTGCGAATATTATATCCTATTATTTTATTTTGACATTTTTATTTTAAATTTCATATTGAATTTAATAATAATAATAATTATGATTTGACTTGTAAACCCTGTTTATCAATAAATGAGTATTTGAGTAAACATTAATAAATCGATAAAGATCATCAATACAAACAAAATATGTAAATAATGAAGCATTCTGAATTGTGTTAAAGTGTGACCAGTGGCTGAGATTTTTAAATGGCGGACAGTAGACAGGCTAAGCTCCTTAGTAGCGTGTCCTTTCATCAAAATCCTTTACCTAGTGTTTGCGTGAGTGAGCAACAAACTTCCATTCATACATTCTCACTAACATTTGCATTAATAATGAGAGAAAAAATAGAATTCCTAGGATATAAGTCTGTTGGGTAACCTACAAACAGAGTCGAGCTCATTGACTGCAAAAAAATAATTAGGAAATGGGAAAACGAAATTTCATTAACGTATCTAAACAGTTACTTTTCATACATTAACGTAGACAGAGGTACTAACAGAGTGGGCGGGGTGAAAGCTCGCCGGGGGCAGGTTGTCAGTTACCTGTAGTCGGGGTTCTGCGGCGATTTGAGGATCCTCTCCAGCATCACGTCGGACAGCTTGCGCAGCTCGTGCGCCACCTGCAACCACCCGCGACCTCTTACTTCCTTCTATTCGAACAGTATTTGAAGTGCAAGTCAAACAAAAGGGCGCGGGCCGGAGGCGCGGCGCGGGCTCTGTTGAATAGTCCCAATTTGTATGAAACACGCCACATAGTATGTGGGGTGTGCGCAGGCAAGGGCGTACAGCGTAGGGCCGAGGCTCAACTTGTGTGTTTTGCACTTGAATAATTTGATTTGAAACACTCGTTCAGGTCGCATTACCTCTACACTGAACGATCCGAACTGGTACTCTAAACTCTGGATGTTCTGCTTTATTAACTCGACGCTCTTACTGAAGTCCCCTGAAACAGACAAATACAATATTGCAATGTGATCTGATATCGCGGCCAGGGGAGACGGTAGGTGGATGCGACGCACGTGGCTCACCGTGGTCCGCGTACAGCCTGGCGAGGTGGTCGGCGGCGGCGCGCAGCGCGGAGTTGTGCCGGTACAGCGCCTGCTGCTTCAGCCGGAACGCCGCCTGAGTCTGGGCAATGCGCTCCTCCATGCTCGACGCGCGCTCCGCTAACAACCAACACCTATTATTAATAATAATAATAACAGAGAAAGCGGGTAGGTACTCCGCATTGTAATACTGAAGAGATCAGAAGCGACAGCGACCACCACACACAACAAAGGTCCAACACAGAGCAACTGAGAGGCGCACCGACTAGCGGAGTACCCACCAGCGCTTATTCTAGGGTAGACAGAACACCCTGAGACCCACCCCTACCACCCGGAGGTGGAAGATTAACTATGATGATAGTCTGCATAAAAAGGCACTGATCCAATTATGCTCAGCACTCTCCATTGCACCGAATGTGCTTGGCTTACAATAAAATATGTCACGATGTGGACATCTTCAACACATCAATCCACTCTATCAAAATATGTCACGATGTGGATATCTTCAACACATCAATCCTAATCATCAATCATAATAATCATAATAATCATCAATCATAATAAAGTGATCCTAAAGAGTGTAATATTATTATTATAGCATGTTGTGTTCACCTCAAGGATGTCGTACACTTAATAACAAAACCAATTTATGTTAAAGACTGTCGTCCAGTTTGGTGAATCTAATTGAAAAAATAAATATAATAAATAAACAAAATCAGCTGTTTTGCATTTACATCATAGTTTTTGTGCATAAAGTCTAAAATCTTGGAAAGTATCACACTTTTGCGAGATATTCAACTGATAAGTAGTACAGTCGCAGGTATTATATGTTGGTGAGGAGCGCGATGCAGTCTCGCAGTACCTTGCGCCATGAGTCCTTCGGCCTCGTCGACGAGGTCTGCAGCGCGCTGCGGCTGGAAGGGCGCGCGGCAGTGCGAGCAGTGCGCCCCGCGCCCCGCGCCCCGCACCAGCGGGCCCTTGCACGTCGGGCACGCCCACGCACTGAACAGCAACTGCAAGAGGAACTATTCCTTCAGATAACGACCGCAAAACATGCACCTTTGACGGGGTAAATGTCATCATAGCCGTGAACGGATGTAAACGTTTATCTCCTTGCTCAACACTTTAAGCTATGCTCTTGATGCTCTGAGAGAAAGTTTTGATGTTTTATATTTATGTATCTCCCGGGCTACTGACATCTTAGGTTAACAAGGCAATTTCTAAGTAAGTAAGTATATTACGCGGTTTAAATTTGATACGAATAACGATGCCACTGACCACGAAGTCCCTCCGCTCCACATCGAGACAGGCTGCGCAGGCGCACGTAAAGAGGTACTGCGCGCGCAGCAGCTGGCGGCGGCGCGCGGTGGTGTCGCGCGCCCGGTGCGGCCCGTAGCAGTTCAGCACTTGGTCGCCGCTGGCCAGCTCGCGGGAACAACGGACAATGAGCCGGGCTTTGTAGAACCTGAGCCGAGTACACACGTCACATGTAAACAATGTGAGCTTCACGAAACAATTCTCTAGCTACGGTACAATCACACTTGACGTAAGCATGAAAAGTTAGCCGCTGTGCCCACCTGAACAGCGCGACCGAGTACAAAGGCATTCGAAACTATGTCGTCGTCTGATGAAGATCAAGATGCTCTTGCTTATTTACAATTTTACAAATTAAATATTCAATACGACAAAGACGATTCTGGGTTAAAAAGTTAAAAACTGGGCCCTAATTCGCTATGACCACTTAGCGATTCCTTGGTTCGAAATCACGTCGAATCCTTAATTACTTACATCTGCGAAATTCGTTCTCTATGACGCGTCATAGAGAATACGAATTTCGCAGATATCGTGATTCGATACGTGATTTCAAACCAAGGAATCGCTAAGTGGTTATAGTGAATTAGGGCCCTGGTGGTACATATGTTTTTATGAAGGAATTCATTTAGTTTGTTAGTTATTTCAATCCAAGAAGCATCTTGTGAGTTTATATTACTGTAATAGGACTCCTTATAATCATACAGACACGGTCTTTCTTGAATTAATTCAATTAAATGTATATTAAATGGTAGATCGTCCTTCATTTTACAGACAAGTCACTACAAGTTTCTCTTTATTGCGTCACTAGTAGCACGCTGTGTGGCACGTCAGGTCGTGTCACGCTACTGAAGAGGCGCGACGTCGTACAATTACTTTGAATGGTGACGCTAGTGTCAAGTTACATGCCAGATCAATTGTCAGCTCACGTGTCACGTTGCTTAGGTGGGCACAGCGCCTTAGATGTCGACACGGTACGAAAAATTCTGATGATGCGAAAGAACTGCATCACAGCAATAATATTTTTAGTTGTGAGCACAAGATGACACGCTGTGCGCTGGAGAGATTTATATTTTTGTAAATAAATGTATCGTAGAATAGAATAGAATTAAGTAGCAGTGTGCACTGACGTGTTGATGATGTTGGGCTCGCAGCAGTGGTTCATCATGGCGGCGGAGGGGTAGATGGCAGTCGCGCGCCGCACCTCGCGCTCCGACACCGTGCCTCCTACGACACAAGCACACCACCACCGCTCAACACAACATTATGTAGGTACTATAACAACACTTCACATCACGAAACCTTATTCTATCTAATAACGAATACACGGGGCAAACTTGTCGTATCGATTCAATAGCGATACAGCCTATTATATTATGATCTTAAAAGATTGTCCTTGAATCCTCGTGGTTGACAAACACATACGCATCCTTTTATACAAAAGGAAACATTCTAAAGGATGCATGTGTGTCTCCTGATGAGATTTTAGTAGTAAGTTAATAGCAGATGACGAGATTGTCAAAACAACAGAACATAGTCCACACTGGCACGGGAATGGGAAGGAATTGGAGGACTAATGACTCTGATGATACAGGCAAGTAATTAAAATAAAATATGCGCACGTGCGCTGCAAACAGATCGCGCAAGGCCGACAAGTAGCTGAGTGCGTACCGTTTGCGTCGCCGTCGTCGCAGGTGGCGAGGCTGAGCGCCGCGTGTCCGTTGCACACGAGCTGGCCGAGCGCGCGCAGCGTCACGCTGGCGGCGAACAGGCGCAGCTCCGCGGGGCTGAGCGCGTACGGCACGGCGCTCGGTAGCTGCTCGAAGAATCCAGTGAAGTGCTCCAGGTACAACGTCAGCATTGTCGCCGTCTGGAAATAAATATCAACATATCACCTAAATTAGATAATTCTTTAGATTATACATTTTATTTTTATTTCCTTCGGAAAACTTAGAGTGATATATCTAAGTTACAAAAAAAATTCACACTTCGTGATTAAACTAGGGTATTTACAGCAAATACCTATAGATGTCTGGACAATCAGGGAGACACACCAAACCAGTTTTTAGTAATATTTAGTCTAATTGAGCTGGCGGATGTATTACATAAATCAAATTCAGGAAAGTCTTCCAGTTTGTTTATGAAGTTAGATGTTCTTAGAAGAAAGAATTTCGCCCATAATTTGTCGCATTTTTCGGGATATATAAACATTTAGGATGTCTTGCAGATATTAAGACATGTTATGTATAGGTATCAATCAACAAATCTTTAATAATATACTTCTGCTATGTCCATTAATATCTATAGATGTCGGTGAACGCTACTTCAACATATCAACTCAATTGTTTATTTGCCTCTCTTTTAAATAAATATCCGACAAAGGGATCATGTTAGACTCCATCTTGAGAGAACAGGCAAAACCAACTTAATTTATTTGCGCAATCGGTATTATTTGAATTTTATTTAAGGATTAGAGTAGATAATACGACCCGGGGGCCTATTCTCGGAAATGTGATATAAGAGTGATATTTTAATATCATATCATTCTCTATGTCTATGAAACATATCGATCGCGCGCCAGAATACGTATTTTCGAGAACAATAGACATTATGGTAGTAGATAATGGCCGTCAGGATGTCCATTCAAATGCTTCACACAGATAATATAGTTTTTGTTTGTCTTCAGACACGTTCCGTTTTTATCGACTGTGTAATTGCTGAATCGATAATTTTAATCTTTTGACTTTTTTCCAATATAAAAACATTTGTGCTGATAATTTTGGTTATTTATGTTTTTACTTGTAGTCTTACAAATCTACTGTATTATAATACTCTATATTATAAAAAGTATATACATAAATGAAAATAAATGTATATGTATATTATGTTTTGACTTGTTGCAATTTCTCCTTTGTCAGCATTGAGCTAATAGGTACTTACATATTATTATCTCAAGGTTTAGGAGACACAATCTAGGTAAGGATACCTATAAAATAGAAGAGGAAATCCTAGGGATGTATCATCATTGAAGATAGGTATAAAGTACTTATTTTTAACCTCCGACGCAAAAAGGAGGGGGTGTTATAAGTTTGACCACTATGTGTGTCTGTCTATGGCACCGTAGCTCTTAACCGGGTGAACCGATTTGGATGCGGTTTTATTTAATTGAAAGCCGGTTTTCTAGCGGTGGTTCTTAGACATGTTTTATTGTATCGAGGGCTTATAAAATTTACAATACAATACAATAATGCTTTATTGCATACCAAACGCACAGGAAAAACAATAGTTAACAAAGTTAATAAACAGTGGGTACAATCCAAGGCCTTATCGCTATGCGCAATTTCTTACAGGCAACCTTTGAGTGGACAGGAATTTTAAAAGAAATATTGCGGTCAGTGTGGTGTACATTATAAAACTCCAATTTTATGTAAATATGATATACTATGAAAAAATTAAACAAATATAATTAAATTAAATACCTACTATAAATAAATAACATAATTTGTCTTTACATCAATATTTTTTCTTAGCAGAGGTGTCAGCATATTAATTAGGTCTATCGTTAAATGTTTGGACAAGCGGATTTTTAAATCCGTGATCCTCATTTTCCCTGGATTTATTCTCTTCTCCATTGAGCTCGACGTCGTTGAGTGGCTGCTGCATGTTCTGACTTCTCAATTACATCAGCCACAAAAGCGTAAATAAACTCATCGCTAGATATTTTTCTTAGTAATTTAAACCTGCTGTATTATTTTGTTAAGTATATTTTAAATAGCATAGGGTTCACTGGATTTTTTAAAACATCATTTTAATGATTGCTTAAACAAAACCGTACAAGAAGTTTGAAGAGTAAGATATTATAATGAAAATTGCGTTTGTGTCGCATTCGATAAACTCGTATCGAGTGCTCGGGACCACACGATACATATCTGGCGGTTTTCAATCGATATTTATCTAATAAGACTTCTCGAGAATACGGAAATTTCAAAACAATAGATATTTTGACAGGTCCTGCGATATTTATCGAATGTGATATTATATCTACACCGCGAGAATAGAGCCCTGATCATTGCAAGATGGCGAACTGCAGACGCCTGACAGAGCCAGACCTATCCGCCCGGCTCATGTTTCTGAGTGACAGAAAACCATAGTTATGGGAACATGCGAATCCGGGCAGATAGGGTCTGGTTTAGCTTTATTTCTCTACACTCACCAAAGCATACTGTATGTAGTCCATATTGTTCATCTTCTCGAAGTTAGTGACCAAATTGAACATGCGGTAGAAGGCAGGCGACTCTCTCTTGTATATGTCGATATCGTCGACGGTCGCGTAACTTCGGAACAGTTCGGCGGCCGACGCCGGCACGTGACATTGCGGAGGCACCGGCGGGAATCCCGTCCCGGTCGATATTAGGAGGACTCTGGAAGAAAATTAACGAAGTCGGAATAACAGAGAGTTATGTCCAAAAAGCATTTCGATATAAATTATTTTAAAATATGCTTTGTTCGTTTATGTTTAAAATAAAACATTGTAGTTAGGAAAATAATAATAAAAGTAGGACGATATTTTATCCCAATAATGCCGAGGGGTGTGTTTAGCTTGTACCCTACCTACCTACCTTGTACCTACCCTATTAGCAGAACAGGCGCCCTCATGCCGTGCCCCCGAAACTCCCCTGCGGTGGACCCACAGACACACCCACAGTCTGGGTCCAACTTCTCATCTCTTCACATCACATCACATCACATTACAACCTCTCACGTACGATATACAACCACTTGGGACCATGACAAGGCGGGTTTCGACCGATAAAATAATCACACTAATCAGTCTACTGAACAGATTGTATAGTAGTGCAGTGAGTAAACTATGTACATACCTACGTAAAAGAAAATACATACACGTCAAATTGAGAACCTCCTTCTTTTTTTAGTTCTGTTAAAAATAGCTATTGATATTCTATAATCGCAAATATAACATGATTTACAAATATTGATAGATATGGAAAACAAGTGTTTATATTTAGCGCCATCTAGACCACGGCGGACCACAACGAAGATAGACCTGCCCCGCTCAGAGAAACAACTCGCTACCGCTACCATCCAACGCTTTGATGGAAGGTACATGTCCTTGAATATCGTGGTTTTATTTATATGTTTTGCGGCACGTGTATCACAGTTATAGAACGACTTAAAATTGACCACACACATTCTCACACTCTCACACGCACTATCACACCCTCACACACAGCATGTTTTTTCTTAATTTTATTTTTGTTTATTTTATCTATTCAGATTTAGCATTTTTATGTTTCTAAATTGGAAGAAGCTAAGGTCCTTGAAACAGCGTCAAACTACGTCGAGGGCTAGAGACTTCAATACTGAAATTGTAACACTTACTATGTCAATAAATACATTTTTTTTTTAAACATGCATGGAAATATTGTCATTATTTTCGAAAAAGATCACGCGAGGTATCGAATTTTCGGACAAAAAAAGTCAAATCCAATGCAGCAGCGCTATATTAATTTAAAAAAAAATTTGGAATGTTACAACGCTCCAGCAATGTTGTATGAAACGGCGTGCTGGGGTTATTAAATACTCTTTGATTGGATCTCTTTTATCATTCTAGGCATACCAAAGTAAGTCTCTTTGCTTAGTACAAATTGCGTTCACTTGGCTGTATAGCCATAAATGCGGTTGCCTTTCGGCATAGATGATATATAGAAAATTGGCGGCAAAGCTGAAAATTCGTCTTATAACACCTAATAATTTGAACTGCGCGCGTAACCGTGGCCATGCAACGTCACCGCCTTCTACCCGTCCGGAGTGTATGGACGGTGGCGCCACTCCGGCTACTAGCGGGACTAAAAACAAGCGACAGAGACACACGCCTGCGCGCTACCAAAATAACTAAACAAAATAAGATTTGTTTTGTTTGTAATTTAATTGAACGTTTCGAGAAGTTTGTGTTAACTTGTGTTTGTTACTTGGCGCCCATATTAAACTTTTAATATAAAAAAAAAGTGATTCGTTTTTCATTGAGACGGTTAAAGTCTTGATTTGTTATTTACATACTTAATAAATTAAAATAAATGTATAATATAAACAGTATGTTTTATTTCCCTGCATTCTTTTGAGAAGAGCACTATATATGTCTCGGCGGAAATGGCAATTGCCTGTCTCGTATTAGTGTAGTCCTCGCTTACGGCTCGGCCTTCAAACTCATACTCGACCTGCAATTGCCTATTTCACGGCCTTTGCAATAATGTAATGTCTTATGTTATGTTTAATGCTTGTAAGAATACCTGAGAGCCAAGTGCGCGATGCCGATGGTGGGAAAGATGTCAGCCCGCGCGCCCGCGCACTCCCACCGGTGGTAGGCGGCGGCGCGCGTGCGGCACTCCTCGCTGCAGTACACGCTGCGCGAGCACGTGATGCAGCTGTAACGTCACTTGTGTTCCGACATGTGGTTCCACTCTCCGATTCTCCAGATCATTCTCGCCGCACAACCATGCAGTAACATGTGGAATGAGCTATAGTAGTGCGGGCCACCTAACTTGAACCGGCACCGGCACCGGCACCGGCACCGGCGGCGGCGGCGGCGCGGCGCATTGATACGAGGCAAGCCTTTTAAGTTTTGTCGTTTGAAGAAAAAACACAACTAGAACCTTATAGTACTTTTTATTGTTTTTCAAAGTATTCACCACGTAATTTAATACACTTTTCCTTTCGCTCAAACCAGTTATTATAACATTTATTCCACTCTAAAGTGGGGGTAATCAAAATGGCTGACTTGTAAGCGTCGACTGCTTCTTCACTGGACTGGAACCTTTGACCACGAAGACTTTTCTTAATTTTAGGAAATGTAAAGAAATCGTTAGGGCTTAGGTCAGGACTGTATGGAGGATGTCAAGAATTTCTACTTTTTCCTGCTTCAAATACTCAATCGTTTGACGAGCGCTGTGTGAGCTTGCGTTGTCGTGGTGCAGGATGATGCGTCGCTTTGAGTTAGATTTTCGAAGTTCGGCGATGACTTGTGGTAAACAAACTGTGGTATACCACTCTGCGTTAACCGTTCTACGATCTTCAAGTGCAATAGTCGCAACATGGCCGGTTTTTCCAACGAACGTGGCCACCATCTTCTTTGAAGTGCTTCGAGAACGAACAACTTAGTCGGCTTTGGCTCGTCTTGAAAGACCCAGATTGTAGATTGTTGTTTGGAATCAGGATCGTAGGCATAGATCCAAGATTCGTCACCACTGATGATGTCGTAGACGTGATTTGACTCTCCTCAGTTGAACCTTTGCAGAGTTTTCTTACACCATCTGACACGGGCCGCCTTGTGATCGTCGGAAAGCAAATGCGCTATCCAACGGCAAACTAGCTTTCTCACACCAAGCGCTACATGCAAGATCTTCTGAATGGTTGTCCCTGAGATGCCTAATAGAGTAGAGGCTCTCTCGATACGTCACATGACGATCTTCAAGAATTAGTGGTCTCACAGCAATGATGTTATCTTCAGTGAAGGCGGATTTTGGGCGTCCTTCGCGAGATTTGTCACTAACACTAGTATGTCCACGCTGGAATTCTAAATACCAGCGTTCGTCCGCAGACATGGGGCTTCATCATTGAACACAGATGTTAGCTCTTCAAAGCACTGAAGCCGTGTCAGGCCTCTTTTAAGTAGAAGAAAATTATTGCACGAACATTTCTTAGAAAGATTCATTTTCGTACGTAACCTGACAGATTCCAATCGACGCTGTCACTAAACAATAGCATTAATCCTAATACTTTCAACTGTTTTGAGATTCAAAATTTAAACACATTCGAATATAGAACAGTTCCAAATTCAAACTTGCCGGGAAATATGGAAACGACAGAACTTAAAAGGCATACTTAGTACATTTTTAAGTGTTGTATTTGTAGCGACAGCACCACGCACAACAATAACAACGCAGGGACGAATGCCCAGTGCAGGCCCGTTGTCCCCGTGGGTAGGCCGTCAACTTGTTTGGTCTTTTTATATAAAAATGTTGGATTCTACGTATCAATATAAATTGGTGAGGTTAAGTACCCTGTAATTGAGTAACTTTCTGGAGTAATCTAGTGCAAGTTTTATTTAAACCCGCCCAACAGTTTCGCGTGAAGAAAGTAGGAAAGGAATGAAAAAGAAGCGACTATAAATAACCTTCTGTTCAATCTAAATTCGGTATATGTAGTAAAGAACTAATGTTTTTCTTCTCTTTGGAGTTCGTCCCAAATGTGAGACTTAGTCATCCGACGGAGCATGCTTACTCGCTCTGTTATTTAAATGATGGCGAATGTTATTTCAATACGTTATACACTTTATAAATAGATTATTAACCATTAGTTGTGTTGATTATATTACACCAATGTAGGTAAATGAAACAAAACAGTCACCATGATCTCCCAAGAAGTGTACCTATAGGAGGCTTCATGTAACGTTACACCTCTTTAGCGAGTCGCTGCTCGCTAGACGGGTGTAGACGGGTGTAGACGGGTGTGTCGCGGTGTGTCGCGGTGTGGCGCGGTCACTCACGGCAGCGGATTGATGTCCGTCGCGCAGCAGCCGTCGCACACGAGCAGCTCGCAGGGCAGCGCGACCCACGCGTACGGCTCCTCCGCGAACAGCACGTCCCCGCGCCGCAGTGCGCCGCGCGCCGTCACGTGCCGCCCCACCGCCTCGCCGCGCCTGCGCACACAACACACAACTTGCACCGCGCACCACGCTCCACGCCACACGATCACCATCAACATTTTTACTCGTCGTAGGTCTCGCGTATGCAGGAGGCCGTCTGGGTAGGTACCACAGCTTTGCCAGTTATTCTACCGCCAAGCAGTAGTGCGCAAGCATTACTGTGTACCGGTTTGAAGGACATTGTAGCCAGTTAAATTACTGGACATATTATGAGACTTAATATCTGATGTTTCGGGATGATGAGCGCAATGCAGTGCTACGCAGAGCTATTTATGAAATTAAAAATTATGCGTAGCACTGCAATTGTTATGGGCGGGCGTGTCGCTTACCATCAGGCGAACGACTAGCACGTCTCATCACGTAGTTCCATAAAAAAAAGTCAGCCCGTTACGGTTCCACTGCTGCGACACGGGCCTTCTCTCAGAGAGATTATGCGCCGTTAATCACCACGCCGGCGCCGCGCATCGGCCTGCGGGTTAGTAGACATCTCATGTCCTTAGACTTTTTGATTATTGGACATGCCACGATGTTTCCCTTCACGGTTTCGCTCATAACTAAAGGATGTCATTGATGCAAGGTCAGCCTCCGGTGTCGGATAGAGTCGCACGAGCTCCCGCTCAAACACGATTATTTTATGATTAATGATTTAGACCGAGTGATACAAGGAATAAATGTAACCCGTCATAATTGAAAAATCAGCCCTGTGCGGCATGTATCTAATTGAAAACGGATGACAATTCAGTGTAGCGCCACCGTCAGTGATATTGACGAAACGATTACTTAGTTCAGGAACGGATACCTAACACTGGTCTCCAGGATTGTGAATCCTGACCCCATGAGGTAGGTCTGCACAATTATAAAAATTTGTCGTATTTAATTCCTTTTACATGTTGAACATTTTTGGTCATTTCGGCACTCCTGCCGAATTTTATAAAACTGAAAAACAAACACCACTCGCTTCACTCGCTCTTCCTCACACTAGTAAGATATGGAATGACCTGCTTTGTCGGTCTATCCCTTGAGCTACAACACGGAATGCTTCAAAAGGGGTATTAATCGCACCATCAATACCTCTGAGGTTGCAAATGTCCATAGGCGACGGCGACGGTGACTGAATCCGTACTTCCAACTTTGGTCGTAATCATTCAAACATATAAGCTAAGTGCCTATATATATTTCACTGAATAGACTTTGTATTTTTTTAGATTATCACAATTTTAATTATGTTGTAAAACTTGGACACTTACTAATTCTTGAGCTTTTAGTTTCACATTTAATTTCGCAGCACATTTGCACAGTTTATTAACATAAGCAACAAAGCGAAACAACGTTCGAAACACTTCAAATTGCGAGTAAGGAAGCACAGCTTTCAGAGAGTTTTAAAACAAACGTAATCCGTCGGCAATCTCTTCTCACACACTTCTTCTTCTCCAGTTCCTTACTCACTAACATTTATGTGTTTTTGCGGTAAGTTCGGTTACAATACTTAACCATTTAATACGATGATGGAGTCAGGATAGTACGGAGGCAGTAGGAGTGCGGACTTTTCGTCAACAAACTATTATTAATAAACATATATTCGTACCATCGTGTATCTCTTTTGGGCATAGGCCTCTCCCAATAAATGAGGCTGGAGCAAGTGTTCGACCTCGTAATATATCGTGTTGCTCAGCTGAACGAATCCCCTATTACGGATGTACTTCTATGCAAAGATGAATGTCGATAGAAAAATATCTGTACACGTTATTTAAATTGACTATTTGGTGCGATACATTTAGGTCAAGAAACGACGACAAGGAAGTAAATCTGCAATAACGTTTGCAAGGCAATGGAATACAAAACAAATATTATTTTGCAAGACAAAAAAGAAAAACAAGCAAAACTTTGCGAATGCTCAGGTACCATAACATGATTACATCTGTTTCTACATTCGAATGTAACTACATGTAACACTAGTATTATGCATTCGAATGTTATATGTTCCTTTTCCAAGATCTAAAACCTGCGTATCACATCAATATCAGTTCAGTGGTTTTGTGTGATTGAGTAACAAATATCCATCCATCCATCAATCTTAACAAACTTTCGCATTTATAAATTAGAAGGATTAGCATTCGAATACAATGAACAGAACACAACCTACTTAGTAATGCCAGGCCTAGCGCACTCCGCACTGTAGGTACGAAGCTACAAGTACATAGCCGGACACCGACGGCGGGTCGCGCGTCGTTACACGTGCCGCGTCAGAAGAGATAAGAGCGGCGCGATAGAAAGAGAGGCGCTCTGTAGGTTAATATGACTGGTAGGAACGCAGCGCTACGCGAGCAGAATTGAATTTTATTGCGTCATAGCAAGAGTCGCTATTTGTTTAAATTTCTTTGCGGAGTGATGCTTCTGTCCCTTAGTATTCTGTGGTAATGCGTGCAATGTGTCCATGGTAGTTCGCGTTAGACACGATTATATTGAGTTTTCTCTGGCACAGCGCGTACTTAAATAGCAATAGATAACTTTGCTTTTATATTAAAATAATACAATGTCAAAATCATGCACAGAGTAGTGTAAACATTTAGCATGGTGTTGGTCATCAAACAATAGAAACATGATAAATATGCAAATTATCTAAATAACACGACAGGCCAAATCATGAACAGCAATATGAAAACATACTCGTAGTGTTGGATAGACTAGATAATAATAAACACACAATGACATCGACTCGCAAATGCGGAAAATTGTAATTCATTGACATCCAAAACTTACACTGAAACAACTCATCTCTACACAAGAAAGCAACACATAACTAGTTGCTCGCCGCGGTGTCACCCGCGGTTTACCGGGATAAAAGGTATTCCGTATTATTGTCCCGCACCTGTGGTATCTACGTAACACGCATCAAACATCAGAATCCGTTTAATAGTTTTGCGTGGTTCAGTAATAAACAACCATCCATCCATCGAGCCGTCGTCACAAACATTTGTATTTATAATATCAGTAAGATAATACTATTAGTAAGCCCAGCTTGAATTACCTGAGTTCTAGTGCGCTGGAAGCCGCGCTGAAGTCTGGGTTCTCGCCTCCGAAGCAGTCAGGTATGTCTGCGTCATTTGGCTCCGGCTCTTCTATTCTGACCGCATCCAATTTCTTTTCCAGGATCTTGATGTGACGGTCGAGCTCGGCTGGAAGTCAATGATAGATACCCGATAGCATTAAGGAAGTTCACACACCACCGGAATGGTAATTAAAGCCTTTTGTACTGAGAGGTTTTTAGAGCACTCTCGAGAATACCGATAGGCTAGCATGGCAATTTCTCTTCAATGAATCAAATGCAAGATTTTGGAATCTGACCAGAGACTAGTGTCATCGTCATTGATGAGCTTCTTTGCATGTCTTTTTATCAAATCCAATGCTGCGTAAATAGTGATCGTCTTAACATAAACACTAGAAATAAGGATAGGATTATTGTACCTAGGTTTGACTGACTGAAATGAACAACTCTTTCATAGGCAACTGCATATGTGTTTTTATAATAAAATTAATTAATTTGAACTTTCTGTCGTTTGCACTTTTAACTTTGTTCATGCGGTCGAAGTCGCAGGAAAAATCAATTAAAAACTAAAATACAGTAACATATGACCAGGCCACTTATTTGATTGCTCCATGAAGAGCAGTTTGTCTTCTTCTCTTTATTGTCAGGTTAGCCATGTACTCCCTCATGGCATGGCAAGTGTTGGTTGGATTGTGATTTGAAAAACTCACCAGCTTGTGCTGCAGTGAGTTTCAATTGCTTTGCTTGCTGTGAAGCTGCTGTCAACGCTTCCGTGGCTTTCTCCCTCTTGCTAAGCTCGATAAAGCAGTCAGCTCGGCGCAGCAGCAGCTTATATCCCAGTTCTACTGGGTAATGCACCGAGATAGCCAGCTCTATGTCTGCAAGGCACTCCTAGAAATGATTAAATAATAATTTATAATTAATTTATTATTAATAAATAATTTATTATTATGAGCATACGGTGTCTCAATAGAGGGCATGGCCCTCCCTACCCTCTTTCCACTTTTCTGCGATCTTGAGCTATGGATGACCTTTCAAATAAATGCTTTGCACTAATTAGACAATATTGATGATAGCTAACAAAAAAATATTTTTAGTTTTTTTCTTTTCATCTGCAATCAACTTAGCTATAAGTGGAAGTACGACTCACATTTTTGTTTTTAATTTAGTTTTATATAGTGATTATAATATTATCTTTACTTATTAAATTTAGAAACTATTATTATATAATCATGACAGCATGATTTCTGTTGATGTACAGCCTACTCATTTATGTGACATCTCCAGAGTCGTTTTATTTATACACTTGAATACATAACAGAACCTTTAATAGTAAACATACCTCAAACCTCTTCAGCCTGAGTAGAGCGGCAGATCTATTGGCCAGGGCTAGCGGATACTTAGGGCCGTTCTGATGGGCATACATCACACTCTTGGTATAACACTTGTAGCTCTCTTCTACGAGATTGGCACGGAACTTATCATTTCCTTGCTGTCTCCACCACAGTGACACTTCATCACATTTTAGTGCAGTATCACTCTCACTTCTTTTCTTAGCATATGTTGCCTGCATTTGTCTTAGCCATTGGAGAAGAATTTGTCTGTGAATTTGAATTAATAGGAATTAGGTATATTATAACTACCTACTAACTAAATAAAAGTTATGAAATCGGGTAAAAAGTTTTCGAGGACCTAGAGATACAGCTAGGAAAAGTTAAACTTGATTGTAACTGCCTGTACTGGTTGTATGATCAACGGCAATAACATGTTATCTTATATTAGCATTTTACTATGATAGTAACTACATGCGAGATTGTTTTAGGTACCCACCTAGGTACTAGGTTATTAAAAGTTGATACGTACTTTACTCCCTCATTTTTCAAAAAGTAATTCATTGTGTCGATCTCATTGTCATTGGTTCTGTCTATTTTCTTTTCTTCCGAAGCAATCAGCAGCAGGAGCACTTCCCACTGCTTGGCGCAGTCTTCTGGCAGCATACTATTCATTTTGAATATTAACAAAACGACTTACAAGCTAAATACGAAGTAAAACACTTAAACTCTACAATAGGTATAAAATTCATTGTAGAAAATATAAAATAAAGCATCTATCTAATCATTTTGCAATTTTTTTCAAAGCTTGCAGACTGTGCTTGCAGAGGAGAACGCTTGATTATATACAATTTTTATCTAGGCGCTTGATCAAAATCACAGACTTATTGTTCTGTGATCATTTGATCACAGATCACAATATTGATGTAATGCAACAAAATGTTATGTAAATGTTTTTCAGCGTTATTCAAACAAAAAAAGAGTCACTTGAATTAGTCGGGTTATTATTTGACATTTGAAGCGTTTTACGTTCCATTTAACGTAATATCACAGAATTACTAATGGACAGAAGCATCACTCCGCAAAGAAAACAAATAGCGACTGTTAATAAAATTCAATTCAGCTCGCGTAGCGCTGCATACCTACCAGTCATATTACTCTGAGACTTGTAGCTTCCTTCAATAGTACAATAGTTAGTCTTGGCTTTATTTATATAGGTACGTCTTGTACAAAGAAAAATTATTAAAAATAGAAGAAATGCAAAAAGATGAACAATTAAACATATACACATTTCTTTTTTCTCAAAAGGCCATTTGCATGTGTTAAAAAGAGAAAGCATTATGCGCATGGCACCATCTTTAAACCCTGCTATATTTTACAAAGAAAAATTACTACTATTTTATCTTTGATATTTTATCTTTGGTCTTGTATATGTAAGTTTTTAGTATTCTGTGGTTTTATTTGGGTATTTCTTTGTTATCTATACTTATAATAAAACTGTCACAAAGCGGTTACTGTACAGTGAAAATATTTTTGAAAATCAAATTTTTAGGAGCAAAGAGTTTAGGAGTATACGGTAGCAACAGAACCCAAAAATACAGTTTTTAAATTTTTTGTCTGTCTGTTTGTCTGTCCGGGATAAACTCAGAAACTAGGGCATGAATTCAAATTCAGTATTTTAAATATGTTCTGTGGAGTCAGGCGCTACACATAGGCTTTGTTTCATCAAAATCGGTCAGTAATATTGAAGTTATGACGCAATTTACGAAAAAATATAATGTGTCCACTATAAGTTGAACCACGGAATATACCAGACCCTTTGTGCACATGGCTCAGCTTAAACTGGTTTATTACTTACCTTAAAAGTTTGTAGAACTAAGGGATGGGTTGACATGACGGTATTCTAAAAAATGTTTTGTGGAGTCCTAGGCTACATTGCAATTATTAATAATTAACATTTACAATTATAAATATTGGCTTACGAAAATTAGAGTTATTACGCAATTTAACAACGTTGAGTACCGTTGCAAGGCAAATTAGCTCTTTAAATCAAGCCACCCATAGATATAGTACGTCTTTTAACTCGGTCAAAGAAACTAACACATGTTTCACCAATTTTTAAATAGCCGTAAAAGAACTTGCTAAAATTTATATCTACAAATAAAAAAATAATCCACTCCCTCACACACACACACTCACCCTCTCACCCCCTCACACATCACACCTCTAAAACGAAAAACCTGTGAAGCTGTTTGATATGTAAGTTCTATAAGGGGATCATTACGAATGCGGACAAAAGGAATGAGAGCTTATGTTTTTAAAGATAGGTCTATCAACTTTGTTAATTAGGATTGGGAGCGTAACGAGATGATAACGGGATAAGAAGGGCATGGTAATGGGATAAGGGTTTACTGGTGGTAGGTTTCTCGTATGCGAGAGGCCGTCTGGGTGGGTACCACCGCTTTGCCAGTTATTCAGCCGCCAAGCGGTAGTGCGCAAGCATTAAATTACTGGGCATTATGAGACTTAACAGCTAATTGTCTCAGAGTTTTTTGGAGTGGTAGGCTCTGGCCGTGGTTGTAATACCACCCACCGAACAAAGCCATGCCGTCAAACGACCTAGTCGTGTTTCGGGATGATGTTCGGTGAACCATCGGGGAGACGGGTCTGAGCAGCCGCTCAACTGCCGTCTCTCTCTAGATCTATGTGCTCCATCTTAGGCCACATCATCGCTTCACATCAGGCGAGATAGTGGCCAAACATAGATCTATCAAGCGTAAAAAAAAAAAAAAAAAAAAAAAAAAAAAAAGACTGACGAGTGCAGTACAGCGCCGCGCAGGATTTTGCAAAACAAAGTTCTGGGTGGTGCTGTTATTGTTATGGGCTGGCGTATTGCTTACCATCAGGCAAACGACCAGCTCGTCTCGTCATTCAGTTACATAAAAAAAAAAGAGCGGGATGGTTACAGGATAGGAACGTAATGGTAACCAGATAGGAGCGGGACTGGAGCAGGAGCGGAGCGGTACGGTAATGGGATAGTAGGGGGCGGTAACGGTATAGGAGAAGGACAGGATCAGGACCAGAACGCGGCAGTTACGGAATACAACCAGGACAATAAGATAGGAGTGGGAAGGTAACAGAATAGAGGCGGTACGGTAATGAGAAAGGAGCAGGACGGGAGCTGGAACGGGAGTATGGTGGGACGGAAAATGGTCGGAAGCATGATGAATTACTACTATACTACGCGTACGAAGTCGCGGGCAACAGCTAGTATAATATAAAAGTGGGGAAACATCGTCGCAACACATAGTTGAAATAATTTAACTTATCTAATCGAATCTATGTATCTATCTACCTAATACCTTTAAACGAGAAATTCTTGTATATAGTATATACTCGTATAATCTGAATCTCGGAAACGGCTTCAACGATTTTCATGAAATTTAGTATGCAGGGGGTTTCGGCAAAGGAAACTAAATATTACTACGTATTCGGGGGCGATAAATCGATGTATCTAGGTTATATTTTTAGAAAACTTTTTTTTAAATACCTGTCAATGCTCGGTCATCTAGGTACTAAAATGTGAAAAAGGATCAGGGCCAGGAGGTAAGTAAATAACAGGCATTTTAGAAAATATAGATATTTACATAATTTACGACGTTAATAAGGAGGCATGTGGCATGTACATTTTTCCATTTAATATTTTTAATACGAATACATTCAGATCATCATCATCATCATCATCATCATCATGTAGGCCTTTTTGTAATCCATTTTTGGATATAGGCCTCTTCCCTTTTCCTCCACTCCTGGCGATCTTGTGCCCGATTCATCCAGTCATGGCCTCCGTGTCGTCTAATATCATCTACCCAGCGTTGCGGTGGTCTGCCTCGCCCTCGGGCATTGGCTCTGGGTCTCCACTCCAGGACTCTTCTGGTCCAACGGCTTGCGTTCATTCTAGCAATGTGTCCTGCCCATGCCCACTTTTTCCGTGCTATAATGGTCATCACGTCACTCACTTTAGTTTTGCGCCGGATCCATTCGTTCCGGTTGCGGTCGCGCAGGGTGATACCTAGCATTGCTCTCTCCATTCCTCTCTGTGCAACTCTGAATTTCTCGGCGGAATTCTTAGTGAGCGTCATTGTTTCTGTGCCATATGTTAGCACGGGCATGACACATTGCTCGAAGACTCTGACTTTGAGGTGCAGTGGTAGTGTGCCACATAGCGTCTGTTTATTCATTGCACTTCTCTATTACAGTCACAGTCATACAGACAGTTTGGAGGTGGTCATTTGTGCTGAGCCCTGATTAAAAGTCAGCTTATTCTCGTGGTTGGTAGAAGTCGTTTCTTTTTAAGTCTGTTGACAATCACTCTGGTGAATAGCTTGTACTCGTACAGGTGCGATAGGAGGCTTATGGGTCTGCAGATGTCCAGTTTCTTAATGTCCCCCTTTTTATTTATTAGGGTTATGACGGCGTTGTTCCAGGTAGATGGCACTGTAGTTTCTATGAGGCATTTGGTAAACAGTATTGGAAGCGCTTTCCACTGGTTTGTAGTTACTATCTTTAGCATCTCTGGTAGTACACCGTCCTCGCATGGAGCTCATCTGTTCTTCCGCTGATGAATTGCGAGTACTATTTCCTCGAGAATAATGTCAGGAAACTCTTCTGAACCGACATTTTGGACAGGGTTTCGTGTCTTCTGCTGTCGTGTACATACCGTATGTTCATCTAAAGTCCTACTTGTGTAGAACTTTTAATAGAACTCTTCGGTTATTTTGAAGAGCTTACCCTGGTCGGTAATGATTTCATTTCTATCGTTAAGCAGTTTGAATATTTGTTTCCTGCCTTGGCTGAGTTTAAGATTTAAGACTCTACGGCTGCTGTTCCTTTGTATAGCTGTTTCTATAAGATTTGCATTAAAATATTCCACGTCAGCACGCGTTCGTCTTCTAATGCTTTTTTGAAGTTATATATATATATATTTTTTTGAAGTTATATATAGTTATATTCGGCCGTGTTGATTTTTCTCTCACTGCTTAGTTTCCTTCTTTCTTCCATAAGTTGAAGTGTGAATGATTTTAATTTGCTAGTCTTATTTTGGAGAACCTTAGGCGTTATGGACTCTAAGCTTTCAGTAAGCGTTCCGACTACTTTGCTATTCATCTCATCAACTGTCATGTTTGCTGAGATTGTCGGGACCCCATTACTTAATTTTCTCTTTGGTCGGGACAAAGATTCATGTCGACAGCATTTTTATAAATATCAGCATTTGCGCGTAATATATCCACTTTCGTGTTATATGGTATACGAGTATGTAATTTGGCTATCAGTTTTCGTCTATCGGAGTGAAGTTAAAGTACGCATCTGCCCTTACGACTCAATGCGTCAGAACAACACAACAAACATTCAGATATGCTGTTATAAATAAAAAGATCAATAGTGACAAGAAAAGAGTTTATGTTTGTGGGCAAAGGCATACCAAACAAAAAAATTATTACACGATCATAGTGAAATAGGTATAGTCATGCCCCCTTGCTATGGAGCTGAAATAGGTATAGTCATGCCCCCTTGCTATGGAGCTGAAATAGGTATAGTCATGCCCCCTTGCTATGGAGCTGAAAAAGTTATATGCCCTACGCGCATTCTTATTAAAATTGTTGTTACTAAACTAAATAATAAATTCGAAATAAATAAATAAATTCACGTGTATAATTAAAAAAATATATAACAAACGGTATTAAAAATATAAGTGCTATGGAAAAATAATATTCGTAGCTTTTATTTTATGATGCTATCCGAAAATAATGCCATTCGATAGCCTTTATAACCTGCTTCAAAAAAATCTAGGGTTGCCCACACTCAACTTTGAGCATTTCCTAATCTGCTCCGTATTACCGATGCCCATAGAAGTCTGATTTGAGGCAGATTTTTATGTATTTATGATTTCCTAATCAATTGAAACTAGGTTAAATTAAAAATTTGGGTTTAATTTTCGTAGATTCCTGGCCAGTAGACAGGTACATACACCTACGGCTTCCAAAAACTACAAGTTATACCAGGATGGAGCTCGAACTAAAAATGTTCAGTACCTACCTTATTCAGGCCATTTCTAGATTCCATGAAAAAATAAAACAATTGTTAAAATATAATGGCGTTAAATTAGACTTAAGGGTAAATACATTTTTATTTTTAGTATTTTACAAAATACTAAAAATAAAAATGTATTTACCCTTTTTTACCCATTCACCGCCAGCATCATCCATGAGCAATATGCACCTCAATTTGGCATTCTAGAGCTTAATTGCCGTACTATAAGTACGTAGCATCGCCAACGATAGGAAATGTGTAACGGCTGTCACTAAATCACGCCGCGTCTAACAGTCAGATATCATATATTAAGGACAGGGAAAAGTGGCTATTGCATTCCTGGTCACCATGTCTTGACTGCTACGTGATCTCGCTGCATTACTTTCATCCACTCAACTGCCCTCCAGAACACAGAATAACATACCTTATCGCCTCAGAAATAAAGCTTAAATGATACGCACGTATAGCTGAGTCACGGCTCAATTTATCCACTAGCACAAATGGAAGGTAGTGATAGGTACTATAGATTAGTAGCTCTTCAACCCTTTTTAAGTGCCAACCATGTCGGTTCACCGTGATATATAATGGTTTGGACACCGGATGTCACTTTTACTAGAACCTTTTAAAGTGTGATAGATTGGGTTTCGTCACAGAATACCTAATAGTACTAAATAGTTTTGTACTCATTTTCGAAAGACATTTTAACGAAGCCCATCGTGAAGCTATTATATCCGATAGGTTATTTTATCACAAAAAATCTAGATTTCCCTTTCGAAACAATTTTCTTCTCTTCTTATTTCCGAAATAGACTTATTTCCGAAAGGACCTACTAATGTCGATTATATATGCTCCTTGATTATATGCTGTAGTATAGTGTTTCCAATTCCAATAATCTTTCTAGTGTTCGCAGGGCTTCCACCGGCGCGCGGCGGAGACGATGGTCACTAAGGGCCTGTCGCTCGTTGGAAAACCCACTACTCTTGCATAATGCGGGTTGGTGGATGTATGTGGTGTCACAAAACTATAGGCCTGTAGGTAATAATCGTTGCCGCCGCCGCCTCCTAAACAGACATCATGCCAGAGGTTCCGCCATAAAGACGAAACTTGCTGTTGTGGTTAATGTATTATAGTTACAAGATTATCGAATGTGGCTATAGTTACTTCCTGGCTTAGTTTTTGAGGCTAAACTTTTCTCCAAACGATCGTTGCGCAATTAAGAACTCGCGTTAAATCGATTTAATCGAGAAAGTGAGCGAATTGATTTGTGCTACGACTGTAAAATTGGATTCCAATAATAAGCCGGTCACTTGGGTTGCTCCAGTGAATAGCAGATAACTGCCACTGCAGACGATAAGGATAATAAATAACATAGCCACATAACTAGCACATTGTAATGATAGCCTTAAATGTATGCCTGTAATAAGATGAATAGTGAATTACTAAGATATAGGTAGTAAAATGGATTACAAGGTGTACAAAACATTTCAAAATAAATATTTTATATATCTTTATTACACACTCATACGAAGTATTTTAGAATACTATATTCACCCTTCTACAATATTGTCAGTGATCGAACGTATTCAGAAACGATGTCTCTACATTCTTAGTTACATTTCCTTCTCCACAAAATAATTCACTCCTCCTTGGACTCCCACACCCTTCTCTCGCTCCTAAACTTTATCACACGGTTTTGGGCCGAATATCGTAATTACAACATGTTCAGATAAATCATGATAAACCCCTCTTAAGGGTTGATTCAATAAGTCAAAATCTCTTTATTCATGTTTGGCATTACAGACGCACTTATGAACGACAAATTATCACAAGACTCTACCACCGTATCGGAAAAAGAACCACTACTCAGAAGAGGGACACTACTCCACTATTCCTACTGGTGGTAGGTTTCTCGTATGTGAGAGGCCGTCTGGATGGGTACCACCGCTTTGCCGGTTATTCAGTAAAGCAGTAGTGCACAAGCATAACTGTGTATATACGTAGTTTGAAGGGCATAGTAGTCAGCGAAATTACTAGACATTATGAGACTCAACAGCTAATTGTCTCAGGGTGACGAGCGCAGTGTAGCGCCACGCAGGATATTGCAAAACAAAGTTCTGGGTGGTGCTGTTATTGTTATGGGATAGCGTATTGCTTTCCATCAGACAAACGACCAGCTCTTCTCGTCATTCAGTTATATTAAAAAAAGATACGGCAACAGGTACGGAAAACTTAACATTTTGTTTTTTATTAAGATTGATCGCAGCTAACAAATTTAAATAAAGCGTAATGGTTGATACATTGCTAAATAAATTAAATGTGTAATCACATATCTTCCTAAAATCATAGATGTATCAAGCGAAAACAGCGAATAGAACAATATCTACGAAATCTGCGGTAATTGAATCTGGTACGAATCTGTAACCAAATTGGGTAAGTCAGCCCTCCTCCGGTTCTCCCTAACAAAAGACTTCAACGCGTGCGCCATCGTTCCTAGGATTGTATGATTCTTGTGTTACTAGTAAATGATAGTTTTGTTTCTACATATATACAATCTTTTATAATATGACAACTCTGCAGATAACTCCTAATTTGATTGAAACTAGAGCTAATTTAAAGCAATAATCTGTTTTTACTTGTTTGTACGGATTGCGTAGAGGAACAATTCCTATATGTGTATAGAGGTATATTTGCCGATCGTGCTCGGTTAGCGCTCGTAACGAAGCTCATCTATTATTATAGCCGTTCATGTACAAAATTATAATATATCTTAACCATTTGTCGCTATATGATAGATCGTTAAGCAACGCCAGCAGCGACCTTGCCACTTGGATGGGTGACCGTTTGTGTGTATTTACATACAGCGCTACCATTCTTCAGAGGGTACTTTGAGCATCCGGTTCCGGTTGTTGTCTTAGGATAAACGTCGTTCGGCCATGTCGAACTTTCGGGTAGTCTACACCACTTTTAACACCAGTAGGTTTCTGACTCAAGACAGAAAGAAACACTATTGTGCTTATGATAGAGTAAGAAGTGTTTAAGTGTATATATTATTTTTGATGATGGTATACTAATTACTAATGTTATAATAATAATTATCATGATAGTCGACCTAAATAACATCAAATGTCATCATCAGGATCATTATGAGTTTTATCACCTATAACAATAAAAATAATCCATAATCAATTGTTAAGTCAATACAAGAATAGTAATGCAAGCCTACTGACCCCATAGCCGAGTATGTTTTATTGTAAACCGAAACACGTAGGTACCCTGGACCACATGGAATTGAGTATTCAGCGCGCGAAAGCTACAACTGTTGAGGGGACGGGCGGCGGCGCGGGCGGCGGGACTGAGCTGCGCCGCACGCCGCGCCACCGGCTGATGCGCAGGCGCACCTGTTTCCTCGTCACTTGCGCAGCAGTAGATATCATTCGGCCGAGCGCAACGCATGCGCCATGACTAAACGTAACCGAATTTCGCCGCGAGTGTTTCTTTAACGATACTGTGTGAACATTAACATGGATGTGCTATATCTTTGTGTAATCTTCTGCCTCCTGCAAGGTGGGTGCATAATTATAGTTATGTAAAATCGGCGCAACACTTGTGGAAAGATCGCAGACCCGCCAGAGTTCTGTGGGAGAGATGGGCCACTTTCCGATCTGTTCTCGCATCGCGCCGCGCCTCGCCGACGAGAGATTTCTATTTTGTTAACACGTTCCCTGCGCCATCACTTTATAAAAAACTTTCAGCTGGTGCTTTGGAGACCTAAAAGATCTCTAAACTAACCTACCATTTGGTGCGTTTGAGACCTAATCGGTCTCCTAAAGATACAGTTTTCAAAATAGTTTATAACTTCCAAAAAAACAATCAAATATATTTTGAAGTTTTTGTGGGTGAAAGATAGCCTATTGCTTTATATTTTGCTAGGTTCGCACGCAGTTATGACATTTGAATAAACTACAAATACCAAAAAAAAAAATGATATCGATTGTATCTCGTACCGCAACGGAAGATAGTTCAATATGTGTAGTAAGTAGTGATGGGAATAAAATAATATCTCAGTTGTCGATTGAAAATGTTTTATTAATTATGCAAAGTGTTTTTCATTAAAACATGGTAAGCACATTGATTGCTTGCATTGCGCGCAAATGGTAACAATTCGTTTAGTTTTTTTAGAAGCGTCAGTGCTGTTTAATGTGCGTCGTAATTTTTCGTAACAACCCACACAACGTCTTTTTTTGTCGCCACGTTGGAAAACATGATCAGTACATCTTCCTTCGGGTAATTCTGTAATAAAGTGCATTGTATAAATAAACAGCATGCAACTATGTCAGTGAAGTAAATGCGATGGAATCTAATTTTATTAGTTTCGTTATTCGAGTGTCTATGTATATTTTTGTTCTTAGGCTGTTGTTGCTTTAAAAAATATACGGAGGTATTAAATAAAAGCTGGATGTCACAGGTCTCTTGTAAGTTTACTATAACAACGTTTTTGTTTTAATAACCGAAATTTAGGCTACCAGAAACTTACCAGAGAGTGATGTGAACCCCCCCCCCCCCCCCCCCCCCCCTGTGTAGTATAATGTTTACATAATTAAAACACTCTAGCATTAGAGATAAGTAGCAAAGCCCACCAGAAATGCTACTAAGCTAAGACAATCTCAAAAACAACCAAAAATGTTCAGGCAATCAACAGAAGAAGTAGGTACATAACGCGTTTCAAACACAAAAAAATAAATCTCACCAAAATAAGTAGATTTTTTACACTTTTTTCTTTTAAAAGCACTCATTGTATAACAAAAATGATAATCGACACGCGACCTCCCACGTCGATGCTAGGACAACACTAAAACGAGTCACGCAGCGCCCGCGCCGCCCACCTTACCTCTCTTGCGTCTACGAGGCGTACGATTCCACGAGTACCGACATATCTCCTAACGCAAGGAATGAAAATAATTACAGTACTGTGCGTTAGGGACCTAATCCATCTCTAATTTCTTTTTTAATGTCCTTGAATTCATCTTTAATTAGGAAGCAAATATGTATATTTGTCCTACTCATACCTAAAGAACTTTACACGTTAGATCCTCCCGCAAGGAGTGAAACAACACTATTATATTCAACGCACAATACAAAAGTCCTGCAAGAGATCTGATAGATCTCGTAATGCAACGAACGTGTTAATGTTTATCGGAGCGACTGAACTCATAGATAGTTTTCTTAAGTTGGTGACTTAAATATTGTTGATAGTATTAATATCTTTCGGATTCATATTTTAACAGTGAAACTCCGTTGAGTTTGATTTTTGATTTTAAAATATCTTTATTTAAAAAAAAACATTAAAGTGGTGTTACATAATAACTTATTATTATGTTAAACAGTCTATGGTGAAAATAAATATTTTGTACAGGCTTTTTTTATATACTTTTTAAAAATAAATAATGATTATTTTAACCTACCTATTGGAGTTTGAACACTACTTGAACTACTTGCTTGACGCTTACACATTTGTCGCTACCTAATTTATTACTTATTAAAAACCTAAAAACATCAGGTACCTCATAAAGGTATCTAACTCTATAATAACAATTTTTGCACTTTCATAACGTTCCCTACGTTATGATAGTATAGTACAGTAGATAGTCTTTGATTTACGCTACAAAATATGCAAATAATATAATAAGTTAGAAATTAAACAGTATCCGTAAGAACTAAAATATAAACAACATAATGACGATAACTAAGGAGTGTAGTTGGGTCAATGTGATGAGAAGAAACGAGCGCGCGGACAAGCCGGCGGCGGCGGCGGCGGCGGCGGCGGCGGCGGCGGCGGCGGCGGCGGCGGCGGCGCTCGGTCATGTGTTAGTCCGCCTGTGTCATTCGCAACTGAGGAAGTAGTTATAGGGGTTAGCGATACTGACAATATGTTGATTTATATGACGTTGAAATTAAATTAATCACAATCGATTAAAACCAATCCTCCTAGAAAACAAATCGCCGTTATTTTAATAAATACCTGCTGCTCGTGCTACATGTCTACTATTATATATTATTTCAATCAAGCAAGCACAAAACGTTTGAATAAATAAACACGAAGAACGCTCGCGGCGCTATACGTAGGTACATTATAATACTTCTGTAGTTTTCATCGTTATTACCTAGTTAGTCTTTGAAAATAGATAAAAGTTTGCTAAAGAATTCTTTTTTTTTAATTTTGAATAAAGTAACTTGGTTTTGATAAAAATATATCATACCTAAGTGAATAAACTATAAGTTGATATAATGTGTTTAAAATAATAATAAATTATAAAATATGGCAAACTATGTATTTCCAATAAATAACTGTTGGAAGAGAAGAAAGATACCGAAAAATGTTAAAGCAATTTCACGGGTCACTAATTGTCGCTTTCTCCATACCTCGAGCATGAAATTATGATTCATGATCATAAAACAATTTAGTTGTATCACCAGTTTTAGAAAAGCAATTTATAAAGCACGTTCAAGAATGTGTGCATAGTTCGCGTTTCTTCCGAGTACCGTTGAGCCAATTTACATATTTTTCACCTAAATTAACAAATGACGATGTTCGATCGGTCGCGGTCGTCGCTCGCTCGCTCAGTAGGGCGCCCGCTACACCGCCCGCTACACCGCCCGCTACACCGCCCGCTACACCGCCCGCCGCCGCCACCGCGCGCCGGCGCCGGCGCCGTTTACTGAATTAGCACAGTTAGCAGCACATTTATGTCATGTCCCATATTATCACCACGGCAACTAAACTAACTGTATTTTTGTAAACCCCTACAATTTTCGCCCACTGGCACTGGCTAGCTATAACTTTTTTCCAGTGAAAACAAACTTTATTTGGCTTCAGACACGAAACGACATGCAATTGAGCAAAAAGACTGTTTTAATTCACTCGAAAGAGCTGTATTTACGTATTCTTTTAAAAAAAAATAACTATAAAATAAAAAACACCGTATAAAAGTTTTCAAACGTAACAGTTGGTTTCAGCCCCCTCGGTCGTCGCGGAAGTGGCACCAAACCTCACTTCCTGTTGAGCCTCTAAAATGAGTGGCACCAGTTATAAAGCATATTTGAAAACGATTGTTATATAAACTTGTAGAGTGTAGATTTAAACATTATTGCCACCGAAATAAACTCAATAGGCACAAGGGGCAAGGGCAAGCTTCGATCATATAGGGCAAGTTACCATTTCCGCAGCTCTGGCAAGGAATGCGTTTTTTGTGGCCACGTCTCGGGCCCACAGGCCGATGGCGATTTTGCGTCGTTGATCACAAAAATAAAGAATGTTCACAACCTACATCCGATATCTCCATTCAACCTTTTTTATTTCCTACATATTTCTTCGTAAAGTGAAATATAATGATAGTCTGCGAAGAAATGATGAAACGAATGGGTTTGTTAGAAATGATACATATACCTACATCTCGTGTACTGTTATAGTGATTTGTCATCTACTTTCGCTACACAATTCTTCAGACAATACGTTATATACAAACAGGTTGTTCATTTTATGACAAACACATATTGCTTAAAGTAATATTAGTACCGCCTGGCGTGCGTCAACCTTTGAGTCCCTAATCTAGACCTGTGTCAATGAGTTCACTCTCATCTGAAGTAGCACGCACGAAACGATTAAAATAGGAAATTTAATATTAGGTAACTTCCATTATTCGAAAGCGTGTGTGGATAACAATCAATACAAACTTAATAAATATCTGACATAATAAACACTACTATATTTTGTAATTACCAGAAAATAAAATTGTGTTATCTGCTGCCGCTAAACACGTCTAAGCAAAAAATAATAATTCGACGTCGAAAAACTATACCAAAAAACGGAAATATGTGGTCAAATTTAAACAAATCAATTGTAGTAGAAGTTAAAATTGACTCATTGTTATTATTCACAACAGTATTTACAAATAGACTTACAAGTAACTACTTACTTATTTGTTCGACATGTCCTTGATTTTTAGAAACTTCAACATGAAATTATTTTGACATTGTGAAATAATCAAATACTCTGACTGCGCTTTAATGTCTTACCTCGTCCACATTGCCAATTTGTTTGCTGTTATTAAATAAAACCGACCAAGTGCAAGTTGGACTCGCGAACGAAGGGTTCCGTACTACCCGTATCTATAAAAATGGCAAAAAGTCATGTGTGTTGTATGGGAGCCACCTTAAATATTTACTTTATTCTATGTTTCAGTATTTATTGTTACCTATAGCGGCAACAGAAATACTTCATCTGTGAATATTTCAACTGTATATGTAAACTGCTATCACGGTTTATGAGGTACAGCCTGGTGACAGACGGACAGACAGACAGACGGACAGCGGAGTCTTAGTAATAGGGTCCCATTTTATCCTTTGGATACGGAAACCTAAAAAGTAATGGTGTATGTGTGGGCTGTCAGTGGCTCCGGATTTGTATAGGTTATAATTTAAGTTGAAGTGGCCTGTGATTAGGTGGAGATCCTGCTTCAGCTTTAGTCCATTTTGTTTTTATTTTGTATTTTCCAGGCAGTATTTCTTGTAGAGTTTTATGGCACTCAGCTTCACACAAGCTCGACGGGCAAACAAATCACATAAAAATACCGAACTAAATGAATCAATCAGATAAGAAACCAGCCTTTTGCAGGAGATTTTATCTCTATCTCCGAAGTGCTTTAGGTTTATGGGACTCGAGGCATAAAAGAATAACACAAAGTGGTTCATTTAAAAAAGTAAAGTAGTAAGTAAAAAGTAAAGAAACGCATCCTTTTTTAAAGTTTGTTTTATTGTTATTGTTGTGTATTTAATTATTAAGTACGCACAGTGACCGTTGAAGTCTAGCATTATTATAATTAGCCTAACTACATACCAGCTTTGTCAATGACCCACATAGCATCCGTGGTGAAGCAACTTCCCTTAGAAAACGGACAATACGTATCGAGGTCTCTCAGGTGAACAAACGCGCCGAGGGCCGATCGTTTCGCCCAGATGCGTGCTGATCATCAGTGATAGCGCGAGGGTCATTATAGAAAACCTTTTACAATTTATTTTTCAATACTACTTCTATCATTAGGTCCACTGCAGACACGAGATTGTGATTTTATATAAAATAACAGAAACACAAAATTAAATGTGAATAATATGTAAGAATGACTGATAGCCTCAACAACATGGCTAATTCAACAAAAAGAGAGTTTAAAGATAAGGATGAAATAAATAATTAAAGATTAACATTGAGTGGGTTTTAAAAATCTCGCGTAGTATATAGGTAGGATACGAGTATGTTTAGTTAGTGAATCTTGTGAGGGGACAGTAAAATCAGGTGATTGTTCGCGTGGAAGAAGCAACGCGACCTGGCGTCATGTGCGCTGCATGTCAACGACCGCGGCTGCACTGCACTACCTACACACTCGCACCAACATCAAGTCCAAGATAAGGCTTGTGAAGTAAAAGTATTTCCATCAGAACTCTCAGCTCGGGTGAAAGTAGCCGCGCTCGCTGCCAAATGTTCATTAAAGTTATATGCTATTTTGTAATAGTGCTATTGTTTTGTGAGTATGTATTATATTTTAGTGTAGCACGTACATGTAAATGCTTTGCGAAACCAAAGCTTTAATTCGAATAGGAAAATTAAACATCACAATGTCATTCACCCTGCCAAGTGCCAACCATCTTCATTCACAAATTTGCGCCCACCACATGTGTGAATAAGATATTGAAAAGTTTCGTGAGTGTTATCAGACTCACGGAAACGTCCGTGAGTCTTTTTGAATTCCAAACAAAATAATAAAGGTGTCTACTCGAATTGGCACCAATTATACGAGTAGGTACAATCTAAATCCATCTATCTAACACTGCCAGCATATTGCACAAGCACCTTATTTAAGAAACACTATTGAAAGGCATGATCCCAAAACAAACAAACAAAAAGTATTATTTAATGCGGCAAAATATTTTTATTTACACATTGCACTTACTATGAATTGCATAAACAATAATCAACATAATATGAGTTTGAAGCTCTGAACTGTTTTTGCCTCGCAGGGCGTACACGATTGGCATTCAAGCCATTCCATAATCCGGCACAGCGCCGTCGAATTGCAGCTTTTCGCCGCCACATAATATCCACATTTGCATATTTAATTCACATAATATGGCCCATTGCTTCAACGATAGGGGTAGAATTAGAACGGCTCTAACCCCCGGTCACCGTCTCCCTGTGTAGACACGGACTCCCCATATATTTCGCATATGAAGGTTTCGCGCGTAAAACGGCTGCACCGATTCTGATAAAACATCTAATCTAAGAACCACCGCTAGCAAACCTACTTTCAAATAAAAAAATAACCGCAACCAAATCGGTAACGTCGTCCTAGTTACGAAAATTTCGCAAATCAATAATATAACCTAACCTTTTTGAATTTTTCGCATAAGTTTTTAATAGAGCTTTACTTCTATTTCAGGGTGAATCGAAAGGACAACCTATGAACTTTTAAAGGCCTAGGTCTAGATAGCCCAAATGCTCTAGCCTACTACCATAGATCGCAACGTACACCTACCAAAAAACCAAAGTTTCTGGCACCATTGCCCCATTGGATTGCATTTAGGTACGTTGAGTCCCAGCATTTTGGTCACGCTTAGCTTGGACCAGGTGCTCTGATAGTCTTTTGTAAATACGATAGCCTCCCGGTCCCCACGGACTCAAATTTACACCTAAAGGCTAAAATGTGTGACCGCTACAGGTTAGTATATTTGCACCGCTTGAGCTCTCGGCCGAATTTTCTGGGATATAAAGGGGACTAATTTGAAAGATCACATTCACTACCCACTGCCCTCACAAAGGCTCTGTTTATTGAGAGCCCAAGCTCGCTAAACTTCCCTGCTATCACTTCAAGTGTGGGGCACGGCGCGGAGGTGCAGTTGCAATATCCCCTACGCACAAAATAATATTCCTAATGAGGCTGCCTCTTAACCTATTCAAGAGCGACGCGCTTTTCTTACGCGTGATGGAATGTAAGCCGTCAACGCGTGCTTCCGCAAACATCTCGTATGCGAGAGGCCGTCTGGGTGGGTACCACCGCTTTGCCAGTTATTCAGCCGCCAAGCGGTAGTGCGCAAGCATTACTGTGTTCCGGCTTGAAGGGCATTGTAGCCAGCGAAATTATTGGGCATTATGAGACTCAACAGCTAATTGTCTCAGAGTGTCGAGCGCAGTACAGCGCCGCGCAGGATTTTGCAAAACAAAGTTCTGGGTGGTCCTGTTATTGTTATGGGCTGGCGTATTGCTTACCATTAGGCAAACGACCAGCTCGTCTCGTCAATCAGTTACATAAAAAAAAAACATATTTGGCTGAAGTGTTTCAGAAGCGAGGCAGCCTTACCACCCTGAACTTCGTGAATGTGTAACAAACGTCCATATAAAATAAAACCGGCCAAGTGCAAGTTGGACTCACGCACGAAGGGTTTCGTACCATTATCTAAAAAAACGGCAAAAAAATCATGTCTGTTGTATGGGCGCCCCACTTAAATATTTTTTTATTCTGATTCAGTATTTGTTGTTATAGCGGCAACAGAAATACATCATCAAATTTCAACTGTCTAACTATCACGGTTCATGAGATACAGCCAGGTGACAGACAGACAGACAGACAGACAGTCGGACAGTGGAGTCTTAGTAATAGTACGTAGTAATATTTAGTTTCCTTTGGTAATAGTGTCCCGTTTTACCCTTTGGGTACGGAACCCTAAAAAGGAATAAAATTGAATTCTTACTTTTTGTTCCCAATTGAGCACCAAGCCAAAATATTGATATGGTGCTCAAATGGCTGGTCCACAAGTCATACTCGTGAACGGGTGCTGCTTGCGGGGACTGGTCTGTTCTAGTCACTCCTACTGCTACTGTCATACCTACTTATATTTTATTTACACTTTTCTGTTACTGATACTAGGACTATGGGACATCTCACTCGCATTTCTTGTTTTACATTCTGTTAATTCTAATTTATACGTAATTGTGCTGAAAAAAAGACATCCCCCAACGTCCATCTTCTCTAGCGGGCGTATTTCCGAAGCACTGGTAGAGTCAGTTTTCACATTTCTTTTCAGCACTCAGACTTCATTTTGAGTATAGGAAAGAAATGGGTAAACATACTTACCTTTTTTCAAAGTCATGTTAACATAAGTTACAATTTTTAACATTTTTTATTTGTATCATGTGTTTATGACCTTTAAAAGTGCACTTTTGTGCCTATTTAATAAATGATATTTGACTTTGACTTTGAAATTTATTTTTGATTCAAGAAATAGATGCTCATACGTAGATACTGACTTCGGTTGTTGAGAGGATAACTTATACGGTACAAATTGTGAAAATAGCGCGGTTTTGTTCGGAGCGAACCACTATAAGTCACATATTTTCGTAAGTCGCACGTGAAATCGGTCACATTTTTATTATGAGTAGACATCTAGGTAGATATATTACAGCACCCATCTGTTGATGTGGAGGAAGTATTAAGATTCAAGAGCCGAAACCTTGCAAAAAACTAGCACGGCTCATCATTCTGGTCGGCTGACCTGCGCCTGCGCTACCGGGCGGGCGCGGGCGCGGGCGGTCGCGACACACCGCTTCCATCGCGGTGGCGGCACGGGCCGGCCTGGATACGAGTTAACTGCGCTATGGTTAGTAACGGTGCAAAAATGCCACCACCCGCCTCAGCACCCGCCGCCGGTGACCCGCTACTCCGCCAAGGAATGCGTGTTGGTTTAGGACGAGCTTTTGATGATGAATGTGCTCTCGAAGTTTCACCGCTTACATTTGTCAAGTTGTCGCCGCGCGACATGTGCTAGGTGATCGCCCACACCATCGCGTGCTAAAGTAGGGATAACAAGTTGTTTGGACTCATTTTACATTGGCACAAGTAGGCCTTTTATGTAGTCGTATAGAGCAAGAATGAACTATTGAACTGGATTGTAGAGATACATATATATACCTCGATCCCTCACAATGAAAACAGCAAAATTCAATTCGGCTTCCGGTGCAAAGCTCAGCAAATGTTTTGATTTTGCGAAATCACCCCTTGTTTTTCTTATGCTAATATTTGATATTGTTACGTTTTATTGAGAACTAGCTTTTGTCCGCGACTTTGTCCGCGTCGAAGTCGAAAATGGTTCAAATAGAATTTGAATTTGTTTTTTTTTACATTATTAATTTTGTTATAACATATAAATTACTAGCTGCGCCCCGCGGCTTCGCCCGCGTGGAGATTGATGTGTCGCAAGTAAGAAAAGTAGCCGGCTGCTCGGCTTCGCTGTTATGATTATTTCCGAATCTATCATGATTCTGTATTTGCGAACTCGCTTCAATTGTTAAGCACGTGTTCGACGATTTGTTTTCGTATTTCCCGTGCCAAACAAGGGTTGCCGTATAAAATATACGAAATTGCCTAAACAGGCATTCCCCATCACCGATTATTATGGAAACGACTATTGCACTATTACCTACGTCATTCACGTCTAAACTCTCTATTTTTTTCGAACCACGGAATACAATTTTCGATATAAAGTTTAGAACTCTATCTCACTTCCCCTACTGGTAATTTTGTAAAAATAAAAAATACATAATTCATTATTTACTATATAGTTTATTTAAATCGAGTTTTTAGTGAATCGAACCATGATATAAAATTTTCCGTTATAACTTTAGAACTCATTTGGGCCCCTTACAGAATTAGTTTAGAAAAAAAAAGTTCGTTACCATTTATTTTGTAGTTTATTTGTACCGAGATTTGAGTGAATGAAAACATCATACACACAAACTTTCACATTTATAATATTATTAGAATTAGGATTGAAACCAGGTTAGGTCTCTCGTATGCGGCAGGCCGTCTGGGTAGGGACCACAGCTTTGCCAGTTATTCTGCCACCAAGCAGTAGTGCGCAAGCATTACTGTGTTCTGGTTTGAAAGGCATTGTGGCCAGCGCAATTGCTGGGTATATGAGACTTAATATATAATGTCCCGGGGTGCAGTGCTACGCAGTGATTTTAATGGTATAAGTTTGTTTGTTGTGGTCAGGCGTTGTGCTTGCCATCAGGCGTGCGGCGAAAAACTTTTTATATATTATATATTACATTATGTATTATATTATATGTTATGTAACATATTTAAACCGAGTTTTGAGTGAATCGAACTAAAATAAAATAAAATACATACAAACTTTAGAACTCCTTTGCACCCCTTCTAAAGGTAGTCTTGAAAATACAAAAAAAATACATACAAACTTTAGAACTCTTTTGCACCGCTTCTAAGGGCTAGTCTTGAAAAAAAAAAATATATGTGTTTTATTACTTATTTTAAAGTTTATTTTTACCAAGTTTTGATTGAATCGATCTAAAATAAAAAAAATATCATACAAACTTTACCACAGCTTTGCCAATTATTCTGTCGCCAAGCAATAGTGCGCAAGCGTTACTATGTTCCAGTTTGAATGACATCGTAGCCAGTTAAATCACTGGGCATATGAGACTTAATATCTGATGTCTCTACGCTGCGCAGTGCTTTTTATGGTATTCAGGTTCTGGGTGGCACTGCAATAATTGTTGTGGTCAAGCGTTGTGCTAGCGAACTGGCGAGCGGCGAAAAAAACTTTTTTTGTACATTATATATTACATTATGTATTATATTATATATTACATTATATATTACATTATATATTATATTACATAATACATTCGATATTATGTCATACTATATTAGGTTTAGGATTTAAACTAAGTTTAATCATCATGATGATGATGATGATGATGATATATTACATTATGTATTATATTATATATTAAATTATATATTATATTACATAATACATTCGATATTATGTCATACTATATTAGGATCAGGATTTAAACTAAGTTTTGAGTGAATTGAACCAAGCAATAAAATTTTCCGTACAAAGTTTATAACTTCATTGCACACCCCCTAGGGGTAGTATTGAAAAAATAAAAAATAGGTGTTTCATACTTTAGTTTAAAGTTTATTTGTACCGAGTTTTGAATGAATAAAACTAAAATAAAAAAAAAACATACAGACTTTAAAACGCCCTTACACTTTTTTTAGGAGTAGTTTCGAAAAAATAAAAAACACGCATTTTTGAATTTATGTTAAAGTTTATTTGTTCTGAGTTGTGAGTGAATCGAACCACGGAATAAAGTATACACTGAAAAAAACCGTACAAACTTTAGAACATTTCTCATTTCTTGTTTGACATTCTGTTAATTCTAATTTATACGTAATTGTGGTGAAAAAAAGACATCCCCGCAGAGTTTCTTGGTGCTATCTTCTCTAGCGGGCGTATTTCCGAAGCACGGGTAGAGTCAGTTTTCGCATTTCTTTTCAGCACTCAGACTTCAATTTGAGTATAGGAAAGAAATGGGTAAACATACAACTTACCTTTTTTCAAAGTCATGTTAACATAAGTTACCATTTTTAACATAATTTATTTGTTTCATGACCTTTAAAAGTGCACTTTTGTGCCTATTTAATAAATGATATTTGACTTTGACTTTGATACGTGGTAACAAACATCACAAACACAAACTCTAGCATTTATAATATTATATATATATATATATATATATAATATTGTATATATTATATATATATATATATATATATTAGGATTAGGATTATGTTCAAATGTTTGAATAGGTACTTATAAAATATAAAAATTGTTATGTTTTGTGAACACGAAACTCGACCCTTGATCTGGTGAAAGTTACGCGGGGGTGTTATATTTATACAAAATCGAAATACTCTACACAACTACCTCAGTATTTCTTTGTAAACAATATTTTTTCTTTTTCCTTCGGGAGCTGGGATCACCAGGCTACTCAGTGCGCTTTCTTTGGAGCATGCCACATACAACTGGCCGTGAGAGAACTGAGAGAAGCAGCTTTCCCTCGGGTCTATTGAGTTTGACCTTGAGCTTTGTTTATACCTAGTTATTGCGAAGCAGATTTTTATGGAAAATTGAAACTCTAACTAACAACATTTTTTGATTCGTATAATTTATAACCAAAATGTTCTAGTCCTTACCATTTCATATTTCGAACTCTACGTCCCTATCACAGGCGCACTTATGAACATCAAGTTATTACAATGACTACCACCAACAAACACCATACTGGAAAAGTACCATCAACCAGAAGATACGGCGAGAAGCAAAACCTTATTTTAAAGATTTTTTGTTACAATTTTCTTAATAATTTGTTCGTTTGTATTAACAATATCTTCCTTAGTTAAAGATATAAGGGATGGTAAATAAAAGGAATATAAAAATAAAAATCGTTGTTAAAAAATAAAGTTAGACACATAATGTCGCGCGATGTGCAGCGACCATAAATATAAAAGGACGTCTCGCGACAAGCTTTGTCTGTTACTTTGTTTTATTTGTTTCAGTACAGTTATTTAAAACAAACCATCATTAATAGTAGGATAATCGATAAAAATATCTCCGATGAGTTGTTTTTTACAAAAAATACTAGGTACATATTATTCGCGCTCCACAGTAACCTGTTCAGGGAACATCCTCACGGGAAAAGGTTGGAAATGCTGATATCGCGGGGTCTCTCTCAGTTGTAGCGAACCACTGCTGTCCTATGTAGAGACTATAGAGAAGTAGTAGTTTGTTTTCTTTGACAGAGATAAGATAGCAAAATTATGATATGTAGTTTGGTTTTTCGTTCTCTCCATCCAAAGGTTGTCTGGAAGTAATCGCTATAAGTGATAAGACCGCCCATTGTAACACTGGCTTTAAGTATTGTTTTGTAATTATTTCATATTGTTGTGTGACAATAAAGCGTTTTCTAATCTAATAATCTTGAACAATATGGTTTTATGTGGTTTCTCTCCGGTTCTGAGAAACCTTGCAATCGTGCTTTCATTATTTAGAATCTGTTTTTATAAATGGTCGTCAACGAAGAGTGACTCAGTGTCCCCATAGAAGTGGTGAACAAGTTTAGTAGGTATACTTAGGTACTCCGGAAGATGTAGGTACGTACCTATGTGTAACTCCTGCGTCATCAACTTTCACATTTCTCGTTACGTCAGCTAATGACGCAGCACAGGTGTGATGTGTTGTGGTGCGGATGTTCTAAATACCGGCTCATGTAGGCTGGACTGGTTTCTAACTTTGAATCTTGGGCCATATCTTCGAAGCTAATGACTGCCTTCATAATTTATGCCGAGTAGGTTATTTCGTTCGATGACTTTACTACATATAACTAATCATATGGAAATAGAAAAACAATCATTATAATCACGCATATAAGATAATATAACCAAAGAATACTATGATATAACTATACTAAATTACAAAGGCGCTCTTCCTCTGCACAAAACTAGGCAGTAGCTCCTATCACAAGAAGTACCATATTATAAGCCATTGATATAAGTACCTACCTACTTACTACCTACCCCTTTGACTGTGGCCAGATGTTCGATTGTCCTTTCGTAAGTTAAAAAGCTTTAAGGTATAATGCAATTTGAGTAATTTGACACAAAATTACATTTGCATGTTAGGTAAAGAAAAGAAATTCCTATTCCCATAACAATATAATCCAGAAAGTAGTAAGAAGGCGATCGGATATTAAGTTTTTGGAATGAACAATTTAGCTGCTTTCATCTTACCGAACTTGCAGGGGGATCGCCTTACTGGAACACCGATCCCGATCGCTTTCAAACACACTTCGTGATCGGTATTTGTCTGTGGAATTGTCTCACTTTCCTACTCAAAAGTTTCGTCCCATTCCCTATCTCAATCACGTTCAAACTTGAAATTGAAAGCTATCGGGATCAGTGTTTGACTTACACGATTCCACTGTTGATCGCAGCTCTTCTCCTTTCGATATGCAAGGTCGAGTCGGCGCTTGAAATGAGCTAGCTTTCTACCCCCGAGGCCCGGCGGGTGCCGCGCCGCGCCGCGCCGCGCCGGGCGGTCGCGCGCGCGCGTCGTTCACGGGCACGGGCCTGGTGGTGGAAGCGCTCAGTAGGTCACGCGGCAGGTTGTTTCTCCGCCGCCGTGACTCAGCTTCCTTGACAAACACTCCGCTGTCGCCGTGACGCGTCACGGTGCGGGACGAAGGTGTGCTATATGCTTTGAAATTGCCTATTAAAACTGTATGTACTTGCCTAAACTTATTTTAACCGTGCGTTCCTAATTTTGTTTTCGATATTGCTCTGCACTGGCCTTTATTTGTACTTTGTATTATTAGCTTCGTTGACTTTTGTCGATTCGTCTAAGTAGGTATTTTCATTAGTCTACCAGTCTAGCACTTTCTTCTGATCAGCAGCGGCAGGTGCGGGGGTATAGTTGTTTATCCATCATTGTAGATAACTTGAGATTTTTTTTTTATAAGTGTAGTTTTAAAAAGAAAATATTGTTGGTTTTTCCGAGACTATTTCTGCGATCATGGCTTCAAGGCATGATAGTGCAGAAGTAAATCATAATTGTACACAAACATGATTACTAATTATTTTAAAAACGTTTAAATTTATAAAAGTATATATTAATTAAATATTGATAATGCTTGTTGGGTATTGCATAGTCTCACATTAATTCCTTACGCAAGAGCCAAGGCCGACCACCGATAGCGATAGCGCGATGTAAACAAAGCGAGTTCCGTTCCGCCTCCAACTGACGGTGGCGGCGCCGGCGCAGCGACGCGACGCGACGGTGGCGGTGGGAAGCCGCGCGCGGCTTCGCCCGTCGCCGCCGCCGCCGCCGCCGCCTCTTATTGACTTACGGACAGTTGCAATGCAGATTTGCAGGTGGTATCCAAGATAAGAAATCATTATATGTTTTTGTTAAACGAAATACAAATCAAAGGTTCTCTCAGAACACACAATGATAATTTTAGGTGCATACATACAACGACGTATACACTCACAAATTTGCCACTAGGCCAAATTGTCACTATGCTATGAAATGACATTTTTATTACATATTGTTTTGTAGCAATGGCGCGGTGAAATCTCCAGTGATGAGTCTTACAACTGTGATAAATGTGTTTAAGTCTCAAGTCATCAATAAAAACACCACACCTCAGGACCACCATCAGATATACTCATTAAAGTCGGTTACATTAAATGGCCGAAGGAAACCCGGTCAGCGGCTGACCCCTCGGACCGGTTCTACCAGGTATTCGATACCTGGGCGGCTCAGGGAATCGGGCCTTTGACCTGTACTGCCACTTTCTCCTGCATTTATTGATGAGCTATAATCCAGGAATTTTATAATTTGCTCGACAGGTTGTGCTCGACGTACGTGTACCAGGATGAGTTGAGATTTACGATTAGAAAGCATATTATATTATATAGAATATAGTAGGGCTTTTTATTATACTATTTATGCGTTTTTAATTCAATCTAATTCATTTTTATTTTCATTTACTATTAAAATATGTTAATATGTAATTCATTATGTACATTAAAATGTCCCAATAATGTGAATAAATAATAATTCAATAAAATAAAATAAATAATGCCAATATATATAATAAAAGAGCAGGATGTTATTCAACAATAATCGCACAGGCCAACCTTGTAGGTACTTGGAGCCAAATGTTCTACAGATAGTGTATGGCTAGATACTTTATCTGAGGTATGGCATCATAGTTAGTTTTCTTTGGTGTAGGTAAGGTTTCCACTAAGAACAGATTTTTCGAAATTTGACCTTCAAGTGAGTCAAATGGGGTCATAAAGGATGTATGGGAAAAAAAAGAAGTTTTTATAACGGTCAGGATGGGCGCACAGCCGGCCCATCAGGAATGCAGTTCTTTTGTGGTTAACTCCTAGCCTATCAAATTATTAAACTGACGCAGATAGCGAAAGGGTAGCTTCAAAGCGACGGAAGAAAGCATTTGGAAGTGTTCATAAAAATGAATGTATATACACAGAAAGTAGTCGGCAGAACAAATTTACCATCTTCCTCAGCGAATAAATATACTGCACAGTCTCACGGCTCGTATTCAACGGCAATCATTCTTGTCAACGACGACGAGCGGCTCACCTTTGGAAACAGACGAGCGGTTATAAACCTTACGGCTCGGAGTTAAGGTTTACAGAGCAACAGAGCGTATGGAAAGTAAAGTTTGGCGGAAACGAGGGATTCCATCACAGTATCAGTTCAGCATCACGCTTTCTTGTTTAGGTAATAGCCCGACGGTTAGGCATAAGCTGAGACTAAGTACAGTCATTATCGTCTAATTTACCATGTTGTTGATTTTCTATCTTTTATAGCTGTTTATTGTGTTTGTTATCGTGGAGAATTCGTTTAGACGCGACGTCGTCGGAACGTACTTACTTTACGTAGGTGTACGTAAGTTTGCTGTTGAGAGCGACCAAGTCTACTTTCTAGTACGTTCCTCTTCCTTTATAAAGTCCAATAAACTCTTGCCCTTAAAACGATAAAAACTTATTATGTCCGATGATCATATAGGTTCTCTAGTATTTTTATCTAGTGTCTTTCCAAAAAATGTTGAGATAGTTGAAATAAAGACTATAGTAAGTAGGTACTTATTATGTCTAAAATATGTTTGCATGGAGTTGCAACGGTCGCGCGCGCGCAGCAATATCACCAGGTCGCACGTACCTACGCGTCGCGTCACCAGCTCGCAGCAGCTACCGTGGCCGACACGGTCACCATCACCACGGTCACCACGCCACGGTGGCCACGGTCCCCACGGTCGCATTTCATGCAAAGTATCAGACTCAAAATAGACACCTAGCCGTGGAGATCAACGCTTTCGCTTCTCTAAGCATAGGGCTGTCTATTAGCTGAATTTGAATTTTTATATTGCGTAAAAGTCTCATGATAGCCCGTGTGACTATAAATATTAAAAAGTGATCGAATACTCGATTGAAATCATAATTAGGTACCTTTATGTGACATATTTACAGATAAGTACATATAAAAATCAAACTAGGTGTACGAGCACATAGACATCAAGGGTCAATTCAATTATCTAGACCAAGCCAAGGTCTAGTTATTGAAATATTTAATGAAAGTCATTCTATTTTAATATGCGTAGGTGCTATAGTGAGCGATACGGTTGAAAAGTGTTTGCCAATACCTATAAACCTGTTCATTCCAGGTTTGCATCAGGGTTGTCTCAGTAATACGCACCTGTAAGGAACAACAGGTACCGATGACTCTGAATGTTGATATTGGGACAACCTCTACCTGGATATCCGATTTCGTGTGTCAGTTTCGTGTGTCAAGGTCAATGCGAATGGGGTATGCAGACGATAGAGTAGAGAGATACCGATCTAATGTGCGCGCTGGAGGACCTGCGAGTAACACCCGTACACTATAGATACGAGATAACTAATAGATAAATATCCATAAATATGACAAAACATTGCTTCTAAAGCGCTAAAGAGTTCTATACCCATAGATAAAGAAAAAAGAAACCAGTTCAACGATATATAACTCATTTTGCGCTTAATGGCCGTTTATATTTTTGCCTTTCCTGACGATTTATTTATTGGTAATATCGGTTATCGGTTTGTGATCTGGCAGGAACTAGAGGGCCCTTAGATCGCGGGGCCCTAGGCACTTGCCAAAAGTGCCCAGTAGAAAAGTGACGAAGTTTACAATCATGTTCACTCACATGTCTTAGTTTGCGGCGGATCTGTATGTCGAGTCACTCCCTTCCCTCCAATATGGTTGACTACAAGTCATACAAGGGAACTGGTGCTGCTTGCGGGGACCGGTCAGGTCTGGTCAAAGAAAAGACACATCCTCGCAGAGTTTCTTGGTGCTATCTTCTCTAGCCTATCTTCTACCTTCTAGGTGTATTTCCGAAGCCCTGGTAGAGTATTCGCATTTATTTTTAACCGACTCAAAAAAAGAGGAAGTTCTCGATTCGATTGTATGTTTTTTATGTTTGTTACCCCAGAATTCCGTTATTTATGAACCGATTTGGAAAATTATTTTTGCGATGGGTTCAGTATAGCTACGAAGTGGTGTCATATAAATTTGATCGACATATATATATATTTGAATTTGATCGATATTTGACCTTGGACTTCGAAGATACAGAAGTCGGATTTTTTTATAAAACGTATTCTTGTCTGAGTCTAGACTTCATTTTGGGTATGGGAAAAAAAGGGGAAGACATACCTTTTATTACGTATTTTTAATTTGATTTGTAATGTGTGTTTCCTATTTAATAAATATTTTTGGCTTTGACTTTGACAAAGATGTGGTACCCCTAGCAACGCTAGGTTTCCACGGATCATTTGCGATTTGGACGCCTCTTAGATCAGACATGAGCGGATAGACAGCGGTCCAATTGTTGCTTAGAAATGTAGCTTTCACATTCACTTTGTCATCCGAATGCCTCTATCCCATCCCAGGATATATGTGGTGAAAGGAGTACAAAATCCGATCTTTTGTTCATTGGGTACCTAATGGGGGTTACCTGATCCGCCAAATATTCATTTTACTTCATGTACCTAACAGATGTGACATATTATTATAGCATGAATTTGCACTTATTAGCCACATTTATCTTCCTTTCCCTCCGAAACCCCGGGGGCCCGAGAGTATACGGTCTGAGCAAGTTAGTAAGTAGTACTCATTATCCAGACATTACTTGTACCCTTGACACCCCTAGCAGGCACCCTGAAGCTCTCATACGTGTGCTGAAAAGATAAAAGTAAATACATATATACAGGCAATAAATTAAAGATTGTGTGCTGTTTCAGAAACCCATTTTACTAACAACCCTTTAACAACTTCGGCAATCGCATAATAAATGCTATCCCTATATTGTATAGCAATGAGGACGATTCACTCACATCTGCGTAGGTACTGTCATTGCACTTTAGTTTTTAAATTAAAAAAAGTCCTTTACAACTTAATACGTGCCACAATTTCGACTATTGGCACAGCTCCTAGGACACTGCTGGTACAGTAGCGTCGTCGCTATTGTATAGTCACCTACACGCGCTCCAGTTGCTTTTCATCGATAGATATGCCAATACTGAGAGGTGGCTTCCTGAGAAGCAGCGGCGTGAGCGTCAGGTCGAGCAGCATTGCCGCCGCGGCCAACGCGCTCAGCCACACCTTGAGCCTGATGTGCTTCTCCATCTCCACGCCCATCGACTGCAGCAGCTCGGCCACTACGTGCGTCAGCTCGCCCGCCGTGCGCCAGCGTCGCCAGATCGCAGCCGCGTTCAGTGCCATCAGAATGGCGCCTACGCCGCAAAGATACACCTGGGGACAATAGAAGACGGTCAATCGCGAAGATTTCAAACGATACTTGAAACAAGATGTTTCATAGCAACAAAAAACTATATCAATTTATAAAGAAGCTAAAACAAACCGTTTGCCACAATTTTTAGCAGTGAACCAAATTCGTTTCATCGAGGATAGCGGGGACTCACCTGCAGCGCCATCTCGCCGCAGCGGTCGTCGCCGGCGCAGAGCGCCAGCCCGAGCAGCGCCACGCAGTAGGTGACCAGCACGCCGCTAGACACCGTCTGCTCCCAGCGGAACACGCGCACCGACCGCAGGTGCACCGTCAGCAGAGCTATCAGCAGCACCAGCGTGCACAGCCGCAGCACCAGCACCACCGACCGACTGTCCTGCCTTATCGCATTTATTCAAATCAGTGGGCTACTCATCCTAGGATAACGTTCCGTTAGTTAGGATGGCGCGTAAAATAAGCCGTGGTAAAGGTATGTCTGACATACCTTTACCACGGCTTATTAAACACGCACGCCAGTTAATATTTATACTGGTGTGTCCCTGTACTAAGCCGTTTTTTTAGACCTGGAGATTGGAGACATTATATGTTTCGTCTCGGCTGACTTTTAGTTGGATATGGGTAAGCACTAAACTGCGAGTTTATTTGAAAATGTGTGGCAGTAGTGTGGCAAAACAATACATAGCTCTAAGAAAAAAATATATCAATTCCTATGAACTCCAATAGTTATAAAATTTGTAAATTATGTAAATTATATACAACCATTATTCAACTATATAATGCAATTATCACAATTATTGTAGTTTTCCGTATATACAATTTTTTCTAGGATTGTAGTCTTTAAACATAGATAAACGAATCGCTACCATTGACATTGACATGATCACTACGTCAATTTTTATCTAGGCACTACGTTCCATTGAGGAATTTAGACCTCAATGCTACGTTCTATCTTTGATAGCATTTTGAAATTTTGACTGAGATTTGACGAACACAAAGAGTTGAAAACTGTAAAGACGATATAACTCGTCTTACGAATTGGATTTTCTTTGTTCATAACATGCGTCTGAGACACCGAGGCAGTAGACTTTGCCCCTTGCATTTTACCAAAGATATGAGTCTTTTTTCATTTAACTGATGTCTAGTTAAACGATATTTTGGCGTTTATTAATGCAGAATCACTCACAGTCGCTAAGCGTCTTAGCATGTCACTAACCACTGCTTATGCAACTGATTAGATAGGTCCTTTTTATCAATTAGAGTTTCGTAAGTCTTTGGCAACTATGAAGGAACCAAGGAGCTTAAGATTTCCATGGAAGGAACCAAAAAAAACAAAACAATCATTGCGATGAGTTGGCTATCAAGGGGGTAAATTTGATGTTTGGCAGATGAAAACGCAAATAAAATATCCATTAGAAGATATCTTAGAAAAGGCGAAATCAATTATGAGCGAAAAGCTCAGATAAACTGTTTCATCGAAGACGAACAGGGTACTAAAGTTCTAACTTAGAAATTAGGGTCATAGAGAAAGCATGCAGCAGCAAAGCAAAAATACATGGCAATACTGACGGTCATTTTGTCAACGGTCGTTCACGTACCTAAGTACGTACACGTGCTTATGATGTTTATGTATACGTGCTTATAATTATTATTTTTATTTACTTCAAGCGACTTTTAAATGTGGTGTGAATGACTGCTACTTGATGCACTTTTACTTTTACTTTTTTACCAAAAATATCAACCTATGTATCCAACCAAACGTGTCCATATTAAAGTTCCAGTAATATATCCTAGCACGGCTACTAACGAAGCACCTAAGATGCTGAGTGTAAATCCAAAAATTGTGTACACAAAATGGAAATTTCCTAAGCTTAAGACTATTCAATTTACTGTTATTAAAATTAAGTTTATTTTAAGTAAACTGGATTGATGTGAGCAATAATATACCATTTAGATTGATGTTGTACCTCTATATGTAGTGTAATTAAATAGATAAAATAAGTAATGAGATTGTTGAGTTATAAACATATTATTGTTAGCAACAGTCTACAGTCAGTATATAGTAAGCCTCTGTGGTGTAGTGGTTGGGCAGGCTGGCTCAAATCTCTTACACCACTGAGGTTGCGGGTTCGATTCCCGCGGCGGGACAAATGTTTGTGCACAGAAAAAAAAGCGCAAGCATTTGTTTCGTGTCTGGGTGCTATGAGACCATGGTCTTTGTAGTTCTTAGTTCTCTAGATACTGGTTATCCTAGTTAGGGGCCAGGATCTATGTATGTGATCGTTGGGCGAATTTATAAATGTGTTATATAGTAATAACAGGTTGTAATGTTGTCCGCAGGACATGCGCATGCGTCGTGCGGGTTCCCCGGGTCGCCGGCGCACTGCCACGTGTCGGTGTCGGGCGCGGAGGAGCCGCCCGCGCCGGCGGAGGGCGCGGTGGCCACCTACACCTGCGAGCGCGGCTTCGAGCTGCTGGGGCCCGCGCGCCGCGTGTGCGGCGCTGACGGCAAGTGGACGCCCGATGGCATCCCCTTCTGTGGTAAGTGCCCAACAGCCTTATCGTCAGCGCTGCGTTACATTACGCCCGCCGCGCCGCCGCTCACTACCTGCTCCTGGGAGCGGGCCAGTGACACATGGATATAGCTATATAAAATTATTCATACACGGGCTATATTTAACCAAAAATCATACATTTTATTCGTCCCTTGATCTAGAAATTGTACAAATTACTATTTAGTTAAAATACGTACGCTGGTTTGTCTCATAATTTCCAAGATAATTTTAAAAGTGAGATTTTTTTCTGTTTGTAATGAAGTAGAAGTGCAAATTAGTTGGTAGCTATAAATAATAGGTAGGTACTTTTTATGATTTCTTAATCAATGCGGAAAACTTCACAACGAACTTTGCCTTCTTTCTGATAAAGGTCGTAGTCATACACAAACATTACATATTATATATGTACGAGGTGTACAAATGATGTTGTTGTTACATGTCACTGATTTATTGCTAACTGATACGGACGGCGGGCGTCCACGAGTTATATTACATAAAATGCCGCAAATCGCGACTATAAAAATGCTGACACAAGAACTTAATGTACGGTAGCCCGTACAATACGTATTAAATGTGTACAAGACTACATGCATGTTTAGCGAAAAAAGTTTTTGTCCTGTCGAAGATGCCTTATTTTGTGTTTTAAAAACTTTATAGGTAACTGAGATAATATTGTACGGAACAGCGTTTGTCGGCTGAAGTAGCCGAGTGTAATCCGGTATTGCACTGGCATGGCGATGGTGCGCCCCGCGCCCCATCTCGTGACCTGCTTTTACTTTCCTCGTGAAATCACTTCTCATGCGCTGTGAATGGGCTCTAAAAAGCGGAAGGCATTGTGCGCGCTCGGCGGCGCGGCGGCGCGGCGGCGGCGCGGCGGAGCACTCCCAGAGCTCTCGAATGAAAGCGTGCGCCCTTTGTTCGCGCCACTCTATCTGCGGAGATAGCAGTAAGGATTACCAACTAACAAATTAGGTAATTCGCATAATGTCGATGATAAAACATGAGTAGTATCATAACAGTTTAACTGATCCAATGATTCATAAAAGTTTAATTATTATAAATAATTCATTTAGTTTAATTATTATAAATATTCTTAATTATAGAATATTGAGCGCGCTCGGATCATCTGTTTTCCCGATCCATACGAGTAGCGGCCAAGGGGACCATGGGCCCGACGTCATCTCGAATAATTCAGTATTTACACAGCAACACTGTCATTTGGGCCGTTCGATTTTTTCGCCTAAAATAATAGGCATTTTGTCAAAATGGAGCTCATGGACTTCACTGAACAATTTAAACAACTTTGTTTTTCATTGTTCCTGATATAGTACATCATGTGACTCAGATTCCAGTTGCACATACTTGCTACAGTAGAATATAGAGTCAAAATATATTTTTAGTACTTACTAAAAATATTTTTTTTTTTTTATAGTTAAACTACTTAGTTTAATACTAGTATTTTTCCTTGCGATAGAGAGGCAGCGATACAAATTCAGCGATATCAAATAAATTGGTGAATAGAGTTAGTCATAATAAAAATATATGCTGTAACGACAATTGGATATAATGGTAATGGCCGATGAACATCCTCACCAAACCCAAGGGAAGACGCAGGATCCTCGTAGTGACCTAAAAGATAGAAATGACGAAAGAATAAAAAATTATGGAGACATTTGCTTTGATAAAATTTTACCTTTTTAAAAGTAGGCCACGCTCATCTCTCATAGCTTAAATCATAACGGAACGCGGCCTGATAAAAGCGACATAATTAAAATAATAACATTAATACATGATCAGACGCGCCGGCGGCGCAGGCGCAGGTGCCATTGTGAAGTCGATCGACAGATCGTAACGAGGGCGCGTCACAACGACGTGACGGCGCGCCGCGGGAGCACGCTGACGGTCATCGATCGATGTCGTGACAAAGTTGTAAAGATATGCGGGATACGTTTAATGGCTAGCTTATGAGGTCCAGTGACCCATCGCTGAGTCGACAGGTAGCGGAAGAATTGCATCAGTCAGCCTGCATCACAGCTAACGATCTCGGGAATGATTTCCTCCCGGAGAAATGAAGTTAGACTAGAGCACACAATTATTAAAGGTTGAATAAAGACAGGTCTAGACCCAAGACTCATGTCTTCCTGGCAAACGCAATGAGCTGCTCATCTGTCGTGGCAGTCCCAGAAGAGTAATGATTGAACTTTGCAATAAAAATTGCTTTTAAAACGGATTAAAAAACACGGCAGGTAAAAGCGCTGTAATTTTCACGCAACTTCTGCATCCTGGTTATATACGCAACGGAGTACAAAGAAAATTATAGATGCAATTGCAGTTCTACGTACAACATCCTTACAAACGAGGACTTAGCACACAATGCGGCTTCCTTATCTGCTCACTACACAAATTTGCGCCAACTAAGTACTTGGTATTCCGGTCGCGCTTCGTGACTTAAATGCACCATCTATGCAAGTATTGTCGCGATGACCTGGACGCCTTGTTGGCCTTATTGTTTAGGGTCTGTGACCTGATGAGTGTGTTGTTGTGAGTACAATTCTTAACAATAATCATGCACTTACATAGGTATGACAAAATTATTCAAACTCTAGCTATTAATTATTCTGTGACAATAGTAGAAGTAAGAAGCAGCTAGTAAGTTATAAATAAGTGCATGGCTATAAATATTTAACTAAGTTTAAAATGTCTGAATTCTCTTCTTTTCGTCTATGGCATAAAAATGTGCTGGAAAATTAAGACTTGTTGGACGAACCGACGCTACATCGGAACTCCGTAAGAGATACAGGTGCGGTCGTATGATGGACAACAGAACATGAACTAGAAGTAAAGTCGTAGTTATAGTTGCTGTCTTGTCATCTGATTATGTTTGCTCATCAATTAGGCAGGCAACCTTTATAGTGGAAGGATATCCTAAAAGTCATTATTAGCATAGAGTTGCACAAATCTGCGAATGCAGCTGGCCATCGCCAGCGAGGGTTGTAAGTGAGTGGGCTGGCGGCTGGCGGCGCGGCGGCGCGGCGGCCTCGCCGGCGACTTGCAGATAGGTGCGAATGTGTTCTCGATTCTGCAACCGCATTAAATAAGCGACATTGGAACGGTGTTTCAGAATCGAATTTGTTTGCATTGTTTTACATAATGGCGTCACCTTCGAATGCATCAAGAATATATACAAATATAGATTTGTTGTAGGTTAGTTTAGTTTTTATCATTCTATATGTTTGTACATAATTGTTAATTGGTTCTGTAAATATAGATATGTATTATGTAGGATGATGATGTGTTACTAAGGTAAATCATTTATAGGTTGCTTTTACGTTTGTTACTCAAAGGCGTAGGCTGTGGCAGCTGATCTGCTCACGACTGGTTTCCTCTCGCTCTGTTATATTCTTATCCATTTCCAAAAGAACACTTTCCATTTATTCTAACCTACAAACGAATAATTCTAATGAATAAATTGCAGAGGTTAATGAAACATCATAATAACCCATCTGTCATCATTATAACAAACAGCCTGGGAAATGGTAGGTATGCCGTCATCGTGAGCGAGTCGCGAAGAAAGTCGGCCTTTGTCTGCTTGACCTCCACCGTAACAATACGCGATACAATACTGTACGGACAAATATAATAACATAGTATTTAGTAGTAGGGAGTGCCTTGTACCTGTGAGTCATTAATATTTCAAAAATAGTTAGAGTTAACTTTCAAGGTGACTAAGCTCTTTTTATATCAGGAATATACAATCAAAGATACTGGTAATTATATACACTGGTACACAAACACTGGTAATGCGGGTAAATTCTGAGTTCTTTAGATATCTATTGTTTTTTTTTTGTTATTTATAGACTTGCGTTTGACCGCTATCTCACCTTATGTTAAGTGACGATGCGGTCGAAGATGTAGCACGTTCGCCTAGAAGAAACCTGTTCACTCTTGTCTTAAAGACACCCAGATTATAGCTATCCGGAAACACAGATGCCGGCAGAGAGTTCCACTCCTTGACCGTTCGCATTATGAAGTTCGAAGCAAAGCGCTTGGTGCGAGCAGGAGGGATGTCAACAATAAATTGATGACGGCTTACCGTACGTCTGGTCGTTCGGTGATAGAATGGGGATGGCGGAATAATTTCATGTAATTCCGTCGCACTCTCCGAAATGTATCCGGTAAAAGACCGATTAAGTTTGTACAACATGTTACATGCGACGACATCATCAGATTAGGCTATTGGAACAGTAATAGAATAGAATAATCCTGGAAGGTCCCAACGACATTATCGCCACCACATTGAATGTGAGTGTAATTACAAAATTATGAAATTATTTTGTATCCGATCTGCCTCAAAGCATCAGCATCGACTACAAATACAAAATCGTAATGCATGACATCACATCAACAGTTCACCCAGAAGTAGGCCAGTGCTCCAGCTCCAGCGAGCGCACCCGCCGCGCCGCCGCAGCCGCAGCGCAGCGGCTTGGGATCGGAACAATGCAACGCGGGCACGCGATACGGGCGTGCGAGATTGTCTCTTACTTTCTACATGGCCATTGTGAATAATGCCTAGTAATGAATGAATTGTCTATTGATGATAACGCTACTTTGCTTATTACAGTCAACTTTGTTACGTTACGCTCTATTTGTTTATTTTACAACCCGAAATGATTATCTCTCACAATCTCTCTCGAAATGTTATTTAGTATTCATTGGTATAACTGTATCTAATAAACCCATCCAACACAAATATGTGCTGCGTGAGGCTAGTTTCAAAGTAGGTACTAATTATAGTTATTATACAAAATAAGTACCTTATTTTGTATAAAACATAACAGTCAAGCCAACATACGGCAACTAACACAATTCAAACAATAATATGCAAATGCCAATACAAGTGGTCCTAACATAACAATAAACAAAACAAACAAAGAAAACACAAAAAACTTGTGCAATAAATGACCCTCGTGAAAAGCGACGGCGGGCGCGGGCGCAGGCGCGGCGCAGGCGCAGGCGCAGTGCGTCACCGTTAACGACAAGTGTGTGGCACACTTCCACGCGCCGTTATCCGCAGGGCTGCTACACACTTTCACTATATCTCTACACAACTGTAATTTGTTATTAGAAATTGATGCCATCCAATAATGTCACTGCAGGTTTGACGGATTCACTTAAGTTCCGTATGCAAACGTAGTCAACGTAGATCATTGAGCTGGTGATGATGTTCTTATTTAATTATATCGCTTGTTTGGGTGACGAGGGCTGGGGCGGGCGGCGCCGGAGCGGCGGCGGCGCGGGCGCTATGCGTCGTGGCGCAAGGAATCAGAGTTTGCTTTCAAGAGCTCACGTTCTCAGCTGTAGGTTGGAAGCACACGTCGTGCTAATCTTTTTATTATGCGTCTCGATTGTTGGCAGCCCTGCCTCATCTGTCGAACCGGAATGTTTAGTAGTGAGGCGGGTGATTGCGAGTCAATGGCTCGTGGCCCCCACTGTTAACTGTTACTGTAGTTGTAGCTAATGGCGGCAATCTCGTTCGTTCTGGTTCACTTCTGTAGGTTCATCTTTCCATAAAAATGTTCCGCTCGAGTACCGCTGGAGTCAACCCAGGCAGGTTTTTAAAAATTCAGGTGATGGTATAATATCTAAAAGGTATATTTAGATGCCAAATGGAAATAGTGAGAAAGGATCGGGGCTAAGTATAGAGCAAAAGAGAGGAGATAATTATGTGATACGACCGTAGAGAATTGACCCACCGAGGCAGGAAGTAGTTGCAGAAAAATTGCGCAGAACAGGAAACCCAGGCATGAAGTAATCTTTGTCTCAGTTGTTAATTATACCTACAGTTATAAAGAAACCGATTATAGCTAGAACCCAACTCCTTTTTAGGCGCCATCCAACACATCTTAAGACATTCCGTTGTCACCCCATTGATCGGTATTCATAATCAACATCATCTGTTTGAAGCCGTCTCCTGCTAGACACAGGCCTGAGCCCGGTCTCCGATTGGATCTTTTCATCCAGTTTCTGCCGTCTGACTCTCGCAGGTTGTCATTTCATAATTCATAATTAATTTATTGCATTCATTGTACATTCATTAAATTTAAGTTAAATTAAAGCAGAGGTCTTCACATATGCTATTTTAGTAGGTATGTACATTGACCCGGAAAAGGTGTTTGCAATGTAGTGCGCGTCAGTGGGCCATTATTATTTACATACTTATGATTAGATTTATTAGATTCTTCATTTTATTTTGTACCCAGTCAATCCATTGATATATTGCTATATTAATGTAATTATATTAATAATTGTTCTTATTATTATGTGTTAGTATCTATCTATATTACAATTATGTTATTTTTTATTTAATATACATTCCACCTGGGCGATGGGCGTCGAATGCACTAAGTTTGCCGACGAAATACTTATGATATTATAATATACCTATTATAATAATACTTCAACAAAAAGTAACGACATAACATAACTTCGTTCATACCGAGATCCATAACATCGTGAGAAATTAAAACCAAGAGAAAACAAAATTAACTAACAGTGTCACTGAATAGTCACTTGTGTCACTGAATACACATATAAACTGAGTATAATACATCCTAATAGTTATTATGCTACGTATTATGAGTAAGTCCGTGAGAAGTAGTTTTACTTTTGCTAGTTTTTGACCGCTAAGTACCTAACTCTCCCTTTCACGCGCGGCGCGAGCTCTCGCGGTACTGTCCAAATGGTGCAAAGCGTACGTGCTGGTAACCAGGCCCAGGGTTGCCAGGTATTACGATTTGTGCGAGACATTAGCAGTAGTAGGGCGATCACTTTTGAAAGAGTTCTCCTTGGGAAGTACCATACAGATATATAAACCGCCAAATAGCAGTGGGCAAACATTACTACCGTGTTCCGGTTTGAAATGCACTGTTTCAAGCGAAATTACTGGGCTATTGTCTCAGGGTGACGAGAGCAGTGCAGTATTGCACAAGACTTAGCAAAACCTTACTTTGACCCTTGTTTACGTTATACGAGTATGCCGGTGTTCACATTTATCTTATTTTATACTTAGTTGAACTCTTAATTGCAGTAGAAAGCGAATGTGCGTACTAAGACAAACCTCCTTTGGTTTTAGTGGTACTATAAAAATAAAAAAGAACAACTACTGGGTGGTGCTGTACCTACGTATAGGTTGTTTCGGAAATGGTTAGTTACAGTTAGTTTTTTTTTAAACTAATTTGAGTTGACAGCTAATTTCAATACAAATCTCTTTGGTGAAAATCATTGGCTACCTGGTGTGTAGTTCTTTTTTTAATTATCTGACACTCTTCTTTTGTTTTCAACAATGGACGTCGCGCGGGAAGCTTTTCGTGCTATGATGTTTTTTATGATTATAATCGAGGGTTAACCTTCAAGGAATCTTACGAAAATTTACAAGTTGCATTTGGGGAGTCGTCTTATGCGATAGCAACAGATACTTATTGGTTTCATGTATTAAAACGTGGTCGAGAGAACCTAAACAATGACCCAAGACCCGGCTGACCTACAACTGCATTAACTCATGAAAATGTCATCAGGGTAGAGTGGCTATTGCGGGAGAATAGACACATTACACATCGAAAAATTCAGGCTGAACTGAAGATTGGATCACAGGCAGTTTCCACCATCCTGTGTACCTTAAAGTTAGGAAGCTTGTGTCACGATTTATTAAAATTATTTATAACAAGTAATATAATCCTACAATTGCATTTAGGTACCTATAAAAAAAAATATAAGGTTGAGCCAGTATGTCGCCGGCTGAATGGAAAAGCCTACGCGTTTTAAAAAAAAAGGAGAAACAAAAGAAGGTGATTGGGCGGGCAGAGAAAAAAGACGAAAAATTGAAAGGATTAATTTAATTATATATGATTACACATATGTTTTGAGGGGAATCAAAGTTTAACTGTAATGATAAAATAGTTAAATATATTGAGATACGGATTTAGAAATAATAAATTGCCCCTGACACTATTCAGACGAAGTTTTATTAAACTTCAGAAGTGGGCCGTGGACTTGAAATCGAGGTACTTATGCAAAGATTATTTTATATATCTGTTGATATTATTTTATGATTAATACCTACCTAAACTTTCAGTCTAGCTTTGACTTTATCTTATTAGTCTACATAACGTGCAATAATAGGAAGCAAAGTTAATGTAAGTACTCTACCTAAGAATTATTAGTAGTGATGGATGACTCTAGAATACTTAGTTCCAGTACAAAAGTATTCGAAGGTCCAATGCTTACGATATTGTCAATGTAGAAAATATCAAAGTTTCCATTTTTATTATCTATTTAAATAAATATTAGTACTTTTAGATATTATAGCGCAAATTGATTTTACCCGAAGTGTGGGCTGAAAGTTTTAGTAGCTTTATACATGCACGCTGTCATGCCTGTGATTATGTACGTATCACGAGAGCCAGGCTATGCATGTTGAGATATAAATGATCATGTCGGCTGTGCTAGTCGTGACGTCCGTGGTTATGTATACCGCGAGGCTCAGGCTCCACATGCTGTGATAACATGGTTATGTGTGCCATGTCGGCTGTGCTAGTCGTGACGTCCGTGGTTATGTATACCGCGAGGCTCAGGCTCCACATGCTGTGATAACATGGTTATGTGTGCCATGTCGGCTGTGCTTGTCGTGACGTCCGTGGTTATGTATACCGCGAGGCTCAGGTTCCACATGCTGTGATAACATGGTTATGTGTGTCATGTCGGCTGTGCTTGTCGTGACGTCCGTGGTTATGTATACCGCGAGGCTCAGGCTCCACATGCTGTGATAACAGGGTTATGTGTGCCATGTCGGCTGTGCTTGTCGTGACGTCCGTGGTTATGTATACCGCGAGGCTCAGGCTCCACATGCTGTGATAACATGGTTATGTGTGCCATGTCGGCTGTGCTTGTCGTGACGTCCGTGGTTATGTATACCGCGAGGCTCAGGCTCCACATGCTGTGATAACAGGGTTATGTGTGCCATGTCGGCTGTGCTTGTCGTGACGTCCGTGGTTATGTATACCGCGAGGCTCAGGCTCCACATGCTGTGATAACATGGTTATGTGTGCCATGTCGGCTGTGCTTGTCGTGACGTCCGCGGTTATGTATACCGCGAGGCTCAGGCTCCACATGCTGTGATAACATGGTTATGTGTGCCATGTTGGCTTTTATAAATAGACACTCGTGGTTATGAGATTAGACTACAGTTCCCACATACTGTGTTATTGATATATTTTTACATGAAACTAATCTTTTTTTACATAATAATAATTACATGTCATTGATCTGTACTTGATTAGTCAATAACTAGGTATTTAATTAAGATGTGATCCAGAAAAACTGTTACTTCGCTACATTAGAAACGTACCTATGTTAATTAATATGATAATAATGATGTCGATAAGGAAAACGAAGTAATTGAGTGATGAGGTCTGTAGTATGCCTAAAACTATTTTACTGCAACATGATGTGTAGTTTATTTCTTTTTGTTAAAGCAATAATGGGCTCCGACGATGAGCATACTGATACATCACGTCGTAAGCGACGTCGGCATCACAGAAAAAGGAATTCTTCTGAAGATCGCAGTAAAAGCCGCCAAAGGAAGTCTCGGCGTGCTTCTTTGTCGACCAACCGTACATCCGAATCAAGTAAAAGAGAGCCACAGCGTGCTTCTGTGTCTGCGAATATTACAACTGAAGATGTATTAAAAATTTTGACGACTTGGAAATGTGACTCAAGTAAGACTTTCAATTCTTCATTGAATAGTAACAACGTTATACCTGAATTCAATCCGTCGAGTAAGACTCAAAGTATAGAGAATTGGCTGCGAAAAGTAAACGAGTGTGCTGTCATTTATGGATGGAACGAGACTCAAACAATTCATTATTCTCTACAAAAACTTAGTGGCCTGGCTAAGAGTTGGTATGAGTCTCTACCTTCTGTTGTATTTTCATGGGACGAGTGGCAAGCCAAATTGAAGAGAGCTTTCCCCAGTGAGGAAAACTATGGTAGAATCTTGGAAGACATGTTACGTCGTGTTTCACGAAATGATGAAAATTTACGTGATTATTTTTATGACAAGCTAGGTTTATTGAACAGATGTGATATACAGGGGAAAAAAGCTGTTGACTGTATTATACATGGCATTACCGATAGATCTATCAGGAACTCTGCACAAGCACTTAATTGCTCGGAACCCGAGGACATGTTGACATTTTTGAATTCTCAACGACCAATGTCATTCTTTAGCAATAGGTCGCGAGAAAATAAACCCATAAGACCATCGTCCTTAAATCTTCCATCTTCATCGAAGACCAGTGACTCGTTAGTGCTATGTTTCAACTGCCGGTTAAGAGGTCATACTTTTAATAAATGTCCAAAACCCTTAATTAAATGCAAACAGTGCCATAGAATAGGTCACGATGATGATATGTGTAAACAAATACCACTACATCTTCGAGGATCAAATGAGAAAAAAAACTCTTAAAATCGGCATAGATAGTAAGAGTAACGATAAATTCTTCAAGCCAGTTGTAGTCAACGGGCAAAATTTCGTGTCATATGTAGATTTTGGAAGTGATGTAACTTTGATGCGATATTCTGATGCTAAGGCGCTAGGGTTGTCAGGTACTGCGAATGTGCCACCAATAAAAGCTTTTGGAAACTCTCTTATAACACCATTATATAAAGCTTTTGTTGAATTGACTCTCGACGAGATTAATTCCTCTATTGAAGTACTAGTCGTAGAAGATAAGTTCATGACTAGTTCACTTTTAATAGGTCAGGACTTTACAGAACAACCAAACATTACTGTACTGAAAGATAGTGATACGTTAGTGTTCTACAACACTCCATCGTTGCGAAAACATGAAGATGAACCAGAACAAATAAAAGTATTTGCTGCCGCTGATACCGATGTCGATAATACTAGTATAATTCCGGTATATGTTGGGGACGCGACGTTTAGTGGAGATATATTTATAAAAGGATATAACTGCACAGAAACAGGGAATGAGTATAGACTGCTACAAGGAGCTTACCGCCTAGTAAATGGGAGAGGAAATCTAGTTTTAACCAACTTAACACATAAGCGTGTTACAATAAAGTCCGACTGTCTAATTGCTAGGGCAGTAACTTTTATCGAAAGGCCATTTCATCAAGTGAATAGGATTTCAACTGAAATATCTACATTAGAACCGATAAAAAAAGAAGATATCAAGGTAGGGCCAGAATTAAATGAAAAACAATTAGATGAACTTTGTTCAATACTTCAACAGTACCGTGATTGTTTTGCCATGAATATGAGTGAAATCGGTTGCACTACAGATTTTGAAATGAAGATTGATTTATCAGACAACAAGCCGGTGGTATATAGGCCGTATCGTTTATCTCTTTCAGAGCGAGAACAAGTAAGAGAGATTATAGATGATCTTTTACAAAATGACATAATTACTGAGTCAAATTCCAACTATGCTAGCCCAATTTTATTAGTGAGAAAGAAAACTGGAGAGCAAAGACTCTGTGTTGATTTCCGTGCACTTAATAATAAAACTATAAAGGATCGTTATCCCTTACCAGTGATAGAAGATCAGGTTACAAATTTGAGTGGAAATAAGCTATTTACTACGCTAGATTTATCATCCGGGTATTATCAGATCCCAATGTCCTCTGAAAGCTGTCAATTAACCGGATTTGTTACTCCCGATGGCCACTATGAGTTCAAACGCATGCCATTTGGTTTAGCTAATGCCCCTGCCGTCTTCCAAAGAATGATGAATAGAGTACTGGGTAACAAACGATTTGAATTCGCGCTAGCTTATTTAGATGATTTGCTAATACCGTCTATTAATATTAAAGAGGGGTTTAGGAGATTGGAAGAGATATTGAAACTCCTAAGAGAATTCGGGCTAACTCTCAAGCTGTCCAAATGCCGTTTTTTTTATTCAACCATAAACTACTTGGGGTACGAGATATCTCCAGATGGTATAAAGCCTGGAGAAACCAAAATACTAGCCGTACAGAAATTTCCAGTTCCGGGCAGTGTACACGAGGTTCGCCAATTTTTGGGACTTACAGGATATTTCCGTAAATTTGTAAAATTATGGTAGCATTGCTAGACCGCTTACAAATTTACTTAAAAAAGATGTAGCTTGGCAATGGTCAGATATGGAAAGTCAAGCATTTTCCACACTAAAAGATATTTTGATTACCAGACCTGTATTAGCTCTTTATAATCCTAAGTTAGAAACTGAGTTACATACAGACGCTAGTTCATTGGGCTTGGGTGGTATATTAATGCAGTAGCAAAGTGATTCTCGAGTATTGAAACCCGTAGCTTTCTTTAGTCGACAAACCACCTTAGATGAGAAACATTTACACTCGTACGAACTTGAAACACTGGCAGTAGTTTGTTCATTAAAAAAATTCAGGGTTTACCTATTAGGGCTCCATTTTAAAGTAGTTACTGATTGTGCAGCTCTTAGAACTACCTTATCTAAGCGCGATTTAATTCCACGCATAGCTAGATGGTGGCTACAAATAAGTGACTATGATTTTGATATAGAGTATCGCCCAGGTGTTCAAATGGCACACGTTGATGCGCTTAGCAGGAACACTACATTGACCGATAAAACTTGTGACGATTTTGCCCAAATGTATCAAATAGAAAAGGATAACTGGCTGTTGACACTGCAATTAGCTGATGCAGATATATCACGGATTATGAAAGTTCTCAAACCAGATATCGACGAAGAATGTATTGATATAAAAAAAAAAATTACACAGTCAAAAATCACGCAGTATATAGGAAAGTAGGCGATGAGTTACATTTAGTTGTTCCTCGAAGTGCACGTTGGCAAGTTTGTCGAGCAAACCATGATGATATAGGTCATCTTGGTTACGCTAAAACATTAGATAGAATTCGAAGTCAATATTGGTTTCCAAAACTAAGGCGATTCGTAAAAAAATATGTCGGAGCTTGTATAGAATGCGCTTATAATAAAGATAGTGCATCCAAAGAAAAGTCAGGACATTTATATCCAATCGAAAAAGTGAGCGTTCCCTTCCACACAATACACATAGATCATCTTGGTCCTTTTGTTAAAAGTAAAAATGGTCATTCATATATTTTAACAGTTGTTGATGGTTTTACGAAATATGTTTTCGTCAAAGCCGTACGAGATACGAAATCGAAGAGTGCAGTAAGAGTTCTTGAAGGGATCTTTTACGACTTTGGAGTGCCTGCACGAATTATATCAGATCGTGGAACAGCATTCACGTCAACAGTTTTTAAATCTTTTTGTGGCCGACATGGTATTAAGCATGTTCTTAATGCAGTTGCCTGTCCCAGATCTAACGGTCAAGCTGAGAGATATAATCAGACTATTTTACACTCACTTTCTGCTCAAAACTCAAACGGCAATGAACGAGAATGGGACAGGTGCCTCGGGAAAATTCAATGGGGTATCAACAACACTGTTAATGCTGCAACACAAAAAACTGCGACAGAAGCTCTGTTTGGAGTTAAATTTAGAGATGATTTTTCTAACAAACTTGATATTGAAACTACTCAGTCGGATAAAACTCTACAGCAAATAAGGAACGACGTCAATTCATCAATAATAAAAAATCAAGAAAAGCAAAAACTTAGACACAATTCGCAGCGAGTTCCTGCTACTGAATATCATGTCGGTGACTTAGTAAAACTGACAAGAATGAATTACCACAACGAGGGTAAAAGCACAAAGCTTCTGTCTAAGTTTATTGGTCCTTACAAAATTGTAAAATGTTTAGGTAACGACCGATACCAAATAACTACTGTGCCAGGATTTAACAATAGTAATAAAAATTATAATACCACCGTTGCTGTTGATAGATTGAGACCCTGGATACATATCAAGTCACTAGAAATTAACACCAGCAACTCTAGCTCTGATGAAGAGAGCAATTAATTAATTTAAATTCTTGATTTGTTGGAATCTGAGCTTGTTTTCAAGACTTAATTAATGTCATTACTAAAGTTTTTGGTACATTATTTTCAATTAGTTTTAATGTCACACGATTTAATATATAAAACTGTTTATGTTGTTTATAAATAAGTCAAACGTGTTGTTCACGTAAATATTAATTTGTAAATTGGAAATAGGTCCGAATGTCACGATAAAAAAAAATACACGTTTGTAATTATATTTAGTACCTACTTAGTAATTGCGTGCTGTTTACTCACCTGCAGGAATTGTTCAATATTTGATTTACCTTTAGTATGATTTTGATAAGCTTTCGTAGTTATTATTTATGGTACTTATATATGTCAATGACATGACAAGTGAATAAACGTAATTTTAAGATTTGCTAACCTATCCGAGAGTGATACTGCTGTGCTTCGGGACGTAGCACATTGTCGGATGGCCGAATGTCACGATTTATTAAAATTATTTATAACAAGTAATATAATCCTACAATTGCATTAAGGTACCTATAAAAAAAATATAAGGTTGAGCCAGTATGTCGCCGGCTGAATGGAAAAGCCTACGCGTTTTAAAAAAAAAGGAGAAACAAAAGAAGGTGATTGGGCGGGCAGAGAAAAAAGACGAAAAATTGAAAGGATTAATTTAATTATATATGATTACACATATGTTTTGAGGGGAATCAAAGTTTAACTGTAATGATAAAATAGTTAAATATATTGAGATACGGATTTAGAAATAATAAATTGCCCCTGACACTATTCAGACGAAGTTTTATTAAACTTGCTTATTTTATTTTATTATTATTTATTTATTTATGCTAGGAAAGTTCGAAGGAGCAACTTTGCACAAAGTATCCTAGTTTGTCTGCAACAAGCTTTCGGGGAGTTGAAAAGACCAAGGAGCGGTGTCCGTGGCATTACTTTTCACAAAATAACGCGCCCGCTCACACAGCTGCTAGAACCATGGACTATTTGAATACTGCGATGGTACCACATGTTACTCTATCCTCCGTACAGCCCAGATATAGCTCTATGCGACTTTTCTTTCACGATAAAAAAATTAGTTTTTATTATTATTATTGAACTATTTATTTCAGGCAATATTAAAGTACAACAAAGTAAAATTAACAGAAGAGAGAGCTTTGAGGCCGAAAATTTAAAAACGTGGCAGGGTCGGAAGGGAGCGTTTTTACACTGTGAACTCGTGGGATGAACGCTGCGAATTCGCAACGAACAATATTGTACACTCGCACTCGACCGTGCCGTTAGAGAGCCCTGACATTCCGTCTTGGTGGGTATATCATTCCGTATTCTGTTAGTGACTGTCCAAAATCCGCTCTGAATTCGCAATGTGTTCGCCGCCAGTGCGCAGCCTTTTCGCAGCCTTTTCGCAGCGTAAGCGCTCGTAGTGTGAAATACTTATATATGGCTCTTCCATCTCACAGGCAATTTTTCTGTCTTCTACGTCTAGACCTAAAAGATTTCGTGGCTTCTTGCATATTATACAATATGCTATAAGTCACCGGAACTTCTAGCATAATGTATAATAGTGTGCCCAAAAACTTAGTAAGTACTTAATAGGAGGAAAATAAACAATTTCATAGAAAAAAAATTACGCAATTACGCAGACACTGCGGGGAATGGCGATGAATTGCCGCCATCAAGATAAGGGGGACGCTAATGAGAAATAAATTGGACTTGCAGCGAAGTAGATTTGATAGACAAGCAAGCACACTGCGTAGCGCGACGCGCCCGTGACTTTACACGCGCTCGTGGCCAATTGAACAAAATCATATCCCAAGATATGATTTTGTTTTGTGGCAAACTGGGTTTGTACCAAGTCGGGATAAACTCTTCTCTATGATATGAAATTGTTATTTTGGTGATATATTCTAGCTGCACGGCGCGGTTTCACCCGCGTAGAGTTCGGTTTATAGTTGATCCTCAGGAACTGTTCGTTTCTCCGCGATAAAAGTAACCTATGTATGTGTTAATCCAGCATATAAGCTATGCCCATTCCATATTTCATCCAAAGCCGTTTATCTGTTGCGACGTAAAGGGGTACCTAACAAAGACACTTACACACAAACTCACCAACAATACAACCTTTCGCATTTATAATGTTATTGTGATTATTAGAAATGTTTATAAAGAAGCAGTTGAATAGTTTCCTTAGCTCAACGCTTCCAGAGCAGAAAGTTTGTTTTATAGGAATTAGGTAAATGCTACATACCTAGCTGATGACATGACTTATGGAAAGTTGATTAGAGAACTGGAATATTACTTCGAACCTAAATGATATTACGTCGTGCGTGTAGATAGGTACTTACACGTAGGTAGATTATTATACTGGGTTTGCAACGGAATAAAACGGTTATCGAGCAACGATATCAGTTATCCAAAACTATTGCACAATAGTAAGGACAGAAGCCTTGCGACTCTTGTTTCCTCGCGCTGCTAAAAAATAAATACAATTCTCAAAACCACGCGCCATCAATTTAATGTATTTTTTCTCCGTAGTCGTTCCGGTCGGTCGCGCACTCTCGATCTCGATGCCATTCGGAACTGCGCTCACCTCTATACTGTACCTACTGCCATACATCGCGTCGTGATCATAAAACTATGTATACCTATGTGAGGCCGACTCTCGCGGCCACGATCTCGATTAAACGCGTGGGAATGCTGATCACGTCAAGTGCATAGAGTTTTGATGGGAAGTTCCATATTATAGTGTTACGGGATCGTTTGTAAGAATTACGGAGCCTTTAGGTACTTGCATGAGCTAGCCATCTACAGCATTTTGTATTTGTATTTGTACAAAATGATCTGAGGATCGACGTAACTATCCTTCGATTCTCGTCTACTTGGATGTGAGAGCGAAGATTTACTAGCAAATCCAATAGTTTAAATAGGCGTTATGAGGCAAGGATACTCTCTGAGACACAGGAAGACTCGATAAAGTCCAGCAATGGAAAATGTGTCTCGCGGATCTGTTTTTATTGGGAAGAGTGAGCATGTTATCAGGTATCAGTCGATACTTGAAAAGAATGTAAAGTTGTAGCTTTGTCTTGTTAAAAAAGTTGGTTAGAAAGGTCAGGACCACGGACTGGCTGCTCTGGTAGTAATTACTGCTGGCCAGTATAGCTGTCCGGGCATGAACCGTGGCTGATAGGTGCAGGTCACAGAGGTTCGCCGCTAGGCGATTTTTCAGAAATTACAGCGTATTTCTGTCTGAAGGAACGAGTGAAATTCTGCGCAATCCATTGCAACGTTCTAGCTGGAGGTGCGCATTATGGTGCTCACCATCAAGCCACGAAATTGCCCTTTGTAACTTTATAAATAAAAGGTGTCGTCGTTCCGGGCGGTTACTTGTTGTGTTTGTAACTTTATAAATAAAAGGTTTCGTCGTTCCGGGCGGTTACTTGTTGTGTTTGTAACTTTATAAATAATAGGTGTCGTCGTTCCGGGCGGTTACTTGTTGTGTTTGTAACTTTATAAATAATAGGTGTCGTCGTTCCGGGCGGTTACTTGTTGTGTTTGTAACTTTATAAATAAAAGATGTCGTCGTTCCGGGTGGTTACTTGTTGTGTTTGTAACTCTATAAATAAAAGGTGTCGTCGTTCCGGGCGGTTACTTGTTGTGTTTGTAACTTTATAAATAAAAGGTGTCGTCGTTCCGGGCGGTTACTTGTTGTGTTTGTAACTTTATAAATAATAGGTATCGTCGTTCCGGGCGGTTACTTGTTGTGTTTGTAACTTTATAAATAATAGGTGTCGTCGTTCCGGGCGGTTACTTGTTGTGTTTGTAACTTTATAAATAAAAGGTGTCGTCGTTCCGGGTGGTTACTTGTTGTGTTTGTAACTTTATAAATAAAAGGTGTCGTCGTTCCGGGCGGTTACTTGTGTTTGTAACTTTATAATTAATAGGTGTCGTCGTTCCGGGCGGTTACTTGTTGTGTTTGTGTGCGAGCTGAGTTTTGCTAATCAAGGTGATTGACGTCATCCAGAAACGGCCAATGTTAGTTCGATGAATTTTAACGCAAATATTCACTCGAGCCTCCGACCCACTCGAGTAGTCTAACTGTTGATAGAGCTCTTTTTCGTCGTTTCTCTGTTTGTAAACTATAATTATATCTGAAGAACTTGAAATCCGACTTAGTTTTTGATATGACTGATTATGGGTTTTCCTTCCTAAGTCGGGCACTCTTGTCAGAGTGGTCGTGGTATAAAGGATGGTGTATGCGTTGGTTCTTCAGCGTCGTGGTTTTCCTTAGCGAGGGTTACTGCTATCGCAATGCTTCTCCATTTCTGGCGGTTGGTAGCATTGCGAGTACACTGGACTATGGTGGTTTGAGTTGCAGTCTTAATAAGGTCTATCCAACGCGTAGGTGATAGGCCGCGTGTTCTTTTTCCTGCCACCTGACCCTGGACCACAAGTCTCTCCATTGAATCTTCGTTTCTGGAGATGTGACCAAAGAACTTCAGTATTCGTAGTTGTACAGTCGACGACAGCCTATTTTTGATATGAAGTTCTTTAAGAATGGAATAATTTGTGCGGAAAGCCGTCCACGGGATCTTCAGGAGGCGTCTCCAGCACCACATCTCCAGAGCGTCAATTTTTCGGCGATCCTGTAACCTTAGTGACCAAGTTTCGGCTCCATAGAGAAAGATTGGAAAGACAAGACATTTCATTAGTCGAACCTTTGTTTTTTTGGTTATTCTCCTGTCCTTCCAAATCTTTCCCAGCCTCTCTACTGCAGATCTAGTGATGGCACAGCGTCGTCTGATTTCGTCTCCACATCCTCCTGTGTTGGAGATAGTAGAACCGAGGTAGATGTAGCTTTGTACTACTTCACAGTTTGCCACACTTTGTAAATCTATTCTATTGTGTTCAGCTCGGTCTACTATCATCATTTTCGTCTTGTCTCGGTTGATAGCAAGTCCAAATTGAAGACTGGTTGTTTCCAGACGAGCCAAAAGATCTTCCATATCTTCTTTATTCTGTGTAAAAAGAGTAGTATCGTCAGCATATCGCAGATTACTTATCCGCCGACCACCAACTGAAACACCCTTGTTCCATCCCTCTAGGATAATCCGCATTATGTGCTCCGTATAACAGTTGAATAATAGCGACGACAGAATACACCCTTGACGAACGATTATGGGTTTATGAGCCATCAAAAGATATCGCTATTTTCGACTAAAAAATATTGAAGGATAAATTACTAAAATCTTTCTCATAAAATAGGAAATAGATATTTAAAGATTTCATGTCGAATGAAAACACGTTTTTTCGAATGTGACCAAATGTTTTCCAAACCGCCCCGCGCCAGAAGCCAAATTTGCGTCGAATCGGAAATTATTCCACACCATTCTATCGTATGTAGAAAACCATATAAAGTGATGGAAGAATGTCAACAACAGATATTTTAACGTACTCGGGGCGAATTTTGTGATCTCTCCAAGGGTTTTATTGTATAGAATACCGTACACTGATTCGTAAAGTCAACCACTACGGAATTCGTTAAAACGCTGTGGATCTTATACCTAGTTCTATTTAACTGACAGACAGCGAAAAGTTAGTTTAAATGGCTTCATAATATATCTTCCGGGTCTTTAGTCAATATAGAGATGGACGTACGACACCTAGCCTAACCTACCTTAAAGTACCTAGATAGAAAGGATAACGATCTTAACTTTGTCTTTAACTGTACATGTGTTTAATACAGAAAAGTAATGCGTTGTGCTATTACCAATAAAGTGTTATCATATCATTCATACACACGTTAAATAATAGGTATATTGGATATTGATTCGAAATGGGTCTCTGTCAACTACATAACGAGAAAAACAAAACATTTAGTAAGTATTGTAACATAATGAATTTCTCCTTGCGCAGCGTTAGACATGTAACGCCAATCGTACCTAATGCATAATGATGATTTATTAAACTACACATAGAAAACGCTTCTTTATTCCCGGAAATAATAAGCATAGAGTCTAGGCTATTTTTATTTTTTTATTTTTTATTTTGTTCGGATAACTTACAGTGATATATATCTAAGTTACTAATAAAACAATTATCTTAACACCATTTAGCAGTTTTCGCATATAGAATCTAAGTTTACACTTGTTTGCAGGTTTGTTACGTATAAAGGGTCCACAAGTTAGTTCTATTTTACTTTTTTTTTATTTAAAAACCGCATATTACGTAAATAATATGCGCAAAATCAAAGTGAATAGGATCAAATGTTGTAAACAAACATCATGGAAAGAAAATTAATTACTTTTCCTGTCCTTTGTAGGAATTAAACTCGCAACCGCTATTAAGAGCCGACTCAACTTCTCAACTTCTTCATCAATACCACTGTATTGATAATTAGACAGTCTGCACAAGGGACGGCATGCATGTACATGCATGAACATGGAGCGAGGGCTTACAGGCGCTGATGTACTATTAGGTATTAGATCATTACAAGAGGACAGCATTAGTTCACCCAGAGCCTAGATACTGTCGCACTATAGTACGTCTATGAGTAATGTTGTACCATCTCCTATTTCCTTCCACCAGTGATCAACGTGGCGGCCGGAAAGGCGCCGATGCAGGCGTCTACGGAGGACGGCGGGGTGCCGCAACGTGCGCTGGACGGCAGCACCGCGGCAGCCTTCAGCGCCGACACCTGCACGCTCACCAGGCCGGAGCGCGTGCCCTGGTGGTACGTCAACCTTTTGGAGCCCTACATGGTGCAGCTGGTGAGGCTGGACTTCGGCAAGCCGTGCTGTGGTAAGTCCTTAGCGTCAGTTCTCGTCCTAACGCAAAAAGATGGGTGTTATAAGTTTCACGCCTATAATATTACAGGATGAGTTTTTAAACAGTGATCCCTATGGCAACTATAAGTTGTTAGAAATCCATATCTATACTATGTACATATCGAAAAAAAATACTGCCAAATATTCGTATTATTATTGGTCGGTTGATATTTAGAACTACGGATATACGACTAGATATTATTTAAGGAATATTGTGAACTTACTTATTATGTTCTGACATGCAGTTACACATACTACATAGTAATACCTGTCTACCTCCAGGGTACACATAGATGATAGAAATCTGATAAACATCGAGAAAACTTGCCTCAGTAAGGCGCTATTTAAACCACGATTGCGGTCTAAAATTCTAGGAACTGACGAGATCTGTTTGCACAGCACCTTCGCCTTAGTCCCACCAGCACATTGCAACTATAGCAAGAGTCAAATACACAAGAGTGTAGAGTGACACTCCTTGCCTCGTTCTATTGGTTCGGGCAAATTATAGTTGGTTAAGTACTCGTGTAGGTACAATGGTATATAAGTACATCTCAAACTACCGACTGAATATAAACATGCTCACAATGTGCAGTTTAGAGAAAGCCACGACATACGGCCGGCGCGGGGCGCGACGGCGGGCGGAGCGTTAGGATTCTAGGAACAGACAAGATCTGATTGCTCAGCGCAATGCCGTCTCATTCTACTGATTGCAACGACTGCTCTGATAATAAACTCTACGCCAGGGACTGTCCGTGGTTCATTTTACAATAATACGCTTATGTTATTGTATAATATTTTCTAATAAAATCGAAATAAAGCTAACGAAAACTTGTATACAGCATATTTGTTGCATCGCTAGCATAATTATAGGAGACTATCTCGTACATAGCAAAACAATTACTGCAATATGATGAGTGATGAGGTTTTCGTTCTCTTTAAATGGCTATTTGATTCGGGGTAGGTAGAGTATTTGCTGGAGTTGCGAGTGACACCAGGGCAGGGTGTCAGGGTACAAGCAGTCAATAGCTACGCGTAGGTCGCGGGCAGGCGTCGCGTCGCTCGGGCCGGGCGGCCTCGATGCCCGCCCGAGCGCGACCCTCGATTACTCGCAGCACTTACCAGCTCGTCTACCGTTTACGTAACGACACTCGCACTAACACTACATTCTATTGGGTAGAACAAACATTATTAACTGGGTACTGGTTAACTGGCCAAAGCAGGTCCTGAAGACAGGTTGTTAAGTGAAGAAGTTTTGATTGGTTGGCAGGTTATGGTGTCATGCACGGTAGATAGATAGATAACGCTTTATTGTAACACAACAGCATGAATTATTATAGAAAACAATATACTTAAAGTTAAAGGTTACCATTGGCGGTCTTGTCGCTTATAGCGATCTATTCCAGACAACTTTAAAATAGAAAGAACTCAAAAAATCTATGGGAGACGCTGGCGTTATGTAAGTAATAAAATACTAACCAATGGCAATTCTAAGAAATAGACAAAGAAATAGGTAAACAAACAATGACTGGGTTGATTTTAAGCAGGAAATGTTGAATCTAGAAGCCACTAGCAAAGAATACTAACCACTAGGGAGTGCACCCTACGGTCGGGGACGTTTTGACGAATAACTACAAAATACAATTAGCGCAATTATTTGAATTTACTAAGAACTACAATCTAGGTTTTCGCAGTATCTACTTATTTCTAAAAGAAATCTATTTTTATTTATTTATTCGAACCTTCTACCCGTTTTTATTGAATAAGGTACTTACATAACTTGAAACTGCTCACCTTAAAACATTTATAGCGAAGGCCACACGCGAGTATGAGATGCATGGATCGCATGGTCGTCACTCGTCATCGCACGAGGCGATTGTGCTCGACCGCTGCGCCGGCGCCGCCCACCGCCACCGCCGCCGACCGGTTCCCTCGCTTCCTCGAGCGATGAGGAACTCGGAAGTTCTATTGTTCTTTAGTGACGTGTCTGCGACCTTGACGGCGAATTCAAATTGAATTAAAAAATAATTGCATATTAAAATATAGAAGTAGGTATACCTACTTAGTTAATTAAGACAGCTTCAAACTCTGCACAAATACTTACATATGACTGTATGGAGAAAAGTAGCAGTTAGACATCTTGGACATTTCATATTCTGTAACTTAGAATATTTTTTCAATTGATGATGAACAAGAGTTATATTAGGTACAATACAACAACAACTTTATAACTTTAACACCTACCTAGCAAAATCATAATAACGTTACGCATGGCCCATTCATAAACATCTTTTTCTGAGATAGCGGGGCTAGGGGCGAAATAGCTCACTACCGAAAAACAGCACCGATAGGAAATTAATAATTTCTGAGCTGGGATAAACTCACCTCCCTCTTAAAAAATAACAAGTCTATTTATCTATCTATCTCCGAGGGATACCACGCAATGCCATGCATCTGCCTATAGGATAAACCACGCTATATTTTTTCTTGAGTGAGGGGGCTCAGTAAGCACAGTGAAGTGACTTCTCAACTGCCGTCGTCCTTTAAATATATGTGATCCAACTTCGGCCACTTCTTCGCTCAACATCACACACAAGATCTATAAAGATAACAAAAGACACACGACTCATCCGTCTTACACCGACATAATATCCGATATTGTAGATTAAAGTGAGCAAATTGACGACGGCGGTCGGCGACCAAGGCGCACGACGTCGTCGGATGCCCTGACAGAACACAAGAAGCAGGATTACGAATTGCGAACAGACGGACAGCTTAAGTAATTAAGTACCTGCATGATAGGTACAGGATAACTCGATGTAATAAAACAGCTAACCATTCTTGGAAATGTAACAAAGCTAGCAGCGAATAATAAGTTTTAATTTTGAATTATCTAACTTAATATGCATGCGTGATGAAGGGTTACAAATATGTAGTAATCTCACTAAATTTACTTTATTCGGTTTAGTTGTGACGCAACCATTTTATGAACCTGTGATTTTTCACAGGTTCATCAAATGTTCAATTCAATATTAGGCACGTTGTAGGTACGATTTCAGATGTTACGTTTGTTACGTTATTACGATGCGATCATCGCAGCAGTCGTTAGTGATCGTTATATCACACTACGGAATTAATGGACATAGCAGTGCGATGGGTAATCGTCATGCCCTATTTGCTTAGTTATCCGACTTGTCTGGACTGACAACTAAAAATAGTGTAGTTAACACTATAATCTAGTACCTAGTTTTATTATGTGTGTAATGGTTGTTATCAATAAATTAACCAACACAACATAAACACTAGAAATAAGGATTAAATTGGAGTACCTAGGTTTAGACTTAGTTAAACGAATAAGTCGAACATGGGCTATTGCGTACGTTTTTACAATAAAATTCAGAAATGTATAACGGAACTCACCGAGAGTAGATTCAAATTGCGTGTGAAAAATATACTAATGAAAAAAACATACATAATATACAGTTAGTGATTACGTAGAAGACAAAGATGCACGGAACATTCCGTTTCTTCCAAGTAGCCAACTGGCACATTAGAAACATAATATTGTCAAAAACAAACAAAATATTACATCAAAAGTTCTAAAGAATGCCCCTCAGTTTCTTGACGTATCTTCTGAGTAGTGGTTCTTTTTCCGATACGGTAGTAGAGTCATTGTAATAATTGACGTACATATTTGACAGCCTCTTTGGTGTAGTGGTTGGGCAGGTTGGCTCAAATCTCATACACTACTGAGGTTGCGGGTTCGATTCCCGCGACGGGACAAATGTTTGTGCAAAGAAGAAAAATAAAGCGCAAGCATTTGTTTTGTGTCTGAGTGTCGTGGGACCATGGCCCTCATACTTCCTGGTTCCCTAGATACAGGGAATAGTTAGGGGCCAAGATCTATGCGATTGTCGGGTGTATTTTTTATTTTAAGTGCGTCTGTGATCCTAAGCTGAATAAAGAACTATTGAACTTTGAACTTCACCCACGACGGTAATAAAGTAGCGTTTTTCGAATGTAATTTTTATATATTTATAAATACAAAGTAAGTTTGACAGATAATTAATAATTATGTAAATCTTATCTATAATAGGTACCTAATTCCTAAATATACCTTTTAGGTATATCATTTAGGAAGCTAGTTGAACGGCGCTGTTTAGTAAAGAGGCTAGGCTGTTGATTTAAAGGCTAGATAAGCTAGTTGGCTGCAACATATACAACGAGGTTTATTAAATATTCGGCAAAACACCTCATAAGTTTCGTTTACTTTTATGTATCGTATACTTGTGGTGTATCATTACACAGTTTTCTCTATTTATATGTACCTATAGCACGTAAAATACTAAGCATATCGTATAATTCCAATTGTAGAAGGAGGTCGTTACCTCGAACCTTTAATTTCCCCGGCCGATAGGAAACCTTCGAAGCAGAACCGCTTTCCACCGTGATTTAATCTAAACCCTTGAGTGTTATTACCTACAGTAAATTATCTCTGGTTACGACAAGGCACTGGATAAACCGCCGTTAGAGAAAGTGACGAGACAAACGCAAAATAAATGATCTTATGAAAGTTCTCAATGATAGACTCTGAATAAAACGCCAGCTTGAGCTTCAAGACAATAAGCGCAGCAAAACACGGATACTGCAATGCTTGGGTGGGCCATGCGAAGTCGCTTGTGGCTTTCTGACACTACAAAGTACCTAATACTCTTAAAAGTTTTACTAAACTGTTGTCTAAATGTAGCGCCCACTACGTTTTGGAACAAATAATCACATTTATATATAAAAAAAGAAATATATTTGATTTACGCAAAACACGTCCTTATGCTCAGGATTTTGAATAGACGTTGCTTTGCTCATGAAGCTCATGTTCGCTTTCACTTTAGGTGCCAACAAGCCAGCAGTGATCGTGGTCCGCGTGGGCAACAACCGGCCCGACCTGGGCACCAACCCGATCTGCAACCGCTTCACCGGCTTCATCGAGGAGGGCCAGCCGCTATTCCTGCCGTGCAACCCGCCGATGCCGGGCGCCTTCGTCAGCGTGCACCTGGAGGCCAGCGCGCCGAGTCAGCTGTCGATCTGCGAAGCGTTCGTGTACACGGACCAGGCCCTGCCGATAGAGAGATGTCCACAGTTCCGAGACCAGCCGCCGGGCAGTACGGCGACGTACAACGGGAAGTGCTACATCTTCTACGACCGGCAGCCGGCCAGCTTCCGCGACGCGCTGGGCTTCTGCCGCGCGCGGGGCGGCTCGCTGGTGGACGAGAGCAACCCCGCGCTGCAGGGCTTCATCAGCTGGGAGCTGTGGAGGAGGCACCGGTGAGTCACACACACACTTTAGTTTGCTGGCGAAATTAGTTTAAATATACTTAGCTTATGTTTTAAACAAACACAACACTCCTGTAGGTATGCATGTGTAATTTATATTACGAAATATGTTAAAGACGCCTGGAGTACCTATACCAATCAAGCTCTAATACATTGCACCTCCATAGCCAGCAGACACCAGTGGTACCTACCTGTATAGGAAACCAACAATTTGTAACACAAGTTGATGCAGTCTGTCGGTACATGATGAATCAACTGCTGCTAACTATTCCAAGTTTCATTATCGTAGTTAAATGCAAGTCGGTTATTTAACAAATTATAAATTAGGTATTTGAATACTAAGTACTGTAAGTACGTACATTTAAGATAGCCACAAGTGCCAGAGGCTAGTCTACAGCTTCCAGAGAAACCACTTGATCACGGGTTTCCTCATAGACCCCGTTTAACTTTCTCCAACAATTTATGAATACGTGTTCGATTACTTCAATCGATACTAATAGGCAGTTGCATTATTACCGTTGCCGTACCGTAGAATTGCTTTACATTATTTGTATAGCGGTACAAAATCTCATTAAGAGGAGTTGGCTATTGATCTTCGGATCAAAGTAAATAAATTACCTACACCATAAAAGGCAGACAAATCATTTTTTCTTTAACTAATGGTTAATGAGAGCACCCTACATTGGTTCATCACACATTCTCTACTGGGGCATTAGGTGCGCACTTCGCGGTTTATCATCATTACTGTAATGCGAACTAGACATGTGTAAGTAATGCGATTGATGCATTATGCGTAATATTACCCGATCGAGTACTGTAGCATTACATATTACTCGACTAAATTAAACATTACACATCACACCATAGCATCACACAGTGCACTGTTCTGTTCATTGCATTATGTCTATCGAGTCTATGCCTCACTGACACTATTCGCGCGCGAGCTTCATCGCACGTGCGCCCTGCCTGCCACTTGATTGAACTTCCATTTAAAACCGTATTACTAGAAAATTAAGGCGACAATAGGTTATTTTGGCACCGCCCCCGCCCGTAATATTTGAATGTTTTGAACAAAGACGTAAATCTTTGGTTTTGAACCTCTCGCTCAAAACGATATTGTTATTTTGATTTGATGTGCTCGCTCCAGTCACAAAAAAATAAGTAACTCGCTATCTCATGTATAATATGCGCTATAACTATCACTTGCTATTGCATTCGAGCATTCCATTACAATATCACACAAGTGATAGATAGTGCGTCCGACGCGACCATCTCAGGTGATGTTTGGGGTGATGAAGTAATGAAATATTACTCGGTACGAAATGTGATGCCATATCACATTACTTTTCAATGCACTGTTTTGCGCATGTCTAATGCGAACTTAATGTCCACGACGAGACGGAAGCATGTGACCAATTGTAAGTTGCGCAACTGCACTCACACTGACGACTCATTGGACAATCCTGGCGTAACTGTATTGTTGCACTCGTGTAGTTCTTATGTAAGGTAACCGGCCATATGTACCTACCGATAATTCTGTACTTGAACTAAGATCACTTAAGTGACACACACAAATTAAAATATGTTTTGGCATTTCCTTACGATTTAGATGTACTAGACTCGGCCATAGGAATAGACAATAACAGTGTACCTACAGACCATAACAGTGCTCTTGTTATTGTGTATTCTTATGCCGATGCCGCCAATTTGCAGTCATTTGTTGACAAAATAATATTTTGGTTTTAGTGTCGCAAGCGAAATACGATCAAATTAAATCGAACTAAAACTCGTAACCAAAACACGCCTCTTCCGTGATGCAACAGTAAGCCACACGCCAGCCGCCGCCGCACGCCGCCACCGGTGCGGGGCAAAAAGTGGCAGCACCCGATCATCTAACTAGCCGCTCTAATAGAGATCCGCCACGCTAAGTGACCGCTGATTCTATGCTATTTATTAGGCCCCATACGGCACGTACCGACGCCGACGTTACGACGACCCTCGCAGGGCGTGTAGGGCACCCGATAGCTTGCTCAAAGGATAACTCTAAGAATATAAGAATGCTATCTCTCTAGTAATACGAGTAAGTACGTCTAATATAAAATGTATGTTTAAATCTATAACTCCAGCAATTAGAGAACAATTCGAGGTCTTCCGTGAGACTGATGATCGTGAATCGTGGTACGACCCGCACCCGCCTCAAACTGCCAACAATTAGCTAGTTTTCTTTTTGTCACACTTCGAAACAACAATTCGCCAAAGATATCGCAGTCTCGTCTACCAAGCAGGGCGCTTTTATATACCTACACCATGCATTATAAACCACCATGCACAAAACATCGAATAACGCACATGATGCAGCAGTGAAGTTATTGTGCGTGTAATTTTGTTAGAGTTCGAACGGGTCTTTCCATTTTAGTTCATTCGGAGAAAGAGTCTCGAAGGTTTAGAAAAGATTGTCGTGACTTGATCTCGGCCGCTTTGATTACATATTCGAATGAAAAAAGTGCACTTTTTTTTAAACTCACGACAAGCATGCTTTTCGTGCGTTTGTTAACAATCCGAAGTACTTCCTCACGCATAAAACTTATTTCTCAAAAATTATATCAATGAATTACTGCCTGGGTATTTAGGATTTAGCTGCTGCATTCACATAACCAGTTGGCCAAAAGAAACCAAATATTTTTATTGCGTTTCATCGATATAATATTAGAAATCATCATCGCTTCACATCAGGTGAGATAGTGGCCAAACATAGATCAATTAAGCATAAAAAAAAACCAAATATTCCAGATCTAGTACAAGTAGCTGGGGCTTTACTATTAAATAAATTAGCATTAGTCATTTGTTTTGCAGATTTACGAATGTAAACGACGAGCATAGATTTTCAGTAGGTATTTAGATAAGTTTATGATGTTTGATCATCTCCCGCGCGGCGGTCTATGAAATATAATTCCAATAGCATCTAGCATAACTAGCGGTAGCTTGCTGGGAATCGATGCGATGACATAAATCTGCGATCGGCGGTGGTCGGTGGTCGTCACCGTCCGCCACGCTTCCGCGGTCATGCGTACCGTCGCCGTCGCGTCGCCTCGCACTTCACCGTGCGCCGCTACAAAATTGATCTAAATGCGCACCGTGCCGGAGTCACTCAGGAATCTATCGTACTATCATAACTTTTATTATAATCCGATACACAAGCATGTTTTGTCAGTCTGACATGAACATGTTGAGGGTCCGACGATGGCGAGTAGAACCTAAGTACTTCTACACAAAACTTGAAGACGAGTAGTAGTACCTAGTTTTACTCACTTTGGATTGGTCAAAGTTCTGGGTGACGCTACAATTGTGGCAAGGAATTAAAGCAATTCGTTTCGATATTTCATAACATACTATAATTATGAAGTCCACTGCATTAGGTACGATCGTCCCCAAGGGACTTTACTTAATAAGTTTCATGGGACTTTAGTTAATATTATTATTTACTAGCTGCGTTCCGCGGTTTCAACCGCGGACAAAGTTTTTCGGGATAAAAGATAATTCTATCTCTTTTCCATCTAAAGCACTTACAATATTTCATTAAAATCCTTTCAGCTGTGTTTAATTTAGTAACAAGAACCCATTAGTATTTTTCTTAATTTACTTTTGCATTCATTAGTAAGTAGTTTATTATCTTAATTTGTAAAGATACCCAACCCAGGTATGGGAGCTTAATATTAATTTATGATTAGATACAACTTTATAACATTAGGTATTTTATTATTTTAAACATTGCCAAGCATTGACACATATCCTACCGTAGGTATATGTCACCGTGAGTGTTCGGATCGCGCAATCTAGTACTATACATATATATCAATATTGCTAAGCGATTGATAATTCTTCTTTGCGACTTTCAACTAAATGACATGTTTATTATATACACTCGTACATACGTGCTTTTGCATTGCGAAAACACCTTCACAACCGACTCTACTTTACATCTTTTGGTGAATATGCTTATTTATCACTTAGAAAAAATATATAAAAGCTGACAAATACGCCAGCGGAACGTTTACATAATACTTTTTTACTTTTGTCTGTGACTTACCTGTGGGTATGAAGATGTGCGCTGGCGCCCGTCTTGGCTCACACGTGGGAACCACTCACATCGTCGTATTCGCAAAATATTTCTAAATACAATCATATATAGGTACTAACGCTATATATTTCAACGTATAATACTCAATCCATCCACATTTAGCAGTATATTGGCAAATATTTGTGATTCGCCACGTGAGAGGAAAAAAGTAATGGGGTGCAACAGTTTCCATAACTCGGATCGTATTGTTGTACAGAAGCGACAGCAGCAGCCAGTACTGGTTGGGCGCCGTGAGGGACCCGCAGGACCCTACCAACTGGAAGTGGGTGAACGGAAATGACGTCACTGTGTCCTTCTGGAACGCACCCGGCGGCGCCGAGGGCTGCGCGCGCTTCGACGGCAGCAAGGGCTGGCTCTGGGCCGACACCGATTGCCAGGCCAGGATGAACTATATCTGTCAGCACCGTAAGTTAATTTCTCCTTGCTGAGGCGATGTTCCTGTGCGATATGTTATGTCTCTGCAAAGCGATTTTTTATCTTTTTGCGCATGATTATTTTATTCGTGATAATTTGTATATGGCTAAATATACTAATCTTATTCCATTATTCCTTCAACCGCTGACTACAACTTTCCATCTACCATAATCCCCTACTCTGACCTCTCCAGAACCCCAGCCCTGTACATAATGTCTGACGTTCCCCTTTGTCCCACAGAGCCTAAGGCGTGCGGGCGGCCGGAGCAGCCGCCGAACTCTACGATGACGGCGGAGGGGTTCCAGGTGGGCGCCTCGGTGGAGTACTCGTGCGACGAGGGACACCTGCTAGTGGGGCCCACGGTCCGGACCTGTCTAGACACCGGCTTCTATGATGAGTTTCCGCCAGTCTGCAAACGTGAGTACAACCCTATATTATGAACCCTTTATGTATATACTGAAGGTTTCGATTTGCATAATCATCTTGTTATCATTTTTAGTGTCACATTATGATGATACAGATCCTTGAGCGACGCCAACAGCTTCCATCAGAAATGCCGTTGGCTTATCTGTGCAGTTATAGTAGTGTGCAGTTGTGTACATGCAGCACATTCACCTTGAGTTCGAAGCCTTATATTTTCCAGAAAGAGTAGGGTAATTAGAACGAATAGAATAACAAAATAATGTCAATAAATTAGGAGATATACCTGACTAATGCCGTGGAGCTTTAAAGTATATAGGGTACAATTCAAAATTTGTAAAAACAGCCAGCTCATTAGTACTCCTGCAACTATTGCAAGTGACCAACAAGCTGCTAGTGCATCATAAATAATAATAATAATAATGTGTAGGTATCGAGTGCGGGTTCCCGGCGGAGATCGCGCACGGCAGCTACTCGCTGCTGAACGGGTCCGTGTCGTACCTGTCGCACGTGCAGTACGCGTGCCGGCCCGGCCACGAGATGGTGGGCCGCGCGCGGCTCGTCTGCGACATCGACGAGCGCTGGAACGGACCGCCGCCGCGGTGCGACGGTGAGCCCCACTGCCTGACCTGGCCCTTGGGGCTGACGGGTACCTCGCTGCGAATCAACTGATTACCTACATAATTTGAAATGTCGATATTTTGGCACAGTAGCAAGCCCTCGTGAAGTAATAGTAACAACTGCTTCCCCGACTCGGATCGGACTAGGACATTTTTTAACGGTTTTTTTGTATATGCTCAACTACCAAATATGTAAACCCTAGCTCCTGACTAGGATTCTGGAACCAGAAACTATGAGGACCATGATCCCATAACTCCCAGACATGAAAGAAGTATGGTCTATTTATATTAAAGTTTCTAAATAAAGGAGTTATCTGCGCATTGAGTTGATAGATTCAAAACCTGGTTCTGACTCATCCTAATAACTCCTTACCTACACAACGCTTAAGTTGGCCAGCACGCAAGTCTTCCGCAAGTCGTCAACTTGTCGCGGTTGCGGTCTGCGATGGTATCGTGCCGCGCCTAGATCTCGGCAATTACCCACAATTAGTCTCTCATCTCATCTGCTCACAATGACATGCTTTTCTCACAGCAGCGGCTCTGCTTTCTATGCAGGTATTACGGCAGCGCTTACCATATGGGTCATTAAAATGAAATTGTTTATTATTCCAGATTTTTAAATCCCTTACAATTAAATTAAATTATAATTAAGATTATAAAACACGAAAATAAAATAAAATATAGATTGAAAAATAAGGTTAATACTGTGTTTAACCTACTATTACCTACTTCTCTGAGCAATTGGTTCGCATATATTGTTCGCATTAATCTCCTTTTTTGACTGTGTATGTTTAGTTGTGGCGTACATAACGTAAGTACATTGTCCGTCCTTGTGGACCAAAGGGATTTATTTATGTAAAACTAAAAGCCTTTATATAAACATCATCCATTCTGAATTTAATCTGTCTTAAGTGACAGAAATACATTGGTATTTATTTATACTAGTATCATCGTATATCTACCTACCACAAGTTGAATGCGTTTTGTCCGTCGGTTCCAGTGGTGCAATGCGAGGAGCCGGCGAGCGTCGCCAATGGCCGCGTGGTGTTGGCGCACAACTCGACCGCGTTCGGTTCCGTGGCGGAGTACGCGTGCGCGCGCGGGTTCGCGCTGCGGGGCGCGCGCCGCGCCGCCTGCCTCGCCACCGGACAGTGGGACAGCCCCGCGCCCTTCTGCCAACGTAAGTACAACCGACACAGAACGTTCACTAACATCTTACCATTGTAATGCTTGTGATACACATCACATAATATCTCTGTGCACGTCAACTACGTGTGTAAAGCGGTAAGCATCTTGTCTAAGTTTGATTGGATTTTGGCTTCGAGAAGACACACTAATTTCATCTCAGGATTTTGGGCTTGGATCAAATGATTTGCGAAAATACGATCGATTATTAAGAAAACTTAGTTAAAAGAAACCTTATTTGTAGTTCGTGGCTTGAATACTCCCAAGTTATATTTAGAGATGATTAATCAAGACTTGCAAACTCCAGCAAGGAGTGACTCCTCCTCCTCGACGCAATGATGATGATGTCTATTTTTGTTTGAATCAGCTGAGGAGCGTCCCACGAGCTCGAGCACGACGACCACCACCCCGCTCCCACCGCCTCCCCCTCCGCCCCCGACTACCCTGCCCGCACCCACAACCACCCCCCGGCTGGTGCTTCCCACCCGCCGCACCTCCACGCGGCCTTCCCCTCCCGCGCCTTTCTCGGAAGCGCCGTTTTCGGAGCCTCCGCGCCGGCCGCGCCCCAAGCCCTCCGAGCGGCCCACGCCGAAGCCCTACGAGCGACCTCCCGAGAGGAAGGTGACGGTGGCCGACAGCCAGGACTCGCCGACCAGCCACGTCCCGCACATCATTGTAGCGAGCCATCCGAGAGAAAACCAGGTTTGTACCACCTATTATATTAAGTAGTAGCTTTTATTGAATGTATTCAAGTGGTAAGCTCTGTGGTATTGTGTGTCAGATCATCGGCAGCGGCAACAACATCCGCGCGGAGCAGACGCCGCGCGTGAACGTGCCCACGGCGGTGGACGGCGAGCGGCGCGAGCCGGTGGGCGCGCGGCTCAACATCGGCGCCGTGGTCGCGCTCGCCGGCTTCGGCGCGCTCGTCTTCCTCATCGCCATCATCACCACCATCGTCATCCTCGTGCGGAGGTAAGCACCGCTCTCCCACTGCAAGCGGCCGACGCGGACGCGGCGAGTCGAATGTCAACGCGGGGCGTGGGCCCTTGAATCTTTTTTACCAATAAAAAATATTAAATAATATGGTAAATGACCTGGAACACTCCATTTCTGCAAAGTGACCAACTGATAAATAAGTAATGGTAATGTTTATTACCCTAAAAATATGTCTCAGTCTCTTGCAGTATCTTTTGAGTACCTCCTACCTAGGCTCTTTTTTCGATATGTTGATAGATATATTCAGATAGGTACAATTAACGCTCGCAGTTGCGTCTGTGACGCCTAATCTGAATAAAGAGCTTATGAATTTTGAATTGGTTACGTGAAGATTTGTCTTGTCCTATGGTCAAATGGTCAATTGACTTTGTTGAAACCGATTAGTTCCTGGGCTGCCGTCTTCATTGAACCCTTTCCGGCACTTTATAAACCATAAGCTTATTCTTAAGCTAACCTAGTACCGATGAAAGTCATGAGAAGTTCTGATGCATAAAAGTAGGGTACCTATTTGATTTTTATAATTCTTACATGACATCGGTATGGCTACGTACCGTAACTGGAGGAATGTCTATGTGGTAGACCTATTGAGCGCTAGCCTGACTGGTGTAACAAATACGCTGAATGGAATTTTCATCCATAATCAACTTATTACAGCGCACAACATCTCAATATAATTCAATGCTGGGTATATGCCTCCTCATATTTATACAAGCCACTCCTCGTCCTACGCTGTGCGAAGTAACCTTCCTCGATCATTCCACCTGAAAATTAAAGGATGTCTGACAAGGAGCATAAATCTTCCCACTAATTGCAAACTGGATTCGTCACGTACTACCTCGTCGAAAATTCTATTTAAAAAAAATATATTATGTAACAGAAAATTTCGTCAATCACCCGTTTCAGAATGTTTGTACCCTCGAAAGTTTCAAGTTGGGTAAACGAAGTAAAAGTTTCATAAGATTGTCAATTTTAAATGTTCTTACACAGGCTTACATAGATACATGACGAGTGACTTCATTTCACAACCGGGTTGTTTAACCTGCTGGTTAAAAACACCTACCTATATAGTTTCTAAGCTGAACATTATATAGATTCTATTTACTTAGAACATATACATATTTATATAAGGATTTATTGTGAAGAAAATATAGCTTCTTCAACTTTTACGGGCTTCGTAAGAACAATGTGGCATTGTTTTTATTTGCGTTATATCTGGTGATTGTGAAACGAGACATAATGGAATTTAAAGGTTTAATTACTTATGTCAATACCGTCACACCAGAAAAAAAGTAGTATGTGTACATGATTCAAATGTAGACGAAATAGAAACTAATTGTAGCGTTCGTAGCATCACTCGCCTAGCCGTTCCTATCTGATCGGTTAAGCAACATTTGCTGCGGCCACAACATGGATAGGTGACCGTTTTTGTGGTACTCACATATGAGCACTGCCGTACTTTGGAGGGCACGTTAAGTCTTCAGTCCCAGTTGTCTTAGGAGTACAGTCGTTATAGGCCATGTCGGAGGCCTTCGGGAGGCCCACTGTAACTCCGACAGCATTAGGGTTTAACCACACGCCTGCACGAGAACGATAGAAATTTGAATACCTACCAGTCTCAACGGCACCTCCGTCGACAGTGGCGCCATCACACAAATGTCCACATTCTGCATCTACTTATCGCACTTTTTTTAGGCATACGTGTATCTTGTTTATTTTTCGTGGTAGAAAGACTAGACCAAGTATATTATAGTACCTATGTGCTATGAGTAATGTTGCGTGTGAGATGTTGCAATATCAGTGGAGCCTTGCTTGAAAAGTCACATACCAAACACAAGTGACACGAATCCCGAGCACGATATTAAAGACATGAGCGGGCAGTGGCGGGCGCAAGCACCCGCACGCGGGCGGGGGCGGCGGCGGCGCGGGGGCGGCCGAGCTGCCGTCGCGCTGGTACACGCTGCTGGCGCTCCCCTTCCCCGACCAGCAGGTGGGGCGGCGCGAGTTTGCGCGCGCGCATCGGCTCGTGCACCGCGCCGGACACTTCTCCAACCCGTTATAGCTGTGCGCCTGAGGTACCGCGCCGGCGCCCGGTGACATGGTGGCTACCACGCGAGTCGCGAGAACGACGCGGGTGCGCCCGACTATCCAATGTACATTAAACTATACTTTAGTATGACCAGCCAAACCACTCCATTTGTAACAATCGTCGGTAACGAACGTTATTAGCGACCAGAACTCCTAAATTTTGCCATACGTACATAACAGTGATTTATTTTATGTCCCACGTAGATACAGCACGCATATCACAGAACAGCTGCTACCGTAGCAACAGCTTGCACTAGCTTGACGCTTGTTAGTTGACGGCCACCATGTCATCTGCGCATACGCACTGGTAAAGGAAAGCACGCGCCACTTGGAACGACACGACACAGTAGTTGAAGAGCACTATCAAGTTACTGTTTAACTTACACGCCACCTATTTACCTTCCACTGATCAGATCACGACGAGGGCGAAGAACACTTACTGGGTGTTACATGCCCAAAATCCAAGATACGCTGATCTCTCAGACGAAACATCGATTTAAGAACTTGGTTTAGAAACGGTCCATAAAATATTTGTTTTGTGCTCATTCTCCTCGTACCTATTTTAATCGTATAGTATAGGTATAACAAAAGCGTGCGAGGACCTAATTAAAATAAAATAATTCTGCCCGATCTGATATGACATCATTGAATATTCCACCCGCAATAGATTCCAGTGCCTTCGTGGTCATCACGTTGCTTGCAACAGTGACAAAATAATTAAAACTCGAAAATTCAAAACAAGTAAAATTTATACCTACATGGTAAATATAATAAAAGTATCCCGCTTCTAAACCAAAGTCTAATTTTCGTTAGCGTGATAGTTAGAATTCTCGGCTATCAAAATGTATCACTCTGCACCGTCCTAACTCCTCAGAACGAAGGTAATCACACCGCTCCGTCTTAACTAGTAACTACTCAGAACGAAGATAGGTAATCGGTGTTCAAAAACAAGCTTTTTATTCAATCACGATTCAAATGAATTTATATAGGTACCTACGTGTTATTAGTTCCTACAGGCAGGCATTCAACTAACTTAGATTAAATTCAATCAGTTATTATTATGAAAGTCCTTCACTCATTACTTCCAGTTCTCGACGTACACCCGCATCACGCACTAGGCTATACATATATAAACACGCAATGTCACTAAAAACATTTCAGCACACGAGTGTATGAAGAGATTATGTTCAACATATTTCTAATATACCTAAGTACTATTCTAATTTTGATTGTATCCGAATATGTACCTACAATATCTTGACTATAAGCAGGCCTAGCGCACTCCGCACTGTAGGTACGAAGCTACAAGTACATAGCCGGACACCGACGGCGGGTCGCGCGTCGTTACACGTGCCGCGTCAGAAGAGATAAGAGCGACGCGATAGAAAGAGAGGCGCTCTGTAGGTTTATATGACTGGTAGGTATGCAGCGCTACGCGAGCTGAATTGAATTTTATTGCGTCATAGCAAGAGTTGCTATTTGTTTAAATTTCGTTGCGGAGTGATGCTTCTGTCCCTTAGTATTCTGTGCTATAAGTGCAATCACGGGGCATTAATAATCTGGCTGTTTCGTCTTAGATAGGCAGATTGTTGCAAATATAGGATGACATTGACACACTATCTTCATAATAAAAGAATAAAAAAATATGAAACGCTGCATCTTCTATCATATCTTCGCTTTTTTTCAGACTTCAGCAAATAAACTGTTCGAAATAGAAGACAACAGCAGATTAGTAACGTATGAACTTTGGTCCGCAGTAGGAAGCACAACGATGGCAAGCGCTACCGGCACCACGTGTCTCCCGACTGCAACACCGTGGCGTCGCTGGAGTCGTCGTCGTCGGAGTCGCGCAGCGGCCTCAACCGGTACTACCGGCAGGCGTGGGAGGAGCTGCACGAGGCGGCCGGCGAGCACGGTGGCGGCGGCGGCGGCGGCGGCGGCGGGCACAGGCGGCGCGAGCGAGAGGCGCCCAAGGACGGCTCCGAGCTGGTGGTGTCCGATGCGTACCCCGGCGGCGGCGGCGGCGGCGCGCGCGACAAGCGGCGCCACCACCACCACCACCACCACCGCGAGCCGCGCCACCCCGACTGGCACCCCCACCGCACACACCACAGCCACAAGCCCAGGTACTGATCCACAGGATCAGCACCAGCACAGCTTCAGCCGACTATTAAAGACTTTAGTAATGTTTTGAATCTGAGACAATTTGGGCTCCTCTACGTTCAGCTGATTTAGACGTAATACCAGTGATGGATATATGTAACTATGTAGGTACGTATATATGTTCCAGTTACATTGATATAGGTAAGTAGGTACTAATTTAATGAATAATTAAAATTGAATCTAATCCACTTATACTAGGTAGTTATATGTGGTGAATTGGTTTAGATTCAATGTTAATTATTCCTTAAATTAGTACCTACGAGTATAACAATGTGACACTAAAATTAATTATTGTATGAATTACTCGAATCAGCCTAAATAGTGTCGAACTATTATATTTTTTATATTAAATCGAGATAAAAAATACCTTTTAAAAATGCAAGATTAAATTTCTGTAAATGCGCTGAGGGCGGCGAGATTAAAATTGGACATCCCTAATGTATTACTAGCTACACTTGTAAAATAAATATTTTTCTGGAGCAAAAATGTACCTATAATATAATCTGACGCGGATGTCGTCAAAAAACAAGATGGACAATGTTTATAATATTTAGTAACGTTACTCGAAATAACAAATATACTAAGTGATTGAGCCAAAAAGGTGCAATCGACGGCTTACCAAATAGCTGCTCGAACGTCTGTTATTAGTTAATTTATATTATTAAGTTTAATGCAAAGACTATTTTACAAAATAATTGTTTGTTCGAAGCATTGAATTACAAGTAAGTGTCAATTTCTCACGTTTCCTTATAGTTTTGTTTCCCGACCTACACTCCAGAGTGTGCTTACACTATGATTACCTTGATCTTTTCTTATGTAGAGTTGTATTTGTTTACAGATTATTCTCTTATATTGAATAGTATTATTTTGTATTCGTTTTTTATTATTGTATGACAGTTTGTATATAGTTAGTATTATAAAGATAAGATTGAAGTTAATCATTGTTCACTGCTCTAACTTTCGTTTCATGTTTTCAATATAAATAATTATCACTCATTCTATTCTAGCTAGTTGGTAGGTGTACGTTCTTATTTCGGATGAATATGTTTGTAGTATTGTTTACCCTATTAAGCCTTTCTTTATGTGATTTCTTCCCATTATGGTATAATATTTATAATATTTTTCCAGTGGGTAGTTACTTGTTTAATTAAATGTTTTTTTTCTAATATAGTAATACTCTTTGTTTACTCAGTTTAGTGTAACGACGTGTAATCATGTTTACATTTGCTAAAAACGCTGAATTCCGCTACGCGTAAGGTACAAAATATTTTTTACGTTATAAATAAAATTATCACGAAATGAAAAAAATATGAATATGTGCCATTAGACAGGCAGACATTAAAGTACTTTTAGGAAATTCACTGATTTATTTTAATTTATTATTAGTTTAGCTTAGAAATGTATATACAATTATAAAATTACCTATATATATATATTTAAATACCTCTACCTAGACGACATGAGTTTGTTTACAGTGCAGGTTGAAATGTAAATTAGAGTAACATTGTATTGGAATTTTGTTTGCGGGATGATGTTGGAAATGCGATTGGTTAATTAAGTAAAGAGGTCACGACCGGTAGTTTACTTGAGGCTCGCTCAAACTGCCTAGTATTAGTATAGTTCCTGCCGAGCCTCCAAGTTGTCTGCACCCGCCCCCGCCCCGCCCCGCCCGCGCCCGCCGCGCGGCGCCGGCGCCGCTCACAGTGGCCGCTGTTCGCAGACACGATCGACATACAATACTCCTCACTTCATTATTTGCAACATCCCAGGTGATGTTGGGATTCGAATCCGACTCATATTATTTCGCTTGTCGTCTTTTGATGATCCTTAGGTACTGCCCAAATTTGTTGTCTGCGAACAGCAACTAAATGCTAAAAGTCAATGAACAACTTTGAACTTTATTACATCCGAATAAAGACGAAAGATATTCAAACGTGTTCCTTGACTTTTGTCATTTTTGAACGTTCCCAATGAACCCTACGATCGATTTTAAATGCATAACTCTTGATAAATAAATTATAGACGATTGACAAAAGTATATTGTTTTGTTTATTGATTATTTAGTATTACAATTTGTGATAAAACATTTTTAGTAGTTTTATTTGGAATCCATTAATGTAGGTAATAGGATAAATAAGCAATGTACAGCAGTGTCATTGTAAATAATGTGAAAGTAGCTCTCGCCCATGCTACTTTTGCAGTAGGTACCTAAACAAACATCCGATGATTTCCCATCTACATTTGCAAAATGCAAGGGGCAAGGATTACGTGCATACAAATTCAAAGTACCTAATAAGTCAGGATCTATACATAAGAAAAGTGTGGCTTATAGCTTTATAATTTTTACGGTTGTTTGTTTTAGTTGGGATATGGGTACGTTTTTTACCGGTTTAAATCGCCGCCATGCGCGTTATCGTAAACGTTTGTACTTGCGATGTTACACGTAACTCTGAGGGAAACATCAATAAGTTTTATCACTTATTTATTTTTTTATTTATATGCTTGCGAAGAGATAGCTGTAGCACGCTCGAAGATGTAGCACGCTCGCCTAGTAGAAACCTGTTCACTCTTGTCTTAAAGACACCCAGATTATAGCTATCCGGAAATACAGACGCAGAGTTCCACTCCTTGGCCGTTCGCATTATGAAGGTCGAAGCAAAGCGCTTGGTGCGAGCAGGAGGGATGTCAACCGCTTGCCGTACGTCTGGGCGTCCGGGTGTTATGGAATTCCGTCGCACACTCTCCGAAATGTATCCGGTAAAAGACTGATAAACTGGTAACTTTGCCCCGATGTTCTAGACTCTGAAGCTAAGTCTTAACCGGCGCATAGTCACCAATGAGCTTTTTGGCTCTTCTTTTGTTCGTCATTGAGAAATATAGTGAATTGAACTCAACTTTGTTTTGTTGAAGAGATTTAAAATTCTACGCTTTTTACGTAAAATAAACATTTTAGGTTTTTCGGTAGGTTTTATTGAAAATGTATGTAAAAAATTATTTTGCTTTTTTCCCGATTTCGGTGGGCACGACTTGACACAGAGAAATATTCCTGTTGAGAAATAGAGTCGACAGAACATTGTGATATAGTTCAAAACTTACAATTATTATCTATTCTGTGGTTGATACATTACGGTTTTAAAGATCCATAGGAGCACATGCTATTAAATAAAACAAACATATAATATATTACTTTTTTATTAGTCCTTGAAGTTAACTACGCATACAAAAAGGAGGTACTATCGATTTGTGTGGGATCTTGTATTGAATTTCATTTAAACTCAAACATCTGTACATTTGTTGTAGAATAAATTATATCTGAGAGCTGAATATTTCATTATAGAATGCAACTCCAGAAGTTGATACAAAATCATTTAAAAAAATATAATGGTTATATAATGCAGTAAAATTATAAATGATGAAATGATGATAAAACAATCTCTGGAGCCAGTTGTTCAAATAACATAGTTTAACATGTTCTATTAGTTCATTAGGTCCATACATGGTCACGTGACAAATAACTAAACAATTAAAAACTTCGAATAAAGGATGGAGACATGCAAGCGAATACATTGGTTAAAAACAATTAAAGCTTAGCAAATACTAGGGTCAATAATAACCTCACAGTACTTCAATATTAGCCCGTGACTTTAGACGTACGTATGTTATACAGTTATGTAATAATTACAAATGTATAAGCACATGCAACTGTACACTTAAATCAGTTCAATGACATTTACCTAAAAACATTTGTATAGTTTTATTTAAATAAAAGGTTCTAGAAGGTTCTAAAGGTATATAATAAACATAGTTCGATTAAAAAATGTATAAATGTATAGCGCGCGAACCGTGTCACAATTACAGATGCGATTGTTATTTTGTCACTCTTTCACGAATAAACTACTAAGCCGATTTCAGTGAAACATTAGAAAACCGCTAGCATGAAGTCCGCACAATGATATAATATGAAGTTAGTTACTATTACTTTTTGTTTCGTAAGATATTTGAGAATTTTACAATGTTATATCAAACGACAAATAAAATATTACTATGTCATAATATTTATTATTTTAATAATGAATATTATTGTGTCGGCTCAGGTGTTTATTCGAGAAAGAGATAATGATGTATGTATCAGACGACTTTAACAATGCCAACAAAATGATAACCAATTACCAAGGTCTATAGTACGGTCCATGCATTGCATTATTATCCGAAATATACGAAAAACAACAATATATCTTTTGTGTACAAATTGAATATGGAGACACATGACTGAACGACGGAATACTTGTATGAATACAACATGGTACACTGGAGGGATATTGGAGATATTGGATGAGATTGTTACGAGGTGATAAAACCGGATAATGGTTGCACAGTGTTGGAGTATGTGTGTCGGCAGACTAAAAGGCAGTAGAGTATTATGCAGTTTAACATTATAAAATAAAAATGGCGACCTGCGCCCGCGCACTCCGTTGCATTGCGGGTGGCGCGAGTGTTCGTTTTCACAAGTTTGAACTGTTTCTACCGAAGTGTTTACTTAGGTCAGTAACACATGTACATTTTACAGACTTGGTATAAAACCGGATAGATATTTTTGTGACAGCTATAATACTTAACGTTATTTTGCTAGAAAATAAACACCAGAATATCGAAATAGAATATATAGCGCACCGAAAATAGATTGCACAGGTTACTGTTTCAGCAGACAATTAGGCTGCAACCGACAGCGCGGCGTAACGCTCTCGGTGCTTTGATGTTAAGCAACAAAATGTGAATTGGACTACCATTCGAAATATTTATAAGGACACAGTATTCTTGTATTTAAATTTACGAATTTAACAATAAATACAGCTGAAGCTTCACCGTCGGACACCATGCCTACACTCATCATGCTCCATTGGAAAATTCCATGTATCAAGCGGCACCATACAACTTTTCGAGACATATTCATAGTAAATACATTTTTGTAACTCTTTTGTAAATATTACGCCAACCCGTCTTTATATTCAAGTATTACAATAATTTGTCTGTGCAAAATAATATAGCAAAGCATTATATTTTGTTCAATTAATATTAATATTAGCAATGCCAATTAATAAATCTATAATATTTTGCACAAACACCAATACTTTGTATTTCCTTAACCGATCGTGTATCTAACCGCGATTGCATATAAAAATATATATATAAGTATTTAAAATATACACTCATTCCCTTAAGATCTAAGATAAAAATATAACATTCTATGTATTGCTCGTGGCCTGTGGCTGCAGAGCAGCGTGGGACAATACATTACGACATCATATCGTACCATCACACGTCATGTGATGCCGCCTGACTTCAGTTTCATTGCTTCGATACTTCAGGTACTAATCGTTATTTAATTAATCTATGTACATATAAGATCCTTTACAACGGACCGACATAATGTTAATCAAATAAACCATTATTGTATAAAATATGGAAAGAGCCGCGACCCTCAAGCCCTTAGTCGGTTAAGTTTCATTCAATGTATTACTAAGCGAATTAGTTTTTAGTCACGAAATGAGCAGTGAGCACTAATCACATTAAACAATACGTTCTCGAGCTACGTAAATACATCAGTCATATACTTATAATCTGTAATTTAATATTGCAACATTATTTCATATCTACATAAGACACCGTTAAATTGCTGCAGCATTAAGATTACAAGAACAAGTGCATTCACTTTTTTTTATTAAAATTATCCTTATACAGAGCGGCAACAATTTGGGACGTTCGGGCAAAAAGTTTATTTATTTTCTCAAAGACATACGACGTGCCTTTGATGGGATATTTTGGGGAATCATTACTGATGGGAAATTAATCATTACTGATGGGAAATGAATCATTACTGATGGGAAATGAATCATTACTGATGGGAAATTAAACATTACTGATGGAAAATGAATCATTACTGATGGGAAATACTCGTAGTAACGCCATGTATCTTTTAGAAATTAACGATTTTGGTCCGACTACCTTCTTTCAAAAATCCAAAATACAATTTTTATTTTCTTTAAAATACACCGAAAGTTCTAAGATTAAAACTTCTTCACTGCAAAGGAAAAGGACTACCCCGAAGATCTCAAAATTTGCCACACCCTATGTATGATATTTGCTGTTTACCGTGACTTAATCCGCGTGTAATTAAAATTGTAGCCGTTCCCAAAATACTTATCGTTTTTCGGGACGATGTCGTTATGTGCTAATCCAAAACATTATCTACCCCTGCAGTATCGAACTTCATCAAAAACCATAAAGTTATACTCGTAGATCGACTTCGTAGAAACACATACTTCGTACAATGTGATTTTCATAGAGAATCCACACGTTGGATCAAAACTCTACAACTATACATTTACAAATGAAATAAAACTATACAATTAAAAAATATTTTCATGTTTCAACATTTGGCATATCTAGCACACCGTCGAGATCCCTCGGGATCTAATTATGCATTTTATTTATAATTTGTGACAATCTATACATTCCCAACGCTTTAGACAAGCATGTAGAGCGAAGTGCAATCAACTAAAGTAAAGCTTTGAGTGCATTTCATACGTCTTTATCCGAAACATTCTCGTATAATTCAACTATAAAGAATATATTTTTCTATGATTGACATTTCATTCACAGCTTGCAAAAATTGTCTAAAAGTTTTTATCGAAATACTTTTTAAATAAGTCAACATAGTGTAAAAATATGCGCGATACAAGTTTAAAATAGTCAACAACAGTTTGAATACAACTGTACAGGGAGTAAAGTATACGGTTATGTACATAGATATTGCTTACTGTACACTGGGGGTATACTGGCAGACGTTCTCCGTTAACTGTAAGGGCGCGTGCGTACTAGAGGATTGGCGGCGTCCAGTCGGCTGATTGTACCAAGTTGAACAGTCCGCCATGCCACCGCGTTCGCCTCCTCGACAAACGCGAGCCGTAAGGGTCGAATCGTCGGCCTCTAACGTCCAAGAGGAATTGTCAGTGTTCGCTCGACCGACAGTAGGCAGCAAGCGAAGGGAAACGAAGAGAAGCGCGTCGCGCCGGGATTGTGTCGCGTCGTTAAGCTCGCGCCAGCGGGTTTACTCGCAGCTGCTAGCGGCGCTCCGCCTTCTGACAACAAAACACGTCTTTATTTAAGAACACTGTGTATGTGACAAGTGGCAAACAAAGGTGATTTCGAATTCATTAAAAAGACATAACATAATGGCTAAATGTAAAAACAGACTCAAAACTTGTTGAAAAACTATATAGTTACAGCCATTTAAAATTCAAAAGGTCACTGTTCTGTAGCGGCACATAAGATGGCACAAGCTGCGTACCAAACAAGTTCTGCTAGAAAGGGAGCCTCACTTCACCACTGACATTTACCGTTAAATATCTTTTGCGTTAGTTAAGCTGTCAAAAAACTAATTTCAGATCAATTTACAAATTGTTCATGTAGGTTGATTGATATAATATTGTCAAATACTCTTTGATCAAGTAAGTGTATGGGACATTATGTCGCAAAGCATGGCATTCGGCGTCAAACGTTATTGAATGCAAACTTCAAGATATTTTTTTTTATACGCCCAACGATCTCATACATAGATCCTGACCCCGAACTAGGATTCCCTGTATCTAGGGAACCAGGAACTATGAGGACGGTAGTTCCACAACACCCAGACACGAAAATATTGCACTTATTGCTTGCAATTTTTTTTCTGTGCACAAACATTAGTCCCGTCGCGGGAATCGAACCCGCAACCTCAGTGATGTATGAGATTTTAGCCAACCTGCTCAACCACTACACCACAGAGGCTGTCAAAAGATGTTTTCCCTTTGTATCCATGGGCACACCACCTCCAGGCGGTAGTGTGCAGTAGAGCGGCGCGGTGGTGCGCCGGCTCGCTCACCTGTCGGCCTTCATGAGCGCCTGGTGCGCCTCGCGCTGCGCCGACACCTGCACCAGCTCCGCCACGGTGGCCGCCTGCTGCTCCGCTGGAAGCCGCATCATTATTATATTAATAGCCGATATCTGCGATTCCATACAAGTACATACGGGTTATTGGTGTTCCCTAAGGAACTGTTCGTTTTTCCTGGACGAAAGTATGTCCTATTCCAGGACCTAAAGTATCTACAAACTAAATTTAATTAAAACTCATTCAGTTATTACGGAGTTACGTAGTAACAAACACACACACACACACACACACAATACTTTCGCATTTATAATATTAGTAGTATAGGTAATAAATAAAACATATAGTATAACAATATAACAAAATATAATAATGAACTCGTAGCCATGACGTCCCGTGGCAAGGGTTAGCAATAGTTCGTATTGGGTTTCCAAAGGACAATGCAATTCAAAGCAGAAACCCTACTTAATAACTATGTTTTATCTCCATATAGCATTACGTCTTCGTCACAACATTCTACTTGTGTGGGAAACCAGTGGCCATCCCAACGTTTCCCGTTAAAAGGTTAACATGAAATACATTCAAATTCAACCGGGGCGGATCGCTAGTCAACAATAAAATACAAAAGGAACTATATAAAAAAATATGCAGTAATTATTTTATCTAATTATAATACGAATTATGTTACGCCTACCGTGACATACAAGCAGCGTGTCTATGACATGAGTGAAATAACGTTGTTACTTACAAGCGGTATGTCCAATGAAGTGAGTTCACGTTAGAAGGTATACTGTCACGACACAAGCTAAATGGACCCGGTGAGTGCGACGGTGTTGTCTATTAAATTCATCTGTGATCACCGAATTTTTTATCGGTGAAAATGAAACATACAGAGGTTCATAAGTTTCATATTGCAACGCACACTTCTTACAAAAAGTCGGTCACAAAATAGGAGACAAAAGTCAGATCTACTATCGGACTTATAAAAAGTCAGATATCGGCGGAGACACCTACATTTTGTTGTATTAGTTCCAGTTTTGGTCACCGGGTCAGATAAGTTAGTGGATGTTACTTATTCTAGATTTACCTTCGTCTTTCTTGTCGGCAATTATAGTGACAAAGCATTGATCTAGGGTCCTTCACCTGATATCCAATCAGTTGAGTCGCACAGGCCGCAGTGCAGGCACTTTGGACACAACTGTGGAGTGTCCTATAGACAGGTTACCGACCAGCACGAGATGCTCACGACGCGACGCGCCGTCGTAGTAAATTGCAGTAGTGAGTGCGGTGGACACATGACATTACTACTCACGAAGGCGTCTCACCACAAGTTTTCTTTAATCACAAGGCTGCGTCAGTAAAAGCTCCTTAAAACTGGGGCTGATGACTTCCGTTTTTATTAATTTAAAGAGATAGAAAAGTACTGTTGCTTCAGATCGTATGAGTTACGTCAAACTGACTACGAAATAGTTGAGCGTCGATCTCGGCTCGGCTGCTGAGAGTAGAGTGGCGAGTGCAGAGTGCGGGTAGTTACCGGAGAGGGGCCGCGTGAGGCGGCGCTCGAGGCGTGCAAGGCGGCGCGCGGCGGGCTCGTCGCGCGGCTCGTCGCGCGCGCGCCGCTGCGCCACCAGCCGCGCCCAGCGCGCCTCGAACCACAGCTGCATCGCGTCGCGCTCCTCCGTGTCGCCGCACGCACCTTGTTAGTCACCACGGATGACGAAATGAACGTTAGGCGCACGCTACACGAACGCAGAAGGCGCATCGCATTGCGCTATTTTTTGACCGTGAAGGGTTAGTGTAGTTATTAATGATTGTACAATAATCAAATATAAGATTGAGCGACCAATTTGACAAACCTCATTGAATAAATGATTTTGTAATTAGGTACTATTATTATTTCATCACACCATATGTTTTATTGCTATTGCACAATTATATTGCACCTTACAATACCGCAAGCATCTTAATGAACGTGGATTATTTCCGATATCGTCGCCACACCGTTCGATTCTACAGCGGCGCTTGTCATCCACATTCCTCGAGACGTTTGTGTACTGCAGGAAAACTTGCATGAGGTGATTACGTAGATCGTCGAAGCGAGGCTCTAGCTCGCTCGATGAGCTTTTGAGTTCGAAACACTTGTTTCTATTCTAGCAGTAGTGATGGATAAAATCTATATGATCGATATGCACATGTCCTTGATAAAGCGGCAAAGACTAGCTTTAATGAAAAACGATATGAAATCTATTAATCGAAGCATTTCATGCACTCCATTTAAGATCGAACGAATGATTATATTACGAGCGGTAACTGGCACAACGTTTCAATTATCAAAACTAATTTATAATACATTTAGTGGCATCATTATTCTAATGTCTAAAGCCGCGACAATGCTAACAGTAGGGCTCCAATAAGGATCGCTCGGGCTTACCAGGCACTCTCGAGGGCGGCGGGCGGGCCTTCCTCGGCGGGCAGTAGCCGGCCGGCGGCGGCGGCACCGGCGGCGCGGTCTCCTGCAGAGCCCCCGTGGACTTGTGCGCGATGGAGGCCCGCGGCGGAGGTGGCGCCGGCTGCTCCTAGCGGTGGATACCACACGTCACGTGTATGAACACTTCAATACAAAACACTCTTAGACTCAGGACGCACTTTTCAATCCTCAGATAGTTATTTAGCATAGTTCAGATTGAAAATTCGATTAGATGACCACATAACACATTCGAGAATTGAAAAATCAGCCCATAGAATAATAACGCACAGAAGGAGAGACACGCACCTGACGCCGGTAAACCGAGCAATTCGTGGCTTCGTTTAACTCGCGTGCCAATTCTTTGGTTCTATGCGTTATGATAATAGGGTCTCAGAGGTGCTTCTAAACTTGTCATATTATCATACAGTATTCTACAACATTAAAGCTATTTTGAATTAAGGATAAGAATAAAAATGTACATCAATTTACAGTTGAAGTTCATAATATTGAGGTTTATAACAAGCGTTTTGTACATTATTTACAAAAGATTTAATGTTTAAGAAATAAACAATAAAAAAACACATTTTTTTAAGAAATATAAATAAAGTGGCATGCTGCAAGTACGTACAAAGCACATCGATATATATAACAAAGCATTTAAGAAGCAAGATATAATTACCGTTTAAGATAACATTACCGTATTATACTGATTTGTTTTTATGTGAATTTTGTAATTGCTGTATTCAAGTCAAGTCCACAGTATTGGTTGAATTAAAAAAGGCAGATTATTTGTTGCAGAAAATAGTTTCTGTGTGATCGAATCATTTATTTTACAATTATTCATAATGATAATTTTTTCAAGTGACTTCGCATTTTATAGAGCTTGTTGTCATACAGTGAATGTGGTACTCGGAGCTAAAGTGTTATGTCAATTAATTACGCTTAGCAATACCTGTAAACAATCTGTCTTGAAGGTTTGTTATTGTATACCAAATATCTCAATTTGTAGCACGTATGTGGCAACTTGATGATGATCATAAGAGAAACATAAAGAAGCGTGACATGCACGGTGGACAGACAGCCATACATTTGATCAAACAAAAGGCAGTTCCAAGATAAGACATGTGGGATCCCGCGGGACTCCTTGCGAGACTTCCAACTGTTGTGGTGTATGGTACGAACAATGCGGTAGATGGTGGAGGATCTTTGCATATTAAACAAACACCTAAACACTTTATTAAATTTCTCAAGTTTCATACTAGCATCCGCCCTAGGTAATATCTGCTACAAACATACATACATACATTTTTAACCTTACAAGTATGTAAGTTTCTTTTCTAAGTCTATCCATATTATTGTCTGTCATCTGTGGATATTGGTCCAGAACAAATGGATTAATAAATATAATTTTGTTTAGAATAACAAATGAAATAGAACTACCAAGGCCTTGGCAAATAAAAATGTTTGTAAATTGCCCTTTTTAAACTATCGCACAAACATCCACCAACAACACATAGCTGAAACGGCCGAAAAGCTTCGCGCATCGAACAGCGCTCTGTTCGATGCGAACAGAGCGCTATGCGAAAAGACAACGTACGAACACAATGAGCGGGTGCGACAGAGACAGCTACATCATGCTCACGACACATATCTATACTTTGCTTACGTGCGACATCAGGATCGGTTCCGAGGCCCACTGAAAAATCAACGGAGGTTAGTCTACTGTAGGTGTCCTTACTGCACACAAACTGTATTGTCGCTATGGCCGGGTCAATAACCTTATATTGAATCGGAACGAAGTTGTCGCTACAACATAGGGTTATTGAAATAACAGCCTTAGACTAGACCGCACATCCTAAAAGCGCATTCGTTTCGAAAGGCGAGCGAATATTGCAACTTTTTTACTAAATTGAATGTTTTTTGCGAACAAATTAAATAGTAAATTATTTTATATGAATGTGAACGCGTTTGTCCGATATTTTTTGCAATAATTATGCTGTTCTCTGACTATACGATCCATTTGGAATGCGCGGCCTGAATGTGCTATCAATAGAATCCACGCTCCAGAATTATCGAGCAGAAACGGACACCTCTACTAAGGTTACTCCCGACCCCTCCAACACTACGTTTGTACATTATTCACATTGCAATGCTGCAAATGATTCGCAATGTCAGTGTACGATGACTGAGTGTCGTGACGCGGGACACATGGTCGCCGTGGGGTGCACAATGCTGTTGCAACATTACACTACTATATTATAACGCTACGGTGTAATATTATTATTTACTATGAGAACGGTCATTCAAATGATGACTAATGATAGATAAAATTTCGATTCGTACACAAACTTACTCATTTGATAAATTATGTCAATATTAAAATGTGTCGCAGATGATAACAATATGGTCGCGTACCTTGTGCCGGGGTCCGAGGTGTCGGTTGAGGTAGTTCGATATGCTTTTCATAATACTGTTCCTGCGGCTGTCCCGCGCCAGCTCCGGGTCGGAGAAGGACGGCGTGACGGGCAACGAGAGCCGCGGCGGCGCCGGGCGCGGCGGCGGCGGCGCCGGCGCGGGCGCGGCGGGCGGCGCGGCGGGCGGCGCGGGCGCCGGCGGAGGCGGCACGGGCGGCGGCGCGGCGCCGGCGGGCGGCAGGCGCGCGCGCCGCGCGGACCGGCGCGGGCCGGCGCGCGCGCCGCCGCCCAGCCGCTCCAGCACCAGCCGCCGCACCGTCTCCGTCTGCTCGTCGCGCTCGCGCTTGATCTCCTGCACCTTGTCGGTGGTGTCGCGGCGGGAGGGGGGCGGCGGCGGCGGGGAGGCGGGCGACGCCGAGCCCGAGCTCAGCTCGACGGAGTGCGACAGCTCGAAACTGCCGGTGGGCGAGTCGGTGCCGGTGGTGCGCGACGCGGAGCGGTGGAGCGGGTCGCCGGCAGAGCGGCACACGGCGGGCGAGTACAGCCGCATCGAGGCGGCGCCCGGGCCGGTCGGGAAGCCGGCGGAGTCGCCGGGCGGCGTGTCAGCCACCAGCGGCGGCGACTCGTCCGGCGTGCCCGACTCGGTGCTCGTCCGCGAGTACAGCGGCTGCGAGCGGGACTGCGGCGACACCTCCGTGATGCTGGGCGAGTCCGCGCTGGCGGTGGGCCCGAGCGCGTCCGTGCGCTCGTCGCTCAGTTTGCTGTCCGTCGGGCTGTCGCTGGGCTTGGTGTCACTGGCGGACCGCTCGCTGGACTCCGGGTCGCGGTCGCGGTCGCAGACCGCCGCGTACGCGTCGCGGATCTCCCGCGGCACCGTATGCACTATCTCGACGTGCGAGAGCGGCTGGGGCGGCGCGGGCGCGGGGGCGGGCGCAGGGGCGGGACGCATGACGGTCTCGGAGAAGCTGCGCTCGATGAAGTCCATGGATCGATCGTTGCCGGGCTCGTCCTCGAACTCGTCGTCGACGAGCTCCATGTAGCCGTGGTTCGTGGGCGCGGCGGGCGCCAGCCGCGGGTCCTGCTCGCCCTCGTCCGCGAACTCCAGGTGCTCCAGCGCGTCGCGGTACCCGAGGCGCGCGGGGCTGGCGGGGCTGGCGCGCCCGCACACGTGCGCGGCGGCGCCCACGTTCTTAGCGTCGTGCACGTGTTTGGGCCCGCTGAGCGCACGAGGCGCGGCGCGGGAGGGCGCGGCCGCGGGCGCGGGGGCGGGCGGCGCGCAGTCAGCGAGCGCGTCGCCCTCGCCCGCCCAGTCCGACAACTCAGTCTCGGTGAGCGCCAGGGTGGTGGCGTCGTGCCCCGAAGACGAGTCCGAGTCGGCGGCGAAGCGCGCGCGTACCGTGGCTGCGTCGGGGGCGGCGGCGGGCCCTTCGGCGCTAGCCGGCGGCGTCGGCGCCAGCACGAGGCTGTCCAGCTGGATGAGCTCGCCGCCCTCGTCGTGTACTTCGAGCCGCGGCACGCTGTGCGGCGCCGTCTCCGTGTGCGACGACTCGTCCTCCGACAGTGAGTCCGACTCCAACTCCGGCTCCGGCTCCTTCCCGGAGGGCGCGGTCTCGGCCGCGTACCCGGCGAGCGGCGGCAGCGGCGGCGGCGGCGGCGGCGGCGGCGGCGGCGGCGGCGGCGGCGGCGGTAGGTCGGTCTTCGCGAGCAAGTCGACGGGCGCGTCCGTGCACAGGTTCCTGATGATGTCGGGCATCGGCTGCGGCTTCCTGTCCTCGCTCGAGAACCGGAACGTGACGATGGGTTTCTGCGGCTGCGCGGCCGTCACCGCCGGGTGCAGCATCCTCTGGAACTCTGTGATGTTGGATCGGAACGCTTCGAATTTGGTGTCGATCTGCGACGTGGAGTCGGACTTGCGTACGGCGGGCGGCGAGGGCTCGCCGAGCAAGTACTTGCGCTTGAGCTCAAGCGCACGCTTGGTGGCCAGCCCGCCGGCCGAGCGCGCGCGGCTGAGCGGCGCGGGCGCGGGGGCGGGCGCGGGCGCGGGTGCGGGGGCGGGCGGCGGCGGCGGCTCGGTGACGGTGATGGCGGGCGGCGGCGGCGGCGGCGGCGGCGCGCTCTCGTCGCGCGCGAACTCGCTGTCGGTGGACACCTCGGTGGCGGAGGACACGTCGTCGCTGGACTCGCTGTCCTCCTCGCTCTCCACCTGCCGACCACAACGTTACACCTATCGAACCGCACACCTCTCCGAAAAGCTTCGTTTCTCAGTACAAATGCTAGCCCCGCCTGAGCCCGCGTGGTGCGGCTGAGCCCAAATCGAGTTGCATGTCATTGCATCTGCCACCAATCTTTAAGCGAGGAGCTTATGCATACTATATTATTGGCTGCTCGGAAATGTACGGATAAATATAAACAACTTGTTCTTAATGAAGCTAATTTGAGTCCTTCTGGCTGAATATGAACTATTAAATTAAAAATTAACTGAAGACAAAGGGAGGTGCGCCTAAAACATTAAACCACACTAACTTACCGCCGTAATGGTGGATGGCAGTGACGTCACATATACAATATATATATATATATATAACATGGAAATGTATATACCACTTAAAGTATAGCAGGTATACTAATATACTTTGATAAATATAATGTAAAATATGATTATATAATTATGATATATACAACCTATACAATATATACATAAATGTACAAATCATAGGATAGAATACACTACACACACATAATAAGTGAAAAGCAGAATATAATTATACTTACAATAAATGCTTCTAATATCGATTCAATTCTAAAAGCACTAGACTTGCGTTTCGTCTATGAACCTTGAGCGCAACTGCGCAGCGCAGTTAGTTGCACAAGTTTATTATGAATACCTATTTACTTATTTCGAGATGGTATGCTCGCGCTAAGGATAAAATATTTCAAAGGAATGTTAGGATGCAAAACGAAAATAGGCAAACTGTTAGACATTTTTTCTTCCGAAATTTACCTCGCTATTATGATGGTAACGTGACACGTGTCTTGAAGACGTGCCGCCGCGGTGTTCAAACTTAGTGGCAACGTGTCGCAGCGGCCACAGGGACGAGGCACAATTAACTAGTGTTTGGATGGCACACAGTTCTATAGTGGAAACTAATGGAGCGGATATCACCGACAGTCTTTATGAATGTAATGCAAAGTGTTCATGGACATTTCTGCGAATAAAGAAAAAGCTGATATGTTATTCTTTCACGAAAACTACTCGTTCATGCAAATATACACATGCTTTTAGAATTGAATTACGTATTTCGAAATATATACGACACTATAAACACATACAAAGCGCCATCGAATTCGTTACATCGGAACAACTTACTGTTATACTTTCAATACTAACAAGACGAGCGAGTCGTTCGACCTCCCTGTGCTTAACAATTGCAGTGCCACCCAGAAGCGTTGTATTGCAAAATGCTGCGCCTTATGTCCCTCATCCATCACCACATTTGTTGTCATCCGTCGTCGTTGGTGTCTCGCAAACTATTTCAAGTGTCATAAAGTGTGACCAAAAATAAAACAGCAAGTTGTCGTGTAACGAATATGTAAGAGACGGAAGTTAGTGTGGGCACAAACTACACTCTTACCCGCCTTACGCCGCCGCCCCTTGTTACGCGCGTGAAATGATTGTTACGTGAACTTGCGAGCCGTCCTTGCAACACACTTGTAAACCGCCGCGCCGCAGGGTTCACGCGCCCAGCGCTCTACAACTACTGACCAGGATGGATGTTTGTCTACAGTAGCCATATACCATTGACGTAAGTATTACTTTTAACACAAAGAGAAATTAATGACATAAGTTACACCATGAATTTTATGTTGATAACAACTCTTTGCTCCGGTGGTTTCCTTAGTTACGAAGAAAACCATGGACACGCATTGATATGTTTGGAAAATATTTAATGATACATATATTTACAAATCTCTATTTTTCAAAAATGTATTGAGATTAGAAAAGATTAGAATTACAAACAACTTTTTGCTTTTTGGTAACATCTGTGAGGTATGAAATAAGTATAACTTTTTAAGTGACGACTAGCAAAACAGCCTCATTTGCGTATGACAGTGATGTTGCTGTAAAATTGCGGCCGATGCGGTTGTTAACATTCGGAAAGAGCGGTCGTCGCATCGCCCGCCTTTACTGAGAGAGTAAAGAAAGAATGATACAGATAGTTAGACATCGAATGTCGGGCGGTTAGATTAGATTAGTGAGACGTGGGATGTGTGCGGGCGGGGCGGGGCGGGGCGCGGCGCGGCGGTGTGCGCACCTCCCCCTCCCCGGCGGCGGGTGCGGGTGACGTCACGCGAGCCGGCAGCGCTGTACCTCGCTGCTGTAGGAGGAGGGGCGCGCGTCGGCGGGCACCTCGCGCCGCCGAGCCTCGCGCGCCGCGCGCATGCCCGAGCACGACTCGTTGCCGGACGACTCCGCGCCTGCAACAACACACAACACACGTGTTGATAAACTACGCGCCAAATAACTGCACCCAAGACGTCGGTTCCCTTTTTGTTATGTATGGTGCGAGGGCGACGGAAGTCGATGAGCCCCTGCGCAGGTCATTCCTTCTCTTTCGATCAGATTTTACTGTTTTTGCCTCGAAGAGCGTACACCAATTGGCATTCAAGCCATTCCATAATCCGGCACAGCGCCGTCGAATTGCAGCTTTTCGCCGCCACATAATCTATGAGTTAAAAACCGAAAAGTGCTACCGTATTTTTTTTAGTAGGTCCACTAAACTGGACATTGCACTATTGACATACATACTTATTAAAACAAGCTTTTGAGTTATATGATTGAGTTTACGGCCTTCTAGTAGGGAACACAGCACTTACGTAGGTACTTATTACACAAGCAATTAAAAACGATCAAATTATGAGACTTAAGTTGTCGCAGTTTAATGCCATCATATGAACGACCTCCCGGTCCCACGCTTACGTCGCGCGTGCGTGTGTGCGTGCATGCGTGCGTGCGTGCGGGCGCGCGTGCTCGCGAGACTCACCGTCGTCCGAGTAGTCGTCGTATCCGAACGAGTCGTCGGAGAAGTACATGTCGTTGTGGTGGTGGCGCGGGGGCGCGTCGTCGCGGGGCACGGGGGACGCGTGCCTCTCGTTGTCGCTGTCGCCCGCGTCCGTGTACTCCTCGGAACTGGACTCCTCTTCGTCGCTGTGAAATTCAAAACAAACATTATCATGCACATTTCACAAGTACCGAAACTATCTCATTGTCAAATAGATATCATTTGAAAAAAACTGTCATTGGTATGCTCTTTTCCTAGTGCGTTGTTCGTTACCTGAAAAACCTGATTGTCAAATTTCATTGATGCTTTAGTGAATGATTCACAAAAGATATGTGTTGAGTGAAATACTATCATCCTGGCTACAGCCCGGATGGGCTTTGTCCTGGTCAAGACTGTCTCCAAGCTCCAGTCTTCATCAGAAGCGGAAACGTCTTAGTTTTACCATCTTGACTACGTCGGGTTCGTCGAACAGGTTCTGTGATCTGCCTAATAGGGAAGATCTGATCTGCCACTGATCGATTTGGACAAAGTCCATACTGGTATTGACCTAATTTGGACTATACAAATGGTTTTATTTATTGTACAAGAACATTTTCCAGAGGTTTTGTATGAAGTGTTAAAGATATGCCTCTATAATTTGTGCAGGGGGCATATAACTGCAGTACATTCGTACGGCATGGTTTTCGTGTTCCAGATCCGAAGCATTAAGGTGCATTCTCTCTCAAAATCCATGGCGGCGTACTTGATCAGCTCTCCGGGATAGTGCGATTTATTTGAGGACGTACATAGCCTCTTCCACATTCTCTAGTGACGGCACAAGTGTAGGCTCACCTGCCAGTCCCTTGTTTTCTACATGGACGGTGGCAGGTTGCACAAACAAGACCAGCTGTACTTATAATAACAAGTAACAGTTCCTGACTATATTGACGACGTGCACTCAACTGATAAAGTCTTTATGGTATTAATAGTTAATCTTAACAATAAATAATTAATTTGCAGAACGCTACCTAGATATTACAAGAGCTATGTTTTAAGTTGTATTGTGGATCATCACCATCTGATGAACAATGTCGTGGATAAAGCACAGTGGCTGAGTAGGTGGGTGTGCGTAGGCGTTACCGCCTTCGAGTTACAATAAAACGAAGAACGAAATAAATAAACTACCTTTATTTAATACGTACATAAAATGACAAACCAAACAAATAAAACGAATTGTGCCAGTAAAAACAAAATAATTGGAACTACTCTGACTAATTGACTAGACACTTGTTAATAGCACGAAAGGCACCAACGCGAATAGCAAACCAACTATAACAACATACGAGTGGCGCGCGGTTTTGCTATGGTAAAAGTCGCACGTGTGCGTAGCTCCTATAAAGGTGTAATATAAATAATAATAAAATATACATAATTAATATAAATATTAGCAAATGGATATTCAATGATAAAATAAGGACTAACTAATATATATGTTCTAGTAAACTAATAAAAAGCTACGACCAGAGATGACTAGATAATGCAAACAATGACTAGATGTAAAACATTACATTGTAAGAATACATTGTAATATGTAACAGGTATATAAAATATTAAAAAAATTTTTATTTAACATACAAAACAATTAATATTATAATAATATGAAATGCAATGATTACTAGAAGTAGACATAACGTTACATAATCGGTGACTAGATTTCTTTTGGTATACTCAATTATAGATTGCAATTGTTACGTTCCCATAGAATTAAATAAGTAGGGAGATAATACAAGCTCTGTCATCACATAACTAACAACTTAAATGAATTTTATAACTGAAGCGGACCGATCATTTTATGCCGTCTCTTGCTGACGCTCATCGGACCCACTTTTATTCATAAATCAATTAATCTCAAGCAAACAATTCGAAATGAATGCCTTTATAATACATTTTTCATTAAAAATGTATTTAAATTATCTACTTAATAGGTATAATTGTTGTAAATGAATATAATTTCGTACCATCAGCTTAACTACTTTTATTGTAAATTTTTACTGACATTTACATTTCGACTGGAAGTATGTATCTTTAGTCTTGATGTAGGGGGCAGGGGGTAGAATTAATGTCTCTAAATCTATAGTTTCAAATCGTAGCGTGTACTGCATATTTAATTAAGAAACTGAATGTCTTGTCTCACAAATGTACCTACTTCTAACATGAAAATTATGTTCAAAACAAATTGCTCGTTCTCAGTTCCACAGATCATATAATTTGTACATATTTATTTATTTATTTATCTAGGTCTTTGAATAAATGTTTGTGTACACGATTGCGGTAAACGGATTACAGATTAAATGAAAATACGAAACAAATAATTGTAAATAAAGACTCGAAATACATATAATACAAAATAGTTTGTGCAATGCTTGAGCGTGCGCAATAGTGCGTCCAATCAATATGAAAAGTAGTAACGATAAAGGAGGACGCAAAAGTAAATGAAGCAGGAATAGTTTAAGAGGCGGTGGAACGGTCGGGAGTACCTGAGGCCGCCGGCGCAGGAGGTCTCGGAGGCGAGGCAGTTCCGGTCGGTCCACTCGTCCTCGTCGATCTCGCGCGCGCCGTCCGACAGCTCGAGGCTGATGCGCTCGGGCGTGGGCGTGGGCGGCGCCGGCGCGTCCGGCGCGCTCGCGCCCGCCCCCGCGCCTGCCCCCGCCCCCGCGCCCGAGTGCCGCATGCACACCAATCGGCTGCCGTACCGCTCCATCGTGTAGTTACTGTCATACAATCAAACAATTCAATAATGGCTTATTTAGGATTCAATTGAAAAAAATACTAGCGGTATCGGTGTCGTACCAGCGGAGGACGAAGGTAGTCTATAAGTGTGGCTGTCAGATTACACTGTGAGGCTCGTCAGAGGGTAACAGACGAGATTATTTCCAAATATACACCATTCCTGCTGGGATGGTACACCTTTACTTTACCTTTACCTTTATTTTACCTTTACTGGTGGTAACTACTAAGTACTAACTACTACTACTGGTTTCTCGTATTCGAGAGGCCGTCTGGGTGGGTACCACCGCTTTGCCAGTTATTCTGCCATCAAGCAGTAGTGCGCAAGCATTACTGTGTTCCGGTTTGAAGGGCATTGTAGCCAGCGAAATTACTGGGCATTATGAGACAATATAATAGCTAATTGTCTCAAAGTGACGAGCACAGTGCAGCGCCGCGGAGGATTTTGTAAAATAAAATTCTGGGTGGTGCTGTTACTACTATGAACAAGCGGGTTTCATAAATAAAAAAAAGATGATAACAAGTAAAAATATGTATCAATTCACCCAGGCCTCAGTACTGCTTTGCAGACGGCGCAGCGGAAGCACGCGCGGTGCAGCTGGAGCCCGTCGGCGGTGACGCCCTCGGCGGCGAACACGCGCGTGCCGCACGCCGCGCACTGCACGCCCGCCGTCGCCGGCCCGCGCCAACTCTTCTTCACCTGGGGAAGTCAAGCCACAATACTATTACACTTTATTGCATACCACAAACATAATAACATCAACATAAAGATAAACCTTAATGCAATTGTCGGTCTTATCGCATAAATCAGTCTCTTACAGACTGACAACAAATCTAAACAAGAATAGACGGCGGTGCACAGCAAATAATCAATATAAATAATAATAGAAAATAACAATCATACATAACTAAATAATATACTATTTAACTAAAGTACCTAAATATTACTTAATATAATAATTTATATAATTACTTATGACTGACGACTATGATCTGAGTGTTATGGTTTGACATAAACTTGATAAGTAATGTAGAGTTCATGCTAATGCGCACGCGTGCAAATGTGGAGTTGTCATTTGTTGCTGTGCTTTACTAAGCCATGTGTTTTGACAAGTGTTGTTCAAGAATACGAAAGTGTTCTGTTCTAACCTCTTCTTTTGGTTGTTGCGCCTTCTGCGGTTCGGGTTCGTTGACGAATTTCGTTGCCAAGCTCGCCACCTGAAATAAAATGTACTGTTGGAACCGTTTCATGTTTTTTTATTATTTTTGTATCTTACATATGTTAGGACAAGCTAGTTACCTTCTTGGTGCCGTGATCGGGCCGGCCCGAGTCGCGTAGCTTCTGGTCCAATTTGTGAAGAGTCTCGTCTATCTCTCCCCACTTCTCGTCGCCCGCCTCGCCCTCTCTCAGCTTACGTTGACGTCCTAGAAACTGGACGCGTGCGAGATAGATTACACATTTATACTATTGTTCTGGTGCGAGTATTAGCACAGTATTACAATTGCCTACAGTAGCGAAACGCCTTTGATGTCGGGCGACACCGCCGCGCGTGTAGGTACTTTCTTTTTATTGAAAGTCCATCAAACTAAAATACGCAAAATACATTCTAACTTAATACAGTCTAAGCAAAGGCGTATTTTTTATAAAAATGGACCTAGCATGCACAATTCAACTAATTAAGTTGCTATTCCTAGCAAAAGCCGAGTACATGTACACAACCTGCATTGATTTGATTTTAAATATTTTTTATCTTTTACATTTAACACTGAAAGAAGTTGAAACATCGTAGTTATAAAAAAAAAATATGACTACAATAACAAATTCTTAAACTAGGTTACGAATAATACGTTTCAATGTAGTAAGCGAACTCCAATTGAAAATTTCAAAACTATCTTTGATATCATTGTAATGTTCACACATCCGAGAAATTGGTGAATGCTTTAATATATTTGTGTTACAGCTTGGGAGAATAAAAGTGTTTCTATCTACTAAACGACTACCTGGACGTGGGACTCTTAATGTTATTATTTCTAAGACTTCTGGACACTCTATTATTCAATAATTTGTAAAGCATTAGACTTATCCAAGTTTTATAATGTCATCACATTATAATAGCCAAGCCTAGACTCATACGACCTCAATTATACGCACATAGTCATTAAATTCTAGTTACGCTCGCTGTCACACGCAGATGTGCAAGGGTTGTGCAAAGAACAAACATTTGCGAGTCTCACAACACTCGGACACGAAACAAATGCTTGTTCTTCAAATAAACTAAAACAATTGTTTAGTCTCGTAGATTCCGGTTTCCTAGATACAGAATATCTTAGTTAGGGGCCAGGGTGTCTGTGACCGTTGGCCGTCAATTATTATTACTGTGGGATGTATATTTGATGTTATTTTAACAGAAAGCTTACCTGTTCGCGGTCCCACTTCGGCACTCTCTCGGCAGTTCTCGGCTCGGGCCGGCCGAGCTTGTTCTCCATGATCTTGCGTTCTATCTCTTTCATGTTCCAGTCGTCTCTTTCTATCTTGCCGACGGAGCGCATGAGGTCCTTAGGCTTGGAGGGCCTCGGGGCGGAGGCGCCGCTGGAGCCCCCGGAGAGCTCGGCGGCGAGCTTGGCGACGCGCGCGCCCCCGCCGGAGGTCCGCCCGCCGCCGCCTACGATGCGACCCTCCTCCTAGAGGGGGAACCAACATCAAATATATTTTTGATAGAGATCATGCAAGTTTCAAATAGGTACTCATTTGAATAAGACTGAGTAGTTGTTCAGTTAAATATTGTTGACTTCATCAAAATTTGCTGAGAGTTTGCAGTGAAGGCTTTTTGCCCAGACTTGGTGTGTATAGAATAACACGAATATAGTTATCGACAAGAATAATGATAAGACCGAATACAAATGCCAACTCAGCACATTATTGAAATCAGTGCAGCAATACATAGTTGATTATTTAATTTGAATATGTTTTACAGGAGGAATAATTTGGAGTATTGTTAGAAGTAAGTGCTACATACAAACATACATTGGTATATAACTAACACACACTAACTGTAAATTAATTTGAAACGCAATTCATATTAAATTGTTTTAAAATAACACACGGCATTCTGAAAATAATTAATTGAAAAGTTATAAAATCGTTTGTTAGTAGAACACGGTGTAGTAAACAACACAAGTGGCGGTTAGCGTGGAGTCCACGTAAGTCCATGCACACAACGAGCCGTCGCACACTCGCGGCGGACAACATGTTGTTGAGCTGTCGTCCGTTGTTGTTGTTACTCGCGGATGTTTGGTGAAACCGTGCGGTGCGGCCGCGGATGGAATGCTCGAGTCAGACGGACGAAGAGACCGCACGTTTGCAATTACACATCCGAGTTGTCAATCGATCAGTCGACATCGTAAACACAATTGAATCAAGTGATGAAGTTACAATTCTAAATCAATCATTTGTAATGTACATTTCAAATCAAGTGTCGGATGGACATAAGTGTCTGAGTGCTGGGACCGTGGTCCTCGTAGTTCCTGATTTATTGGATACAGAGAATCCTGGCTGAGATCTATATATGATCGTTGGGTTAACTATTATAACTCATAATATTGTGCTTGATTCGATATAGGAATTTGAAGTCCTTACCAATCAGCAGTTGTTATCTTTGGATATAACTATTATTTGTGATAGAGATGTAATAATAATATTTGCAATAGAGATGTAATAGAACTCGTAATATTTGAAATAGAGATGTTCGATTGGAAAGTCTATCTGTCTGACGTCCAAACGGCCCATTCGGCGTCGCTCACCTAGCGCCCGCCGCACCCCGCACCGCTCCCCTGCCCCCACACACGCACACGCACACGCACACGCACACGCACACGGCGCCATGCAACACACATCGCAGCGCCTCACATAGTGCTGCAGCTGGCGCTCGAGCGTGCGCACGCGCTCGTCGAAATGCGGCGCGCTGGCGCGGTACTGCTGCAGCCCGTAGTCGTGCTCTAGGTCGGCCGAGGACGCCTCCGGCAGCGGCTCCGTCGCCAGCATCTGCAGGCTCTTCTCGAACCGTCGCTTCGTGATCTCCCGCGCAGCCTTGCGCCGCCCGCCGCCCTTCGGCCGGCGCGCCTCCGCGCTCTTCTTCTGCATCATGTCCGAGACGCGCTGGATGCGGAACGAGAGCATGTCCCCGCTGCCGCGGCGCTGCGGCGGCTCAGGCGCGCGGGGCACGGCTCGCGGCCCCTGGATCGAGTCTATGACGCGCCGCTTGCGCATCTGCATCTCCGGGCTCCCGATGGAGTCGGGCAAGGTCCGGGCGCGGTCCGGCCCGGGCGGGCGGCGGCGTTCACCTTCGATAATGTCGGTTATGCGACGCAGCCGGCTCGCCATCTCGTCGGTCATGGAGCCGGAGCGCACGGAGCGCGCCTCAGGGCCGGGCGTGTGCCGTCGCTCGGGGCTTTTGAAGGGCGGCGCGATGCGGCGCGCGTCCGCCGCCTCGGCCGCGGTCGCGCCGATCGACCGCGACCGCCGCGTCGCTACTGGGCTCCGCGGGTGCCGGATCCGCTGCGCCGCCTCGTCCGACCGCCGCCTTCCCTTCATCACCGGGATTTCCGATCGTTTGAGAGACTCCGCCAACGACCCCTCATTCTCGGGGGGCGAAACGTCGGCTCGGACGAGCGTGGCGTCGGTGTCGGCCGAGTCGTCCGAATCGCGGTAGGACTTCTCGCGTATCTCGACCGTGTCAGCGTCGAGTCGGCGTGGCCGTTCGACCGCGTCGTCGTTCAAGTCATCGAAATCGAATATTTTGATAGTGTTCACGTCGAGACCTTTCAATTTCCGCGAAGGCTTGACCGGCTTGTCGTTTTTCTCCTGAAAGAAATGTGCCAGTTTCGCCTTTTCTTGCGCGTCCACTTTGCCGGTGTCGCTGTTGCCTCGCAGGAGTCGCGACAGAGAGTGCCGCAGCGCCTGCGGGTCGGGCGCCTCCGCGGGGTCGAGGAGCGCGAGGATCTGGTCCTGCAGCTCCCTCTGCTTGTCGGCGCGGCGCGCGTCCAGGCAGACGGCGTCGTGTCCGTCGATGAGGCGCGCCAGCCGCGTCACGTCGTCGAGGTCGAGCCTCCCGATCTGCCTGCGCACGTACTCTGCGGGGTCGGTACTTACTTGGGGCCGCGCGCGCCGCTTGCGCTTGTAGCTCGAGTGCGACCGGTCGCCGCCGCCGTCCACGGCGACTGCAACCAATGATCACATATTTCAGTTTGTTCATTGTCTCGTGATGTGAATGGACGTAAGAAAGAAAAGAAATAAAGAAAGATAAAAAACATTTATTCGAGACATCACACAACACTACACTGAACATACTAAAGTAAGGACAAAACAATAACAATAAATACAACACACTGGAATGTTGCGTGATGTCAGAAAAAGGTTCCGACTCCACACACGCTGAGGTGTTTTTAAGCGCCTTAGCACTGATTTTCAGCGGGAACCCTGTCCGTGACATCACGAACAATCAGGCGAACACATTACAGTAAAATCAAAACAAATATTATATATAGATAAATACCAATAATAGACTTGATAAATTAATACAAAAAAAGAAACATGAAACACAAAATGGCGCAGACGCGCTACGAACCCTTTTTAACCTAAAATTCATAGAAAAATAATATTGTCCAACCATATTCCACATCCACACCTGACACCACAGATAAATCCTGCGCAGGCAGCACAAAATTCAAACCTCGTCCGAAACGTGCAGCAAGGCAAGCAGACAGTAATTAGCCAGCTTAAGCTGGAGGGCCTGCAATACCTATACTGACGAAAATAGAAGTTGGTTTACACTTTTGGAATATCTAGCACAAACTTTATGAAATGTTCCGTACATTTGGTAAATTTCTGCAATAATAATTATAGCGCACAACTGCACTCGCTGATTTCAAATAGGAACTTGAAACAGTGGCGAGGTGTCGGGACAATATAGGTACCATTGGTCGGGAGAGCATAAGCGAATCCTACCAAACGCACTAAATGCTTTAAATCATAGACCAACAAAAAAAAATTAAATAAACATACCATTTAGAATGCATCATCTATTTACCATACAACAATTAAATTGTTTAAACAAACAATGCACGTAAATACATGAAAATACTCACTCGCATAGGCTGATATGGGGTGGTCGTTCGTATTTCGTATGTGTTTCTCTTTCTGCATGCTGAGTTTTATCTGAAAATAAAGCACACATTTAATTTTCAATGTGGGAAAATGTGCTAATTTGCGCAAATTTAAAACCCTGAACTTTACGACAGGTATTTATTGCATTACATATTTACTATATTTCACTTTCGGTTTTTAATTCTTAAACTACTTTTAGTGCGAGCAGCGTCGCGTCGAGGAAAACGCAAACAAATATTTCACATACCAATCTAATGTATTCTGAAACCTAGCCTACAAAATAACAAACCGGAAACATGTAAGGTAATAATAAGTCGTATGGAACCATAGAAATAAATAATAGCACGAGTGTAGAACGGACGCTCCTCTATCCGGCCGCGGAGCGCGAATGCCGCGTCGTGGATACCACGGACTTGGAGCTGGGAGTGGTACCTGGTCGAAGACATCGCTCTCGTGGTAGACGTGCGGAATGTCGCCCTTGAACGCGTTGTAGACGCGCGTCAGGTACGCGCGCAGCTTGGCGTCCGGCACGTCGCGGAGCGTGCCGCCCGAAGAGAACGGGACGATGCCTGCCGACGAACGAACATAATCACTAACTGGAAACGTAAACGTGAAGACGTACGGAAACTCGGCATCCGTTTATGGTTGACATTCTCCCTGCCAGAACAAAGCGTTTCGCTTCATCTTTCATAATGCGAACAGCTAAGGAACGGAACACCTTACCAGCGTCTCTGTTTGCCGATTCTTATAATTTAGGTGTCTTCAAATCCCGAGTGAATCGTTATCTTCTAGGCAAGCATGATCCATCATCGACCGCGTCGTCACTTTCCATCAGGTGAGACTGCGGTCAAATGATAGCCTATCAGGTAATACAAAAATAAAAAAGCTTTTATAAGCCATCAACCTGTCCATACATTTATACCTACATTATACTAAGTTTATGTGTAGTGTTCCTAAAAGAATAAATAAATAAATACACATCGAGAATCGTGCCAAACATGACGCCCGCTGCACCGCGCGATCTGCGCTGCAGCAAAACTCAATACGACGTCGTATAGTGCGCAGGTCGCGCGGTGTGCCGGACGGTCACTGTAAACTTATAACATAAGTTTCGAAGAATTTAGTCCGCCTAATTTTGCGTAGGTACATCGCATTGGAGCAGCGATCTCCATACACATGCTGTAATTGTTTGCCTTCGCTTTATTAACTTGGCCTCCCGCACTTACTGCACGCGTATATGCGTTATTTGCTGAGGGCAGTTATGTCAATTATTTTTTCTTTCTATGACCGCATAATTCATTTGATAATTTAATAACGATGCCCGGATATGGGTGAACTGATATGAAAGCTATCGTATCGCAATTTCACTTGGCATGTAAGTAAATATTATCAGTTATCAATGCTTCTAATTTGGAAAACGCAGCAGATGAAGCTCAGCAACTAATTATGTCGTATTAGACAGTATGTCAGGCATACTAAATGCAGCGCGGTTCTCGCGAACCGCGCTGCATTTAGTATCAACGAACCGTTGAAAAGTGTCAAATCCCGAACAGCGTTCTCCGAATCTCTTTCATCGATATTTCCGAATAAACTGTCATTAACGATCTATTGTTTATTATATTGAATAGAATAAATTCCGACGCTATTGTGTACACGGCCGCGCGGTCCTAACAAGGTCCGAGATTCAGTTACCGCGCCGCGCCGGCTCTCCCATTGTTTTCATGACCACACAAACCTGCACCCGGAACAATATACCGGATAATATATTTAAGTGCGAAAATCGATGCTCTTGAAACGTGTACTTGTTGTTGACTCTGTGACCACTACCGATGACCATGAACCACAATATTGATTTGTTCTCGCGACATGACTTAATGATATGTAAGTGAATCTAACTGCAAACCGCACGGTTCGGACACAAGCAGACGGGCAGACGGGTCAAGGTTAAAGCATAATGTGATCAAACAATGATAAGTTACGGTCAAGGCAGACAGAGATAAATTAAAATATAAAAAATAAATATTTTATCCAAGACATGACAGAATATCGTTTGTGCTTATAATACTGTCTTCTACTGCGTAGTTTGTTTTATAGATAATAAAATAGCCTCAAAATATTGCGGTATCATTTGTGATTAAAATTATGGGACGTGAAAATTTAGGGACCAACGATCTCCTCATTGATCTAGTGTGCGTAGTGTCAATTATCTACCAATAGGGCTCTATGTCAATAATGGTCACGTGAACTCGGCATGCAATAGAAACATTGAAATACAAAAAAGTTCGCAATTAATAATATCGCTACTAAATGTTGACAGGAGTAATCTATCATAAAAAGTAATTTCAATGGTGCATTTGTTGCAGTGACTCACCCAGCTAATGCTGCAGTGACTCATCCAGCTCATGTTGCAGTGACTCACCCAGCTCATGGTGCAGTAACTCACCCAGCTCATGGTGCAGTGACTCATCCAGCTCATGTTGCAGTGACTCACCCAGCTCATGCTGCAGTGACTCATCCAGCTCATGTTGCAGTGACTCACCCAGCTCATGCTGCAGTGACTCATCCAGCTCATGTTGCAGTGACTCACCCAGCTCATGGTGCAGTAACTCACCCAGCTCATGGTGCAGTGACTCATCCAGCTCATGTTGCAGTGACTCACCCAGCTCATGGTGCAGTGACTCACCCAGCTCATGTTGCAGTGACTCACCCAGCTCATGTTGCAGTGACTCATCCAGCTCATGTTGCAGTGACTCACCCAGCTCATGGTGCAGTGACTCACCCAGGTCATGGTGCAGTGACTCACCCAGCTCATGTTGCAGTGATTAACCCAGCTCATGGTCCAGTGACTCACCTAGCTCATGGTGCAGTATGTGGTAGATGGCGCGCGGCGGTGTGCCCTCGGGCAGCAGGTCGGGCCGGTAGCGGCGCACGGCCTGCGCCAGCGCGGGCGCCGCCGCCGCCGCGCGCACGCCGCCGCCCTCAGCCGCCGCCGCCGCGGCGCCCACCCACGCCACCAACGCCGAGTCCGACACCTCATGCTCTGCAAATAATTACCTCACATTACAATGAATCGTGTGCGCTCCGTCTTCTATGTAATTGCTTACTGTCGTCTGGCTTATTGTAACGTGCAGTGCATGCAGTGTTGGTGACGCCGGTATAGATTTTTGCTGGCTGACAACAGTTGGAGGAGAGAAGCCAGGGATAGTGCTCAGTGGCGTGCGATTAGAAAGGCCTTGATACATCAGTGAACTGCTATTAGCAGTTAACTTTAATGATGGATGTATTACAGTTCATTTGAATATTAAATAAAATTCAATAATCATGTATTTCCAATAATAAGCAAAAATAGTTTATTCTAAGTTAGGGTACCTATATCGAGTAATAAAATAACAAATAAAATAGGATACTATATTAGAGAGTCCGTTATTCCCGTAGTAGTTTTGCATTGGAAAAAGCGTCTATGCTGAAATGACTGCCACTTCGGCAAAACAGTCGGTCCCGCCGCAGGAACATGGCAACAAATACGGTATACCCATAAACTCATCTTTTGTTCGAATGCAAATACAAACCCAACATCGCGGCTTATTTAGGATACAACCGACATGGTAGGCTTTCAATAGAAATCATAATCGTATGCTATGACAATGCAGTTCCGGGAAAGTGAGCTATAGCAACGCGACCGCGGCCGCGGTTCCAAAAATAGATTTTACTAACAGAAGGAACCCTGGAAAAAGCTAAATTCTGTCCGGATCCTCTCAAAAACTACGCATTCCGATCGATACTTTACATTGGACGCGATTAGAAAGGCTTCACTTGGACTTTTCTTTCGATAAACAGTCCATATGTAAATAAAAAGCCCGCTCAATTAAAAGTATAAATCCCTCCAACAGATTCTCTGTGTGAATGCGAGTGTTGCTTTGCTTTGCTTGCTTTTGACGTTAACTTTTCACCATAAATAAGTTTGGATTTCAAAGAATAATGAATGGACTACTGTGTACAATTGAAAAACGACACAAATACCGCCGAATATGGGATCGGACAACTTTTCAGAAAGTGTTTTATATTAACAACAATTAATATATATAGCCCTGAAAAATACTATTTTTATTAAATAACGCTCTAAAAGTACCTAAAACTATGTTTAAATATCATGTTTCAAATGTTGCCGCGCAAAAGGTTACCTCAAAACTTGTGACGTCATATGAAGGTAGAAAACGACAAACTCTTCGAAATTAAACTTGCAAAGAGATTTAAATACGTTTTGTGAAGTTTGGGGACAATATTGTAGTAAATGAACGAAAAAATTTGCAAAAATACATTTTATGAAAAGCAAAATCCTAAAATAAACACAAGCTTGACTCACGGCATTTGCCTACAAATGACGTCATGCGCTATGATTGTTGTTTCGTTTGAGATGAAGAACTGATTAAAAATGTCAGAATTATTAGATTTTATTTATTGATTTAAAAATATAAATCATTATTATTTCACAAAAATATTGATTGAATGATCTTTCTGGTTCGACGAACATTCGTTCTAACTACATTTTAGATTTTTTTCTCGGTTAATGTCCGATCCCCTATTCCCGGAAAATGCAGCTGCAGAGTTGTATTCAATTATTTCGGCGGAATTCTCGATGGCGGAAACGACGTGCTTTTGTTATCTAAATTTGAATCACTATTTCTGGACAGTTATTCCACAAAGCTTCGCACTAAAGGTCGTATTTTGAGCACTATAGTATGAATAACGATGTTTCGCAAAATATCTCAATAATATTAACGAAATAATAACTCATATATTCAAGTAATTTGAACACAGCGCAAAAAAATGCAACTCATTTTTTTTGTCACATTACACATGTAAAACCACCTTGTCTCTCGTCGGCCTCCTGACGGGCTTGCCTGCTCTTTAAAACCCACTTTAACATCTTGTAGGATTTGCTGACGTGGCTTTTAAAAATAATCGAGACGCAGGCTGCTCGCTGCCGGCCGCCGGGCCGGGCCCGTGAAACCGTTTCAAGGGCAAAATTGAATTGCACTTGCGCACTTCCGCCCGGTAAACGCTGTTAAAGTAATCAACCTCCTGACAGACATGGACAAAAATGTTTTTAGAAAAATAAATTAAAACTTTTTTTAAACAGTTCCTAGCTAGTGTATAGATTTAATAATGTTTTAAAAGCTGTCTCGTCGGTAGTGGGATTAAACGCTTCCAATTAGTATCGTGGTTGCTTGACGCTTTACTGCGTGTGGATTTGTATGTTTCGAAATTTTATTTTATTTTTTGTGCATTCAAAGCCGATTGCGTTACTTTTTAATATAAAATCTATGAGAGAATCGGTGAAGTAACTTATAGTGGAAAATTATAAGTGTCATATTTTTTTTGACAGAAATCTCAGATTGACACTTCATTAACATTAGTCTTTTTTATGTAACTGATTGATGAGAGGAGCAAGTCTTTCACCTGATGGTAAGCGCCACGCCTGCCTATATAACAATTATAGTGCCCCCCAGAAATGTTATAAATGCACTGCATAGCACTGCAATGCGCTCACACCCCGAGACATATATTAAGTCTCACGCCCAGTAATTTCGCTGGCTGCAATGCCCTTCAAACCGGAACACAGTAACGCACTACTGCTTGGCGGCAGTATAACTGGCGATGCTGTGGTACCTACCCTGACGGCCTCCCGCATACGAGAGACCTACCACAAGTCTACCAATCTAGCATAATAAGGCTAATAGTAATATAATTTGTCTTTAACCAGGCCTAGCGCACTCCGCACTGTAGGTACGAAGCTACAAGTACATAGCCGGACACCGACGGCGGGTCGCGCGTCGTTACACGTGCCGCGTCAGAAGAGATAAGAGCGGCGCGATAGAAAGAGAGGCGCTCTGTAGGTTTATATGACTGGTAGGTACGCAGCGCTTCGCGAACTGAATTGTATTTTATTGCGTCATAGGAAGATTCGCTATTTGTTTAAATTTCTTTGCGGAGTGATGCTTCTGTCCCTTAGTATTCAAAGCTTTAACTTAAACTGCTACTAGAGTAGAAGAAGAAGACGACTGCTAACTAGAGTAAAACTAAGAATATGTCTATGGTTTAGTGGACATAGGACCTTACCGCAAAAGGTCTTACTCCTAAAAAAGCCTTGTTCTCACAATGAGTTATTCTTAAATAGGGCCTGTTCGCAAAATGCCTTCTTCTAGAAAAAACTTATTCGTGAAGATTAAAAGAATGAGCGATTACATGGCTCATTCTTATAAATAAATGTTAATAAAAATGATTTAATTTGCAAATAATTGCTAATGTATTATTAAAAACATACCCTAACACAGAATAAATCAATTATTTATTTATGAGTTATTATTTATATTAGGTGCTCTACAATAATAATTATTATTATATTTATATGAGGCATTAACAAATGCCAAACGAAAAACTCAAAGAAGGTTTTTTATAATGACCACCCAACTTTGTGCATTATGTTTAATAGGAGAGGTTTTTGAAAGTATTTTTTATTACTTTGGGACGTAAGTATTTATAAACTGACATCAGAACTGAGTCTAGACTCAGGAAATATCAAGACAAGCATTACTCAATTAAAGTAACTTGAAACAAGATTCTATTAAGGCGAAGGCACTATGTTCTTGTGTTTTTGGCCGTGGTTGTAATACCACCCACCGAACAAAGCCATGCCGTCAAGCGACCTAGTCGTGTTTCGGGATGATGTTCGGTGAACCATCGGGGAGACGGGTCTGAGTAGCCGCTCAACTGCCGTCTCTCTCTAGATCTATGTGCTCCATCTTAGGCCACATCATCGCTTCACATCAGGCGAGATAGTGGCCAAACATAGATCAATTAAGCGTAAAAAAAAAGTTCTTTTCGGGTAGCACTAACTTTTGTCTACTACTACTAAATTTAGTCCAGTGCAGTGTGTCGTACGACACACTGCACTGGACTAAATTAACCCAAAAGGTTTTATTTGGTGATTATTTACTATTTTTGGGCTTACATTTAACTATATATGGTGGTCAGTTAAACCTATTATATTTAACAATAATTCGACATTTGCATGCTGATAAAGCAATATTACATGTGAACCGATTAGAACATTTAGGACCTATGAGTAATATAATTATTTTATCAAGTTTTTAAGCAAATAAATATGTAATTTTACCTCTCCGTCGCTTCCTGGCGGTGGCGGTGGCATCCAGCGGCAGAGGGTCGTCGGAGTCGTAGAAGGAGGTCACCCGGTGCGGGGTCACCGCCGTCCGGTTCAGGTTGGGGTACCGGGTGCCGGGGTCCAGGGTGTACGCGCCGAAGTCGCGGTGCAAGTTCTCGGGGGTCGTTTGCGCTGGAGAATTTTATTAAAATTTAGTTTAATTTAATTAAAATAAATAAAAGGTGTTCACCGGGCGGCCGGCACTACTCACCCAGCAGCCGGTAGATGGACTCTCGCTCGGCGACGACGTCGAGCGGGTGCGGCGCGGGGCTCTGCCCGAAGGCGCGCACCGCCCACGCGGCGTCCAGCGCGGACAGGAAGCCGCGCGCGCAGCCCGACCCCGTCGGCCAGAACGGCTCCAGCAGGCTGTCGCCCACCAGCTGGCACAGCAGCCGCCGCCCGCGCCGCTCGCATATCTACAGCCAAACGGCGTATGGGCCGACTCAATCAATTGGAACGAACGTCACAACAAAAAAAAACGAATTTAATTCCAATGTATCTTCGAAATCCAAGGTCGAATATCGGTGAAATGTATATAGGGCCACGCTGAAGTTACACTGAAGCCAACGCAAATAATTTACATATCTTTCATTACCAATTTCAAAATTTAAAAAAGTTGTATTGAAGACTTTCCCAAAAGTGGCGCCCTCGATCCGCGCCCGCTCGTTTCGGCCGGACGGTACGGGCGAGTGTACTGACCAGTGACGCCCTCGATCCGCGTCCGCCCGTTTCGGCCGGACGGTACGGGCGAGTGTACTGACCAGTGACGCCCTCGATCCGCGTCCGCCCGTTTCGGCCGGACGGTACGGGCGAGTGTACTGACCAGTGACGCCCTCGATCCGCGCCCGCTCGTTTCGGCCGGACGGTACGGGCGAGTGTACTGACCAGTGACGCCCTCGATCCGCGTCCGCCCGTTTCGGCCGGACGGTACGGGCGAGTGTACTGACCAGTGACGCCCTCGATCCGCGTCCGCCCGTTTCGGCCGGACGGTACGGGCGAGTGTACTGACCAGTGGCGCCCTCGATCCGCGCCCGCCCGTTTCGGCCGGACGGTACGGGCGAGTGTACTGACCAGTGACGCCCTCGATCCGCGTCCGCCCGTTTCGGCCGGACGGTACGGGCGAGTGTACTGACCAGTGGCGCCCTCGATCCGCGCCCGCCCGTTTCGGCCGGACGGTACGGGCGAGTGTACTGACCAGTGGCGCCCTTGATCCGCACCCGCTCGTTTCGCAATATTATGTAATTTATATCTTGTGTTACGATCCGTGGTGTCACCGGGCGGCTCCTACGGAAGATCAGCGCTGGTTGCTCCAGCCGGCATTATGCTGAGTAGGGCCGTTTTGTAGCAATACCTAGTATTAATGTTTAGTTAAGTATTTGTTTAGTTAAGTATGTTTTTGCTACAATAAAATTATTTCATTTCATTCATTTCATTTATTTCATACGCACCCGCTCGTTTCGGCCGGACGGTACGGGCGAGTGTACTGACCTGTGGCGACCTCGATCCGCGCCCGCTCGTTTCGGCCGGACGGTACGAGCGAGTGTACTGACCAGTGGCGCCCTTGATACGCACCCGCTCGTTTCGGCCGGACGGTACGGGCGAGTGTACTGACCTGTGGCGACCTCGATCCGCGCCCGCTCGTTTCGGCCGGACGGTACGAGCGAGTGTACTGACCAGTGGCGCCCTTGATCCGCACCCGCTCGTTTCGGCCGGACGGTACGGGCGAGTGTACTGACCTGTGGCGACCTCGATCCGCGCCCGCTCCTTTCGGCCGGACGGTACGGGCGAGTGTACTGACCTGTGGCGACCTCGATCCTCGCCCGCTCGTTTCGGCCGGACGGTACGAGCGAGTGTACTGACCAGTGGCGCCCTTGATCCGCACCCGCTCGTTTCGGCCGGACGGTACGGGCGAGTGTACTGACCTGTGGCGACCTCGATCCGCGCCCGCTCGTTTCGGCCGGACGGTACGGGCGAGTGTACTGACCTGTGGCGACCTCGATCCGCGCCCGCTCGTTTCGGCCGGACGGTACGGGCAAGTGTACTGACCAGGCTAGCGTTCTCCGCGGCGTACATGGAGGTGAAGTCGAAGAGCGCGACGTCCGGCTCCCCATAGTGGTTGAGCGCGAACTCGCGCAGCGGCAGCCGCCCGTCCGTCGAGAACCGCGCCGCCTCCTGCGCGTACCGCATCAGCGCCGCGCGGTCCACGTTCTCCACGCTCAGCAGCCGCGACACCTCGTTGTGGTCCTTATAGAGCACACACACATTCATATTAAACGGAACGAGAGGATCGCATGTCAGAACTCTCTCTCTTCGTTGAGAAGAATGATTGAAGTCGGTGAGCGGCCGTACTAGATTGTGATGATCTTGAATTACTTTCATTATTTTTTTTTTAATTGAGTAATGATTCGAGCATGTCGTTCGCCTGGTGATAAGCGGCACGCTTACCCATATGAATTGTAGTGCCATCTAGAACTTTTATACCATAAAAGTACTGCATATTCATATTATAGCACTGCATTGCGCTTATCACCCCGAGACATCAGATATTAAGTCTCATATGCCTAGTAATTTCGCTGGCTGCAATGCCTTTCAATCTGGAAAACGGTAATGCTTGCACACTACTGCTTGGCGCCAGAATAACAGGCAAAGAGTAATCCTTTCTACATAATTTTTATATTTCTTTACTTAGTGTTGTAGACAAGTGTTTTGTTTTATTAAATTGGTACATAAACTCTTGCCTGACAATTTCTTGCGCTTGACAAATGCAGCGCGGTGCCGCGTTAAAAGTTCTGGGTGACACTGCAAATGTTATGGGCTGGCATGTTAATGAACGACCTGCTCGTCCCGTCACTTAATTGAATAAAAAATAGTGGCCTCCCGGTGACCTTTAATTGACTCGCCCTGTCAGCCGCCCTAATGATGGACCGATTTTTAGCCTACTCATCCTATAACTGATTCAATCTCACTCAAAAACAAAACTAGATACACGAGCAAAAACACTTTCAGAACGAATCGAACTTGGCATCTGATCTCTTGGTTTCGAGACCTTTCTCTCTTATGCAGTTTTTTCTAAGTTAACCCACTACAAATACCGCATCAGCGCCAGCAGGCCATTTTCAGTATGACTTTTCAACCTATCATAGGGACAGTAAGTCGTCTAGTGACAAAAGCAAATAACTAACATTAAAAAGCACGCAAGCTTTTTCCAGCAGCCTGTGCTTCTTGGCCGTCATGAGGAACAGTAATCGGACCAGTCACGTCTTCACGTCCTAAGGTATCTTTAATGAGGACAGTAACGCCATCTATTAACAAAATGTTTTATTAATTTATAAATATTCAATACATCTTACGGTAAGATCTCTTGCAAGCTTTTTTTCAGTTTACTCCTGATTTTGGGACATCTCATCCGCACTTCTAGGTTGACATTCAGTTTATAATTAATTGACAGTTAAAGAGACATTATAAACGATGTAAAAAGAGACATTCTAGCGCAGTTTCATGCCGCTATCTTCTGTAGCGGTTGTATTTCCTGAAACACTAGTAATCAGTTTTCTTATTACTTTACCGTAAGAGAAAAAAATGGGTTGGTATAGGTACACATTTTTTAAATCGTAATAGTATCCTATTCCTATTATAAATTACTTTTTAACATGATTACTATTATGACCTATTTTCTCATGATAACGAGTGTTCCTTAAAACACACAACGTTGATATAAGAAGCAGTCACTCATTTCCCAATATTGTAACGAATCTGACTTTGATTGATAATAATAAATCACCGTTTACTTAGTACTGATTCTTCTCGCTAGAGGGCGCCGCCTCGCTGAAGTTTCTGGCAGCCATGTTTCTTTTCATAAAATTTCTTAATTCAATCTCATCGGAATTATTTGTTTTTGTTAAAAATCAAGTGTACAAGCAGTATTATGAGTGTTAATGTGAAACGATCAGCTGCTTCGGAGGCGCTGAGGAGATCGGGGTACAGTTCCAAAGTGTGAAATATATTATATTATGGAACGCTCGGCGCTGCCGGTCAGCCGGCCGGCGCCGAGAAGGAAAGATGTAGCGACGTAAATCGAGGAAAGTATTATATCAATCAAGGTAAGATTTGTTACTATGTTGAGATATAAAGTGAGTGCTTCTTTATATCAACGCTGTGTGTATAATACGAGAAATTACACCTGTATGTACCATAGTTATTTTTGACTTGTAGAAGAGTATATTTTTAACCACCTACGCAAAAATGAGGGGTATCATACGTTTGACCACTATGTGTGTCTGTCTGTGTGTCTATCTGTGGCACTGTAGCTCTTAAACGGGTGTACCGATTTGGATGCAGTGTTATCATTTGGAAGCTGGTTTTCTAGGGGTGGTTCTTAGACATGTTTTATTAAGTCGGAGGATCTTTATTTTTATGTCTAAATAAGTTGACTAAATGTTTGGATATAGTGGCTTGTTACAGCCAGGTACTAACATTGAGCAGCACGCCCTTGTCGAGCAGGCTGTGCTTCTTGGCCGTCATGACGAAGTAGTGCGTGTCGTCCTTGTAGTAGACAATGTTCTCGAGGTCGATGCCGGTCACTTCGTACAGCTCCTTGAAGAACTTCTGGTTGAATATGAACGCGACGCCGCTGATCTCCGGCACCTGCGTACAGACAAACATTATCTATACTAAAGACGTAACGTTGTTTATATACCTCCTTAGATATTCTTTATTGTACACTGTCATAACATTTACATCGTGGATTATAAAGTACATATACAAAGGCGAGCTTAACCCTAAGAAGAGTTTTCTTCCAGCGAACCCTTGAAGAAAGAGACCTACCTAAATATAATAATAATAACGCCCAACGACCACTAACATAGATCCTGGCCCCTAAATAGGATTCCCTGTACCTAGGGAACCAGGAACTATGAGAGCCCACAACACCCAGCCACGCAACAAATGCTTGCGCTTTTTTTTTTCCTGTGCTCAAACAGTTGTCCCGTCGCGGAAATCGAACCCGCAACCTCAGTGGAGTATTAGATTTGAGTCAACCTGCCCAACCACAACACTCCACAGGCTGTCACATATACCTATGTTTTTTTATATAATTATCGGCAAACAAGCATACGGCGCGTCTGATGGGAAGCGGTCTCTGTCGCCTATAGACATATGCACTATGCAGTACTAGATGCGCTGATGATGCTTTGCCGACCCTTATTAAGGAATAAGGACTCTATTAATACTTATAAGGATTTCATGTTGTAGTTCCAGGGAAAGAGTCATTGCACATCTTTCTAGTGTGAGGACGGAAAGAGCGAGTGACATGTGTATTAATGTTTGGAGGAGTTAATCTCTAAAAATATAGACTAATTCTGAAAAAAATTCACTAATATAAAGCTACAGTATTTCCAATAGGGGATCGTACAACTTTTCAGAAAGTGTTTTATATGAGTACAATTAATATTTATAGCCATGAAAAATACTATTTTAATTATATAACGCTCTAAAATTACCTAAAACTATGTTTAAATATCATGTTTTAAATATTGCCGCGCAAAAGGTCACCTCAAAATCTGTGACGTCTTAAGTAGGTAGAAAACTACAAACTCTTCGAAATAAAACTTGCAAAGAGATTTAAATACGTTTTATGAAGTTTGGTGACGATGTTGTAGTAATGGAACGAAAAAAATAGCAAAACTACATTTTATGAAAAGCAAAATCGTAAAATAAACACAAGCTTGACTCACGGCATTTGCCTACAAATGACGTCATGCGCTGTGATTGTTGTTTCGTTAGAGACGAAGTACAGATTAAAATAGGTTTTATTTATTGATTTAAACATATAAATCATTATTATTTCACAAAAATATTGATTGAATAATCTTTCTGGTTCGACGAACATTCGTTCTAACTACATTTTAGATTTTTTCTCGATTACTGTCTGATCCCCTATTGACATAGCTATATTGAGTAGGGTCGTGCGAACGAAGTCGGTGCGGTAGTATCTCGCGTCCGGTTCGTTCTGGCGGCGCGGCGGTACTGACCGAGGCCTCCTGCTCCGAGTGGCGGTTGATGAAGTTGGCGGTGATGGCCATGGCCAGCTTCCCGCGGAACTCCTTGCGCTTGAAGCCGTGCAGCGTGTTGCGCTTGCCGTCGGCGCCGAGCAGCGCGTCGAACTCGTACTGCGCCACCGGGTGCTCCGCCGGTGACACGCGCGCGCGCCACCCGAGCGCTGCAACCACACCACACGGTCAACCGACACCTACCACACGAGTACACATCTCTGTCTATTTTTTAACTTATGCTGTCCCACTGCTGGGCAAAGGTCTCCCCCAGGTATCTCCATCTATATCCTGCGCCACCTCGCACCATCGTACTTGGTATGCGTCCAGATCATCCCTCCGTCTCTTTTTGGGCCGGCCTGGGCGCCGTCTTCCAAGTTAAATTTCCTCTTCCTATTATTATGTATTTAATTTCTTACCTATTTATGTAAAAGAAAAGGAGTATAACTTGTTCTTCTAGAATGAATCAACAAAAATAATTATTATTATTTATTTTTAATCGTGGTTTACAATATGTATATACATTTTTTGGAACTGTGTGATGAGACAAGCAACTCTTACGCCTGATGGTAAGCGCCTCGCCCGCCTATAACAATTTCAGTGCCACTCAGAACTTTTAATACATATAAAGCACTGCGTAGCACTGATCACATCAGATATTAAGTTTTATATGCCCAGTAATTTCGCTACAATGTCCTTGAAACCGGAACACAGTAATGCTTGCGCACTTCTGCTTGGCGGCAAAATAACTGGCAAAGCTATTGTACCTACCCAGACGGCCTCCCGCATACGGGAGACCTACAACGAGAGACTAAATAAATAAACTGGGTGAGTGAATAAATAAACTTACTTTCTGAGTTATCTGATACTGAAGGTTCTAATAATTCTTCGAAACTGACGCCTTCGTGGAACTCAACACCCAGCAACAATGCAACCTGAAATTACATTTACACATTATTATCTATTATTATCCAATTATTACTTCTTAAAAGTATAGACGTTTTTGTATGGTATGTGTATGTCGACCACTAGAACTGAGATAAAGTAAGTTATGTTCAAACATGTGTTCGGGTCAAACATCCAGCCAAAGTCGTGGCAATTTATTAACTACATATTCCAAGTGCGCCACAAGTGGCAAAATGTGCCACTCTTCTACCTTATAAGTTATTATATAGACAGTTCACATTGAGACGGGCCTTATAAGTTTGCAGTATTGCAATATGCTTGCATTTGACCACTATCTCACGTGATGGCTTACCATCACGTAGTGGCACATCATTAATATTGCGTTTGATGATGATGCTTAAAAACTAACTGTTGACAGACTTGAGGACTCTCAGAGCATGCTGATCGGCTTACCTTGAGCAGGATGCACTGCAGCTGCCTGATGCTGATGTGGTCGATGGACCCTGCGCAGAACTTTCCGAAGAACTTCTTAGCGCCCAGCGCGCGCAGGTCCTGGATCACGAAGGGCCACAGATGCAGCACGTTGTTCCTGGACATGCGGTCTCGTTTCTCGATTACCACCTGAGGAAAAAAGCAACAGTAAATTAAATATTCCATCAAAAAATACTTGATATTGAACGCATTAACGAACGCTAGGCGAATCTTAAGTTTTTAATTAATTAGGGAGAAGAAAATTGATATTGCTCGGGCAGGGTTCAATACCTGCCCTTAAGACGATATGCGAGATGTAAGAAATTTGGTTGCTCGAGCAGTTAGCTCGGTGACTCAATGGTTAAGGCGCCAGGACGGTGTTCCTAAGACGCAGGTTTGATCCCTACCCGAGCAATATCATTTTTCTTCTTCTTAATTATTGGAAAAATACTTAATTCGGCGAACGAAGGACACGTGGTTTCCGGCAGTGTAATGACACGTGGTCATTGCACTCGCCGGATATAGATGAGAGGTCACAGATTTGGATTCCATCCAGTTACATTTTGCGTTAAACAAGAACCGGCAGAGGTTGTCATGTATGACGGTAGTTGTTGTAAAGTCGCCATGTGGAGTAAGTGGAAGGCCCTAGATGTTCCATGATGTATATCCGAAGAGAATCATAATACCTTCATCAAATTCTAATGGGACCATCCTGAAGAACGATGATGTATAAGATGTATCATTTCAAACAACATCGGTTTACGTCACGCAGACTTTCGGTAGCGATGCTTCTGCTTTACAAGTACACAGTAATGCTTGGACACTACTGCTTGGTGGTAAAATAACTGGCAAAGCGGTGGTAACATACGGTAGCGATGCTTCTGCTTCAATGTGGCATTATTTGCGGTTCAGAGCCAATCTCACCTACATCCGGTCTTAGATTTAAAGGATATCGTCAGTCAGAATCTTATTGAATAACATACAATCAAAATGAGTGGTTAATTGGTAGTGGTTTTTTTCCCGATACGAAGGTAGAGCCATTGTTATAATTGTCGTTCATAAGTGTGTCTGTGATGCCAAAACTAAACAAACACTTTTGAACAAAAACTTTTCGATATCGGTTTTAACGATAAAAAAGACTGACTTTACAACACCTGCATACCCAGTGCACTTAGCCGTTGACAGTTTTCTCAAGGATATCCTAATCAAGGAGTGACCCACTCGGGGCAGCAAGCGACAGCAATCACGTGTGAACAGAGAAGCCGCGCCGCCAATTTGACAATAGCTACATTAAGCACAACCTTCCGGCACTTAAGATTTAAAGTTAAAGTGAGCGTAGCCAGAATTCCATTTAGGGAATTGGGAGGGAGTATGTGATAGCCATGTCAAGGTGGACAAAAACGCCACTTCTGTCTGGCTTCAGGATAGAGGTAGTTAGTTTAGACCAGATGTCGCTAATTCTCGTAATTAATACTAGGTATATAAGAGTCGCTGCAATCTGCCGAAGTATTCAGCAATTGCCCTTAGGGAGTCGCGCCACGAGTCGGAAGCCACTTGAATGGCACGCAGTCATCGCGTAACATTTTAACATAATAATGCAGGTGTTTAGCCACGTTGGACTGGCTATTGAGTTGACTAATCACTATATTAATCTCGAAGAGACGCAAGGTTATTAAAAATAAATATAAGTATCATTGTCTCGACATGACAAAACCTACGAAAGATGACTGTAAAGAACAAAATAGCTAATAATTGATTATAACAGATATTAGATCACAGTGAAAAATGCATTTTGTCGCGAAAACCAAGTACAAACAAAATGTTTTTCTTATTTATTTATTTATTTAATCTTTATTTCGGGCAACATTAAAATAAGTTACAGATGTTATTTACTTATTCTACGGCCCATATAAATATATACCTTAGAACTAACATACATACAATTTATATTAAAATATTTATGTGACACGTTTTGTCGGCGACATGTGACGCAACTGCGTGGTGTCAGCTTGCGGTGTCAGCGGTGACGCTTGCAGCCGTCCTCTGAATCGTCGAAACACGACACCCTTTGGCTAGAATTCCTCACACATGTAGGTCGACAGATGCAGTTATATATGTTTAGTTAGTTATGCAGTCATAGATTTGAAAAACCAGTAATATTAAATTAACTAAAGTTACCCTCTTTCTCCGTCAGGATAATGTTGGTGAGATCAGGTCTTTATGCCCAACAACAGTATTCAACATAGCTTGTAATCGAGTTTACGAAGATAAAGCCAACATAAATTTCAAGAAGCGCTCTATCTTTGAATTATCGATTTTCGACGCAAGCCTCGATGGATTTGTTTAATTATGCAACTTCTTCAAGGACAAGCCTATGAAGGTTAAACTCGATTAATAAAACCACTGGGTTATCTTTGTAATCACCAATCGTAAAGGACATCCCGCATTTTCCTAAAGGATGCGTCCATTATAAGTATCCTGTTAGATTTAAAATGTGTTCTATTTAGTGAATATGAAGAATACAAAATTAATATCGATATAAAGTAAACGGATGTTTTACTATTGGAGACGACATCATGCTTGCGCCACGCTGAGTTGCAATTCACGCGGTGTACATTACTGTGTCCGACACTGAGACATCTCATAATTTAATAAGTATCATGGCCATGCCTTACGGTCATACCGGAGGAACTTTGTGCCAAAACAATCTCAAACATTGGTCAACCATAGCCCAGAATCGGAAATAGATTGCCCTGCATTGTGGGAGATCATTTGCTCATAATAATAAAACAAATATCATTCAAATTCACTGGTTACAATAGAAACTCGGTTGCTCTCGGCTTCTCTGCTCGTCTATTCCTTGTTTTAGGGCTCTAGAGCTTCCTCACTCAAAAATGATAAGAATATCTGCGTGACTTACCACTTTGGCGCCAAGGAGCTGGCACTCGATCGCCGCCCTGAGCCCGCAGGGTCCGGCGCCGATGATCAGCGCCTTGTTTTGTGCGCACGCGCGCCCTTTCGCGTACACCTTGTGATTGGCACGCGCGTCGAACTTTTTGAACAGCGCCTGCGCTTTCCACGAGCTCGCTAGCTTTGCCTGCAACCATTGAGAAAAGCACAAGTTTAATTAATGCAAAAAAATCGAATGGTTCATTAAAGCGATACGAGTATCTAAACGACAGAAATGCGGTAGTGTTAGTAATAGCAGCTGGTTAAAAGATATTACAGGTAATGATTAAAATATATGAACGAGGTAACTATCGTTTCTTTGCTGAAGTTTCAAGAGTAGTATGATGTATCACGAGGAAACATTGACGCTAGGAATGTATTATTATACAGGACTCGTATATCATTTAAAAAAGGAACTGTCGAGTCGTCAGACTCGCCATTGGTCAGTTTGGACACTAAAAAATAAAATGGCGGAGTAATATCGGCCGATAATAACAACGATTTGTTGTCTGTTTGTGTTTTATTGTAGGGTAATCTAGGCTTAAGCTGCTGTACCTATACAATTGCAACGATACTCAACGTAGTTAAATTCCGTTATAACTCCAGTTTTCGTTAACCGATATTCATAAAACAAAGTTTGTTATGTAGCCTACGTCTCCACAGAACATTTTTTAGAATACCATCATGTCATCAGTAATAAACCAGTTTAAGCTGAGCCATGTGCACAGAGGGTCCGGTATGTTCCGTGGTTCAACTTATAGTGGAAAAGTATATTTTTTCTAAATTGCGTCATAACTTCAATATTACTGGACCGATTTTAATGAAACAAAGCCTATGTGTAGCGCCGGACTCCACAGAACATATTTAAAAAAAACTGCATTCAAATTCGTTCCCTAGTTTCTGAGTTTATCCCGGACAGACAGACAGACGTTCTGTTGCTACCATATACCTACGCCAAAAAAAATTATTTTCAAAAATATCTTCAATGTACAGTAACCGCTTCGTTACAGTTTTACTATAAGTATAGATAATAATATATGGCAGCGTCTTCGTTAAGCGATTTTTATTAAGCGAGACGGCGCGGCGATAACGCGGCAGTCATATACGAGCACAAAACTAAAAGTTTTAGTACTTATTTATTAACTTAACAGTATCTCAAATCAATCTTCCGCTACCATCACCATGCCTACTACTCAGGGTACGGATTAAATAAACGGGAACGTTAACGTTAATAACCTTGAGAAGGGCTAGGAGCTTATTCTTGCACGCAAGCTTAAACAAACTCAGCAATATTCGCTTATTGTCCGGCATCATCAATAAACACAAAACACCCGCCAGCGAACTTTATTCAATGGACATAGGACACGTTTTCCCTCGATTAAGCAACATTCAAATTCGCTACTACATTTGCAAATCTGACATAATAGCCCAACGACCCTTTGAATATCTGTCAACATTAATAAAATCCCATAGAATCAGAACAAAAGAACCCCTCCACTTAAGTCTTTCCTTTTAATTTATCTGCCAAAATAATTTCAAAAGAATTTAATTTACTAACTTATTGAAGAGGCTAGATGATGAGCGATGAGATGGCGATTGCTGTGATCGCTATTTAAGCCGTTAGCTGGTATGCAGTATTGAATGGAGTCGGCATTGTTATTGTGTCAAGGTTGAGTATTCCACATGCCGGATAGTAATTGAGGGGTCAAGCCATCAACGGATCTTCTGGAGCGTGTCAGATTGCCATAGGAGTGACCATCTGCTATGTGGCTGAGCGCTCGGCTGACTATGCAGTTTATATGTACATACATACAGTCATACTGTATTAAAAATGACAGCTTTAATTAATGTATATGGCATAGAAATATATAACATCTATAGGAACTCGAAGAATAAAGTGAAGTGATGTCTTTTCCTCGTGGTGTTGGATAAATATACATATAAATCGTAATAAGTATTACTCGATGCGCCAGCAAAGTTACTAAAATCAATCACTTTGAGCAGGATTTGAGCCTGCAATCTCTGGATAACCGTACCAGCATGACGACTTTCGCTAAGCTTCTTTGGATTATAAACATAAATAAATATTAGTTCTTATATTTCCCCATCGGGAATTAGCACTACATTGAAATAAAATCAATAGTTGTCCAGTTACATAAGAACCAGTTGAAACATAATAAATATTACTTAAATAGTATAACCCTGAGACGGATCATAAAAGTTCGATATAATATTACGCAAGCTACAAGAAGTTTCATGTTCAGCGGTAATAAATACCTAGGTATATGCCTATACTTTTATTGCTTTCTAGTCTTGTCTTTATTAGTTCGTCGAAACTTCACGTTCGGAAAACGACATCACGTTTTGTTTGCAGTTACGTTTTGCATTACACTGGAATGAGATCCTAGACAATGTGAATCATCATCGTCATGAATGATTTCATTCATCTTAAAAAAATTGTTTTTTCGTTCAATGGACACTTATCAATTGTCATTGAATGCACGCTAAGCTGAATAGCATTTTCGAAAAAGATATTATATTAATCAAATTTCATTTTTAGCTAATTCGAAGAAAATACTTTAGCGGAGTTATTGGTGCTTACCAAAGTACTAAGGCCAGTGCAAAAGCCATATAGACAAAGTGACAATAAATAATTGGTTTGTGTACGACAGGTATTCATGATAACAGCCGTAAGGAAGTTGTGTGCGGTCAGCATCATTCGGCGTCGTCCGGGCATCATTTGCCCAGCCGTTAATGATAAACCTCCCGGAGGGCCAACGCAGAAAAAACATTCGCATTAGCACACGTTAGATAATTTCATAAAATAACAATATAACAAAAAAGTGTTACTGGATCTCGCCATTGTCGGAAAATCAATCAGTGAGTCAGGTTATCGGGTCTCGCTGCTGATAAGCAGACTGCCACAATTAGTACATTTAGATAACTCCGAAGATTGTACGTAGGTACTTATAGTAATACGCCACATTTTCTGCACGGTCCGACTTATATAGAGTTGTGATAAGACTGCATCCGTTTCTTTAGAAAGTTAATCAAAACATTTTTTAGTAGCAAGTTAACGACGTGATTTATAATTTTCAATGATACGAAATATGCAATTAAATGTTACAAATTAAAAAAAGTTTTACTAGCATCGGATTGGTAAGAACATCAGAACAAATTAACGAGTATTTAAGTATCTTATAATCATTTTATTGATTGGAAAGCATCCAAGTCATTTATACTAGACACAAGAGTTTCTTGAATACCGATCGATGCTGACTTGAAAAGATACCCAACACGTCAATATCTATTACACAGTTTATTTGATGAAATTCAGAATGTCAAAGAGCATGTACTATATTTTGTACGTTAAAATCTCATGAGACGCAGAGGAAAAGAGAATCGCTGCTGATAGCTGAAGTTATAACGCAAATCTTTCAAACGGAACCTGGGGGTGCAGTTTTCAGCCGTTTGATAAAAAGTACCAGATATCTAATAAAATTCATATTGATATAATATCACTGCATTAGCTGTTTCAATAAGTGACTTCATTTCAGAGCTAAGGCGATGCATTCAAGAACAGAGCAGGAAAGTGTGCCTTCATTAATATTCAAATGTTCATTATTTTGTGCACACATTCACAATTAAACATTAGCATACGACGAGGCTGAGCGAAGTCGGCGGGCGGCGGCGCCTTATTAGACGAGTTCATTAACACTGTGAAACAGTAGTTAGAAGTGCCAATGAGCCGATCACTATTGGCGAAGAACCGCTTAAGAACCGATAACTGATGGGAACGTGTTTGTCCTATTGGCAAGACGGTCATACCCTTCATATATCTTTCTACCGTCGCGTCGCCCTCCTTGCAGTCTGTTCTTCTACCGATCTTGTATGCTGCTTCGATGAGCCATTGAAACAGAGAGCACACATGCTAATCTACCTGTATCATTACACATCTACATAAAATGTGATAGGACTTCTCGAGTTCTAGTTGCCGGTCTAGTGTTATTAACTTGTGTCTCACAGTGATATATGTATTGTACGTATACGTAGATGCTAGAGATCACTTTTCGAGACAACTATAATTTAGGGATTTAGTTTCAACACACTATCGTTTTGGCAAAGAGGCAAATAGAGCATTTCACGGCGTATGCCAACACTGCTTGGCATTAGTTATTTGTAAGGAAACTTTTTACCTAATTTTGAATTAATAATGTGAAAAGTTGTCATTTATTTAGTTAATTATTTATTTATGTAATATATGATAGTAGCTTACAGTAAATACCAAACCGCTACCTATATTAAACTATAAATAAGAAAGCTTTTCAAATTTCTTTTGCTAGTATTTAGTCTAGCATTATTAATGTCGACTTTTAGGAAGTCGTGTGCGAATGCGTTAAGGATTTATGTGAATAGCCGATAGCGCTCAAAACAATCACAAAACGAAACCAACGTAAGTTAGGAATGTATTAAAGAAGACATTTCAGAATATTTTATAAATGTTTCATAATATGTATGTAGTTGCAGCGGTTTTTTTTTCATTAATGTGCCGCGCGCTTTCTTTTCACGGCGAACGTCGCGGCGTTAAAAATTATTTACGCTCATTATTTCTAGAAAAGGCGAATCATTTACATAATTCTTAACAAAATTATAATACCTAGGCGCTTATCTTGACATAACATGCAATGATGCGCAACATAATGTCTATTTAGTATTCTGCGCTTTTCACTGTTATAACATCGTGACTATGGCATGGCTTTAAATTAATTGAAGTATTGTTGATTTAAACCTGAAGACAGAGCTACCACCCGAGGGTGAGATAAACACCCGCAACTCTGGGTGGACGATATCAGACGGTCGACACGGGTATCGTTCAGGTATCTGGGCGAGAGGGTGGAGAAGGGAAGAAGCCCACAAAGAAATCTAGGAATGGTTCTTAAAAAGCCATCATGATAATGATGACGATGTAGGTAGATATGAACTACCCCGATAACAATTTTTGATTGTTTGTCTGTCTGGTATTTCAAATCATGAATAACATCTTAAAATACCAGACAAACTTTAACACTCGTAAATGAAAGTTTATCACACTGGAATATCAAAGTACTAATATATCCTCAAGACCGTACTTACGAATCGTGTGCACCCGTGCAATGCTACTAACGCTTAGTATATGATGACATAAACGACCACGCACTATGGCATCAATCATAAATAAATCTAATTCTGTATCATATTAGTCTATTTTAGAACCGAGTGACGAGTGTTTACATTCGCTACACAGGCTGGGCGTGTGGTGCGCGCTACGGGCCGGAGTTTACCGAGGAATTACAATTTCCGTTGTCGTTAAATGTATGGTACATTGTTTAATCGAATGGGCAGTTTCTCCGCTCTGTGGTTTATTCGTTACGCGTATATTTTAAGTTGACAACCTTAACTAAAAACTCCGCGCGATACGATCCACATCTATAAAATCGTCAATATCAAAGTAACGAAAGGCCAGGAAGTAAAAAAATGCTGTTTAGAAACATTTAAATACGCCTGCGCCGCTTTAACGAGATGTTTGCATATAAACCCTAAAACCCTGAAAAGCCTATAAAATAGGTTAGATGTAGGTATGCATAATTGACAATTATGTTTACTTACACTGAGCTTTTTATTAACATTCTGTACATTAGCTTGAACGGGCAGCAAGTGCATACGCGAGCAGCGCGATTGCAAAGCAAAATCGAGAGGAGCGGAGAGGAACAAAGAACAACCTCCAGCTGTCACACGACAGTCGTTTCCGCTTCGCAATCGCGCATAACTCCGAAACTTTATTGAGAACGTATTCGCATAGTTTGACTCTACAGCTCCAGTGGCACGGTGCCAACGCCTGCAGACTTGGGTGCGATTCGATACACCTGATTACACTGATTCGCTGAATTTGGACCGACGAACGGGCCATACTTGAGAAAATATAAAAATAGCTCTCTTCTCTTCCTACCTAGTCACTTTTTAAAGGAGACGGCATCCTTAAATAGCTTTTTTACAGGTCGGTTTACTTTTGGTTTCTTGAACTGCTGTTTATTTAAGAGCTATTTCAAAGATTCGTAGATTGGTAAGTTACGTTCACGTCCCAGGGCCAGGGTGACTCGGCCACGAGCAAAACGCAATACGAGTGGGCGAGCTGCGTTTCAAATGTTGTGTTCTCGTAGCAGTAGCACACCGGTGCAATGGATTGGCGGAAACAAGAGTGAATGTCAATCTATGACCTTAATCCGTCTACCTCTTTAGTATTGACTGACCAAATCATAATAATGATTTGGTCGTCTACTTGAGTGAGAAAATTCAAAATCAACTGGGCTTTTTTGTCCCCGCTGCAGTACCTACCTCTAGTAAACTTTGGTATGGAAAAGATTTCATGGCAAAGTTTACTTCCTCACCCAATCCTTAGTGTCACCAATAAGCTTACTTAGATTATACAAGAAAAAATTGAGAATGCGGTCGACACGAGAAAATTCAGAATTTGCAATCAATTATCGCGGTCGGTGCCACTGCCAATGTACCTGCGCTTCAGTAACCGATACCTAGGTACTTAACCAACGTAGGTTATAACGATGTTTCAGTTCACGGTGGAAGGCTAGGGCAATTAATCGATCTGATAGGCCGACGCGACGGGAGCTCCGGGTACATTCGATTGGGTGCTCGACGAACGTTTCAGCTACAATCGTATAGATGTATCTAATGGTCTCCATGTACTCTGCAGGGAAGAACATTTAAGTGAAACTTTATGTGCCTATTTCGATTGGGTGGTTACATCACTCGAATAACCTGACCATTAACTCTAATGTCGGCTAATTGGTAGGGTTACGGCTTTGTTTGCAGCCATCAGTCATGGTGGGTACACACAGGCCGCCGGCGTGGTGGGCGACACGAGAATGTCTCATTTAGCTCGAGCCTATTTCGACGAACAAAAAGGAACGAAAGGTAACACCCTATATACTCAATATTCTAGTCTTAGCTCCTCAGTCAAAACTTATCGTAAGGTATAATTAAATAGTAAAGAGTGACATATTTATAAGTGTTTCCACTTCGCAGTAGCGACCGCCCGCCGCGCCGCCCGCCGGGCGGATTTGGCTCATGCACAGAGATAAGTGGCACCTGAGCCCTCGCTCAGGATGCGCTCGGAATGCACATGTCTGTGCTTCATTAAATTTGCCGCACATAGTGCGTCATCTAAGCGAGGACAATTGTAACAAAAGACTAACTAGGATGCCTTACGGTAAGGCGGCTATACCATTTTATACTAAACTGAGTTTCGGTAACTGTAACTGTGTTTCGGTAACCACTTCTTTTCGGAATTAATAGCTTGTAACTGATAGGCTTCGGATTCGGATAGCATCTCCTTGCGCAAGTGTTGCGAGTTGCAAGGCGGAGTACTGTACTGTCTTCACCGTTGTTGCAGGTGCCTAAAAGGCAGCGTTGCACACCGACACGGCGTGCTCGCGACTCGCTCTGATAACCGTCATCTAGTCGTCATTTTAATTCAATTAAATTTCGAGGATCGTGTAACGGCCACCCGCGAACCGTAAGTGGTATGCCAATGATATGAAATACATGACAGACTTACGTAATTAAACGAGAATTAATTTGATATAAAGAGGCCGGTAAGCGTGACAGAAGAGAGGTCTATGCTTAGAAGTGAGTAAAAACGTGATGAATGACAATAACATCACAATAGAATATCATAAACAAAAAGAAAAAGTAAGAGAGAAAAAAGCTTATGTACATAGATTGATTATAACTTTCCTAAACGTAAGGCAAGCATCAATTCTAAAGCCAAAATTCTTAGATAAATGGGTATCCTCTTTGTCAAGTTTTAGATACTCCGTTTTTCGTGGTTACTAATGTGAACTTTGCTGTTTGTTGCTAGTCAGCACTGTAGTTACAGTGTATTAAACGGAAAAGAACGAATTCTCATCAAGATTAACCTTAATTAGAAAAACATTCACGGCACTTAATATACGAAGTTAAATAACGATGTAATGCCAGCGGGTTTCTATTGTTGCAATTAGTGCGTATTTTATGCTAATTTTGGAAAGAATTTTAATAAAGTGAAAATCGCGCTCGGATATTGTAATTAGCCTGAAACACTTGAGATTGTAATTCTTCACAAAATAATACGCTTCAAGTGTTAGGTGTTTCAATTACTGAAATTAGAATGATGGCCGTACATTGAACGTAATTGTTTTATGTACTCGTATATTACATATATTTGCGTCTGTTCGAATGGGTTGATGGTAGTGCGAGGCGGCAGCGGCGGGAACAACCTTGGTCACTAATCCTAATATAATATCAATGTTATTGTAGTAATCTAAACAGTCTTAGGATTTTGGCGATTCAATTTTGAAAAATTATTTTTGTTTGTGACCTGCTGTTTTAATGCTTTTATTATTAAGCGATACACACTAGATTAAGAAGATCAATTAGGTGTGGGGCGACAAATCATAGTTCGATCTAAGGTGCGGCAGTGTCCAGACGCCGTCGAGGCGAAAAAATATTTTTATTTATTTTATTTTTTACAAGGATACTTTATTCACTCATGATGAGCGTGAAGTTTGTTTAATAAGTCCTGCTGTGCAGTCAATACACAGGAATACTTGCGCATTACATTAACTCGTCGTCGTCCGCGTAAAGTCATGGCAATGTCACGCACTAATTAAAGATACCGGAGCTTTTCGTTACACTGACCTTGAGCTTCGGATAAAAGTCTGGCAGCCTGTTCGGCCTGAGTGTGAGCGTGTTGCAGATTTCCCTGTGGAGCGCCAGGATCTGCTTCATGGTGCCGGCGGCGCAGAAGTGGTCGAACATCTCCGCGGCCAGAGCGCACTCCGGCGGAGTCACCTCCACGCGCGCGCCCCGATTCATCTTGAGGGCCTGGGGACAAGAGGACACACCGTGACAATTCTAAACGCAGATTATTGAAATATAAAGTGTCGTTAGTCAGCGAGAACAGGCGATTGATCAGTGATCACTGATCAACATATTTTTTACAATTAAATAGTTACATGTGCATTATTTACTACCTATTGCTAACATCTATCTCTATCTAAGGTTTATTATTCCTGAATAAATAAATAACTATTTACACCATCGTTAAAAATCATAAAATAGATAATGAGACAGGCGTAGATGTAGGACAGCATCTCATAAACGTGCATCTAATTCGGTGTAGTGTGCTAATGTCGGATTCGAAAAGGCCACATTCTGCCCACGTTCAAATGATTCGACCAGGTCGCGACGGTCAAGGAACAGGTCATAGAACTTGTCATCTCAGGGTGAGGAGACCTTGAGCAATTTCAATTAAGCTAACCTCTTGCATCCTACTTCCCATTAATACTACAAACTGTAACACGCAGAAGTAGTAAGTAATACCACAGAATACTAAGAGACCGTTTCAGTATTTACAAGTTAACCAATGATCAAAAATTCAAACGCATTAAATGAAGGATTAACAATATAATGAATCAATTCAATTCAAAAGTTCTTTATTTCAATTTTGTCGTCACAGACGCACTTATTAACGTCAATTATTACAATCACTCTTCAATCTCTCAATGACGATCATACTCTTTATAACAGATTGATGTAAAATCACTAAAGAACATGTTATCAAACGGCGCCGGCGTCCAACAGTTTCGAAACGACCGCTCGGAGAAATTAACTGAGAGCCAGACTTATATAGGAGTGCTAAAGATAGCGCGACCTCTTTGGCGAGGGTACTGGGTTACGAATGCATTGTCTCGGGCGTCCGTGATGGGAGAAATGTTCCGTTTGACCATGAAACGATAATATTGATCGTATTGTCTAGTCAATATTTACTATTGTCTCATTCAGGCAAGTAACTCGAAAGTACGTTTTTTAAGTAAAGAAGAGACGAGAAAATCGATCTTCTAATGAAGTCAAAAAAAAATGGTCGAAAAGTCAAAAGATATTTATTAAATAGACACAAAAAATGCACTTTAAACGTCATATACACATTTTACAAATCAATTTAAAATACGTTAAAATGTAACGTAAGATATGCCTTTGAATAAGAAAAGGTAAGCATTACTTCCCAAAGTCAAAGTCAAAATCTCTTTATTCATGTGGCATCACAGACGCACTTATGAACGTCAAATTATCACAAGACTACCACCGTATCGGAAACAGAACCACTACTCAGAAGATACGGGAAGAAACTGAGGGGCATTTTTTTTAGAGATTTTGTTACAATTTTTTGTGTTTGTACAATGCTATTTTTCTTATGTACTAGTAGGCTGCTTTGTAGGACTGGAATGTTCCAAATATCTTTGTCTAAATGTATTGACAAGCCACTGTAAGAATGTTGATCTCTTTAAAGCGTTCCCTGAAGGGGAGCTGCAACGGTTTAAGTGTAACCCATGACTTTGAATCATATGATTTGGCATACTTTCCTCTAGGTTTTTGAGGAGGTGCTGCGGAATAGTCTACCATTCCTCTATTAGAGCTTCTTTCATATCACGTAGCGTGATTGGCGACGGATTCCGCTGACGTACACGTCGTCCCGCCCTCAAGGCATTCGCCCATGTCCACTAAAAAAGGACCAACGTAGTCATTCGGAATTTCAGTGACATATCGTTCTGCAGTTAAAGTTCCATTTTCTATCACCACTAGCTCAGTGCGACTTTCGGAAGAAATCCTAGCCCACACGTGAACAGACCCCCCGCCGCGCCGTATGGCACTTTTTCTTTTATACAGGCTTGGTTATAGCGCTCTCCCGGTCTTCTGTACAGTCTTTTCTTCCCGTCGTGCTTGTATAAACAGAATCTAGACTCGTCTAACACATAACTCTCGACCAGTCATTCAGAGTGCAATTCTCGTGTTCTCTACCATAACTCAACCTTGAGTTTCTGTGGTGTCTTTCTAGTTTTGGGCCATTTGCAGGTCTTAATGGCTTTAAATTTTCTTCAGCCAGATGCCGCCTTACTGTATCCGTACTCAGATTATTTTTTCCATCTCGTAAATGATGATTATTTACTTTAACAGCCTTAAGAAAGCGATTTCTCAAAATTGTTGACACCATAACGATCCTCCCGTGCCGTCGTGCACTTTGTTCGGTCTGTTCCTGGTCTTCGAAGATTGGATCCAGTTTCATGGAAACGCTGGAGTACTCGCTGAACTGTAGAAAGAGTCACACCAACAGTTCTCGCTGTATTTCGCTGACTGTGCCCATTTTCACGAATTGTCAGGATCCTGGTACATTTTTCAGGGGTTAACGACATGATGACTTCAGAATAATAAAATGTATAAGGCAAGACACCATATTTATAACGTTTTTTTATTACAAAACTAAAACAAGCGTGAAACAATTGATTAGATTTTTTTTGTACTAAATTGAAAAACGACCATTATTTTACAATTTCAGTTTTTTATGCACCTATCAAAAATAAGTAAAAATATTTTATATATTAATTTATGTGGCATTAAATATTCTTTAATTTAGTCTTTATTACATAAAGCTAGGTCAGGTACTTTTGAATATATTGAAGATTTTCTAACCGACCCTTTTTCTTTGCGGTCCAGTGTACTTCGTATTGTACAAACGAGTGCTCTACATTGTTTGTTACTTATTCTGTGGCATTGATTTAAAGTGAATAAAGTCAAAACAAAAAAAAATATTTTCGAAAAATAATACAATTTTTGTCATTAATGTATTTTTATGATAAAACTTACCGTTTTTTTAAACTATAAAACTTAAAATAAAATATAAACTGATAAAACTTATCGCGAAAAACTCATTTTTTTGACTTTTGACCTTGAATAAAAAAAAATCCATACAGGGGAAAAATGGGGAACTTTCAAATTTGATTTATAATTATATTTTGAACGATTTCACCAATTTTCCGCTTTTTGTAAATTTATGTAGCTTTGTATGTCTAAATTGACTGGACTATTATAAAAAGTTTCTCTTTACAACAATTTAAAAAATGGTAACCGTTTATTTGGATAATTAAGTGTCAGGAAACTAAAAAACTGGCCAAGTGCGAGTTACACACGCGTACGAAGGGTTCCTTACATCTTTCTTCAAATTTCAACTTCTCAAAAAATTTCTAACAATCACCGTTCATGAGATACAGCCTGGTGACAGATAGACAGACAGACAGACAGACGGACAGCGGAGTCTTAGTAATAGCAAAGAAAACTAAATATTACTGCGTAAAGAAGCGACCTTCTCCCCCCCCCCCCCCCCCTGCTAATTAGTTGTCACCCGCAACAAACTGATGAAAAAATGGGCAATGCCGTGCTTGCGTCACTCGGTTGTCACCGCTCGCTGCGAATGACTAATGAGTGAGATTCAAATGTTTATTTTATATGTGCGATCAATTGATGTTATTTGAGGTTGTTATGACCTTTTTGGATGACGATGACGACCTGCTTTACAGAGGTAGAGCAGGCCGGCTGACTATTTGACTTTGACATATAGACGAAACATATTGAGAAAAAGACTGAGAACGGCTGAAGACGGTGGAGCTGACCAGGACCTGACCTGACTGACGGAGGTCTGCCTATCTCTTTTAAAATGGTTCGTTGTTGTTCTGTGTATGGATGCAAAGAAACCACTTACACAAATAAGAATCGAAGATTTTTTTGGTTTTTCGCGTCTCCCAGCCAAGCGATAGTGGGTGTGAAAGAGAAACACTTAGGTTGCTTACGCATAGCGTTGTCCTTGTCGCGCTCGATTCGTATTAGCTCATCCTTACAATAATTACGCACACACATAAAACGTGTGCGGACAGGCCGGTGCGCGAGTAGTAGTACTAGACAGTTAGCTCGGCGAATTTGTATGGAGTGTCGGGGGTCTGGTAATAAGGTCCCGTTTTACCCTTTGGGTACGGAACCCTAAAAACACAGTCTACCTACTCTCTTGTTACTCGAATTTATAATAACCATTGATTTTGATTACTTCATATCCAAAATAGGATTCAAAACTGTTGTTGGTGTCGAACGCGAAACTCCTCGGTGACATTTACACCAGTACATAAATAGCCAAAGTCCAGTAAAATTGTCGCTTTCTCGCGAGTGAGTGGTCGGCGGGCAGCACGTGACCGCTGACACGGTCATCCCAGCCGTGTCGACACCGGGATGCTTTAATTGAAATTATACAACGCCCTCTGTTCCCCTTAATGCTCGTTGTACTTTCTTGATGAGCGACGAAAATACGCACATACTCTCAAAATAATTCACAGTACAATGTTTATTGTTGTCATGAATCGTCATGATAATGTGCATAACGCCAAAAACAATAATCTCAATAAGAACTGTTTAAAACCCAATTTACAAAATTAGAGATTTTTGAACGGTGTGGCTGAGAATGTTGTACCTATGCGGTTCTCATCGGGACGAGATGCCGTGTTATTTTTACCTTTTACTGTCTAACTATTATCAAACTGTAATTGAGCTATCTCGGTACATCGAAGATGTTTTTGCGAAACTAATTGGGATCGATTATTCAAGGGCCAGGAATTCGGGAGCGAATATATTTAAAAGTCACCAAACCCGAATATATAAGTAATTTTAAATGTTTGTATGTTAACTTTTTAACAGATTTTATTGTGAAGGATTGGTTTTTGAGGTTATGGTAGCTTAAGTCATAACTTATATTATAAGGTAATTTTCATAAAATTCGATTGATTGGTATAATAATAATACACGAAGGTATAATCTTAACCTCTGCGTAGCAGGTACGCACTCTCATAACATAAGATAATATTCATTATAAATATAAACGGCTTCACTCACGTTATGATTGTGTCGGAATAACTCCGACCAGGTTTCGGACAATTAGGTCATTAGTTCAGTCTGCGCCGCGAATCCAAAGCGTAAACTCCCGGAAGAAGGACATTCTAATTGTCCGAAACCTGGTCGGAGTTATTCCGACACAATCATAACGTGAGTGTAGCCGTTTATATTTATAATGAATATTTCGACTCACGATAGTTTCCAAACTTTAATCTATATAATAAAAGAACAGGGTTTTTTCTACAATCATTGCACAGCCAAAACCGCTTAACATAGAAACCTGAAATTTGGACCACGTATTCTACAAGTAGTGAAGGCGTCATGAAAGAACGGATTTTTCGAAATTTGACCTTTAAGTGGGTCAAATGGGGTCATAAAGGATGTATGGGGAAAAAAAATATTTTGTCGCACGGTCATGAAACTTTGGTAGTATACTATGCAAAAGAAATAAAATAACACGTGTATCACAGTTTTTTGAAAATCAACCCTTAAGGGGGATTTAGTGTGGTTTTTTAGATTGGAATGCGGAAACTATAATGTATGCTACAGTGATTATTTCTTGACCAGTAGTTATCAAATTTTGTGTGAGCATTAAGCATGTAAATAATAGGAACTTGTTTTCGGCATTTAGCGAAATTCATCCCTTAAGGTCATTTATTGGGGTCGCAAAGTTTCCATGGTGTAGGTTTTTATAGTAAGGTTATGAAACTTAGAAATAATTGACTAAACATAAGCATATAAAAATATAATTTCAGTAACTTTTCAAAAATCAACCCCTAAGGCAATTAAATAGGGCCGCAAAGTTTGTATGGAGTAGGATTTTTTATTAATGCGGCAATGTAGCCACAGTAAAGAAACAGGGTAAATAAATTGTTGTAAATGTATACTATTTTATACCTATTAAACCTCTCTTGTAAGCTAAAGAAGAAAACACTAGTTTAAATTATGTATTGATACATTCTATCTGTTTTTGACATATATCTCAATAAAATTTTCACAACTTTAAGTCGTATATTTCCTAGAAATTACAACACGTTATCAGCACGAAGCTCTTATAGGAAATACAGTTAATCTTATTACAAATAGTGTGTAAAATGTTATTGTTGTGAAATTGAATTTTTTCGAAAATAAAAGTCATTTTCCGAGATGTCCAGTGGTGATTCAGCAGCAATCAGATGGTCTTCATCGTCATTACCCTCACTTCTCCTATCTAATAGAGAAGGGTATCCTTCGTGGAAGTTCAAAATGAGGAACTACTTAATTCATGAAGATTTGTGGTGCACAATTGATGGGTACGATGAAGGAGATGCCACCTCTGAACAGGTAAAACCTCGAAATGATAAGAGAGCACTAGCAAAAATTTGCTTAACAGTAGATGGCTCTGCAATAACGCATATTAGGAGTGCAAAGTCTGCTCTGGAAGCCTGGAAGGCATTGCAAGATGCTTATGAAGATAAAGGCATGGGCAGAAGGTTGGCTTTAGAGAGAAAGTTATATAGGCTCTCGCTAAATGAATTTCAAAATATTGAAATGTACATTAACGCTGTTTTGAGTACTGCACAAGATTTAGCTGACATCGGCAAGGTAATTGAAGATACTTCGATTGCTGCGATCTTATTAGGAGGTCTCTCTTCGAAATATGAGCCTCTAATAATGGCATTGGAGAATAGCAATGTAGAAGTAAGTACCGAGCTAGTTAAAAGGAATCTACTGAATGAAATGTCAAAGATTGACTCCACAGAAAGTGATGCAGCTTTTCAACTGAAAAATCGATCTGACATTGATGTTCATAAAACAAGGAAGAAGAAACCAATTGTATGCTATGAATGTAACAAGCCTGGACACAAACGGCCTGACTGCCCTCTACACAATAAGGTAAAGAAAGGCGTTAGTTCATCAGACAGGGAGACTACTTCTTTTAGTGCTCTTGGTTCTTCGTGTTTGGAGATCAATAAGTGGGTTATTGATTCTGGGGCATCAAAACACATGACTCCTAGACGGGATTGGTTCAAGGACATCAAACCATTAGAAGGTAGCACTGTTACTGTTGCCAATGGTGAGAAGATCGACTGTGGTGGTATTGGTGACATATCTATTAACACTGTGTGTAATGTGGTAAATAGCATCAAAGATGTAGCGTATGTACCTAAACTTACTAATAATTTGATTTCTGTCAAGAAAGTCGTAGAAAAAGGTTTTGTAGTACTTTTTGATAAGAATGGTTGTAATTTTTATAGGGATAATGATTTTTCTTTTGAAGGTGAGGCGATTCTACATGGTTCGGCTAGTGGTGGACTGTACACTCTCGATTGTACAACTAATGCCCTCCAAAATGTGGCGTACGAGGTGCACTCTGACTCGTTGAGCAGGTACCTGTTATGGCACAAACGGTTAGGTCACTTATGTCGCATTGGTATGAACCAATTAAAGAATTCTCACGTAGGTATAGACTATACTGAAATAGATAAATCGAGTTGCGTTGCCTGTGTTGAAGGCAAGCAGGCGAGAAAATCTTTCAAGACGATTGCGTACAAGAAAGCTACCTCAAAGCTAGAATTGATTCACTCAGATTTATGTGGACCAATGTCTGAGACATCATTCCAAGGTAATAAGTATGTTCTTACTTTCATAGATGATTTTTCGCGGATGATCTATCCTTATTTTATTGCTTCTAAAGCACAAGTTAAGGAAAAGTTTTGTATTTTCCAAGCATTAGTGGAAAGACAAACCGGCGCTAAAATCAAGAGATTGAGAACTGACTGCGGAAAGGAATATGTCAATAAAGAGCTTGCGGATTACTTAGCTACAAGAGGAGTGACGCATGAGACTACAGTAGGGTATAGCCCTCAATCAAATGGAGTAGCAGAAAGGACCAATCGTTCCATCGTGGAAAAAGCACGGTCTATGCTAGCTCAGAGTTCGCTATCCAAAGCATACTGGGAAGATGCCTTCAAGACTGCTGTGTACTTAAAAAATAGGTCACCACATCGGGCTCTTGAGAGAAAAACACCTTTTGAAAAATGGAATGGCAATAAGGGTGATTTGACCCATTTGCGTGTGTTTGGGTGTAGAGCACTTATACAAGTTCCCGCTTGTCAACGCAAGAAACTTGATCTGAAGACTAAAGAAGTAATCTTTGTTGGATACTCAGAAGATCCAAATAGTTATTGTTTCAGGGATTCTTCAAATCCAAGAAGCGTACAGAAGTCGAGAGATGTAACTTTTTTTGAAAATCATTTTTCCCAATTAAAAGGTAATGCTGTTGAATCTGTGAAAACGGAACCAGTCATTTTGATTGATGAACAGCAGCATCAGGATGAGAATGAAGTTCGTCAAGAAAATAATTCTGTATGTAGTGATGATGAAAATGATTATAATTCAGCAGAATCAGAGGATCCTGCAAGTCCTGAACGGATAGAACCAGTTGTGGATCAGCAAGTAAGTAGATATCCTACTAGGATTCGTAAACAACCGGATTTCTTTACCTCTAAGGTATTTGCTGAAGAGATTATTGAACCGAAGAATTATCTCGAGGCAGTGAATGCAAATGATGCTGATAGATGGCATTTGACAATGACTGATGAGCTCAATTCTTTATTAAAATTAAAAACCTGGAAGCTTGTTGACCGACCCAATGGAAATAAGAAGGTCATACCTTCGAAATGGATCTATAAGTTAAAGATGGATGCTGACGGAAATATTATGAAGTATAAGGCAACACTAGTGGTTAAAGGTTTCAGACAAGTAGAAGGTGTTGACTACAATGAAACGTTTGCCCCTGTAGTTCGTCATTCTTCACTCCGTACATTGTTTGCTTTAGCTGTAGAAATGGACCTAAAAATGAGACACTTGGATGTTGATACAGCTTTTCTAAATGGAGATCTTGAAGAGGAAGTTTATATGGAACAACCTCAAGGTTTCGTTAAGAAAGGACAAGAAACTCAAGTTTGTCTGCTGCAGAAATCCTTATACGGGCTCAAACAAGCATCACGAGCATGGAACAGGATGTTGGATAAAGCACTGTTGAAATTAGGTTTTGCAAAATCTCCTTCGGAACCATGCGTTTATAAGAAACTTTTTGGTAAAGAGTTAATCTTATTGGCAGTTTATGTCGATGACATTATTGTTTTTTACCAAAATGAAAGGACATTTGACATTGTCAAACATGACCTGACAAATATTTTTTCAATAAAAGATCTGGGTGAATTAAAATATTATCTCGGATTAAATATCCATAGAAGCGACGATGGTGAAGTAAAGGTTAGTCAAAAAACATTTATTTCAAGTTTGTTGAAAAAATTCGGTATGGATATGTGCAAGACAGTTGAGACTCCATCAAGCCTGAAGAAGCTGACTACTGGAAATGGAGAAGAAGAGTATCCATTTCAAAGTTTAATTGGATCCCTAATGTTTTTGGCAGTAAATACTCGCCCTGACATAGCATTTGTGACGAGCTATCTCAGTCAGTTCAACACAAAGTTCAATAAAGAACATTGGCTTGCAGTAAAGAGGGTGTTGCAATATTTAAGAGGTACAATAGATTATGCTCTTACTTACAGAAAGACTGGAGAGTACCTAAAGGGATACACGGACGCAGATTGGGCTAACTGTAGTATGGACCGAAAGTCGTATACTGGCTACTATTTTACGCTGGCTGGAGGTCCTGTAATGTGGCAGGCTAAAAAGCATCAGACGACTGCTCTGTCATCTACTGAGGCGGAATATATGGCACTAACCGCTGCGGCTAAAGAGGCGTGTTATTTAAGACGATTTGTATCTGAAATAACCGGTAAGTCCGATACTGTTACTTTGTTTAACGACAGTCAGAGTGCACAAAGTTTAGTGCACAACCCTGTCCATCACGAGCGAACGAAACATATAGATACAAGATATCACTTTATACGGGAGAAGGTATCTGACGGTGTTATAGATATTAAATTCGTCAGATCAGATTTGAATTTTGCTGATATGCTAACAAAACCGTTAGGGCGTATTGCACATAAGAGATTAGCTGGTTAGCTGGTTTAGATTTAGCATAGGTTTTAATAATGTGTTTTTTTTTTGGAGAGTTTTAATTGAGGGCGGATGTTGTAAATGTATACTATTTTATACCTATTAAACCTCTCTTGTAAGCTAAAGAAGAAAACACTAGTTTAAATTATGTATTGATACATTCTATCTGTTTTTGACATATATCTCAATAAAATTTTCACAACTTTAAGTCGTATATTTCCTAGAAATTACAACATAAATTAATTTTGATCAAGTTTAAAAATAAGTTTTCAGCATTTTTCAAAAATCAACCCCTTTCTGGTTTAAACGAGGTGGTAAAGTTTACATAAAAAATCTTTGTTTATAGCGATGAAACTTGGTACATACCTGACAAAACATTATTAGAATGTGATTAACCATTTTTGAAAATCATCCCTTAAAAGGGTTAAACAGGGTGGAAAGTGAAGATTATTATTTTTAAGCTACAACAATGACATGTGGTGAACGTGGTAAGCTAATGAAATTATAGACGTGTATTTCACCATTTTTTGAAAATCATACCCTAACAAGCCTAAGCGGGGTGGTAAAATTTGTATAGAAAATCTTTGTTTATGAAGTTTCGGGACTATGATAAAACTTGGTAAAAGAAGATAATTAAAACGTGATTTATAATTTTTGAAAATCATCCCTTAACAGGGTTAAACAGGGTGGAAAGTGAAGATTATTATTTTTAAGCTACAGCGATGATATGTGGTATATGTGCTTAGCGAATGAAATTATAGATGTATATTTCACAATTTTTTAAATCATCCCCCAACAAGCGGGGTGGTAAAGTTTGTATAGAAAATCTTTTTTATTTATGAAGTTTGTGGTTATGATGAAACTTGGTACACAAACTAAGAAAAAGGAGATAGTTAAAACGTGATTCACATTTTTTTTAATCTACCCATAACCAGGTTTAATAAGCGTGAAATGAAGTTACATTTTTTGACACACAGATAAACTTTAAGCACCTGTTTCACCATTTTGCTGGAATCATCCCTAAACCGGTTCAAACGGGGCGGTTAAGTGTATATGGAGAATCTTTGTTCATGAAGTTATGGCAATTAAATTTGGTACACATAGAAACAAAAAAAAAAAAATTGAAACCCAATTCGGCATTTTTTGAAATTCACCCTCTAACAAGGTTAAACAGGGTAGAAAGTATCAAATATATTTCAATGCTACGATGTTGAAATTTGTTACAAATATTCAGCCAATAACATTCTAAACACGTATTCCACCATGTTTTTAAATCATCCCCATAACAGGGTTATACAGGTTGGTAAAGATTGTATGGAGAATTTTTGTTTATGAAGTTGTAGCAATGAAATTTCGTATACAGACCAAACAAAAGTAATAAATTAAAATGAAACTCACTATATTAATGAACTTCTAAAAACGTTAAACAAAGTGAAATTTAAATTTTTTCTAAACCTGCGACGGTGAAATTTGGTACAAATACTAATCGAAGATACTATACGCACATGTTTTACCACTATTTAAATATCTTAAAAGGTCTAAACGGGATGGCAAATATTTTAGTGAAAAACCTTTGTTCATAAGGTGACAGCAAAACTTGGTATATAGACTAGGCAAAAGAAATGAATACTAACGAAAGCAATTTTTTTGCAATTTCTTTATTCGTACAAGACTTTAATAGACTTTTAAAATGCAACATTCAGAAAAGTAAGAAATGCTCAAGGTGTAGTCAATCGAAGATTTTCAAATATTCAGCAACTTTTGTCGTTGAACATATGTGTCGCAAATCGGGAAATGAGGATATCTGGGATTTCGCGAAATTCCTAGGTATGGTATAATCATGTATTTCCTATACATGATTATACCACCACTCCGCGGTCCGACTAGCTTTTACCCCTAGAGTGTATATAAAAAGCACGGAACCAGAAGCTCGCGAGGACTTCCTGAGCAAAACGAGTGCGCAAGGCCAGAATGAAGCGAGGGGGAGAGGTGGCGAGCGTAGCGAGCCGGCGACCTCCCGAGTGGAGTGATGGTCGATTGCGCGAGTGGTGCGAAGGGATGACAAAGCAAGAGTTCTCACACAAGACACACATCAGTAGATGGCACAATAGTGTGTCCCCAGGCAGTCAGTGGGCCGATTGGCAATTAGCTGGCAGTGAGTGTAGTATGCATTTCAGTTTACAAGTAGATCATTCAGTATTAATACTGTGCGTTGCGCAACGCTCTCGTGTTACTATTATACGCTGCCAGCACCGATAGTTATGAAACTTCCTCGTTTACACCGCTTCAGTTAACCGAGCGGCGCTTTAAATTATACCAGAAAATATTATCCTCTCTAATATTATAAATGCGACGTAACGTTTTTTGTGTTCCCTTCGTTCACGGCGCCGGCGCATGTCGAGTCGTCGCGGAACGGAGCTGCTTGATGTTTGCAAAGAATTAGCTGAACGAATGGAAAATTAATAAATAATCATAAGTTTTGTTTTGGAAAAAAGCTTGTTGTAAAATTATATTGAAAGAAGTAACAGGTGTTTTATACTAACTCTATACAAAAATTAAATAATAATCATCATCAGCCCATCACGTTCCCACTGCTGGGACACGGGCCTTCTCTCATAAAGAGAGAATGGGCCATAATCCACCACGCTGGCCCAGTGCGGGTTGGTGAATGTCACATGTCCTTGACATTTTGTGAAAAATTCTTGGACATGTTGGTTTCCTCACGATGTTTTCCTACACCGTTTTAGAGCGAGTGTTAAATCCGCACATAGCTTAAGAAAGTCAGTGGTGCGGGGTCAGCGGGATTCGAACTCGGGTGCGTCGGATCGAAAGTCGCACGAGCTCCCACTGAGCCACACTCGCTCTTACAAATATTAAAATTAAAAAATAGGATCAAAATCGGCAGAATGGATCAAAGAAAGTATTTCTAATAAATACAATCTAGCTTTTGTTTCATTTGAGGTTAAGAAATTGAAAAAGGAATAAACATGGTATTTCGTATATTAGAAAAATGTCTAGTACGATCGCTTACGTAGACTGACTCAAATACAAAACAGGGACTTAAAAGCTTAAAGACAGATTGCGATCATCATTTGAAGGGTCCCTTCCTTAGGGCAGGGCTGTGGCGAAGGTAGTACACCGGTGTGTTATCGGTTATTGTTTTAATCTTAGAGTATATATAACTAGGTATAGAGCGCGCATATCGTACTTGTCGCCCAATGCGCAGCGTAGGCAAGTAAAATAGTGATGGGTAATCATTGTGCGCCGTGACACGATACCTATTGTTGTGTATGTAACTATGTATGTTATGTCTTGTGTACCTATAAGTGTAATTTTAGTAAGTTGAACATTATTTATTTTAATGTATGAATGTATAAGATGCATGTGTAGTACCTATGTAAAATATGTATGGGATATCAAATAAAAAAGTCTCAATAAAAATCCAGTAATTATTTTTTTTATATCTATATATCTCTTATTTACATTATCATCACATTAACATTTACCGGATCAGTCCAGCCGTTCTCAAGTAATGCGTTTACCAAAGAACAGCATTTAATTTTTATTTATATAATTTACTAGAATTTTAAATCGCAAGCGCAGATATTGTGCCGGTGTAAACTATTGCTGGCTATACTCTACTCATAACAAACATCATTATCGAATAGGCCGAACGCGTCACATCACTATTTGAGTCGTGGGGTTGCGGGGCAGTGCGGGCGGTACGGTGTAGCCCCGCGTCCCACGTCATTTTCACCCCCTCGAAACGAAACGAACTTTGAACTTAAAAGTATTAAAAATTGGCTTACCGGTGAAATGTGATGTTAGAATTCTGTTTAGTGTGTTTCCGAGTATCATTTTCACAAGGTTTTATTGCATATTTAACCATGTTTTTTAAGATATATCTGCTAAGAACTCTCAACGGGCGCGCTCACACTGCTAGTACTCGTAAGACTACTAGCGCTTGTGGACAGGACGATGCTATGTTCTCACCCGTGCATACTGTTCCCACTTAGGAACACTTGCTCTATAGTTATGTATACTCTAAGGTTCTAATCAACTGGTCCAGCCACAGACAAAGATTTAGTTGAAATTGATGAGTGCTTTCAGTTGAGTCGATCGCCGCGGAAACTTCGTGATGGTAGTTACAAATACGTATGAATTTATTCTCACGCGAAATACAAATGTGTAATGTAATGTATGTACTGTTGTTACGCGTACACGACAAAAATTGAGTAAAGAGTAACTAAAAGTTACGAAATCGGTAGTTTTGTAATGGAGCCGGGCGGCAAGGCCTTGTCTACGAATGACTGGTTACGGGAATATGATAACTTCGCGACCGACACGTCGGTCGCGAAGTTATCATATTCCCGTAACGCGACGTTTCGAATATCGCACTAACTTTATAGACGGATACTTTGGAGCTCATGAGTCTTGTTTTCAACGATGCGCTTTGGGGACACTTCATCATACAAACCATTCGATTAAGGCGGTTGCCCATTTAAGGACGATATGAATTATTTTGATTAAAAAAACACGATGAGAGCTTATATTTGCCTATTTTTAGGATGTCAAAACAACTTCCAGATTCAGATGCCGTGACTTTCACGCCAATTAAAGTTTTTAACCATATTCCTAGGGCTATCAGAGATCTCCCTTATACATTTTTTAAAAACAACGTACTTCGTCCATAAGTGGTTAATGGAAAACTGCTTTTACGACATGAAATAATTTTGAGAATTTAAAACTTACGAGGGTGCGTTTTTAAGTTCGCGGAATGGGGGGGAGGGGATAATAATAGGTCATTATCGGGATGGCCACGACTTCAGCCACTCAATATTAGTATAAATACCAAGTTTTATCTTAATTGGATCATTAGTCTCTGAACTATCGTCAAGCAAACAACTCAATCGGGAAGAAAGTGTGAATTATGGAAAAAATCGAGTACCGTGCCGTAATAAAGTTCCTTACCAAGCAAGGAAAGTCAGTTCAAAATATACTGGAAGAGATGGAATCCGTTTATGGGGACTCTTGCCCGGGTAAAACCATGGTTTACAAGTGGCACAGTCTCTTTAAACAAGGCAGGACCTCACTTGAAGACGACCCTCGGCCCGGACGGTCGACTGAGGTGACTACTCCGGAAATCATTAAAAAAGTCGAAAAAATTATATTGGAAGATGCCAGACTAAAGAAGAAACAGCTTGCAGAAATGGTTGGAGTATCGGATACGACAATTTTCAAAATTCTACATGATCATCTTGGCATGACAAAGGTCAGTGCAAGATGGGTGCCAAGAATGCTCACGCCGCCTAAAAAACAACGCCGCGTGGAGTGTTCTCGCACGTTTTTGGACCTCTGTAACGAAGATAAGGATGGACTTTTAAGTCGAATTGTTACTGGAGATGAAACTTGGGTTCATCATTATGAACCTGAGTCGAAACAGGACTCTATGCAGTGGCACAAAAAAGGCACACCACCACCCAAGAAGTTTAAAGTGTCACAATCGGCTGGAAAAATCATGGCAACAGTGTTTTGGGATTCGGAAGGGATCCTGTTGATCGATTATAAAGATAAAGGCGTTTCTATAACCGGACAATACTACGCTTCCATCCTCGAGAGGTTAAAAGAAAGCATTAAAGAAAAAAGGAGGGGAAAATTAACCAAAGGTGTCCTTCTTCTACACGACAACGCGACAGTTCACAAGAGCCAACACGGCTCTTGTGAACTGCCCTGCATAACGTGGGCTTCGATATTTTAGATCATCCACCCTACAGCCCAGACCTGGCTCCCAGTGATTACTACCTCTTTCCAAAACTCAAAAAAGAACTTCGTGGGAAGAAATTTTCTACTGATGAAGAAGTGAAGGACGCGGTTTCAGCCTATTTTTCGGACAAAGACAAAACATTTTTTTATGAAGGTATACATAAGCTAATCGAAAGATCTGAAAAATGTATAAGGGTAGCAGGTGAATATATTGAAAAAGAAAAATAATTTTGTATTTTTATTTACACTTCTTACCCTCCATTCCGCGAACTTAAAAACGCCCCCTCGTAGTAGGTGAATGATTATTTTTTGTTGAGCTGTGAATTATTTTTGTTGTATTAACTAATTCTAAATATTGCGTTTGTATATAATATTATTTTATAACTTTAAAAAAATGACACACTTTCAATACAATTTATTTGTAATTGACATTATTACGAACAAAGATTAATTTAATTTTAATATTGAGTTTTAAATTGAAATTTTGAGGTTATATATATTATAATTATTGTAAAATTATATGAATTAATTCAATAATCATATTTTTTAATTTTGCATGCCAATTATGCCGAACTATATTATAAGTGTGACATCATATTTCATTCTTATTTTATTTACCTACATTTTTCAAGCAAATAAAAACTTCATTTCAACGAACTTTATTGCCAAAGTCCTATGAGTTTTATCAAGCAAACGTTTGATGAGCACATTCCTCAACCATGACTTCTGTGTGGAATTAAACACATTTTTGATCGATTATTTCCATCTCACCGCCTGCACATTAGTCACTACGGCCAGGCAACAAAGAACTCATTTAATTGCCGCATAATTTCCACCAGCTATAATAAGAAAGGGCATTCAGCATGCTTCCATATGCGGCCATTCGGAATTAATGATAAAGGTCGCACAAACAAGTGAGCAACGCGTGCGTAGAGATAATACGAGACAAGGAAGCGCTAATGCAATGTACATAGCACGCGACCGCGGCGATCACAATACATAGACCTGATTCTGGACCAAAAAAATTTATTAAATTAACTATATCTAACATGTTTTTCATATTTTGTCCCGGCAGCGGGAATTAAATAGGAATAGCTAAGGACGCTTTTCAATACCGTCATCAACTGTGGGAGAACTCCAGACGCTTGGAACAGGAGTGTGGTGGTACTATTCTTCAAGAAAGGGATAAAACCTTGCTCAAGAATTATAGACCCATCTCACTACTGAGCTACGTCTACAAGTTGTTCTCGAGGGTCGTCACAAACCGTCTTGCGCGAAGACTTGACGAATTTCAGCCGCCTGAACAGGCCGGGTTTCGGGGAGGGTATGGCACCGTAGACCACATACACACAGTGCGCCAGATTATACAGAATTCAGAAGAGTATAATCAGCCACTGTGTCTAGCTTTTGTGGACTACGAGAAAGCCTTTGACTCTTATCGAGACCTGGTCTGTTCTGGATTATCTGCAGCGATGCCAAGTGGACACTCGGTACATCCAAGTGCTGAGATGTCTATATGAGGCTGCCACGATGTCCGTCCAAGTACAAGACCGGTGTACTGAGCATATCCGACTGCTCAGGGGAGTAAGACAGGGGGATGTAATATCCCCGAAACTGTTTACAAACGCAATCGATGGATTGGAAAGGCATGGGCATCAACATTAACGGCGAGTACATCTCACACTTGAGATTCGCAGACGACATCGTCCTTATGGCGGAGTCGCCGCAAGAGCTGCAACAAATGCTGATCAGCCTAGCTGACGCCTCAGGACGCATTGGTCTCCGCATGAACAATGATAAGACGAAAGTCATGTTTAACACACATATTACACCGGAACCAATAGTCGTCTACGGCATGCCTCTCGAAGTTGTGCAGGAATATGTCTACCTTGGACAAATTCTAATGCTCGGTAGACACAACTTTGAGAAGGAATCCGACAGGAGGATACAGCTGGGCTGGGCAGCATTTGGAAAACTTCGTCAAGTCTTCTCGTCGCCCATCTCACAATGCCTGAAGACAAGTCTTTAATCAGTGCGTCCTACCCGTAATGACATACGGAGCCGAAACGTGGACACTGACTGTGAGACTGGTTCATAAGTTTAAAGTCGCTCATCGAGCTATGGAGCGGGGGGGGTTTTCTCTGAAGGATCGAATCCGCAACGAGGTGATCCGATAGAGAACCAAAGTAACCGACATAGCTCTTCGAATAAGTAAGCTGAAGTGGCAATGGGCCGGTCACATATGTCGAAGAACCGATAACCGATGGAGTAAACGAGTTCTAGAGTGGAGACCACGTTTAGGCAAACGTAGTGTAGGACGCCCTCCGGCCAGATGGAGCGACGACCTGCGTAAAGTGGCTGGCAGTAATTACATGCGAAGAGCCGAGGATCGGGCTCAGTGGCGTGCATTGGGAGAGGCCTATGTCCAGCAGTGGACTCGTATAGGATGATGATGATGAATAAACAAACGTCTTTTAGACTAGAGAAAAACAACATTTTGTCACCCAACCAATTTGGCTTCAGATCTAAAAAATCGACAGGATGCTGTTGTGGCTCTAGTAGACTGTGTAACTGAAAAGCTAGACTCTGGCCAAAAATGCCTGGGAGTATTTCTTGACTTGGCCAAGGCATTTGATACAGTGCCTTGGCCGATTCTCTTTAGGAAGCTCGAGCTCCTTGGAGTACGAGGAACATCTTTAAACGGTTTCGCTCATATTTATCGAACAGAAAGCAGAGAGTTCGAATCTAAGCTCATCCAACCAATCATCTCGGATCATCTCATCCGAAAATAAGCTCAACCGAGAAAACGTATTTACTTTTTCTGATGACACTGCGCTAATTTTTTACGGTAACACCTGGACAGAGGCTGGCTTATTAAATTAAATATCTAGGAGTCATAATAGACGACCAGTTAACATGGGATAACCAAATTAATGCACTATGTTGCCGAATACGAAAATGATGCATATATTCAGAAGGCTGGGCTCGGTGGCTGATCACAATACACTCAGAATTGTATACCAGGCTTTGTGTCAATCTCTTCTCAGCTATTGCATAGTGTGCTGGGGATCAGCTACCAAAACCATGTTCTTAAAAATTGAGAGAGCACAAAGAGCTCTTCTGAAAGTTACCTATGAAAAGCCATATATAAATATATTTATATATATATATATATATATATGTAATATCATTAAATGGAAGACACTGAAACCCACGACACAGGTTTTCCTAGTGTGGGTTCCAGAGTTTACCTAACAATTGCAAATTGTCCACATCTCCGATATATATAGAATTTGTTAATTGTTACCTAGCTAAATAAAGATGTTTATTATTAATATAATAAAGCTGGTTTTGTTATTTTATTTAATAATAATGATTTATTAAGCTAATTAAGTAACTGTATATTTTATGTAATAGGAATAGGATTTATTTGTTGTTTTTTAATAATTTTAAGTCTTTGGAATTCTTACTAGGAATAGGAGATTAATATTATATTCACTACCTACCATTGTCATATTCTTAAATATTTAACAGATTAAAAAAGAGACATCCTACAGAGTTCCTTGGTGATTATATTCTCTAGCGGATGTATTTCCGAAGCTCTGGTAGGGTAAGTTTTCGCATTTCTTTTCTGGGCCAGGACTCCAATTTGGGTATGGGAAAGAAATGGGTAGACATTACCTTTTTCTTTCAGTCATGATTTACTTGTGAAATAATGTTTTTATGAAGGAAGTTGTTATGTTTACTAATACTGAAACTGGTTAAGTACTTATTACAGTCATCACACCGCATATAGGTATAACATGCTATATAAAAGTTGCACATTGTAGGAATCTTATAATATTGAAAACAAAAGATAACAATAGACAAGATATAATGTGTCACCTAATAAAAATGAATATCTATAATAATACCTACGAGTGAAGTAAAGAAGTTAGCGGATGCAGGTTTTGGTTGGTCATGATATCCAAAATATAATTCTGAGCAATTGTAGCCAGTCATCAACATCACACAAGAGTAATACTTGGCACAGTGCCTGCAGTGGCCGATGCCAATAAATGTAGCTAGCTAGACCGCTAACCACTTCACTTGCACATTGTGTATATATTAATAATATCCAGTCAACAACTTTTTAAGCTTGATGCTTAGGTTTGAGGAGTGCTGTCATGGGCAGTTGTATGGTCAATCAACCTGCTGCATATCCAGACTTCAAAAATAAATGGTAATGCATGTTTGAACATGTGGTTCTCTCTTTTTTATTGCATCATACATGTTACAGGGATCTTAAATATTATAATTCAGAGTCACATATGTACTCAATTTAGGGCATAGCAATATGAGTAGAAGCGGACCAATATATTATTACTTTCTTGTCAAAATTTATCCATAAAAAATTCGTCTAAACTATAATAACTTTTAGTAAGTAATAGCGTTTTAAGCTTAATCAAATATTTGGTCTTTATCTTCAGCTTTTATCATATCCAGAATTTTGTTATATATATGTTCTTCCACTCTCTACAAAGAGGATGATGCAACTAATAATTCTAAATTAAATTCATACCTCAAAAATGTAATTATGATTAATTATATTCTTAGTCTTGAATACTATGTTCAAAGTACTTCATATTTATGACATGTGCGGTTTTATGTCTATTTTAATGAATATAATTTTATATAAATTTAATTTTATCAATATTTCTGTTACGATATAAAAAATATTGGTAGTAATTTATTTCTCTGTTTATTTATGTTACTGCCAAAATCAATCACATTTCGTAAACTTGCGAAACTTGAACTTAAACTTGCTGTTAAGTAGTCATTAGTGAGTTTGAACTTCTTTCTGTGCAAATAACAGAAAATATCTGCAAATCTGTTATTTTTTACTTCAATTAGGTCCTTATCAGTTAGTTTTCAATAGTTAGCAATTCTATTTCTAATTCATTAACAGTTCTTCATTATCATCTGTATGTAGAGAATAAGAGTGATTTCTACAAGTGTGTGTGGCAAGTGGTCACAAACTGCACTGATTTGGCGCGCTTTCAAATAAGGTCGATCACCCCAGCTCTATGCGCAATCCCGATTCCCGACGACTTCACGATAACTCAAGTAGTGCGTGACGTTATTCCAAACAATAATAATATATTCTAGCAAGGCATCATTTTTGTTTAGAAAAAGTGGGTAGGCTGTACTGAAATATTTTAAAAACTACTTAATTCAAGAGATAGGGCTCATGAGACCATCTTGAACTAAGTTTATTGTGGTCACTTTAAATTTTGTACCTAGTTTGTACTCACCGAAAAAATATTATCGAGGTAAACAAGTTATCTTGTCCCCCAACCCTGAGCCGCCGCGTTCGCACCTCGCACTTTTACTGATGCACTCCTTTTACCGACTCGCTCACTGCCCACTGGGCTGGGGGTAAACACCGACGAAACGAAACATTGCGGTTTTAAAATAGCCGAACTCGTTTTCAGGGCAAAACTGACCGAAAGTGTTACACATTTTGTAGGTGAACGCACGGAGTATAATTTTAGAAAAAAATATACAAACGTATACATAATTATAGAACTAGTACAGCGTTCACACCAATAATTTGACAATAGCATTGTAGCACTTGATCTGGTAATCTTATCGTCCTCCACGCTCTATCGCCTCGATATACATGTAAACAACGAGTTTGTAACGTTTTTTTCATATTACTTAAAACATTTATAAAATGAATTTAGAGAAAATGAAATTTTATGACTTCCATTGGTAGGTACACATTAAACTTTCTTACTTCTTTGACACACAACATTTTAACGACGAATTAGCGGCTATTGTACTACAAATTATGTCTATGCAATAAAACATATTAATAATTTTCTACTGACCTGTTATTTCTCAAGAAGATACATTTCCGTATAACAAAACCCCTTGCAAATATTTTTACGACTAACACTGCACGCTCCACAATGATTTCATAAATTGACTGAAGTTAAGTTATTTATCTGTGCTGATCATAGATAATTCATATACACGGGGACAGATAAGAAATTCTATGTTTAAAATTTACAATGATACGAAACGTGATCAATAGATGGCGCTGATTAGTTTCACAGTTTTCAGCTAGATGGCAATTTAGTCTATTAATTATATTACTTCAAAAATTACACAAATACTGAATTTGAAAGAAAATAAAAACCTAATATTCTCAGAGGAATCCTCTGAGTCTTCTCTCCTCTGATCCTCTTCCCTCAGACCATTCAGGAATGTAGTGTGAGACCTCAATGCCTCAGACCAATTATCACACATGTGTGATAATTGGTCCGAGGTTCTTCCTCTGAAATACCTGGGCACAAAGACTTTTTTTGTTTGAATTGAGGAATGACACAAGACCTCAATGCACAAAGACAAATATTTTATCTTTGGCCTGGGCCTTCAAGTAGACAGCCAAACGGAGTCGACACGACAGGCCTACCCAAAGATAAAATATAGTATTACCATTGAGGGACCTCAATGAGTATTACCCATTGAGGTCTCACAATGGTATTACCCATTGAGGTATCATTCCTCAATGGTATTACCCCTCTCGCCAATTTTGCCAAACGTCAAGGACAAATATATCCACGACGTTATTTAAAACTAGTTGACGCGCATCACGCGCCATTCACCAACTGTCGTAGCGGGCGAAAGATCTCTTAAAAAAATGCCAAGTTGCAGCATATATTGGTGCAAAAAAATTTCAAGAACATCAAACTACACCAAGGATAACGTAACTTTTCATCTGCATGTATTTTTATATCTAATAATGCACTAAAATAGCGAAAATTTAAACATTATTGTCAGTCACATAAATTCACATAGTGTTGCAACTAAATCGAAAAAGTTATATTTCGGATAACATTTTTAGCTTATTTTCATGTATCTAGGCGGCCAAAGCTCTGTTTTCCTGCACGTTATAAGAAAATCAAATGGAACTGAAACTATAAATAAACATTGTTTTACATTACAATTTTATATACCTACATGTTATTATTTTGAATAATTGTTGATTCGAAAACTGCAGAATTATTAATTTGGTTTTCAGCGTTTAGTATTATAAGTTCCAGTTCTGATTATAGGGTATACAGGTGTGGCAAAAATTTGGAACCTCCAGGGTAGGTACCTTTTCTCTTGCATTGAGAAAGTTTTGTCCTTAGAGTGGAGAAAATATAAACAGCATTTTTGGTATTTTAAAAATTTTTCTACACTTGTATACATCAAAACCGGTTGTACTGGTGGTTGGCGCTCTCATATGGGAGGTCTTGCGAAAATGGTCTTTGAAAAAAGACGACTATATTCTACTATAGTCTGTCGTCTACGCAGGCGAAGTCGCGGGAATAATCTACTATAATAAGTAGCTAATGCTAATGACCTAATCGAAAATAGGCACTTATATTATTTTAACGTTAGCAACACAGTCAGAAAACCGGAGTGAAATTAGTGCTGGGACAGAACCAATTCAGATATCGGTAAAAACAATATGTTAAAAATATGTCGATAAAAACACAATTGTTGTATTACACTTTTATTTGGCAGATTTCCAAAAGAACCAGGTAGTCGGGCTGCCTGGATTCAAGTTTATGTAATGATGTATATGTAACGATGTACACAAGTCATTGGTTTAAGTTAGGTTAAGTACCAGCTTTATCAACGCATATTTCTGGCCATAATTGATTATTATATTCGTGTGTGTTAACTTGTTCTCGCAGTTCTTGAGTCAGTTTTCGCATTTCTTTCTGCGCCCGAACTTCAATTTCAGTATAGGAAAGAAATGGACAACTTTTCAGAAAGTATTTTATATTAACTACAATTAATATATATAGCCATAAAAAATACTATTTTAATTAATTAACGCTCTAAAAATACCAAAAACTATGTTAAAATATGATGTTTCAAATATTGCCGCGCAAAAAGTCACCTCAAAACTTGTGACGTCATATGTAGGTAAAATAAGACAATTTCTTCGAATTAAAACTTGCAAAGAGATTTAAATACGTTTTGTGAAGTTTGGGGACAATATTGTAGTAATGGAACGAAAAAATTTGCAAAAGTACATTTTATGAAGAGCAAAAACGTAATATAAACACAAGCTTGACTCACGGCATTTGCCTACAAATGACGTCATGCGCTGTGATTGTTGTTTCGTTTGAGATGAAGAACAGATTAAAAATGTCAGAATTATTAGATTTTATTTATTGATTTAGAAATATAAATCATTATTATTTCTCAAATATGTTGTTCTAGTTCGATGAACATTCGTTCTAACTACATTTTAGATTTTTTTCTCGATTACTGTCCGATCCCCTATTGTTGGATGCAATAATATAAAGTCATGGAGTTAATGTCTAAGAGGCCACTAAAGTTATTTAATGATTTGCTCAATCTGGCTTCAGGGGAATCACATCCTAAAACTGTCCTGCGAAAGGGGGGACAAATGGAACTATGGGCTTACGCGGGTATCTTCTAGGTACTGTAAAGTTGAAACAACCGAGAAGCTGAGGACGATCGATTTGATTTCTTAGTATTTTGAAACGGAAAGTAAGTTCTATGAGAGTTCTTCGTTTGTCCAATGAATGCATTTCAAAACACTCAAGTCTCTCGGTGTAGCTCTGACCTTTTCTTGCCATATTAAAAGAATATGCTAAGTGCCAAAGAAACCTCTTTTGTATTCTTTTTAGCCGCAGTGATTTTTTTTTTAATTTCGACCGTTAGGGCTGGCGTTTTATGTCTCTAGGACCATACCGCCATATCTTACGTAGTTTTAATTTGAAAGTTTAATATTCCATTTATTATACTTTTTCGTTGAGAATGAGGGTCAACAGTAACAAGCCGGACCCTCCCTTAGTGCTTCAATAAAGTGGTGGAACTTTATTCAAGCTTACCATGGACTTGTTGGGAGAACATAAAGCAATGTTTTCTAGCCGCAGTGAGTGAGTGGTAAAGTGTGGCCTCCAAACCACGAAATAGGGTGTTAAATAACAGCTTCCGCGTTTGACACAACCGAAAGACCTTCCCATTCCTTATAAGAAAACCAAGCATTTTTGATGATTTTTTTTATTATATGTTCGCAATATGGCTTGAAGGTCAATTTTCTGTCTAACATTACGCCGTAGTCCCGTGTGGTGTCTACTTCAGCTAAATCTGTGCCATTTATGCTATACGTCAACTGAGTAATGTTATGATTTTACTATGAAAATTATTATTATTATGTCGCTCTTTCTCACGGGTTATACATTATTTATTATTATTATTGATAATAATGTAATGTTATGATTCCGTGTGAATTTTATATAGTAGCACTTATTTACGTTTAGCTCCATTAGGTGTAGCCTACACCACTCTGAAAGTCTTCCTATAATAGAACAACATCGGAATCGCTAATTATTGTACGAGAGATTTTTAGATCATCTGCATAAAGATATGATTTTGAGTTAATGAAAAAATTTAGAATATCGTTGATAAACGATAGAAAAATATCCAGGTATGTGCCTACTTTATTTCAAATTTAGTAGGTAACTTACAAAAAAGGTTATTTGTTGGATGATGAATGAAAAGCCATTAATTCATTGAGGTCTCACACCTCAATGCATTAATTAGTCAAGTTAAAAATGTACACTTTAAATTTAATGTCAAATAGGTACACGTTTTACCAAAGACCATTGAGGTCTCACACTAGACAAATATTTTATCTTTGGTGTTACTCTTACGCTTCGTGGTATGGCAACTCCACAAATGTCACTCTAAACAAGAAACTATGATTGTCATTGTCAGACGTCAATGAGTGAAGTGAAGTCTAAGTGATGTAAAACAGTGTGAGGCAAAGTCAAATAGCAAGATAGATTCTCCCATAGAGTAAATTTGTAGTTCCCTCAGGCCATTTTCAGGCATCCAGCTTCACATCTAATCCAGTCTTGATCGGCTCTACTTTATCTAGTCCGCTAGAAATTCACAAAGCGCTCAGATCATCCAACAAACCTTCAGCTGAGGCTCGATTGTAATCAGTACATAAAGGACAAAAAAAGCTATTTGGTATCAGAGTTGATATGCGACAAGGTGCGCTCGCGGGTTTAGTAAAGCCGCGCTGCGAACGCAATGGGAGGCGCAAAGTATGAACAGCTGTCTTCAGAACCGGATCTCGAGGAAGACGTGTTGACGACGAAACCAAAAGGAAAGTGGTCTGAAATCTGTTTTCAAAAAGGACTGCTCTCGTTGGGCCTCATACTGCTCTACTTCTCGTTGTCAATCGGCCTAACTTTCTACCAGAGATGGCTTCTCACGGTAAGAAAATCTTTCATTCGTTGTTATTGCTTATTCAGTAATAAACCCAATTGGTTGTTTAACTTTTATCTGAGTTACAAATGCAGCTTCATCACAATTATTAAAATCAAACAACCAATTAGGATTATGATATATTAAAATTATATTAAGCAATCATCATATTTATATTAGTAATTATTGTCATGGCCTAATGTTTATTGATAGGTAACATGTTTTGAATTTTTTTATGTAGTAAGGTAATATGTTAAATGAGTTAGAATATGCTCTAAGTAAGATATCAATACCTCTGGGCTCAAAGGTCGTAAAGGATATTTGGTTGTAAATGAGTTAGTGACACAGTTCTACTCAATTTTTAATTCTAAATCAATCTGTATATTTACTTTAAAAAATAGCCATTAAGACCTCTATCATATCAAACACATTGAACATAATTTATTTTGAAAATAAGGATGTAAATGATAATACGCTACCAGAGGGTAGTCACCTTTGACGTAAAGTAAAGTTTACAAAAATTTTTGGGTGTAAAATTTTAATATTTTTACTTAATAAATGTAAAATGTCTTATACAACCTATTGTAAATATTAAATATATCAAAAAGTTGCATAATTGTCCTATACACCCTGGTAATATTAATATGAACAAGTAGGTATACATTTTACCCAAAAAAAATGTATCTTCGAAGAGTAAAGTCAAATATCGATGAAATTTATATGGGACCACTTTGTAGCTATACTGAACTCAACGCAAAAAGAATTTTCGAAATCGGTCAGAAATTGGTGGAGATCTCGGTGAACATAAATAAAAAATATATATACAGCAGAACATAGAACCTCCTCCTTTTCAAGTCGGCTAGAAAGACTTTCTTTTATAAAATACAGTAGAATCCAGGTAAAACGACTTTCGAGGGACCGGCGATACTATGTCGTACTAACCGGGTGACGTACAAAACGGCAGGATTATTTCTTAAGTACATACATTCTGCTCATGCGTAGAGGTCCTTACACGTTTGCGTTTCAAAACATTGGCATTAAACAGTGGCTTGATCTTATCTTTATCTTATTTTATTGTGGATATTGTAGAATGAGATCCGCCAAGCTCCTTTGCGAGGGTGGCATTTGATTCACCGGCTTGTAATCGGTTTTTTCTTCAATTGTAAAACACTTTCGCTTCACAGAACCCATTCTGTCAAGCTTTAAGAACTTGTCATAACAGGTGACAAACACTAACTATGATTTACGTTTCGTATTAACCGGACGTAATATCATAAATAATGGTCGCTATAAGCAGTTGGTCGCTTAAACCAGAGTCGCACTTATAGACGGTTATATTTTCTCAGTACCTAACTATGTAACCTAACTTGAGTAAACATTATCGTCGCTAAAACCAGTTAGTCGTCATAAGCGAAATTGTTATAAGTGAATTCTACTGTACCTACAAGGGGAGTTATTTCCCCCAAATTGTTTAGCAACGCATTGGAGGATATGTTTAAGACGTTAGACTGGAATGGGCGGGGCATAAATATAAACGGTGAGTAGATCTCACACTTGCGATTTGCAGACGTTATCGTCATTATAATTGAGTCATTGCAAGACTTGCAATGGATGCTGGACGGCCTAGCTGATTCTTCCCAACGCCTCCCGATGAACGATAATAATGTTCAACGAGCATGTAACTCCAGAACCGATTGCTGTCAATGGCCTCACTCTCGAAGTTGTTAAGGAATATGTTTACCTTGGGCAAACAATGTAGTCGGGTAAAAATCAACTTCGAAAGAGGCGAACAGAAGAATACAGTTGAGCTAGGCAGCAACTAACTAAGCAAACTAGGTCGAGTATTTACGTCGCCTATCTCACAAAGCGTAAAGACAAAGTCTTCAATCAGTGCGTCCTGCCTGTCATGACCTACGGAGCCGAGACGTGGACACTCACTGTACGGCTGATCCACAAATTTAAAGTCGCTCAGCGGGCTATGAAAAGGGCTATGCTTCGAGTTAACAACAACAGGTTAGATAGCAGTCAAACGCAAGCCTATAAATAATAATAAAAAAAAAGTTTCTCTTAAGGATGGTATCCAGAACGAAGTAATTGGACAGAGAACCAAAGTCACCGACATAGCACACAAGATTAGCCAGCTGAAGTGGCAGTGAGCCGGCCAAATTAGCCGTAGAACCGATAACAGTTGAGATAGACGCGTTCTAGAATGGAAACCATGAATTGGCAAAGGTAGTGGGGACGGGACGCCCTCAGACTAGGTGGAGCGACAATCTTCGTGTAGATGAAGAGGCCTATGTCCAGCAGTAGACGGCGACAGGCTGATGATGATGATGATGAGATTACCTAAAGCCGCAGCTAAATAAAAGGATGTTGTGCATCTGTGTGACAATGGAGCCATATGTCCATTGTCACACAGTAAATAAAAGGCTACCTATAGGCCTTTAATGGTCTATGGATTGTCCAATTGCTTCTCCTTGTATGTAGTTAGTTTAGTTTTAGTAAGTAGAGTGTAGTTTGTTTTGAGTAATAAAGGCATTCGCCCGTATGAAAAAAAAAAGTAAATAAAAGGATAATGAATATAGGGAACTTCCACGAGCTCTGAACTCGGCGTGACTGAATGTAACTGGTGAAGATGATGAAGAAGAAAGTGAGAGAGAATAAAATAATATATTTCTAAATGAAGGAAAAGTTTAAGGTGAAGAAGAAAAATTATACTATAGTGAGCGAGAAAAAGTCCATATAAATTATCAAATTTCTAAATTTAACATAATTTCCAAATAAATGGTTTCAATCGATACTAACGGGTTTTTGAACAAGAACTTTGTTTTCTAAAATAAAATAAAACAAAGAATTTAGGTCAAGATGATTCAATTTTTTATTGTATTACGAAGAGAAAAGTTTGGCAATTATGAATGAAAAATGATATCTGGCAAATGTCCACCACGACAACGTTGATAGATTCTTTCATCAAAGTTTTAATCAGTTTTTGGCAAAATGACGGGTCTATTTCGTTAATCAAATCACGGATTTTGAGTTTTAAGGCTGCAATCGATTTGATTGGCTCCGTATAGACTCTGTCCTTAACATAGCCCCACAAAAAATAATCCAGTGGTGTTAAATCACACGATCTGGCTGGCCACTTAACAGCTGAATTTCGTGAACTTATGCGATCGGGAAATTTGGTTTGCAATAAATTGATCGTTTCATTGGCTGTGTGACATGTGGCACCGTCCTGTTGAAACTACATGTCAGTGATATCCACGTCATCAATAATATGCCAAAATTGAGTTGTTAGCATCTCGCGATAGCGTGATCCATTGACCGTTACCGCATTTCCAGCCTCATCTTCGAAAAAAACGGCCCAATCACGCCTCCAGACCACATAGCGCATCATACAGTGACACGTTGAGCGTGCAAAGGCTTCTCAATAATCGCTCTAGGATTTTCAGAAGCCCAAAGGAGGCCATTTTGCTTGTTGACGTACCCTGACGATGATAGACGTTAGTCGGTTGGCTTCAATTCCCGCACCAGTTGAACCTTGTAAGGCTTCAAAGCCAAATCCTTACGCAACATTCGCCATGTGGTGGTTTTGGATAGCCCCAATTGTTGAGAACGTCGAAGAATTGACAAATTTGGATTTTCTTCAACACTGTGGCTCACGGCTGCGATGTTTTCAGTTGAACGACCCGGTCGAACACGCGTTGGCATTGGCACATTTTGTACCGAGCCTGTCGACTCAAATTTAGCGATCAAATTCTTAATAGCGGTCTCAGAAGGACGATTGAAGGAGGGAAGGAGAATTTTACGAAATGTAACTTTAACAGAACCACCATTTTCATTTTAAAATTAAAAATTAAAATTTGATTATAAAAATGTACATTTTAAAATTTAATGACGTCCTGTTTGACAACGGACCTACAATATAATAATATTCTTTTACTTAAATTTGTTCAAACATTTAACAATAAACACACAATTACATACAACATTACATTATTATTTTATTATATACGCATACTTGCTAATAAACCTTATGGAATATCTTAGCGGGTGATCCTTTACGACCTAAAATATATTACATTTGTCAATTAATTCCTTAATTTTGTACAGTTTTAACAATAGAGTAGATATATATATATACCTTACCTTAGATACCTTATTGAACACCAAAACAGGAAACAAAAGTTAACTTAGTATATTTTTGAGGAGAAACATGTTTTACATAATTTCAGCATTATCCAATCAGACTTTGTTTTCAGGAGTTTCGTTTTCCACTTACCGTGGTGATGTACCACCTGATCGTAAAGTGGTGCCTCTCCGTGGTGGTCCGCGTAGTGTTGCACCTCATCACCGGCACCGCCCAGCTGGTGCTGCCGTTCCTGACTTGCCTTCGCTCCGTGGGCCCCACGGGCCTGGCGAGCGGGATCGACGTGGGTTTCTCTAACTGGGGCCTGGAGCTGGTCACTATCTCGCTTTATACGATGACCAAGTCTACAACAATAATATTCATCCTCGGTTTCGCTATCCTTCTCGGCCTCGAGAAGAAGGTAAGAACAAAGATAATTTTATATGCTCTTTTGTGGTTATCAAGGTTATCATGTACGAAACATGTTTCTACAGAATTAGTGAAATACATAATATACTGAACTTTATAGCCGTTCGATACTATACCTATAATGGCTGTAATGTAGACATTTACTTATATCTGTAGTTCTAGTGCGCCAATAACGTCAAGGCCACTTGAGTGCCTTTTTCGTATTTTTTCTCATCATTAAATGATGTTTGCTTGTTTGTACCATCGCGTCTGCATCGTGCCATTTGTTTGCAAATGCAAGTGTTGGTATTATATTGCGTTGCGTGTATCTGTGTTCTGTTTGTTAACGTATACCTACATAGTGTACTTGCCTATTGGTGAAAATTCTGTGCGATATTGATGCATACAATTCATAATAATGATCTGATCTAAAATGTAACAAGAGATTGTTCACCACCAGGCGAACGACCTGCCCGTCTCCTTCGTTTAACTGTTCTGCCTTAAAAATACTTTACTATTTGAAACCTACATTGTAACATACAAATGTGTGCATAAAAATATCGTGAAATGACTGAAAAAAGAATATATCGTTCTCTAATAGCTGGAAAGAATGTGGTGGGACAGTTGATGGCGTTTTTCATCGAAGCTGTGCGGAACGTAGGGCACCAAATTGAGGAAAAGTTTACTTAACCAATATAACGGCTTAAAATCCTTTGAACATCCAACATTAATCCAAAATTCTCGTATTGGTTACAATATCCTCGCCGCGCTCAGCAGGCTGTGGACAGGCGTTCCAAGTAGGCCCGTATCCCACCAGTGGGACGTAGTAGGCTGATGCTCCTTTCAAGACTGCAAAGATTAGATATGATGTCATTAAACGTACTAATAATACTGCTGTGCTGTTCTGATAAGACATTCTGTGCGACGCGACGTTGTGATAACATATAATAAACACCTTTTTTATACATAGTTTGAAACTACGATAAGATACCAAACAAAACACTGTTGTGTCTGTATTATCATGGACTAAATATACAAGAGGACTAACAATCTCCATACAAAAGACCGTACCCGGCTATTTAGTACCTGCTTAGGAGCTAGATGTCGCTAAGTGCATCAAAATGTTAATATTGCAAAATTTACATTTTAAAATAGCGGTTTTGAATGATAACGAGACTACTCTCAATTGTAGTGATACGAATAAAAACGGCTAGATGGCGCTATCTTCCATAGTAATAAAAAAACGTTACGTTCCATTTAACACGCAGTGGCAGAACTTATTAAATAATTTTCTTTATTCCATTTTATTTATAATAATTTTTGTCAAAAATGCCCACTTCGTACGACATTTTAAGCCGGTGTAATATATAGCCATTTTTTTTACCTGTCACTGTTCTGCGTAATATTATATTTAATCTGTGTTATCTGTGGTTCGTTTCTCCATCGCCATTCGCCAACCATCAAACCAAATGTGCACTTTATGCGTTTCGCTTCGTTTTTCGCTTGATTTCTCCTCATAATTTCTCCGTTTCTTTATTTCAACGATTACCTACTGCTCGCCTACTGGACTTTGATTACGCCTAAATTGTGACCCGTGCATGTGTTTTGGATTTCGATATTAGCTTTCGTTTGGGACTTTGGTTTGGATTTGTGTACATACAATGTCGTATACAAAGTGCGCTTATTACAATTTAGTCCATGTTACAAGTGATAACACAAGTCAAAACATTTCAATGTTTCGATTCCCAGTACATGATCAAGACCGTAATACTTTGGATTCAAAATTCTGGTATGTATCTCGATATAATTATATCTATAATGAAATAGTTTTGAATGCAGCCTTCGGTTATAAGCAGTTTGAGTGAAATTCCGGTCAAAAGCCCTTGTCTAATAAGTTCACACTCTCTAACCCAAATACCAAGACAGCTACGAAGTAGACGAGTATTTTGCTTCACTACTCGACCCTAGCTTCAGGACTTCCTTTACGAGCCTCTGACTCAGTACTTTTTAACACTCCGCAACCCTTAGCATGGACTGGAAACTGTTCTCCTCGTGATACCTCTCAGTCCACCTTCCGAGCACGGGGTAGCCTGTGGATATTATATCCACATTGAAAAAGCCCTTCTCTCCGTCATTATTATATTATGTCTAATTTAAACTGACATTATATGAGTTCCAGTAATGGAATGCAATTTTTAGGTAATGTTGTAGAGTGTGCTATTTGTACATACATATATATATAGGTATATATTGAGATTAACCACACATCTTTACTGATTTGGACACACATAAAAATTTATAATATATGCATGTTACATATTTGCCTTCAAATAAAAATTAAACTCACCTCAAAGGATCTTGGATAGCCTTTTCCTTTCCTATATCAGATTAGAACTACTTTATTAACATTTTATTAAGAATATACATATTTTATGTAGACAAATTTCCACAAGATTTCCACAACGTCAAAAGAGGACAAATTTCTTTTGTCCTCTGTTTCCATGGTATTTATGGGAGAGAAGTAATTTTATCTCTCAAATATAGATATAAACAGGGCAATCTTTTTTATCTCTGGTCCGTGCTAAGGCTGCATGGGCAAGAGGGAGTGGGACGATGAAGGTGTGGCTTGCAGTGATATATTTAGTCAATAGTTGACCAGTAATTTTGACTGAAAGAGAGTCTTGACTCTTGACTGTAACATAATAATATATACCTTGGTCAAGAAATTCTTTCTGGAGAAAACAGACAACAATGATAGAGTATCTAGGCTAGATGTATTAACCACTGATTTAATACAGTTAAAATATATTAATAGGACAAATTTAGGCTGTTCAGTGACTAGGAGATAAGGTAAATCATGAAATAAATTGCATTTCCACTTTTTAGGAAATGTCTACATGGATTCACTTACAACTGAAGAACTGAGATGTCGGTACATATGTGCTGCACATTTTCAGCCCACCAATATCCACAAAGGAATTCAAAGAAGCAGATTAATTGGACCTGCTGTTCCAGTCCATTTTAAATGTGTTGAAGTTGAAGAGGGAACTTCAACTCGGACAAGTGCTTATGTGGACATAGTAATGGGTAAGCATTTTTTTAATCGCAGCGAACGCAGCGAAGTGATAACTCGGCAAAAAAGAGTAAAATTTGTAAACCTGGTCTATCAACCCCCTTCTCATAAAGAAATCTATAAAAATAATGCTTATAATATGTGTATTTATTTATATAACAGGCTACCAAAGGACATTCAATTATTAGAAGGATGTAAATTTAAGAAACGTTTAAGTGACTGGCTCTTGTCTCATTGTTTTTATGACATTAAAGAATTTATAAACTGTAGTGACATAAATAAATAAATATTTGCATGTCTGCATGCAGACTGATTACAATGACTTATGTACTCTGTAACACCATTTCTAAGAATAATATGTACCTTCCAATATGTAATCTAGCAAATAAATAATTCTTATTCTTATCAAATTAAATTGAGCATGGACCGTGTATCTACTAATGTAATCTACTCTTTTATATGAACCTATTGTGTCCCACTGCTAGGCATAGCACTGCTTGTGTCCCTCCAAACATCTCTGTTAATAGCTATTTGCATCCATCCGGGTCGGTAGGTTTCGAGATCGTCACGCCACCTTTTCCGAGGCCGGCCACGTCGTCTCCGCCTGTCTTGAGGCTCCCATTGAGTGACGATTCTTACCTACCTCTCCGGATGTATGAAAACCACGTGCTCGCCCAGTCCCACTTTAGTTTTGCACTTTTAAAATCTACTCTAAAAATGTTTTGTATCTAAAGTAATCGGACAGTAATTTTAATTATTTTAATCCAATCCGATCCGACCCCGCTGGTTATAAGGAACAATAACTGGTATGGGTAAATTTTGATATATATTGATGTTCATACAATTCGGCCTAAAATCGTTTTTTTTATGAAATGGAATGTGCTGCTCTTTGGACAAAAATCGAATTGGCACATTTTTCTGAACCTGTAAGAATATGAAGGAAATAACATTTTGTTTTTCATATACATCAAAAACTTAGTTTTTGATTTATATGAAAAGTGATGAGAAGTGATTCAACTGTAGTTTCATAGTGTCTTGATATTCAATAGTGTCCATTCCATGCATGTGTTCGTATCTGCCATGACCTTGGTTCAAATGAATGCCAATATGGAGCAAATATTTGAAAATAGTTATGAAATTAATACCGAAAGTCCCGGGAATTGTGTTGTCAGTACCGGTACTAGATAAAGGAGAAAGATACCAGAAATTCCCGGACATTACCAGTACCGGTAATTTCCGGTACTAGATAAAGGAGAAAGATGCCGGAAATTCCCGGGAAAATCCAGTACCGGGAATTTCCGGGAGCAAACCCTAGTGGCAACCCACTGCACTCTGCACGGCCCCGCCATCGTGGCCCGGCTATGTACTTGTAGCTTCGTACCTGCAGTACGGAGTGCGCTAGGCCTGGTTGTAGCGACTTTAGAAAATTATGCTTATATGTACAATTTATTTTTTAAACAACTTATCACCAGCGCAATAAATTAAGTCGAAACATATTGTATCGATTTTAGGCAGAATTATCGATGTCTTTGTTTTTATTTAAAATTTTATTTTATTCCAGATGTGTTATCCTCACCAGAACAGTTAAAGGTGAAAACACCAACAAAATTTGATGTGCGACGAACTCGAACATCTACTACGCAAGAAAATAATTCAGGACTTACATCTCCATCATCGTTGTACAAAGGACCATCCATAGTCAGTGCACCAACACAGAGACTTATAAAAAGAATATTAAAACTACTGTATTTTTAATCCATTAAATTAAAAAAAAAATCGTGTTTCATTTTTTACATTTTCTAACCCAAATATCTCGGAAGATATATCACTTATGACATTTCATCACTGAATACTTTTTGTTTGTAATCATTTACTCTATCGATTCAAGTCATGTTTCATCATTGGCCACCGAAATGAGATACATATTTTCAAAATGACGGAGCTGTAGGTATACCAAAGAGGTCTGATACTCTTTTACTTGCTTTAAAGGGATTTCATATTGAGTGTGAATAATGTGCTGCAATCCAAAATATTAATTAAAAAATCATGGTCACCCTAGTATTAGTAGTCTACTTACAGTAGTGCGCAAGCATTACTGTGTTCCCGTTTGAAGGCCATTGTAGTCAGCGAAATTACTGGGCATGTGAGACTTAATATCTGATGTCTCTGGGTGATGAGCGCAATGCAGTGCTACGCAATGCTTTTTAAGGTATTAGAAGTTCTGGGTGGCACTGCAATTATTATGGGCAGGCGTGGCGCTTACCATCAGGCCAACGACATGCTCGTCTTATCACTGTTCCATAAAAAAAACTTATACATTCGTATCGTCCATGATCATGCGGCATGCCACACGAAATAACACGGTGAATGGAATTTTAATTTCGAATTCATTGAAATTTAATGTCATACTTTAATACGGGGATAACGGTATTGCTTTTTCAATACCGGTATTGAAAAAGATCCCGGGATTCTGGTATTGAAAGCCCTGGTACATAGGTTCTACCTGATATAGGACAGAATAGGTAGGTACATTTTATCCCGGAAAATTGACTTCGCGGGAAAAACGCTGGATGCAGTTAGTACCAGACCTAACACACTCCGCACTGTAGGCACGAAACTACAAGTACATAGCCGGACACCGACAGCGGGTCGCGCGTCGTTAGACGTGCCGCGTCAGAAGAGATAAGAGCTATGCGATAGAGAGGCGCTCTGAAGGTTAATATGACTGGTAGGTATGCAGCGCTACGCGAGCTGAATTGAATTTTATTGGGTCATAGCAAGAGTCGCTATTTGTTTAAATTTCTTTGCGGAGTGATGCTTTTATAGAATACTAAAGGACAGCCCTTAATATTCTCTGCTAGTACTTAGTATAAACGCAAAAAAGGTACAGAAGTCAATCTCATGTATGTACTTCACTTTTCATACCTACGCTCGGCGGTCGCGCTAGGGTTATTATACTGAATGCGCGCGCCCCCTGCTTGCGACCCGGCACCGGCGGTGTGACGTCACGACGGTTACCAGACGGCGCAGGAAGTTTTTGAAGAGTTCAAAATAGATTGATTTAAAAAAAACTTTATAAGATATCAACATAATTTTTTCGCAGTTATCATTATTTTTGGATAAAGTGTTTTTGAAGACAAAAACATGCAACATTTACATCTTCCTCATTAGATTATTGAACACAAGGCTTACACAGCTTGTACTAGTTTTGCATGCTACTTTGCTGTTGCTCGATTTTTGCACAAAATAAATAAATAAATACACCCAACGATCACATACATAGATCCTGGCCCCTAACTAGGATTCCATGTATTTAAGAAACCAGGAAGTATGAGGACCATGGTCCCACGACACCCAGACACGAAACAAATGCTTGCGATTTTTTTTTTCTTTGCACAAACATTTGTTCCGTCGCGGTAATCGAACTCGCAACCTCAGTGGTGTATGAGATTTGAGCCAACCTGCCCAACCACTACACCAAAGAGGCTGTCAAAAAGTTCCCAGACGCGTGTCTCAAGCGGATGGCACTCGCGCTCGCACTGCAACTGTGCTGAGATATCCGTGTCCGTGAGCGGTATCTATGTGTGCGTTGCTCGAGCGCACTTTGTATGTAGATTGATTTCTGTACCTATCTGTGTTTATTTATTTATTTGTGTTTTGTGGTATAAATCTGTAGTATTGTCTTTAGTTGTACCACAGTCTAGTAAATCATACAGTCGGTTGACGCGTTTGATGTTGATAGAAGAGCCGACAACTTCTAGACAGTTGACGCGACGACTGTTTGTGTAAGGGTCGACACGAATTTGAAGAAACTAGTAGCAGGCCTAGCGCACTCCGCACTGTAGGTACGAAGCTACAAGTACATAGCCGGACACCGACGGCGGGTCGCGCATCGTTACACGTGCCGCGTCAGAAGAGATAAGAGCTATGCGATAGAAAGAGAGGCGCTCTGAAGGTTAATATGACTGGTAGGTATGCAGCGCTACGCGAGCTGAATTGAATTTTATTGCGTCATAACAAGAATCGCTATTTGTTTAAATTTCTTTGCGGAATGATGCTTCTGTCCCTTAGTATTCTGTGTTATTACCAGAAAAATTACAGCGTTGACTTTGGCAGTGACATTGGTTGGCAGAAACCTAAGAAAGCGTTTACATGGCGGCGAAACGCCACTGCACCGTGCGGACGCGTCTATTGTTCTTGTTTAACCTACGGCTACGACTTTATGGGCGTACCCAGCATTTTTATGGGATGGGGCAAAAGTAAATAAACTAAGTAGTAGGTAATCAAACATGCTTTTTATATACTGACTGATACGTTTATATACTGCACTACACCTTTTTTCAATAATAACCTGCGAGGGTTCTGGCTAAATCTAGCTAAAATTTCGTATTCTAATTTTTTTTGTTCTTCTAGAACCCTCTTTCCATGCCCACTCTTCATACAGAGGCTGACAAGACGGTTTTCGGTCATTGTTTACCTTAACCAAGTTTTTATTCTTCGTAAAGTACTAAATGAGCTGTGCAAGTGCCTAAAAAATCTTAGCTTCGGGTCAGATAGTAGGGTGGGGCAAATGCCCCACCTTGCCTTGAATGATATGATGAAGACTCAAATAAATTCATCATCATAGGCCTGTTCCATCTAAAGAGATGATTTAATCAGCGTCCGGAGTAACAATAATTGAACGGCACTTCCGCTCATGACTCAAAAGGCCGACACGGGAATAACAAATCCGGCCACACCGTGTGCAGATGTTTAAATGCTGCGATCCTATAGCTAATGTGGGCTTGTTAATCCGGTCGTGCCTTTTTGCACGTTTGCTTTCAAGGAGCCTAAACCAAGTATTGTCTTGCGAAGTAATGCCCTCTGCAATAGACTTTCGCCAAAGGTCACGGTCTTCTGCTTCGTTCTCCCATTTCGAACAGTCGATGTTGAAGGACGACATATCGCGTTTGACGCTGTCCTTAAACCGCAACATCGGGCGTCCTACTGGGCGCTTAGCGTGTGCTATCTCGCTAAGGCGAGTTTTTGTAGGCAACCGAGAAGAATCCATTGTGTGCATGTATTAGATACTGATTAATTAATACATTATGACCAAAGAGCTGGCGCGTACCTCGGCCAACGAATTAGTCTGGCCATTCAACGAGGTAACGTTGCCAGCTTTTTGGGCACCTTGCCCGCGGACGGTGACCTAAATTCTGTGTTCATTTTTTAATTTTTTTGTAGGTTAGTTTAGTGTTTATCATTCTATATATTTGTACATAATTGTTAATTGGTTCTGTAAATACATAAATGACGATATATTAATAAAAAAAAGACGTGTGAACCTATACTTTTTTTTTATTTAAACAGTCGTAATAGGTACTTATTATTATTGTACAAACAATGATAATATTTTCTTCGATTGGTAAAACTGTAGACATAATTCTGTGATATAAGGAAGTCGAATATTTCTCCCCGTATAATAACGCCATGTAAACCCATCTATACGTTTTTTGCAATTGTTTACGCCCACTGCGCACTGATCTCAAAAAGCAGTCACCTGTCCCTATCATTTGCATACAAAAGTGCAAAAGAGAGAACGCTATATTGACTCAGTTCAGTGGATAGAGATATACTTCGTCTTTGTGATAGAGTATCTAGGTTTTTGATATAGCACCACAGAATACTAAGGGAAGTTCGGGCTCACGCTAGCAGCAAGCAGACAGATTTACTTTCGCATTTGTATCAGGATTACCTAATAACGCTAATAATGAATATATTTACGTTTCGTAGCACGTAATCAATTCACGTACCTAGTTCTAACATGCACGACTCATTCTTCATATTTGCGCCATCTAGGCTAGCTATCAAGCGTAATTTTGAATGTTACCTTCCTTTTTATCGAATGGTATCACAACGCCATCTATCGTTCTGCATAATCAACGCTGGTCTTTATCTCACTTGAAGCAATATCGTAAAAGCAGATAATTCAAATAATATTTATTATTAAAAATAACTAGGACACTTTTGGTCTATATTACCGAAGAAATAATTGAAATTTATCCGCGCTAATTGCCGATTCGAATAGTTTCAGGCTAAAGGTCAGCGCCATCTGGATATTGCCCGCATTTTAAGTTCTTTCAGGGGGTACGATTTTTTGTATGGGATTGACAGTCCTTGTATATTTGGTCCATGGTATTATGTATATTTATTAGTTTGTCACCGTGCGGTGCGCGAGCGTAGGCGTTTCTATGAAATGTTGTATCTGAACTACGAGATAGAAACGTCTGATTGCGAGACTAGCTACGCCTACGTGCTTTCCTCAGGGCACCATACGAGGCTTCTGGCTCTACGCTTTTGATAGGCCAACACCCGGGAATAATGATCATGAACGCTTATTTTTTAAGTTGGTTGTTGGAGCTACAAATACAAAAAAGTAATGTCCAACGTCTCAAGTATGAAGTAGGTACTTATGAAGATTACTAATCACCAAGCAAGAGGGAAGCTAAAGAAAACTAGGCAAGTTTTCCTTAGCACAACAAAAAACAAGGATGTCGATCACAGAATCATCATAAAAACTAGCGACAATGAATCTTGATTTTAAACTTTATTACGTGCTGGTAGAGGTTTTTTCTTACTTGTCAACATGCTCATTCGATACTTACACATCGTAATGTTGGAAGTATTGTGATTCTTAAAGCAAAGAAAATAGTGTCCTATTTAGCGTGTTACTATTGTTTTGTACATTTCGTCTTCATGGTTCTTTGGGTAACTGACGTAAGCAATTGTAGTAAATGGTACCGCTTCCTATAAGAATCTGTAAGTACACAACGGAACAGTTAAGGTTAGCGTAACGTTTCTAAAACAAATCATTTTCAAAAGTAGACTCCTTAGTCTTCATTACCCGTTTCGACTATTCGGGTGTGCTTTACAAATATGGTGAATTAGTCAGAAAACCTGGAAGATCTCCCTTCCATCAACCATCCTATTCCAATACGTTAAATATTAATTTATTAGATATATGTCAAACTATATCAATACTAGCTGTGCCCCGCGGTTTCCCGTGATAAGTAGCCTATGTGCTATTCCAAGTCCTAAAGTACCTACATAACAAATTTCTTCATAGTTTTTGCGTGAAAGAGTAAAGAACATACATTCTTACAAACTTTCGCGTTTATAATATTAGTAGGATGAGGACCATCAGGTAATTTTGGAAAATGAAGCGAAACTCGTAATTCACAAAATGTATCAGATACACAGACAGGCTTTACTTTACCTGTAGGTACTAATAATAATGAGTGATGAATGAGAAGGTGGCGTCGTACACAATAGACGTCCTCAAAGAAGGGCGTGCTCTGTTGTTTTTCTTTTTTCACACTAATCTATCTATTCTATCTATCTATAAATACTATTATAAAAATATGAGTGAGCCAATTCTGTACATTGAAGATATTTTACTAAAACCAACCGGGACGACTATTTAGTTAGAGGATATTGAAGACAAATCCACGATTTAAAGAATTTTAGTTTGTATGTTTGTTAAATTCCAAAGATGGAACCACCCACGCGCTACGGGGTATTCAAATTGATTTAGAAATCTATTCGATCTTTTAAGCTTTCAGGAAATAATACTTAATATAATATAACAAAAGGCTTAATAATTTAAATAAAACTAAACTAAAATATATTAAATACTATGTACATGCCGGGTATCGGTTGAGCCAACTGAATGGCCTACAGATAATTCAACCGATACCCGTCGTCCGGCAACGTGCCCAAAATGCTGGCGGCGTTGCCTCGCTGAATTGCGAGGCTGATTCTTTGGCCAAAATACACGCCAGCATTTTGGTCACGTGTGGATTCCACCAGCCGATCATTCAGGAAATTAAATTTCTTACCAATCTGGGCCGGTGTATATATGTGCCCAAAACAAACCTTATGCTGCCTAGAATAACTCCAAAGTCTCCGAATACTGACTTTTATACTACAGCAAAGTTTTAAAACCTTACTCAGTTACACTAGAAATTATTCAGATTTTGGACCTACTATGTATTATAAAAATGGACGGAGCCATTTTTTTTAAATTACCTATTAGGCAAACATTTGACCGCTGTCTCACCTGATGGAAAGCGATGCCGCGGTCGACGATGGATCATTCTTGCCTAGAAGATAACCGATCACTCTGGACTTAAAGACACCTAGATTATAAGTTTGTGGAAACAGAGAAGAATTCTATACATTGAAGATATTTTTCAAAAACCAGCTGGCAGTATTTGGAGGGTACTGAACACGAATCTATGGCTTTTATAATTGTTGTCTGTTTGTTTGTTTTTGTGTTTGTTATGTATGAATTCAGGAACGGCTGAACAGATTTTAATGTGGTTTTCAGGGATTGGTAGTAGTCCTAACTTAAAGATGAAAACGAAGATAGGGTATGTAACATCAAAATTGGTTGGGTGACTACGAAAATACAGTTTACCAAAACTCATATACCAAAAATGTTAATTTTATAATATTATCAATTGTTTTTTGTTTCGCTTAATAGATCTATGTTTGGCCACTATCTCGCCTGATGTTAAGCGATGATGTGGCCTAAGATGGAGCACATAGATGTAGAGAGAGACGGCAGTTGAGCGGCTGTTCAGACCCGTCTCGCCGATGGTTCACCGAACATCATCCCTAAATACGACTAGGTCGGTTGTAAAACTGTGATATTACATACGAGTAGAAAAAATGTTCTTGCTCCGCATTTTGCGCAGAATTTGTCGGTCTTCACGGCACTTTGTCCCCGCTGGCGTGGTACGACACATTTTAAAATACAATACATATAAAATGAAATATCATTCTGCAGTGCTCTCATGCAGCGAATCCAATTAACCATACCAGACCCCCGACACTCCATACAAATTCGCCGAGCTAACTGTCTAGTACAACTACTGGCGCACCGGCCTGTCCGCACACGTTTTGGGTGTGTGCGTAATTATTGTAGGAATGAGCTATTACGAATCGAGCGCGACAAGGACAACGCTATACGTAAGCAACCTAAGTGTTTCTCTTTCACACCCACTATCGCTTGGCTGGGAGACGCGAAAAACCAAAAAAATCTTCGATTCTTATTTGTGTAAGTGGTTTCTTTGCATCCATACACAGAACAATAACGAACCATTTTAAAAGAGATAGGCAGACCTCCGTCAGTCAGGTCAGCTCCACCGTCTTCAGCCGTTCTCCTCTTTCTCAATATTCTCTTTATGTCAATATGGTTTTCTTTTTCTCAATATGTTTCGTCTATATGTCAAAGTCAAATAGTCAGCCGGCCTGCTCTACCTCTGTAAAGCAGGTCGTCGTCGTCATCCAAAAAGGTCATAACAACCTCAAATAACATCAATTGATCGCACATATAAAATAAACATTTGAATCTCACTCATTAGTTTACACTTTACGTAGTAATATTTAGTTTTCTTTGACCATACCTCCCGTATTTCATATTACCTCTATTATAATAGTGTGGAATCGTATGACGCCTTCATCGATATGAGAGGACTCCTTGATATTAATGATTTATAAAATTGGTACTTTGTTTTATTAGCGTTAGCTGTGCGACGTGCATGTGGTCTCGTGTATTGTTTTTTTTATGGAACTTACTAATTAGACTAGTAAGTCGTTCGCCTGATGGAATGCGCCACAGCTGCCCATAATGATTACAGTGCCACCCAGAACTGTTAATACCATAAATAGAATTTTGTAGCACTGCATTGCGCTCAACTCAAATGCCCTGTAATTTCGCAGTAATTATTGTTTTCAATAATAATAATATAATTTAATTTCAGGCATCCAAGTAAAATTTTCAGAGGCCCATATTATAAATACCTTAGAGACTAACATATATATATGTACCTACAATACAAATCATCATCATCATCAGCCCATCACATTCCCACTGCTGGGATACGGGCCTTCTCTCATAGGGAGAGTATGGGCCATAATCCACCACGCTGGCCCAGTGCGGGTTGGTGGATGTCATATGTCCTTGAATTTTTGTGATAAATTCTTGGAAATGCCGGTTTCTTCACGATGTTTTCCTTCACCGTTTTTAGAGCGAGAGTTAAATCCGCACATGATTTAAGAAAGACAGTGGTGCGAGACCAGCGGGATTCGAACTAGGGTGCGTCGGATCGAAAGTCGCACGTTCTGCCACTGAGCCACACTCGCTCTCCCACTGAGCCACACTCGCTCTTGAGCCACACTCGCTCTCATACAATGATAATATATATCATTGATCTCAATACAAATGATAATATTAAACTCTAGGGATTTTTCGGCGGCTTCGCTTCCCTACAGCGTCGATAGACCACGCCCTCAGGCCAAAAGTCCGGACTAAGGAACATCTTTTGAAGTGCTGCTGGAATCCGGAGCTTGTATGACTTGAACGTCGTTCTGTATGCCGGATTCCAGGTTACTGATGATGATTTCTATCGGTCCCTAGTCCGGCCTTCGAACCGGAACACAGTAACGCTTGCGCACTACAGCCTGGCGGCAAAATAACTTTGTGAAGCATGTATGGAACAATGTTGTCATTCTTCGTAAAATAACATCCTTTTTTGATAAATAGTATAAATACTATGCAACATTTTATTTAGTGTTATTGTGCTGAGCTTAGTAGTAGTAGTTACTCTTATAGGTAGGTACTTATGTTATAGATAGGTACGTATAGAAATTGTACTTATGTTATACAACATGCTGAGCTCGCCTCTCGCCTGTTCAAAAAATGACATCCGTACTTTATTTGGCAAGAACAAAATCGTCTTGGTAGATGAATATGAAGGTTTGATCGGTGAACTCGACCGTGGTTTGAAATTTTACGTGAGAACGCAAGAACGCCTCCTAACGCCTAGGAGGCCTCTTCTAAATCACCATCATCATTATCATCAGTCAGAGACCACTGCTGAACGTAGGTCTCTATAGATCGTCAAAACGCGCGGTTCCCCGCGACTCTCACCAGGGCCCTAATTCACTATGACAACTTGGCGATTCCTTGCTTCAAGGAAACGTCGATTCCTTCATTAATAAACGACATCTGCGAAATTTGTATTCTCTATGACGCGTCATATATTTGAATATGTGAATGCGTCATAGAGATGTCGTTTATTAATGAATGTATTGACGTGATTTCGAAGCAAGGAATCGACGTGATACGCCAAGTTGTCATAGTGAATTGGGGCCCTGGTCGTCGGTCCACCAGTTGTAAATAATTTTGTAAAAGGTTACGCTGTTCTTGTTCACCATAAACCTTGTTGTTTCCAGTCGTGGTCGCTGGTGGGCATTGTGTTCATGATAGCGGCTGGGCTCGTCATGTTCACGTACAAGGCCACCCAATTCAACTTCATGGGCTTCAACTTCCTCCTCCTGGCTTCGTTCGCGGCCGGTCTGCGCTGGACCTTCGCTCAACTTCTTATGCAGAAGTCCAAGCTCGGGCTGCACAATCCGGTGGACATGGTCTTCCACGTCCAGCCCTGGATGTTCATTTCTTTGCTGCCTTTTGTCGCTTTGTTTGAAGGTGAGGACCGAGAATAGTTTCATTGTCATCATGTGATATATTGGGTGAGCAAATACGACGAGAAAATCTGTATTATTTTTATAGTTACGCATTTAATTAGGTACAGGTATTATACTAGAAACCTTGCTTTTAATAAGTGAAATGAAGTGAAATAACCAAATTACAAGTTTAATTGGATTGGTAAATTTACTAGTTATATAATGAACAAATATTGTGCCCAAACTGGGTAGGGAGTGAAGCTGGCTTTTAATTTAAAAATTATTGAGACTTAGGAAAATTTTGAATTTTCATCTAAGTATTTGTTTAATTGAGGTAAGCGTTAAGTGTGAAGCTAGGTATAGGTAAAACTTTGCACGTGCCGCTGACGCTCGGTTCTGTCAGTTCAATTATTAAAATGAGCACAGGTGTTCATCGATTATGCAGATCGAGAGCGGGGCTGGTAAGCACAGGGTGACGAATTATGTCGAGTTAACTTATATATGCATGACTAAATAAGATATTGATGGGGTCACGGCGGGCTAAAGATGCGCACGTTAACTCTCTGACAGTAAATAAAACATTTACATAAGAAAAACAGATGAGATCTTGAATTCGAAATCCTGTGCGTCGGATCGAAAGTAGCACAAGTATCATTTGAGACACGCGGGTAAAACACCAGACGGTAACTTAACATTTTAAGTTTCCCCAAAAAATACGTGATCATTAACACGTTAAATATTTCAAAAGCCACAAAATGTTACTTTCTCATTTATAAAATTAGCGAGGATTATAGTAAGAATGCTTCGTCGTGATTAGGTCTCGATTGCTTCCGCTACCTGCTGAGTCGACCGCCCGAGCAGCTCCTGCCGACCGTCCTCAAGGTGTCCGTGGGCGCCACCATCGCCTTCGCCATGGAGATCAGCGAGTTCCTCGTCGTCACCTACACTTCCAGTCTGACGCTCTCCATTGCTGGCATCTTCAAGGTACGCTTGAAGTCTCCTTGGTAGAGGAACTGATGGTGTAGGGACCCATTTGTCCAAATTAAATAATATAATACGCCCAACGATCACATCTGATCCGGTTGGAGTTGAAGGACATTGTAGCCAGCGAAATTACTGGGTATTATGAGACTCATCAGCTAATTGTCTCAGGGTGGCGAACGCAGTGCAGCGCCGCGCAGGATTTAGCAAAACAAAGTTCTGGGTGGTGCTGTTATTGTTATGGGCTAGAATATTCCTTACCATCAGGGAAACGACCAGCTCGTCTCGTCATTCAGTTACATGAAAATATATAGGTATTTAAATTTTGCGCTCTCACTAGGATGGACGCACGCAGATTCGAACAAAATACTTTTGTTCTATATCTGTGCGTAAATATAAGTCAAATGTCAAAGAGTCGCGGCTTACGTATTATGATGAGCCGGTTCTAAGTCCTGGACTGGACTGGTAGACGCGGACTCGTGCCGTTTCAGCCCTAATTGATTTCCAAAAACGGAAAAACATTAAACGTATTATGGTGTTTTTGTTCGGAACCCTAATTTTGATCACAATAAAACAGCATAATGTCACACAGGGATAGTGAAGCTTTCTATATAATTTTTATAATCGGATCAGTAGTTCCACAGATTACGTCCTACAAGCATAAATACATACATACGAGTTACCTATTTATAATATAAGTATATGTGTATAATGTGTCTCAACACGGTTAAATAGTGGTTAATAAATTATAATAGAAAAAGATACAATAAAATGACATACATAATTCAAATAATTATTTAAATTCAAACTATTTATTGAAATTTGAACGGGAACCAATTACACATTACACAGTTATGATTATTAACAAGAGTAAAATCTAAATTAAAGTAGGGACAAGATAATAGGTCACTTTTGACAGATGTCAGTTTTATATTCATAGTGAGGTGCCCTGCTTAAAAACATCGATTAAATGAATGAATCGAATGAATCGATACAGACTTGAAACATATGTGAATTTTAAAAATGATCATGCGAATCCCTGTCCCATTATTATTTTTTCTTTCATAAATTAAAGGAGCAAAATAAGACAAGTACCTACGTAATTTAACAAAAAAATTGCTTTTATTCACTTGAACTATCGGAACTGCTATCTTCATCACTGCTGTCAGCACTCAGAGATATTATTAATTCATTTTCAATAATATTGTCTATTCTCACATCTCGTTCAAAAGCTTGTAAAATTATTTTCTTTGTCTTCTCCACGACTTTTCGCCAGTCTTCTGTAGTGACTTCTGCACATGCAGTTTGTAGCAGAGTCATCATTTTAGCAGTACTGAAGGGTGGTTCAGTATTGTTCCGCGCTGCATGACCCTTTATTTGTGCCCAAATAAGCTCGATGGCGTTATACTGGCAATGGTAGGGAGGCAATCGAATAACTTCGTGTCCATGCTCTAGGGCTAGTTCATCGATTACATAGCGGAGCTTGGACGGCTTAGTTGCTTTTACCAGATTTAACAACTCAACTTTTAATAAAGTTGGACTTGCCTCCACACCATTTCTTACCAGCCACGAGACAATTTCTTGCTTTTTATTTGCTTGAGTTGGTGGTTTATCAATTTGTACAGAATGATACGGAGCATTGTCCATTATAATTTTCGATGGGTTTTCTAAGCTGACTAGCAGCTTCTCAAACCACTCTTTAAAAACATCAAAGTTCATTTCCTCATGGTAATCTGTTGTAGTTTTAGAGGCGAATGCGAGGAGGCAGTCTGGAATAAAACCTTGAGAAGCTGATCCCGCGTGACATATAATAAGTCGGGCTCCTTTTCCCGATGGAACTTTTGAGGTGGAGGCCGCTGTATCATCGGTCCATGTCCGCGCAATCGTATGGTTCGCATTCAACCATGTTTCGTCAATAAACACGACATTGTCCCAATCCGTAATTTTATTTACCTGACGTAAGAATGTTATTCTCTTCAAAATAATATCGTAGCGTTCTAGCAGGATTTTCCGCTTGTCGGATTTTTTAAATCTAAAGCCAATCGATTTCAAAACCTTTGATAGAGACGATTTGCCTCCAAAAAATAAGCCTGCGCCTTTTAACGAACTCAATAGCTTTTCCCGTGTAGGATATTCTTTTCTCGAGTAATATCCATAAATGTGGTTGCGAATTGCAGCAGCATCAAAATTATCAACGTCAACAATTTTCTTGTCCCTCTTTCGTTTTTTCGGTGTACGTAAAGTATTATCTTCTGAGCCTGATGGTCCGTATTTCTCTTTCAGAATTTGAGTTACTGTCTTCTTCCCTATTCCCAATGCTTCGGCAACGCGTTCTCTCGGTGGTTTCAATGGTAAAAGAGGCCCATCGTTAACTGATTCACGTCCAAAATAATTGTACAATTTCAGCACTAGTTCGCGAGATTGACTGTTTAGAGTTTTCCCCCGTTTCGACATAGTAAGACTGTAATGTTTTTCTTGTTTAATAATCGTTAAGCAATCGGAGTCCAATTTATAGCCAGGTAAACGTAGTCAGTAAGATCAGGTTAAATGAAAAAGCCGGATCAGAAGAAAATAACAGAGAGCACACCAAAAACGCACAGTCACTTCGCACAACAACAAAAGACTGCGTCATCATCATGTAATGGCGACATGACATGCGTCATCGACAGGCACTGGTGTTGCCAGCAACATCCACCTAAATTGCACCCAACATCAATGACCTTTCTATTTAGTTATTTTTTTGTATTTTTATAGTTAGTTAAAAGAATAATAAATATGTATAATTAGGTTTTATTATAATCACAACGTGGTTATAAATTTATGGTGATTTTTCTTCACAAGTAATCATTGCATTCGATTCAACTTACAATCCTATCAGCTTTCGATTTTTAGAGTAACATCCCTAGTGTTTAAAAAGAAAAAGGGTTGACTGACGCAACATTGTAACGACGTTCAGTTCTTTAGATCAGAAATTGTTTATTATGTTTAGAATGGTTTATTAGTGAAAGCAAATCGCAAAATTACTCGTATCGGTCATTATTACAATAAATATGTAAACGTAATTGAAAAAAGTTAAGCAATTGTGCAGTTCTTATTTTATGCCCGCCGTTACAAGGTTACGTTGTTGAATTTTGATGAAATGTCAAAAGTGACCTATTATCTTGTCCCTACTTTAATAATAAAATAACTACATTCATTACATAATTTTTCCTAAAATGCTCTTGTCGTATAATGGATTTGATTATGAGATTAGTAGTGTCGATGATGCTTTTTCGATTGAATTGATGCTTTGCCTCGTACGACAACAACCATTTGTGTAAGCGTCCTCCTACTCGCAAACAATATTTATCATATATTTATTTTTAATTTATTAAACAAAATCTATTATACAAACATATTTCTATAGTACCACAAAACCACAGTAAGTTTGTCTTGGTACGCACATTCGCTTTCTACTGCCATTAAGATTTCAACTATACAATAACATAAATGTACACACACATACAACATATTATAACGTAAACATAGGTAAGCATCTGTTTACTTGTGTGTAGGTATGTAAGGGTCGTCTCCGCTACCGTCCGCCGCGCCGCGCCGCCGCCGGCCGGACAAAGCGACTAGGCGAGGAAAAAAGGAAAAAAAAGAAAAAAATATATATAAAAAGATTAAGACGTTTCAATTGATTCGATGGCTGTTCGCTCTGCGAAATGCTTTTAACATCCTCTTGAAATGCTTGATGCTGTAGATAGATAGATAAACACTTTATTGTTTATTATAAAATAGGTACATGAAAAACAAGTAAATTTCACAGTAATCAGCATAACAATAGGCGGTCTTATCGCTCAAAGCGATCTCCCCCAGACAACCTTTGAACAGAAAGGACTAATGAATCGATTAAGGGTGAATTTTTAGTCGTGGAGTGTGATATAGCTAACAGTTGTTGCGCAGGAGATGTGCATCCTGGTGCTGGCGGTGGAGGTGAGCGGCGACCAGCTGAGCGCCGTGAACGCGGCCGGGCTGGCCGTGTGCCTACTCGGCATCAGCGCGCACATCGCGCACAAGGTGCTGCTCATCCGCGCCGTGGCCGGCTCCGTGCGCGCCATCGACGACCACTTTGACGCCCCCGCCCCCGCGCCCGCGCCCGCCAGGTGCGTACCACTCGCGTGGCGACAACGTCGTAACAAGCTCCACCTGCCCATTACGTGACACATTTTAAACGACTTCAAAAAAATTTCATTTCTCAATGTTTTTTTCAATTTTTCACCTCATATCTCCGTCATTTATAAACTGATTTGGATTTTTTAATAGACTTCAAAAAAGGACTAGGTTCTCATATCATCAGGCTATATTTTTTTTTGTATGTTTGTTACGCGATTACTTCGCCAATTATGAATTAATGTTGATGGTGTTTTTTTGTTTGGATGGTCATACTTCATATAATTTTTACCGCAATTGATGCAGCATTTTTTGAAAAAAATCAACAAAAACAAAAAATATATGAGTATCATAGTAAAAATATGAGTCTTGAAATTGGTTCTTGCTTTTTTTTCTAAAAATTAATCATTTTGCGTTGAGTTCATTGTAGCTACAAGGTGGTTCCATATAAAGGAGAGGGTTATAAATGGCCCTAAATAAGATGCAACGAACCAAAATGATAAGATTAGCAAAAGATGCTGGGTTAAAAATAAAGTATTTATTTTAGATTTTTTATGACGTCCAATTTAAATTTATTTAATATTGTTGCATTGCACAATATTTTATTGCGTCGAGACGTAACACGACTCGTTTTACGTTTCTTTTGACGCAGTAAATGATAAAACCAGCTAATTAAACACATACATCATAATATATTTAATCCGTGATTAAACGTCAGATGCGTTTCGGCGAAAATCTTCGTTGATTTTTGATTTGATTTACTTACCATAAAACTTAATTTCAATTTCAATCATTTATTGCGTTCCATAATGTTATTACATAGTTGTTGTCAATAAATAGGTACAGCTCATTATGGACCTGTTGGGCATAGCAATTAGAAGAGAGGAAGAACACTAGTCAAAATAATAGTTATTGAATTATTATGTCGCTCTTTCTCACGGGTTATACACCCGGTCCTTTGGAACGCTTGCGCGGGGACATGAGTCCAACACGTAAAGGCCTTTTAGAGCATTTAGTTTAGATATGTAATGGGCAACACTTATCGGGGACTGTCTCTAAGTGCATCATTAGAAGATACGATCAAAGACAGCCCCCGATAAGTGCGAGGACTATTATTGAAGATATGAAAATTACTTATGATTGGACTATTGAGGTGAAGTTTTAATGGATGAGAGCCGGTCTATGATATGAGACCTCGGCACCTGCCAGTTCCGCCTCATAAGAAAATATTTTGGCAGGTGGTGACTCGCCACCCACTAAACGGGCCCCCTATAAGGGCCGCCGTTCATTGGCGACGAGAGGGGCAACGTTAGTGTGGGTGGCTAAAGGGTGTCGAGAGGTGTGCTGCAGTTTCACTTAAACGCTACTCCCGGCGTTATGCCCTTTAACACTTCCACCCTTGGTGCTTAGTTCTTAGCTCTTGCATCTCCACCCCCGGACGGCCAGTTAAGGCAAGCCGGGGGTCAGGGGTCTCATTTAGCCCCAGGGAGAATCTCAGGGAGGCTCAGTGTCGCCACGCACCGACGACTCGCCACAAAGTCGCCCCTGGTCTTAATTATTATTATTATTAAATTATTATTATTATTAAATTATTGTTATTTTTAAATTATTATTATTATCACATTATTATTATAATAAATAAGGTTACAAATTAGTATATCATTAAATTTACGTAATTTTTTTATGAGTCATGTCCGTCATGTAAATTATAATATTTTGTCATTCATATAATCTCGGATGTCATAATAACTCTTATTAATTAATAATTCCTTTAATGTTTTTATAAATTTATTGTCGTCACTTTGATTTTTAATATGTCCTGGTAGCTTGTTAAATAATCTTATACACATAACGAGTGTGCTTGTCGAGTGTAGCTGGAGCCGGGATGTAGGTAACATTAGTCGGTTTCCGTGTCGCACTGAACGATTTATAGGTCTTGCTAAATCATCTCGCTTTGTAAATAAATTAGGATACTTGTTTACGAATTTACATATCTCAAATATATATATATGCTAGGTAGTGTAAGAATTTTGAGTTTTTGAAAGTGTGGCTTACAACTATCCTGCTGTTCAATGTTGACAAGTATCCGTATTAGTTTTTTCTGGACGGTAAAAAGTGTTTGCGCACCGCTCGCGTTACCCCATAAGATAACACCGTAATTAAGCCAGGCATAGGCGAATGCATAATAGGTGGTCAGTGCTGTTTGTAGGTTAGTCGTCTTTTTTATCTCGCGAATTGCATACGTAAAACTGGATAATTCCTGGAATTTTTGTATATGTGATTCCCAATTGATATGAGTATCTATGTCTAGTCTAGACCAAGCAAAGTGAAATTAGTTACAGATTCTATTTTACTTATTTCACACGGTTCTTTCATCATTTTGGGGAGGTCATTGATGTAAATCAAAAATAGTAGACACCCAATTACGCTTCCTTGAGGAATTGACGCGTTAATCGGTTTTTTAGCTGAGCGGATATTTTTTATAAGTTTTGTGTGATGGTCAAAATACTCGATTTCCACGAATTGTTCTCGATCTTTGAGATATGATGTAAACCATTTGTGGGCTATGCCGCGAATTCCAATTCCATACAGTTTATTGAGTAGTATTTTATATTTAATTTTATCATATGCCTCTGTCAATTCAATTAATAGTCCTATTGCGTATTTTTTATTGTTCAGTATATTAAGAACTTCCTGAATATATTTAAAAACTGCCAAAACTGTGGTTCGTTTTTTCCGGAACCCATTCTGACATTCATCAAAGATTTGATACTTCTCACAAAAATTGTACACACGATTGCACATGGTTTTTTCAAATATTTTTGATACTGTGGGCAATAATGCAATTGGGCGGTAATTATTTGGGTTCGTTTTATAATTTTTCTTATGGATCGGTTTTATTTTTGTATTTTTAAGTAAGTCAGGGAACGTGCCTTCGTCAAAAGATTGGTTTATTAAAATACTAATAGATAAATCATAATCATAATCATAATCATAATCATAAACATTTATTGCTAGAATATAGGTAGGTAATGTAGGTGTTACAGTAATAATTATAATGTTCCATATAATCTACCCTATTTAAGGGTGTGCAATACAATTCACATAAAAATAATTTAATTAATTTACAAGATATAATTTTATTATTTTACATTCTTGGATTCAAATTAATCATTAGAAATAGTTATTACTTATATTAAGTGTCAAAATTTAATTAATTATTTTCATATGTCTTAGGTAGGTATAGGTTATTACAAATTTTAAATGTCAAATTTATACAATTTTTAACTTGTCTATTTTAATTGTAGGTATTCATTTACAGAGTAAAAACAATTATTTAATAGTCATTTTTGTAGTTCTAGTTTAAATTTATTTTTATTAAGTGTTTTCATTTCTTTTGGAAGTTTGTTATAAATTTTGATTGCCATTAAAAAGGCATTCTTCTTAAAGATATCCAATCTACATAAAGGTAAAAATAGTTTATTTTTATGCCTAGTGTTTCTTTCAATAATTTTTGAATTCATATCAAAGAACTCGGGATGGTATTTAACAAATAGACATACCTCTTTGATGTACATACACGGTAATGGAAGTATGTTGAACTTTTTGAAAATAGGTCGACAGCTATCGGTAGACCAGGCACCGCAAATTGCCCGGACACATTTCTTCTGCACTATAAATGCCCTATTAATGTCGACAGAGTTACCCCACAAAAGTAATCCGTATGACAAAATCGAAGACACGTAGCCATGGTACGCACACAGGGCAGATTCTTTTGACACTGAGAGACGCAATTGTCTTATAGCGTATACAAAACGGTCTAGTCTATCACAAACGTTATCTATGTGGCACTTCCAATTGCAGTTCTTATCAATTATTATACCTAGGAACTTACACGTATCCACTTCTTCTACTCGCTCATTTAGGAAATTAACATTTAATGGATCCTGTTTAGATTGATACGTTTGAAATTGCATAATATTCGTTTTAGTTATATTAATTTTTAATTTATTTTGTTTTAACCAAATTATTATGTCATTTAATGTGTTGTTAATATCGGTATTAAGTTGTTCATTACTTTTAGATTTCACAACAACTGTGGTATCGTCAGCGTATAAAATACACTGATGTTTAGTCACTTTAGGAATATCATTTATATAGGTTAAGAAAATAAATGGCCCCAGAATGCTTCCTTGTGGAACTCCTGTTTTGTTAACTTTAACCTGTGATCTAAATATTTTTTTATGTCCATCTATTATTTTAAATACTTCTGTACATTGTTTTCGGTTTATTAAATAACTTTCTAACCATTTAAGAGCATTTCCTCTTATTCCATATTGATTAAGTTTGTTGAGTGCTATATTATGATCAACTAATAAAGTTACTTAAAGTAAGTTCATCTGCGCATTTCTTAACTAACTTTGGTGGAAGCTCATCGATTCCGTAGCTGTGCTTATTTTTGAGTTCTTTTATCAGTTTGTATGTCTCTCGGGGTGTTATCCTCCTATAACACCCCTACTCTTAACTCCTAAGGTACATGGTGTTTTGTGTCGGGTGAAGCACGAGGCGGCCACTGGGCTCACCGCCGGCGAGCGAGGGGAGCGAGGGAATATTTCCTAAAACGTCACGGCCTTCGCCTATAGATACGAAAAAATCGTTAAAAGCATTTGCTATTTGTTTTGGGTCAGAGATTACTATATTATTTGTTTTGATTGTGGTATTAGATTTTTCATCTTTATGTTTCTTATTTGTTCGCTCCTTTATTATGTTCCACATTGTTTTAACCTTATTATTTGGTTTTTTTAACATGTTTATGTAATGTAATTTTTTAGCCGTTGTTATCGTCTTTTTCAGAATCTTTTCATACTTCTTATAATGCTAAGTTAGAATGTTGTTGGATTTATATGTAAATACTCTTGTTGCGGCAGAATAGTTTAATACCAACGGTTAGCCAGTATTTTTTAGTTTGATTTTACGTTTTGGGATGCGTTCATTTAATATTTTTATTAGTATGTTTTGAAATGTTTTGTAATTTTCATTTAAACATTTAGTTGTTGATATGATTTCATGCCAGTTTACAGTGCATAATTTTAATCTGAATTTTTCAATATTTGTTTCGTTATACAGTCTTTTTTCTATAGACCAAGAAATTGGTTTTTATAGTTTGGGCATGGTCATGTAAATACTTGTTCCTAGATGATCAGAAAAACCCAATTCCTCTACTGTTGTTTGAATGTTTTTGTTTATAAAGTTCGTAAAAATTAAGTCCAGACAGGTCGATGTGGTTTTAGTTATACGTATAGGTTTTTGTACATGTTGGGTTAATATATGTTCTAAAATAACGTCCAAAAATTTTCTAGTATTATTATTTTTCTGCAAAATATTTATGTTAAAATCACTACCTAAGATTATATTATGTTTATAATACTTTCTATTTAAATAATTTAAAATTAAATTCAGCTGTATAAAACGCGTCTTCCTCTCTTCTATTCCAATATATAGCAATTAATAAAATGTTTTGTTCAGGCAACTCGGTCGCGCATACTTCTAATACGTACTCTATAGACATTTCGCGTATATCAATAATTTCGGTATGTTTAATGTGTTCCTGTAGTGCAATACATACCCGAGGTTCACCAGGCCCCGGTTTGTGGCGTGGTGAACCCCGGTGAACCTATGGTCTGCGTGCACCGTGCAAGTTGTGCGAGAGTCACTCAATGCGAGCCTGAAGACGGGCGGCGACCGCGACGCGACGTCATGGACGGCCTCTAAAAAGTGTGACGATCTCGATACCTTCTGAACTCGATGGATGAAAATAGCAAAAAACAGAGATGTTTGGAAGAAATTGAGGAAAATTTAGCATAGCAGTAGGAAACGATACTTTAATAAAATAAAAGTTAATCCACGGAACCCTAATTTCACGTTGGCATAAGTGTCACTTACTCGATGAGTCATCCTTGATACATGATTGGTTTTCCAAGTCATTTTCAGTCTGATTTAAACAATACACAATGCTTGATTGTACATCAAACAATACCTACAATACAAATAATTACGATGTGTGGGCTTATCGTTGAAAATGGTCTCATAAGACTACAAAATTAGACTAGCGTAAGTGAAATCTGATTGGATTGTCATCCGACGGTAATTCTTTCCCAGTGTACTCTTTTTTATATTCATTATTAGCTTGCGTTTGACCACTATCTCACCTGATGGTAAGCGACGATGCGGTCGACCATGTAGCACGCTTGCCCAGATAGTACCTGTTCACTCGGTTTGCAAATAATTCTTAGTACAAACACTTCCTATAATATGGAGATTTTGGAGCGCTCCAGCCGCGGTTATATTGTAATACCATCTACCGAACAAAGAAATGTTATCAAGCGAACTAGTTGCATATTGAAATAATATGCGTTGAACGGGTCTGAGTAATCGTACAACAATCACACAATCGGCACAATCTTCCTCTAGATGTATGTGCTGTCTTCGGCCACATTGTCATTTAACATCAAGCGAGATAGAGGGCAGATTTAAGTCAATAAACGATGAAAAGATGAATGAGAGCGGCGCGTCTGATTCCAGCCGGTCCCGGTCCGCGAAGCAGCCGGGCGAGCTGAGCGCGCCGCTGCTGGAGAAACAGAGCTGGCCGCAGGAGGAGAGCGACGTCGACTGCAATATGGTCATACACGAGGTGCTGCAGCGGCGGGACGGCAGGTAGACCGCCGCCGCTGCCGCCGCCGCCGCCGCTGCCGCCGCCGCCGCCGCCGCCGCCGCGCCGCCGAGTCGTGTTAGCAAGTGCTGTGAAAGCGGTACTATAGCATTTGTAACGGGGTTCTGTTTGTCAAGTGTAATAATTTTAATAACGTTTATAAGTGCGATTGTGATGCCAAAATTGAATAAAGAACTTTTGAAATTTGAACTTTGAAAAACCAACTCACACAAAATCCAACTTTGGGACTACAAACGTGTAAGACAGAACAAAATCTTGTAAATTCGAGATTATATGTTGTTATATTTGGAAGTTCGTTATATTTTTTCCACTACGCTGGCGTAGCGACCAACATTGTTTTAATATTTATGAATTCGTAATTTATTTCTAGTTATAAATAACTAGCGAAATTTGAATGAACCAAAAATAATGTATTTACATATACCTGGCTGCAAAGGATATTGTATTAGTTGACGGAACAATATAACAGAATACAACAGTAGTCTGTCATACTATATACAATCACGCGTTAGCACCACTCGGCGTATACAAACATAATAATATAGTATACTTGTCGAAGCAGTTCTGCTCGCCTCATAAGGGTGATAGTATAATAGTTAAGAATTTTGGATGAACTTACAAGTACTTTACATAATAACTCAACAAATATACATTAATCATCCGACTAAACAGATGAAATAAATTATATAGCTATAGTACGAATTACAATTATATTCACGACTTGTCAGTTAGTGGGTTGACACATTTCGAGCATTACGCATTTTGTTACATATCTGTCCTAATTTATTTAAAGTTATGTTTCAAGATATAATTCATAATTTGGCAAGTTCAGGAAACAGTTTACTAGCTTGTTAACTCCGCGGATGTCAATCGTAAACAAATTGTACTACAATGAGTGATTGATTCAAAGTTCCATTTAATAATGTGAACTGTGAGCAACGCTATCGGTCTAAGCGTGGTGACGTTATTACGAGTTTTAACATTTGATGGCTGTCAAGTCGTGGATTGAATTATAATTGCAAGTATATTTTGTAATGACAATAGTGTGGAAACGTAATGTTCAACACTATTGCCACTGACTTGTTTGAATCCAAGAATGAACAGCTTTTTTTACAAATGACTTGTATAACAATAATAAGTATTGTAAAGTGAACGAGCAAAACAATAATTGTTCATAGCCGAAAGTGAACAAGCAATGAACAATGTTCACTTTACAATAATTATTAATTATTATTATTTTCAGTTGTTCATATTTTATATTCTCCTTGACATAAAGCTGGCTTTAAAACGGCTTAGGAAATAATTAGGTATAATAAAAAGCTGATCCAGATTACAGGACAATAAATAAAAACTACAGTGTAACATCTTACGTAGATATCTCAAACATGTATAAAAACTGATTAGACGTCGTAGTACCTACGCAAACCTCCGCCAAACGTAATGACACGTGACCGGCGCTTGCGCATCGGGTGACCTGCGCAGTAAACGATTTTGTGTTGAATTGTGCTACTGCGCAGGTCACGTGGTGCACCGTCAGTGGCCATTAAGTTTGGCGCCAATCATTCTAGATAAAATTAAACGCAACAGTTAGATCATAGTTATTAGAATAATAAACACTTAATAATTATAACGTACAATGCAAACTGGTCGATAAATAAATTGAAATTGACCCATCGAAAATTTGTGAAAAGATAAATACTAAATGTACTGATAAGCTGGTAGCGGTTGCAGCTTACAGAAGTGCTGCGTCATGACATGGGCATTTAAGAATTTATATCTGATGTGTCCGAGTGACGACTGCTGTGATGAGCACTTGGGGCACTATTCATTTGTTCTCAATAAAGTTTGGTCTCAATGCACTAATGCTCTAAGCAGGATGTCCCCCACTGAGGCCGAAAACTGGGGGATATCAGGAACAACCCACTACCCATCTGTAGATGAGACCAGACCTTATCTTCAGCACGGACAGTACAGCCATCTTATATGTAGTCAGAAGGCCTGTCACCCAGTCCAGTGCTGCACCTAGCGCCGTGCGGTACCCTCGACCAGTAGTGCCGGCGTACCGCGCATGCGCAGCACTCTGCAACCGCAACCAACACATCATTGAGAAACTAAATGCCTTACATTAACAAAAAGGTATTGATAAACCTATTCATCTATTTAGTATCGCTAGAATCATTCTCTCAATATAGTTAAGGACACGGAAACACTTGCCTCCAAGCGGAACCTTCGACGACTCAAGTGTAATCGAACTTGGTATTTTTAATACTGTTTACATTATGATGACGTTATTATACCGAAATTGTTAAACGTGTAGCTTTTATTTCGTTGATTGTTTTAGAATTTATTTTCGGCTTGTTTTTGATATAGCGTTTGTAGGTTTAGTGGAGGCTTCGGTCTGAGGGCCTCAGGCGCGTGCGATGACGTCGCACGGTCAACGAACTAAGTCACCGTTTAATAGCTATTCTTTAACACGAGCAAATGTTTATTACTCGTCTCGTATGGAGATCTCAACTATTAATAAGGCATTATAAATGGTTATTGGGTGATGATTTTCTGTTCTTCCATGCGTCTGAGGCTTGTACTTTATTTAAGAAGTATTTTTTTATATGTATGTATTTGTATGTAAGACTACGATTACAATACGACGCGACGCGACGTGTGCAATTTAAAAAAAACGAAAACAACGTTGGAAGTAAGTGTTGCCACATTTTGTAAGCATTTATACACACAGTAACATTGTAAACTAAATCAATAGTGAAATAGAAATATTGTCCAACGGAATTGAATATATACTTGTACGATAGAAATGAGCAATTTATCACTAATATATCGTTCTAGCCATGTATTATAGAGATCCGCAGCAGCATCGCCTTTTTACTAAAATGTAAAGTTTTCTAGCTGATGTTTCTAGTGTCTAACACTTTCTTCTCCCCATTGGTATTATGTGATTTCTAGGACATTCCAAATTGTACACTAATGTATCCTTCCAATTTTGTAATTTATTTAGCGATTTTTAACTAGTCTTGTAGGTTAGGTTAACATTTTCCAATGAATATTACATATTTATACCATTACATTCCGCTGTACCAATACATTTAATTTTGTTTTATTTGCAAACTATTCCATTTTATTTATATAACTTATGTAAGAAATTAGCTTATATATACTGTAATAAAGGTGCTCACGGTTTTCACTACCGGCTCGCATAATGTGAAATGTCGGATCGAATGATCATATATTTTGGTCGATATGTTTATGTTTTAAAACATTGGGTTATGACGATTTTTATAATCAAAAGTCTTTTCAATTACTATTTAGCCTTTCGGTACTGGATCGAATAGGACACACGACTCTTTTTTGAAAAGTGTTTAAAAATATATTTAATATAACAATACACTGTTTTTTGTTTTTTAAAATAAAACCACTAAGTGGCGTAAAGCATTTGTTTTAATTGTTTACACTTGTCGTCAAGGACCTTATTACATAATGCCAGGCCTAGCGCCCTCCGCACTGTAGGCACGAAGCTACAAGTACATAGCCGGACACCGACTGCGGGTCGCGCGTCGTTACACGTGCCGCGTCAGAAGAGATAAGAGCGGCGCGATAGAAAAAGAGGCGCTCTGTAGGTTAATATGACTGGTAGGTACGCAGCGCTACGCGCTACATAAATCTTTGAACCTTTTCCGAATATATGCATTTGTGATTATAAGAATTTCCCATCGATACATATATAATAATCAAATAATAAAGCACAAAACAAATAATTGGACCAAACGATTTTCATAAAACAATATTTGATATAAGTGATATAAGGTTTTTGTATAATATAGTATAACTTATAAAAACACAATGTCTTCTCAACCGAGGCACTCACGTTCGGAAAATATATGTTTCCAATAGTTATCTGGTTGCTTGCAATGTAAGGTGAAGCTGGACAGAACGAAGCGAGATCATTTAAATCAAAACGATTGTTGTTGATTTGCTATGTTGTATTAAAGGGCCTTGAGCATTCTATTGTTTTAATTTTCGGCGCTTCGTCCGCACAGATTCGAGAAACGGGCGTTCTAAATATCGATACATGTTCCAATGCCAAATACGCACGATCAAACCAATTAGCGGAATCTCTAAGGAAATTGTATAATTCTAAGAAAATACTAGGTATATTTATTTCCCTTTAATGAAAAATATCCTCAATGTCTGTTTTGTTTTGTTAATTTTTTCATTGTGCAGTATGAAACACATTTTACATTTGTTTTTTTCATCTATGTGTATATTGTTATTAGGTATGTATTTATATAATTGATATTGTGTATTTTTTTTTAAATATCGTGATTCATGTATTGTTAAAAATCAAACGAGAAACTAAAACTAAAACATTGTGTATTTAAAATTTAAGTACCTATATATTGCCGACCCGGATGGATGGAAGTGGTTGTGGACAGGATGTTCGGAGGGAGATAGGGGAGACCTTTGCCCAGCAGTGGGACACAATAGGTTGATATAATAATAATATTTTGCATTCACTTAAAGCCTAGTAAGTTTTCAACGGCTATTTATGTTTTGTCACCATCGATACCAGTATAGTTGTTATCTGAATTCGGAATATTATAAAACTTCGAAATTACCAAACGGTAAGATCACAATATTTTGTAAACGTCACTTGAGTCAATGAGACGGCCACAGCAATGTGATAATGTTCCTGTAATTGCGTTGTCACTGATTAATTCCAACAATTTAAAGTAATTAATTCACAAGGGAACAATACTTATGGGATTACTGGGAAGTACCACACGTTTGCCAGATATTCAACCGTCAAATAGTACCTAGTGTGACGAGCGCAGTGCAGTGCCGAGCTGGATTGTGCAAAATAACATTCTGAATGGCGCTGCAACTGTTATGGGCAGGCGTGTTGCTTACCCTTAGATGAACCATCTGTTAATCTCGTCACTCGTTTGTAGAAAAAAAATATATTTAGCATACACATATAACAACATACATAATAACACATATTTACTCTACATATATGTTTGTAATCGGCTATGACGGTAGTAAAATAAAAATGCGTATATAGGTAGGTTTGCAATTGAGGAATTCCATTAGAAGTTTATTTTGTGCGGTACGTGTACGGAGAGGCAGCCGATGGCCCTCAAGCCCTCAACACTACCTGAAGAACAGGTATTTAAAATTTGATATCATAATATTTGACACCCGCTAAATGCAAACAAGTGATTCAAATTATCTTTCTTCCTGGATATGCATCCGAGTCATCCACATCTTGTGTCTTCTATTCGAGATCTGTTTGTTTCATTTTCCTAGCTTCGGTTCACTCCGCCTCGCGCGAAGTTTCGGTGGACGAGCATCCCCACAGGTCGATGTCAAAAATTCCCTTCGCATTATTATTATGTTTCAGAACATAACAAAATTATATGACTGCATGGGAATCACTTAGGTACGAGTTCGACCGCACCATATCATATATGTATAGTTATAAAATATAGATTTAAACAATGGAAATTGTAATAACTTTAAAGAAGATTGCAAAACCAATCTTAAAAGTCGTAATATATATATTTTTATAAATCTACCTGTGTACCGTAAGCGCCGTGTTTTGGAATATGATTGTGTAAAAATATATAATGAAGTGTGACAGTTGCGGCGTTTCATTTCTTAGAACCACTTGATGCAACACTCCTGACATTGCCTAATGCCTACTTGAAATCGAAACGACGACATGTACTTTAGCAATTTTTATTTCTCAATTTCATCTTCAAAAAATCAAAAAACAGTAATTCTTGTATCGTGAGCACATGTCGCATGATGATATTCGAAAAGCCGGCGTCGTCGCCTAGTGCCTAGCGCCTAGCGCCTAGCGCCTAGCGCCTAGCACCTGTGGTCGGCGGAGGTGGCGAGGCTGAGCTGCGAAGGCGAGCGTGCCACTAGCTGCCCGCTCAACCGGAACAGCTTGCCGTTGATTGACGTGGCAGCTTCCATCTTCCTCAAAAACATGTTCTTACAGGACGTGTTCAACGTCTTCTCGGTTAAAGTCTTGTTAGACTCCGAATCCAGGGAGTTGATTATCGATTCCGCGTCCGTGTCCAAGTTGAAGATGTTGGTCTGAGACTCCTCGCGCCAAAGTTTCTGCAGGTTCAAGGCCATGAGTTCCAGCTGCACCTGCGACAGTTCCCTGATCACGTCGATCTGAACGGACATGACGTTGTCGCACGTCTTCAGCAAGGAGTTTAGGATCTCCAGAACGTCGGCTCGCCGTTTCTGAATGCTGTACTGGTTGTCGATATTTCTTTCGAAGAACGCCAGGTGCTCGTACAGCTCTGCTAACTGCAAGGAGCAAGATATGTATTGCGCGGAGTGTTGCTCGAAGTCGTAGTAATGCTTCGCCCGCATCAGCCATTTGTGCGTAAAAGCAAAGAGCTTCCGAGCCTCTACATCAGCGCATACTGTCTCCAATGGCACCCTGGCTTCCATATCTTTCAAGTCTAGAGAAGGAAACGTGAATAGCTTATCTGAAGTGCAATCACCTGTCCCAGTTTTCTCAGGTCCCTGATCTTTTAAGTTGTCATCCTCAAAATTCTCAGGGTTGGTTGACACAGTTTCTTCCACCATGTCCACTGTTTTCCACAAGTCGGCTCTCGAAGATGGGTGGGAGAAGTATCTGTTAAGTATCTTTTTCTTAGACAGTTTGAAGAGCGCCAGTCCGTATTTGACCCAGTGGTGACTCAGTTCCAAGAAATGCATCTCGAAGTCGGCCTTCTGCAGAATAAACTCTTCGGGCATCAGTTTGCAGTTGTCGTGGCAGGTTCGCAGGACGTGGTACCCCGCGCAGAGGTGGTGCCGCGCATTGGCCATATGGGTCAAGTAGGTGAAGTAGTTGCCGAGCCTAGCTGTCCTCAAAGCCCAGTCTTGGGGCGTCCCTTCCTTCATTTCCAACTGCCTGCGCAGTGCAGTGTGATTATATAAAGTGTACTTTTCCTGCAAATTGAGTTTATTGTAGAGAAAGGCTTGCATCTGAACATTGTTCGTAATCACTTTGTCTATTTTTTCTGGGCTAACTCTTTTGATGTTACGTATATGCTCGGTAGTAAACAGGTCTTCGGCGTCGAGGAACCTGTCAGGCTGAGATTTGCTGATCTTGTCGTACAGGTCCTCCATACCCTCCAAGATTTCTCTGGCGAGGGAAGTTTGGTCCAACTGCATGAGATAATAGCAGAGTAAGTTTTGAGTTCTTAGTAATATAAAAAGGCATTCTACTCTGAGTGCGAATGGCTTCAGCTTGTCATACGCGGATTGAAGGATGTTTCTCTTTTCTATGAGAGACATCGGCACGGTTTTTGCGGAGAGGAGAGACAGATAACCCTCCATGGCGACAGATCTAATAAATTGGTCATGGTTCTCCTTGCCGAGAACTACGAGGTCGGTGCTCAGAGACTGAATATCTTTCTTGAGACTCTGAAGGCGCTCCGAGGAATTCTTGTTCTTGATAGCTGCTCTTACATTTTCAAACGTGCTACTGATTCTACACAAGGTATCCATTTCAAAATTACACTCATCAATTTTTAGTTTACAAATTAAGATAAATGACGTTCAAAAATTGGGCTTGTTTTTGTGGCTGTCATTCTTTTTCTTTTTCGGGTCCAGATCGTGATTCTATTTTGGCCAGATTGTTCTTCACTATTTAACAGTAAAAAGTTTCATGTTAGGCACATGAAGGTTAAAAGTACCTATTATAGTTAATTATATCAGTTTATGTTTAATTAATGTTATATTGTCATAATTTTTGTAAGTAAGCCTATGAATGAACCCTCAAACCATCTATTAATTATTAATAAAGATTAAAACTAAAGAAAGCAATTTGGTAGTTGCGTAGGCTATAAAAAAATTGAATTGAAATTGAAATTAAAATTGAAATAAATAAATAACTGTTACTGCTATAGTGACATGTCAAGTCTTAGTCATAAAACATTTTATATATACAGGGTTATGTTTTTAAATACGATTATTTCAAAAAGTAATAAACGGTGCGGGGGGGGAGTGGTGTCATTGGAAGCAATAATCGTGCGGATTTCTCAGTCACGATGGTCGAGTGAGCATCGCGCGTTCGCCATCGAGGCATTTTTCAAGAGCAACGATTCGTACGTAACTGGGCGTCGACAGTTTTGTTCACACTTCGGTATACGACGAATAAGTGATGGGCCGAGTGTGAATTTAATTCGTTCCTGGGTGCAGAGGTTTCGCGCAACTGCTTCGGCTATGAACACTCCACGGCCAGGGCCCAGTCGATCTTCAAGGACTCCCGAAAACATTGAAGTGGTTGAAGAGAGTTTACGTGAAATTTCGATACGGATAAGGGTAGCCTCACTGGGACTTCCAAGAGCGATTGTTCATGAAATTTTAAAAAGGGATTTAAAGTTCCATCCATTCAAAATTCAAATCGTTCAAGAACTGAGAGAAAGTGATTTTGTTTCACGCAAAAATTTTTGTGAGACCGATATTGGAGCGTTTTCGTACTGTGAATTCCATTTTTTGGAGCGACGAGGCTCATTTTCATTTAAACGGGCACGTTAACAAACAAAACTGCCGTTACTGGGCTCCAAGAACCCATAACCCTCGACTGAAACACCAAAAGCCATTGCATTGCCCCAGGGTAACTGTTTGGTGCGCCTTATCCACGCATGGGATAATTGGACCATTTTTTTTTGAAAATGTTTGGCGCTAGGCGACAAATGTCAATAGTGACAATTACCGACGCATGATAACGGATTTCTTTTTGCCAAACCTGCGAGCTCATCCATCGTTTTCATCGCACACGTGGTTCCACGGGATGGTGCGACCACACGTACGGCTAGAGATTCGATGAATTTGCTTCGGGAAGCTTTCCCTCAAAAACTTATCAGTCGCTTTGGGGACACCCGTGGCCACCCAGGTCGCCGGACCTAACCCCAATGGATTTTTTTTATGGGGCTACCTCAAAGAGAGAGTCTACAGCAACAATCCCCGAACTTTAGTGAACTTGAAAGAAAACATTCGTCGAGAAATCAGTGCGATTGAACCAAGTTTACTGCAGCGTGTGGCGCGTAACACGAGGCTCCGTTTTGAACAATGCGTGCAACTCGACGGAAGACATTTGGATGACATAGTATTCAAAAAATAATATCCGCATTATTAGTCTGTCATTTAATATTTCAAATAAATCAATACAACAAATATTTTTTTTTTTAATTTAATTTTAAAAATATAAATCTGCCGCCAGACACCCTGTACTAAAACTAAATTAAGCATCGGGATAACGATAATACCACATTTTATAATTATAGCTATGTGAAACTATCACATGTACTCGTAAACGCGTCACGTGAGTTATGCCCGATAGAGCGGCGGAGGGCTTGCATTACGGTAACGTTAGGCGGGAGGCGATAACGACGCGACGAGAGACGCACTTTACATCCCCACTAAAACTGTTGGGACAGGACGTCAAGTGGGAAACTACATTAAAGTACCTGGGCGTCCGCATCGACCGGACGTTGAGGATGTGCCCACAGGTGGACAACGCGGTCTGCCAGGCGAAGGCCGCCCGCGCACTCCTCCGTCCGGTCCTATCCTCGAAGCTCCCACTACGTACGAAAGTGGGAGTATATAAGACCTACATTCGTACTCGCCTCATGTATGCGGCACCGGCATACCCGTACCTCTTTCTCGAGATCGCAATTCTCCAATTTATAAGCATAAGAGAATTGCACTCTCAAACTGAAAAAGTTTTACCCTAAGTTTCGGTTTTTAATATTTCTTAATAATAACGTATTTAATAGGAATATTGTGCTAAGAAAAACTATAAAATCATTTTATAAATGCAAAAATATGTAGGTAGTTCTGTACTTTGGCTAAAAATCATAGTTAAATCTGTAGATTTTACAGGCGCTTTAATGAAGGTCTTATTTCCTCACAAGTCCAAGACCAATTTTTTTATTCTCTTCATAAATTCTTTACTATCTAGCACGACAAAAGGGTTCTTTGAAGCACTTTGTGCATTATCGTGTTCACGGAACTCAAAGTATCATTCGACATCTAAAAAATAAAGTCAAAGCAAAGTCTATCACATTTTGTAGTACCTTGGCCAAATAGGCATAGGTATCGAAATAGTTTTAAGGAAAATTATGAAATATATCACAATCACATTAGAATGTTGTTAGAATATTTTTCACTACTATTATCTGTAATTACATATTTTCACTCTTACAACGATAAAGGATTTACTAAGTTTATATTTTTTAAATGTTTAACGTAAATAGGGCGAATTCTGTGTGTTTATCGCAATATTTCTTGTTTACGATAGTTAACAACAACAATACGAACTTTTACTGACTGGGTATTTTTGACAACTTAGCGAGGCAGTTTGTGCAAAATGGGAGGTCACGGTACGAATTGAATTAAAGAAATCTCGCTTTGCGGTGATTTTTAGGTTGTCACCAGAAGAAAATGGCGGCAACCGAAACTGACTTAACTGACCTCACGGTACGAATTAAGCGAGCTAGTCAGTTTAGGGCTTATTTACAATCGCATTAAGAGCTCACGGTAGCCTGCAGCAAGAAAAAATATAGTCCTAAAGACGCTGTTGTTTGACGCAATCAACAACTATATGATTTTAATATGACGTACCTAGTCATTTTAGTCAACCACTATGCGATCAAAATGTGCGTTGTAATAGTTGACTCGCGACTTTTATATGATCATTATACAATGATATAAGTCGTATAACTGGGGCCCTTTTGGCGTTTTCTAAACGTCATAATTACGTTAATGAGACCTATCGTTTGCGACCAATAGTTTATACTAAACGTTTAATAAACTATTACATGACGTTGATTTGTTACTTGGGTAAGTACACCTAACTCTTTTTAATATATAATAGCATTTCTTTAAAATGTCCCGCCATTAGAATTACAATCTATCCTAATAACACTTATAAGTAATTTAAATTTAGTAGAGTAATACCAGTGAAAACTAACTATTACTTACGTAATACTAAGAATATGTCCATTTACAATTTTCTTATTGTCTCTATAAGGCGAAGACACTATGCTCTTGTGTTCTTTACGAGTAGCAAACTCTTGTTGTTGTTTTTATATAATTACTTAGGTATTTTTATTTACAACTTATAACATACAATAAGTATCTACTTCAATATTACACGTACAACATTGTTTTTTCTCAATTAATGATTGAGACAAAACATGTAGTAAAAGCCCAAGCTACCTATATACGCGAACGGAGTCGCGGGTATCGGCTAGTTATAAAGAATAACTAATAAGACGACATCCTTCAGTATGTTCCCTTCGACACGCTCGAGGTTCATTTCTATCAACGTACAATAGAAAATATTAACTTGTCGCATATTTATATGGAAATATATTGTGGTCCGTAGAAGGCGTCACGCTCGTCGTGTCGCGCTATTGTGACTCGGAGTAAGTAATGGCTGACACCTGGCGCATAGCGGTACATAACTCTTTAGCTTCAAACCATTTCGTCAGCTGATATGTCCTCATCACTGCAAAACAGTTTTGCCTTCATACTTAATAGTCTATATCGACCTCAACCTAGGTACTACAATTCTATCCTTATTTCTAGTGTTTATGTTGTGATGGTCACTATTTACCTTGAATTTGTGCAGATTTTTAAGAACATACATTATATTTTTATAAATATACTTACAGAGAAGGTAAGCTAATACGAGTACATTAATTAATTATTATTAATGAACTACAAAGACGATGGTCCCAGAACATCCCGACACGAAACAAATACTTTCCTGTGCACAAACAATTGTTCTGTACCTAGCGGCAATCAAACCCGCAACCTGCTTGGTTTATAAGATAAATTAAGTCGACGCCTGCGCGACCGCTACCTAAGAGGTAAATACATCGCGGATATGGATATTCTCTCATATATAAAATTCTCGTGCCACAATGTTAGTTACCTTACTCCTCCGAAACGGCTTTACTGATTTTTACCAAATTTTATATGCATATTCAGTAGGTCTGAGAACCGGCTACTATCTATGTTTCATACCCCTAAGTGATAAGGGTTGTTCACCCTTAACATTTTTTCTTAATGTATATGGCAAAACAACGTTTGCCGGGTCAGCTAGTGTAATAAAAAATGGTGTAGGTACATTTACTTGCCTTTCGATGTCCTTCGGAAGTGCAAAAAAAGAGAGATTCCGGTCCTTGTTGGTATTTAGGCAGCCAAATACGATGCAGTATTTGCTTGTTTTCATATTTGTGTTGCTGCACTGCACTCCGAGCGACCCGTGCTATGTACTTGTAGCTTCGTACCTACAGTGCGGAGTGCGCTAGGCCAGGTATTTTCTCTGTACCATCACAACATAAACACTAGAAATAAGGAAATAATTGTAGTACCTAGGTTTAGACTGAGTAAAACGAAAAAGTCCTTCATGTTTACAATGAAATTCCAAAAGCTTTCTTCGGAGCTCACAGAAAGTAGATAGATTCAAATTGCATGTGAAAAATAATCTAATGATAAAACCATACCTACTACTATACAGTTAGTAATTACATAGAACTTAGTTGGGAATATATGAAATCAGAGCCAGGTGATTTGAATCATTCAGCGAAGATAAATGTAGGGGAAATCTTTAGTCGTAGAGTCAATGTAGGTAGAACTATCGGATCATAACAAATGACTTTCATTTTACCTATATAGTTCTAAAATGCTGATTCATAGTTATTATTAACGCACCATTCTCGGGACGTGGTCAGTTTTGGATTCTAACGGCATATATTTGTTGTACCTACCTATATACCCATAGAGCTGTGTTCCACATTCCCAAGGTTTCTCGAGAACTGAATGAACAACAATGAATTACGATTTAGTTACGAAAGTATTATTTTAGGTTTTCCTGTTCAATAATAAAATGTGAGGCGAACTCGATTTGACTAACTTGAATACGTTCCTATTTTTAAATGAACGACAAATTACCAAATTTCCAACTAAGTATAACAATACCTAGGTATGCATACTTATATTATATTTAATACCTTCTGTAGTGGTCTACCGTTTTACCACGTTTTACGTACGTAGGTACACAGTACATGCACAAGTAGGTGCACTAGTTATTTCGCTACTAGAAAGATAAATAAATATTAATACATTGAAAAGTGGTTGTATGTCATGTCATAGGTTAGGCAAGAGTCGGTCGCGTGAGGTCCGCAGGACACCGCACGCGAGTATGACAGCAACGCGCGCGGCCAGTATAGCCGGCCGGCCCTAGCCTAGCCGGTTATGTCGCTGTCGAGCGAGCCGTACGCCTGAACATTAGTCGGTGCCGTAGTATCATCCGGGCCGTCACACCAATCGCTTCTCTCAAGGAGCATACCGCGCGCGTTCCTTATACCCGACACACGTATCACAGTGCGAAAGTGAGTGAGCGAAAAAGTGTAAATTTTTATGGTACGTTATTTATTAATTATTTAACTTTGAAACTGGTTCTACCCTAAGTTTTTAAATTATTCTTCTTAAAAATATGTTTAAGAATCGTGCGCCTTGTTGCCTAAAAGAGAGTTATTGCATGTGCCCAGTGGGCCAAGTTTAACTTGCTCTCGTTGCTGTCATTAAGTGACACCTTAAGTTGGCGATGATTGCTTTAACGACGGTGGTAATCAAGTTAATTTCAAATTACTTAAGATTTATAATGAGTTACTTCATAAAGTGTGGATAGATCGACGTTGGAGGTGACAATCATTTGTTAATATTTATTTTCATTTCATTTCATTTATTTTTTAAATTAAACATCGGTCAGTTTAGCTTTGGTCCCAAAGATGAAGTTAAGATAAAGTATGCACCTCAGTTTCCTGCCTTATCCAAAGATAAATCAGTGTTATAGTTTCTAGCCGTAGGTATTTCCTGGGTGATGTCAAAATTTAATAAAGAACATTTGAACTTTCTTTTTCAATCCCGATTTAATGAAATAGTAAAATTCACAACACAGCATCCAACACCAGAGGATGTATTACCAGATGACATCGATATATATATAAACAGGTTCTTCTCTACTATTACAAAATCTTTGAAACAGTAATAGTTGGTGTTGAAATTACTGAGCTGCTACTTGCATGTGATATATATCATCTGGCATATTTATTTGCCTTGACAGTTTTTATTTTTTATAGAACATTATTTATCTCTTAAGAATAACAATAATTCACTTACAGAGAAAATACAACATATAACTTAATAACTTAAGTACAGAATATTGAGTGCTGTTAAGCGTAGCTTATGCACGAATTATATCTATGTTTTGTTAAATTAGGTGATTAAAACAATATTACTGTACTTAAAAAAATAAACAAAAAAGTAAGTAAATAAAAAACAATTTCGCGCATCCGAAGAGCAAGTGCATGGATACAACAAGTGGGTAGGCTGCCTTCACCGCGCCGCTTACGTCGCATGCAGTAGTGGCATGTTATAAAGCCTATTTCACAGTACGGAAGTATATGTATTGGATGTATTGGATTGCATATCGCAAAATCTTGCCCTATAAATACTTACACAGTTACAGAAGATTTTTTTTTTGCCATAACATTTTATTTATTGACATAGTAAGCGTTACAATTTATGATTGAAGTCTCTAGCTCGACGTAGCTTGTGTGTGTTTCAAGGACTAGCTCCTTCTCCCAATTTGGATACATAAAAATGACAAATGTGTATACATAGTTAAAATAAACAAAGAGAAAATGAAGAAAAAATAAAAAAGCATGCTATGTTTGTGTGAGTGTGTGAATATTTGTGTGTGAAGGTATGAGGGTGTGAGGGTGTGCGTGTGTTTGTGATATGTGCATACGTATATGTGTGTGGTAGCATAGACATATTATACCGATGGTACATATATATTATGTTTAGACACAGGTAACTAGGACTCTTATTATATTTTTGGATGAAAAGATAACCTAGTACACCTACAACACACAACACGCTTTCTAAAATTTCTTTATCTCAACTTTACAGACAATCAGGCGAATTTTTTTCCTATGAGTCAACGCGGACCCTCATAAGGATGTACCTACCTCCATTACTTTGTATTTATGCAATGCGCTTGCGCATACTCGTGATGTTTACAAGCTGTCAGAATGCGTGTTCCTCGAAGGTTTCTCCTTTGTTATTTTCTTCGCGAATTTTGGTTGGTAATACCTAATATATTGTTATAAAATAAAATTAATACATAGATGAATTCCTATTCGCTGGCACTGTAGATAGAGTTGAATGCCAAGCGGTATTCCGCCAGGTATTTCAATGAGCTTTTGCAACTAGAACGAAATCTCATCGGTTTTGGAGTCGGCGGTTCTCAGTTTTTAACCCCCGACGCAAAAAAGAATGGTGTTATAACTTTGACCATTGTGTGTCTGTGTGTCTGTCTGTGGCACCGTAGCGCTTAAACAGTTTTTTTATTTGAAAGCAGGTTTTCTATCGATGGTTCTTAGACAAATAGTCTTCCTAAAACTCTGTGCTTTTGTGATATTTTTACTGCATTATTCTATAATCTTTATACTGTTATAACCTTATAACCTTGGAGTGGCTCATATGTTCAAGTCAACCTCTTAAATCTTCAGTATAATTTATGGTCTCCTGGTAAGTCTTCACAAAAATTTAAAATATTATAAACTTTTTGTAAATCTGCTTTTTTATTTCTGTGTAAAAAGATCAGAAGCAAGTTTTGTATAAAAAGTGTATCAAGTACTCAGAAAATACTTTCTTCTCTAAGATGAAGTACGCTCAGTGCACCTAATCCAATCCCTTGAGCCAAATTGTCAGATTCAGCATTGTTCAAAGATCTGTATTTCTTGTTTTCACGCGCTCTGACATATGAAGTATCTACATACCAAACTTCATCAAAATCCATTCAGTAGTTTTTGACAGCCTCTGTGGTGAAGTGGTTGGGCAGGTTGGCTTAAATCTCATACACCACTGAGGTTGCGGGTTCGATTCCCGCGACGGGACAAATGTATGGGACATTTTTTTAAATAAGTGCAACAAAATTGCAATTTGTATTATTAATTACTAGCTGTTGCCCGCGACTTCGTTCGCCTGGACTTTAGCTTTACGCTGATGTAGAGACGTATTTTGTAGATTGTGTACAACACATGTTATTTAAAAAACACCCTGTACAGGGAGCAAACACGTAAAGACTTTGGGATCACGTCGCCCGTGACAAGGCTTCGTACAGCTGTCTCTACGAGAGACATCCTGTCCTCAGAACAACGGCCGTAGACTGGAGCGTCTGGTCTTGCGACTTGTTGATCGTCACTGCAAAGCTGACTGAGACTGAGCTCACACAAAACTGCACGCGTTTGAATTTGGAACGGAAAGTAGTTCGAGATGAGAGAGATGAATACTAATAGGTATACAAAAACTGACTCACTAGCGCCACGGGCTATCAGTATACCTTAGTGAGGTTCAGTGCCTCAGTGAAGTTCGTCTCTAGCGACACTATCTTCATCCGAGTTCCGTTACACAACTAACCTCCCCGAAGTTAACAACTTCGGCGGGGTCTAATTTTGAATTCTAAATTTTTAATCTAATGCGCTGGAAGCCCGGATGCACTCAAGGAGTTCAAATATTCTACGGGGTACGGTAGTGAATTGCCGCTATCCTCGCCGTCGTCCTATACATCAACGTCCTGTTCAATGTCCCTCAAAACATAGGCGTGATATCTTCAGCAAGATGGGGTAAATACTTCTCCCACAGTTGCACTGGGCTCGAGAGCCCACAAAACACCAAAATTAAAGCAAACAAATGGCGCATACGTCGTGAGCCATCACTTACGACTGCTTTTGCTAGTTTTGTTCCAATTTTGGTCGTCATCCAGAAGGCGCCTTTCTCTGCAGGCTGCGTGGAATGTAGGGTGTTTAACACCGTCGACTGTTCTGAGGAACGCAAATGATGTAGCGCCGCGGACAAACAGTGTGTATCAGCAACCGTAAATAGTAGCATACATAGATACTGGCATGGAGGGTGTACCTACATACTGCCAAAAGCATGCTCCTGATAGACACCCGATGCCCCCACCAAGTCGTCGTTTGTTAACTGGACCAGTTTGTTTGTCGTTGAAGTCATTGTTTGGCACTTCGTCATACATTAAAGTTCTGGCAAAATCACCCTCTTGAAAAATCTAGGTAGGTACCACCGTTTTGCCAGTTATTGCCTCCAAGCAGTAGTGCGCAAGCATTACTGTGTTTCTGTTTGAAGGGGATTGTAGCCAGCGAAATTACTGGGCATATGAGACTGAATATCTGATGTCAAGACAATGACTCAGATCTGGGTGGCACTGCTAATGTTATGGGCAGGCATAGCGCTTACCATCAGGCGAGCGACTTGCTCGTCTCACCACTCAGTACCATAAAAAAACAGGTAACGTCAAACCAGACAGAAGAAAAGCGTTTATTTATTTTCACAGTGTCAGGTGCACTCCATAAAAATTTAGTTTGCGTGTTTTAATTTTACTCCAAGAGCCATCTAGTTTCAATTGCATAAATGAATTTTCAAGAGTTGGAATAATTATTGGTCTTTTCATGTTGGTTACCAGTAACCAGTTGGCTAATTTGCAGAAGTGGAATGTTCCAAGCATCTTCGTCTTCTATGTAATTACGAACAGTATAGTATGCTTTTCTCATTGGGACACTCATAATTTGAATTTACTTTTTATGAGCTCCATTATACATTTTGGATTTTTTTATTATAAAAACGTACGCGGTTGCCCATAAAGGACTTATTCTCTTAATAACTCGAGTATGTGATAAAAATCGATCAGTTTGCAAATGGCATGCAGTGTTTCGAATCGGGTCAAACTTCAATCATACATACCTTCCTATGTACCGACCTACGTATGCTCGTGTTATATTTTACTATATATCCTAAGTACTAGGTATGTACTCCATTATAGTGCTAGGTATTTATAGTACGTATCTATATATAGTATCGCCTCTCTGTTCTTGTTCTGTTTTGTCCTCGTCTCCTCCAACAAAGCGAAATGTTAATGCTCTTCATTGAGTGACACATTAGAAAGTGGTTATTTGTTTCGGAAGAGGTACTTAGGTGTATACTCGCATTGTTATTCTATGATAATACAAACATTATAAATATTGTTTAAATTCAAGGGGAAGCGCAGATGCCTATATTACAGGCATACGCCTAGCTTAGGCATCTGAGGCTCAACAACTGCTAGTGTAACTGTTGTGTTTGTATAATTAGATATGTTGTTTAAAAATGTTATTCGAAATTTTTTGGTAAATAAATTATATTATTATTATTGTTATTCGGAGACGCGTTGTAGAGCGGCGTCGGCTGCGGCGGCAGCGGCGAGGTCACATTTATTTATTTTACACTTTACACTAGCTGCGCGCCGACGTTGACCCGCGAGGACAGAAATGGGTATCACGAGTAAAAGAAAAAACAAACAAACGATACAGTACAAACACACAAACGTATTCTGTGTAAAAGCTTCCTATGTATTTCTAGGATCTAAAGTACCCGCTCGAAAATGTCTTCAAAATGAGTTCAAAATGTCTTATAACAATACAATACAATACAATAACACTTTATTGCACACCAAATAATCACACAATACAAAAAAGAAATATTAATGACAATATACATTAATTTGAGGTACAATGGGCAGCCGTATCGCTTAGAGCAATTAGTAGTAATATACTCGTGGTAGGCCTCTCGTATGCGGGAGGCCGTCTGGGTAGGTACCACAGCTTTGCCAGTTTTTCTGCCGCCAAGCAGTAGCGCGCAACGCCCTTCAAACAGGCATTATAGCCAGTGAAATACCTGGGCATATGATATCTGATGTCTCGGGGTGATGAGTGCGCAGTGCTTTTTATGGTATTAAAAGTTTTGGGTGGCACTGTAGCTTTTATGGGCAGACGTGGCGCTTACCATCAGGCAACGACGTGCTCATTTCATTCCTAAGTAAAAAAAGTAGTATTTGCATGATTAAGTACCACAAATCCAAACATTCGTCCATCCCCACGAACTTAAAAATTTAATTTGAGAAAGTATAAGGACTAATAATATAATATTAAGGAGGGCCGGATTAATTACTAATTTAACTAGGTAGGTACTTAGACTATTTTTGATCAAATATTATTTGACTTCTACTATTAATTATGACAACCAATGACATATTAGTATAACTATAATTAGTTATAACTAACCTATTTATTAGTTATATGAGTAGGTATATTATTTATTCTGTGGTGAAAAAGCATCGTGCAAAGCCTGTGTTTCTACATAACAGCGGAAACCCAATAAGCTGATGATGGCGATAATATCTAAGTTACAATGTTCCATTCCAATGGAAAAGCATTCTAAAGCTCAAGGTCAAGGCATCATATATTATTATAAACAAACGACAAGACTCACGCATGGAATGCTAGTTTTCTAATGAAAGACAAAAACTTCATAGATACGACAAATTTATCTACCGCTAAAAGCTTTTTATCTTTAAATAAATGGCGGCCGTTCCCCGGCGCGCGCCCTGGCCCGGCCCGTGTAGACGGATGCCGGACGTAAAATTCAAGATTTTCGAAAACAGGTTTGGGCAGCCAAAGGGCATGCGCGATAATTAGGGAGGGCGGGAGGTACCAGATGTAAAAAGAGAAATTTGCCACTGAATGCGCTTTTTAAATTCTTGGTATCAAAATCAAAATCTCTTTAATCATTTTGGCATCACAGACGCACTTATTAACGTCAAATTATCACAATGACTCAACCACCGTATCGGAAAAAGAACCACTACTCAGAAGATATGGCAAGAAACTGAGGGGCATTTTTTACAATGTTATGTTTCTTATTTATTTATTACAAACGTAGTACGGCCGTAACCAATTACACTAAATCGCACATAATTTACAGTATTTGATATTAAACAGAAACATGTCAAAAATAAATTATAAAAACAACAAAAATCAATGAAACAACATGTCATGCAAAAAGAAATTAAAAAAAATGTATGTCAATTTATTTAAATTAATCACATAAACAAAAACATTAGTAAAATAGAATACGAAGGGCATTTAATGCGGTGAGGGTTCGCGGGATTGGAGATCGAGCGCGTGCGACAGTTCTGCATGGAGGCACAGAGAAACATTTGTGCTTACGGGCACGGAGATTGTTGTTAGGTGCGTAGATACGCACTAGCTCGTTATGTAGGTCCGGGGCATCTATAATGCCACGAACGATTTTGCACATAGTAATCAGTTGATCGTTACCTCTTCGAACTTCTAAAGAATTGTAACCTAAGCAGCCCATAAGAAACTTTGTCGGGTACATATATGGGTAGTAGCCATACTTGCGCCTGTAAAAGAAACGAAGAAATGCTTTTTGTATTTTTTCCTGCATGAGCGCATATTTACTCTCATGTGGGTGCCACACACACTAGCTTTAGAATTCCATTTTGCTGCGGACTAGAGTTCCGTATATCAGCTTTATAACATGCTCGTCATTAAAATCACGGGAGTTTCTCAGCACAAAGCCAAGCCGCCTAAACGATTCTTTGGCCAGCACTGCAATATGGTCATGAAACGTAAGCTTCCGGTCGAATGTGACGCCCAAATCTTTCACGGTAGTAGATCTTGTTATAATCTTGTCATCAAGTTTGTACTGGAATTCGATAGGCCGCCGCATTCGACCGAAACTCATGGCACAACATTTAGATGGATTGAAGTCCATTTTATTAGCGACTCTCCATTCGTATACTGCGTCTACATCACGCTGGAGTTTCAGGCAGTCCTCCACGGACTTTACCTCAAAGATTAGCTTCAGATCATCAGCGTACATAAGGCATTTAGAATGCTTGATGACAGCTGGAACATCGTTAACCATAAGTATGAACAGAAGAGGTCCGAGGATGGATCCCTGACTGACCCCAGATCGTGTATGATACGTAGACGATTCGTACATGCCTAACTTTACGTACTGTCGCCGATCCCGAAGGTAGTCTGCGGCAAAACGGAGGAGCCCTGGAGCAAACCCCACGCTACAAAGCTTCTCCAGCAAGATATCATTATTAACTCGGTCGAAAGCCTTACAGAAATCGAAGTAAAGAATATCAACCTGATCCCCACGGTCCAGCCGTGTGGATATGTAATCAACGACGGTAAGCAGGTTCGTGTTGACTGACCTTTTTTTTCGGAAACCGTGCTGCTCATTAGAAAGGTACTGTTCCACCTGCCTGTAAATTTCTTTATGGATTCAAATACTTTCGCTGATGATGATAAAATTGCGATCGGCCTATACTCCTCAACTGAGGATTTATTTGTAGTTTTCGGAATAGGGGTCACCCTAGAAAGCTTCCATTTTTCAGGGTAGATGCCAGCGCTTAGCGCTGAGTTAAAAATATGACACAAAGGCTGAGCCAAGAACTTTGAACCCTGTTTAAGAACCCATGGAGGAATACTATCTGGACCAATAGAGCCACCAGCTTTAAGTTTCCTGATTCCAAAAGCCACATCACTGGGACTGAGCTGAAAAATATTAACATAGTTGCTGGTGCTGTTTCTATCGCGGTCATTGGTAGCGTCTGCATCCAGTAGTGGTGCCTCGGATAGAAACACGCTAGCGAAATAATTGGCAAAGGCTTCGGCGGCTTTTACGCCACTGATGGTTTCACCTTTATACGCAATGGAGGGTTCAAAACCACCTTTGGATCTCAGGGCTGAAATATGCTGCCAAAAACCACGAGGATTTGATTTGATATTATCTTCAATCCTGTTTAAATAAGAATCATATGCAGCTGCGATGCGGGCTATAAGTGACGCCCTGAGTTCCGCAAAGGCTTTATAGGTGCTAACGCATTTGTTTTGTTTCCAAATCGAGTGCAGCCTTAGTTTACATTTTGTGTCCTGAATTATTTCATATGTAAACCAAACAGGATAACGCCGGTTAGGTCCGTTATTACGGCTCTTACGAGGCATACAGATGCCAAATATGTTATATAGTATGTCATTAAATAGTTTGGTACTGGATTGTACGTTGTCAGTTTCTATTACGTCACACCAAGATGCTTCAGAAAGCAAGTCAAATAAGAGGTTACGGTCACATTTACAGAAGTTCCAGTCTTTATAAGGGTCTATATTACTAGGCTCAATGCGAACTGAATCGCAACATACGGCGACATTGATCTCAATGTCAAGAGGAGGGTGATATGAATCAGGAGGAACTAGGCCATCAACAGCATGAACTCGTGTTTTATGCACACCTTCGCACTCCTGGACTAGAACCACATCTAACATGCCACCAAACAGATTACTCACAACATTCTCCTCAACCAGGCTACAAAAAGATACAAAATAACAGTAGTAATTTTTGACATTAACAGAAGCACTATTAAGATTTAAGTCCCCTAGAATAACTATGGTACCTCTGAGATCAATAATAAAACTTTCAACCTTGCAGAACCATTGCATGTAATCTTCATTCCTGGCGCTGGGCTCAATGTAAACAACACATATGAAAAATGTTCTACCACGCCACATAAAATTGGCCCATAAGTCTTCACCATACTCAGTTTCAAGCGATGTACGTCGGCTTAGAACGATGGGTGTCCGGGCAGCGAGCAGCACTCCTCCACACGGGGTTTCTCTGTCGCGGCGTAGCACGCTCCATTCTTCCGGCATAAGCTCCGAGTCTACCACAGATGTATCCAAGAAGGTTTCAGTGACTGCTACGAGGCGGTTTTCCAATTCGCGTAGATTGTTTCGCCAGGGTTTTAACTTGGTTTTGAGGCCGCGTACGTTTTGGTAGAATATGCTAAGGCAGGCAGATTTTTTACTTTGCTGACGAGCAGATGGGTTGCAGTTCCTGGGCAGCACCTGGGCCCCGAGGTCTAGCTGTTCGACGAAAGGGCTGGGCATTTGGCAGTACAGAGTCTGCCTGCTGGGCCGACGGTGAGCGAAAGGACTGACCTTGTTGGCGATTAAGGGCAGCAGGGGGGTCTTCTTCGCCGTAGCTATATCCGTTAATTGCCTAATTTTACGAACCGCATATGCAGCTGAACTAAGTTTTCCAGAAACAGGACCCCACTGCAACTTAGAGTGTATGCCTATACCTAGGAATACCGTCGATTTGCCTGTATCGAGTTTATTACTATTATTAAGCGTTACGTTTGGCTCTACATGTCTAACATTAGGCAAAGAGAACTTTAAACATTTCGTCTTTTTCGCGTTTAGTAACAAATTGTTCGCAGAGAACCATTTCGAAACAACATCCAGTACGTAGTTTACATGCGCCAATTCACTATCCTTCCTATCTACTTTATTATGGATGTATCATCAGCGAATAGAACAATATCTGCAAGGTCTTTAACTAAAACGGATAAATCATTTATATATGCCAAGAATAAAAACGGCCCCAATATTGATCCCTGCGGTACCCCCATTCTGACTAAGGATACCATAAAAAAAACAGGTAACGTCAACCTAAACAAATAATAAAAAAGCGTTTTATCTATATTCACTGTGTGGGGTGCACTACATAAAAATATTTGCGTGTTTTAATTTTAAGTATACCCAGCGCCATCTACTTTAAATTGCATAAATGAATTTTCAAGAGTTCAAATAACTTGTAAAGCTTGCAAGTTGATTTCTAAGACTTACTAAAAACACTGAAATTATATTTCTATCATGATATATTTAATATAAATAAAATTTACTTGGTTGCATTTCATTTAATGTATATGTGGCAATGAGTAAACATTTTATTTATTTATTTTTATTTATTTATTTTCATAGTCTATACAGCGTTTCAATTTTATCCTAATTTTACCTTTTGTCTGTCTTCCTCGCTTAAAGAAGCTAATAACAAAAAATATTGGACCCGTATTCGTTATTTTTTAATTATATTAATTAATTCTGAGTTTCAAGATTCTAGGATAATTTAATAACTTTTTTCCATACTAACTTTGCCCCCATTTAATCCCGCCATAAGTAGATTTTTCAAAATTTCGCCTATATTAGAATCAGGATTTAAATAAACACATTCGTGGAAACGCCATTAAAATCCCGTCATTGGTATTTAAGTTATTTTAAAAACTGTTTTAATATGTCTAGTTACTCATTTTAAGTCGCCCAGATTGATTTTTTTTTAATATCTTCCATGTACAGATTTTTTGGGTTCTACGATTTTATTATATGTATAGATTAAAACTAAAATGTTGCTTGGCAAATAGTTATCAATTATTCGATAAGGCACTCATTTTGGAGTTTTAGTTCGTCTGTAAAAAATACTGTAAATTTTCGTTTCATGGAAATGACAAAATGGCCACGGAAATTACGACTTCAACCCTCTATTCTATAATTTCTCTAATTTCTTTTTTTTGTGTGAATTGATGGAGATAGGTACTCCTGACTTGAAAGAGCTGCAAACACTGTTATTAACTGTGGGAGACAGTACTGTAGTGGTGCTATTTTTGAAGAAAGGGCATAAAACCTTACTCAAGAAATTATAGACCCATTAGTTTAATCCACAAAAAGATCCAAAAAATCATTGAGCTATTATTAGTATATTATAGCTCAATGCAAAAAATAAGCTTAAACTGACGAGAGAAAAATAAAGTACTTAACATAATTTCCATGGTGCAATTGTAGATGGATGTGATAGTCGCGTCAATTTCCAGACGCCTCTGTATCAAAATCTACGAGTAGGATTAAGATACAAAATACGTCAATTTAGGGTAAGGTTGCTTAAGTCGTACCCCCTAAGGAAATTCCACTGTAATATTCACTGCATTTGAAATAAAACAAAATCTTTTACATCTACTGAATCTTTATTTAATTGGCCATTAATTAACAATCATAGAAACATGAATATCTTTAATGAAAATAGGTATTCTAACGTTTTTCAAAAACATACCTTCGGTACGATTAAGGCACCTAGTCGCCTAATTCGTACCACCTATAGCCTTAGTCGTACTTAGAAAACAAATACTAGTAAATATATTAAAAACTATAAAGAAAAATACTTTATAATCAGAGATCACATGAACAACTAAAAACTACAAACAATTTAGTCTGAGATCAATTTTTTTTATGTAAGGTATAAAATCGAAGCTAAAAATACTAAATTATAACAGAAAATAAAAAAGGTCACATTATGAAATTTCTGAAAAACACAGATATCACAAATATATTTTTTTATTTTGCTTTCAACGCCAGCACATAGGCCATGTACCCAACCATTACATTTTGTACAGGGTACAGGTTATGTACGAGTAGTATATACGAGAGTAGTAGTAGTTTAGGTAGGTACGACTAAGGAATTTTGTACAGGTACGACTTAGGCAACGGGGACTTGTAAGTTTAAAACTAAAACACTGACATAACCTGAAAAAGTTCGACCATTTGAATACGCCTAAACGATTGCCAAATAAGTGTTACAAATAGATGTAAATAAATAAAAAAGATCAATATCACAATCCTGCCATAAAAAGCTTACAAATGAATCAATTTTTTTATTGAAACCTATATAAAAAACTTACTTTTTAAATATTTTTACTTCACGAAGATAGCCAGCGGTCTATTTGTTTACGTTTGCTCACTCGACTGAAAAGTTCATGTTGACAATACTAAATGGCGCTATTTATAAGTATCAGACGAGATATTGCCGGGGTACGACTTAGGCTGTGGTACGACTTAAGCAACCTTACCCTATATTTGTGTAAATATATTTATAAAGAAACTTTATAAATTATTTATGTTATCTAACATATATTTTATAATTATTATCTACAATTTTATATTATGACACTAAAACTAAAAACCTTAAAAATATAATACTAAAATATATTATTAAAAGAAGTCCCTTTAGGCAAGGTTCCGAAGATACTGGCAGCGTTCCATTCAACTTTATAAATATACATATATTATGTATATCCCATGACAGTTAATTTCAAATTAAAATATTTTTTTATAATTTTTACAAATATGTACAGTGATAAAGCCTAAACTAGCCTACAACAAAATTTGAAAATAAAATTAAAGATAATACACAGAATTTATAATTAATTGTTGACTGTGACACAAAATATTGGGCGTCTCAGGAATCACCCCCTACCACCGTATCGGAAACAAAAAATCGGAACAAGGAATAATTTTAAAACTCGTTCTTCCAAGTTTTTAACAATATATATGTTGCTCATGTGCCGGTTGGCTATGATGGCAGACGCGGAATGTTCCAGGGATCTTTTTCCGCGATAGGTATGAGAGAAGAATGGAAGAACTATAACTCGTGATTATGGTGTGAAAGTAAGCATGATGCACTACCCACATAAGTGCGCCGCCATATGTCTTAGTCCTACAGCCCCACCCACTGCCCCTGTGGCTAGGCACCATGTGATTTGGTTACCAACCCATTTGGAATACCTTTATACGTAGTTGGACCAATATACATAGAATAGAAAACTAAATAGCGCCATAGAACCGGTCGGTGCTTAGAGCGGGAGACATTCCCTCGTAGCGTATTGTTTTTAGGCTATGGTTTTGTCGCAAGCTGGATGGGATTTACAGTTGCTTTAATTGTACTGCATTCCGAGAGCGCGGGAGGCGGGGCCGGCGCGGCGGCGCGGCTGTGGCTGAAGCGCCGCAGCTTCCGCTTCTCTAAAGTCGTATTATTACGTACAGCACCTATGCTAGAGAGGAAGATCAAAATAAAGAGCGTTTATGCCTGAGCATGGAACTAGTGCAGCCAAACCTCAACTTTAAAGTAATGCCTACTATTCGCTAGTCAAAGTCAAATATCGTTTATTAAATAGGCACAAAAGTGCACTAAAAGTGCTCAGGTCATAAACACAATACAAATAATATTAAAAATACGTTTAAAAATTGTAACTTTGAGAAAAGGTAAGTAATGTTCACCCATTTCTTTCCTATATTCAACTGAACTGAAGCTTTTATAATAAACTAGCGACCCGCCCCGGCTTCGCACGGTTATTATACATATAAACCTTCCTCTTCAATCACTCTATCTATTAAAAAAAACCGCATCAAAATCCGTTGCGTAGTTTTAAAGATTTAAGCATACATAGGGATATAGGGACAGAGAAAGCGACTTTGTTTTATACTATGTAGTGACTACCTGAGGGCATTAATAAATTAGGAATGCGTAGATTCAAATCATTTATTAAATCTAATCTTATAAAGAAAGGATACTACTACACAATAAATTAATATGTTAATGATAAAAATGCATGGCCTGTATGCCCTACGCTCCATGAGGATAACAGTAAATGAACGAAAGTGTTGTGCATCATTATATAATAGGTATGTATACAGTACAGTGCCATGTGAAATGTCTTTAGTCACTTATTCAATTGAACGCTGAAAGGTTGGTATGAGTATTGGAAGTGACTGGGTTTTGCAGTCATGTTCACTCAAATGTCGTGCTTGCGGTGGCTCTGTGTATCAGGTTACTCCCTTCCCTCCAATATTGTTGAAGGGGGTGATGGCTGGTCCACAAGTCATACTCGTGAACGGGTGCTGCTTGTGAGGACTGGTCTGGTCTGGTCACTCCTAACTGCTACTCTCATACCTATTTATATCTGTTGTTGCTGATATGACTGGGACACTCACTATCACTTGCACTTTTTGTTTGACATTCTGTTAAATTTAATTTATACCTAATTGTCCATTTTAATCAAATAATTTTTCATTGTTTATATTTCGAGACATTTTAAAAGAGTTAAAAAAAAACATCCCCGCAGAGTTTCTTGGTGCTATCTTTTCTATAGCGGGCATATTTCCGAAGCACTGGTAGAGTCAGTTTTTGCATTTCTTTTCTGTACCATAGAAAAAAAATAGAAGTAATTTGGCCCATCGCGAGAATCGAACCTGCAACCACGGTGGAGTTAGAGATTTCAGCTAACTTGCCCAACCGCTATACTACAGAGGCTGTCAATGTATAGCTTCACCGTACCCATAGAGTAAGCTCGTACCTACATTGTAGTTCCATATATAATATATAGGTACATAACTAGGTGCCTATATATTCTACTAAAGAAATTGAACAGAAAATACACTCGCCTCCGGCCATTCTGTGCTCCGGTTGAGAAAACAGAATACTGCAATAAGTACCTACCTCAGACACTATGGTCGCTATATACATTATATCTACATTATCTACACTAAACATCACAGCAATGAGAGCATCCTGTATTGATTATTTATTTATAGGATCTCGGAGACAAAGAATGTTGATCCGGTGTCGAGGACGTGCTCTCATTCTTGTCGTTTCTTTTGGATAGTTTTTTAACAATTGTCGCGGCGCGGCGCTGCAGATTTACAGGCACATTAGTAACAAATAAGAAACACCTGAAAATGCTGTAATTTTTTTATAGTGACGTGCAGGTTGTTGTCCTGGTGGTATATAACACGCCTATATTTGTCATTCTAAATGACATGTCCTACTAGTTAGCATTATATAGCTGAGTTACGGACTTCTAAACAAAAGTGCACCTCTGTAAACCACATGACCCTACTCACATATCCATATCCTTGTCTATTCACATCAAGTAAATATTTTTACGTCAAATAAATCTTGCTTCATTTTCAATACCCTACCTATTGTTTTTGCATGTTTAATCAAGTCGCACATTAGTAGATTTTTATTTTATATACACGTTTGTAATTCTAGACGTACCTAATTATAAGGCCTGTGAAACACTAGGCCTTTAAATGGAAACTTGCCGCAAGTAGGCCGCGGCAACTTTACGATAATTAACTGTTAGATATGCATATATGCAAGGATCATTTCATGTCCCCTTTTCGCTTAGGAGCCGGTCATGTAGGTTTATGCTAAACCTGACTGATTCTGTAATTAAAACTACAGATTGACTTGTTAATAGGATCGTTTAAAACTACCTTATAAACTGATAACATAGGTTTTAATACCTAGCGATTGCCTATTTACTTTACCACCTTGGAAAATAAATTATTTTGTAAAACATTTACAGCCATACTTATAAAAATTCTTATAATTCATCATCATCATTTCAGCCCGTATCCAATCACTGCTGGGTATAGGCCTCCTCTCCCTCACACCATTTGTTCCGGTCCTGCGCATCCACATGTTTCCCACCCCCTTCACTATATCATCAGACCATTTAGCCTGTGGTCTGCCTACTAGTCTTCGCCCGTCTCTTGGCCACCATTCTGTTACTGCCCTGGTCCATCTACCGTCCTCTTCCCTAGCCAGATGTCCCGCCCACCTCCACTTTAGCCTCGCTATTCGTGTACCCACATCTTCGAACTTTGTACGCTGTCGTATTTCTAATCAATAGAAGAAAATCTTATAGCTAGGTACTGAGTCACCTATTCACTTTCCAAACTTTTTTTCCTACTTCACTTTCCAAATGACGCACTTAGTACTATACATCTCTACATATACCTACCAGGAACTAAGGTCCAACTAAGAAAGTCAAATAAGTAAAGGTACCTTTTTCTTATTTCTCTCCCTCTCGACTTATGACCTTATTTCAACATTTTCAACTAACTTCCAAGAACTTTAGACTTTGTTTTCAACGACAATAAATAGCTTTATTAGATTCAAGTATACATATATAGTCAGTATTCTCGATTCCTGTTAGCCGGATGCAATGCTGGATATATCCTACATGCAATAGAAACACAAACACTCTACTTATATTTCTGTTCATCATTAGAAGCTGTCATGTCTCGTAAGCGTTGCAGTAATATAGGTAGGGCGCGCTTGACCAGCGCAAGGTAACGCTCGACTTTTTGGCGTCGCCGTCTGCGGCCTCGCGTCACCTTGGTGGACCTTATAGGAGACGTGACTCAGCCCCGGCAAGCCTGCGTCTGTGCCGGCTCACTGCTGCCTAAACTGTGGCACAAACTTAGTTGACACTAGGATGATCCTACCCTTGATCTCTACAATGGCTAATAAGCGCAGCGCTGCCTTTCTTATTAAAGATGAACGCTAAAACGGTCAGTTGGCAGTTTACAGACGGAAGTTTATGTTAGTAAGACTCCTTCATCAAGACATGTATAAGTGAAAATACAGTATTTATCCATAAGGCGCAGTAACTATGCGTTTGCAAAAAAATTATCAGTGTAGTGGGAGTAAAATTATACTGCAAGATTTAACCACAACGAACCACTATGGCTGTAATGATTATCAGATTGGAAAACTCCATAGTATAGTTATTATGTAAGAAATACGTATGTAGAGTTTGGTGCCAATTACATCTTCTAAATATTTCTTTGTTAGAAAAAAATCACTGTTAGTAGATGTCAATCATCGTCATCATCTGCCCATTACCACAGAATCATCGTCATCATCTGCCCATTATCACAGAATAGATAGAGACCGGATACAATTGTACACTGTACTTTTACTTCTATTTCTACACCCGAACTTCAAGACTTCTATTTCTATTGTTTTTCTATATCCGTAATTCGAACATCCGCGTCACAAACAACGCCTGCTTCCTTTGCCCAATTTTAGTATTTATTTATAGCCTCTCCTTTATCATCAATCCAAATGCACTTTCTTGGATGATTTTGGTTCACCCAAGTTTCATCTAAATATATCCGAAGGCGTATGCCGTTGCTCGTCTTCAAATCATCAAGATTTCTCAGAAAATGTATCCTGGCACAAACAAGAGCACCGAAATTAATTTTATTCAATTGATTGTCACATCCATTCATGTAGACTCGTGTAACGTTAGTGGCTGCTACCACAATCAATAAAGTAGGATTTTCCTTTCGTTTCAGATTTTGCTTCAACAGAGTGATAAGAGAACTTAAAACATCGTGTCGTACCCGGCCGGCGCGACGCCGCGATACACCATGGAGTCTGCAAACTGTTCGCGATTCTACGAAGCTAGTCGCAACGGTAGGTGCACGATTCTAAAACATATCACAGGTGTTTCGACATAACTATATTTTATTTAATCAAAACCATACTATCATTTGTTGTTAACACTCTATAAACTACCTAATTACCTAAGCATGTTGGATCTAAGTGATTTTTATTTTTTAATACAGATCTCAAGAAGTTAGCAGATTTCTTAGAAATTGAAGAGGATATAGAAAATGTAATAGTTGAAGAGAACAGTGAAGTAACTTTTGAATGCAAAGTTAACGGTCATCCATTACCATCATGCGAGTGGTTCAAAAACGGAAAGCCGATCACAAACAGCCAAAGAACTAGAATTAGAAATACCTCCAACAAAAACTGGTATCTTTTAGAAATAAAACAAGTTTGTAGAGCCGACCATGGCGTTTACACAATCGTTTGCCGAAATAAATGTAAGGAGATATCTTCCAAAGCTTATTTATTCGTAGCAAATAGACAGCTAAACGATGGAGTGTTTTACACAGAAACACTTTGCCAAGGGCTCGCAGTCACTAAGCATTTAAGGAATGTTAAAGTCGTTCAAGGAGAGCGCATACAGTTAGAAGCACATTTTCTAATTGAAGGAAATGACGATGTTTTTTTTCTGTGGTTAAAAAATAACGATGCAGTACACCACAACACGAGAACGATATTTCTGAGCTCAAACAGCCATTCAGTTTTATCTATATTGAACGCTCGCTTGACAGACACAGGAGTTTATCACGTGATTGTTAAAAGCGCAAAAGGTATAGTCTCCAGCTTCGCCGATGTTCAAGTGACCTCAGTAAAAGAATTTACACGAAACGATGAATTGTTGCCAATAATAATTCAAGACTGGTTACCCGATGACATCAAAACTTATGAACATGAAGAAACGAGGATGATTTGTAAAGTTTCTTTTGATATAAATACGAGTGTTCAGTGGCATAAAAATGGAGTCGTTATTTCACAAAGTAATTTTATAATGGAAGACTATGGTGGTCAATACATTGGGTTGAGAGGTGTGAATGTTACCAGAGCTGATAAAGGAGAGTATACTGTCATCCTTCGTGACGAGGAAACGAAAAGAGAAGATACTTGCTCTACCACTTTGACTGTAATACGTAAGTACCTACCTGTAGTTACAAAATATACATGAGGTGGGTGGGTATATTTCATTGTTTAGGTCATCAAGGTAATAAGTTCCCAAAAACAAAAAAAATATTGCACTTTCAAAAGGAAAGTTTACTCCTCTGGATTTACACACCCGCCGCCTGCTCCCCTCGTCTCTTACTTGTCAAACCCCGCGTCTCAGGAAGGACGGAGTCGTCTATGGCAAAATGATTATTAGGTATTAAATGTTTATAAAGGAATTTCGCGAAATCCCTGGTATCCTCATTTCCTTGTGACATGTACGGTCAACGACAAAAGTTATTGACCATTTGTAAATCTTCGATTGGTCACACCTTCAGTATATGTTATTTTTCTGAATATTGCATTTTAGAAGTCTATTAAAGTCCTGTACGGATAAGGAGATTGTAAAAAATTGCATTACGTTAGAATTCATTTCTTTTGCCTAGTCTATATACCAAGTTTTAGCACTTTCACCTCATAAAAAAAGATTTTCCACACAAATATTTGCCATCCCGTTTAGACCTGGCCCCCTACCCATATGTCCCTCAAGCGCCAATCGTATATCGTGTTGAGGTCGAATTAAGGTATAGCTTCACTGCGACTAATAAGATACGGTCTAATTATTGACGCATCAGGCAAAAAATTGAATTAATCTCATTCATTTATACCAAAATATGTTAACTACAAGTTGAGATAAACTTAATGGGACAATAAATGGCATCCTAAAATATTGTCGCAGTGAATCTTTACCCTAAACTGAGCTCAACACGATATACGATTGGCGCTTGAGGGACATATGGGTACGGAGGCTGTTAAGGGAAGATGTTTAAAAAGTGGTGAAACATGTGCGTATAGTATCTTCAATTAGTAAGTATATGTACCAAATTTCTCCGTCGTAGGCTTAGAAAAAATATTATATTCCACCTTGTTTAAACTTTTTAGAGGTAAATTAATAAAGTGAGTTTCAATTTAATTTATTACTTTTGTTTGGTCGGTATACCAAATTTCATTGCTACAACTTCATAAACAAAAATTCTCCACTCAAACTTTACCACCTATATAACCCTATTAGGGATGATTTCAAGACATGGTGGAACACGTGTTTATAATTTTATTGGCTGAGTATTTGTAACAAATTTCAACATTGTAGCATTAAAAAATATTTGATACTTTCCAACTGTTTAACCTTGTTAGAGGGTGAATTTCCAATAATGGCAAATAACGTGTGAGTTTATTTCTTTTGCTTACTCTGTGTACCAAATTTAATTGCCATAACTTCATGAACATTCTCATTCATGAAGATTCTCCATATAAACTTAACCACCCCGTTTGAACCGGTTTAGGGATGATTCCAGCAAAATGGTGAAAGACGTGCTTAAAGTTTATCTGTCTGAGTAAATGAACCGAACTTCATCGTCGTAGCTTCAAAAATATAATTACTTTTCACCCTTATTAAACCTGGATAGGGGTAGATTTAAAAAAAAATTGATTTACGTTTTAATTATCTTCTTTTTCTTAGTGTACATAAACTAAGAAAAAGAAGATAATTAAAACGTGAATAAATGTTCATCAAAACCACAATCTTCATAAATAAAAAAGATTTTCTATGTATTCATTTATTTGCACAAGTAATTTACAGAACATATCCAAACATTACATTGCGGAACTTAGATAGGCAAGCGCTAGGATTCTAAACCTACCTGTTTTGTCGTGGAATATATCCAGATCTGGTTGCTGAGCGAGCATGTCGTTGAGCGCTTTTAAAGCCCTTGCGGTGGGGGCGTTATGCGCGCGGACAGAGTGGAGACGCGCGGGCGGGGGTGCCAGCAGGCGGTGTCGGCGGCGCGGGGCCTGGTCGGCGTCAGCGCCGCGCAGGTATCGGTCAGGCAGACGCAGCTCCGCGACCACAGTAGGGTTGTCTACCTTATTGTGGAGGGTTAGGTAATAATGCATAACAAGATGCATCTTTCGCCTAAGCTCAAGTGTGTATAGGCTGACCATACTGGAAACAAATAGTGAGGGGGACATGTACGGGTAATACCCATAAATTTTTAACCGACTTCAAAAAGGAGGAGGTTTACAATTCGACGGTATGTTTTTTTTTGTGTGTTTTTTACGCGATTACTCCGCCAATTATGCATTGATTTCGATAATTCTTTTTTTTGATTGGCAGGTCATACTTCAGAGGTGGTCCCATATAAATTTTACCGAAATTCATTCAGTACTTTTTGAAAAAAATAGCAAAAACAAAAAATATAAGTTTAATCTTCAAGTCGGATCTTATTTTTTTCGTAAACAACTTTCTAAAGGTGGAGGTTTGTATTCGACTGCTTTACCTGCTTCACCCAGGGTTGACTTCCGGTGAGGGAACTCCTCAACGATGAATAGTACAGACACAACATTTCGTAAATGGATTTAACCATAATAGCCTGTTCTAAATTCCATCATGACATGGCTGATACACCCAGGATTGACTTCCGGCGAGGAAACTCCTCAACAGAGAATAGGACAGACATGAATTTTTTTTTACATGCATTTAATTGTGATAACCCGTTTTAAACTTCGTCATGATGTGGCTTCTAGATCATAAAAGCTTGTTTTTAAAATCTTTTAAATTAATTTTATTAAAACTTGTTTTTCACTAAAGAACGAACTTGCGCTGAATTTTCTCCACCAAGAGGGAATATTTATTCTCATGGGGATCCCAGATGATAGAATTGTATTCTAATTTACTGCAAACGTAAGCTGTGAAGAGCGTCATCGCGGCATTTACGTTGCTGAAGTTATAGGATGTCCGCATAATAAATCCAAGCATCCTATATGCCTGCTTGCAAGTATCCATAATGTGATCTCTAAAATTCATCTGGGAATCCACAGTCACACCTAAATCTCTGATTTCATAAACTCGATCTAACGTCATACTATCAGAAAGTCGAAAGTCATGCTTAATCGGTGTCAATTTTCTGGAAATGGATATCAGCTTGCATTTGCTAGCATTAAAATACAAGCGATTTTGATCGCTCCACACTGACACACTGTCGATGTCTCGTTGAAGGGCGCCACAGTCAGCCTTATCCCCAACCGCGGCGAAGAGTTTGAGATCGTCAGCAAATAACAAGCACTGAGAAGTACTGACAGTCTTCGGCAAATCATTGACCATGATAAGAAATTGCGTTGGCCCGAGCGTTGAGCCAGACCCCCGCGGTTCGCCGAGCTAACTGTCTAGTACTACTACTGGCGCACCGGCCTGTCCGCACACGTTTTGTGTGTGTGCGTAATTATTGTAAGGATGAGCTAATACGAATCGAGCGCGACAAGGATAACGCTATACGTAAGCAACCTAACTGTTTCTCTTTAACACCCACTATTGCTTGGCTGGGACGCGAGAAACCAAAAAAATCTTCGATTCTTATTTGTGTAAGTGGTTTCTTTGCATCCATACACAGAACAATAACGAACTATTTTAAAAGAGATAGGCAGACCTCCGTCAGTCAGGTCAGATCCTGGGCAGCTCTACCGTCTTCAGCCGTTCTCCGTCGTTTCTCAATATTATGTTTCGTCTATATGTCAAAGTCAAATAGTCAGCCGGCCTGCTCTACCTCTGTAAAGCAGGTCGTCGTCGTCATCCAAAAAGGTCATAACAACCTCAAATAACATCAATTGATCGCACATATAAAATAAACATTTGAATCTCACTCATTAGTCATTCGTAGCGAGCGGTGACAACCGAGTGACGCAAGCACGGCATTGCCCATTTTTTCATCGGTTTGTTGCGGGTGATGACAAATTAGCGGGGGGGCGGGAGTGTCGCTTCTTTACGTAGTAATATTTAGTTTTCTTTGGTTGAGCCTTGACTCACACCGGACCTCGTGTAGTAACTAGGCGAATTGAAGCCTGAAAGCTGAACGTATTATCAACGGTTTTGGAGATAGCTAGCAAAAAGACTAAGAAGTTTAGGATTAAAGCCAATGGAAGAAAATTTTTGAAGAAGAATGTCATTATTGACGCGGTCAAATACTTTTTGAAAATCAAAGTATGCTGCGTCAACCTGCAGGCCAGCATCCATCTTCACGGTGACGTAATTAACAAAGTTGATATGATTAGTTACGGTATGGTATGATTGGTTATGATTAGTTCTATACAAACTTTACCACCCCGCTTAGGCTTATCGGGGTATGATTTAAAAACATGTGAAATACATATCTATAATTTCATTGACTAATCACGTATACCACATTTCATCGTTGTAGCTTAAAAATACTAATCTTCACTTTCCATCCTGTTTAACCCTGATAAGGAATGATTTTCAAAAATTGCAAATCAAATTTTAATTATCTTCTTTTACCAAGTTTTATCATAGCCACGGAACTTCATAAACAAAGATTTTCTATACAAACTTTACCAACCCGCTTAAGCGGGATGATTTAAAAAAAAATGGTTAAATACTTATCTATAATTTCATTGGCTTAGCACGTGTACCACATTTCATCGCTATAGCTTTAAAATAATAATCTTCACTTTCCACCCTGTTTAACTCTGTCAAGGGATGATTTTCCAAAATTGTAAATCACGTTCTGTGTGTCACGTGTGTACCAAGTTTCATCGCTATAAAAAAGATTTTTTATGTAAACTTTACCACCTCGTTTAACCCTGTCAGGGGTTGATTTTTTAAAAATGCTATATGAATACTTATTTTTAAACTTGATCAAACTTAATTTATTTACCCTGTTTCTTTACTGTAGCTACAGTGTCGCATTAAAAAAAATCCTACCCCATACAAACTTTGCGGCCCTATTTAATGACCTTAAGGTTTGATTTTCGAAAAGTTATTGAAAACATATTTTTATATTCTTATGTTTAGTCAATTTACTAAGTTTCATAACTTTACTAAAAAAACCTACAACATGGAAACTTTGCGACCCCTCGACCTCTCGATCGAATGACTCGAATGAAGGGGTTGAATTTAGAAAAATGCCGAAAATGAGTTCCTAGTATTCACTTGTTTAATGCTCACACAAAATTTGATAACTACTGGTCAAGAAACAATCACCGTAGCATACATTATAGTTTCCGCATCCCAATCTAAAAAAACACACTAAACCTAAGGGTTGATTTTCAAAAAGCTGTGATACACGTCTTCTTTTATTTCTTCTGCATAATATACTGCTAAAGTTTCGTGACCGTGCGACAAAAGATTGTTTTTTCCCCATTCATACATTATGACCCCATTTGACCCACTTAAAGGTCAAATTTCAAAAAATCCGTTCTTATAATATGACGCCTTCACTACTTGTAGAATACGTGGTCCAAATTTTAGGTTTCTATGTTAAGCGGTTTTGGCTGTGCGATGATTGTAAAAAAAACCCTGTTCTTTTATTATATAGAATAATTAATTAGTATAGAATCGATTTGATAAATGATCTTTGTTTTTCAATTATTTCGTATTAAAATTTACATTCATATGTGCTTGACGTCATTGTACTTATGTAATAATTATGAATTATGACATTGCTTAACTCAGTAAAATTTCAAATGTAATTTAATAATTAATGCTAAATAGACCTGACTCCAATCTTTGTATCATCATATTATTTTTAACTGACATTTAAATTATATTTATTTTCATTTAAGCTTTGCAGTATATAATTATAAAACTTGACATTAATTAATTGATTGTGATGTGAAATTTTAATTCGATAATTTTATTTAAATATTCTTTATATTAAATTTGAAAATATTATGTTTGCACACCATTGTTATGGTAGGATGTACTGAATCTAATTCTAACTATTACCATCTGCTTTGTACTACATTCTGGCAAATAAATGATGATTTGATTTGATTTGAATTAATAAATGAATACAATATGAAGTATCAAAAGCTAAGTACTTTTAAATGTTATTAGAAAATAGACAAAATAATAGTCAAATGTGAAAACAGAAAAAAAATGTTGGAAAATAAAATATTCGGGAGTTAGAATAGTACATTGTACACCGAGGGGAGAAAACGATCTCGAGTTTCCTTTAAGCCATAAACATACTCTCGAACAGAAATAGAACTTTCTCCCGAGTGATACATAGTGCTTTATACTACACCTACGAGGAAAATAAAATACAATATTTAACGCAACGAAATAAATTGCCGCGCTTTTTTTTTCGTATTGCAGAATAAGGTTGCCATCCTCATTTCATTAAAAATAGAAAACAAAAAAAAACCGCCTCTTTTCTCTAATTATTTGATATAAAACCTTTTTGAGATTTGAGGTTTGTATGTTTCCCGCCTCTTTTTTCTAATTATTTATTATTTTTTGAGGTTTGACGTTTGTGTTTTTTTTTTATGTTCGCTGCTAAAAAACAAAAGAAAGCTAGCCGGGCAGTAATGGATTTTCATACAACATTCCTGCCCTGCTTCGGAGGGCAGTAATGAAATTCCATATAACTTTTCCCGCCGCACATTTTTAAGGGAGAAATTACGAACTTTGTAACCCGTTTATGAACGAGTAATAAGACACTTTCCGAGTGGGTGTGGTATAAAGAAATAAACATAACTGATTCCGGCAACGAGATGGTACAAGCTACATATAAAAGATGGTTTGCTATAACGGTGCGGAGCTCCCCCCACCACTGACTTTTAATTATATAGTGTACCTAAAGTTTTAACTTTCTTCTTTCTTTACTATTATACAATATTGTTATCTATAGACTCGACAACTGCTGAACGGAGTTTAATTTGGTTTTCAGGGTTTGGTAGCATAGTCCCAAATAAGATTAAACGGTATTTTACATCAAAATCGGTTGACTCGGGTGACTAAGAAAATACACTATTCTCTTCGTAGTAAGCGCAGTCATAAACAAGGGGAGGTCTTGTTAAAATGGTCTACGAAAAAAGACGACCTATGGACTTCCTCTGTCCTCTACGCAGACGAAGTCACGGGAAAAAACTAGTCGATACAATAAAAAAGTATTTTCATAGTATATTTTTTTATAGAACTGAGTAATGAGACGAGCAAGTCGTTCGCCTGATGTTAAGCACCACACCTACCCTATTGTTACGTAAATTTTCAGCTGCTCCTACTACTCCTCCAACGAGGGTGGCATTAAAAAGAGCACTGGTGTCAGCCGTAGCGTGCTGCGGGTCCAAGGTGACGTTCGACTGCAGCTTCGCCTTGGAGGACCCCAAGTACTTCTACGTGGTCTGGCACGTGGGCCACTACAGAGTGGAACGAACTAACACACAATTTAGTGTGAGTACTGGATATAAATTAAGAATTTGACTTCATTAAGATGAAGACTAAGTTTGTTCTTTTTATTGGCATGTTTACGTCTCTCCCGACAGCCAACATTTTTTTTCTTTTACAGTTGGATATTCATCATTATTATTTCAGATGGTTTATGGCCTCTATATTTTCTAAATCCAAATCTTTTGCTCAATTACTTTTTCTCTTTTCAGGTGGTACACAGCGGTGGTGAATATTTACTCTACATCAAGAAAGTAGAGCCTGGAATGTCAGGTCAAGTAATGTGTGAGCTCAGGAAGGCGCTTCCAAACCAAACATCAATTCGTGTGAACAGAACCACCGCAACATTAGCTATTGTTCCATCGGTTGTCCTGGAACAAGAGGAGAAACAACACCCTTTGTTGAAGAGGGGAAAACTGTACAATGAGATGAATCCGTGTGATGATAAAATTGAGATCGTTGAAGGAGTTCGTCCGAGCTCGCCCGATGCGGTAAGCGAAGAGTTGTGCCGCGTTATGAAAAGCGACATCTTTTTAGCAAAGCGATATATTAAAGGCAGATTTTGAAATGTTGTTTCATGTAGTGCATTGCATTTGTGCTGAGCTAAGATTTCATGTTTGTAACAATTTCAACATTTTAATTGTGATGCTATGAACCTTCCACGACTACTATTATGTTATTTGTTTAGTTGGCAGGAGGAAGCACTAGCCAAAATGGACATGCCGTTGATACTGATGTTATTATTGAGATGACGTACTGTAGGTAAGTTATCATCAAATATTATGAAAAACACAACCATGTTAGACTGTGCGTATAACTCATCTTTGTCAAAATCAAATATCAAATTAAAAACTCTTTAATCAGTTTTGGCATCACAGACGCACTTATGAACGTAAAATTATCACCAATGACTCTACCACCGTATCGGAAACAAAACCATTACACAGAAGATACGGCAAGAAACTGAAGGGCATTTTTTTAGAGATTTTGTAAATTGTATTTGTTTTTCTACAATTTTATGTTTCTTATGTACCAGTTGGCTACTTTGCAGAAGTGAAATGTTCCAAGCATCTTTGTCTTCTATGCAATTACGAACAGCATAGTATGCTTTTCTTATTAGAACAGTCTTTACGCGTAATTGGAATTTACTTTCTTTGAGCTCCTTTATACATTTTGGGACATGTTTCTATGACACGAACACGATGCGCGATGCGCGATGTATGGCGCATGTCCAACAGTGATCCTATCCTACACATTGACGATGCGCGATGTATGGCGCATGTCCAACAGTGATCCTATCCTACACATTGACGATGCGCGATGTATGGCGCATGTCCAATAGTGATCCTATCCTACACATTGACGCTGCGCGATGTATGGCGCATGTCCAACAGTGATCCTATCCTACACATTGACGATGCGCGAGGTATGGCGCATGTCCAACAGTGATCCTATCCTACACATTGACGCTGCGCGATGTATGGCGCATGTCCAATAGTGATCCTATCCTACACATTGACGCTGCGCGATGTATGGCGCATGTCCAATAGTGATCCTATCCTACACATTGACGATGCGCGATGTATGGCGCATGTCCAACAGTGATCCTATCCTACACATTGACGCTGCGCGATGTATGGCGCATGTCCAACAGTGATATTATCCTACACAATGACGACGCGCGATGTATGGCGCATGTCCAACAGTGATCCTATCCTACACATTGACGATGCGCGATGTATGGCGCATGTCCAACAGTGATCCTATCCTACACATTGACGCTGCGCGATGTATGGCGCATGTCCAACAGTGATCCTATCCTACACAATGACGACGCGCGATGTATGGCGCATGTCCAACAGTGATCCTATCCTACACATTGACGATGCGCGATGTATGGCGCATGTCCAACAGTGATCCTATCCTACACATTGACGATGCGCGATGTATGGCGCATGTCCAACAGTGATCCTATCCTACACATTGACGCTGCGCGATGTATGGCGCATGTCCAACAGTGATATTATCCTACACATTGACGACGCGCGATGTATGGCGCATGTCCAACAGTGATCCTATCCTACACATTGACAATGCGCGATGTATGGCGCATGTCCAACAGTGACCCTATCCTACACATTGACGATTCGCGATGTATGGCGGATGTCCAACAGTGATCCTATCCTACACATTGACGATGCGCGATGTATGGCGCAAGTCCAACAGTGATCCTATCCTACACGTTGACGATGCGCGATATATGGCGCATGTCCAACAGTGATCCTATCCTACACATTGACGATGCGCGATGTATGGCGCATGTCCAACAGTGATCCTATCCTACACATTGACGCTGCGCGATGTATGGCGCATGTCCAACAGTGATATTATCCTACACATTGACGACGCGCGATGTATGGCGCATGTCCAACAGTGATCCTATCCTACACATTGACGATGCGCGATATATGGCGCATGTCCAACAGTGATCCTATCCTACACATTGACGCTGCGCGATGTATGGCGCATGTCCAACAGTGACCCTATCCTACACATTGACGATTCGCGATGTATGGCGGATGTCCAACAGTGATCCTATCCTACACATTGACGATGCGCGATGTATGGCGCAAGTCCAACAGTGATCCTATCCTACACATTGACGGGCAATATCAAATAATTTTATCTTATGGAGGACACTTTTTTCCAAGACTGCAGAGTCCCAGACGTGTTGCAATAAATTGACAAGACCTGAACGCTGATGATCTCCAACTAGTAATAGATAATAATTTAATTATTTTCTCAGGCTGGACAACGGGCTGTTCTTCTTCCAAGCCTGTAGCAAGCACAGTGAGACGATCTCTAACCGGCTGGTGGTGTACGAAAAGTCCCCTGAAGGGTCAATGGATCAAGCCTTAGGCGTAGTCATTAAGTGGTGAGTGACGCGGCAAGTGACGCGCTCAGTGTGGCTGACGGAGGAGACAGATACTTCTCAAAGTGGTCTGGAGTAGCTAAATAGAAGGGATCGGTGAAGCGCGATAGGGCCAGCACGGCACACATCATCACGATACAGGCGGCGTAAATATATGAAGTTTATTTGAAATTTCTCAAGAACTTACTATTTGATGAAGCCGTTCAGCCATTGCAGCGTGAACCAGGAACAAACACTCACACACTAGCCCACTTACTTACAAAGTTTTGCATTTAGGTACAATATTATTAGGATATTAGGATAACGTAATTTAGCCCGCAACTGGTACCACCGAAGCAACTGTTGTACAACGTATTGTAATTCCAGGGACGGCCCTCCAGCCCCAGGCGCGCACTGGTTTGGCATAGAACTCGGGCAGGAGAACGGCACTTTCCTGCACGTGGGGGTGACCAGCCAACCGAACTTGGAGCTGTTGGACCCGCCCGAGGAGAAGATGATGCGGCTGCGTGTCAAGCTGACGGATAGGGGGTGCCACGGGAGCGAGGCCAGCGTCAGCATTGGTACCTATAATTGTGTTAAACTACTGAAGTGGAATATAGATGTTGATTTGTGCAGATGTCGAGCAAAAAAGATGATAAACTATGCAGTTTTAAAATAGTATACGGTCTAGCTGCATAGTACATATTTCAACATATCATAGCGTCAAAATAAAATAAATTTTGGCACATGTTCGGATTTGGGAAAAGTTTTCTGACAGTGGACGGAAGTGTACATTTCACAGGTCTATCGGGAGAGGTCTTGTAGGAACAAAGACGCTGTATGATGATGCTTGTTTCAGCGAACACTCCCTCCCCTTCCCCGTTGCAACCTCTAAAGCACGAGCTCCGCCCTTTACAAGAATTCGAGGACAACTATTTTGACACCGGAGACCAAATCGGCCACGGATCTTTCGGCAACGTCATACTAGTCCGTGACGCGACAGGTAACCTGGTTTCACTTTTATATACTTGTATCTTTTGTAATCGTAATAACGCCCAACAATCATTAATGGTCATACGTCCTGCCCGCTAACAATAAGATTCCCTGTATCTAGGGAATCAGCAATTATGAGGAACACATGTCCCCTCGATAATTAGACACAAAACAAGTATACAAATTATTTTTGTTTATTTTTATTCATTTTAATTTTTTTATATGGGGTTTTTGTTTGATATAAACGATTTTTTATTTATTTATTTGTCTTGTAGCAGACATCAATGAAATACAATTACGTTTACTACTCAATAATTATGCGCCTCTTAGATACCTAGTTCACTACTAAGATGCGAGGAACGTCTTTAATGTTTTTTATGCACTATGAATAAATACCTGCTGGAACATTGTTTTAATATGAACTTGTTTTCAGGGGACTTGTTCGCCGCCAAGGTCCAGAAAACCAGGACGCAGAAGAAACGCGATATGGCGCAGCGCGAGTTCGACACGATGAAGCTCCTGCGGCACCCCAAGCTGGTGGAACTGAGGAACGCGTACGTCGGCACAGACTCTTATATCTTCGTCATGGAATAGTAAGTATCATTTTAGCCGCTTACACGACTAAATCGAAATAATACATAATAAGAATATTGATTTAAAATCATAAATTAATTTCAGTTTTTGGGGCGGCGAGCTTTTTGACAGGATAATCCAAGAGGACCACATCCAGGAAGTTGACGTGGTTCCTTACGTGCGGCAGATCTGCGAGGGGCTGGCCTACCTGCACCGGCTCCACATCGCGCACTTGGACCTCAAGCCAGAGAACATCGTGTGCCTCAGCCCCAACTCCGGCCAGGTGAAGATCGTGGACTTCGGCCTGGCCAGGGTCATCGTGGACGGAAACATCACCAGGGCCCTGTACGGCACCCGGGACTACGCGGCCCCCGAGGTGTTGAACTTCGACCGGCTGACCACAGCGTGCGATATGTGGAGCCTCGGAGTGCTCACCTACATGTTGTGAGTGCATTCAACCCTCTTGTTTTTATTATACCTACTTACCTACGTCCGTACTCTGTTCATTGCTGGTCATTTATAGATAAAAGCACAGATTACGCAATAGTCCACGCGGACATTAGGTACGTTCGGTAAAATTAAATGTCTGTACCTACATTTCAGGCTCGCCGGTATAATGCCGTTCGCTGGAGACTCGTGGCTGGAGCGCTCCTTCAACATAAGCATCGCCAAGTACACATTCGACGAGAGCGCCTTTCGCGAGGTGTCCGACATGGCGCGGGACTTCGTGGAGAAGCTGCTGCTCCTGAACGCGAAGGAGCGCATGACGGCGCGCGAAGCGCTCCACCACCCATGGGTCAGGGAAGGGCCCCCGAAGGGCGCCAAGGCCGGGCACATGAAGCGCGCGCGGGACAACCTCAAGTCGTATCTGGCCGACTACCGCGCGAGGTGGCAGGTCAGAAATACACTCGAGAGCAATGAATCCGGGTCACTTAAAGAATGTTAAAAATCTCGGAAACTAAAAATGATAGGTTAATGCAATAAATTGTATTTAATAGACAATGTAATACTCCTTAAATGAAAGTAAAAAAAATATGAGTCACCATACATTTTATTAACACAAAATTACATAAAGAAAAAAACTGCTGATCTCTCCTTAAAACAAAAATAGGAAACATGAAATTTTTGAACTTTATTACGATTTTCTTGAATTTTAATACTTCGTATTGCCTCCTCGTGCTTCCATTACTGCGTTTACGCGGTTTGGCATGCTGTACACCAAGTTCCTTATACGATTTTGGGGAATATTCTCCCATTCCTCTGTGAGAGCAATTTTGAGCTCACGAAGCGTGATTGGGGGAGGGTTTCGTTGTTTTACGCATCTGCCTAGCTCGTCCCAAGCATGCTCGATCGGGTTGATATCCGGGCTGCGCGCTGGCCACTCCATACGAGTAATGTTCATCTCTTGAAGGTAGTCATTCACAATCCTACCTGTATGAGGTCGGGCATTGTCATGCATAAATATAGCATCCTCACCTAAATTGACCATAAATGGACCAACGTGATCATTGAGGATTTCTTCCACATATCTTACGCTAGTTAAAGAGCCGTTTTCTATGATCACCAGCTCTGTGCGACTTTCAGAAGAAATTCCGGCCCACACAAGTACAGACCCACCACCGTAGGCTACTTTTTCTTCGATGCATGCTTGCTTGAATCTTTCCCCTGGTCTTCGATACACTCTGTGTCTTCCATCGTGCTTGTAGAGCATAAATTTTGATTCGTCGGAGAACATAACTTTTGACCAATCTTCAATACTCCAATTTACGTGGCTCTGGGCATATCTTAGTCTCGAAATACGATGCCCACGCTCCAGTTTAGGGCCGTTTGCAGGTCTAAGGGGTTTTAAGTTAGATTCAGCAAGCCGACGTCTTACTGTCCATGCACTTGGGTTACTTCCTCCGAGGCGTCGAAACTGATTGGTGAGTTCAGTTCCTGTGAGAAAGCGATTTCGAAGCATGGTGTTCACCAAGTATCGGTCTTCTCGTGCTGTGGTACACCTGGTTCTGCCCGTTCCTGGTCTGCGTAGGTTAGAACCAGTTTCTTCGTAACGTCGGAGAACTCTTTGTACTGTTGACAGCGACACACCGACAGTCCTGGCTGTATCGCGCTGACTCCGGCCGGTTTCCAGCATTGTAAGTATTCTGGTGCATTCTTCAGGCGTAAGCGACATAATTTCAGCTTGAATAATGAATATAGAGCACTATCAACATGGTTTATGTACCCACATAAATGACAGATTACAAACAAAAGCAAAACCAAATGCTGTAATTTCGTAGTTCCATCTTCGAAAGTGGCCCTTTTTCAAATTTGATTTTTTTATGATATAACTTTACAATAACTAAGAAGTTTTAATACCTTCATTTAAGGAGTATTACATTGTCTATTAAATACAATTTATTGCATTAACCTAGCATTTTTAGTTTCCGAGATTTTTAGGATTCTTTAAGTGACCCGGATTCATTGCTCTCGAGTGTAGTTGTCCATTTAAGAGAAAGGGTTCAGGTACTGGATGTTCCAGGCGATACTGCAGATTGCAGACAGCAGTAACTGCTGCAGCTGCGTGCAGGCTGCAGTGTTGCTCGGAATCGCATCTGCTCAGCAGTTGTAATGCACTTTTATAATACTAATTATTTCTGTTGTGTTGAATATATACGATCTAAGATTCCCTGAACCAGAACCATACAACCAACACCGGACCATAATTACACAAATAATAAATATATAATTTCTCTGTAAAGAACTACTGCTGTAACGAGGGTGGCACAAACGTTACGACATCGTCTTCGTTAAAGTTAGCGATTTTGCTTTAAGGAAATTTTACTTACTATTATACAATATTATACACTAGACGCGCCTCCTTGTACTTGTGACCTCGCACTACTACACGTGTACTTTCTATAACATGTTCTAGGCAAGAACATGTTACGTATAAGTTTCGCATCATCCCATTCCATCAGTAGAACGGACTGCCATACAGATTTATTATATTAACAACAAAACTATAATCTGTGGCTTGCTTTACTTTTATTATACAGACGCATAAAACAAATGAGTGCTGAACTGTATTCCAGCGCGCGGCTAGACTGATGATCGTGGCGAACCGCCTACGCACCCACGCGGGAGCGCGAGCTCTGTCCGAGGGGAGCGCCGCCCCCACTGCCGCCCCCGCAGCCGCCTTCGCCGCCCCAAGCACCTCCACCGCCGCCCCCGCAGCCGCCCCCGCCGCCCAACGAGCCTCACATGCCCCCTAGTCTTACATTGTCTCCTTTGGCACCGATTATATGAAGAAGTTTTAAATAAAGATATGAAACATATTTGCGTAGCTCTATTACCTCTGCCAAGTCTTGATACTAGGTCGTCGTCATCGAGGCCGTCTGTGTTGGTACCACCTCCTCCCCCCCTCCCGGCGCACTACTGCTTGGACGCACCTTATTCTGCGTCCAAGCAGTAGTGCGTAAGATATCGGGTTATATGAGCCTTATTATCTGATGTCTCAGGGTGACGCTCAATGCTGTGTTACACGGAATTTTACATGTTAAAAATTCTGGGTGACCTTATACTTGTTATGAACACGCGTGGAGTTTACCATCAGGCGAACGACGTGCTCATATCATCGCATCGCTTAGATCCAAATAAAAAAGTTCAGTGTAGGTACGTCTGTTTAGAAAAACAAGTTGTTGCAGGTTTTACACTGAGACTAGATTGTAAGTAAATATAAATAATAATGAAAAACAATCATGAACTGTCAAAATGTATGGAGTTGTCAGTTGAAATGCTGCCACGTTGGTGGCTCTGCAGGACAAGTTGCGAATCGCAGCGCAAGGGAGAGTGAGTAGCAAACTGCATCACTCGTACAGAGCCTGCTGAAGGGGCCTCACTACGCAGCGGTCACAGTGTCACGTCAAAACAAAACAATTACACGTACATTCACAACGTAACTAATAATTTGGGACACGTCAATAAATATAAAACGAATATTCCTTGATGAATATTCCTTAAAACATGATAGCGTGTCCGCGGCGCAGTGCTACAGATACAAAAAAACATCGCAATAACTCGTCATAAAATTTATTTCACAATACCCGGGGCTACGCTCGACCTAACTATATAACTTTATCTTATGCAGCGACGTTGCTTTACAAGTAATACTAGTGACACACTGCTATACCTAGTGTTCCTAACAAGTTGATCGCCTCACAGGTCTTTGCACTACGAACAATTACGTATAAAATTATACTCTTAAGTTAGCATCAAGCAGGTCTCCTGAATTATAAAGAATAGATGATAAATTTCAATAGAGTCAATCTGTCAGCCTAATCTTCACAAACTAATAATACGATACGATGATCAATGGAAGCATTGACGACAGATGACGTAGAATCGTCCCCGTAAGACTATATTAGAAGGATAGAAGAAATTTGGTTGCTCGAGCAGTAGGCTCGGTGGCCCAGTGATTAAGGCGTCGGGACGGTATTCCGAAGACGCAGGTTCGATCCCTGCCCGAACAATATCATTTTTCTTCTTCCTAATTATTTATAAATCTTAAGATTTTCGCCTAGCATGCGCTAATGCATTCAATATCAAACATTTATTAATACGATGTTTTATTATAGCCTGCGTTGTTAAATTTAACGCTACCAGAATAATCAAATTTTAAATAATAAAATAAATCTGTTATCATACCTATTCAATGTTTTTTTAGCTTGACGAAAGCATTGAGTTATAACAAAGCTCATCTACTTAAGCTATTAATTGAATTGCAATTGTTACGGTTAAACAGATACAATGTTACGCTCTAACTACTTACGGTAATTGCAAACAAAGCTGAAAATATTAAAGCCCTAACAGTTAAATACACTTTACGAAGTAGATAGGTACCTACCGCAAGTGCAAGAAGTAGGTACATTCGACGTGTGAAGCGATCTAAAAAACGAAAACAGACTTAACATTCTACCAAACGATGTATTACAATAAATTATAAAAAAGAAATAAAATGCACAGAAATGAAATTAAAAAACAAAATTGTTAGATTGTTGTCACGCTCGATGTTCCTCACAGTTCCTGTAAACATTTAGGTTGCTTTAGATATCGGAAACGAGATACAATAAGACAAATGACGCGAAGCCGAACTGGGCACGTGGCTTCTAACGCTAGCCCGAGACATACGAGTAAATATTTAAATCTCAGAGCAATTATATATTGCTCTGAGATTTAAATATTTATAATATATCTACGCAAACATAATGCACGATTATGATTGACATTTACATCGCATCGGCTAATGGCGTCGCGATGAAAAATAATTAAAAAAATCTACATTTTCACACTTCGCAATAATTAACAATTCGCTAAGAAGCAATGAGAAAAGGGTACCCGATTCGCATACGCAACAGAATGTTGTTAGACTTACATCGCGGACGTCGCGTCGTCAGTCTTGTCGGTGCGCTGCGGCGGCGGCGGCGCGGCGGCGGAGCGGCGGCGGCGCGGGGCTCGCGTGGAACCGGCCGGCGCGCGACAGCACCTCGACCCGGCACGCGGCATCCGCGCGCCCGAGCTCGTTCTCAACAGTGACGCGGTACGTGCCCACGTCTTCCACGGTGACGTTCTGGATCTCCAGCACGCGGGTCTCGTCCTTCTCGCGGATGGAGACGCGCGACGAGTGCGACACGATGAGGCCGTCCTTGTCCCAGGAGGCCCACGGCGCCGGCAGCCCGCGCACGGCGCACTGCAACGTCACCGTGTCGCCCTCCTCCACTACCTTGTTGAACGGGTACGTGTAGAAGGCGGGCGCCGCCTGCCGCGCCGGGCTGCACAGCCGTCGCTCCGGCCCTGCGGGGAGAACGCGCCAACTTACATTACACACGCAGGACAAGAAAGAAAGAAAAAACATTTATTCCACGACCACAAAATCATTTCCTCAGTGCCTCTGTTGCTGCAGATGTCCATAGGCAAAGGTAACCGCTTACCATCAAGCGGGCCGTCTGCTTATTTGCCGACGTAATAAAAAAAATTCAACTAACAAAATAAATAAAGCAAACAGAAATACAAAAAGAAGAAATAAATACATAAACAGCATAGATACAGCTAAACTTAGATGACTGCGTATGCGGTGCCAAATGCGGTTTTCGCTGAGCACAAATGTCAAGTGTCATTATTTAACACCCAACGCTGGTTTTCAGCAAAACCCCATGGCTCGGCGTGCGGACTTATTTGGCTTCAAATTTGAAATAGAAGATAAATACACTATTATAAATATATATATGATATAAACCTACATACAATATCACATATAAACGTAAATCTATATAATAATAGCTGACCCGGAAAACGTTGTTTTGCCATATAAATTAAAAAAAAATGTTAAGGTTGAACAACCCTTATCACTTAGGGGTATGAAAAACAGATAGTAGCCGATTCTCAGACCTACTGAATATGCATACAAAATTTGGTAAAAATCAGCAAAGCCGTTTCGGAGGAGTAAGGTAACTAACATTGTGACACGAGAATGTTATATATATAAGAATAAGGAGATATATAAATGAATTCCTATTTCCCTTGGTCACGGCATCACGCGTGAACGGCTGGATCATTTTGCCAAAACCAAATATTTCTTTTTACTTTCGGACCAAATTCTTTTATTGTTGTGTTTGTTATTGTCTGGAGAAGGTTCTTATGAAAGAATAAATTAAGAAAGTTGTGCAACACATTAGAATCATAGTTGAGACAGAACTACGTCTGTCGGGTCAGCTAGTAGGTACATAATAATTATATAGAAAAATACTAATATAATTACATATAAGTACAACTACAAGACGCTATTCCATGTGGAATGTATGCAATGAACGGGTCACGTCACCTGGCGTCCGTGCGCGCGAGACGGAGCGCGCGGGCGTGGAGCGCGGCGTAGACCGCGGCGTAGAGCGCGGCGTGGAGGCGGCGGAGAGCAGCGCGGGCGGCCGCCGCAGCCGCTGGCTCAGCGTGTTGGGCTCGCCGGGCGCTGCGACACACACCACACGTTAATTAAATTTTTTTTTTTTATGAAACCTACATCTAAACGACAAGCTACAGCAAGCGATAAGGCCGCCCATTGAAAAACTTTCTTTAATTGTTTCATTTAATGTTTTTAATTTAATGTTAGCAATAAAGCGTTCATCTATCTATCTATCCATCTAAACTTAGTACAATGTAGGTATAAATACAGACAAGTTGGTAGCTTTTGGTACAAAAGTTTCCACTGATGGAAAACTAAGTACACAATACATGTCATTAAGAATACAGTCAGTAAAACTTAAAACTGTATTACTGTAACATATTTAATTAGCTTGGTACCAATCACGAGTCATCTGCATGAATCACATCGAGCAGCTTTATATTATATGATATGATCCAATGCTATTTAAGTACCTATATAAGTAACTAATATTACACTTACATTCAAGATAAATTACGAAGGTGGCTAAGTATAGTATTCAAATGGTTAAACGAAATCCTATTTTTGACGCTCAGCTGTTTGTATGCCTTAAGCCGCGAAACGGCAGAAGCCCATTTAAAATACAAATTAAACAGGGGGCCTACTCCGAGTTGCTTTCGTTCGGACTAAAAGAGACACTCTTATGCCTCTTGCATAGCGCTGTCCCTTTCATCCGACAGAACGACGATCGTAATTACTTTTTCAGAGTATAGGCCCTGGTTACAAATTTCATTTGTACATTTGACCTAAATATAAAAAAATACCCAAAAACTACGCACCTCACCAACCTGGAAAGCTCGATACATTTTTTTAAGGACTTAGCGCACGATGGACAATATACAGTAAAGCTGTTTGAGTGTAGCTATGTAGTAAGTATATATTATATACTGACGGTAGACGACAAGGCAGGCGCTGGATACGGCCTTGCCGAGCGTGTTGGCGGCCTCGCACGAGTAGGTGCCCTCGTCCTCGGCGGCGACGCGGCGCACGCGCAGCCGCGCCGTGCCACCAAGGAACGATGTCTCGAACTCCGAGCCGTCGCGGATCAACTGCAACAGAGGCATGCAACAGGGCACCCAGTTAGTATCAGTAGCAGGGTATTGTACGCTGAAACACGGGCGATGAGCCTAGTTCGGCAGCAGATATTATAAACTAGCCAAATAAATTTGAGGACTTTATTGAATAAATTATTTATTATTATGTCGCTCTTTCTCACGGGGTACACCCGGTCCTTCGGAAGGCTTGCGCGGGGACATGAGTTCAACACGTAGAGGCCTCTATGTAATGGGCAGCACTTATCGGTGACTGTCTCTAAGTGCATCATTAAGAGGGTGCAATCAAAGACAGCCCCCGATAAGTGCGAGGACTATTATTGTAGACTAGCTGTTGCCCGCAACTTCGTACGCGTAGTGTAATAATTCATCCTGCTTCCGACCATTTTCCGTCCCACCTCACTCTCATTCCAGCTCCAGTGCGGCTCCTTTCTCATTACCGTACCGCTTTTATCCCGTTACCTTCCCGCTTAGGAGCGGGAACGATAACAGGATAGGTCCTGTTATCGAGTCCAGGTCTGGTTGTATTCCGTAACCACCGCGCTCCGGTCCCGATCCTGTCCTTCTTTTATACCGTTACCGCCCCCTACTATCCCGTTACCGTACCGCTCCGGTCCTGCTCCCATCCCCTTTCTAACCCGTAACCATCCCGCTCCTATCTTGTAACCATCCCGGTCTTATCCCATTACCAAGCCCTTCTTATCCGGTTATCATCCCGTTTCGCTCCCGATCCTAATTACCAAATTTGATGGCCCTATCTATAAAAATATAAACTCTCATTCCTTTTATCAGCTCTCGTAACGATCTTCTTAAGGTCGATTTACATCAAACGAACATAGAGCTAGAGCTAGAACAAGAGCATTCTTTCGTAATCTTTTAGTGTAAACGAAAGCTAGAGGTATCGATTTACATCAAACGAACATAGAGCTAGAGCTAGAACAAGAGCATTCTTTCGTAATCTTTTAGTGTAAACAAAAGCTAGATCGAATGTTCTTTGCTCATTCGTGTCAATTCTGTGGTTAGTATTGGTAGTGCTTCGTTATGTCTGACTCTGACAGCGATATCATTATTGCAAGTGCTGCATTTATTATTTTGTCGCAAAAACTCAAAAATAAAAGAAGGAAGAGACGTTGGTGGGTTACAAATTTAATGCATCGAAGGAAACTGGATAATGTAGGTGAAACCATGACGGATATGCAAAAACAAGAAGAAAGTGGACAATTCCAAAACTTTTGTAGAATGGCGCCAGAGGATTTTGATCATTTACTATCTCTGACCAGCGAAAAAATTCGAAAATCAAGTACGAATTTTAGAGACTCGATTCCTGCATATGACAAACTAGCAGTGACTTTGCGATTTTTGGCAACTGGAGATTCCTATGAAAGCCTCATGCATTTTACTAAAATGTCTAAATCGACAATATGTAATGCTATATCTGAAGTATGTGCAGCAATAAATGAAGCATTGCAAGACTATGCTAAGGTAAGTAAAGTTATTACTTTTATACATACCTACACACCTATTATCACGACCGTAATTATTAGTGAAAGTAAGTAAATAAACTAAGACAATTTATTTTAAGATATTTATTTAAAAAAACACATTCAGAGAACTTAAATAAACAAAAAGGAACTAGAAAAGATATACATGTTACTTAAAATTTTTAATAAAATGCAGCAAAGACTCGCTGGTTTCTTCAGTTGCGGTATCATCCGGAATGTGTAATTGTTGGCCTAAATTGACATTACTTTCTGAACTGGCTTCCATTTGGTTGGGTGGAGGGGATTGATCTGAGGCTACAGAATACACAATGCAAGTATTTTGTGAACTGTTTGAATATGAAGACATCGGAGTTGATGCTAAATTTGACTCATAATCAAATTTCCCCAAATCAGCGTCGAACAGTATATTATTTATGTAATGTTCAACATACGCTTTCGTCCTTTTTGAGTATTCGCGATGTTTTGAAGCAACATGATTTCCAAAAGCTTGACTCTTGTCCCTTATCTTTGAATCATGTGTATCTTTTAAAATACGGTAGGCTTCGGATACTCGAGGGTCTTCATGTTTTGACTTTTTTGGTGGTATTGTGTGGCCAGATTGCAGTGATGTTGATGGTTGCCATTGTGGTGTGGTGTTTCTTGACCCTACTGTAGCTGCAGGTTGTGAATGTGTTGTTGAATCTGACTGTGTATCTGCATTAGGGTCCACTACCGGAGTTTCTTGTTCAATTCGCTCATTCTCCTGCTCATCAGCCTGTAAAAAAACGGTTTAATTAATATACACCCTAAAATAATTTTTTATTCATTTCAGACACCGTCAACAGAAGAAGAATGGCTATCAATCGCTCAGGAATTCAATGAGAAGTGGAATTTTCCAAACTGTATTGGCGCTGTAGACGGGAAACACTGCGTCATACAAGCACCTATTAACAGTGGAAGCGACTTTTTTAATTATAAATCCACATTCAGTGTGGTGTTAATGGCCATAGTAGACGCTAACTACAATTTTATATTCGCCGATATTGGTTGTCAGGGCAGAATATCAGATGGCGGAGTTTTCAGAAACACTTCTTTCTATCAGAAACTACAAAATAATGAATTAAATTTGCCCAATGACCAAAGCCTTCCAGGAAGACAACAGAATATGCCATTCTTATTTGTAGCAGATGATGCATTCCCATTACAAAGACACATCATGAAGCCGTATCCTGGTACTCATGCCAGGGGATCCGAAAAACGAATTTACAACTACCGTTTGTCTAGAGCAAGACGAATAGTACAAAATGCATTTGGCATTCTTTCAGCAGTTTCTCGTGTATTGCGAAAACCTATGTTGCTACAACCTGATAAAGCATCTCTCATCGTAATAACCTGCGTGTACCTACATAATTATTTGATGAAAAGGAAAGCTTCTAGGAAGCTGTATAATTCACCGGGCATGATGGACAGAATTGAAGATGACGTCGTCATTCCAGGCCAGTGGAGAAATATGGACCGTTTATCATCATTTCTCCCGTTACCCAACACTGGACGAAGACACACTTTGCAATGTGAAAATATCCGGAAAGAATTTTCAGACTATTTTAATTTGACTAATATTTTGCCATGGCAAAACAATATTGCATAATGAAAGCGATATGTTACTTTATAAAAAGCGTAAATAACCCAACCTAAAATTATGGTAGAATACCCAATAAATAAACATAACTACCTACTTACCATGTTTTTATTTTGGTTAGTGTCGAAATCAATTGTTTTCCTCGGTTTATATTTGTCCATCAAAAAGTGCATGCTTTTAAATGCAAACCATTTAGAATTATAAATACAATCGGCACCGCTGCCTGACTTCGTACTCATTGTTTTTTTCCTTTCCCGGCGGTAAGATGCAAGAAGCGAGTCCATCTTTTTTTGTAACTCTTCAACATTACATTCCAGTTGTTTTGCGATTTCCCGCCAAGCATCTTGTTTGTAAGTTGTATTTTTATAGTTTTCATACGTCGGATCCCACAGACATCTGAAGGTAGGCTTCTATCATTAATAAACATTTTTCTTGAGACCAATCCATAACTTAATCGATAAGATACGTAAACAATCGCTAGAACACAAGAACGCTTTGATGAGACCGCTCAGTGGCGCGAGCACGTCCGAACACGCTAGAACGCTCTAAGCAACTGTTCGCGCGCTCTTGCGCCGTTTACATCAAGCGAGCGAGCATTCTTAGAATATTCCATAGAATCTTTGCGAACGCACTAAGAACAACGAAGGAATGCTCTACGCCTGTTTACACTAGAAGAATTAGCTGTAGTGGGGATAGAATGAGCATTCGCTCGTTTGATGTAAATCGACCTTTATAGAACTTACATACCAAACAGCTTCATAGGCTTCATAGAATTTTATCAAGTTCTTTTAGGGATGTTTAAACATTGGTGATATATGTGTTATTGTTTCTTTGACCGAGTAGGTATACGTATCAAATATCATCCTTGTAATTTAAAAAACATATTACGGGGCCCCCGGATACCGGGTAGAAATAACACGGATGGGATTGCTATCGGGGGGAACCGCCACGGACCCTTTATGATTCGTACGCAAAATTGACAGAGACGGTGTGCCGCGGCGCCACGCCACCGCCGGTCCGGGTCCGGTACGTCGCTGCTGTGGATTTTGTTTGTCTATACGACTTTGCGGTGCGGCACCGGTCCAGCTCCGGTGCTTGTTGATAGACGCGATTAGCAGACATTATATTAGGTAAAATTTCTCTGAAAAAGGGGTGCGAGGAGGAGGCGGTCGACCGCCTCCTCCGTAGTGGGGTCACTGGTGGAGAGTTGGGAGACTCTCTGCTTTTTTGCACGGCCCCAACCGTTTGGGGGTGGCCCTGGTGGGCAAGGTCATCCCTCCACAGGCGTACTGTCCCAGTTCACACCCGGGCCTACTGCCGGGGCGAGATGGTGAATGCTAGCGCGACCCCATCTCGCCCCACCACGGCAGAGGACTGCTCACGGGAGGGGTTTTTAGTGAGTTCGAGCCCCACACCCCTTTTGTCACCCCCATGGCAGAAGGGCAGTGAACGGCAATGTCCCCTTTAAAAAAAAGTTAAAGTTCCTCTGTACTACCTTACCAAGGCGACATAATCGCATCAGTAAAAAGGCATTAAACAATAAAAACAATAAAAAAAGCTCCGTTGTAGGTCCGGTGCTATGTCCATGAAGCCCGTCACCGCGAGTCAGAAAAACGCTCCTTAATAAGATATACTATCTATGGGTGGCTCAATTTAAACTGTTAATTTACCTTGCAGCGGTACTCAACGTTGTTAAATTGCGTAATAACTCCAGTTTTCGTAAACCGATATTAATAAAACAAAGTTTGTTATGTAGCCTAGGACTCCACAAAACATTTTATTAGAATACAATCATGTCAACCAATACCTTAGTTCTACAAACTTTCAAGGAAAGCACATAACCAGTTTAAGCTGAGCCTTGTGCCGCCGGGCAAGGGTCCGCCGGTATGTTCCGTTGTTCAACTTATAGTGGACATGTATATTTTTCCTTAATTGCGTCTAACTTCAATATTACTGGACCGATTTTGATGAAACAAAGCTTATGTGTTGCGCCGGACTCCACACAACATATTTCAAATAACTGCATTCAATTTACTTATTATATTTTATTATATTGATGATAATTATAACCAATTTCAGTAAACTAAAGTTTAAAAACCCCCGACACAAAACGCCTATAAAAAGTAAAAAACGACTGAACCGATTTTTATGACACATGTCTGAGAACCACAGCTAGAAAACCTGCTTTCAAATAAAAAAAAAACGCATCCAAATCGGTTCACCCGTTTAAGAGCTACGGTGCCACAGACGGACACACCGATAGACACACAAAGGTCAAACTTATAACACTCCTCCTTTTTGCCTTGGAGGTTAAAAACGACCTTACGTCCTACTTGTTTTTTAGAAAATCGTGTTGTGTTAGTTCTCGGGTGGTATGGCGGGGTGGACTCACCTCGTGGTAGTGGAACCACCGGATGTCCGGCTCGGGATTTCCGGACACGCGACACTCGAACTCGACCGCGTCACCGTCACACGACAACAGGTCGGTCAGCTCCTTTTCGAATCGCGGCAGCACTTCCACCGCTCTGTCACAAAATAATCAATTACAAAGAGAGAAGTACCTACATGTATGATGAAATCTGATTCTTCATCATCACCGTGCAAGGTTCCGATAGGTACATACAACCGCATATATTTCTTATTTGATGAACATTTGTTGGTGAAGAAATTTCGTCTTCTTTCTACAAGCAATTGCGTTACTTACGTTCAATCTCTAGTAGCATCTATACTCTATACATATAATAAAATCGTAAAACCCTAAAAATCTGTACGTGTAAGATATTCGAAAAAATATCAAGCAGGGCGACTTAAAATACGAGGAGGGATCAAAAAGTAGTGAGAATGTGATAGAATATAATGACTTTTGATAATTATATAAATTTATTTTTCTACATAGTCTCCGAGTCTCTCTACACACCGAGTCCAGCGCTTTTCCAAGGCTTCAATCCCTTTCAAAAAAAAAAGGTTTGTCTTGGTCCTGCAAAAAGCTTTCCACGGCAGCCATCACCTCATTATCGTCTTCGTCCTGTTTACCCTTAAATATTCTTTCAATTTAGGGAACAGATAAAAATGGCTAGGCGCCAGATCTGGTGAATAAAGTGGTCAAAAATTCGAGGCCAGCTTGCTCAATGGCAGCCATCGCAACTGCCGACATGTGCGTGGGTGCGTTGTCGTGATGAAACAGCACGCCCCTTCGAAGTTTCCCTCTCCTTTTCTCTTTTATGGCATTCCTCAACTTGGGAATTAAAGCTGCATAATATTGCCCTGTAATAGTAGTTCCACGCTCAAAGAGACAAAAAGTTTTCAGAATCTTCTTGAAAATTGTCCATCAATATCTTCGAAATGTCAAGTCGATTTTGTTTCTGACTGTCGGTTAACATTCTCGGCACCCATCTTGCGGAGACTTTTCTCATATTCAAAGATTGTTTCAATATGGATTGAATACTTCCATATGAAATGCCCGTTTCTTGAATTAAGTATCGGATGGTAACTCTTCGATCGCTCAATACAATTTTCTCGACTTTCGCAACATTTTCTTGGGTGACTGACGTCGATGGACGGCTGCAACGATGTTCGTCTTCCGTGCTCGTTAACTTTTGTAAACTGAGGAATTTAATAACGGCTCGCACTTGGTTTTTCTCCATTTCGAGAACACGTTCCGACACGAAGCAAACACATTCAGAAAAAAACAAAAGAGAATCGAAGATTTTTTTCTTTATTAATATTACATATTTGGCCACTAGTCTGTAGAACGTTAACGTATTATTATAATTATATTATATTATACGTATTATTCCTAGAATATTAGAGACACCGGAATAAACCCGTAATTGCGTCAACCATCGTTCTTAGGAAAGGGCCGCTTACGTTACGGTTGAACGCCTCTCCTCCCCTTCTGTCAACCCTCGATCTTTCTAGAACTTTTCATTTATATTTTACTAGAAATAACTGATGACGACGAATCGAGCCATCGAACCACTTTGATAACACAGGAAATCGGACCCTGGTCCAGCCGATTCCAGTCCAATTTGGGTATTGCTATTTTTCGACAATCTTTCTACGAATGTGCAAATAATAGCATTCACTTCAATCTATCGCAGCAGATTCGCTGCCGGCGCTGGCTAACATGTACATCCACTGAACGAAAAGGAACGAGTTTTATCAAACTTTACGAGTAGGTACATAGGTACCATGGTGCTGAGCCATTGTTAACTCTCTAGAAAGGGCGACGAGTAAACAAAATATTAGAGAACTTTCTAATGTCTGGTGACAGATAGAAGATTCTAGAATAAATGGGTTTGCTTATTTACATCGCGAACCGCATCGCCCTATATTGCTAGATCGTAAATAGTGGCTCAAAAGTATCGAAGGCTGGTTAATTTTTATTTTATCACCTCGTTTTTATTAAGTAACTTTCTTTTTTGTCTGTCTGTCGTTTTGGGTAGAGTCATGCAACTCAAATTTCGAGCACTTTCCGATTAGCTAACGGGCTGAAAGTTTCAGTTGGCTCACAATTCGATGACAATGCATTCTGAATCCATTTTTAGGCATGTTATGCCGATCTTATCTTAAAAGGTCCATAAAACGTGGTTTTTGGATTAATTTTTTAATCTGTCGATTTTTTGTTTACAGTTTAATTGAAGATCTATAAATGGCGTAAATGCTTATGCTGTTATTGTACGGGAAATATAATTGCTCACCCGTAGCGAATGTTGTGCGGCTCGTCGGGGGATGTCGGGTCTGAAATTAATTACTCATTATAATTCAAAAAACATTATTAACTAACTGAAATTTGTAGAACACTCTTTCAAATAAAATTGAATTATGTTATGATGGTTCGAAACCAGCTTCTGCAGGAGTTTTAATGTTTATCTCATAAACGATATATTACATGTTAACTGTAATTCGGTTGAAAGACTATTCTTTTAACTGGGTAAAATCACACAAATCGGTTCAGTAGTTTTAGAGTATTCAGTACATACTTATATCCATTCGTATTGCCTTGCAATAAGGTATATAATTACCATTTATGAATGGTGTTTCTACTTAAACTAGTAATAAACGTGACGAAATAGGTGTATTGTTTCTTTGTATTTAGGTGTCGTTTACGTGTGTGCGATTGGCGGCACTGGTTTTCCTACAAAATGTGTTGACCACCATTCTAACCTATTCTCCATTTCTCTGGTGCATGTCATGGTGGGTGCAAGCGAGTATGGCTCAGTGGGAGCACGTGCGACTTTCGATCCGGCGCACCCGAGTTCAAATCCCGCTGGCCCCGCACCACTGACTTTCTTAAGTTATGTGCGGAATTAACACTCGCTTCAAAAACGGCGATGAAATACATCGCGATCGTGAGAAAACCGACATGTCCACGAATTTATCACAAAAATTCATTAACATGGATATTCACCAACTCGCTCTGGGGCAGCGTGGTGGATAATGGCCTTTACTCGCTCTACGAGAGAAGATTCGAGTCCCAGCAGTGGGAACGCGATGAGCTGATGATGATGGCATGGCGTGTGGTTACCTCTGGCGAGGATCTGCAGCGAGATGACTGCCTTCGCCTCGCCGTGCGCGTTGCGCGCCACCACCGAATAGGCGCCCGTGTAGTCGAGCTTGGCGTGCGGGATCTCGCACCGGAACTGCGGCCCGCGCCCCACGCGCCGGAAGTGGGACGCGTCGCGGTAGTAGTCCGGCTGCAGCGTGGACGAATCGACCAAATTATAATAAATAATAATTAATGATAATAAATAATGATAACAGTTAATAAATGTCTGGAAGACGTCGCTTTAAGCGATAAGACCGCCTATTGTAAGGAATTTTGTGCTATTATTATTTATTTATTTTGTAAACTGGTATGAAAAAAGAGTTTTGTATTTGGAATATATAATAAATAATAACTTCTTTTCTCTCGTATGGGTAATGTGTGGCCAACCCTGGTGTCGGAGTTTTTAGACCGCCCAAAGGCCTCCGACATGACCTAAGAACTGTATAAATAATAATAATAAATGATACAAGTCATACTCGTGAACAGGTGCTGCTTGCGGGGACTGGTCTGTTCTAGTCACTCCTACTGCTACTGTCATACCTACTTATATTTTATTTACACTTTTCTGTTACTGATACTATGACTATGGGACATCTCACTCGCATTTCTTGTTTTACATTCTGTTAATTCTAATTTATACGTAATTGTGCTGAAAAAAGACATCCCCGCAGAGTTTCTTGGTGCTATCTTCTCTAGCGGGCGTATTTCCGAAGCACTGGTAGAGTCAGTTTTCGCATTTCTTTTCAGCACTCAGACTTCAATTTGAGTATAGGAAAGAAATGGGTAAACATACTTACCTTTTTTTTCAAAGTCATGTTAACATAAGTTACAATTTTTAACATTTTTTATTTGTATCATGTGTTTATGACCTTTAAAAGTGCACTTTTGTGCCTATTTAATAAATGATATTTGACTTTGACTTTGACTTTGATAGTTTTTATTTTCTCTAAAATTCAACCTTATTTTTGAAACCGATGAATAGGACTCTGGAGGTTCCGAAATTTTGCAACACTAAATATATAAATAAATAAAAAACTGACCTTGAGGAAGTCCCTGAGCCAGAAGACGTCAGGCTTGGGGTCACCGATGACCTCGCACTCGATGATGACGGTGTCGCCCTCGCGTGCCGACGTCGAGCGCGGCTTGCGGATGAACATCGGCTCCTTCGAGTACCTGTCATCAATCAATCAATCAAAATCTCTATTTGGCATCACAGACGCACGTATGAACGTTAAATTATCACCATGACTCTACCATTGTATCGGAAAAAAATGTGGTTTTCTTCAATGTTATATTCCTTATGTACTAGTGTGGAATGTTCCAAGCATCTTTGTCTTCTATGTAATTTCGGACAGTACAGTAATCATGCTTTTCTCATTAGAACAGTCTTCTCAGTGGAATTATGTTATTCGGATTTCTTTAACGGATTTGTATAGACATTTCTGTATGTTATCACCATCGACCATCATGAACTTTCAAATAAGTTTCACTAGCGTTTTTATTGTTTTTTTTTTTTATATAACTTAATGAAGACACGAGCTGAACGTTTGCCTGATGGTAAGCAAATCGCCAGCCCATAACAATAACAGTACCACTCAGAACTTTGTTTTAAAAAGTCTTGCGTGGCGCTGCACTGCGCACTGTCACCCTGACACAATTAGCTGTTGAGTCTCATAATGCCCAGTAATTTCGCTGGCTACAATGCCCTTAAAACCGGAACACAGTAATGCTTGTGCACTACTGCTTGGCGGCTGAACAACTGGCAAAGCGGTGGTACCCACCCAGTAGATACGAGAAACCTACCACCAGTAGATACGAGAAACCTACCACCAGTAATGTACCAGTAATTTAATTTGGACAGGTTATTAACAATAATTTTCTGGTGCTCTAGTTCAATCACATCCATCTAGCGAACGCGTCGCGCCTCGCACTGTTATATTATTGTTGGTTTTTTTTAAAGATGAAATGGTTTCACGTTTGACACCAACTCACCTGATGGTAAGCGTAGTTACGGTCTCAGATGGTTTGCCCATGAGGTGCCTATTCACTCCCTGCAGATCCAGGTTGTTATTGGAAGGAAATAAGTATTCTGGTAGAGGATTCCACTCCTTAGCAGTACGTATAATGAAAGAGTCAGCGACTGTGTGTGTGACTCTCCTTGCCTGGCGGTCCTAAGATGGAATGGGGATGAAGGAATCAGCTGATACAAGTGCAGGATATAACTATAGTTGGATTACTCCAACTTTTACGTGAGTCTCACCAGTAAATTATTAATAATAATATTCAACAGCGCATTGGAATTGCATTTATTTGGTACCTAAAGTAAACGGGCCACCTCGGGTTCTTTACAATTATACCAGTATAGAAGGATCAGGCAGTGTAAGGATAAGGATGGAGATAGATTAGTAATTTACAATTTCTAGGACCTAGAAAATCCAATGATTTATATTATCTTTGTAGGTTTGGACCATGTTTTACACCATAAACTTCAGGAAATCCCAGAAAAAAACATGTTAAGTATTAGGTCCTTACATATGAAATTGGCGTTTTGGACGGGAGGAATATAAAGTCTTTTTTTTTTTGTAAAATATATTTATTTAGTCAAAGTATGCACCGTTGTTATCTATGCACTTTTGCCATCTCATAGGTAGTTCATTGATCCCTTTACTAAAAAACCATGGGGGCGAGAATCAATAAACTCTTTGAAGACGGACTGCCGCATCGGAGTTGATTTTTTTTCCTTTTAAGAAGTTGTCCAAATTCCGGAAAAAACGGTAATCTGTTGGAGCAAGGTCCGGGGAGTACGGTGGATGTCGCAGACATTCCAATTGTAGCTCATCTAACTTAGTGGTTGTTTGTTGTGAAATGTGTGGTATTGCGTTGTCGTGAAGCAGCAGTGGCCTAGAGCGATTGACCAATTTCGGTTGTTAGCAGCTAGTTCTTCCTTCATGGTTTGCAGTTGCTGACAATAGATATCTGCCGTAATCGTTTGGCCAGATTTTAGAAAGCTGTAGTGAACGACACCGGCGCTAGTCCCCCAAACACTCACAAGTAACTTTTTCTGAGTCAATTTTCGTTTAGGGCAGGATTAAGCTGTGTCTCTAGGGTTCCACCATTGCGACGAGCGCTTCCGATTATCGTTATCTACTTTTCATTACAAGTAATAATTCGATTTAAAATCCCTTCATTATTGTGTCGGTTGAGCAAAGTAACACAGCAGTCGACGCGTGTTTGCAAGTTCGATTCACTCAATTCATGAGGTACCCATCGTTCAAGTTTTTTTACTTTCCCGATTTGCTTCAAGTAGATTAATACAGTTTTATCACTTACCCCGAAGCCTGCAGCCATCTCTGAAGTGCTTTGTGATGGATCCGCTTCCACAATAGCCTTTAATTCTTCATTTTCCACTTTGGTCTCCGGCCGTCCACGGGGTTGGTTCTGAAGGTCGAAATTTCCAGAACGAAAACGTTGAAACCAAAAACGTACCGTGCTTTCTTTTGCGACACCAGCGCCGTACACATCATTAACCCTTCGAGCTGTTTCTGCAGCACTGGTGCCACGGTAGAACTCGTACTCGGAAATATACCGATATTTCATGTTTTCCATTGTGCGGATTGTTTCCAATATGCGACGCCAAAGAAAAAAATAATGAGGAAAACTCAAATGAATGACTGTTTTCAAAACTCAAATGTACCAGCTAAATGAATTTATAAATTTGAATTTGGAATTCTTAACCAAAGAAGAGATATTTCAGATCAAAGTGGTCAGTACGACCAAACGCTAATTTCATATGTAAGGACCAAATATTTTTAAATTATGTAGGTAATCTTTTAATTCTTACAAATCTTGTTTAGGTACTCGAGAAAACATTTTGTTTTTTGTGCGAACATTTTAATTTCGATGTAGTGTCAAAACTATACATTATTTAATTTACTCATATCGGCAAGTCCAAAGTATAAAAGTTCTTTAAAAAACGCAGCGGTTTCTTTGTGAATAATGAGTAAATGTTTAGTTGGGAATCTAATGGAATCAGGCGTGACGTTGCCGAAATTAATCTCTTATCTGAAACGCAATGAAAATATGTAGTGTAATTCCGCTGAATATTCATTGCGTTTCAGTGTTCAGTTGGGGTCGTAATCTCAGAACACGAAACCATTTCAAGTCGTTTGATTGCGATGAGATTCGAATGGTGTAAAGCGACTCACGGCACATCTGGAGTGAGTACGACAGGCGGCGAGTGCGTCCCGCGCGGCTCGGCCCCACCGATGACCTCCACCTTCCCGGAGGTGGAGGCGCGGCCAACCTCATTGGAGGCGGCGCAGGTGTAGACGCCGGCGTCGCGCGGCGTGACGGCCGCCAGCGCCAGCTCGGTCTGTCCGTCATGATCCAGCGTCATGACGGCGCGCCGCGACGCCCGCAGCCGCACGCCGTCGCGGTACCACGTCACGCCCACAGACGGGTACGCCTCCACCACGGCCGAGATGCGGAGCTCCTCGCCTGGACCAACACAACACAACACATCAACAACAGACACACGCTTCGCTGACTCTTTCATTATACGAACTGCTAAGGAGTGGAATTCTCTATTGGAATCCTTATTTCCTTCCAATTACAACCTGGGTTTCTTTACGACAAGAGTGAATAGGCACCTCATGGGCAAACGTGCTCCACCTAGACCGCAAATACGCTTACCATAGGGTGTGGTGTGGTCAAACGGGAGCCATTTTTTTCATAATAAAGAACACGACCCAAATAAATTGTACTCGAGTGAAGCAACGTTCTCGTTGTTTTGATGTGGCTTTGAATAATTATCTTCTCACATTTTATTTATTCCTTGTTTATTTGATTAGAGTTAGTTTGAAAAATACTCAAAAATATTGCGCAAAAAGACCAGCTTGTGATAGGTTTGGAACCATGAAACTACGTGTCGTCTTTGTGACACTTATCTTATTAATTAACATTGTATTTAAAATGTCACTTTGTATGAAGATCGATTGATGATTCATTCATTCGTTTCCAGCAATTTCAATGGTTACGATCCACGTTTATCCACGTTGTGTGGTCCAACATCAACGCGTTAAAAGTGTTGGTCAAACGTCATCTATGTTTATGAAGAAGCTTATCACACTATAGAATCTAGTCGCTAGACAATCACCACCGGATGGCCAGAAAAGTAGCCAGCGAGCGTTACACCGTTTGCAAGTAAATGAGAACGTTTCGTTAACTGTAGGACAGACATAGGTATAAGTAGAGTATACTGACCGTCAGTGAGCCGGTAGAGCGGCTCCAGCCCGCAGCAGAACTCCGGTGCGACGTACGCGCGGATGCCCTTGTCGACGACGACGCCGCAGCGACAGGAGACGGCGCCGCTCGAGTTGCGCGCCAGCACCTCGTACACGCCGCCATCCTCCAGCACGGTTGGCGCTATCTCCAGGGTGTGGAAGTGCTCGTCCTGCGACCGGCTGCGGCGGTCTGCAATCACACGGTCATTGACAACCCTACTCTGAGAGACATAGATGATGAGAGAGATAAATCAGAGTATGGACCAATAACACATCAATCAGCGTGTTGCTTTACGGTTATTCGTTGGGTGAGTCCCATATCCACGTTGTGTGGTCCAAATGCCATCGCCCCCGATGTTTTCCTTCACCATAAAGAAGCAGATGGTAAAGTACAACGTCTATCATTCTTCGTGAAGAAAAGAAGATGTAAAATAAATCGACAGTCAGATGTCATCGAGAACCGGCATAATTAAAGACATGAAGCGGAGCCATTAGAGTCAGTTCGATGATGCCAAAAGGCCGAATACGCACTGTCAGGTTCCACCTCCTCGCCGTCCTTGAACCAGGTGACGTTAGGCGGCGGGTGGCCCACCACCTGGCACGTCAGCCGCACGGGGTACGTGGCCTGCACGCGCCGGTCGCGCAGCCGCATCGTGAACTGCGGCGGGTAGTCGCCTTCCACATCTGAAGACCGCTCTCTGGAATGGAATGTTAACTGAAGAACTTACTATATTACTTCAATTCAATTTAAAAGCTTTTATATATATATTTTTGATGCAATTTTTGATTGTTTACTCGAAACGGTAAGGTCGACGTTGACTGACCTCTTGAGCTTGGCATCAGCCTCCCAGATGAGCCTGTCGGTGACGACGGCGAGGCGCGCGTACGTGGAGGTGCGGCCGTGCACGTTGGTGGCTTCGCAACTGTACCGCGCCTCGTCCTCGATGCTGATGTCCTTGATCGTAAGACTGCACTGGAACCCGTTGAACGAGCTCGACATCCGCGCCCCCTCCTCCTCGATCTCGTGCCCATTTTTCATCCATACCACTTCCGGTGTGGGTTTGCCTTTAACGCTGCAGCTGAGATTCGCCGTCTCCCCGGCCAGCACCTTCAACTGACTCGGGAGGATGTCCATGAACTCCGGCCTGTCCCCGGCGAGACCGATGCCGACGGGCGACGTCGTCTGAACAGACTCCCCCCACCCGTATCTGTTCCGGGGTGTAACTCGGAAGTGATACTCTTCCCCTTGCTTCAGGTTGAAGACGTCGAAGGAGTTGAGCGGCGTGACGCCGTGCTCAACCCAGCGCGCGCCGCCCTCCTTGCCGAGCAGCCAGCTCTCGAGCTTGTAGGCCAGCACGGGAGCGCAGGCGCCGGGCTCCGGCTTGGGCCACGCGAGCGACACCCAGCTGCTGCCGCCGTCCATCATGACTGGCACGCCCGGGATGCGGTCTGGCACGGCTGGAGCAACACAGATGTTCGTGAACGCGGCACGCGGTAGTGACCTTAAGGAATTTGATCGGCTGCCGCCAGGTGACACTGACTTGCCACGTCCTAACTTGCATTAATCTGATGCATTGACATTTTGTAGTTGTCGCTATAAATAACTATGACGAAAGTGTCCACGAGAAGAACAGGTCATTAACCTGATGGTAAGCTACATACCTGCTTATAATTTATACGTATCGGTTGTACGAACACCAAGTATAAATTGCAAGACTCGGAATGGGACTACACATTGCAAAGCGCTCTATGATGTTTAGGTTCCAAGTTAGCCGACTTTAATTTCTATCAAATTAGATGTTTTTGTAAAAGACCCACTTAATTATTATAGCTACTTACATTTGTAGTTTCGTTCAGCTACCGACATAGATGCATCCTCAATAGGGTAGGTCCAGTCAGAAATGAGTTGATCAGACGAAGCTCGTTGTCTTATCTGAACAACAAATTACAAGTAGCTTTAGAAATAACTCGCACACTATGAAAACATAGTGTGTGAATTCAATGTGACGAATTAATTGTGAATAACTGACCAAGGCAGACATTGTTTATCACTATAACACAATGTCCCGACCGAATGCCCGACTGCAGCGATCCTAGTAAAAGACCAAGGGCGGAAAATATACCAAAGTGAAGTTTTCTTTAATTTTCTCACCTCGACGGTGACGAAGGCTCTGTCGCAGCCATAGGCATTCCTCACGAGGATGCAGTAGGTGCCGGCGTCCGACACCACGGACCTCTTCAGTGTAAACTTGACGTAGTCGTCTGATGTCATCTTGCAAACGCGTTGGCTGGTCGTGATGTCACGGATGCCTTTCATGAACACCACTGCCGAGAGAAAGCAACGATCAGTGGCTTCATAGTTGCAATAAGTCATATAAAAAAGGGGTAAAAAACTTTCATACCTTTAGGCTTAGGCTCGCCCTGAACTCTAAACGATATATTGACATCTTCACCAACAGATATAAGAATGTCCTTCTCTGGGCGGCCCACAATAATGGCTGGTTTGCCCTCCAGTTCATTGGGCTGCACTACAGTGATGGCTGCGTTCATGTCTACGTTTCCGTGGGTACTCCACGCCCGACAGGTGTACATTCCAGATTCCTTCTCGGTGACGTCTGAGAGAGCCAACGTGTACAAGCCTTTTTCGACGAAGGTTCTCGCATTCCCAGACACTTCGGTGACCGACCGCCCCTCTCGAAGCCACTCTACACTCGTGGGGGCTCCTCTGATCTCCACCTGGAGCCCGATGGTACCACCTTTTGCTACTTTGTAATCTGTCAAAACGTTGGTGAAGTGAGGGCGGCGAGATTCCATAGCCTGGCGATTGAATCGAGATTTTTCTATTGTCGCTAAGTTGGGGCTTAAGCGACTCTCTCTTCCTGCAACAATAAAATGTAATATTTTATTATCATGGGTACAAAGAATATTTATTATTCATGATTATGTGACTATCTTTTAAATAGCTTACCAGTGAAGTTAACCACATGTGTGATCTGATCAGACCAGACAGAGTTCTCAGCTTTGCAGGTATACTTTCCGCTATCCTCAGGAGTGGGACGGTCTATTGCCAACCTGCACACGCCGTCGGCGAGGTAGTACGCTTGGAACCGTTCGTTCGAAGTGATGGGACGATCGTCTTTCAACCACGAGATAGTAGGCAGTGGCTGGCCGCGAATGCGGCATTCTAGCACCAGCTCGTTCTCAGCCAAGTGGTAAGTATCTGTTGAGAATCAAAAGTCAGAATCGTACGCAACGTTTAAGGAGAAATCTTATGTAAACACAAAGACACTTACCGCGTATAGATCGAGTGAAAGTCGGAGGTATGGGAGAAGCTTCAAAGCTCGGATATACTTTAAGATTAGCAGAACAACTGACAGAACCATTTTCATTCTCCACGGTACAGCTGTATTCAGCAGAATCACTCGGTACTGCATTCAAAACTTCCAACGTGATTAAGCCTTCGACTGTTTTCGTTCTATACTTGAGTTTGTTGTCTAGCAGGACACCGTTCTTGTACCAAGTTATGGCAGGCTCCCCAGAAGACAAAACGCTGCACGTTAACTTCACTCTAGAGCCTTCCACGGCAGTTCTGTCAGTTAAATACGTTGAAAATACAGGTTTTCGTTTAGAATCACGAGATATACCTGACCTCTTTTCAGACACCATGCTCCTAGCTTCACTTACAGCTTTAGATCTCTGTCTTATCTCGGTCCTTCGACTAGGTTCGCTGGTTCTACTAGTGTCAGAGTAAGGAGGGGCCGACGACCGTAATTGAGCATCCAGTATTATAGTCTGCGCTTTGTAGATTGTTGCATTCTTCCCTAGGTGGTCAGATATTGATTGACTTTCTGATCGTGACTGACTTTCTGATCTGTCGATATCGAATGATCGTTCTATGTAACTCGTGGGCCGAGCAAATTCCATCGTGTAGTCTCTATGGTTGTGATCCACAAACTTAGGCATTTCTTTAAGGTGTTGATTTATTCTTGTCGAAGACGGTTCATACTGATATTCTTTTATGTAGTGTTGCTCGTGAGTACCCGAAGTCGGCTGCAAATATTCTTTTGAATCAGAACTTAGTCGTGATGATGTGTGATATTGAATATCACCATTTTCTTTTTTATGGTTTTCATCGAGTTTTGATACATGCTGTTTGGTTTTCGACGAATCATCAATCGAAGGTCGTTTTTTGTCACTCTCTTTTTTAACAGACCTTCTTTTATCTTTATGTGAAGTTTCTGATACTGCCTTAATTATTTCACTTTCTTTTCTTGTTTGTTTAGCTTCCTCTTCAACTTGTTTCACATCAACTTTTTTCTTAACATTTTTAGTTTCTTCCAGGTATCTCGTTGCTTTTTCAGCACTCTCTTTTTGTTGTATGTCAGTTCCTTTCTTGGCTTGTGCTTTTTCTTTCTTTGTATGTTCAGCTACTTTCTCGTCTTCATTTTTAAGCTCAGCTTCTATCTTTGCCTTTTTCTCATTTTCTATCTTTGTCGTTGTAGCATTCTCCTTCTCTTTCATACCTGCCTGTTTTTTAGATTTAACTTTTACTGGTGGTAAGGTTTCTTCCTTTTCTTTATTTAGTTTCGCTTTTTCAGCGTCTTTCTTTTCTTTCTGTGCTCTTTCGGTTTCCTCTTTTTGGTTATTCTCAGCCTCTTTCTTAGCCTTTTTTACTTCTTTTTCTTTCTTAGCCTTTTCAGCATCCTCTTTTTCTTTCTTAGCCTTTTCACTTTCCTCCTTCTGTTTTATCTCTGCCTCTTGTTTAGCTTTTTCAGCTCCTTGTTTTTCTAGTTTTGCTTTATCAGCGTCTTCCTTTACTTTCCTAGCCTTTTCATCTTCCTCTTTTTGTTTAACTTCAGCTTTTTTCTTAGCCTTTTCAGTTTTTTCCTTTTGTTTTACATCTTCCTCTTGTTTAGCTTTTTCAGCTTTTTGTTTCATGTCAGCATCTTTCTTTGCTTCTTCTTTTTCTAGCTTTGCCTTATCAGCGTCTTCCTTTTCTTTCCATGCCTTTTCATCTTCCTCTTTTTGTTTCACTTCAGCCTCTTTCTTAGCCTTTTCAGCTTTCTCCTTGTGTTTTATTTCTTCCTCTTGTTTGGCTTTTTCAGCTTCATGTTTTTGTTTCATGTCAGCCTCTTTCTTACCTTTTTCTGATTCTTCCTTTTCTAGTTTTGCTTTATCAGCGTCTTCCTTTGCTTTCCTTGCCTTTTCATCTACCTCTTTTTGTTTCACTTCAGCCTCTTTCTTAGCCTTTTCAGCTTTCTCCTTGTGTTTTATTTCTTTCTCTTGTTTAGCTTTTTCAGCTTCTTGTTTTTGTTTTATGTCAGCCTCTTTATTAGCTTTTTCTGATTCTTCCTTTTCTAGTTTTGCTTTATCAGCGTCTACCTTTGCTTTCCTTGCCTTTTCATCTTCCTCTTTTTGTTTCACTTCAGCCGCTTCCTTAGCCTTTTCAGCTTTCTCCTTGCGTTTTATATCTTCCTCTTGTTTAGCTTTTTCATCTTCTTGTTTTTGTTTCATGTCAGCCTCTTTCTTACCTTTTTCTGATTCTTCCTTTTCTAGTTTTGCTTTATCAGCGTCTCCCTTTGCTTTCCTTGCCTTTTCATCTACCTCTTTTTGTTTCACTTCAGCCTCTTTCTTAGCCTTTTCAGCTTTCTCCGTGTGTTTTATTTCTTCCTCTTGTTTAGCTTTTTCAGCTTCTTGTTTTTGTTTCATGTCAGCCTCTTTATTAGCTTTTTCTGATTCTTCCTTTTCTAGTTTTGCCTTATTAGCGTCTTCCTTTGCTTTCCTTGCCTTTTCATCTTCCTCTTTTTGTTTCACTTCAGCCTCTTTCTTGGCCTTTTCAGCTTTCTCCTTGTGTTTTATTTCTTCGTCTTGTTTAGTTTTTTCAGCTTCTTGTTTTTGTTTCATGTCAGCCTCTTTCTTAGCCTTTTCTACTTCTTCCTTTTCTAGTTTTGCTTTATCAGCGTCTTCCTTTGCTTTCCTTGCTTGTTCGTCTTCCTCTTTTTGTTTCACTTCAGCCTCTTTCTTAGCCTTTTCAGCTTCCTCCTTGTTTTTTATTTCTTCCTCTTGTTTGGCTTTTTCAGCTTCATGTTTTTGTTTCATGTCAGCCTCTTTCATAGCTTTTTCTGCTTCTTCTTTTTCTAGTTTTGCTTTATCAGCGTCTTCCTTTGCTTTCCTTGCCTTTTCATCTTCCTCTTTTTGTTTCACTTCAGCCTCTTTCTTAGCCTTTTCAGCTTTCTCTTTGTGTTTTATTTCTTCCTCTTGTTTAGCTTTTTCAGCTTCTTGTTTTTGTTTCATGTCAGCATCTTTCTTAGCTTTTTCTGATTTTTTCATTTCTAGTTTGGCTTTATCAGCGTCTTCCTTTGCTTTCTTTGCCTTTTCGTCTTCCTCTTTCTGTTTCACTTCAGCCTTTTTCTTAGCCTTTTCAGCTTTCTCCTTTTGTTTTATATCTTTCTCTTGTTTAGCTATTTCAGCTTCTTGATTTTGTTTCATGTCAGCCTCTTTCTTAGCCTTTTCAGCTTCTTCTTTTTCTAGTTTTGCTTTATCAGCGTCTTCCTTTGCTTTCCTTGCCTTTTCATCTTCCTCTTTTTGTTTCACTTCAGCCTCTTTCTTAGCCTTTTCAGTTTTCTCCTTGTGTTTTATTTCTTCTTCTTGTTTAGCTTGTTCAGCTTCTTGTTTTTGTTTCATGTCAGCCTCTTTATTAGCTTTTTCTGTTTCTTCCTTTTCTAGTTTTGCTTTATCAGCGTCTTCCTTTGCTTTCCTTGCATTTTCATCTTCCTCTTTTTGTTTCACTTCAGCCTCTTTCTTAGCCTTTTCAGCTTCCTCCTTGTGTTTTATTTCTTCCTCTTGTTTGGCTTTTTCAGCTTCATGTTTTTGTTTCATGTCAGCCTCTTTCATAGCTTTTTCTGCTTCTTCCTTTTCTAGTTTTGCCTTATTAGCGTCTTCCTTTGCTTTCCTTGCCTTTTCATCTTCCTCTTTTTGTTTCACTTCAGCCTCTTTCTTGGCCTTTTCAGCTTTCTCCTTGTGTTTTATTTCTTCGTCTTGTTTAGTTTTTTCAGCTTCTTGTTTTTGTTTCATGTCAGCCTCTTTCTTAGCCTTTTCTACTTCTTCCTTTTCTAGTTTTGCTTTATCAGCGTCTTCCTTTGCTTTCCTTGCTTGTTCGTCTTCCTCTTTTTGTTTCACTTCATTCTCTTTCTTAGCCTTTTCAGCTTCCTCCTTGTGTTTTATTTCTTCCTCTTGTTTGGCTTTTTCAGCTTCTTGTTTTTGTTTCATGTCAGCCTCTTTCTTAGCCTTTTCTGCTTCTTCCTTTTCTAGTATTGCTTTATCAGCGTCTTCCTTTGCTTTCCTTGCTTGTTCGTCTTCCTCCTTTTGTTTCACTTCAGCCTCTTTCTTAGCCTTTTCAGCTTTCTCCTTGTGTTTTACTTCTTCCTCTTGTTTGGCTTTTTCAGCTTCATGTTTTTGTTTCATGTCAGCCTCTTTCTTAGCCTTTTCAGCTTCTTCTTTTTCTAGTTTTGCTTTATCAGCGTCTTCCTTTGCTTTCCTTGCCTTTTCATCTTCCTCTTTTTGTTTCACTTCAGCCTCTTTCTTAGCCTTTTCAGCTTTCTCCTTGTGTTTTATTTCTTCCTCTTGTTTAGCTTTTTCAGCTTCTTGTTGTTGTTTCATGTCAGCATCTTTCTTACCTTTTTCTGATTCTTCCTTTTCTAGTTTTGCTTTATCAGCGTCTTCCTTTGCTTTCCTTGCATTTTCATCTTCCTCTTTTTGTTTCACTTCAGCCTCTTTCTTATCCTTTTCAGCTTCCTTCATGTGTTTTATTTCTTCCTCTTGTTTGGCTTTTTCAGCTTCTTGTTTTTGTTTCATGTCAGCCTCTTTCTTAGCCTTTTCTGCTTCCTTTTCTAGTTTTGCTTTTTCAGCGTCTTCCTTTCCTATTTTAGCTACTTGATTTTGTTCTATACCAGCCTCTTCCATAGCTTCCTTCGTATATTCCTTTACTTGTTTTGCTTTTTCAGCGTCTTCCTGTGCGTTCGTTGTCTTTTTATTCTCCTTATTTTGTTTCATTTCAGCCTCATATTTAGAACCTTTTGCCTTTTTCTTTTCTAGATTTACTGTTTCAGCATTTTCCTTTTCTATCCCTGCCTTTTCATCTGCCTCATTTTGTTGTTTCATTTTAGCTTGTTTCTTAGCGTTTTCGGCTTCGTCTTTCTTCTGTTTTATATCTGACTCATGTTGAACTTTATCAATTTCGTTTTGTTTTATTTCCACGTCGGTCATAGTCGGTTTTGTTTCCACCTCGTTCTTATCTAATTTTGCTTTTTTAACGTCTTCTGTCTCTTCGCTTGCTTTTTCAGCTTTCTTTTTTTCTTTCCTACCCTTATGAGCAACTTCTGTTTGAAATTTTACTGTTTCAGCGTCATCTATCTCTTTTGTCCTTAACTTTTCGTTTTCATCTTGTTTCACTTCGCTCACTGTCATCTTTTCAGTTTCTCCTTTTTCTTTTCTTGCCGTGTTCTCTTTCTGTTTTAATTCACTCTCTTTTTTATCCGTCTCAGTTTCTTGTTTCTGTTTTAAATCAGCACCTCTGTTAGCATTTTCAGCTTCTTTCTTGTCAAATTTTACCTTATTAGAGTCTTCTTTTTCTTTTTCTGTCTCTTCAGCGTCTACTTTTTGTTTCACCTCGTCACTATTCGTAGCACTTTTATCATCTTCTATATCTTTGTTGGATCTGCCTTCATCTTCATTTTGTTTCATTCTTGCCTCTTTTTTAGATTTAAGTTTTTCTTTTGTTGATTTATTAACTACCTCTATTTCTTTCGATTCGAATTCTTTCTCAAGGGTTTCAGCTTTCTGTTTTTGTTCCATTTCAAAATCTTTTTTTTTAGACTTTTCATTTTCTTCGTTGTCTTTCGTTGATTGCTCTACATCTTCAATTTCTCTCTTTGCATGTTCAGCAGCTTCGTCTTTTTGTTTTAATTCAGCCTCTTTCTTTAGTTTTTCAGCTTTTTCATTTTGTTTTAAGCTAGCCTCATACATTGCCTTATCAGATTTTTCATTTTGTTGTAACTCAGCCGTGTCAGTCTCTTTTTCTTTTTGCTTTAATTCAGTCATTTCAGTAGATTTTTCAGCTTGTTTCCTTTTTTGTGACTCAAAGTTTTTGCTGTCTTTTTCGGTTTCATCATTTACTTTCCTGGCTTCATCTGTTCGTTTTGATTCAGCCTCTTCGTTATAACATTCCAATTCTTCATTTTCTTTTAATTTAAGCTCTCTCTTAGCCTTATCAGCTATCTTTTTTCTGTTCAACTCAGCCTCTTTTTTACCTCTGTCAGCTTCTTCCTTTTCTTTAACTTCAGCCTCTAATCCTTCAACTGCCTCATTTTCTCTTAACTTGGTACCCTCCTCCGCTTTTTCTGTGCTCTTTCTTTCTATTGATTCAGCCTTTTTCTTATTCAATTCTACTTCATCATTTAGCTTAACTTGTTGTTTCTCTTCTTCAACATTTGGTATATTTTGAGGCTTATCTGTAACAGTATCTTGATCTGGTTTTTGCCTAGTTAGTTCCAGGCCTTGTTTTTGATTCACATCAGCACCTTCATTTATTAATGTTGCTTGTTTCATAGCACTATTAGCTTGTTCCGTTGGTTTTGGTTCCATCTTCGTTTCTTTTCTAGCCTGATCTTTACTTTCTACATGATATTTAACTTCCTTATATAATTCAATGTCGTCATTTGTAGTACTGGATTCTCCTCGATCAACAATAGAATCGTTTATTTTCATTACATCGTTGTCTGAATTTGATTTATCTTTCAGAGTTTCTGTTACAAAACCAATTATTTCAGCTTCATTCGATTCACGATCTTTGATGTATTGCGTTACGGCGTCAGACTGATCACGCCTAAGTTCAGTAGGAATGGCTTCATTAGTAAATGTTTCTGGCATCAAGCCCTTGGATGTTTTGCTTGTTGAAGGTATCTGTAAATCAAGTTCCTCGTTTGATTGTTCAACGTTTATTTTACCTGATATCGTCTCCATCGTTTTCTCTACTAGTTTTTCTTTAGCCTGAGGTGAATCTTCTGCCAGTTTAGCTTTGGTTGACGCTATTTCTTCACACGCGTCAGTTTTATATTTTGCAGGTAAGGGCTCGTCAACAACTTCATTTAATCCTTGTAAAGCCATTTTTATCACATTTGTTATGCTAACAACTTCAGAAGCTATGTCTTTAAACATTGGTATTTTATTTTTTACTTCTAGACTTGATTGCGCTTGTAATTTACTTAGATTATTTTCAACACATTTTAACGTTTCACTAACTTTTTTGAGAATTTCTGGTCCCAAATGCTTTCCTTGAGGCATTAGCACATTTGAAATATTGGTTCTCAACTCTTCAAGTATAATTTTAGTAAATGTAGCATCACTTGGAAGTCTAGCAGTTTTGTCTAAGTTAATATAAAATTTAATATCTTCAAAATGATTCAGCACTTTACGAATTGATTTAGAAAACGTTTTCCAATCAGATCGATGGAGATCTTCGTTTGTAGTCAAAATCTGATTTATATTTTTAATCGCACGTAGAAGCAACTCTGATGGTTGACCATAATTTTCAAACATGTATCGTTTTTGTATACTTGCAATTGTGCCCCGCATATTTGAAATACTTCCATATACGGAATGTATTGCAGTTATAATACTTTCTTTCGTGTTAAGTGACAGGGCTGTTTCGAGATCTAGATGTCTTTCTAATGCGAAAACGTTATCTTCTATCTTACTGAGGCATTGAGTCACGTCAACGCCATTTTCTATTAAAGTATCAGAATCACATAAAAAGCTTTGTTTCAAAAATTTTAAGCAGTCTGTTATATTAGTAAGATTAGATAATATGGTTTCAAGATTGCTACTGCCTTTGGATTCTATTTTGGATGCAACTTCTAACAAGTTTAGAGTTTCTTGTGTTTCGTTAGCACATTTTTTAAGTATTATGTCAGTTGGGGTACTTTTTGAAACTGATTTACTAATTTGTAGCTCTTGTGTAGCATTCATGTTATTTGCGAGTAGCTGCAACGTTTCACAGGCTTCTTTAAGAAGCTCTGGCGGACTATCCTCATTAATTTGAAGTTGAACACTCCTCACACTGCACTCTAAATCTTCAAGAGTTTCATTGAGAGTGTCACTTGCAGCACCGTCATAATCTCTCTTAAGTTTGATAATTACAGTTTGAACTTCATCAAGAGTATCTTTTAATAATTCTGTATCTTCAGTATTTCTTTTTGATGGCGAAATATTAATGAAATCATTTACATCTTGAAGTAACGTCACTAACTGGGCCATGGCGTTTACGTCACTAACGATTGTTGAAATCTCTGAAAAAGACAACGGTGAAAGGTAGAAACTAATACTATTTTTTGAAATCATTGAATGAAACTTGGTATAAAAAACCAGCTTACCAACACTTTCAATTACTCCAGAAAAGCTGGAATCAACTGCAGTAACTAAATCTTCTTGTAGCTCAGTAATGATCTCGGATATTTTCTGAAGTGCCTCTGGTTTTATCACAGGTGTGATTGCGTCGACAGTATCAAGCGCTTGCGTATGTAACATAGATAATGCGTGTTGAAGTGTTTTTATGAGCTGTGTTTTTTGTGAAATGATCTGAGCTTCAGGACTGACTTCTGCAGCCACAGCGTTATTATATATCGTCAGTATACATTCACGAAGTTCCCTAGCAATAGAAACAGTTTCCTTAAGCGCATCTGTCTTAGTGAGAGTCGATATTTGTCCTATAGTTTCAGAGATATCATCCGCAATAAACTCATCAATGTGTTGGACTAATTTTTGATGCTCTGAAAAAGAAAACAATTATTTTTTTATAGATACTACTAAATGCAATTATGACTGGGTTACAGCTGAAACGGCCATTGATGAATGTGTATGAATTATTATGTCGTGTCATATTTGTGTATGTGTTTTTATATATTATTGTTTGTTTGATGACATTCTTGCATCAAATCATATGTGAACAAGTGATCAGCTACAGTTAGAATGTAACTGCAGCTTATCAAAATGGATATAATTTATAGTACCGTAATGTTGCGTCACAGAAAAAATATTTTCTTTTTGTTGAGTTATATTCATCTCAAGGCTTGTATCCGGTATATTATAGGAATCAATAATACCATCTGCGCTATTGATTGCTTTTTCTAGCACTTTGTCTGAAAATGTTTCTTTTAGGGCTTTATACGGTTCATTTAATTTTGTCCCAAGTTTTTTATTTTTAAAACTGTTTGGTATATTATGACATGTAACTGGCTCCTTACGTAATAATATGATAGATTGTGAATGTACATCATCTGTATCGTTAGCTGAACTAGCGGCCTGAACTTTTATGGATATTTCTTCTACTGGATTCTCTTCGTTTAAAAGTACATGACAGCTTTGAGAAACCATTGTACCATCATTGTGGTATTCCTCAATCAGTGTCGCGAAATCTGATTCCGGTACGAAATTAACATATCCATGTGCAGCAACTGTTCGTTGTTCTAAAACCGTAAGAGGAATTTCTTGGCAAGACATCTTTATTTCACAGAAATGTTCAGCCTCTAATTCCCGTTTTCCCACATTAAGCGTTTCTTTAAGAGGCGAAATTTGTTCAAGAGGCAATATTACGGATGTCTCGACTAAAGAAGTAATTTCTGGACCTAATGCTTTCACTTTTTCTGTGTCGTTTTTAGCTACCGTCGCATATGAAAAAATATTTGTATTTTCCTCAATAGGCAAAACAGATTCCAATATAGTTTGAGAACTTAACACGCATATTTCATTGCATACCGCATCGTTTTCTTCATCATTTTTGTCGTTGTCTGGTGTTGTTTGAATCTGAAGAATAAGGGAACTGTCCTTATTTTTATTAGGAAACTTTTTATTAACTACTTCAGATATTTCAGACTCTAATATCAAAGGATAATAGCTTTCGGAAATTATTGACTCTTCTACAGCAACAGAAAGGAAGTTAGCCTTTTTAGTTGTAGAAATCCCTTCAATTTGAGGTAGTTTTGAAACTCGGTCTTCAATAATACTATGGTTGGATTCAAAGGCCTTTATTTCATTTTCGTCGCCTGTTATTAACGTTTCTATTATGATCGGATGAATCAATTGAACTGCCATATGTTGTTCAGACTTGGGTTCAGTTGAAACATCAATGGACAGAATTAATTCTTTGTCTCGAATAATACTGGTTTGCTCTAAAATTAATGGTTGTGTCTTTACATCTATCGTATTATGTTTAGATATTTCAACATTTTCATATGCGTTTATGGGGTTGTCTTCTACATCTTCAAAAATAAGAATAGAGTTTTCACAAACAATATTATTATTTAAATTTGAATAATTTACTGATGCATTTTTTACTTTCTCAATTACAATGTCCGACACAGACGAGTGTTTAAGTTCTGAATTAATAGTATCCGTATCGTAAATTTGCTTTGAACTACATATACCAACATGTTCTTTATCAAAGCCAATCAAATCATGATTATTATCGAATTGGTTATTATTCAGTAATGGTGGTTCATTACTGAATGCCACTGATTTAGGAGGTAGGGCTTCAAATTTATCAGACAAAAAATCATCATAGTTTCTTAAAAGTAATATTTCACCGCCACTAAGATTAATCTGCTCTGATACAAAAAGCAATAAGCCGGTATTTTCACGGGAAACAAGTATATTATCTTCATTTCGTGCTGAAATTTGGTCCATTAATATGTCTTGATTCAATAAAGGAGCCAGTTTATTATCTATATTGGTTTCAACTATACTGACTTCAGATTCATCGTCGGTGTTTTTATGTTTTTCTAGAGTTAGTACTTCTTCAGAAGACGATTGAATGGCTTCAAACTCAATATCATTATTTGGGCTGACTAGAATCTCGTTATTGTCAATTACTAGTTCGAGTAACTTTGTTTGACATAATATAGAAATATCGTCAGAAGTTTGTATTTCTGCAACCGTGGTGTGTGTAAGTGTTTCTGAAAATATGTAAGTGTGTATGAGTAAAGTGTTACTAAAAATAAATGAACTTAAATGAGTTATGTAAAAATGTTTATACATAATTATTGTGTGTTTTAATATTACTTTTTCTCGTGTTAGTAAATAATGATAATTATTAAACACGGTTATTTTAAAGGGACACATAGGATTTGTAAATATTATGTACCTTGTAAAAAATACTATATACAAAATAAAAAAGATTCTCTATACATCTACATGTTGGATTCATGTTCTCGCAAGCGTTGTGTTTATGGCAATGTGTGATATTTTTATTACTCTAATTGAAAATATAATACTGAATTGTACAATACTTTACTTGTACTCGCTGAAGTTAGACGCCGTGACGCTACAAGCTAGTGGCCAATTAAACATTTATTTATTAATTAATTATTCCAAAATCATCATCATCATCATCACGATTCCACTGCTGGGACACGGGCCTTCTCTCATAGATAGAGTATAGGCCATAATCCACCACGCTGACCCAGTGCGGGTTGGTGGATATTCAGACATAAATAACCTAATTTGTATGATTGCATTTTCGTAGAACATGTACAAAGTATTTAAATTTATACAATATACATAAATAAAACAGTTGTATGATCTACATGATAAAAGCCATGTTTATTTTTGAATGATAATAAAAATAGTTATTGTTGCAAAATCGTGTGTAATATGCGTAATAAAGGCGTGTTAATTATACTTTTAGAAATGAGCTCGCAATTGAGTAGCTAATTGATATTTTCTACTTTATTTGGTTATTTTTGTTATAAGCCGCACAACATCTATAAGCCAATTTGTTACCCTCATTTGATTGAACAATTTTCTTTTCATCTTCTTGTGTATTAAATGAACACGATTTCTCAATTTCTGAATTGCTAACATTTTCTTTGACTTGAAGTGCTTCAATTGCGACACTATTTCTCGTGTTGTCACTTTGAACAGATTCACTAGGTAATGTTTCACGATTAACTAAATGTATGTCTTCAGTTTCTTTTACATCTGAATGTACGTCTTCGCTTATATCTTCAGTCATCTTTCGATCATCTAATATAGATTTCGATTGCATTTTATGCAATGCTTTGATGAGCAATGACTCCGTTTGGGATAATAACTTGCTTGAATTTTCAGCAGAACTGCTAATTTTTAAGTTTTCTAGTTCACTATTTTGCAGCACAGCACGAGCTTTATTGGTTATTTCTTGTACAATGGTGTTACAAGTACTAAGTAATAAATGAAGTTTATTATTTAATTGTTGCAATATTGTACCAAAATTTTCAACTTTTTCCATCTCAGTCGTATGTAATTCTTTTGTACTATCAAATATATTCATTTGAAGATTTTCTAAAGCTTTATATAGTTTCAACACATGAGAATGCGTTGTAAGTTCGGAAGCCTTAGAAAAAGTTTCACTGCCTATATGTAATGTAGAGCACTCAATGCAATCGTGTAATTCTTTTGCCAAGTTTACTGAATTCATAAAGCAATCGAGATTAACGACCGAAGGAATATTGTTAACGAGTTCTCTAACCTCATCTGACGTGTAATCTTCTATATGCCTTAGGAGAGTTTCTGGAAAGTGGCACAACCAATAAATATAATGAGTAATTGAGTAACAAGCATATTTTATGAGATGTTCAAATGACTATTTGGCTTAAAATAATTGCTAAGTTAATAATCAATAACAAATGTCAATAGAACTCTTGTTTAGCCGCCGAGACCAAAATAATGTTAATACTACTTTCTACACCGTAGTGTTATCATGAATACATATATCTTACTGGAAAACGGCATTATTAAGATACAAGGCAATTTTGTAAGATATTTGATATTTTACCTTTTACATCCTCAATAGCCTGTCCATAAGTGTTAATAAAAATGTCAGTTTTATCTTTAGAAATTGGTTCTGCGTCATCAATAATAGATACACTTTGTATAGAAACGGTTTTCTTTTTTGATTTTTTTATTTTACCAGTTGTAGGACCTTCGTCTATTGCAGCAGATATCAGAGGCCCACTTATAGTTATGACTTGTTCTTGAGTAGGTTCAACTGGGTTTTTAACAGCATCCACAAAGCCAGTAAGAATCTCTTTCGTAGGTTCACGAGGTGTGTTTAGTGAAACATCTGTCTGTTTATCAGAATCAGTAATATTTTTAACAGCGTCTTCAACTTGTAAAACAGTAGAAGCTATAATGCTATCTCCAATTGTGGCAAGGTCAAGTGTGTCGCTAAAACTAACCACTGCATTTTCAGAAGACTGGTCTTCAGTCTCAATACCATCTCCATGTTCTAAGACAGTTGATGCTTTTTGGCTAATTGCAACGGAAACGAGAGGGTCACTGAGAATAACAGCTGATTTTTTAGAAGATAAGATTTGGTTTTGAGAAGCATCATCATACTCTAAGGCAGTAGTTTCGATGACTTTAAGCGCAATAATTTCTTCTGATCGTATTGTATCGGCAGCGGCAGGTGAGCCAAAGTTCTCTTCAAATGGTTCAACATTCTCTTGAATAAGTGGTTCCTTAAATTCTGTGGCAGATGATTCAACTTGGCTACCAATATCAGCAACATGTTTTAAGACAGTCACTTTATTATCAGCTATTTCAGAGGCGAGGGAATCAGTGAGCATAGTTACTGCCACTTCGGCTGACTTCACATCACTTTCAACAGTATGAACTTGTTCCAATACAGTTGAAACCTCTGTGTTAGTTACAACAGGGCTTCTCAAGTTGATGAGAGTTACAGCTGCCTCGTGAGCAGATTTAACTTGGTTTTCAGCAGTTTGCACATTTTCTAAAACAATTAAGTTTCTATTTATTGCGGCAGAAGTGAGACAGTTACTGAGAGTAATAATGTTCTTTTCTTCAGATATGCCTGGACTTTCAACATCAACTACCTGTTCGATTGCAGTCAAAGGGTCTTGGTGTGTTACGGCCAAGATGGTAGAATCACTGAGTATAGGATTAGCTTCTTGAAAAATTTTAACAACCGTATCGCTAACAACTTTATGAGGTGCAATGTGGCCTTCAATAGCGTGTTCAAAAGCAATAATGCCAGCAACTTCAGTCAAAACCAATTCTTGTGGCATTTTTAATTCAGTAAAGATTGTTGAGTCTACATATTGGACTGGCGCTTGACATTCAACTTTTTCGAATCTTTCAGCTTCGAAACTTAATTTTTCTTCTTGATAGATTGCAGTGAGAGGACATCCACTTAAGCTCTCAGGTCCCTCACCACCTGGTTTGCTTTGACTTTTAACAGCATTCACACTTTCTAAAAGAGTCGAGGCTCTTTCTTCAGTTACAGAAGAGGCAAGTGTATCACTGAGAGTGATGTCAGCCTTTTCGATAGGTTTAAACGGGCTTTCAACAGCGACCCCGTCTTCTTTTGCAGCCAAGGGTTCTTGGTTTGTAATGACAAAAGGCAGAGACTCACAGAGAGTAGCAATCGTATCTTCAGCAGTTTTGACCAGTGTTCCATAGGCATCAGCGTGTTTCAAAATAGTAGTTTCAGAAATTTTACTGGAAAATAGCTCCGGTGACAGCACTGTCTCAGGCGAGTCAGTTAAATGTTCAAGTGTGTTGATATTATCGTGAGTAAGTTCAGATATTGAAGTTTCTTTGGCGTTTGTTTCGATTTGACTGTCCATTTCTTTGACATGTTCTAGGAAACTTGAAAACGGTTTTTCAATGTCTGCATAGATATGAGGTTCATTTAGGATGGCAGTTGCCTCTCTAGCTGATTGAATTTGGCTTTTATCAGCAGCCACATGCTCTGAAAGAGTCAAGGCTATTTCTTCAGTAACTGCAGAGGCAAGTGCGTCACTGAAAGTGATGTCAGCCCTTTCAACAGTTTTAACTATTTTTTCAACATCAACGACATCCTCTATCGCATTCAAGGTTTGTTGGTTAGTTACAGCAAAAGGCAAAGACTCGCTGAGAGTAACAGTTGCACCATCAGCAGTTTTGACCAACATGGTACAGGTGTCAGCTTCTTCCAAAATAGTCGTTTCAGAAATTTCACTAGCAATTAACTCCTCTGACGGCACTGTATCAGCGGCAGTAGCCGAGTCAAAAAACTCTTCAAACGGTTCGATATCTTCTTGAATGAGTTGATCTTGAATTTCTTTCGGTTTTGATTCGTCTTTTAAGTGAAGGACGCTGAGTTTTCTGGAACTTTCTACAAATTCCTCTATAGGTTCTTCCTCCATTTCTATTACAGTTATGTTATCAATTTCTAAAGAAATCGCAAGATTTTCAACTAATTGTTTAGGTTGAGAGTTGGTAACCTGTCTATGTTCATGCACCGTATCCTCAACTCTTTGGTCTGTTTCTTTACTCAAAGTTTCATCCTTCACCACCACTCTTATTAAAGTCACTGGTTCAGTTGTTGATTCATGTATTGGCAGATTATTTACGTCATTATTAGAGTTTGTATCCGTAACCTTAATGGACTCACGTAATTGTTTATCTATATGGATAGATTGCTCAAAAACTTCTACATTTGCATCTGCTTTTAAGTCATGTGCTATATGTGTGATGTTATCACCGTCGCTATTTTGTGTAAGTGTTTCTGTAAAATAATGAATGTTTGGTAGTGAAAAATATATCAATATAATAATTGAGTTGTGTATTGGCAACGAAAGTAAATAAGAAAATAGTTTTGGTGACTGTGGTGTTTTATTATGTAGACAATTAAGTATTATGCTGATTGCTGAGTGAATTACTTACATTGTTACTCATTATGAAAACAGTTTTGTACTTATTCTAAATTTTAATTGTCACAAAATAGTTAAATATTTACCTGCAGAAGCTTGGCTTAACGGTTCAATTGGTTTTGAAATGATTTGAGCCACCGAAGTCTCGACGTCTTTTACTTCTGATTCTTTTTCTGAAATCACAGTTTCAACTATTGCTACTTTATCTTTTGGAACAATTTCTGTCAATTTGCTAACAGCTAAAGACTGTTCCACTTGATCTGTCGAACTTAAAATAACCGTTTCAGCCATTGTTTCCTCTATTTTTGCTGCTGATTCCATCACAAATGGATCCATTATTTCAACTGCAGTTTGTTGTGTTGCAGTCTGTACCGCTGCAGATTCTTTGACCATTTCTGTCGATAATGGTTCATCAAAATTCATTTCTTTTTGCAATAAGCCCGTGGCAACCGCCTCTTTGAACGCAGCAGCTTGTTGTTCTATGTTGTCAAAAGTTTGTGTATCAGTAACACGTTCCTCTGCGATCTTTTCCATCTCTCTAAGAGACGTCATTTCTATTCCCGCAAGAGCTTGTTCCATTTTCTGTTCGCCATTAGATTTTACATCTTCTTCAACATTTTCTTCCTTCTTCAAGATAGATTCTTCTGCAAAAGTATCTTTAACAGGTATTGCGTGTTCTGTTGAAATAGATTTAGTAACATCTGGTTTTTCTTCTACTGCTTCAACAGTAGATATATTGGCTTTAACAATAACTGTGTGTTGTTGGGTGTCTTTTGTGCATTTGTCTGATTGTCCCCCAATCTCTAGTGCTTCTTTTATCATCACAGTAATAAGATCAGAACGTAAGCTTTCGACAATTGTATTGATTTTCTGTAGTACATTCTTGTCTATGAACGGTGTAAGTTCTTGCAAGTTCTCAACTGTTTGTTCTTGCAGTACCAATATGGCGTTTTGCAATTGCTGTGCTAGTTTTGCTTGTTGCGCTGCTACTTCAACCTTCGAATCACTATTTGTTCCTTCGCTGGCAGTGGTTTCAACTGCAGCAATACGTATACGAAGTTCTTTAGCTGTCATAATCGATTGTTTAAGATCTTCAGCGTCAATAATAGTACACAGCTCATTGACCATTTCAGACATGTCTTCGGAAATAAGTTCATCAATTTCATGAATCAGTTTTTCTAGAAATATAATTAATAAATTATTCAATTTTCAGAAGCAATTAAACACACCTCTAAATGCAATACATAAAACACAAAAAATAGGATGCCCTCATTTCAGTAACTTACCTTTCATAGTTTCAAGTGTCGTGTCTTCTACTTGTTGTGCATACGATCTTTCAGTAACCGATATCTGTTCACTAGCAACTGTATCTTTAGCAGAATGCTGGATTTCTTCTATGGCAGGACAAACTCCTGAAGTTTGAGAATTTTGCTCTTTATGAGTAATTATTTCTGGTGTGGTTAGGGCTACAGTCGACTCAGTTATGATAGCGACTTGCTCTTCAGTCGTGTTCCCAACAGCTTCAGATGTCATCTGGACCTCTTTAAGTGTGAAAATTTCTCTAGAAAATTGTTTCTCAGATAAATTTTCAACTGTAAAATTGTCGTCCATTGACATTGTTTGTTGGATTTCTACTGACACCTTTTCTAATGTTTCTGTGGCAACTGTCAATTTGTCTGCTTTTATATTAGTTTCATCCAAAATGCCAACTCCTTCTAAAATTGTTGTTTTAGTATTTTCAGCAGCCGCTGTGTTCGATGTGGTAATTGCAATAGTTTGTTTTTCTAGCTCTTTTATCAGACCTACACTTTCTAGTATCGGTTGAGGTGCTTGAACAGCTATTTGTACCCCAGTGACTGCTACTAAATCAGCTTGTAGCTGTGCTGTCACTCGCGCAATTCGCTGTAATACATCAGAACTGAGTTCTGGTGCTAGCTCTTGTGCACTATCTAGTACTTGAACTTGTAAGGCAGACAATGCTGTTTGTAATTTTCTAGCTAACCTTGCTTGTTCTGCATTTACTTTTTTGATCATCTGTTCAGTTTGCTCACCTTCTACTAGAACTTCCGATGTAGGAGAAATAAAAGAAAGGCTTTCTTTTAGTTCTCGAGCAATTCCGAAGGTTTCATTTATATCTTCAATCTTTATGATTGCAGATATTTCTTCAACGATTTCAATAAGTTCGATATATTGATCAAGGTGTTGTGATAATTCGGCGGCTTGTTCTGAAAATAAAACTCACATGTCAGTATTTATCTTTAAAGCCGATTGTTATATGTTTTGCATAACTTGATATTGTACCTCTCTACCATGATTTTTTTTATTTACAATTAGGTAAATCTATGCAGAAATGATGCTGAAACAGGTACCAAGCTTTTTTAACATGACCCCATTCTCTAATTGTTGGAACTTGTATGACGATGCAAATCAGTATGAATTGCATCGTCATACAAGTTTATGTTGGCCGCAGTTAACAATGTTACTTTTTTTTTGTTAATTTTCATAAATAAAGCGTTTTTGGTCTTGCGTTGAAACTGAACCAGGTAACAACCTAAGATTATGCAGATATATACAATATTGGAGCGAAACTATCGATGGACAATGGGGTTTTCCGACTTTGGTACGAGACATTTATAATTATAATTATAACTGCGTTGTTATTTTGTTATTATTAATATGACGATGAAATATTTTTTGGAATCTCTCTAAGCATTAAAGCTTGCAGTGAGGAAATTATGTAGAAAACATACTGCTCTTGCATTATTCTATGCAAAGCGTTTACTAAAAGCAAACGAGAAATAACACTTTTTTACCTTCATATTTGTCATCTTTCATAACATGTTGAGTGAATTTAACGTTATTTACATAGTTCAACAAGTAATTGATATGCTGTCAAAAAAAACATGCCTATGTTTTTGAATTTCAAAGAAACTTTTGCCGTCCAAGTAAGCATCAGTATTTAACCAATCAAATCTAGATCTTTTAGCAAAGAAATTGTCTTATTTTTCATCTCGTTTGTTCGTGGAGTGATCAGCTTCACATTTGTCCGAGTTAAAAAAAAATTGAGATCGACAGCCAATTGTATACTTTTATTCATATCAACGTTGAGTGATTCAGAGCCAGAGAATATGTTAATGTCTATGTTAATAAATCTTTCAAGAGTACTTTCCAATGACCCGATACTCGAATTTATATCTATAAGGAAATTTTGGATTTGAAATAACATTGAGAAATGTGCATTTATAGCTGTAAGATATAATTATTTGAAAAACATAATATAACCTTACCTTTTATAATAATTTGTCTAGCTTCTTTATCTGAAGTCAACACATCATGTAACGATTTCTCTATTATTTCCATTGGTTTTGTTATTTCCTTAACTACTTGCGCAGCTTCTATATTTTCCATAGATCTAATATTATCTTGTAATGAATGAATTTCTTTATCAACCTCCATGATCAGAGAAATATTTTCAACATCTACAGCAGATATTTCCGATTCAATCTGTTGAACTATATCGTTATGTAGTTCTGTCATAGTTTGAACGAGAGATTCAGTAGATGTAACGTCAAAGGTAATGGAACTTTTCTCTGCTCCTGATAAAACTTGTTCTCGAATATTCACTAGTTGAGTTTGGAGCGCTTGAAGTGGCTGAAGCATTTCAGTTAAAACTTCTTTCAATGTACTTTCTTTCTCTTTTGCTCTAATTTCATCGGTATTTTGCCTCTGCTCTATAACTTTTTCTTGTAAAATATCTGTGCATTCTGACAAACACTTTAATAAAATAAGTGTTTTGCCTTTGCTTGAAGCATCTTTAAAATCTTGATGCTTAGTAATACAAATAGAAACTTTTTCTAAGATTAGCTTTGTTGAGTCATCCGTACTAGATAATTTAGATTGAACGTCAATAAAATCAGTAAATTCTTGCACTTTTTCAATCAAAACTTTTACCTCGTGTTGCTCTAAAGACTGTAACGGCTTTTTAAGTTCATCGATGACATTGTTTTGAATATCTTTCATCAGAGGTTTTGACATCTCAACTAAATTGACGAATTTTTCGATTACAATAGCTATAACAGTGTCTTTTTTGCTATTCGTAATCTCCCTAAGAACTTCGGTAGATTGTAACTTAGCAAGAGGAGTTTTGATTAATACTTCTGAATGAGCATCAACTATTTTTACAAGCTCACTTTGAATGTTCTCAACATAGTCATCTGCATGTACCAGGAAAGTTGCTAGGCATTCATTTACATCATCAGAAAGCTTCAGATCGGAGCGTTTAGTTTTGAATTCATTTATCAGGGTTTGAAGAGAATTGAACTCTTCAAGAAGTCTTATTACTTTTTTATGACTAGTGGCATTCGTTATCAAACATCTCAATATTGTGAATTCATTCTTGCAACTTTTAAAGAAGTCTTCTACAATCATGATATCTGCAATCGGTCTTTCTTGGTTTGAATCTTGTACAATATTAACAGCATGCTCTACTATATCATCCATTTGCACGAGTGATTCCGATTCAATTTCTAATGCTAATTGTGGTGATGTACAAGAAGATATATCCGAAGCCCGTGATAAGTCTACAAAGTCATATTGCTGTAAAACAGCAATATTGTTTTCAACTTCTCCAGCTATTTGTATAAGCTTTACTTCTTGGGTTAATTTTTCGGTTGGTTGCGAGGTGAAATGTATCATTTCTTCTTGAATGCTGGTAACCTTTTCGAATAATTTTTCGGTTATGCATTTAATCTGATCAACTTTGATACCTTTTGAAACATTTGTTACCTGTAACAAGTGGTCAACTACTTCTTCTAATTCTTTGATTTTTGCAGATTCGGTAATTACTTTAGCAGTCTCTATAACATCTCTCATTTGCTTGCAAACGTCTCTTAAAGTGCTAACTTTGGTGGATATTTCGAAGGTATTACTTATCATATCAACTGCAGGAAATATTGCTAGTGTACATTTATCTAAATCTTCTTTGAAATCAGAAATAGATCGAATTACTGAGTGTACTTTTTCAGTTGGCAAATCTAGAATATCTTCATAAATTGGAATGTTTGTGGTGTCCAAGACGGACAAACTTTGTAGCAAATCTTGCAGCGGCTGAGCTATAATAGCTAAATTGGTCACATTTGTCAATCCGGCTATATCATCGGACGCTTCCATGGCCATTGGGTGAAGTATACTCTCAATACCATTATGAAGCTCTTCCATACCCAATACCACAGACTTCAAACTAGAATAGTCACTAATTTCCGATAAGGTATCTAAGGCGTCGATTACTTCAGGCGACTGCAAAACTGTCAAGTGTTCGTTCAAGCTTTGTAATGCTTGTGCTGTAGCAGACATTGGTAACTCTTCATGGAAGATTGGCAGCAACGACTGTTCGACTCCCGTTTCTTCTGCAGTTGGCAATACTAAACGATCCGACGGTAAAGTATCAGCCGATGTTTTTATGTTGGAAATATCTTCTAAAGTTGAAATCTCATCAGCGACCTCTACTCCAGCTTGATCTTGAATGATAATAATACAGCTATGTAGGTTTTGAACTGCGCTTGCCATGTTTACATTCACTTCATATGGCGTTATGTCATCACCGTACTGAGAAACGACGTTTTGCTGAAGTATTTCCAGTGTAGTATGGAGCTCATGAAGAGGTTCAGCAAAGGCTGATATAATGTCACTATTTATTTTTAAGCTTTCGATATTATCCATTAACAACTGATTGAGAACAATTATATTCTGATTTAACTCACAGAGAGGAGTGGCGAGGGTTTGAGCAATCGAAACAGCCGATAAATCAGACAGATGCTCATCTTGTTCTACTTCACTCTCTCGAATGGCAGCCACGCTCTTTTTCAATTCCTCTAGAATTGGGCAAATATTTTCCAAAGTAGGAGACAGGGCTAATTTCAATTCCTCTGTAGTTTCAATAGTTTTTATGGTGGTGATCGCAACAATTGTTTGATCAATATGTTCCATGAGAACAGTCACCTTGGCTCTACTAGGCACACATGTTGTAAGATCGTGGACGTGCTCCGAGTCAATCTGGAGGCTGAGTTCTTCAGCTCTGTTGATTGCTTCTTGTATTCCTACTAGGGCGTCCGTAACAGTAGTTATAACGGAACAGTTTAACTCGGATTCGAAAACATTGTTGACAAATTTGTTTTGGATTATTTTAAGGGTATTGCTGAGGCTCGCAAGAGGCATGGAATTTTCGGGATCCACAACCTTTATTGAAGAATTAATGCGGTTTACAGCTTCACATACTTCCATCAATGAGAAATATTTGTTGGCGTCGTTGCTCTCTATAACTATTTCGAGAACTTTAGTCAAGTTTTTATGGAATGTATTCATGTGTGTTTGTACTTCAGGCATTGTTTCTAATCTTGGAAGATTATTTTCTAACGTTATCAGACTTTGGGCCATCTTTTGCAGCATATTTAGTTTATTTTCACTTTGCAATACGTCGAATTTGCCGACTTTGTTTTCAATCGAACTTAGCTGAGAGGAAACTTCTGTTAGGTTTTGCTTTATGGAAGATAACACTTGTTTCAACATGGCTTTATCTTCCTCAGTATTAGGTTCAGTTGACAATTGTTCGAAAGAATTTCGCAGTTTAAGAACGGGCTCCACGACTGCTTCAATGATTTTTGTATTATATTTCTGTACACCAGAAGCAGATTCGTTTATAGAAAGACATTCTATTTGCTCTAGTGCCATTTGCAGATCTTGGATGGACGCCGACATGTCGTTAAGTAATACATCACTATTTTTTATTTTACTCAATTCAATCATGTTACCAGTTTCTGCACATTCAACTATACTCAGTAAGGCGTTGACGGGGATTTTTAGATCAAGCACAGCTTTCTGTGTGTCTCTTAGATGATTTTCTTCTAAAGTAGGTTCTTCAGGTTTAATTTCACTGGCTTCAGACAAGAGATTCCTAGCCTTGATAGTGTCAGCTGAAAATTTGATGAGTGAAGTCATTTCACTGGCCAGAGAATCGATTTCATTGACAACTTTAGTCTCGATTTGTAAATAGTCTTTAGCTGTTATTGAAGTGATTTCTGATATAATTTCCTGCACCTCTACGCCGCATATCTCGACGAATGCTACACAAGTTTTTTTGACAAGCGTCTTGTTATCACTTTCCATATCAATACATTTTTCGACGATTGTCAGGGATTGATGGAGCGCTTTCAAGGGTTGAGGAAGACTGGTAAATATGGCGCTGCTTACTTCTTTCGATTCGGTCACCGATTCTCTGGCCGCATCTGCTATGCTGTGTATTTCAGACAACGGTGATATTAAGCTACTAATAATTTCTAAGCTTCGCGATGCCGTGGCAGCTGACGACATAAGCTCAGATTTGAGAATAATATCCCTCTCGATGAGCTGAACGTCGTTTATGACTTTCGTAAGAGAATCACTAACGTTTGCCATTTTAGCTACGAATTCATCGTCGGCCATGGCTTGCTTTTTTGGGAGTATATCGATGTCGGCTCTGATACGAAGAAGTTCTTCCTTGGATTTAGTTAAGGACTTTTCACTCCCGGAACTCGATCTTCTGGAACCACGACTAGTACGACGTTCTCGTTTCGGTTTGACAGCAGGAACTTCGAAAACTTCCTCGGGACGCTTCATCGTTTCAGGTTTTTCGGAGACCTCTTCTTTGAGCGGCTTCACGACTTCTTCAGAGCGCTTCATCGTTTCCGGTTTCTCTGATACCTGATATATAGTCTTTGTGGGCTCTGAAGTCTCCAGCCTCTCCGCTACAGAAGGCTTGGACGATTTGGATTTAAGTTTAGCGGAACTTCTCGCGCTCGCGAAGCTTTGCTGGTCACTCTCCGATACGTGCGTGTCGTCGTCTCTCTTTTCTTCCGACAGTGACTGGTCGCGCGACAGACTAAAGAAATCATCGATACTTCTTTGAGAGTCGGATTTTTTCCTACTGTGTCTTGCAGGGATGTCCGATTTCTCTTCGGTAAGCAGAGCCATGGTCTTTTCTGAATAGTCTTCACCTCCGGCGTCTCGATCTAACGACAGCTGCGGCGCGCCATTTTCATCAGCGATCGAAATATCCTCCACGTCAGCTTCCGTTCTCAGATCTTCCTCAGGAGATGCGAAATAATCCGGTGAGACGTCTATAATGATGGCTTCCATTAGCAAATTGCCAGAAGTAGAAGTTTCTTTGACAAATCGTAGAGGAGGCAGCTCGACGACGTTGTGCTCCGTCACGTTTTCGGACAGCTGGTCTGCGTACATCTCTACTATTTGGAGAGCTTCTTCTTCTGTCAAATCTGGAGTCTCATAGAGGGATACGGATACTTCTTTACCGTCAAAAGAAAAGGATATTTCTCCTCTGTCGTCCGAAGTGATGTCTCCAACTGGCGTGTCGTACATCTGCGAGGTTCTTTCCTCGTGTATGGTGCTGAGTGAGAGGTTCCTCTGCGGGGCCCGTTCGTCAGCCTTCTTGGCCTCGGCCTTCGTGGAGTCGTCGAAGCCGAGCAACGAGGCGGAGCTGGCGGCGATGCCCATGCAGTTCTGCGCCTCGCACGTGTAGGTGCCGAGGCAGCACGTACCGTCCTGCCCCGATATGATCCTGTGGATATCGCCCGGCTTCAGCTCCTCGCCGTCCTTGTACCACTTGAGCACGGGCTGCGGCACGCCGATCACCTTGCACTCGAGGTTCACCGCGCCCTCCTCCGACAGTATCGCCTGAAGGTTTTCGAGGAACCTCGGTTTCTTGTAGTGCCTCGGAATGACGAGCTTCAGGAAGCAGGAGGTGACGCTGTGGCCGAAGTCGTTGACGGCGACGCACTTCCACTCGGCCTGGTCAAGGAACTCGAGGGTCTGCAGGTCGAGGAAGAAGCCGCCGCGCTCCTCCCGGCCAGGCCGGCAGCGCGCAGACTCGTCCACCGGCTGCTCGTCGCGGTACCACAGCACCGACGGCTCCGGAGGGACGCCCACTGTTACAACAACAACACATGACACTCATTACAACACACAATCATGGTTTCCAGCTGTCTTGCTCACTAACTTAAGTGATTTACGTAGAAGAGTTCTACTAGACAGCTGCTCTTTGTGATCATGGCGCTTGAAACAAAGTCGTAATATTGACTTCTCAAAATAATTCAAAAACATGGTGAATATCACTTTTCTATGATGAATTCCAATACGAGTGAGTTAATACTTGAAATATTACATAAAAAAATTAAATAAGCCTACGACTATGTATCGCAGAAAAAAATAAGCAAGTTTTTTATAATGTCTATCAAGTTCTAATCGCTCGTCGCTTATTTCATTTACAAACAATTCTATACATTTCCATAACTTTACATTACTTTTCAGGAATAGGAATGGGGGAAAATAACAATTTCAGCTTCACTGAATCTGTTAACGAACGTCTGCTGTAATTAGTATTCAGTTTAATAGAGCGCGAAATGCATTATTAAACGAAGGACTCTTTTATATAATTTACAACCGCTAGCGTTGAAATAAAACAGAATCGAAAACAGTGTCAGACTCGAGGGGGGGATGTGCCCAGCAGTAGGACGGCACATAAGAAACGTACCTTTGACAGTGAACCGGAATGGCTCGTCGATCTTTGCCTCGACGCTTTTCAGCCCCTGGACGAACTTCGGTGCCTGGTTCTTGGGGAACAGCTGCAGTTTTTCCTCCTCGTTGAGCTGGTTCTGTATGTCCTCCACGGTGAGCTCGGCGGAGCTGCTGGCCTGGCCCATGCAGTTCCTGGCGATGCAGCAGTAGGAGCCCAGGGAGTTGGTGCCGGTCAGCTGGTACACATCCCCCGGCTTCAGCTCCTGGCCGTCCTTGAACCAGCTCAGCACCGGCGTGGGAAAGCCGACCACCTTGCATTCGAACGACACGAGGCCTTCCTCTGTCAGCACAGCTTGCAGGTTCTCCATGAACCGAGGCTTTCGGTAGTTTTTGGGCACTGTGGATAGATAGCAATCACATTGTGAGCTATGTTTTTGACAGACTTCAAAAAATGTTTCTCAATTCGATTGTACTTTTTTAAAGCCGGCTAACTTTGGGGTCGACTTTTGCGCAGTAAGGGTTCCGTATAGTTTACCAAAGTATTAGTTTTGTTGTTATGTATGTATTTATTTATTAAATACACGATACACGATACTACGCTCACAGCACACTTACTATCTTAACACTAACTATACAAAGAGTACTAGCTATTTACCTAGCTTTTTGAATACAATATTACTTAGACTATCATTAATTATGTCGACTTGTTGGAACTCGCGTGTGACTGCGTTAAAGATTTGCATGGCTCGCAGTGAAATAGGTGCGTTGTTGTCGTGCTGAGTAACTACGCGGGACAGAATATGCGAATAGTGGATGCCGCCGACGATGCCCAACCCGGACATAGTCATCGGGAACATATAAACTGATAGCAACTAGAATACTAGAATTATTAATTTTAACACGCAGTATTAAGAGATAGTGCATGGCTAGCTGACATTTCCTCCTTAGTTCCAAGGTATTTGCTCCGATCATATCTGATACAAACAAGGACGGATAAAAGTGCGGGTAAAATCCGTAACACCGCTTATACACGTACCTGGCAAATTTTCCCTGGAGCCTCTCAATCATCAGGGTGTATTTTGCCTCTCGCGGATCCCAGACAATAGCACCAAAGTCTAATTTACTCCGCACAAAAGCATTATATAGCATGATCGCAATGTCAACATCATAGAATTGAGAAGCTACTCTCACTATGAAGCTCAGCGTCTTATTTGTATTTTTACAAATTGTGCTAATATGCTCACGGAGGTCAAGGCGAGTATCCAGAATAACACCGAGGCCACGAATAATATTCAAGCGCTCCAACAATGAACGTCCTAGTGTGTAAGCTACAGTTATAGGTGCTTTGGATCTAGTGAATGTCAATACCTTGCACTTTGTGACATTAAATGAAAGATGATTTAACCGGCCCCACATTTCCACCGAATCGATATCCTGCTGTAATCAGAGACAATCTGAGACTTGACTAACGTTCTGATAGACCTTCAAATCATCCGCAAACATCAGACAATGCGATGACCTTAGGGAGATCGTTGATCACGACCAATCCGGCCGGTTATGTCGGCCAAATCAAACATAACCTGTGAAAAACATCTGGTTTGATCGATAAATAAGTGTTTGATAGTTTGACAGATAGCTAGACATTTCGTCAAATATTATTACGAATACATTGAATACTAGCTGCGCCCTGCGGTTTCACCCGCGGTTTCCCGGGACAATAAGTAGCCTATTTATTTTATTTTATTTTATTCTTTATGGCACTATTACAAGTAATCTACAAAAGGAGAACTTAATGCCAAAGCATTTTCTACCAGTTATCCAATGACAGTAAAAGAAAGTTACGAAGCGTGCATCAAAAAGTTAAAAAACTAAAATATGTCCTAAACTATGTTCTTTTCCAGGACCTTAAAGTATTTACATACCAAATTTCATCACAGATTTTGATGTGATCAGTGTTTTTTGCGTGATGAGTAACAAATATCCATCTATAAATTTATCTATTCATCCATCCATCCTAACAAACTTTCTTATTTATAATATTAGTAGATACAGAAGGCTAATTGCAGAGCAGTGATATATTGACCTTCCATGGCGACGTGGCAGACGGAGATGCCGACGCGGCCGCCGGCGCTGGTCGCTACGCACTTCCACTCGCCCTCGTCCGCCCACTCCGCCGACGGGATCTCCAGCAGGTACCCTCCCACGCCATCCTCGACCACGTGGTATCTGCAACAAACGACACTCATGAGCTTCATCATCAGCCCACCACGTTTCCGCAGCATGGGCCTTCTCTCATAGAGAGAGTAACTCGCTGGCCCAGTGCGGGTTGGTAGATGTCACATGTACTTAAATTTGTGTGGTGAGTTCTTGGATGTGCCGGTTTCCTCGCAATGTTTTCTTTCACCGTTTTAGGAGCGAGTGTTAGAGCGACTCTACCAGTGCTTAGAAAATAAGCCCGCTAGAGAAAATAGCACCAAGAAACTCTGTGAGGATGTCTCTTTTTATTTAAAATAAAATAAATTAAAATGTTCTAAAAATGTAACACTATAAATATAGACGGCTACACTCACGTTATGATTGTGTCGGAATAACTCCGACCAGGTTTCGGACAATTAGGATGTTCTTCTTCCGAAAGTTTACGCTTTGGATTCGCGACGCAGACATCCTAAAGAAGGAACAGAAGGACATCCTAATTGTCCGAAACCTGGTTGGAATTATTCCGATACAATCATAACGTATATAATTTATAATGAATACCTATTTCGACTCACGATAGTTTCCAAACCTTAATGTAACACTAAACAATGAGGTATAAATTATAATTATTATTGATTACGTGGAGAAGGCTTCACTAACCTTTCCCCTGGTTCGACCTTTCCTTCCTTGTTGTACCAGACGACGCTGCGCGGCCACGGCGGCACCACCACGTGACAGCTCAGCGTCAGCGGCTCGCAGATCTTCACCGAGTGCTCCTCCAGCTCCTTGGTGAAGATGGGTGGGGGCTCGGGGGTCATGTCGCTGGAGCACGGAACGGGTGTTGTGATGTCGGTGATAAGTAGCCGTTTGGACCAGGACATTATTGTTGGATTATAGAATGCAAACGTCAATATAAACTTGAGTAACAATGTCAGCCCTTTCTTATTCTTATGGGGGAGATAAGTCCAGCATTGATTTCCCGCATGAGGTTTATTATGCACTAGCTGCGGCTCGTGGTTTCACCGGCGATTTTCCGCATGACCTTTTCCAGGATCCATATATAAATTTGATTAAAGTCCCGTGTTTGAGACATGTTTTTGGCGTTATTAAGTAACAAACATCCATACATCCACACAAACTTTTTTGTTATTTAAACTTTTTTATGTGTTTGATTCGCAATGCGACTATGTCAGCCCCATTATTTAATCCTCACAGACTTGGTCGCAAACTTCCGCATTTATAATACTAGTAAGATTGACCCCACCAGCATCTACTATAGGCATCCCAATCGGTCCCTCGCGAGTTGCAGTGCCTAGGGTGCGCTCACCTGGAGCTCGGTCTAGCGGAGGGCTCGCGGCTGCCGCCGGCGCGCCCGACGACGTGCACCTTGGAGGAGGAGTAGGCTCGGCCCATGCAGTTCACCGCCTCGCAGGTGTAAGTACCGAGGGAGGTGGGGTCGTCGGCGTTGGCCGTCAGAGCGAACACGTCGCCGGCTTTGATCTCGCGGCTGTCCTGTCATACGAGAACCATTTACACTGTTTTGATGGAGAATTATTAATCGCGAACGGTGTTCACGAGTCTGGATTCACTTGCGGTTATCAGAATGCAATGCTGTATGCGTGTGTTGTTGCCAACAAGTATACATTTTACCAGAAAAAACCGCCTTTAATGTATCTGTGAAGTTCAAGGTCAAATATCGATGAAATTTATATGGGACCACATCGTAACTATACTGAACCAAACTATTAGAGTTTGGTTGAAAGTGATCTTGAACTACAATATTTTCTGTTCTACGAACTCCTGCTTGAGCTGGCTCCGCACCGCTGGCGTTGGTGGCGCGTCATCTCTTACCTTGAACCAGCGCAGCACGGGAGTGGGCACCCCCACAACCTTGCACTCGAGCGAGACGGTGCCCTGCTCCGTGAGCAGTGCTCGCAGCTCTTCCACGAACTCCGGCCGCTTGTACGCCTTGGGCACTGCAACAGACACGATGAACGTGAACAATGTCATCATTTCTAAATAACGGAGGGTGGATAACTTTCAGTGATTCGCGATTGTTACTTCAGGATTATTCAATTTTCGATATCAATTCGATAATATATCAGAAGTCTATAGTCTACACCAGGCATGGCGCTTAGCATCATGTTACTTCATAAAAAGATTAATGACTGAAGAGGCCTGCGATTGTTTGCAAGACGCTCTGCTTACGCTAAAATGTTGTCAAATGGCTGACATTTATCCGTCATATTCATCAAATAACCGTCGAAAAGCTGCAAAGGTTCAATCGTAATAAAAGCACAACGACCCGAAGCGATAACCTAGACGATGAATTCTCGACTAGACTGGTGTTACCCACTGACCAAAAGCCTACACCAGCCCCCAGAAGAGTCTCACCCAGCACGTTGAGATGCGCAGAACAGCTGGCGCGGCCACCCTCATTCTCGGCGGTGCAGGTCCAGCGTCCCGCGTCGTCCACGCTGACCGCGGCTACGTCAGCGCACCAGAAGTTACCATCTCGTGCCAGCGACACCCGCTCGGCTTCCATCAGGCGCCGCTCGTTCCGGTACCAAGTCACCTGGAACATGTCGGTAATGATATAGTACTTAAGCCTTTTTGTAAGACTATCCATTTGATGCGATATACACGAGGGCGACTAATATTCGGAGGGTTTCATTATGTCTTAAGTTATTTATTTATTTATTTTATCTAAGTTATTCTAAGTTATATATTATCTAAGCACCATTTAGCAGTTTTCGCATATAGAATCTAAGTTTACACTTGTTTGCAGGATATTTAAGATATGTATATGTCACTTCGTGATTAAACTAGAGTATTTACAGCAAATACCTATAGATGCCTGGACAATCAGGGAGACACACCAAACCAGTTTTTAGTTATATTTAGTCTAATTGAGTTGGCGGATGTATTACATAAATCAAATTCAGGAAAGTCTAGATCTATGTGCTCCATCTTAGGCCACATCATGGCTTCACATCAGGCCAGATAGTGGCCAAACATAGACCTATTAAGCGTAAAAAAAAAGTCTTCCGGTTTGTTTATGGAATTAGATGCTCTTAAGAAAAAAGTATTTCGTCTGTAATTTGTCGCACTTTTCGGGATATTTAAACATTCAGGATGTCTTGCGAATATTCTAGGGACGTTCAAATGTATGTTAGAGAGATGTGGAGAATCAACACATGATATTGAGCTATTCTATTATACACTTTGCTTCTCGTTCCAAATTCGAGACAAATAATAATAATTGTAATTATGGTATGCCCGTATTCGCAATACAAAGAAAAATTAATAAATGAATAATTATAGCAATCAGTTTAATTACATATACATTCTACTTATTAGGTAATTTTTGTTTCAAGAATACATATAAATAGTGGGTTTCAATTATTACGCGGGAAGGGAACGTACTGGCCAGTTAAAATTATATGCAACAAAATATCTAGACTCAGCATGATAATATATCAAATTACTTCAGCCCCTTACGTTAAACCACAGAATACAAAGTTAAACAAACTACACTCTACTTACTAAAACTAAACTAACTACATAGGTACAAGAAGAAGCAATTGGACAACCCATAGACCATAAAAGGCCTATAGATAGCTCAAATGCTCCAACCCACTACCAGTTGGCAGCGAACCCAAGATGCCGGCAGTATTGCCCCGTTGGATTGCATTGGATTGTGCCATTTTTTATTCGTATTTAACCCCGCTACTTGGGTAAACAATTAGGTTCTCACTTTACGAATATGGGAATAAAATAAATAGTAATAGTCTTGAAGAAACGGAAAAACGAGACAAAAGCCGACCACTCGTCAGAAATTTACTCCATAGATGAATATTTCTGACTTTGTATGTTTGTGCAAACTGAACTCGAGAGATATACCTAGGCAGTTAGTTGTGCGAACTGAGCTATATAGGTATATTGCAATAGCGGCAAGGAATTGCAGTTACATGACTTAATCAGCCTATGCAGAACTACGAGATTGCAGTCTCTTCAATGCTGGAACAGGCTATGTTCGGACGCGTCAAGACGTTGCCTGTGCAATGTCAATGCCGTCCTATTCACCGCGAAGGCGTAGCCTTCACTCCTGTAATCCGGCAGTGTGTAGCAACCTGTAACTAGGTACCTACGCAAGAAGTCCCTGAAGCACCATACATTTGTTTAACAACGCACCTACACGGTTAGTTACTTTTTTATACCTAATCAGTGTTTACTAGACACGAACGAAAACAATTTCAAGTTTATTGAGAAATACGGAAAATAGGATTTACGATTTTAAATCCCATAAAAGCGTTATATCGAGGACGGCGCACCGAGGCGCAGCTGGTTCCTAATTTCGTCCGATTTATGTGTTCAAAATTGTATATTTTCAAATAAACTCTATTAAAATAGTTCGCATTCTAACCGCGACGTTAGTGCGCGAGCGCGATTGTTTACATGCACACAAACAAGCGGTGTCAAAACACAGCCGCGTGCGCGCGCGTCTGTGTGTGTGACTCCACTTATAACATTATAAATACGCCAGCGGATGTCCAGCTCGAAAATAGAAGAATTATGTCATTGGGACTGAAGACACAAATTCTTTGGACGCTCAAGGTCTGTGCTTTTGCGCCAATCGAGGTTTTGAAGTATAACTGATAAATTTCATTGTGAACTTCGCCCCGAAGTCCAATAATGGCATATTTATTTTTGGATGATTTAGTCAGATATTTTTGAATTACGACCCAATAATAACAGTGGCACACGAGGTCCCACTGTCTGGTATAAGTAGGCAATAGCTGCAACGGCAGGTATTTCCATCTCTATCACACGGTGGCTCCGTGCACTCAACATCTATTTTCGTTCCGAGGCATTTAATTCAATAACTAGCATCACCGGTGCTCTTTTCTGAGCGTTATTATCTCTGCCCGATGTCCGGTGGAATCAATTTTACTTTTGAGACTCTATTTTCTAAACAGTCAATACAGGTGCCACAACTTGATGAAAATCGATTTTATGATTTTCATACTGACTAAGAAAAATATGCCTATACATTTTTTGTTCCTTATGAATGGCATAAGTTATACCCGCTAAAGAAAATTTATAACGTATTATTAATTTTAGGCATTAAATTGACTGCAGTGCTCCAGCGCAAACAATGCAGCATTTGCTGTTTTGTCCTCAGTGCCCCAACACCTGTATGAAGCTACTGCTCCTGGGGTCGCAGTATCTGAGCATTGGGCTGAAATGATTTAGTACGTAGTTTGGACGATCGACACGAAGCAGACAAAAATTTTAGGTACCTATAAATATCGACATAAATTTCAAAAAAATATTTTTTATACCTTTGGGAAGCTCAATACTCTAGAATCTTTCTTCTAACAATAAATTATTATATCTTAAATGTTAAACGTTTTTTTTTTTTTTTTTTTTTATTATTTATAAGCTTGCGTTTGACCGCTATCTCACCTGTTGTTAAGTGACGATGCGGTCGAAGATGTAGCACGCTCGCCTAGAAGAAACCTGTTCACTCTTGTCTTAAAGACACCCAGATTATAGCTATCCGGAAACACAGATGCCGGCAGAGAGTTCCACTCCTTGGCCGTTCGCATTATGAAGGTCGAAGCAAAGCGCTTGGTGCGAGCAGGAGGGATGTCAACCATATATTGATGACGGCTTGCCGTACGCCTGGTCGTCCGGTGATAGAATGGAGATGGCGGAATAAGTTCATGTAATTCCGTCGCACACTCTCCGAAATGTATCCGGTAAAAGACTGATAAACTGGCAACTTTGCGCCGATGTTCAAGACTCTGAAGCTTAGTTTTAACCAGCGCATCGTCACTAATGAGCTTTTTGGCTCTTCTTTCAATGGTCTCCAAGGCTTCGAGCTGGTATTGGCGGAGCCATCCCACAGGTGAGAACAGTACTCCATACACGACCGGACTTGTGCTTGATACAGAGTTAGAAGCTGTCCCGGTGTGAAATACCGTCTCACCTTGGCCAATATACCCAGCTTTTTTGCTGCTACTTTAGCCTTGGACTCTATGAAGCTGCCAAAGTTTAGGTTAGATGACAGGGTGACACCTAATAGCTCGAGGTGATTTGTTATCGGTACAGATACATTTCGGAAAGTGGGAGTCAGATGGAATTGACTCTTCTTTGCGGAGAAAAGACACGCCTGGGTTTAACGTAGTTGCCAATCACCAAAATTGTTGAATAGAGATATCTACTAGTTAAAAATCACAATTCTTGAACATTTAGATATCTTTATGGATATATATTACACAATTTAAAAAAGTTACGGTAACCTCTTATGTCTGGAAAATCGACAAGAAACATGGTACTAAATAAAATATATGTCTGGTTTTATTTGCTTTTCTGTTTTCATTAACATGGATGATAGGATGATGTTCGGTGAACCATCGGGGAGACGGGTCTGAACAGCTGCTCAACTGCCGTCTCTCTCTAGATCTATGTGCTCCGTCGTAGGCAAAAAAGAGACATTTCGAAACGGCAAAAGAAATAAGTAAATTAGGTACTCTACTCTAACTTAATTGCTACTTAATTATACTTAATGGGGATTGTCCAAAATTTCTAACCATTAGATTTTATTTTATTTTTTGAAAATTTAGAGCATTTTGAGAAACTAATTTGAATATTTTGATGATTGGTTAACTACTTATTTAAAAAAATAAATATTAAATATTTTAAATTTTAAAGGTAAGTGACGTCATCATTGGCTCTATAAGATTAAGTACCATAGCCTCACTGGTACATAATTAAAAATTTAAATCTGTCAACACAACGACGTCCAGCTCACGTCTGTCAGTGTTAATAAACGTCAAATGGAATAATAACGCCTACATCACGACACCACTTTTCTCGCAAATCTTCTCTAATACGAACAAACATTTTGTTTGGACTATTATTACTATTATTGCTGCAAGTTGGAACAAAGCACTCCCTGTATTCCATAACTCTTCCAATATATTAAATATTGTCGAGTGTTGAAATAATGTAAGTAATGAGATCTAAACGAAAACAAAAAATGATAAAATGAGGCAAGTCGCAATGTTTATATTTTTGACATTTAAATATGTTATAATTTGACAGTCGACAGATTGTAGCCACTTACTTTTTATTTTCTGAGGTAACGATACAAAACTATAATGCCAAAGCTGACGTAATTTGAAGGGCAAAGAAGGTCAATCCTATTTTATCAAAAATATCAATAAAATATGAATATTTTTCATGATTAATTAGTCCGTAATTATCGGTAACGCTATTCCTCGAAATGGTTTTTCCTATATGCTGTATAATGCCCATTGTAGGGCTAGCAAGTATGAACATTTAAAATCCGATACCTGTCGAATCATTACAGTTATCATTAAGCTATTACAAATGTTTTTCGCAATTTTTTACTAATTGGCTTTCACTAGGAAAATTAAAAGTAAAAATATTTTTTTATTTTTGGAAATGCTTGCGCTGAGAATTTTTTGATAAAATATAAACTAGGAAAAATCACAAAACAGATTGTCTATCTATTTCAATGAAGAATTGTCCAGATAGACAGACGAACATAATAATATAGTGACCCTAAAGGGTTCCGTTATTTCATGTAGGTACGGAACACTGAACTTAAAACTTTAAAACATGTGGGACTTACTTTGCATTCCGTGGAGCTGACGATCTCGACAAGGAACCTGGTCCTGGTGCCAACCTTGACGGTGAGGTCCTGCAGCCGGCGCAGGAATGAGGGGGGGTCTTCTCCCGTGGGGGTTTCTTCAGCAGACACCTCCAGGCGCATCCGGCTCGTGTCGCTGCCGGCGGCATTGCTCGCCTGGGGGAGGATTTCATCGTTTAGAATAGAAAACACTTCATTGCACTTAAGAAGGAATTACATTTTGAACATACATTCTTATGATAAGTACAATAGCCGATCTCTTCCAGACAACCGTTTAGTGAGGCGTCCTCCTCGCACACGGAAATGGGAGATCACCTCCCATAGACATACATAAACAACTGCAGCTCTATATAATCTATCTACATTAGTATAGACACAGTAATAACTGTGTCTGTGTGTGCGTCTACAATAGTAAACCTGTGGTATAGATTTTTATCAAGCAAGAAATAGTGCGCCAGCATTACTGTGTTCCGGTTTGAAGCGTATACAGTGAAACCAGCGAAATTACTGGGCATATGAGACTTAATATCTGAAGTGTCGGGGTGGTGATGGCAATGCAGTGTGCTACGCAGTACTGTTTACAGTATTAATAGTTGTGGGTGGCACTACAATTGTTATGGGCAGGCGTGGCGCTTACCATCAGACGACTTGCTCGTCTTATCACTCAATAACAAATAAAATGCATATTGCCCCGATACCGTTCGATACGCATTGCAGCGACATCTGCCTAATTAAGAGCTGGAACCGTTTCTGAAAGTGTCAGCTCGCAAAGCGCTACGTTGGAACTTGTAATGACTGTTTTGACGCTTTGGCCAACGAACGCTGGATTTAGGGCCTCTGCTCGTCTGATGCAACTGTGATATATTTTTAGATGAATGTATGATGCAAGCTACGATATCGGTATGTCTCACAAGTTGTGAGAGCAATGACTTGTTATGACAACTCGCAGCGCTCGTAGCGTAGCTAGCCTAGCCGTTCATAATAGATAGATTAAGTTGAACAAATGCGAACAAAGGTTCGCTGCGGTCAGCACTCACAGTCCGGTCAGGACAACAGTCGTTAAGCCATGTCGAAGGCCGCTGAGATGACTATGCTCCAAAGTTGGACGCACACCCACAAGAGAAAGAACGAGAGATGTGTGATGGTTGGGAATAGAGCTATAGTACTTCAGGTCGAAAGTGTCAGTTACCCCTAAGCCTAAATCACAGTAATATTATAAATGCGAAAGTTCGTATGTAAGTGTGTTTGTTACCTCTTCACGCTGTAACGGCTCCAAGGATTTGAGTGAAATTCGGAATGGAGATAGCTTATACCTTGAATTAAGACACAGGCTATTTTATCCCGTAAAACTGAGGGGCGCAGCTAGTACAGTAATAATAATAATAACGTTTATTTAATAAATAGTTAGTTAACAAAAACATAGTCCATTGGTCCCCAAACTAGGTAAACCTGTATCTTGGGGACCTCCTTCCTAAATGATACATATTGTTTTATGACAAAAGGAAAAACGACATTTTCTAATATGTTATAAAATATGAAATAACTTAAGAGGCAAAATATAGGTGACATAAGTTTGTGTTTGAGTGAGAGGGTATGCCTCTAGTGTGACAGGTGTAGTCCATGAGTGTGCGTGAGTGTGTGAGGGAGGAAGAGGTGAGAGGGTGTGTGTACGTATGTGTGAATATGAGGGTGCGACGGTGTATGTGAGGGTGTGTGCTTGAGTGTGTGGCTGCTTATGTGTGCATGTGTGGAGCATGTACGCGCAAATGTAATAAAAATAGGTGTGCGTATTTCTACTCTCAAATTAAAAAGTATAACTTTAAATTTAAGTAATAAAAACAAACAAACGCTCTAAAGTACTTAGGTTTCGATGCGGTTTTCACCATCACTTACAATTTCTTAAGAAATGGGTAAATGCAGTGCGAAGCTAGTGTAAGTACTGACTTGTAATGTGTAGACGCCGCTGTCGCCGGTGCGAGCGGCGGACACGGTCAGCCGGACACCGCCCGCGTCCTCCGACACCGTGAAGCGGTCGTCGAGCGCAGCGCCGGCACGGCTCCTGGAATACATAACATAAAACAATTTGTACTACACAGCCATATACTAAGAGCGAGCGTGGCTCAGTGGGAGTACCTACTTGCTACTTTCGATCCGACGCACCCGAGTTCGAATCCCTCTGGCCCCGCACCAATAACTTTCTTCAGTTATGTGCGGATTTAACACTCGCTCTAAAAACGGTGAAAGAAAACATCGTGAAGAAATCGGCATGGCAAGAATTTATCAAGGACATGTGACATCCACCAACCCGCACTGGGCCGGCGTGGTGGATTATGGCATAAACTCTCTACGAGGGAAGGCTCGAGTCTCAGCAGTGGGAACGTAATGGCCTGATGATGATGATGATGATGATGATAAACCATGTACTTAGGTATCACTTGAGCACAGCCATGGGGCACAACAAAGACAAGCAAGACAGTTCCTAAGTTCCTAAAAAAACGCCGACATCAATGCGCGACGCCGCGCTCAAGTAAAGACAAGACCGACGCCGACGTCACGTCAGCGGAAACGATGCTCTATATGAAATATTAATATTAAACAAGCAGACGGCGCCTGTACTTCGTTCTAATGATCTCCATAACATTTCTTGTAATCCCTACATTACATAAATAATATTACACCACCTACTCACGAGGCGTAGGCCTCCCCCATCTCTTTTCACAACTTTCTGTTTCTAGCTATTGACATCTCTCCAAGTTTTCCTTGGAAGATGGGATAAAGGTCGGCCAAAGAAAAGGTGGGAAGAACCTTTTCTTTCCGACCTTTATTCCTTGTTTCATTTCTAGGCACCCATTCTGTGATTCTTTTTGCCCAACGACTATCTTCCATCCTACAGACGTGTCCAGCCCACTTCCATTATAACGATCTTGTAATTTTTGTAATATCTGTTTTGTGTGCTTCTTTCCATTTTCCTTTGGCTAATTTTTCCTCGCATTCTTTTTTCAAAGACCAGCTTTGGCATCCATACGTCAAGCACGGGACGATAGCTGCTTCGTAGAGTTTTATCTTTATATTTATATTTATTTGCTTATTTTTCATTTTCTCTTTCAAACTCTAGCATTTTTTCCAAGCGATAGCTATCCTTCTCTGAACCTCATTACTTGTATAGTTTGTAAAAGAAACCATTTGTCCGAGATATGTGTATTCGTTTACATACTCAATTTTTTTGTTCCCACCAATATATTTTCTAATTTACCGTTCGTCAATATTTTTGTTTTCGTTGTATTTAATCCCAGGCCTACTTTTTTGCTCTCGGTCGCTAGTTCGTTTATCATGTTTTGTTCTAGGTCGGTAGAGTACTCTGCGAAAACAATAATGTCGTCAGTCTATGCTCTGTGTATGCTCAAAAGCCGTTCTACAACATCCTGTGACCCTGTGAAACATAATTGTAAATCCTCAAAAGTTATGCTCGTCGTTAGACCGTTACGCTAAAGTAATATCTAAGTAACCAGTATCGCCTGCGCCTACGAGTTACGACCGACGGCGACGATGTCTATTAGAATAGAGTCATTTACAACTACACAAAATTAAGTACTTTTTAATGTCATTAAGAAATAAACTAAAGATCCATAGCTCAGGCCCAAACGTAAGGGCGAGATGTATAATATAAATATAATATATCTATAATATTATACATGATAGGTATATATAACAAAATCCCAGACAACATGAAAATAGAAAGCATAGGATCAATCTTCAAATTAAATAAGTTAAAACAACATCTAATTGACAAATACTATTATAATTTAGACGAGTTTTCCAATGACAAGTAATAAAAAAATAATGAATTATTTTTATATGAATATTATGAATAATAATATATTTATTCAATGAATTGGTCCGCTCGCTATAGCTTCTATTGCTGTCAGGGTCATATACTTTTACTCATCCTTTCATAAGACATCTCCAAATGTAAACTTACATATATGATTGCAATTAATAATTGAGTATTCAGTTTTGAAAAAAAAATACAATAATGGTCAAATGTGAAACCAGATAATAATAATCAAAATATAATGGTTGGTTAGGAAAAATATTCCTATATATTCAGTAATTAGATAGAAAGGCAATAGCTTTTAGACGTCACTGTTTGGAAGCGGCATACAGGATGACGCAAGCTACGTACTAAAGCCGTTTTGCAAGAAAGGGACATAACCTCCCCCCATCTTTAACATTAATGGCCTTACTCATAAAAAATCTTAGTTGGAGATACCGAAAAACCAATTTCAGATCAAATTTTAGGATATTCATGTGGGTTAATAGATTTTTTTTTGTTAAATGCCCTATGCCGAGTTTCCCTCGATTAGATATCGAAGAGCCAAGCAGAAGCGGCTGAACGTGACAGAAGAGTTAAAGTCTGCACTTAAGATAAAGAGATTCATAAATAAGAGCGTGTCGTAGAGTACGGCTACGCGCGGTGTCGGTCCGCGCAGCTGGCGTGATGTTACCGTGATGAATGGCCATCGCGCGTTATTCTCGTGGAGTTACGCACCACACACGCACAGCGCACGCACGTCGCACACACGTCGCCCTCACCCTGATGATGACGTGTGTAATTTTTTTTTATTTGTTAAATGGGCATACGTTTGACGACATCTCGCCCGATGGAAAGCGAAGATGCGGCCTAAGGTGGAACACGCTTGGCCATGAGATGCCTATTCACTCTAGACTTAAAGAGACAAGTTGTAGCTGTTTGGGAACAAAGACGCTGGCAGAGCGTTCTCTTTAGCAGCATTGCAAGCGCACATCAACGGCTTTTGTATGAACACGTGAGCGAAGGTCAGGGCCCTGTCATGTCACTCCGGAACGACGTCGCTTCGCAAAAATATACCTTCAAACATTTTATTTACCTTTAAAATGCATTAAATCGAGTGTCGTTAATGCGTCGTCACATCGCAACCGCAAAGATATCGTAATCCTTTAGGACAAGTAATATTTAGCGACATTTCGAGTTGTTGCAGATAAATCGCATTTTTTATTAGCTATTATTTATTTTATTTAACTTGCAATGTATATGTATGTTTGCTGGGTGGATTCTTGCAAGCTGAATTATGATGAGAGTTAAGAGAGTATTGATGTTGAGTTGTGCTGTGTTCGCTTTATTTCGATTTTGGAACATTTAGATCATACCAAATCTTATTAAATCCGTTCATAGCTATCGAGTTATCTAGTAACAAACACATACACACAGAATTTTTCATTTATTATATTAGTAAGATAGTGGAACGAACGTAATACGACGCATTTTTCAAGAACGCTCTCGCATACGAGAAACTTACCACCAGCAGAAACCTACCACCAGTAAGTACATATATATATACTAAAGTTCACTTAAATATACCAAGAGTTTTATTTAATTTCGATTTTTGATAGAATCCCTGATTTCATTGTACCCAGCAACATATTATACAAGCAGATAATACCTATTTAGTTTGTCGCTAGATACTCCTCAAAGGAGGCTTGATTGCGAATTTGAATGACTACCAGTGCAGTGCTGTGTCATACATATCTAATCATATCAATCCGAATCCGATACCGTGTGTCCGTGTCACGGAGCACAATTATTACCCATCACTATTTGCCACATATCTATCAAGATAGCTAGCTATAGTTTACTTGCCTACGCTGCGCATTGGGCGAAAGATACGCGCGCTCTATACCTAGTTGTATATACTGTTAGTGACTCAGTACCTAATTGTAAACCCATTTTAAAATTGACAAGCTTAATATCATGTACTTAAGTATTTACCGACAGGTACCTAGCTTAGTAAATTTTTGCTAATCGAACCTTAGCTGAAGGTCAAGAACGCTCTTTTGCTTTTAACCTTTTAGCGCGAATTTGAGCAACGTGTCAACATTGGCGGCCGTGAAACTGTCGGAAAGTGGGATAGCGTTGACCTTGGATCCCGTCGCGTCGCCGGTCGCCGGTCGCCCAATGTTGCAAGAGTTTCGCGAACGCGCACAAAAATAGCACATGTTGCGCGACTCGATGCCCCAGCCAAGAGTACGACCCGATTGTGGTTCCGATCGGATATAGATTCGGATGTTCCGATTCCGATTTACACTAATCAATCGATGATTACATGGGTTCGTCGGTTCTTTAAATATCAAAATCTGACAATTGCAGTTTAGTTTTGATGCGGGTAATGTTTTTCGTAGTTGTGTTAAAGACAATTACTCCAAAAGTCAGTGTGACTAGTCAAGGTAGGTGGTCCATTTTTTTTCATTACGTGTTACTAATCCAGTAACAAATAGACATCCAAAGTAAACCTATTCACATTATCGTAAAACGCGTTAATTGGCAAACGGCTAACAGTTCTTCCCGTTTCAGATGTTTCCACTATTTTTACCCTTGATGGGAACTTAAATTGTTTGGCAATTCATCGGCTACTTAAGTCGGATATTTATTTAACTCCGCCCAAATATTGCGTGACATCTGAATAGATGGAGTTTAAAAGGTCGACGAACCGCCCCAAATAGATTCATCCGATTCGGTCGATGCGAGGATTATATGGAGAACAGGAATTTATTGCTGATCCAGCTAATAAACAGCCGATGATGTTCCGCTAAGGATAGCGTTACGGACGCATCAAATATATAAACCTATCGGTTATATTTCTATCAGTTATTTATATTTCTGTCTGTTAATCGACTAAAATTTCTATCGACCTTGACAGCTACACCTGCCGTTCATTCACTATCAAGAGTATTGATGGTCAAAATGCGTAGTTTGAATACATAGCGAGATGAACAACTACATACCTATGTGGTATGGAATAGAAGAGTCGGAGGTCGAGGTCGATAGCAACCAGGCAGTGCTCTGGGAAAGGCCAGGGTCCAGCACTGGACTGCCACCGATAGAAAATTAAGATTATGATGTAGGCACTATATTAATAATACTTAATATAGTGCCTACATCATAATTACATACAATTTTTCAGTCCAAGCATTTAAAATCAGCTACCGCTATATCTCAGTCAATATCCATCCAGTAGATCTTCTGAAACCGTATTAAAGTGCCAAAATTAGCTCCGCTGCCAAAATATACTACAACTTGTTTGTTTTGTGTTCTTACGTAAATCGATAAATGTAAGCTTTATTGTAGACTTCACTGATCAAAATATTGGCCAATCACCCGCAAAAAGTAAGTGTAAAGAAAATATATTTGTATCCAAAAGTTTTGGCTATTTATTCAAAGGCACATTAGCACAGAATACATAATAGTTCTCCGTACTAGTAGCCAATAGGTTGTGTTATATTATGCTCAAATGCTTCTTTAAATAGGTACATATGTAGTTGAATGCAACGAGTTTGTAGTACTTTTATTTTTAGAAATTAAAGCGTTTGCCGGTTAGATACAACTTTTACTAAAAATAAGTCTATCTTTCTCAAGACATTAATGCCAAACCCGTTAGGTATATTTTATGACTGATCAATTTAGATTTCAAGTGGATGAAGTACTGTAAGAAATGTCTAATAAAGTAGGTACTGGAATAAGGTATAGTTAAAGTTTTATAAATTATTCCATTACTTTAGCTGTCGTTATCTAAGCAAATAAATATAGGTCGACAAAAAAAAATTCCCTAAACAAATTCCAAATACGACTTACGAGTATTTAGGCCTGATAATGGCCGTTTGTTGTAGTACATTCTATTTAGGAGCTCGCACTTAATCGTTTGAGAGTTAATATTTTAAATTCTAATGGAATTATATAACCGGAGTCTTCAAATCGAGAGTAGACTGTTATCGTTTAGGAAAGCGTTATGTAAGATCATAAAGGGCCCTAACCATCAGGTGAGATAGTGTTCAATCAAATCAGGTGAATACTGGTGGTAGGTCTCTCGTACCTATGCGGGAGGCTGTCTGGGTAGGTTCCACATCTTTGCCAGTTATTCTGCCGCCAAGCAGAAGTGCGCAAGCATTATTGTGTTACGGTTTGAAGGGCATTGTAGCCAGTGAAATTACTGGGCATATGAGACTTCATATCTGGGTGGGACTGCAATGTTAAGGGCAGGCGTGGCGCTTACCATCAGGCGAACAACTTGCTCGTCTCATCACTCAGTTCCATAAAAAAATGTGAGAAAGTCTATAACGAGGAACTATCTAAATATATATATATATATAACGAGGAAAATCAATTCTAAGGTAGGACAGATTCCAAGTAGGACTTTATATATCTCGACACTTCAACACAGTCGGAACTGGCATCACGAATACACGGATATATAATAAAGTCGTAAAGCGGCTATATCTGATTTTCTTGTTTATGTGACTGTCACAGTCGCGAATTAAAGTTAAAAACACAGAGCTGCTGGATATTGTAGAAATTAAGAAGTTAAAAATATTTGGTTAATAAATTATGCAATGGTCATATTTATAGTGCAGTTTCCTCGGCAGAATTTATTTTTGCTAAACTTACTCGTAGTATTTAGTAATGCTGACTCAATTTCAAAATAATATGCATGAAACAGGACCTAAATATTTTTGTTTCAAACAAATCATAGAACACGCCACAAACCCTCCAAATAGAAAAGAAAAGTACTCGTTCTCGCACTACCGCCGTCAAAGTACCTAACACGTCTCGTGCAACAAGTTACATTTTTACACCCAACTAGAAGCCAAGCCCTGTTTAAGCAGCAGGCCGCAACAGGTGTCCCGTTTAGCCCGGCCAGCATTCGGTCCTAGGACTTGTGAGCGGTTACTGTGACGCCGTTATCACCGAACACCGTTCACGACCGCAGTTTCAAAAGGTTTGTTCGTGCGTCAAACAGATGTTTCGAGAAAATTGCAAATTGAAACTTCCCAGACGATTTGCATCGAACACCACTCGGATATTCTTGGTCGGAATAGGAAAGCGCTTCTGCATAATAGAGCACTGTACAAGATGCAATCAGAACAGCCGTCCAAGGTGAAACATCAATCCAAGCCCAACCGGCTTTCAAAATATAAATACCTAGCTACTCTATTTTGGGGTCCGCCGAGTATCAAAGATTCGTGTAGGTTAATAGCATTGCATGTGCTAAGTAAAATAGAATAATATCTGCTAGGTTGTTTCTGTGATGTATTGTCACGTGGAGAACGTATTGACTATTAGTAGTAATAGTTAATATTAGTGAGGATGGTAGAACTACTAACTAGCCGGGGAGTGCCTGTTGATAGGAATCAGAAAGCGTCGCATATTGAGGCAGCACTGTGAGTAACCCAAGCAAGATGTACTTAATAAAATTTGAATACTACTTTGATTCTATCCGTTTTTACTTTGATTCTACACATGAAGACATTCGCTTGTCTCACTGTTTCTAACTATAACTTAATTTTATATCCTTGTAATAGCTGTTGGTCTTCTATAAATAAATAAATAAAATTAATTTATCAATAGACAATTTTCGTGCTGCAGTCTCAAAAGTACGCAATGTCATAAGTACTTACTGGTGACAGTTCACCAGTATCCCATCACCAGGTAACCCAGTGGATACCACGTGGTGAACCGACAGTACATGGCATCGCAGTTTCTATGCACAAGAATAGCTCGCACAAATTTATCATGTAATGACACACATTGTTACTACTTTATTGACGCTCAAAGACCACAAAAGTTATGTAACTAGACCCTGACCTAACTTGGATGCTCTGTGCCTCTGGAACCAGATACTACGAAGACCTGACGTCATATCGTTCAGACAAATATGCTTGCACTTTGCATGTTGTTAGCTGACCTGAACACGCTCAACCGCTACACCACAAAGGGAGTCTTGTACTTGAATTACAATACTATTAGATGTACCTGGCTACACTGGCTTCATATACAGATGCCGAGAGTTGCGACACCCACTTTCGTGGAGGTGTCTGGCTGGACACGGGCCAATGTACTTGCAATCGAAAGATGCATACAATGTATGGTGCAAAGTGCAAACATCTGATGATGGAATTGGTGACACGTGCCATCATCGCACTGTCAATGTGCTACCAGTGCCGGGTCAACCAATAAGCAAAGTCAAGCTGTGGCTTGACTGTTTTGTTGTTGTGTTTTGTACACTGCTCCGATTCGGCATCATATAACGGACGTTGCTTTTTTAAACTAGTTGTTGTACCTAGTTCTTTATTGTATTCCTAACATAAACACTAGAAATAAGGATAGGATTGTTGTAGCTAGGTAAAGACTGACTAAAATGAAGTCCTTTATTAACTGCGTACGTTTTTATAATAAAATTCCAAAGCTCACAGAAAGTAAATTCAAATTACGCGTTAAGAATGTTCTAATGAGAAAAGCATACTCTACTGTACGTAATTACATAGAAGACAAAGATACTTGGACCAACTGGTCCATAAGAAACATAACATTGTAGAAATCCAAAATATTGTAACAAAATCTCTAAAAAGAATGCCCCTCAGTTTCTTACCGTATCTTCTGAGTAGTGGTTCTTTTTCCGATACGGTGGTAGAGTCTTGTGATAATTTGACGTTCATAAGTGCGTCTGTGAAGCCGAAATGATTAAAGAGATTTTGATTTTTGATTAATTGTTTAAATAAGACATATCTATAATAGTCATCATTTAAGTTGACGATATTATTAATATCTATAGATAAGTTCACATGTAGTATTATAGAAATTAATATTTTTTACGATTTTATCTCGCCCTAAACACTTCAACAATTGAATCAGAACAATGAATTCATAAAGCGCGAGCTCGTCATAACTTGACGACTTCGAGTACTTTATCTGAGCTTGGCGAGCACATACAATAGCCCTTGACAGGGTTCCTACAGGCCGTGGTTAGCGACAAGCAAGACAGAGCTTATTGTCAGTGCACGATAGAGAAGAATATTGTGTTAACGCCCAAAGATCACATACCTACATACTAGGCCTGGCCTAACTAGGATTCCTAGGGACTACGAGGCCCAAGGTCCCACAACACTCAGATACAATAGAAATGCTTAGTGTTTTTTTCGGTACACAAGCATTAGTCTCGTAACGAGAATCGAACCCCCAACCACCTCGGCACTTACATGAGATTTGATTTGACCGTTTTTCAAATATCAAAGTAGAAAATAATATAAAGTTACTAAAGTTGGACATAGCCGAAGACTTCGAGGGAGTGACTCGTTTAATAAAACCACAGATTTCCTACTAGAATAGAGGAGTTTTTGGCTTTGAGATTAATATCAGAAAGTAGGTAAGAGACTCAAGAGAGTAACACTGAACTAAATAGGCGGCATAAATATACCTACTTTGCATTGCTTGGATAGCAAGCAGAATAGTACGACGACATGGACATAAGGTCAGCTGGTTCTGGAAACAGACAACAAAGAACAAAGCATGTTTTATAGAAAAGATGTCTTTAAATTTAACTGCGTAAAAAATAAACAGAACGTTTCTATTTTAGAAGCTTCAAATTGAGCAAATGTCTTATAAGAAGAGGAAAGTAAACGCAGTAGGCACCACGGACTTGCAAAAAAGACGACATTGAAATCTGCAAAAGAGTACGGAACACTCTCACAAGTGCACATTTTTCATTAAGCCATAAATCTTAGATTCTTGACACTAATGAACAGAAAGCCCTTGGGAGCAACCTATTAAGAAATCATTTTAGCTTCTAAACAATCCACAGACTTGGATAGTAGCAAATACTTGTTATTTTATCCACAGAAAATCAATTACTAAACTCTCGACTCTTTTAATTGTTTGAACTTTCAAATGTCATTTGATATCAACATTTTAATGCCACGTTTACGCCTGCTGCAGCGCTCGTATACTCGCCTAGCCGTTCTGTTAGGTTAAGCAACGTTCGCCGCTATCGCCACTTGAATGGGTTACCATTTGTGTGGTATTTACATGCTTCGGAGGACACGTTGATTCGTTCCTGGTTGAGGTGTTAGGACAACAACCGTTCGGCCATGTCGGATACCTTCGGGCGGTCTATAAACTTCAACACCAAGGTTGCCTCACACACACTCAAAACAGAAAGAAAAATCCTGTTATAAAATATGATGTCTGCCTGTTGGAGCTACAATGTAAACAGGGACTTTTCGACGGGAAACTAAATAAAGAAATACTTGAAAACTTGTTTATAAACAAGTTTTCATCAAATGTTTACAAATGCAGAGGATGTCTTGAATAAAACAATTTATTTTGGTTTTGCTTCTTTCTGTTTTTGTTCGCGGTTTACCGGGGACAATTTTCCAGGGTTAAGTCTCGTATGTGTTAGACCTTTGAGCGCTCTTTTCCAATTTATTTATTTATTTATTGCATTCATTGTACATTTCATCCAAATTCGGTCAGCTTTTGCATTTATAAATATTATGAGATAGTGTGATAAGTGTGATGTTAATCGTTTGACTATTATTTTGTTGTAGCTAAAGGAAAAGGGGAGGTAGGGGCCGACTTTTAGACGAAGGTCCTCTCGCTTTAGGCCATTTAAATGTTGGCGGTACACAGAAACTATGGGCACCCAACAAAAACAAACTCGTTGTAGCAACATGCATAGCACGTGCTACGTTGTTTACTAGTTTCCACTCTAAATCCACCACACAAAAGTGACGCCCTGTGAGACCTTCGATTATGCAGGACTTCATAACAAGTAAAAAAAACTGACTTCAATGTATCTTTAAAGTCCAAGGTCAAATATCGATGAAATTTATATAGGACCACTTCGTAGCTATATTGAACCCAACGCAACGAATTTTCTAAATCGGTTCATGAATGACGGAGTTCTCAGGTAACAAACATACAATTATAAAAATAAAAATATACAATCGAATAGAGAACCTCCTCCTTTTTTTGAATCGGTTAAAAAAGTCATACACAGAGTGAATTTGACAGCCTCTGTGGTGTAGTGGTTGGGCAGGTTGGCTCAATTCTCATACACCACTGAGGTAGCGGGTTCTATTCCCGCGACGGGACAAATGTTTGTGCACAGAAAGAAAAAGCGCAAGCATTTGTTTCGAGTCTGGGTGTTGTGAGAGCATGGTCCTCATAGTTCCTGTTTCCCTAGATACAGGGTATCCTAGTTAGGGGTCAGGATCTATGTATGAGATCGTAGGGAAAAAAAATTAGTACTTTCTGAAAAATAAGCCGTTTCGTTTAGTTTGCCGTTTGAATTTAATTCCCAGAATTTGATACTTATAAGCTACAATACCGGCTGGTGTAATAATGCAAGGCGAGTTCTTTTTTTAAATCAACGAATACGATTCCCCGCTAAGAAAAGTTCTGTCAAATATCCAATGATGCAGTTTTAGCTTTTGTCAAAATCGGTCCCGAGACTCTTTTGAGCATTTTTCGCTATTCCTTATAGTTTTTGAATTGGCTCTCCACGCACACTTGAAAAATTGACCCTGTAGATAAAGTCCTTGTAGTGAACGAAACCTCCACGTTTAAGAATTTGACCCACATTCGTGTCAACACAAGGTTACCGCGATCGTGGGCCGTCATAAAACCGATCATTTGTAACGTTTATTTATATTTTCAGCTTTCAAGAAATGACAAAAATAATATATTATGGCATAAATCATCAGCCATGGACTTTTGTGGCCGCCCGGCTGTTTGCGGTTTTTGTTAATGGAGCCTCGTATTCAATTATATTTTATTAATTATAACTGGTAACTAAGAATTATAGAGCAGGTGACTAATAAGAAAATAATAAGCAATGAAGAATAAACAATAATAACAAGCTTTTCAAAATCGGTAGATACTTTCTTTATTTTATTCGTTAAAACACACTTAAAACCTTTTTTTTACTTATTATTATTTTAATAATAACCCTAAACGTATGTTGCGTTAAACCAACCAAATTTGTTTTCGGAAAAATATTATATTGACGAGTGATCGTTTCATAGCTGAGCTCTAATGGAAGAACACTATTATGTCTTCACCCGGGGGCGGTACTCGTCACTGAGGGTAGGTGGCGTAATTGTTGCCCTGCACCTGCACAAAGTTACTTTAATTTGCAGGAAAGCTAAAGAAGAGGCTGTTCTGTTTGCAGGCAACAGACCAAGCGGTGGAGTAGTTTAGAAGAAAGACTCATGACATTGTTTGTTGGTGATCTACAGTAACTTATGACAAAATAAGAACAGTAACATGTTGCCGCCCAGGGCGTTCGTCCTTGAAAGATTAAACCGGTCTCGATCTGTGATATAAAAACACCTTTTTGGAAATATCTAAGCTTAAACAAAAAAGAAACCAAATGTTTCGTTTAATGACATGCGGAATAAATAACTTTTATTTTACGGGCTATTATGATCGAACGACTATTCGTATAGCCAATAAATATTATCTCCCAAGTTCACAAGTCAATTAGTCTAAGTAATAGTGAGCAGACTACGGCGAAACTATGGGTACAATTAAAATTAATATCAAAGATCTCGGGAAAAGGGAATCTCTATTACAATGCGCTGTCGGATGCAACAAAGCCAGCCATGACACGGCAGGGGCTCCGTCAACACGACTAGGCTTCCATTGTAACTGATATCGAGACGGGCCTGTGGGGAATGCTATACGACACGATGAGGATGTAGAGCATGCCCATCTGAACAAAGACACTATTGTGTTCGCAATACTCAGGTTGCCGAGGTGGTAATACTAATGTAATGTCTGCGATATCTGTTGCTTGTGCGTATGTATACCAGAGTTACTAGATTTAGATACACATTATTTATTATAGTTGTCGCCCCATTCAGTTTGCTGGAATGTGATTTGAGTGTATTTTTAACTTTGGGACTAACGATTTCTGAACATTCCTTGTTCTGAATATTATTTTTTTCATTTACGTTAGTTTTCGATCTTTATCTTACACGCATCATGTGTAGCATTTCCAGCGAGAAGCTAATACATAATTTTTTCATAAACATTTAGCACAACATAAAGCACACAGTTTAAGTCACAACACCCCCCGAGTTTGTCGACTCACATCAACCTCGTAAACAATCAATTACATAACGCCAAGTCTACATAGGCTATGTTATATGTACTACTTCACTACACTGCACTGCGAGCACCGCACTACAGGCACTATGGGCACTATGGACACTCGAGACACCACGGACACTACGTACGGAGCCGGACGGCCTGGGAAGGCCGGAGGGCGCCAGGGGCGCAGGATCCACGGCACCGCGGCGGCTTCCAGAGCGAGCAGGACGGCGAGGTGGATGTACCTGGAGTATATGGAGGAGGAAGAGCGGACAGGCCTGGCGGCGTCTCCCTTGCAGCAGTTGCTGCCCATCGCGGGCGCATGCTCGGCGCGAGCTCTAGAGGGGCTCCGGGGCTCCGGTGCTCCGGGCGCGGACTGTGTGCGCGCGCGCGGGTATTTTCGTACTAAGGCGCTAGCGCCCGCGCCCACTCTGTGTTTACGCTACGCGGCCATTCAGCGATCTGTTTCATCATAGGCCCGTTGATCGACGCAAATAACGTGCTTGTGCTGATTGTTCCAATTATTTAAGGAATCATTTCACTGGCGTTATTAATTTTTATAACTTCACTTATATCTTTATTATATTATTTATCTCATTAGAGAAGTATTTAACGTAGTATTATTTTATTTGGAACACTAGAGTTATTCAAACTTCTCTTATAAATAACACTAAAATAATAACCACATTTTAATTTAGGCGACCGATCAGAACCACATCTCTGACATATACTCAAACCACTATACTACAGTAGGTACTATAAGAAACAGTTCACGGCTTTACCGGCAGATGACGCTGAACGTGGAACCGTCGAGTGGCATGCAGTCGATTGCGAATAGAATACTTGACTCGTGCTGAATTCAACAGATGGCGTTGGGCGCGCTCGCTTATATTTAGTAGTTTTCTTGTTAAGCTCATGTTTATTTTTGAACAGTCAAATTTTTGGTTAGTTCAAAGGCAATTAAAATGTCCAGTTACCTAATCCTAGTCGTCGTAGGCATGATTCTATCTTAAGTAAACGTTTAGAGACTAGCGACTCATTACGTCTGATCATTCCACTGAGATAAGCAGTTTCTTTAAATTTATGGATATCGGAATTGCAGTAATTGGATTGTTTCTATTATCTCTCTGCGGTTCGTAAATTTTCACCTAGGAAGGGCAACCATGGAAATAAAGGAATGTGCCATTTACAGCCCGCTGGAAACTGCACACAAAATAATGTTCGGGCATGCATTTGCATATCAACCTATTGCTTTCATAGGTCGATGAATATCTACATTTCATTCCATTCTTGACAATAGTTCATAATTTCAACAGGCAGTATGGTGGCCTATAAATTTTGCACTTTGACGAAGCCGGAGCTATTTGCGACATATTCCATTATTCACACAGCCCGGCTTAGACAATGTGACCACTTAAGTCCGCCTATACTATTCCACTTTACTACGTCTACTTTAGTTGATAATTAATTTTTTTAACTATTTATGTCGTCTGTTGATCTTTTGATTTTAGTAAAAGATTAGTCGTCTATTAATTTTAGTTAGAGATTAATTACTTTATTTTTTATTGGTGCCTCACGGCAACATCACGTACATACGTCATGCAGTTGCATTACCAAAAGGTAACAAGTTTCGCTCAAGATCTGTCATCTACTTGTGACTCACCGAGGATTACCATAATTTAATTACGAAACCCTTTTTAATATTATAAACGCGACAGTTTCTGAGGATGGATGGATGGATGTTTGTTACTCAATCACACAAAAACTACTGAACCGATGTTGATGAAATTTGGTATGTAGTTACTTTAGGTCCTGGAAAATAACATAGGCTATCCCAGGAAACCGCGAGTGAAATCGCGGGATGCAGCTAGTAATAAATGTAAAATTGTTCTCAGAAAATTAGATGTTACATGTTTTTACACTTAAGTATATTAATAGTGAATCTAGCAGATCAAGTACTTGACTTGAAATACTCGATATGCTCATTAGCTAAAGGGATTGCCTGTCATTGTCCATTCATCCTCAAGTCCGTTTTCCATTCAACCGGCAGCGCTCCGGAATCCAACAGAACACTTTACATATTTTGTTGAAAAAATTAGTTTGTCCAATTGAGCAGCTTGTGGATCCATTAAAGATTTACACCATGTGTTGTTTTTTTTTACGCTTAGTAGATCTATGTTTGGCCACTATCTCGCCTGATGTGAAGCGATGATGTGGCCTAAGATGGAGCACAAAGATCTAGAGAGAGGCGGCAGTTGAGCGGATGCTCAGACCGGTCTCCCTGATGGTTCACCGAACATCATCCTGAAACACGACTAGGTCGCTTGACGGCATGGCTTTGTTCGGTGGGTGTTTTACAACCACGGCCAGAGCCTACCACTCCAACGCGCGTAAGCGGGTTTCATCACGATGTTTTCCCTCACCGTAAGAGCGAGCGTACAAAATCTGCACTTAACTATAAGTCATTGGTGCAAGGCTGGGTCGGGATTCGAACCCAGGTGCGTCGGATCGAAAAGCGCACGAGTTCTTGCTGAGCCACACTCGCTCTGTACACGTGCTCTTTGTGTTGATGGTTTAAGGTCAAGGTAGACGGAATGTGTGACGAGACGCATACTAGTGACAATAGGAATATTTTTGGTCGAATTATTAACGTGATCAATAGAACGGTCTTGTCCCAAATCACAGAATAACAAGCCTTAAGTTTAGTTGGGAGGTACCGCTGTTTTGTACATAAAACAGCCTGAACAGCGATAAATCAATTCATATTACAATAAAACAGATCAGAAAATATTCACCAATGTTCCCGCCTACCAGACATTCGCGGACTTTTTTATAAGTAATAATGAGCCAAGTCTACTTGAGCCGACTGGTATTACAACCATTGCACCAACAACAGAGCTGGTGCGGCTTGTGAAGCGGCTGAAAAATCTAAAGCATGCAAATACAGGGGTCTAGGCTCCGAATATGATTTTGTCCCATTCGGTGTCGAGGCCCTTGGTCCGTGGGGTCCTAGCGCTATAAAGCTTTTTAAAGAAATAGCAAAAAGCTTAGTCGACATCACAGGAGACCGAAGAGCTGGCAGCTACCTCGGACAAAGAATTAGTCTAGCTATTCAAAGGGGGAACGCTGCCAGTATCTTCGGAACCTTGCCTATAGGGACTCCTTTTAATAATATATTTTAGTTATTATATTATATTTTTTAAGGTATTTATTTAATAAACTATTGACATTTCATATGAAATAAATAAACTGATAACTGTACATAGTAATAATGAGTATTTTAATCATGTAGCACATTATTTTTCATCAATAGTTTACTCAGCACACGCCAAGTAATGAATTTTATAGGCAAAGTTTTGCTACTTTGGGTCACATTATAGCAATTTTCTTCAGGATCCCTAATTTTTTTGAAAATAAATTTTAGTCTGTGTTACTTCCTGATAATTTAGTTTTATATTGGTGAAATGATTAAAATCGGTCCAGTAGTTTCGGAGCCTATTCGGTACAAACGAACAAACAAAATAATCTTCCCTCATTATAATACATATTAGCAAAGAAAACAGATCAGAAAATATTAACCAATGCGCCCGCCTACAGACATATATTAGGTAGGAGGCATTACCGTGACTCATAAACGATAATTTTCAGCGTATACGGAATGAAAGTCAAAGTCAAATTAGTTTTACCCATCTTGAATTATGTGGGCCGATTGAACGTACTCCACGTGTTTATGGAATTTATGCGGAATAATAAACAGAACGATTATTTTTAGTTTCGTTAACACTTTATATAATTACCTAATCTTAAATCAAATATAAAATACCTACAAACGTATTCTCTACTATTATATAATTGTAACTGAGTCATAAAGAGTTCAAAGAATGCATAGAAATCTTATTTTAATATGGCGTGTGCATCTACACTCGAGAGCAATGAATCCGGGTCACTTAAAGAATGTTAAAAATCTCGGAAACTAAAAATGATAGGTTAATGCAATAAATTGTATTTAATAGACAATGTAATACTCCTTAAATGAAAGTAAAAAAAATATGAGTCACCATACATTTTATTAACACAAAATTACATAAAGAAAAAAACTGCTGATCTCTCCTTAAAACAAAAATAGGAAACATGAAATTTTTGAACTTTATTACGATTTTCTTGAATTTTAATACTTCGTATTGCCTCCTCGTGCTTCCATTACTGCGTTTACGCGGTTTGGCATGCTGTACACCAAGTTCCTTATACGATTTTGGGGAATATTCTCCCATTCCTCTGTGAGAGCAATTTTGAGCTCACGAAGCGTGATTGGGGGAGGGTTTCGTTGTTTTACGCATCTGCCTAGCTCGTCCCAAGCATGCTCGATCGGGTTGATATCCGGGCTGCGCGCTGGCCACTCCATACGAGTAATGTTCATCTCTTGAAGGTAGTCATTCACAATCCTACCTGTATGAGGTCGGGCATTGTCATGCATAAATATAGCATCCTCACCTAAATTGACCATAAATGGACCAACGTGATCATTGAGGATTTCTTTCACATATCTTACGCTAGTTAAAGAGCCGTTTTCTATGATCACCAGCTCTGTGCGACTTTCAGAAGAAATTCCGGCCCACACAAGTACAGACCCACCACCGTAGGCTACTTTTTCTTCGATGCATGCTTGCTTGAATCTTTCCCCTGGTCTTCGATACACTCTGTGTCTTCCATCGTGCTTGTAGAGCATAAATTTTGATTCGTCGGAGAACATAACTTTTGACCAATCTTCAATACTCCAATTTACGTGGCTCTGGGCATATCTTAGTCTCGAAATACGATGCCCACGCTCCAGTTTAGGGCCGTTTGCAGGTCTAAGGGGTTTTAAGTTAGATTCAGCAAGCCGACGTCTTACTGTCCATGCACTTGGGTTACTTCCTCCGAGGCGTCGAAACTGATTGGTGAGTTCAGTTCCTGTGAGAAAGCGATTTCGAAGCATGGTGTTCACCAAGTATCGGTCTTCTCGTGCTGTGGTACACCTGGTTCTGCCCGTTCCTGGTCTGCGTAGGTTAGAACCAGTTTCTTCGTAACGTCGGAGAACTCTTTGTACTGTTGACAGCGACACACCGACAGTCCTGGCTGTATCGCGCTGACTCCGGCCGGTTTCCAGCATTGTAAGTATTCTGGTGCATTCTTCAGGCGTAAGCGACATAATTTCAGCTTGAATAATGAATATAGAGCACTATCAACATGGTTTATGTACCCACATAAATGACAGATTACAAACAAAAGCAAAACCAATTGCTGTAATTTCGTAGTTCCATCTTCGAAAGTGGCCCTTTTTCAAATTTGATTTTTTTATGATATAACTTTACAATAACTAAGAAGTTTTAATACCTTCATTTAAGGAGTATTACATTGTCTATTAAATACAATTTATTGCATTAACCTAGCATTTTTAGTTTCCGAGATTTTTAGGATTCTTTAAGTGACCCGGATTCATTGCTCTCGAGTGTATGTATATTAAACTTCTCGAAAATAAGTTTGTTTCGTATTTAAAATGATTTGTGGCGTACCTAAGCCAGAAAGCCATACATACATTATAAACATTACATCGTCAACCTTTATTTATCGTAAAGAATGAATGAACAATGAGTATCGCGAATTATTTTGAACTAGCTAGGCCCTGCGGTTTCACCCGCGGTTTCCCAGGTTAAAAAGTAGCCTATGTGTTAATCCAGAGTATAAGCTATCTCCATACTAAATTTCATCCCAATCCGCTTAGCCGTTGCGGCGTGAAAGAGTAACAAACATACATACATTCTTACAAAACGTTTATAATATTAGTAGGATAGGAAATGAGGCACTGCACTAACCTGCGCTATAAAATGCCTAGTAACATTGATGGCGACAGTGCCAAGAAGGTACGTGATCAATAGTAATGTACGAGTATGAGATAATAGTCATGAAACCGTTCACATAGCACGGTGACGCACTCCAATACACTATGTACTAGTTGTGATGGCGGCGCGGCGGGGGCACCTATTTACGGTTCATATCGATGTGCTCGACCGCAATAAGTAGTTTCTAAGTGCAGCGTCGGTTGCAGTCATCCAAATGCTAATGCGCTACCTATTTCACAATGACCTGAACAGGAATAGCTTAGAGAATTCATCAAGTAATATTTCTATCCATTTTCCGACGAATATGAGCGCCCAAAAGCATAACACTCGCGTTTTTTTAATAAGTTTGCACCTCGCTATCTTCATAAAACATTATTGAACTTACAAGAAATAAGTTGTACATAGAATTGCGTACTAATTCCATGAAATTGTAATAATTTATTTTTTTAAGAATGTAAACAAATATTTTTTTAATTTGGCGTGTGTATATAAAACAGCTCGAATATAAGTTTGTTTCGTATTTAAATTATTTGGTGCGTACCTTAGCCATTTTATTTAATTCTTTATTGTGTTATTAAATGTAATGTACAGAAGGAGAACTTATTTAATAATTATATGAATCTCGTTTATGCATTTCGTTGGAAAGACTAAGTATATAGCAATTATCTGAAGTTATTCAGCGGGATTACACTATATATTTTCATTGCGTTTCAGTTTTGAGATGAATTTTTTGCAACGTCACGCCTGATTCCATTGCATTATCTGAAGTTATTTGAAGTCATTTTTAAGTAGCTCTAAATTGTCGAAGCCAAAGGTTTACCAAGCCATGGCTTGATCAATGGGCTTGCGTGTGGTCGATCATACTTCCTCTCCCAAAGAAAGCCCGTGCTCCAGTGGGCACGCAATTGGCTGATGGTGACAATGCAAATAATGAAAAAAATCAGGATTTGATTTCGCGTTACCATGACCGTCTTTAGAATTTTCGCAAATTACAATCTTAGCCTTCCTGTGGGAGTTAATCAATTAAAAACCGGTTCAATATCGTCTTGTTGTTTCTTTCATTGTCTGCTGAGTTGTTTGAACCCGTAACTAGAGCTGCCCCCACTCCACTTGCAAAGGTACAGTATTGCATCCACGAACACAGTGCAAATCTAGATCTCGGATTTAACACTGGTCTGAAAGAGTGATAAAGTTTGAATCGGGCTGGGGTTCAATGGCTGCTGAGTAGTTACATCACAGTCACCCCACGCTAAGTCTATGCCGCGGGCTAAGGTACATTTACTCCAGCCGCAACCCAGTGTCGACCTACATCTCGGATTTACCATTTGATGTGACATCACAGATCACAAAACCAGTGGATCCACCACTGGTTTTCTGCAACTATTATAACAATAATAAATAATAAATTCATTTATTTCGGGCAATAATACTGTTAACAAATTAAAAGTACCAGAAGCCCATAAAATATATACCTTGCAGACTAGCATATTTATAATTTATAAACACTAAAGCTACAATTAGGGAATGAATTTCGGCGCCGGAATACTATGCCTTTAGGCCAAAACTCAGGAGCCAGGACCTCTTCTTATAATGGGTAGGGGTCTACAGGAGGGCTTCAGGCTACAGTACTTATAATATACACTCATCCGATAAAGCGAGAACCGGTACGCGGTTACGTAACTATGTTTGTATCAATAAAATTCAGGCTTTGCGTTTACCACCGTGTTAGCCTCTTTTGTTACTTGAATGTTTGTTTTTATTTAACTGCATCTGTCAGCCTTTCTATAGGTCCCAGTGAACGAAGTCCAAGTCAAAAATGATGATAATGATTAACACTGTGTGCAAAAGCTGGTAATTGTTTCCTATTGAATATATCAATTACATGTGAAGTAGGGATTAAACCCATACTATTTGACACGCTCACGCTGTGCTGGCGTCGCAACTCACAGATATAGTGGAATTCATTCATTTAATTGCTTTTACTGCGATCTGCATCACTTTATCTATAGCGATAAGATAACTGACACTGCCGTGGCTGCAGTCTGCAGATCTATCAAAAAATAATTTGTAATTTGGATACCGAAAAGTCACTGATTACCATATTCTACGGATAATTGTAGAAAAACCAATTTCTTACCTGCTTTCGGGTGGTCGAGGTGTTACCGAAGGCACAGAGACATTCCTGTAGACATGTTGCAGTAGGGCCATTGGTGTATTACGTTACGTCGTCAAAAACAAGTCATCTTTATCTTGTATGTGCATGAGATATCTCTTTCTGTCGCTTCATATAGAAGATCGAAGTAACATAGGAAGATATGTAAGGATATGTAGATATGAAGATATGTAGGATAGGAAGATATGTATGTCTCTTTAGTGTAACCCACAACAAATTACAAAAAAAATACAAGCAAAAGAACAAAAATAGTAAATTTTACTATTGTCACAATGGGCGGTGTTATAGCTAAAAGCGATCTCGCAATAAGAGCGATGAGAAGGAAGCAATGGAGTTGAGATCTACGCTAACTATCTCATGACGCCGCGGCCCGGCCGGCCGGCCGCGGTAGCGGGGTCGCGCCGCCCGCGTCTCCATCGATGTGGTGCAGCCGACGCCACGTATTGACAGATCCTGCCGCCCACCGACTAACCAAAGAAAACTAAATATTACTACGTCTAACGCTGAATCTAGCAAGATACCGTTATGTGCCAAATTCACTAAAATTACCAACACGAGACTACAGATAACAGTAACAGCACGTAACAGTCATATTATGTATACTGATTGATACTTACATAAATAACTTTCATACAACTTAGCTCAATTACGCGAAGCTGACTGAGTCCAAACTTGGTGGGAACCCGCCTTTCACCTCCACCATCAGACTAGCTCGCCGTACCATATTATTGTAATGTAATGGGAAGTACATAAAGATACGACCACTAGATGTGGGTTCTTAGATTTTCTTACTACCAAAAAAACAAGCCCCAAACACCTTTCACGACGTCCTAATATGGGTGTTGTAATACTAAAGTAAGCGTTGAACTAACTTTTGTTGACAAATTTAAGCTTTCTGAAGAAAAAAGCTCCATTCCCTCGCAGTGTCTGCCTATTTCGTGTGTTAAGCTTTCCCACGAAATTGCAGATTAGTGATAAAAATATTTTTCAACTAAAAGCAATCATACGGGAAATAAAATATTCCACTTTTGTCGCGCCAAAACTTGTGAATTGAATCACCAACACATAGTTTATGTATAAGGCCAAAAAGCTTTCGAAGAAGCTTTAAAAGTCTGAACCGTCCGTCAGGTCGTGAAAGCTTAGTAGTTTATGTGGCTGCTGAGGAAACATTAGGATTTCTTTCTGAAAATCTATAGTAAGTTAATAACGTAACTATAAACCTCTAACCAATCCTTGCATTTATGTAGTTTACACGTGCCGGCCATCACGGCAAAGGTCGATCGAATGTTTGAAGGTCATACGCCTACGAGTGATTTACAATAGCGTCGATTTCCTGAGAACAGGGGGATGCGGGATGCATGCACCGGACGCACACAGACAAATTGACACCCCTAATCGATCGCGCAGGTACCGGTACTCCCCGGTTACCTATATCTGGTAACTAGCTGCCTACGCATCGCTTTTCAAGGGTACAGAGAAGGTTACATAAACATTTCAATTGTATATTTTTAAAGACGACGACGAGACAAGTAATAATTAGAGGCCGGGCAGTCTTGATGACGATCACTTCGGGCCGGTCTTGGAAGGAAGGTGACGATGTTGTCAGCGTTGCGTCGGCGTCAGCAACAAACTCTTTGTCGCCGTCAATGCTAGCGTCGGAGTCTGTGTTGTTTTTCGTCGTTAAAATGTTGTTACCAGTGATTTTCCACCCCAAAGACGGGGTTGGCGTCCGCCTGTTGCTCACTGTTTTACCGTCTTAATTTTTTGGGTGTTGTGGGAAGGTGGTCCTCGTAGTCCCTGGTTCCCTAAGTCAAAGTCAAAAATGCGATCTATGAAGTAAAAAATCATTTAGGTATTAAATAGGCATAATAATTCACTTTTAAACGTCATATAAACATAATACAAATTAAATATTAAAAAATAATGTATATTAAGTTAACATGACTTTGAAAAAAAGGTAAGGTGTCTAGTTGTCTACCCATTTCATTCCCATAATCAAATCCCCTAGATACAGGGAATCCTAGTTAGGGACCAGGATGTATGTATGGGATCGTTGGGCGTTATTCATATTATTTGTCCGCAATCTCACTACTTTTTTTTGTGCGCCTTTGTTATATGAGTTAGGTTACGCTGAGAGAGCCATCCCAGAGAGATGACTGCAGTATTCCATGCCAGACCGGACTTGTGCTTGGTACAGATTGAAAAGCTGTTCCGGTTTGAAATACCGCTGACTTTACCCAGGATCACAGAAAAATTAATACAACAACCAGGACTTCCAACTTCTTTGCAAGTCATTAGCAGCAATGAAGTTGGGAATCCTGGTTTTCCTGGTGGTCAGTTTCGTAATCCAATTCGGTGTCGATGTCGATGCGATATCGCGACCGCAAAGGCCGCAGTTCGGTCGCCGTTCAAAACTCGCCCAATATGTATAGGCGGCTTCCTCATTGTATGGCATCGACATTTCGTTGTACGATATTTCTGCCGCATTCTATAAGAGCAGTAAGTAGGGTATTTGACTAAACTGAACTAAACGTAGTAGGTACTTTTATCTATTCTGGGGTTATACACCGATTTGGAGTCAGTAAAAAATAAATAGTCGTAGCTTCGTCTTCTCTTAGCTATATTGCTAAATGGAAACATATGTCGCACCCGGAATCGTATCGACAAAAGATATATACGCTGAAATGACATCGACAAAACTGTAGTTTCCGTGTTGTGTCGCTGACGTGTCAGCCCGATGAGAAAGCGGCTTAAGTGTGACATGTGTGTTGCATTTCATATACAATTGTATTCATGTTACCTTTGTATTTGGTAACGGGAGAGGGCCGGCGGCCCAGTGGGCGGGCGGCGCAGTGGGCGGGCGGGTGAATTAAATCACATACACGTGCATTTCATTTAGGTAAGCCAATAATTTTGATAATATAATTTTCCGACTGATGTTAAACATTTTATGTTACGTATACATTTTAAATTGATTATTGATGGTATTATCTCGGTATTATACAATAATTTAAGTACCTACCTGTGTTAAGCTCGATAAAATCTCGCTGAAATATTAAAATATTCTGTCCGAAAGTTTATCTAAAAGGCGAAATAATATGGATATAACATTGAAAAATGTTGCGGTGGATTCAACACGGATAAATTAATAAGATTGTATTTCTTTACGATGTGATTGTGCAGACAGTCTAACGCTAAATCCCGGCAACATGTGTAAAGGGCCTGATCGGACTCTGGAAGACCGAATTCATTCATTTCCTCCGGCACCGGACACAGTTCAATGTAGAATTTAATATGCAACTGAGCAATCAGACCTGATGGTAGACGCCGCGCTGCCCCATATGTTTAATTTTTCTGCCTGCGATCTGAGGAACTGATTAAACGTTTCAAAACAAAATAGCCTGCCATTATAGGTACGGAATCAATACTAAGCCGGACGACAAAATGCTTTCCGATATGACAGCTACACAGGAAGCCGATGAAACTTAATATTTAAAAGCATTCAATTAGTTTACTCGTGCAGAGCTACTCTAGTACAAATAGAATTCATGTTGGACAAAAGAACTAGAGAGGAGTGACGGCCATTAGTTGAATGGTGGAGATTAGAATCTATTCGACGAATTTTCCGCAAATAGATCGACGATGCATGCGCCGCACGAGGGCTGTGCGAGTCGTACCTACATACATACATAGCAAGCAGTAACTGATGTTCATCATCCGACAATTTCGATCCGATTTCGTTCTGTTCTTTTATTTCGAATACGTAAACGTCGTAAGTCCGAGATTCTACTGCATGATTAGCACGTCTGCCTGTTGTAATCAAACTTTATTTTTTATAGATAATTAATCATAAACATTTGCTGTCGCACTTTATAAACGTATAATTTAATTAAGGTGAAGTTGACCGACAATTCACGAACAGTTTAAGTAGGTGCCCCAACACAGAATGCTCAACTGCATTTATTAATAAACCCATATTTATATGCCTATAAAAGCATCTGTTTGCTGGTCTTGTAATAATTGCATATTAATGACTATTAGTATAATATTAATAGATAATATTTAGTTAATAAAACTAATAATTCCATTGAAGGGTTCTACTTCAATCTGCATTACATATACAACAAAAAGCTGCACTTCACAGTGTTCATGACAATAAGTAGTACTGCCATTCTGGAAACGGCCGGAATTTAAACAAACTAAACTTTGTTATTTGCCCGCATTTTTCTTAATAAATGTAATAGTTTCCGAGAAAACGGCTGGGAGGCGAAGAAGCGAATATTCGGAGAGACGGAGAGACGGAGAGGCGGAGAGGCGGACACATGAGTTATCGTGTAAACGGAACTCTTAAGGTTTATCCTTGTGCAGGAGATGGATCAGATGTCGGTCTGTCAACAACCGACATCTAGGTTTCTAGGGATACACTAAGTAAGATGAATTTGTGGCTGGTTCTCAGTGGTTCTGTTGGATAAATCTTTATTTCTTGAAAAAGTTTAATCACTATAAACGTTTAATTATTTATATTATTATTAAAACTACGCGAGTATTATTCATAATAGGGGATCGGACAACTTATCAGATTTTTTTTTATATTAACTACATGTAACATATATAGCCATGAAAAATACTATTTTAACTAAATAACGCTCTAAAAGTACCTAAAACTATGTTTTAATGTTATGTGTCAAATATTGCCGCGCAAAAGGTCACCTCTTAAACTTGTGACGTCATATGAAGGTAGAAAACGACAAACTCTTCGAAATAAAACTTGCAAAGAGATTTAAATACGTTTTGTGAAGTTTGGGGACGATATTGCAGTAATGGAACTAAAAAACTAGCAAAAATACATTTTATGAAAAACAAAAAAGTAAAATAAACACAAGCTTGACTCACGGCATTTGCCTGCAAATAACGTCATGCGCATTTCGTTTGAGATGAAGAACAGATTAAAAATGTCAGAATGATTAGATTTTATTTATTGATTTAAAAATATAAATCATTATTATATCACAAAAATATTGATTGAACGATATTTCTGGTTCGACGAACATTCGTTATAACAACATTTTAGATTTTTTTCTCGATTACTGTCCGATCCCCTATTTGGATTAGGTAATAATTTGGATGTTTGCGCCAAGCGCTCGCCGCGACCACGCGTACTCCTGTCTGTACCGCTCGAACGCTCGAACGCTCGAACACCGGTCCTGTATCGAATAATAACAGTGACTATAGCCGGTTAGTAATCCAAATTAAGTTTAATTATTTTTCTTAAATTCTGAAACTTTATTTATTGAAGGTTCTTACAAATGAGAGTAATACACAGTATTAAACATCACTTCTAATCGCACTAATTTGCAAGCGCTTTTATAGGGTCAATGTACTACAAATCTACATATTATAAGACCTGTGATGAATTACAATAAATAAATTGATTTAATCCAGAATTTCTTCCATATAACATGAAGCAAGAAATTAATTACAGTGCAACCTCGATATAACAAATCGGAGGGGAACAAGAAAATATTCGTAATATCAAGTACTTCGTTGAACTGAGGTTTGTTATGTTGAGGTTAGATTGGTCTAAAATTCGTTATAAAGAGGTAAAAGAATAGTTTAATCACCTCAATATTACGTACTTATCTTGTTATAGCGAACAACTTCTACTAATAAATGATAACACATTTTCATCAAATTACTATATCGACGTAGGAAAGCATATTTGCTGTAAGTAGACATATTGCAATTGTTCACCAGAGCCAAAAAACTTTATAAATTTTGGAAAAAAATTAATAGTGTCTGACCTATCCATGATATTGCTACCATTTTTGGAACATAGGTTTATTTAACTGCCAGTCACCATTTGCAATGTAAATTTTTATCCAAAGTTACTATAAGTACGTGTTTGGCTAGTTACAGCAAACAGTTTTTTAAATCACATACCTTTAAAACGCTGTAACTAAGGAAGAAAAATGTACGCGTACATGGAAATATTATCAATTTACAGGCGGTCAATATGCTATATGCAGTACATTTATTTATTTGGGTACTGCAATTCAAGATGTAAGATTACATTTATAATTATAATTAGATCTAGAAATGCAGTGGGTCAGTTGGTAATGTAATGTTTGGTTGAAATAAAATGTCGTAAATGGTAAAAAAAAATATGGTCTTTTAAATTGTTGAAACAAAATATAAAACTCTAATTATACTTCCAAAACTTCGTTTCAACAATACAATGAATTAAAAAAGTATTTTTCTCTTTATATATAAGAGATAAAACATAAAAAAATAAAATATACAAAATAAAGCCGAAGGCCCTAAAACTAGTTAGGAACGCAAGATGTAAATAAAATCATTGTATCCAATCAAAAAATATTTATTAAAAAGTAAAAAACAGAAACTTAGTGGCAATTTGCCTTATTTTAGAACGAAAGATGTAACAAAATACAATTATAATTGAAACTTAACATGAAGACATTGTGTCAAATCAAAAACATATTTAAGGAAAAGTAAATAAACCAATGATATTAAAATTATGCTATCGCGAATCATTCATATATTTTTTTCAGTCATCTTCATCGGTTTCAGGTAAACAGTCATTTGTTTTACAGCTGTACTTAAAATCTAAATATTCTTTGGCGTACATATTTGGAATCCCTTTGTTCTCCACAATTTTTTTTAAGTCATTATACTTTTGTTGGTATATTGGTAACTTAGTCGAATATAAATTGATATAATAAAAAAATATAAATTGATTTCGGCATTGCACTATTGAGGCTGCTCAATTGAACTTCAATTGTTTCAGTTTGTGGCAATATTGAGTTTTTCACATACATCACATTTGGTGTACACCTTTTAAATGTAACCACATGCATCTTTGAAATATTAATTCTTTGGTTTTTTATAAAAGTATTATTTGTTATTTCTTCAAATCCCAAAAAAATTGTTCCTTCAAGTGTGTTACTTTGTAAGGAAAGGGGATCTTCCTGGCTATTCCTACAATAGTAGGCCATTAAGATGGAGGCCATACTATTGTTTTCTTCACTGCTCGTTCTATCACAGAATGCATGCTATCTACAGGCATATATGTATGGCCAGGGATCAAGTAGTTCATCTGAATAACTTCAAGATTAACACACCTAGATAATGCAAAGCGAAACATAGATAAAACGGTCTTATTTTTGTTTTGTCCTTAGCAGGAATCGGAATACAATAATAAGGTTTTAACTTTAGCTTGAGAATCAACTTCCATTATATAATTTAGTAAACATGTCCAAATCTCATTTGCTCCACGATGCCCATCTGTTTCATTCCATATATTACAGAGCCAGAGAATTATACACTGATATTTTTCGGCTATAATAAAGGGCCATGTTGTCACCGTGTGGAGTATGAAGCACTTTCTGCATGTCAAAGCTGGCACAGATAACACTTTTGTCTGCCTTGTTAAGATCCTGATGACATAAACTGTAAAACTGTAGGTTCCCTAAACTTGCTGTAAGTAAACTAATGTAAAAATCACACGCCGCAGAAATGCTGTAAGTAGCGTTAAGTTTTTAAATGAGAAGAAGTAAATGTGTGTAAAGCAAAAAATGCTGTCTTTCTTTTGCTGTAAGTACAAAATGTCTAAAATGACTAGATTTTGGTCTACATACAGCATTTAATCTTGCTAAAAAAAATATAAATACGGGCGTTTTCAACGGCGTACGTAATTTTTTTTTCATCAAAGAGACACAGGACCCGGGTCATTCGATGCGGCTTTTTTTTCTGATTCTAATGGTAGTAAAAAGTCACTTTAGGTATTTTGTCTACTTACAGCAAATATGCTTTCCTACGTCGATATGTATTTGCTATGTATTTAAAAACAATTAGGTAGATAATAAATTTTTTTTCTTACATTAATAATCAAAAACAATTAACAATGTGGTTATTAACAACTTTATATAAAGGTTTTGGGTTGGCAAAATTCGTTAATTAGAGGTATGAATACTTTTTCTTGATAGTTGAAAATTCGTTATAAAGAGGTTGTACGCAAAGAATGTTCGCAATGTAAAGGTATATTTTATATTGACTCTTATGGACAATTCAAGGGGATTACGAAGAATTTGTTAAATCGAGGAAGTCGTTATATTGAGGTACGTTATATTAAGGTTGCACTGTATTATGTTTATTAAGATGTTGAATAGTTTGAATTTGAATCATAGGGCGTCCTTGAATGCTGAGTGTTCTAAGAATACATGCCTCTAAAGGTAGATAGACTCATACAAACCTATATAGGTCATCCGCGAGCGTAGTAAATTATGCAATGACGTCTGAAAATGAAGACCTGCTGCAAGGTGTACGAGAAACGCGGTCCGAGGTTCGTGATCACGCAGACCCCTGTACTTTTATAATATACTACAAAATAAATCTTTCCGTATCCTATCCTTCAAGTCTGCATCAAAATACAAGACCGAGTCCCCAATTTTGAGATCAGGCGAAGAAAAGTTCTATATGCTAGAAAAAGCATGACGGGACTCAAATGTAGTTGGCCAGGTGGAGTGACGACCAGTGAAGTTAGGTGCTGACGGAATGGAGGCCAAGACTGGAAAAGCGTAGAGTTGGGCATCCACAAGCAAGATTATTCGACTATAACCAATAACACAAAAAGGGGAATCGTGTAACGCGATCGCTTTCAATTTCAAATTTGTAAGACGTTACCATCTTTTACACGGCAATATCGATCTATTTTAGCGATCGTGATAGGGATAGGGATTGGGATTGGGACGCGGATCGGGATTGGTGTTTCAGTGAAACGATTCCGCTGCTGGAGGGGAATGGCACAGAGCCGAGGCCAACGGCATGTTATTAGAGAGGCCTATACTTCACCCAGCAGTAGAATGTTGATGATGATGATGTTGATGAAGTATGGATGGGTTTGACGTTATTTGTTACTCAATCACGCCAATATTACTGAACGAAGTTTCATGAACTTTTGTAGGTACTTAGTTAATTTAGATCCTGGAATAGGACACACTCGTACGAAAGGTACGAAATGTTCTGAAATTCAAGGATTCTTTTTATCCCGGAATTTTATCCACTACACGGGTGAAACCGCCGGTACAGCTAGTAATATATTTCAGTTAGTTTGATGTTTATAAACAATAACACGTATTACTGGGACTACAGTAACTGGGGTAGTAACTGGAATGGGAACTGGATAAATGGCAAATGGCTAGAACTTATAGTTTGACCGGTTTTCTGTGTAATGATAGGTAAACCTTGTGAAAGTGAAAGGAAAAAGTGAGAAAATATTACTTTTTCAAAGTCTTATCCAAAGAAATGGAGCACGTTCTTTTGTTTCTTAGATTTCTTTTTCATTGTTATTTAAGTTTATAAGTATCTACGGTACGAAAATATTCTCCTTTGTACTCCGTATTTTATTGAATCCACTACTAGTTATAAAAGATTTAACACAATTGTAATTAACGTCAGTTGGCTCTATAAAAGTTATGGAGGAATACTGTGTCGAGGTATAACCTACCCATTAGACCTCGCCTACAGGCACAATGTCCAGCAGTGGGTCCACATACCAGCCACGACCGCCGGCCATACTCCACCTATATATGTAGGTACCTACTTTAGACGTAACTTAAAGTGAACGGAAAGTTTCAGCGATATTAGGAATGCAAGGCGGTAGCCGACAGTGTTGCTAACGCCCGACGGCAATAGCCGACACGACAGTCTCACATGCCAGTAGTTTGTTGCACGAAAAGTCGTCACAGCCGCTTTTATAGTTTGCATGAAAATGTAAAAAAGCTCGCGCGTCCGGAGTATGCACATCATCCGACTTATTTTTAATAGTAACGACATGCATCTAGCGTCACACAACGAGTAACTTCCTATTCCTACCGGCATAGTTAGCAGCCGGGCCCCGGACCACTCACAATAACATTACAAACAGCGTGTCGAGTGTCTCTTGCAAGCTTCCTGGTGCTGTATTTATACATCGACATGTGAAAAACAAACAACGCTTGCCGGCGGCGGCGCAGCGCGGGCGCCGCGGCGCCCCGTCGCGCCCGCCTTGTGCCGCACGCAATAAGATTCACTTTGGAACGCAACGCGCGGATCTATTGTAGTCGAATAATAAAATCAATACGCGGATTATAACCTAGTTATGAAGCGGGCGATGGCGATGGCGATAGCTGGACGCCTCCAGGGTACTCACCAGTGGTAGTGGAAGGGCGGCGTGCCCTTCGGCGGCGGCAGCAGCAAGCAGGCGGCGCTGCCGGGCGCCGCGCGCACCGTGCCCAGGCCCGGGGGGCCGGCGGCGAACGCGGGGGGCTCCATAGGGCTCCAATGTGCACGGGCCGCGCGCGCCTCGGCGTGTGCGCTCCTCGACTCCCGTCGGTCGCCTTTCTAAAAATAATACGGAAAAATGTAACGCGCGCGCCGCCGCGAAATTCGTGCGACGCGAATATTTTGCCAATTCCGCGGTGCTCGGAGATTTGCCGTGAAACAGCTGATCGACACATACGCTGCTATTTTACTGGAAAATCTTAATTTTATTCTGTTAAGATAATACCACACTCCGCACTGTAGGTACGAAGCTACAAGTACATAGCCGGACACCGACGGCGGGTCGCGCGTCGTTACACGTGCCGCGTCAGAAGAGATAAGAACTATGCGATAGAAAGAGAGGCGCTCTGGAGGGTAATATGACTGGTAGACAGGTATGCAGCGCTACGCGAGCTGAATTGAATTTTATTGCGTCATAGCAAGAGTCGCTATTTGTTTAAATTTATTTGCGGAGTGATGCTTCTGTCCCATAGTATTCTATGATAATACGCCGCTCTTACCTGCCTTGGCAAATATTAAACTTTTATTTCACACCCTCTGAGAAAAGTTAGGCCGCTTTTTTTCCAGCTCTAAGTGGCTCATGTATGTACCTAGCTAAGGGACTTAGGTTGTATCTGTATTGTAGTGTAGTTGTATTGTATCTCGCAAAACTACACACACTAAGGGCCCGGGAGCAGGCCTTATCCAGGGTCCCAGCAATCAAAGCTCTACACATAGTATGAACGGCTCTGCCGCTCACGTGACGTCATTGGAAGCTATGACCGAAAATGACGTCATCGTGATGCAACAAAGCGCGAGCGGGAGGAGAGAGAGACAAGACTGGCACTGGATTCAACACAGCGCGAGCGGGAGGAGAGAGAGACAGGACTGGCACGGGATGCAACACAGCGTGAGTGGGAGGAGAGAGAGACAGGACTGGCACGAGATGCAACACAGCGTAAGCGGGAGGAGAGAGAGACAGGACTGGCACGGGATGCAACACAGCGCGAGCGGGAGGAGAGAGAGACAGGACTGGCACGGGATGCAACACAGCGCGAGTGGGAGAAGAGAGAGACAGGACTGGCACGAGATGCAACACAGCGTAAGCGGGAGGAGAGAGAGACAGGACTGGCACGGGATGCAACACAGCGCGAGCGGGAGGAGAGAGAGACAGGACTGGCACGGGATGCAACACAGCGCGAGCGGGAGGAGAGAGAGAGACAGGTCTGGCAAGGGATGCAACACAGCGCGAGCGGGAGGAGAGAGAGACAGGACTGGCACGGGATGCAACACAGCGTGAGTGGGAGGAGAGAGAGACAGGACTGGCACGGGATGCAACACGGCGCGAGCGGGAGAAGAGAGAGACAGGACTGGCACGGGATGCAACACAGTGCGAGCGGGAGGAGAGAGAGACAGGACTGGCACGGGATGTTATTACAATCTGTTTTCTGTTTCTAATTAGTTTAAGTCCAGACTATGAGATATGATCTACAAATATTATCACTGTAAGTGAAAATAATATATGTTGTCCAGGTTTTGACAAGGCCCATGCAACAAACTAATTTACCAAAAGCCATGTAAGACCATTTTAGCAAGACCTCTCCAGTACATGAGAGTGCGTACTACAAAGAGGTCAAGCTGTATCTTTGTATTCACTATAATCTATGTTGGGTCTTAAGCTATCAAATTCAAATCTGTTCACCAGGTATAAGTAACAAACAAACAGACAAAAATTCTAAAAACCTTAGACCAGTTAGTTTTTTTTCAAGATCTTCAATGTACAGAATTGGCTGAGTTACATTACAGTTGTATAATAGTACCTAGGTATACTTAGATGAAATTGACTACAAGGGAAGGCCGCGGACCCGAACTCACCAAAATGATTGAAAGTAGGTTTGTGGAGTAGGTGATTCAGATTAGAGCCCCACATTTTATTTCGGCAAAATGTTAGTAGTGATTGATAAATTACCTTTATAAAATCTACCAAGACGACCTTTTCTAGTTAACATTTTCTTATATTACTTCTTCTTATATTCTTTCTTATATTCCTATTGTTAATCCTATCAAGACTCAGGTGGTGATTGTAGGCAGCTCTAGGCTTATCTCTAAGGTGGACTGGCAGATGCTTCCTAAGGTTAACTTTGGTGGGGTTGCACTTCCTTATAGCGAGTTCATGATAGATATTCACCAACCCGCACTGGGCCAGCGAGGTGGATTATGGCCCATTTTCTCTCTAAGAGAGAAGGCAAATTACTGGGCATATGAGACTTAATATCTGATGTCTCGGGGTGATGAGCGCAATGTAGTGCTACGTAGTACTTGTATGGTATTAAAAGTTATGGATGGCACTGCAATATGGGCATGCTTGGCGCTTACCATCAGCCGAATGACTTGCTCTTCTCATTACTCAGAATCAGCAGTGTTAAAATTAGCTAACAATTATGGTAGCAAAAAATGTGGGTTATCGCTTTTCCTGCATGACTTCATACAGCTTATGTAAAGATATCTCAGGATTGCAATGTCATAGCGCTATATACCAGATTTAAGTTAAGATATGGGCTATCAAACAATGAAAACCGCATTAAAATCCGTTCGGTAGTTTTCGGGTCTATAAAAGCTAAACATGTGGGAACTTGCTTTTTCTGCATGACTTGGTACGCTTATGGTAAGATATCTCATCATTGCGATGTCACAGCGCTATGAAACATACACCAGATTTTAAGTTAAGATATAATAATATTAATATAATTTATTTGCCAAAGATGTAGGCTATCAAACACTGAAAACCGCATTAAAATCCGTTCGGTAGTTTTCGAGTCTATAGATAACATATTTATGTAGGTATTTGGTTGCATTCATGCCTATCTAACATACAAGCTATTTATACTCTACTTTATCCTAACTAGCTGCGCGGCATGGCTGCCGCTGTATAGCTGTATTCGGTTTATAGTTCCTCGGGAAGTATTCGTTGTTCCGGGATGAAAAGCCGAGACCTAAAGTACCTACATTGCGTACCTATCAAATGACATCAAAATCCGATAAGTGGCAACCAACACACACACACACACACAATCTTTCGCATTTATAATATTAATAGGACTAGCTATGCCCCGCGGTTTCACCCGCGTTCTGTTCCAGGACCTAAAGTACTTATATACCAAATGTCATCAAAATCCGCTCAGTAGTTTTATTTTATTTCATCCATCCATCCATCTTCACAAACTTTCGCATTCAATATTAAGTCCTTACATATGAAATTAGCTTTTTGTCGTACTCACCACTTTGATCTGAAATATCTCCTCTTTGGTTAAGAATTCCAAATTTAAATTTATAAATTCATTTAGCTGCTCAGATTTTGAAAACAGTCATTCATTTGTTTTTTCCTTATTATTTTTTTTTTTGGCGTCGCTATTACCGCACAATGGAAAACATGAAATATCGGTGTATTTCCGAGTACGACTTCTACCGTGGCCCCAGTGCTGCAGAAACAGCTTGAAGGGTTAATGATGTGTACGGTGCTGGTGTCGCAAAAGAAAGCACGGTACGTTTTTGGTTTCAACGTTTTCGTTCTGGAAATTTCGACCTTCAGAACCAACCCCGTGGACGGCCGGAGACCAAAGTGGAAAATTAAGAATTGAAGGCTATTGTGGAAGTCTTGGACAAAAGACTTGAAGCAAATCGGGGAAGTAAAAAAACTTAAACGATGGGTACCTCATGAATTGAGTGAATCGAACTTGCAAACACGCGTCGGCTGCCGTGTAACTTTGCTCAACCGACACAATTATGAAGGGATTTTAAATCGAATCATTACTTGTGATGAAAAGTACGATACTGTAATAATCGGAAGCGCTCGTCGCAATGGCTGAACCCTAGAGACCCAGCCAAATCCTGCCCTAAACGAAAATTGACTCAGAAAAAGTTACTTGAGTGAGTGTTTGGTGGACTAGCGCCGGTGTCGTTCACTACAGCTTTCTAAAATCTGGCCAAACGATTACGGCAGATATCTATTGTCAGCATGAAGGATATTGCTAACCATGAAGGAAGAACTAGCTGCTAGCAACCGAGATTAGTCAATCGCTCTAGGCCACTGCTGCTTCAGGACAACGCAAGACCACACACTGCACAACAAACAACCACTAAGTTAGATAAGCTACAATTGGAATGTCTGCGACATATACTTACTTTTTAAAATTCTTCTATTGGTGCGAGTAGAGAGGTTTAGATCATCCGCTGCCTCACGTACAGATTTGCTTGAATCTGCTTCAAAGTATGTCTGCTAGCGCAATATCATAACTAATACAATTTGTTTTTTTTGTAAGGTTTTCGAAAGCATGGGAGCTTTCGAAACAACCGCTCAACCAAATTTCTTAGCATGGTTTTTATAACTTTCTTGTCTGGTAGTGGTATTTCTTCATTTTCTCTACGAATTGCTTCTAACACTGGTTGAACACGACAGTCATTTTGAAAATAAGCTTTCATTAAGCTTAGCCGCTGTTGATTCGTAAGAGACATTTTGGAATTAATTAAAATTTAAAAAATATATTTCCCGCCAATTTTTTCTAGCGGTATTGTCATTTAAAGAGGTGGTATATTATTTTACCAATTAGGTTTAATAACAAATATCAATAAATAATTTGAATTTATTGATATACCCACCCTGTATAGTAGCATTCTATCAGTCACTACATAGTATAAAACAAAGTCGCTTTCTCTGTCCCTATATCCCTATGTATGCTTAAATCTTTAAAACTAGGCAACGGATTTTGATGCGGTTTTTAATAGATAGAATGATTGAAGAGGAAGGTTTATATGTATAATAACCGTGTGAAGCCGGGGCGGGTCGCTAGTTATAATATATGTTAATAATGCAAAATTAGGTTATTGTTACTTACACAAGTCGTAACGACTACACACAGACACAGGCAAAGATTATGCTATAGCTTATATTTATGTACTTTTTGTCCAGGAAAACGAACTGTTCCAGGGACAGCTGTGAATCTAATGTTTAGCGAAGTCTTTTTGTTTCGCTTAATAGATCCATGTTTGGCCACTGTCTCGCCTGATGTGAAGCGATGATGTGGCCTAAGATGGAGCACATAGATCTAGAGAGAGACGGCAGTTGAGCGGTTGCTCAGACCCGTCTCCCCGATGGTTCACCGCACATCATCCCGAAACACGACTAGGTCGTTTGACGGCATGGCTTTGTTCTGTGGGTGGTATTACAACCACGGCCAGAGCCTACCACTCCCAAAGCGCGTAAGCGGGTTTCATCACGATGTTTTCCTTCACCGTTTTAGAGCGAGCGTGCAAAATCTGCACTCAACTATAAGTCACTGTATATTTTAGTGGTTCTTTCTTCTTCTCTCGTGTGGGTGTGTGGCCTACCCTGGGGTCGGAGGTTTTAGACCGCCCGAAGGCCTCCGACATGACCTAACAACTAGTAGTACTAGGTTATGGGTTCAGGGGGATGTAAATAAAATACGATTTATTGACTAGTGTATTTGAATATATTAAATACCAGTATAATTAGACTAGATTGTTTATCATTACAACTACTGTCAGGACTACCAACAATTTTTATGCCACAAGTTTTTCAAATTCACTAAAAAACATTCGACGCTCCCAAACTGGAAAGTCAAACCAAAAACTTTGAATTTCAAAAATTTGTAGGACAAAATTTGCGACATTAACATTGCACAAGTGTACACAAAGTGGAAAAAGTGACGCTAACACAATTAGCCCTGACTTTATGTGTACGGTGTACCTCAGAGTACACACATGAAAGAATACCGAACGTAAAACCAGTTCCGTGTAATAATGTTCAATTGCATTGAGATGATATCAACATTTCTATTTTTGTATTTATTTTTGCCTCATTCGGTATTCTTCCATAAATACGGAGTAATCTACGCAAGTTGTGATAGAGCACATGCAGTTCACATATGGAATGAAATCGTTCCAGCAAAATAGGAATGTTATGTTGAGTACTACAACAAACCGTTACAGAGTATGTTATTTATAACACGTGTTTTATTTTCGGTGCCACTTGCGCCAACGTGCGACCGAGGTTAAACTGTGGGTTAACCGCGATTACACGTTGGCATAACCGGGCCTTACCAGTTTGCCTGAAGCGCATTTTTAATTACAATTTCATAAAGCCTAGCATTTCAGCCAAGGTATGAGATAATAATATAAAAATAGTAAAGTTACTCAGAAAAGGTCAGACTAAGTGCAGTCTATACAGTTACGTAGGGCCGTGGTCGCCGACGGGGGCGAGGGATGCGCATGCGCACGATTGAGATTTAGTCGCCCCGACATTGCCCACGGCGATCAAATTAAAAGAGGGTCAATTGGAGAATGAACAGGAGCTTCATGTTAACTTTAAATGCGAGCACCTATGAGCGTTAAAAAAGCATTTACTTTTTGAAAACCAGATTTTGTTTTTGATGTTATTATTAACACCACTCGCACTGCTTTAAAATGAACTGAACAACTAAACAGAGATTCATGCAAATATTCTCCTGTTAAATCTCACAGGCAAAAATGTCGATAAAACATATATTGAGCGACGAAGTAACATTTCCAAAACGAGCACCCAGCTCGATATATTCTTAATATAAAATAATACTTTTATCAAACACTTACGAGCGAGGATAATCACAAACAACTCAATTACAGTGTTTAATTAATAATAAATTATTTTAAAAGACTCGCAGCTAAACCGTGCCACGGTGAGCGAACATTCGTTACAAAAATACGAGATTTCAATACCCCAAACCTTTTTTAGTTTATAAAAAATATGCTATATGCTAACAAATAAAAAATATAGACTTATGCATATGCGCATATATGCATGTGCTTACTTATTTGGAATACAGTTAAAATTAAAATAAAGAATCAATCACAGATTCAATTCAAATCATACATAATGTCTTAGGCCTGCTAAAACTGCCCTAATACTAAAATTGATAACTTAGATTTAATTCATATTACTTATAATCAAACTAAAACATAATTGGGCAAATCATAAAATTATAAATGACTAGTAATCTAACACCTGAGAAAGGATGAAGAAGATATTGTATAGAAGTAAATAAATTTTAGCGCCCGCCTTTGGCATGTCAATATATTTAAATCTCTAAAATAGTAAACCGGTACAGCTAAGGTACTGAGCCGGCCCATTTATTTATTATACTTAAACAGGTGACACATTCCTGTAACACCATTCCCTAAAGCCTAAGGAGTACTACATCAATGCAGTCGAATAAATACTTCAGACATGTATTATGAGACTTAATCCTTAATAGTCCAAGAAAATTTGTCAAATTAGGGCAATTATGTCGAAATGAGAGAAAGTCAGCTATAAACTTGTATAAACCTTTATTTTGACACCCTAAAACTTGTCTTAAAACCGACTTATCGTAAGTTATAGCTGACTTTCTCTCATTTCGAGGTGAAACCCCTAATTTTCCTGGACTATATCTATTTAACAATAAAAGGTTTCAGAGCAAAAGTGTGATCCACGTCATATACTTCAGGATTATTTTCAAAAAAATCTCCGACAATAGTATTCTAAAACCTCCGAACAAAGACTAGAAAAAATGTATATTGTTTTTTTTTAAACTTAATAGATCCATGTTTGGCCACTATCTCGCCTGATGTGAAGCGATGATGTGGCCTAAGATGGAGCACATAGATCTAGAGAGAGGCGGCAGTTGAGCGGCTGCTCAGACCCGTCTCCTCGATGGTTCACCGAACATCATCCCGAAACACGACTAGGTCGCTTGACGGCATGGCTTTGTTCGGTGGGTGGTATTACAACCACGGCCAGAGCCTACCACTACAAAAAACACTTGTAACACTTGTATAACTAGATAGGTAAGGACTAGTACATTGTCCAGTCCATCGGACAAGGGAACACGCCGAGCGCAACGATCTATCTATGTTATACTTATCAGTGTGAAGTACGCAGTTCATTGTAGTGTCGAGTCGAGTCTGTCGCGAGGACATCTAGTGGGGCATTTCGATCGTTGCTCAAGATACATTAGCTTAACGACACACGAAACAAACGATGAAACAAACCTAACAGGACTCCTTTAATTGAATGTAGCTGATATTATGTTCTGAGTGACAGATAGCCGTGTGCCGTAGGAATAACATATAGGGGGTAAAATCTAACAGAAAGGTGTGTACAGGCTGTTTAGACCTGTGCGACATCAGGGATGACGGCGTTGTCGATCAGATGTTTCTGCTTTTGCACCGGCACGATGAGAATCTCACCGTTACCGTTCTGCTCGGCCTGAGTGTCCGTAGTCGCGCAGTTGTTGTTGCGGATAGTGTCGTCGTTGCACGCGCACTCCTCCACGGCGACCGTGTAGGTCAAGCCCTCGTCTTTATCGATGTATTTGACGAGGAGCTGTGGATCGGCGCGTTTCTTAGTCGGATGTTTCTCGACGGGACGCGGCCGCCTGTCCGCTGAGCGCCACCCGCGCGCGAGAACGGGCTTCCCTTCCGAGGAGGTGGAGCTCGTGCGCTGCACTTTGTAGGGCCTCCTCAGGCCGCAGCGGCACGTCTTCAGCAGCTTCTCACGTCTGTAATTAAACTCACTATTAAAAGACAGGCTTTAAAAGTGTTTAATGGAGTTCAGTTACGCGGCCGTAAAGAGGCCGTAAGAATTATCAATATCGATTTAATTTAGCGCCATCTAGCGGTGATCGAAGGTTCCACTCAAATTTTGCCAATATGCTATTTCCAAGCGCATAAATTGATAAACTTAATTAAAGAAAAGGCTCAAGTGGGATTGGGCGGGTCACATTAGCCGTATGCATCCAGATCGGTGGGCACAAGTCACAACGGAATGGGTGCCTGAAGATGGAAGACGGCGCACAGGCCGGCCCAATAGAAGATGGAGGAACGATCTGGATGCATACCAAGAAGTCTGTTGGCGCAGGATATAGACGGCTGGAAAGATTTGGGGGAGACCTTTGCCCAGCAGTGGGACAAAATAGGTTAAAAAAAAATTCGTTTGACCACCATCTCGCCTGATGTTAAGCGTGGATGTGGCCGAAGATGGATCACGTAGATTTAGAAGATACATATTGATTCTAGAGTTGAAGATACCACCCAAATTATAAAACAAGCAATAATAATACTCACTCTTCGACGTCGCGCTCCCTCTGCTCAAGCTGCAGCTGCAAGGTGCACACCTCAAGGAACATGTCATTCGCCCGCATCATGCGCTGGTCATAGTGCTCCTCGCTGCGACGGACCTCGTCGCGCGTCGCCGGGACCGGGAACGGCGCGGGCGCGGACGCCGAGGCCGACGCCGGGACGACCGCACCTGCTTCGTTGCCGTCGGCGTTCGACGAACTGCACGAGTGGCCGGAATTGTTATTCCTACAACCAGACATATTTTTAACAACATAAAAAACAAGATTTTCATGAATTGACAAAAATGTTACACGAAATAAAACGATAAGAACACCGAAAAGTGCACAACAAAACCAAAATTAAGCGAATTAAGCGAATATATTAATAACGAAGCCATGCCGGAACGCCACACAAACGTAATGCCAAGCCTAATTACAAAGATAGAATTGAAAAAAAGATGCAAATGACGCTGATCCACAAGTCATACTCGTGAACAGGTGCTGCTTGCGGGGACTGGTTTGGTCTGGTCACTCCTACCTGCTACTGTCATACCTACTTATATTTTATTTACACTTTTCTGTTACTGATACTATGACTATGGGACATCTCACTCGCACTTCTTGTTTGACATTCTGTTAGTTCTAATTTATACTCAATTGTTCAATGTTATATGTCGAGACATTTTAAAAGAGTTGAAAAAAAAGACATCCCCGCAGAGTTTCTTGGTGCTAAGTTTTTCTGCACCCGGACTTTAATTTGAGTATAGGAAAGAAATGGGTAAACATACTTACTTACCTTTTTTCAAAGTCATGTTAACATAAGTTACAATTGTTAACATATTTTTATTTTTATTTTTATGACCTTTAAAAGTGCACTTTTGTGCGGATGATTACGCCGGTGACTAAGCTTTCTCCAAGACAAATAATGCAAGCTAACACACACACACACACACACAAAATTCAACCAAATAAATTATAGTCCATATCCAAAACACAAAGTTACGGTAAGCGAACCAGCAAACCGAACCAAAACGAGAGCAGCCTTAACACTAACATGTAAAAACGAGTTACAAAGGTGAGGGCCTCACCTGGCGAATATGTTGTTCATGGTGTCGCGCACCTCAGCCGCCCAGGCGTGCTGGCTGGCCGCAAACGTCTCCGTGTCGATGTTTCCGATATCAGCGGAGGCAGCTTCGAGGTGAGCCGCGATCGTCTTGAATGGCGGCCTGTGGGACACAGGGCGTTAACAGAGATCCTGGACAGATTGTCGTTTGGGAAGTTTGAGTGGTCTCCAAATATAAAACGAACAACCATGGAATGGAGCCCTGAAGTATTTAATGACTGTGTCTGTCCTAGCCACCGTTCCACTGCGAGCTATAGCATCATGGTTATCGTCGCCAATATCAGCGGTTTCTGTTTAGCAATCCATTTACCTAGTGGTTTATTTAGTGAGACAGTTTCTAATGCTAACCTTATAAGTCTTCATATTCTTTGAATCAGCAAACCCTTCATAAATTGAAACAGATTAACCCGTAATGACTCTGAAATTCAAGAATCTGGTGATTGATTACTCTTGATTTAACCATCACAATTGTAATTTCCTATGCATATAATCACTCAATGAACTATCAGATCAGATCTCCTAAGGTATGGTATGCTACGCAGTTATTTCACGTTCTCTGCAGCTACCCAATTTTCTGACCCTTTGATCATACGAGTTTTGTTGAGTTAATATGTTGTGATTCCTCCCCACCACCGTTTAGAAGACCAAGAAGAAAGAAAGAGAGATTTCAGTAGTTACCTGTTCTTAGGGATGCGCTGCCAGCACTGGCTCATCAGAACCTGGATACTGTTGGGGAGTCCAGTAGGAATCGGCAGCGAGAGCAAGTCAGTCCCGACGCCCCACAAGATAGTTAAAGCCTCTAGTATCTTGTAGGGTATCTCGCGGGTCATTATTTCGAAGAGTACCACTCCGAAAGACCAAACATCGACGCGGTCCGAGCAGGGTTCGTGGCGGATCATCTAGCACAGAGGAAATCACTCGTTGAAGCGTGCCTTAATGTCGGGATGAAGAATGAAGTGGTTTATAGTACAACTTACTTCTCCTTCAAATAATATCGTTTTTTTTTCATAATCAGAACGTGGCTCAATTATTTGATGTAGTTTTTATTTCGTGTGAGTATTTGGTATTATATATATTTATGTATACATATTTATATATTATAGCTATTTATATATAATAGTCTTCTCTCCTTCCAATCTTTGCGATTTAGGGTTCTAACAGGCCAATCATTCCAGTAGGAATCAAGTTCGTCCCGTCTCGTTCGTTTTATATAGCTAAAAATACTCCAAATGATTTGAACAAATGCACAGTCGAGTATCATAACTATTAGTATAATAAGCAATCAACAACGTTTCGATTCAGGTCAGAGAATTCAATTCGCATCGGAATAGTTTGCTCAAACCAATGCATTCAATCAAACCACGGCGTGTTCAAGAATAGAATTTTCCGCAGTGAACATAATGTAATCAAATTCAGATGGTGCGTCTAATATTTTAGACGAAGCATAATCTTAAACATGTAAATGATTGGAAGGTTAACGATGACGACGAAGACGTTTATAAAAAGTTAGAGACAACGAGCCATATGACTTTCCTTGAAAAAGCCAGTATAGTATTTAAATGTTTATAAACATATAAATTCTTATCTTAGTTAGTTACCTCGGGCGCCATCCAGGCTACAGTTCCTGTGAAGCTCATGATAGTGCTGACATTTTCCCATTCACGACTCGTACCAAAATCGCTGACCTTGACGGTCAGGTTATCGGAAATCAGGACACTGAAGACAAAAGCAGTGGTCAAAAGAAAGTCAAATAAGGTTTAGCATTTTAAGAGAACTCAGCATAATAAAAAGCTGGGTATTGCCTCGCAATGGAAACCGTGCCTTAGAATAGAGCAAAAATGAACAAGACAAATATTTGATAGTGCTTGTGCAGGCGCGACGATAAAAATCATCTTCTCAATTAATAATCAGTTTTTTTTATTGACATTATGATCTCGCAATACTTAATGAAAGGTAGAGATCCATTAATATATTCTCCGATTGAAAACGACAGTACGCTGAAAACCTCCGTCACTTCACTGAAATATTGCATGACAAAGGACGCCATATCACGAATGCATTTATTTTTTAATGAATTTATTCAAAATAAAAATACAATGATTCTGAGGAAATTGAATACCGGAAACCGATTGTGAAATATGAAAATGAAATAAAACACAAAAGCAAGCTTTCAAATTTGTACAGAGGCAAGAAGTTGAGTTAATAAGAAGATTACAATTGTAATGCTAGATACAAATGAGATTTAAAGGGAAAGATAGGTATTTACATGAAATACCAAGCTTATTAAGCAATATCCGTAACGTGTTAAGACAAATTTTTAAAAAGTTGTTGGTTAGTTTATGCGATCGTTAACACCGGCGGCTTTAAAAGTAGTACCTACCCAGTATCTAAAGAAAATCTTACTAATATTAATTAATGTATAATAATAATTTATAAAATTAATAGATGTATGGAAAATGTTATTTTTATACAGAAGTTTCACTTACTTCGGGCTTTTGAGATCCCGATGAATGATCTTATGCGCGTGGAGGTATGCCATCCCCAGAGCTATTTCCTTCGCCCACATCATCAGCTGGCTCGGGAGGAGATTGGACCCGCTGTGCAGAAAGTCGAAGAGAGACCCATACTGACAGTACTCCATAATGATACTGTAGTCGGGGGACTCGATGCACACGCCGTGGAAGCGAACTAAACAAAACAGGAATTGTGATCAGTTAACTGTTCGCCAAGCACATACGGATCGTCCTTGTGACCAGGACTTCTGTTGTAGGAAACCCTCCATATTCTAAGAATACGAGTACGTAGGAAGCCTATACATACAACTTACGAGACATTACATGTACATATACAGAACAAACATTTTATTTTACAAAAACAAGCTCACGCAACGATAATTAGATTCAAGTCGAAGAAAGAAACCAAATAAATGTAAACTTTAAAAACAGAAATTTGTTTAGTTCCAAGTCATTGTTTCAGTTATGTTACCTACTATTATTATATAATAACCGCACGTAGTAACACGTGCGGTTATTTAATATTATAATTTTTATTTACACATTTATTGCATTAGGTGTGTGTGAAATGATTAGCACATATATTCCGGCTTTAATAAAAAGTTTGCATCTCAATAACAGAAGAAAGTGACCTTCAAGATCGCGGATACTCAATATCGCAACTTGACACCGACCACACACACGCGCGCCGCCGCGCCGCCGCGCCGCCGCGCCGGCTGATAATAAGGATGACGCAGGATAATCGGAAAGTAATCAATCGTAAGGAATCGAAAAGGTCGTAAGGGTTGCAAATAGAGTACTTGTAAATATCCGGATAATCTGATATCGACATTAATTAAACCTTCGTCCTGATTAGTCTGAAGCGACTATATCCCCTAGGTTTATGTTTATGTGCCTGACGTGGACTAGTCAGTTAACCACTGCTCTCCGACGCTGTGAACCTAGAAGTCTAAAATTCTCATAATATTTATTGTACTGCTTACCAATGTTCTCGTGGTTGAGCTTGCGCAGATGCTTGATATTCGTCTCCGACTTTTGACGGACCTTCTTTACCGCCACCATCTCTCCATGGAGTAAGCCGCTGAAGACCTTACCTTGGGCTCCAGCACCCAAATAGTGAAGGTCTTGAATAGCGTCGTAAGGAATTACCCACGGGAGTGCTGTTGATAAAAAAGAAAAATGTGATGTTCAGAAGAAAGTTTTCTATGTTCCCTACCGCTTTAAGTAGTAGGAAGAAACAACCATGTCGAAAACTATTAACAACACCCAGCGTAGATGTTTGTAAAGAAAAGACCTTCAGGAAACCCGCATGTCCAGGAAATCATAACTAATGGGACCTGTGTCGTTTTCCGGCCGGTCGCTCGCCGCCGCGCCACCGCCTCCGCCGCGCCGCGCCGCACTGTGGTCACTGTGTTCCCCAGTAGCGGGAACATAATAAGCCGATAATGGTGTATAAAATGCGTTTGGGTCAAAGCTTCCATTCCTTATGTGTTGTATAGTAGCGTAATAAAATATTTAGTTATTGTTTTTTATTTTTGTATATAAGTTAGTCTGTAAGGTGTATATATTACAAACTTAATTAACTTATACTTAAATATTTTTTTTTGTACTAGGTACAATCCGCGAGGGTATTGGCAACCCATCTAAGATAAACGTGTGGTAAAGCGTGGTTTATGGTCACCTGAAGATGCCTCGTGCAAATGGCGAAACACGTGTCGTATAAGAAGGGTTGTAGTTAGGGTCAATTGTGGACTTTTGTGTTGGCTCTATTCAAACCAATACAATTTTCAACGGAATTATTATTACGAGTACCATAATATTTCAGATTAGAGATTTTCCGCAACAGGATAAAATATAACAAAACCAGTGGCGTACCTAGGTAACCAAAGGCCCTGGAGCAAAAAATAAACTAGGGCCGCAACTAAACTATTTAAAATCGTTTGTTTCGTATTCGTCGCGTTCCGAACTTTGGTTTATTTATATTCCGAATGTGGGAGAAATTTTCACTAGTTAAATTTATAGTTTGTAAGTCAGAGTTCGCGGGGCCCCCGGGGCTTAGGGGCACTGCCCCGTCAAGCCCTCCGGTAGCAACGAACGCCACTGCATAATATTTATTGACATAGTAACTATTGCATATCTATGCCTGGATAAGGATACCTGTTGTTTATGCCATTTGGCACGCCAACGCCCTCCTCCACGCCGAAAAATATCACTTCCTCTAACTACCACCGCTTCCAGGTATTTTTCAGCTACTGCTAAACAATGTCCTGCTCATCTGCCCCAGAATAACATCATGTACCGTCGAGATTCAAGGAGTAGTAGTTAGATCGAGATCTGATCTATTTTATACACGATGGTACTGTGTGGGAGCTGTACTTTACTGCGCGGGGCTGTTAAAATTCGCACACAACAACAATCGTGACTGCTACTTCTTAATGAATTTGAAGAAATAAAATGATAGCGATTAGTACCGGCTGAAATAAGAATACCACAAAAATAATTATACAACGTGTAACATTAATGTTTTTTTTTTTTTAATTCTTATTTTATTTTGGGGCTTTTACCCTATCTCGGTATGCCAGCCCCATCGTGCCCTAATCATAATAAAAATTCAACACAATATAATGTAATACTCACTTATGCAGAAATATCTTATATAGTGATATCGCAGCTTCAGTTGTTGGATTGGCCAATATATTGGTAAATGTTCCCATATCATAACTATTTATATTATATTTCTGCATGAGTGAGTCCCTTTTGGTCCTGTATTTGGTACATTCCATTAACAAGTGATGGACGTCTTCCAATACTCCACATTCTTCACAATTCGGTGAGTTTACCTTTTTCATTAAAAAACCAAACTTGTTAGATGGATAGTGTCCAGATCGCAGTCTGTGAGCCAAAGTAACAAATACTCTCCTAATTTTAGTATTTAAAAACCAAGGTATATGAGTAGGCTGACCTTGAATAATTTTATACCAAATGCCTTTTTCCCTGCTTCTCTCGTCAAAATATTCTTTAAAGCTTTCGCGACATAGTATTTTTCCAAATTTCAATTGATCCGTATAATCAGGTTTGATTTCATAATATTCACCTTCTGAACTCGCTAATTTTGCCAATTTGTCAGCTTCTTCATTACCTCGTAAACCAATATGCGACGGAACCCATTGCAATTTCAGCTGTACTCCATCACATAGAAGATTGTGTATCTTATTTAAAATTTGGTAAGCTACTGAAACACCTCTGCTGCATCCAGAGGCGCATTGAGCTAAATGTTGCAAGGCACTCTTGCTGTCTGTAAAAATTACGATCTTAGTGTCATTCGCATTGTTAACTTCATTAAGAGCTTCTGAAATTGCAATGAGTTCCAGCGTCATAATGGATACGTCCGAGTTTATACAGAACATTTTAGAATTATTTCTATTCAAATCATAGTAGGCAGCTCCTTGACCACCTTCTCCTTTCGAACCATCAGAAAAATATTTATGCCAATCTGAATATTTATTATATATCTCTTGTATTATATCATATTTAAGTGCTGTTATCTCATGATCACGTTTCCTTCCCTTGACACTATCTAAGCAACATTCCACGACGTCTTCTATGCCTATGCAAGACATCCAAACATCTAATGAAAACATCTCTAGTGGATTTGAACACTGAATATTCAGGCTTCTAGACCTTTCGAAGATATTGGTAAGCAAGGGTTTCTTTTTATTTTGCCAGTATCTGATGTTTCTACAATTATAAAGGTCTTCCAGGAGCTGGATAGTTATGTTGTTAGACGTAGACATATTTTTTGTAAAAAATTTATAGGCCAGATACAATCTCCTTATTCGTAATGGTGGCAAACATAGTTCGCTTTCCATCACATGTATGGGTGTACTCTTAATAAAACCACCTATTACTCTTAACGCTTGATTCTGCATTTTGTCTAATTTGGCCAAATGTACATTTGCACTATTATCATATAAGAAACAGCCAAAATCTGCCCTACTTCGTATTAGGGATATATATAATATTCTTAAATGTTTTGGATGTATACCCCAATCACCTCCGGCTAGAACTTTTAAAATATTTAAAAACTTTAAATTCTTTTCTGTAATTTGATTTAAATGTTTACCCCACAATAACGACCTATCTAACCATATACCCAAGTATTTAATATTTTCTACTACATCTATTATTTGGCCATTTATATAGAGATTAATTCTATTTCTTCTACGACCTTTACTAAACAAACAGCTCTTAGTCTTATTAACCGACAGATTGAGCCCCATGCAATCAAGCTTATCTACCATTGAGTTTAGAGCTCTTTGCAAAACACGTTCAGTATGCGCTATGTCCTTGTTACTCAAATAAAACACAAAATCATCTGCATATTGAGATATCACTATACCTTCAATATCCCGACAAATTTTGTGAGTAGTCAGATTAAATAACAAGGGGGATAACGGATCTCCCTGCGCAAGACCTTTATTTGTCCACCTGACAAGCTCATTTCGTTCGTCACCCAAATTCATCACTAAATGTCTTGTATTTAAAAATGACCATACGTATTGACATATATTAAATCCTACATTTAGCTCATCTAGCGTCTTTATTACTCTATCCACCAAAATATTATTGTAAGCGTTGTCAATGTCTAAAAAGCAAGCAACAGTGGGTATATTGTGTGAAAAACCTATCTGGATATATGTAATAAGCCTAGCCAAACAATCTATGCACGATTGTCCCTTTCTAAATCCAGATGTATAGGGAGAGAATATCATATTCTTCTCTGCGTACCACTCCAGTCGTCTACCTATCATATTGTGAAAGATTTTGCACATACACGAGATAAGCGAAATCGGCCTTAACTTTGGTTCCGTTGTAGAATTATCATTATTGTTTTGAACAGCCTTTGGTATCGGAATAACATTTATTTTAAGCCACTGACGTGGTACACATCCCGACACAAATATATAATTATACAAATCAAGAAGATACATTTTACAATTTGAAGGCAAATGATAAATCATAGAGTATGTTATTCCATCGTTACCTGGAGCAGTATCCTTTCTCTTCAAGCAATTTTTTAATTCTTGCAATGTAAATGGTTGTTCTAATAAGCCGTTTCTTGATGTAATAACAGGTTTCTTATTTATAACAAAATCAGGGGCTAGAGCATGCAGTAGTTCTTTTTGTTTATTTAATGTTTTTGGCTGTCGATGTCCTTTAAACCATCGCATTTTTTTCCACATATCTGAGACTGATGTGGTTTCATTGATACTATTGTAAAAAATCTTTCGACTATGCGTTTTAGCTTGACTTAGTTTAGTATGTGCTGCTACAACCTTTTCTTCGTATGTTTTAAGATTATCGGGCGTGGGATTTCTCCTGAATGTACTAAGTGCTAATCTACGCTCAGCGACTGCTTTAGATAACATAGGATTCCAGTATTCTTTAGGTTTAAATTTAGCAGTAGGATTAAGGCATATTTTGTTTATGGGAATATTTTTAGCTGCTGACACATTGATTTGCGTTTCTAAATAATCGTATCTCTCTTGTACACTATTGCTACCTAAATTTGGTAAACTATAATTAAAAAATTGTTGATTGAGATCATCATGGTAGTTACTCCACTTTGCTTTTTTAAAATTACGCTTTTTTATAAAATCTGTCTGCTGTTCATAATTCAAGGTGATTTTTAACATTAGGTGATCGCTACCCAAATTGTCATTTAATACACGCCAAAATAATTTTGTAGCTATATCTGATGATGCGAATGTTATGTCCGGTGAAGATTTTTGCATGATTCCATTAACTAATCTAACTCTAGTTGGGTCACTGCTATTGAGGGATATGAAACCGTTTTCTAAAGATGCATCAAATAGTTGAGTTCCTCTCTGATCAGTTTTATAGGACCAATTTGAGTGATGGCCATTGAAATCACCAGCAATTATTGTCTTCCTATTATTGCGCATAAAGAGTCTATCCCAATCAGCTGCTCGCGTAGTAACTGATGATGGACAGTAGACAGATATGACATTCTCTAGATGTTTACAATTATATATTTTGACATGTATAACTTCTATACCCATATTAGATATAACTATAGGACATACCTGAGATTGTAGAGACTTATGAACCACAACCGCTACTCCCCCGTACGAGTCATTTCTGTCTTGCCTATATACATTGTAACCAGATATATTAATATAACTAATTGAATTTAACCACGTCTCGCTTATGATGGCCATATGAATATGTTCTTGATTTAATGTTGTCTCAAAGCTTGCTAGCTTCGGTTTTAAACTTTGAGCATTCCATTGTATTATATTGATTGCAGATTTATTATTTGGTGTACTATCCATTATAAAGATTTAATAATCCTTTTAATAGATCTCCTTTCATAATTGTGTTCATAACAAATGTTTTTATCTCTGTATATACTATTTTAATAATCGACATAATCTTCTCCTCTATCAGCCTGTCCGAAAACGCTGCATCTCTTATCTTCTTTAATATATTTTTCCAGTCAATTTTATGTTCTGTTTTCTTTTCTTCTGCTCTATCTTTGTGTTCCGCTACTATATTTGGAGTAGTATTCTCGTATGTCTGTTCTTCTCTCATATCTGATTCAATATGATCCCAATTTTGTAGTATTGAATTTTGATCATCGCCTTTTCTTGACTTTTTATTACTCTTCTTTTTCTTTTGAGATTTTGACATTGTTTGTTGCTCATTAAGTTCTCTTCTCGGCGTCAATATTATTTCGTCTGTTTCCATATTGTTATTATAGTTCTCAATCGTGGGTATTGTTACTTCTGTCGTATTAATCATTTCTTGGTGAACTTTTTTGTTTACAGATCTTATAGGCAGTTCAACATAGCAACTGTCATTTAAATCTACTTCCTGTTTGTTTTTATTAAGTAGAATGTCTAACGCCTTTTTATATGTCACATTTTCGTCACTCATTATTATGCGAATCTTCTTTTCTTTCACGAAGAACGGACAAGTCTTATCTAATGCCATGTGAGGGCCCTTACAGTTCAAACAAGTAAAACGTACCGCGTCGCAATTAGCATGACTCGCACCGCACTTGGGGCAAAGGGTTTTGTTCTTTGGACAAAGTCTTTTTATGTGTCCAAATTGCCAGCACCCCGAGCACTGAGTGACAGGGAAGACATATTTCTCGATTTTGAATCTACATCCAAAAACGTATACATACATCGGACAGGTGGAGCCCTTAAAACATATTCTCATAGTCTCACTATCTACCCATTCTCCATTCTCATTCATACGCCTCAACCTTTTTAGGGAAACTACTTCTTCGCTATCTAATGCGTCCATTATTTCTTGTTCATTCATTTCTAAATCCACCCCCTTGATCATACCGTACGATAAATTCGCTTGATTTGTGAATTGTGCTCTCACATCTAGGTCCAATATTTTTTGACAGCTTATTAATTTTTCAGCTTGTATTTTATCATCTAACTGTACAAACACTTTATACGGACTCTTGTATTTTATTCTTAATATTTTTTTAATTTCTTCTTCTCTCAACAACTTAGCCAATGCCATTAGTTTAGGAAGCATTTTTGTTGACATTAAGCATACTTCATACGTAGCATCTATTTCGTTATCAGAACGCGGGGGAGAGGGCGCGGGCGTGGGCAGGCGCGTGAGTCGCTTGGCCCGTGCGCGGCTAGTCATACCCGTCCGTTTCCGTCCTAACTTACTGATGTTGGACGACAACGTCAATAAGTTAGATTCGCCTCTTATCAGTCTTTTAGGCTTCCTTCTAGTAATGGTTATAAAACCTTCCTCACTATTTTCTCCTGGTCTCTTCTCCGATGTTATTTCATTATACTGATTCGACATAATATTACTTTCCATACTATCCCAATTTAATAGCATCGATTGTTGTTGACGCTCACAATCATTGATAATTTCTTCTTCACTTTTGTCAAACACCTCACACATATCGACTTCATCCATTGTTTATAAGTAGCGGGCCGAAGCCCGAGTCAACGTAAACAAAACTGCACTAGTCGTACTAATTAATATCCACGTACGTTCGTGACGCTGTCTCGCACACGAGTCAACATTAATGTGTAGTAATAATTAAACCACGCATATAGAAGCTTATTAATAATTCAAGTCCAAGTGCAAATCACCAGAAACTTTTTAAAATCACAAGATATGATAATTTAAACATTTCTGGTAATCTAGTTCATTTCAACCCTAACAATCAGCTGATAAAGAGCAATGAACTTGTGACAAAGAATATTAGTGCGCCGCGTGTACAGATCTGACAAACAAATTTTATCTTCAGTTAGCAAAGCCAGCTGTCCTACCAACCTTACTTTACAACTAACTTTCAAGCAAACTGCTTTTTACGCGACTCCCCAAAAAAGGAATGTAATGTTTTCGGGGTTAATGTATGTGCGTTTTTTTATTACACAATAAATGCCTCAACAGATTTGGATGTATGGGGTATCCTCGGAATCCTTAAATCATCCCAAGTGACATAGGCTATAATGTTTTTGGCAGGGTATTTTTTTTATTTTTCTTAATGCTTACTTGTTAATTACAGCATTAAGCATCATCGCTCCAATTAACATTTAGGAATAAGGATCTAATCAGTATAAACGTCTAATAAGAGCGAGCATGGCTGATGTTCTTAAAAAATACGTGAGGTCACCAACCACCGTAGGAATAGGATGTAAAAAACATCATGCATGAATTTCAACAGTAGGAATGTAATAGGCTGATAATGATGGTTAAGACATTTCCAACATTTGATTTCATTGCATAGTAAAAGAGTGTTCGTAAGTCAGTAATCAATAAAGCGTCTTTACTTAGTCAGTTTTCAGAAATAAACCTGTTTAATCTTTGACAAAACGCGGCAAACACTAAAGCTATCAAACATTCGCCGCCGCTTCATGATTGGCTAGCCTTGTTTCGTATTGCACCAATCATAAAGATGTAATCATAATAAATAATAGCCGCTGCTCCTCATTGGTCGAGCGGCACAAACAAAGTTACCTTCTAACGCCGCCCCATAAAACTCCACCGAAAAGGACCGTTTTCGTTTCGAAAATTCTTTTTAGGTTATTTCTGAATATGAATTCTAAGACGTCAAGTTGAATAAAAATTTGAAACTAATCAAGGCAAGGCTAAGTCGGGTACGTTCGCGGAGATTTTTTTGTATACCGGTTCCGGAACATGCAAAAAAACTATGGTAAAAAAAACTTAAACCTATGTTTTTATTATGGTTTTAATGCATTCAAATCTGTCCAGGCAATAAGAAGTAATGGTGGAATAAATAAATACATACATACGTAAACCCTGAAATACTCCTTTTTGGGCAGTCGTGTAAAAATGTGGAAATACCCTTTTTTACGAGTGGGTTCCGGAACGGAACCGACCGAGTCCGAAGATCCGTTCAGTATGAAATTCCGGTATTTGAGACTCGAAATCAAGCCCTTGTAAAATGTTCGGCGTTTTCAAAGACAGAGCGCCTAGGCCACAAAACAGATAAATACAGAAGTTAATCTCATGTATGTACTTTTCATACATTTCATACCGGATGGCGCAGGAAGTTTTTGGGAGGAAAATTGATTGATTTAAAAATATAACTGTACACGATATCGACATAATTTTTTCGCAGTTACTATTATAACTGAATAAAGTTTTTTTGAAGACAAAACAAATGCGATTAGTTTACATTAACATCTTCCTCATTAGATTATTGAACACAAGGCTAACACAGCTTATACTACAATAAATATCTAATTTTAAATTGTAAAAATATGACAAGGCCACAAACTCATGTTCGCTTGTTCGGCGCAGGGCCGGGGGCTGGGGCGCTTACCTACCTACCTAACTATTTTGTGTTACGTGAAAACGAACCATCAAAATACAAGCAAATACCTACTTACCTCTCTGAAACAACTGGTAGCTTAAAAAACGACAATTCACCGTTTAATGTTGAATTTAAACAACCGTCCACCAAACAGTTATAATAACCTATTTTTCGTTGCTCCATTTTTGCACAAAAAAGTTCATAGACGCGTGTCTCAAGCGGATGGCACTCGCATCCCAACTGTGCCCAGATATCGTGTCTGTGAGCGGTGTCTATGTGTGCGTTGCTCGAGCGCACTTTGTATGTATGTAGATTTCTGTACTAATTTGTTTTGTGCCTAGGCACAAAGTAGCTCGGTCAATGACCCGTACTACCGCGACTAGGCCACAGCTTGTTAGGATTGTCCAAAATAATTCAAATAAATAATTTTTAAACTTTGTATGGAAAATATAATAGTGTTTTTTTGGTTGTATATTCTGCCCGATGATTCATGACTAGATACCCATACACACCTTTCAGTATTACTACACATTAATGTTATTCCCTGTATACTCGATCATTAATTATGCTGTCACAGTAGTAATAATAGTAATAATAGTAAATAAGTTTAGTCGTGAAGTCGATTCTTGATTTTTTCTAAAAATTATTATTCTTAGATAGTTTTGTAGACAAAGAAACATTTCTTTTTCATGAAACTGATTAAAAAGCTTGTGTAGGCGTCCAAAGGAGGCAGCAGAGCACAGAATCACATCGGATTCCCTTCTATTATTACTTTCACCGTGTATGAGCGAAGGTTCGTCAATGTGGCACCTACAACCTACAAGTAAGCACATCAACCCGGCTGCAGGTGACGTCGCCGCGTGAGGCTGCGGCCGTGGCGTCGAGGCGTCTACAGAGTCCCAGACATTGATGGCTCCAGACTTGTCTCCCAGCGCAATATCCGCCTATTCCACAACAACTTCTGACGGGGTTGCTTGGTTGATTTTGAATTCGCGGTAAATGATTTTAAACTCCACTGGAAGACGAGAGACTGCGCCGGAGTAAATGGATCCCTCATATTTTTTTTTTACGCTTAATAGATCTATGTTTGGCCACTATCTCGCCTGATGTGAAGCGATGATGTGGCCTAAGATGGAGCACATAGATCTAGAGAGAGACGGCAGTTGAGCGGCTGCTCAGACCCGTCACCCCGATGGTTCACCAAACATCAACCCGAAACACGACTAGGTCGCTTGACGGCATGGCTTTGTTCGGTGGGTGGTATTAAAACCATGACCAGAGCCTACCACTCCAAAGCGCGTAAGCGGGTTTCATTACGATGTTTTCCTTCGCCGTTTTAGAGCGAGCGTGCAAAATCTGCACTTAACTATAAGTCATTGGTGCAGGGCCGAGTCGGGATTCGAACCCAGGTGCGTCTGATCGAAAGGCGCATGAGTTCCTGCTGAGCCACACTCGCTCTAAAGTGCAAGCAAAGTGAAAGCAACACGAAAACGAAATTGTGCGTCGTACCACCTCACCCAACAAAGGGCTGACACGGCATGAGCCTTGGTGCCTGCATCAGCAGAATAGCTGCGACAATGACATCATTATATGACAATAAGACTAATACCCCAATTAATCCGATGGTTGAGCAAACGTTGCACATACGGGTATTTGATACAAAAAACTGGCCAAAACCTTTTTTTGGTAATTTTGGGTCAATTGTGCCTCCTAATTATTTTTCATATTAATTTTAGTATAACCCAATCATTTCTATACCCTTTTCTCCAAAGGGACTTACGTGTGAAATAAAATCGAAATAAAATAAAACATTATTTTCTATTTCAAGCATTATGGTGATTTATTTGTACAATAATTAATAAAAAAAGCATTTAAAAATACACAATGATTTAAAAATAACGCTTACTTTTTACATAACCTTACAAAATACATAAATGAAAAGCTATGTACAAACTGTAATTTACATCGAAATAAAAGTTAAATATACATTTTCTTGTAATATTTACAGAGAAACTTATACAGCTAATATTCGTCAGACTCGCTATCGCTATCTGCTTGATCAGTACTAGTGCCCGGGTCAGCATTATCAGTGTCAGTGTCCGCGGGACACTCGTATTCAACTTTAAGAAATTGTAGAATTTCTTGCGATAGTGGTTTCCTGTTCCTTTTGAATTGCATTCTGCTGCTGCTACTAAGAAAGACATCAGAGGTCAGAAGAAGGCGGTTCATGACATCTTGGAGGCAATTCTTTCGCGAAAACTTTCTTGCAAAGTTTTGCCTGTATAGGCGGAAATGTTTATTCCGCGACTCAGCTGCCTCCTCTGATAATTGTCCAATCGGCAAAAGAGCATGTTTGATTACCAAAGCCCCATGACACAAAACTTTATGCAAAGTTGGCGTCATGGGGTGCCAGTTGTATAACTGCACATATAGTTCGGCTGTTGACTTCAGAAACACCGAAAATTTTTCCGTGTCAATAGAGAACCCACTCGAAATAACTTCTAGAATCAACTTGAGGTTCTTAAGGAAGTTTATATCAATCCCTGTTATTGAGGCAGTTGTTACAGGATCGGCAAAGAATCTCCTAGAAGTATTTCCATCGTTAGTATTTCCAAAGCCAGCTTTCGGCACGTCTACAAGCAAGCCCATTTGCTCTCGAAAGGCCTCTTGAATCTCTTTCTTTTTATCTGCCGAAAGCTGCTTTTCCTCCTTGTTAAGCCTCCATTTTTTGATAGGTAGTTTGTAGGCTATATGGAGACATGTTTCGAGAAATCTAATCCGAGCGTGCAATATTGATAGTCCAAATTTGAGCGAGTTCGAATCTATCAAACTTTCGTCGGTTTTAAGATTGTTGAAATCTTTGCTGGTCTGCTTGCATATGTAGCACTTCATTGTTGACGTGGTATTAGTTGCGGCATTGCACACTTTACCATCTACCATTGTAAGCACAAGTGTGTGCGACACCTTTATGACTTTATTGTCAGCCTCAACTTCAGTGGGGTTTATGTTTTGTGCCTGGTTTTCAATGTGTGCTATTTCGGATCGAGTCACTTCATTATTTTCATGCACAAACTGAATCTTTATAGGACGGCAAAATCGGCAAGATGAAGGAGCTGGATTCTGCCACCAAATCTTCAGTTGGCCATTCACATTACTTGTCAGTCGTAGGGGTACTAATGAGCTTATAAAAACATGGGCATCGGAGCCTGACTCATCTTGGAATTTTTGTTTAAATTCTTGTGCTTTCGAGCCATCACATCCCCATTTGCAAATGAGTTCCATATTCTGCCCTTCAATTTCTGTTGCTGTCATTAACACTTTCTGGAGGTACAGGCAAAGGCGTTGAGTGGTGTGGTCAAGAAGATCTTGTAAAGTAATTTCTGCTATCGATTCGGAGACAATAGATTTAGGATAGCACTCCGTTTTCGCTCTCTGTAGGAGAGAATAACAGGGGTATATATCCTCCTGCCCATCTCTTATCACATTATATTGTTTGCGCGTTAGGTCGGCTTCCACGTATTTAATCAGTGCTTGTGTTATCGTTAACTTGCCGCTTTTTGAACTTTTGTCGGCTGAACTTATGATTTTGCGGAATCTAGTGGCTCGTCTCGGAGTCGCTGAAGCCTGTTTTATTATTTGAGACAAATCATTGTTGCCTGCGGCTCGTTCACTCATCACGGCAGCATACGTCAACTCTTCATGCGATATTTCTGATCTCACTTTCTCTGTTTTGCGCCTTTTGCTTCTTTCACTACATTCTTGGAATTCCTTAAGAGGTCGGCCGGGTTTATTGTGTCGCCAAACAGGTAGAGAAATTTTTTCTTTAAGCCATTGTTCATTCGTTTTTCGGAAACGACATTCTTTGTAGCTTGCTGAGGTCCATTTTAGCTTGTAATGATGTTTAAATGATTTTAAGCAATGGCGGAGTACTTTAGTTTTGTCCTCGGGGCATTTGGTCATTTCAATTAGTTTATGCTCAAGAAAGTCCAGTTTTTTATCTAAATTTTTGTAGTCGCACTGTTTTATTACGTTAAACATATCCTCTCTTGTTATTGTCATCGATGACTCATCATAAGGACCTGCCAACAAGAAAAAATCTATGTTAAAATCAAAGAAACACAAAGTGTTGTTTTTTTTTCGAAAAAAACCTATTTTTGTTCAGAGGCTATAATTCATAGGGGCGGAAAGAGGCGGAAGGTTTTTCTCTTGATATGAAATCTAGAAGGTTCAAAGAACACGATTATGTATAAACTTTAGCTTAACTATGTTTATCTGATACTTAATTTGACGAAGGAAACCTATTTTACGTGTTTTTTTTTGCATAAAAATACTCATGACTTTATGGTACAATTAAAGAATGAAAAAGTGATCCTAACAGTAGCACAATAGATTCAAAATAAAGTACATACCTGTGCCTGAAGATTCCATGGTGGTTTTTGGGGTTTGCACTAAACACAACAGTATGATTAGTCTTAAACAGCAATTGAAATTTGCGAGCGCCGAGAAAACAAACGTGTCACTAGCACAACAGATGAGTTCCGACTGACGTTGAGGGCGCATGGAGCGCTCTAGCCCCTTCTGGGTACCGGTTTCTTAATGAATAGAGTGTCCCATTGTTAAAACATAACAAAGGATAGCTGCGCGGTTACTATTGTAAAAATGACTTTTGGCCAGTTTTTTGTATCAAATACCCGTATGTGCGTTGGTCAGTAACTAATTTCGTAAAATAAAAAGAAACCCTTTATTTTTCTGTTGAGTATAAATAATTAGGTACCTATTTATTATTAAAATACAATGTATTTAAAATTATTGATTAAACAACATTATGTTATGATAGGAAAAAGAACATGTAAAAGAATTGAGATGATGATGGGATGTATGAGATGAATTATTTTAGATCGCGGGTCGTGTATTACATTCTAGGGGCAACCCTGGCTTGACCTTTAATGTGTTACCTCGTAGTGTATATAAGGACATGTGTGTGAGCTCCCGATACTGGCTCAACTCAACCATCTCCCACCTCCGCATATCCCTCAGTGCAACCGGGCGGGGGGTGGCTCGCATTGTGAGGCTAAGGTCAACAAATAACGACTTTTACTTAAACATTGTTTATCAACAGGCACCTCGACGCTAACAGTTTGGGTAATACGATGCCTTCTTCTTCCATAGATGCTCCGCCTGGTTTTACTTGGAGAAAAGAGCCTCATGACAAAATGCTTGAATGTGAAACAACAGACCAAATTTAATGTACCTATTGAAATAATTGGATTAAGATTTTGTTCGCTTTGTGATATGATCTCCTAGCTTTATAAGGTTACAGAAATGAAGAATCCATTCTATCATATATATGTCGCAGCTAACTAGGTTAATTCGCCGTTCAATCAACAGCCTAGCCCCTTTACTAAACAGCGCCGTTCAACTAGCGGCCTGAACGATATTCAGCCATATGATCAAACAGCTAGGCAAATAACTTGGATCGATGACGTTTAATTACTTGCCTAGGCTGTTCATTTATAAAGCCTGTTTTCCAAAGTTTAATGAAAAATAGTACAATAGAAGAGTGTAGTGACCATAATAATGAATATAGCTGCAGCCCTCGGTAGGTTAGGGTGCGGCGGGGGTGGCTCTAGGGCCACCCCAACGCCGCGAACATGTATGTTAGATACGAATATAATGTAAGTAAATTATAATCTATCACTTCGATACATTATAATCTACCGAAAAAGAATGCGACGGGTCACAATCTTTCGACAGTTTACAATCTCGCGTATGATACATCTAAGTTTAACCACATGCCTAAGCATTAACCAGCCAGCTTATTAAATGTTGTAATAGACGCTATGGCTGAATATCATTCAGGCCACTAGTTGAACAGCGCTGTTTAGTAAAAAGAGGCTAGGCTGTTAATTGAAGGGCGAATTAAGCTAGTTGGCTGCGACATTATACATCAACGAAAGTGTGTAATTTATAATTGAGTAACTGATTGTTTACTGAATAGGCGGGTCCACACCGGCCGATCCACGTTTCGATTCACGACCGAACATTTGATTCGTTTAGTTCATCATCACAGATTACTTATTAATTACTACGTAAAGTTTTTTGTGCCACCCAGAACCGTTAATACCGTAAAAAGTACTGCATTCATTGCAATGTCTATTTCTTGTGTCGTTTGGATGGAGCGAGTCGCGTCTGTGTCGCGCCCCGATCGTACTATTGGTCATGTCATTAGTTATGTCAGAAGTGCACGATAATTTCATGAAGTGATGGCATTTTATGTAGTGGTCAATTATTTATTTAATTTATGTAGTGGACTGGCCGTCAACATTTGTCGATTTGTCCGTCCACTTTTAGCCATATCGTTGCTGTAGGATGCCTTAAAAGTTATAATAAAAAATTGAAATATGTGGACAATAGACAGTGATAATAATCCATGTAATGATTGTATGCACTTCATGATGTGACCAAAATCTACGATCGGGCCACGACAACGAGCGCGCGCTTGGATCGTGATTCTGCCATGCGTGTTGCAGCGGACGTGGATCGGCCGGTGTGGACACGGATTTTGAGAACGTAATTATTATTATTATTAAACAAACTGTTTTAATATCTACAGTTATCGTATTATAGTTAGCCGTGGTTGTGTTTTCTTAAATATCTTGCAAAAACAGCTTTTTCTACATACATATATTATTTGAACAGATAAATATATAGGAAGGTATGGATATGCTATAATCGCAAACATAAAATGAAATATTGCCATCTTGTTCTCGATAAAGAAGGGAGCAGGGTACTTAAAATGTATCTCGCTCTCTGTCAATACAGCGGTGCATCTGCACAGCTGCTCTAGAGAAACTTACACGTGGATGTCCATAACTGTGACAAGTAATAAGCTTATAGTCGAATAAGCCTACCCTTCGAACCAGAAGGGTCTGCGCAGTTCCCTGGGAAAGTTTTAGAACTTCTAGCTACAGTTTACAGTTTAACATAAAAGAGAGAAAGACCAGTTAGGGACAACAACAATATAGTTATTTATTTAGCAGTAACTATGCACCGCGATTTCACCCGCGATTTTCCGGGACCGAGCGTCCTTTTTTAGGACCGGAGTACTGTTACGGCGAGCCATTGTTACCTCGCTAGAAAGGTCGATGCGTCCGAATAAAACTATCTAATGTCAGGCAACAACGAGAAGATTCTAGAACTGGTTAATTGAGAATGTTCGAGAAGTCTGTGGAATGTACTGGACATAAGAGCGAGTGTGGCTCAGCGGAAGCTCGTGCGCCTTTCTAACTAGGAATTACTATCCTCTATAAAAAGTCTCTTGGAGAAAAGACCTACTTTGCTCGCACTTATTAAATAACATCGCTTTCGAATAGCTGGAATAAAAATTAACTTGTGTAACGGATGTGCCGCTGGTTGAATTCAAATATAAAAAAATATATGCGAGTCACGAGAATAGAAACTTATACACCCAGGTGAAAACCCTAGCATGAATCATAGTCTTTCTGCGACACTCGAAAATATAACTCGAAGTTCAGGTCACTATACTGTATACCTACCACATAACTTACTATCTATACATTATATCTATTCAAAAAAAGTAGGTAGGTCAGCATCCTACTATAATGTTATTTTATTTTAATTTACTTATTTAGAAAACAAACAGCATGAATCGGTGTTTTTTTTTTGGTATTAATAGTTCTGGGTGGCACTGCAATTGTTATGGGCAGGCGTGGCACTTACCATCAGGCGAACGACTTGCTCGTCTCATCACTCAGTTCCATAAATATAATAAGGTCGAGATAAAAAATTCACTTAGCCTTAAGAGGGAACGGCACGCTGAAATTTTCATACAAAAAGAGAAAACGTTTTTCTACCCCTAAACATTAACCAAATTCGATGAAACTTGGACATGTAGGAGATGTTATCATTACTGAGGTTTGTAGGTTTTTATTTTTTCGATAATTCCTATAGAATTTGAATAAACGGACCCAAAAAACTCGATATTTAAACGAAAATTTTTTTGTAGTTTGGATGCTGTTAACTTTAAAAATAGACATAAACTAAGAAAAAGGAAAACCAAAAACCTAGTTTATTCTCCATTTAAGAAATTGAGACCAAAGTTACCAAATTTGGTTGAGATTTAGTGTGGTAGAAACGTTTTCTCCCAAAACGCTAATTTTCAAAATTAACAAAAATCTGAAGTTGATACGATTTTAGTTAAATTTTTATTAATATTTAGTAACTTTATTTAATTTACGCATTTTCTGCGAGACCGTAAACCATTATTCAAATACCTAGTGCTCGCTGGCCGCGGCTGTGCCATATCCTCTTAAGTATTTTTCACTTATAGAACATAAATGAACAAGTGCTCCGTTAAAATAACATTAGGGCCGAAACTGAAAAACTTATTACGGGCAAGTGTGCAAAGTGAAGTCAAATTGAATTTATCATAACACAAGTTATTATATTACGACTTGGTTACAAAAAATTGAATTCTCTCTAATATACAAAACCTTTATTTTTTTAGATACTTCAAACTTCTTGTCGAAGCAACGCGTGACCTAAATGCTGGCCTATAATTTGGCCAAATGATAAGCATTGCCATTCAACGTGGCAATGCTGCCAGCATTTTGGGAACGTTGCCCACTGGTAGTGGTTTATTAGATTAGTTTAGATTAGTTTTGATAGATAACGCAATTTAATTTAATTTCTGTTTATTTAGGTGTAGGTATAATGTATTTTAAATTTGTTTTTATTAAAATGTATCGTACATATTAACCTTCCGTAAAAAAAACTCTAAATGACAGTGAAAACCGTATCAAAATCCGTTGCGTGAATTAGAAGTAAGCGGAGAAACAGAAATGAGGACGCGGATAGCGATTTGTTTTATACTATGAGGTTTTACGCATAATCTATGAAACTGCAACACAAAACGACTTACTGATTTAATATGGCACATAATATAATAATATAGTATATAGTATACTTAGTCGGAGCTTTTAATTCGCGGACTAATAGGGGATCGGACAACTTTTCAGAAAGTGTTTTAAATTAACTATAATAAATATACGAGGGCGGCACTGAAAATTTCGGGAATCAAGGAAGTGACACAACATTACTATTTAAAAATGTATTTATTGCTTTTCGAAGTATTCTCCGCGAAATTTGACACATTTTTCCATACGATGGAACCAATCATTGAAGCAACCATTCTATTCGGAAGTTGAGGTCTCCAAATTGGCCGTTTTGTAGGCGTCCACAGCTTCTTCAGGTGATGAAATCTCTGTCCACGCAATTTATTCTTTATTTTAGGGAAAGTATAGAAATCATTAGGGCTTAGGTCTTTTGTTCTGTGCGCGGTGTGAGAACTCGCATTGTCGTGATGGAGGATGATGCGGCGGTTGCAGTTCTCTTTACGGAGTTCAGAAACGACCTGTGGCAAACAAATGCTAGCATACCATTCTGCATTAACCGTTCTTTGTCCATCAAGAGGAATAGTCGTAACATGACCGGTTTTGGAGACAAACGTGGCCACCATTTTTTTTTGCAACACTGTGAACGAACAATTTTTGTTGGCTTTAACTCATTTTCGAACACCTAAACTCGTGACTGGTTTTTTGTTTCGGGTTCGTACGCGTATATAAAGGATTCGTCACCTGATACGATGTTGTATACAGCATTTGAGGATCCTGCGTGGAATCTTTCGAGAGTTCTGACGCACCAAGTAACGCGAGCCGCTTTTTGCTCTTCACAGAGCGAATGCGGTATCCATCGGGAAAACAACTTTTTTACACCTAATTGTTCATGCAAGATTATTTGTATTTGACTCATGCCAATGTCTAAAGTTGCCTGAATTTCGCGGTATGTCACATGTCGATCTTCCTCAATCAGCTTACGCACAGCATCAACGTTTTCTTGGGTCACTGTAGCTTTTGGACGACCTTGACGGGGATCATCACTGAGCTTGACACGTCCACGTTGAAATTCAGCAAACCAGCGATAAATTGTGATTTTGGATGGGGCTTCATCACCAAATGCAGAAATCATCCGGTCAACACACTGTTTTTGTGTTAAACCACTTCGAAAGTCATAATAAATCATCGCTCAAATATTGCCGCGCAAAAGGTCACCTTAAAACTTGTGACGTAATATGAAGGTAGAAAACGACAAGCTCTCTGAAATAAAACTTGCAAATACGTTTTGTGAAGTTTGGGGACTATATTGTAGTAAGTAATGGAACGAAAAAATTTTTTCATCCCATCTATTCGAAAAGGACGACTTGGTTCGCCTTTATGTGCACCCAAAGGTGGTGTTTTCTATAAGAAACTTTTAGCGGGCAGTAATGAGTTTTTAATCCTCTTTATAAGTGCGCCGCAATTATCTTTGCCGCGCACTTTTTGAATTTGGAACATCTTAGTGTTCAGCACCAAAGAAATCGAACGCAAATATTGTTTGAATAAAGACTGGCTGGTACGACGGCCCATAGTCACGCCGCCGGATGAATGAAAAAATCATAATTGCGAAAATGTCTCAAATGTAAATATAAGTTTTTAGTTGTTTTAATAAAGGATACTATTTAATTTCAATTTAGTTGTTACTCTATGTTTTATTAAATAATAATATTACAATAAAATATGAGGCGCTTTTATTTTCTCATAGTGGGTGATGAAAAGTAGAGTGTATCACTCGGGCGCAAAATATATTTTTGACTCGGGCGACGTACTTTGAATCCCTCGCTACGTTCAGGATTCTACTAAAGAATCCCTCGCTACGCTCGGGATTCTACTCTAGAATCCCTCACTTCGCTCTGGATTCAAAAAAGCGCCCTCGCCGTAAAAATATTATTTTACTCCCTTATGATACAATCTACTATTAAAATTATACATTTTATGAAAAGCAAAAACGTAAAATAAACACTAGCATGAATCACGGCATTTGCCTTCAAATGACGTCATGCGCTGTGATTGCTGTTTCGTTTGAGATGAAGAACAGATTAAAAATGTCCTAATGATTAGATTTTATTTATTGATTTAAAAATTTAAATCATTATTATTTCACAAAAATATTGGTCGGATGATCTTTCTGGTTCTACAAACATTCATTCTAACTACATTTTAGATTTTTTCTCGATTACTGTCTGACAATAGGGGTATTGTCATCGAGTTTCAAAGGTAATTGTTTTTTAAGTACAAAACCAAATTCAAAAGACTACCTATATTTTTGTTTTTGGCGATTATTTCAAAAAGCGCTGCATCAATTTCGATAAAACATATATGGGACCACCTAAGAAGTGTGACCTCCCGATTAAAATAAAAATATCAAAATCAATTCATAATTGGCGGACTAATCGCGTAACAAACAAAAACAACAGTAGAATTGAGATCCTCGTCTTTTTGAAGTCTAAAGTATAATTTTTAGAAAAATCAAAAATCGACTTCAAGACTGAACCTATATTTTTGTTTTTGTTGATTATTTCAAATAGCTCTGCATCAATTTCGATAAAATATATATGGGACCACCTTTGAAGTATGACCTCCCAAATAAAATAAAAACATCAAAATCAATTAATAATTGGCGGACTAATCGCGTAACAAACATACAAAAAAAAACATACAGTTGAATTGAGATCTTCCTCCTTTTGGAGACGATTTCGATAAAATATACATGGGACCACCTCTGAAGTATGACCTCCCAAATAAAATAAAAACATCAAAATCAATTCACAATTGGCGGACTAATCGCGTAACAAACATACAAAGAAAACATACAGTCGAATGGAGATCCTCCTCCTTTTGAAGTCGGTTAAAAAAGGTAAGTATTTCGTAGTACCACTATTCTGTTCTATTGTTTGATAGGATGGATCTGAAATTCTGAAGGCATTCATATAACAGAGACTTGAAAATCAGTGCCCATTCACAAATGTATGAGAAGCAGTGGGCTGATTGGGGGCACTGTTATTTGCAACTGTTTCTTCATAAATCATGAATATTGAACAAGGCGCAAATTGTTTGGCCTTTGGGAAGGGGGAGGGGGGTGCTTTGTTTCAATGTAACTACTTGTCCGGCTACATTAAAACGTGGCCACAACGCGATAATAAAGTGTATTTATTTTGTTCGGGCCAGGAAAATAATTATAAAGCTCATGCCGCAGCTCCCCATCCACAAAGCCGTGTTTCTACCTGCAAGAAATTTCTGACGAATGGAAGGACAGAAGGAAAGGAAGAATTAGGCCCCATTTAAATTATTACGATTTATACAGAGTAGCGCAATATTTTGTTTTTTTTTTAGCTCTTTTTAGGTCACTTCAGGGGAAACATTTCTGTTACGAAATACGAGTAGAGCCGATTGAACTCAACTTAGTGTTTTGAGAGATCTGGTCACCTTATCTCACATTATTTCTCTAAATAGTAAATAATTATATTGAAACCATCCTCAACCACTTTTTCATCTACAGCTTGTAAGAGTTTTCAGCTTCCATCAACAAGCAAAACAATAACATTAGATTTTTTGACTACGACACTGACCTGTCTCCACGGAGAAACTGGGCCCTCCTAACATTTTTATCACATTGGCGAAGCAATTTACCATCGTCCCATACCACTTTTTCTTGTCCTGAGACGCAACTTCAAGCTCCTGACTTGAATCACTTTCAAATGAATCACTATCTTCCATTTCGGTATGTTTACAATTTTATAATTTTACAAAACGAAAGTCGGCTTGGTATGTTTCATCTAGAGTCAGTTCGGCTTGAGACGCGATTAGCGGAGTTATTTTCTTAGCAACGAATAATTATGCCCAGAACTTGAAAATCTAGGCAGAGTACAAATTACATAAATCCGGGACAAACACAGGCAGCAGCGAAGGCGTCTGTCTGTCAACTGTCAAGTGTCCATATACTTCCTGCGCCCATAGATGTAGTTCCTTGTCTGTGAAACTGCCATACAGTCAAAGCAAAACCCTTCGAGTACTGAATATTTTATCTTGGGCAAAACCGGAATTTGAACGCCGGAGCACAGGCTAAATATATTTTGAGACCTCAATGTTGTAATACCTTGATGGCCCGATGGGAGAGTAGTCCACCTAGGACGTGGTCCGAGACGCGCTAACAGTGCACACGAAGCTCAGGGAGGTAACAAGTGGTCCGATTTAAATATGCACTATGTGTGATCGGATGGTATACAGGAGCATGTATGGAGCTTCTTTCTTTTTTTCAATATCAAATTGGAACCAAAAGAATTTTCACTCTCTTAATCCTCATAACATTCTCGCATTATTAACTCATTATTTATTTATAATCGATTCACAACAGCTTAGTATTTAGTCACATGCAGTTAGTTATGAAAGAGAGAGAAGGGAGGCCTTTGCCCAGCAGTAGGACAAAAAAGGCTCATAAAAATACATAATAATATTATGTATTTAATAGGGGATCGGACAACTTTTCGGAAAGTGTTTAAAATTAACCATAATGTATATATATAGCCATGAAAATAATATTTTAATTAAATAAAGTCCTAAAAGTACTTAAAATTATGTTAAAATGTTACGTTTCAAATATTGCCGCGCAAAAGGTCACCTCAGACGTATGACGTCACACGCTGGCCAACGAAACGACAAGCTCTACGAAAGCAAACATGCAAAGTGATTTATACATTTTTGTGAAGGCATGAAAAACATTTTGATATAGATAAAAAGCAAAAATGTTAAATCAACACAAACTCCGCACTCGGTATTTACTTTGAAATGACGTCATGTACTGTGTTTGTGTTTCGGAACAGATAAAAAATGACAGAATTATTAGATTTTATTTATTGATTTAAAAAAGTTCCACCACTTTATTGAAGCACTAGGAGAGGGTCCGGCTTGTTGCTGTTGACCCTCATTCTCAACAAAAGTATAATAAATGGAATATTAAACTATCAAATAAAAATTACGTAAGACATGGCGGTATGGTTCTAGAGACTTTAGCCTGCCCTAACGGGCAAATAAAAAAAAATCAATGGTCCATGGTCTTTTTGGCGGGAAGTAAGAAGTGATACAGTTCGATTTGGTTTTATTTTCCAAACAAGTGTTATTTCGAGTGATCATGTGTAATATAGGTGGAATATTAACCATTATGTGTTCGTAAATATGCACGAGTGTAGGCAAATGAAACAAAATAGAGAAAACATTGCTATTTATGTTTTCCCAAAAAGTCCATGGAAAGCTTGAATAACGTTCCACCACTTTATTGAAGCACTAGGAGAGGGTCCGGCTTGTTGCTGATGATCCTCATTCTCAACAAAAGTATAATGGATGGAATATTAAACACTCAAATAAAAACTACGTAAGATATGGCGGTATGGTCTTAGAGACTTTAGCCTGCAATAACGGGGAACTTAAAAAAAATCAATGGTCCATCCCAAACTAGTCTGTGGGTCCAAAAGTTCAGAAATTCGATGAAAATTCGTCTCGTCACTTTTTTTTAAAGTTTGTTAAAACATTAATATCATCATCACACGTAACATAATCTATCATTCAGTTATTTATTCACTTAAGTGTAACTTGTACGCATTTACTACGTGGCTTCAATCAGCTTTACCTCCAAAGATAGCGTCAAAGAGAAAATATATACCACGTAGAGAACTTCGAATAAAATGGAAAGAAAACTAACTGTGAAAGAAATTTATGCGGCGTACAAAAGATGGATTATCAATAATCCCACATTAGTAACTGATGTGGAGATGGTGGCGACATGGTCTTCCTACTTAGTCGCCGGGAAGATCAACAAATCGGCGGTGGTGTCAGAATTGGTGTACTCTTTATCGAAGTTGGTTTCGTTATTCAATGACAGGCTTATCCGCGAGGCTTACGGCAGTGACGTGCAGTACTACGGGCTGCGCGACCAGATCAAGCTATGGCTGACGGTGATCCACTACAGCGAGGTGTTCGTGGAGCTCGTGGTCAAAAGCAAGTGGGGCACACGCGGCAAATGGACGGCAGCCACGCTGCTCCAGGTCTTCAAGTGTTCATCGGCCCTCGTCCTTCTTCTCCGATTCAAAGAAGTTCCCATTTCACATCCTCCAATACCTGCCTTACAAAGAAAGAAGTTCACTGAAGGCAAAACGGTTGAAGATGAAAGTTCTGACTCTTTCTTCACATTAAAACGGTCCGGACGCGTCATGCGGCGTGTGGACGGCGCGCCGCCCGTGGCGTTCCGTGACTGGCAGCCAGTGAGAATAAAAGATGACCGTTTAACATGTGGCATCGAAGTTCAAGATATATTGTATGCAGAGTGTTTGCATATACTGAAACCGTTGATTCACCTTGCTGCTATGAGGGCTTTTGGTACGAAAACATGGAAGCAGTGGCTTGTAGCTCTGAGCATTGATATCACCAGCATGAGGTTGTACAGCAGGCACTTGAAGGACATGTCATATGAGCAGCGGCTAGAGGTCAGTCGCAGGAAACTAGGTCTCGTTCTTTACCTACTCAGAAGTCCAATGTATAATGGATATTCCAAAAATGTTATTGAAAATGTATTGAAATCAATGTCCAAGAAAATACCAATGATGCATTTCATTTGTGGACCCATTATCCAGTATCTGAATCACTGGCAGGACATATACTTCTACATGTGGGCTTCATAAATTGCATGGTAATTAGTTATGCTAATTTTAGAGAACTGTATGTTCTCTTATCATGAGACTTACATTTTATACCTTCTTCCCTTTTAGTAAACATGTTCGAAATTTGAAACTATGTCATTACTAGCTGATGGAGAATTAACCAATTGGTAGAGGATTCCTTACAATAACATGCACAGGTCTGATTTCATTGACAACAACTTTGATCTAACCAACATTAAAATCAGAAGGCTGGATGTCAGGCTCTGCTATGATATAAGATAAACGGCACCAGTTGTTATGTTAATAGATTGGAGACATTTTATGAATCTATTTGTCAAGTATTAAGACAACAAGCATTGATGAATCAATTAAAGAGGTGTCCGCTGTTTTCTTATGATATAGTGCCAACCAGCCATACTGTATCATTTGATTCGGCTTTTCTGTGTATTTAGAAAATAATAACTGATAGCTACACAACATCCTTAATTTACTTGCAATTGAATATTATCAGTTCAGCTAGTTCAGTGCCAATAGATTCCATTTACTCTTCTTATACAAATAGAAAATATTGAAACTTAAAAATGTAACTTGCTTTTATTCATATTTGGACAAGCATGACCTAACTGTCTTACATAATTATTTAAGTGCTAAGAGTTTGTTTGTATATTTATATGTTTATTCTCCTTTCACATTGTTTACATTTAAACAAATTTTTTTCCTTATTACAACTATGCAGATGGCATAACAGGAAAAGTTTGCAAGCATTCCAATATCCACACGACCCTCCCTACTGTGGGTAAAACTATTGTAATGTTTTTAATAGATGATTGAAAAATTGTCTTTGAACAAAATATATTTTTTTTTTACCCTTGTTAGATCTATGTTTGGCCACTATCTCGCCTGATGTGAAGCGATGATGTGGCCTAAGATGGAGCACATTCACATATTTAGCCATACATTCCATGTTACTGATTAAAATGTTCACTTGCATGTTTATCATTATTTATAGTAATGACATTGAACTTGGGGTATATTACTTATGTATACAATATTTTGCTAAATATCCTTTATTTTATTTGAGTACCAATGACACGGTAGTTGTTGACATTTGACAATAATAATAATAATTGTCAGTTTTATATCAATTATGTAAGTTATTTGTTGTAAACACAGCCATTGCTGGTTTTAAGTGCATAAATATATTACTATTTATGTTAATTATTGACCTAATTTTCTCAAAGTGAACAGCATGGATGAGATTATCTTATGCGATTTTAAAAACACATTATATTTCATGCAATTCTTGACTGCAACATTACATTGGGCAAATCTTGATTGATTTGTTGCCTGCTGGCATTTGGGAAATTCTTTGTGTAAATCAGTCCATACTATATCTTAATTTATACATCGTGTCAATTTATTATTTACCTTCATTTTATACAACAGTAATTATTAACTAACTTATAATAAGCAGTAATTGTTGAACAGATAATGGTTTATTTAAGGTCTGTATTTAATAATATTGTAGGGTATTGATATGCTTGTACTACATAACAACTTTGGAATATGTATACTATGTGAAAATTGTTGCATTTTAGATATTAAATAGGTAATAAGTGGAAGAAACGAAATAAGTCATAATAATGGTTTTGGTGCTGTGAATTTGAAAGGTTTTTGTTACTTCGTATTTGTACAGAGTAAATATTAAAAACATAATTATGTCATAACTTATTACATAGTAGGTACCTTAAGTATGTAATAATGTGATATTCAATTGTTTGAAATAAAACACGTTTTATTGGCCTTAACATTTATTTATTGATTATATCATCTAGCTAACCTGAACTACAACGACTACCGAAGAAAGTAGCGAATAGGGAATATGCATGTATTTTTTTAATGCATGAATCGATTCATTATGGAACACTATTGATGAAATTTTTTTTAAATATTTTACAGCATCATTTGTCAATAAAATGACAATAAAATTAGAATTAATTTAAATCAACATAAATGCGCCATTTGCATGTGACGTGGGGACCTAGGATCTCCTCATTGGTCCATCTATACTACATGTGTGTATGTCAATAATTTATAGGGCAGGCTCTCAAAAATTTACCAATAAGCAGCGAGGCGTGTGACGTCAGATAGTGGTTGCACGAATTCAAGCGTTTTGCGATTACGTTTCGTTTCTCCAAAATTAAGAAAAATAAACATTGAAATACAAATAAGTTTCCAGATTTTTAGACAACAGATGCATATTCCCTATTTAAAATATTTCGCCTTGGATGTAATGCAATAGGAATATTTAGTATGCGTCATTATGTCAAAAAGTATATTTAGACAGATTACAATAACTGAAGCAGCTTTATCAATAAAACCACAGTAATTACAGTCACAGTAGTAATTAATATTCAAGCATTGAAAATTATATAGATGATAATAAAAATACTTATTCAGTATTTGATTTTAGAATATCGGATTTATAAAATAATTACTTACCAAGTATTAATATTGTAAAGTTAGTAATAAAACACAATAGCTATAATTTTCGAATTTGTAAATGAAAAGACCCAAAATTAAAGCTAAATACATGACACATTGTTAAAATAAACTTCAAATAAAATATAATTGTATTTTATTTTTTAACTATGTAGGCCTATACTATATCTTAGCTGGAATTATTTGATCACACATTATTTGTATAATATAGTAAATGCCAGATTCTTAACCAGCCGAGCGCTTGTTTACGAAAACTATAATATATTAATATTTATTATATATATTTATTATGCGGTTTCACAAGTGAAAAGTATAACACATTCAGGAAGTTAGACCAACCTGCATAAGTATATAAGTATACTTATGCAGGTTGGTTAATTATTAATTTAGTAAGCTAAAGGTAGGTACCTACCTACCTTTAGTAATACCTAGTAATGAGCGTTTTGGAATCTACATAACTAAAATACCAAAAATCTATTATAGTGATTTCAATATAATAATGGGTCCGATGTATTGGGTTTATATTCTATGAAATGTTGGTATACAATTGTTATTATTTGGGTACAGCGATTCAGATGACCTAAAATATTTATGACCAAGATAAAAAAATCAGAAATTAATTTAGTAAATCCTTAATAACTAAGCAATATTACATAAAGTCGCATTGCACACGACGATTTAAGGAAGTTGGTAAACAGTATTTACTGAATTATGTTCGTTAACCTTTTAAGCTTTGCTTCTAGCAAAGGTGTGCCCAAAAGGTTAAAAGTCCGCCACGTTTATCTTGTGTCTAATACGTGTTGATACGTTCATAGCACGCGTGTAGTAGGTATGTATGCGGTGAAGTGTCTAGAATAACAGTAGCATACTACGTTACGTAGCAATACGTAGTAAGCCTCGTTTGACGGCCTCCATGCCGCTGGCTAGGCGAGGTCAAAAATAATCTATACTCGAACTTCGCCTCTTGGCTGGCAAGAGACGGCGCGATGCCGACATCAGTGGCGTGTTTTGTTGTCGGATGCCAAGCCCAAGTTTGGGGGTCGCCACGCAGGCTGACATAGGTACACAATACTTCATGTGCGTCGTCGTGTGCATCACCTAACATTTTATGACAGCTACCATCAATTAACTAACTAAAAACAAGTAATACAAAACTGCAAGCCTGTGAAGACGACAAACACTGAATTTCCTAAATTTGTTAACAATCACAGCTCTCGCGTTCTCTCGCCAAGTGTAATTTGACGAGCCTAGTGTAAGTACCTAATTCAAGCGAGTTTTACCGCTAGAAAATTGTCAAGCCCCAACTTTAACACAAACAAGTTCCAAAACTTGAGCACCTTTAAACGTTTTTTTGTTAGAAAATTAAAAAAATCTCGTCAAATTTCATTACATACAAAATTACTGTGTCGTCTTCACTATAATAGCTTGCACAATGTTTACTGTCACAAATTACATTACAAAATACACACGAAGCTAATTAATGATTTTATACGCAACAATCCAAACAAAGTGTCATTCTACATGTACAAGCTCATAATTATTTATGTACTGACATAACCTTATACCATCCTATTTATTATATGTACTGGGTACTTCTAGTTACACAGTATGATTGCATAAAGTTAGGGTTTATTACTATCATAACATCTAAGTTCTTTATTAGCGTTGTCAATTAATGGAGGAGAGACATTGCGTTACTACATGATTACAGTAACGAATGACACTTTTAATTTGTACTGTAGCGTTAGATGCTCAGGACCCGTTTCTTACATAATACTGATATAATACTAGGGATATATTTGTACAGCAAACGCGTCTAAATCAGAGTGCTCTGGTGATAATACATAAGTACTATGATCATTTTAGTATATGTAGGTATGCAATCTCATAATGGATGATATCAAGTGTTACCACCGCTACCACATTGATACATAGTATATAAATATAATCATAATAAAACATTGAATGCGTTATCACTTCGATATTCCTACGATATAAAATTTCATTAAAATACGATCAGTAGTTTGATGTGATTGATTAACAAACATCCATTCTCGCAAACTTTTGCATTTATAATATTAAAAAAAGATGATCAGTCTCTCAGTACAAATCAGCGGTAGGTAGTACATACAGCGTTTGACACGTAGGTACATACCTAATGTTTATTATAATTCCGTTTTTACCAGCAGTGGCGGGCAGCGGTGCTACCGATACTGCGATAGCGATCATCATTTGTGTAGATATTTTTTTATTACTCGTCGGGTCATTACAACTAATAAAAAAGTAACGATCTAATAAAGTTTACTATAGAAGGTACCTAATTAAATTAAAAATATATAGTGTATAGAATTATTTATGCATAAAATATCATTATAGTGTAAATATAGCTTTTGTATAAATTTTCATATACATATATAAAAACAATTGATAATATTGAATAATGTCGTTCGTATGTGTGGGTGAAAATGTTTTAGTTATATATGTATTTTTTATGATTGATTTATATTTTATCAAGGTATAATATACCTTTTACAATTTAAAGAAAGAAACAGGTCCTAGCGCAGGGCATATTCTCAAATGTAATACGCAGTTTACACTCGCTTGTTGGATTTGGGTGTACGATTACGAATTTCGGGAGCATCAAATTGTTCAAATACATTTGCAAAAATGCTGTGGTCAAACTCCCGAAGGCTACTGGGAGTTCAAGCAATCACGAGGCACTAACATCGAACTTACTTCTAATAGTCATAGCTGCGTGTAAATAAATTTAATTTAATCTAAATATACTCTTACATGTCTTACATATCATGACGTGTGAACGTACCTTTATCATAGGATAAAGGTACGTTTCATGATTTTAGCATTTTTGCAATTTAAATAACCAAATAGCGGTGTCAGGTGGTTTCTCTTTGCGAGCAGACAGTCTACCCTCATTTTTTGTTTCATCAGTCTGTCTGTCAGTCTGAGACCGTTCTTACGTCTGCGCTACGAATTCAAAATCGCGAAAATTTACTGTATAATAAATAGTACTCAGTTACGAAGACGCAGCCCCTCCGCTGATAATTAAGTATCGGTATGCTTTCGTACCAGAGCACATGGCTCTTTTTATAATTTGTCTATATGTGCAAACTAGCAGTACAGATAGCGAGAATAGATTCGCAGCATAAATAATGTTGGTCATCGTTACGTATACGTTTGTAAGTTGGCGAGCGCCTTCGTGAATGAACAGGTCTATACCGCCGTCACTATTTTGACTCTTCAATAAGGTAGGCTTGTATAATATATTTAATAGCCTATTTAGATCGAGAGGTTTGTTTAATTGCTATAAACGAGTGTAAACAAGTATTATTATTATACTAATGGTCAGGCGTTAGCTTGGAGGAAGCTTTCGCGAAACCAGAGATCAAGTTGACGATACACCAAGAACACGGCGCCTGGTACGCCATCTTATTCCAAAACTTACCATTAAAATATATCTTCTGTATATAAAAAAATGTAGCGTACGTAACGTAGTCTATATAACAATAAACATAAAATGATTAGTGATTACATTTGTAGTGGAAAATAGCATTTTTTATAATCTTTCTTCTGAAGAAAGTATCGCTCACACTAGGTCGCCGTAAGTCGCTGGCCTGGCGGAGACAGGCCTGTGCTATGAAAAAAGGCATTTTATATACTTATCTTAATCGCCCCATCTTATGATCCAGTGCTTTGTTCTTTGAACGAGAGAGTCTATTACTGATTAAGGGCGTAACCAATATATGTATACATTGTTTATATAATACTTCGAAACCTAGGATTACATAGCTTATAATAAAATAATTGCTACATTTTGTACAACGTATGCTGCATGTGCTTTATCGTATCGGTGTCCCGGTGTACCGCCATCTTTAGCCGATTGATCCGAGGCGAACCTCAGGGCAGTTCGATCATAAAGACCCCCAGAGAACTGCCCGAAGCCGCTTCGCTATCTCTACAACATCGCCTCGTGGAGCATTTTATCGCGACATATTTCTAAAAAATCCCCTAAAATAAATATATAATGTGTACCCTAAAGTAAACAAGGCTGTGACGGGTATAATACAAAATAAACGCGACTTTAAGATATATAAAAAATTCCAAAAATGTTCGTCTAATTTAAATCCGGTTCGGATGATTCGATGATTCATTATTTAGACCTATAAAGTACGATTTACAAATTTTGTTTAACGAATAAAAAATGAACCACTTATAAAAAGTGAAATTGTAAGACACAAAAATATATAAGCTAAATAAATTATTCCTACGAAGGTTTGGATGAGCCTTTACACTTAAATAAATTAAGATCTCAGAGTACGATACAATAACTAAAATTAAACACAAGTTCTGTTTGTAAGTATACAATATTTGCGTTAATATAAATATATAGTTCAATAAGTGTGCTCTGTTTAAAATCATACGTTTGGACAGGAAGTTATCGCTCCAATTGAGCGGAGAGGCAATACATGTAACATTAGGGGAAGGCCGGCCAAGACGGGGTACCGACTTTTTCTCGCAAACGAATCAACCAATCACAATCGTTGTAGCACGTGACGATGTGCCGCCGGATATTCTTATAACAACCACTACTGAACAACACCTATCATGGTTTCTTCTGCCTCGTGCACAGAGCCTGAACGTTCTACGTGGCCGGACAACTTGCAAATAGACTTAACTTCACATATTTTTTATTTTACATGTTTTAGTGTTATATGATCACATGTCATCAAATAATTTACAAAATAACAATTGCTTTAATTATCTTAGAACAATTTTTTTATTATTCATTAGATGTATTCATCAGGTGGCGTGTCGCGCTCTTAGTGGATTTGCCTGCAGTAGCTGTCGAATACTGGAATTTATTGAAAAATTGTTTCGTCTGGAGATGAAACGAGCCAACCTGTAATGCAGTAACTTGTACAATAATTACATTGTACACTTTAATTAAGTGACATGTATTGCCTCTTCCTTAAATAACAAAACACATTAAGCTCGCTGCGTGCGCCTTTTTATAACATTTTAACCAAATTAGTAAATGTACGAAATACATGAATATTTATAAGTTTCAACTGTGATGGTGATTACAGTCACAACACATTTTTTAAGGATATTTAAATGAGGTATCACAACGGCATTGCCTGTGGTATTTTTTTTATTATGCCACTATTTTTCATTATAAACATACCAATAATTACGAAGAACTTAAAAATATTCCGTTTTAGAAACTTAATTTAAAATTATTGTAAAGTATTTTTAAAGTATAAAAATACCGTTCAAATTTTGTATAATATATGTATGTAATAATATGGATAATATGTTAAACTAGACGGCACCCTACCTCGCCGCGAGATAAATCAACAAATCTCAACAATATAATAAAAGGTCTTCGTATTGACAGATTCGCTCCAAAATTTGATGACTCGAAGTTAAGCGGTCTGCCAAAATGTGATCGCCCATACTTTGAAACCGGCGGTCGGCAGGAGCGAGACTGAACCTTCATGTTTTGTAGCAAAACCGCCAATATTACTTTCTTAACAATGGCTGTGTGCCCAACAATCAATATATATCTAACCGCAGCGAGAGGGCGGCAGCGAGCCGTCAACTCAACACCAATCCTGGGCCTGAAGGAAGCTATTTGCTGCAAGTAAGTTGAGTGCAGGAAATAGTTTCCGTGTTCCGTGCCCAGTGATGCGGAAAACTTAAATTAGATGACAAGTTAGACGAGCGGCGCGAGACAGACGGCGATGTTCGCCGAGACGGCTTTCTGCGTCGTCTGTCCGTCGTCGGAGGACTACATTGTCGTATCGACGTCGGGAGTCACTGCAGCCGGCCCGCACCGGCGGCGGCGGGAGCGGGGACCTACTACAAACTTCCTTTACACAATAGGGAATATTGCATGGATTTTTTTAATGCCTGAATCGATTATATTATTAAATACCATTTATGAAAAAACATGTTTCTAAATTTGACGGCATCATTTGTCAATAAAATCATTAAATGAAAATTTTAATTAATTTAAATCAACATAAACGCGAAATTTGCGTGTGACGGCAAATTGTGGGGATCTATGTCAATAATTAGAGTAATAAGTAGCAAGCTGCGTGACGTCAAAATGTGGTTGCACGTACTTAAGCATTTTGCGATTACGTCTCGTTTTTCCAAAAATACGAATAAGAAACATTGAAATACAAAAAAAATACTCAACTGATAATAATAATAGCCCTATCACTAATCTATCGTAAAAAGTCGGGTAAAATCGGGTGAGTATTTAGGAAGTCATTATCAACATTTGTGATGTGTACAGTACACTATTGGAAGAATAATCCTTTAACATTACTTCATGCTATTGTCTGCGAGCATGTCAACTCCCACCGGCAAATGGCAAATGTTCTAGTCAGTACGTGAAGGCGACCAAAACGGTTAGAAAAGCGTGACAGCCCAACGATGTTTGTCTTTCTAACCGCCATGGGGCTCACGCGTTTCGCTTCAATACTACCCTCCCAAACAGTGACTTCTCCTCCGTGGACAAGCAAGCTTAACATAAACTTTCAATATAATACACAACATTTATAAATATTACTTTTAAAATAAACTACTCGAAAGAAGATAGGGATAGATTACACATTTATAATTTTTAGAACTGAACAATGAGGCAAGAAAATCGGTTGCCTGATGTTAAGTAAGAGCCACGCTTGCCTATTAAAATTACAGTGCCAACCACGTTTAATATCGTGCAAAGTACTGCGTAGCACTGCATTGCGCTCATCACCCCGAGACATCAGATATTGAGTATCTTCAAGCCGGAAAACGGGGTGATTGAAAAGATATTTTTGAAAGAGTGACGTTATAGATCTAATATTAAGTTTACTAAGGATCTGCATACTAGACAGAAGTGAACCCTATTTTCTTTTGAGCAGTTTGAGCATGACAAAACACTACTTATCGGACTTCTATAACGATTCCTTAAAGCTTTTCCCCCGCCCTCGCTCCTTCTAAAGTATCGTATGCGAATCTAACGAGTGGCAACTGCCTGCGTCGTCGCTACCGCGCCTCAATAAAGTAAAAGAACCCAAAATACAAAACGGGAATGTACAATTTTGAAGACCAAATCAAGCTCTGAGCTCGAATAAACTTTATAATTTATTTCTATAACGGACTCCGAATGGCCGAATTAATTTCTAGCACCAGAATACAGACAAAATGTAGCTCTTTATACCAGCTATCTGCGTTTACTAGAGATGTTCCGAATGGTGATGAATTTAACGATACCTTGAGCATTTCATACATAGCTTAAGAAAGCTGATCGAGCCACACGTGTGTTCGCATTTTGTCATACTGCTATAACTACATTAAATTTACTTAAGGTAAATAAAGACGCCTCCGGCTGCTCATTCTCAGACCAACCTGGAAAATAACAAAGTTTGTCATATAGAAAAGAGGAAATTCGTCCTCGTAATTTGGTAATTTACTTGAATACAAAATTTCTATTACCGTTCGAAAAAATAACACCCAGATGAGGCAAGTTGTTGTTTTTAATCCACTTCAAAAAAGGAGGAGGTTCTCTGTGCGATTGTATTTTTTTATTTATTTAGTAAGTCACTTTCTTGTCTGTCTGTCTTTCGTTCCGGATGGAATCTTGCAACTCATATTTCGAGTAGCTCACAACTCGATGACAATGCATTCTAAATCCATTTATTAGCTTGCAATGCCGACATCACCTCAAATGACACATAAATACTCGGTTTTTAGATTAATTTAATTTTAATCTGTCTATTTCGTATTGCTAAAAAAAATGATGTTTCTCAAATGCCAGTTGGATACTTATCAGAAGCGGAATGTTCCAGTGTCTTCTATAATTCCTAACAGTATAAAGTGAGCAGATGTGGTAGTTACCAGTGGAGGGACTCAGTTGTTAAGCCAGTCCCAGGATTCCTCGTCTTTCTTCTTGATATGTATGTTCTTGACGTCCGGTGGAGGGCTGGAAACGCCTGCCTTAGACAGGTCCCGCGTGTCCAGGTTCCGAGTCGTGATGGAGTCCTGCTGCCAAGGCTGGCTCTGTTCATTCCTGGAAAAGTAAGGGCCAATCACATCACAAATGGATTCGACATACTGGCGTGTGATTGGCTAACTGGCCGGTTCTATTACAAGCTTTTGTTTAACTTCATCAGAATATAAAAAGAAATTAAATTAAAATGTAACTAATCTGATCTAATAAACCACTACCAGTGGGCAACGTTCCCAAAATGCTGGCAGCATTGCCACGTTGAATGGCAATGCTTATCATTTGGCCAAAATATAGGCCAGCATTTTGGTCACGCGTTGCTACGACAAGAAGTTTTGCAGTATCTTTGAAAACAGTTAACTTAACAGATAACAGTTAACTTCATCTGTTAGTCAGTATTGTTGTAACTGAATTTTAAAATTCTTCCCTTATATCTAATTGAGCTGAAATTTTGTTAAGTCCGATGACACCAATGGAAATGTCTTTATTGCATAATATATGCTACAATATAAAGTTGAAAACCCTGCCCGCTGCTGCAGTATATCACTGTGTTCCAGCAGGCAGTTTCTTCCCCTCAACTAAGTGATCATACTACTTATTTAGGTAATTTCAATGTAGAGCCACTGAGGTCCGATGATGAAGTCCGAAGTGGCCATAGGAACTGTACAACTACAGGCAGTACCCGTAACGAGATTGGGTACAATGGACTTCTCTTTATACAGTAGGTGACAAAAAGAAACAACAAATTACTACTAAGACATTTCAAAAACAAACTTTTTAAAAAATGTTTCGAAACGAATTATATGAAATAACTAACGTAATATGGTCACAAGTTTGTAATTGTATTCGTACGACCCTTGTATCACAATGTACTATTTCAACCCTGCTTATTTCCCTAGACACGGCGGCGCGGCGGCGAGCTCACTCATAGAAGTGTAACATCGTATAAAATAATGTATTCATTTTTATATGATTAGGATTGTAAAGGAATATTCGAGAGCGTAGCTTGTACAGGCCTACGAAATATCGTAGCGACGTAGCAGAGCTACGAATCGTAGCCGTCCTTTGTAATATAAGACATTTCTCAAGTTTCATGTATACAGCTGTATTTTTGAGAAGTGTTTGGATGGTCAACTCCGAAACTATGAAAGTCAAAAGTCAAAGTCAAAAGATATTTATTAAATAGGCACAAAAACGTCACTTTTAAACGTCATATACACATAATACAAATCAATTAAAATACGTTAAAATTTAACTTAAAATATCACGCCTTGGAAAAAAAGGTAAGCAGGTGGTACTCGTATTTACTGGTTCCCTAGATACAGGGAACCTTAGTCAGTGGCCAAGACTTATGTGACCGTCGGATGTTATTTATTGTAGCACTTGAATATAGTTACCACTGCGAGTAGGGCTCCGAGGTGGAGCTCTTCATGGCGCCGTATCCTTGCGCCTGGTAGGGCGCGCTCGAGTTGCTGGCGCGCCGCGAGTCCGTGCTGCCACCCAGGGTGCTCCAGCCGCCACGGTTGTTCACCTGACAGAGACAGTATTCGTGATGAGTTGTCTAATAACACGGCAGGTCCGGGTTCAATTTCCGCGGCAAAACAGCGAACTAATCATGTATTTTAGTTTTAAATGTTGTATTTTTTTTTCATTTATTATAAATCTACGTTTGACCACCATCTCGCCTGATGTTAAGCGAGGATGTGGCCGAAGATGGAGCACGTAGATTTAGAAGATACCTAATCACTCTAGCTTTGAAGACACCCAAAGTATAGTTATCAGGAAACAGAGAAGAGGGCAAGGAGTTCCATTCCTTAGCAGTACGCACGTATTCACCTTACGCACGTACATCATACGCACGGTTCCAAAATGTAGCCAGAGACAGCCCTAGATACCAAATAGGGAATCTTAGTGTGGGTCCAAGATCTACGTAACAGTTGTTCATTACTTACTAGCTGTGACCCGCTGTTTCACTCGCGGTTTTCCGGGATAAAAAGTAGGCTTTGTGTTGATCCAGGGTTTAAGCTAATTCCTTTTCAAATTTCACTCAAATCCGTTGAGTTGTTACATCGTGAAGAAGTAACACACATACTAACACACTTACATATAAACTTTCGTATTTATAATATTAGTTTGATGACAATATGTAGCCTTATACGACGTGTTTATATGTATGAATGGGAGAGAGGCTTTGTCCAGAACAGGCACAAAACACGTCAAGAAACTAAGTACGCAGCTCTATGAGTGAACGGCTCAACGGCCAAAGGGCTAGAGGTCGACGGCCTAGAGTTACCTATGCGTGAGGGGCATAGTCTCTGCAAGTGGCGCACGGCATCCGCTGATACAAAGGTCTCATTAAGTGCCATTCGCTAAGTTCCTGTTCTCTCGGAAATGATGTGATTTCAAATTTCCTTTGACGTCTCACGTCGTCTAATTCGAACTTCAGTCGTTTACGGTTATTACATGTTCTATTAGTAAGTAGTTACTTTAGATTTTCTATATGTAGCCTCATAAATAAAATTCACTAAGGTCAGTGCCCTGAAAATCACAATGTAAACATATAGACCCACTGAAATCATAGCCTAGACATCGCGATCGGTCATCATCGTTAAGCAAAATACCATATCATTATCAAGGCATTTCCAATAAATACATTGTTTGTATTAGGAATATTAAAAAGCAATCGACTGATTAAAAAGGTAAACCAAATCCTACTATCCTACTAATATTATAAACGCGAAAGTTTGTAAGAATGTATGTTTGTTACTCCTTTACGCTGCAACAGCTAAACGGATTGGGATGATATTGAGTATGGAGATAGCTTATATCTTGGATTAACACATAGGCTATTTTTATCTCGGGAAATTGCAGGTGAAACTGAAGGGAGCAGTTAGTAATGAGTAATTATAATGGAAAATGAGGACAAGGAGGGCTGACCCCAAGTAAATGGCAAAATGTCTACGAGGTAGAAGAAGAATACTATGGTCCGCCGCGCCGCGCCGGCCGCGTCAAACACTGTTTCTCTAACTAAAGCTTACAATTATATTTTCCTCTAATTAAACATTAAAGCCAACATTTAGGAAGGTATAATTCAATCTTCGATCGTAATCACGATCTCACTGACTAAAATATTAGCAGTTTATTGAGGACAACAAAATAACTGCAGCGAGTTACAGTGACTCGTGCGCTTCATGACACACAATTTAAACTTATAACAAACAAGCGAAACATGCTCGAGACTAGGGTTTGCTCCCGGGTATTCCCGGTACTGGATTTTCCTTATCTAGTACCGGTACTGACAACACAATTCCCGGGAATTTCGGTACTTTCGGGACATCGTAATTTCATAACTATTTTCAATTATTTGTTCCATTTTGGCATTCTTTTGAACCAAGGTCATGGCAGATACGAACACACGCATGAAATGGACACTATTGAATTTTATGACACTATGAAACTACGAGAAATGGAAGGAAAGTAGGGAGGCCTTTGCCCTGCAGTGGGACGATATGGGCTGAATATAATAATATAATAATAATAATGAAACTACAGTTGAATCACTGTATCGAAGAGATTCAACGACTCTTTTTAACAAAAGACGTTGCGGTGAAGTTTGCCCTTAAATATTTGGAGAACAAAAACTCCAACTTAAGTAAAGAGATGTCCACAACCTTAAAGAAGAGATACCAAGAAAGACGTGTACTTGAAGTATCCATTATGCAATACTTAGGACATCATCATCATCATCATCAGCGTGTCGCAGTCCACTGCTGGACATAGGCCTCTCCAACTGCACGCCATTGAGCACGATCCCCGGCTGCTCTCATCCAGCTGCTACCAGCCACCTTGCGAAGATCGTCGCTCCACCTAGCCTGAGGGCGTCCCGCACGAATTGACCACGAATCGGCAAACGTATTTGCCAATTATCCGTCGATATGCCGACGGTAATCGGTTCTACTGCTAATATGACCGGACCACTGCCACTTCATTCGTGAGCTATGTCGGTGACTTTGGTTTTCTTTCGAATTACTTCGTTCCAGATACGATCCTTCAGAGAAATTTCAAGCATAGCTTTTTTCATAGCCCGCTGAGTGACTTTAAATTTAAGATTCAGCCGTACCGTGAGTGCCCACGTCTCGGCTTCGTAGCTGACAGGTAGGACGCACTGATTGAAAACTTCTGTCATTAGTCTTTGTGGGATAAGTGACGAAAATACTCGAAGTAGTTTCTCAAATGCTGCCCAGCCCAACTGTATTCTTCTGTTGGCCTCTCTTTCGAAGTTATTTTTACCAAACTACATACGAAGAGGCGAAGATCGGGCTCAGTGGCGTGCATTGGGAGAGGCCCATGTCCAGCAGTGGACTCGAACAAGCTGTTGATGATGATTGTTTGCCCAAGGTAAACGTGTTCCTTAAGAACTTTGAGAGTGAGGTCATTAATACCAATTGGTTCTGGAGTTGCATGTTCGTTGAACATTATTTTAGTTTTATCTAAGTTCAACCGGAGTCCGACGCGTTGGGAAGAATTAGCTAAGCCGTACAGCATCCGTTGCAAGTCAGTTATTATGACGCTATCCTCTGCGAATCGCAAGTGTGAGATGTACCCGCAGTTTATATGTAAGCCCCGCCCTTTCCGGTCTAGCATCTTAAACATATATCCTCCAATGCGTTGCTAAACAATTTTAGGAAAAAACGTCTCCTTGTCTTACCCCTCAACGCAGGTGGATATGCTCAATTGCTCAGTCTGACTATTTGGACGGTCATTGTTGCGGCATCATAAAGACATCTTAAAACTTGGATATATCGGCAATCAACTTGACGTCGTTGCAGAGACTCTAGAACAGATTTCGATTGAGTCAAAAGCCTTCTTGCGCATAGTCCACAAATGCTAAGCACAGTGACCGATTATACTCTTCCGACTTCTGTATAACACTGTGGATGTGGTCTATGGTGCTATATCCTCCTCAAAACCCGGCCTGTTCCGGTGGCTGGAACTCGTCGAGTCTTCACGCGAGACGATTTTTGAATACTTAGCAAATGCAGATAATTTGTTTATCGGACTGGAGTCTCAAGACAATTAAATCAATATTAAAATTTTGAATAAAACACGTAAAAATTAGCCGGTTCTAAATTTGTATAATATAATCTTTCACCGCTTGGGTTCACCCAGTACTCCCGGTACTGGTTTAAGCCTGGCACTGGGAATTTCGTAGCTCTCCTCAGTACCGGTACTGCAATCCCTACTTGAGACATCCAAGTAGATTGTCTAGCTGGCAGCACTATAGAGGTTCACCGGAGTCTATTCGCTTAGAACAGAAACCACAGGCAACGGAGTTCAGGTACGTTTTCAGGACACAAGGGTACAAATACATATTATATATATAGGGTAACACTTCCTCATAAGGTGTAATACTAGTTACTCGTGGTAGATATCTTGTATGCCGGAGGTCGTCTGGGTAGGTACCACAGCTTTGCCAGTTATTCTGCCGCCAAGCAGCAGTGCGTAAGCAATGCTGTGTTCAGGTTTGAAGATCATTGTAGCCAGCGAAATTACTGGGCATATGAGACTTTATATCTGATGTTTCTGGGTGATGAACACAATGCAGTGCTTTTTATTCTATTAAAAGTTGTGGGTGTAACTGCAACTGTTATGTATAGGCGTGGCGCTTACCATCAGGCAAAGACTCGTCCCATTACTCAGTTCATTAAAAAAAACCTACACAAAGATTTATCGAGCCCCTTGCTGACCCCTGGATAAAACCCTACTATATGTGTATAGTAGATTCTTTACTGATTATGACGTTGAATGGCAGCAGGCTAACTTTGTATAAGTAGCAGTACCTACTGTTTACGAAGCTCACTAAGTTATGAGTTTATGAGCCAGCACCTACTGGGAACGTCTATCAACCTGTTACTAGCAGCTCAGTGCGGCGACTAAAGCGTTAACTAAGCACGAAACACTTGCTTCAAGATTATTTTGTGTTCATTGTTTACTATCTTTTTCTATACCATTATACAATTTTACTGAAATATGCCGACTCAGTACATTAAAGAAATTTAAAAAAAACAACTGCAATCCTTGCAACAATTTTGAAAAACTATCGTCTATTTAGCGAGCTAAATAGACGATAGTTTTTCAAAATTGTATACTGAACATGATTCCACGTTTTAAGAATTTTTGTTTATTTGTTTATGTATGTTTGTTACATTGCCTCGAAAGCTACAGAACGGATTTTAACGTGGTTTTCAGGGCTTGGTAGCATAAATTCACTTGAGTGACTACGAAGGTACAGCTTGACCTCTTCGTAGTACGCGCTCTCATATACTGGGGAGGTCTTGCTGAAATGGTCTTGGAGAAAAGACGATTATATGGACTTCTTCTGTCGTCCACGCATACGAAGTCGTGGGCAACAGTTGGTTATTTTATATATGTATTACTTCAACTTTGTATGTATGCTTACCTTCTCGGTAACCGTGGTGGCCATCTCGGAGACCTTCTGGGTGGCGATGCCGCCGTACTTGACGGCACTCTCGGTCGCGGTGCGCGCAGCTTTGGACACAGAAGTCGCGAACATCGACCAGCCCTGTTGGACAATTACAATATTTTATACTAGCTGTCCCTGCTACCCACTACTGTAGTCTACTACAGGGCATTCTAGTCAGGGGCCAGGATATGCATGTGGTCGTTGGGCACAACACCATTTTATAGTAGGGCCTTGAGTTTCTATTCACACGGGGTCCATCGTCCATCTGTGTAAGTGAAGGTGTTTTTCCTTTTATTCCTTTGAGTTCTTGTTCTTTATGAATTTTCCTTGTACAGTTTCTCAAGTAGATGGATAGTATGAGACAAATAAAACAGGCAAACAAAAAAGTTCGAGAACATCAGTAGGTAACCAAAATTCTAAAAAATAAAGCGTTCTAACAATACCAAGGTTGAATGCCAAGGCACTGATAAGCTGATAACCCTTCACTCGCGACACGGCCTTGAGGCCCACACTATTTTATTGTTTTTATCTCGTATGTGTCGCGTGAAGAGATACAAATAAAACCCATCACAAAATACCCAGACAACACAACTGTAGTCTTGTAGGTTCTTAAACTTTTTATGTAGGTTAACAAGTGTAATTTTTACATTGTTATTATTATTATTCTTTGGTCTTCCACTCAGCATAAGGACGTCTGGTCTCCAGCTACGATTATTTATGTGAACACTTTTTTAATAATATTAATAACACACATATGTCTTAATAGTCTTAATACCAAGCAAATTCTCTCTTTACTCCTTCCAATATCCACATCTTAAATTAGACCATCAAGCCGAAAGACTCCGATAATAAAAAAAAAAAAATTCGTCTATGCCTGTGTAACTGTGCTGTTTTACAAACCTTATGTAAAACTGTGACTATAATCGTCGTCTAGATTCTAAACTTTAGAACATAACTATTACATAGGAAATGTTTTGGCCTCGTCTACCTTCGCTAAAGTACCTAGTCTACCCTCTATGGAGAGTTCTCATAATAATAACAAATACCTCCATGCATCATTGGGGTCGAAGCGTCGCCATCGTGTGAAGTGCTACCCTTCATCGCATGTAACTCTAATCACGGTATCACTTGCTTGGAAAACTACTCTTAGCTCAGCCCCCGACGCGGACGGTCTAATCAAAATAGTTTTATTCTAATAATTAACCTTCGATTAACTGCCGCACAAGCAAATTAACTTCTTAATGGGATACCCCGCGGTCAGAGATCAACTGAGTTCTTCTTACTCGTGGTAGGTCTCACGTATGCCCGAGGTCGTCTGGGTAGGTACCACAGCTTTGCCAGTTATTCTGCCGCCAAGCAGTGGTGCGCAAGCATTACTGTGTTTCGGTTTGAAAGGCATTGTAGCCAGCGAAATTACTGGGCATATGAGACTTATTATCTGATGTCTCGGGGTAATGAGCGCAGTGCAGTGCAACGCAGTACTTTTCATGGTATTAAAAGTTCTGGGTGGCACTGCAATTGTTATGGGCAGGCGTGGCGCTTAACATCAGGCGAACGACTCGCTTGTCTCATTGCTCAGTTCCATAAAATAAAATAAAATATGAGCTCATAATATGAGTCAACGCTGAGTTATAAGTATAACCACAGAATACTAAGGTACAGAAGCATGACTCCGCAAAGAAATTTAATAGATAGTGACTCTTGCTACGACGCAATAGAGTTCAATTCAGCTCACGTAGCGCTGCATACCTACAAGTAATAGTAACCTACAGAGCGGATCTTTATATCACATTGCTCTATTTCTTCTGACGCGGCACGGTTAGAGTTTATACTTGTGTTGTGATGAATTATCAATCTGAATAGGTATTTTGTTCAAGTTATGTATCTCTCTACTGTAACGGAGCTCACAGAAAGTAAATTCAAATTACGCGTTAAGACTGTTCTAACGAGAAAAGCATACTATACTGTTCGTAATTACATAGAAGACAAAGCTGCTTGGAACATTCCACTTCTGCAAAGCAGCCAACTGGTACATAAGAAAAATAAAATTGTAGAAACACAAAAAATTGTAACAAAATCTCTAAAAAAATGCCCCTCAGTTTCGTGCCGTATCTTATGAGTAGTGGTTCTTTTTCCGATACGGTGGTAGAGTCTTGTGATAATTTGCCGTTCATAAGTGCGTCTCTGATGCCAAACATGAATAAAGAGATTTTGACTTTGACTTTGACTGTCTATTACTATTATTCTCATTCTGTGAACAATAACTTTTCAAACAGTATACCTACCTAGTATTAGCACAGAAGACTAAATAATACAAGTAGTATTAGGTATTATTGCCTCGTATAACCCGGGTAATATTATTATTTGTCTGTATAACCTCACAAGTCAGATTAAATATTCTGGTATACAGTGCAAATGCTCAATTTTAATTAGTAAGGAAAGTTTGATACATTTGTTCAAATCGTGTTTATTTCAAACATCAAAATAATTTGTAGGCCAATATTCCTTCAGCATTACTTAACCTTTTAAGCCACGCTACCGAAGTAAAGCCGTGCCCCCTGGCTGTTCTACGCAAATTTCATACGTTTTAGTAGGCTCAAGTCGACCTAGAGAGAGAGACAGCACGCAGTCGGCGTAGAGAGCACTCTTATGTCCTGTATAGATGTCCTTGGCGATCAAAGGATATTATATTATACCCAGGTATTTTCATATACATAACGATTTTTCAATTTATTTTATTATCAATTGATAATGCGTGACATAATATCCCGCCCCAAGACATCAAAGGGTACAACGACCAATTTGCCCTGAATCTATTAATGTATTCCTCCATCGCATTCACAATCGATGAAAGCGTGGGCTGCATATCGCGTTCACGATCCGCCACACCATAATAGGGCTTCAAGAAATCTGACGGGCACACTGCTTCCTAACCGTATTATATTCATCCCAGAAGAGGTCTGCTGAAATCGTGATATTGTTAGTAATAACACCTTACACGTTTCGCTAATAAAGGATGGGCTACAACGTTTGCTAAATAATTCGCGTCCTATTTAAAACGATAGTCAGTTTGATTCTTTTGTTTGAAGAAGAATAGCCACTTTTGATTTATATTGATAAATCAAAAGTGGGCCTATTCTTCTTCAACATAAACTGACTGAAAGCAAATGACTGCAATCACGGCTTGCTAGTCTGAACTCACCATGCTGGAACTAAAAGTTAACACACTATTGCGACTTTTCGAAAGTGGCTGAAGACGGAAATGTTTCACTAACAAGTATAACAAACATTGTTTTGTTAAACAATCAGCGTAACACACCGTCAGAAGGTGTCGATACTCGATATAATGTTGTACAATGGGTGCCCGCGCGCTGCGCCGCGCCGCCCCGCCTCTCCTGTGTTCGCTGTTATCGCTTCAGGTACCACCGAGCGAACCTAATCAATTCAGTCTACCTGACAATCAATGCACTCCCCCCTATCATCTAGGCATATCAAACGCCGCCCCCACCGGCGGCGGCCAGCACATACGAACCCCTTAGGCATTTTCTATTCCGCTGTAAATCCCTCTGCTGCCTACTCCCACCACGCTGCCCGATGAATCAGCTTAATGGAAATTCAGAAGGTGTATATACCCTCTGAATTTTCATTAAGCCGATTAAAATGTTTTGTTATGGAATGGATCGGTCATTTTTAGATGCAAAATGTTAGAAAAAAGCACAGAAATATAAATAAGATAATCTAATAGTCATACAATAATATTTTAAAATAAGCACGGCTAGTGTTTCTCGTGTAGCGAACCTACGTGTAGCGAAAGCAACGATTATGTTACATTAGAACTGTAATCACTTGACCAATGCCTATATAATAGTGTAGTATGGCTTGTCGTATACTCGAAATATTAGTTAATAACATTATTATAATTTAATTATAATTTGCTTAACCGCCCAGAAGACGAGATACAAAAAAAATACGGATTGAAACGATCCTAGCCAATAATAAAACCTAATGACACCCGAGTCTATGCTATATTAGGCAGGTTATGTCCACCTACGCAGTAAGACTTCAACGGCAAATTACCAAGTCTCGTTACCGATGATTACCTATTTATTTGCAGGCGTAGAGGGAGTGATAGAAATGATAGAAATACGCAGTCCCCAGTTTTGTTATTTCTATAGAATTAACTTATTGGCGTGGGTTGAGGGAGCCTAATGCATAAAAAGCCGTCATAGTAAGCGGTGTTGTACAATGTGGTAAACAAACACGAACAAGTTTCAGGTTGTATTTTAATTATATAAATTTACAATATAATCATTTTTAAATGTTTATACGCCCGACGATCACATACATAAATCCCGGCCCCTAACTAGGATTCCCTGTAGGTATCTAGGGAACCAGGAACTACTACGACCACTGTCTCACAACACCCAGACACGAAACAAATGCCTGCGCTTTTGTTTCTGTGCACAAACATTTATCCCGTCGTCGCGGGAATCGAACCCGCAACCTAAGTGATGTATGAGATGTGAGCCAACCTGCCCAACCACTACACCACAGAGGCTGACGATTTATTGTATTGATCTATATATAGGAAATTTAATTTATTGTCAAGGGTTGGAAATAGTATCACCGCCTAAGTTAGACTCTGTTTACAGCGTTTCCAATGAACTTTTGACAAGTGGGTGAATTTGCGTAAGTTACTATGGCACGTGCTCTAATACGAAGTAGTTCATTTTCAAAATACAGTTTGATACTAAATACTAATAATAATATCATCATGATTTGTTGTTTTTACTCGTTGTATGTTTGCGTTTCTTAAGGCCGGCCGCCGCCGCCGCGCCGCCTCTTTATTCGCTGCGTGCCAATATGGTTTACCTTTGTGTAGCCCATTCAGTGTAATTGCAAAAAGCAATTTACTAGCAGTTGTAAGGCGTCGCGCTAGAACATACAGGGTATATAAGTGTGAGTTGGTCCACCAAATGATATTCTATTGCCGACGACAGGGGACTACCTACCGCTATGCCGAGTCTATGTAGTTTGCGGTAACGTAGGTACAGATTAGCGAAAACGTTAATTTTGAAACAAGGCCTACGGGGATAACGGACCTATACCCGTTATATTAAATTAAAAAGTTGTTAAAAACAAGCAAGTCATAATGTCATTCGCTTGATGGTAAGAGTGATTTTTGATTTGTCAACCAATCAAAGGTGGAAGGCCACTGTTTCAAGAACATGTCTAAATTACTGTGCATTATAAGTATTGTTTTGGAAAACATACCATGACTCCACATTTTTTAAGCCTGTTTCACTCGCTCACCCGACACATGGCGCATACATATGATTAAACCTACACATATTTCAAAATTGACATTTCTCAAAGCAAATTGATAAATCGACTATCTGTACCATCATGTTGCAGTGTTGCCGGCGAATGTGTGGAGCGAGCTTTAGTAATTGAAATGTTTAACGTGCTAAGTTGACCCCTCAAAAAGTACCTAATAGCGTAGATTGCTTGCGTATTGCTTCCCACACATTTTCGATGACGAACGACAATCGATATACTGACAAGGTTTATATAATTGTTTTTTTTTTATTATTTATCGGATTGCGCTGGACCGCAATCTCACTTGTTTTAAGTAACGATGCGGTAGAAGATGTAGCACGCTCGTCCAGAAGAAAGCTGTTCTCTCTTGTCTTAAAGACACACATATTATAGCTATCCAGAAACACGAGCAGTGCGAGCAGGAGGGATGTCAACCATAATATACTTATGACGGCTTTACGTTTGGTCGTCCGATGACGGAATGGGGATGGCGGAATTAGTTCATGTAATTCCGTCGTACACTCTCCGAAAAGTATCCGGTAAACTTGCATCTTTGCGCTAATGTTCAATGCTCTGAAGCCTAGTCTTAAATATCCGCTAGAACTAAAATAATGCTACATTATAGAATGTTTGTATTTCCGAAATTAAAAGAATATCGATTATTTTTGCATACCTACATTACATTTCGCCTTTTTAATAATAATCACAACAAAATATCTAAACCATTTGACAATTAATAATAATAATTTAATAATAATAATTTGTTTATTCATTTAGAAATGTTGGTACAAAAAAACTTAATATTATAGCACTCGGAAACTTATTCTAAGGTTTACAAATAGGCTAGGAATAATAATTAAGTTATTTAAGGTCCACTAGTTCCCACACTAGGATTCCCTGTGTCGTGGGACACTAGTCTCTTCCGTAAAACGTTTTAATTATAGTTAGTATATAGGGATCTATATTCATAGTTAGGAACATAACTAAATAAATGTGAGCTAAACAATAGGTAGGATCAGATATGTCTTTCAACTTAGAAGTAGCTATTTAAGTTTTTTGGTTGTCCTGGTCCCTAGAACTATTCTAGGTGCGTGTAATAGTTCGAGTATCATAACTACCTTGTTTTATGCGTCCAAATTCGAACTCAAAAACAAAAATAATGAGCTCGGCAAACATCCCGACACGTACAACATGATTTTTTGTTTGTTGAATTGATCATGATAGTTTTAAAACTTTTGCGACTCCAGCTAAACGTTATCTATAACATTCTGGATAAAAATATTACCAAATCGTAAATAAAATAATATAATATAAAATAATAATCGTACTCGCAAACTGGAATATGTGATCTACATTATATCTATAAAAACTATAATATAACGCATTCCCTTCTGTTATGACATTTGATATTTTCAATAACCAACAGCAGCAAGCATTTATATTGATGTAGAGATACATACTTCTCACTGACTGCGGTAGTTCAGGAATTCAAATCGCGATATCAACCCGATACAATAACAATGATAATAGAATTCTATATGCACTTTATGTTGTAGTGACGATATCTGTCGGCTGCCGAGTGCCGACCCGAGCTAAATTGAAAATTAAATTGTTTCACTGTTCTAAAGACTATTTGATAGTCTTAACTAAACTTAGGAGCCTGTCGTAGCGTGAGAGTAAGTGAGATTTTTCAGCGCAGAACCTGAAGTATTAGGAAGTCCTACAATCAACAAGGAATACAGTGCATATCAAAGATGTCAACTGAAACTTACATTAACATAACATAACTTACATCACGGTAACGGTAGAAACGGTGAAGGAAAACATCGTGAGGAAACCGGCATGTCTAAGAATTTTTCACAAAAAGTCAAGGACATGTGACATCCACCAACCCGCACTGGGCCAGCGTGGTGGATTATGGCCCATCCTCTCTCTATGAGAGAAGGCCCGTGTCCCAGCAGTGGGAACGTGATGGGCTGACGATGAACTTACATTACATTTACATTTCACTGCGTCTTTTTTAATTTTTATGTTTATGTAAGTATGTACCTATATATTTATTATTATTATTATTTATTTATTTAATAGTTTTGCACAAAATGATATAAGGAATGACTTAATGCTATTTAGCATTATCTACCAGTCTTCCAGGTCGTGACAGAAATATAGTGGGTGTGCAGCTACGTTTTCAGCAAAAGTACGTTGAGAGATACTAAATAAATAACATCAAATTAATATGATAAATTGTATAAGAATAAAAAAAAATATATAACACCATTATAAACATAATTATATATTAGAGAGGTGCTCTGTAGGTTAATATGACTGGTAGGTATGCAGCGTTACGCGAGCTGAATTGAACTTTATTGCGTCATAGCAAGAGTCGCTATTTGTTTAAATTTCTTTGCGGAGTGATGCTTCTGTCCCTTAGTATTATGTGATCTAGCAATAAGTCATAGGATCACATGTAGGCTTATAGGTTAGAAAAGGAACTTATCAAACCAGCAGTATTGAAGATAATATTAGTCATTAAGGTAAACTTGCTTAATAAAATGTTCATGGACGAGACGCTTAAAAGTCTTTACTATTAATTTTTTGGATTTTATCTGATAACGCATTCCGCAGCCTTACTGCCACGACAGCAAATGAATATCCATGAAACAAGTTGAGTGTTTAGGAGTGGCGAGATGCAAATTATTAGAGGATCTTAGCTGTCGGTCATGAGTGTCCGCGAGAAGTTGAAATTTTTGTTTCAGGTATTCAGGAGAATTTGGATCTTTTAGTACCGTAAAAAGGAGGCAGGGAATTCTTATATTCTTAAGCTCACGAATTGGGAGCCATTTTAGCTTGGCACGATATTCGGAGACGTGGTCTTATTTCCTAAGGTTGATAATGAAGCGGATACAGGTGTTTAATAAGCGATCAAGCTTATTGAGAAGTTCTTTAGAGAAATCTAAGAAACAGATGTCCGCATAGAAAATTATTGGGAGAAGAAGTGTATTGCTATACTAGAGAGATCTTAGTTTTAATAGGAAGAAAATGTTTCATCCTGTTGATTAAATGAAATGCGGCATAGAATTTGCGAGAAATCACTTGAATATACGCAGGCCAGCTAAGATCAGGGTCTATAATGACACCTAGATCTTTAACTGTAGGCGAAAAAGGAATTTGACAATTATTGAAAGATAGAGTATTATTTTATTGTATTAGAGATATTACTTTTATTATAATATTTTACTCACTTTCTATTTTTTTTATATCACACATGTATATATGTTTATTATATGTAATGTATTATCATTATTTGTAAGACATTACTTTAAATGTATAAGCATAAATATTTTTACTGTAGATAAGTCTAGTAAATTTTTCACTGTTCTTAGAACAAAACAGTAATCAGCTAAAATCAGCGCCGTCAACTCGGCGCTGATTCGGCACGCTAAACATGTATTTAATATTTATTATTTTGGTTTTATTTTTGTTTGTCGTTTTTGTGTCGAATAAGTTGTTTTTCTTTTTTTACTAAGAATAAGAGATATTATTTGTTTACGGCAGCATCAATACCAATTGTAAATAGAAATGTTTTTATTTGTTGTCTAATTAACATTGTCTCTCGGGATTTCGCTTGAATAAATAAACTATCTTTTAACAGAGATGTTTATTTGAACGACAAACATTGTTATTTATTCTATTGATCTATCTTATTAAATCGAAGTTACTTTTAAAATGTAAAACAAGCACTTCTGGGGAAATATTTCGCAAAATGGCAGCCTCATGGAAAACAAAGGGCACAAGATTACAAATGTTTTTAGATACACACAGTCGCCAAGATACAGGCCTAGTCTAGTTTGGGGTCCACCGACAATCGAATATCAAATCAACGTATGTCAAAATCAATATTGTAATTTAATTGAACCGTGGATTAGTAAATAAATCATTTATTATTTTTATTATGTCGCTCTTTCTCACGGGTTATACACCCGGCTCTTTGGTAGTGAGTCCAACACGTAGAGGCCTCTGAGAGCATTTAATTTAGATATGTAAAGGGCAACACTTATCGAGGACTGTCTCTAAGTGCATCATTAAGAAGATGCAATCAAAGACAGCCCCAGATAAGTGCTGATTTTTATTATTATTATTACATTTAAGAGCAAGGTCACGATAGTCACCCACACAACCATGGGTGACGTCGCGATGCATGGGCTCAATGGCTCGGTACGATATTATCTCATCGCCATATCGTACAACACCGCATTGCGATAGAACCCTAAACCTGACTAGTTGATATCCGGGAATCTGTGACCCGAATCTTAACACTGTGTTGCGACAGTGATTGACATTAGCGTGATTAATTTGTATGTGATGAACGTAGATATACTTTCTCTACACTCTAATCAGTAGAATCAATATTTGTATGCAAATAATATTGATTGTGATGGTCAAACTGAAGCTAGTTTTTAACCGACTTCAAAGAAGGAGAAGGTTCTCCATTCAATTGTATTTTTTTTTAATGTTTGTTACCTCAGAACTCCGTCATTTAAAAACCGATTTGCAAAATGCGTTGGGTTCTGCATAGCTACGAAGTGGTCCCATATAAATTTCATCGATATTTGACCTTGGACTTCGAAGATACATTGAAGTCGGTTTTTGTTTTTTTTTATAAACAAATTATTACAATTAATTGTTGTATTGGGAACGGAAAGCTAAACGTTGAAGTAGAACTTGTGTATAAACCAAATTATGTAAAGGCTTTTTGGACCATGGTCGCGCACAGCTTCGAATCTGTTTGGACTGGTAGGGGTGGCGTATTGAAAAGGGCTGAAAATGGTAATATTGATGTTTGCACTCAAATCACAAAAAAAAATACTCGTGGTAGGTCTCTCGTATGCAGGAGGCCGTCTGGGTAGGTAACACAGCTTTGCCAGTTATTCTGCCGCCAAGCAGTAGTGCGCAAGCATTACTGTGTCCTTGTTTGAAGGGCATTGTAGCTAGCCAAATTACTGGGCATATCAGACTTAATATCAGATCGGGGTGATGAGCGCAGTGCAGTGCTACGCAGTGCTTTTTTGTATCAAATCTTATGGGTGGCACTGCAATTGTTATGGGCAGGCGTGGCGCCTACCATCAGGCGAACGACTTGCTCGTCTTATCACTCAGTTCTAAAAAAATATATAGAGGGAATAAAAGGGTGGAATTTGAAAAGGTCGGTATTATCGCAGGCGTTAATGTAGTAAATCTTATGTCTGTTTGTAGTAAATTTTATTTTAGGACTCAGGTGATCTGACACACTGCTGCCGAATAATAGAGGCATGCGATAGTATAGACCTTTATTATCGCACCTATCAGTTAGAGCCTTAATATGTTGATTTCGACGGCAAAATTTGCATCAAGTGAGATAATGTGATCTGCAGGGCGATCATATATCTTTTATTAAGAAACCAGTTCCGATGATGGTTTTGCAATCACGTAACCCGTTTGTTGCAATCAAACGTCAAAGAAAGCTCAATTGAAATAAAAATAAGTTTTGACAAACAAAGTTTATATCGATATACACACCATAGACAAGGAGCCGTAATAGCCGTATTACACAGTAAAATTGAATAGATTGGGCGTATACATAACGATTCATAGCACAGTCTCGCTTTGTAAATTTGTCAGATAATCGATAGGAGCACATTGAAATCGTGACATAAAAAGTTACATGATTGCATTTTAGCAATTGAAATAAATTTCTACTGCACGTTAGTCCGCAACATGCGATGTTCGCAAGACTTACGTGATCGCCCTGCTGGAAAATCATTCCTTCCCGACCTAACGTTTCGGAAATCCTGGTCTAGCCAATAGAAACTGTGTAAAGTACGTCCTCCTGTTTCCCAAAATAGCTCAAGTGACATCCTATCTCTGTTAAGGTAAAATTGTCGACAGTGATACCGGTGCTCACTACATTTAATCTGACCAAATGGTTTTCCAATAATATTGCTGTCAAATTCAAGGCATCCAGTTCGTACGGCTACTTTATCAGGAGACAGGGCGTCCGATCCTCGCCTCGTCTTCGTCAGACTCAAGGGTGCTCGTTTTCGGTTGATTTTTATCGATATGCGGTACTTTGATATTTTTATATGAAAGGTAAAGGAAAAGGGTAGCATAGTGGCGTGAGTAATTAAATTAAATCCTCACTTTGGATTAGATATAAAGTGATCTCTAGATTCTCTAGGTGTGAGTTTTCGTCGTATTCATTTATTGTGAACTGTATCAGAAGGTATTAAAAAACATTTACATATAACAGACAAAAATTCCATCGTTTTTTAGTAGGTACACGAACTTTAAATATTATGGTCTACTCAAAATTAAATAGTATTGTATTGTACAAAGGTTTTTTCTCAAATCTAAATTGAAGTTGTCCGATTTCGTAGTGTGTAATGTAGCGAAACAATAACTGAAATAAATTTTAAACACATCGAAATACCTTTTGTATCGAAATAACAACAGTACCTATGTTTTTACCTTTAATCCCTAGTGAACATAGCAGGACATCGGAGCAATTTAGTTATTGTGGAACCGGTAAGGCATGAGAATAGCAATCGTGTGCCGTAGTATGCTCAAGGGGTCTAGAAATTGGAATCATTCGATTGTAAAACGCATCAGTTAACAACGAGCACTAGCTCTAATTCGGTTACGGTTAGACTTATTCTCATCGGATGTCTTTCCTGTTGCACTATGAGTTGTTACAATTAATTTCAAGCGGCCGGCCGGCTCGCTCGCTGGGCACAACAGCGTATCAACATATCAATATTGTTCCAGATTAATTCCAGCAAAGGGATGCATCTGTGCGTGTGACGGTCAAACAACGTAATCTGCGGGGGCACCAAGCCTTTGATGAGACATAGTGTACTCATGATAAATACCCGGAGATTCAAACATATGTAGGTATATACATGCGTTTAAGTGCGACTGTAGTGAGTTTGAGAACAATATAGAGAGAAGTGGAATACCATGACACGAAACTTTTGGAATATCATGATATGAACCGAGCGCGGCGAATAGGTTTCGATTGAACAATTAAAAGTTGTATGGTGTGAGGGTTATTAGTGAAACACAAAATTTCAACTCTTCAGATTACAAATGATGTAAGTCCCGGCGCGCTGTATCCTGTTTCTAATTAATTGTACAACCACTAGTTTCATAATAGTATATGCTAGTGATAGTATTAGTTTTTGTTATAGCGCTTGTAACGTGGCTCGCCTAGCTATTCGTAAAAGACGTGCTAGGTTAAGGAACTTTCGCTGCGATCACCACTTGATGGATGGCTGTCTGTTTGTGTGGTATTTATGTCTGAGCGCTACCGTAGCTCGGAGGACACGTTAAGGTCCCCGGTTGTTGTCCATCAGTCATAGGGTCATGTCGAAGGCCTTCGGGCGGTCTATGACTCCGACACCAGGGTTAGCCACACCCACACGAAAAAGAGAATGTCAGAATTAACGTTCTTTAAGTGAGTTTAGACACTACCTCAAATGTATCGTCTAAGCCGAGGTGTCTACGAGACTTGTGATGTGTGGACACGATCATTGAGAATCTACTCGTACTTATACAACTATTTATTTATTGTACGATTAAAATTGGCTACTTTTGAGTGAATGTGTAGTTGTAGAGTTGATTCCTAAAATGCGAGTAGGTCCTAGGTGTACTACGACGCAATACGGGGCCCTAATCACTCGCAACCCCTACGCGTAGGGGAGGAGTTATTAGCAAAATATTCATATAATATAGGGTACGTGGATAACGTAGTGAGAATCAGAGCTTTGTCGTAGCAGATCCCCGACACTCCATACAAATTCGCCGAGCTAACTGTCTAGTACTACTACTGGCGCACCGGCCTGTCCGCACACTTTGTGTGTGTGTGCGTAATTATTGTAGGGATTAGCTAATACGAATCGAGCGCGACATGGACAACGCTATACGTAAGCAATCTAAGTGTTTCTCTTCCACACCTACTATCGCTTGGCTGGGAGACGCGAAAAATACGGAAGGAATACCAAACAATCTCCAATTTTTATATGTGTAAGTGCTTTCTTTGCATCCATACACAGAACAATAACGAACCATTTTGTTTTAGGTATATTAATATTGTATCATAGTCAATATATATAATTTTAATGAAAAAAGAGATAGGCAGACCTCCGTCAGTCAGGTCAGGTCCTGGTCAGCTCCACCGTCTTCAGCCGTTCTCAGTCTTTTTCTCAATATGTTTCGTCCATATGTCAAAGTCAAATAGTCAGCCGGCCTGCTCTACCTCTGTAAAGCAGGTCGTCGTCGTCATCCAAAAAGGTCATAACGACCTCAAATAACATCAATTGATCGCACATATAAAATAAACATTTGAATCTCACTCATTAGTCATTCGCAGCGAGCGGTGACAACCGAGTGACGCAAGCACGGCATTACCTATTTTTTCATCGATGCATTGCGGGTGACGACAAATTGGCGGGGGGTGGGAGTGTCGCTTCTTTACGTAGTAATATTTAGTTTTCTTTGGTCGTAGGGTGGGTTTCGGATAAATACTCGACTGCTTATTAAAAATATAGAACTTTAAAAATATTATTAAGAAAACGTCATCGAAATTGTAGAATCTTTGTTTTTACTTTGGATACATTTCATATCTAAAGATATAAAAAACCTGTAATAAAACTAATCAGAACGTCTTGGGCTTACCTGTACCTTCAATCCAACATATTACATTTTAGACCCCAGTTAAAACAAATGACATTCAGGTGACATCGAGACAATCGTCATGTCTAAGGTTTACCGAGCAGCAATGGAGCCGCGAGATGGAACATGACTCTCTCTCTCTGATATTTTCTCTCCTAGCTCCCAGCTGTGGATCGTAATACAGGGCGGACTTACCGAAGCGAGGGAGGCCAGCGTGTTGTCAACCAGCTCGTTCCCGCCGTGCGCCGGCGACATAGGCGTGGACTGTGACTGTTTGGGCGTGTTTCCGAAGCCGGTGTACCGACCGCTGCCGTACTCGCTGCTGTTGACAACCAAATAGCGATATTTAGGCTTCAGTCACACAAAGAGAGTACTATCGCCGCGTGTATCGCTTAGTCACATAAAGCGAGTTAGCTTGCGATTAAATGATTGAATCTGCAGTATTACATAGTTTACCATACACCATTATAATACTGTCATCTTCTTCTATACCCTGTTAGCTGTGCCCAATAGGGTTCATAAATTTGATATATTTTTTACCTATTTTTTAAGATTCAGACAAATAGTCTCGTCGATTATGCAGTTACTTTTAAATACGTTGGGACGCTGACGTTTCTCGCAACACATACAACAAACATTTCAAATAGATTTCATTCTGCTGCGTCTAATAAATAGGGCAATAATATTATACATATAATTGTTTTACATGAGAATTGACCAACGTTTGACCACGATCTCACCTGGTGGGAAGCGACGATGTGGTCGAAGATGAAGTACGCTTGCCACCCAGGTTGTATTTAATAGGAAACATAGATGATGGCAGGGCGTTCCACTCCTTAGCTGTACGTATTAAGAAGGATGAGCCAAAACGCTTCGTACGGATAGGCGGGACTTCTACCATGTACTGTGGCGTTGTGCCGATCGTCTTTTTGTCCGATGGTGAAATTATATATATTTGATAATTACAAATGAATGATATTATAAAATGTAATATTTACTCGTCACAATCTGTATCAGACGTTTCCGGTTCTTTTCTGCTCCTCCGAATAAATCTTAATGTTGGCATCTTCAAAAGCAACCAAGGAGTCCTAGCTCAAGTCACGTAAAATAAGTATCTGGTCCAACGAGGTTTGTACTATTTCAAGTTTGAATAACCTACAGCTTAACTTAACCCAAAACTGTTAAAGCACTAGACGCTAAAGTAGTAGTAGTACAGTAGTGGCAAAAAACAACCAACCATAGGAACCATTGGCAAACAGGTCCGCATTGAGATGTATTACCGTGAAAGTGCTCGGCTTATTCAATTAGCCACTTGAGTTGAAGTACAATTTGAGCGCGAGAACCTATTTAGGTCATTAAGTGGTATCGATCGCTTCACATAGAAATGAGACGTATGCCAAGAGCTTTAGCATTTTCATGACTGAACTTTCAGTCGTCCTTATTACATGAAAATATTCATTAAGAATTCGGCAGACAAATTTTTCCAGCACCTTTCCGTCTCCTTTTGAGTAGCTAAAAGAATATAACACCTAGTGCTGACCCGTTTACTGACTACCCCCGCGCAGTGTGAGTAGTGGCGAGCAACTGACTGTCGGAAGTGTACAGAAATACAGTCACATTAAACATTAACGAGTTTATATATAAGTATCTATAGTAAAGTTTCTCTATGCATATTCGATATGTGAAGCACGCGATATGGCGTACTCACTACTCGCAATAGTTCAAAGGTAATCATTAAAATTCATGGGAAAGCAATGGGTTATTGACGGGTATACAATAATGGACAGTGTAATTGCTGTTGCAATTTTTAGAAACCGCGCGGATGCCATCAAATATTAATTTCATTTACACCTTTCTCAAAAAAATAATTATCTAACCGTCAACTGCATCAAAACTAACCGAGTAGTTTAAAAGTCATTGCATACATAAAATAAATAAATGACGCCCAACATTAACATATAAAACGAGAGAACTACGAGAACCACAGTCCCGCCGCAGCACCCAGATACGAAAAATATCATTGAGATTTTTACGTGTACAAATATATGTTCCGTAGCGGGAATCGAACCCGCAGTGAATGCGCAGACAGACTCAGATGAGCGCCATTATTTTACTGTACTAATTAGAAGTAAACCTAGCTCTTGTATAACAAAAAAGACCTGAAAACTGTATGAAGGCTTTGGTGTGACCTATACAATGATTTTGTACCTACACATTATTAATGTACAAGTGTGGTGCGACTGTTTGTGACAATATCAATAACGAATGTCTATTGACCTTGGTACATGTTTTACCTAAATCATTTGTAATCGTCATCGCTATCATAATCAATACATTTATTTTTATATCCTGCTGCTGTGAGCGTCGTTCAGATTCGACTCATAAGTGCGTCTGTGGTGTTCAAATTGACCAAAGTATATTTTATGTTGAGTTTTACACAAAGATTGTAAATTATCATAATAATAGCGTAGCGTTCATCAACGATACTCTTTCCTTGCTTTTGTACCGCTCAGTTAACATTTGTGTTTTACTAAATCTGCCATCCCTTAGTCATGTCTGTACATCCTACAGATATGTGTATTCGTACGGAAACATGGTAGTTTATCTAAATCAAATAGTGAAATTAATGAATATATAAGACTATAATAAGGATATATAAGACTATAATAAATATATATAAGAAATCGCAACAAACTAAAGTTACTAACAAAAACTTTTTTACAAATATTAGGAAAATGTCCAAATTTTAGATTAGTATCAATATACAACTAAATCCCTGAATACCTAAAAAACGAAACTACATACAACGTATTCTGAAGAAAACTTAGTCCTATCTAATTAAAAAATGTTATTCTGTAGATTAATTCAAAACTGACAAGCATGTCCAAAAAAATGACTCAATTCCGTGACACTTGCGATATACTGACTTTCATAAAACATAAATAAATATAAATTAAAATGACTTTATGTACTTCTCGCACTGAATTGCAAACGTCAACCTAACATATTACCAGGACTAGCGCACTCCGCACTGTAGGTACGAAGCTACATCACATGTATATAGCCGGACACCGACGGCGGGTCGCGCGTCGTTACACGTTCCGCGTCAGAAGAGACAAGAGCTATGCCATAGAAAGAGAGGCGCTCTGTAGGTTAATATGACTGGTAGGTATGCAGCGCTACGCGAGCTGAATTGAATTTTATTGCGTCATAGCAAGAGTCGCTATTTGTTTAAATTTCTTTGCGGAGTGATGCTTCTGTCCCTTAGTATTCTGTGATATTACTTAAGACCTACCTATATATAAAAAATGTACATGAATGCAATGAATAAATGAATTATGAATTGTGTACCTCGCCCTCGCGCCCGCGCGTCCGTACAAAATGACGGAGCTGGAGTTTGCAACTAAATCGGGCATGCCCAACTTCGCTACACATCGAAATGTGCAAGTTTATTGCGCAGGTAACGTGCAACATTGTGCATACCAGGGCACGGGCGGTCGCGTTCACTCCGGGGGACGGGGATCCGATACTAGCTTGGCGAAATTAAAAACCTGAAATTCCCGGATGCAAACCCTTCTCGTACCTTATTTTTCACTATTTGTATTTAGTATTTGTATTTATGACAACACAAGAACGGGGACAGGCTTATAACACTTATTATATATTTATTATAATATGAATTTTGAAATATGAATATGATTTTTTTTATGAATTTTGAGCGAGTGTGGCTCAGCGGTAACTCATACGCCTTTCGATCAGACGCACCTGGGTTCGAATCCCGACTCAGCCCTGCACCAATGACTTATAGTTAAGTGCAGATTTTGCACGCTCGCTCTAAAACGGTGAAGAAAAACATCGTGATGAAACCCGCTTACACGCTTTGAAGTGGTAGGCTCTGGCGGTGGTTGTAATACCACCCACCGAACAAAGCCATGCCGTCAACGACCTAGTCGTGTTTCGGGATGATGTTCGGTGAACCATAGGGGAGACGGGTCTGAGCAGCCGCTCAACTGCCGTCTCTCTCTAGATCTATGTGCTCCATCTTAGGCCACATCATCGCTTCACATCAGGCGAGATAGTGGCTAAACATAGATCTATTAAGCGTAAAAATAATATAAAAAAAAATTTACTCGTTTTTATCGTTTACTGCATATATAGTTGTCGAGTTCCTGTGGCCACCCTCCGACTCCATCATAAGATCAGCTCAGGGGTACATGCACATAGTATTGTCATCGGAACTATACCTATACGGAAATAATTAGCTCAATTGTATTACGGGAAGTGGTTTTAAATCGACCCGCAACATTTGATCTAAATACATACCTATGTATATACCTACATTCAAATTAAATTAAATAAAAGCTTGTAAAAAGCTATTATCTACCACTAAAACATCGCAGGTACAACGCAGCGCACATACAACTAGACAAAACAATTATTTTATGCGATATAAAATAACTTGATAAGTTTGGTGAACTCGAACGGGGGCATACAGGGGGGTTACACCGGGTGCTACAGGGCCGGACTCTCTCAAAGGTTAACAATCCTGCTGCCAAGCCATGCATAATTGCATACCTTTTAACAGCTTAAAAGGAAAAGTCTGGAACACGAATGAATTTCGACTCATAAACACTGTAAAGCTTAACGAATGGCACGTGAGTTTGCGAAATTAGCAGTTATCTTTTTATCTCGATATAATATGAGGGATATTCAGTCTTCATAAAAATCATAAACATTTTTAGGATATTTTATATTGATAAGGCCAAACATTCAGGTTTTAAGGGCATTATAGCCAGTGAAATTACTGGTTATATGGGACTTAATATCTGATGTCTCAGGGCGATGAGCGCAATGCAGTGCTACGCAGTACTTTTACAGTATTAAAAGTTTGAGTGCACTGCAATTATTATGGGCAGGCGTAGCGCTTATAGTGAGCGAGTGTGGCTCAGTGGGAGCTCGTGCGACTTTCGATCCGACGCAACCGAGTTCGAATCCTGCTGGCCCCGCACCACTGACTTTCTTAAGTTATGTGCGGATTTAACACTCGCTCTATAAACGGTGAAGGAAAACATCGTGAGGAAACCGGCATGTCCAAGAATTTTCCACAAAAAGTCAAGGACATGTGACATCCACCAACCCGCACTGGGCCAGCGTGGTGGATTATGGCCCATTCTCTCTCTATGAGAGAAGGCCCGTGTCCCAGCAGTGGGAACGTGATGGGTTGATGATGATGATGATGATGATGATGTACCGCTTATCATCAGGTGAACAACTTGCTCGTCTCATTACTTAGTCCCATAAAAAATACAATATTTGGACAACTCACAGCCTAAGCCAATGAAGATAGAAACATGGGAATATGTTCTGTTACGATGTCGCAACTCCGATTTCAGTATAAAATAAAACTGCATCGCTTGCATTGACGCAAGCGACGCAATTAATGCTCATCGACATTTCAATAAATGCAAATAGACTTAATTACGACATCGTTGAGGGCACTAGGCATATATATTTGTAATTTTTTATTTTTCGTATTACAATTTCTTTAAGTTTTATTAAATTTGTTTTTTTAATAGAGGTGAAGGGTGTAGAGATGTACAAAGAAATAATTTTTCGTTATTGCCACGGGAAAACGGGAAAACGGAAACACCGCAGACAAAGCCGCGGGTAGGCCGGCTAGTTACAGATATTAAGCAAATGAAAATGGTTAGGAATCGACTTGCAAGAATTACATTGGAGTGCCGAGTGACTCTAATTGTACGAAAAGAGGAGTGGCAGAGGTCTCGCACTGATTATCTAATCGATAGGAAAGCGACTGTCTCAAAGAAAACAATTACAATGTATTTTGTAACGAAGATATTGATCATGATCGAACTTGATTGGTAAAAATAAATAAAAAATAAAAAAAAATAATAAATAAATAAAAAATATATATGAAATAAAATAAATAAATATAAATTAAAATAAAAAATATAATAAAAATAAATAAAATAAATTATATAAATAAATATAAATAAAATATAAATAAATAAAAACTATAAATCTTGACATCACCGTAACGTTGAAAGTGACGCCCATAAAACGTCATCCATATCCTTGAGTCAATTTGTTCCAAACAGTAGGTATTTTTCACAATAATTATGTATAATTCAGAAGCGACCGCCTGAAGCTGGCACTTCGAACGGACAATCGATAGAGGCGGATGTTAAAGTATAAAGTATATTTTCCGTTAGTTATTTTGGCGTCTAGTTTTAATTAGGTTTTTGCTTCGCAGACAATTTATTGCAGCGTCAGGAAGATGCACAACGGACAGCCTTTGTCCGGCAGTCGCCACTGCTTTGTATAACAACCCCTATTATATTCACAAACTTTAATGATGAAGGCAATATTTAAACATATAAATAACACAAGCTATTTTTGTTTGAAACCCGTTCACAGAATCACTGATCTCTTTAGCAAGGTATTGATCTCTTCGCATTTTGTTTCAATCTGCTCATTTGATTCTGACTTCATAATCGGATTGTAGAAAGTTGGCGCAAAAATCGTCTAACAATAAACGGTGCATTTGGCATGTTGACAGGAGAACCGCACAAAATGCATCGGTGAAACAAAAATAGTAACTTTTACAAAACAAAACTGCAACAATATTTTGAGACATTTTATTCAAAAATCTGTCCCGATTTGAAAATCTATGAAAACGTGACTCACCAAGACGCATAAAATAAGTCGGGTCCTGTTTGAACGTTCATACATATTCCATTTTTAGTTTACTAAGCCAAGCGGGAGTTTATTTTTACGTACCTTAAGGCTAAGTGATTAAAAAAGTCTAACTATACTACTGCACTTTGCAGAATAACTAGATATAGTAGACTCGCTAGTAACTAGATAAATAAGCCAGGATGTGCGGTTCAAAGTGAGACGTTATTCAATCAAAGAGCAGAGGCGCTCCTAAGCGACGCAACGACGTTATATAGAAATTCTAAAGTAATATGTCAATTTGTTTCGAAAATGTTGTCAAACATATTGCTTGTTATTGCTCTTTGATGCTATATTTATTCATAAAGTCAGTGAGAGAGCTTGGCTGACCTCACAGTGTTCGGTGGTGTGTAAACATGGACAACGTTACAAGTGGTAATTGACTTTTACAGGGAGATCAAAGTGAATATTTTATGCGCATAATATATTCAGTCCTAAAAGAATTTCGATTTAGGTATCATGGTACCAAACGCTTTGGTGGAAATCTAAAGAGTACCGTTTTCTTTTCGATATACCAGTACGTAAGCTGAGGTAAAAATTGCGTCTCGTCTGCTTTATATAAGCAACTAGGTTTTTCCCGCGACTTCGTCCGCGTAAACGACAGAAGCCCATAGCTGTCTTTTTTCCAAAACCATTTTAGCAAGACCTCCCTATATATTCCTATCCCTATAATTTAAGTTGGGACTGATGCTACCAAACCCAAAAAACGGCATTAAAATCCGTCCAGCAGTTTCCGAGTCTATAGATAACAAACACACAAACAGACAAAAATTCTATAAGCCATAGATTCGTGTTCAGTACCCTCTAAACAGTTCATCCCAGTTAGTTTTACAAAAATATCTTCAATGTACAGAATTGGCTCTTTTCCATTTTAATAATAGTATATAAAGAAAATAATACCGTCAAAACTGCGTAATAGCGCCAGATTGATATTTCCCCCTTGCAAAATATCATTCACTATCCACAAACAGGCGGCGCCGGGGGCACCGCGTCCCCTATGATGACCACACAGGTAGATGCAAGTACGTCCACACTAATATTATAAATGCGAAAGCCACTCTGTTTGTTTGTTTATTACCTTGTCATGACTAAACAAATCTTGATGGAATTTGGGTAGAGATAGCCTGTAGCCCCGAAAAGGACATAGGATTGTCACCCCGATTTAACGCGTGGTTCCCGATCTAGATATCGCGATATAACCAAATCCCACGCGCACGAAGTCGCAGGCAGTGGCTACTAGTTTCATTAGGGCCTGTTTGACGGGCGTAGGAGGCACGCTGCGACCCCCTGTGGTCCTTTGATCAGCCGTCCGATGGGGATTCATTGCAAAATAGAACGGGTGGCAGGGACTAGGGTGCTTTCTACTTTATCATGATTTTGAAGGCCAAGGGTGACTGCTTGGCCTTGAAATCACAACCCTTCAGTTCTTGTATATTGTGTCATTAAACTCGTGAATGTTTAGTTGGTTTATGAAAAGGATTATCTAGGTGAAAACACAATACAGTGACTTTGTGAGTGCTTCGGATGGAGACAACCGTCCGCTGATCGGAAACCCTATTCGCAAAGATAGGTGAGACATCGGCTTCGGCGGATATTGCGTCCTCCTCTGTATGCACTCTACATAGACTAATATAGTCACTACGACACAAGTTTACGACGCGACGTGAATCTCTCCTGTATCCGGCCCTGAAAGTTTCTTAATCTGGTGGTTTGAGACTGATCTAACTTCCGCCTTTCACTCCAACTAGTGAAGGATTTCAACATCCAAGATTTTAACATAACTAAAAGTTATGTTCCTCAAGATTTAATTATTTTTATAGGAGGTCTATATTTTTAAACTTGTATCTCAACAATTTCAAGTTGAGGAATATCTATTTATACATATTTTCAATTTCGTCTTATTGAAGTATCATGTGCGTTAATAGTTGCACGATATGTTAATATTTTAGAACAATATAAAACATACTTACAAAAAATTTATCGTAATCTTAAACTCACCGCAAATAAAAAAAAAATATAAGCCCTTGTTGCGAGGACACAATAACAAAAAGGAACACTTACTGGTAACTGATGTTGGGGTCAGAGCCGGCGGAGTGGAAGTTGTTCTCGCCCGAGGAGTAGAAATCTCTGGACTGGTTCCACTCTTGCGCCTTCTCCATCACCTCCGGCTGGTAGTCTGCAGGACTCCACTCCTTGCCCTCGGCTAGTGCAGTTATCTGTGTACAAAAGAAATGTACTTTAAGCATTTATAGTTGGGATACCAAACTATGTCTCCATATTTCTAGAAAAACAGTAGGGAGTTACGAGGAGATCCTGCTGACTCAACTTTTCAAACACGTATATTAAATATATAGTACATATTATTTATTGAGACTTAAGACCTAATAGTCTATAAGTGACGAACGCAACGCAGTAACTGCTCAGGAATTTACAAAACAACGTTCCGGGTGGTGCAGCAACTATTATGAGCAGGCGTATTGCTTACCATAAGGCGAACGTCCCGCTCGTCTCGCCATCCAGTTCCATAAAATAGAATCTTAGAATACATTCAGCAGGGATTTATTTAAAGTTTAATAAAATCATTATCATTTATTTGCAATATATAAGGTTCGGTACTTTCAAATAGCATGTATTTGTATGCCATAATACAAGTACACTACCGAGCGTAGGTATTTCTTCCAAGACGCAACAGCAGCTGTTTAGTAAATAAACAGGCTGTCCTACAAATAAACATCGGGTAAGCGCTCTCTCAACCGCAAACAGCTGTCACTGCAATAGCTCTCTACGTCTTGATAACACAAATCTATAACTCAGTAGCCATGTTTGTATATTGAGGTTACTATAACAGGTAGGATTCCTATAGTATTATTCGCATATAGCGGTCATGACATTACATTATTATTATACTTCTAGCGTAGCGTATAGTTTAGTCGGACACATTTTTAGGAGGTACATGTCTGACTAAAGATTACCGAAGAATTTGCAAATAAACAGACGAGCCGTACCTTCACCTACTACTCGCGCATGAAGGTCCGGGTGGCGTCACCATTGGGCTGAAGAAGAAAAAGTTTTTCATGTTTGCTTTAGGGACTCGTTCGAAAGTCAAAAGACATTTATTAAATAGGCACAAAAATTGCACTTTTATACGTCATTTACACATGATACAAATCAATTAAAATACGTTAAAAATTGTAACTTAAAATATTATGACTTTGGAAAAAAGGTAAGCATTTCTTTCCCATACCCAAATTGAAGTCAAATTAAAGTCCGGGCCCAGAAAAGAATTGCCAAACCTGACTCTACTAGTGCTTCGGAAATACGCCCGCTAGAGAAGATAGCACCAAGAAACTGTGCGGGACATCCCCGCACGGAGACATCTTTGCACGGAGGAATGGTGAGGCGAGCGACAAACTTCTTCACAAAGGATTGCAGCAAACAAACACAATTTTAATTAGTGGTATATGAACGATCGACGCAGAAGCTATTTATGTAAATGTCCAGTAAATGCTTAGCATGGAACAAGTGTCTGTAACAATAGAAGGTATGTTCTCTGAACCACAAGCAGCTGTCATCGTCAGTGCAATCTCTCCGTACAGTCTGACGTGGAATAACATAACTCACGCTCTACTAGGCATCTTGAGGCGGGCTGAATTCTTATCGTTTCATTCCAGATGCTCGCAACAGGAACGTCTCATCGAATAGAAGCCATTTAACGAGCGTAGAAATTGGAAAATTCTATGTTATTTTCGTTTGAAACATATAGAGAGCTTGTCAGTCTTTTTCTCTTTGACATAGAACTTAGCACTGCAAAGTAATCGCGGTAGTTCTCTAGCTCCTAGAGTACGCGTAGTAAGAAATGAAAAAATTTATTTGTTAGAATTTCGGTACAATATTGCAACAAGGTCATCCAACGAAATTCGGCCTTTGTAGGTGTACAAATATTTAAACAGTTTTATTGTCAAATATAATTTTATTTATGTATTTCACATTAAATGTCAATACTTTTTTAAACTAATATTATAAAGAGGAAAGATTTGATTGTTTGTTTGCATTGAATAGACTCCGAAACTACTGAACCCATTTGAAAAATTCTTTCACTGTTGGGAAGCTACGCTATCCCCGGGTGACACAGGCCATATTATATTTTCAAAAAAATTAGGGATCCTTACTAAAACTGCAATAATGTAACCCAAGGTGTAAAAAAAATACCTAAAATATGCTTTACATCGCGTGCGCTGCGAAAACTATTGATGGTAGAATAAAATAATGTACTACGACTTTGCAGAACACATCATTATTTACAAAAAGTGTCGCGACAGCATATGTCTAACTATTATAGTTATATCACAATAAGTGTTCTTTTATTTAAAAAAAATACTTGAAATGCCGTCGCTAGAAAGGACTTTCTATTTGTATCTTGGTATTCATCTTTATCAAAATAAATTACTTCATATACAAGAATGCTTCAATACCTTTATATAACTTTTTGAACTATTCAATTCGGACATTCCATTCGAAAGATATCACGGGTTTAAAAATGTAAGTATTAGAAAAAAGTTGCGTGGTAGCCGCTCACTCTGCTCGGCGAGCTAGGCAACACCTTATGCAGTGTAGGCGTCACTGGGGTACGGGCCGCACAGGAGGGGAGATGTGTGTGTATTATAATTTTTACTTTTGAATTTTTTGTTAAATACCTAACCCCGCAAATCCCGCTTCGCCCGAGTTCGAATCCCGCTGGCCCCGCACCACTGACTTTTTTAAGTTATGTGCGTATGTAACACTCGCTCTAGAAACGGAGAAGGAAAACATCGTGAGGAAACCGGCATGTCCAAGAATTTTTCACAAAAGTCAAGGACATGTGACATCCACCAACCCGCACTGGGCCAGCGTGGTGGATTATGGCCCATCCTCTCTCTATGAGAGAAGGCCCGTGTCCCAGCAGTGGGAACTTGATGGGCTGATGGTGATGATGATGACCCATGCGAAGCCGGGCCGGGCCGCTAGTTTTAAATAAATTAAGTCTGCTGTTTTTAAATACATGTCATACATGTATGTCAGGTAGTATGTTAAAAACTCTGATTGCCATGCAATAAACATTTGACTATTCAGTTGTAGACGTTGAGGAGGAATATAATATGTTATTGTTTCTGCAGCTTTTTTTAATAACGTCACTATTTTTTTTATATAGTAGAATGTTTCTTGACATACATACAAATTTCATAGATGTAGAGTGAAGGAAAAGGTATATTTAAGTTTTTTAAAGAGTGGCCTACAACTATCAAGGAATCGTAGTAGAACTTACGTCAAATAATTACTAAATTACCTTAATTATTTGCCCACCGTCAACCAAGGTCCCACCTTTCCACTTTTGACATGTTTTCAGAAAACTATGCGGTGCGTCGGCAAAAGTGACGTCACGGTTAAAAATTATGTATCAAACATAGCCCAAACTTGATAGCATATAGTGGCATTTGTTTGACCACACCACAGGTTACAACTTGAGCACACCTCTTTGAATCAAAACATAGGAAGGATCAACCACATGGTAACCAACGTACTCGCTTCACGCGGATTACAGATGTGCCTAGCGTATTCCTTGTTGTGTACAGTGCAGAATGGATATGGAACGGGAGGCTTCGGATCCGCTTATGCTGTAGTGGAATGATATACATACACGACTACGCGACTTCGCACGGGTGAATATTAATGTATTATAGTTATACGATTAAATCTTCCTCAAAAAATTTGCACAGTAATGGTGAAAGCCGCAAAAAAGGTGCAAAATTCAAGTAGTTTTGAGGTGTAAAGCGATAGACAAATTAAACTTTATAGCATAAATTAAGTACATTCCATAAATGCCAAGTGTAAAAGCCGGCTTCACAGCCCTGCACTACTAGAAATAATCCCACAACAATGTATTGTTTGTTTATTCAACTTTTTTGGACACAAAAATATTGTTGTCATTATTTTAACTTATAACAAACAAACTAAATACAATGAAGAAAGCCAACCGGTGCCGCAGGGACTCTGAAAGTTTTATTTCTTCGAAAAGTAAGTATACTAAATAAAGAAAAAACATTGCTACAAAATATTATACAGGGTGGAAATTTGAGATGGGCTTCCGTAACATAAGAGCAAAGTGAATCTGATTATAAAACAATAAGAGGATTAAAAAATATATTTATATTGCAAAAATATGTTTTTTTTTTTTTTGCGATTTTAGACTTTACTCAGTTAGCTTCAGAGTTTTAATGTTATTATTGTCGAAACTGTAAATTTACTTCAGAATAACTTCAAAAAACATGGATAGTCTCATAAGAACGTTTTCTAGTACCTCCAAAGCTGCCTTTCATATCCCATCTCAAATTTCCACCCGTGCTGTATTACTTACCACGCGGCGTACGATACAACGTACTAAAATATATTTGTCTAATAAATTTTATTGCGTTATACAGATAAGATTGTTTAAAGTGTAATAAACTGTTTATCATTTTACATATTTGGCCAATAGCTGGGTCCACAACGGCCGATCCACGATCAAATATTTGCTTCGTTTGGATCGTCGTCACTGATTACGTACTAGTTACTGCGTAATATCTTTTTCTTTTGTCGTTTGAATCGAACGAGGCCGGTCCACACTTACATTGCGTTTGGATCGGCCGGTGTAGACCCGGCTATTCGCCAAATATGTAGATAAAGGTAGGTTTTATAGTTGAACAGAGGCCCAATTCTACCACATTTGAGATTACCTATACTGTATATGACTACGACAGAGATATCGCTATATTTAACTATAAATATAACGAAGAAAAATCATCGCTAAGATCGTGTTTTTCCTTAGACGTAAAGTCGGAAGTACGAGTGTCATTATTATGTCAAAAAAGAACACCTATTTTCAAATAGAAAACCGTAACCTTATGTTTGTCGTAGACAAAACGCCCAATGAACTAGAAATGACCACAAGATATTCTTTTACATTATACAATACAGAATCATGTACCTAGCTGTAATTTAAAATTATTTTTGTCTGAGTTTGCTGTGCGAAGTGATAATAATAATGAATAAAAGTTTTAGGTTATTGTATCTTTTTTAAGAGAATAAATAAATATATAAAGTTGAAATTGACTTGACACGTAAAGTGATTGATTGTTGAGTGATGTAACATACAAACAGACAGTTTTAAAATATAAAACTATATTTTTTTGGTACAGCGCTCTTCAAATATATTCACTGCTAAGGTTTTAAAGCCAATGGAGTGGTCAAATTAAAAAAATTCAAGGACAGCAGTTCATACAGTATTTATGTATGTTGATAGTGATTTATTTAAATATATTTACAGTGTTTTGTACAGCCTGTACTCACGCTCCTCACGTTCGTCGCACTAACTAACAAGATCAGTGGGAGGAACGGGAGTACAGTTTCTAGACGGCGTAATGATTCAATGGAACTAATACGTAGGAAACTGAAAGTTTTGCGCTTCTAGCTGCTTTAAGATGTTTTAATTTCGAATGTTATATACTACCCTAGTTATAAGGTTTATCTGTAATATTTTTTTTTATGTTACTGGTATACAATAAAGAATATTTAAAAGAATAAAAAGATGTTTACCTGTAAATTGCATGTCATTAATGGTTTTTTTATCGTAAGTCGAATTTCATCGTCAGTAGTGTAACGATATTTTTTCATAATTATAACTTGCCTATCTCTGCAACATTTCACTGGTCATATTCAAAATGCTTTCGGGAGGGAAGCCACATCATAAGAATAGTGAATCGTGAAGCGTTGGTACGCTGAATTTGATTGTGTTGTCCTTGTTCGTTTTTTTGTGTTGAGATTCGTGGAGCCCGACCCCCTGCGATCGGTGAGAAAAATGTGCCTACTGACAGGCAGCTAATTAAACAAAAACAAGTTATCGCTCATAATAATCCCTAAGTATCCCGAATTGTTTCTCAGGCTTGTTTCCGTCAAAAAAGTCCGTCAAAAATATGCATGTTTCTTTGTTGCTTTTATCAATAAGTGCTTAAATACGCTTACATCTCACAGAAAGTGTCATCAACACAAATTGACAAGTGACTTGGAGATATAGAAAATATATATTTACTTTTGTGTCTTTCTTTTAGGTTTAATATAATATAATATAAATGCAGATGTGACCCAAAAAGCAGCAGCACTCAAATGGGACTGGGCTGGACATGTCTGCCGCATGTCGGATGATCTCTGGGCCAAAACCACTACCCAGTGGGCCCCACACGATTGCAAACGACTTCGCGGCAGACCAAGAAGGAGATGGCGGGACGAGCTAGACTCCCACCTTAAAGATTGGTCTATTGTGGCAATGGATAGAGATAAGTGGAGGGAGGGTAGGGAGGCCTTTGCCCTGCAGTGGGACTAAACAGGCTCTTAATAATAATATAAAATGAGTTTAATCTATTAGATACTATTATTATAAAAATGAAAAAAGCCAATTCTGTACATTGAAGATACTTTTTCAAAAGGTGGGTTCCCAACGAGTCACACCAAATCCAGTCACAGTTTTACTGGATGGAAATTTTTCCCATCCTGTTACACTGTTACTAGTTGCAACCTATTTCTACAAATGTGTTCCTAACGAGTCACACCGAGTGTAACAGTGTGGCTCGTTGGGAAGAAAATATTTTCCTCTCCCAACCTGTCACACCATATTTTTATCTAAGTGAAAATTTATAACGTACTTTATTTAACCTAGAACTATTATAGGTATATTCTTGAGTAAATTTACAAAAAAAATGATTAAAAAATATACAAAAATATATATAGGTAACTAAATTCTCTTTATAACTAACTTTAAAAATATCACAATAGGTCCATCCAATATATAATAATAAAATAATCTCCAACAATATTATAAAGAGAAAAATTTTTTTGTTTGTTTGGTTGTACCGAAAAGGCTCCTAAACTACTAGACCGATTTTAACCATATTTTTCACCAATAGAATGCTATATTATTAGGCTACAATTTCTTTAAAAAATAAATAAAAGAGATCCTTAAGAAAATTGCAAAAATGTAACCCAAAGTAGCAAAATTTTGCCATTATTTGACCTATACTTGGTACCAGGCGATCATAAATTGCTAGGAGTAAACGTGATAGAAAATACTTAGTACCAGGCAATCATAAACTTGTAGAAGTATACAATCACAAACAAAAGCGCTCATCATTTGACGACCCTTAGTACCAGGCGATCATAAACTTATAGGAGTATACAATCATCAAACGCCCTTCTATTTTCAGGAGTATACTTACTATACTTTATACTTAGTAACAGGCGATCATAATTTTGTAGAAATGTACATTCCAGGCGATCTCCGGAGTAAACACATGTTAAGGTAACAGGCGATCATAAATTTCTAGGAGTAAACGTGATAGATACTCGTGAAATATTGCGGTAGTCGAGAAATATACCATACTTATTGATTTGACAGATCGATTTCTAGAAATTAACGCCCTGTAGTAGTAGAAAATCATGCCAGTGTTACTAGATGGGATTTTTTTTCCCACCGAGTCACACTGTTACTCATTGCAACTATTTTTTTTAGATGAGTTCTCAACGAGTCACACTGTTACACCAGTGTGACTCGATGGGAAAAAAAATCCCATCCAGTAACACTGTGAGTCGTTTGGGTGTGACTCGTTGGGAACCCACCTTGCAAAACCCAACTGGTATGGACTATTTAGAGGGTACTGAACACGAATCTATGGTTTTTAGAATTTTTGTCTGTTTGTTTGTTATCTATAGACTCGGAAACTGTTGAACGGATTTTAATGCGGTTTTTTTGGGTTTGGTAGCATTAGTCGCAACTTATATACAGGGTATGTAACATTGAAATTGGTTGGGTGACTACGAAGATACAGCTTGACCTCTTAGTAGTACGCGCTCGTAGGTCTTGCTAAAATGGTTTTGGAAAAAGACGACTATGGGCTTCTGTCGTGTACGCGGTTGAAGTCGCGGGAAAAAGCTAGTTAGGTAATCATTATATCAAGAAAAAAATTGGAACACGCAGGAAATATTCGCTAATTGGGCTTCGACGGGGGGTTGCAATATCGACGACACGGAGTGCATCCATATAGTTATTTTCCTGATAATAATAAAAGTGATATATAGCCTAATGTTTACGCCTACAGTTATTATTATTACAAGCTCTTATTTAACTTGCAATGTTTGTTTGGGTCATATCTTGCAAGTTGAATCAGAACCATTTCCTTTTATCCCACGTAGTTAAAATTTTGCATACTTGTCAAAGTCCGATGACAATGCAATATTATGGTGACAGCCAGCTGATCTGATGATAATAAATAAATAAATAAAGCCTGACGATCACATACATAGACCTTGGCCCCTAACTAGGATTCCCTGTACCTAGGGAACCAGGAACTATGAGGACCATGGTCCCACTACACCCAGACACGAAACAAATGTTTACGCTGTTTTTTTTTCTGTGCACAAACATTTGTCCCGTCGCGGGAATCGAACCCGCAACCTAAGTGGTGTATGAGATTTGAGCCAACCTGCTCAACCTTTACACTACAGAGTCTGTCAAATGATGGAGACGGAAGATGGGCAATTGAACTCCATGATGGATAACCGTAAACTACTAGTGTTTGGGCTCATAAATCTGCTCACGGTTCCGATTACGAATTTGATAAAAGCTTGTCTTGATAAATATATTTTTTAACAAAATCTTGTTTTTTATAAAAGATTGGGAATGACAAAATAGCTTGATGGAAGCGGTCGCTGTCCTCTATGTAGGTACTTCTGCATCATCAAAGGCATTGCGAATCCTGTAAGGGAGTGGGAGTGAAGTGAGAGGATAGCGAAGGGGAAGAGGCTGGCCTCTTGAGCCACTAACGAAAAAAGCTGACAACAAACTTTCACATTCATATTAGTCACGTGCGGGCCAGGCCGACCACAGGAAGGAAGCAGATAGCAGTGGCCAGTCTTTGCTCAGGTACCTTCATCATCATCACTGCTGGACATAGGCCTCTCCCACAGAACGCCACTGAGTCCTATCTTCAACTTTTCTTCTCCAGTAACTACCAGCAACCCTGCGTATATCGTCGCTCCATCTAGTCGCATGGCGTCCTACACTACGTCTGCCGATTCACGGTGTCAGCTCTAGAACTCTTCTTCTTCTTCTCTAGCAACTTCTCCATTTTTACCGGTTTTGGGCAGTGAGAGTCCAGTTGCTGCCCGCCACTTTTTTGATGTCGTCTTTCCATCTCATCTGTGGTCTCCCTACTGGCCTTTTATGACAATACGGTCTCCACTCTAATAGTGTTTTACACCACGAATCTTGTTTCCGGGCAAAGTGTCCTGCCCACTCCCACTTCAGCTTGGCTATTCTTTTGCCAATATCTGTGACCTTGCTTTTACGTCTGAGCCACTCATTAGTTTTTCTGTCCCTGAGTGTTATGCCTACTAATTTCCTTTCCATCGCCCTTTGGGTTACTTGTAACTTGTGGCTTTGGTGGTAACCCAAGTTTCAGCTCCATACGTCAGGACTGGTAGGATACACTGGTCAAATAATCGTGCTTTGTGTTTGTTGCTCAGGTTCATCCATGATTTTGCTTTCACAAAATCAAGTTTTGAGAAGGATGCCCATCATAGTCTGATCCGTCTATCTCATTTCCCTGGTTGTTTTTACCCACATTAATTTCCTGGCCCAGGTAAACGTATTTGTCAACGCGTTCGATAATAGTGTTGTCCACTTTAATGGTTTCCGTATTAGCAGTGTCTGAAGTCATTGTTTTGGTTTTGTCTAAATTCATTTCGAGACGAACTGCAAGAAATCCTTCGTGTAGTTCTTGTATCATACTTTGATGCTCATATGGTGTATGTGCGAACAGCACTATGTCGTCGGCGAAACTCAAGTTAGTAAGTCGCGCCCCTGATATGGAAAGGCCTCGGTTTTCCCAATTAAGCTTTTTTCAAACATCTTCCAAGACCAGTGTGAATAGCTTAGGTGACATTATATCTCCCTGCCTGACTCCCCGTTGAATAGTTATAGGTTTCGTGAGTTCTGGCATTGATACTTTCATTGTTGCGTTTCTGTAGATTTTGGTTATAAGCTCATTGTACCTGTGATCTACTCTGGCATTATTTAAAGACTGTAGTAGTGCCCATGTTTCTCCGCTATCAAAAGCTTTTTTATAGTCTCAAAAGCTAGCTATAACGGTATCTGATATTTAGTGTTTTTTTCAATCAGAACTTTCATGGTCAGTATGTGATCCATAGTGCTATCACCACCATCATCAGCCCATTACGTTCCCATTGCTGGGACTCGGGCCTTCCCTCGTAGAGAGAGTGTAGGCCATAACCCACCAAGCTGGCCCAGTGCAGGTTAGTGCAGGTTGGTAGCCACATCTAAAACTGGCCTGTTCTTTAGGCTGGTAAAATACCAGTTTTCGGGGTATTCTATTTGTTATAATTTTCGACATAAGTTTGTATATTTGAGACAGCAAACTTATGGGCCTATAGTTGTTCAAGTCCGCTTTGTTTCCCTTTTTTAAATAATATTATAACTATAGAACTTTCCCAATCTTTCGGTATTTTACCTTCATGTAAGCACTTGTTAAATAGTAGTGGGGTAGAACATTTCTACCCCAGCAGTTATCGGTTCTGCGGCAAATATGACCAACCCACTGTCACTTCAGCTTGCTAATCCGCTGAGCTATGTAGGTGACTTTAGTTCTCTAGAGAATAATTTCGTTCCGAGTTCGATCCCTCAGAGTAATACCAGACCCCCGACACTCCATACAAATTCGCCGAGGTAACTATCTACTACTACCACTGGCGCACCGGCCTGTCCGCACACGTTTTGTGTGTGTGCGTAATTATTGTAGGGATGAGCTAATACGAATCGAGCGCGACAAGGACAATGCTATACGTAAGCAACCAAGTGTTTCTCTGTCACACCTACTATCGCTTGGCTGGGAGATGCGAAAAACCAAAACTCTTATTTGTGTAAGTTGTTTGTTTGCATCCGTACATAGAACAATAACGAACCATTTTGTTTTCGGTATATTAATATTGTATCAAAGTCAATATATTAAATTTTAATGAAAAAAGTGAGAAGCAGACCTCCGTCAGTCAGGTCAGGCCCTGGTCAGCTCCACCGTCTTCAGCCGTTCTCCGCAGTCTTTTTGTCGCTGTGTGTGTCGCTTCTTTAGGTAAGTAATAGTTAGTATTCTTTGGTAATACCGAGCGTAGCTCTTTCCATAACTCGCCAAGCAACTTTCATTTTATGGACTAGTCGCACCGTGTACAACGTTTCGGCTCCGTATGTCATAACAAGTAGGACGCACTGATAAAAGACTTTCGTCTTTACTTGCCTTAGTTGCTGTTTTTGTACGGCCCGGTACTTCAGTACCGTGAAAATCAAAATATCGGATTTCAGTTGAATTTTTAAAGTCGTAGCAAGTTTATCAAAGGGCATGTAAGTTTTTACTATGGTACTTGTTCATTTTGTAAAATCATTATAATCCAAAATCGTGACGATGGTTACGAGGGCTGCACTAAAAGTATCGGGAATGGAATATTTTCACTGTTCCTGTCATATAAAAATCTTTATAATTGAAAACTCCTTGGTTTTAAAAATCGGTTACCATTTATTTATTCAAAAAAAGATTCTCGGTCTTGTCACAAGGTTTTGTCAAACTTGTTTAGTCGTTGAGAAAATGGAATTGACTCGAGAGAATTCAAGAGCGATGATTTATTATGACTTTCGAAGTGGTTTAACACAAGAACAGTGTGTTAACCGGATGATTTCTGCATTTGGTGATGAAGCCCCATCCAAAACCACAATTTATCGCTGGTTTGCTGAATTTCAACGTGGATGTGTGCGTAAGCTGAATGAGGAAGATCGACATGTGATATACCGCGAAATTCAGGCAACTTTAGACATTGGCATGAGTCAAATACAAATAATCTTGCATGAACAATTAGGTGTAAAATAGTTGTTTTCCCGATGGATAATGCATTCGCTCTGTGAAGAGCAAAAAGCGGCTCGCGTTACTTGGTGCGTCAGAACTCACGAAAGATTCCACGCAGGATCCTCAAATGCTGTATACAACATCGTATCAGCCATTTTGGAGACCCCAACTTCCGAATGGAATGGTTGCTTTAATGATTGGTTCCATCGTATGGAAAAATGTGTCAAATTTCGCGGAAAATACTTCAAAAGCAATAATAGTACATTGTACACCGAGGGGTGAAAACGATCTATTTCTGTTCGAGAGTATGTTTAAGGAAACTCGAGAACAGAAATAGAACTTTCTCCCGAGTGATACATAGTGCTTTATACTACACCTATGAGGAAAATAAAATTATTTAGAAAATTAAAAGCTAGGTACTGTTAAATTATCAATTTAGTTAAAACAAAATTTAACGCATCGAAATAAATTGCCGCGCTTTTTTTTCGTATTGCAGAATAAGGTTGCCATCCTCATTTCATTAAAAATAGAAAACAAAAAAAAACCGCCTCTTTTCTCTAATTATTTGATATAAAACCTTTTTGAGATTTGAGGTTTGTATGTTTCCCGCCTCTTTTTTCTAATTATTTCATACAAGACCTTTTTGAGGTTTGACGTTTGTGTTTATTTTTTATGTTCGCTGCTAAAAAACAAAAGAAAGCTAGCCGGACAGTAATGGATTTTCATACAACATTCCTGCCCTGCTTCGGAGGGCAGTAATGAAATTCCATATAACTTTTCCCGCCGCACATTTTTAAGGGAGAAATTACGAACTTTGTAACCCGTTTATGAACGAGTAATAAGACACTTTCCGAGTGGGTGTGGTATAAGATAGTAGGGTAGTTGATAGAGGTATATTTATTAAATATTTTGAAAATGGTTGTAACATGCAAATAATGTACTTACTTTTTGAGCGCACTGTCGTTACCAAATTAAAGAAAGTACGTATTTCAAAATGTTGTATACCGACTTATATAAAATAAAAACTTTGCAAAAAGGAGTAAAAAATAATAAACATTTAATTTTTTTTAATCACGTACGTAGATCCTGGCCTCTAACTAGAATTCCCTGTATCCAGGAACTATGAGGACCATGCTCCCACAGCACCCAGACACGTGAAACACGAAACAAATGGTTGCGCTTTTTTTCTGTGCACAAACATTTTATCCCCTTTGCGGGAATCGAACCTGCAAACTCAGTTGTGAATGAAATTTGAGCTAACCTGCACAACCACTATACCACAGACACTGCTAAATAAAACTGGCCTCTGATTCTCTGATGTGTTAGTTGTTCCGTTTTCAATAAACCGTTATACTGTATTAATACACACACGCGGCCAATTGAATTGAAACAAGACGCTAAAAGGCGATTCAATTTATGGATTAAAGAATCGGAAGACCCTTTTCCGTCGAGCCGCGACTTGGCCGGCAGTGGGTCTCACTCACGGCTTCAATACAATGCTAAAACTAGTTTACCTTTGATCTGTACATCGCTGCTATTTTAGTGTTGTACTTCTGAGGGATGGTGAGGCCAGGTTTGTAATCGGACTGCGATTCGAAGAACTCCCGAGCTTTCTGGTTGCCCCCCACCTGCGAAAGAACAAACAGATTTCGTATCTTTCCTAGTGCCATTTGCAAGTGCAGTGCCAGATGTTCTACCTTCTTTCTATATTGCGTTATATTGCGTCCTAGGTGGTAGGATTCTCATAAGCGAGAGGCCGTCTTAGTAAGTACTATCGTTTGCCAGTTATTCTGCCGCTAAGCAGTAGTGCGCAAGCATTACTGTGTTCCGGTTTGAAGGGCATTGTAACCAACGAAATTAATGGCATTATGAAACTTAAGAACTATTGTCTCAGGGTAAGGAACGCAGTTTGCAAAATTCTGGGTAGTGCTGCAAATAATGTTGCTAACCATCAAGTGAGGGACCTGCTCGTCTCGTTACTTAATTAATTAATTAAAAATGTAAACTACACACGAACTGTCACCGATCCAAGTGGTGGCCGCAGTGACCGTAGCTTAGCAGATCTGTTACGATCGGCTAGGCGCGCTACGCTGTGAGTATATAGTACGGACATCATGATGATGTGACTACACTGAGATGCACTGAATGCTAAGAGAAGCGGAACTTTCTGGGCAGATGAGACTTGAAAACATAGCTCAAGGTGGCGAGACTGTGGGCACTGTTATGTATAGATTGTATGTAGGTTGTAGGTAGGGTTGTAGGTCATTGTATCATAGACAGTTAAACAAGAAAATGTTAAATGAATTCACGACATTCGCACATAATACAGGGTTTTTCAACAAGAACTTTGTTATCTAAAAGAAAATAAAACAAAGAATTTAGATGAAGATGTTTACAATTTTTATTGTATTACGAAAAGAAAAGTTTGGCAATTATGAATGAAAAATGATATCTGGCAAATGTCATTCATCAAAGTTTTTAATCAGTTTTTGGCTATTTTTTTAATCTTAATTAACGAAATAGACCCGCCAATTTGGCGGGCCGCCCGCCAATTAATCATATCACGGATTTTGAGTTTTAAGGGTGCAATCGATTCGATTGGCTCCGTATAGACTCTTTCCATAACATAGCCCCACAAAAAATAATCCAGTGCTATTAAATCACACGATCTGGCTGGCCACTTAACAGCTGAATTTCGTGAAATTATGCGATCGGGAAATTTGGTTTGCAATAAATTGATCGTTTCATTGGCTGTGTGACATGTGGCACCGTCCTGTTGAAACCACATGTCAGTGATATCCACGTCATCAATAATAGGCCAAAATTGAGTTGTTAACAACTCGCGATAGCGTGATCCATTATTGACCGTTAGCGCATTTCCAGCCTCAACTTCGAAAAAAAAACGGTCCAATCACGCCTCCAGACCACATAGCGCACCATACAGTAACACGTTGAGCATGCAAAGGCTTCTCAATAATCACTCTGGAATTTTAGAAGCCCAAATGCGAGAATTTTGCTTGTTGACGTACCCTGACAAGTAAAAATGGGTTTCGTGAAAAGGGGCATTGGCGGGTTGTTCTTTAATGAATTGAGCGAATCTACGGCGATGTGAATAGTCGGTCGGCTTCAATTCCCGCACCAGTTGAACCTTGTAAGGCTTCAAAGCCAAATCCTTACGTAACATTCGCCATGTGGTGGTTTTGGATAGCCCCAATTGTTGAGAACGTCGAAGAATTGACAAATTTGGATCTTCTTCAACACTATGGCTCACGGCTGCGATGTTTTCAGTTAAACGACCCGGTCAAACACGCGTTGGCGAAGGCATATTTTGTACCGAGCCTGTCGACTCAAATTTAGCGTCCAAATTCTTAATAGCGGTCTCAAAAGGACGATTAGGTTGTCCGAAAATTCCGAAAATATCACGAATTTTACTAAATGTAACTTTAACAGAACCACCATTTTCATAGTGGATTTTAATAATATTAATGCGATTTTCGAGCGAAATTGAATTCATTGTAACAACTGCCAAACTTTTCTCTTCGTAATACAATAAAAATTTTAATCATCTTCATCTAAATTCTTTGTTTTATTTTCTTTTAGAAAACAAAGTTTTTGTTTGAAAATCCCTTTAATTTTATAGACGAATCTTTCTGTATCGGATTTTAAAAGTTACCTTTTTAAATGTGTACCAATGTGTGTTTGTGTGTACCATGTCTTTGCACTTATCAGTCACTTTAACTTTTATTCTCAACTGAGCCTTTTACATTTGACTTTTATTAATTTGGAAAGTTAATTTGGTTTTATCCCGGCAGGACTCGAATCTTTTACCTGTGGCTTCCCGTGCCAGTAACGAAACAAAAGAAACATAATATATCAACACAAAATGTAAAGAAATCGCTAGGGAATTTGAAGTGTACCGCGAGCGGGGCTCCACGCGACTACTGCGCGTATAGACAGCCAGACGGCCAATCAAGCAACCTGTTATAATTCATAACAACTACAGGTACAATTCGCGGATATCGCACATTAGGTGACAAGGGCGCCAGCTTCTTGAAATAAACTCGTCACAGTCATAACATTGTTGGACCTGGACTAATCTTTGGATTAATTGTGAAATTTGAGGAATAGTATGTACTTCCATTTCTTATTTTTATTGAGTTTTATAAAAAGGACTTTGATCTTACAACCGCGGCTTTTGTACGATTTCGAAATATGATAAAACTTCTTGCGCCCTGCAGTTTCACAAGCGTGTTCCGGGAAAAAAGTATTACATATTCTTTTTCAGAACCTGCAGATCTACTTACATAACAAATTCATTAAAATGTGTACAGTAGTTATTACGTGATTGTAACAAATACTCAACACTTTATTGCAAACAAATGTACACAAAACTTCTTAATATAGTAGTGAGTTATATATGACCCTGCTAAGGTAAAGCAAATTATAAAATATAATTTATAAATTTATAATAAATATCAATCCAACTTCACAAAAATAAAATGAATTAAAAACTAACAGTATATAAACAAAACTCATAGCAGAAACAAACAAAAAACAACATAAGGATCAAAAAGTACTGACCAGGAGACTGCTCTTGTGATGGTGAGGATGAGGAATAAATCAAGCCCGTCTAGATTGGCGTTTATGTATCAATCAACAAGGGGAAGTGTCAAATTGGCACTCAATTGCTGGTTAACGTTTGCAATTCATTGCATATTGAATGCAGCCCTTGCAGTAAGTGACAGTTTCCGCAACAAGTGGAATCTTCCAGAGCTCGGCCATAACTTTCATTACAGCTGAATAGGTAAGATCTGGCTTTATTAATTTATTTACGCTTTTCTGAATTTTTCAATATAATGTTTTATTACCACCAGTAATAGTTGCTTATAATTATGGTGGTTCGACGTAAGCACATAAATACGGAGCACTCTTATTTGCTTTTTAATTTATTTGCTCCTGTCTTTATTTTTTAAATCTCATTACTTGTACAAATTAGAGCAAGACATTATGTAAAAAAATTTAATTGTATGTTGAATGAAAGTAAAACACAAGTTCGGATGAAAAGTACAAAATACTAACACAATGGACAGAAAAATAGTTATAATCATAAGTGACGTGGCAAAACAAGACGATATGGAAAATAAAGTCATATACATTTCTAGAAGGTACTTAAAAACTAGTTTAAATCTTGAAAATTAAATAGAGAAAGGAACGAAAGGACTATAAATAACAATAGACATAAAATAAGCAAGCACACTGGCACAGCATCACTAGATCATGACTCGGGCACTCACCAGCATTTTTTCCAATTCTATCTCTTTCCATTTATCCATGGTGACTGATCTGACGAAAGAGAGGTGAACACCAAGGCTGCGGTGAATGCCACTACAGTCCAAGCATATCCAGATCCCGTACGAAACGGAGGCCCACTGGGGGTTCAGGGTACCGCATTCGAAGCATTTCTGGAACATCCCCAACAACTTCAGCACCAAAGAAAATATTATTTTAAAAGTTACAAAATATTAAACAAGCACTTACGTTGTTTTCGTCCTGGGTGCGGATGCCGTTCAGCCTGCGCCGAGTACGGGGTGAAGCCATCTCTTAGTTGGTATTACTCAACTTAGCCTTCAACGAGACACTTCACAATATATTCGCGCAAGCTGCAGGATTCTCTCGGGATCCCAGGAGAGGCTCGGGCTGTAGCAGTTGGACTGTACACGAATGATAAAAAATTCACGTCCACCTGCCACACGTTCCGGGGCTGCTAGTAACTACTCGATTTTCCTTCTTTCCCACGTTATTATGCGCGGACATAAAACTTTCATACAAATTTTGCCACGCGTCATAAATTCTCTCCCGAAGTTTTGAGGGCAGTCTTTATAATGGCAACATAAATGAATAGCATAGAAAATTGTTTTTTTTATGCATTTCTTGTTACCATAGATAACATGGTAGAAATAATTCTTCTATCTTAGTAGAATCTGATTTTCTTCATAACAAATCTCATATAAAATATCCATTGAGGTTCCTCAATGAAAATATCCAGCCTGGGTTGGTGACGCGCACTCATTTTCATTAAGTCTGTCATTTTCGGTGGGGGCGAGGAAACGCACACAGTTAAATAATCACCACTAGCGCATTTTTCAATCACGTCGCTATGCACGCACACATCAACAGAAGCAAACACTAGCTTTAACTTTACAGACACAATCACTTTCACACACAGAAACTTTCTATCGGTAGGTACACGATATGAAAACGTCAATTTCATGCTTGATTCTATCAATAAACAATTTCATGCTTGATACTATCGATATTGAGTTATTGATAAATTCTGCTTATAACTTACTAGCGGAAAAAAGTTTCAGTATAACCTCCTATTCTAAGTATAATCTTCGCACGCAATCTAGCATAGAACATAAAAAAACATAAAAGCATTGAGGTCTCCATTCCTCAATGCATACAAGTTTATTAATTGACATAGATGATACATAACAAGAAAATAAAGCAGCAAACTATTTTCTGTTGCTAAAGAGATAGGTAAACTAGCAGTGAAAACTCAGATAAAGGCTGTCTACTCGAAGAGTGAAAAGTAAAAAGGCTGAGCTAGTGAAAAGTGAAAAATCCTACTAATCCTACTAATACCTAATACCGTAGGTACCTACTAGTATCATAAATTCCACAATATGTGTAGATGAATGGATGGATAGATGGATGTTTGTAACACAATCATGCAGAAACTGCTGAGCAGATTTTGATGAGATTTAGTATATAGGTACTTTAAGTTTGGGAAGTGCGTAACTCATAACTTAACATACACTTATCAATACTTTCTTTTTTTCTTTAAGTACTGGGAAATGACATAGGCTACTTTTAATCCTGGAAAACCGCTGCTACCCTACTAATATTATAAATGCGAAAGTTGGTGAGAATGGATAGATAGATGTTTGTTACTCAGTAGCTCAAAAACCACGAAACCGTGGGGCGCCGCTAGTTATTTATAATTGCGAAGGTCTATGTGTGTGTTTGTTACCACATAACTCCAAATCCTTTCTCAATGACAATAATTTAATTCTAATTTGATGACGATACTCTCTGACATTTTTGTGAAGTTTTTAAATTTTAATATGTTTATTATTATTTTTGTTAAGAGCCTGATTAGTCCCACTGCAGGGCAAAGGCCTCCGTAACCTCCCTCCACTTATCTCTATCCATTGCCACAATAGACCAATCCTTAAGGTGAGAGTCTAGCTCGTCCCACCATCTCCTTCTTGGTCTGCCACGAAGTCGTTTGCAATCGTGTGGGGCCCAATGGGTAGTAGTTTTGGCCAGACATCATCCGACATGCGGCAGACATGTCCAGCCCAATTCCATTTGAGTGCTGCTACTTTTTGGGTCACATCTGCTATCTGAGTCCTGGAGCGCAGTATGGTGTTTCTTATACGGTCAGTGCGCTTTACGCCAATAATACTGCGCTCCATAGCTCGCTGGCAGACCTTAAGGTCGGACCTCTGATGATTTGTCAAAGACCAAGTCTGCGCACCGTAAGTGAGGAGGGGAAGAATGCACATGTCCATGAGTCTGCGCTTAAGGGACAGAGGGAGACTTCCCTTCATGAGGTCTTTCATAGACTAATAGCTCTTCCAGGCGTTTTCGGTTCGGCGTGCAATTTCTTTGTCTTGTCTCGCCTGGGAAGAGACTAATTGGCCCAAATAGACATACTCATGGACATATTCAATTTCGACACCCTGGACCTGTATCTTGCGTCGTGTGGTATTGGTCATTAGCTTGGTCTTTGACATGTACATCCTGAGTCCGACATCGAGGCTCGCCTTACAGATTAATATTTTTAAAACATTTTTTTTTTTTACTATGACCTAATTTATTTAATAAAGGATTTATTAAATTAAGTTATATATGAAATAAATAAACACGATTATGTTTTAATAAAACTGTTAAATATTTGTACGCCTACAGAGGCAGAAATTCGTTGCGAAAACTACTGCTATGTCAACTTGCTTTTTAACCGAAATTCTGACAAATAATTTCGTTTCGTTTCGTTTCGTTCCGTTTCGTTTCATTTCGTTTCGTTAAATTTCGATTCGTTTCGTTTCGTTTCGTTTCATTTCATTTCATTTCATTCATAATGACTGAACGGATTTTGATGTAATATTTACAATATAATAGAGGTGGGTCTTAGCGGCTTTATCGGGCAACGAAACGCAACTATTTATTGAATTTCAATAGCGGTTTTTAAAACTATCTATTTTGATAGCGGTTTTTTTACAAGGTGCTATCCTATTCTATCGCTATTTCGCGGTTCGAAGCGACTCTTTCGTAAGCATCCAAATGTTTCTTACGCAAATGGCACTTCCAATTCCCCGTAGATGTTTTATAACTATAATTGTCACCGCACAATGTACAATTAGCCTTCTTAGTAGTGTCGTCTTTTAAAAAAAAGTCCCATAGCACACTCGCGTTAATTCGCGACATTATGCACTATGTATAGTTTTATAAATTCACTTAATAGTTTAGTTAATGTACAATGTCCTTATTACTTTTATTATTATTTACAGTATATTTACACTCCTTAATCGAATTGTTCAATATCTACACTTCATAGTATATTTACATTCTTAAATCTAATTGTTTTTTAACTACACTTCACCAAAACATATATAATCAAAAACTTTTAATTCACTGTTTACAACAACTCTTGGAAATATGTACTTACCCAATTACTATATTAATAAAGTTTTATTACTATAGTAAGTAGGTAGGTACGTCTTTACGCTGTATTATCTTACATTTTTACACATTTGTGAACTCGAAAATCAGCGATAATTATGGTGTCTAAAAACAACACCGCATCAACAGACTAATTGAATTCGAGTGGGTCAAGGTCACTTTCTCTTCGATACGATATTCACATTTCAAATTTCTTTTCAATTGAACACAAACAGTATGTTACATCTATAGTTTGTGTCCTTATTTCATACGAGTTAAAGTTGAAAGTTAAATAGCAAGGTGTGAATGTGACAAAGCGATTTTATTTTCTGTTTCGTTCGAACCGCGTGCGACTTCCGAATTATGCCGATAGCAGTTTTAGCAAGTAGCGAGAATAACCGAACGTTGTCGTGCGCGTGCCGCGCAGTGCATTCGCGAAATAGATAGTTTCTAAGAAATAGATAGTTTCGTCGGAGTACGATAGCCGCTAACGGCTATTGAGCCGATAGATAGTTGCAATAACTATCTACGTTGCGCAACGCCCACCGCTACAATATAATTAATCATTTAATACTTAAAAATTTAACTACTCTCTCTCTATTAGTCTCTATGAGAGAAAACCCGTGTCCCAGCAGTGGGAAAAAATGTTTTCTTGAGTCCTAGGCTACAACGAGATAGGACGGGATGGAGACAGGAGCGGAGGACAGGAGTTGATCAACTGCAGTACCACACTGGCAACAATGGGCTTCATAACACCTTGCACCCAGACGTAAGCTAATAGCAAGACGAAAAGCAGATGGGTCTAATAAATTGCCAGTATTAAAAGAGGGGATAGCCTGCAACCAAAGCCCTGATTCCCACACAGAGACTGTAAGAAGGCGGGCACGTTCTGCGACGCTAGGACACGTATCGAAAAAATGTTTCCGTGCTAGTAGACCGCAGAACGGCCCATCCCACCCATCAGCCTCAAGGAACCAGTTACTTACACGACTGAACCACGATCCGTGATAGAAGCATTGAAGTGATCGAGAGATCGAAACGATTGAATCAGTTTGATTCGATCACCTTACAAATGGGTCGCGATTGACCCGGGTGACAAATGATTGATCGACACAGTACCTACGAAGCTAAATACAATCGAGATACAACCAGCTGTTCCGTGCCTCTATTGATTGCAACAACCATTAAATTAGGTCGTGAAAAACTTGACATTTCGCTAGAGACTTTTGGCGGCAAGTTTATCTTGACAAATGTTTGATAAAGAAGTAAGTACTTGTAACTTCACGAGAATGAAGTTGATATTAGAATTACTTTAAAAAGATGATAGCAGTGGACTTTTTGTTAAATTATCTGATTTGAGGTTATCAAACAACCGAGGTCGTTCCCTACCTCAGAGCGAGGTAGAAAAACCACCACACAACCCAGAGTTGGATAAGGTATTGAACATTTTGTAAACCCCGACACAAAAAGGAGGGGTGTTACATGTTTGACAACTATGTTTCTATGTGTGTGTCTGTCTGTGGCACCGTAGCTCTTAAACGGGTGAAGTGATTTGGATGACGTTTTTACTATTTGAAAGCAGGTTTTCTAGGTTTTCTAGGGTGACATCTTAGAGTATACGAGTACATAACTAGGTATAGAGCGCGTGTTCCTAAGTGGGAACAGTATACACGGGTGAGGACATAGCATCGTCCTGTCTACAAGCTCTAGTAGTCTTACGAGTACTAGCAGTGTAAGCGCCCGTTGCAAGTTCTTAATATGCAATAAAAACGATACTTGGAAACACACTTAACGGAATTCTAACATCACATTTCACCGGTAAGCCAATTTTTAATACTTTTAAGTTCAAATATCGTTTCGTTTCGCGGGGGTTAACAAGACGTGAGACGTGAGGCTACATGTACCACCCGCACTGCCCCGCAACCCCGCTTCGATTGCCGACTCAAATAGTGATGTGACGCGTTCGGCCTATTCGATAATGATGTTTGTTATGAGTATGGCGAGCAATAGTTTACATCGGCACATTATCTGCACTTGTGATTGAAAATTCTAGTAATCTATATAAATAAACTCGCAAGAAGCTACAGCGCCCTTACAGGGCTTGTATACCTACATACCCACTACAGTCTTACCATCTATGACTAAGTATACCTACTAACCATAATGTACCTACATTATTGCAAATAAATAAATATTATATTAAGTCTCATATGCCCAGTAATTTCACTGGCATTCTAATGAGCAAGCTGATACTTGTAAAATAATGGTAGCTTACATGATACTTTGAGCATTAGAAATTTTAGTGCCGTGGCAGGTTCTATGGAAGCTGTGCAAAGCGGATCGCACCGCAGCGTTAGCATGTTACTGAGCATGTTGCATGTATACGTGAGATTCCTAAACATACAAGACAAATCAAACCAATAAAAATGCTTAATAACCCAATCTAAAAATATAAGCGATTGCAATTTTCGTATTCGGCCTACCCAGGTGACCTACTTGTTCTTTATTAATCTGTGCTGCAAGTTGACCATCACAGACTCAGATAAAATAACCAACCACACTATCCATACCACAATATTATAAAAAATCTGACTGTAACTGCCTGTTTGTATTTTGTTTCACGACTTAATAACGGCTGAACCTACCTTGATGGCACAGGAATAATATGTAGCCCAGGATAATTTAGATTAGTTCATAAGTGTGTCTGTGATGCCAAACATGAATAAAGAACTTTTGAACTTTGAACTTAGATCCTAATATAACACATGTTTCCCGAGGGACCGCAATACAACTAAATCCCACGTGCAACAAAGTCGCGGGCAGCAGCTAGTATTTCATAAGTGAAATAATAAAATGCACAACGTGCGACGTCAAACTCCTCAAAAAAAGGAAAAAAAAAACGGCATTGGTAAAAATTCCAATTTAAACTGGCAATAACCAAATAGACAGCGACAGCGAGTTTATGCGGTGAGTGCACCGCACTTCATCAATTTGCTTTTTGACTTCACTCAAGAAGGTCGCTAGACATTTTGATCTCGTACACGGAATACGATACAATAATTCATAGTACTGAATTCGAAAATTTCATTCCATTTGTGGCTCTCATCCCAGTAGAGCAGTTGAAGCTGCCGGTCCCGCGTCTCCGCAACAGCTCCCGGGATTAAAACTTTGGTGTTAAGACTTTTGTTAGTGTCGCGTGCTATGCGTGTTTTGGTAGTTTGAAGATTATGATGAGTTCCAAACGAGTCGAGGAGGAGTACAAGGAGCTGGTGGCCAACAACTCCTGGCCGCAGATCTATCAGGTGAGTCCAAATGTAAACATGTATTAAAGTTTCCTGTCGGAGACGCCACGCATTATCTCCAAGTCTTCCGGACGATTTCTCTATAGCTACTGAGTCAATGAGACATACTCAGACACTCATCCATATGATGCGAAATTATTAATTAATTGCAACATGCAATTTGTTGAATTGTACTCTCTTACAACATTTCAAATACCTACCTACTGAACTTATTTGCAGTAAAAAGTTTGTTTTTTACCTACTAAGTGGAAGTTTCTAACTTTTTTGTTAACATTTGGTAATTTGTGAGAATCAAATATAAAGGGCTCGATGTTTTAGGAACTTAGCAACGAGACGAGCAAGTCGTTCACCTATGGTAAGCGCCGCACTTGCCCATAACCTATAGCAGTCGTTCAGTGCTTTTGGAAAACTTCAATTCAATTCAAAAGTTCTTTATTTCAATTTTGTTTTGTAGATGCACTTATGAATGTCAATTATTACAATTACTCTACCACCATATCGGAAAAAGAACCACTACTCAGAAGATACGGCAAGAAGCTGAGGGGCATAGTTTTTAGAACCTTTGTTACAATATTTTATGTTTGTTTTTGACAATATTATTCTTCTGTGTGCTAGTTGGCTACTTAGCAGAAGCGGAAACAAAACCATAACACCAATAATCATCCTTTGTAGAAGTTATTCATAGTAGTCGGGGGCATCGGGGAGACGGGTCTGAGCAGCCGCTCAACTGCCGCCTCTCTCTAGATCTATGTGCTCCATCTTAGGCCACATCATCGCTTCACATCAGGCGAGATAGTGGCCAAACATAGATCTATTAAGTGTAAAAAAAAAGTTATAAATTAACATATTCCACCTATACCCATATGTCATGTTATGAAAATGTTTACCTATTGTTACAAATTCCTGTATCTGAATATTCACTGTATTTTAATTAATATCTAAAGAGGTATACCATTAAAATAACAACATGGCTGTCTCAGTTTCACATAATGACTACAGATTTTTATATTGTTGCAGAGAATTGGTCAGAAATGTCATTCATATCCATACACCTGCATAGAGGCTAAAAAGCCACAGAATAAACCATTGAATAGATACAGAGATGTAAACCCCTATGACCACAGCAGAGTCATTCTCAAGAGATCTGAGAAGGACTACATCAATGCCAATCTTGTCAAGGTAAGTACTTCTACCAACATTAGTAAGAACAATAAACACAATTTGAAAACATTTTCTATATGTACCACAATTCTGAAAAAACATCAATGTAAATAACAATCTTGATATTTTTATGTATAATAAACATATTAAGCATTAAAACTCTTATCCCCGTCTCGAAATCATTGGTGATCTAGATTTTACAAATCTTACTAAGAGTTCCCCTGAAAAGGTTTAAACTTGTTCATGTTAATTATTAAATAAAGAAGAGAGCCACACCAGTGTGTTCACCACCCGTTCTACAATGAACACTGAACACTACATAGCAGACACTCTTAACACTCCTGACACTCTTCGGGTTACCGGTGATGGTGTGGCATTTAGTGTGTTAGGTATTGGCCAACAATGACAAGGTACTTGGTAGTAGATGAATTGACAGAGTAAATGTCTCTTGTAATATTGTAGTACTGTTGCCGACATTGCTACTTATTATAGTCTGTGTTCAAGATGTATATTATTTACCATAAGTTTTGTGGTGCTTAAGTGCAGTATTTTTTTTTCTGTCCAATCTAAATTTAAATGACATTCCACAATCTATCTCTAGTATTCCATAGTGTAGCCGGCTAACTCGCGGAGACTTTGAGCATGGATACAAGAAAGAAATTAGAAAATTGGTATTTACAAAAGAATTTAATTAGGTGACTTTCAATATGTACAAGGCAGGAAAACTGGCCTAAGCAGGACGATAGGATGGGTAGGACTGGAGGAGCAGGAACTGAAGAATGGCCTCGGGGCTTCCAGGCGGATCGGTGTTGGAGAGTAGGAGGTGTGGGAGAAAAGGGTTGCAACAGGACACGGTGCTAAAACGTCTGGTCATGTCATCAGTCCAAGCCCCATTCGTCAGCGGCATGGCCAGCGGCAACCGAATGTGACTTGGAAAGGGTTTTACAAATATAAAACATTATATACAATAATATACCTGCGTAGTAGGCAGCCCTTCAAAACAGAATTATTAATTTTAAATAAATTTCCCAATATTTTAAGAATTTTGATAAAATATGGAGCAGCGCGATCTAAAGATTTTCTCGAGTGACAGCTGGTTCAAAAATCAAGAACGAAAAACTATTTACTTTTTTATGTATGGACAGGGCATGATAAGTTTTTCTTTGGGGCGTGATCGTAGACAAACCTCCATGTTGTAATCATGAAGGTTTGCCATGTTACAATAGTATGTCATCAAGGAGCCTATAATAATTGTTTTTCCTATCATTGTAATATAGTATGATGATACAATAACAATTGTTTATATTGAAACGGTACCTATATAATTATATAAACAATATAAACAATTGTTATAGTATGATGAGAATAGAGATAAACCTAAATTTCTTTATAATTATAAACGGCTACACTCACGTTACGATTGTGTCGGATAACTCCGACCAGGTTTCGGACAATTAGGATGTCCTTCTTCCGGGAGTTTACGCTTTGGATTCGTGGAGCACACTGATAATAATATTGAATATTTAATAATGATAATATTTATAATATATCATTATTAAATATTATATCTATTTAATAATATTATATATGTCTAGTTAGTTGAACGGCGCTGTTTAGTAAAGAGGCTAGGGCGTTGATTGAACGGCTAGTTAAGCTAGTTGGCTGCGACATATATATATATTTATTTTTAATAATGATAAATATAATGAATATTTCGATTCACGATAGTTTCCAAACCTTAATATAACTTATTTTTGATATCCAGCAACACAAAACATTTGAAAACATCTGTTGGCCTTTGTTGTCAAATCCCAGCCATATTTTTTCTCATCTTCATATTGTACTTTAAAATTGGTACAGTTTAGTGGTATGCTTCAATCGCCTTTTGCGACCACCGCCACCGGCCGGACTCCACGTGTCACGTGTCCAGTGTGGAGCACGATGCTTAAAAGTCGCAGCTTTTAAGCATCGTGCTCCACACTGAATCGCAGCGCCATACGGCACTGTCGATTACATGAATAAACGTATTAACAACTGTAACTCGATACAAATACCTACAAATGTATTTAAAAAGCAGTAGGGAAATAGCGCAATGAACCATTACAGCAGCGTATATCTGCGATTTAAGCAAAAACACTATAATTCAAAATATTTTTTTTTTATTTAGTTGTTATAATTATGAATGTCAGTAGCTCGAATATGAGCCCACACCGACAGATCAGGCCAATTAGGCCGGCTACTGCGTTCGGTCGGACGCAGCTGTACAAAGGTGAACGGTGTACTCACGTGGTAAAGATTAGCGTGGATACAACTGTGTCGTGCTTCACTTGTCATAACTAACGTTTTCGAATGCTTTGCGTATGATTACGGGTTGAAAATTGCTCATAAGTGTTGTTCTACAAGAGTAACAACAATTACTAAGTATAATCTGAAATGTACTAAAATCTAAAGACATCGTTTAAATTCTATTAAAGCAATAATAATGGATTTGACATTGACCTTCAACAACGGCGTCGCACGCCGAATTTACAATCCTGATCCAAACGTATCAAATATATGTTTGTATTGTTTCCATTCATTATCAGTAGGTATATCAACCGCGACGGCGCACCGTTCGTCTATTTACTACGCGTTGATCTCCCGCCTCGTAATATCTAGAAATCATTGTTATTCTATTAAAGATATTTAAGTAATGCTTTTTCGATTGTCTTAATTCAATGCGCCATGCTATCAATACCGGAGGTTTGTTTAGTGCAAGGGAAGACTAGGTCCCTAAGAAACAAAAAATAATAATTGGTTTAAATAGAAAGGCTGGAAACTCCCTCCTAGGCTGTTGTGAACGAAACCTTGTTGAGATGTCGCTCAAACACATGAGCTAGAACATACAATGGTATTATAGTACTACGGCTCTCGTCCCCGAGTTTGCAAAAAGGGCTTCTTATCTTTAACCTATTCGACATACAATTATACGCTCCTCTTCTCTTTGAGTAAATCCCTTTATGATGCTTTGTTGGTTCATGACAGCGAATTCGTTCATATGAAAACGAAAACAAAGAAACATCAATAAAGAAACACGTTTTTTCGATTATATCCACAAAATATTACTCAAGTTAGCAACTAGCCCCGCGGTTTTCCCGTTTTCCCGTGGGAATATTGAAAAGCCCTATAGGGAAGATATAATACTCCAAATTTGGTGAATATATCTTCAGTTCTTCATTGGCGTACGTGTACGCTGCGTGTTATGTTTTGTCAGACAGTGAGTTACAGTCACGGAACTTATTCATATGCATAGAAAATTAAAAACCTATTGTTGCACGCCAGCTTCTGGTGCCGTTCCACACCAAAGGATATTTCATTAAGTTTCCCTCTTATTTATTTATTTATTTAATTCTTTATTGCACTATTATAAGTAATGTACAAAAGGAGAACTTAATGCTAAAGCATTTTCTACCAGTTATCCAGTGACGGTAAAAGAAAGCAACGAAGCGTGCATCATAAAATAAATAAAAACAGTAAAACAAAATAAATATCGTAATACATATTATAGTAAAACAAAAGCAAAAATTATTAAAATATATAACAGTTAAAAACACTACATATATAATCCAAAACTAAAATACATAGAAATGAATACTTATATAAATAAATACTTATTATTGACAGAAGGATACTCTATACTTACCTAGATACAACATAACAATAAATAAACAATAGAACATGAAGATCAATGTAACGGCTTACTCACTTTTTTAAGGTAGAATTCTCGAACCAAACGTTAGGTAGATCTTAACGGTAGGTCTTATCTACTGTCTGAATTTATAATGTCTGACTTATTAATTTAAAATGGAAAATAGCTTAGTGGTCGTGGCGTTTGTCGAATATTAGAAAATGATCGCCACCTAACTACTGCGATTAGACATTGTTACACCATTGTAAACATTTAACTTTCCTTAATTTCTATCTTTAAGGAGAAAAATAAAGTGTTTATCTATATAAACACTTTATTATACACCTTAAATTCAATTCATTTCAGTTTATATTCCTCCCGTACAAAACGCCAATTTCATACGTAAGGACCTAATATATATATCTACTATTACAGTGTACAGCCGCAGCTCATTTCCGCGATTCAATGGTTGAAATGAGTACCGATATAAAACTGATTACCCTCATTTGTTGTCATTATCATAATCTTCTCATCCCGCCCACTGTATGGCATTACCCTCCTTCTTACCCCGATAATCCCGTCTTGAGCGTCCCGTCGCTCGATTTTATTATTCAGGCGATTACGTAAAATACCTATTATTCCATCACACATTACAAATAAATAAAAAATTGTCTGTCTATTGAAATGCCGTGACCTGACTATACTATAAATGAGTTATGAAAACTCAATGGCGACAGTCAAGGTCCCGCTGAACGTCCGTAGTGACGGCTGGGTTCTCTTCAGACAATGGTATGCGAATGTTGCATGTCGGCCGAGTATTACGATGATTAAAGGCGCTAAACACTCGGAGCGTGTCGCCGAGTCCAATAATGAGACTATGTGAACAACAGCTATTAAACGTCCTGAATAACTAGTTCGAGATTCTCAACCAGCTCTGCCAGCTCACCAAGTCTCTCATAATTATGATTTATAGAAACTGCTTATCTTTTCACCTAATTTCAGTCCAGTAGACGCAGCCCTCTCTCGTGGATATAGAGATCATCTCTGACCATTAGAATACGCCTATTCTTTACGCTAGTGTGGTTTACTCACAAAGCATAATTTCTTTGATCGTTATTCACAGTTTCTCATTAATCTCATCATATGTAAAATTTTAAAGCATCGTTCGTTCTTCTTCGTTGGCTAAGTCTTGGGCTGAAAACTTCACAACTCGATCGTTGAACATGACTCGGTAGTCGTGTAATGTATAATATCCACCATGTGTGAACGTGCTAAGGGAGGAAATACTTGTTTAGGATAACTATTAAGTATTCTAGGCCTTGGGTGCATTCTGCCCTCATTTCACTTGTCACAGATTCACGAGTTGTTACCCGTGCTACATTCTAAAGTCAACTCGGATATGAGGTGCATCCGTACAAAGTTCTAAGACAGTCATCAAAGATAAACTACAGTGTCGGTCACTGAGAAGCTCATTCGCTTCGAGGTATGCCAGAAGCCTGTTGTTCAGTACACATACTACACATACAGTACTTGCAGAGTATGTATGTACGTGACTAAGATTGGCCTTGACGTGTCAATACTGGAGACAATTCAGGCGCGCAAGTTTTCAGAATTATGGCTGGAATACCATCAGGACCACTTGATTTATTCACGTCAAGATTGCGCTACGTTTTACGAACCTCCTTCTGATGGAAGCGAATATCCGACATATTGTGTGTCTCGCATCCACTACAAGCGAAGTTGGAGGTTTCGCGTTACCAGCATCCAGACGTGAAGATTCTACATAAAGTATTCCGTGTAAAGAAGCAAACAAGTTTGCCTTGTCTTCAGCGGTGTGGGCAAGTATCCGTCAGGTTTCAGCAGTGGAGGCAGGCGGCATAAGTTCGTTTCGACGGATTTAGCTAGAGACCAAAAAGCTTTACTTCCCGCAGGGTATGAAGCTAGTTTGTTCCTTATTCGGCTAATGTGCTCAAAACGAGCCTTTTGCATAGCTTTTTTGCAGGACTTGGCATCTTTGTTAAAGGTTCTCTTCTTGTTGTGTATATCCTTAGGTTTCGGGATTAAATTTTATTAAATAAGCAAGTACAAAAATATCACTCACGACAATATGTTTCATTTATCAGTCGTGCTGAAGCGCAAAAGCATGTAGCATACCTAGCATGGGTATCAACCCATGCTAGGTATGTTTGAAAAGTACAAAGTTCTTTGTTTTACAGTTTTTGGTTCATTGCAAGTTTCTTTAAATTTTTCAGTATCGAAAGTACCAGGAATTCTCGGTCCTATGTCAGTATCGGCTAAAAAATCCCGTTACTGAGAATGGTACCGATACTGCATGCCCTAGGGGAAACACTCAACGTCTGGCTTGACAGCGGCCCTCGGTAACAATTTTCCCATGAGAACTGATGTTACCCTGAGCAAAATAAAGGAATGTTAAATTTTAGGATTTCTTGTCATCCCTCCAAGTATAAATATCGGTTCACTCACCAAGGCGCGTCCTAGCACTTTTATGAAAGTTATAAAAGTATGCGTTATCGTTTAAGTGATTTTAATAATTGATTAAATATTTATTACGCCAATTTAAACTTTACATGTTCCATAATAATTTAATGAGCGCTCAACGAAGCGTAAGTAATAATGATAATTACAAATTATAGGATATAATATTTGATTACTTGTATAAGCTCAAGTTGTCCAGGCAAAGGCATATATTTACTCTCTCCATATGTTACGATCTAAGGCCGCCTGGTACCTGTCCATTAGACATCCATAATTATATACATACATATATTATGTCTGAAATCGTAATTTAGGTACGAGTACGCCGCGACGATTTCTATTTTCGAATCTAGATCTGAAATTAAAAAAAATCTACGTATTTGTTTTGGGCTACCTGTAGAATTGCAGATCATCTAAGTTAGGTAGTATGCGTACAGTGGATTAAAAATCTAACTAAAAAATATCCATTTTGTCGAGTGCAACTGGCAGTTGTTTACTTACTCCTGCTGTCCAGCAGGATTGTTGTAGACAACACGTTCCAGAGCTTACGCCGATTTCGTGATAGAGGGCATGAAAGCCGATCGCCGGGGAGCAACTCGATGCAAATGGGCGCTTACCTAAGCTTTGGGGCTTGGGAACTAAAGACACAGCTTCACCAGTTTATGTTTCTGTTTGTTGGCTGTACATTGGTTTGTGCTAGGATTGTACAGAGTAGTTATATGTTATTTGAAGATAAACTTTTGGATATTAGTGTGCTGGTTTTCATTAGGGTGTTAGTACATCTACAAGATCTACGATAAGCGGTCTATATAATCGATGATGATCAATTCCATCGATCTATGCCGATCGTGTGGGTGTAATAACAACCTTAGTACTAACTAGCCGTTACTTGAGTAACATTTAAGCTGGCGTAGAACAATGCTGAGATAAAAATGTAAGGGTCAGTACTTGTGTAAAATAATAGTTTCCTAATTTTTTTCTCAGCATTGATAAGGCTTCGTCACTGGTGGTACAACCAAAGCGAATATTATAAGAACACGTAGTTCTTGGATCCCTAGATACAGGGTAGGAGTAGGGAATCCTAGCACAAAATAGATAAGTACAGAAATCAATCCACACACAAAATGCGCTCGAGCAACGCACACATAGACACCGCTCACGGACACGATATCTCAGCACAGTTGAGCTCAGTGCGAGCGCGAGTGCTATCCGCTTGAGACACGCGTCTGTGAACTTTTTTTTGCAAAAATGGACCAACAAAAAACATAACATATATCATAACTGTTCAGTGGACGGTTGTCTTTATTATATTTTTTGGTTTCGTTTATTGTGTAGAAAGGATGTGTTTCGAAGAACGCTTTGATTTTTGCCTCTAATTCTAGGGTAGGTAATTTAGTTACATCAAGAGGTAATCCTAAGCGGCACTGCACTGCGCTCGTCATCCTGAGAAAACTAGCTCTTTATCTCATAATGCCCAGTAATTTCGCTGGCTACAGTTCCCTTCAAACCGGAACACAGTAATGCTAGCGCAATACTATTTACCTATTATTTGCGAACGATTGTTTTGTGAATGTGCTTCTTTTATTTATCTTAGCGAACTCATTTTTTGTTTACCTGATGCTTATTACCATTCTTGCTACGTGTTTCAAATAATAGGGGATCGGACAGTAATCGAGAAAAAAATCTAAAATGTAGTTAGAACGAATGTTCGTCAAACCAGAAAGATCGTTCAATCAATATTTTTGTGAAATAATAATGATTTATATTTTTCAATCAATAAATAATTTTGTCATTTTTAATCTGTTCTTCATCTCAAACGAAACAACAATCACAGCGCATTACGTCATTTGTAGGCAAATGCCGTGAGTCAAGCTTGTGTTTATTTTCGTTTTTGCTATTCATTAAAATGTATTTTTGCTAATTTTTCTTTCCATTACTACAATATAGTCCCCAAACTTCACAAAACGTATTAGAATCTCTTTGCTAGTTCTATTTCGAAGACTTTGTCGTTTTCTACTGACATATGACATCACAAGTTTTGAGGTGACCTTTGGCGCGGCAATATTTGAAACATAATATTTAAACATAGTTTTAGGTACTTTTAGATTGTTATTTAATTAAAATAGTATTTTTCATGGCTATATATATTCATTTTAGTTAATTTAAAAAACTTTCTGAAAAGTTGTCCGATCCCCTATTTAAGAAGTCAGCTCCGGTGACTTCAGGGGCCTTACTCAGAAAAGGAATTACGATCTTCGTTCTGTCGGATGAAAGGGACAGCGCTATGCAACAGGCATAAGAGTGTCTCTTTTAGTCCGCACGAACGAACGAACGAAAGCAACTCGGAGTAGGCCCACTGATCTTTACGTGAATTGTCACTGGTTGTATTTATTTGTTAGAGTTCTATGCAAATATGCTTTCTCACATGATGGAAGGCGATGACGCGGTCTATCAGTTTAGTCAATGTTTTTGATATTGATGAAAATGGTGATGATTACTTACAGATAACAACATCCATTCTTCTATTCAAAACTTTATTATTTGATAATTTACTTTATTCCAATGCGAATATAATACTTACTTAAGTTATGCATATTCAACCCGCTGTTAAGTAATGCGCTTCTTATTGGTGTGTCATTTTTACTTGTTATAAATTCGTTGCAATACTGACAGTAATATGAGAGTGAGTGTGGCTCAGTGGGAGCATGTGCAACCGAGTTCGAATCCCGCTGGCCCCGCACCACTGATTTTCTTAAGTTATGTGCGGATTTAACACTCGCTCTAAAAACTGTGAAGAAAAACATCGTGGGAAACCGGCATGTTCAAGAATTAATCATAAAAATTCAATAACATATGACATCCACCAACCCGCACTGGCCAGAGCGTGCTGGATTATGGCCCATACTCTCTTTATGAGAAAAGGCTCGTGTCCCAGCAGTGGGAGGTGATGATGATACTGACAGTAATAAACGTTTGTCTATATGGAAACGTATGGTATCGACAAAATCTCGTAATTGTCAACAGCGTGTCAGCCGATAGCATATATGACGACATGGCCTAATTGATCACTAGGGTCGATAAAAATACATTTGTAACTATGTAAATATCACCGGCACAGTATAGTGGACTCAACAGTGAGTTGAGTTATTGATGGCTGATTTCTTACAGCAATTTGTTTCATCAGCGTACCATATCAAGGCTAGCTTGCACGTCTTGCTATATGAAATATTGTGAAAGACCTACAAAGGACGGTCTTAGGTTTAAAGTTATCATTGCAATTGCTCTTATAAATTAATCTAATCAGCCGTGCACTTCAAGATCTATCGCAGCTAATAGAGCTGCCGGTGAACACTTTTATTTTTATAGCATAGCGATCTTTTCCAGACAACAGTAGTCATAATACATTAATTGTGAAGAAATGTAGAAAAAAGATATAAATAGGAATACTAGGAATTTAGCAAACATTGATTCCTATTCATTAAGGTCTTGAGAGTCCGACAATTTATTGGCACTGCGATGGATTTTGAAAAGAACTGCGATATTGAAATATCAGAATAAGTAATTGAGGCGCGTGGTGCCCGGTGCGATCAGAATCTTAATTTTTATCTGAATAATATTATAAATTTGAAAATTAGAATGTTTGGATGTTTGTTAGTCAACCACGTCGTTACTTGTGAAAGGATTTGGATGAAATTGGTGAATAACTTTTCTTAGGGAACTATAAACACCGTCCACCGTCCTTCCAAATTATCTTAGTCCTTCCTGTTCAAAGGTTGTCTGGAAGAGATTGCTTTGAGCGATAAGACCGCCTTTTGTTATGCTGATTACTGTGCAATGTACTTATTTTTCATATACCTATTTTTATGGTTTTTAACAGAAAATTGTTTATCTATTTTATATATAAAACTTATTCTGCGCGGGCGAAGTCGCGGGTATCGGCAAGTTTCAAGTACGCAATTTCATGCACAGAAAGAATTCTTTGGTTTTTTTAAATGTTGGCCCAAATCTAAGACAAAGATTTTAATGGATAAACCCCCGGATATTAAATAATCAATAAAGGACTCTAGTATTTCTTAGAGATGGCTTGTATGTTCACGCTAATGAATAATTATAGACTGACTTGTGAACAAAGACAAGGAAATGTGTTATAGCAAACGGTCCAGAAAGAACATTCTTATAGAGTGAGACTCCGTTCCTAAGAATAATGTGTCATACTCTGTCAACGAAGGCGCTCAATATTTCGTTATTTTTAATACACGTGAATAATTAGTACTCGTAGTATTGTAGCCTGTAAAGTCTGTGATGTCGTATTCTGTGTGAAACGCTAGGTTTAAAGCATTGCGAGTATCAATAGATCCACTGATAAAAAACTGTATCAGCCGAGTCAATACAAATAAGATATGTGAATAATATACTTTTTTTACAATGCAAGAACTGACTTCAAGACTAAACTTATATTTTCTCTTTTTGTTTTTTTTTCAAAAAGTGCTGAATCAATTTATAAAATTTATATGGGACCAACTCTGAAGTATGACCTACCAAACAAATAAAGAATCATCAAAATCAATTCATAATTGGCGGAGTAATCACGTAACAAACATAAAACAACATACCGTCGAATTGAAACCTCCTCCTTTTTGAAGACGGGTAAAAAATATTTTTTTTATGAATTATTAATTCTCATATTGTCCGCGACGTTTGAGTTTGCTGGTCCGTGTTCGCATGCCCCATATATGCAGCATCGATAAAGCGCGTTTTCACCAGATGTTCATTACTCTGAGCGAGATTTCGTCTCTTCTATACGAACGTACGTTATGCTCCGGTGGTCGGTTTCATATGTTAAACTGTGTTGCCAGCAAAGTGCGATCGCTCAGAATCAGTATTAGTTTTAATGGGATCGGTCAATGGAATGTTTGTTCGAAGTTTTACCAGGCTTAGCGCACTCCGCACTGTAGGTACGAAGCTACAAGTACATAGCTGGACACCGACGGCGGGTCGCGCGTCGGTACACGTGCCGCAGTGAGTTTTATTGCGTCATACCAAGAGTCGCTATTTGTTTAAATTTATTTGAGTAGTGATGCTTCTGTCCCTTAGTATTCTGTAGTTTAACTTAGCGTGCATTCTCCCTGAAAGAAAGAAAGAAAGAAACGTTTATTTGCAACAACTTATAAACTATAATAACGATGCTATTCTTAATGTTCCGAACGAATGTTATTCAAAGCTAGTGGTCCTGAACATTCAGTGAGTATGAAGCAGCGGATCGCGTGCGCACAACCGGAAGCGGGTTATGCAACCGATGCGTTCGTCATCGCAGCACTTTCCACATTCTTGCGAGAAAATTTTCGAATCCCAGGAACTCCTGTTAACAGAATACACTAATGGCTACTTCGCATTGGCTCGGTTCTATGCGATTCGGTTTTGAGGAGAATAATCTGAAACGAGTGACATACATGTACATATTATTATGTACCTAAACGACGTCTATGAGAATGTATTATTATAATAGTGCTGTTGTGTAGTATTGTTATATAGTCACGGCGGTAACAGAAGAACAATAATACTTTAATAGGTACTAATTATCCTTCTACAAGTACTTTTATTTTTAGCTATAATAAAACAATCAATTAACAAAAATGTACATTATTTAAATGAACCACTGCGCTCTACTCCTCCAACTAGGAAAGAGTTACATAGAAGGATGGAAATGCGTTCCACGTTTTATGATAGAACCGCCAGCACCGGCCACCGCCAGGCCGCGGCCGCGAGATCCGTGCAAACAGATTTAAACTTTACTACGTTCTCAGGAAACATCAAAATTGTTTGAGACTGCCTATAAACGTGACGATTAAAATTCATTCATCAATTGAAGTGAAAAATCGTGAATCGGGTGATAAATATGAATGTGCACCAATTAGAAGTTGACAATCTCATCGAGCAAACAAATCGGTCATAATCAATTTGTAATTTTAACTTATAATTTTAGTTTTTAATTTTAATATTTCATTGCAATTTCTAAATTTATGAATGTGTATTATCCAAAATAAACAATTTTTATTTTTAATTTTTTTATAATTGTGTTAGTGTTAGAACTGTAACTTTGTGTAGAAACGAGCCGGTGGCGACTGATGATGTATAATTATACTTCGTGCTTCGTCCTCGAGATTAGTAACCTGTAATAGAATATCTTGACACATTGTAGTAACGTCTACGTGACACCACTCTATGCACTATGTTGAGAGTATTTTTTTCTTTTGTTAGTACTTATTGTTACTCGCTCTTGCCCCGTCGCTCGTAGCCTCATTCCTCTTTTAGTGCTTCACCACTCCGTTATATTTTAAACCCGGTGCCGGTTTGGTTTTTTCGAAAAGTGTTAACCGTCCCTAGTTTAAAATGCCGAAAAGGTAACGCGAAATTGAAGATGAGTTCGCGTACTTCAAGAAAAAATTTAAGGAACTGGAACATAACCTAAAAAAGTCAAGAGGATCGAGAACTCACATCATCGAGTCTTCTTCGTCTTCTTCATCGAGGGAAGCATCTCCTTCTCCGCCAGACTCACAAGGTAATTTGCAATTTACGGTTCAAATAATCATTATCAGTGTAGTGTTCCTAGTACTTACCAACTTTACGAAATCGGGTTTGCGTGTAGTTCTGTGGGTAGTTTAGTATGTAAGATATAGCTATATCTTACTTATTCATCATCATCATCAGCCTATCGCAGTCCACTGCTGGACATAGGCCTCTCCAATTGCACGCCATTGAGCACGATCTCCGGCTACTCTCATCCAGCTGCTACCAGCCACCCTGCGAAGATCATCGCTCCACCTAGCATGAGGGCGTCCTACACTACGTTTGCCAATTCGTGGTCTCCACTCTAGAACGCGTCTACCCCAACGGTTATCGGTTCTACGGCTAATATGGCCGGCCCACTGCCACTTCAGCTGGCTAATCCTGTGAGCTATGTCGGTGACTTTAGTTCTCTGTCGAATTACTTCGTTCCGTATACGATCCTTCAGAGAAACTCCAAGCATAGCCATTTCCATAGCCCGCTGAGCGACTTTAAATTTGTGGATCAGCCTTACCGTGAGTGTCCACGTCTCGGCTCCGTAGGTCATGACAGGTAGGACGCACTGATTGAAGACTTTTGTCTTTAGGCTTTGTGGAATAGGCGACGAAAATACTCGACGTAATTTCCCAAATGCCGCCCAGCCCAACTGTATTCTTCTGTTGGCCTCTCTTTCGAAGTTGTTTTTACCCAACTGCATTGTTTGCCCAAGGTGTTTACCTTTGTTAAGGAATATGTTTATATTCCTTAACAACTTCAAGAGTGAGGCCATTGACAGCAATCGGTTCCGGAGACACATGTTAGTTGAACATTATCTTAGTTTTATCTAAGTTCATCCGGAGACCGACGCGTTGGGAAGAATCAGCTAGGCCGCCCAGCATCTGTTGCAAGTCTTGCAACGACTCAGTTATAATGACGACATCGTCTGCAAATCGCAAGTGTGAGACTTACTTACTTATTACCTCGGTTCAAAAAATAAAAAACTTGTTTGCGCGTCTTACCTAATAATATATTTCGCATTCTATCATGACTATCGGAAGATTACAGTACATTGAACCTAACTGTATGCGTAATTAATCAATTTACGAGGTCGAACTTCACAACTACCCTCGAGTTAGTATATGACTAAGAAATTTCGACGCTTTTCAGGCGGAGATAATCGAAATGCGCCTTGCGAGGATGATCAAGATTTTATGGCGTTCGTCCTAGACGAAGGCCCTTCTACATCAGCGGCACGAGCTGGAAACTTGCAACCCATGCCCGCGGCCGCGACAGCGACAGCGACTGCGCCCGCGACCACGCCCGCTACCGCGGACGCGCAAGACCCGCTTCCGTGTGATGACGTGCTCGACAGCTTCGTGCTCGAATAATTAGGGGATGATCCTGCGGCGGCTGTAGAATACGCAAAGATATTCACAAAGATTTAGCGAGTCGTTTCGAATACATCGCTACCAGCGGGCTAGAATCGAGCCAACGGAAGGAATTTTTAGCCAAATACCAAATTCCTTCGAACGGCACACGCATCGCGGCGCCGGTTCTAAACGTGGAAATAAAATCAGCATTACCAGAGGCTATGGTAAAAAGAGACAGAGGGCTCGAAGTGAGACAAAAGCAGCTAGCCACCGCAATCTCATGTCTGGGCGCTGCAATGTCGGAACAATTCGCATCCAAACAGATTAATCAAGATATGCTTAAAAACTTATGGATACGACTCGTTTGCTTTGCGAAATGCAATGCACGGACTCCAAGACACGACGAAATTTTGCCGTGTTCTCTGTCAAGAAGGACATGAAAGAACATTTATCTAACACTAAAATAGATAAGTTTCTTTTCGGAGAAAACTTGTCGGAGACATTAAAAACCGCGAAAACCGTTAGCAAATCTGGAATCCCCGCCGCCGGTAGACACGGTATGTACGCGGGACAATTGTCTCTTTCGTAAGCATTGGTCTCTGATCACAAACGTATCGCTGATTCTAGACTGGATTGAAGGTTATAAAATACATTTTGCCCAATCTGTGGGCCAACGTAACTTACCTGTTTCTGCAAATCATGAGTAAGAATTAGCATATTTCAGTGATTCCATACGAGATCTTTTACGAATTCGAGCAATAACAGAATGCACTTCTAGTGAGGACCAGTTCCTATCTTCAGTGTTCTTGAGACCCAAACCCAATGGAAAAATGCGGTCCATTTTGAACTTAAATAATCTAAATGAATTTATCACGACCAGTCACTTTAAGAAGAAAGATTTACGAACCGCCGTAAAACTTATATCTAAAGACTGTTTCCTAACCACTATAGATATAAAAGTCAACAAGCAAAATTGCCGCATTTGGGCTCCTGAAAATCCTAGAGCGATTATTGAGAAGCCTTTGCATGCTCAACGTGTCACTGTATGGTGCGCTATGTGGTCTGGAGGCGTGATTGCGCCGTTTTTTTTCGAAGATGAGGATGCTAGAAATGCGGTAACGGTCAATCATAAATCACGCTATCGCGAGTTGTTAACAACTCAATTTTGGCCTATTATTGATGACGTGGATATCACTGACATGTGGTTTCAACAGGACGGTGCCACATGTCACACAGCCAATGAAACGATCAATTTATTGCAAACCAAATTTCCCGATCGCATAATTTCACGAAATTCAGCTGTTAAGTGGCCAGCCAGATCGTGTGATTTAACACCACTGGATTATTTTTTGTGGGGCTATGTTATGGAAAGAGTCTATACGGAGCCAATCGCATCGATTGCACCCTTAAAACTCAAAATCCGTGATGTGATTAACGAAATAGACCCGCCATTTTGCCAAAAAGTGATTAAAAACTTTGATGAAAGAATCGACATCTATCAGCATGGTCGTGGTGGACATTTGCCAGATATCATTTTTCATTCATAATTGCCAAACTTTTCTCTTCGTAATACAATAAAAATTTGAATCATCTTCATCTAAATTCAAAAACCCTGTATATATTTTATTTATAGGTATAAATGTACTGATTGGCTATCAACGCTAAGTCTTAACCGCTGGTCCTAGAATCAAGGTTTGTAGGGCAAGTTCCTTTTGTAACGTATTTAGTCATTTTTTTTTATTATCTTTTCACACCAGCTGTTTGCAAAAGCTGTTACAGCGGGGCGACTTGCGAGAGTAGGTACGTGCGGCGTGAGGCGGCTGCGTAAGCTAAATGCCGCATAGTCTACTTTTCTATATTATACAAAACAATTTGAAAAGACGATGGATGTATCGTTTAAAAATATATGCCATAGGAAATTAGTGTCAATTATTGTATAATTAGTACGTTTATTAGCTATATTATTAAGAAGAAGCTATATTATCTTATCATCAATATATATTATTGTAACCAAATTGCGAAAGGTAAGTTTAAAGTAAAGCATACTATATCAGAATAAGTCTTTTAATTGTTTTTAATACAGCGGAATTTCATTTATTTAAGAAAACTACAGCTAAACTTAATACACTTTAGGACGTAGTAATATTTAGTTTTCTTTGAAATGAAATATTTATTGTTACCAGATTGTAGGTTTGATGGGTGTTACATAAATATAAATTAGTTCCTATACAATCTACCCTACTTGGGTGTGCAACATTTTGCTTTAGGTATGAATGGTTGGACAGGTTGGTAGCTTATGAACGTTTCCACAGATGGGTTTACTAAGTACACAATATATACCTATAACTAAAATATAATTATAATTGTCCCAACAAAACAAAAAAACTGACATCAATCTACCTATAACCTACCGAAAATTACAAACGCGCATTACTGAGCTTTCGCGTAGCATACTCTTAGCTCGTTCTTCCCCGTAGCAGTAAATGGCTACGAAATGTCTACGAAGTTTATGTAGCATTAAAACTCGCAGCTCTACGTAGCGATGGTTGCTACGAAATCAACTCTACGGTGCAGTATACATAATTATTATTATAGTGTTGGTGATTTTGCTTGACACTTTGATCAGGTCAAAAATATGAATATATATATGATGGAGAGTAAAACGCCGCATAATGGCGCTTTTGCTCCTTTTTTGGTTATCGTTTATTTTTCTTTTTATCATTGCACTTTTACTATTACCTACTTTTACCAACATTTATAAGCCTTGTTCCTTCAACCTATTATTTAATTACCCATAAACTGGTATTAAAACTGTTTTACGACAGTCATGCTCACTAAAATGTCTTTGCTTTCCTACCTGTAGGACATCTCACTCGCACTTCTAATTTGACATTTTGTTAATTATAATTTATACGTCATTGCTCATTGTTGTATTTGAGACATTTTAAAAGAGTTGAAAATATAGATCCCCGCAGAGTTTTTTAGTGCTATGCTCTCTAGCGGGAGTATTTCCGAAGCAGTGTTAGACTCAGTTTTCGCATTTCTTTTCTGGGCTCCGATCAATGTGAGTATGAAAAAGAAATGGGTAGACATGCTTACCTTTTTCTTCAAAATCATGTTTAACTAATTTAATTTGTATTATGTGCTTATGACGTTTAATAGTGCATTTTTTTGTCTATTTAATAAATGATTTTTACTTTGGCACAGGAAAAAAGGTGTTTGAAACAAAAATTGGTTATATGAAATAAAATATAATTTATTTATTGGGTGCAATATCTAATCATAAAAAAGGTAATCCAGGTAGGTATTTACATAAAATGTATTTTTCACAAGAACTAAAGCTTGCATGCGGCATTCACATCGGCTACTGACCGGCCCACGCAAATTATGTTTGTACACCCATTATCTAATGGTTTTCTACCAAACGTAGTATAAATAACCTACGAGTCTGGTTAACGGTCACGTCGGAGTGTGTTGCAAAGATTGAAAACTTTATGTTTATTGTTGCATTCTTTTCTGCCCTAATTCAATCTGCGTTTTAGAGGTGTTAGAAACGTAGACCTAAAGTTTGAACGTGTTATTTTGTTTCAATGAAAGGCATTTCTATCTATGGACATAGTCAGTCAGATACAGCCGAATTAAAACGTGTACTGTCTGTTTAAATGTTCCTTATAATAATAATAATTTAATTTAATTCCATATAATAATAATAATAATAATTTAATTTCAATATGAAACACTATTTGTCAAATGTACAGTTACTGTAAGTTGTACGAATTTTAATGAATGTAATGTATTATTTTAATGAATTTAATTATTGTCTGACATGTAGTCATAGTATTTTATTGATAACAGATTAGTTAATTTGTTTATTTTATTGATAACAGATAACTTAATCTGTTATCAATAATGATGAGCGTTACAGAAAAAGAATGCATCAAGTTCCATGCGTAGCCTCGAGATATCATAAATTTTGCTAAGAGCTTTCAAACTAACTTAGTACTGTCAGGCCTAGCACACTCCGCACTGTAGGTACGAAGCTATAAGTACATAGCCGGACACCGACGTCGGGTCGCGCGTCGTTACACGTGCCGCGTCAGAAGATATAAGAGCTATGCGATAGAAAGAGAGGCGCTCTGTAGGTTAATATGACTGGTAGGTATGCAGCGCTACGCGAGCTGAATTGAATTTTATTGCGTCATAGCAAGAGTCGCTATTTGTTTAAATTTCTTTGCGGAGTGATGCTTCTGTCTCTTAGTATTCTGTGGTACTGTTCAAAAGTCAAAAACGCATTAAAATTCCTGCACTACTACACTACTAACTCGGCATAGATATAAAAGTAAGCATGTTATTTAATATTTGAAATACTAAATTAATGTATTTTAAATATTAACCCTTATTATCTCAAGCCCGAGAACTGGAATTGAGGTTAATGAATTTAAAAAACCCCTGCCCTTGTTTCTCTAATAAATCCATTTTATAAGAATAACATCCCTTCATTGATTTTTAAAATAAAATTTCGTACGTAAAAGGTTTAAACAATTGGGGTACAATTTTTTTTTGTTTGCCACGTTTTTATTAATTAAATTTCTTGTTTGTCTGTCTGTCATTTCGGGTTGAATCTTGCAACTCAAATTTCGAGCACTTCCTGCCTAGCTATCGGTCTGAAACTTTCAGAGTAGCTCACAACTCGATGGCCATGCATTCTAAATCCATTTATTAGCATACAATGCCGACATAACCTTAATAGGCTCATAAAAGATTTTTGTTTAAACTGTCATTTTCTTGTTTAAGTTTCAAGTTAATCTCAAAGTAATTTAAGATTTTAAGTATAATACTAGATGACCCGGCGAACTTCGTAACGCCATTTATTTTTTTGTAAATATTTAAATTTTTTTTTTATACATACCTTGTCCTGACAATATCGAACACAAAAAAAAAGAATTATCCAATTTGGTGCAGTCGTTCGGGAGTTATGCGCGTACATACATTTCGGTGATTCATTTTTATTTATATGGAGAGATATATAGATGAAATGTCTACATTCATAATAATGTTGATCATTGAAAGAGGTTCGATATGACGGTTATTAATTTAACAGATAAGTAGCCAGGACGTTTGCTTTTTGAGTATATAATAATTCTTAGTTCGCTTGTATGTTTTCTTACAAACCCGCACCGCGCCCTCTACGCGTCGTTTTATGGAAGTGATTCGTACGCGAGCTGTGTACAAAGGGTGTATACAGTAAAGAAAAGTTTAGTGTAACCATATAATAAAATCTATACTAAATTCAAAAACGGGACTAAATCAAATTAATTGTTTATTTGCAAGAATACATATACATACAATAAAGGTCTTAAAACTAATTAAAACAGTCAAGTATTCAGCCTGCAAGCAGGCGTGCAAATATCATGTCAAGTCTTTAAGTAATATAAAATGAATATAAAATAATAATTGTATTTAATTTAATTGTAATAATTAAATTACATTCTCGATTAAAATATTCTGATTGAATTGAACTGAATGAAGATTCTGTCATGGTACGAAAACAAAAAGGTAACTAACTACCTAAGTGCTATTTTTTTTATTTTTTTTATTACTTGATAGGCAAACATTTGACCGCTGTCTCACCTGATGGAAAGTGACGACGCGGTCGACGATGGATCATGCTTGCCTAAAAGGTACCGATTCACTCTGGACTTGAAGACACCTAGATTATAAGTATCGGGAAACAGACACGCTGGTAAGGTGTTCCATTCTATGCTTAATTCATATTAGCCTTAACCGTCAATTAAGGTTCCGTAGTATAATATTATAGAATTAACCCTTATGGGATCGTCCTGTCTGTCAGTCTGTCTGTCTGCCCTAATCCTTTACAGGCTCATGACTTCTACAGTTATGATCTTAAGTACATGAAACTTGGTACAATGATTTTCAATTGTACCGTACTCGCTAACAATATGTCAACTCCTCACCTGTATTTTTAAACGAAACCACATAGAAACTTGTGATTTCCCACACCGATAGACCATGCTATAAACTCGCCCATTAAATTAATTGGAACATTGTGTGATTTAATCTTTTTGAGTTATACACAGAAACAGGAAGTGCAAGGTCTTCAGACCTAGCTCAAAGCTCACTACCCTAGAAACAAAGTGACTTTAACAAATCGACTCTTCTTCCTGAGTATTCCATGAAAAGCAGTAGCAACGGAATCCTACACTATGTGTGTCACGGTACTTGACCTCTTTATTTAAAGTACACTGAATACAAAATATAGTTTTAGATTTGTATTAGATGTGTATATTGAGTGAGATTTTGCTAAAGTCGTTGCAAAAAAACGAGTAAAGGCTTTTTCTGTTGTTCACGCGAAGTCGCGGGGAAAAGCCAATACTTTACATATATTAATACTTCACCAAACTACACCTATAGTTGGCAAAGTACCCAAAATGCCGGCGGCACTGTCTCGTTCATTGCAATATTGATCCGCGCGGTTAAGGATTTCCGGCTCTGCATTTAGGTACACGCTTCGCCTTTTAAATATCAATTCCATTTATGTTTATTATGTATTTTTCATTGTTCTTATTGTTTTATTGTTATTGTGTTACAGATAGTGTATTTACACTATTAATATTTTAATTATTTACCTGTATATATTACTATTTATTATTTTATTGTTTTTGTAGTGTTACTGTATGTTCAATTAAAATTAATTATTGTCTTAGTTTAACTTAACAAGTTCGTGCGTCACCAAGGGCCTGTGCTGAAAACCAGTGTGGTGGATTCCTCACAACATTATGCTGAGCACAGACCTTTTTAGGCTGCACTGTACACGGCAGCGGTCTCCATACATATGCTGTAGTTTCAAGGCCTTGTATTTTTATTTGTCTTTATTTTGGTTTTTACACACTTGTATGTGCTATGTTTGTTGTGTGCAGTTTTGTCAGAAAAATTGCTTTCTTTCTTTCTTGAAGACAGCAGCGGGTAAGACTAATATGTACTAACATTTTCGTGACTGGCAAATCGTCATCTACCGTCATTCAATGAAGACTCGTTTCAAATACCTACATAAATTTTTAGGACCTGGCGCTTACGCCGTGCGGCTCGACTGCTCATTTCAAAGTTTTAGCATATTTAGTTTTCTTTGGTTTTAGGTTTAGTTTACTATTGGCATTACACATCGCTTATTTACAACAACACCATCGCTGTAAATTATAAATACTTACACAACTAAATTTCATATTATTATTCGGTACTTTGAGTCCTGGAAAACATAACTTTACAAAACTTTTAGGAAAGTTTTAAAACGAAGTTCAAAAGAAGTTCAGTTATAAAAAGCCAGTATTTCCACGTGAGCTGCAAAAGTATGTGGAAATACTTATGAAACATTTTCACATTTATATGCTCCAGAGGGAAATTCATTTATTCATATACTCGTCTAGTTATCTGACTACAGACCTATAAAATTAGATCATCATTATTATTGACAGTTCGTTCGGATTATCGATGTCTATATATATATTCTTTATTTCAAGTAACAAGACTCATATAATGGACAAAAATGAAAACAAGATATTTATTCTCCAATGCATGCACTACCTTATAAAATCTCCACAGTACACCGAGGTTAACTGGAAGATAATGCTCACTAGCATTAAGTTCGCCTATGTACTTACAAATTTGTTTGTGCAATAAAGAATTTTCTATCTATCTATCTATGCATCGACATTGTGCAAATTCCTCCGTATTATAGAGCGGTACTGCACTGCGACCACTCTCTCACCAGCCTGCGACACACTTTATAAAACACTAAATGACCAGTAACTTCACTTGAAACCGGAACACAATAACGCGTATGGCGCAGATTATGATACTATGTTTTTTAATGTATTTTTGTCGGTTGGCATTCATTTCAAAACGTTTTACACTGCTGCAATCCATTTTTGCCTGCGTATACCTAAAAAACACGTCCACTGACTTGTCCTCAGGTGGAACGCGCAAACCGACAGTACATCCTCACGCAAGGCCCCCTCGTATTCACCGTCGGCCACTTCTGGCTGATGGTGTGGGAGCAGAACACGCGCGCCATCATCATGCTCAACAAGATCATCGAGAAGAACGAGATCAAGTGCCACTGGTACTGGCCGCACTCCGGCGGCGAGCCGCACCAGATGACGCTCAACGACGTCCACCTGGTCATCGAGCAAACTGAGGAGAAGGACTTTCATTATTACACCACCAGGTTGTTCAAGTAAGTATCCTATGTTTGTAACTTGCTGGTTTTACCTGACCTAAATTATTCTAAACTATAATATCGATTTCACTTCAGTTCAGTAGTACCACAGACTACTTAATTGCTCCAAGGTACAGAAGCATGCCTCCGCAAAGAAATTTTAACAAATAGTGACTCTTGCTACGACGCGACGCAATAGAGTCCAATTCAGCTCGCGTAGCGCTGCATACCTACCAGTCATATAGCCTACAGAGCGCCTCTCTTTCTATCGCGTAGCTCTTATCCCTTCTGACGCGGCACAGTGGTCCGGAGTTTAGTAGACATTCGACCTAAAGTTGAAATATCAAACAAAAATCTTGAATCGTATGGCATTTTAAATGCAGATTAACGTTTGTTCTATCATAAAAATGAATCTTCCACGCTTAACAATATTCCAGAAAAAAAATGTATGGAAGAGTTGCTGATTTATCAAAGTAAAACCTTATACAATCGTAATTACCTATCCTACTTATTATAACGACAAAAAATACTTCCGTAACCTTTGCGGCTCTGACTACAAGGCGCGAGTGTAGTTCTGATATTTTTTTTTTGGGTATATCAGTCATCTTGCATAGACATTAACATAAACATTGAACTTTACTTATAATAATGGACAATACTACCACAAAAATAAAATCTATTTTTCTATTATTTGTTTTGTCAATTTTTATATTATGTAATCAATGTATGTCACACATACTTTATATGTAATTTAATACGTAACTAAAGCGTGTAGATCAAGATTATTCTAGTCCAACGAAACAAAGTCAGCTATCACCTCTAAAAAATAAAAAAATATACTTCTATAAAAAATCAAGAATACTTTTTGAAGTGTGAAATATTCAATTTTATGAAAAATTTGATAAAACAAATGTTGATCAGCATTGAAAGCACTATCGATAGACATTTTTGTTGTTCAATATTTCAACAGGTCGAATGTCTACTAAATTTGAAATTCAGACGACTGCGGGCCCGGGCAGTTGCGCCCGGCTTGTACTTGTAGCTTCGTACCTAAAGTGCGGAGTGCACCAGGCCTGGTAGCACCAGAAGAGTCGACAAGATATTTATTATAAAGGAACTGTTTGTATTGTCAGTTCCCGGAAGTTTCCGCACCCCTTGACGCGTGACGATCTCGGGTAATCTATCTATCTTTCCGTGTAATATGCCATCCGTATTTTCCTTATATTGTTTTTCTCTAAATATTGATTAGCTACGACTACCTCGTTTGACATAGGTGGTTCTCCAATTGTCTTCACGAGGATTTCCTTAGAGGCAGACTGTTAGTGACCTAATTACGGGGTTAAGTAAAACATATACTTAGTTCAATCAATTGAACAATATTTAGAAAAAAGCATTGTTCTCAGCTATCGTCTTGTTGGGAACTCGTTTCGTAAAGTGTTTGCCATGAGAACTACGCTACTCAAAACAAAGATAAAGAAAAATTATCCAAAATATAATAAGTGTAGGGAACATCGTCGTTTCTCGCCTTCTTAAAGTGACTCTTATAGTTAACTGACCGAATATCTTTAAGATTTCCTCAATCAGCCCATTGAAACAAATGGATAAGTAGGTGCGTAAATAAAGTATCCGTTACACGACCGTATCTCTGTGTATTAGTGGAGACTGCTCAGAACACACGCAAATTATTTATAAACATTACCAAGTATGCACATCTATGTTATTACATCAACATGTACTTTGTACTATATATGTTATGGCCCAATAATGGGCTTATTGGGCTGGTCACATATGTCGAAGAACCGATAACTGATGGAGTAAACAAGTTCTAGAGTGGAGACCACGTTTAGGCAAACGTAGTGTAGGACGCCCTCCGACCAGATGGAGCGACGACCTGCGTAAAGTGGCTGGCAGTAACTACATGCGAAGAGCCGAGGATCGGGCTCAGTGGCGTGCATTGGGAGAGGCCTATGTCCAGCAGTGGACTCGTATAGGCTAATGATAGTGATAGATGTATTATATAGGTATAATAAGATAATATATTTTTTATGAAACTGGAGTAATGAGTTGTTTGTCTGATGGTTAGCGCCGAGCTTGCCTATAACAATGGCAGTGCCACCTATAACTGTTAATACCATAAAAAGTACTGCATAGCACTGCATTATGCTCATCACCCCAAGACAAGATATTCTCTCAGTCTTAAATGCCCAGTAATTACGCTGGCTACAATAATATGTATTTTAAGTCTGCCGTGTGGTATCATTATTTATACTCCATGTATATGATGTCCCATTGCCAACGAATCAATGTTCGTAGCAATTGATGGCCAGCTCTATGGAGCTGACCTTGTGTGTTTACAGCTTATTAAATAAGAATCACAATTAAACGAACCTTGCTCTTGAAACAATTCCTGTTTCGGTAACTAGTAACGGCCACTTTAGAGCTCCTCAACTCGTTAAAAGTTTATAACTATGACAGTTGAACGTTTTAGACTTTCCTGTACCTGTTACGGAGCATTGATGCTGTTGCAAATCATACTCCAGTAGTGGATAAACTTTGGAGTTTGTTGCAGACAAGACACTAAGAATAGCAAAACTAGAGCAATGTATTCTTGTTATTAGTGCAAAAAATAAACGCATTCTGATTCATACGATCGAATATAAATTCAGCATAAAATCCACATTGCAAGGACACCTGTCCAGTTCCTACTTTGTTTGCAAATGCAATTTGTGTTGATAGTATCACCACACGAATATATCTTCAGTCCTTGATCTGGTGAGCTTCTGTTTGAATCCTCCACGATTTAAACAACTAAAACCACTTGTCTCTGTGGCCTCTACGTATACACATACTGGACTAGCAAGTTCACACCTTAAGCAGACGCGTGATGTGACAGCGGGGACGTATAAAGGTACTCTGCGCCGTGGACTTGGCTACCGTTAAACCATGTAAATCTCCCGTGAGATAGTTACCTCCTGCCCTGCCCTTCGCAAAATCTAACAGTTTCCGGAATGGATCACTAATTCCAAATGTAGGCACGTAATTCGCTTGGCCCGTAAGTGAAAAAATAAATATTTCGGAATATCTGAGAGCTGTATATCGCCACAGGATAATAACTATCTAAAAGTACAGCAAAGGTAGAGGAACTTATACATCTACATATACATAGTAGATATGAGCGCCGATGGCCATTTCCACGGCGGCGGCGCCGTTCGAAATTTTCCGCGGCGGCGGCGGCGTCGGCGGCACGCCGCCGGTGCCTCACGGCGTGGACTTTACAGGATATTCAGGGTTCAATTTTTATATAAGTTCTTGAGAAACATTAATATTTTTACACTAAATTATTGTCATTGTACACGAGATCAACTTAATACGAGCGGTGTTTTAAAATAGGTACTAGGGGAGGTAGGGGAGCATTGGGCAGTCGGGAGGTTTGGGCACCCCCTCATTCCTCAAAATCTATTCTAGATATTTTTTGTTTTCTACCACAGCACTATATTTTAATAACTGGCAACACCGCTTATCAAAAGTGTCAGCTGTCATTTCACTTGGTTGTCGAGTTACATGCGCTTAACGGTTTGTTGCGTACAGAAGTAAATATTTTGATTGTGATTTGAAAAAACATATCAAGGAAATCTGCAAGAAGGTGTAAGTATCTGTGTTTACTTCTTCTATTGTGTTTAATGAAGATTTTATATACCTGTCAATTAGGATTCAACATTTGATACAAATAAACTTATTCAAATCTATTTGAAAAGTGAGGTTATGGGGAGCATCGGGCACGCAGGTAGGAGGGAGGTTTGGGCATGCCCAATGCTCCCTCTGTTTTTAGTGTATTTTGGTCTCATACTTTTGTGCTTTTTTGATATGCTTATTGGATTGAATGGTTAATCATTGCTTTTCAGGACAATGCCGTTTTTATTTAAAAAGAAAAATAAGCGACGTGAAATCCCTAAAGATGTTATTTTGCGCGCATTGGAAGAGGTTTCTAAGGGAGGAAAAATCAAAACTACTGCGATGAAATATGATATACCCAGGTCTAACCTTCAGAGATACATAAAGCAGGTTAGCGTCGTGAAAGATATTTCTTCTAAATTTATATCATCTCAAATATTCACGAAATATGAAGAAGAAAAAATTTCAGAATATCTTGTAACATCGTTTAAACTAAACCATGGACTGTCAAAAACGAAGGCACGCGAATTAGTTTATGAATAGGTACGCCACTGCTATTGGAAAAAAAATACCAGATAACTGGACACAGAAGAAACTTGCATCCAAAGATTGGATATGGGGATTTTTTTAAAGACAACCTCAGCTTTCGATAAGGACACCTGACCAACATCGTGCAGTATTGATTCTAAGTCACATTGTTTAATTTTTCTTACGTCTATGATAAGAAAAAATGTTTGTATTAAATTTTTTTATAACAATGTTATATAATACTTAAGCATAGTAGTATAGTAAAACAATATCGTGCATATTAAATACAGTGCCCAAACCTCCCTACAGGGGTGCCCAAACCTCCCTCCCACCGGGAGGTTTGGGCACTTTGGACATGTGTTCGAAGAGCTTATGTAACTTTGAGACTAATTATAATACCAAAACTTTTCTTAGCAATAATTACTGCCAAATATGTGTGCTCGATATATTTGGAAAAAAATTTTGATTATGATAAAAAATAACAGTTTTATAAACATTTATGTAAAAAAGTGCCCAATGCTCCCCTACCTCCCTACACCCAATAACCCTATAGTCTTTATCTTCTAATTGTTTCTGGTTGCTTGCGGGTGGTAGAGGTTTTATATAATATGATAGATCTACGACCACCATCTCGCCTGAGGTTAACGACGGTGTGGCTGAATATGGAGCACGTAGATCTAGAAGATACCTTGAATAGGTATCCATGTGTTCCATGCTCTGGCCTTGAATATATCTAAATTGAAGTTATCAAGAAACAGAGAAAACCGCACAGAGTTCCATTCCTTAGCAGTACGCACTGTAAACGTGGAACCAAAACGCTTTGTACGAATTAGAAGAATGTGTAATCCGACCTTCTACTCGTCCTGTTATGTGAAGGGGGGGAGGGGGTAGAATAAGGTCGTGAAGCTCATGTGCACTTTTACCGAAATGTATCCTAAATAAATTATTTTTCAAAAAAAACTAAACCGACTTCAAAACCACAAATAGGCACTCAAAAGTGAAAAATAAATTAATATAATTATCATAAGCGCTGCCCACTCATATATTTGAAGTCGGTGCCAGCCAAGTCTATTAGGTAGCAGATGAATACTATGTATATAGTAACTATTGTACTACTGTATTGTACTGTATTGTACTGTATTGTATTGTACTACTTGTAGGTAGTATCTATCTACTACCTTTTAGACTTGGCTGGCACCGACTTCAAATATATGAGTGGGCAGCGCTTATGATAATTATATTAATTTATTTTTCACTTTTGAGTGCCTATTTGTGGTTTTGAAGTCGGTTTAGTTTTTTTTGAAAAATAATTTATTTTAACCTTTTTAGTGCAAAACAAGTTTTAATTAAATTAATTTAAAAAGTTTTTAAAGACAAGCTTTTATGTACAAAAAAAATTCATGGCTCTCCTATTCTCTGTTGAGGAGTTCCCTCGCCGGAAGTCATTCCTGGGTGTATCAGCCATGTCATGGTGGAATTTAGAACAGGATATTATGGTAAAATCCATTTACAAAATTTTGTGTCTATACTATTCACCGTTGAGGAGTTCCCTCGCCGGAAGTCAACCCTGGGCGAAGCATGTGAAGCAGTCGAATACAAACCTCCACCTTTAGAAAGTCGGTTACAACAAAAACAAGAACCGACTTGAAGATTAAACTTATATTTTTTTTTGTTTTCGCTATTTTTTTCAAAAAGTTCTGAATGAATTTCGATAAAATTTATATGGGACCACCTCTGAAGTATGACCTACCAATCAAACAAAGAATCATCGAAATCCATTCATAATTGGCGGAGTAATCGCGTAACAAACACACAAAAAAAAAATAAAAAAAAAAAAACATACCGTCGAATTGTAAACCTCCTCCTTTTTGAAGTCGGTTAAAAAAATAGACAGACATGCTATACCTTACGTCGATACTCAAGGTTATAATCGTATCGTAATTTGTGTTGACGTGGGGCACGTGGAGCAGGGCTATATGTCGCGTTCGATACGATGGCACTTGCAGATGGCATTTGATAGGAGCTCACTACAGTCTATTTTCCCCGTTAGATTATCGTGTAGTAATATAATATCATTTTGCTTCCTCCTTAGTTCTAGGAGATCTGTACGAAAGTGCTTACCCGCTTTAGTATATTGCTCGAATAACCTGTGCTCTTTATAACCAAGGAATTTAATAAATTTATTTTGTATTGATTCTAGCCTTTGAATGTGAACAATATACAAGGTGACCATATGCTACAAGCGTGTTCTAAAACACTGGTTATCTAATAAATTATCTAATAATAATAATAATATCTATTAGTTATCTAATAATTGAATATCTCAATAATGCTAACTAAACAATTTACCATTAGAAACAGTGTGTTACCACATATTACATCGTAGCCTTTGACAGAGTTAAAGGAAAATATTGTATTTTTATGAGTTTATGGGATGCAGGCAATTAGCGGAAGTAGGAAGATGTGCGAGCGAAGCAAGAGAGATATTTTTCACGGTATGACATGCTGTGAATATTCACAGGACCGGAACAAATGGCGTAAGAGAGAGCTAGGAGATCTAGATTGGGTGGAAACGGACTGAGTTGATGATGCTGATTAGAAAACGGATCTTCAATTGAAAATACTTATTTGTAAATGTAATAGTATGAAATGTCCTTAAAAATATGACTTCTGTTCTAATACATAACGACCTGCAAAACTTTCTAATGTAGATAACACCAGTTAGATCATTTGCGTGTCGTAAGATCGGTAGGTAAGTTATTTTCCTCAGAAGTTACCTGACCAAGTCAATTGACAAAATTAAATGTGAAACTGTACCTCGTGCTTTCCTCGAAAATACTTATCGCTAATTGGATTACTGACCCCATTACTGAAGACAACGCTATTGCTGCAAAAGTCGAAATACACGGCTTCACCGCTACCGATCTTACATACAATTATCTTCGATATCAATTGCTGCATAACTACGTGTTTAGTTGCGAAATTAGTATGTAATGTAAAATTTCATTGACATTTAAAACTAACTCTGACTAAGACTAAGTATTTGACATTAACATGTGATTTATTTAATTACTAGCTGCATGTGATTTATTTAACATTTATATATTATTTAACTTTTATATTTATTTAATTTATACATTATTTAACAACATGTGATTTATTAAATTTTGCATTTTAAAAAATGCACCAGTCTGTTCTGTTTGTTTATAGGTTTTGACAGACATACATCGCGCTCGGTTTGTCTGTCCAAAAATTGCCGCAACTAATTGAATAAACACCCTTACGATACAATCAGTCCTTTGAAAGCCTGTGAATGCAATTATTTCAGAGATTTCGGTGCGCATGTATTATTGTGAAAACGCATGCACATTTTCCCGTAACCTTTTTATAGGCTTTTCACGATATTTGCATATTGAACAGGTTTGTGATTGACGATTGTTTGCCGTGAGCAGTAGGACGAACACGGTGGAAAATACATCTATGTACATAAAAATTAATGGTTGTATGTTTGTCCTCTATGCGTTCCTTACAAATCTAAGACCCTATTATGATGAGCATTTGAAGACTTCTTCTGTGTACGTGCGCGAGGGTTCCTGGTCCAAAAAAGCTGGCATTGTAACGCTTGCCGGGTTTATCTAGTAACAATTCTATTGTGATTATTGTTGTATGTGAAAACTTCACAAGCTTAGCAGGTGTTTTAGAGCGAGTGTGGCTTAGCGGGAACTCGTGCGCCTTTCTACCCGACGCACCTGGGTTTGAATCCCGACTCGACTCTGCACCAATGACTTATAAGTTAAGTGCAGATTTTGCATGCTCGGTCTAAAACGGTGAAGGAAAACATAGTGATGAAACCCGCTTACGCGCTTTGGAGTGGTAGGCTCTGGCCGTGGTTGTAATACCACCCACCGAACAAAGCCATGCTGTCAAGCGACCTAGTCGTGTTTCGGGATGATGTTCGGTGAACCATCGGGGAGACGGGTCTGAGCAGCCACTCAACTGCCGTCTCTCTTTAGATCTATGTGCTGCATCTTAGGCCACATCAGGCGAGATAGTGGCTAAACATAGACCTATTAAACGTAAAAAAAAGGTGTAGCTTGCCTGTTGGAGTGCGGTCGCCATGGGTCGCATATGTCCATCTGCAACCAGTATGGTCCGTTTCATGCAACTCTTCTGTTTCTATTCGTTTAAAGTTATAGCAGGCCTATCGCACTCCGCACTGTAGGTACGAAGCTACAAGTACATAGCTACAAGTACATACACCAGCAACGGGTCGTGCGGAGTTCAGTGGGTTGCCGCGCGCCGCCCGTGACGCACGTGCTTTATGCGCCCGCCGCCGCCCGCGCCGCTTTACGGCTAGTATTACTGTCTAACACAAATATGAAAACAAGCAAATACTGTATCGTATTTGGCTGCCTAAATACCAACATGGACCGGAATCTCTCTTTTTTTGCACTTCCGAAGGACATCGAAAGGCATCTATTTTTAAATTCTTTTAAGAGCAATAAAGAGTGTTCTGTATATATATATATATACATATATATATATATATATATATATATATAAAACAAAGAATTACCTACCTACTCAAAACTTTTATTTTGACATAAATGATGAATTTTATTAGTAGGTATTAGGTATTATTATATAGTTTGTGCTTTTTATTATCATTACCTATCAATGTCTCTCGTATCGTATTTGCCTGAGTAGGTAATGACAAGATCTGTTTAAACAAGTGACGATAGGGTTTACTAGGTCAGGTATAGCTTTGTTATGTGTTTATTATCTAAATATTTTTACTTGAGACCTAACAGGTACTTTTTTATTCGCCAACCACTATTAATAGAAACGGAGACTAAATCAAACTAAAGTTTCTTTCTTTCCATCCAGCTGGCCATCCTCACAAACTTTCGCATTTTATTGTTCACAGAACGAGAATAATAGTACCTAATACATAGTAGAGAGATACATTTCTTGAACTACTTATTCAAATTGATATTTCATCACGACACAAGTATCAACCCTAACGTTACACGTGGCGCGTGCGCGCTGTAGGCAGTGGCGTAGCTACCGGAGGGCTAGACAGAGCAGTGCCCCCAAGCTCAGGGGGCCACTCGGACTCTGACTTTTTGAACTAGTGAAAGTTTCTCCCACATTCGGAATATAAATAAACCAGATTCCAGGATCGCGACTTTAATAATGTTTAATAAATGAAAAAATACAGGGGTATTCCAAACAAGTCTCGAAGATTTTTGTTTGAAATTTGCGGGGAGTTCCGCAAGTTTCTGATGACGAATCTGTAGTACGAACTGGAGTAGAACAAACGATTTGAAATAGTTTAGTTAGGGTCCTTGTTTATTTTTTGCCCCAGGGCCTTTGGTTACTTTGCTACGCCACTGTCTGTAGGTTAATATGACTGGGAGGTATGCAGCGCTACGCGAGCTGAATTGAATTTTATTGCGTCATAGCAAGAGGCGCTATTTGTTTAAATTTCTTTGCGGAGTGATGCTTCTGTTCCTTTAGAATTCTGTGGTTATAGTCTTTTCCGGTACTGCTACCGCTTCAATATCATGTACTGATTTCATTTTAATTATTACCATCTGATAAGTACATTCTGGCAACGACGATATCCGAAAGAAATATTATGCGTTATAAGCAGGTACTAGGTATAAATGTAAGTTGTCTCTAAGAGATTGCTTAAAGCGAAAGGACGACTGGCGGGAGCGACCGCCAATATTATAACGTTAGATACGTTTTATAACTTTATGTATTTTGTATATGTGGTATACAATAGAAATACTCTTTGTATTTGTATTCGCAATCTTCTGATATCATGCAGACGCACGAACGGCACTAGATGGCTCCACGAATGTAGCTAAGCTGGTGATAACGAATTCTATTATATTATAAATTCCTATTAAATGCATTGTATAGTATGTATAGGAATATCTGTGGAATGTTCACTTTTAAAGCGAAGGTGCTTAGGTACAATCAGCTAATCCGACTCCCGGATTATCTGATTTTACGTAATATTTCATTTGGGCTAACGGCAGTATTCTCCGTAGGCACCGGAACGTAATCCTGACAGGCATATAATAATGGATGATCCAAAGCCTAATGAATCCGCAATCGCTATCTGATAGCATCTAAACCGGATGCTCTACTACATGTCTGCGACGTGTCTTTCGTGGTTTTATCCAAACAAAGATCTTTTCTAAGATTTTAATAAGATTCTTAGTTTCTAATGAGTAAATCACTGAAACGACGATGCCGGCGCGGCGGCGCCTCGATTTTAATTTAGGAGGATTCAAGGAAATTGTTTATTATATTCCGAATGTGGAAATATGGTTAGCTCCTAACGAAACCAAAATTCTAATTTTATTAGAAAAGTAATCGTTGAAAATCTAGCAAATTTATGGTAATTTCATTTAGCCTGCCTGTAGCCCTTTGAAGAGATAAAAGATTAGAAACAGTTGGGTTAGGTACATCATTTAGAAACACAAATTTAAATGTAATTTCCAACTTGTATGCGACCGAACTCGCTCTTGTGCTGTGAGCGAATATATGTGGGCTCGTTTACACAACGTGTCGCCAGTTTCTCTATGCCATGATATATTTGATATCCAGGCTCGAGTGCAGGGTGTGAAGCGCAGTGTTGTGCCGCACGGACTGCAACGAAACCGTTATAACCGTTATGTGCTTACTATTAGGAACTAGAATCCCTTCTTACCTAATCCAATCGATTCAGGGTCACCGACATGAACAGCAACGTCACGCGAGAAATCACGCATTTCCACTACACCACTTGGCCCGACTTCGAGGTGCCGTCGTCTCCTGTGGCGTTCCTGGAGTTCCTGGAGCGAGTGCGCGCGTCGGGCGCGCTCGGCAGCGACGTGGGGCCCGCCGTCGTGCACTGCAGCGCCGGCATCGGCCGCTCCGGCACCTTCTGTCTCGTAGACTCGGTGCTGCTCCTGGTGAGTGCTCGGTGCTCGGTGCTCGGAGACTGACTGTACCTATAAGTGTGAACAAATTGCGCATAGACTTAGATAAAGAATACGTTACTTTTAACTACTATGTTTCTAATTATGAAGGCTGAAGCCCACTTGTTGACCGAAATTTGACTCGCACTTGATAGGATTTGATTTACTCATCGTTTCCGTTTTGATCAAAACGTTAGTGAAAATAATATGGACGGCACATCCCCAGATCGAGAAGGAAGGCCAAGCGGACGTGAACATCCAGAAAATCCTCCTGGAGATGCGCAAGTACCGCATGGGGCTGATCCAGACATCGGAGCAGCTGCGCTTCTCCTACCAGGCCATCATCGAGGGCATCAAGCGGCTGGATCCTGACTACGTAAGACACTTTGATACGAGACCTTTTTTGTTCATTGCCTGTTTAAGTTATATTTTTGTTATGGAACAACAGTGGCAACTTTTTAACAGTTTACCACGATGTGTGTTTTCAGTGTCTAGTAAGCTAAGAGAACATGAATATAATGAACTTGTGTATACCTACCATAGTAGCTATGTACATTTACCAGATAGCGTATTTCAATACCTCTGCTTTAATTTAACTTAAATGTAATGAATGTACAATGAATTCAATAAATAAATTATGAATGAATTATAATTGTTCTTCTCGTACAGAAAGCGCAGAATATGGAGGAGAGCATCTACTCGGCGGTGGCGGACGAGGAGGAGGCCCCGCCGCCGCCGCCGCCGCGCGGCGCGAGTCTCGCCCGCCCCCCCGCGCGCCCCCTACCCGCCATACCCACCAGCGCCTCTCTTGGTAAGTCTTCTCATCATCCAGTGGTAGTACGGCTCTCAAGAAACAGAGCCTAAACTGAACTGACTGGCTTCTTAATTAGCTTTTTAGTGGTAAATGTATTTTTGTAAATATTTACTTGTGTTGAGTATTTATGTATTCAAATCAAATCAAAATCTCTTTAATCAGTTTTGGCATCATAGACGCACTTATGAACGTCAAATTATCGCCATGATTCTATCACCGTATCGGAAAAAGAACCACTACTCAGAAGATACGGCAAGAAACTGAGGGGCATTTTTTTAGAGAGAGATTTTGTTATTTTTTTTGGTTTTTACAATATTGTGTTTCTAATGTGCCAGTTGGCTACTTGGCAGAAGTGGAATGTTCCAAGCATCTTTGTCTTCTATATAATTACGAACAGTATAGTATGCTTTTTTCATTAGAACATACTCTACGCGTAATTTGAATTTACTTTCTGTGAGTTCTATTAGTTTATTATATAAATAAAATAAGCATATTTATTTTAATTTCATTTCATTTCATATTGTATAAATAATTTATGCAGAGATAGTATATTAATATTGTATCAGTTTTAAAATTGCTAGATGCATATTATTTTAGCAAGGACTTTTTTGCTTTACTGCACCGCTACTAAACTGTGTTGTGCTAAAGTATAAAATAAATACATCTTATATTATATCTATCTATATTTATAAAAATTAATCCCTATTTCCCTTACTCACGGCATCACGCGTGAACGGCTGGACCAATTTCGCTAATTCTTTTTTTGTTGTGTTTGTTATTGTCAGGAGAAGGTTCTTATTAGAGATGCGCCGAATATTCGTTTGGTATTCGGCGTATTCGGCATCTTTTCCACTATTTGTATTCGGCCCAATTATTCGGTTTTGTTGCCGAATATATTCGGTTCAAGCATTTCTATTTTCTTGGCTACATGATATGGTGTACGTGATCTTTTACGCTCACTCATCAATATGAGTCTCATTAATATGGTGTTTGCAATCAAACACCATATTAACTTTTCTAATGTAACCTTATGGCGTTTGACATCTGTCAGTTGTTTGACAGTTGGCGCAATTGACAGAATGCGCGCTGCAGGTACCAATTGGAATTCAATATTCGTAGTTACGTTAGGTAGGGCAATATATAAAGAATGATAAAGAGGACTACATCTGTCGCGTTAGCTATAGAAAGTAACGTTACGTCGTTTCAGGCGAGTTGAACACGAGAGGCGCGGCCGACTCGTCGGACTCAGACTCGGAGGGGCCCCTCCCCCCGCCGCGGGACACCCCCCCGCCCGCCTCGCCCCCCTCGCCCGCCTCCTCCGCCGACGACGAGAACGACGACAAGGAGCTACTCGACAGGTGAGACAGTCACACCCTCGACCTCGACCCTTGTATGTAGATATACACAGTGGAATTTTTGAAAGCCACCCAGAGGGAAAGTACTCTAAAACTGGATATGTATGATATGATATGTAGCCTGGAATCCGGCAGACTAACGACGTTCAAGTCATACAATCTCCAAATTCCAGCAACACCTCAGAAGATGTTCCTTAGTCCGGACTTTTGGCCTGTGGGCGTGGTCTATCATCGCTTTAGGGAAGCGAAGCTGCCAAAAATCCTTAGAGTTTAATATTATCATATAAATTGTATATATATGTTAGTCTCTAAGGTATTTATAATATGGGCCTCTGATCATATTACTTCGGTGTACCTTTATTATTGCCTGAAATAAAGTTATATTATTACTATAGCAAATTGTACTCAAAGGAAACATTCCTTTATATTTAAAAAGTAACAAATCTGCGTTTAAAGATTTTCAAAAAATTCGCTTGCCATACTCGGGAATTGAACCGGCTAAAATCTGAAAAATTTACATCCTGTACTTAATCGATAGAATCGAATGTAATGGTATCAATCTATAGGGTCAATCATAAGGACCAAATCTCTCTAACAATAAAGAAACGGTTTAGGACCTTACTTCATAAAATATAAAACTTTACTTTAACCTCAATATGCATACAAGATTTAAGCACATTTGTATCAAAAATATAAATATATTTACAAAAGTAGAAAACACTCATGAGTTAAATACTCGCCACAAATCAAAATTATACTTGCCATATTCCCGAATCAAAATGCTTAACCACGGTCCTTATTACATGGCAGTTAGAATATTTAATAATTTACCCATACAAATTAAAAATAAATCAAGAATATTTATCTATCAACAATAAATTTAAACATTTCCTGTCAACACATTGTTTTTACAATTTAGATGAATATTTTGAATTTGTAAATAAAATGTACCTACCTAACCTAATGATCAGCTTAAATAGTACATTGTACACCGAGGGGAGAAAACGATCTATTTCTGTTCGAGAGTATGTTTAAGCCCGACGCGCAGCGGAGGGCTTAAAGGAAACTCGAGAACAGAAATAGAACTTTCTCCCGAGTGATACATAGTGCTTTATACTACACCTACGAGGAAAATAAAATTATTTAGAAAATTAAAAGCTAGGTACTGTTAAATTATCAATTTAGTTAAAACAAAATTTAACGCAACGAAATAAATTGCCGCGCTTTTTTTTTCGTATTGCAGAATAAGGTTGCCATCCTCATTTCATTAAAAATAGAAAACAAAAAAAAAACAAAAAACCGCCTCTTTTCTCTAATTATTTGATATAAAACCTTTTTGAGATTTGAGGTTTGTATGTTTCCCGCCTCTTTTTTCTAATTATTTCATACAAGACCTTTTTGAGGTTTGACGTTTGTGTTTTTTTTTATGTTCGCTGCTAAAAAACAAAAGAAAGCTAGCCGGGCAGTAATTTGCGCCCGCGTCGGTCCCTGACCCAAAAAATCTATATATCTATAGGCCGACCGTTTAACTCGCGTATCGCCTGCGCGGTAAGAAGGGAGCGAGGGGAGATGTTAGCGGGTGGGTGAAAGGGAAAGGACGTAAGCTCTCTGCTCCGCGCACCCCTTTCACCCACCCGCTAACATCTCCCCTCGCTCCCTTCTTACCGCGCAGGCGATACGCGAGTTAAACGGTCGGCCTATAGTCAGGTCATAAATTCTGTCACATGTTTAATATAAAATAATTTAAACAAGTTTATTAATTATGTAACCATTTATATACCAAAATGAACTTAACAAAACATAGATTCTTATGACAATAAAGTTTATTCAAAATGACCTCCGTGATTTTGAATACAGGCCTCCAATCTGCGCGGCCAGTCGTCTATCGCAGCACGAACGAGGTCCATGTCAATATGGCGGCTGCCTTAATCAAGGATGTCTTGAGTGACTCCAAATTAGGATGAGGCTTTGAGCACGCCTTTTCCTCCAAGTGTTGCTATATCTTGTAATCTAACGGACTCAAATCTGGACTGGAGGAGGGCCAGTCTTCGTGCCGGATGAAGTCGATTTCACCCGCCGCCAGCCAGTCTTGTGTGCTCTTCGCTCTATGAGCTGGCGCCGAATCTTGTTGGAATACCCAGTGCCTGTTATTGAACATGGTATGAGAAACAGGTTCCACAAGGTTCGTCAGGACTGTATTTTGATACACAACTGCATTCGTTTTTACACCTTTCTCACAAAAATGTACCTCTGTTAAGCCCCAATAAGAAACTCCCAACCATACCATGAACGAGGATGGAAAATGACCTCGTTGGACACGCGGAATACGGTTGCTCGCTTCTTCACTACTGTGTGCGTACACCTTATCATTTTGTTTGTTGTAGCTCTCTTCTACGGTAAAAATTTTTTCATCCGTAAAAAGAATTTCCCGATATTTTTTTCCCGCGTACCGCTTCAACAAAGCGCGGCATCTCTTCAGTCTCAGGTCCATTAGACGAGCATTTAAACGATGTCCTGTTTTTCTTCGATATGCCCGAAGCCCTAAGTCTTCATTTAACACCCTTTTCACCGTGGTTCTGCTTAACCCCATCTGAAGGGCCAACAGTTTCTGCTTACGTTTGGGATTTCTTTGAATTCGCGCCTTCACAGCTTTTATCACTGCTGGAGTCCTAACAGACCGAGGGCGACCACTTCTTGACCTGTCATCTACACTAGAGTCTTCATTGTATCGTTTGATGGTACGATAAACGAATCTATTGGTTATAATTTTTCAGTATGTCAAAAATTTGAATTGGCGCGTAACCGCAACGATGCAACGCAATAACTGCAACACGGGCTTCTTTAAGCGTCCACTCCATATATAAAAATAAGTAAAATTCTAAAAAGTTTACATTTTTATTTTCATGAACAATTCGAAATTCGAATTCAATAAACTTTTTTGTGGCCAGCATTCTAAAAGAAAAGTTTTTACTGTGTGACAATACTTATGACCTGACTGTGTACATATAGGGAAGAATTTTTGAACCGCACCGGAGGGAAAGTGCTCTAAATTCCTTTCATTTAATTTACCGTGTTTGTTAGAGATTTGATCTTTAAGATTGACCCTATAGATTAATACCATAAAAGTACGCGATGTTATTATTTCAGATTTTAGCCGGTTCGATTCCCGAGTGTGGCAAGCGAGTTTCGAAAATCTTGAAATGCAGATTTGTTTCTTTTTAAATACAGCAATATTTCCTTTCAATAAAATTTGCTATCTCCAGTATTTAGAGAACTTTCCCTCCGAGTGCGGTTAAAATGTCCCCGTAGTTCCGGGTTCCCTAGATACAGGGAATCCTAGTTAAAATGTCCCCGTAATTCCGGGTTCCCTAGATACAGGGAATCCTAGTTAGGGGCCAGGATCTACGTATGTGATCGTAAGGCGTAAAAATGTCCCCGTAGTTCCGGGTTCCCTAGATACAGGGAATCCTAGTTAAAATGTCCCCGTAATTCCGGGTTCCCTAGATACAGGGAATCCTAGTTAGGGGCCAGGATCTACGTATGTGATCGTAAGGCGTAAAAATGTCCCCGTAGTTCCGGGTTCCCTAGATACAGGGAATCCTAGTTAAAATGTCCCCGTAATTCCGGGTTCCCTAGATACAGAGAATCCTAGTTAGGGGCCAGGATCTACGTATGTGATGGTAAGGCGTAAAAATGTCCCCGTAGTTCCGGGTTCCCTAGATACAGGGAATCCTAGTTAAAATGTCCCCGTAATTCCGGGTTCCCTAGATACAGGGAATCCTAGTTAGGGGCCAGGATCTACGTATGTGATCGTAAGGCGTAAAAATGTCCCCGTAGTTCCGGGTTCCCTAGATACAGGGAATCCTAGTTAAAATGTCCCCGTAATTCCGGGTTCCCTAGATACAGAGAATCCTAGTTAGGGGCCAGGATCTACGTATGTGATGGTAAGGCGTAAAAATGTCCCCGTAGTTCCGGGTTCCCTAGATACAGGGAATCCTAGTTAAAATGTCCCCGTAATTCCGGGTTCCCTAGATACAGAGAATCCTAGTTAGGGGCCAGGATCTACGTATGTGATGGTAAGGCGTAAAAATGTCCCCGTAGTTCCGGGTTCCCTAGATACAGGGAATCCTAGTTAAAATGTCCCCGTAATTCCGGGTTCCCTAGATACAGAGAATCCTAGTTAGGGGCCAGGATCTACGTATGTGATGGTAAGGCGTAAAAATGTCCCCGTAGTTCCGGGTTCCCTAGATACAGGGAATCCTAGTTAAAATGTCCCCGTAATTCCGGGTTCCCTAGATACAGGGAATCCTAGTTAGGGGCCAGGATCTACGTATGTGATCGTAAGGCGTAAAAAAAAATTACTGTATTTCCTGTATAAGTAAAAATGACGTGACAATGCAACGCATGCCGGGTACAGCTAGTACTATACCTAGTCTTGCCATAAATACTGAAACAAAAAAAAAATCTATTGCAAATAACATTTATTACTTTTACAGTGTGTTAGTTTAATACATAAATATAAAACAATTTAAAATATAAAAAGCTTATTCGAAGTGCTCTCCATTGGCTGCAATACAATCCTTTAAACGTTGAGGCCAGTTATCAATAGAAGCACGCACTCTTTCCATGGGAAAATTCTTCACTACCAATCGTACGGATTGTTTTCTCCTAACTATCATGTCTCCAAATATCATTATCATCCTCTCTCCAAATTATCATGGCGTTTAGAGCAAGCCGTACTCTCTAAAACTGACCATAAATCATAATCCAGCGGATTAAGATTGGGACTAGACGACGGCCAGTCTTCAGCTCTGAGAAGTCCGAAACGTTCGTTTCCAACCAAGACTGCGTACACCGAGCTTTATGACCCGGCGCCGAGTCTTGCTGGAAGGACCATTCTTGGTTATTGAACATGGTGTTGTTAAGGGGCTTCACTACCTTCTCAAGAATGGCATCTTGATACACTTGTGCCGATGTTTTGATACCTTTTTCACAAAAGAATGGCTCAGTCACTCCTTCATAGCTAATACCCCACCAACACCACACCACAATACGGTCATTTTGTTTGTTAAAATTTCTTCGAATTCTTTCCCTTACTGCTTTGACCACCTTTGTCGTACGAACACTACTTGGACGGCCAGATCTTTTTCTGTCACAAACAGAGGAGGTCTCATTGTACTTATTAATAGCCCGGTACACAAACATTTTACTAATACCAAGCGTATGGAGAGTTTTAAAAATTGCATTTGGCTCCATACCTACTTTGCGTAATGCAATTACAGCGATTCGGTTCTCTTTATCACTCTATTTTAATATCGCACAATATTGTACAATGTATTGGCGCCAAAATGAGAAAACTCAATGAACAATCATATAAAAATGACAGATTCCAAATTCAAATGTAATATTTTGTTTATTTTTGATTGCAACAGTATGTATGGCCAGACTAAGTATAATATCTCTTGGAGTGGTAGGCTCTGGCCGTGGTTGTAATACCACCCACCGAACAAAGCCATGCCGTCAAGCGACCTAGTCGTGTTTCGGGATGATGTTCGGTGAACCATCGGGGAGACGGGTCTGAGCAGCCGCTCAACTGCCGTCTCTCTCTAGATCTATGTACTTGATCTTAGACACATCATCGCTTCTCATCAGGCGAGATAGTGGCCAAACACAGATCAATTAATAGTAAAAAATAAAATATTAACCCGTGCACGTTTGTTCCAGCCTCAGCGGCGCCGTGGAAGCAGCGGCAGCGGCGGCGGCGGCGGCGGGCGTGCGGCGGCGGCGGCGGTCGCACGAGCGCGAGCTGGCGGCGCGCATCGCTGGCATGAAAAAGCGCGCGCGCGACGCCGACCGCTGGCACACGCTCAAGAGGTCGCTCTACGCTCCGCTCGCCCTCTCCGTCGGCTTCCTCCTCGCCGGGATACTAATCTATTCCTACGTCAAACACTAACCCCGCCCCGCGCCGCCCCGCGCCCACCGCGCCCACCGCGCCGGCTCCATCTATACATCTTCATGAGCGAGTGTGGCGCCGCCGTCAACGTTGACTAGTGACAGGCGATTAGTTTCAATTCCACGTCCATTACGATTGTAGTCCACGCGCTCATTGATCTCTATTGGATTAACTCAGCGAGCGAATCTGAGTTTTGAAATATCGTGGTCATTAGAATTAACTTTAGAAAATGGGATGTTTATCGTGTTTTTGATGTATTTTGATCTCGATATAAGTCACTTGCGAGCGCCGTGGTCACGTGAGAGTGAAACCTTTCATATATGTTTTGTACATATTGATTACATCTAATATACATTACCGTTCAATTTGCAATGATAATAATAAACCCTTTTTCATATAAGTTAAATTAATATGGTCCCTCAGTGCCACGCTACCGCGATCGTTAAACACTGCATTAAATTCAAGGCAATCCATACTGACTACAGATAATTTTCTTCAAAACAATCACATACCTAACTAAAGACAAACTATAATTATTAACAGATAACCGGTCTTGCCACGCATTATTTAAATATTTAGTTAAGGCGGCTCCGTCCCACGTCTCTGAATCAACGAATCTTGTCATCAGTCACTTCATTCATTCGTATTCTCATTGGATATGGATTGGTTAAGAGCGAGTGTGGGTCAGTGGGAGCTCGTGCGACTTTCGATCCGACGCACCCGAGTTCAAATCCCGCTGACCCCGCACCACTGACTTTCTTAAGTTATGTGCGGATTTAACATTCGCTCTTAAAACTGTGAAAAACATCGTGAGGGAACCGGCATGACCAAGAGTTTTTCACAAAAAGTCAAGGACATGTGACATCCACCAACCCGCACTGGGTCAGCGTGGTGGATTATGGCCCATACTCTCTCTATGAGAGAAGGCCCGTGTCCCAGCAGTGGGAATGTGATGGGGTGATGATGATGGATTGGTTGTGGGTACATAATGTCTGATACAGTGACAGAAAAGGATAGAAGCATAGGAAAGTTCGATTCAGTGCGACCTGGGCCCGAATTCACTATGACAACTTGGTGATTCCTTGCTTCGAAATCACGTCGATTCCTTCATTCATAAACGACACCTCTGTGACGCATTCATATATTCATAATTATATGATTCTCTATGACGCGTCATAGAGAATACACATTTCGCAGATGTCGTTTATTAATGAAGGAGTCGACGTGACCTCGAAGCAAGGAACGCCAAGTTGTTATAGTGAATTAGGGCCCAGATGTAGTTCAACCCTAAGTAGGATAAGCTTACAGCATAAATGCAATCAGATTATCAGGTTTGTTCTCGAACCAATTGTTTGGGGAATCCAGACTCCATCCAGGCTTACGATTTCTTCCAGCGCATTTGACGAAGTACGAGAACGCGATACCGTCGGCTTATGATTTTGTACATAATTTGAACAAACGTTAGCTGTTGTGCCTTTCTGTTGATATCTTGTATTGCACTAGGACCACCGCGTCGGGGCAGCCAGATCAATGCAATATAAACAAATTCTTGATTGCGTGTCGCACAATGCCTGATATTTACTTGTTCAACTTACACTTGATCGATAAATTTGTTGATCGTTGTATAACGACTGATGTTGACGGCAATCACGGATTGGATAGTTAGTAGGTATATTTTATAAGCAGTCAATTATATTCATCATTTATGTGTTATTCAGTCTCGCTAAAACAAAATACAGAATATAAATGTCTTGTACAATGTTTACTACATCGCCTTTAAGATCTAGTTGAACCAGGTTTTCAAATCAGCAAGCTTCATGGAACAATGACTTCTGCACAAATCAATTAATAATCTAAAATAACTAAGATTCTGAATGATTGTTAATAATAATAATTTATCTAAATCATAATCGTATGAAACTGTAATATACTTACATTAAACTATTTATATAAATATTGGTTTAATCATTTATAAATAAATTATGAGCTTAATCTTCTCATTTTTGATGAATTTATGTAAAATAAGGTGATCTTATTGATTACAATTTGATATAATCAACTGTGTAGTAATGTGTAGGGCGTGATTATTGATTTATACAATACAATATATACATAATGAGTAAAGTAAAAATATAAATCTAAAATAATATTGAAAAAATTTAATGATCGAGTAAATATAAATATAGCGCCCAAGACTTGCAACGAAACACACGCCCTAATCAAATAAATACATCCTTTAGTCAAATAGTAAAACGCGACAAACGTAGCAGAGGTGCTGCGACCGGGTGCTGGCCAATCGAACACATTTGAACAGTAACACGTGCCTAGGTGTAGACAGTAGACTGCCAGATCGTTTGAACATGCATTCACTGCGAATTGATGCGGGGGCGAAAACAATAAATAGTAAAATTCCGATTTTATTTCAGGTTAAAATCGGAGGACAAAAATCAAAACGAACCGCGCGAAGACTGAAAACGTTTAGTAGAAGTATTAGATAGTCGGTACTCGTCCGTGACGCCGGATGGAAGGAAGATCTTGCTCGGTCTGTGTTAAATATTTGTAACGTGTAGCGCTTTATTTATTGATAATAGTCAAGTAAATGATAGAATGGAGTATACAAAGGGAGCGCACTCGCCGGCGCGGCGCCGCTAGCCGTCCTCGCTAGGCGCTGTTTTCTAACGCTTTATACTTACTATTGTAATATGTATTCATCACTTCTCATGCTTGTGAGGAGTACATTAATGCTACGTATAGGCGGACTGAAGTGGCACTTTTAAGCTCCAGGGTTCAAAAATAATTAATTCTTTAAAACTAGATTTATTATATTCAACCGTATTATTGAAAAACAAAAGTGAATATCTATTTTGTATACGTCGCAGTACAATATGAAACCATAGCGTTGGGTGTTCTGTGCATTAAATCTAATAAAAAAATACCTAAAATACAATGGCAAGAAAGTTAAACAACACAATGTAACTTTCGCGTCACTGGTAAATTTATTTACCAACATAATTCAATACTTTTTTGTTTTCGTCGCTATTCTAGTGAAAAGCAGAGTTTAATTTAACGATTAACTCGAGATAGTTAGCGACGCGGGCAACGCGCGGGCGTCTGTGCGTCGTATTACCCCATGTTGAACAATGCTCTGCGTCCACTTTTGTAACAAATCACTTTTGTACCTTTTCTACTCGCCGCTCAGTACCGGCCTACCGACACAACTATTCTCCATTTATAATCTTAAAATAACGTTATTTATAAACTGCCCCATACTTTATATTAGTTGTAGGATAGTAAATTGTTAAGGTTTCTGCTAACTGTGACTTGTATTGAATAATCGTCTCGTGTTAGCAGAGGCCGCTAGGTGTTGTCGAAGTAATTGATGATACAATAAGACGAGTTGGTTGGCGGTTGTCGACTTTATATCGTTACACCGCACCCCGGGGGTTGCCGGCCAACGGCCGCGCCTCGCGGAATACCCCCAGTATTTAATGGTAACCTTCCAATCATGTCTAGACTATTGCATTGTAAACTTCGATTCGTTCGCACGTGGAAGCGCCGGGTGCGAATGGAACAAAGAGTTCCAGCAAATGTTAGGTTTCTGTGTTATTTCTAGACTATTATATTAACAAAACTGTGAAAGTTTCTTGTTGTTCTACAAAACTGACGTTTGTACAAAAGGACTAACACTGCCATTTATCAACTCTGTAACTGGAACCGGAAACTTGCCCTCTGGTGGGACCCTCTGGTCTTCAATTATTATATTAAATATTAGATAATATGCAAAACTTGTAAATATCACTTAACTACTTGACTTTCACTTGTAAGGTCCCTTGTATATCAACTAGCTACATCTTGTCCCTAATGAATTGCTTTCTCCTTTACCGGGGGCTTGTAGCGAATACGTTTTCAATCCGTAACACAGTAGTTATAAAGTTCGTCGTATATTAACATAATGTACTATCACTGCATCATTCACACAAGACTGCCATTGTAGAATATACACATATACATATTTGTTAACGAAACCGCGACTTTATTTTATTACTTCTTTAAACATAAAGTAATAAAATACAGTGTAATATAGCGTATTGTTTTGCATAGACTTATTGATTATAATGCTTACTTACAAATAATTCGGTGTACCTATATTATTAAAATCGTGCTTAGGTTGCGTTCATTTTGACAAAGGTATATACAACTAGAAGGCCGGACAGACGCGCGCTTTCGCTGACGTCGACATTATATTAATACACTTATTTTTGAAAAACTTAACTTGAAAATTTTGAAAATTGTACATAATGTAGTACTAGTTTAAATTATAAGCATATAGAAATTTAAAAATATATACTATTTTGTGTGAATAATTTCTACGATTCACATAATTATTGTAACTTGTAATAGTTTATTTAAACTGCAGAGTAAGTAGGGGATAGTTGAATGCAAACAAAATATGCATATATTAACTAATATTTGATCGTGGACATACTACCTATTTATAATAAAAAATAATTTAATATTGCCGCAACAACGCGCAGTTTATGTATTTCTATTTTTTGTGTGAATTTTGATATAGCCTTATTATAATAATTTTTTTTTTATAAATTTGGTTTTTTTCCAATAAATTGATTATGATTATGCACTTCAAATAGCAATTTTATGAGATTTTGCTTTATCTTTATATATATATATATATAGGGTGTGAAAAAATGTTAGGACCTTCAGAGTTTTAGGGACCTTTTCCTTTGCAGTGAGGAAGTTTTGTTCTAAAGAACATCGGGAAAATTTAAAATGCATTTTTGGGTTTTAAGAGAAAGGTACAAAATATTGCTAAAAATGTATGGAAAATATATTTTTGAACTTCTTCCAAAACTTATGATTTGATTTGATGGGTTACTTTAAAGGAACAGGATTTGTTGCCATATAACGAAAATTTAATAAAAATAACATTGTGTTCAATCAATTTTGAATTGTCATTCATTCAATTGATGTTTCGTCTATGGTTTTAAAATAATATTATTAACTGAGCCTGCTGGTGGGAAATAGGGTTTATTATGAACATGGTTTTTTTTAAGTATTTATATTTTGCTTAAAAATTCAAAAATGATGTTTTTAATCCATGTTTTCTAAAAACAAAACTTCCTCGCTACAAAGGAAAAGTTATACCTACCCTGAAGGTCCCAAAATTTGCCACACATGTATTCATAGTAGTAGTACTTGATTTTGGGGGTTCATATTAATTTATCAGTCCTCACGATCGTACTGTCTGACAACAGTTAATCATACAATTATTATTATATATATACACATATAACAATATTAATATTAGTTAAAAACAACGATCAGATTGCAGCAAAAACTTAAATGTGAAATTAAAATAAAAGTTTCTGTTGCGTGAACCTGTTCGGTTCCTTCCTACAACTAAAAAAAACATAAAAGTCGGAATATAATACGAATTGTTGAACTTCATAATCGATAGAGACGAAATAAAGAGTGTTGCACACATTTGTTACAATATAATTCTAATAAGTCATCGTTTTACTTTTCTTAATTCGCTGTCGTCTCTCCACTGACATCGTCGTTTCTTTATAAGAGATTTATTTCTATAATAGGTATCTCGACTTTATTTTTCATCGTATATGTATATAATTATTTGGATTGCTTCTCATAATATGTACAGCCAGCTGCGCTGATATGTATACATTCCCAAGTTTTGATGGGGTCGAGGTCTGGACGTTATACATCATTTAAATAAATTGTATACCGCATTCTGACAAATAAGATGACTACATAATTTTTTTTTTTTACTCTTTATAGATTTATGTTTGGCTACTATCTCGCCTGATGTGAAGCGATGATGTAGCCTAAGATGGATCTAGAGAGAGGCGGCAGTTGAGCGGCTGCTCAGACCCGTCTCATATATTTGAAAAATGTTTGCGTGCTCTTTGAACTATTCTCTTCCATTGTACTATTTTTCATTAAACTTTGGAAAACAGGCTTCATAAATGAACAGCCTAGGCAAGTAATTAAACGTCATCGATCCAAGTCATTTGCCCAGCTGTTTGATCAAATGGTTGAATATCATTCAGGCCGCTATCGCTAGTTGAACGGCGCTGTTTAGTAAAGAGGCTAGGCTGTTAATTGAACGGCGAATTAAGCTAGTTGGGTGCGACATATACATATCAGTGCAGCTGACTGTACGTATTGTGAACGGAACTCTATCAAATGAATGTGTCTTTGTAAATAAAATATATTAGTATATGTAATTTAGGAGTTAAATATAATCGTAACCATTAAACTTCGATCAAAGTGTGCTGTTGTGAAGCGGGGGCGAGGCGCGGGGGGAGAGCGGCAAGTCGTGCATGGCAGTCCCGTGGTCATGGCAAGCTGACGCTTGTCACCACTTCTGGCATTATAAATGCTTATTGCTATTCTGTCGGTAACATACTAAGGAAGAAGTTGACGTACACGATCGAAAACGAACGTCATTTTCGAAAGCAAACGTAAAATATATACAGAAATTAGCGTTTGGCGCTTGAAAAATCTAAACAAATTCCACGAAGCGGCACGAATCGGCTCCAATCCAATGCTCCCACTTGTCCACGCACGCACCCAGCCAACGGTGGCGCCCTCTCACCTGACATGAACAGTGCCCGCTTCACAACCCGCTCCACGCTCACTTACAATCGAAGCTTTAATTTAAATAAGATTTAATTTAATAAATAAAACAATTATTTACCAACCAACTACAATCCCCCTGTAAAGGCATAAAATGTGTCCTTTAATTTATAATAGGTGAACATTTATATTATTACGAGCAGTTTTCCAAATGTGTAATGTATCTAGTGCCGCTTTCTTTAGTTGGGCCAATTATTGTTATTACTAACACTTGCTTGACTGCACTCGATTTCAATTTTCTTTGAAAATCATCTCATACAAGTCAAAAACACCATAAATTGTATTAATATCGTATAATGCCAATGCACACATACGCAGATTTATTGTCCTATGCATAATATAGCGCATGACTTGTTGATGTAAGTTTAAAGTAACTGAGCGTACATACTTCGTACTACAGAAGTCACGGGAGGAAGGTTAAAGTTTCAATTTGTATTCCATCGCCCTGCCCTCCTAAAGCATTACACATGACCTGTATATAATATCTCATCTTTGCAACTTCAACAATGTAAAATTACACTTATTACGCAGTAGCAGTAATAATTGTAATAATTGGTATCTATAACCGACCGATTATCACTTAGTTAACCTCGAATCTGTAATTGTACTGTACAACGAAGAGCGGTTTTTAAGCTCTTGGTGTATATCAGGGGCGCATTCAGGGCATAAACATTAACTGAAACCATAGAACAACTACCTAGTCTTGCCATAAATACTGAAACAAAGAAAAAATAAATCTATTGCAAATAACATTTATTACTTTTTCAGTGTGTTAGTTTAATACATAAATATAAAACAATTTAAAATATAAAAAGCTTATTCGAAGTGCTCTCCATTGGCTGCCATACAGTCCTTTAAACGTTGAGGCCAGTTATCAATAGAAGCGCGCACTCTTTCCATGGGAAAATTCTTCACTACCAATCGTACGGATTGTTTTCTCCTAACTATCATGTCTCCAAATATCATTATCATCCTCTCTCCAAATTATCATGGCGTTTAGAGCAAGCCGTACTCTCTAAAACTGACCATAAATCATAATCCAGCGGATTAAGATTGGGACTAGACGACGGCCAGTCTTCAGCTCTGAGAAGTCCGAAACGTTCGTTTCCAACCAAGACTGCGTACACCGAGCTTTATGACCCGGCGCCGAGTCTTGCTGGAAGGACCATTCTTGGTTATTGAACATAGTGTTGTTAAGGGGCTTCACTACCTTCTCAAGAATGGTATCTTGATACACTTGTGCCGATGTTTTGATACCTTTTTCACAAAAGAATGGCTCAGTCACTCCTTCATAACTAATACCCCACCAAACCATCACTGAAGTCGGATAGTGCCCACGTTGCACTCTGTCGACTAATTGGGAAGCTTCCTTAGAGCTTTGAGCATAAATACGGTCATTTTATTTGTTAAAATGTTGCTCAATTGTAAAAAAAATTCTTATCCGTAAACAAAATTTTTCTGTGACCTCCCTTTGCGTACCGCTTCAGTAGTTGTTACGATTTTACCACCCTATTCTTTTTTAAATTATCAGTTAAGAAATGACCAGTACGTCTCTTATAGGCTGCATGTCCTAAGTCACCTTTTAAAATACGCGACATGGTTCTAGGTGCTATCTTCATTTCCCGAGATAAAATCTTTTGCTTTCGGACAGGATTTCTTCGAATTCTTTCCCTTACTGCTTCGACCACCTTTGTCGTACGAACACTACTTGGACGGCCAGATCTTTTTCTGTCACAAACAGAGGAGGTCTCATTGTACTTATTAATAGCCCGGAACACAAACATTTTACTAATATCAAGCGTATGGAGAGTTTTAAAAATTGCATTTGGCTCCATACATACTTTGCGTAATGCAATTACAGCGATTCGGTTCTCTTTATCACTCCATTTTAATATCGCAAAATATTGTATAATGTATTGGCGCCAAAATGAGAAAACTCAATGAACAATCATATAAAAATGACAGATTCCAAATTCAAATGTAATATTGTGTTTATATTTAATTGTGCCAGTATGTATGGCCAGACTAAGTATTATTCACAATTATTTTAAAACACCGAACCAATCGATAGTTGTAGAATTTGTATAGGAATGTGACTTCAAAAAGTTGTCAGTTGTGGTTTCACTAATGCTTTGGCTATGACTGCATCCCACATAATAGTTATTGCAATAAATACTGGAATTTTGTATGTATGTGTGTTAGAGACCCATCGCACACGACACCTCAAACTTTAGTTTCTGGCTAGACCGGCGTCGTGTGCGACGGGCATAACCCGCGTGGCCGCCACACGTGCGCGCTCGTGTCTCTGGCACGTCACGTGCCGGCTACGGGTAATTTAGCAGTTAGTTGTAATTTTTGGTGAAAAATCGCCGTTACGAATAATTTTAATCATTAAACACGCACCCAGTTACGTTAGCACAGAAATGTTTATTTATGGCAACTTTCATTAGCGTATTATAACAGTTTATATTATATTAATTTCATATTTTGACAGTTAAATCTTTCACATCAATGCATTAATTTGTAATTTTGTTTAAAGGAAATCGTTAAATTTGTTTGTATTTGTGTACGCGACAAGGAGGCTCGCGCCGCACCGCCATTGTCACCGTCCGCACTGCACATACCCTACCTTCCCTAAATATTATTTGAGTGTCTATAGAAACTTGAAATATACCTACAATACAGATAGCATTTATGATTATATTTATACTTAAACGTATTTTTTATGTTTGCTTCAGATCACACAAAGATCTGTATTATTTAGATAATATTTATAAGACCCTTGAATAATACAAGTTATAACTAATAATAAGTTAGTAATGTAAACACCAAAACTTAGTATTGGTATACAAAAACAATAAATGTTTCAAATAAATAAAGTGTTTCATTATACGTAGGTACCTCTCTAAATACTGACTGGCGTCTGCGGCTTCGCGCGGCATTCAAATGAATATCCCGTTGTATCTAGGAGCCAGAACGAAGAAAGTCGCTTTATTAGTACGTATATTTCACAAAATTTGCAATTTTCCATTACCCGCCTGCATTAAAGTATACATTATACCTAATTACCTATATCATTCTTTATAAATGTTGTGGTCTAAAAATGTCTTCCTTTTTGCGAATAAAGCCTTCAAATGAAAACTTAAGTGCCTGGTTTTGGGTTACATGCAATAAATAAAAATCAATATATATTTCACAAGTGACATTATAATAAACATATAATAAACATCCACAAGAACCCTACACACTTAGAGTATTGAATATCGTTAAAATACCGAAACATTCAGAAAATTACATCAAAAAAATTGTAAAAAGCAGAAGTACCTTACTACAAAATAAGCTTCACATTGCTAAATTAAACGAAAATTGTTAATTTTTAAAGTTGATAAAGTTACGAGGTACATATAACAAGTATAATATTTGTTGTGCAAACATATTTTTGTAAACATTTGATTAAATAAATATCCAAGAAATTTTATTCCTTAAAACAACATGGCAATTTGATCGACCAATCCTTGTATAAATAAACATTTCAGACTCAGACGAGGTAAAGCTACCAGTATTCAGACGAGCTATGAGTGAAGTAGGCGACGATTCTACATTTACCGATAGCTACAGACATTTATCTCGTGTAGACAGCTTCATCAACTTCGGATGTGCTCCTACCTGTAAACCAGGCTCCAAGCAAGGGCGGACCGCAAGTACCAAGGTATACTAAATATTTCCGAAACACCTTATAACTACTTAAGGGACATAGCCATAGTATAATATAGAATATATTATTGGTTTATTCAAATTCGTAATTTCCATACAATTACTACCTCATATCATCACTTCCTGGGCATCTAAACAGTGCAACACCGTCCTTTTTAAATTCCTTGTTGTTATCCTATCAAACTCTTTAGAGTTTATACTAGCTCTAATAGGTTAGCAAATGCAATGCAAGTTGTTACACCTTTATATTTCATGTAAATACCTACCTACCTAGGGCGATCTGCGTCGGCGCGGTGCCGGTGGCGGCTGGTACCTTCAGTCATTTTCCCCACCTTCCCGCTTCTCCGCCACCCCGCCGGCAGATTTAAATCTTTCTCGTATTTCAGTGTCTAGGTACACATCTACAAATAGTTCGTACAAATCCATATTTTAATTAGTTTTGACCAAAAGTACTTTCTCAAATAATAATTAAAAATTTCAAAAGAGCAGCATTACCTACGCCTACGGTTCTTGTCCGGTTACAAGTCTTTTTTTAAATTTCTCTCTCCATGATGCAGTCTCTACCCACGCTCTGCCGCGCTGCGCCTCCTAAACTTACCTACTTAGGGTAAATTATGTGTCTAAAAACTTATCGTCTTGATTTTTCGCTTCGTTCTCAATCTTTTAATAAAGACATGCAAGGAAAGAGAACGGCCTAAATTCATAATAATTGTCTTTTGAGTTAGAGTATTGAGGTTTTGGAAACCTAAGATACCTTGAATACACCTGTAATTTCGAAAAGCAATATAAACTACCTACTAAGACTAACTTAAGGCTAATAACACTTGAAAATAAGGACAGTAGGACATAAATAATTTACACCGACAGAAAGGGAGGCAAACGTAAAGTAGAGAGCAGAGAGGGCAAGGTGGTGCGAGCTCGATCAAATAAATGCTCGGAAAGGGGCATCCGTAAGCCTGTTTTCATTTCTTAGGACAGTTTCATTCACGATTTCACTTTCTATTTGTTTTTACTGTTGTCATTCATCTAAAATCTCCCAAACGCTATACGCCAGCCGCTAACAATAATTTCAGTCAAATATTCGCCCACCTTACCCGAACACTAGGCTACACACATTAATAACACATATTAATAGACGACAGTTTGTGGTAGTTATACTCCGTCACCTATCGCTGACTACGGTGAAATGTAACTTAACCATACTTCGAGTACCAGTGACATGCGAGTTCAGTCGTCAGTCGTGTTGTGCGGACTGTGGGGTGCGCGGCCGCAGGTCGTGGCGCGACCGCTACGTAAGCCTGTAATTAAATCATTTGATAGTATAAATATTTTGTGTGACCCCAGATAGCAATATAAACTTATTTCAGACTTGCAACAAGTTTGAACTATAAAATGTGAAAACTTGCACCAAGTTTGCCATGGCAAGTGTGCAACATTGTCACGACAAACTTGACGTATCTAATCAATATAAAATAGAAACAAACTTGCAGCCAGCTTACATTCAATTACCGCAACAAACTTGACGTATCAAACCAATAAAAAAGAAAAACAAACTAAACAAACTTGCAGCAAGCTTACATTAAATTGCCGCAACAAACTTGACGTATCAAACCAATAAAAAAGAAAAACAAACTTGCAGCCAGCTTACATTCAATTGCCGCAACAAACTTGACGTATCAAATCAATAAAAAAGAAAAAAAAACTTGCAGCAAGCTTACATTCAATTGCCGCAACAAACTTGACGTATCAAATCAATAAAAAAGAAAAACGAACTTGCAGCAAGCTTACATTCAATTGCCGCAACAAACTTGACGTATCAAATCAATAAAAAAGAAAAACAAACTTGCAGCAAGCTTACATTCAATTGCCGCAACAAACTTGACGTATCAAATCAATAAAAAAGAAAAACAAATTTGCAGCAAGCTTACATTCAATTGCCGCAACAAACTTGACGTATCAAACCAATAAAAAAGAAAAACAAACTTGCAGCTAGCTTACATTCAATTGCCGCAACAAACTTGACGTATCAAATCAATAAAAAAGAAAAACAAACTTGCAGCAAGCTTACATTCAATTGCCGCAACAAACTTGACGTATCAAATTAATATTCAAGGTGAAACGGAGTGGTAGGCTCTGGCCGTGGTTGTTATACCACCCACCGAACAAAGCCATGCCGTCAAGCGACCTAGTCGTGTTTCGGGATGATGTTCGGTGAACCATCGGGGAGACGGGTCTGAGCAGCCGCTCAACTGCCGTCTCTCTCTAGATCTATGTGCTCCATTTTAGGCCACATCATCGCTTCACATCAGGCGAGATAGAGGTCAAACATAGATCTATTAAGTGTAAAAAATAAAAACAATCTTGCACCAACTTTCGTGCTGGTTTCAAAATCATTATGAGAGAAGAACATTAAACCTTTTTCAAAACTTAAATCTAAGCAAGGTTAATATTAAGATAATAAGTTATGTTGTGACTAGTGAATGTACGCTCCAAGCAACGCAAGTAGCTTGCGGCCGCGGTGGCGTGCACGTCGCGCGGCGGCGATCACTTCCCGCAAGAGTATACTTTAGCGACGCGTCCTGCGGGCTGACTTGCACGCAAGTAGATATCCACCGGGATCGCCGCGCCGCGCCGGTTAGACGCCTTAGTTTGAGTGTAACATTAAACGTACCGTCGTGTTTAATTGCGTCGTTTCTTGGACGGCTGTGCGTCGCCCGTGTCGTCGCGGCGGGTGCGCGGGCGGCAAACGGCGCGTGCGGGCGCGGGGCACACGGCGGGGGCCGCGAGCGGCGTCGGGCCGGGGAGCCCGGCGGAGGGGATGCGCAGCGGCGGCGGGGGGTGCAGCTTCTTCCACAGCGCCACCATCTCGGCCGGCGCGTTCTTGTAGTGGAGATACTTGAGCATCTCGCCGGGGCCCAAGAACTCGAAGTACTGGAAATAGAGTGCGATGACATCTCTAAATAGTTTTATTATTAAATGATTTTACACGTTGTAGGTCTTTCGTATGCGGCAAGCACGTGCAGTACCTACCCCTCTGGGTAGGTACTACAGCTTTGTCAGTTATTCTGCCGCCAAGCAGTAGTGCGGAAGCATTATGGTGTGCCAGTTTGAAGGGCATTTGTAGCCAGCGAAATTACTGGGCATATGAGACATATCTGTTATCTTGGGGGGATGAGCGCAATCCAGTGCTACGCAGTGCTTTTTATGGTATTAAAAGTTCTGGGTGGCACTGCAATTGTTATGGGCAGGCGTAGCGCTTACCATCAGGCGAACGACTTGCTTGTCTCATCACTCGGTGCAATAAAAAAAAAGACATTAGAGAAGAAGCAGTAAGGTTCCCGTCAGCCTGCGGGATGTAAAATAGCGGTCGCTGACCTGCAGCAAGTTGAGGCGGTACTTGTGGTCGACGTCCTCGGCGAGGCTGGCCAGGTTGCGCAGCATCCACCGGCGCGCCGCCAAGCTCACGTTCATGGCGACGTAGAAGGGGTCGTGCACCAGCCGCTGCAACAGCAGCGCGCGGTGGATCATCATCTGCGCCTCGAGCTCGTGGAACATGTGCGAGTAGTGACGCGGGTCGGGGCCGGCCTCGTGAGCCGCCGCCGCCGCCGCCGCCGCGCCCGCCGCTTGCGCATACTTGCGCTCTCCCCCGAGACACATTTTTTGTGTTTTCGTTGCGTTCGTTCTAGAAACAAAACAAAAGCTATTGTTTAAATATGGACGTGATAGAACTAAGTGTGAATAGCCACGTTTGTTTCTGTTTTTATTTTATTTAGTCTCCTATATAAACATTTTTTTTTATCAAAATATGGTAGCTGTGTGCTCAGCAGGACAAGTAGAAAATTAATTACCTATCAACTTACTTTACTATTTAGTTTACGATTAGCCAAACGAGTTAGTTTATGCCACCTTTTAAAAAGCGGAGAAATAAGAGGTCACCCGTAAATAACGGATGCTATTGTGTCCTCATGCTCATTGTAGAGTCAGCGGCTAAATGTCTGTTCAGGAGGTAGGTACAATATGATTTAGTCAATAGATTGCTTTTATGCTAAATATTAAGAGCGCAATTATTAATTGATTTAAATATAATGGTATTTGTCTGTACGTAAAGCTAGCACAACGAACAATAAAATGTGTCATTTGCTAAGCAATGCGACGCAGGTAACATCGATGTCTAAATACTCAGCTAATTTATGTGCATATTTATTTCAGCCAGCTACATTTTGTGAGAATATATGTATTTATGTTTATGAAAATCGTTTCATATCGCTGTATCAATACTGCAGGTAGAGACCGGAGAGCCTTATTAAAGTTAAAGGTGCCCGTGAACTCCTTCCGCCATTTCAAAATGAATACAGCTGTTACATTGTGTTGTGATATATATCCAGCGCCAGATATTTACATGGAGTGAGGAACTTGCTTTACTTCATTTCCACGTTAGATTCCACATTTACGGTTAAAGAACTTTATTTATCTCTTAACAATAACAATTAATCACTTATAGAGAAATTTTGACTGTTTTTGAATTTGACTATTGTTTCGGTAGTTAGGTAGGCACGTGTCATTAGTTCCATTTTGTAGCTTTTGTTTTGTACACAAATGATAAGGTCGCCGCGCCGCGGCTGACGGAGCATCGGACGCGCAGCTGGTCATAAACATCTACTGAGCACCATATGTTGACAAGTTGGGTTTAAAAACTATGATGTGTTCGCTTTAAACTGCTTACAAAGGTTAAGTAAATATTTAAATAATACTAACAACACGCAATTTTCATCACAAAACACAACATAATCACGATTCGTAAACTATTGACATCTTCCTACCCATCGCACGCCATTTTCCATACCCATAGCACAAAGATAAGCCAGCAATTAAACCAGAAACACAAAAAACTGCACAAATAACGTATCCATGATAAAAAATCACATAAATTAGGTAAGATTAAAGTGGATTGCTTACCAAATAGAGATGCTGCGACGGTGGGAGATCGTGGGTCCGATGGCGCCACAGCTGCAAGCCACAAGTGGAAAGTGACGCGCGGCCCGGATGGAACCCCGGACGGTGCGCGGATGCGCGCGCAGCGCCGCCGCCGTGCCGGCCGCCGGGGGCTCGCCGGGTCACATGATGCGCGGCACGCTGCGCCCCCGGCCGGCGACCGGCACCCGCATGCGCGGCGGAGGCAGTCCGCCCCCGACCCCTATTGCCAACTTATCATAGCCGCGAAGATTTTGAACTCGTCTGACGAAGGCCTTGAAGTATAAATCACGCAATTTGCGGCAAAGATAAAATATCATAAGTCCTGGCTTCTCACTAGGACTCTATATATTTAGGGAATCAAGTAATGGTTAGAACTATATCTTTTGCCTTTAATGGTCAATAGGTCGTCCAATCGCTTGTTCTTGTAAACATTTAGTTTAGAAAGTAGTGTAGAATTAGTTTTAGTAATAAAGACATTCGCCACTTACATATACCTATTTTATGAAATGATTATAGCTGCATCCACGTAGGCATTCTACGTCCTAACCCGTACCTAAGAAAGCAAGAACTAAGTATGATGAGGCAACTCCGTCAGTACGAGAACCACGTGTTATACCAATAAATAAAAAAAATGAGTACCACGTGCATAGACTTCCCTCAAAACCACCTATTCCTGTTTGAAGAACTTTTTTCTACTAGTTATGCTACCTACTTTTACACCTATTTCCTCCGATTGCGCAAACTAGCACCCTTTATTTATTAGTATTGCATTTTGCTTTTTGGTTTGAAATAAAACAAACAGGTTCTATGAAATGAAAAATACGTAAAATGAAGTCTAGCTAGGTATAGATTTATTTCAAACATCGATACAACATGACCACATGCATATGTATATAATTATATAAACTTTAAACAATCCACCACACGCGTACATACAGCACCACCGAGAAGAGCATACATTGAATGTATTAGCATAATGCCCTTTTTGCTTTTAAACCTGATCGAAGCACATTAGTACAACCTAAACAAACTGAATGTCCTTTGAACGAGCCATAACTTCTGTCTTAATCGTAACTCAACGATATACTACACTAAGGATATTGCCTGATATCACCAAAAACAGGACATCTAAAACTCTGGCAAGGGATTCATTAAGCATTTCACTTTAGGCGTAAAGAGTAACTTAAATGTTTTTGAGCAAGGATTTTAAGCTGATTATTGTACAAAAAGCCCGCCACAGTAAAAAATGATTCAATAATTTTGTAGTTTCTCGTTGAGAGCAATATCTCCACAGAGTAGTAGGTCGATGGCGTAAGTTGAAGGATCCAAAAGCCGAAGACATTGTTGTGCACGCGTCAATGGATGGAACACTACACTCACACAAGTAAGTATAGTACAACTACAAGTGTCTGAATGTGTTGACATTTATCTACTAAATCACGCTGCACTGCAGTGTAACTACATTTATGTATAATATCCATGTGATTTTTCAAAATTATATAAATTTCAAGTCCAGCGTGACAATAGTTTTGTTTCGTGACGGATGTGTTCTCGTTTAATTATATACATATATTTTATCTTTATTTTATACGGAATAGGGAATTTTCTGAGCTTGGTATAATAAACAGAAGTAGGTATTACTAACATATTTTGAGAGAGCTTGCCTCACTTCAGAACTCAATTAAGAGGAAAGATAGAGATGACAACTAGTGACGGGGAGGAGAGATTTAAACAGGATATATACCTACATACAACAGTACCGAAGTGCGAAATAACACAAGAGCTATAGATGTGCTACATATGGCACGCACCGCGGCTCCGGCGCGGCGGGGGACACCGACCGAAAAAGGCCAAAGGTGTAGTACCTCTATCAAGGAGAATTTAACACAAAAGTGATAGCTCTATTACTTACTTATTACAAAAATTAACACGTTCCATAAAATGTTATCATGAAAATGTTAATAAAACAGTATATAAAAATAACTATATATCATCACAAACTATAATTACCTCATAAAATTAGGAATATAATGCTAAGTTTTATGCTCAGATAGTATTTCTATTAAAGCTTACTATTTTGATTGTTAATCTAGTTAATATTTGTAGGTTTCAGTAACGCGGAGTACAAATATACAGGTTGCAGGAAATTCGAACGTTTTATAAATCTACGTACTTAGAATAATTTCTCTCATACCTATGGCACGATATTTAACATTTTGATACATCACAAGCACTCTCGGTTTCTATATTTTTTAAAATATATGATTTTTTTCTTTATATACAAAATAGTTAATATATATTTTATTATATACACAGGACTCTGATTTGATCAACACCGCCAGCCCTGTATCCATAGTACACGACAACGCCGTCGTGTAATCTTAACAATTGTGATATGTAGGTACCTCAAATTTACCTGCAAGGTGTTATTGCAACATATTACCGCATGTTCTATGACCTACCGAACTTTACATTATATTTTCATTAAATTATACATTATGACAAATTAAAACATAGGTTTAATAAAAGGTTAATTGCTTCCTCTTTTTTGTACAGTGATACAGTTTTTCCGTCAAACATTATAAAGCTAGTTTTCGTTGTATACATTGATGTCACGAAAAATTGACAAATTCTACTGAAATTACTGAGATGTACTTATAGTAGGACTAACTGAGTGGCGTCTGTGAAATGCGCTGCAAGCGACACTGTTTTGCTAAAATTATAGTAAAGTTGGATTAGGGATTTATATAATTTTAAGATAAAGTTTAAAATATGACGCAGGTCCTTCCGCGGTCCGCCATCCGCGTCCACAGCCGCCAGTAGTTCAGTATTCGACCCACTACACCCCACTTCAAGTACAACATTTATATTATACTTATTTGGAATATTTACTTAAAAGTTAAATATCCAGGTATAAGTAGATTCTATCATCGAAGAGGTCTGATACGTGTCCACAAAGATTTAGATTAAGTTTAATCAACTATTTTATCTTTTTTACCAAAATGATATAAAACATTAATACTTAGATGTAAAAGCTCGACTTATTTATTTTATAATATATTCAACAACCATTGGCGGTGTATGACGACTGTTTAGAATGCAAGTCAACTATTTACAATAATCATGTATGTAGTCTGTTTTTGTGGAGTTATAAACACCGCGGAAATCTAGTCGGAATATAAAAACACGTTAATTCTTTCAATTTGTGCACGGCTCGGCACTAACATTGCTGTTTTCGTAAATAACTTCGCTATGTCGACCTCATATCAGGACTGAGTGTTGATTCCACAGAACACGCGTCACTCAGCAGGACTATAATTATATAGTATATCTTCAACTAAACAAATAGGAAACCAAGTTTAATATTTTGTCTCACAACAAATTAAAATACCTTACTAGAGACAGTTTTCTAGACATTTCGTGTTTTTCATTATATTTTATATAATACAAATAATATTGTAAGTTACAAAGATTCTACACTCAAGTGCGGAAGGGATAAGTAAGTTGTCATGATAAGTTGCAAGTAACGCCGGGTCGTTCCAGTGATATACCTATAAAACACGACAATACGCTCTCACTCGTTGAAACGCTTACTCTGTTACTTATAGCTAAATTATATATTCATAATAAGACGACAAAACACCTGAACGTTCGCACGAAGGGCGTTTTGCAACCCTACGACCTAACTACATATTATCTCTATATTTACAAATACTTACAACAAAAATGCTATTAATGTATTGACAGATTTGACAATATTAAAATTAATGATGAATACAAATAAAATAATAACAATATTAATGTCAATATTAATAATATTTAAATTACGTTGGAAGAATATATAGGAGGCAAAACGAGTTTAACGATGGAAAGACTACACCATTCGGTATTAACATATGAAAATTGATCTACCCCTTAGCAGCGCACAAGTCTCTCGTAGCATCAATACACAGGTAGCCTCTTCAGTATATGTATATGTTTATGTTTATGTGTATATGTTTATTTCCAATATGGTAGGTGTATAAAATCATTATCCTGACATAGAATAGATTTTATTATTGTATATTATATTGTAGATTGTAGACGTACACATACTATTGTTTCATGTATATTAGCTATATATATATATATATATATATATATATATATATATATATATATATATATATATATATATATATATATATATATACTATTAGCTTTCTTCCTGTCAAGTTAACATCCAGTTCAAACGACGGTGATGTTTCAATGTGTTTCAGTTATTTTAAGTAGTTATATTTACAAAAAGCTGCCGTTTCAAAATCATGATAACAAAGCAGGGTTACCAACAATTAACGAAATGTAACAAACTATACATTAAATAAAAGACTATCAGAAGTCGTACGTCACGTAATATTCTGCGGTTTTTTTTTCGTTTAGATTTAGATTAATATTTTGTTACAGAAAAATCTTTTAAAAACACGTTAGGAACGACTAAAACATTCATTCAGGTCGATTAGCACGTTTTACGCCGACTTTCTGTTACATTAATTATAGATTTGCAATTTTTAGTGATTAATTTTACTACTGATAGTGTTTACCTAAATGTGACTTCTTCAAAGCAGCATTATCTCTATTCTCGAGATAACCTTTACAAACGGTATGCAAACTATGCAATGCCAGTGCTATACCGTCCCACTACCAGGTATATACTTACACAACAATAAATAAACTTGAATATGAATGAGTTAAAGGCCAGGTTGGAATTTGGGTTATCCAAATACCAAGGCTATGCCGTACAAAAATTATGCTAGGTGAATAAGATGTTCAAAAGGTTAAAGCCACTCAGTGCAATGTAGCCGTGTCGCCATTCGAACTCGGAATGAGCTTTCTGATCGCCTTTTATAGTATTTGTGCGGCGGAGAATGACGTTTCGCGAATGGCTTGCCATCGCGATCTAGGCGCCCCATCCCCTTTTAATGGGCGCCATCTAGTTACGAATCTGGTACTAAACTCATGTTCAATTCAAAACTACGTTTTAACACAAAACGACAGCGAAATGGGTCACGTATGATTTTGCGACCGAAGCGTGGAACTGTAATCAGAACGCGAACACGGGTTTCTTTTTTTTAAAGGATTTTCACAATTTATATTCGCTACCGTCAAAAAGTAACAATTTGTATGTAGTCGACACCTTTATTATAAATAAGGGAGTTAATGTCGTAGTAAAAAAACGCTAACGACGATCTGATAACACTACTCCTATCTTATAGGATGAAAAGTTTTCTGAGAATTGTGAAATATAAACTGAGATATCATGGAAACTGCTCACTACATACGAAATCACAGTAACATACAAAAAATACAATACAAAAATAACATTTTAATTCTGATTAAATCTACCATTATATCATCATACCTAACTAACACATATTTACATTTTATAAAACGCTATAAAATATAAAATATTTATATATTATCATTATGTGTTTTATATCATGGATACGGATTCTATAAAAAAATATACAGTCGTGCTTTTTACTTACGATTAAGTATATAAAAAGTATATCGAGTATAGGTTTATAATATAACATATAGTAAGTAGATGATTCCGAAACTCCAATCGTTGTCTATTGATGATGCGAGGTCGCAGGACCGAGTCTGTGGGCCAAATTATGTGTTTATAATATATTATGATATATTATCTATAAGAATAGCGTATAATAAAAAGTAGTGAAAATCCAAGGTGAACGAGATGGTACATAATTATTGTTCATAATATGATATTAATTTCACACGTAAAGTTTGATAGTTCGTTTAGATATTTTATTGAGTGTTTTTGTTAGGTAAAGTTGCTACGACATACAAGTAGGTATGTATAAATAACAATATAAACATTTAGAACGGCACGGCCGCGACCGGCAACAAAAAAATATTAGGTTTATTTTTCTAATATCTTTATATTAGAGGAAAATAAATCTAATATTTTATGCCGTAAATTTTTTTTTTTATTTTATGTCCGCTAAATACGTTTTATCAAAGGATAACTCGTTTTTAGCGTACAAATCTTTAGTGTCGTACACATGGTTCGAGTGGCGTCCGCCGGAGCGGCAGGGCGCGGGGGCGCCAGAGCGAGGGGGCGCCAAGGCGCAGGGGCGAAGCATAGAGACAGTTTACCTGAGGTGATGCGCAGCCGCCGCGGGCTCCGTATCGTGGTACTCGTGGAAGCAGGGCACGATGCACAGGTTGGTGCGGCACTCGGGGCAATGGTACTGCGTCTTGCGGCGCAGGATGCGGCCGCAGTCGTCCACCGTGTTCCAGCAGAAGTTGCAGCTGAGTGGCGGGCCGGAGCGCACGGCGGGCGTGTGGCTAGCGCGCGGCGCCGCCTCGCCCCCGCCCGCCCCCGCCCCCGGCGCCGGCTGCTCAATCACCGTTACCGTGCGGATCAGCATCGGACCCACGTCGTGCTCCTCCGACTTCATCCGACGTGTCTGGAAAGTGTTTAAGCGTCTGTTCATTTTTACTGCTTTTCCATTCACTTTATTGACATATTTTCAGTAAATAAATAACGCCCAAAGATCACATATAATTAAGCCAATGATCAAAGTGTAAAAAAAGATAATGCTGGTAACGATTAGTTCCAAGAATAGCGCTCAGATGTAAATACCACACAAACGGTCACCCATCCAAGTGTTGACCGGCTAGGCAAGCTACATTATTATGAGTAGTATCAGTATTCTGTGGTAGTATTTACATCTGAGCGCGCCGTGAAGCTTGTCGTGTTAGATTGTCTTAGGACAAGTCGCTAGGCCGTGTCGGAGGCCTTCAGCCGGTTTATAAACTCCGACACCAGGGTTGGCCCCACACACACGGGAACGAATGAACAATGGTCTGTTGCTATCCATGCGACCAATAGACCATCGTTCTCTGCTGCATGCTGCCGCCGATCTCGAAAAAATAAGATGAAGTTTTGATGATGACATGTTTACCTTGGTCGTGTACTGCGGGTAGGAGTCGTACTTGCGCAGCGCCGGCAGCGGCGGCAACGCGGCACACGGCTCGGAGGCCTGCCGGTGCACGCCCTCGCCCCCGCCGTCCTCAGGCACGCGGTGCTGCCGCTTGAAGTGCGTCGAGCGGCGCAGCTTCAGTCCGGCGGCGAACGTCTCTGCGGAACCAACAGCAACGTCGGGTTTCTTTATCGCTAGAGGCAAAGAAAACGAACTATTACTTACGTAAAAAAGCGACACTCCCCTGGGTGTGCTTGCGACACTCGGTTGTCACCGATCGCTGCGTGTGAATGTGACTCAAATGTTCCTTATTTTATTTTGACTATCTACTCATTTTATGAATGATGTTGATGTTACATCACTAATTCAAAAATCAAAAATCATAATCATAAATCATTATAAATTATAATATAGCCGGTGCGTCAGTAGTAACAGTAGACAGTTAGCTCGGGTGTAGTTATTTGTACTGCTAGAGGACTCCGCCGGGCCGACTTCACCCTAGCATACACTCGGGCTTATCACTAGTGCTTATAGTAACTAACGAGCGTGCCACGATGGCGGAAATATGACGTATTTCATGATTTGACTTTAGTAGGTAATTCTATCACCGTCGCGTCGTATAAAAATGTGTATGATAATTCTAAATTTGTGTGTCTAGTCATTTTTGAAATATTTACGAAAAACACTTTCCGCTGTTAGAACGTTCTCTCAGCGGAACTTTTATTATAAAGGGAAACACTAGAAAAAATATGCCAATAAAGTGAGTGTTTAATAACAAAAGGCGTGTGCTTAAATGAAATGTGTGCGTCATAAGAGTCCGAAGATATTCAAGATACCGCTGGGGTAACGCTTGGCTGATGGCTGGATATCCCAAACGGTTAGGCGCGCGCAGATGTCTTTTACACAGATTTATGAACCGCTCCCACAGATGTATTGCACTATTATATCATACCTACGACATAATTAAGTGAGAGAGAGATTTAAACCTATGTTCCGTGATGAAAGCCGGTATGCACAGACGAATACCTAGTTTTATAAGTGCAGCAAGCTTTTAAACAATAAATATCGTTTATTGTCTTTGCCATTTTTTCATGTCACCCAGCCCACGCGGTCGACTGGCACCGCCAGGGATAAATGGTACCCTTTCATATGCAGCGGAGCTCGGTAACTATTTATTAAGCAACATCTTTTAAGGGTTGACCAACCCAACCGTCTACGCAAATAATAATAATATAATCAATAATAGGGGACCGAACAACTTTTCAGAAAGTTGAATAAAGTCCTCAAAGTACCTAAAACTATGTTTAAATGTTATGTTTCAAAGGTTGCCGTGCAAAAGCTCACCTCAGAACGTGTCGGGTACGGAGCGAGTTTGCGGTGAATTTAATAGAAAACTGTTTATATGTTTATAACTAATTTATTGTTCTATTTAAAATGTTCTTAAAATACTAAAATGTTTATGAAATGTTAATGTTTGAATGCACCCGGGTGACGCGCTAGCCGATTATACACTGACGGCAAAACTGCCAATTAATAATTAGGTGAACGCATCACGCGAATATTGCAACATAAAGTGTTCGGTGACAAAACTCCGAACATATTCCGGGGCGCCAAAAGATGAGGATGCTGATGATACATGTTAGGTTAGTAAGGTGATAATTAATGACAAGGTGATGCCATTTCTAATGAATTAAAGATAATAAAATGTTAGTAATTAAATGCTAGGATAGTGTCTCTAAGCATTTGCGTGGCAACGGAGCGAACGAGCACACTTTGTTTGCCACTTTAGTTTTGTTTATAACTATTTGCTGGTCACTTGGCTGACATTCAGCTGTATTCTGACGCGCACTAACTTTCACAATGACATCACTGACACTATCACTACACACTAGACATAGGCTGGAGCTCGATGTCCGGAGAGATGAGCGCGCGGTGAGCGCGCTTCCGCTGCCACCAGCACAGCAGTGCGCCCGCTGGTCGCCAGCGCACCCGCGCCGGCCGGGATGTAGTTTAGCCTGTACATGACAATTTTGCAAATTATGTAATAAGTTGGTTGCTGTTAACGATGTTAGTGTGAATCCCTGAAGTAAAGATATGTTGTGGACTTCTTGTTGGACTTTGTTTGAAATATTATCCAGGCTCATTAAATGTTTGCCAATAATTGTATGTTGTTTGGCCATAATATCTTCGGTTCTTTTCAATAAGTTAAATTCCGAATCAACCATTGACGTCTGATTTTTCCATAAATGTATTAAATGTTTCTCATTCTGCCTTATCAGTTCAATGTTTCTGCGGTATTTTTCCGCGAAATGTTCATCTAATACTCCGAAGAGCGAATTTGCAAGGTAGCCTACTCCATGGATAAGGTCACGTCGCTGTCTGGAATGTTCATTCAACTGTTGCGTCATGAAGAGTTCATTATAGTATTTCAATTCCTTGTACTCGAGTATCAGCTGAGCGACTATCATGTTACACTGTCCACCGCTCATTGTTATGCAAGTTTTGTTTAGATCTGTTATAACTTTATCAAATGTTTGTAAGCCTTCCCAATACGGCGACATATCATAAAATACTACCAGTGTCCAAGTGTCCTTGACTATGCTGATTTTTGAGATAGGATCAAAATATAACGACTGGTTATCCTTTGTGGTTGTACCTTGGTCCAGCTTTTGAGGTGTATGTTCTCTCACCTGTGCTTGGGAGCTCGTCCCTGCATCCCCAAACGTCTCCTCATCTCTAGTTGCCGACGGTGTTGTTGGATGAGTTATACCTTTCTCACTCGTCGTCGAGCTTCCTGCTTGCCCTAACAGAAGCTGGTACTGCTCATTGATCAGAGCCTTTGTTGTCTCGTACGTCTTACTAGTCCTCTCATACAGCTGTTCGTTAAAGTAAGGGTGAGTTCTACTTACTTCCATTCCAATACGGTCATGATTAAATTTATACTCCTGCCAATACCCTTCCAAGGTATTCAGCCGTCTCTTAAAGTACTCTACTGTTTTCCTATCAGCGCTATCTTTTTTATGTTGACGCCAATTTTCAAGATGTTTTCGTAGATCATTGATTGTATTTCAATGAGCGTGTGAATGTTAAAGTAGATGTTGATAGTATAAAACGAAAATATAGGTATATAAAAGGATATAGTCCGGTTGTTGCTGTAGGTACTCCGCCTTTGCCGTAGCTGTTAGTCCAATGTTATCACTGCAATCCTCACACGTATGTTATCACTGCAATACTCACACTGTACACTCGCATAGTATGTTGTTACGCTAGTTCAAAACCTCGTCCGACAAAAAAATCACTGATTTACGCGACGCGCGAGACCTTTTCGAAGGACCAATGTCGGGTACGGGGCGAGTTTGCGGTGAATTTAATAGAAAACTGTTTATGTTTATAACTAATTTATTGTTCTATTTAAAATGTTCTTAATGTTAATGTTTGAATGCACCCGGGTGACGCGCTAGCCGATTATGCACTGACGGCAAAACTGCCAATTAATAATTAGGTGAACGCGTCACGCGACTATTGCAACATAAAGTGTTCGGTGACAAAACTCCGAACAGAACGTGTGACGTCATACGAAGGCAAACGAAACGACAAGCTCTACGAAACCAAACTTACAAACTATTACATACGTTTTTGTGAAGTTTAAGGACTTTAGGGTCGTCATGGAATAAAAAACATATCGTTTCGATTTAGATAAAAAGCAAAAATATAAAATAAGCACGAGCTTCGCACACGGTATTTACTTCGTCATGCACTGAGATATTGGTGTTTCGTTAGAGATAAAGACCAGATAATAAAATTTCAGAGTTATTAGATTTTAATTATTGATCTAAAAATATAAATCATTATTATTTTACAAAAATATTGATTGAATGAACTTCGGATTCGCCAAACATTCGAGTATATTTTCCGATTACTGTCCGATCGCCTATTGAAACACCATCAATCACATTCTAATTACAGTAACGCGGTGAAGGTATCTAACGAATGTTATTATATTCGGTTGTTCCAAAACATGTATTAAAACGGTAAACTGAAAATGATGAGATGGATTCTTTCGGCGGAAACGTTAAATTGCTTAAAACTAAAATCGCATTTAATTTTTAATTCTAATTAGGACTGGAAACGAAGGTTGAAAGGAGTTTTAATTAAAAAATCATTTACAAAATAATCAAATTTATTATCTATTTTGGTATAGAACGATTATTTAGTGCTACGCACATGTCTCGATATTTTTTACTTTCGAATTCACAAATTGCTTATTATTACTGCAATAAGCTAAAGTCCGCGGCACACGCAGAAATAAACATCTGGCGCACACTTGCTCCTACCACTACAATCATGCAAATTTATTTTGGGGTAAGTAGACGAGAGAAGTTCCGTCTTGTTCTAGACTTGTTCTTAGCATACTTTACACTTTAGAGACAGTGCGACCAAACGGTTATTTGTGCATTCTGATTGAAGCCCGGCTCGGTGACGCACCAACGATTAATTAATCAATGTGCGCCCATTTTTAACTCTAAATCTATTAGTATACATAGTGATGCAACCCGCTTGTTCAAGATCCACAACATTCGAGAACTTTTCGATATCCGACAAGCTTCATGGCGGCACTGGCGCGGTGGATGACCTTGTTATGGTCTATATTTTTTCTCGATTTAGGAATACCCATTTACTTCTGCTTGTGCCGAGAGCTATTACACAAAACTTATCATCGAGTTCACGACATTACGTTAACATGCATCGAATATTCTAGTAAAATGCGTTCTGGTAACATTTCTATCTTACTGCCGGATGAATTTGAGTCCAATTTGAAAACAAATACACTCGATATCCTGCTTCAAACACTAATGGCACTCAACGATAAAACATATTAGACAAATGCTGAAGATAACTACGATATATATATGTTCCGTTTACTAGCAGTCTTTATACTTATAAATATACAGTTATAATGCCATCGTAATACATTCCCCGGTTATTATTACTATCCAAGTATATACAAAGTTCATTATTTACATGCGAGCTTGATCATAATTTCAGTAGCAGCCAAGTTGCCTTAAAACTTCGAACGTAAGGAAAAATCAGTCAAATAATTGTAAGAGATCGCGTATGACAAAACTCATTGATCGCAGTAAACATCAAACGATTACATTTCATACTTATTGATAAAAACTAAAATATTACTTAAATAATACTAATCGTCGACGGCCGTGTCTAAATCACAATAGCAGCCGGCACGAGCCTAATCATTCATTACTTTAAATGCAAATTTGTGTATGTTTCTAAATCATGTCGGTCGTATCTAAATGAAATTTGGTGTAGAGGTAGACTACATTCTGAATTAGCATGTGCTAACTTTAGGTTACTTCCGTGCCTCAGGTCCTTGGGAAATAACTGTAAACATAATCCCATGACAAACTGTAAGTGTTATTAATTGATAATAAATGACAACATTTCATTTTTATTAAGGTACTATAATCTCGAAACCATTTCATTCACTGGTCTCCGAGATATTTTAAAATTATTCGAAAGTTTAATGAGTTCGGCAGAATTTCGATCATTTCTTTGCCCATTATTTATTTGGGCCAGTTAAAAATAGTTGATTGTCAATCAGCTCAGAGTAGGTCGTATTCTAAGCTAATAAGGACATTTTTTTTTGCTATTACTTGCGCTTTATGCTGCCCATCTCTGGATCAGCGGATTTGGTGAAGTTGAAAATAAATTTTAGTGGTTTTATAAAAATCTGAGAAAAAGAAGAAATGCCTACTTGTTTCTTTTTTTATCTACATTCAAAATAATAAATAAAGAGTGAGGTATAACTCTGAAATGTTGTCAATTGTATATGAATGACTATGTGATATGTATCATAAAGTCGGACGCTCGTGCTAGGCTGTAAACATTTCGTAAACACATAAACCTACATCGACACTGGCACCGTTCATTATTAAGCCTAAAATAATCTAAAGCTAAGATATTATTACATTATCATTTCTTATTAATCAAAATAATTCTAATAAAAATCATTTAGCTCAACGACGCTCAAATATACTTGAGGTAACTTGTATAAAAATATTTTTATAATATAAGGTGTTGGCGTAAATGCAAGTTGATACACAAGTTTGTTTCGTATAGCCAGTCGGCCAGCGCCGACCGACGCCGACGCGACGTCCGCTCGAAGCCTTCTTATATATTTATACATAAACGAGATCTCTATAAGTGATTCAATACACTGTTCGATTAAACGTTAGTTACCCACTGGTATCTTAAAATTATCTCACATTGTCACTATAAGGATAAGTACGTTACACTAGTTTAGAAACATAAAAAAATAGGTGTCGTCTAGTTAACCTTACACATATACTACAGTATCTTTATTGCAATCCATTACACACATAGTATATAAACTAAGTGAAATACGATACTTGATATAGCTGTTTAATTACACGAATTGTATAACTTTGTGACATAAGTCGTATCATTTATGTAATCTACTCACATAAAAATAAATGCAACATGGTAAACTGAGTAGTAGCACAGAATACTAAGGGACAGAACAGTACCTCAGTGCGGAGTGCGCTAGGCCTGGCAGTAGTTTATGTAATCGACTAGTCACGCCATCAAATCAGCTTCTGACATAAAACTCCTAATAATTTTGCAAAAGCGAGCGGGGCGCGCTAAATTTACAGATCATTCTTCACCCTAAACTGTAAAAACCAACTAAGTGCCAACCAACGCTTTTTAACAAAAATGAGTTACGAATACCATTAGAATCTCTTCTTCACGGTCTACATACTAATGTTAAAATCGTTAAAAAGCGCACTTAGTTGGTTTTAGCAATAAGGGGATGTTCACAGATTTATTTCAACCGATTTAAATTTAAATTTTTGACTGAATCTTTTTTAAGGATAGGATAGCTGCATTTCTAATAAGATACTTCAATTAAATTAGGCCTCGGCAATGTTTTTTCTCGTACCTTTTTACGAAGTACTAAGTTGTAACTACTATAAAAGACTGGTTTTTATGAACTTCTGAGATAACATGATATAAGATGTTATTTTCTTGTATAATGTTATCTGTATGTAAAACACGAAGGTGCGTATAACCTTATACGCATTATTCAGACCAAAGAGAAGATCAGAGTCAAGCCAAGTTTTGTCATCTCTTTTTATTTTACGCAATTTGTTTTTGCATAGCCATCAGGACATTTGTAAATATTTCAGTAAATTTATAAACTACCCTAAATTACAATAAGTATTTATTTATTGCTTTATTTTTATAAACAATCAGGTTACTTCAGTTCCCTTTTTTTCGGTTTATTTCTACCTACAAAATAATAAAAAAACATAATTAAGAAAGTTGTACTTCACAAAGATCAAGAAGCTCTGGTATATTTATATTTTAAAATAATCACTATAATAGGGTTAAATTAATTAAAAATAATAATACGGAATGAGTATAACTATCTCAATAATATCGGCAGCGAGAAAGACACCGAAACATTAGATTTGGAAACGCTATCTAAGACAAAACTTGGTTTTTCAGGACTAAGACGCGCTAATAAAGGCGAATAGAAATATTGTTCAGGTCGTTAGAGTACGATAGTTCGTTATTTTCTCAGTGATACAAATTAACTTTCGACATGCGGATGGGCCGGCCGGCAGCCATACCATGTTAACAATACGGCCTACGGTATCTGCTAACGTGTCATTTGTAAAAACCTAAATTACCATACTGATCACATAGTGGCACAACCGAAGGCGTCTTGGACAAAAATAATAGTTATGGCCTAATAAGCGCTTTATAAAACATACGTATCCGGTCGAAAATTAGCTGTCAGAAGCTTGCCGTTATTTATAACATGAATAATATAATGAATACTGAAATTCTGGTACAATTACGCGTCACTGGGAGTACAAAAAACTGAGAGTGTGCCGAGCTCTGAATACGGTAAGCCACGATTACAACGTGTGATCGTGTTAAACAACAATCTAATTGTTAAGTGGAAAGGTTTCAATAGGGGATCGGACAACTTTTCAGGAAGTGTTTTAAATTAACCATAATGATTATAAAAATGCCATGAAAAATAGCATATTAATTAAATAAAGCTCTAAAGTACCTAAAACTACGTTTAAATATAATGGTTCAAATTTTGCCGCGCATAAGATCACCTCAGAACATGTGACGTCTATGAAGGCAGAATACGACAAACTCTACGAAATAAAACTTGCAAAGAGATTTAAATAAGTTTTGTGAATTTTGGGGACTATATTGTCTTACTAGAATGAAAAATTAAACAGTAAATTTTATAAAAAGCAAAAACGTAAAATGAACACAAGCTTGACTCACGGCATTTGCCTTCAAATGACGTCATGCGCTGTTCGTTATTTCGTTTGAGATGAAGAACAGATTAAAAATGTCAGAACTATTAGATTTAATTTATTAATTTAATAACATGAATCATTATTATTTCACAAAAATATTGATTGGATGATCTTTTTGGTTCTAACTACAATTTAGATTTTAGCTCGATTACTGTCTGTTCCCCTATTGCTATGTTGTAGGAATTTGTAGATGCTTGTTTGATATAATATAGTGTGTTAAATTATATAATAATCTTAGCAATAACTAATAATATAAATACGAGAAAAAGTATAATTAAGTAGAGTAAGTATATTTATTTCCATGATTTTTGATGTACTAACTTCAAATGTGGTAAAAACTGTATTATGAAGAATGACATGACTATGGCCTCTTGCATTAGTTTGGAGGCCTCCATAAATGTCGATCCTCGAACAATCGCGAGCTTCTTTTATCACAAAACTTGGCGCATAATTAAATATTTTTTGTCTATGTCCTTCCTTCACTCCGGCGTAACAGAGTAAAAGCAGGACATGACGATTTGCAGTACTCCGGTATGATGAATGCTGGACAAGATTGTTATTTATAATTTTTATGCTAGGAGTTGATTTTAATATTGCTTAACGTTTGAGTTTTTGTATTAATTTTTTTTATTAGATATTTACGAACAGATGTAAACTAATTTTATACCAAAATGAGTATTATAGCATAGAAAACTAAATATTACTACGTAAAGAAGCGACTAAAATCGATTGTTTGGTTTTCCTTCCGTTTTTTTCGCGTCTCCCAGCCAACGATAGTAATGTGAAAGAGAAACACTTAGGTTGCTTACGTATAGCGTTGTCCTTGTCACGCTCGATTCGTATTAGCTCATCCCTACAATAATTACGCACACACACAAAACGTGTGCGGACAGGCCGGTGCGCCAGTAGTTGTACTAGACAGCTAGCTCGGCGAATTTGTATGGAGTGTCGGGGGTCTGGTTATAGTATCTAATCTAATATAGTATCAAATCTAAGGACATAGTGATTAGTTTAAACAATACGCCCTCAGGCGAAAACAAAGAGAAGCTACCGACGGCGAGGGAGGATTTCTCGCATGCTAATAAGGCGGAATATATACGACATCCGGTGACGATCAAATTCAAGTACAATATCGTGCGGTAAAGTAATACGACGTTAAATCTATCTTTATGTTTATAATAAAAAAGAGAACGTCACTGACTCACTAATCGAAAATCTCCACATTACGCATGTGGAACGAATGCTCTTGCTTTTAAAAATATCATATACAATTCAAGCTGTGGTGCTTTGCTTGTATACACGTGTACACTGAGAGTACAGTACACATTAACAAAAGTAATGTGAAAACAGAAAATATATAGTATCAAAAATTGAGAAAAAAGATATGGCAGTTGAATTAGAAAAAAGATATGGACTAGAAGAGTCTTCGAACTAGTGATTTTTTCTTTATTATCGATTGGCTTGCGTTTGACCTCTATCGCGCCTGGGCCCCAATTCACTACGACATGCATGACCCCGATGGTGATAACGACGCGGGCGACGTTGTAGTACGCTTGCCAAGAAAGTGAGTTTTTGTACTGTTTATTATTTTCATCGCACTCATTGTGAAAAATATTGTAAGCGCTCGGTTTTAATGAGAAATTAAGCATCTCGAGCGTAGTTTCCTTCATTACCGACCTCGTCTATAAATAACTATTAGAAACACCGAGATCCCACCGTTAAAGCTGCGTGGTGGAGGCCAGTACGTGTTAGTCGAATTAAATTTCATCTCAAAGCATTATTAAACAATATTGTATAATAATAAACTAAACAAGGCGGAATATATTCGACATCCTAGGACGGGATATACTTTTAAAATTACAAAGGTATACAGTAAAATATTATAAGTAAAGCTGTTTTAAGATCCTTAATCTCAGCACACACTCAATTTCCCATTAACACAACTTTAGCAAAAGTATAATAACTATCACAAAGTTATAGTTTTAGTCATAGGTTATCTAATAGTGTGAAAATAACACTAACCACACGAAATACCGATTAGTTTATAACTTACGGCGCTATTGAGATCTTAAAAATACGTTGTTTATATGGCAATAGTGATGTTTCGGACACTTTTCACAGTTCGTATTCTTCCCCGCGGCGCCTCGCGCGAGACGTGCACGGCTATGTACTCATTGTTAAAACTATGTACTCGGTTGTTGTATGAAACAAGGCACCAACAAGCATTTCGAGTTCCAGTAAACAAACATGAAGTGTGTTTGTTTCCATTAGGTGTGCATGTCGCGAGCGGACGAGCGCCGCGCGTTTCTATCTAGTATCACGCGTTATTTACATGGAGTAGGGCACGTAGAGGTCGTGCGGGTGCGGGGGCGGCGGCTGCGGCGGCGCTCCGCCCCACTCCTGTCACAAGGGGCGGGGCGGCGGCGAGGGCGCGGGCGCGCCGCCGGCCGCGTTCTATTGCATCGAGTTGAAGTTGACGCCGAGGATGTTGAGCGGCGAGGCGTGCGCGTGCGCGTGTGCGTGCGCGTGCGCGTGCGCGTGCGGCATGCCCTGCAGCGGGAAGTCGAGCGGGCGCGACTCGATGAAGCCGACGGAGACGCCGGCGTGCGGCGGGCACAACAGCGCCAGCTGGTGGTCGGCGGCGGCGGCGGCGCCCGCCTCGTCCTTGAGGTCGGGCGGCGGCGTGGTGTGCTCGCGCTTGATGCGGCTCTTGATGCTGGGCCGGTTGTTGGGGTAGCCCTTCTTCTTGTACTCGAGCCAGAGCGTGCGGTTGTTGACGCCGAACATGCGCGCCGCCTTGCAGAACCCGATGCCGCCGAAGCGCACCGCCTCGAGCGCGCGCTGGAAGTTTTCCTCGGACTGCGGGTTGGTGGTGCGGCGGCGCTTGGTCGGCGTGGGCCCGCCCAGCGGCTCCGGCGGCGGCTCCTGCGCGCTGGGCCCCGGCGACGCGAGCGCGTGCGCGTGCGCCGCCGCGCCCAGCGCGTGCGCGTACTCGCCCAGCTCGCCCTCCATGTGCGGCGCCATCGCGTTGTTCATGTAGAGCGCGCCGTCGCCCGCCCCCGCGCCGCCGCCCGCCCCTGCGCCTCCACCCGTCCCCGCGCCGCCGCCGAGCGCCAGCCCGCACGCGTTCGAGTACCGCGGGTACGCGTGCTCCATCATACTCCACTGGCCTCCTGGGAAGAGAGATGAATGGGATTTCAATATACAACTTGACTTTTTACTACACTCGCAACACACGTGCTCTTTCAATTGGGCATATATTTATATCGAGTCATTAATCTCCCTTCCCTGTAAAATAAAATATGGATCTTGTACGGGCGGAGTTCGATTGCGGTGGAGGCGAAACCGAGAATTGATCGATGGTTGCCTAACCATGGCAACTAAACATTTCCACTGCTTTTAATATAATATAACTTGCGCGGGCGCCAATTTGAGCGCATAAGGATTTTGCCGATTTTAAGAAACAATATCTTTACTCCTGTTATGAAAAATAATAGTTTCCACCGATTTATGAGTAGGAATACTACGCTACCATATGCGCAAGTTCCTAAATTTTTGTAACCGCCATTACTTCATGTAGGTATTGTGTGTATTTTTTCATCGCAATGTTTTGAAATGACAAAATGGGTGATTCAACCGATTTAATGAATATGCAGTGCCCAAGATAGTAACATAATAGTATTTATGCACTTATATAGTCAAAATCCTGATTATAAAGTCAATTAATGACATATGTTATTTAAATATGTTGTTGTAATGACAAATATATGTTAATAAAGCATTGTTTCCTAAACAAAATAATGCTTTAATTCAATAAAAACATTAAAATATATCTCGTCACCAACAAACACATTAAAATTAATATATTTCTGCGGCGCGCGCTTTTGTGCATACACATGTGCAGTGTACTGTTGCTGAACTTTGCTCTTTTATTTAAAATAGGTAGCGACCTACCCATTATACGAGTATAGATAAAGTAGTATACGAAACTGTACATAAATAGGTATTACAACACTTGTGTGATAATAACCCCTGTTTTGCACCAGTTTCATTAACTACTATTATTCATACAATTTTGATACTTATAAAGTAATAACCATACATGAGTTAACTATTATAAAGTATTAACCATACTTGAGCACAACATACATAGAACAGAAACCAACAAATCTCAGTGATGACAAATGATAGAAAACAACTAAAGAATCAATGAAGAGAAAGAGTTAAAGAATGTCGTCATAAGCATGCAACACCAACGAACAGTGCAATTGAATAAAACAACAGTACAACACTTGTGAATACATAAATCTGTACCAGAATTATAATACCCCACAGCTGGGCATCGTACCATCTGCACCTCTGGCAGTCCCAACAAGTGTAAGCGATCCGGAATAAAAAGTATAATCATAGTTAAAACTTAATTTCCCGTTTGTAAAGTGACAACAGGGACCTTACTCTGAAAAAGGAATTACGATCTTCGTTCTGTCGGATGAAAGGGACAGCGCTATGCAACACGCATAAGAGTGTCTCTTTAAATCCGCACGAACGAACGAACGAAAGCAACTCGGAGTAGGCCCCCTGAGCGGCCGGTCTTAGGATATAAGGATCGTGTTGGACCCATTCCGTCAGTGGCTGTAGGGTCAAATTACGAGTAAGTAACTATCATTATTTTTATATAAGCTGTCACATTTGGTCTACCGCTAAAAACTGTCTACCACAAGCAAAAATCCTATAAAAAGAAAAAAAACGGCTGAACCGATTTGATAAAACATGTCTAAGATACCACCGCTAGAAAATCTGCTTAAAAAAACCGCATCCAAATCGGTTCACCCGTTTGATTTACGGCGCCACAGACAAAAACACAGTGGTCAAACTTATAAACCCCTCCTTTTTGCGTCTTAAAGTATTCGCCCGCAGTATTTGTACATAAGTTCCTTGTAGATGGTGTTCCAATCAACATATTCTTGATTTATGCTCTCATTTGATGTTACCTACGTATTTACTGTATTTCTGCGACTTTAAAACTGATTTGCCTCGGGACAAGGAACTAGGCGACACTGCTACCGTCTAAGCACGCCTGCCTCTAACTCTCCAGGTACATGATATGCTCATAATCAGTAAAGTATAATTCATTATGAACGGCCCCTTATCAGTTTGGTGACACTTGAGAAGTAACAGAACAGAATGAGAAGAGACTTACCTTGTGCCATCACCGTGGGGTTGTCCACTCCCAGAGTGTCCATGTTCAGGTTGTGAGGGTTGTCTGGGGTCTGGAACAACAGAAAAAGCATGTTATAAATCAGGATCATGTTCAACTGGACTATTTTTGTAAATTTTTAACTGACTTCAAAAAGGGAAAAGTTTCATAATTCAATTGTCTTTATAATATGTTTATACTCAGAACTCCGTCATTTATAAATCGATTTTTGCGTTGCGTTCAGCATACCTACAATGTGGTCCCATATAAATGTCATCGATATTCGACTTTGGACTTCGAAGATACATCAGAATTGAAGTTGTTTTTTTTTTTAATAAAATGAATTAATTGTCACACAGCTACGGCTAATTGTCTCAGGGTGACGAGCGCAGTGCAGCGTCGCGCAGGATATTGCAAAACAAAATTCTGCCCCCTTAGCACGGACCGGAGACAAAACAATGTATGTAGGAATTTAGTATCCGAGTAGGCTATACCTTGTATTATTTTATTTGTGGTAGAGCCTTGTGTGAGTAGCCTTCAGTGTTCTTCCTCTGAGGCGTAGCCATATTAATCTATGCGTGTGAGACTTAATCTATGGTGGAAAGAATTTTTTTTCTTTGCTCTCTCTATGCTGCGGTATGACGATGTAGATTTTTGTTAAAGATTAATTTTGAGAAATTACTACAAAGCCGTGTTTGCCAAGCCTGTGCCTCTTTTATTTATCGATGCCACATGTATCCTCCGCTTTATCCAGTTTCGACAAACAAAACTAGGATAAAAATAGGGGACAATATGTTTGTCTCCGGTCCGTGATAAGGGGCTGGGTGGTGCTGTTACTGTTATGGGGAGGCCTACTGCTTATCATCAGGTAAACGACCAGCTCGTCTCGTCATTCAGTTAAAAATAAATGAAAAAATGTTTATGAATACAGTAGTAGTGGTAAGTATAAGGTGAGTTTTACCTGGTGCGAGGCGTCGTGGTGTCGGTCGTCGAAAATGTCGCGGCGGCGCGCCGGCACGCTGCTGAGGGTGACTCCGCCGCCGCCGCCGCCGCCGCCGTCGCGTGCCAGCTCCGCGGCCGGCTCCTCCCGCGCTTCTTCGCCGACTACGTGCAGGGACGTCGACCCCGTCGAGCTTTTCCTACGTCTGCAAACCCAAACATATTACCGTTTACTCGTGGTAATTCTCTCGTATGTGGGAGGCCATCTGGGTAGGTACCATAGCTTTGCGCAAGCATTACTGCGTTCCGGTTTGAAGGGCATTGTAGCCAACAAAATTAATGGGCATATGAGACTAAATATCTGATATCTCGGGGTAATGAGGGCAATGCAGTTGTTATAGGCACGCGTGGCGCTTACCACCAGGCGAACGAGTCGCCCGTCTCATTACTCAATTACATTAAAAAAAATGTAATGTCCAGTTAGACCGTACAGTAAAAAATAGTTATGGAGTGTGGAAAATAACCGCAGAGCTAAATATTTTTACTTTTATTGGCCTTAGTGAAAATATAGTAATAAGCAGATACAAAAGTAAGCTGACGATTCACATTCAGCGCGACATGTGTGTATCATTCGGTGGCGATATGTAGGTCATCACAGAATAGTTTCAAGTTACTATTTGAAAAAAATATATGCAGAACTGTACAGTATTCTTTTGCTTTTTACTGCTAAACGAAATTAAAAAAAAAGAGGCTTGAGATCTTTTGATACCGATCCGCCATTTCGTTTTTGTCCAATATGGCGTCGCACATTAAAACTTGTATACGGCATGAGTTTTTGAACAGGGATCCCTGTGGCATTCACCCTAAACGTAAGTGATACAATAATTTGTTGTTATAAATCCATCTAGTTATTCAAACATACCAAACATTAGGGTAGTTGCCATTGAGATCCCTGTTTAAGAACTCACTTTGCATAAAACACTTCATTGAACCCACCTACAGGATAATATATGTTCGTACTAAACGTTTTGGCTCATCCTTTCGTCGTGTGAACGTCAAGGGAGTAGAATGCCTTTCCGTCGCCTGTGTTTCCACATAAATACAATCTGGGTGTGTTCATATCTAGAGTGAACAAGTATTTACTGGGTAAGCGTGCTACATCCGCGACCACATCGTCACTTCCCATCAGGTGAGATTGTGGTCAAACGCAGTCCAAAAATAAAAAATGTCTATAATAGTCCTTGACCATGGGAAATAGAACCGTCCGCAGCACTACTGGTAGTACCTTCTCCGTTTGATGGAGGGCGAGGAGGCGGGCGAACTGGACATACGCTGCGGGTCCGCGGGTTCCGCCGGCGAATGGAAGTCCGCCGCGGGTCCGCCGCCAGCGCCGCCCTGCGCACGCGTCAGCGACGTGGAGTCCGGCATCTCCGTGAGGCCCTTTATCTTTAGTAGCTTCGCCGTATCCAGCACCTGCCGAGGTTAGCACGTGAAATGAAAGTAATAATAATTATTCGTAGGAAACATGGTCGTAATAATTATATTAATTGAATTAAAATGTCCCACGTATATAGTTATAACAGAAAATGTCATAGATTAACAAACAATACATAATCATTACTACAACTACACCATTAAATATCGAATTTAAGAATTATTCACATGCACGATACCTATGTCAAATACAGAAACAATAATGTCAATAATGTCACTTGCTTTTGCAATTACATATTCATTTAGATTTTATTAACAATGCCATCAGGCAGCTGGGCAAAATTATGCAGTGCCTATCGATACAATTACTACCTAGTCTCTACCAATGTCGGCTAAAGGTGGCATAACTGTACCGTTATCTCGTAACGCTGCAGGTAGACCATATTTTCTTCAAAGTTCAAGTTTATAGTATAACTATTTATTTATAATCTGGATGTCTTTAAGATAAGAGTGAACAGGTTTCTTCTAGGCGAGCGTGCTACATCTTCGACCGCATCGTCACTTAACGACAGGTGAGATAGCGGTCAAACGCAAGCCTATAAATAATAAAAATAATAAAAAAAGACATTACTGTCGGTCGTTCAGTGCCCTACCTTGGGTAACTGTTCCTCCGTGACATTCACCTCGCCGTAGTACATGAAATCGACCATCGTGCGCAGGTCGGCAAAGGTCACGTCCTTCAGGATCACGATGGGGTGTCGCGACGGGTTGTCCACGAAAAGCGCCTGGAAGACACCCGAGTTACATAAAAATATGTTATTTTTTTATTGTATTGAGGGATGAGACAAGTCGTTGATGCTTGATGGTAAGCACCACGCCTGCCCATAACAATTGCAGTGCCACCCTATAACTTTAATACCATAAAAAGCATTGCGTAGCACAGGGCCCCAAATTACTATGACAACTTGGCGATTCCTTGCTTCGAAATCACGTCGAGTCCTTCATTAATAAACGACATCTCTGTGACGCATTCATATATTCATATATATGATTCTCTAAGACGCGTCTTAGACAATTCAAATAAGTTTATTAATGAAGGAATCGACGTTTCATCGCAGCAAGGAATCGCCAAGTTGTCATATGCCCGGTTCCTATATCTCACTAAACGTTGTTGGTAAAAGCTACAACTCGTTTTCACGACAACCGATACCGCCGCAGGGTGGGTGTTTCACAACGCTTGTTACTTACCGACCGGTGGCGAGGACCCGCCGGTAGCCTGTACCGACGCTCCCTCCATAGTGTTTCGATTTTCGCCCGAACAACCGCCCGAAATCAGCCGGTTCGGTAATTACTTACGGATGTTCATTTTGACACATGTTTAACATTTCTTCTGACTGATGGATTTTTAATAGAAACAGGTTTGAATGTCATCTCCATACATTTTGGCTACGGACGGTCGTCAGTGGTCCTCCCATCCGTCGGTTTCTACTCGTCGGTAGTCTTGGCTACCAGTCGTTGATTATAGAAACACTTTTTAGTGAATTTTGTAACGATCGTTAGCAATAATAGTGAATTAGGGCCCTGGATTGCGCTCATCAACCGAGACATCAGATATTAAGTCCCGTATACCCAGTAATTTCACTGGCTACAATGCCCTGATAGATTCGGGTTGTTCTTTATCTTCCGAATGTGACACGCATTGCGACTTTGGAGTAACTATAAAATATAAACATACTTGTGAATATTATCATCAAGAGATATTATTATCAACACAGTATCTGCAACCGGAAACCTGTGATTCTAAAGGTATAGAGTCTGTTAGTTAATACGAAATTAAGAGGAAAGACGTACAAAGCCATTTTCCTGGGCGGTCGCGTGGGCGCGATGCCGCCGGCGAGCCCACGCAAACCTATTTATGGACCCAGCCCTTCGCTCACGAACACGTGAGAGTCAACACTTATGTACCTACTAATCATGTCAAATGCAACTTATCGATCACCTAGCTATGCACTAAGCCATGGGTTCCCAAAGTGAGCACCGCGGCGACCTGGTGCGCCATGAGAGTAAAGAGGGGCGCCATGAGGCGCTCCTGTTTACCATTCTCCGGGATCTAAACTTAGGCAAATGAAAATAGCGGTGTATACCTTTGAAATAATCATTAATTTTTAGAAAAAATCAAAAACCGACTTCAATGTATCTTCGAAGTCCAAGGTCACATATTGATGAAATTTATATGGGACCACTTCGTAGCTATACTGAACCCGACGCAAAAAGAATTTTTCAAATCGGTTCATAAATGACGGAGTCCTGAGGTAACAAACATAAAAAAAAAATACAATCGAACAGATAACCTCCTCCTTTTTTGAAGTCGGTTAAAATGTGTAGTGATCACCAAACTCACACGTCATATTGACTAAGTTGCCATTGTATTTTATTTTCCATTTTTCTTAAATACTAAATGTTTTTCTTGTATATAAATATAAAAACTCAGCTTCATATTGTGGATGTTTTAATTTTTGTGCCTATCTACTTAGTATCATTGTACCCTAGTTCAACTAGCTAGGGGGCGCCGAGACAAAATACTAAACCTGTAAGTACGCCGCTAACTGAAAATGTTTGGGAACCCCTGCACTAAGCTGTCTTTGGTTCTAATCCCCTCAAATAGCTCCGACTCCAAGGTTGGACATACACCCAAATATGAGAAGATTGTCTCATATTGGATCCTCTTACCCCCAGTCCCAGCCCCATGTTGAACAATAGATAATGTACTATTTTACTTATCCTATTTTTTATAACTGAAATATCATAACAGCGAGGTTTTATACACGTTCTAGTATATTCTTGACTTTCGTTTATTTTGAGTAGATTTGTCGTTTCGCGGAATGTACCTCTCACCTGAAAGTATGTACTGCAAGCAGAGAGCACCACCTTGTGTGCCTGGAGGTGCTTGCCCTCGGCCGCTAGGGTCACATCCACCAGGGTCTGCGTGTTCAGCAGCGTCGTGAACATCGATATGAAGTTGGGCTGGTGGTTGTTCCACCGCAAGCTGTATTGCTGCGCCATGGTGTCTGCTGGAGATAGAATACATTGCTTTCATTTATTGTGGTAAAACTGTGGATTGTATGGCGCGGGAACGCAACGTTCACACACACACGTAGCTAGTGTATAACTAGACTTCGGATAATATGCTCTAATAAAGAACCAAATATGCACAAAATATGTACTATCAAAATGCCAATATTAATTTTGGTTTATTTTCGTTAATAAAATTTATATTACATCAACTATTTGAATTCACGCATAATTCTTGTGACAATCAGGTATTTTTTTCTAGGGCCAGCTTGTGTCGTCTGTCGCCTGATATTAATTTTTAGGCCGAAAAAACTTCTTCATGTCAACTGACGTCACTAGACAAAATTTGGAATAAGGCGCTATTTCAGGAGATACCTCATGAGGCAGGGTTTGACCTGTGCTGTAGATATATGCTTTTTTTTTAATTGCCCTAAGCCCGGATTTTTACACAGAACAGCATTTAATTTATTAAGGTCATTTTCCGATATAGAATCGGGAAGGGCATCCGTCTGTTCAATCATTATTCCTAATATTTATAATGACTTGAACATAGGAAAGTTTTGTTTACAATTTCTCTATAGCGTGTGAAATGTAATGGAGTAATATTCTGTTCGATGGAAGCGTCTTCTAATGCTTGAATTAGTTGCAATGACCTCAGAAAGCTTATGCAATAACGCTATAAACATCGATATACATGTATTTGTACATGCAAATATGCGAAAGCATATAATCCGATGTCTAGTGAAAGGGCTGTAAGATAGTAAGAGTGGCTGTCAGAGTGGCCGCTCTAATTTAACTATTTCGTCTACTAAAGGTCTCCCAGTGATGCACGCCTTGTGTCTGATGATATAAGTATAGAGTGCCGCGTCCGTTAGACCTATATACCATATAAAATAATGGTATGCGCGCGTCCACCAGCGCCGCCGTCCAATGTGACTAGACGGTATCCATATTAAAACGGTCACCAGAGTTTCGCGACCCCTTCTTATCATTAATAAATAATACATGCCTTCAGCACATCTCGATAAAGTGAATAAACTTAAATTGTAACTGTTTATGTATCTGCAGTATAGGATCTACTAGGACTGTCTAAAACTCAGACATCAGGATTGGCCACATACACACGACAGACCGAGAGCGAGAAGCCCCATGCGCTGGTCCGACCAAATCCGCACCACACTCAACATGAAAGTGTCAGAAGCTGTGCACATCGCTGAAAGCCGGAACAGATGGCGCAGTATCTTAAGAGAGAAAGTGATACCATGACGTGGTCACGACCCCCAGCATTGGGGAAACGACGCAAGGAGGAGGGACTATTATAAAAATGAAAAAGAGTCAGTCGGTCCTATTAGTCAGTTGGCTGAAGCAGTGGAAACTATAAATAGGGACTCGCGTGGTATTTCAGAATGGAGCAATGCATAACGGGTTAAAAGTTAATCCACTGAAATCCCAAGTCATTGTGGTAGGAATTTCTAGAAATATTTGTAAAGTCGACTTGGATGTACTTCTACGAGCAGTGCTTGATGGAGTTGCCATTCCTTTCTCTGACACAGTGAAGAATCTTGGCATAACCATTGACCGATGTTTGTCTTTGGGCCCTCAGTTAGCCTCCGCAGGATCGATGCGTAGGTTACGTAATTTTCTGCCTACTACCACTAAGTTTGCGCTTGCACAGTCTCTTCTACTCCCCATTCTCGATTACGCTGACGCCTGCCATCTTGACCTTACCAAGCACTAGCTAAACAAACTTGAGCGTCTCCAAAACTTCTGCATTGGGTTCATATTTGGCCTACGTAAATACTAGGGCATGCTCCCGGTAATTATCGGTATCGAAAGTACCGGGAATTCCCGATACTTTTGAACATTACCAGTACCGATACTCTACGAAGCTAGTCCCGGTTCTTTCGATACTTTCGATACTTGATGTTATTGTATTTTTTCTAGTATGATATTAATGTATGGCTTAAAATCACTCGCGAATCGTTTAGTTTCCCTTCAATTTTAAATTGTAAGACTGTTTTAACGTATTATGAACTTACAATTACTTACAACGTCCTATTATAATCCAAGAAATTTAACACAAAAAAAAATCGCATATCTTGCCACCGCCACTTCAAACAGATTCGGGACGCACTTGTGCTTTGTTTTAAAGTATGGCGTAGAATTTATTTGGTTGTTATTATTTCATAGTTTAAAGCATGATTTCTAACTTTAATAGACAGACTGATTAGATGATTCTATAATTATGCGACGGAAGTACGTGAACTGTAATTCCGTCGCACACTCTCAGAACTGTATCCGGTAAAGACCGACTGGTAACTTTGCACCGATGTTCGAGACTCTGAAGCTTAGTCTTAACCAGCGCATCGTCACCAATGAGATTGTTGACTCGTCTTTCAATGGTCTCCAAGGCTTCGAGCTGGTATTTGGCGTAGGCGTCACACAGATGAGAACAGTACTCCATACACGACTGGATTTGAGCTTGGTACAGAGTTAGAAGCTGTCCCGGTGTGAAATACCGTCTCACCTTGGCCAATATACCCACCTTTTTTGCTGCTACTTTAGCCTTGGACTATATGAAGCTGCCAAAGTTTAAGTTAGATGTGAGGGTGACACCTAATAGCTCAAGGTGGTCTGTTATCGGTACAGATACATTTCGAAAAGTGGGAGTCAGATAGAATTGACTCTTCTTTGCGGAGAAAAGACACACCTAGGTTTTTGCTGCATTGAACTTGACAAGGTTGGCATCACCTCAATCGGATAAGGCCTTCAATGCCAAGTTCATCGGTCCGTGAATCTGATATATATCTCTTGACGACTGTGCTGTCGTCTGCATACCCAAAGATACCGGGTTTTAGCAGATTGTTAATACGCAGCAGGAAAAGAGTCACAGAAAGAATCGACTGAAATCGATACCGAATGAAAGAGACTGAATCACACAGGATTTGCATTCGAAATAAATTGATCGATTGAAAGAAAACTAGACCGCTGATGCACGTGTAAAGTCGCGCAGGTAATGCTTACTATTTTGTATTACATCACTGTATAATAGTAAATCTAGGGAGATGGTAAACTCACGAAAAATTAAAACCGGACAAAAACACTGTTACAGGTGTCCCAGAAGAAAATGATGGCAGTCCGGAAACGGAAAAAATGCTGTTATCATTATACCATACACTCTAAAAAACATAAATTATTGAACGTTTTTCATAGTCAAACTTTTTACTTACCTTGATGCTATTTGCTCCCTATTTGATGTATGGTCAGGATCCGGGATTATTAGACTGTAACAGAATAAGCAATATTTATTTACATTAACTTTACTGTAAAGAGAAAAACAATCGAAATGAAACATATAAAACATAGCACAAATTTAACATTAAAGTCCAATCACATTTAGTAAAACAGTCAACTTTTTAAGTAACGCTTGCACAGCCACGCACAGCCTCAATGAATTAAGAGACGAAATAGCAAAACAGACTATTTGGAAATAAGTTTGATATATTTAGGTATTAAAATAAAGGCATATTTTAAAAATATGTTGTTCTTGTCATGTGTAAATTCTTGTAAATTTTCAACTATAGCATTATAAATTGGTATGTATTTATGATTCAGTAGATAGACAATAATATTATTGTACCACCCACACAAACCAGAGTCACAGTACAATTATATAAGTCACTGAGATTTTTTGAAGAGCTCGTACTGAGCTGTGTTCAGCGTGACGCTGTCTAGATATGACTGAACTTTTGAAATGTGCAAATTTCCTCCTAGTATTCAGATTCAGTTCATCCTGTTTTGCCGCTTGTGTGACCCTTTCAAACATTGACAATAAGTGTATATATTATAAGAAATAGAGTGAGGACAGAAGAGGACAAAAGACTTGGAAAATTCTACAATTTGCAATCTCTGAAAAGAATAATTTATGTCTTTCTTTGCATACTCTGGCTTCTTGTCATAATATGGATCATCTTTATTTTTAATACTAAATCAGTATTTACAAAAATGTGTTTCTTTTGGTTTAATTTTAGATATGTTGTATAAAAATATAGCAATGAACATAGCAAAAGTCGCAAAAGAAAACACTAATTAATGAATTAAAATGCAATTTAATAACATAAATAAATAACGCCTAACAATCACATGTATAGATCTTGGCCCTTAACTAGAATTCCCTGTATCTAGGGAACCAGGAACTATGAGGACTATGGGTCCCACAACACCCAGACATGAAACAAATGCTTGCTCTTTTTTTTCTGTGCACAAACATTTGTCCCGTTGCGGGAATGGAACCCGCAACCTCAGTGGTGTATAAGATTTGAGCCAACCTGCTCAACCACTACACCACAGAGGCTGTACATTATGATACAATGTGGAGCATTGGGTGTATCTGGAAGTATTAAAATCACAAGTGAATAGGTACTACTATCTTTGCAAATGTGCCAACCGCATCATCACTTACCATCAGGTGAGATACATGCCAATCCACAATAAAAGAATATGTGGATGCACTAACAAACTCGTGCTGAAGACAAATAATTATAAAATAAAAAACGCTCAGCTTCTACAACCCACTGTGCAATGTTTCATCATTATCATCAAGCCATTACACTCCCACATTGTATTTTCACTCTATATATTAACCACCATTAGATGACAATGAGACTCTATTCGAATGATGCAATAACTCAAAATATATTTCAGTATCGAAATATATTTGCTTTACTGACTTATTTATGGTAAACGGTAAGAATAGTTCATAGTCCAATTTAACCCAATGAAATCCTAGCCCTGCGCATTACCATATCTCGCGGTGTCGCAATTAATTATTGTCTCTGAGTAATGTAAGTAGTTGTTGGGGTGGAATTAAATGATTTGATTTAGTAATAATTAACCTTTCAATTGGGGGTAGACAAATATAAACTAGTCTGCATTTGTAACATAACTGAGTATGCTGTGCATCCACAGAAACCGTGTTTTTCGTGAACATAATTATAATATTGGTCAAGAGTATAATACAGTGCAGTCTACAGAGCAGTACTAGAAAAGTTAATTCAAAAATTATTATGTATCAGCTACAGAATTACAATTGTAATAAACATTAATTTCAAGACATTTGCAAATGCAATTTTTTTATAGCAAAGTGTAAGTCTTCACACCATGATTGCTCCTAAAATATTCTGGCCAGCTCAGCACTATAGTAGACATGCAGCACTACATGCTCCTGTCAAGTCTTACACATGTACTTATTCAATTTAATGAATCTACCAAGAATTTAATGAAATCTTAGAAGTTTTACTAGTACAAAGTACTTGCAAAAGTACAACAAAAAGTTTCGGAGAAAATCAGTTGTCACATACAACAAATTTATTCCCTTATGTGTTCCATTTCTCAGGGTACTTGAAACAAAGTTAGTAGGAAGACGTTATACATGCGAAAGCGAATGCGAATGTTCGTTACATCACTAATACAAGACGCTTGCTAACTCCGTAATGACCGACGTTCACAACAATAATAGTACCTTGGTCCTCTACTCATACACCACTCTTATTTAGCTAGTTTCCTAAAAACGGGTCTTCTCTACTGCGCGTAGCACAACTTGCATCGGCACATACATATACCAACTTTTCACGTGCACTTGCACAAATACTGTAAAAAAAATACAGAACCGCCAGATGAGACCACCCCGAGGAATGACATCAATCGTTACTAATGCGGATGCCGAGATAAGTGCAACAGTTTTAAACATAAACTACACTTACCCATGCTGCTATTTATAATTTTAATATGTCGTTTTCAATGCACTTTCCATAGGAATTTTGTAAATAAATTCACGACCAACCCACGCTAACAAATATCCACCAAAACCCACGCCAATGTGGGCTGCCAGTAAAAAAAAATGATTGTTCAACTGTTCTGTAGTCTTATAGTCTGTGCTGTGTGAGACAAAGAAAATATACTCTGTTCTCTACAAAGAAAAATTATTAAAAAATATATCTTTGACCCAGGTAACCTATGTTGGTGTTAGGACTTTTTCCTCACACCTCTTTTAAATTGAAAAGAAGAGATCTGACTTAACTATTTCTAGTAACAGATAATGTCAGTGTGTGTTGTCTAATATATTGTGTCATGGACTGTTGATTTTTATTTATCTAGTATCTTTAATATCCGGCTCATTCCACTTTATAAAAGCGCTACCGCTAACAGGTCATTGTGCCAGCAAGAGTACGGACAAAAATTGCTAAGATAGATACCTTCTCAACAAAAATTCAGATTGGTCAGCTCGAAGGCAGTAAGAATTGGGCAACTTGGAAATATAAAGTTTCGATAATGCTGCGTGGTACAGACGGTGCCATGGAGGCAGCTAAGGGAGACCTTCGTAAGCCAGTACTGGGGACAGGAGTCGATGCGCTGATGGCCTATAATGCAGAACTTCTGAAATATAGGAAGGCAGATAGCAACGCCCTGCTCATCCTCACGAGCAATATGAATGAAGACACATTGATGAAAGTTATGCGCTACGAGACAGCTCATGAAGTCTGGGAAGAACTTCATCGAATATTTGACGGACAGTCAGAAGACAGATTGTATACACTGTGCATGCAGTTTTTCAGCTTCAAGAACAACTCTGGAGAGGATGTTTCAACAATGGTGTCTAAACTGAAAAACATTTGGAATAACTTGAATGCTGAAATGGTCAAAACTGATCCAAAGTTGAAGTTACCGGAGCTTTTTTTGATTTGCAAAATTTTGGATACACTCGATGAAAAATTTTTCAATTTCAAATCAAGTTGGATGCTGTTGAGTAAGCAGGAACGAACAATAGAATCACTGACATCACAACTCTGTGGGTATGAGAGAGCGCTAGGTGGGCATAAGGAAGAGACCCAGGAAGTGCTCGCCTCTACTTCTAAAGTGCAGACTAAACCGAAAAAGTTGGACGAAAACATAATTTGTAGATATTGTTCGGTGAAAGGCCACTGAATTAAAAACTGTAGAAAGTGGATTAACGATGGCAGACCGAAAAAGACTACAGAATCGTTTGTCAAGGAGCAAGTTCAGAATATGACATTGTTGGTATATTCTCGCTCAGAAGAAGCAGATCAAAATAATTGGTACGTTGATAATGGTGCTACAACACACGTCACCAATAGGGGAGATGTTTTCGTAAATTTTGAGGAATTTAATTCGAACCACACTGTCACGACGGCAGATGGGACTGTAGTTCCTGCAAAAGGGAAAGGGTCTGTGGAAGTCGTATCGAATGTAAATGGCAAAAATAGAAAACTTACTCTTAGCGACGTCTGGTATGTGCCAACCCTGACCAAGAATCTGTTTTCGGTATTAGCAGCACAAGATAAGCTACAGAATAGCACATTTATATCCACTACAAAGGAATGTAAGCTGGAAATAAATGGTGAAATGGTTATAGTAGGAAAAAGAAAGCAACACGGAGGACTGTATGCGCTACAATTGAAGATAGTCCTACCGCAAAAAGAACTAAACGTTGTTACTCCAACGAGCCAACTTCAGCTATACCACGAAAGATTTGGTCATCAGAATAAAAGATACATTAAGGATCTGGTTAAGAACGAACTGGGAATCGACCTAAATCTAGACGATGATATACAGTGTGAAGGTTGTATTTATGGAAAGGCGCAGCGGTTAAAATTTGGCAAGAGAGATAGAGCTTCAGTGCCTGGAGAGATCATTCATGCTGACGTATGCGGACCATTTCCAGAAAGTTACTCAAAGTATCGCTATTTTGTACTATTTAAAGATGACTACTCAGCTTTTCGATACGTTTATTTCATCCGTAACAAGAGCGATGTTAAGGACAAAATGCTTCAATTCATCAGAGAAGCAAAGAATGCTGGTCACGTCATTAAGACACTATTAACGATAATGGCGGTGAATTTGATAATAAAGCCGTTCATGTGACTTTGAATAAAGAGGGAATAATACAGCGACTAACAATGCCCTACACTCCCGAGCAAATGGGTGTGCAGAACGAGAGAATAGGACGCTTGTAGAAATGGCAAGGTCGTACATGCACTCAGGGGAGGAGTTTCCACAAGCCTTGTGGGCAGAACTAATCAACACTGCTGCTTACGTTCTGAATCGTACGGGACCCACAAGAGAGAAAAGGAAAGTACTTTATGAGCTATGGCATAAGAAGAAGCCTAAGATCTCACACTTGCGTGTATTTGGTAGCGAATGTTACTTCCTCATTCCTAAACAAAAAAGGAAGAAGCTCAATAATTAATAATAATATAACATCTGATCCGATAGAAATTGCAAATACATTCAATGCGTACTTCGCGTCCGTGGGGAAGGTGAGCGGAGGGGGGCCGGCGGCGCGCGGCCGCCCGGTGCTCCGGCGCACTAATAACACGATGTTTTTAAGCCCTGCCGAACCCCGAGAAATATACCTCGCTATCAAACACTTAAAAAGTAAGTATAGCTATGGTGTGGACGAATTACCACCAATATTAATAAAAAATTGTGCAAATGAATTAACTTTGCCTTACTATCTTTTAATAAACCAATCATTTACTGAAGGGACATTTCCCGACCTATTAAAGACGGCCCTAGTTAAACCTGTGCATAAAAAATTCACAAAAAAAGACCCCAATAACTACAGACCCATAGCGCTTTTGCCTACTTCCTCAAAAATATTTGAAAAAGTAATGCAAAAGCGCCTTAACTCTTTTTGTGAAAAATATCAAATATTTGACGATTCTCAATATGGATTCCGAAAAAACCGCTCTACGATTATAGCAGTGTATAAATACGTTCAAGAAATTTTAAATATAATTAATGACAAAAAATATGCAGTCGGAATTCTATTAGACATGAGTAAAGCCTATGATAAAGTCCAATACAATATACTACTAGACAAACTATATGGAATAGGAATACGCGGAATTACACATAAATGGTTCAGTTCATACTTAGAAAACCGTGAACAGTATGTAGAAATAGAAAACTTTGACTCAGACACCGGGACAATAAATCTAATACGCTCAAAACCTATAAGTATAAATCATTCAATTCCCCAAGGAAGCGTCCTTGGATGTATCTTATTTTTAATTTACATAAATGACCTTGCAAAATCAATTAACGATTCCTGTGTTCTCTTCGCGGATGATATCTCTCTATTGACATCATGTAATAATAATTTCAATTTGAATGTAAAACTTACGGACTTATTTAATAATATAATTACTTGGATGACTGACCACAATCTTGACTTAAATTTCTCAAAGACAAAAATAATGCAATTCAGACCCCATCAAAAAACACCTCTTGACATTAATTTTTCTTATAATAATAACCAATTAGAATGTGTAGACGCGGCAACATTATTAGGCTTAGAAATCGATATAAATGTAAACTGGAAAAACCATATTATAAAGATAAAGGGCAAACTATCAAGTTTTACGTACGCGCTTAGAGAACTACGGCGAGCAACCGACCTCGAAACTTCAATATCGGCTTACTATGCATATGCTTTTTCGTGGCTCAGCTATGGCATCATACTGTGGGGAAACAGTGTCAATGCGCAAGACCTTTTTATTTCCCAAAAAAAATGTATACGTATTCTTGCCAACATTAAAAACACCGAAAGCTGTAAACCATATTTTATTAAATACAAATTATTAACCGTAGTATCCATATATATATTAGAAATTTCAAAATTTGTAAAAAAGTACCCCCAATACTTCAATAAAACTGTAGACCAACCGCGACGTTTTGCCACAAGATATGTACACAAAATGGTTATACCCAGCTCAAAACTAAAAATACACAGTTCTGGTCCAAACGCAATGGCCGTTAAAATTTATAATAAAATACCTGATATAATAAAAAAGGAAAGTATGGAAACAACTTTTATAAAAAAATTAAAGAACTTCCTAATCTCTAAATGTTATTACAGCCTTCAAGAATTTTTCGACGACAAATTATTAATTAATTGATTATTATTACTCATTGTACTGCATTATTATTAATTAATTGAATAAATTTTGTAATTAATTAATGTTGAAATATTAATATAACTATTTAATTTATATACATCTAATTTTTATTACATTTTTCATAAAATTTTGAATACTGACATTTTTATTGACGACATTTTGACATTAATTAAAATCAACCTATAATAATCTAACAATTTGAATTTAATTTGATTATGTTATTTGAAATTATGTTAATATTGCACACCATTGTCATGGTAGAATGTTAGGAATTATTTTAATTTGTCATCTTTGTATATACAACATTCTAGCAATAAACAATTTGAATTTGAAAAAAAAAAAAAAAAAAAAAAAAAGCTGTCAAGGGAAAACTGATCGGATATGACAATGATGACGGATATCGCATCTGGGATGGAAAACAGACTGCTAGATCCAGAGACGTCACGTTTTGTCCGGGACTGGAATTAAGAATCCCAACAAAGAGGCCTGGTATCCAGGGGGAGATCAATTCACAATTGATAAGCCAAGAGGCAGAGGGAGAGATCGTTCCAGAAATGATAGGTCGAGATGCAGAGGGAGAGATCTTTCAAGGAGAGGACATCCCGCTGGAATCTCCAAGACAGCTAGAACAGCGAATCGAAGAGCCTGAACGTGCTCTGGAGGGAGAATGTGCAGCAACAGATGAGGAACCTGCATCAGATCACGTTCATGACTACGAGTTTGAAGATACCGAAGAGTTCGAGATGGGTATAATTTATGAAACAGAGATACACTCGAACGACCCAAACAAATTTAAAGACTTCGTCTGTCTTTTAGATTATGTAAAGTTTCCAGAAACATTCATTGAAGCTGTGGGACGAGAAGATAAAGACGAGTGGTACAAAGCCATGCAGAATGAAATGGCATCACTGCGAGAGAACAATGTGTGGACTCTCTGCCAATTACCACCGAACAGGAAGGCGCTACCATGCAAATGGGTATTTAGAATTAAAAGACATCCAGATGGAACCATTGACAAATACAAAGCGCGTCTGGTAGTAAAAGGGTTTAAGCAAAAGAAGGGTATAGATTACGATGAAACGTTTAGCCCTGTTGCTAGACTGGCAACAATAAGAGCGCTTTTGAGTGTAAGTGCTCAGAAGAGACTTCATTTAGTACAGTTTGATGTCTCCACAGCCTTTTTGAATGGCAAGCTTTTTGAAAAAATTTATATGAAGCAGCCAGATGGTTATGATGACGGATCATCACAAGTGTGTCGTCTTAATCGCAGCTTATATGGCCTTAAACAAGCACCACGGTGTTGGAATTCATGTTTTGAAGAAATTTTGTTACAAATGAATTTCGAACAGAGTGAGGCTGATTGCTGTTTATTTTCAAAGAAGGTTGGACAAAAAATTTATTGATAACGCTTTATGTAGACGACGGCCTAATAGCTGCTACAGATGCAGATCTAGCGAACAGTTTTCTAGATGAGCTCAGAAAGATACTGAAGATCACCATGAAACCAGTGTCCTATTACTTAGGCCTTGAAATCACAAGAACAAAAGATGAACTTATAACAATCAAGCAGGAATCTTATGCAAAAAAGATTCTGCAACGTTTTGTAATGAGTGATTGTAACCCTATATCTACTCCGATTGAGAAAGAGGGTGTTCAAGAAGGGAAAGTAGACACCACTGAAAAGGAAAATAAGTTTCCTTACAGAGAAGCAGTAGGGGCTCTAGCCTATTTAATGGTAGGTACTCGTCCTGATATTGCCTTTGCAGTTGGCGTAGTCTCCTGCAAGTTAGAAAATCCAATGAAGGATGACTGGAACAAAGTCAAAAGGATATTCCGCTACTTTAAAGGAACAGTTTCCCATGGGATCACATATGGCTATGGACCTAAACAACTAATAGGATACAGCGATGCTGATCATGGAGGAGACTCTGCCTCAGGACGTTCTACTACTGGCATTGTATGTTTGTATGCCGGTGCAGCTGTATCTTGGCTGAGTCAAAGGCAGTCTACAGTTGCTATTTCTACCACAGAAGCAGAGATTGTTGCCGCCAGCGAGGCAGCAAGAGAACTAACATGGCTCGACAGAGTCATGAATAATTTAACAGAAGCGGAAGAAATACCTATTTTGATGGTGGATAATGAGGCAGCCATCAGGCTAGCGCACAACCCAGAACTCCATAAAAGGACCAAACATATTCGTTTGAGACATTTCTTTGTAAGAGAGATGGTGCATAATGGCACCCTCACAGTGCTGAAAACGACTTCCAAAGATCAGTTAGCAGATGTCCTAACCAAGGCAGTCCCAAGACCTCGTTACTCGTCGTCTCGTTACTGGACTTACGAAATAAGATCGGACTGCACAATGTTTCTTCGTGTTCAATTAGGGAAAGTGTTGGTGTTAGGACTTTTTCCTCACACCTCTTTTAAATTGAAAAGAAGAGATCTGACTTAACTATTTCTAGTAACAGATAATGTCAGTGTGTGTTGTCTATTATATAGTGTCATGGACTGTTGATTTCATTGAGGAATTAGTGTGAGACCTCAATGGTTGATTTTTATTTATCTAGTATCTTTGATATCCGGCTCATTCCACTTTATAAAAGCGCTACCGCTAACAACCTACTTGCATTGAGGAGTGTGAGACCTCAATGCCTACTTGTTTTTTAATAATCTGTGCTGCAAGTTGACCATCACAGACTCAGATACAATTAGGTCTTCTCAGATAAAATAACCAGCCTAGCCAAACCCCACAAAGGGGAGAAGAAAAAAAAAAAAAAAAATAACCAGCCACCAAGGATTTAATATTTTTCTTTGCCAGCCACACTATGGGCGCGGTCCGATTCATGCTTTTGGTACCAAAAGGACGCTCACAGACGTTCCGAATGGTGCCAATAGCGTAAGACGTTTGCACGTCAATTGGTATGATGTCATCAACGACGTCACTACTCGGCGCATACCGTACTCATGGTCCCGCGCGTGTGCACCGTGTGTACTCTACGTCATTCCCGCTGTGAGCATGAAACGGGACTCGCTTTGGCATATCTTTATCCCCTAGTCTGTGGTTTTGGTGGTTTATTGTGTTTTCGAAATTGTTTTTGTTGTGGTTTTACTCAAAGTAAAATACTTTACTGTGAAATTTACTTCTTAATAATTACTATTTACTTTTATTTTGATTGACATATTCATATTACACGGTCATTGAGGTCTAGTGTCATTCCTCAATGTACACGGTATTGTTCTCTTTGACAGTTGGCATCACAGATTAAACAATAGTAGCTTCTATTTGGCATCATGCTCACCAAAGATAAGCTCACGGTTGGTCCAAATCGACAGTCATGCAAACAGCTGTAAGCGTGCATATTGTGCATATTTCATTCGGACCAATTGTTTGCACACAAAGTTTCGTATTTACTGTTGGCACGTCTCGGACCGCTCCCTATCTATACTACTATATTATAAAAAAAATCTGACAGTAGCTCTGCCTGATGATCTCAAGGATTTAGAATACGTCTTTGGATGATCTAGTACAAACATTGAGGTCTACTGTCATTCCTGAATGAGTACAAACCATTGAGGTCTTTCATTCCTCAATGGTACAAACCAAAGACGTAGAATCTTAGGTACAAACCATTGAGGGTGTGAGACCTCAATGGTACAAACAAAGTTTTAATAAAGTATTACTTTTTCTTTGAGTACAAAGATCATTGGTGTCATTCCTCAATGACAAAGATAAAATTAATAATTCGTCTTTGACATTGAGGTAGTGTCATTCCTCAATGTCTTTGATCTAGTATGGATCTTTGATCTATTAAAGACGGCCCTAGTTAAACCTGTGCATAAAAAATTCACAAAAAAAGACCCCAATAACTACAGACCCATAGCGCTTTTGCCTACTTCCTCAAAAATATTTGAAAAAGTAATGCAAAAGCGCCTTAACTCTTTTTGTGAAAAATATCAAATATTTGACGATTCTCAATATGGATTCCGAAAAAACCGCTCTACGATTATAGCAGTGTATAAATACGTTCAAGAAATTTTAAATATAATTAATGACAAAAAATATGCAGTCGGAATTCTATTAGACATGAGTAAAGCCTATGATAAAGTCCAATACAATATACTACTAGACAAACTATATGGAATAGGAATACGCGGAATTACACATAAATGGTTCAGTTCATACTTAGAAAACCGTGAACAGTATGTAGAAATAGAAAACTTTGACTCAGACACCGGGACAATAAATCTAATACGCTCAAAACCTATAAGTATAAATCATTCAATTCCCCAAGGAAGCGTCCTTGGATGTATCTTATTTTTAATTTACATAAATGACCTTGCAAAATCAATTAACGATTCCTGTGTTCTCTTCGCGGATGATATCTCTCTATTGACATCATGTAATAATAATTTCAATTTGAATGTAAAACTTACGGACTTATTTAATAATATAATTACTTGGATGACTGACCACAATCTTGACTTAAATTTCTCAAAGACAAAAATAATGCAATTCAGACCCCATCAAAAAACACCTCTTGACATTAATTTTTCTTATAATAATAACCAATTAGAATGTGTAGACGCGGCAACATTATTAGGCTTAGAAATCGATATAAATGTAAACTGGAAAAACCATATTATAAAGATAAAGGGCAAACTATCAAGTTTTACGTATGCGCTTAGAGAACTACGGCGAGCAACCGACCTCGAAACTTCAATATCGGCTTACTATGCATATGCTTTTTCGTGGCTCAGCTATGGCATCATACTGTGGGGAAACAGTGTCAATGCGCAAGACCTTTTTATTTCCCAAAAAAAATGTATACGTATTCTTGCCAACATTAAAAACACCGAAAGCTGTAAACCATATTTTATTAAATACAAATTATTAACCGTAGTATCCATATATATATTAGAAATTTCAAAATTTGTAAAAAAGTACCCCCAATACTTCAATAAAACTGTAGACCAACCGCGACGTTTTGCCACAAGATATGTACACAAAATGGTTATACCCAGCTCAAAACTAAAAATACACAGTTCTGGTCCAAACGCAATGGCCGTTAAAATTTATAATAAAATACCTGATATAATAAAAAAGGAAAGTATGGAAACAACTTTTATAAAAAAATTAAAGAACTTCCTAATCTCTAAATGTTATTACAGCCTTCAAGAATTTTTCGACGACAAATTATTAATTAATTGATTATTATTACTCATTGTACTGCATTATTATTAATTAATTGAATAAATTTTGTAATTAATTAATGTTGAAATATTAATATAACTATTTAATTTATATACATCTAATTTTTATTACATTTTTCATAAAATTTTGAATACTGACATTTTTATTGACGACATTTTGACATTAATTAAAATCAACCTATAATAATCTAACAATTTGAATTTAATTTGATTATGTTATTTGAAATTATGTTAATATTGCACACCATTGTCATGGTAGAATGTTAGGAATTATTTTAATTTGTCATCTTTGTATATACAACATTCTAGCAATAAACAATTTGAATTTGAATTTGAATTTGATCTAGTAGATCCTAGATAAAAATTGTATATACCTGTCATCCAATTTTTATCTAGGCTGTCATCTCTGTTAGATTAGATTAGATTAGATTAGATAACGCTTTATTGTTACACAACAACATGAAATAAATAACAAAACAATACTTAAAGCTAAAGTGTTACAATGGGCGGTCTTATCGCTTATAGCGATCTCTTCCAGACAACCTTTGGATGGAGAGGACCCAAAGAAACTGTAAGGGACGGTGGTGTTGTGCATAAACAAACTAACCAGTATAAGCATAAAATAATAATATCATATACAGTCTATATAATCGTAATAATATAATAATAAATAAGTAAATATAATTATAATATAGGTACCTAGGTACCAGAAAAAACAAAAGAAAAAGTACATATCATAATAAAGTAAACATACCTATATGTAATAAAATAGATAAATATATATATATATATATATATATACATAGATAATAAACAGTGTTAAACAGATAAAAACAGAACTACCGACAGTCAGAACTTCAGAGTAGCAGGCTGCAGTTACGTAGCTAAATAAAGCTTTTTGATGCTATTTTTAAATTTGTTAAGAGTTTGCGCACGCCTTATGGATACCGGTAGAGAGTTCCACAGGCGTACGGCTTCCACAGTGAAAGAACCATCATAGAAGGTACTGCTATGCGAAGGAGTTTTCAGTGCGAGATTTTCTGATGACCTCAAAGAATGCAAATTGGAGCTGTGAAGGAATTCAAAACGTTCCTTGAGATAGCGCGGGGACTTAGGATTGAACAATATATTGTAAAGGAGAGAGAGTATGTGAGTATTCCGGCGAAGTCTTATAGGGAGCCACTTGAGCTTAGAACGGAACTCGGATACGTGATCATATTTGCGTAGTCCAAATATAAATCTTATACAAAAATTTTGAAGACGCTCAAGTTTATTCAGCTGGTCCTCAGTGAGATCTAGATAGCAGGCGTCCGCGTAGTCGAGAATAGGAAGCAGAAGAGATTGAGCTAGAGCAATTTTAGTGGCAGTGGGTAAAAAGTTACGTAATCTCTTCAATGAGGCTGCAGACGCGTACAATTTGCGACTGGTGGCTTGTAACTGTGGGCCCCAACTCATACAACGATCCATGATCAGACCCAGATTTTTCACGGACTCGCTAAAAGGAAGTGCAACCCCACCAAAGTTAACCTTAGGAAGCATCTGCCAGTCCACCTTAGAGATAAGCCTAGAGCTGCCTACAATCATCACCTGAGTCTTGATAGGATTAACTTTCAGGCCATAGGCTCTGCTCCAGTCTGCTATGCGAACCAAATCGGTGTTTGTGGTTAGAATTGCATCTGACAAATTTTCAAGAGAAGCTTGTGAATATATCTGAAGATCGTCTGCATATAAGTGGTAGGAAGAAGAAAGATTTTTTGAAATTGAATTTATAAAGATTGCAAAGAGAAGAGGGGAGAGCACACCGCCTTGCGGAACGCCAGCAGACGTATCACACCAAGAAGAGTAATTTTCTTCAAGGCGGACTCGCTGCCTGCGTCCGTACAGGTAACTGTGAAACCAATCAACTGCCGTTGGAGATATGTTAATGGAGCGGAGTAAAGCAAGAAGTATATCAAAATTAACAGTGTTAAACGCGTTACTGAAGTCCAACAATGTTAGTACCGTTAAATGGCTATGTTCCATGCCAAGGCGAATGTCGTCAGTTATTTTGACAAGAGTACTAACTATGTTAGTATTTTCTTCACGACTTAATAACGGCTGAACCAAAGTAAAAACAATTTCTTTGGGCTGAACCCATTGAGGAAGTGTAAGACCTCAATGGCTGAACCGATCTTGGTGTTTGGCACAGAGATAGTATGTAGCCTGAAGAAGGTCATAGGATAATTGAGATCCTAATATAACACTTGTTTCCCGAGGGACCACGATACAACTAAATCCTACGCGCAACGAAATCGCGGGCAGCAGCTAGTTTTGAATATTTTAAGCATCTCCATAGCATAGTATCACATTTTTATTATGTACATACATCTCACGTACATATATCCCATCATTTATTATGACAGAAATGTATGTTGATAAAGCTAGTACATAACTTTAAACCAATAACTTGTGTTATTTGTTTTGACAAACTAGTCGTTTCTCGGTGTTCGGCTATCTAGCTCTAATGTCTATCCAGTAATTTCTTGTTAATTCTTGTTTTGTAGGACAAAATTAACAAACATTTACGCGCACCAGAGCAAAAATACGAAGCATTTATAAAGGGATCTCCTAGGGATAAAGTTGCATTATCTTCACTTTATGGAAGAAGACGCAAAGCTTACCGCAGATGTCACTACTAGCGTATAAAGCAAGTATAAAACAAACAAACAAAATGTCAAAATTGTAAATTTGAATAAAAAGTTCTGACAAACTATTGTTGAGTGGAAGTGTTGGTTTAAAATTCAGTGAATTAAATACAATGCTAGGACGACGTAGTACAAACTTAAAAATCAAAACGAAGGCATAGTTGATAATGTTGGTATTTTGAACCTTTTGACCATCTCCAAAGCATATTGTGTCATCCCAATTATGTATTTTGTACTGTAATAGAACAAGGTAAACGTACCCACACGTATATCTCATCATTTATGGCCTCAAATGTATTTTGATAAGCTGGTATGAACGTAACCTAACTTGAACCATTGACTTGTGTCCTTTGTTTCGACAAACTAGTCGATTTTCGTTGTGCAGCTATCTAGCCGTAATGTTTATCTAGCAGGCCTAAGTTGTACTAGGCTAGTCAAAAACGACATCAAACATCGCAAACGCGCATGTGTCTACGATTTATTTTATATCGCTTCCCGGCAAAAAAAGTGTCAGAATACAAAAATCACTGTTTCGAGAAAATGTAACTTTTATAGTTTTTTGTTCATGTAGACGTCAATAATTTAAAAACTATAATAGTCAGATTGCTGAAATTTGGTGTGTAAATAGCTTATTTATATGTTTATTATAGGGCTTTAAATTTAATAGCAAAAATGTATTTTTGTTTAACTAACTTTCAAGAAACTTTTAATTTGATGATTATTATGACTCTTTTTTCGATTAAAATTTCTGTAGTTTAAAAAATAATACACATTATAATGTATGTAATCAGCATTACTTTTATTATTAAAAGTCTTCAATATTAATTAAAAATAAAGAAAAAGTAACTAAATTATAAACTTCTCATTAAAATAAAATAAAAACATCAAAAACATAACTTCTTAGTTATAAATTACTAGTTTTGGCCTACTTAACAATCAGTCTTAATTAATTCACTCGTTGGCAGATAACAATATAAAAAAAAAATCTTAGAACTAACATGACATTATTTTTCTTAAACATACGTCTAAATGCAATCATCATCATTACTTTTATTGGTTAACTGCCTTTAATCATAAAATTTAGGCACCTACAATAAGAAAAAATAACATTTAACATGTTTTTAAAATAAGAAAAAAAATCAAAACAAACTTTTTAATAGGTAAAAATATTCTTTTTTACGTGAACTTACAATCAACTAAAAAAAAACCTAAATTACTCACTTAAGAGACTTATAAAAAGACTCATAAAAGGGGGGAATATGATTATTTTGTAATAAATCCAATAGATCCTTCAGTTTATTTTCTTTGAGTTTCGGTTTAGATCGATACGCGAGTTTGAGGGATATTGAATTAATATTTTTTTTTCGCGTTAAAACTGTTTCGGAGAACTGATGATCTTTAAAAGAGGTTTTAAACAACAGCTTCGTAGGATCGTCCTGCAACAGTTTGAAAATCTTCACCTCAGAAATTTTAAAAGACTTTGCTGTAGTTAACCCAATATCCTCAGACAGACGCTTCAACGAATAAAAATCACTAGATGACATTTCTATCACGGTGTAGGGATTGCCTTTCTTCTTAGCGCATCTAATAGCTTCAACGTATTGACTGGGTACATAAATTGGACCTGACCTGAGTCTTCTTTGTATTTGTTTTTCTATTGTTGAATGAACAGAGTCAGCTTCATTTTGTGTATGTCCAGTAATTAGGTACTTATGTGTTATAGACTTTATTATAGGGAATTTTAACAGCGCAAACAAGTAAATCGAAATTATGAATCGGTTTTTGTTCTGACCACAACAATTGTCAGAGTAGAATATTAGATCTAAGCCTGTTCCATCGTAATTTACCACACTATTTTCAATAAACTTGAACAAACAAGATCCGATTTCATCGGCTCCGCGGTTTGCTTCTCCCTCATGCCAATAGAAACAATCGGTTTTATCATCACCAATTAGAGACACAGTAAAATTTAAGGTTGTAAGTTTGGATTTGTAATAAAAAATAGATGTATTGCCTCGTGGAAGTTGCAGGACTGCTTGTAAGTCATAAATTGCAATCATTTTATATGGACCAGAGCTTTTTTTATCAGCGTCTTTTTCAATTCGGGAAAGGTCCTTCTCTTCAATGTGTTTAAAATACAGCACTTCTAAGTCTTTCTTCGTATCACCTTGGGCGTTCTCATAACGTACACAAAGTTCACATCTGTCTTTTTTCGGCTTGAAGAAACTGATATTAAATTCACCAATGAAAATTCTTGAGTACAATGTTTCATTTGCATAGGGCACGTTATTAGAGTCACACAAGGTTTTATAATCTCTATAAAGATCACTGAGCGACTTTCCCCCATCAATATATTCCCTTGACGAGTTTTTTCTTATGTAGTGAGATTCCATTCCTGGTATTGAATTGATATGATCTCTGACACCCTGGCGAATAGATTCTGCAACTTTGCTATGATTGCCGTGTTTGCCCCTCATGTCTTGTTCAAGAAAACCGTCTTTAGATTTTTCAATAACTGTTTCAATGACACGATCATTTATATCTAGTGTTGCCCTGAAAAAAGTTTTGCATACTCGAATAGGCTCTTCATTAATTTGGAAATAAAAGCTATGGTTCAGTTTTCGTGGTTGAGTTTTACCGGTAAATCTAAACGCAGGAATAATTGCTTTCATGTTTTTAAGAATAAAATTACGTTAAGCAGCCAGGTCTCCTAATTGCCAATAGTTTTCAAATATTTTAGATCTATTAACATTATTAATTTTTTGGGTACATTTTAATTTGCATTTTTCACCACACGGAGGTTTCAAGCATCTCTCAGACATTTTTTTTTGTGACTTAGAACGCGAAGTTTAAGCTTTTCCGGTGTTTCTTAATATTTTTGCTTTATTTGACAACCATTCGTTCGCACAAGATTTACGTTTTTTGCTAGATTTACGTACTGGACTCATATCTTGCTCAGGAACATTATTGTTAGGTACGTTTCTTTCTTGGTTACATTGCAGAGAGGATAGTACTGCATCATTAGAACTAGCGAGTTTCAGGTGACCTAGACTTAGAAATAGCATTGCTGCTGCTGATACTGCTGCTACTGCTGCTACGGCTGCTGTTGCTGCTACTGCTACTGCTGCTACTACTATTCGACGAGGAATTTAATGAAGAGGAATTAGAAGATATGGACCGCTTGCGCTGTGGAATATTCTTAGAAGTAAAAGGAGTCACAGCCAAATTCTCTGGTGCCCCAATATTTACGTAAGGTTGGATTTGATGCTCCTCTTCCGACAATATTGGTGAATTCCGCTTAACACGTTTTCTTATAGTCGGCCGACCACCGCTACTGCCTGAGGTAGAACTGTTATACCCACAGTCAATTTTAAAATTTGGGTCTTTAACACTGCCATCACTGTCTTCGAAATAAACATTTTCTTTATCTGATGTTGTATTTCCATCTAAAACAATGAGAGTAATTTTATTTATCAAACCTTAAAGTAAGAGTACAATTTAAATATCAGTTCAATATTAACAAACCTGTACAAAAAGGTTCTTTTATATCCTCAATAATACCTGGACTGCCATTGCGTATGCATTATGTTTTGATTTTCAATTTCGTGCTGCTTATTTTCACATTTTTTCGAAGTAGATGTGTCGAGATCTGAAAAACAAAATAAATAAGTATCCCTGGACAACTGACATGCGGCCGTCTGATTCCGAACTGTATTATGGTCAAACAAACAGCTGATAAAAATACATAAAAGTAAAGTAATCAGCCTGTCTCACTGCAAGGCAAAGACCTCCATCATTAAATTAATGTCACCACTACAATGATAGGATCTGGAAAAATCATTACACTTAGCAAATTCCGGTGATTACAAACCAGAGTAAATTTCGAAATACTTTTTGTCTGATCCGGGAATCGAACCCAAGATCATGGTCCGGTACATAAACCACAAGAACATCGGGGCGTTACATTAAATTTATTTATATTTGACTATAGTATAAAACACTAACCTTGCATATTTTGTTCGTTAAATTTCTCGCTAGCCAGTTGCATTATCAATGCTGCCCGACTATTATTATTCATATTGATCCTAAAAAAATAAACAATTAGTAAAAACTAGTACTATTAAATAAACAAAATACGCAACGTGGCTTTAAGATTGAGTTCAATTTTATACAGAAAAAAAGACCGAACACAACATATAACTTGTGATTATTATAAAAGTTTACAACAAAAACGACATTACATGTGTTGCGTTTTTATAAATTCCCTTAAATCGCGATTATAGATCAGAAACAGTAAAAAAAGAGACCTTTTACATGTTATGTCTGTATTTTGTATGATTTGGCAATATTTACAATGCTTTTTCGTCAACAATACAGTCATAACACAGATTGTGCCGCCTTTTTAGTAACAATTCTAATATTTAAACTTAAAACTTACCGATAAAAAGTCACATCACACGTTAAAACACTTTTCTGGCGACAAAGTACACGTCTACTCCGTATTAACACAAATATGACACTGTTCACGCCGGTGTTCGGAGCGAAACGGCTCCGTGAAAAAGAGAACTTAGTGCCATCTAGCGGTAACCATGCGCAACATAATAACGACATTTTTTCACCCGGATAAATGAAATACGCGCTATTTAATGCTGTGAATATGTCATTTTGTACCTAATATGTGTTGTGACACTTTTCTTGCCGGGAAGCGATATGTTGTTAGGTTTCTTGCGAGTAGTTTACACCCAAGTTTGCAAACCTGAAAACCCCATGCTACCCCCATGGACCTCGAAAAACTGGGAAGTTTTGGCACATGTTTCAGTTTTTTCTAAATAGTCCGTAAGGAAGCGTTTTTCAAGTAACTCTGCTCCGTACCTTAATAAAGGTAATTCTACAATTTTAGCGTAACCTGAGCCATGAGCCTGAACCATTGGATAGGGAGAAACAGCAAGTCAAAGATGGGCAAAATAAAAATCATAGATACAGCGCGTTTGAGATGTTTGCCTTTTTTGTGTTGTTATTGACTGATCTATTCGACGAAAATAACAACTTAAGCATTTACGCGCAATAGCGCCACTGGTGGGATAAAGCTGCAGTATTCTTACCTGAGTCCGTCGTCTTTCGGGCAGGAATTGCCAGCCTTAATAATGTATTGGCGATTCGTTCCGGTACACGTAAATTTCATTTCAGAACTCTTTTGACAACATGACACAAGCAAACGAAATGTCGATCGATTAAAAGGAACGTGAACACAAAAACGTCAATGACGTCATTGACGTTATTTCTATAGATTATTTTTATTGTCCTTGTAAATAAAGACGTGATTTTCACAATATTACGCGAAAGAGCAGTCGCTGTTTCAACCAGTAGGTTGATATCTTCAAGAAATTGTGGGAATTCATATTTTGCAGAGCTGGTAAGGCAGAACAAGGTAAGGAATTGAAATTCGCTGTGCTGCAATTTAGAAACAATTTCTTTTAGGGTTTTAAATAATCCTTGAATTCTTTAGATAATAAAATCTAGTTAGGATATTATTAGGGCGTACTTGTGTACATGTAAGCAGGTCCTTTGGTTTCTTTGTTCCTTTTATCTTTGACCTTCGTAGTAAGGGAAGGTCATAGTGATGTGTTTATATAATTTGGTCCGCGACCGCGAGCGTGAGCGCGTCGCTAGTCGCTAGCAGTCGAGCGGTGATCATCATTCGCGGGAGGTGTGATCAGGGGCTGCGTCTGCGGCGTTCATTGTCCTGCCCTTGTTTATATTATACCTACACAGATGTTGAAAACACGCGACGGTATATGTTTGTGTTATCACGGCCCTCTCGCTCGCACACTATTTTTAGAGCTATTGAAATTCAAAGTGGACTTTAGTTTTGATGTGGGCGCTTGTTCCTTTACAAAAGCAAAATATAAACTAAACAGTTGGAGAATAGAGAACTCTATAAACAAGTTTTTCAGGTCAAGCTTATTTTTTTGTCTTGGATTATAAGGTAAACAATTGTGTTGTCTTTGTTGCTTGGGCCGTAGCCTCTATTTTCATTATTTTACCATTGCTTAGGTGCATTTTGTGCTACATTTATGTTAGATCATTTATTTTAAACTAAGCAAAGATCTCTGTTTATAAACAGAAAAAAAACCAGTTACTGAAATAAAATTAGCATTTATACTTTACTAAACTCATTACCTACCATTAAAAATATAGTATATAATAGGATATGTAACAAAAACATCAAAATCCCTTACTATAGTATATGTATGTTACTATTGATAGAAAAAATACTCAAAATAACCATGCAAGAGGAGCAAAGAGACCTGGCAACCAATTTTATTGAATGAAACACTGAAATGGACCAGAAAATATTTTGGCAAAGTTTCAAAATAGTTTAGTGCGAAACAACTTACCTATTATTTTTAATCACCTAAGCAAGGGTAAAGTAAATAAATTATATGAAATATAAAGGAAAAGCAAACAAATGTATTTCAGTAAATTTGATAACACAAAATGTTATTATTATTCTTATAATGAATGAATGTAAATTAAATTGATCTAGTCCAACAGTCGCTTGATCTTTTGCTATTCAAATAGATTTCAGCCGTCACTAAAATACAACTTAGAAAGCCTTTTACTGCCATCGTTATGTGCTAGGCAAATTTATCCTTATGGAGTAGAAGGAAAATGTCAATTTACTCAAATTCAACTGTTCATGCTACCTGCAGGACTAGCATTCACAAAAACAATCCAAACGCACGAGAAATGAGTCAGCAAATTTTTGTCATGATGTGCATGGTATATTTTTCCACCAATAATCTCTCTGGATAAAGAAGAATCCGATTTGTAACTAAATTTGACATTGTCTCTTAAGTTTTGGCCAGAAAATGCGCGTTTTACGTGCAAATATTTTGTGCCCACCTCATCCATTCATATTTAATCAGTCAGTGAATACACATAAGACGTACAGTCGCCATCAGAAGGTTTTGTTCCAAAAACATTTGTTTACCAGTTTATATAGTGAGTTTAGTCAGTGGTAGAGTTCTGTTACTGTCCTACCAAAGTATGATAATTATTTCATTTCATTTCATCTATCTATTTCATATTGAACATTTGAAAATGTTCGTTGATTGTGTACCTATTGGAACCAAAATAAGAATATGAAGGGTGGAAAGATCGAACACCATCTAGTGCGAAGTACCTACAGTAAACATTGAACCATTTACTTTAAAATAAGATACTGGGATAATTAAGAAATGCCTACTGTTATAAGAATTTTTCCATATCAGAATACCTAATTTTGTTCGCATTCTGATAGCGAGTGTACTTTGAGTAGGGACAATTCTACACATTAGTTAAATACACATGTCTTGATAGAGGAGGCAGAGCTAATTGCTTTTGTGATTTGTCTCAATTGACTGCACCATTTATTATTATGTTTAATATGTTTTTCTTAAGCTGTTGGTAGGCGCGTGTTCTGTCACACTATTAAATAAATAAATACGCCCAACGATCACATACTTAGATCCTGGCCTCTAACTAGGATTCCCTGTATCTAGGGAACCAGGAAGTATGAGGACCATGGACCCACGACACCCAGACACGAAATAAATGCTTGCGCTCGTTTTTTCTTATTGACACAAACATTTGTCCCTTCGCGGGAATCGAACCCGCAACCTCAGTGGTGTATGAGATTTGAGCCAACCTGCCCAACCACTGCACCAAAGAGGCTGTCAAAATATTGTGATGTGATCAAGTACCTACGTCCTTCCAACCGACTGTAGCGTCCGTATTGCACGGTCGTGTACTGTAGGCACAGATTAAATAATAGTACTTGCTATTCTATTATTTAATTAAATTTATTCTACTATGATTAAATATATACTGCATAGATTAAGCAACGTTAGCTGCGGTCAGTACTTGGATTGGTGACAGTTTGTGTCGTATTTACATCTGAGCGCTACCATGTTTTGGAAGGCACGCCAAGCCGTCGGTGTCGGCTGATGTGTATAGGACAGCAGTCCGAATCAGAAGCCTTCGAGCGGTCTGTGACTTACCAGGGTCGACCACCCATGTCTGTGTATCTCTCTCGTGTGGGTACACGAGAGAGATACACAGACATGTTGCACGGAATTGATAAACTTATGATATCAACTTACTCGCAATAACAAGATGTATTTGATTACGACCCCCAGCCCCATACTCTCCCTGCGAGGGCTGAGAGTAGGCCATTAAACCGTTTGCATGGGAACATACACTGCTGATGAACTAACCATTAGAAAAATATTTTCACTTGGGCACATATCTTGTAGGGCCACTTAGAATAACAATTATATTTGTGTAAATAATTGAATAAGTACGTCGTCATATTCTTTCTCTTCTTTACAATGTATTGTTCAATCCCTCTTCCCCGCGCTATCTTAAGGAACGTTTTCAATTCCTTCATAGTACCAATACTCTTAATCTTAAGTCGTCAGAAAATCTATTATTGAAGACTCCCCTGCATGATACCACTGTTTATGGTAAGTCTGTCACCGTTCAAGCGGTGCGATTGTGGAACTCTCTTCCCATAGAAATTAGACTAGCGAGGACGCTTCAAATATTTAATCTTCATGTTAAAAACTTTTACTTGTCATGATGAAAGTCTGCTGTTTTTTTGTATTTATATATACTTACTATATAGGTATATTATGTACATGTGTTACGTATATATATTGGAATTATATATGTATATGTGTATTATATTTTAATCATTTAAGTGTAAAATCATTTACATTCGTCCTACTTATTAGCACACTATCCTCTTTAAAATGTTGTTTTCTGGAAGGTCTGGAAGAGTTCGCTGCTTAGCGATAAGACCGCCTATTGTGCCTTATTGGAAATGTTGTATTACCAACTGTAATTCTGTTTTCTTTTTTCAGTGCAATAAAGTGTTATCTATCTAAGATACTGAATTTAATTAGCCACTGTTTGAACATTAGTTACGAGTAATATTTAACTTATCAAACACCTCAATATCATACAAGGTCGACTTTCGCTTATCAACAGCTGCCTGTTTGAACGAGCTGCAATTAGCTACTGTGATACAAGTTAGCTTAGATCGTGATATGGCATTACCACATATAGTGTAATGAGATTGGCGATGATTGCTTCGTTTGGAGTGTTCTTTTCTTTTTAGATAGGCAACTGGTTCTGCCGGACTATGTTTTGTTTGAATTACTATTTTTATTTATTAGGTTTTTCAACAGACTTAACACAAAAACATATACATCATAAACAAAGACATCGAAACTATAGTGAAAGTCCAATAACACGAAATAACAACCTGCAACTTATAATATTATGCTACGTGTGGAGTGTGCTGCGCAAAAACGGACCGCACCCGACCCGATTTGTTTACATACAAACCAAATACATCCTCAATATCCCATTTCTAAAGCAAATTCTAATGTCAGTGACCATGATGGTTTAACACGTATATTTATTTCAGTTCAGATGCTTGCTGCACTTACAGTTTTAACCAAATCGAGCAGCAAGCTAAACACATAACAAAAACATACAATTCACTTAAAAACTGGATACAGCTATTAATAAAAGTACTGCATCGCATGCAGAATATATCAACAGCTGGATCGCTAGCAATCAGGGCGTTGAGTAGATGGTGGGTGCATACGCACGTGTGCACCGCGGGTGCCGCGAATAGGCTCCTCGCACTGTCCGTATATGTTTTGTTTGTTTCTTAATTGAAAGCTGCGTATTTATCAATGTTTCATAGTTGGCGTCCCAGAGTCCCAGGCTCATTCTGTGTCCAGGCTCAATATTGTGAGATAAATTCGTTGTTCCAGGTAAAAAGCAAAGATGAGCAGGCTGTGTAGACAAGTGTCGATAGAGTCCCCCGGGCCGACGCTGAAGGAGTGCGTGTTCAGTTTCGACGTGCCCGTGCCGGACGTGCCGCTGTTCGGCGCGCGCATCCGCGTGGTATACGCGGGCGCGTGCTACCGCGCCACGTCGCGCATGCGCTCCGCGTCCGTTTGCAGCACCTCCTCCGTGTCCTCCGTGGGCAGCTTCTCCGGTGAGGTGGAAAGCTTTGGCATGCACGCAAGCACGCCGGCGCACATCGGCCTCCGCGACGGCGCCCTCTTCCCAGGTTACGAGGTCGCGGGCGTCGTCGACGCGATCGGCAAGCAAGCGGAGCGAGTCGAGGGCATCCACGAGGGCTCTCGCATCGTGCTGTACCCGTACGAGGGCGTCCCTCACGGCTATGCGGACTACGTGGTGGTGCCCGACTTCAAATGCTTGGTTCTCATCCCGGACGAGCTGCCGCTGAGCATCGCCGCAATGCTGCCCACGGGCGCGCTGCTGGCGATGAACACGGTGTACTCGGCCGTGGAGTTCCTGCGCGGGGTGCTGGAGGGGCCTAATAAGAAGAGCCACGCGACGGTGCTGATCGTGGGCACCGGCGGCCTGGCGCTCTGGGCGCTGCGGCTGGCCGCGCGCTCGTTCAAGAAGGAGTTCAAGAATACGATCAGCATCAGCGTCGCCACTTTTAAAGACGACGGGTTTATGCTGGCGAAGAGCTGCGAGGAATACGCGTAAGTTCTCCGGCCGTCCTCTTTCTGCGGGTCGATTACAATAAGCTGCGAGCTGCGCTACTATTGCTGGTCCACTGACAATCGCTCAAGATCGTCGTTCAATTCAACAGTTCAGCGGCAGCACCTCGCATACCTATCGTCGGTCAGCTGCTTCGTTTTCAAAGTCCATATATTGTTTTTTTTGTTACTGAGTAATGAGACGAGCAAATCGTTCGCCTGATGGTAACTGCCACGCCTGCCTATAACAATAGGGGATCGGACAGTAATCGAGATAAAATCTAAAATATAGTTAGAACGTATGTTCGTCAAACCAGAAATATCATTCAATCAATATTTTTGTGAAATAATAATAATATATATATTTAAATCAATAAATTAAATCTAATCATTCTGACATATTTATTCTGTTCTTCATCTCAAACGAAACAACAATCACAGCGCATGACGTTATTGTAGGCAAATGCCGTGAGTCAAGCTTGTGTTTATTTTACGTTTTTGGTTTTTTCAATATGTATTTTTGCTTATTTATTCGTCCCATTACTACAATATCGTCCCCAAACTTCAGAAAACGTATTTAAGTATGACGTCACAAGTTTTGAGGTGACTATTCCGGTGGCAATATTTGAAACATAATATTTAAACCTAATTTTAGGTACTTTTAGAATGTTTTTTTTTTTTATGTAACTGAATGACGAGACGAGCTGGTCGTTTGCCTGATGGTAAGCAATACGCCAGTCCATAACAATAACAGCACCATCCAGAACTTTGTTTTGCAGAATTCTGCGCGGTGCTGCACTGCGCTCGTCACCCTGAGACAATTAGTTGTTGAGTCTCATAATGCCCAGTAATTTCGCTGGCTACAATGCCCTTCAAACCGGAACACAGTAATGCTTGCGCACTACTGCTTGGCGGTTGAATAACTGGCAAAGTGGTGGTACCCACCCAGACGGCCTCTCGCATACGAGAAACCTACCACCAGTATTATTTAATTAAAATACTATTTTCATGGCTATGTATATTAATTGTAGTTAATATAAAACACTTTCTGAAAAGTTGTCCGATCCCCTATTGCAGTGCCGCCCAGAACTTTTAATACCATATAAGTCACTGTGTAGCACTGCATTGCGCTCATCACCCCGAGACATCAGATATTAAGTCTCGCAAAATCACTGGGCATACCAGTGATTTTGCTGGTTACAAGGCCCTACGGTGGCGTGACGTGATTTTTGTGTGCAGCATCAACGTGCTGCAGTGGTCCGAGGATCTGTACGAGAAGCAACTGATAGAGCGCACGACGGACGCGTGCGGGGGCCCCGTGGACGTGGTGCTTAACTTCGGCACCACGTCGCGCTCGCTGCACCGCTCGCTGCAGTGCCTCGCCACTGTAAGTCTCAACACTTCACACATACTTTTAACCGACTTCAAAAAAGGAGAAGGTTCTCTGTTCGATGGCTTTTTTATGTTTGTTACTTCGGAACTCGGTCATTTATGAACCGATTTGGGAAATTCTTTGCGTTGGGTTCAGTATAACTACGAAGTGGTCCCGAGTGGTGGACTCCGAAGATACATTGAAGTCGGCTTTTGTTTTTTTCTAAAAATTATTTAAGAAGAAATCCTATTACTATAGATACTATTTTATTAAGTTTGAGTAGCTCGAGATTTTTTTAATTATTAAGAATCTCTATGTATACAGGTGTAGCAAAATTTTGGAAATCTCAATATGAAAATATTATTTTCTCAAAAATACACCCGATATTCCTCAGAACAAAACTTCTTCACTGCAAAGAAAAAGGTACCTCCTGGAGGTCCCAAAATTTCGCCACACCCTGCATACTTTGTCATTTCTAGGCAGAGCTCTTCCCCATCTTTTTCCACGCCTCCCGTATCACATTTATAAGGCTTTATAATATTTATCTAAGCGCCCATTCATTTAACTCAATAAACAGATTTACCTGACCCTGACCTGTGACAATATTTATGTCATTATCAGCCCATTATGTTTCCACTGCTGGGATACGGGCCTTCTCTCATAGAGACAGTATGGGCCATTATCCGCGACTCTGGCCCAGGTCGGGTTGGTGGTTTAATTTTGTACATGACGGTTTCTTCACGATGTTTTCCTTCACCGTTTTAGGAGCGAGCCTTAAATCCGCTCTTTTAATGTATGTGTATTTTCCATAATTTCTTAAATACTTGCAGTCTTGTTTTTGCGTCCTCTTTTTCCCTAATTTTCTCATAGTTTTGGATACATAAGAGTATATTTGGTAGACTAGTATTAAAAAAATTAAGGGTAGGTACGCTTAAGCTAAGCTTATAGCTATCTCGTTTTCTCTACAGCACGGCGTAGTGCTCGTGACAGAGGATGTTGGGGAGAAGCTGGTCCCGAAGTTCGCAAAGAAAGCCGACGATATGAAAGTTAAGATTGCCGTCGTGCCCAACGGGTCCATCGAGCAGCTCAAGGAACTGGTGGCGCTGGTGGCGAGTGGAGAGGTCAGTACCTTTAGACGGACCTTTCCCAGAGATCAAATACGCCCAAAGATGACATACATAGATCCTGGCCTTAGGAGTACTCGTGGAAAAGGAAATATGAAGATCGTCATTGAAAAATAAAAAAAAAACATTTTCTCTTACCATGAAAACAACCCGCTACGTCCTTGGTCATCTAGGTATTTGTATAAGATGAGTTGACTTGCCCATCCACTACTAAACTGCGGTTTAGCAGCTTATCTTTTGGATAGCGAAAGAGACGTGACCTTGAATAATAATAACAATAATATAAATTTATTTGCTAAAAAAATTAAAGAACATATTTAACGATATACTGGCCTCAATATTGATACAAACACAACAGTTACACTAACAGTTGTTGAGCCTCAGATGCCTAAGCTAGGCGTATACCTGTAATATAGGCATCTGCGCTTCCCCATGAAACTAAGTTATGTTCGTAGGTCGCTTATAGAGGTTTCAAAAGCTTCCCCGTTATAAATAAATTAAATAAAAATCATTTATTGCAGGCGCAAAGAAATAATCCATAATAAGTTAAAAATAAAAATCTAAATAAAAGTACGCTGCACAATAGTGCTAAGTAATTTTTTGTTATGTTTTTTATGGCTCTTATATTAACGTGACATAGGTAATTTAACTGTGGTACGTGGGATTGAAAATCGGACTAGGTCCGCTACTGAAGAAGTGATTTCGAATAATAAATAATAATAAATAAAAACTTTACTACTTGTTGATACATATAAAAACAATAAGATGTAATTAAATATAAGCATGTTTACGGAAAACTGTTGCGTTATCAGTGTCATTATAACTATATAATTATTGTTTTCATTTTGTACCACTGGCACTGGTTTAATTTATGAATACCATCGGTCGTTGGCCGTGTCTGTTACTGTAACGAATCTATTATTGTCATATCTGTGGCAGACACTACTGACTGGTTTGCTGAGGCTCAGCATTCATATGTTTTCTTTTCTTTCTCTCTTTGCATTTTATCCTACTTTAGTGTGTCTTTTGCATTTATTTCTTTATGGTTAAAACTGAAACGCAATGAAAATATATAGTGTAATCCCGCTGAATATTATGTAGGTTGTTGTTAGTTCCTAACAACAACACTCTTCATACGACACGTGTTTCGCCGTCTGCACGAGGCATCATCAGGTATCGACTCGCCGAACGCTGGAACGAGGGTCTCGTTCGTTCCGTTCGTTCAGCGGGATTACACCATATATTTTCATTGCGTTTCAGTTTTGAGATGAATTTCCGCAACGTCACGCCTGATTCCATTGCATTCTTAATGGTTGTCAAATTAATATTTTTTCCTATCCTTTTTTTCTTTTTTCTAAGGATAAGCTCTGTTTGTTGGACCCTAAATGACCTTTCCACCAGTTTTTTTTTACTAGCATGTATCGAAGTGATACATGTATTAAGTTTGTAGCACTGCGTTTTTTTATGAAAATATTATCTCATCGACTACTACTAATACTATCGTATCTCAGATATTCGTATTCATTTAATCATGATTAAGTTATTCAAAAAGCTGTCTTCTGGGTAGCTGAGGATAGGTTCCACATATGGTGAAAATCTGATCAACCATATCAGAGGCAGACTGGGAGTGGTTCATCAGAAATCGTTTTTAAAGCAGACGCGTCTGTTCAAATCTAAGCATCAATTTATTTTTGTGCGACAGAAGTCATGCCGTGATACTCTCATGGAAAGATACTGCTGGCACGTATGACGTAACACGTCATTGACAGAAATGTGTTGCCGTGTGATGATGTCACAAGTTTATCAGACTTGACATCTCAGGTATTTCCGCTGCGTGGCGGGGTGTGGATTTGGAATCCGCTGGGCTATTTTACTCGAAAACTTTGCGTCGGTAACGTCTTTTGACGGAATTGTTATTAATACAAGGTTAGAAGTCCTTAGGTTTCCGTCTGATGGATTCAAATTCGATTAGAAAAGGTTAGAATCCGGTCAGAAAATGCCTTTCGAGTAATTCAAAAATAAGCCGGCTGGCGTCACCCAGACACGAACCAAAGGCTTTATTTACCAAGTAAAATATTATATAATACTCCCATCTTTTTGGGTTCCGACAAAGAAATTTTTCGCGATAAAATAGCCCAGTATATCCAAAAATTTAATGCACACACAACGCACCGCGAAATTAGAAAATTGTAATAATGTCGGCGTCTGTCTACATAAAACTAGTATTTACGACGTTTTAAAAACATTCCTTCGCTACGCAAGTTGTTACTATTCTATTTTTTTACGATAAATGTCTGTGCATTGAAGATATTGAAAATCAGACTGAAAATAATGTAAAGGTCAATGAATCGAGATATTTTTTAGAATGTTTGTCTGTGAATTTGTTATTGTTACTGAAAATAGACGGATAAATCAAGATTTAATTTTTTCAATGCTTAGTTTCTACCTTTTTTTTTTTTTTTTTTTTTTTTATCTGTTAATTGGCTTGCGTTTGACCACTATGTCACCTGATGGTAAGCGACGATGCGGTCGACGATCTAGCACGCTTACCAAGATAGTACCCGTTCACTCGAGACTTGAAGATTCCCAGATTATAGCTATCGGGAAAGACTGACTCTGGCAGGGAGTTCCACTCGTTAGCAGTACGCATAATAAAAGTGGAAGCGAAGCGCTTAGTACGCGCGGGAGGAATGTCCACCATAAAACGGTGGCGTATTGCCGTACGTCTTGTAGTCCGATGATAAAATGGGGTTGGGGGAATTAGTTGGTGCAATTCCGACGCACACTCACCGAAATGTATCCGATAAAAAACTGATAGCCTGGCAATTCTGCGTCGATGTTCAAGACTGTGTAGTCTTGACTCGAATAGCGCGTCATCACCAATGAGTCTCTTGGCTCGCCTCTCGATTGATTCAAGTGCCTCAAGTTGATATTTAGCTGAACCATCCCAAAGGTGAGAGCAGTACTCTATACACGACCGGACTTGCGCTTGGTATAGATTCAGCAGCTGTTCCGGTGTGAAGTAACTCTTCACCTTTGCTAGGATGCCCAGCTTTTTGGCAGCCAACTGAGCCTTTGACTCAATGTAGGTCCCAAAATTGAGGGAAGACGTGAGTGTAACGCCAAGAAGTTCTAGGTGGTTGGTAATTGGTACGGATACATCTCGAAAAGTTGGAGTGAGATCAAATGGACTCCGTTTAGCGGAGAATAGACACGCTTGGGTCTTTTTGGCATTGAACTTGACCAAGTTGGAGTCGCCCCAATCGGAGACTGCCTTCAAAGCCACGGTCATGCGCTCAACCATCGCCTCCCGAAGACTCTGGATCGTGGCACTACTGGCTCGAGCATCGGATATGTAACTCTCTACAACAGTGCTGTCATCTGCGTACCCAAAGATACCGGGCTTTAACAGATCGTTGATGTGCAGCAAAAAAAGCGTTGCAGAGAGTACTGACCCCTGAGGAACTCCGGCGTTAATAGCCAATTGATCGGACGAGCAGCCATCAATGACCACTCGTATCGATCGTTCCTTCAGAAAGTCTGATATCCAAGCACAGAGACCTGTGGGCAGGCCGTAAGATGGAAGCTTACTTATAAGACTATCGTGCCAAACCCTGTCGAAGGCCTTCGAGATGTCAAGGGAAACGGCAAGCGCTTCACCATGTTTCTCTAAGGCCTCGCTCCAGATGTGGGTGGCATACGCAAGAAGATCCCCAGTCGACCGGTTTCGGCGAAATCCGTATTGCCGGTCACTGAGGAGGTCATTCGCTTCGAGGTATGCCAGGAGCCTGTTGTTCAGCACACGTTCCATACTTTTGCAAAGAATTGAAGTGACTGAGATGGGCCTGTAGTTGGCAGGGTCGGCACGACTGCCTTTTTTGGGCACAGGCTGCACGTTAGCTTGCTTCCAAGCTTTTGGCACCAATCCAGTCTCCAAAGAGAGGCGAAATAGACGTGTCAAGATCGGAGAGAGCTCGGGCGCACAAGTCTTGAGAACTATGGCTGGTATCCCATCGGGGCCACTGGCTTTGTTTACGTCCAGATTTCGCAGTGTTTTGCGTACCTCAGTCTGTCGGATGCGAAAGTCCGACACAAATGTCTCGCACTCTGGTAGACTGGGAGGTATTTCGCCTGCAGTATCTAGACGCGAAGACTCCGCAAAAAGAGAAACGAATAAGTTCGCTTTTTCTTCAGCAGTGTGAGCCAGAGACCCGTCGGGTTTCAGCAGTGGAGGTAGTGAGGGGCGACAGAAGTTCGATTCGACTGACTTTGCAAGGGACCAGAACGCTTTACTACCCGCAGGGTAAGAAGCTAGTTTGTTCCCAATTCTGCCAATGTGGTCAAATCGAGCCTTCCGTAAGGCCTTTTTGCAGGACTTGGCAGCTTTGTTAAAAGCTCTCTTCTTATTATGTAAGTCCTTGGCTTTGCGGTTACGAGCCTCAACCCAGGCTAGGTATGCCACATGCTTCAGCGCTTCAGCGCGTCTGCATTCAGGCCCGAACCATGGGCGAGCTTCGCTTGACATTGCTACGTCAGAAAATGGAATATAGTATTCCATCCCCTGCCGCAACACATCTGTCACAGCGTCCGCACAAGCCGAAGGATCATCAGAAGAGAAGCAAACAGCCTGCCATGGATAAGATGCAAAAAAAGACCGCATCTCATCCCAATCTGCTGACTTGTATCGCCATACCCGTCGGGTGCCCCTAGGGCTGGGATCGGACGGGGAGTAGACAGATACAGATTTCACCAGACAGTGGTCGGAGCTACCCAACGGTGATGAAACCGACACGGAGTAGCGGTCCGGATCAGTAGTCAGTAGAAGGTCCAAGCAGTTGGCTGTGTGCGACTCAATATCAGGAACCCTTGTTGCCTCCTGGACCAGCTGGGTGAGATTTAACGCTAAGGCTAGCTTTCGCATCTCTCTTCCAGCATGATCGGTGCACTGGTATGGGAAAAGCCAATCCTGGTGGTGGGCATTAAAATCCCCCAGTAACACAAGTTGGGCAGAAGGGTACCGTAGTTGTGCCGCATCCGCCGCCTCGGAAAGGTACTCCATGAGCCCAGTCGTCTCCTGATCACCGCTGTGCGACCGGTAGATACAGGCATAAAGAATTTTCTCAATGCCAGTATCCACCAAAACCCATAGAGCAGAGAATCTAGGATCTTCAAGATTCCGGAGACGCCGACAGCAGATGTCGTCTCGAGCGTACAAACATACACCCGCACGTGGTTTAAAATTGTACTCCAAGGTGTACCCTGGGTAAGAGAGGTACGACACGTCAGACGGACATCGAATCTGCGTCTCCGAGAGAAACAAGAGTGCTGGTTTGTCAGTCTCCAGGTGATGATGGACTGCGACGAGATTTGAGTGCAGACCTCGGATATTGCTGAGATGCACTTTTAGTGAGAGGGAGTGCTGCCGCTGTTTAACCTTTCTCTTGTTGCTCGTAAATAACTTCATTCAACACAAAATACCTTCTGAGATGTGCCTCATAGTACAGTCATTTGGTTCGAAAAATAGTGGTTTCCTGGAAAGTTTTCCGGGAGTTTTGAAAATTGGTAATTTTATAGATTTTGATGTGCTCTATCCGAGTTTCAACTTTGCCACCTCGTATTTTGGCCGCTCGCGCCGCATTATTGGAAAAATGGCGCCTAAAAGCAGTTCTGTGACAATACTAATATTTATAATTATCGACTTATTTTACGATAAAATGTTATATACAAAATGAAACCAGAGACCTACAATTTATGTATCAACCTTTTTTCCTAGAGTCAACCCTAGAGAACTCCAACGCGCGTGTTGGAGTACACTTTGACTTATTTTATGATAAAAGTTATATACAAAATTGTCTCTAGTTTCATTTTGTATATAACATTTTATCGTAAAATATGTAAGTCGGAACGGAGGTGTTGTCAAAAAATTGCTTTTAGGCGCCATTTTCCAATAATGCGGCGCGAGAGGCCGAAATACGAGGTGGCAAAGTTGAAATTGGGAAAGAGCACATCAAAATCTATAAATATACCAATTGTTAAAAGTCCCGGAACACTTTTCAGGTAAATCTACCAAATGACTGGACTATCAGTTAAAGCTAAACGAGCTATTAAATTATATTATCATTATCAGCCCTTGACTTCCCACTGGTGGGACACGGGCCTTCTCTCATAGAGAGAGTATGGGCCATAATCCACCACGCTGGCCCAGTGCGGCTTGGTGAGTGTCGCATGTTCTTAAATTTTTGTGATTAATTCTTGGACATGCCGGATTCTTCACGACGTTTTTCTTCACCGTTTTGTGAGCGAGTGTTAAATCCGCTCATAACTTAAGAAAGCCATGGTTCTGGAAACTGGCTCAGCTGATTCTAAGAAATTGGTATAAGCTGGAAAGGTCTTGTTGTTAAACTCGATCATCGAAGTAATTCGAAGTTTTGTGTGGCCATGCAGCTGTCATGGGCAGAAATGCCTGTCATATGACCTGCAGCTTGTTTTGTTATTACAATACAATACACCGTCCATATATATTTTTGTCTACATTCCTTCACTCGTGGGTTGTCTGGAAGAGATCGCTTTGAGCGATAAGACCGCCCATTGTGACACTAACATAGTAGTTTATTTAATTTTTAATTATTTCTGTATTTTGGTGTTATAATAAAGAGTTATTCTATTCTACAATATGAGGTTATTTGCATAAAAAGGTTTACTGAGAACTTTTGAATCCATCCCGAACTAGTTCAAAATTGTGTTTCGAGTGCCACTACTTATTATTTGAACGAAGCAAAAACTATTTTCTGACTTTTAAATACGCTTCCCATAAGCGCTAAACAAGATTTGAAGTCAGTTTGCTTTCTGCAACCATTAAATAAACTTATTTATTGTTTCTTCTTGAATTGAAAAGACCTTGGTATTAAGAATCAGCGCAGGAAGCGTTTCACTTCACCTCGTTAAGCAATCATTGACAAGTACTCTGATAGGTTATAATTGAAATAAGTACAAAGGCTCGCGTGTCACGTGTTCTTAGATCGCGTACCTAAGAACACGTGACATGCGAACCTTTGTATGTGTATTTATAGATTTTATAGTATACTGGCTTTTTCCCGCGACTTCGTCCGCGTGGACGACAGAGGAAGTCCATATTCGTAATTTTTCCAAGACCATCTTAGCAAGACCTCCCCACATCATATCAGAGCGCGTAAGAAGTCAAGCTGTAGTCACTGAACCGATTTTGATGTAACATACTCTATAATCTAAGTTGGGACTAATGCTACCAAACCCTGAAGGTTATCAAAAATTACTTGAATGGATATTTTACTAGTCATCGAAACCGAAGCTAATTGTTTTTGAACTTTCGAAATATATCGAACATTTAAAACGATATAAAACTGATTCTGATCGTGTTCTGCTGTGCGGAAAAAATACCTAATAACTCCTCTATATTTCGCGTGTGCACGCAGTTCTAATAAAAATCAATGCTATCAATTGATCTAGTGACAACTCTAGTAATAGTGGAGTCTAGTCAATTGATTAAAATTGAAGATACCGCCAATTGTTACACTTTTGTTAGGTTATTTTTATTATTTATAATTTTATGTGTGTTTCAATAAAGAGTTATTTCATTTCATTTCATTTCATTGAAGTGTAGTCTAGAAAATCGGAGCGTCGCGTCGTCTGAACTATAGTCACTAGAGCAATAGAGTCTAGAGCTATGATTGCTGACGGTTTGCACTTCTGTTCTTAAGTTTCCGGAATCACAAGGCTTCCAAACCTCAGAGGGTCCGTGATCTTGCCGATAGGCGATAATGCTATGGACAAATTTGTAACCGACATAAAGAAAATAGAGCGTTCTCAATTCGATTGTATTTTTTTATATATTTTTTTATGTTTGTTAGGTCCCTCATAACTCCGTCATTTATAAACAGATTTGGAAAATTATTTTTGCATTGGAGTCAGTATAGCTACGAAGTGGTCCCTTATAAATTTCATCCATATTTGACCTTGGACTTCGAAGATACATTGAAGTCGTTTTTTTTGGTAAAATGTATAAGTACTTGTACAAGTATCACCTTTAAGAGACCACGAGGGAGTGGTAAAGGCTATTTAGTAAGAGCTCGCCTAGTAAAGCCACCACGTGTGAGTTTTTCTGAGGCCTATTGTGTTTGCGCTGCCAACATATTAACTGGACATACTAAAGACCTGGGTTTCAAGATAACGAATCGATTGCAGTATCATCCGGGGCTTAGAGCCAACAAACTCACAGATTAACATTCTCAAAAAAATATCTCGTTTCATTGACCTTTTTGTTATATTAAATATGATTTTAAAAATATCCTCAACGCACACGCATTTATCGTTAAATATATAGAACAGTAACACACATAACGCGCGTAGCTTAAGAAAGTTTTTAAAACGTCGTAAGTACACTCGTAATATAAATAAGTTCTAATAGTAAAAATAGAAAAAGCTAGGACTTGACACCATATAACAATAGTGACGCTTGAATTATTGTAATGAATAATGTAGACTAAATGTTATGGGTGTAGTACACCATGTTTATGCTTTTAAAGCTTGCCGAACCATAGCAGAGTTCATCCAACGGTCATTTCTGTTCTTTTCAATACTCACAACACAGTCACATCCAAAATCCGAAAAGAAAGAAAGAAAATACATTTATTCAAGACAGATACACGCAACATTACATTAAACCATAATACTACACTACACATAACAAATAATACTATACTATACATATAACAGAAAAGATAACACATGTAATAACATATATAATAAATACATATAATCATAATATAATGGAACGTTGCGCGCTGTCAGGAAAAGGTTCCGACTCAGCATAAAACAAAGGTAATAAATACCTTAGTACTGATTTTCAGTCGGAACCTATGACCGTGACATCACGAACAGTTAGATATGAGACGAATACAACATAGTAGGTAACAGGTAGGTAGGTAAAACAATAGTAGGTAGGCACGTTAAATAAATGCTGAGTCAGTACCTAATATATGTATTATTTAATGATATTCTCTTATCTCAAATTATCTGCTTATAATGCTTACAGATATACTGATATAGCCAGGTAGCTGAATGTTATCTTTGAGTTAGTTGATTGAACCCGACAGAGCCGCATATCACAGGGTAATAGCAAATCTCGGCTCGATAACCTCGTCAGCCCAGATTAACTGCTACATGCCACGTTATAATAATAATATATTTATTTAATTTCATGATTATTATGACGACATAATAATATTTGTAAACAAGTTTAGGTCCTTTCATTAATATGCAATATACATATTTGTATAATATATATATTTTATGTGATTCAGTCGTCCTCCTTTACTTTTTATTTACACCGCCGACCTCTCTCACTCCTTTAGTTCTTTCCATCCAAAGGTTTACTGGAAGAGATCGCTTTAAGCGATAAGTCCGCCCGTTGTAGGTACTATAGTTTGTAAGTCTTTCGTGTACTTTGTTAATTTCTTGTTCGGTGTACAATAAAGCACTAATATTATTAATTATTAATTTTATTAATTATTATCCACCCTCATAACAACCTCTTTGGTATAGTGGTTGGGCAGGTTGGCTCAGATCTCATACACCACTGACGTTGCGGTTTCGATTCCCGCGACGGGACAAATATTTGTGCAAAGAAAAAAAAGCGCAAGCATTAGTTTCGTGTCTGGGTGTCGTGGGTCCATGGTCCTCATACTTCCTGGTTCCCTAGATACACGGAATCCTGGTTAGGGGCCAGGATCTATGTATGTGATCGTTGGGCGTATTTATTTATTATACAATTTTGTTTAATAATATGTAAAATAACTTTGTTTCAGATCGAGCCTCCTCCGCACTCGGTGTTCCCCGCCGAAGAGGCGCAGGAGGTGGTGAGGAAGCTGTGCAACTCCGAGATTAAGGGCCGCGCCATCCTGAAGTTCCACAACATAGACTAGCTTCTGGTCTGTCGATCGTCTGCTACCAAGGCCATCGACAAACTCGTACAGGCGTGCAAGGACAACGCCGTGCAGAGGAAGAACTCAATATGAACTCATGCTTACCGAAGGGAACCTTCACAGTAGGTAGGTACGTGCCGGGACTACTTCTAAATGTTTGCCAAATCTGACGGTGACTTCACGCGCTCTACTGGACATATGATATTTCAATTGATGTTTAAACATGTAGATTTGTAGTGGCTATATTTACTGGGTGTCTTACATTTGTAAACGACACGAGTCAGTTCCGAGTCCAGGCCGGGTTGGGCAGCAGCTGGGGAAATATACATTTGTGTAGCTGGTCGCCATCGCCATATTGTATGGCAAATATTTAGGAAACGTGGCGTGAGCGTAGATTTTTGAAATTGATGTGATACCGCGCTGATGTAGCGTTTACACATGGTGTGAATATTCGCCTTCATCGTCCATTACCATTTAGCTTTACATTTCATTTAGTTGTCGTTTTAGAATAAGAAAGTATGATGCCATCATATATTATTTCGCGTTCGTTATAATCCTTTAGTTTTGTAAGTGTAGGATTTCGGGATAATATATATTTTGTTACAAAATAGATTAATTAAACAATTATCAAATCATCTTATTTGTAATTATTTTTATGATAATTCATAATTTAGTATTTCCAATGTGATCATTTTGGTCAATGTAATCATGTCATACGTATAAAATAGATGTATAGGTACTTCGAAGTTGTTTACATAACCATGTAAATGACTGTCGATCAAAAATACGCAGTGCAATGTATACCTACAAGTTTGTATTACGTACTATATTTACCCCAAGTAGGTTAAGTTAGTAGAAATGCGCTAATATACAGAGCGTTGCTAAGTATGTACTCGAGATTCTACTGTTCTATATTACATGTAGGTATCACGTGTCTGATTGACACGAGTTTTTGTCATAACTCCTCTACTATTTACTGGTTTTCTATAAAGAATTCTTTTTTATTATATCTGAAATCTATTTTATTTAAAATTTTATTTTTATTATATTTTGCAATCGTCGTGATATGCGCCGAAACATTAAATCAAAAAATATTTTCCTAATGTATTTACAAATGAATTAGTGAGTAAATACTTTTGAATTGAAATCAATTAATCTGATACATTTGTGAACTACTAGTACTTGACAGAATGTTAATTGAATTCACGTGAACACTTCTAAAATCTTCAATGATGTAACACTAACAATATATGGATGTCTATGTATACATAATCGATTATGATCTTAATATATCTACGTAGTGTTGTGTCACATCTAGTATATTATACAATTTATCGTATTATAGCCGACTTCATATTGATGTCTATATTCCGTGGATAGTTGTTTAGACACAAACATACATATGGTATAAACTTTTGAAAAATAATGTTTATTATTAACGTCTGAGACAAAACGTGTCATTAGTAGAGTCAGTTGAAGTGGGAACAAGCGGTCTTTATTACAGGAACATTTTCAGCATAATGTAGGTACTTAGTACATAATATCTTGACAAATCAAAACTATAAGGTTTATCAGAACCTTCCGTATCTTTATACTAACAAATCCATCATCCTACATGTATGTCTTCAAATTTAAAGATGTTAATAATGTTATTTGGTAACTTGTCGGGACGTACACTACATAGGGATTTTGAGATTGAATGTTGCCTGTCAGGTGGAAACATGTCACGCATCAGTTGATGTATATTCTCGAGGTTGTGGGACAGTAGACTTAAAAATGTAATGATACTATATTTATATTTATTGAATTGAGTAATGGCGCGACCTGAAATTGTTTATTGACCGCTGCTCAAAAGTACCGCACAATACAAAAGTTATCTAATTATTGTAGTTATATATTTTATATGAAATGATCAGAATTTTATCAATTTCAGAAATGACTGCACTATAGTTTCATTAAATTAGAGTGTGACCTTTGGAGAAAATAATATTGCAACTACATTTTCTAGTCAAGATATGTCACGTATACATTACAATTGTACCTAATTATATTATTGTTACTTATATAATAAGCAGAAGTCATTATGTGTTAGAGTAAGGCGATTATGTAATAATGTCTATAACTGAACACTCGTGTACCTTTATTGAATAAAGTGAGATAAACGTTAATACACATGATTTTCATTAATACCTCATATTATACACTATTAATATTACTCAGAGTCAAGTTATGATTATTACTAGCATAATTTGAATTTCAGTGGAATTTAAATTTTACAGGTAGACGCTTGAATTATCGGGCATTGAGGGTGGCTACCCTGTCCCTTACTGTTAGACAGTTTTGGCACTCTTGTTAAATTATATTAAAAATCATTTTACTTTTTAGGAACGCAGCGTAGCCAGCGAGAATATCGAATCAAATAAAAATTATAAGAAATAAAATTATGCTGCGTGGCCTTTAGTGAAGAATGGTAAATAAATATTAACTACAGTAAGTATAACATGTACAAAAAAACGGATTCAATATTTACAAACTTAATACAACTATTTAAACTTATCAGTTCGTCCTGCCTACGATCTGATAGATAACGTATAAATACAGTAGATTAACGTTTTAGTATATTCAGCACTAATGGTTTCAAAAGTTGTTAGTTGCAAACTATTATTAGTTACATACGTCTATTCTTAGGGAAAGTGTAGGTGCTTTTTAATAATTAATGTTGTGGTTGACGGCTCGAAAGTCCTTGAACAAGTACAAAGATTTCATATTCTTCAGCTCGCTGCTCTGCAGCGGCCGCTTGGTGACCTTCTCGAAGTTCTTGACTCCCCAGATGTCCACCACCGACCGGATCTCGTTGTTGGCTTCGGCGTGGAGGACGAGCAGCACCGTGGATTTGCCCAGCCCGCCTGACTTAATCTCCGCGCTGGCGCCGCAGGTCTTGATAGCCAGGTTATCGACATAGATGTACTTGATCGTATGCCCCGGAAAGTCGTTCTCGTAGACGTACACCTGCCCTTCGCTCATAGTGACCGGCTTGTTCTCCACCACGCCCGAGTCCAGATGTGTCAAAGTGTTCTTCCAATCGCCCACCTCTAGCGGCTTCTGATGGGCGCCACAGAAAATCCTCGCGTTTGCGGACGAAACGAAAAGTAACAACAGAAACGCACACCGGTCCATTTGGCTCAAGGCATTTGTGAGAATGAAATAAGCACCTGCCTCTATTGTAAGGAAACAATTAAAGAAATTTTAGTTTTTTTGCATTTCAACAGGTGTAACAAATACGTTACGTCGGAGTTAGAACCAATGCATTGTTTCGAAGTTACGTCGCAGTACCAATGGGAAATAAAAACTCGCTTGCATTATGCTTATGTTATTTAAGTTGATACCTATTGAATACCATAGTCTCTTTGGTGATGTACTGGTTGGGCAGGTGGGCTCAAATCTCATATACCACTGAGGCTGCGGGTTCGATTCCCGCGAAGGGACAAATGTTTGTGCACAGAAAAAAAAGCGCAAGCATTTGTTTCGTGTCTGGGTGTTGTGGGACCATGGTCCTCATAGTTCCTGGTTCCCTAGATATAGGGAATCCTAGTTAGGGGTCAGGATCTATGTATGTGATCGTTGGGCGTTATTTATTTATTTATAGTTGAATTGTAAACATGCAAGGATGAATGTGACTTTGGATGAATAGATTCAAGATTTACTACCAATGAGGATGTAACTTTATATAAATTATGCTTGTTCTGAGCTGGCAGCTTATCTTATCGGCAACAAACTGCCTCGTCTTAAGCGTGCTGCAGGCTGGGGTAAATTTATGCATCTCCACTTGAACAACCTTGGGCACAGCAATAGCAACACCAAAGATTCCGAGTGCGACAAGGTAGTTGACTGTCAAAAGAGTGGTCGTCAAATAGTTATACATATTTTATGTCGGAGCGAGAGCTTGCTTCGTAGTAATTTGCCCCACGGGAGGTGCGTTACGGTGAGTTGCTCCCAGAGGAAGTAAATACATTTGCCCGTAGTGCATCCGTTGCATCTAGGAAACGCCAAGTGGTAGTGGCTTGAAATGTTCTTTCTCAAGTCTGGTATGCTTGGGAGTGGTTAGTGCGGAACTGTCAACTGTGAAATACGCGTAGTAATGTTGACAAACAGAGTGGCACGAGTGGTCATGGCATTGTTTATATTAGTTATAATTCGGCACAGAGGAAGAAATACTACGTAGATAATTCGGTTCCGCGTTTCGTTTCTGGAGAAACCTTATTCTGAGTATTATGTTCCTCAGAGGAACTGGTTGTGAAGAGGAAGTCAGTTCCGTAATAAACTCTCCGCGTTTCCACATGTCTGAGCCACCTGATAGCGAGCGCCCCCTGATGTAGGTACCCTCGTTGTATATATATAGATAAGTGGCTGATGTACGACTAAACTAAAAATGAAATAAGTGTTTTCTTTAACGGCACTATTTATTTAAGATTTCACAATGGTCCCTTATAAATAATAATCCAAATAGTAACACCAGTGCATGAGTAAATGACCGAAATTCCAAGTCAAAAGAAACAGACGCGAACATAATTGCAGAGATATTTTCTGATCAGTTTGATTCATCGAAATGACACGTTGATTTCCGGAGGTCTTTGGTAAATCTGTTTCAAAAATTCGTAGAGACAAATATATAAACTTAAAAATATCCCTGAATTACAAAATAACTTTTAAGATAATATATTTTTTACACATAATATCACTAATATTTATATAAAGTACCTAAACTAAATTACGAGACATAAGAAGTGAAGGAAGTCAAGTCGGGTGCACTTTGTACACTCAAATTCGTTCGTGAGTTCCGTAAGATGAGATTTCATATTTTTTTGTAAACATTATTTTATGTACAGTTACCATTTCATGGTGTAAATATATATAATTACAAATTGTAACACCAATACTGATTTACTGAGCAAGTACACGCAGGTGCTGTTAATAGTGTTGTTCTCCAACATATACATCTACAAGATCTTTCCGTGAGGACGGTACTTTATCTTATTATGTATTCAGTATTGCACGTTGAGTACTTTAAAGGTAATTAATCGAATAATCACAATAGTTTCCAATGAGTAAGGCACTATAAAAGGTAGGTAGTATATATGAAAAAGAAGAGTACTTACTATATTTTTATCTGTATAAATACATTCTTTACATGGAGCATCGAGACGTCTGTTTTCTCTTATTTGTCAAACTATATAGTTAGTTCTAAATAGTCAGTTGTCGCGGTAACTATAAATAAAGAATATGTGGCATATGTCATGCAAGTTCCACACATTTCCGGGTCAGGGTCCCGTCGGTGTTCCGTCAGGGACGGGACAAAATGTTTGGATAAAAAATTATATACTATACTTTATATATATGTGATAAGCTCTAATTTTATCGAGTACTAGCTGTGCCCCGCGGTTCTACCCGCGGTTTCCCGGGATAAAAAGTAGCCTATGTGCTATTCCAAGTCCTAAAGTACCTACATGTCAAATTTCATCAAAATCGGTTCGGTAGATTTTGCGTGAAAGAGTAACAAACATACATCCATACATTCTTACAAACTTTCGCGTTTGTAATATTAGTAGGATGTTACAGTATTCGATTTGTGTGCACGACTCCCAGTGACAAAATGAGACAGCTGATACACCACTCTTTACATAAGTTCATTACATATATAAGTATATATACTTGCTATAAACTCGACAAGTACTACTTGAAAAAAAGGTGCAAGATTCTTATGTATATTATTTACTATTTGTGTACATTACAATTTGTGTTAGATACAAGGAAACTTATCTATACAAATATCTTAGTTTATAACCGTGCATGCACCGACATCAATTTGTGTATATAATTTCATCAATAATTTCAAATATATCAACATTCACATAATTAAGTAACACGACGTCCTAAATACAATATATCGAATAGATTCATTATAAATTGATAAAAACGGGATAAAACTCTAGAAAAAGATCGTATTCTTGGGACGGATCAACCGATAGCACTTACGGAACTCAAAGGGCGCGGTTTCACACAACTCTCTCAGTTTATTGTGCGATGGAGCGACTTACCGGCGAACATTGCCGACACACAATTACATCGCCCTAACATTACATATATTTAAAAGTTAAGTGAAGCTGCTATATACACGATACAAGCGGCTCCGTACAATGGTGCGCATATAAATGTCTTTCCTCGCAGTCTGTGGACTCATTATGACTATTGTATAGCTACAGTAAACATTGTATATATAATAGTTGCACTTTTACAGGAAGGGCATCAGGACGCATCAAACTATAATTGTGTATCAATTACAATAAATAAATAGCTTAAGGTACTCGTTAAGTGAACCAATATTCTAAAGAGTCAAGAGAAAGTTACTTTTAACAATGATTTGAGCACTAGAACTTGCGTTTATATAATGACATATTTAATTATATCACAAACCTCCACAGTCAAAAAGAGTTGTTAGATAGTTTTTGTCTAGTGAAAGTGAATTATTGTTACAGAATTCTCGTTATCTATTTATATATCAAGTTTTATTCGTTTCTAACAAGGACTGTACAGTCAACGACACAAGTAGCTGAACTTTTACAATCTTTCAATTGTCAATAACACCGAAAAAATGACAAATGACATGCAATTTTTTGCAATTTCTCTATTTGCACATGATATTAACAAACTTTTTAAATGCACCATGGACAAATATTGAAGGTGTAGTCAATCAAAGATTCACCAATGTTGAGCTACTTTTATCGCTGACTGTACTATCGAAATCTATTGAAGAGGTTTACATTAAATCAAATAAATGGCTTTACAATTAAACATTAGTGAGCAAACTTTAAGTCAGTTCCTAATTATATTCTAAACATAATCATTTGCATATTGAAATGCTTAAACAGAACGTGGTTATTAATTAGTAATAAGGTAAATTAAATATGTAATTGTGTGCGGTAATCTGCGCGGTGCGCGGTCACATGTCGCTCGTGGCGTGGCACACGTGGCGTGTCGTGGCGCCACGCTACATGTGGATGGTGGCGGCGGTGTAGCGCGCCTCCCCGCGGCGCCAGCTCCACTGCGATGGACGGTACTGTAATGCAAACACTTGTTCATGTATTCAAAACCAAAATAATTCGCTCTAAGCGATAAGACCGCCCATTGTACTACCCTAGTTATAAGGTTTATCTGTTTTTTTTATGTTATTGGTATATAATAAAGAGTATTTGTATTGTATTGTATTGTATAATTGTCTACGTTATAAGACGTAACTTTATGACATTCATTTTGCCTCACTTTTAGATTTAGAATGTAACATCTTTTTTAGCCTATATTGTCCCACAGCTGGGCAAAGGCCTCCCCCCTAGAAAGTAACCTAACAGAACATAATTAATTTTATAACAAGCAGTTTCTCGCATGTGAGAGGCCGTCTGGGGGTACCACGAGTTTACCAGTTTTTCTGTCGCCAAGCAGTAGTACGCAACCGTTACTGTGTTCCAGTTTGAAGGGCAGGTAGCCAGCAAAATTATTGTGCATTATGTGACTTAATAGCTAATTGTCACAGGGTGACGAGCACAGTGCAGCGCCGCGCAGTGTTTTGCAAAACAACAACAGTTCTGGGTATCGCTTTTACTGTTATGGGCGTATTGCGTACCATAATACATACATAAGTACTTATGAAAGGAATTTCGTGAATGTACCTTGATGAGCAGCTGTCCGCTGCGCGTGTGAGGGTTCTTAAACGCGTACAGCGCCCAGGCGGCGGCGCCGCACACCAGCGACACGGCCAGGAACACCGCCACCACGCCGCCCACCGCGCCGCGCGCCGCGCCGCCCGCCCCCGCGCCGCCCGCCCCCGCCGCCGCCCGCGCGCCCGCGCTCGCCGCGCCCGCCCCCGCGCCGCCCGCACTGCTCGCCGACGGAGACGCCTCGGGCACTGGACAATTAATTAATTCATTTTAATTATATATATACTTATATATATTATTAGCCTGGTTTGTCCCACTGCAGGGCGAAGGCCTCCCTACCCTCCTTCCACATATAATTATTTTATTTTATACTAAAGTTATTTAATTTTAAGTTAAACATTAGTCTCAATTTAGTTATCTAACTACTAAGACTAATTCCTAGTCTGAGTTAGTCCAGTGTCAGTTAGTCCAGTGTCAGTTAGTCACACAGGACTACGAGTAGTAGTTATTCTAAATATATATAGACTGCTGCGTCTCTAGATGTCTCTAGCATAGACAGACGAGTTCAGTTTCGACCTTAGACCCTTTAGCAGCCATGTGGTTAGAGGGCTCGGGGGTATTTGGGCCGTGTGTATGTATGTGTGTAATTACTGTTGTCGACGGATGTGTCGTGGTGTGGCAGAGGAGACGTGTCGGTGTTGTAAATGGTCTTATTGCCGGGATTCGTGCCCTCTTTACCGGCAGAGCACGCCGCCGCCTCGCGGATCGTCGTTTTGTCGCAGTCTGAAAGGATAACGTTATATTGTAGTAGTTACCGCTGTATGTACTGGCTTGACTTGAGAGTGTCTTCAAATAAAATAAAAGCTATAATAACTTTTTAAAATATTAAATAATATACACCCAGAAGTATTAGTACCGTTCAAAGTACTGCGTAGCACTGCATTGCGGTCATCGTCCCAAAACATCACATACTCAATTAGTCAATCGATCAGTTTATTGGGTACAAATATAAAATAACTAGCTTTTTCCCGCGACTTCGTCCGCGTGGACGACAGAGGAAGTCCATATTCGTATTTTTTCCGAGACCATCTTAGCAAGACCTCCTGAATGCATGAGAGCGCGTACTACGAAGAGGTCAAGCTATCTTCGTAGTCACCCATCCGATTTTAATGTAACGTACCCTATAATCTATGTTGCGACTAATGCTATCGAGCCCTGAAAACAGCATTAAAATTCGATCAGCAGTTTCCGAGTCTATAGATACATACAAACAAACAGAAAGAAATGACAAAAACCGTGATTTTGTATAGTCCTCGCACTTATTGGGTTGTTTTTGATTGCATCTTCTTAATGTTGAAAGTGCTGCCCATTACATATCTAAACTAAATGCTCTAAGAGGCCTCTACGTGTTGGCCTCGTGTCCCCGCGCAAGCGTTCCAAAGGACCGGGTGTATAACCCGTGAGAAAGAGCGACATAATAATAATGTACAGAATTGGCTCAGTTCCATTTGAATAATATAGTATAGATGTACTAACTTCTTAGTTTCCAGTCTTGCTTGTTTCTGTCGGTGCCGCTCGAGCATTTCTGGATTTGTGGACACCATGTGCACTGCAAATTACAAAAATGAAGCATTTAATCATCAATCATTAACATTTCCAACTTGCTGGGACACGAGCCTTCTTTTAGAGAGTACTGTGATTCATATACACTGTAGTTGTACTTAGTGTCGTATGAATTCAGTCTCGTCTCAACTCAAAGTCAACTGTATTGTGTCGTATGAACTCAGTCTTGTCTAAATTAAATATTAGTTTGTACTTAGTGTCGTATAATCTCAGTCTTGTCTCAATCAAGTCTCATCTGTACTCAGAGTCAAGTGTATTAAGTGTCGTATGAACTCATTCTTGTCTCAAATCAGTATTGGTTTGTACTTAGTGTCGTATGAACTCAGTCTTGTCTCAAATCTCAATTAAGTATTGGTTTGTACTAATTATCGTATGAATTCAGTCTCATCTTAACTCAGTCTCACGTATACTTAGCGTCAGCTGTACTCAGTGTCGTATGGAATAAATCTCGCCCGTACTCAGTGTCGTCTATACTCAGCGACAGCTGTAACCAGTCTCGTGTGTAGTCAGCGTCGGCTGCAGCGTGTACTCACGTTGAAGCCGGTGTCGTGGTTGAGGCAGGCTTCGCAGGAGTCGTACTGCAGGCAGGTCGGCAGCGCCGTTAGTTTCAGGATGGTGCTGTTGGTGATCAGGTAGCTACGGAACGTTAAGCGGTGGTACTCGTAGATTGTCTTGCGGCGCACGTCTGTGACGAAACATGTGGCACATGTACTTTTTATGTAACTAAAAGCTACGAGCAGGGCGTTCACCTGACAGTAAGCAACACGCCTACCCACAACAGTTGTAGCACTACATCTATCCATCCTCTTAATTTTTGCAAAGAGTAACTTATCTTTTTAATTACAGAGAAGACGAAGATGCATGGAACATTCCGCTCTTGGCAAGTAGCCAACTGGCAAATAAAAAACATAACAATTGTCAAAAACAAACATAAAATACTGTAACAAACGTTCTAAAAAACACCCCTCAGTTTCTTACCGTATTTTCTGAGTAGCGGTTCTTTTCCGATACGGTGGTAGAGTCATTGTAATAATTTCCGTTCATAAGTGCGTCTGAACGCCAAAATTAAATAACTTCCAAAACTGAAGGAACATAAATATATAGTAAATAAATACGCCCAACGATCACATACATAGATCCTGGCGCTTAACTAGGATTCCCTGTATCTAGGGAACCAGGTACTACGAGGACCATGGTCCCACAATACCCAGACACGAAACAAATGCTTGCACTTATTTTTCTTCTGTGCACAGCCATTTGTCCAGTCGCGGGAATCGAACCCGCAACCTCAGTGGTGTATGAGATTTGATCCCACCTGCTAAACCACTACACCACAGAGGGTGACAAAACAAGGTAATAAATGTCATAAAAAATCCATTCACTAGTTTTTGCATGATTGAGTAACAAACATCCAGCCATCCATCCTCACAAACTTTCGCATTTATAATATTTGTAGGAATAAGGATGAGTAGCATTAGAAATAGGATTGTAGGAAGATAATTAACTTAAAAAAAAACAAAAACCGACTTCAATGTATCTTCGAAGTCCAAAGTCAAATATCGTTGAAATTTATATGGGACCACTTCGTAGCTATACTGAACCCGACGCAAAAAGAATTTTCCAAATCGGTTCATAAATGACGGAGTTCTGAGGTAACAAACATAAAAAAATACAATCGAGCAGAGAACCTTCTCCTTTTCTTTAAGTCTGTTAAAAAGTCGCATACTCACAGAAGATGATGTTATCATTGAGGTAGGCGTCGCTGATGCCCACTTTGACGGGATGCTGCGAGTCGTTGATCTGTTGCACGTCGATGGGAATATGTTTGTATGCGAACACGATGTCTCCGTTCTTGTACAGCGTTACAGCGAACGTGAACGTTTTGTTCACATCGTCTTGCAGGTTCACGTTCTCCCAGAATGCTGTGAACTTCTCGCCTGGAACAAATCATAATAACTGTTGACTCTACGATCACTGTCCCGATACTTGTTTCGGCGAACGGCCTTATAGCGAAGAACGTCGAATGCAGAAGGCACTCCTTGACACGGCAGGTATCGTCAAGAAGTTCCTCACTCTGCCTAACCACCGGTAGTTTCGGCCCTACAGCGCTGTCGGCGGCACTCAAGGTTTAGGTTTTTTATAGTCAAAGTGAAAGTCAAAGTCAAATATCATTTATTAAATAGGCACAAAAGTGCACTTTTAAAGGTCATAAACACATGATACAAATAAAATATGTTAAAAATTTTAACTTACGTTACCATGACTGAAAAAAAAAAGTATGTTTACCCATTTCTTTCCTATACTCAAATTGAAGTCTGAGTGCTGAAAAGAAATGCGAAAACTGACTCTACCAGTGCTTCGGAAATACGCCCGCTAGAGAAGATAGCACCAAGAAACTCTGGGGGGATGACTTTTATTCAGCTCTTTTAAAATGTCTCGAAAATAACAATGAACAATTACGTATAAATTAGAATTAACAGAATGTCAAACAAGAAGTGCGAGTGAGATGTCCCATAGTCATAGTATCAGTAGCAAAAAAGTGTAAATAAAATATAAGTAGGTATGACAGTAGCAGTTAGGAGTGACCAGACCAGACCAGTCCCCGTTCACGAGTATGACTTGTTGACCAGCCATCATATAGCATTTTGTATATATTTTTTTAATAGAAATTTTGTAAAAACTCTGAACCTAACTACTACTAATCAGCCCGTATCCACCCACTGCTGGGTATAGGCCTCCTCTCGTTCACGCCACTCTTTTCTTATTAAACCTAAGAAGAAAAATAAATATGTGAATAAAAATAATAAATATTATATTTTTATTTGTCTAACTTACAATTACCTTGTAGCTTGAACCGAATAACAACACTCGAGCCCACCTCGACTGGGTTTCACAACATACATTCAGATCAGATTCAATCCAATCAGATTGTTTTCCTGTGTAATTGGTGTTTAATAGAGAATTGTATTACTAACTGACCCGACTGCCGTTGTCTATTTCTCTAAAATCCGGGCAACTTTCTTCCATTTTTTCTTTCCATAAAAACAATTGATAAATTGCCAATGCGTTTCAGCCGAATATAGAATCTGAAGTATAGTAAGTAGTAAGTCTGAAGTTCTGAAGTAATGCACTGACTGATGAACTGAGGGGTATATTGGTGAATTATTTTATCATCATCATGAGCCCTTTACTTTCCCACTGCTGGGACTCGGGCCTTCCCTCGATGAGAGAGTATGAGCCATAATCCACCACGCTGGCCCAGTGCGGGTTGGTGAATGTCACATGTCTTTGAATTTTGGGATAAATTCTTGGACATGCCGGTTTCTTCACGATGTTTTCCGTCACCGTTTTTAGAGCGAGTGTTAAATCCGCACATAACTCAAGAAAGTGAGTGTGCGGGGCCAGCGGAATTCGAACTCGGGTGAATTATTTTATATTGTTATTGTATTGTGTTAGATAGAGAATGGCTGAAGGTGAATACCACATTAGAAGTGTAAGAAAATAAAATTTGACGGTTACAAACTAACATGAGGAACTGAAATAAAGTTTTAGTTCCGCCCCGCGGTTTCACCCAGGACAACTTTCCGGGGTGAAAAGTATCGTACTCTATGTCCATTTCATGAAGTACATAATTAAAAAAAAATCATCAAAATCCGTTCAGTAGTTTTTGTATGATTTAGTAATAAACATGCATACATACATCCTCTCAAACTTTCGCATCTTTAATATTATTATTAGGAAAGATATTAGTATGATAAAAAATATACTTTTTTATTGGATTCCGAGTAATAAAACAGAATGACATACATTATTTAAATAAAATGTGGTAGATGATAAACTTTAAACCAAGCTTCATTAATAAGAACCATTGATTACATTGTGCGTACTTCATTATTATCATTAGTTACAAGTATTTCAACATAGGGATGATTCAAGAGTAATGGTACAAGTCAGGGCTCGGGTCAGAGGTCCGGAGTCAGGCGCCGCGCGTCATGCACGTCCTCTCAACAGGATATTGTAATAAGCACACTTTGAAATTGAAAAACCACAACTAAACATTATTTTTACTTAGAAACCGTTGCATTTGTATCTTTCACGATTCGAGTACATAATTAAAGTTGATATTATTAAAAAGGGCTTTTACTTATGAGCGAGTGTGGCTCAGAACTCGTGCGACTTACGATCCGACGCACCGGAGTTTGAATCCCGCTGGCCTCGCACCAATGATTTTCTTAAGTTATGTGCGGATGTAACACTCGCTCTCAAAACGGCGAAGGAAAACATCGTGAGAAAACCAGCTTGTCCAAGAATTAATCACAAAAATTCAAGGACATGTGATATCCACCAACCCGCACTGGGCCAGCGTGGTGGATTATGACCATACTCTCTCTATGAGAGAAGGCTAGTGTCGCGGCTTTGGGAACTTAAGGGCTGATGATGATGATACGTTAAGGCCCTAACCAGTATACACACATGCTACTTTAAGCATCGACGAGCGACGCTTCGATTGCTTTTTATAAGCTACATGCAGCGACTGTACGCTTCACTGTGCTCTCTACCGAACGCATTCGCAGCGACTTTGATACCGCGTTGGAAAAACTGCCGGTCGCGGACGTTAAAAAAAATTGGTACTGATGAATTAAACTAGTTTTTAATTAAAGAAAACCTTTTATTTTTCCAAAATATCCGGAGGAAGTATATCTATCTATGACATTTCTAGAGAGCGCGCAGCCATAGACTACAGACTATAGATATATGTATAATAGACAAATATTAGAAGGCGCCAATTATTAAATCCTAACAATAGGTACCAATCGCTAAAACACGCGACTATGATACTCGATCACAAAAACGCCAATCGCAGACAATAAAAGTAGCGTGTGTAATTAAGGTCCTAACCTTCAGGTTTGTTCAACTTGACCTTTTGACAAGTGCATCGAGGATCTTCACGTGACCAAGGTCGAGGTAAACTAACCATATATTTTAATGCGATTAAGCTATCACGTGTCCAATTGTTTAAGACAAAAGATCAAAAGAAGAACAAAAGTTACGAGGGATACGAGAAAACGTGTAAGGATGTGGTGTGAGGATGTGTGTTTATTTATGATAAGCAAGCTGACGTGATGATTCGCTGGTCATTAGCCACATCTTTCGAAGGACGGACAACGGACAACCGTTGGAGTAGGCGTATCTTTGAGTGGAAACCGCAAATAACAAACATAGTGGAGGACGCCCACCGGCTTGATGGAGCGACGACTTGCGGAAGGCGGTCGGAAGAAACTTGATGGAAAAAGCCGAATACCGGGCTCAGTGAAGTGTGGGTCAACCCTGGTGTCGGAGACTAAAGACCGCCCAAAGGCCTCCGACAATGGCCTAACGATTGTCGTTCCAAGACGACAACCGGGATCGACAGCTTAACGTACCCTCAGAAGCACGATAGCGTTCAGATAATACCACAGTAAATACCACACAAACGGTCACCCATCCAAGTGGTGGCCACTGCGAAAGTTGCTTAACCTACCAGACATGTCACAAACGCCTAGGCGATCTACGCTACGGGGAGAGGCCTATGTCTAGCAATGGACAACAGGCTGACGAAGATGTGTGTGTGTATCAGAGACATGAGAGCGTGTGCAGAGTGTAGACTTACCGTCATCATATAGCTTGACATAGCTGTCGTTAGTGATGGTGGTGTCGAAGTTAGCCATGAGGGGGGCGATGTACTGCGTGGCCGCGAGCCAGTTGTGAACGTGCTCGCCAGTGTAAACGAACCCGCCGGTCGCCACCGTGATGTTCTGGATATAGTGCCCGTAGAACGGGAACGCGAACTTCAGCTGCAGGGACTGACAACAAAATTGTATGTTAGAACATAGAACCGACTGTTCTATTGGAAAAAGCATACTATACTGTTCGTAATTATATAGATGCTTGGAACTTTTCCCAAGTGCTGGTACATAAGAACCATGTTTATATATCCCAAAAAGTGCGATACATTACAGCAATTCTTTCTTCATATGAGCATCTATCTCCATTCTCCAAAAACAAACTGGAAGACTTTCCTGAATTTGAGTTATTTAATACGTCCGCCAACTCAATTACACTAATACCACATATTACTAAAAGCTGGTTTGGTGTGTCTTCCTAATTATCCAGTCATCTATAGTTGCTTTAAATACCCTAGTTTAATAACTTATATCTTAAACATTCTGCAAACAAGTGGAAACTTAGATTCTATATGCGAAAACTGCTAAATGGTGTTTAGATAATATTTTTCTAGTAACATAGATATATAATATATAACTGTATGTTTTAAGATAAAATAAAATAAAATAATAAAGAAAAACAAATTTTTTAACAAAATCTCAAAGAAATGCCCCTCAGTTTCTTGCCGTATCTTCTGAGTAGTGGTTCTTTTTCCGATACGGTGGTAGAGTCATTGTAATAATTGACGTCATAATGCGTATGTAATTCCAAAACTGAATAAAGAGATTTTGATTTGATTTGAACAAGTACAGAAGAATCATTCCATTAGGGCACCCCGACAAATAGCTACTCTCACTAAGCAACAATAAGGCAGAATCTAGCTCGCACGGCGATCGCTTCTCGAGTAGAGGGAGTAAGATAGTCAGCACCTCTCGTCTTTTGGTCCGTGCATGCGACATTGTGCCGAATCACTAGACGTGAGAACTTCTTTTGTTTTACACCCACCCGCACGATTTTAATGATCGAGTCGGCTTGTTACCTATTATTAATATTTTGATAAAGGAAAATAAAGATTTTCAACCGCGTTTTTAGGAATGTTTAAGGTAAATAATGGATCTAAATTACAGAGCAAAATAATGTATGTTAATCACTCAACCTTTTTCCCTCACTTATGCTTGTATTTGACCACTACGATCGGTAGGTGATGCAATGCAGTCGCAGCGAGTGCGACGACCGAGGTGGCAGCAGCTGTATTGCGAGTTATGCTAATACATATTTGTTTACAGTTGGTGTAAAGCGAGAATGGCGCAAGAGGACGGGGCTGCTATTACGGGGTCAAATCAAATCAAAATCTCTTTATTCATTTTTGGCATTACAGACGCACTTATTAACGTCTAATTATCACCATGACTCTACACCGTATCGGAAAAAGAACCACTACTCAGAAGATACAGCAAGAAACTGAGGAGATTTTTTTTTAGAGATTTTGTTGGTTTTCTACAACGTTATGTTTCTTATGTACCAGTTGGCTACTTTGCAGAAGTGGAATGTACCAAGCATCTTTGTTTTCTATATAATTACGAATAGTATAGTATGATTTTCTCATTAGAACAGTCTTTACGCGTAATTTGAATTTACTTTCTGTGAGCTCCGTTAAGGTAACACCTTTATACTCTTCCATTGTTAACATTAATGAATACAAGCGTGCTCCATCGTCGTCGACGGTGAGATATTAGCAGGCGGCTTATTGTCTAAATTTCTATCTATTTATAGACTTCAGATCGAATAATTAGAGACTGTGATTGCGATTTTTTATGCAATGAATGACGAGGCTAGCTGGCCGTTTGCCTGATGGTTTGCATGATGGCATGGCAATACTCCTGCCCATAACAATTACAGCACCACCCAGAACTTTGTTTTGATAAATCCTGCGCGGCGCTGCACTGCGCTCGTCACGTTAAATATAGTCATTATTTGACTATTTGAGTGAACATTATATGCTCATTTAATGTTCTGAAATTGACAATAATTGGAAATTACCGGTGTTTGGATAACCTGGCAGTGACAAAATGCATTATTATGTGTATGCGTCGATTTCTATCGGTAATACATTCGTTTTGGGCCCCAATCCTCTATGACAACTTGGCGATTCCGTGCTTCGAAATTTCGAAATCGAAATCGTGATTTCGATATGATTCTCTATAACGCGTCATAGAGAATTCAAATTTGGCAGATGTCGTTTATTAATGAAGGAATCGACGTGACTTCGAATCGCCAAGTTGCTAAAGTGAATTAGGGCCCTGATAGTAATAAGATTAAATAACTTAGCCAATTTCATTTCAAAATTAGGATCACAATCATAATCCCTTTTAAAGAGATATATCGATTATGATCGTGATCCTATTTTTTGTTAAAGTTAGATCACAAGCCCCAGACCATCTAGATAAATATGTTGTTATAGTAACTCACAGTGGCCCTCCGGTGGGAGTTGCTGAGGATGGCGTGCACTTCCGCTTCTGGTTTGCTGATGTTCGCCCAGTACTCGTTGAAGTAGGTGACGTTGCCGATGAACGTGCTGTTGTAGAAATTGTGGTTGTCCTGGAACATATACACAAAATTTGAAAAGGAAAGAAAGAAAAACCACTTACTCGACACACAAAGACTAAGTAACCACTACGTAGATTACGGTGATTATGATATTTTATGAAATAAATTTTAACTAACTACTATATTAAATATAATAATAATAATAATTACCTATTCTAACAATAACACCATAAACAACGGGCAATGAACGTACTGTAAGTTAATAAGTTATAATAGTTAGTAGTAGTAGTATAGTTACTCTTTGGTACATTTAAGGATCGGGGTTAAAAATGGGGTACTGCTTTTCTAGTGCGGTGGTTGAACAGGTCCACATAGATGGTTTTCGTTTAAACTATACAACGAATTTTGTAGGCAAGGAAAAATCGCAAGCATTTTTTTTTATTACCTGATAGGCTATCATTTGACTGCAGTCTCACCTGATGGAAAGCGACGACGCGGTCGACGATGGATCATGCTTGCCTAGAAGATATCGATTCACTCGGGACTTGAAGACACCTAAATTATAAGAATCGGGAAACAGAGACGCTAGTAAGGTGTTCCATTCTTTAGCTGTTCGCATTATGAAAGTTGAAGCGAAGCGCTTTGTTGTGGCAGGAGGAATGTCAACCATAAACGGATGCTGAGTTTCCGTACGTCTTGTTGTCCGATGGTAGAAAGGAGATGGATATTTTTATAATATGACGAGGTATTATTTTTTTTTGTTTGGGTGGCTAACAGTTGTTATTACAAAATAATTTGACAATTAAATATAAAAAGCCAATTAAAAGCCTCCACAATTATTATGAGAGTATTACAAGAGTAGATAATATGATGATGAATTCCCAGAGTTGATGATACTTACGTAAGTTAAATTAGTCAGATTTTGTTCTGACTGAATTCGTTCCGGCGTCTCTTTGAAGATGTCAGTGAAATCTGAAACGTGCAAAAGGAATATTATTAAAAACTTTTAGAACTTTTAGAAGTACCTAAAGAAAGAAAGAAAAAAACATTTTTTCGAAGTTCAAAAGTTCTTTATTCATGTTTGGCATCGCAGACGCACTTATGAGCTTCAATTATTACAATGACTCTACCACCGTATCGGAAAAAGAACCACTACTCAGCAGGTACGGCAAAAAACAGTGGGGCATTTTTTTTTAACTTTTGTTACATTATTTTTTGTTTTGTTTTGACAATATTATGTTTCTTATGTGTCAGTTGGCTACTTGGCAGAAGCGCAATGTTCCATGCATCTTTGTCTTCTATGTAATTACTAACTGTTTTCTGTTGTATTCGACAAGCACAAAAAGAAATAAATGTCCAGACGGTGGTAATTGTCCATATCCTAAAATGCCCAAATCCCAAAATGCCCTTATCCCAAAATGTCCAATTTCTATAATTTCCATATCCCAGAATGTCCATATATATAGCAGAGTGTCTATTTTACTTTATTCCAAACAAAATTATATGGCAGATTAAAAAAGAACTGGGGGCCTACTCCGAGTTGCTTTCGTCCGTTCGTTTGAGCGGACTAAAAGAGACACTCTTATGCGTGTTGCATAGCGCTGTCCCTTTCATCCGACAGAACGAAGATCGTAATTACTTTTTCAGAGTAAGGCCCCTGTTGTCAGTCATATATTATAATCAAAAGAACAAGCTTATGTTCTGGCACTTCTATACATATTTATTCTTTTAATCTTATCGAACTGCAAATTTGAAGTCTAGTAATGGTAATCGTAATGACCACGTCGATGTTTAAATAAACCGTTCGGTTCTGGATCCAACCGGCGAGAATGAGCAACTTTCGCCTCGTCGGAACGTAATCGGCGCCGGATATAATCAGCGCTTTGGCCACGGTCACAAGATATTATGCAAAAACTCGTTACCGGACTATGACTATCGTATTAAGATAAGGTTTACTTTAATTATGCCTAGTTATCTTTATGAAGCCTATAATAAAGTCGGCTTTGTACTTTATTTGGCTACCGAAGGATTTTTAATTAAATTCTACAACATGCAAAATGTTCTACCAGGTGATGATAATAAATTAAATAAGTTTATTAATGAAAAACATATTTTTCAAGACAAGTTTTTAACTAGTTCGTAATCGGAAACGCGAGCATATTAAAATGAGCCCAAACACTAGTAGTTTACGATTATCCCTCAAGGAATTCCATTGACCATTTTCCGTCTCCATCATCAGATCAGCTGGCTGTCACCATAATAAGTATGCAACATTTCAACTTCGTAGGAAGTGGTTCTGGTTCAGCTTGCAAGATTCCACCCGAATAAACATAATTACATACATACATACATACATTGCAAGTTAAATAAAAGCTTGTACAAATACAATCGAATTGAGAACATTTTTGAAGTCGGTTAAAAATAAAATTTGGGTTTTTGTGGATTATCTCTGTTTTTCTTAACATAAATGACAGTTATTGTAAGAAAAACCGATTCTCAGCCGTGCTGTTATCGTCTTGTGGTGCAAAGAGTCTACTTGAAATGTAAGAAAATAATTTCTTGATGCTATAATATTCACAATAATCGCCACGACTCGGACTATAACCACCCATTTAACAAACTATCAAATCTATTAATGAACACAATGCAGAATTCCCCCACATAAAAATGATGAGGAAAATGTTTTATCAAAAATTTAAAGTTTAATTGAGGCTGATATTCTCATGAACGTCGATTTTATCATTGCAACGACTGTACCACCTCGGAAAAATGATGATGACGATGATGCATTCCTAGCCGTTTTCGGCTACGGCGACTGACTTAGGTTAAGTTACTGTACGTGTTTGGTGCATCCTCACTTGACTGACGTATCCAATTTTAGCTGTAAACGTACGATTACATGTGCTACATGTGAGGACACCGTTCGGGTAATTATAAACTATGTTTGAGGGAGGTTTACTTTTGGGGTGGTCTTGTTTCGCATCAAGGTCTCTCCTTCGTTTGTTTTCAAATGTGTATACATTTTGCTGCACTGATCGCCTCCATTCCAAACGATTTTCTGCTTGGGTTTCCAACTCGATAGGCACAATTTCCCTTTCATGTGTCTATAAAACACATCTATAAAACTCCAAAAACGAAAATTGGCCTCTGCGTTTCCGCTTACCTTTCTGAAGTTCTGAGTAAAAGATGCGCTTAGCCACTCTACTTTCAGGCATCCGGGAAATGTGTCCACAGCAACGCAACTGTCTCCGCATGAGGTAGGCCTCGACCCCGCAAACATTCGCACGCCTTAGAACATCTGTTTCTGACCCGGTCAGACCATTTAATGTTCATAATGTCGCGGAGACTTTTCAGTTAGAACCTATCAAGGGTGCGAATGTGGCGTCGATATAGGCACCACGTCTCTGCAGAGTACAGTATGTTTGGTAAGACGATCACCATGTATACTCTAATTTTTTGTCAAGTTTGAGTATCGTGTGAGCGAAATACCTTGACGCGCAGTTTCCCAAATGCTGCCGAAGCAGCACCGATTCTGCAATTTATCTCAGAGTCAAGGTCACCTATTGTTGTTATGGCAGGCCTAGCGCACTCCACACTGTAGGTACGAAGCTACAAGTACATAGCCGGACACCGACGGCGGGTCGCGCGTCGTTACACTTGCCACGTCAGAATAGATAAATGCTATGCGATAGAAAGAGAGGCGCTCTGTAGGTTAATATGACTGGTAGGTATGCAGCGCTACGCGAGCTGAATTGAATTTTATTGCGTCATAGCAAGAGTCGCTAATTGTTAAAAATTTTTTGCGGAGTGATGCTTCTGTCCCTTAGTATTTTGTGGTTATGGTACTCCCCAATTTAAACTTATCGACCTGCTTAACAGTTGTCTCCCCTAGCCGTATATTTAAGGGAACCTGGTCCGCGATATCCGTCATCATGACTTCGGTTTTAGTCAAACTAATTTTTAATCCGCGTAAATTTAATAAATACACAAAAGGTACGATAAGGAACAGGGATACATGTCTAAGAACATTTGTTACAATTAATAAATTATTATTTTTTGTTATTAAAAACTTTATTGCGAACATTTGCTCATAGTGTTAGTAATTATTCTTAAAAGCTATGTTAGTCCTTAAAATAAATTTTGGGGAATATTAGTACGCGAGCCCGGCGGTTTTGAGCACTGGGTCGATAGATGTACATAAGTGTACCCAAATTAGAAGTACACAAAAAAATTGGGTTTTATTACCACGTTTTATTAAATCACTTTCTTGTTTGTCTTTCGTTCCGTGTAGAATCTTGCATCTCAAATTTCGAGCACTTCCGGATTAACTATCCGGCTGAAACTTTCAGGGTACCTCACAACTTGATGACAATGCATTCTAAATTCATTTATTAGCATGCTATGCCGACCTAATCTCAAAAGGCGCTAAGGACGTGGTTTTTAGATTATTTTTTTAATCTGTCGCTTTCTTGTTAACAATATTATATTTCTTAGTACCAGTTCGCTACTTGGGTGAAGCAGAATGTCGCACACATCGTGCTGTTTTGAGTTCAGAGACCTTTAAATAGTCGATCCCACTTTAATTAGCCAGTTACATATTTATAATATTTTTTTATCGTAGCTGCCATCTTTTTTTTAGCATTCCGTACCCATAGGGCAAAACGGGACTCTATTACTAAGACTCCGATGTGCATCCGTCTGTCTGTCTGTCCGTCTGTCACCAGGCTGTATCTCATGAACCGTGATAGTTAGACAGTTGATTTTTTATTTAATATGTCGGCAAACAAACAGACGGCCCGCCTGATGGTAAGCGGTTACCGTCGCCTTTGGACATCTGCAGCACCAGAGGCATTGCTGATGCGTTGCCATGCAAATTTTCACAGATGATGTATTTCTGTTGCCGCTATAACAACAAATACTAAAAAAAAGACGTGTGGCACTCGGAGACTGCCGCGGTAAAGCTATTGCATAGCATTCGGAGGGGGGGGTGTTAGGTTATTTTCGTTACGGAATTTCTGGATTCGGTCTCCACGCTCAAGGCCCGCGATAGAAGCTATGCAATAGCTTAAAAAACAGAATAAAGTAAATATTTAAGAAGGCTCCCAACAAACGTGATTTTTTGCCGTTTTTATAGACAATGGTACGGAACCCTTCATGCGCGAATGCGACTCGCACTTGGCCGGTATTTTTAGTGATTCAATTAATCGTCACTGCCTTTTATGAATTAAATATGCTTCGTTACATTACATTTGAGCAGTTGACATAGGGGGAAGCAGGCACTAACCTATATTTCACACGACTGAATGTAATAGATAAAACATAAACATTCATCTTATAATGTAATACTTATATAGTATAAAATATGGTTAGTGAAAGTAGCAGGTCTTTTTATAGTAATATATGTGACGATAATGTATATATGACGATCGGCACAACGACACCCCTTCATGGCAGAAGTTCCGCCTGCTCGTACTAAACGTTTTGGGTCATCCTTTCGTCGTGCGAACGTCAAGGGAGTTGGATGCCTTGCCGTCGCCTGTGTTTCCACATAAATACAATCTGGGTGTGTTCATATCTAGAGTGAACAAGTATTTACTGGGTAAGCGTGCTACATCCGCGACCACATCGTCACTTCCCATCAGGTGAGATTGTGGTCAAAGACCCAAACTGTTGTAAAAAAATAAAATAGATTTCGTTGCAGTACTTACTGTCATCAGGTACAATAGGATCGCTGACTTTGGGCGTGTTTTCCGTGAGGTTGACCTTCAATATGCCGGAACCGTTCTGTCCCAGCAGTGGGGTCTGGGTCACCGCCACCGTGGGCATGGGCGACGTAGCTGAAATATAAAAAGTAAGTAGATTTTAATAGCCGTATGTATTTTTCTGTTTGAGGGACAATAAATCGATTACGTATACGAACTTAATAATAATAAAATAATAGAATAATTTTTAATTTTATATTTTGTATATATATTTAAGTTATTTTAGTTTAGAATTATGTAAATTTTATATGTTTCTATGTATGTGTAAGTAAATAAACTGTTATTTTATAACAATATATCGCAACGAGAATATATCAAAAATCTACTAATCATTATTTCGAACAAAAACCTCAAACTTGATAAAGTAACGTACAATTCAGAAGATCAAAATAAAATTACAAACCTATATTGTATTACAATTAACAATAAATAACTAATTGTGTTTTAAATGTACATTCATATTATGTTACACATTCTTAAGTGCCATAACAAAGACGAAACAATCGTAAGCAAATTTCTTGTTTTGTAAACATATCGCAAATAAGCCGATACGGAATCAAGCTACCGTTGCGTCGCCGTCGCTCGGCGGTCCGTCGCACTCATGTGACGATGGAGAACATCTTGAAATTAAACATAAGTCGCCAGCGACTCACCGTGAAACAATCTTCATTATACCAAATACAACATTACGTGTTTAAACAATTATAAAACAACTACTACTACGCGTATATGTACATTAACACATAGTGATGCTATTAGTAAGTATCTAATGGTTTGAGTCATCACAACGACATGTAGCTATATTCTTTTCTTATGTAACTGAATGAATCTGGTCGTTTGCCTGATGGTAACCAATACGCCAACTCATAACAATAACAGCACCGTTTTGCAAAATCCTGCGCGGCACTATACTGCGCTCGTCACCCTGAGACAATTAGCTGTTGAGTCTCATAATGCCCAGTAATTTCGCTGGCTACAATGCCCTTCAAACCGGAACACAGTAATGCTCGCGCACTACTGCTATTATTGGTTGATTTTTCATTTCATTATGTGTAGGACTGTGTCACGAGCGAACTCTGTATAAGCGATGTTTGATAGTATTTTGGATAAAAAAAATAATGAGCGACCGATTGTGGCTCAGCGGGAATTCGTGCAACTTGCGATCCTTAAGTAGCGGAGTTTAGATCCTAAGTCTCGCCCCAATAACTTTCTTAAATAAGTAGTACATGCGCTTTAAAATGGTGCAGGAAAACATCGTGAGGATAATGGCGTCCAATCACAAATTCAATGTATCGACCACCAAACTGCACTGGGACAATGTGGTTGGTTGTACCCTATACTCTGTTTAAGAGAAAAGGCCCGAGTCCGACCAGTGGTAACATGTTGGGACTAATGTCAGCGAAACTAATATATCAGGCTATAGTGTGTGTTTTTAAAATCACTTTCTTTTCCATACAACTTCATGATGTATCCAGGTATCATACAAGTTGTATTATGAACCAAAGCTAATAAAAGTTTATATACAACAACAACCATTTCATCAGCAAGGTGACCCACGCGCTATAAAACCCAACCTCAATAACTTAGAGATCATAGATCAACGCCGAGCCTTAAGTACTGACCCTATTCAAACACAGTATATATATGTTACGGCTAAAAGCCGAAGTGCGGCTACACCTAGTTTTAGCCGGCTACAACTAGGTGCAGCCGGTTACATGCGGTTAAACTTAGATGTATCCAACTTATCTTCGATTAGAACTAGGTTTAGCCTTCATCATAGCGGCTAGAACTAGGTGCAGCCGCACACCAATCAAACGTATAAGGGGCAGCCCTCGGTAGGTTAGGGTGAGGCGGGGGTGGCCCTTGGGCCACCCCAAAAATAATGCGACGGTTCACAATCTTTCGACAGTTTACAATCTCGCATAAGATACATCGAACAGAGAACCTTCTCCTTTTTCGAAGTCAGTTAAAAAAATGGTAAAGTATATTATGAGGTTCAAAGATATTTAATTGGATGTTGTCCTGTCGTGAAGTGTTCCATCGCGTTTGTGTTATCTGTGTTATTTGTATTAGTGATATTTTTATTCGACTGCGCGGTCGGGTCCTGGTTCAGGTCCTGTGGGAAGATGTCACATGCCGCACTAAGTCGTCGGCGACAACTATCGGCAAACAAGAACATAAAGACGCGGTATATGTAAGATTAAACCAGGCCTCTTATATAACGCACAGCAGCGAGCATTCATATTACACCCGGAATAGGGACAAACTCCCTGCTGTACCTCGTACGCTTACGAAGTCTTCTAAGACGCATGTTATGGCCCAACAGTAATAAGCACAACAGTAATATAACAGTAATAAGGTATATAAGCTACCGGACCAGATCACCGCAGCTCCAAGTTTGAGCTGCTTTAAATCTCGTCTGAAACGGTGGCTTATCGAGAAGACGTTCTACAACTTCGAAGAATTTGTAGAACATAAATTATGACTTTTATTTAATTTTTATGACTTTATACGTAGTGACATTTAATGTATGTTGTATAAATATTTGTATATTGTTTAATTTATTACATTGTAATGTAATTATAATTATTTTTATTTTAAATCTGACTTGTATAAATGATACCAATAAACTGATTATGATTAAAGCATTGAAAAGATTCATTTGCGCTACTTCCATTAGCGTTTTCTTGACTTCCTGCGGATTTTATTACATATTATTACCATGATATTACCGTAACACTTTTTACAAACACACACACTTTCGCATTAATACAATTTGTTACGTATAGTATTATACCTCTATACAACGTGTTAATGAAATAACGCAAAGCCTGAATATGGTTCGATCAGAATCGGGAGTACAATCATTATCACTATTTATTTCCATACATTTTTTTGATAAATTACATTTATTATGCCTTGTCTAAAACTTCTCATGGCACACAAAGCGAATATTTGACTTTTCTTTAAAACAAAATCCGCACGCACCTTTTGAGTGAACCGTGGATCATACATAAAACATTTAGAATCTCTTAGGAATACAAAAACCCAATATCTCTACATTATTTTTATTTTATCATTTTAAAATATTAAAATAAAAATTTCCCCATTTGATTAAAAAATCATTTGGGTTGTCTCAGGTTTTGTGTTATTTCATTAACACGTTGTATATACGCTAATGGCTAATGTCACGGTGGATTATTAAACTGTGCTAATGCGTTGAAGAACTAAAGCATAATTCGCTGACAGGCAGCATTTGCTTATCACGGAATAAATAATGTTTAACTTAGCGATCACTTAAATATCATAAAACATACATGTATAAACAACAAAAGCATTGATTATATATATGACTAGCAACCGCCCGCGACTTCGTTCGCGTCGACATAATAAAATAGCCTATGTTACTCAGGGATAATGTAGCATTCTAATGGTGCAAGAATTTTTGAAATCGGTCCAGTAGTTTTTAAGTTTATTCGTTACAAACATACAAATATACAAATCTTTCCTCTTTTTAATATTGGTGTCATCATCATCATCCGCCTTCTGGTCCGTGGTCGCTACTCGAGAACCTTTTTACCCCAACGGTTATCGGTTCTACGAGCTATATGGCCGGCCCATTGCCACTTCAACTTGCTAATTTTGAGAGCTATGTCGGTTACCTTTGTTCTTTTGCGGATTTCCACATTCCGGATCTTATCTCGCAAAGAAATCCCAAGCATAGCTCTCTCCAAAGCTTTTCGAGTGACTTTGAGCTTATGAATCAGGCCAATAGTCAGTGACCACGTTTCAGTGCCGTAAGTCATCACTGGCAACACACACTGGTTGTACACCCGCGTCTTCAGGCTCTGGGGAATTTTAGAGGAAAAGATATAACGTAGCTTCCCGAACGCTGCCCAGCCGAGTTGGATTCTTCGGTTGACCTCTTTCTCGAAGTTGGACCTACCTTATTGGATAATCTGTCGTAGGTAAACGTATTCGTCAACAACTTCGAGAGTATCGTCTCCAACAATTACCGGTATAGGTGCGACAAGGGCATTTGACAATTTTCGTTTTTAGACCTACCCGTTGAGAGACTTTACTGAGATCACTAAGCATAGTATTGAGTTCTTACGGCTCTGACATAATCACTATGTCATCAGCAAAACGAAGGTGAGTGATGTATCCGCCATTGATGTTAAACCCATGTTGTTCCAGACCAAGAGCTTGAAAACGTCCTCCAATGTGTTCGTGAAGAGTTTCGGGGAAATTACGTCTCCCTGTCTCATTCACACCATGGTATAGGTATGTATGTCTATGAATATACTCATAAGTTTGTCGGCTTTAAGATAAATGTGAGTATATACCTATATTTTATAAAATCGGTATACGTATCGTATAGTACCGTTACCCGAACAATGACTATGTGTCCAGTCATGCATGGTGGTTTGTGGTGACGTTTATGACTCATGCAAATGTAAGGGCATGAGAAATAATAATTTTGTTTGATTTCATTGCATGTATGACATATTTTAGAATCAGCACAACCTTAGGACTGTGCATGTCGTCATCATCAGCATGTATGTATGTGCCTACTACTCGGAATTTCTTTTTGGTTCTACCATCCACAACTGGGCCCCAATTCACTATGACAACTTGGCGATTCCTTGCTTCGAAATCACGTCGATTCCTTCATTAATAAACGAAATCTCTATGACGCATTCACATATTCATATATATGACGCGTCATAGAAAATAAAAAATTTGCAGATGTCGTTTATTAATGAAGGAATCGACGTTTTCTCAAAGCAAGGAATTGCCAAATTGTCATAGTCAGCAGAGAACTGACCTTGTGTCTACATTAACATACACATGTTCTTGGACTCTCCATCTCCATAAACAGTTGCAAAATATAAAAGAAAATTCGCAAACATACACAAACATTTCACAACTTCGCAAGTGCGTAATAAGGAAAATGAACAGCATAGGTATACATAGTTATATTAACAAGGCCACGCAGAAAATTATCGACATAATTATAATAATAAGAAACCACGCGCAGGCACAGTTAATTAGAATGTTAATACACATGTACTACAATATTACCCACATTACAATAAAAGGAACAGTCGACATTATGAAAGCAAGTAAATAAAAGATATGACACCGAATATATGGCAGCAGCAGACATTTGCTAATAAGAAACGAGAAGAACCATGGAAAACGTTAAGACGCCAGCCTCTATGAAAATAAAATTAACTCGGTGCGCAGAAAACGATGCCAATCCAACCTGAAACCTATTACCACAGTCATATATGAATACTAGACTGTGCTATTACTTTAATCGCCTACTACTATAACCATCGAGTTAATGGTTACACAATACATAGGTACACAGTAGTGGTTGTATTTCTGTCACAAACAAATATGTGAACTATGTGTGTTATATGTTTATTGTATAAGATTAATACTGAGGATTTGTAAACATGTTTTTCACAAAAATGTAAATAAAGCAGATGATATGTTTAACAAGATATCACGTTGAATGTCACCGTTATTATACACAGATGAACGTATGAGTGATAATAATATAGTGAATACATTCCACTACATAAATGTATGTAATGGTAATCGTCTTTCTGTAAGACGAAAAGCCATTAGACTGTTTGAGTGAGTTTACAGAAGAGACATGGCTAGAGAGGACGGCCTCGTACAGTCGCCTGCACTAAGATGTAAACATTTCATAATTTAAAAATGATGTCACACTCGTAAATTTAATAAAAATGTACACAACTTATTCTCAAAAAATACTACTGCTAAAACTCAGTGTATCCATATTTATGAAATTAATGAATGATTCTATTTTAATACCACTAAAACGTGTATACTTCTTATTGAAATTTAATACTGCTGCTTACTTTTTTATATAGACTTGTCTACTTTATTTTATTGAAAATGTATGATGATTATGGCACAAAATGGTGGCTACATATTTTTTGAGAATAAGTTGTGTACATTTTTATGAAATTTAAGACTGTGACATCATTTTGAAAAGTATGAAATGTATACATTACTATACATCTTAGTGCAGGCGACTGTACAATGTATTAGTAAAGTAACGGGCACTTCCAATCAGAGGGAAGTGACACGGGAGACGGATCATAGAAAAATTGAATACAACACTTAGTACTGATATTGTAGAGCGTTACACTGTCACTAATAAACAATCTACTCTGGTGAGGCATCTTTTGGCAGATAATCAAATGTATGTCTAAGTTTTATAACTTCGATATACCTAAATTGTAAATTTTATTTGTCAATCATCATCACCAATTATTCGAGTTTATTAGCAGCGGTGTAAAGGTTTATATATATATAATAATACAATTTTTGCCAGTATATTTCCTGTTTCACCTGTACCTGAATGCTAATAGCTTAGGTACGAGAATATCAAGAATTGTTATCATCATCATTTAATATTTGATTTATCTGTGTACATAAAACCTGCATAATTTTATACATATCTATTTCCAGCCTTTTGCGATTCTTGTTCGCGTTATAGTATTGTTAGCGTCTGTTATTGATTTTGGAGATTTTGGTGAAACGTATAAATTAACAAATAAACAGATACACTATTTATTGATAGAATTACATTACACGCCAAGTCAACTATAATTCAATGACTTACTAAATTATATTCACTGCCGCATACGCGAATGCGATATTCAGACTGCTTTATCTCTTATAAATACGACCGCAATCGTTAAATTTGATCGTGATGATGGCGCTTGACTCCGTGGCGTAATAGATTAGATTAGATAACTCTGTAATGTTTCACCACCAGAAAACATAATAACAAAAAGTACAATAACAAACTTAAAAACTATAGTGTTACAAAGGGCGGTCTTATCGCTCAAAGCGATCTCTTCCAGACAACCTTTGGATGGAGAGGACTTAAAGAAACTGTAAGAGACGGGGGCGTTAGCATAAATGACATAATAAACATATGTATGTACAAAGAGTACAAACTATAATAACATATACTTATTAAATATACAATAATATATACCAATTATAAACATAGGTACATAATAATATAATATACAAAATATATAAGATATACCTATACATATATACATAATAACAATTTCATATATATATAAAAAAATATCATAAGCGAAATTATAAATAGAATATCGACATATCAAAACAAAACACGGTACTTAGATACTCTATTTATAAGTATGAAGTGGAAACAATAAGTCAAGCAATGTCGCTACTCGCTACGTCAACATGGATTTCGTAAGATGACACGACGGCGCGGCGGACGGCGGCGGGCGGCGACGCGACGGCGGCGGCTTACTGCACTTCTGCCTTCGTATTTGTAACAGCTGACGAAACTACTTTCTATTATATTACATTTACGAAAGTTTTGAGATTCACTGCTCTTATAAGCAGTTGTGGCGCTCACTTCTAAGGCCCACTTCTATTCCGGCTCGTCACTTTGACACAAAAACATTCCTTTTTTGTAATATTAACTAGAAGTAGCTTTACGAGGTGATTCGGAAAAAAATACAGTATATAACCACGAAGGGCAAGCTCTCTCTTTGAGAGAAGACCCGTGTCCCAGCAGTGGGAATGTTATGGGCTCTTGATGAACCACGAATGGCAAGCCAGAGGGAGTGGGTTCTGCTTCAGTTCCCATTTATCAAGAAACATGTTTGTCATTGCACATTCTTTCGGGAACCTGATATGATCAGTTCCCGAGGATGGATATTATATAATTCGCTTCGCGAGGGTGTTTAATTGCGAAATTGGAGGATGGTCACAATATGCTCGACTCGTTCCTTCCCACGTGTGTCTGGTTCAGGCTGACACTATTCATTATTCTGTGGCTCACAGCTGCGAGAAAATCTTTCAATTAGATCCGAAACGATTGTTCATAGCACCTACCATGCCGTTGCGATTGGGTTAAGAAATTAACGTATTGTTCACCATAATAAAAAATGCTTTATACCTACTATGAACAGAATGACTTATTTACCATACACTGACACTTATTTTGCTATAAACGCATAATGATCAAGATCACTCACTCACTATTGTTATCAAATTAATTTATACCTTTTTTAGTAGGCGGAAGTGGGAGTTAGAGGAGTAGAGCTCAACTTAAACATTAGCTGTGACGTGACCACCGACACAGAATACTTAACAGTACACCACGATCGGGGAAGTGTTCGAAACGTCATCGTCAGCTCTTAAACAAAGTAAACATATGTAAGCAATAAAATCGGTTAGAAAATATTAAATCAATAAACAATTCAACAACCTACTAAAACCAGTTGACGAATTTAGTTGCGATTGGTTTTATAGTTTTGTAGTTCACTTACATAAATCCCCATTATCTAACTAGCAGAGCGTGTATTAAAACAGCGTGCAGGCAACAATAATTATATAAATCGAAACGTGGCCCAAACAATTTGTCGGCGAGTTAGCACATCAATTGACGTGGCGACTGGCGACCTCGTCACGTGGAACGTAGACATTAATCGGAGGCGCAGCCGCGGGATAGCACACAGAATTAATAATAGTACCCACTACACAACAACAAAATATATAAATATGAATGTCTTCATTAAACAAACATCGCCATCAGTAACAACGTAATCAGCTGCAAGCGATGTTATTTTTATAGTAAATAGTAACAAATTGTAATAATGGAAGCCATAACTTCAAGTTCCATAAGAGTATGAATAACACAACAATATCGGAAAGTACTCGACTCATTCTTGACGACTTGACTGGTCGACAAACTATTTTGTCAGGTAAATCGAACGTCATTGGGTACAACCGACATGTATAAAGTTGCAAAATCGCTAATACTTTGTGAACTTATTTCCGAATTTCAAATAATAAAGAAAATCCGGAAAAGATGCAGTATCAAGCGCTCTGTTTTAACATTTCTTTGTCAATCTTTTACACAATATTACTTGTAGTTTGAACAATGCTCCGACTGTGTTAATTGAGACTTCCTCTTAGTCATTATGGTGGCAATGACAGTCCCCGCTGACGCTATTGTCAAACAGCAGTAACCCTTTAATTATAAGCCACTAAAGCCACTTAAATAACAGACAGTGCAGCTATTGTCCCAATGATGAGCTGACACAATATCCCTTTCCAATATTTAGCATCAAATTTTGTGGTGTTTTAACACTTTTTGAGTGTTTGGGTGGAACATTTGCATGATAGGACTGGTTGGACCCATAAGGTCCTCCTAAGCGATTTCCTTTAAAACGTTTGAAGGTTCTTACAGTTCAAAAAGCTTGTTATTTTTTTTTAATCTTTTAAGACTGCCTTCCTGGTTTGATGATGGCAGAATTTGTCGTTTCTTAATTCAAATTTTCATAAACAATCAAACAACGCCCAACGATCACATACATAGATCCTGATCCCTAACTAGGTTTCCCTGTATCTAGGGAACCAGGAACTATGAGGACCATGGTCCCACAACACCCAGACATGAAACAAATGATTGCGCTTTTTTTTTTCTGTGCACAAACATTTGTCCCGTCGCTGTCCAACTGTTATTGTTGTGTGAAATTGTCCAAGTGTTTAGTATACCAACCGCCGCGTCCGTCGTCATGTCCTTGTTGTTTAAACAAGGACTAAGATGAAACAAATACTTTTTTTATTTACTACGCAAATTTTACGCGAAAGCATATTTTATTGTAAATATAAATTGTACTTTACATTTTCCATTTCATAAGCAAAACATACCTATTCTATTTCATACATAAATATAGAGAGAATAGTAAAACAAGGTTCTTTGTAATAAAAACTAATAAGCTTAGAATAATAATAAGATACACTTTCTAATTAATTAATTTAAATAAAATGTAATAAGAAGTCGACTGACAAATTACTATTACTGCATGTTATGAATCCATTGTTTCACGTTTACTGATGCGTATTGCATTTATAGGCTTGCTCTAATTTTAGAAATATTTATTTCTTTTACAGATTAAATTAAATTAAAAGTTATCACATAATGATTAAGAAAAGACAGCGATATAATTAAATGGAAGACTATAGTTTATGAAAATTCTTTAACATTAAATGTTATATCAAATATACCGCAATATTTTAAATAAATCGTACTTGCAGATTGGAATTACTTTCATTATTTTGATTAAAAGCGAGTGCATGCTCTAAGTTATATTAATTGTTCCCTTATTCTTGTAACTTTTTCTTGTCGACAAGTTGTATAATCAGTATCAATTAACAATAAATGTAACAACAAAGGATATTTCTATGAATTGAACGGAGATGTAATTATTTCGAGAAGTTAGTGTTATTGTAGCGAGCACGCGAGAGCCGCGCTAGCCGCGCCGCGCCGCGCGCCGTAGCCGTGCCGAGGTGTATTGCATTCAGATAACATATGTAACTATAATAGAAACATGCAACAGTGTAACTTTGAAATAGGTTGTACATTATAATATGGCCTGTGACTGACATTTCGAACACTGCAGCGCAGCGTGAACTTCGTAGTCACAGGTAAACTGATGCAATAATTAACTACAGCGGGTAGGAATCAATGGAATATTTTGATTAATTCTTTGAACCTAAACAATAGTCGTAAAACGTAACATACGACAGAATGAAATCATAACACAAGCCTTATTTAGACCAAGAAAGCGTGGAAAATTAAATATTTTCAAGAAATATACAGTTGTCTAAATGTCTAGTTTTCTTTTTGTATGTTTGTAATTGAAGCAAACTCGCATATTTCTTTACAAGAACTTTTAAACTACTTTTGAATTGAATTTAATATTAAAAAAAAATAAAAAAAATATTAAACATTTTACGGCATCATTTGTCAATAAAATAACTAAATGAAAATTTGAATCAATTTAAACCAACATAAACGGGCCATTTGCGTGTGACGTCAAAACGTGGGGACCTAGGATCTCCTCATTGGTCCATCTATGCTACATGTGTGTGTATGTCAATAATTTACCAATAGGGCGGGCTCTATGTCAAAAATTTACCAATAAGCAGCGAGGCGCGTGACGTCAGATAGTGGTTGCACGTACTCGAACGTTAAAAAAACGGTATGAGTCAAGTGCACAAAATACTCCATGAACATTTAGTGGTCAGGAAGCTTTGTGCCCGGTGGATACCTCATATTTTGACCGAGGCCCAGGAGATATAATAATAGTAATAACTAGCTAGTTTAATCAGTTTTTGATTTTCTAAGAACTTTCAGTTTGACCTTCGTTTTAAATACCTATAATAGCAATAATACGAGAAAAGCCTTTCTCGCGGAAAGTAACAGCAAACGTGTTACTTTCCGCGAGAATTTGGAATGAGTGACGTCAGTCTAGGTCGCGAATCACGACACAGACTTGGTATTTTTAATACAGGAAAACGAAATATTTTACGAACACAATCAACGAACTTGTAAGAGCAAGTTATAAAACGAGAATCTTGAAATCTGGCTCATTTGCATCGTGTTTTGAACGTGCATACTGATTTAGTAGCTAAAAATAAAAAACGTGTACGTACGTATTCTTTAGTCACGTCACGACAAGACGGAACGTAGAAGGATGCGTTTGGAGTAAGAGGTACTTTGTATGTTCGTGCACATTTCAATGTTCTCATCTATCTTCGAAATGGCTGAATCGATTTCGATGCGGTTTTCGATAGTAGCTTTGAAATGTATTTGTGATGGTTCTTAGATATCCTATGTATTGCGTTCGTCCACCTGGGCGCTACAAATATACACATTTACATGACGTGGAGCTTTCCAAATTTTCAATTTTGTTAATTATTATAATACTAGCTTTTTCCCGCGACTTCGTCCGCGTCAACGACGGAAGAAGCCCATTTTCGTAGTTCTTACAAATCCATCTTAGCAAGACCTCCCCAGTATATGAGAGCGCCTACTACGAAGAGGTCAAGCTGTATCTTCATAGTCACTCAACTGATTTTGATGTAACAAACCAAAAAATAAACAAATTGAAAAATTCCAAACAGCTGAAACTATAGTCAATTGGATTGGATATTGACGTGACCGTCGGTAATACAGTGCAGTGGTATTACAGTTAAGTACTCAGGATTGAATCTTCATTACTAGAATGCTAAATGGCGTTGAAGTAGCTAGATTTTGAAATTTTTGGACAAACAATTTTTTATCATTTGTAAAAAATATTTTTTTTTCAATAAAAAGTATCCTGTTTTATTCTAATACCTCCAAGAATATGTGTACAACGTTTCATGTTGATCGGTTAAGTAGTTTTCGCGTGCAAGCGTAACAAACAAACTTACATTCGCAGTTATAATATTAGTAGGGTAGGGATACGTTTATGTATCAGTGTATGTGACCTCTTTTAACCGATAGTAACACAAGGTTTACATCGTAATTATCTGTATTGCACATTATCCTTAACAAAGACCCTTAACTCTACATTAAACTTAATATGGGTTAATAATGTTCGAGGTCTATACATAATTAGAGGTTGAATATTTAAAATGGGTTAGTAAAGGCTATGGAGATAGAAACATACGAACATGTCTTAAACTAAGGTAAGAGGAGAAAATTTAAGAAACACGCCGTATTCTCGTGTTTTAAAAAAACACAACATTGATTATTTGCCCCCGTCATTTTATAATGATGGGGGCAGGTACAGATCAAAATACTGTTAAGAAATTATCGAGTAATACTTAATATCTATTACTTTATGTAGATCCTTTTTAATATTGTTTTATTGCTTATGTTTGACCGCCATCTCGCCTGGTGTTAATATGATGAGGCCGATGATGGAGGACATAGATCTAAATCTATACCAGGTATAGGAAAAACCCAGTTGAGCGAGTGCTCAGAGCCGCCCCTCCCGAAACACTCGTTTTGCGTATTTATTGCAAAACAAAAGAATTTGTTCAAATTTAATTATTTATTACTATAATATACGATAAGGCATTTCATATAAATACATAATAAGTCATAATAAGGCGTTGTATTAAGCTGATATGTACACCTACTACAGGCGAATACATCATTGACCATGAAATGGTTAAGACAGTAAGAATTATTTGCAATAAAGTACTTACCTACTTGACAGAAATAAAAACAAGTAGGTAGTACATATGTAAATGCATTACGTAGATTTAAGGTAGTTGATGAACAATCCTTATACCATTTGGAAAAAAGGAAAGCATGAGGACTATTATGTCTTTATGATTCCATTGTGACGTCATATCCAATAAGTGCACTCAAGTAAACATTTTGTTAGAATTTAGTTTGAAATCAATATAAAAAAATATCATCTTAGTATTTCCATACAATTACCTATAGTAATTTCGCCTTGTAGGAGTGACATTTGGGTCAATCAATCAATCAATCAAAATCTCTTTATTCAGTTTTGGCATCGCAGACTTATGGACGGCAAACTATCACCATGACTCTACCACCGTATCGGAAAAAGAACCACTAGTCAGAAGATACGGCAGGAAAAGTATCCAGTTACTGCATATCAGTACGCGTTCCTGTCGACGTCGTTTTATCGGAATACCTATGTCGCCTGTAGCGTTTCGAAGAACGTTCAGCATACGTAGCAAACTAACATTCCATTGGACTTTTTCATGGACCAGAGTGATGAGACGAACAAGTGGCTTGATGGTAAGCGCCACGCCTGCTTATAAAAATTGCGCTGCCACCCAGAACTTTTAATGGGTACCATAAAAACCACTGCGTAGCACTGCATTGCGCACATCACCCCGAGACATCAGATATTAAGTTTTATATGCACAGTAATTTTACTGGGTAAAAGGCTTCTTTGTTTACCCCGTTTCCTCGTCATAAAAATTGTGGTCATCATAAGAGACTGTCACATAGTAGGAGCGCGAGGCTATACTTATTCTGATGCTCCTACCGGTAGGAGCAGGACATATTAGTCTTCGTGCTCCTACCAGTAGGAGCAAGCGGACACGGTCCAATTCCCGCCTCTTGAACTAATCTGCCTATGTATATTTTATTGAAGAAATCATGAATATGTATTCATAGTATTTTCCCGTTTATAAAATACTAGCTGATGCCCGCGACTTCGTACGCGTAGTGAAGTATTCATCCTGCTTCCGACCATTTTCCGTCCCACCATATTTCCGTTCCAGTTCCCGTTCTGCTCCTATCTTGTTACCGTACCGTACCACTTCTGTTCCGTTACTTTCCCACTCCTATCCTGTTACAGTCCTTTTCTTATTCCGTTATCGTCCCGCTCTGCTCCCGATCCTTTTCCGATCCTAACCGGTTCCGGTTTTTGATCATTTACATGACTCTGCGGTGCGGCGGCAGCGCAAAGTCATGTAAATGATCAAAACCGTGATCCGGCTCCGGTATGTGTCTGGCGCTATGTACAAATGTACATACATGAAACCTGAGTAAAAGAAATCTTCGAAACCTAAATCTCCTATTTACATTTACATAGCTGTTGCCAGCGACTTTGTACGCTTATTGAAGTAATTCATATTACTCCCGGCTATTTCCGGCAGCTCTCGCTTCTATGCCGATTTTGTCCTGCTTCTATCCCAAACCTATCCCGAATTCGTCTTGTTTCTATTCCGATCTCTTTCAGCTCTTATCTCGGTTTAAATAGACATAATACTTACATTATTAACATAAATTTTCTTTACAAATTTTACCACTCGTTTAAACCTGTCAGGGGATGGTATTCAAAACAATGATAATAATACATGTGTCAATAGCTTTTTTGCCTATGAATATGTAAGTATTTTGGCCAAAGGTCAATCATCGTTGCTCCAGGAAAAATATTGTATGTTGCAGGGAAATGAGGATACCAGGAATTTCACGAAATCCCTAGGGATATGACGTACAGTTTTAATAAATAGGCTCTCGCCAGAACTCTCGCTTCGTCATCCCTTCGCTCCACTGGCGCATTCGACCATCACTCCACTCGGGAGGTCGCCGGCTAGCTACGCTCGCCACCTCTCCCCCTTGCTTCGTCCTGGCCTTGCGCACTCGTTTTGCTCAGGAACTCCTCGCGAGCTTCTGGCTCCGTGCTTTCTATATACACTCTAGGGGTAAAAGCTAGTCGGACCGCGGAGAAGTGGTCCTTCCCATACATGATTATAACATGACTTCGTGGTATCGCTAGGAATTTCGCGAAATCTCAGATATCCTCATTTCCCTGCGACACGTACGGTCAACTACAAAAGTTGCTGAATATTTGTAAATCTTCGATTATCTACACTTTCAGTATTTCTTATTTTTCTAAATGTTGCATTTAAAAGTCAATTAAAGTCCTGTACGAATAAGAAACTTGTATAAAATTGCATTACGTTAGGTTTTTTTTTTGCCTAGTCTATATACCAAGTTTCGCTTTTAACTTATAAACAAAGGTTTTCCACACAAATATTTGCCATCCCGTTAAGATGATAATATATATATTTCACCGTCGCAAATTCAGAAAAAATTTTATATTCCACCATGTTTAACGTTTTTAAAGGTTAATTTATAAAGTGAGTTTCGTTTTAATTTATTACTTTTGATTGGTCTGTATACCAAATTTCATTGCTACAACTTCATTAAACAAAAATTCTCCACACAAACTTTACCGCCCTGTATAACCCTATTAGGGGTGATTTCAAGACATGGTGGAAGACGTGTTTATAATTTTATTTTATTAGCTGAGTATTTGTAAAAAATTTCAACATTAAAAAATATTTGATACTTTCCACCCTGTTTAACCTTGTTAGAGGGTGAATTTCAAAAAATAGCGAATTACGTTTAAATTTATTTTTTTTGCTTACTCTTTGTACCAAATTTAATTGGCATAACTTCATGAACAAAGATTCTCTATATAAACTTAACCACCCCGTTTGAACCGGTTTAGGGATGATTCCAAAAAAATGGTGAAAGCCGTGCTTAAAGTCTGAGTAAATGAACTGAACTTCATCGTCGTAGCTTCAAATAATATAATTGCATTTCACCCTTATTTAACCTAGTTAGGGGAAGATTTCCAAAAAATTGTGATTCACGTTTTTATTATCTTTTTTTTCTTAGTTTATGTACCAAGTGTCATCAAAACCACAAACTTCATAAATAAAAAAGATTTTTTATACAAACTTTACCACCCCGCTTGGGCTTGTCGGGGGATGATTAAAAAAAATGTGAAATACATATCTATAATATCATTGGCTAAGCACGTATAGCACATTTCATCGTTGTAGCTTAAAAATAATAATCTTCACTGTGCACTCTGTTTAACCCTGTTAAGGGATGATTTTCAAAAATTTTAAATTACGTTTTAATTATTTTCTTTTATCAAGTTTTATCATAGCCATGAAACTTCATAAACAAAGATTTTCTATACAAACTTTACCACCCCGCTTAGGCTTGTTAAGGGATGATTTTCAAAAAATAGTTAAATACATATCTATAATTTCACTGGCTTAGCACGTGTACCACATTTATAAGGGATGATTTTCCAAAATTGTAAATCACGTTCTAATAATGTATGTTAGGCGTGTGTACCAAGTTTCATCGCTATAAACAAAGATTTTTTATGTAAACTTTACCACCTCGTTTAATCCTGTTAGGGGTTGATTTTTGAAAAATGCTGAAAACTTATTTTAAAACTTGATCAAACTTAATTTATTTACCCTGTTTCTTTACTGTAGCTACAGTGTTACATTAATAAAAAATCCTACTCCATACAAATTTTGCGGCCCTATTTAATGACCTTAGGGGTTGATTTTTGAAAAGTTACTGAAAATGTATTTTTATGTTCTTATGTTTAGTCAATTTACTAAGTTTTATAACTTTACTAAAAAAAACCTACACCATGGTAACTTTGCGACCCCAATAAATAACCTTAGGGGTCGAATTTCGCAAAATGCCGAAAACAAGTTCTTAGTATTCACATGTTTAATGCTCACACAAAATTTGATAACTACTGGTCAAGAAACAATCACCGTAGCATACATTATAGTTTCCGCATTCCAATCTAAAAAACCGTACTAAACCCCCCTTAAGGGTTGATTTTCAAAAAACTGTGATACAGGTGCTCTTTTATTTCTTTTGCATAGTATACTGCCAAAGTTTCGTGACCATGCGACAAAAGAATTTTTTTTCCCCATACATTCTTTATGACCCCATTTGACCCACTTATAGGTCAAATTTCGAAAAATCCGTTCTTAAATGACGCCTTCACTACTTGTAGAATACGTGGTCCACATTTCAGGTTTCTATGTTAAGCGGTTTTGACTGTGCGATGATTGTAGAAAAAAATCCTGTTCTTTTATTATATAGATAATTTCTACGTTTTTGTGTATCTTAGAACAACTTTGTTTTTACTTTACTTTTTTCTGAATGCTGCAACCTTGACGTCGAGCTCGCGACGCAGAAGGCGAATAAAATGATTATAGATACCTACTCGTAGTTGATAGTCAGCTTACAGTACTTTTTAGTTAACAGTATAAAAGGAGTCGTTCATCCGCGTCGGTCTGTGTAGAGTAGCCGTAGACGGCTAACTTTTGAACTGCTTGACATATTTCTATGCGATTTTTACTACAGTTTTGAGAATTTATTGCGTAAAAAATAGTACCTACTATTTTTTATTGTATGTTCCGCAAGTGAAACAGATTTGATCAACACTAAACTGCATTCTTTTAAGACTTGAATGAAACATAACACCGTCCATATATATTTTTGTTTACATTCCTTCACTTGTGGGTCTGGAAGATATCGCTTTGAGCGATAAGACCGCCCATTGTGACACTATTATTAAATTAGTTGTTATTTTAGTTTTTATCTATTTCTGTATTGTGGTGTTATAATAAAGAGTTATTATGTTCTATTCTATCTTAGCGTAATGACAACAGGTCAGTGCCCTGCAACACTTGCAATACAAACTTATGGCACTAGGTAGCCCGTGCCGTGACGCCTACATCAGGTGTGCTATGCTCAACTCGTCATCCCACTACTACTATACTCCGTCCAACCATTTATTTATCTTTTGACAGCTCGATTAGTGATGTCCTAATTACGTTACTGATTTGATTTCTGAAAACAGTCTACTTTATTATTTTAGTATCGATTCGATACATTGATATTCCATTTTTGCTCCACGTTTTGTATTGATTTATAATATTTTGGTTGCTTTATTTGACTTTATATCTTAATATTTAACCTTTTATGTCGATAATAATTATGTACAAATTAAAATATTTAACAACCATTTATATTTTTTATGTAAAAAAGTACCTTAATAATGTTTATTAATTATTTATAGGCTTGCGTTTGACCGCTATCTCACCTGTTGTTAAGTGACGATGCGGTCGAAGATGTAACACGCTCATTTTGATTATCAATCTACGGGCTCAAAAAATATCGAAGATTATTAGCATGTCTCGTCACTGTTGTAAAAAACAAACAGTGCCCACAAAGTATATAGTACTAATGAATTTTTAAATATCAAGTTTAATTGATTTATTATTTGATTCTATTTAATATTTTGACATTATATAATCATGACATTAATTAAAATCTACATCTATAATCTGACAATTTGAATTTAATTTAATTTAACTATATATTTTTTTTAATGTTAATATTGCACACCATTGTTATGGTAGAATGTTAGGAATTATCTTTATTTGTCATCTTTGAACACAACATTCTAGCAACAAAGAAATTTTGAATTTTGAATGTATTGCTATTTTTCACTACGGTTCATCACTTCAATAATTATGGAGTTCATAGGCGTGCATATGACAAAAGTTAAATAAATGGTTGGACGGAGTATAGAAACATTATATGTAGACAGTAAACAGCTACTACAGCTGTACCAAGTACATAATAAATTAACGTAGACAATATGTGCATACAAATTGAATTCGCTTCCTTTAACAGAAGACATTGTGTTGTGCATACGCTATGCATACCGGATTGTTCACGCATGATCACTTGTTGATACTCAGTCGAATAAACACTACTGTTGAACAGTTTGGTGGAGGAAGGTCGACGTTGTATTAAGATGTTTGACCTAAGTCACGCAGACGTTTGGGGGTGGGTGAGTCAGCCCAAAACAGGGTTATGAGTAAAGGTAGCACACGAAATACGCGTCATTTACTAACACAAATACAGGTATTTATGACTGTCTCTAGATATTTATAATGTACTAGTAACTAGTACATTATAAAACAACTAGTAACTAGTTAATGCCTTGTATACTTGTACTATTTAGTAAATAATCTGTGCCTGAACTTCCTCCATAGTGGATTACGCATTGGTACGGTCAGTGACAAAAGCTGAACAATAGTTAATTTTTATAGACTACACCTTCAATGTTTGTTTTAATTCTCTGAATGTTGCATTTAAGAAATCTGTTAATATCCTGTGCGAATAGGCAAAATTGCAAAAATTGCATGTAATTTGTATATTTTCCGTGTTATTGACAATTGAAAGATTTTAAAGATTGTAAAAGTTCAGTTACTTATGTTGCTGACTGTACCTACCTTATTGCATTATATTTCTGTTTTGTTTTATTTTTATTGAACTGGGTGATGAAACCAGCAAGTGATTCGCCTGATGGTAAGCGCCACGCCTGCCCAAAACAATTGCAGTGCCACCCAGAACTTTTAATAATATAAAAAGCACTGCGTAGCACTGCATTCCGCTCATTACCCGGAGACATCAGATATTAAGTCTCATATGCCCAGTAATTTCGCTGGCTACAATGCCCTTCAATCAATGATTAATTTTGATGATCCTTTTTTTGTTTGGTAGGTCCTACTTCAGGGGTGGTCCCATATACATTTTATGGAAATTGATTCAGCGCTTTTGTAATAAATCAACAAAAAAAATATATTACATAGTTTAAGTTTACATGTAGCTATAGTTTGGAAGTCTGTTTTTTTTTCTAAAACTTTATTATATCTTCGTAGTATTCAGCATTGCCAAGAAAATTTTACACTATTGGAGCCTACACTCTGATATAGCGATAGGGAAAATCCCGTCATAATTTAGAATTGTTAGTCATACCGCCGCTCCGCCAACCTGTTTCAAAGTCTACCATGCATTTTACCATGCCATTTAATTTATCGGAAGTTCATGAATACAGCTATGGGTATGACCTATGTGTATAGTATGACCGGACTTGACAATCGTCGGTAAGACTGGGATGCGAATAATTGAAGGCCTAATATAGGTAAGCGTCCAGAAGTAATGAGACAGTTACACTAGCACAGCTTATAATGCTCCTGCATTAAGGGCCACAGAATGTATAATAGTACCCACTACGCTGCCCCTAGCTGAGCGGACCCGAGCTTGGAATATGATAACCAATAGTATTGCTCAAAATCATTCAATGAATTCGGTGAACAATGAACATGCATTCTTAGAACAAGACTGATGAGCTGAAAATGTTGATGATGAAATGAAAATGTTGACTAACCTCTGATGATGACGAGCGTGAACGAACTGATTTCATATACAACCTACAGTACAGCCTGACCTGCACGCAACAACTCGTGCAAGCGAAGACTTGCTGTTTCCGTTCCCGTTACAAGTTTGTGTCAAGGTTCCTGGCTTCCAAAACTGGACATGGAGCGAGGCCTGAATCGAACAAATAGCTTTACCGTACGTACTATAGGCACGTACTTTAAATATGTTCTCAATCTTGTAACGATATTTATTTAAAACCTTTTTCTTTTCACCTTTTGCAATGTGTACAGCAAATTGGGCTAGGAAGGATTGCAACAGTACACGTATGGACGTGCAACAGGGAAGTGCCGTACCTATAACATAGGCTTGGATACAGTAAGATGCTATCGTCACCTATCAAAAACAGTTCGGAACGTGTCCTACATATAAAAGTAATTATTACTGCACCACAATTGCAAGAGAATACAAATACTTCAAGAACATATGAACATACTAGCTGCGCTGGTTCCACCCGCGGTTTCCCGGGATAAAAAGTAGCCTATGTGTTATTCCAAGTCCTAAAGTACCTACATACTAAATTTCATCAAAATCGGTTCGGTAGTTTTTGCGTGAAGGAGTAACAAACATACATCCATACAATCTGACAAACTTCCGCGTTTATAATATTAGTAGGGTTCGTATTATTTTTCTACTTATTTAAAGCCACGTGTCACCTAGTGTCACTGAGCAAATGTGGTGGATGGTGGAGCATGACTCTATCTCTGACAGAAGGCTGTGTCGCAGCATTAGGGAAAAAAACCCGAGAAAGTTGGATAAAAACCGGTTCAGTTATATTTTTTGCGCGATAACGATTAACAATATAAACAGACATGGCAAAATATTGTTAAATCACTTCCCAGTTAGTATATTAGTACATGTATACATACAAAAACATGTAACACCTGTGATGTCTACACTTCCGTAGGTGCTACGGAATTTTTCGTGCAAACATTACACAAATGCTTTATCCATTATTAACCTATAGTTACACATTCAGTAACATTTATCAATATGTAATCACATTCTGTTAGAATAATAACTGAAACATCCTAAGCCCATTACGTTCTCACTGCTAGGACATGGAGTATGTCTTCCCTCATAGAGAGAGTAAAGGGCCATAATCCACCACGCTGGCCCAGTGCGGGATGGTGGATGTCACAGTTAAATTTTTGTAATTAATTCTTGGATATGCCGGTTTCCTGGCGATGTTTTCACCGTTTTTACAACGAGTGTAAAATCCGCACATAACTTAAGAAAGTCGGTAGTGCGGGGCCAGCGGGATTCGAACTCGGGTGCGTCGGATCGAAAGTCGCACGTACTCCCACTGAGCCAGCCACACTCGTTCTCAACTGGAAAATGTCTAAACTAAATCGTAAGTAGGTATCCTAGGTAAGTAGCCTTTCCTCTACGTTAACGGCTTAATGTACATCGGCCTTTAAGGCTAGGACATCTACAGGAGTAATAAACCAAGTGCGCTATTGTATAAACAATCGCATTGAACTTCTAGTCGGCCCATAATAATCGCAGTGCCACCCATAACTTCGAATTGTATCCTATGCTATGATACCTCATCCGTCGCCCTAATCCAAGCTACAAGCGCGTAACGTCAACAGTGAGTGGAGCTATGTACGTACTATGTACTACATTTATGCAGAATGTATGTATAACTGCGTATTGACAATAATCCGCCGACGAATAAATATTTTTCTGTTTTTTTAATCTTCCTGACCCTTATTAGTGAACGTTGCTTATGTTTAACATTTTGTCTCTTTCTCTCTTCTAACATATTTGTTTCAATGTAAATTTAATAGTTACAAAAAATGTTAATTGTTAAGCATTGTTGCATGCAACTTTAACTTTATTTACCGTAGGGGCCGTGTGTATATTTACTGTTACAGTTACTGTTGTTATATATTTGTTTATATATTCATCTTGTATTCGTCTCATATCTAACTGTTCGTGATGTCACGGTCATAGGTTCCGACTGAAAATCAGTACTAAGGTATTTATTACCTTTGTTTTATGCTGAGTCGGAACCTTTTCCTGACAGCGCGCAACATTTAATTATACTATGTATTTATTGTGTGTTACATGTGTTATTATATATTATATTTTCCGTTATATAGTAAAATATCATGTTATGGTTTAATGTTGCGTGTGTCTCGAATAAATGTCTTTTCTTTCTTTCTACTGTGTACTGATACTCACATTCCGTAGTATTGACAGTAGTGTTGATGGCGTCGGTGGTGTTGAGCGGAGGGGCGGAGGAGGCGGCGGGGGCGGCGGAGGTGACGACGGCGGGGGTGGCCTCCACTGGCACGGCCCTGCGCAGCCTGTCGTGCTCCACATCTAGCGTCACTATGTCAGCGGGTACCGCCGCGGAACTGCCCTGGATGTTGTCCACGGCATACTCGTGTCTCCATGCTGGAACGATATACTCATGCTAGAACTCGATAACCAAACCACGTCATGTGACCAAATAACAAATGTTAAGAACGTCTATCGAAATAGGTGGTATAATAGGTCTCTCTCTCGCGGTATAGGACCGTCTCGGTTGATACCACCGCTTTGCCAGTTAGGGTAGAACTACATCCCACTCGTCAATTCTGCCGCGTGCGGTCGCACTCCTGTTCTCTTTCTCGTTCTAGTAAATGACAGTTCTAAGTGACAGAAAAGGATAGAAGCATGGGAAAGTGGCATTCGGTGCGGCCAGATGTAGTTCAACCTAGAGAGAGAGAGAGAGTAGAGACTCACTCCATGCCCGAGCACGACAAGTACCAGCTGCGGCTCCGAGCCGCGCGAAGCCGCGAGCCGCGCGCGCGCCGCACGCCGCAACCTCTCAGCAAGTACAGAAGAAAAACTGCCAATGCGAGAGAGCGCAGCCGGATGAGGGAAATCAATAGAGCCTTCGAAACTCTGAGGCGTGCCGTGCCCGCTTCAGCTATAACTGGCACACTGGTCCCCTGCGAGAAACTGACGAAGATCACAACGCTGCGACTGGCCATGCGATATATTACAGCGTTGTCTGCTGCTTTGCGCGAAAGCCCTGAAAGCGACGACTCCAGGCCCGACCGCTGGCCGTCGCCGCTGTGCTCGGACCTGTCTGAGTTCTCCACAGAGCATGAGACCCCCTCGGAGTTCGCTGAGGACTCCCTCTCTCCTTTCCACTCTTTCTTCGCGGAGTTCGACTGTGACTATATCGACCGGACATTCGCGTGACAGTGAAGTGTTGTGATCAGGCTGGACTGGTTCTAATTAATAGGTATTTTTAATTCATCTTTGCCATACTAATATTAGTTTTATGAGATAAGATAATTATTTTTGAGATCTATTTATTTTTCATTATAAAACCCTTATACTGCCGCTGTAGTGAGCATTACTGTGTTCCAGTTTGAAGGGCATTGCCAGTGAAATTACCTATTGAGCATTATGAGACTTGAGCTATTGTATCAAGGTGAGGAGCGCAGTCAAGTGCCGCGGAAGATTTCGCATAATAATGTGACGGGTGGTGCAGTGCAACTGTTATGCCGGCTGTACACTCTCGCCTGAGTGCCTCGGACGACAAGTTTGATCGGGCGAGAACCGCGAGACGCACCGATATGTTCCCTGTACACTCTCTTCCTCGACCTGTCTCGGTCTATCTCGCCCCAGGAAGCATTATTATTTTATTACCCGTTGATTTTTTTTTTTTTTTTGTTGTCGTTTCCATCATGTTTCTTTTTAATATAATATAATTAATTTACCAAAAAATAAATTCAAATAACATTTTTAAACAACATACTGGCCTCAATAATTAAACAAACAGTAGTTTACACTAGCAGTTGTTGAGGATTACCTACTTTAAGCACAGAAGACTTAACAACTTTTTTTTACAAGAACTATAACGTCAGTTCAGCTCAGGCATCACTACAATTAGTCAACCTACGTTTTACGTTTTATGTAATAGGGAATATGCATGACTTGTCGAAATATCTGGAAATTACTTTTTATGATAGGATACTCTTATAAAAGCGCTTGAATTTGAATTACAACATCTTGCTAACATCAAGCAGCCGGGCATGTTCTTTGAATGCCAAAATACTATATTTGGCCCTCGGCTTAAAAAAGACATCTCCGATTTATTCTCGCGACAAGTCAAAACGACTGACGGAACACGATGAGGTGCTGGACAGTTGGGCTGAACATTTTAGTGACGTCCTAAACCCTGCTAGTCATTGTGCGGACCTCATCCATATCAACTCACTTCAGGCTCTCCCAACATCCACAGAACTCGATACCTCACCGTCTCTTGATGAATTTCTCCGAGCTATTAATCGACTCAAAAACGGTAAAACCCCGGGTTCAGACAGTCTACCAGCTGAACTAAACAAATACGGTGGACCAAATGTTCAAAACAGTCTGTTTGAGCTCGTCTTACGAATATGGGATTCGGCATCCATACCCCAAGACTAGAAAGATGCTTCTATTTGCAAACTTTATAAAGGCAAAGGTGATTCCTCAGATTGTGGGTCTTATAGAGGGATTGCTCTACTTAGTGCGGGTGGTAAAGTTTTGGCTCATATTTTAAATCGTAGGCTAGGACAGTTAGCCGAGCGAATCCTCCCTGAAACCCAGTGTGGGTTTCGACCAAGCAGGGGTACGGTCGATGCTATCTTTGTCGTAAAACAATTACAGGAAAAAAGCCTCGAACAACAACGTGCTTTATTTATGTGTTTTGTCGACCTAGAGAAAGCGTTCGACAGAGTACCGAGATCTGCTCTGTGGATTGTTCTTGAAAAAGCTGGGTGTTCTGCGAAGTTTGTCAGTCTCGTGCGCCAATTTCACGACGGCATGATGGCTAGAGTGCAGCACGATAACGACCTCACTGAAAAATTTCCAGTTACAAGCGGCGTCAAACAAGGATGCGTAATGGCTCCTACTCTCTTTGCCGTTTATTTTGCCGCTGTACTGAGGGACTCATATACTGGCTGCACAGGACAAATTCAATTAAATGCTAGATCAGTTAAAGGTGTTTTTGACTTGTCACGCTTCAAATCTAAACGGATGGTGCATGACCTCTCTATTCAAGATGTCCTCTATGCTGACGATGTTTGCCTGATGGCAGATGATATTTGCAATTTGCAGCGTTTTCTAGACCATCTTGATGAGTCATGCCAAAAGTTTGGTTTAGTTATAACCGTCTCTAAAACCCAGGTGTTGAAACAGCCTGCCCGTGGTACCGCGGCGCACTCCACGCCCATTACACTTGGTGGGAAGGCTCTTGAAGAAGTGTCGTCATTTCGGTATTTAGGGAGTTACATTCGTGATGACAATCGCCTAGAAACCGAAATTTCCTCACGAATTGCAAAAGCAGCAGCATCTTTCGGAAAACTTCGAACACGAGTTTGGGAGTCGCATGATTTACAATTCGATTCACACAAGATCGATGTGTATAAGGCAATCCCATTTTGCTTTATGCCAATGAGACATGATGTCTCTACAGAGGTGATATCAAGCGTCTTGACACATTCCACATACAATGTCTACGCGCAATTCTCCGTGTCAAGTGGCAAGACCAAGTACCAAACTCAGAAGTTTTAAACCGAGCCAAGATGAGCGGCACAGAATCCATGCTCATTAAAGGCCAACTGAGGTGGTGCGGGCATCTTGTACGTATGGACGACTCCAGGCTGCCTAAATCTGTGTTTTACTCACAGCTGAAGGAAGGAAAGCGCAAGCCCGGAGGTCAGGTTCTGCGTTACAGAGATGTGCTTAAGCGCCATCTCACCACATGCAATATTTCTCCTGACTGTTGGGAAGCGCCTGCACAACAGAGACATGTTTGGCGCAACTCTGTTAGTAAGGCTGTTGATATTTTTGAAGATAATCGCTTACAAGACCTCGATGCAAAACGCCTGCTCAAAAAGATCCGTCCTAAGCCTTCTTATACCTATACCTACAATTCTAGAGGCCAGTTGCACTGTGCGCCCTGCAACAGGGTCTTTAAAACTAAATTTGGTTTTGCCAGCCATCTTCGCTCCAATTCCCGGAGTTGACAAGGTTCGCCGTTGACGGATACGTCAAAGAGGACATCAATTATTATTATCTATTAATTGCGTAGTTTTTTTTATTTCAATGTTTTACGTTCGATACGTTATCCATCATTTTTAAGCTCGCAGTTAATACTTGGTGTAGGCATGTATAGGTCTCCTTTCGTCTAGGTACTACTACTAGATATTCCATTTCAATGTCGAAGTACGAGTATTTCCATTCTATATTTATTCGTCCGGACTTGTATCAGAACTGAAATTCGCCCAAAAAACCTAAGCTCTTGACTATATTCTTTATGGAGAGTCGATAAGTCGATCACGAGAACAGAGAGATACGCGGAGACAGCATGATGTCATAGTAAAGTTAAAGATCGTACTAAGTGCAGGTGCTAGTGCACTAATTATACAGCCTTAACAGATGCTCTATGGTTTGCGAAGCACTAACGGAAAATAATGTATTTCCTATTACTTATAGGTATCATTGTGAAACACGTTTACTCACATCAGCTCACATGTTATCACAGGGTGCTGGAGAGATGTCGGCAAACAAAACTTCAGGAACGTATTCATATCTCAGACTTCCTACAACTTTTTTACTGTACGCATAATTGACAGAGTGACTTGTCAGAACAAAAAATTAGAAGCCAGAGTTCACCTTGACAAGGAAATGGTTTTGAGAGCGCCGAGCGCTTGCGTTGGCCGATAAGTTCACTTGCTTACGCCTTATGGCCGCCACCGCCAGTGAGACTTGAAACCGGTCACATGACATGTATTATATAGTAGGTATACCAGCATAAATGTATATGCTATATTAACATGGATATATTCATCGGGAATCCCGCTACGACGGTTTGGTTTTGCAGTTTTGAGGCGAATGAAACATGCATTGCATAGTTTTACTGATTGCTGAGACAATGGTCAATGAGAGGTATACTAACAGCGAGGGATACAAAGTACGTCGAGGTAAAATAATTTAGGTGCCGTCTTGAACTAAGATAAAAAGGCGGACTTTTCGTCGCCAAATTAGCAATAGAAACACTCAAAGTATGCCGGTCCGCTCGTTCGTACGCAACCCTCATGCACAAATTTACATCTAACTATGCCAATCGGCCATCACATCGACCCTCAGTTCGCTCAAACAAACTTACTATGCTTCAATTTTCTTAGCGAGATTCTGTCCGTTTTTTTTTTCGTTCAAGGGTGCCGTGCATTATACTTCGACCAAAATAGACTTTAATTTGGTCGAAGGTATTATACACTCTCTTAGGGACAAATGGTCTGAGCAGCCGCTCAACTGCCGTCTCTCTCTAGATCTATGTGCTTCACCTTAGGCCACATCAGGCGAGATAGTGGCCAAACATGGATATATTAAGCGTAAAAAAAATGGAGAATAAGTGTAATAACGAAGGCCATAGAGGGTTATTATTATTATTTAGAGCCAAGTGTCCCACTGCAGGGCAACGGCCTAGCTTTCATTCTTCCACGTTCCACAGAGCGTTGTCAGATGTTTAAAAAACGTAAAGACTTAAATGGCGTTGGACTGGTCATATTATTAGATCTTCCAGGGACAAGTGGACTTAAGAAGTCACAGTTGATACCCCAGACATGGAAGGTCAAGAGGAAGACAGCACCGAAAGTGGGAAGATGACTTGACATAGATAAAGGCCAAGTGTCTACTAGAGGAGGCCTATGTGCAGGATAGACTGCCTAATTGGGTAACTAAGGCTGGTGTCGCAGAAACATAACATGAAATGTAAAAAAAAATGTTAATGTAAATTAGTGAACAAAGGCTATTTTACAAGGTTTTATTTAACTAGCAAAGTATATATGTAACTATGTTTGTTCAGGTGTAATCTTACAAGCTGAATCAGAACCACTTCCTGTTGTCCTATGAAGTTGAAATTTTGTATACTTGTCAAAGTGCGGTGACAGCAAGGAGACGCAAGATGGGCAATGGAACACCTTGATGGATAATTGTAAACTTCTAGTGTTTGGGCTTATTTTAATCTGCTCGCGGTTCCGATTACGATTTTGTTAAAAGCTTGTCTTGAAACATATATTTTTCAACAAAAAACTTATTTATTATGAATATTTATTAATTCATACATTTTACTTTTTCATTTTTATACATATAGAAAAAGAAATTAAGAGCCGTACCTAGTTCACGCGTTTCTTTAAAATACTGGCAGCCAGTAATTAAAGCGCTTATTGAAGAACCAATCATAGTTTATCGAATAGATGGATGAAAAAGAAAAGAAACCACCAATGAGTTTCTCTTGTGCTATCTTCTCTAGTGGGCGTATTTTAGAACTGCACTGGTCAGTTTAAGTCAGCCACTTAAACTGACCAGTGCAGTTCTAAAATACGCCTATAAATAATAAAATAATATTTTATCCATACCCTGGACTTCAACTTAGATATATCGGAAAGAAATGGGTTAGCATGTTACTGTTTTTCAAAATCATAGAGATGTTAATAAGAATTGATTTTTTCTAACTATTTTCTTATGGTTTCTGTAAAAATTGTATTGACTTAATATTTTTATGTGCTTTCTTAATAAAAAGCTATTCAGGGTTCACCTAAAACTTTTTGGCATTTTAATTATTTTATGTTACGAACGGTAAGTGTATCGAAGTATGAGCAATCTGCATTGTATCATGTGAATATTTGTAGGTATTTATAATATCCAGTATCAAATTAATTATATACTTTAAAATTAATAGATTAGTTTAGATTAGAAGTTAAAACAGCCAAATATTCTGATTTGTTTGTTGCTGCACTTAGTCAAATACAGTGGCCACAAACATATACAATATTTACTCTTTATTTTGTGAGATTTGTGATAATGATCCAAAAACAATTATGGTAGGTAAATTTACAGGTCTGCAGGAAGCTTATGATACATATACAGGAGTAATAATAAAGCAGAGTCTGTAATATAAAATATTTCCTTTTCACTTTTTGGTGTGTTTTGGGGTCATTGTGTAGTACTTAAGTATTTTAATTAGTATCACTTCTTGTTTTCATTTGGCTGCTATTCATTGAATCACAATAGGTATTGTAACTGGATATCAAATTTTAGAATTCATCGTTTGAAATTATGTATAATATTTTAATTTAAGTACAAACTTATTCACCTATTCTAACCCCAATTTATCTCCAACAAAGCAGACTTTTCTATCCTTTTTCTTTTCTCGGCTGGAGGTTATGTGATAAAACTTTTCTAAGATTCAAATATAAAAGAATCTTTATGCTACAAGGCAACAAACAAAGGCGTAATGTTCCTACCTACTTATTCATTTAACAGATTTTTTAACTGAGAAGGTAAAGAAGTGGAATGGAAATGTGACAACACAGTAATTTTGATGATTAAGATTCAATTGATGTGACTGTCTGCTAAATGAATAGTAAGTAATCATTAGTGATTCACAACTAACTGTAATATTTGGTTTTTTGCTCAAAATTAAATAAAGATTCATTTAATTTTACACTAATATAAATTTATTACTAGTGTAAAATGTTACAGAACAAACAGCTGGATCGAGCAACCTACGATCACTAAATTAACGCGACGCGCTTATTTTTATACCTTTTCATCTTATTATTAACAGTGACCTAGAATTAACACTTGTCTTTCAACTCTCTTTTATACGCCTTCTAGAAACAATCTGACCTCCCGAGCAAAGGCATCACAAGCGATACGTCATCAATACGTTAAAACTTTCAGATAAAGTGCATTCGAAGAATTCCTCAAGAACAAAACGAGTGGGTACCAACATTGTTTTTCGATGGAATGTGTAATTTTATTACTAACCTGACGAGTTTTGGCTCAATAACACCAGCAAAAACACACTCCCTAAGTATTTTAGCTTCACATCCACTCGTAAGAGATTCATGTTTCTCACTTTAATAGTTGAACTTAAAGTTTATTCGATAGTTCTGCGGATTTTCATTTAGAAACGTTCGCCCGCACAACACGACACTGCACTCCCAAAGAGAATACAAAATTAACAAAATACGACAAATAGAGTAGAGCCGAACCACTGCGTTGAAGACTGATGAAATACTCGTATAATTTATAAGGTCGTACTCGCTAGAGTATATGTTCCTTGGTCGTCTGGCGTACGCGTTAGGGATAATCGATATACATCGATGCATTGAAAACATCGATGTTTACAATGCGATACATCGAATCGATCCGATGAAATGCTTTCAATATACTTGACGTATCGATATCTTTTCAGTTTTTAGTAGAAAAACATCGAATCGATTATAACCAATTAATTTCATAAAATCTCAAGTTTGGCCACTAAAAGTTAGATATAACATAACAGTTAGTTAATTATAATATAACGAAATTTCAATCAACCAAATTTTAATTTGCCGCAATGAACAAGTGACAACTTTCAAATTTATGGTAACTTTATATGATACCCTAGATATCCCTGGCTAAACCAATTTTTCGATGTCTGCTACTGTCAGGATCATTAAAATTTTACCTAAAATCTTTTTTTCTATTTGATTATTTAAAAAATAAAAGTTTATTATTCAATAGTGGACTGACAATATAATGCCGTCGCGGCCAACGTGTACTGAAAATTATGTTGGTAGCACTGCGCACGAGTCACTGACAATAAAAAAAAACTGTTTGTGTCGTGTCGGCCGGCGAGCTTCTATGTTTAAAAATAACAAATTGAATTACATTTGGTTTTGTGGATGAAATGATTGATTTTTAATCAAAGAAATGATGAAAAGTAGAGTACAAAATGTGTCCGTGGAATCTGATTCGTCAGATCACGTCGGTCTGACAAAGGTGTCAGACAGATCTGACTTTTCTGCTTAGAAGAAAAAAATTCTCTGTGGGAAGATCACCACAAATTGGTCCATAAGAGCTGGAAAACGGTGAAATCTTACGATTCAATTTCAGGTAAAGTATCTATTTACTTGCGTAGCCCAGTAGGCAGATTAAATGAGAACTCTTTAGAAATTTGGAATAATCTTAACAAACGACAACGAAATCTTAATAATAGGGTTCCGTTTTTACCCATACGGTACGAAACCCTAGAAAAGTACTCGATGCGTACAAAATATCGATGTTTTCACCCGATACAACGAAAGACATCTATGTCACTACAGTTCTGATTTACTACGCGCGAGCGGCCTTCGCTTGACGGACGGCGTGGTCCACTTGCGTGCGCATCTTCAACGTCCGATCGATGTGGACGCCAAGTTACCTCACGGTACTCTCCCACTTGACGTCCTCGCCTCTAAGGGGCAAAGTATGCGCTGTCGTCCACGAACAGCGCCAGTGTAACACCCCGTTCCCCCTCCCGGAGGTGTTAGCTCTCCAGGACCGGGATGTCGTCAGTGTAAAGGACGTAGAGAGCCGGCGACAGGCAGCTCCCTTGGGGGACCCCAGCGTGGGTTGGCCTCTTCGTCGACGCGTGGCCCTACACCGCGACGAAGAAGTCTTGCCGTTCCAGCCCCCCGATTCAGAACCTCACGATAACGAATACGGAATCGATTCGACTATTTTCGATGTCGTTTTGTAGGTTCCTTTTCGAGCTATTCCGCCCCGAAAATTTAATACGGTTTCGTTTACAATATCGGTATCGATTACATGTTGCATTCACGAAATTTGTTTTGTCTGCAATGTTTTGCATCGTAAGATATGAAACCGAATCGGTCGACAACGAGTTGTCGGGAAGTTCTGAATCGGCCCGCAGGAACGACGCTACGATTCTGGTAATGGCCGGTGGCGTCGTGGTCTGGGTGACTTTCCACAGGAGCCCTTCGTGCTACACACAATCAAATGCCTTCTCGATATCAAGTAAGATGCCAACCGTGCGATGGCCCCTGTTCATCCCCTCGGCCAGGAAATGCATCACCCGTGTAAGCTGGAGCGTCGTGGAGTGCCTGGTGCGGAAGCCAAACTGCTCCTCTCTGGGAGTCAGGTGAGGCCTCAGCCTCCGCAACAACAGGCCCTCGAAGAGCTTCGACGGCATCGGCAGGAGCGTGATTGGTCGGTAACTGGCAGGCATGTCTATGGCCTATAGAGTCCATATATAGCTATGTCCATCATATAGTTTTAGCCACAGAAGTCCCTGTCATTAAAGGAAAAAGCTGTCATGCATTGCATGACCCTTATGACCTAGAAAATAAGGGTTATTATAAGTTTGAGTATCTCCGGCTGTATATTTTTTACGCTTTCGATCATTCCCAATTATTTCGCGTACGTATGTTAAATTAAATTCTTATTAGTCTAAGTAATAATAATTAATGCTTGTGGTTTCTAAATAAAGTTTAATTATAAAACAAGAAATGCCCCGACGAAAGGCACAAGTGATGTTTGGAAGTGTTAATTCTTGAATATGCCGGTTTCCTTACAATGTTTTTCTTCACCGTTTTTAGAGCGAGTGTTAATTCCACACATATAACTTAAGAAAGTCAGTCTTTATTCTACACCGAAAACATAACAAGAACAAATAAAAACAAATCTTAAAAATTTGATTAGTACAATGGGTGGTCTTATCGCTAATAAGCGAGTTCTTCCAGACATCCTTTAAATGGAGAGGATTTATGAAACGACAAAAGACGGTGATGTACTTATATTATAAAAACTACTTTGTAAAATCATATATCATATGAGTATAAAACATATACAACGTGTAACATAAATGTGTAGTAATAATTAAACCACGCATATAGAAGCTTATTAATAATTCAAGTCCAAGTGCAAATCACCAGAATCTTTTTAAAATCAGAAGATATGATAATTTAAACATTTCTGGTAATCAAGTTCATTTCAACCCTAACAATCAGCTGATAAAGAGCAATGAACTTGTGACAAAGAATATTAGTGCGCCGCGTGTACAGATCTGACAAACAAATTTTATCTTCAGTTAGCAAAGCCAGCTGTCCTACCAACCTTACTTTACAACTAACTTTCAAGCAAACTGCTTTTTACGCGACTCCCCAAAAAAGGAATATAATGTTTTCGGGGTTAATGTATGTGCGTTTTTTTATTACAAAATGCCTCAACAGATTTGGATGTATGGGGTATCCTCGGAATCCTTAAATCATCCCAAGTGATAATGTTTTTGGCAGGGTATTTTTTTATTTTTATTAATGCTTACTTATTAATTACAGCATTAAACATCATCGCTCCAATTAACATTCAGGAATAAGGATCTAATCAGTGTAAACGCCTAATAAGAGCGAGCATGGCTGATGTTCTTAAAAAATACGTGAGGTCACCAACCACCGTAGGAATAGGATGTAAAAAACATCATGCATGAATTTCAACAGTAGGAATGTAATAGGCTGATAATGATGATTAAGACATTTCCAACATTTGATTTCATTGCATAGTAAAAGAGTGTTCGTAAGTCAGTAATCAATAAAGCGTCTTTACTTAGTCAGTTTTCAGAAATAAACCTGTTTAATCTTTGACAAAACGCGGCAAACACTAAAGCTATCAAACATTCGCCGCCGCTTCATGATTCGCTAGCCTTGTTTCGTATTGCACCAATCATAAAGATGTAATCCTAATAAATAATAGCCGCTGCTCCTCATTGGTCGAGCGGCACAAACAAAGTTACCTTCTAACGCCGCCCCATAAAACTCCACCGATAAGGACCGTTTTCGTTTCGGAAATTCTTTTTAGGTTATTTCTGAATATGAATTCTAAGACGTCAAGTTGGATAAAAATTTGAAACTAATCAAGGCAAGGCTAAGTCGGGTACGTTCGCGGAGATTTTTTTGTATACCGGTTCCGGAACATGCAAAAAAACTATGGTAAAAAAAACTTAAACCTATGTTTTTATTATGGTTTTAATGCATTCAAATCTGTCCAGGCAATAAGAAGTAATGGTGGAATAAATAAATACATACATACGTAAACCCTGAAATACTCCTTTTTGGGCAGTCGTGTAAAAATGTGGAAATACCCTTTTTTACGAGTGGGTTCCGGAACGGAACCGACCGAGTCCGAAGATCCGTTCAGTATGAAATTCCGGTATTTGAGACTCGAAATCAAGCCCTTGTAAAATGTTCGGCGTTTTCAAAGACAGAGCGCCTAGGCCACAAAACAGATAAATACAGAAGTTAATCTCATGTATGTACTTTTCATACATTTCATACCGGACGGCGCAGGAAGTTTTTGGGAGGAAAATTGATTGATTTAAAAATATAACTGTACACGATATCGACATAATTTTTTCGCAGTTACTATTATAACTGAATAAAGTTTTTTTGAAGACAAAACAAATGCGATTAGTTTACATTAACATCTTCCTCATTAGATTATTGAACACAAGGCTAACACAGCTTATACTACAATAAATATCTAATTTTAAATTGTAAAAATATGACAAGGCTACAAACTTATGTTCGCTTGTTCGGCGCAGGGCCGGGGGCTGGGGCGCTTACCTACCTACCTAACTATTTTGTGTTACGTGAAAACAAACCATCAAAATACAAGCAAATACCTACTTACCTCTCTGAAACAACTGGTAGCTTAAAAAACGACAATTCACCGTTTAATGTTGAATTTAAACAACCGTCCACCAAACAGTTATAATAACCTATTTTTCGTTGCTCCATTTTTGCACAAAAAAGTTCACAGACGCGTGTCTCAAGCGGATGGCACTCGCATCCCAACTGTGCCCAGATATCGTGTCTGTGAGCGGTGTCTATGTGTGCGTTGCTCGAGCGCACTTTGTATGTATGTAGATTTCTGTACTAATCTGTTTTGTGCCTAGGCACAAAGTAGCTCGGTCAATGACCCGTACTACCGCGACTAGGCCACAGCTTGTTAGGATTGTCCAAAATAATTCAAATAAATAATTTTTAAACCTTGTATGGAAAATATAATAGTGTTTTTTTGGTTGTATATTCTGCCCAATGATTCATGACTAGATACCCATACACACCTTTCAGTATTACTACACATTAATGTTATTCCCTGTATAATAATATAATATACTTTTTATATAAATTAGTGGTGCGGGCCAAGCGGGATTCGAACTCGGGTGCTTCGGATTGAAAGTCACACGTTCTCTCACTGAGTCACACTCGCTCCCATAGTTTAATTAACAGCATTTAAGTAATATTTCAAGAGTTTTTACATACACTGAATGTCATACAAAAGTACTCGATACCTGAGTAACTCGATACTTTTGATACGAGTACGATACCGGTATCGAGTATCTTTGTTGCGATACTACTTATGAGTACAGTATCGATACTTTTGTTTCGATACCATATCCCTAGCTTCAGCATGACGTTGGTACGCGTTCGTACCATTGAGGAATGACACTACCTCAATGGTTCGTACGGTGACGGGCAAAGATAAAATATAGTAGTTTGTCTTTGGTGACGGGTGAATGGCACTTTGACTTTGACAGTCAGTCGTGCTCGTTTCCGTACTTTCGGAAAATGCAAAACTTACAGTAGATGTCGCTACTAGCACATGAAGTAAATCCTTTCAATCAAATGAGGAATAATACTATGTTATACCGCATAGGGGCACTCGTGAAGGAAATACCTTTTTTGAGTTAGTCATTAGTTTTGTCTTGCTGTAGTTTATTTTTAAACCAGTTTTTTCGCTTTCTTCGCTCAGACTTTGTATCATGAGTTGCAAGTTTTCAGGGATTTCTTCGAATAACACTAAGTCGTCGGCAAATCTGAGGTGGTTCATTTTTAACCCATTTATGTTCAGATCAAACTTTTCCCAGTTCAAGTTGCGAAAGATGTTTTCTAATACGGCAGAGAATAATTTAGGAGATAGTGGGTTACCTTGCCTCACCCCTCTTTCTACGTGGAATTCGTTTCCTAGAGATTCCAATTGGATTCTAGCCGTACAGTTGGAGTAAATGGTTTGAAACATATGTAGGTGCTCTTGGCATAAATCATTGATCTAATAGGCGGTAAACACATATAATCATTTCCTCAGATAGGAGTGCTCCTCAATCGCATTTCAGATTTCTTTTTAAAGAGATGTAAATTATTTCTTACAAACAAATACAACTCTAATATATAAATCTCTGTCAGAGTTAGGTACTCTTTTTCTTTAAACATAAAGCGCAAGGATTCGTCGCTACTTTTACTGTGAATTATTCTTATGTTTTTCTTCTGGAGCAAAAAAGTGTGTTGGAAATTGACGGAGTTCCCCCAGAATATAATTCCGTATGTCAGCAATGGATAAATGTTCCCATAATAAGCACTCCTAGCGATATCCACAGATCAGACACATCGCCCAATACAAACATAACAATAACTACTGATTTTATTGTTAATTTTATCCAAATGAGATTTCCAGTTAAGGTTTGTGTCCAGAGATATGCCAAGAAAATCAGTCTCCTTAACTTCACACACCTGATCATCTCCAATATTTATATGAAGATTGATCGGTGTAGCCATATAATTATGAAACTACATTATTTTTGTTTTTAAGATATAGAGCTAAGATTTAGTATACGTCTTTGATATAGAGTGTTTAACCTTCGAGTAGACAGCCAAACGGAGTCGACACGACAGGCCTATCCCCTCTCGCCAATTTCGCCAAACGTCAAGGACAAAAATTTCCACGACATTATATAAAACTAGTTGACGCGCATCACGCTCCATTCAACAAAGGTCGTAGCGGGCGAACGAGCTCTTAAAAAAATGCCAAGTTGCAGCATATATTGGTGCTATAAAAAATTCAAAAACATCAAACCACACCAAGATGATGTAACTTTTCATCTGTATTTTTTTTTATCTAATAATGCACTAAAATAGCGAAAATTTTAAAATTATTGTTAGTCACATAAACTCACATAGTGTTGCAACTAAATCGAAAAAGTTCTATTTCGGATAAAATTTGAAGATTTATTTACATATTCACTAAACTCTATGACTATAATATTAATGTAATTTTCTATTATAAGTAGCTGCGCAATGATAGATTATTGTTTGTGTAGCTTATTTTCATGTATCTACTTAGGCGGCCAAAGCTTTGTTTTCCTGCACGTTTTTAGAAAGTAAAATGAAACTAAATCTATAAATAAATATTGTTTTACCTTACAATTTTATATACCTGTTATTATTTTGAATAATTGTTGACTCGAAAATATGTGTGGCTAAAATTTGGGACCACCGGTGCAGGTACCTTTTCTCTTGCATTGAGAAAGTTTTGTTCTTAGAGTGGAGAAAATATAAACAGCATTTTTGTTTGTTTTTTAAACTTTGCTGCACTTGTATACATCATAACAGGTTGGGTGACTATACGAAGATACAACTTGACCTTCTCGTAGTACGCGCTCTCATATGGGAGGTCTTGCGAAAACGGTCTTTGAAAAAAGACGACTATATTGTCTGTCGTAGCAGGCGAAGCCGCGGGAAAAATCTACTATAAATTAGTAACTAATGAGAATGACCTATACGAAATTAGGCACTTATATTATTTGAACGTTAGCAACACAGTGTAAAAACCGCAGTGAAACTAGTGCGGGGGCAGCACCAATTTAAACATCGATAAAAATATGTTTTAAAATATATGTCGATAAAAAATGTAAATGTTGTATCAAACTTTTATTTGGCAGATTTCCAAAAGAACGAAGGGTTGGATTCGAGCTTGTGGAAATGATGTATCGTGGGTTCCTAAGCGTACCAGCACAAATTGCTCGGAACATTTTGAAACTAATTGTTTCATACCACCGTCTAATAACAACGATTAAAGACTATTTTGTCAAGGAACACAAGTCATTGGTTAAAGTTAGGTTAAGTACCAGCTTTATCAATACATATTTCTGGCCATAATTGATTATGATATACGTGTGTGTTAATTTGTTCTCGCAGTTCTTGGGTCAATTTTTGCATTTCTTTTCTGCACCCGGACTTTAATTTCAATAAGGGTAAACATACTTATCATGTTAACTTAATCATGTTCATGTTAACTTAAGTTACAATTTTTCGAAAACTTCATTTTCTTATGACGTTTAAATGTGCATTTTTGTGCCTATTTAAATGATATTTGACTTTGACTTGTTTTACACTTCAAAATATGTCATTATAATGATATTAAGATTTGAACATGCTCAAAACATTCAAAATACCATCCTTTCTAGTTATTCTTTGTCCTGATTTTTAAGCTTGCATTTCATAGTTATTTCACTGATTTTGAAAGGACTATATTAAGCCATTTTTTAACAAAACAACCTGTCAACAATCGTTTTTCATAACTGTTTTGCAAAATACAATGTTGTAATTTGTCTGTTTACTGTATGTATATGCTTGTGGTGACATCTACGATAAAGTTTGCCTCTTCTTCCCTATAGTATAGAAATAAAAGAAGAAAGTATTGCAAGAACTATTGTGCCTCGCTAGAATGCTTCTCTAATCACGTTATTGCAAGTTTAATTTTATATCATCGCCTATAGTAATTACAAAGATTATCATTAGCGTTAGTAATTACATAAAAGACAAAGATGCATGGAACATCCCGCTTCTGCCAAGTAGCCAACCAGCACATAAAAAACATGGTATTGTTAAAAACAAACATAAAATATAGTAACATCATTTCTAAAAAAAATCCTCTCAGTTTCTTGCCGCATCTTCTGAGTAGTGGTTATTTTTCCGATACGGTGATTGAGTCATTGTAATAATTAACGTTCATAAGTGCGTCTGTGATGCCAAAAAATAATAAAGAACTTTTGAACTAACTTTGATAGTTATTATTCTCTTGAGCAACAGAATTATGTCATTTAAGAATTCTGTTTTATTTTCTTTTTATGTGTCTTCCATGCTTTAGCAGAGTTTATCGATAACACAATATCGATAGTATCAAGCATGAAGTTGTTTACGTGATTGACGTTTAAATATCGTGTACCGATAGAACGTCTCTGTGTGTGAATGTGATTGTGTGCGTAAAGTTTAAGCTAGTGTTAACTTCTTTTGTTGGGTGCATGCATAGCGACGTGATTGAAAAATGCGTTAGTGGTGATCATTTATTTGTGTGCGTTTCCTCGTCCCCCACCGAAAATGACAGACTTTTTGTAATGGGAATGAGTGCGCGTCACCAATCCAGGCTGGATACTTTATCTGAGTGTTTAACCAATCTATCAGTATTTTTAGGGTTTCAATAATATTATTCATATTATCAATAGCTATACTCTCATTTTTAACAAATAATATTGTTGCATCATCGGCATAAAGGATCGTCAGATGTTTAATTAATGATGGCAACTCATTGATATACACTAAAAACAGCACTGGACCCAAAATGTTACCTTGTGGCGTCCCCAAAACTACATTCTCATACATACATACATACATAGACATACGATAAAGAGTATTTGTATTTGTAGTAAGGTCAAGTGGCTGTTTTTGGTAGGGATGAAATTGCATATTTTTTTATTTATATCTGATGTGTCGGGGTGATGAGCGCAATGCAGTGCTACGCAGTGCTTTTTGTGACACTAAACGTTCTGGGTGGCACTGCAATTGTTATGGGCAGGCGTGGCGCTTATTCCTCGTCTCATCACTCATAAACATTAAAAAAAACTGAGCCAGATCGTCGGCTCTTCTCATTCAGTTTCTTGTGGGCGTCATACCCCCATTAGCCCCATTGGCCCCAGTCAAATAAGCTATATTGAAACTGCCTAAAGAAGGTGCAAGGATCTTTTCTATTCATTTGTACGTACCATTAACGGAGGACAAGGCTTTAATTTGTGTTTTTTTATTGTGCTTGTAAGATGTTTCATGCCATTAGTTTCAGATACTGAGAACCATAGCGGTACTTCAGCTGAAAATGAAGATCCTCAACATATCGACGTGATGAGTTCAACCAGAAACCAGATACTACACTACTAAATATCACTGAAATTTATATGGGACCACTTCGTAGTTATACTGAACCCAACGCAAACAAAAAAAATTCCTAATCGGTTTATAAATGACGGAGTTGTGAGATAAAAATCCAATCGAATTGAGAACCTCTTCTTCTTTTTAAAGTCGGTAAATAATGAGCGGCTCGCGCCGCCTGTTTCCCGATTTGCCGCCCCCTGAAATGTACCGCCGAAACCATGCTTCTTTTTATTTATATTAATCAGAAATATATTTTTCCATACTATGATAGTTCTCTTAAATGCCTATTGCTTAATGCCTTTTCAGTATGTTTAGGACAAAATGCAGGTACCTACTCTACACTTACTAACTTGGCCAACACAATTTACGAATAGATCAAGCCTCCTTCCGACTTCCGGAACGGAGGCCTTGTCCCCGCGGGGACGACGACGAGGGGAAGTCGGCCTCCAACGTCTCCAACCGATTAAAACTTCACGTTGCTCCTCCGCCGGCGGCGGCGCCGCCTTGTGCCGGGCATAGGTGTACGCTTTCAGAAACTTCTGCGGCCCCGACGGTGCTGGTTAGGCCCAAAGGGAACCCGATTCCGTGGGTGGGGTGGAGGTGGAAATTCTCCACTCCATCCGTCGAGAGAGGCACGCGGAAACACCGCGCACGCCATCCCTTACTTACATACCCTTACTCACTTACGACAAATCTCCCTAAGTCTGCTGCCAGGACTCGTGAGTCAGGAACGAGGAAGATTCCTTGAATTGGGAAAGTACCTCGGCCATGTAGACTAGGGGAGATACTGGGTCTATCAGAGTTTGTTTTATCTGGAAGCAAAAGTAGCTGGGGATATCCCAAGGATAAAAAATATATTATAACTCAAACCAACTAAATAAAAATTAAAGAAAGCAATCGCTGCGTGCGCGTGATTTGCCGATTTATACAAATATGTAGGTAAACCTACCAGCAATGAACCTTTACCCACAGAATAATTCTTTCGCTCTCATATACAGGTGATACTATGCATCCTTAAGTTTTTACCTAGTTACTCGTTATACATTTTTGTACAAAAATTAAAAGAAATTGAAAAAAAAAACTTATATTTAATTTTAACCCTACCCGTGTCACAGAATAAATAATAGCAGGTTCTACGTACCTATGTGTTCATTTAATTTCGCCACTGTGGGTCCACGTGGTATGTAGGTTTTTGAAACTTGAAGGTGGTATGTATCAAATTTGGTATTTAATAAAAAAAAAACCTACTGATATTGCTTGCCACTATATTTAATTAAAAAGAAAAAACAAGGAGAGTCTTGCAACACCGCGCATCTATACGAGGTATTGATTTTTAAGCGCTGTGGTTACAGGCTGTTCCATGTAGTGCCTACTAAGTCGATCAGGGGTTACAGTTTTGAAGAAGGATAACAAGGCGCATCATGCCTGTCGCAAAGAGACTTGATGAGGGAATCAAAGAAGGCCGAGCGGTAAGCGTTGTTTTGTCGGCTTATCAAGATAGGTACTCATATACGCTGATCAAAACAAAAGAAGAGCAGAATTGGCAGATGCTGGTGTAGAAGATGCAATAATAAATTTCAAACCCATGAAACTTATTACTTATATCGATTTTCGCAAGCTTTCATTTTCTTACTTATGTTTTCAGTAGCCCCGCATAGCTCAAACCCGCAACCTCTAAGCCGTGACCTGCCTAGTGTCCACGCCGCAGGTACCTTCCCGCTGTATCCATAATAATAATAATATATCTACTTAATTGTTTTTTCAGGCTATCACCGCCACAACCGCTGCTCGAAAAGCCAACGCGATATTTGAATCGCCGTTAAACCGGGGTCTGAAACGACATATGAAATGGGTATGGAAAAAAAATAATGTGTCTGAGACTATGCTCATCGCCAGATATAGAAAAATGGTACGATTGTACGGACATAACCACTATCATGTTAACTCCGTTAAAGCCTCTCTGTTGCGTTTGAGGAACTCTAAGTCAATATGGATCTCTCATATATTCAAAATTTGTGTCTACGATTATTACCTAGATCAAGACCGCACTGTTCTCGTTTATACCTGGTGTCCCGAATGGCAGATGGGCATGAGATACTCCGATAATATTGGAACCAACGGTGGCGTGAAGTGTTTTGAAGATGCTGAGCTTACTGAGCTGACTCACATAAATACAGCGCGCAGGCACAATGTTGATTTAAGCGTACTTGGACCACGCTTGCGTGCTAAACTCCGAGTTTGTCCGAACTGCGGACGCCTTTGCCGTTCCCGAATCGGTCTGTTCAGTCATCAAAGAAGATGCCACTTTTAACTTCATACACTATATGCCGGAGACTGACGGCACCTTCTACTCGACTAATTTATTTTTTTACTCTGCCATACGTTAGTTTAATTATTGTCAAGTTTGTTCAGGTTTAATGAGAAAATTTAATTATTTGTTGAAAAAGTGTGCGAATTGAAAAGTAACTACTACGTTATCGTTCATCTAAAATAACTTTGAAGATTTTTGAGTGCATCAAATTCAAAGTATTATACATTGAGGTCTCATTCCTCAATGGTATTATATTTTCGCGGGTTAAAATGGAAGCGGCGGGCGCAAGGGAGGCCTTCAATCAATACTAACGCATTATTGTTCTAAATAATCAATATTTAATTTGAGAAAGACGCATGAATTTCATAAGCGCATATTTTAAATGTTTTATGAATACCTAAATATTTAATCGTATACTTACAAATAAACATTTTTGGATCTCGTAAGCCGGCCTTAGTGAAATGAAATGGAGTGCCAAACCCCACAAACATTATGTAATGCCGCACTACTTACCTACGTAAGATCGTCGCACATCTACAACTTTTACCAACATTTATGGCATCGGCAAAGCAAGAGCTTGACACATTTATCTAATGTAGATCTGGCAAACGTCAGGTGTATCTACAGGGCGATAGCCAACATCCTATGACTGAAGCGTTATTACGCCACTACATGTAATACCCCTTTACTCAGTAATGTAAGTAATTATTTATTTGTTCATAGCTTTGATCCTCGCGACTTCGGCTTCACCCATAGTATTCGATTTCTTTTCCGGATTCTTTTTTTAACTACGAAGCGAAGAGCTAGGGTGCAAGAATGTTATACGTGCCAAAATTTATTGAAAATTTTGTTAGGTGGCGCGGTGGGTTAAGCAGATTTAGGGTTCAATCGGAACCAAAAAGCACAGTGGCAACCCTATTGCTGTGGCAACTAACGACGTCCGTCCATGCCAGCGTCTGTCAGAGCGGCTTGTAGTAGTTGATTGGCTTGAAACCGAAAATCGTATACCTACCGGTACCCACTCTCATGAAAGTTATACCTAACTACCTATACATATTATAAATATAATCATAATACATATAGGTATACTACAAGAGCTATATTTTGCAAGGACGAAAATATAAGAGAAGAGGCCTTTTTTCTGTAATTTACAGTAGGTATGTGTTTTCTGTATGTAGGTAAAACATTTTACTACGTAGGTATATTACTAGGTAGTATATACATGTATCGTTGTTAAGAATTCATTAGGAGCAGAGGTATTAATATATTAATTATACATTATTACTTAGTATAATATATTTATATTGTTTGGTATATTTCAAAGTCAAAGTCAAATATTATTTATTAAATATGCACTAAAATAAAACTGCATTTTTGTGTCAACGTCATTTAAAATGTGATATTACGTACAAAATTATACTTTACGTCTAATATTGCTCATTATATACTATTTTTCCTACTATGTATTTATTTTCAGTAAATAAATAAATAAATAAAAAAATATCCTGTAGCCCTGCAGCATAGGAATAAATAATAACACTCGTTATTATATTTATTCCTATGTTAAACCACATTACTAAAATAGCCATAATCATGAAAAACTTATATTTTGCGGTTGTTTACCTACAAGTAGAAACTCTTGAGATTGGAAGGCTGATATATTCGATTTTAACGAGATGCGATCCTTAGCAAGGAACCCTTGGTGGGCGAGTCTGACTCGCACTTCACCGGCTTTAATATACCTAGATTAAATATTGCTTTAAGTATAACTTACAATACTTACGTGTATGTGTGGAGCAAGTGTGGCTCAGCGGGAGTTTGCGCGTTATTGGATCCGTCCAACCAACCAACCAACGGTCCAAAGCACCATATTTTGAATCCCACTTAGCCCCGCAGCGCGCAAATGACTTTCTCTTGAGTTAAGTGCGGATTAATGGACATGCACAAAAATTCAATGACAATATGAGAGAAGGCTCGTGTCTCAGCAGTTTCCCGCTGCTGGCTGGGACGACTAGTGGAAACGAATAGTCTGAATATGGTGTGGTAGGTATAATCTCGAAAATATAAGTGAAACTACGAGTATTTCTTCGTCGGTATATTTAGATATTTACTAAATATATGTTGTTAAAATTTTGTTAAAATAGTTATTTTATAATTGATAAATAATCTGTAATCATTATTTTTGAATTTAATGTTTACTATAATTATTTTAGTGATTAGAATTGTTTGAGCTAACTTTTATAATATTTGCTTGCCACCTGGTTGAATATGGTTGAACTTAATAATTATGTAACATCATCTATTTACCCATGTTCGCAATAAATTAATTTGAATTTGAATTAGAATTTGAAAACACCTAAAGGCAATTTTTGTGTTTAAACGGAATAAAATTTCACATTTAACGTAATTTTCACATTCCAAAAACGTATGTAGGGAACATACGTTTTTGGAATGAGTTAACCATCCCTAGATATCGTGTCAGTTTTTGTAAGTGTGTGAAATCAATGTGAACCCCCATTCGTGATTGTTGAATGTTTAGCTACCTAATCCAAGCCTATAGTGTTACATTTTTCTACCGGACTATGTAGCCTGATCAACTACAGTAATGAACTTATATACTTATTCCACAGTACTTATGTATATAATTTACTAGAGTGTGCTTACAAGTAGTAACATTATGTATTAGAATATTTTCTTCATATATTCAATTATTAGGCATACACATATACATAAGTATCTAAGTGAAGTTATTTAGTAAGGAAGTACAGTTTCGGCGCGTGCTAGGCTTTTGGCCGTGGGTACGCATGAGGCCGGCTACTGGCTTCACGCGTACCCTTCGTCAAATACAGGAACATTTCTTGAGCCTGACACGCTCCGAATCGCAACCTGTCTACGACTTGGGGTTCCGGTCTGCGCTCCTCATAAATGTCCCTGTGGCAGTGATGTCGACAAGCTAGGACATCACGGACTGTCATGCCAAAAAAGTGCAGGCCGCTTCTCGAGACATGCCGCACTTAACGATATCATACGCCGGTCCCTTGCCACCGTCAACGTGCCAAGTCTACTTGAGCCGACTGGTATTGCAAGTGACGACGGCAAGAGACCGGGCGGCATGAGTTTGATTCCATGGAAGATGAGCCGGGTGCTGGTATAGGATGCAACCTGTTCAGACACGCTGGCCCTTTCCATCTACATGGAACCAACAACAGAGCTGGTGCGGCTTGTGAAGCGGCTGAAAAAGCTAAAGCATACAAATACAGGGGTCTAGGCTCCGAATATGATTTTTTCCCATTCGGAGACCCTTGGTCCGTGGGGTCCTAGCGCTATAAAGCTTTTTAAAGAAATAGCAAAAAGCTTAGTCGACATCACAGGAGATCGAAGAGCTGGCAGCTACCTCGGACAAAGAATTAGTCTAGCTATTCAAAGGGGGGACGCTGCCAGTATCTTCGGAACCTTGCCTAAAGGGACTCCTTTTAATAATATATTTTAGTATTATATTTTTTAAGGTTTTTAGTTTTAGTTTCATGTTAGTATGGAAGTAACTTCAGAAAAAGTACTTACCTTCATATTGATATTAAGTTTTGTGCACGACGCTTTTCGGTTTAGAAATCGCGCGTTTGACGAAAAAATAAATACACGTGATATCTTACTACACCCCCCTCCCTCCTTATGATATTTGGTGATTTTTGCCAAACCCCCCCCCCCCTTTCGAGCTCACGTGATTAATGGACGGCGCCTAAGGGCCCTGATTTAAAAAAAATATATAAAATTGTGAGCAAATTGTATCTATATCATAATAAAAATATATTATATTCGATAAATGTTTATTTATTTTACATTTACAGTGTTTAGGATAAAATATTGAAAATATTACTAAGGCATACATGCATGCACAAGAGTGCGATGCCACATCGTCGAATGAGGCAAAAAAGGCATAGGCACATGTCTGTAATCATCTAATCATGCTTAAGTTAACCCATGGTTGACCTCGATTTTTCATTGGGATTAACCTCGAGATAACGATCTTTAAAAAAATACAGAGTTGTTAATGTTTGAACTTTGTTTTACTTTTCCTTTTCTGAAAATATTTGTAACGACTCTACATATAACAAAACTATAAAAGAAATTAAATGCTCGTTGTTAAGCGCATCACTTGAATACGGCTGGACCGATTAAATGTTCCTAAAAGTCTAAATTGGCTATTTAAAGAAATAAAATTTAGAAAATCGGGAAATACGGAGAAAAAGCGCTTTCTTGGTATGAACGTCAATCATATGTATAAATAAAACAATATTATATTATTTTATTATTTTAATATCTGGAGCTATGTAAACGGGAGTTTAGTCTAACATCCGAGCAATGAAGTAGGTACTTACGTAAAACTGTGCTTGCATCATAGAGAACAAAATAAGATTCAAAATCCTTACATACTCAAATTCCTAAAACACATTTTAAATTAAAATGTTACTTGCGTGCCATTATAAGTTATTTTTTGTTAATTTCATGGACCTTAAATGCAACGTGCAGTGTAGACAGATGTAACAGATTATTATGCCGCGATACATAAACAATTGATTTATGAACGAATACTATTTTATAACTCCACGGCATAAACATTTTGTATGTGGTCAAATTCATAGGTTTAAAGTGGTACCTAAAGTTGGTAGGCAGCGGCGTGCCCAGATAACAGAGAAGCAAGACGTGGCCTCGGGAAGTATCCTATCGTGTGACCAGGATGTGAAGAAGTAAGTTGAACCGCCAAGCAGTAGTATGTTACGGTTTGAAGGGTACTGTTTTATTTCAGGTGAAATTACTGGGCATTATATAAATTATGAGTTATTTTATCTCAAGGTTACGCGGGCGCAGTTCAGTGGCGAGCAGGATTTTGCAAAAAAAACGTCCTGGGTGGCGCTGCAACTGCTATAGGCAGATGTTACCATCGAAAACGGATTGCTCGTTCTGCCATCGCCACGTAGTAACATAAAATTGAAAATACAACGCGGTTGTGAGGTTGTACGATGTTATCACGTTCGTATCCAACTATCTATAGTATTATCTACTGTTCGGGCTAACGGAGCTGCATCAAAAGCTGAAAACCTCAAACGGTGCAAATATACAAATCTCGACCGATGTTGCATGTTTGTGCCGTTTGGGATAGAAAAATTAGGACCGTGGGGGGCTGAGCACCCATGAAATCTATAGGGACTTGGCAAAACGTTTGGTGGAGGCGACGGCGACGTGTGACCAAAATGCTGGCTCATATTTGGGTCAAAAAATCAGCATTGCCATTCACCGTTCAATGCGGCCGGCGTTCTGGGCACTTTTCCCTCCACCATAGGCCTTTTAGAATAATTTTATTATATTTATAATTTTTATTTACACGAAATATGGTACAATAATACTTATAATATAACAAAAGGCTTAATAATTTAAAAACTAAATAAAACTAAACTAAAAGATATTAAATACTATGTACATGCCGGGTATCGAAAATACAATAAGTCATTATTATATTCTGTATATATATTTAAGTTATTTTCTGAATATATTTAAGCAATATTTTATGTTTGTTTTTGACAATATTTATATTCATTCATCACATATATAGATCTTGAGCCAAGAATTCCATTGGAATTCCATTTATCTTGAGAACCAGAAATGTTAATATATTATGAGGCATACCTATTAGGGTAAGATAACATAACCTACTACAAAGTATAATACCAATTTAATTATAGTATATTTAATATAATTTTATATTAATGAACATTTTAAATTATTATTATAATACAATTTGTATAGTGTTAATAAATGTAATGTTTAGGCATTTAGAATGTTGCTATTGTATTGTAGTTTATTTTATTGACATTTTATGTTGTTATTATTGTTGTAGACCTTACATCCCCGTCTTTAACATTTTGATAATTCCTCTCCATCCAAAGGTCGCCTGGAAGAGATCGCTTTTAGCGATAAGGCCACCCATTGTAACACTTTCTTTTAATTGTTTTTATGTAATGTCTTTAATTTAATGTTTGCAATAAAGCGTTCATCTATCTATCTATCTGACTATCTATAGTAGAATTAGAATACAAGTGCAGCGAATTGATGCACCTAAAATTTAACATTACATAACTTTTTCTAGCATTGATCGCGCAGTGCTTTTTGATCAATATGGTATGAATAACCCCTGATCGTAGTTTAAACCTCTGTCACCTACGAATAGTTTGGTTGTATCTATTACAGAATCACAATGAGCGTTATGCCAAAATGCAGCAAGCAGAATTTATCTATTTGGATGAATTTACAAAGTGCAAGTATTGCAACACTGACATTCTACGGCAATCGGGCGGGCTGGGGGAGAGGGCCGGGGGCAGCGGCCGGCGGCGGACGCAGCTATGACGCAGCGCGGACCTAGTGCTGCCATATGCACCGTAACTACCAAGTACCACGTACCTAACTACGCGGTAGATTTACCGTTATATTATCTTAATTTTTCATATCTGCTGTAATTGTTGATGAAAATCTTGTTGCAAAAGCACTAGAAAGGAACAACGGAGTACGGGAAAGAAAGCCATCTTCAAACTCCAGAATGAAAATGAAAACATAATTACTAACAGAGAAGAACTTATGAATATAACACACAACTACTATCAAAACCTATACAAAAGCAAAGTAGAGAACCCAAAATGTGCACATAGTTTTAAAGTAAGTCAGACAAGACCACCAATATAACTTACCTGATATAACTTCCGATGAGATCTGTTGTGCGTTACGTCAGTTGAAAAGTCGGCGAGCCCCAGGTGAGGATGGCATTATTCCAGAAATACTGAAGATACCATCTAGACAAATACAGGAAGCTTTGGCGAAACTATTTACTAAATGTTTACTATATAGTCTTTAAAACTCTCCAAGACAAATAACCAATATTGGTAATATATAAATTTACTACAAACATACACTTCTATACACAGTCAACTTTACATGCACACGCGCACCCTCACACACACATGCACCCTTTATACATACTTGAATTCTCTGCTAGAGAGCGCAAAATGCATAATTGTAATAATTAGGAAGATCTTTCATTAGCCTATATTACGATTACTTAAGATTGTAACTGAAATTCTTTTATAAGCTGTTGATCATCTAATAAATAAATAAATAAATACTGAAGTACCACATAGCTGGAATAATACCATTATTACCCTCTTACACAAAAAGGGAAATATAAAACGACTGGACAATAACAGGCCAATTAGTCTACTTTGTCACGTGTACAAATTCTTCACAAAAGTCCTAGTCAACAGATTAAGAAACAAGCTGGACTCGTATCAACCACGGGAACAAGCAGGCTTTAGATCGGGGTACAGTACTTGCGACCATCTGCAAACAATCAAAACATTGATTGAAAAGTGCTACGAATATGAAAAGCCAAATTATAGCAACATTTGTAGACTACGAGAAGGCGTTTGACTCAAATGAAGCATGGGCCGTAGACTGTAGGGTAGACGAAAGGTATATAAGGATCTTAAATCATTTACAGGATCATGCCACAGCCTGCGTTAACCTACACAAGAAAACGCAAAAATTCCATCTAGCCCGAGGGGTAAGACAAGGTGACACTATCTCTCCTAAACTTTTTACTGCGACTCTTGAAAATATCTTTAAGAAACTTAACTGGGACGACAAAGGTAGTAACATAAGTATGATTGAAGATTTGATGAATATGAATCGGAAAAAGTTGGCATAAATATGAATATATCTCTAAGAGAAAAATCATGACCAAAATATCAGAAGTCATACATTACCAACTACCTGTCGAAGTTATTACCGAATACATTTACCTGGGACACAAAATAACGCAGTGGTAGAAAGAAGGATATCGCAAGCAGGGGCAGAATTTGGTGCCAATAAGCAGCTGCTACGGGGCAAACTGCCCATGAAACTAAAGGCAAAATATTTGGGGAGTGTATCTTGCCAATCTTCACGTACGGGACCGAAACTTATGTCTCTCACCGAACGGTCAGCTGAGAAATTCCGAGTCGCGCAAAGGGCGATAGAGAGAGCTATGCTCGGGGTATATCTACTTGCGCGACCGAAAAAGAAATGAATGGATATGGCGAAAAACGGGGGTAAAAGATGTGGTCCAGGTGATCGCGGAGCGGAAGTGGAGTTGGGCTGGCCATATTGCTCGAATGGATAGGCACCGCTGGACAAGACGAATCCTAGAGTGGAGACCGTGGGTGAACACCAGACCACGAGGCCGCCCACCGAAGCGATGGGTAGAGGACATCCGAGGACACGCAGGTCATGACTGGATGGCCAAGGCAGAAGATCTAAATAAAGGCATAAAGGCTAAAGAAGAAGAAGAAGAAGCTGTAATTGTTAGTGTTTTTTTCAAACTGAAATATTTGACACACTTTGAAGTATTTGGTCAAGTACATACATAATGAAAATCCTTTACAGGTGCATGTATTTCAAGAGTTACCTACCCAAATTTATTTTGGGCATATTGCCATTGCCCCATTCTAATGCTGAGTGTGAGATGATATTTAGCGTCGTAGAGCTCTACACATTTTTTGACCCTTTGACCAAAACTGGAAAAACCAAGGAGCTAAAAATGAACCCCTTCACCTTATAAAAGGCAGTAAAATCAAAAAATGTACGTCCAGTGCACCATATTATTGTTTTGTCACTCTGGCAACACTGCGCAGACAGCAGAAAGCGCAGACCGCTGCACGGCCTGCACTTGTATGTATGTATGTTGTAGTTTCACCGGCTGCGCAGTAAACCGCGAAAAATTTCGGTTGTTATTCATCGACAACAACATGTGTATTAAAACTGTTATGGATGATGTGGACATTGCAGATGAAGTAAGTATTCTCTATTTACTAACATTGCTTGTTGCATTCCGTTCTGTTGCCTAGATATGAAGGTTGCCTGCTTAGACTAGAGCGTCTAGCGCTAGGTATCGATCGCGTCCATTACTTTGTTCTCAAAATGGTCGAGGTAATTATGATAATGACCGCTGGTCCCGCCTGATTTTTGATGATTGTTGAATTTTGATGATGGCAGCGCAGGCCTTACGCAATCTAAAGCCAGTTTGGATTTCAACCTCTCAATTGCACGTCCGATCAACACAGGGTTACGTACACTTACATCTATCAACAAAATGACATACGTCTTTGATAGATGTAAGTATAGAATGTTTATGCTCGGTCAATTGACCCACATTTGTTCTTAATATAGAGCTGCGGTGAATGCTCTATACGGTTGCGGCTGGTCGCGACCAGACTAAACTGAATTGAAAATTGAAACAAGTCCTGGATAAACACTATTTACGGTCAATCGACTCGATTTATGGCCAATCGAATCTGACTAATAATCGATCTCTTTACAATGGCGAAATCTAAAATTAAATTATCAGCAGAGGAATTCGACACCCAAGTCAAACGTACTTATCCCATTAGCGCCTAAATCCAGCAGTCCGCCGTACACAATGAGGCCGCTTTAGTGTTTCGCTTTGGGTTAAGCCTTAGGTACTTATCTTTTATCGATATTATTTACTTACTTTTTTTTATTTTTAGTTCTCTGTGTGAACACTACGATCAGCGGTTACAACTAGGAAAATTCTTATTCTGTGCTTGTACTGCTACAAAATGAAACGATCATGGAAATTATTAAATATATAAGCTCGTTGGAAAAGACAAATTCGCCGTTCGACACTCGTGCTTAGTCTGCCCGGTTCGGTCTTATTTTGGTTCGAGAATTGGCTACAACATTGGCGCTGGTAAAAGGCTGACGTGACGCGTGTTTATACAATGTTGAAAATTTCAGGCTCCTGCAAATCTCGGGCATCCGGAGCTGCCTCCGCCGCTGCCCCCCATTCCGCTGCCGTCCCCCAGCCCGCCGTCATCGCCCCCTAGCCCGCCACCATCTCCTCCCGAGGCCTACGACTGGCGCGACCATCCGGATGAAATACCCGTCATCATATCAATGAGGATTAAAGTAAAAATCCTCAGAGCCGCTGTAGAAAGGGAAGCTCGGCGACAAATTTACGGAGACTCAGACCCGACGGTGCTAGATCTGGAAGAAATACTAATTCGGCTCTGGCGAATAATGGGGATATACGATGACTTATGATATACAGACTCCGTAAGACATTTGGTCCAACATTTTGCCTCAGTGCGGGTGAATCGGATGAGGGATGAACGAGATTCACTTCTCAAAATACTTGGGCTTTGTGACCGTAAAGGATCTGATGGATATACTGAAACTCATACGAATAGTTGTTTAAATCGGAGAGTTCATCAAGAGACTGATCGTGGGACTAAGGAGCGTGGTGAATCTCGCAGTAAAAAACAATGTTACAGAATAAAACAACCAGAGGTATATAAGACAAAAAATAAAATTAATGGACCTCTCAGTGATGCGAATAAGTTCGACAGCGCTAGTGAAACAAATAACTTCGCCAATAAACGTGGTAAAAATCAACCCGGAGGACAAAACGGGAAAAATGGATCGGGATTTAGTTGGAAATTCAAAAGTGGGAGAGGAACTAGCGATCCTTGTTTCTTCGAAACAAATGATATCGGTCGTTCTCGCGGAAGTAAAAAATCCCGAGCTTCTAAAAAATCCCGCCGCTCAAATTAAACCACAGTTTTGCAAGTCCCTGCCTAAACCTACGGCCTGCATTTTCATATTGACCCCTTTTACTTATACTCATAAAAGATTGTTTAATATTTTTAATACCATTGTGTTCTTCCTTACTTAGATATTTACCTATTTAACAAAATGTCTACATGTGGTTGATATTTTTAATATGAGTAATAATTGTCGTATCGTGTGTCAATGGTGCTAATTAGGTATATGTGTTAAGGTTACAAAATGTTTACATTTTCTTAGTGTTAAGAAAATTTTGTTAGTTATAAGTAATATTATTAAGTGATTGATGTCTGTTTTGGCTAATAAACGAAATAAAATTATAATTTGGTTTTAAAACAAGACATCAACAACGGGAAAATAAAACAAATAATTAAGTACATGAGTTAGTATTTTATTTTATTATGAATGAGATATGATAATAATATTAATATAATTATGTGGTCTTCTTCTTATTCTCTTGTGTGAGTGTGTGGCCAACCTTGGTGTCGGAGTTTTTAGACCGCCCGAAGGCCTCCGACATGACCTAAGACAACAACCGGGACTGACGGCAAAACAAGGTAGCGCTCAGATTCAAATACCACACAAACATGTCACCTATCCAAGTTGTGACCGCTGCGAACGTTGCTCAACCTAGCAGTTCTGTTACGAACGACTATATAGTCGAGCTACGCTACGAGCGCTTCAATGACTACAATTAAGTGGTGCCCATTACTTATACTGTAAGGGCCTCTACGTGTTAGCACGTGTTAGCTATTATTTATTCAGTGGTGTTGGACCCATGTCTCCGCGCAAGCCTTCCAATTCCAAAGGATCGGGTCTTGAACCTAGTGGCTTCTAGGTTCAAGGATTGGGTGTATAATTTATACCTAATACAACCCGTGAGAAAGAGCAACTTAATAATATGATATTTATAAGTAGTTACCTATTTACCTACCTCCTATTATATAGGTACTTCCCTATCCATGTTAACTTATTAAAAACAGAAACAGGAGGAATTAAATTAATCTATATTTTGGTTTCCAATAAATAATTGATGTGTTATGTAGGTATAAAGGTATTTATGGGATTATGTAAGTTGCCTCTGGTAAGGATTCAGTTTCTACTGTGTCGTATATACAATTTTTATCTAGGTACCTACTGTGTCCCGCTGTGCAATGTCGTGAAGTGCTGCGTTTGTAATTACATAGACTTGTCATACAATGCCATTTCAAAAAACTCTGAGAAATCTGACCAAATAAGTCTTGTATATTTAGTCCATGGTAGTATTGTATGGCAGCGCGACTTGTTCTCATGGAAATGAGATTATACTTATGAGATGATGTTATGTTACTATGCTTCTTGCTTGTTCTATACAAAGACAAAGAGAATGTTCTAAACTTAGCGGGCTTTGAGTTAATCTTCATTTTATCTGAGAGTTTATCTGAGGTCGCGGGCAATGACGAAAGAAAAGTAGGTTAACCGTCTTGGTCGTCGCGGGCGATTCTGCTGGGCGGCGCCGGGGTGTATTGACTATATGACTTTGACACTAAGTGAATGGCCGGACATCTTTCGGAACGCACTCTTTGTGTCAAAATGGAATGACAACATAAAATGTCAATATAGATGGTGGCCACTTGACGTATTAGAGATTAGCCAGCGGCTCTTTAACTTTTTTATCGGGCTAAATAAATATCACGGCACCCTGTTTTAATACTTAAGAACCGGAAAATAAATGAAAGTGTATATTACTGCATAGACAATAAATAAGGTGTTACAGTAAGTAGGTATTATCTAATCAGATACATACATGTTTATGTAGGGTTGTATTATAATTAACAGTGCAAATTGAATTCTCAGGTGTCTGAACTGCGTTGAATGGACTACTATAAAATTCAAATAATAGCAAATGTCAGTCATGAATTTGACATCGTCATATTTGACATAGCCACATGACATGATCACAGAGTACAGACACCTTTTTATTTCTTTTACTGGCCCAAGTTAAATGAATGTTTGATATCTTGCTAAACTCCTTACACTTTCAAATCTTTTCCAAATATCTCCAAAACTATAAAATGACAAAATCTGATCTCTTTTTATTTCATTCAGCATGCGAAAACCTCATAATGGTTTTGAGATTATAGTACTTTGATAAGAATAAAATGTTGTCAATTATGTTGATTTAACAGTCGACACAACATTAGAACAAACAATTTTTTTACACCATGCAAATTTACAAAAGAGACCAATTTTAATTTCACTTAATATTAAACCATTTATTTATAATTTGAATTTAATAAAAAAAATGTTTTTTTAAGTATTGTCATAGCTTTAATCATTTCTCATAAATATTATTTTAGTTTATTTTTTTATTATTAACGCTAGCCGCTTCTGTCACCCCTTGCGTTTGCGTTGCGTCGCCTCGCTGGCGTGGCACCCCAGGGTGCCACGACCGGAAGTCAGCTTGAGAGCCGCTGGGCCCGCTGAATTAGAGAGTAGAAGAAAGAGAAAATAAGTAGGGCTTGTCTCGCTCGCAAGCTAGAGTTTATGTTCCACAGACTATAGAAAAAGTATACTACGCTACGCTCCTTGCTCGCAAGTCGCAATGAAAAATCAAATGTGTGTTAGTGATGTTCATGTACAAAAAATATCGATTTTTTTTCCGATATAATATATCGAAATATTGTATCGATGTTTAACGATATAACAGTCAAAAACATCGATACTTTCGATATATCGTATTGTAGAACGGAAAAGACTATTAGGAGTAAATAAGTCAGCCCACCAAGGTTTAAAATCAATCAACTTATCATATATATAACCAGTCATCTTATTTCTACCAATCCACCATAGATAATACAATATTTTTTTAATATTTTTACTGGCCCGTATACGATGTCCTTTAAGCCATGATAATACAATAATCAAAGTAGATCTGCAACTCGATCATGATTCAAGCGGGGTGATACAAGTACAGTGCTGCCTTCTTGAGAGTTTTTTGATTTCGTGAATCCGAATCGGGTTGGCGAACTTGGACAACAAACTAGATAGATTGGATATTTTTTGTAGTTGAGTTTTTATTGAAAATTAACGATAGGTGTAGCTGAAGTATACGTTTTGAATATGTTTGAAATGAATAAATATGTAAATTAATTAATGATGAGTTTTCCTAAACATTCTAATTTCGTACGATATTTCATATATCGGATAAAATATATCGATATTATATATTGACTTCAATGATTCGATAATATTGAATTGATTCGATATATCAAATAAATGTATCGATATTTTATCACATATCGATTCATATCGAGCACCCCTAATGTGTGTGTAATCAATCAATGAGTGAAACTGAAATCACTGAAATGTTTCGTCATTCCTAATTTCCCCATTACTTAATTTGCTCTTTGTTCCTAATCCTAGTCATCGCTGACCATTGAGTAAATAAGTATTTTAAGCTGCTCGCTTTACTCCAAAGGGACTTCAAAATATTGTCTTGTGCTCGGACTTGCAGTGTTTATGAAGTGAAAACGAAACAGTACTTTGTAGTGAAATTATAATAACCGACTGGTGCGAAGTGCTCTTCGTTTCATATAATGGAAGACTCTCAACAGGACCTCTGCCTAAATCGTATGTATCGACTTACGTACCTAGTACGGTGATTGTCATGAAGACCATGGTGATAGTACAGGACCCCAATGCAAAACTTAATAATTTACAGAATTTAGTTTCTCACAGAAACAATAAAATAAATCAGAGCAATTTTAATAATAATAATAAATAATATAATAAAACTTGTTTATTTCTCTTCACAAAGATTCTTTTTTATTAATTTTATTATGTAAGTTTTTGTGAGTTTGATTCATTATAAATATTTAATAAAACGGCTTGGACTCACATAGTTTGTCGAACTAGTCGACCTAGATTTGTCTCGAGTTGTTGACGTGAGCCCTAGCCTTTTTATTAAATATTTATAATATTTATTTGATCAGATATCCTACTATATAATATTATAAATACAAAACTTTGTAAGAATGTATGGATGTATGTTTGTTACTCTTTCATGCAAAACCACCGAACCGATTTTGAAGAAATTTGGTATGTAGGTACTTTAGTTTACGTTTCACCACCAGAAAACATAAAAACAAAAAGAAACAACAAACTTTAAATCTAATGTGTTACAATGGGCGATCTTATCGCTCAAAGCGATCTCTTCCAGACGACCTTTGGATGGACTTAAATAAACTATAAGAGACGGAGGTGTCAACACAAATGACGTAATAAACAAATGTATAGTACAAGCTACTTTATACTTTATGATTTGGAATAACACATAGGCTACTTTTTATCCCGGGGAACCGCGGGTGGAACCACGTGGCGCAGCTAGTAGTACATAAATATTTCTTTTAAAGTGACTTGTACAATCACAACCTATCATTTCTGGGTTATGCGCCACATGCAAGATCTAGGTTACTAATATTATGAGCGCGTGTTTGTGTGGAAACCTGGTGGAAATGTTACTATGAAATTTCACTGGAGAGTAACAATAATGATTTAATAAAAACTAGACCGATGTTGTGACAATTTTCTTTATGTATTAGCTGACATATCCATCACCTTAGCACTAGTTTCAAACATACAAATACAAAAGAGGCTTCAATGTGGCCAGTTCTAACACTCTCCCTCATTGAAGACTCGATCCTCAGATGAGGCGTGGAGGTCCTAACAACTAGTACATTTGTTTGCAATAATTTATCTTTTGATACAGATGGTCAGGTGTCGCCAGCTTGCTCTTTTGAGGTCCTTGACCCACACGACCCTGTGATAAGTAGGCTGGCTACACAACTATTCATGAAGACCAATGACTACCTGCAGGGCGAAATGGCTGCTGGACAGGTGAGAAACAACTCATGTTACTCTTCTATTCTATTCTTGGAAATCAATCAATCAAAAGCTCTTTATTTAGTTTAGGCATCACAGATACTTAACAATGTCAATTTATCACAAATCTATCATTATAAGAAAAAATATTTTTCAAAAAAAATTAAACTGACTTCAAAACCACAAATAGCACTCAAAAGTGAAAAATAAATTAATATAATTAGTAGACCTACAAGTATCTATCTACTTACTACATACATAGTATCTATCTACTGCCTTTTAGACTTGGCTTGCGCCGTTGCACCGACTTCAAATATGTGAGTGGGTAGCGCTTATGATAATTATATTAATTTATTTTTCACTTTTGAGTGCCTATTTGTGGTTTTGAAGCTGGTTTAATTTTTTTGAAAACTTATTTATTTTACCCTACTACCCCACTAAAAAAGTGCAAAACAAGTTTTAATTAAATTAATATAAAAAGTTTTTAGGGACAAGCTTTTATGATCTAGCAGCCACATCATGACGAAGTTTAAAACGGGCTATTACAATGCATGTACAAAAAAATGTCATATCTGTCCTATTCTCTGTTGAGGAGTTCCCTCGCCGGAAGTCAATCCTAGGTGTATCAGCCATGTCATGATGGAATTTAGAACAGGCTATTATGGTTAAATCCATTTACAAAATGTTGTGTCTGTACTATTCACCATTGAGGAGTTCCCTCGCCGGAAGTCAACCCTGGGTGAACCAGGTGAAGCAGTCACAAACCTCATCCTTTAGAAAGTCGGGTATAAAAAAAACAAGAACCGACTTGAAGATTAAACTTATATTTTTTGTTTTTGCAATTTTTTTCAAAAAGTGCTTAATGAATTTCGATAAAATTTATATGGGACCACCCCTAAAAACGAGGTGTCTTTAGGGGTCTTTGACCTACCAAACAAAAAAAGAAACATCGAAATCAATTCATAATTGGCGGAGTAATCGCGTAACAAATACACAAAAAAAACATACCATCGAATTGTAAACCTCCTCCTTTTTGAAGTCGGTTAAAAATAACCACAATTTAGAAGATAGGCAAGAAACTTAGGAGACTTTGTTAAGAGCTTTTGTTACAAATTGTTGATTCTCTACAATGTTATGTTTCTTACTCGTATGTACCAGTTAGCTACTTTGCAGAAGTAGAATATTCCAGGCATTTTTGTCGGTACTACCTTTGTTGTAGGTACCACCGTTTTGCCCGTTATTCTGCCGCCAAGCAGTAGTGTGCAAGCATTACCATAGTGCGCAAGCGATACTGTAGTGCACAAGCATTACTGCATTCCAGTTTAAGGGCATTGTAGCCAGTGAAATTACTGGGCATGTGAGACTTGATAGCTGATGTCTCGGGGTAATGAGCGCAATATATGGCAAGAACAAGGAAGTCTTACTCTTAGAAAACTTCAGATGAATTTTGAAAAAAAATAAATCTGAATACTTGCAATTTCTGAAAAAAAAATCGGTTAGACTCAAAAACGTAATCTTTCAATAAACAACAACATTTTTACGATATGATGGGTTACTTTGAGGGAATCATTCCTCATAGGAAATACAGTCAATTAAGACCATTTTGTTTTTTTTATGAAAAATGCCATTTTTCTGCGTGATTGTACATTTATAAATACACTCGAGAGCAATGAATCCGGGTCACTTAAAGAATGTTAAAAATCTCGGAAACTAAAAATGATAGGTTAATGCAATAAATTGTATTTAATAGACAATGTAATACTCCTTAAATGAAAGTAAAAAAATATGAGTCACCATACATTTTATTAACACAAAATTACATAAAGAAAAAAACTGCTGATCTCTCCTTAAAACAAAAATAGGAAAAATGAAATTTTTGAACTTTATTACGATTTTCTTGAATTTTAATACTTCGTATTGCCTCCTCGTGCTTCCATTACTGCGTTTACGCGGTTTGGCATGCTGTACACCAAGTTCCTTATACGATTTTGGGGAATATTCTCCCATTCCTCTGTGAGAGCAATTTTGAGCTCACGAAGCGTGATTGGGGGAGGGTTTCGTTGTTTTACGCATCTGCCTAGCTCGTCCCAAGCATGCTCGATCGGGTTGATATCCGGGCTGCGCGCTGGCCACTCCATACGAGTAATGTTCATCTCTTGAAGGTAGTCATTCACAATCCTACCTGTATGAGGTCGGGCATTGTCATGCATAAATATAGCATCCTCAGCTAAATTGACCATAAATGGACCAACGTGATCATTGAGGATTTCTTCCACATATCTTACGCTAGTTAAAGAGCCGTTTTCTATGATCACCAGCTCTGTGCGACTTTCAGAAGAAATTCCGGCCCACACAAGTACAGACCCACCACCGTAGGCTACTTTTTCTTCGATGCATGCTTGCTTGAATCTTTCCCCTGGTCTTCGATACACTCTGTGTCTTCCATCGTGCTTGTAGAGCATAAATTTTGATTCGTCGGAGAACATAACTTTTGACCAATCTTCAATACTCCAATTTACGTGGCTCTGGGCATATCTTAGTCTCGAAATACGATGCCCACGCTCCAGTTTAGGGCCGTTTGCAGGTCTAAGGGGTTTTAAGTTAGATTCAGCAAGCCGACGTCTTACTGTCCATGCACTTGGGTTACTTCCTCCGAGGCGTCGAAACTGATTGGTGAGTTCAGTTCCTGTGAGAAAGCGATTTCGAAGCATGGTGTTCACCAAGTATCGGTCTTCTCGTGCTGTGGTACACCTGGTTCTGCCCGTTCCTGGTCTGCGTAGGTTAGAACCAGTTTCTTCGTAACGTCGGAGAACTCTTTGTACTGTTGACAGCGACACACCGACAGTCCTGGCTGTATCGCGCTGACTCCGGCCGGTTTCCAGCATTGTAAGTATTCTGGTGCATTCTTCAGGCGTAAGCGACATAATTTCAGCTTGAATAATGAATATAGAGCACTATCAACATGGTTTATGTACCCACATAAATGACAGATTACAAACAAAAGCAAAACCAAATGCTGTAATTTCGTAGTTCCATCTTCGAAAGTGGCCCTTTTTCAAATTTGATTTTTTTATGATATAACTTTACAATAACTAAGAAGTTTTAATACCTTCATTTAAGGAGTATTACATTGTCTATTAAATACAATTTATTGCATTAACCTAGCATTTTTAGTTTCCGAGATTTTTAGGATTCTTTAAGTGACCCGGATTCATTGCTCTCGAGTGTAATCCAGCAATGGAGTTTTATGTTCTCCAAAATTCAACCGAGGTTTCCTAACACAAAACTTTCTCACTGCAAGGGTACCTACCCCGAAGGTCCCAAAATTTTGTCACAACCAGTATATTATCTACCTTATAAACCTTGTCATTGTTAAATAACATATGAGGATCTATTAATACCGGATCTCGCACTATTACAAAGTTTCTAACTTTAGGTTAATCACATATTGTTTACATCGAATCAAAACAGTACTTAAATAACCAGAGAAATGGTATTCCCCATTTGAAGCCAGGTTGTAGAGCTTGTAGAGCCGAGATATGTTAGAGTAACAAACATGCATCCTCACAAACTTACGCATTTATAATAATAGTATGAATAGAACACTCAAAAGGACAAAACTTTTTGAGTTACTGTAGTGAAGTGACAGTGTATCATAGTAGTAGTAGTAATAATAATAATAATAAAGGACAAGGGCGACTGCGTGCGTTGACGGTGCGTGGCATGATGCAGAGATGCAAGAGCTAAGAACTAAGCTTCAAGGGTGGAAGTGTTAAAGGGCATAACGCCGGGAGTAGCGTTTAAGTGAAAGTACAGCTCACCTCTCGACACCCTTTAGCCACCCACACCAACGTTGCCCTTCTCGTCGCCAATAAACGGCGGCCCTTAAACGGGGCCCGTTTATTGGGTGGCGAGTCACCACCTGCCTAAATATTTTTTATGAGGCGGAACTGGCAGGTGCCGAAGTCTAGATATTATAGACCGGTTCCCATCCATTAAAAATTCACCTCAATAGCCCAATCATAAATAGTTTTCATATCTCCAATAATAGTCCTTCCACTTATCGGGGGCTGTCTTTGATTGCATCTTCTTAATGATGCACTTAGAGACAGTCCCCGATAAGTGTTGCCAATTACATATCTAAATTAAATGCTCTAAGAGGCCTCTACGTGTTGGACTAATGTCCCCGCGCAAGCCTTCCAAAGGACCGGGTGTGAGAGAGAGCGACATAATAATAGGATTATTTAGATCGATGTTAGTATATACTTGTAAACTAGTTAAATTCTCCCGCTAGGAACATTACGCGCTACTGGAGGAGATCAACCGGCAGGGTATCACCAAGTTCGCTGACCTCCGCAACTTTGTCAGCAACCTGTCCAAGACTGTCTACGAGTACGAGAAGTTGTGTAAGTGTGGATTTGTGCTTCTTACAATAAGTTCGACTTACTCCAACGTGAAACAGCTCGACTAAGCCAGATTAAGTCTCAGTTCTCATGATGCACTTGCATCTTTTTTTAAGGAACTGAGTGTTGAGACTAGCAAGCCGTTCGCCTGATGGTAAGCGACACGCCTGCCCTTAACAATTCCAGTGCCACCCAGAATTTTAAATAACATAAAAAGCACTGCGTAGCACTGCATTGTGCTCATCACCCCGAGACATCAGATATTAAGTCTCATATGCCCAGTATTTTGGCTGGGTACAATGCCCTACAAGCTGGAACACAGTAATGCTTGCGCACTACTGCTTGGCGGCAGAATAACTGGCAAAGCTGTGGTACCTACTACCCAGACGGCCTCCCGCATACGAAAGACCTACCACGAGTGAACTTTTGTTGGCCTTAGCGATTTTTGTTGGTATGAAATCACTGCGATTGGGGTTCGAATGTGTGCCGAGAAACCTAGCACTAGCCTAGACTAGCTTCCGGAAAGCGATCAAATTGCCGATTGCTGATGTTAAAAGTAGCGTCCATGTGGGTTTTGGACCTTAGAGAGATTGTCACTGATGGTAAGCGTTACGCTCAGATTTTACATCAATCGATCCTCAAATCGGCGTTTAGATTTATCTTGGGTTTGTAAATGGTTCCTCTTTTCAAAATAGATACACCCTAGACACCAAAGAAAACTAAACAACCTTATATAGTCGTAGAGGAGCGGGCGTGGCGGACACGGTTTCGATTGTATACCGAGCGGGTAAAAGGTTACTAAACGACTGGCGGGTACGACCTTTTCATACTATCTCAAATGATGTTGGCGCCAAAACAAAGTTATCGACTTCATATTAATCATAATATATGTGCCCACGCTATCTGTGTATCAAACTTTTATCCGCGTACTTTATCGTCCTTCAAAATAGATCCCTTACAACTGTATTGAATAATGAATAACGCACACAATGGATTAAAAGTACCGCGTATGAAAAGTCTCCCGAACAACCGAGGACATCGATAAGACCGGGCTAGACAAAAGAACGGGGGAGTCCCCGTAAAAAAATAGAACTAACATGACTAGGCGCAGCAATGCACACAGCGAACTTTAGTCCGCGTTGATTAAGCGAGCGAAATTAAGGCATAGACCCAATATTCTCTTTTACAACGTCTTCTTCTTAAACTTCATGTAAATTACAACGTAACGTTCAACGTTCACTAAATTTCCGAGTAACAAATGATCGCACACCGTATGCGTTGAGTCCGTGGCAAGTTCTCGGCGGACATTTTATTCACTATTCAGGGATTTTTGTCCACTGCGGACAAAAGTCCCTCGTCTGCGTAGGCCTTTATGCACACAACAAACAACTGTCGTCGTTGTCTTGGCCAATAATTAGTCCCCCCAAGGTGATACTTAATCAATATTATGCTTCATCTTCGTGCGTATCTTCTCAGGAACACCGAAATAATACAATAGTCTGACATATGTTTGTGGTCCGTGGCACAGAATAAATAATAGTTGTCCATGGTGGCAACCACCTGTTTATTACGTCTCAAATCTATTCATAAATAGAGAAATAGATCGAGATAGAGATATGGGGTGATAAGGAGAGTAGAGTATGTCAACATTTTGGGACCTTTAGGGTAGGTAGTGACAACCCGCCGCCCGGTGCAGTGTGCGGTGACCGCGGGTTTACAAACGGCAACGCCAACGCGCGGGTCCCGAGTGGACCGCGCCGTGAGTGGTTTGTTTTAAAAATATCATGCACCTCGTCGACGCTGCGCCGTTAACTCGCCGACCCCGCGATGACCGTCGTTGGTCGGGGTCAGGTTGATCTTAATGGGGTGGTAAGTGCGTAGGAAATACCATGTTATTGTAGGTTATTATATGGATTGTTTATTCCGATTTTGCGCCGTGACTAGGGTTTGGGAATTCTCGACAATTTCAAAGTGTCGGGACACGAGACAGCCTACAATCAAAGTCTCGAAAATTCCCAGGACTTCGAGACTTTTACGAAAAAAAATAATGTTTTGTTTTGTTTTCTTTTTTAAGAGGGGTAAGCCTCTACGTACGACGTATTAAAAAGGCATTTTTTTGTAAAAATCGACATTCATTAAACAGAAAGTTCAATTTTAATAACTTTAACGTTAATGTCAATCTTAATATTGCTTTGTTTATTTCATTTAATCACACACAGATCCACTTTTAAGCAGTTAAATCTTATACTTATAAAACGAATCAAGTTAAAAATCATACTAAATCTTTATAACTTTTCTATTATCTAGTAATTCTAGTATCTAATCATTGGTCATAATCACAACATTGTTGATTCTCATAATAACAGATTTGTTTCATAATTAAATAATCTAAATATAAATAATAAAACAGACTCCTAAATCAGTCTTTTAAATAATCAAATAACACATTAATTAGACTTCTTTGCTGATTTAATAATATAGTTTTAAAAAATCCGAGCGTTAACAGCTTTGTCCGACAATCTGTTTCTAATTTTTGCAATCATGCCACTGGACAAGGAGAACACTCTCGTTTTCAACAGATGTCGGTTTAATTGTGTTTAAGGCTTTATATACAATCATAATCCAAACGTCACATAACAACCAATATGGCGGCATGAGGGCGGTGCGGCAAACGCATTTATTGTGTTGTGTACTCAGTAGTTACGTAGTAGACCAAGTAATTATTAATTAAACTAAAAGATGGCGATAGGCTCCTTCAATTATTTGAAAATAAAAATGATTAAGTAAGAATTTAGACAATCTTGTCTCGTCTCGAGTCTCGACCCGAAAGTCCCGGGACTCGAGACAACTAAAATTACGAAGAGTCCCGGGACTTCGAGACACGAGACATCCCGGGACCCAAACCCTAGCCGTGACGCATCGACGCAACTGCATGCGCGGTATTTCGCGGCTGCGCCTGCAAACTGCCTGTCAACCCACGCGAATCTGGAACCAGTGACCGCCCAGGCTTTCGCTCGCCGCTTTAGATTCCTTTGTCTCGCGTCTTCCGCTCGCCATCGCCGTGTGCTAATGCGAGCCTCTTCGCGTGTCCGTCGATCGACGCCGTCGCTGTCACCATCTTCGGAAAGAGATACAGTTCTAAGACAAACTAATTGTAATTCTGCCCGCGTGTGTTAAGTGCCTGCAAACATAAGGTAAAATTATTTTAGCGTGAAAAATTACAAACTAGACTTGTATTAAGAATTGATTAGAAATATTTATAATGCATAACAATTTAGCATCGCGCACAAAAAATAAACCGGCTTCATATTATCATACATTAATCATGAGATCTTAAACAGAGCGATGGTGCCTATTTAGACTTGCTCCTTTTTTGGATTCTTAAGGACGCGTTTGCTTTCGGCTGGCACCAGCTACAACTGGGTACTATTAAGTATTCTGTGCTACAACCTAAAGAACTCGATTGTGCTACATCGAAGTGATCAATTTGTAAAACTATTAACTACCCATTGCCACAAGAATGCAGCTCGCATTGTTAACTAGAAGGTGCGGTGTTATTGCTCGGCAGGATACGCTACATACATTTACTTTGCATGACTTTGTATAAAAAAATATGTAATAACGTCCACTGCAATCCGCGAACGCAATACGCAGTAAAGTCTATCCTTGCTTGACTTGAAAAGTAGAAGATATCTCGACAGTCGAGAGGTTGTTTATGATTCAAGGCACATCTCACAGGTAGCGCTCCTCTCTTCATACAAACTTTATAAAAACGCCACCTAGCGGTTGCTCGGTTGAATGTTAATACCGAATCCTACACTAGCAGACACATATCACTGGTAGCGCTTTTTCTTATACATACACTTGAAAAGGCGTCACCTAGCGCGCTTCAATTGAATTGTGAAATTATGAAATCGTGAATGTGAAAGTGAATGTGAAATTGTGAAATTCAAGTCCAATGGAAGTTGCATGGAGAAGGAGTTCTTTGATATTTGTAAAAAAAAAATTTTTTGATGGTAGACACAGCTGAAGTAAAAATAAACGCCATCTAGCGATTAATTGTTGAAACCCAAGTTACCACCTGAGTAGCACGTGTAGAGGTTGTTTAAGATTCAAGGCACATCTCACAGATAGCGCTCCCTTCATACGAGTACAAACGTTATAAATACATTCCTTGGTTGAATGTTAATATCCAAGTCCTACAGTATGAGACACATCTTATTGTTAGCGCTTTCTCTGATAAATAAACTTCAAAAAGGCGCCATCTATTAAGCGAAGCTTCGATTGAATTTTAAAATTTGAGTCCCGCTTGCATAGTATGTGTTCGCCATAAGACTCGCGCGTATGTATCACATACTATTTAGTTAGTTTTAGTATTTGTTATTGTGATTTACGTAACATTTTAATGTAAATCGTAAGATCGTACAAGTTTAATAGAATAGCAGATACGATCTACCGTTTTGATTTTCAGGTGAACAGCAGATCAAACCTTTGCTTGAGCAGATAGACCAGATCGAAGGCCAGGTGTCTCTCGTGGAACAGAAGGCGTACCAGCTCGACGCTTACACCAAGCAACTGTTCATATTGCATAAGGAAACATTAGAAAGGTAAAACTTAGAGAGATTTGTAAAAGTTGGACAATTGAAATTGCAGCAGCGAACGGCAGCGCTTACGTTACCAACCAGAAAACGACTGGGCGTGGAATTCGCCGCGCGCTTTTTCACGAATTCGCACATATGGAAACTCATGGGCCAAACTTCGCGAGACCGTTTCTATCTCCTCAGGCGAAACAACGTCTTGTACAACGTAGATAAAATTTAGAATGGCTCGCTGTTTCGCTGCCAGCTGCTGCGACTTCGGTATGTCCTGACCATATAATATAGACGTGCCTAGCCAAGGCGTATGATATGTACCTAGCTATATTGTGAGATCAATGTATATTCGGGAAATTCACACTAAGGCTTGCGGCACCTTGAGTAGAGTAAGGGGCGGTTTCACTAATCTATCAATAACTGCCCATTAGCCTAACGTGACCTCTAACTGTTCAATAAGTAAAGTGTTGCTTTTTGTCACCCATCATTAGTCTTTATTGACACGTAAATAAGATAAAGGCACTTTTTAGCTTAATAAAACTGATAATAAACCTTTAGCTTTATTGATATGTTGATAAAACAACCTCTAAGTTTGTAATTTTTCTTCTAGGAAGTAATATGCAATAAGTATACTAGGATTTAAGGCCTTTGCCCACCACGTTTTTAGTTATAAACCGTGTCATCTACAGCATGTAAGAAACACGGTGTACAAAGACCCTTAATTAAAAATGTGTGCTTGGCCGGGTCGCGCCCTCAACGGCCTGTGGTGCTACAGTGTGAAATGTCCTTTTAAGTTTTGCCACGTAGCGTCGTGTTCGAATAAAATTATTAATTATAAAATTTTAGAAATTTTTTATAAATACAATTTTTAAAACTTACATAGTACATCAAATTTTTAAGAGATATTGTTGAAGCCTTATTCTTAACATGTTATTGTTTCAAATCAAATTATTTTAATATTACGTGTGGGGGGTTACTTAAGCTAAGAATCACATAAGTGTATTGTGGCGGCGCGGCGTGTCACACGCCCTTATAGTTTCCGGTTCCATAAATTTTGAAGATTATGTCTTTAATGCTCTGTATCGATTCAGGACGAGACATGATATGACGCACCACGACACATGTAATATGACATTTTAACCTTTTCGCTCGAGAACAGTGTCTAATGGCCGTCTCCGTAAGTTCGGCAAGTAAGATGGTCGCGAGCAAAGAGGTTAAAGAGATTGCTTTAATTGTCTGTACTTTAAATTCGTATAAATGTAATAATATTATTAAGGTATATGAATAAAAGCGGTCGTACCTATGTATACATAGGTATATTACCTATTTGTGATCCGTTTTTATTCATATAAACTATAAGTTTGAAATATAGATACGAAGTAAGTAATAGGAAACGTTGAAGAATTTGTTTTTTGGTATCAACAATCAACAATTTTTTAAATAGATAAATTATAGATCATATGTTACAAAGATTCATTTTATTAAATAATATATAAATCAATTACAATTGATTAAATTAGGCAAAATGTGTATGCAACTCTGATGAAAGGCAACCGGTCCATTTTAGTCCTAAAAAGAATAAGTTGTGGAACAGGACGAAAACAATCCTGACTGCACTGACTGCAAACTTTGGGTATGTCGCTTCAGGTTTATGATGGCCTAATTATTCAGGACAGGTGCACTGTGCACATAATAATACATATAAAATTAACTTGCTAAGTTAAAGTCGAGGAATTGTGTGTACACGAAATGATTTTGTTTGAGATTTCTTTTGATTTTACTTCAACCGTTTTTTTAAATATTTTTTCTTGATCTAAAATCTGAAACTATCATAAATCAATGATTCAATCATTGATTTATGATAGTTTCACATTTGCGGGGAATAAAAAAGTTAAATGTATAAATTTTTGTGGAAAGGATTCTTTTCTCCTTTCTAAGTCATTTTCCTGACTTGATGGCCGTCATCGGTGCTGTCGATTGTTCCCCTTCTTATTCTTGCATGTCCTATCCCGCTATGGTGAGAATGCGCACTTATTCATCAGCCAATCCTGGATCCTGACGTGCATCCCGTAGCATCAGTCGCATGCCAAAACTGAAAGCTCTGACACCAGGTGCTACCTAGTCTAGGGACTACCACCTTGTCAGTTACTTTCAGCAGTAGTGTTACATTACTGTGAGAGTTTGAAGCAACTATCTGGGCTCCTGAGTGAGACAAAAGGCAATGAGAGTAGTGCAGTGCCTCGCAAGATTTTCTAGTCAAAGTTCTGGCTGGTTTTGGTCGACATACTATCAGGCGGTCGACATTTTGTAGTGGTAAATCTCTTGCAGAAGCTCGCATTGAGAAGTACCACTTGCATTCAACCGATAAGCAGTAGTGTGCAAACATTACTGTTACGGAAGTAACTGTGCATTACGGAACTTTAGCCTCAGTGTGACGAGAGCAGTGCGGCGTCGCGAGATTGTACAAGAGTCCTGGTTTGTGCTGCAACTGTTCTTCGCAAGCGTTTTGCTTACCGTCAGGTGAACGAGCTGCTCGTCTCATCACTGTACATTTTTTTAACGTATTTTATCGCACTGTTGGGCAAAAGTCTCCCCCATCTCCCTCCATGGATCCCTCTCCATTGCGATCTCGTCAATGTATTGTAAAATAAAAATTACATTTTGACTGGCAGTACTTAGGTACTTACTGTTTGGGTTGAATGGCATTGTCGCCTGTAAAATAATGGGCGTAATATTGACCGCGCAAAACAGCGCAAGATAGCGCAATACCGCGTATAACTTTTCTATTACCGCTACTACATCTGATATCGTTACGTATATAGTGATTTATTTTTAATCTATTTTATTTGGGTCATGATTTAGTACATGTCAGCCCCGTCGTATATGCTAATACTAAAATAGTATTCTACGTATAGTGTGACTCGGCGGACGTCAGTGAGCTAGACGATTTACATGTAGGTACATACGTATAATACAAACATTTGTTCTTACATACACTTCTGCATTGAACTTGACAAGGTTGGCATCACCCCAATCGGATACGGCCTTCAATGTCAAGTTCATGCGATCAACCATGGCCACTCTTTGGGACAGGATCTGCACTCCACTGGTCCGTGAATCCGGATATATATATCTCTACGACTGTGCTGTCGTATGCATACCCAAAGATACCGGGTTTTAGCAGATTGTTAATATGCAGCAGGAAAAGAGTCGCTGAAAGAACCGACCCCCTGAGGAACCCCGGCATTAATTGCCAATTGATCGGTCCCTCAGGAAGTCCGATATGTGTTTTGACGTATAATATAGATTATTACAATAAGAAATAAATAAATTATATTTTCAGGCGGATGTAACTAAGGTGTCTTAAAAAAGAATATGATAACAAAATAGGTACAGGATAATAATTTAACTAACTACATGTTTCTATAGATATTATGTTTTATGTTATTACACTTTATTATTGGTACTTTATTTTGTCCAGTTTTATTTTACTTTCCTACCTACCCTTAAAGTCAATAATATTTTCTTTTTATTTCACTAAGAGATTCACTACTTCTATAGTAGCTAAGTAGTATATTGTAGGATTTGTTGGATAACCTCTAAGGGTAGGTTATGCGACGGTCCTCGTGGGTAACTACCAGTTACTGGATAAAAAGTGTATGGAGATGTATCCATGGACTGCTGCTCTACAATCCTAGGTAAAACACTGCAAGTCCATAGATATTCCACCGTACTTGCGATGTTTTCGAGGGAACAGGCTGATGATGATGTTGGTCAACTTATACCTCGATATATCTAATGAGCAATAATAATAATGTATACACTTCCAGCATGCAATAAAATTTGAATGTTTCAAAATATTTACTTCTTTTTATAGTTGTGCTTTATTAGGTAGGTTCCTTTAAGAAAGTGTTTAGAAATGCAATGGAATCAGGCGTGACGTTTCGGAAATTTATCTCTTTTTTTAATATATATGTATATGCTTTTTCTTTTTTTAATATATATGTATATTTAATAATAAATACGTGAACGAAACGCTGAAATGAGACTCTCGTTCCAGCGTTCGGCGAGTCGACACCTGATGATACCTCATGCAGACGGCGAAACACGTGCCGGATTAGGAGGGTTGTTGTTAGGGCTTTCTTTATTTAACATTATTTATGATTTACTTAATTAATACATTATTTACCTTTTCTTATATACAACTAGCTGCGCCCCGCGGCTTCGCCCGCGTATAGATTGATGTGTCGCAAGTAAGAAAAGTAAACGGCTGCGCTGTTATGATTATTTCCGAATCTATCATGATTCTGTATTTGCGAACTCGCTTCAATTGTTAAGCACGCTTTCGACGATTTGTTCTCGTATTTCTCGTACCAAACATGGGCTGCACAAAACATGAAAACTAAAATAAAAAAAAAAACCATACAAACTTTAAAATGCCCTTACATTTTTATGAGTAGTTTAAAAAAAATCATGTTTTCAAAATTTATGTTCAAGTTTATTTGTTCTGAGTTGTGAGTGAATCGAACCACGGAATAAAGCATACACTGAAAAAACCGTACATACTTTAAAACTCTCATGCACCCTTCCTAGGAGTAGTTTAGAAAAAATAAAAAATACGTGTTTCATTAGTTAGTTTAAAGTTCATTTGTGCCGAATTTTAATGAATAAAACTAACATTAAAAAAAGAACCATACAAACTTTAAAACGCTCTTACGCTTTCTTTAGGGGTAGTTTCAAAAGAAAAAAAACACGTGTTTTAAAATTTATGTTAAAGTTTATTTGTTCGGAGTTGTGAGTGAATTCAACCACGGAATAAAGCATACACTGAAAAAAACCGTACAAACTTTAAAACTCCCAGGTACCCTTCCTTGGGGTAGTTTTGAAAAAATAAAAAATACGTGTTTCATTATTTAGTTTAAAGTTTATTTGTACCGAGTTTTGAGCGAATTGAACCAAGGAATAAAAATGCTCCATACAAACTTTACCACCCTCTTTCACCCCCTTGGGGGTTGATTTTAAAAAATTATCATAACCTATGTTTCAATTCAGTACTTAAACTATCTTTATTCCAAATTTCATCAAAATCCGTTCAGTAGTTACGGTGATACCTGGTAACAAACATCACACACACAAACTTTCGCATTTATAATATTATATATTAGGATATTACCATATTGCTCATTACCATATTTATTATTAAATATACATATATATTAAAAAAAGAAAAAGCAGAGGGATTACTTATATATATATTTTAATTTTAATTCATTTTACATTTGCAATCAACCCCCATACATATCATATCATTCTAACAACAACCTACACAATATTCAGCGGGATTACACTACATATGTTCATTGGGTTTCAGTTATTAAAGTGTTTAGGGTAAAGAGGTCATTTTCATTTCATCTTAACAAAAATGTAAAACCTAGGTTATGTACCTATTTTTTAACCTATGAAAGAAAGAAAGAAAGAAAATACATTTATTCCGGACATAAAACACAAATACAAAACAATACAGCTGTAACAATACTATGCTGTTCCACTTCTGGGCAAAGGTCTCCCCCATGTACTTATATCTATTTATGATATCTTCGGATGTAGCTATACCTAGGTATAACGATGAAATCGACGTTTTCAATCCCGATGAATCGTTTGCTGCTTTGGCTGGGAGTAAAGTAATATTGGCGGAAGCTATTACAAGAATACATCATCAAGAACTTGTATAACATGGCATTATTGGAATATAAGTTAACTTGAAGTTATTCTACCTCTGGTAGTCTTACGTGGGTCATTGGTTTCTATGACGCTAATAACACAATCGACCGCCTAAATAAAATATGTTAGCCAAGAATAGATCAAGATATTGCAATACTTTGTTTGACATTGTAATAATTTATGTATTAATTTTATTTTTAGTAAAGGTATTTAATTTATTCATATCGTCTGTGAACTTCAGAGATATACTATCTTCCTGAAGTCAAATTTTACAGTAGATACAAAAACTATTTTAGTTTCTACGTATGGAGAATATCGAAAAAATAAAAAAAGTTGTTTACTCAATTTTAAGCCCTTTCCAGCAAATAAATAGGCGATCACATTTCGGAGATAGTTCCACGCACGGATTGCAATGAAACAAGCGGATATTCTATTTAGGAGTTTAATGCAACGCATTATTAGTTCGAACCGTTAGTGACAGATGGCGTTAAAAAGATTTTGGCAAAAAAATGTTAGGAGGTATCAGAAGTTCACGTGCGATATATGTTTAATTTTTAATAGTATATCATATTTACATATAATTGGAGTTTCATAATGTACACCACACTGACCGCAATATTTCTATTAAAGTTCCTGTCCATCCAAAGGTTGCCTGTAAGAAATTGCGCATAGTGATAAGGCCGCCTATTGTACACACTGTTTATTGACTTTGAAAGAAAGAAAAGAAAGAAACGTTTATAACTTTGTTGACTATTGTTTTTCCTGTGTGTTTGGTATTCAATAACGTATTATTGTATTTTGCTGCTAGAAAAGTATCAGGCGTTTACCTATGTTCAATCAATCCATATTCCATACCACGGAGCCTGCGGGTTCGATTCCTGCTACGGGGATAAATGTTTGTGCACGGAAAACGCAAGTATTTGTTCCGAGTCCAAGTCCTTGTGACGTTGAGACCAAGTCCTTTATTCTGTGGTTAATCCTCGTAGTTCCGGAGGGTTTCCTAGTTACAGGGTCTCCTAGATCCTGGCTTGGATTACTAATAATATATTAATGTTAGCAAGTGATTAATGAAATGAATTATTATTCGAAAAATATGTTAAAATTAATACCTATTATTCTAGTCCTACATAATTACATATAGGTTACTTATTACTCATACAATATAACTTTATTTTTATTTGTCTAGCCGTTAGTGTCCCACTGCTGGGCAAAGGCCTCCCCACATTTTTAAAAATATACGTAGTAAATTTAACTTTATGACAACTTGACTATTATTTATACTTACGTACGAAATGGGCAGACTGTTGATACGATATTTTTGTTAGTACCACCTCATGTAGTTTATTGCAATACTTAAATATTTAGGGGTTTTAAGTATAGGTAGGTACCATAGTTGTATTCAAATCGAATAGACAGAAATATGGCGTCGCTGTCGAAAATATAGATAGTACAATAGTTTCTCACTTGATTAGGCAACCGGACGCAGGTGGTCGTTGTGGTATACGCTAACATCACAAAGCCAGCACTGTACATTACCAGGCCTAGCGCACTCCGCACTATAGGCACGAAGCTACAAGTACTTAGCCGGACACCGACGGCGGGTCGCGCGTCGTTACACGTGCCGCGTCAGAAGAGATAAGAGCGGCGCGATAGAAAGAGAGGCGCTCTGTAGGTTAATATGACTAGTAGGTATGCAGCGCTACGCGAGCTGAATAGATTTTTATTGCGTCATTGCAAGAGTCGCTATTTGCTTAAGTTTCTTTGCGGAGTGATGCTGTCCCTTTAGTATTCTGTGATATTACCTGTTACCAATGAGACCTACTAGGAACAATGTGCGCCACCGGCATCTTGTGTTTCTAATGATTTAATGTAGTTCTGACTGATGTTGCGGTTTAAGGACAGCGTCAAACGCGGTATGTCGTCCTTCAACATCGACTTTTCGAAATGGGAGAACGAAGCAGAAGACCATGACCTTTGGCGAAAGTCTATTGTAGAGGGCATAACTTCTCACGACGATACTTGGTTTGCGCTCCTTGCGAAAAGGCACGATCGGATTAACAACCCCACATCAGCTATTGGATCGCAGTATTTAAACTTCTGAACACGGTTTGGCTGGATCTGTTATTCCCGTGTCGGCCTTTTGAGTGATGAGTAGAATCATCATTGTTACTCCGGACGCTGATTAAATCATCTCTTTAGATGGAACAGGCCCATGATGAATGTAGTTCCATGTATGGCCGTAATGGGGGGGGGGGGGGGGGGATTTTATGATAATCTATTGCATACTGGCAGTTAGCTGTGATGTCACCTTGAGTTGTCTAAAGAAAATGATCTCGCTGTAACCATCATAATATAAAGTATTAAAGAAATAAAGAACTAGCTCTTAATTACTTGCTCATTGGGGACGTATGCTGAAGGCCCCCAATAGGCCGACAGAGAAAGTTTCTTGAATATTTGGTGCCAGGATTCTGTTCTTATTAGTTGATTATTGATTAAGTACCTATTGGATTTAGTGTACCTAAGTTACCTAATATTTCTTGTTGGGAAGTCAGTCCAGCAGTCTTCAGTCTTCCCTATTCTGATTGGGTAGTTGTAGGTACTTCCCTATGTAGGCAATAATATATTCACACAGTTAACGGTAGGGTATACAATTAGAATGATAAATAAAAAAGGAAAAACTCAATTCATGTATTTTTTACGTTTTTTAACAAGTATGTATGTAGTTTAGTAAAATTTACCTTTTCATTTGTACAAGTACAGAGTATCCCCCGTAGAAACGCAAACAGTGTCATTGCCGTGGAGAGTGCTTAAGTTACAGGCATTGGCGTACTGGGGGGGCGACCCCCCCAGGCTCACCCCCTCGGCTACGCGCATGTTTACAGGGTTGCTTCCCGTGAGTCGCCCGTGCGTCAAGCGTCGCCACGTGACATACAAACATACGACACAAACACTCGTACACATTATATTTATTTGTTTATATTAAACCCATTACGATACATTTACACAAATTATACTCGACTTAATAAAAATGAAGCACCGTTTGATAAAACATACTACTTGACTGTCGGTTCACACCACATTAACTTGTGTTCTTCTTGTGGGGTATATAATTTATCTACATTTGTACTTAGAAATCGACTTAATAAGACCTACCTTTCAGCGGTGTACCAAAACCCTTCTTCAACCAGGTGACGTTGTAGTGTGAACCACGGCTAACAAATGCATCTAATACATCACATCAAATTATACATAACTTACCACACAAACAAATCGTCAAACACCGATTGTACTCGCGCATAGATGCTCTCCAGAATCAAAATCACAATTAGGAATAACTTAAAATTAAATTGACCCTACATAATAATATATAACTTTAATAATTATGACAAGGGGCTACAGATCCAAGGTGGAGGTCCGAGAGTGGTTATTGTCTGCCTTAATCCCAAACTATCTTAACATTATATTACAATAACATAATTGTCTACCTAAAAAAACACGCTGTTTCGAATCTATGCATTAATCTAATATTTAATATTACTATTCAATCTGTTCTCTAATTATTGGCAGTCGGATACAATGGTAGTTAATTTTGAGCCTTAATAACTTACAAAATAATATGTACAATATTAAAAGTGTATGTTAAACTGAGCTAATTTTCTTAAAACATTATTTAATCAAAAATATATCATCTTTTTAGCTGAAAATATATTTAAATACAGCTCTGAATCTTAAAGGATAAATAATGTTCCTAAATAATAAAGATATAGATCAAAGTAAATATATAGTTAGATCTAACAACATCGGTTCTATAATACAAGCAAGAAGTCGCGGTGTGCGCGTCCTTTCATTTTAGGTATATCTGTTTTATATATTTGTTCTACGTATGAGTTTCTTGATGGTTATTATATATATCATGGACACTTTCACTAACTTACGATATTTGAACAACTTTTAGTGTGAGGGTTATATAATTATATTGTAGCCTATATAAACATTATTAATTAACTCGGGATTAAGTATAATTATATTAATACATTTCATAACACATATCGTAATGGGTTTGGTTCAGTCGGTCGAATACAATACAAATTGAGCTTAACTTGATAAATTACAACAATTAAATACATTTTGAAATGTAAATCACAGCAAAAATTGTTTTATAACAAAAATGTGAGTTAAGCACTTATATACTATAGAGATATATTAGTAACACATAATAATATTGCATTAGTTCGACTGAGCCTCGACACACAGCTCTGCATTACCGTCACAGCGCACACGAATTTGACTGATTAACTTGATCTATGACCAAATTTACAGTAAATTACTATATTTACAAATATTTGTTAATATCTAATGTGGCATATATGGTATTAAATACCGGGCAGTGTGGGGAATATGCCGCCCTTCCTATAATTTTATCCAAGTACTCTAGCCAAACAATCGTGAGGTCGGGCGGTTGGTCGTCGCGTCGCCCGCGCCCCACGTAGCGACCCTGGCGCGTCACTAGTTGCTCCCCTGCGCTGCGCATCCTACCGCAGTCGCCAGTCGACGCCTCAGCCGATTCAGACTCCTCCATCCGTTCACATCGCTCGGGACCGTTAGCAATATTAAATATTTAGAATTTCGATATACTAATTTAACTTATTTTACATAACGCTCTTTATATATACAATTTCACTTTCATTCGAACTGTTACAGCAAATTAACTATTAGATCACGCTTGTTCGTTTACGATCGTTCACGTATTGATATGATCTAAATACTGAAATGAAGCAATAATATTCGGATCGGGATTCATTAATTACTTCGTATATTTGTGACATGTTCAATACATTTGTGCCTCTTCCTTCTAACTAACTGATAGTGACCTTTGTCTTGTGCGCAGACTTTCTAAATTGTGCTCTCCGTGCGGTTCTATTTATTTATAATACTTAAATAATGGAACAATTCAATTTTAATTATCATTAATATTTCTAGTTGCAGTAACATAATACATACATAATATCGATCTGTGGTGCCGTTATAATGTACATCCATGTTAACTTGAACATGTCAGATATATTAATGGCGCTAGCTAAGTAACCCTTGTAGAGCAATAAACGGTAAACAACTGCAATTCAAAAATATCAAGTCAAAAAAATATGCGCCGTCTCGTCACGTAACATATTTGTTCACAAAATGCATACAACTTTTTATTCAGAATTGGAATCTTTAACATTAATTACAACCTTACGTGGATCATGAAATTGACAATTTATGGATTTACATTAAATTTATTCGTTTCAATTTTGCATTAACCGATAAACTAATACATTTTACTAATATCCTAGTCAACACTAGTTATTTATATTAATGTAAAATTTAAACTAGGTTCTTATGTATAATATTGTGTGTAAAGAGGTATTAACATCATTACATGTACAGATTTATTGCGCAGCATGATTTCAATGATCTTTAGAATAAACATAAGGCTCGATCATACGTGGTCGATGACCAGTTAGTTCTCGTCAACCGATCTGAATGATCTATCTAAGGCTGGTACGCTCGCACCCGCAGGAGCGTATCACATTTAGTAAATGATATAATTCAGTCAACGTTAGCGACACCGTTTAGATACACACAAACTTTTATATTAGGCCGTGTATCAATCATGATACGCTACGGATCCTCTTAATCTTAACAATCAATTGAGCAGTAATCAGACGCACGGACGAACGAATCGACTTCAACCCTGTCATAACTACTGACCTAGACAGCTAGCGGATCAAAGCGCGTCTCGACGGCGGCGCCGGCGAAGGCGCGGCCACGGCGCGGCTACGCGCGGCTACGGCGCGGCTACGGCGCGGCTACGGCGCAGCCACGGCGCGGCCATGGCGTAGTTACGACGCGCGGCGCGGCGACGGCGCGGCGTATGACTTAAAAGCTTTACATCTTTAAAAGTCTCCACAATAGTGTATAACTTACAATATACCATAATTTCTTTTATCAATTGTTAATCAATAAAAAAATTAGATAAATTTAAATATAATTCTTAACCGCTACAAATAAATTCAACAGCAAACGTAACAGAAACAAACCAACCGTCGCGGAAACCGATTGCAGGCTATCAAGGGGCTCGACTATTACAATTTATCATTATTTATAATATCGTAATCAATTCCCACGAATGCAATAAATCCTTGTAGTTTTAGTATGATTTTTATAATTTATTCGGTAGTAAGGTAGGTTAACTAATGGTTAATTTCTGTCATTTAACATTATGACGATTTTTAATATTTTTTTAATTTACAACAATAATAATGTATGAGTAAAAGAGAATAAAAACATTTGTAAAATAATATACTTAATAAAATATATATATAAAACTCAACAATACAATAGTCACAGCAATTCACAGCATGTATTTACATTGTAATGTATTTTGATACATGTGACGTTTTGCTGGAGCACTGTCATCGTACCCATTTTATACTTTATAATATATAAATATATGTTGTACGTATAATTAGTTGGCATTAACTCGTGCGCCGGCGAGTGCTGCGCCTGCGTCCACAGCCTGCTCTATATACCTAGTAGAAAATAATATCTCCCTCCGTCCCCGAACATACATCATCGTCCATAACATTATCATCAGAAAGTCCGATCAGCTTGTTACATCCCGCTCGTCCCAGTCGTCTTTCCGAAGATCTAATTAAAATGGGTACAATAATCTGATGGCACTCTACAAGGTACCGATGCATAAACGTCATAAAATGACAGACTAAAGAACTATGTTTAATTTACGCCGTGACTTAAGTTAATTTCGTTTGTTTAATCTAATCACATCGATTTAGAACATTTGTTGTGTGGTAGTGATAGGGGCGCGGCCCGCTTGCCGCCTGAGTCCATGAAACAAGAAGCTGGCGGCGGCTTTCAGTGGCGCGACGAGCGGCGCACGCGCAGTGCTCTCCCATTGTCAGACGTTGCCGGTCGCGGGGAACCGCGGCGGCGGCAGCGGGGGCGGTGGCCGCCCCGCCTCGCCGCCAGCCGACGACTGCTCGGACACTGAAATTAAAATAAATAAATCAATAACGCCTAACGATCACGTACATAGAGCCTTGCTATCTAAGATTCCCTGTATCTAGGGAACCAGGAAGTACGAGGACCATGTTCCACCAACCTGGGTGTTGTGGGACCACACGAAACAAATACTACTATAATGTACTGTTAGAAAAGAAAAATAAATAGATGTTGATCTATTCAATACTTTGGCGTTTAAACTGAAGCGACTTTTGAACGATCGTTTCTTTAATTCCTAAATTTATATGATATCGATTCAGTTTTGTTTTTTTGTTGATTGTTAACGTTTTATTTTTACTTGTCACTAATCCTGTACGCGCCCGTCAACTATGTACGTGTGTACTTAGTTACCTATAAGTGGAAACTTTTAATTAGCCCTAAGAATTTAGTTAAATTACCAATGTTTTCTAACTAGCTGTTAGTTTCCCGAATAAAATAAAATAAAATAATACTTGCACATTTTTCTACGCACAAACATTTGTTCCGTAGCGGAAATCGAACCCGCAACCTCAGTGGTATAATATGGGATTTGAGCCGACCTGTCCAAACAATACTTCACAAGCGCTGTCACACAGAGAAATAATATCATTCATATTTAAAAAAACATCTTAACTCAAGGGCAAGACAACACTAAAAACAATTTCTTCCTGAAAATAATTTTGAGCCACAATTAACGAATCATTAAATATTGTAAAATTCAATCGGCTGCGAAACTCTACTCAATTGCAAACTCAAACACATTTCTTTACAAGGCAATACAAAAAAGAAATGACAATAACAACCTACATTTCTTATAAAAATAATAATGAGTTTAAAAGTAAAAATTAAAAATAATCTAAGTTTGTGAAGTTCAATCGGCTGCGAAACGCTATGCTATCGCAAAAACGTGACGTGAAAGTTGTAGCAAACTTCTCTTCGTGTCGGACAAATACACTTGTCTGACCGATTCATTCCTACAAGCTTGTTAAACAATGTTTTCAATAGTTATACATCTCTCAAATATATTATAATCAGCATTGAAGCTGAGACATCATCATGGAAGATATCATCATCATCATTACCTACGTTTTAGAAGGATAGTTAGGGTAATTGGAGAGCATATTCGATCGAAGGTTTTACAATTTGTCGATGTTATAAAGTTTTTCTATTTAAGTTAGTTATCTAAGCGCTCGTAGTTCTTCCAACATACTGGGAAGAATTAAAAGTAATAATTTATTTTCTGTTTCCTGATAGCCTGAAAATGATCATCATCATTATCATCTGTTGTTGGGACTCGGGCCTTCTCAGATCCTTCAATAATTGCTTAGGTTGACGTACCTACAAGACTTTGTTAAATACGTTTCCAAACGATGCGCATCTCTTCAAAGCATGGAGGCTAGTGTGTGCTAATAAGTAATGTCGATCAGAAAAGGATGAGATTTTTTTTATTGTTATCCACTGATACTTACTTCGGCTATGTGCAGAAGATTATATTTTGCATTTTTATACATACACATATTTCGTAATAATATTATGTAGATGACATGATAGCCAGAGGAAGCGACCAAGAAACATTCATTGTATGTTCGAATGTTTTAAAGATAAATGTATATTTTACAGTTCGTATTGTGCTAGTTCTGTAATTGTATATTGTCACATCGAATAGAGGTGTAGTGTCGATGGAGGCAAGTGGGTGGAGGCGGTGTCAGGGTGTGGGACTTACATGAGTCGTGCTTCTCGTCGACGGGGGCGGGCGGCGGCGGCGGCGGCAGTTGCTGCTCCAGTGCGTTCACGCAGTTCATCATGCTGCCGTAGAGCCGGCTGTCGCGGAAACTGTCCCTGCACACGCACACACGCACGCGTCACGCACCAAGTCAATGTGTGTGTCTACCGCTACCGTACGGACACTTCGGACCCGAGAACCGATTGGTCAGAACACCGTGCCACAATGCTCAAGCTATCTGTCAGAGACTCCAAGTTGCAAAATGCAATGTTCAAGTCGTGTGTGGCGTGCCGATGGGCATATGGTTTATCGGTGTCTTATGTTTATGTGCGAGTGGCAGTGAGACAAAAATATGGCGCAGCTGTGATACCCAATGACAGTTTAAAACACATATAGTGTTGGACATCAACAAAATGAATTGGCTAATGGTGATCGTTCTTACCTTCCGTTGGAATTCCGGAATAGTGCCAAGATCTCCTCGAAGGTCTTATTCTTCGTTTCAGGAACTTTTTTATAAGTAAATATCCAAAAAATTGCAAGGAATACACTAAAAGGCAGGAATGTATAGTTTTCCAGTAGTGCCTGAAAATGAGAATACATCATCAACTCCTCGCATGTCAGATGTGTCAGTACATACATTCTACACCAAAGACACTTTAAAACACTTTATCTTAGTTCTACACAATGCCATTAAATTAACGTGATTTTAATTTATGACATAACTTTGTATTAGCGGACGTCTTTGTATACCATATATAATATTCGGAATAACATGACAGTTTCACTAACCTTCATACTAGGGAAACCAATGCCAACTACGAAGTTAGCCATCCAGTTGACTAAGACGGCAATGGCCATAGCGCTCGGGCGCGGGCCCTGCGAGAACAGCTCGGCCGTGATGAGCCAGGGGATGGAGCCAGGACCCACCGCGAAGAAAACCACGAAGCTCAGCGTCGACACCACCGACAAATAGCTCATCCAGTCGATCATCTCCTGCACATAGCCAAAGAACTCCTATCAGGGGATAGCAATGATGTTCTTTCCCGTCACCGACCGGAGAGGAAATAAATTTCCAAACATAAATGCACATCACACACTCGTCTGTCTGTGTGTCTGTCCGATTAGCTATGCTGAGTTGTCTGTCGTATGGCGTTCACCGAACGGTGCTAGTAGCGAGGTGTCTCGTCTATCGCATGTAATGCGTATGCTATAGTGAAAAGTGCTATCTGCTTCTGAGCAGTGTTTGTGTGATTCAAAACCTCGCATCCTTTAAAAAACGCGTGCGTCATTGCCTGTCGTGTGTCCCACGCTCGTCGGCTTCACATGTTAGTGGTGAGCAAAAAATGTGTTTTAGTGCTTTGTGAGTGATGTTCCTAACATTTATATTTGAGAGTTTATTTCTCTTTTACATAGCTTTCCTACCGAGAGTCCGGTTTCGGAAACAGGAAAGTCGCAGCTGGGGAGGGTGACCTAGCGAAGCGGCGGCGGTTCCGTTCCCAATTATTATTCCCAGAGCTACAAAGGACTTTACTGCCAGGCTCCGCGGCCGCGGCCGAGAGGCGTCTCGTAGTGTGCTGTTTATATACTACTACTTATATAAAACATATTTTTGTCGAAGCAACTTGCTAGTAGAAAAATATTAGTTTTTTCCTATCCCCGAAATGTTCCTAAAGTCCACAAACCTTACTGTCTTATAAATTGGTATTCACTTTTCGTGACAATAGAAGAGTGTTTGCGTCTTAATTTTTAATGACATAATTTAACGGAACACTGCGGCTCAGATATCGAGTTTTTAAATAGTCCCTACCCAACATGGTTACAGTCCAAATAGGATCATTTGTCCTGAGTACGGAGCGTTCGCGATAAAGTCCTCATAGCTAAAACACAAATTGAGTTCATTACTTATATTATTCAAAATTGGGAATTGAAACGACCGCAAAAGCAAACAAAATTGGCATGTGGAAACAAAATAATGATACAGTATTGTGCATGCATTTGGCTTGTACTTAAACTGAAGTTGAAAGCCAACTTCATGTCGTGGTCAACGTGACTTTTTGTCATGTTATTTCCCAGAAAATGTAATGAGATAATAAGAAAGATAAAAGATAATAAAGAAGAAGATAAAGATAAATGTTCACTTTAGACAGAAACTTAGTACTAGATAATATTTAGCAAGAGTATTGGTAAAAATGGCGAAGTGAAAGCGTGCATAAGCTGCTGATTAATATAGTAACTTAATATGAACTTGTCTTTGGATAGCAAATCATTGCCAATTCATTGTATGCCGGAATTGTAAATAATTACTAGTTAAAGTACTGTTATCGGCTGCACAAATGTGTATATGAGAACAGCTTTGCATGCCACCCAGAGACAACTTTAGGGCCAGAGTTCCAAATATTGATACATTTATTTCTGTTACGAGTGTATTTCGTTTATTTATTGTTTAGTTTAGTAATTACACAAGTTATAGTGGTTGTTGTTGCACGGTACTTAATTGATGTTAAAACGCTAGCCCTAACGAATTGAATTAACTTAGACTAAAACATTTCCAATAGATATTGATCGATATTTTACATTCAAATGTTGAATTTCAATAACAAAGTTATTGTATAACAGGCCATTTAAGTATTTTGTTCTCATGAAAGAAATTACGAAGAGTTCACGACGGACCGGACGTTTCTTAAAAAGAACTGTGATTTTTGTTACAGTAGTTCTATGATTTTTGTTAGATTTAAGTCAATCGAGTTTTATCCGATACCGATAATACGAATTTACAGCACTGAAAAATATATTAATATATTCATGTTTTGAACATAGCTCGTATCTCGTGATGGTTTTCATAGTTTATTCAGTTTTGAAGGACAACTAACTTTAGCAGACATGTAAGATATTATCAGTTGGGCTAATTTAATAGGGCAAGTTGCAGATGTTGTCACTGTCTTATAATAATGAATATTCCCAATATTGTCCAATTCGATACTGAACCGCATAACGAATAAGACGGACATTGCACAAAAAATACCAATTACAACGCGAGTGGCCAAACGAGTATAATTTCATCTTCATTGGTGGAGCTAACCGTGGCCGTGGCCATGAGCCCACGAACACCGTGCCCTGTAAATTGTTACCATTTTATAAGACACACCTTTATCAAGAATGAAATGGTGATAAAAATGGAGAAGATGAACATTCCTCCGAGGCCGTAGAGGTGCAGAGTCCGCCGGCCGGTGCGGTCCATGAGCGGCAAGGAGACGAGGGTCATGCCCACCATAATGGCGCCTATGCCCATGGTGGCGAACTTGGCAGACTCCTCCGTCAGCCCCGAGGAGGTGAACAACGATGTCGAGTAGTAGAACACCTGGAATTTTACAAAAATGATATGTAGCGAGTGCGGCTCACCAAAACAACCAAGGACCAAATTACACCTTGTACTACCTATGAAAGCAATAAATAATCTGAATCTGAATCTCAGCAGTTCCTCAAGCCATTTTAGGAAGAAACTACTAGAGTTGGAATTCTAGCCCTATCTACTATGACATATCTAAATAGCTTTAGAGTATTAAAACGCTGAAGAATAGACATACAATCGAAATTTGAAAATATTACAACCATTCCTAAACAGATAACGAAATCATCTTGTAAGAATGAAAGCTTCCATAAATGGAGATAGAACGTACCGCATTGATCCCACTGAGCTGCTGTGACAGCTGCATAACCACGCCGATGAGCAGCGGCGCGCGAAGAGTTGGCGAGCAGAGCAGTTCCCGCATTGAGATGGAGGCTTCTGCTTGCTGTGCACGCTCTTCCGCTCGCATCTCTTCGATGTCTTCCTCCACCTCCAAAAACAGACAGAATAACCATTGATCGTAATACGAGTACACTTGGATCTTGCATGGGATAGTATACACTTTTGATTTGAATGTGCGATTATTATAACTTTAAAAACCATAGTAAATTTTGAACTGTCGCGGTTCTAACGCGTTTGTTTGCTATTATATCGCCAAGCAGCTTTGGTTCAGTTCTGCAAAACCAAAAAGGCTGTGCATATTTGAAACTACAGAAATAAGGATTATTAAGATACCTATTATATTATACGAGTATGTATCCATGTAACGAGGAGAACTTTTTTATAAAGCAATACCTGATTGCTGGCACGAAGCCGCCGCAACGCGCGCCTGGCTTCCTCTTCCCACTGACGAGTGATCAGCAGATATCTGGGGGACTCAGGACAAGCTGGCAGTAGGAGCAGTTGTAAGATCGCTGGGCAAATCGCTAGTCCTGAAAACCAAATATGTATATATGATTCGTCATAAAGATGAACCACAAATCGTCAATGATAAAGTTCAAACTAATCACAGGTGGCGGCACTGGCGCAAAGCAAAATATATAAACGCCTGATTGTCTGAGCTGTACGTACACTGAATAATGAGGAATTTATCGCAAAATGCATAAAACCCAGATCTTTTACAAGTGTAATCCTTGTAACATTACAATCACAAATTAGAGTGGTTAGAAATGTTGTCTCGTTAACTGGATACAATTAAAGAGCCATCAGACAAGGCAAGACAGAAATGTAGTACACAAGATGTAACACCATAACATTGAGATAAACGAAATAGTATCCTTATTGAAAGTTGTACAAACCGAGTAGAATAGGCCATCCTTCGTCAGTGCCGAGTATCTGCTCGATGCCCAGGACTTGCGACAGGAGTAGTCCTACGGTCACAGCCAGCTGGTTCACGGTGCCCAGTCCACCTCGCAGGTTCAGCGGCGCGATCTCCGATATGTACATTGGCACTAGTGACGTATTCAACCCTGGAAACCAAAGTTCTTGGTATAAGCCAATACAATGCAATACAAAATTACTAAAGTACTTATAGTTAACAAATTACATTATTCAGCGGTTTTAATGCTGGAAGCGTCTCATCCAAGACTATTTCAAGGTGACTGCGTTAAACTATCCGTAGTTTTGATGGAGATCAAAACGTGGAATGTATATCTCGAAGATAATCTTTGATACGCGATTTAAAAAATAAAATAATCACTGAGTGGCTTATCTCTGTAATGGAGGAAGTGATCAATGTAGATACCTACCGCAGTTGACTCCTATGATGAACCTGCCGAAAATGAGCAATTCGTAGCAATGAGAGATCTTGGTGAACCCCATCAGACTTGCGCCGCTGATGCCAAGGATGTTATTGAGCAATAGACCTCCTTTCCTACAAACCAAAGAAATATTATAGATGCTTAAATAGAAAGTTGACTGATCATATCATATATCTATTATGATAAGACAATAGTTAACAATCGCTGGGGAGCGGGAAATACTGTAAAGAAGAAGTACCTTCCGAACCGGTTCGCAATCATGCCTCCCGAGAAGCCACCGAGCATGCCGCCTATTGCAAATATGCTGACAGCTATGGAGTAAAGCGTATTCACGGTGTCGTCGTGGAGATCCAGCCCGTATCGATTCTTGTACACGTCTTTCATGAAGTTTGCAATGTTCTGAAAGACAGGCAATTCTTAAAACCTCCATAATTATTTAGGACAGTGAACATAGTCAGCCAGGACGTACCTTGCCGGGAGCGTTGATGACACCAGTGTTGTAACCGAATTGCAGCATGCCCAGGACCGCAGCCAAGATGGCATAGGATAAAAAGAAGGTTAGGCCCTGAAAAAAAAATTGGATGAATGTGCACGTTTAAACCAACAGATAATTAAATATTTTATGACAGAAGACTGATGAGGCTGACCTGTTCTAACAGTCTGAGCTTCCGTCGCTGCGAATGTTCTTCGAGACGGTCTACATATTCCCGGAGCTCTTCGATCTCCTCCTTTACTTGCTGTACAGTGTCGAGCTCTTGCTTGATGGCAACCATGTCTCGCTTCACCTGTCCCAAAAGTATTATATTCAAAAATGGTAACAGAATATAGGGATAACTTTGTACTTAGTAGGCACCAGATGTTGTGGTATACTAACCTCGGAGACCTCGCTCTGGCATGACTCGACGCTTTTTGTTAGCTCTTGGAGCTGCGTTCTGATCTCGCATAGTGCGACCGTCGTCTCCAGCTGTCGGTCGCCTCGCTGAAGCTCGTCCAGCTTGGCCGAGAGGTTCATGCTCATGACGCCCACCTGTCTCTGAAGGCTGAGCAACAAAAGCCACATTAATACGTTACTAATCACAGCTTACACATGGAGCTTTGAGTAGAGAATCTCTCGCTGGATGCGGCACCGGTGATTGGGCCGCACCTTCATTCTTTCTTTTTCGCTCGCGCGCGAATTATATGTGCAAATGGAAATGTGCGTATTTGCAAGCTCAAATGAAGAAGTCCGTAGCTCGGCGCTCCTATTCACCGGCGCGGGCGGTTCAATACAAACTAATCCCCGTTTGAGAGCGCTACTTGCAATTGAATAAAGTGAAAGATCGCGTAACGTCCGCCCGCGCTTGCCGGCTGCGAAGGCTTCGCAGTCCGCTCATTTTGTCATCCGCTTCGTTCGTGCTTGCAAAAGAGCAAAGGAAAAAGAATGAGGAGGACTGTCACTGTAGCCTTTTATATCGCGCTACGCCTCGACAATATTAAAGCTTATTATGGAAAGACGATGGGTACGTTAGTGGACTTTTATGCGAATTACAGTAGCGAAAACAGGTCAATGTATACTGGAGTTTTATCAGTTTTATGGCGCACTTAGTTAAGTACGAGCTCTTATAGAGATTAATATTATGTCTTATTTATTATTCGTTGCTTCTAGTTATGCGACTCAAATTTATTATTCGTATTTGGTAAGATACGTGTTTTAAGTGCAATATAGAGAAATAGAAAAACCATAAACAGCTAATATAATATATGTATGGATATATTAAATACATACATTTATCCATACATACAAAACGTTATGGAGTATAAATATAAAAATACAGTAGTACATAGTAATTATAATGGTGTTAAAATTAAAGTAACTTTGTGAACAAAATATATTTCGTAGGCTAAAATAGCGACAAATGAATTGTTTAACAAATGGAACTAAAATTCCACAGATATTAGCGAAGCGAGTGTTAATATAAAACGTGTTTAACAGTCACGAAAAGAATCTGTGAAGCTCTATCGATAAACCTACTCGAAACCAACTTTAAGTCGGGAATCAAAGTAAACTCTAAGTAGTTTCTAGTCTCACAATGTCTATGACAACACCATACGTGAAAAGACACTACAGTTGGAACACATGACATTCACACACATGCAAGCATCCCACAGCCTAACTCCGGGTAGTGGGAGAGAGGGGGGAGGTGCGCGGCGTGCGGGCGCCGGGGAGCGGCGCCGGCGCCGGACTAGCGACGGCTTGGGCGGTCGTGGCCATCGAGCTAATCGCGGTGCTACGTCCCGATATGAGGAGATAGTGAATGATGAGTCCAGCCACCGCGCAACTCTCAACGCATCAACATATCTGCAATACAAGATATTTGGGATGCCAAGCCAAGGTGAAAATGTAGAATAGGTAGACACATCGACACACATAATTCGTCATGAATCAATGCTTAATGAAGCCAATAGTAAAGGCGGAAAGCTTGTCTCGACTGTGTCGCTAAGGTGTCACACGTACCTAAGTAGAAGCTCCCTGAGAGTCGCTTCGTCTTCCTCCGTCGTCGCATATCGTGTCAGCTTGCCTCCGCCCTCCCGGGCCACATGATCAGGTACCACTGTGTGAAAACTCCTTGTTTATATTTTTCAAAGGGGGCGATGGGGGGTGCGGCGCCCCAATTAGGGCCGACGTCGCCGCGCCGGTATTGACGCAAAGGAACCCGCGCGGAAATGGCGACGCGAACAGCGGCCGACTGCCGACGCGACGAAACGCGGCGCCTGGCCTCAGCGCCTCCACTACGGCGCATGTAGCCGCGCGGGGCGGCTGCCCCTCTGCGCGGCTCGACCCTTCCGAGCCTCGCCGGCCGCGTCGGCGAACTCGCCGTCGCGTCGGTGAAACGCTCACGACACTTCGCCGGTTACGGCCAATACCCCCCTCGACATACGACGAATGCTTTTTTCGTGGCTCTCCCTACCGCAATGCGCCTATTCACTCGACCCGACATATCTACCACCGGTTTGCCAATTAGCTTCAATGGCCACGACGCAACGTAGCGGTCCCTAATAAATTTTGATGTTGTAGCGACAGGTATCAGTACAAGGCGAGAGTTTAAAAACGTCGACACCGAACACATGCCGCCTCTCAAACAGATGTCGGTGTGTTTATAACAAGTACAAACAATTATCGTACGAAATTCAAAATGTTAAACATTCAAAGATATGGTAGTGCTGTAGTACATATAGTCGACACATAGATAAACGAGCGAACTTGACCGGCGCAGTATGTTCCATTTTAGACGTAACATTGACAAAATGGCCGAGCATTGCCATCAAGGCCTGTAATTTAAAAACAATATAATTATAAAACTCATCTCAACAAGATTGAATTCAGGCGTATTTAAAATTTCTTTATTTCAGGATATCGTTCTTATACAGAAATCAGATACATAAATATGTAAAAGTTCGTTCCCGTTTGCATCAAAATTTTATATCAAATAACGTCCGACCTTTTTTAATTAGAATAATTACCATTACGATACGGTCAAGCTGAAATTGTCAATGACGTAAAATGTTAATTTAATAGATATTAAATTGTTAGGTATAAAATACCATACGTATTGTTTTTATTTAATATAGTATTATTCTTCTTGAGTTTATCAATGGACTTAAAATTATGTATAATGTCAAATTTATGATCATACGCGAACATCGTGCACGAGTTCAAGGCCCTTTCATTTTTGTGTCGACCATAAATTAATATTATTAATAAAAATATGATGCAATAGTAATGCAGTATAAAAAGACGTAAGTGTAGTCAAAGAGATTTAAAGTAGGTATTCATAAAGAAGTATTTATAAAAATAAACCCAACAAAATAAGTCTAAGAGCATATTTAGGTGGTTGTTTTTTAGACGCGTTAATATTAGCTTACACTATACATTTCCATAACATAATATTTTTTTTCGCGCGAGATTTATCTAAAAATGATTTATTTAAATAATCTTCATCATCATCATCATTTCAGTCTGTCCACCCTCTGCTGAGTATAGGCCTCCTCGCCCTCACGCCATTTGTTCAGGTTCTGTGCAATCCGCACTCAGCCTGTCAGCCATTATTTAAATAATAATAATAGATAATTTATATGTAATAAGCAACCTCTACAATATCAGCAGAATACGTTTTAATAGTTCCTATTACTATATGAATGGTAATATAGCGTTATTCTGTGTGATGAACCGTTTATCCGCGTTGGCTGCGGGCCAGGATCCCGCACCACTGCGCCATTGCAACGGCCAAGTCACTGCAGGCCGACTGGTCGACTCGGGCCAAGCGTAGCGGTTACGCGTACGACCAACAAAACTGGAATGTGGGTCATGGATACTCGTATACGTCATACGTTTTTTTTTACGCTTAATACTAGATCTGTTTGGCCACTATCTCGCCTGATGTGAAGCGATGATGTGGCCTAAGATGGAGCACATTGATCTAGAGAGAGACGGCAGTTGAGCGGCTGCTCAGAACCGTCTCCCCGATGGTTCACCGAACATCATCCCGAAACACGACTAGGTCGCTTGACGGCATGGCTTTGTTCGGTGGGTGGTATTACAACCACGGCCAGAGCCTACCACTCCAAAGCGCGTAAGCGGGTTTCATCACGATGTTTTCCTTCACCGTTTTAGAGCGAGCGTGCAAAATCTGCACTTAACTATAAGTCATTGGTGCAGGGCCGAGTCGGGATTCGAACCCAGGTGCGTCTGATCGAAAGGCGCATGAGTTACCGCTGAGCCACACTCGCTCTCCAAACTTTAAAACTCAAACCTTAAAACATTATTCATATTCAATCATTTATTGCATCATACATGTTACAGGGATCTTAAATATTATAATACAGTCACATATGTACCCAATTTAGGGCAAAGTAATATGAGTAGAAGCGGACCGATATATTATTTCTATATCCGTCAAAATGTATCCTTAAAAAAATTATCTAAACTGTAATAATTTTTACTTAGTAATAGGTGTAAGTTTAACTTCAAATATGTTGTCATTTTATTCCCACAGATAGTACATTTTCAATCGGTCTTTGAATGTGCTTAAACATTATTACGGGTTCTATTGCATAAAGTGTAATCGTAACATATTAATATATTTTTTACCTGGTGGTAGGTTTCGCGTTTGCGTGAGGCCGTCTGGGTGGGTACCACCGCTTTGCCAGTTATTCAGCCGCCAAGCAGTAGTGCGCAAGCATTATTGTGTTCCTTAATGAAGGGCATTGTAGCCAGCGAAATTACTGGGCATTATGGGACTTAACAATTAATTGTCTCAGGGCGAGCGCAGTGCAGCGCCGCGCAGGGTTTAGCAAAACAAAGTTCTGCAGGATTTAGCAAAAAAAAAAAAAAACTCTAGGTGGTGCTGTTATTGTTATGGGCTGGCGTATTGCTTACCATCAGGCAAACGACCAGATCGTCTCGTCACTAAGTTACAAAAAACCAATTCGTCTCAACCATTCTGTTCACTGTTCAGTTTCTTTCGTAACATACTTCGCAAGCTGCATTTTTTATGGAAAACTAGCTAGAATAACATTTATCAGCCTTCTAAACTAAATAGCCAGCTGTAACTTCTTACCTTTGTCTAAAAAGTTACAATGGATGATGGTTTACTACTCCGCCAATTATGAATTGATTTAGTTGATTTTTTTTGTTTAGTAGGTCATATTTCACAGGTGGTCCCATATAAATTTTATCGAAATTGATTTAGCACTTTGTGAAAAAATATCAAAATCAAAAAATATAAGTTTAGTTTTGCAGTCGTTTCTTGTTTCTTCTAAAAGTTAATAATTTATTTTTATTCGTATTCATATATTTAAATTATATATATATATATATATATATATATATATATATATACATATATGTGTAATTTTTGCCGCCAGGCAAGTACAAGTCAGCAGTCAGTGAGCACCTTTTTTCCCCGCACGTGACGCGCGCCGCGTTTTCTCGTGGAACGCACTAAAGACAGCGATTACTTCTACTATACGTTTGCGTTTTGTTGATTTTACAGCGCAATATGAAAAGAGATTGTAATAAGACCGCAATACTATTATGTAATTCGTATTCATAAAATAAAAGCTTTAATTTCTTGCAATAACTACTTTAGCGATATCCCTTTATTAGTAAAGATTAAGACTATGTGTCTAAAATATGTTTACAGGCTGTCCTATGTAGGTAGTCAATGTCGTACAACATTTGAACATGTTTAAAGAAATCATTCTAAGCTGGGCCCCAATTCACTATGACAACTTGGCGATTGCTTGCTTCGAAATCACGTCGATTCCTTTATTAGTAAACGACATCTCTATGACGCATTCATATAGTTATATATATATATGATGCGTCATAGAGAATACAAATTTCGCAGATATCGTTTATTAATGAATCGACGTTTCCTCGAAGCAAGGAATCGCCAAGTTGTCATAGTGAATTGAGGCACTGGGGTCAAAACAGTTTGTTCACAGTTTCCATGACAAGTTACTCATCCATATAATATGGATGTACTGTGCTTTTATACGTTTCTGTTGCTTTAACTTGAATTGCAAATAAAAAGGTTTTTATGTAAACAAATTAGAAGTGTTAAGGTTCATGTTATTATTTCTCATAAAATGTTATTTAAAATTTTACTCGTACTTTTAGAATAATAATTAATTATAAATATTTACTAAGTTTAATTATATTATTTTTGGATTTTAATAATATCAATTTTAATTTTAATAATTAATTATAAGTATTATTCTAATAATAAGTACGAGTAAATCCAAAATAACAATTAATAAAAATAAAATAACATGAACCTCAAAACTTCCAATTTGTTTTCAGACAGTGTAATTTGTCTTCTTACAGTGTTTGAGTCATTACGTTATAATTATTACTCAGTAAAATCATCAATTATTATATTTACTTATGAGCACTGAATGAATGGAAGACAGAACGCTGACACACCAAAGTAGTTAATTAAAATGCATGGTCTTTGCTGAAGTCCAACCAAATGATTGTCTAAATCAAAATCAAAATGGAAATAGTTACAGTCAAAACTAAACCAATTTTGAAAGATTTATAGTTTTTTCCAACGTACATTAAAGATATACACCAAATACTTGATTGATAACAAACTGTGTTATAGCATAAAACATCATTGTAACGCTATTTATCAAAGAAAAAGTAAAGACACATTTTAAAACTTAGAAATAACATTTCCGGCCGGAATTCTCCGCTGAAAATGAAACCCTACTGATGGTCTATATGGAAATATCCAATTATTGACGTCTGAACTCAATACAACTCGGTAACAAGGATCCCCGGTATTCTTGCAAGCTACCTTCAATACGACCTCTTGTTACTTGTCTGTTAATAAAATACAAGTGCTTACTGAAAACGATCCCTCCAATAAATAACTAAGTAATTAAAATGTCAACAGATGAGAATGATCGACCGCTATTCATGAATTTTAATTAATTTTCTCTATGGCGTAGAGTACACTTAAGTAGGTACATAATTGGAATAGTTGGGCTTCGCTTGGAGTTTCAAAAACACTACAAATTATTAACATCTTTTAGAAGCTTTTGTGGGAATGGATTAAACATGTAAATTTTTCAATTTTTATGTTTTCATGAAAGATCATAGCATCTTAAAGCCTCAATTTTAAATATACATGTGTGAAAATAAACATGATATGCTTGATGCAAAAAGTTTACAAAGACATTTTGCGTTTAACGGTTTATGAAAATCCATGTCCATTTCTATGTCCGCAACATTTTCTATTTAATTTGAAAAGAAATTCCAAACTCATATCAATATTATCTGTTTGTAAGTTCCGCTTCATACAATCGGCGGTATTCGTGCTTCCGACAAAAGTTATTGCTCTATCGCAGTGTGGTCGCCGCGGAAATATACGAAAACACAGCTATTGTTCGATTTCCGGGACAACAATGGAATGAAATCTTTTAACATAAGTACAAGTAGCATTAAGAAAATAACAGAGCTTTCTTGTAACCACTTTTCCTGTCCCGCTGGCGGGTACTTACGTGTCATTTTTGCACAAACAATTCTCAACTTTCTGAGTTGTTAGAAAACTGCCACTTTAAGCCACTCGCGACGCCTCTTAGCTGTTAAGACTTTACAACTTGCACATCATTGACAATAATTGAATTGCACGCAAGTGGCGACATCTGAGGTTAGTTTTTCGTTTAAAGCCCATTCCGTACGAGCACGCGAGGCGATTTCTCGAGCGAGACTAACGTAAAAGAGTGAAAAGGACGCGCGCTTCGCCTGGAGCGACTTCTCTTTATAAAATTCTTTTAGGCGGATGTTGTTACCGGCTTTATTAATGACACTCGCTCTTGATTCACATTTTTAAGAGTGAATGTATTCACAATAAAAAATATAGCAACAAACTCTGGTGCTTTTGATTTATGGAACAGCACTTAGGGCCGGCGCGGCGGGTGAGCCAGTGGTTACACGTGGCGTTCTTAGGGCTAAGTTCCGAAGAGGCAAGGGTCTCTTACTGCCGTTTTTTTCTTAAAACATAAAATGTACGTTTCATTAATAATAATGATAAATTATTGAGATTAGTTTCTCTGTTTAGGCAAATAAACATATCGCGTATATTTACAATTTTATATATAAAGCTATATGAAAATTCAGCCCCGCAACTATGAACTTAAGCACAAGGTGAGAGATAGGGTGTGTCGGGCCGAACTTTCTTGGCCCTGATGTAATTAGAGCGTATAATATCTGATCTTAACTAAGTAATGGAAAAGCACTTGACTCTGGCTGAATGCAAATACCTTGTTAATCCATTACAAATTTAGAAAAAATAATGTTCGATTCCTACTTTACAAGTTTCAAGTTATAGATAGAGTCAAGCCTCAATGATGCCAACCGTTTGGATATTATAAATAATTCAATTCAATTTAATTCAATCGTTTATTGCGTTTCTTAATGTAGGCAGGTACAGGTGTTCGAGTTGTAAACAGTGCACTACCGAGGACTTTGGAGGATATGAAGACAGCTATTAAGAAAAAGACGAAAGTTTTGAAAGAAAATAAGAAACGTTACCTGAAATTTGATCGATTGGCGAGTAAAGGGGCGGTTCCTCCCCCCCGGTGTGCTGGTGCTCGAGCAGGCGGTGGCACGACTGTCTCATGAGCGCTCCCGACACTGCGCAACACAAACACGCATAGCACCCTAAAAATATCACTTTCCATAGGCATCTCTTAGGCTTTAGATACATGAATTAAAATTTAGGTGCGTAAAATTCGACTCCGGCTCCGAGTGAATCTCGCAAGCTGCCATGAGTCGTATTTTTGCCACACCCTTAGATTGTATTAGTTTCGCTAAGCAAGAGTTAACGTTTATAAAAATCAGTAAAGATCTAAATCTGTTTACATAGACGATTTCACAAAATTTCATGAACATATTTTGGAAGACACAAGTTAGATCTGATTAAGAACGTTTTGATATTCATATAAATACATACATACGAGTACACACGATAAGGTTTATTCCGCACAATAATTGTTGTAGCACCGGGCATGCAGACGATATCGTCCGGATTGAAGGCAGTAGAACTCTCACACGCCTTGCAAACGTGCAATATACGTCACGAGCTACACCACCCACCCCATTCCCCCTCCTCACCCACCCGACGCACCCAACGCACCCCAAGCTTCTATAGCGGAACTAAACCCAACGAACTTGGGGCAAATTCCCGCGCACTACCGAATGTTTTCGTAGTACCTAACTATTATATTAAATTTATTGAAATCATTCTATTTAATATCTCCAATTCATTTTAAGCGTGAATTTCTGGTATTCACCAACGTAAATAGAGTTATTTTAACGACCTTCGATCTCTGCAAAAGGACTTTTTTTAGGTTTTTACCGACCTGTCAGTATTTTTTTATTAGGCTAATGAGATCTCCAAACTTTTCAATAGGTATTTATTTTTCACTTTATTGACAGGATGAATAAAGATAAACAGTAGATTGTTTATAAACGTCAATTATTACGATAACTCTACCACCGTATCGGAAAAAGAACCACTGCTCAAAAGATACGGCATGAAACTGAGGGGCATTTTTTTTCTAGAACTTTTGTTACGATATTTTATGTTTGTGTTTGACAATATTATGTTTATCATGTGCCAGTTGGCCACTTGGCAGAAGCGGAATGTTCCGTGCATCTTTGTCTTCTATGTAATTATTAACTGTATATTATGCTTTTTTCATTACAATATTTTTCACACGCAATTTGAATCTACTTTCTGTGAGCTCCGTTATACATTTTGGAATTTTATTGTAAAAACGTACACAATTGCCCATGAAGGACTTATTCGTTTTACTCAGTCTAAACCTAGGTACTGCAATGAATAAAGTGTACAGTCATATGAATATCAAAACCTTCATGACTAAACAATAACTATGTATTATCAAATTGAATCATACGCTGATACATAAAAGCTCATTTAGACGATGCTTGTTTTTTGGTTTCTTGTCAGTTGTATACCAAAACATTAAGCAATAATTGAAATACACCGTCTAACTGAGTGTGCATAACGTTATGGTATGCAACTGGCAAGCAACTTGCATCGTCTTAATAGGCCTTCATACGTAGACAAATATGTGGTAGAGCATGTTTTGGACTTACCTTTAATCTAGTTATTGTCATTTGTCTACGACTGTGGGCCGTCTAAACTTTGTCATTGTGCCTGGAACAAACAAAAAACTATGATAGTAAAGCATAGACACTTTCATCTGCTTTTTTCGCCAGCAAGTCATTATGTAAAGTATAGAAAAGTTCTTCAGAATTTCGACAATTCTCACTCAGTAGTCGCTAGATATATCTTTATTTGACATGAAACGAGGGCATTTTTCGATAGAAAAACGCATCACAAAGTTGAAACGAGTTTCAAATTGATGTGTTAAAAGCACTATTATTCTATTGTGTGATAGAAAACCCGTATTTTAATTAGAAAATAGAGATTTCTCTATGTGGACGTGATGTCTGCTGATATAATCGCCCACAATGAGTTTTGTGATTGAGTTAAACAACTCGCAAGGAAAAGGGTATACATTCTTTTGCAAGGCGGCAAAGCAATGTTATAGTTCCGTGATTAAGCTCTGACAGCTTATTTAAAGCTCTCTACTATAATACAGTTAAATTAAAATAATCATGTCGTATTAATTAATTGTATCTTAGGAGTTAAGTTGAGAGACCGTATCACGAATACAATACTGCGCTCTAAAACGCAAATCCTGGATCTTTCCCAGAAAGTTGCCCAGATAAAATGGGACTGGGCTGGACACGTATGTCGTATGCCAAACCAGCTGTGGGCAAAAGTCCTTACAGACTGGGTTCCAGCCGGAGCAACACGACCACGGGGCCGGCCTCACCGTAGGTGACGCGACGACCTAGCCGCCTACGACAAGGAATGGCCCTTAACAGCAATGGACAGAGGGTCATGGAAAGAGGGAAGGGAGGCCTTTGCCCAATTTTCAATCAATTCAATCCCAATAGGACCAATATCGATAAGAAATATCTTTTAGTATTATAAAATATTTCAATAATTCAGAATGTGCTTTGAGTTACATATAAATAAGAAAAATATCTCTAAATTTTCGTTCAATTAATAAACACCACTATGGCAGTGCTTGGTGCAATGCTTAACTAGCAGCATTGCTGACTTGACGCTCAGCTGTCAATCGCTCAAAATGGCCGACAGCCATTTGACACCAAATGAGCGGGCTCAAATCACACCGAGATAGGCATCGGCTAGCCGCGAAGCGGCGAACTGTCTCACTGCACACATTTACGCAGAATTTTAAGCTTTATCTACTTTATTATAACACATAATAATCAATCCATTGTTTATTTGAAAGAATACTTCATATTTATATTCAGAGGTATTACAACTATTTAGAACATGAACTCAGCCTACAAGCAAGCGTGCAAAAATTATGGTATGAGTATAAATAGTGGTTTATTCCAACAATCCCCACCAAAAAATCTCCACTGGTGGGGATTCTTGTTTTTTTTCCAGAAATCCCCACCGGCCATGCTACGAAGTCTTAGTGGGGATTTTTGGAATATTTTTTCCATAAATCCCCACTAAGGTATTTGTTCTTTTCAATCATTTGTTAAGCTCGAATAATAATAATTAAGTTTATGATCCCAGGTGGTTTATCCATCACGTTTACTCTTATAAGTTCATGATCGCGTGGTATCTTGTATCTTGTTTATAACGTTATATTTACTGCTCCTGACATAATACCTCCTTCTCATTTTCCTCCTCCTGATTTATATTTCTACAAGTTGCCGCCTGATGATGATCGCCTGGTACCAAGTATAGGCCAAATAATGAATTTTGTAGGCAAAATTTTGTTACTTTGGGTTACATTATTAGAATTTTCTTAAGGGTATCTATTTTTTTTTAAGTAAAATATAGCCTGTGTTACTTTCTGATAATTTGGTTTGGTTTGGTTTGGTGGTAAAAAAATGGTTAAAATCGGTCCAATAGTTTCTTAGCATATTCGGTACAAACAAACAATCAAATCTTTCCTTATTATAATATTATTATTACTATAGATATATTAATTCAATTTATTTTTTTTGGATTTGATAGTTGTTAAACGAAACTACCTCGCCGGACCGCGTGGTCTCGAGCTGGAGGTACGCGATCGTAATACCAGCAAGTTTTGTACGCGAGTGTCCAGTGACATGTGTGGGAAAGACGGAAGTGTTTGTGTTGTGCTGATTGAGCTGGCTTCTGCTGTGCGGCGAGCTTCCTACTGACGCTCCAGCACTAGTGAAGTCTGGTGAGCTCTTTACATCAATCCTTTTTATTAGGAATCTAGGGAAACTGTCGGGAAGTGACAGATTAACAGACAACCGATCTGCTCTAAGCACTGCTGGTGGGCGACTGCTGGAATATAGGAATTCTCTCAGTTGGGCAACTGAGAGACTCTCAAGCACATAAACGTAAACAAACAATAGGTTTACGCATACCTGTTACTGCGTAACAATAAAAAGAAAGAGTATGTACCAGAGGCCAGGTATATGCAAGCACTTTAAATTTCTTTCTTCTTCTTCTTTCTCTTTTTTTTTACGCTTACTATATCTATGTTTGGCCACTATCTCGCCTGATGTGAAGCGATGATGTGGCCTAAGATGGAGCACATAGATCTAGAGAGAGAAGGCAATTGAGCGGCTGCTCAGAACCCTTCTCCCCGATGGTTCAGCCCTTATTATCCCACTGTTGAGAATAGGCCTCCTCTCCATCACGCTTACCCATCTGGTTATGTGCCTTTCTTATCTACATCTTCCCAACAACCCTGGCCACGTTGCCGATCCATCTGGCTGATGGTCTGCCCCTAGATCGTTAACCTTTCAATTATTTATTTAGGAAAATTTGCAAAATTAACAAATATTCTGTTTTATGATTATCGCCACATTTCACTTTACTATTTGCAAGTTTTTAACTGATGACTTCAAAAAAAGAAAGTTCTCAATTCGTTTTTTTTTTATTTTTTTTTTGTTACCTCAGATCTCGTCATTTATAAACCGGGTTGGAAAATTCTTTTTGCGTTGGGTTCAGTATAGCTACAAGGTGGTCCCATACAAATTTCATCGATATGACCTTCGACTTCGACGATACATCAGAATTGAAGTAGGTTATTTTTTTTGTATTTTATAACAAAAACTAATAAACGTTTTATGTTTTATCCTATCCTACAAAAAATATAAATGCCGTGGAAACCTAGCGTATCGATTTATCTTTCACAGCGTTACTGTGGACTCAGCGTTGTTGGTTCACCTCGCGCCACCAACGCTGTGAATACAGAATAGCATGTTCAATTAACTTTGTGCGGTTCAAATGACGTCACGTGCCTGCTATTTGTATTCGTTCGGTTACTACGTAGAACTGGTATTTATTCTGAGGTTAGAACGGCCGTCCGGAGCTGTGGGGACTGAAGCGAGGCTGACCAAAGTTCAAAGTTCAAAAGTTCTTTATTCATTTTTGATATCACAGACGCAATTATGAACCGTCAATTATTACAATGACTCTATCACCGTACCATCGGAAAAAGAACCACTACTCTTAAGATACTAGAAAACTACAAGAAACTTTTTGTTTTGTTTTTGTTTTTGACAATATTATGTTTCTTATGTGAAGCGGAATGTTCCATGCGTCTTTGTCTTCTACTTATGTCATTATTAATTGTATGTTATGCTTTTTTATTAGATCATTTTTTTTTACGCTTTATAGATCCTTGTTTGGCCACTATCTCGCTTGATGTGAAGCAATGATGTGGCCTTTGGCCTTTCATCTTATGAAGCACATAGATCTAGAGAGAGACGGCAGTTGAGCGGCTGCTCAGACCCGTCTCCCCGATGGTTCACCGAATATCATCCTGAAACACGACTAGGTCGTGTGACGGCATGGCTTTGTTCGGTGGGTGGTATTACAACCACGGCCAGAGCCTACCACTCCAAAGCGCGTAAGCGGGTTTCATCACGATGTTTTCCTTCACCGTTTTAGAGCGAGCGTGCAAAATCTGCACTTAACTATATAATAAGTCATTGGTGCAGGGCCGAATCGGGATTCGAACCCAGGTGCGTCGGATCGAAAAGCGCACGAGTCCCCGCTGAGCCACACTCGCTCTAAAAATCTACTTTTTGTGAGGTCCGTTATACATTTCGGAGTTTTATTTTTAAAATCGTACGCAATTTCCCATGAAGGACCAATACGAGAATCGTAGATTCGCTATTGTCGAGACGTCGAAGGATTTTTGCTTTCATTTTCCCTCGCCCCGCTCCGCACAACTTAGTTTGATAGTCACCCTGATGGTAAGCTCCCACACGGTGAGATAAATAACCATCATTTCCAAGAACTAAAACACCCATGGCGAAGAAGCTGGCCATCAAGAAGATACCCATGGCTGATACTACAAAAAAACTGAATATAGACTAATAGATACTTAAATGAAAATGGTTAATGTGGCTGAATATGGATCAAATAGATCTTGAAGATGACGGTTGAGGATCTGCTCAGATCCGTCTTCCCTGATGGTTCCCCAAACATCAACTCGAAACACGACAATACTCCGTCCAACCAATTATTTAACTTGTGACAGCCCGAGTAGTGATGTCCTAATTGCGTTACTGATTCGATTTCTGAAAAAAAATCGACATTATTTATGTAGAAGTTTTAATCGATTTAACGAATTAATATTCTAGAATCTATCAATAGATAGACTCAACGTTTTGTATTGTTTTATAGAAATAATCGGGTGTGTAAATTAGTGTATGGTATGCATTTACAAAAAAATAATATTAATTATTCTGGTTGTTTAATTTGCTATATTTGAATTTATATCTTAATATTTAAACTTTTACTTATCTATAAAAAAATATGTACAAATGAAAATATTTAACAACCCTATATATCTTTTTATGGAAAAATCACCTTAATAATTTTGGTTATAAATGTATGGGCTCAAAACTGGCACGTCACTTTTATATATAAAAAAAAGCAGTGTAAAGTAGTGTAACTTTGTCTAATGGCTACGAGCTTCGTAGCGTGTCTACGAACCGTAGCAGCGCTACGAGGACTTCGCTTTTATTAGCTTCTTAACGCCGCGCGCCGTAGCTTAAATACATAAATGCATAATTTTTAGTTTTGAGCGTTAACGGATAAAATCTGAGTTTAAAAAACTGTTAGTTAAATAGAGTTTATAAAAGATTATCTACTTACCTACTACCATTAAAAATCGAATCGGAGTCTGCGCTGCCTGTAACAAAAGTTCAAAATAAAATGCCCCACAGTTTCTTGCCGTACCTGCTGAGTAGTGGTTCTTTTTTCGATACGGTGGTAGAGTCATTGTAATAATTGATGTTCATAAGTGCGTCTGTGATGCCAAAATTGAATAAAGAACTTTTGAACATCCGCGAGCACAGTACGTGTTTTTTAAGAGATGTTAAATCATTTTAACGGACTTCAAAAAAGGAGGAGGGGCTTCATTCGATTGCATTTTTTTATTTCTTTTTTATGTTTGTTGTCTCAGGACTCCGTCATTTATAAACGGGATTGGTAAATTATTTTTGCATTGGGTTCAGTTCAGTATAGCTACGAAGGTGGTCCAATATCATTTTTATTGAATTTCGAACTTGGACTTTGAAGATACATCAGTTAAGTTCAGTTTTTGTTTTGATAAAATGTATACTTGTAGACTAACGCAGTGCTACAATAGAAAAATTTTACTGGCAGTCTTTCTATATAAACGTTAGACAATACAAATAAAAATTAAGCGCATTACTTGAGAACCGCTGGACTGAAATGTTAAAAATGTTCCTAATAGTCCAAAATAGGACTTAAAGGAAAGGGAAGTTGGAAAACTTGCCCGAAATATTGGGAAATTTGGGAAAACTAAAAGCTATTTTTTTAATGTTTGTAATAGCCAGAATTAGGTATTTATTTTATCTGTAAAAGTTACCCGAAAAATTGGAAAATTCGGTATAAACTGAAAGAGCTTTCTCGCGCGGGCGAAACCGCGGGGCGCAGCTAGTGTAAATAAAATTATGACCCTTTTTTGGCTCCGCCGTATTCCGTTCCAAATCAAGTTAGTTCTAAATTTCGATGTCGGGTACTCTTGACCTGATTTGGGCCAAACATATCTTGAACAATGCGTGGCAAAGGAATGTACAGATGTAAAATTACCGCCCCTTGTATTATTGGGGTGGGGCCAATGTCGAAATAATATCTATGCTCAACGGTCGGGACAGGGATTTGCGCCATCTATGTCGTAAGTAGTGAACTTGTATGAGTTTTACTTCGGCGCGCGTAGCTGGATAGCGCCACCAGTTTCATTCGTACCAACTTGCTATTACCTATTCTGTGGGAGTGAGTGGTAATCTTTAATTGCGCACAAAGTGACTTTAATATTTGTTTCTGATCACCACAATCATTTATTATTAATAGTAAACTTATTGAAATTAATTGAATATATAAATACTTTTAAAATGAATGTTTATTCCTAAAATATGTTTAAGCATTAACGAATGCCAAGCGAAAAACTCAAACAAGCTCTGATGTGACTGAAATTTTGCATCGGGGGGTATTTCAGGTCGTAGATTACGAATATGAAATATTTTTTGACTCCGCCATTTTCCAAGATCCATTTCCAAGGCCACCAGACAAAAGTTTTTACTGAACAAAAAGTTGCAAACAACATTTAAACGGTTAACAACAGGAAGCCATAATTAAAATAGAATACAACCTCACACAACACAACCCACAAAATCCCTAGTCTTTTCATAAAACTATTCCACGAAATATTGATGGAGAGTTTAGCTATTCATTTGAACTCTGACGGCACTTGTGATATATTTTGATGGAGAGTTTAACTATTCATTTGAACTCTGACGGCACTTGTGATATATTTTGATGGAGAGTTTAGCTATTCATTTGCACTCTGACGGCACTTGTGATATATTTTGATGGAGAGTTTAGCTATTCATTTGAACTCTGACAGCACTTGTGATATATTTTGATGGAGAGTTTAGCTATCCATTTGAACTCTGACGGCACTTGTGATATATTTTGATGGAGAGTTTAGCTATTCATTTGAACTCTGACGGCACTTGTGATATATTTTGATGGAGAGTTTAGCTATTCATTTGAACTCTGACGGCACTTGTGATATATTTTGATGGATATTTTAGCTATTCATTTGAACTCTGACGGTACTTGTGATATATTTTGACGCATCTCTGTCAAACTTGAGCATATACAATGATAAAATAAACCAACAATTTGTACGAATACAAAACATTTAAGAGAACAAAAAAGCTTGCACACTTTTATTGTACTCTTAAATTTTTTGTACTTCGTACAAATTGTTGGTATTTGTATTGGTTCCAATCGGAAGTTCAACATTACAGGGTTGCATGACCAAGCATGGGGACAGTCAGAGAAATGGAGCATAGGATAGAATGGCGGAGTAGGCGTGGCAGATACGCAGCGATCATACGATTGAACAATTGTATTTATGTCAACGGCGTACACGTATATCCGCCGGAATTCGGTGGTCTTCAGTGTCATAACTGATTCAGTAATCCATTCGTATTGCCTTGCAATAAGGTTTATTTTTCACATTTATGAATGGTGTTTATAACTATTCAAACTAGTAATAAATCTGACAAAATAGGTGCATTGATTTCTTTGCATAGGTGTTTTGTTTACGTGTGTGCGATTGGCGACACTGGTTTTCCTACAAAAATGTGTTGGCCACCATTCTAACCTATTCTCCATGTCTCTGGGGAAAATCGTTGCTGAGACAACCGTTGCGACTCATCGATAAGTAAAATCATGTAATTTATGTTTTTCCATTCGTTTAAAACACAGTGTTATTTTAAAGGAAATCATTATCTATGCTTCTTTCTAAATATCCTGTTTTTTGCCTGTAATGCATCTGTATTGATATAATTTTTACAGTTTTTATTAAATTTGTCAGACTGTCATCCTATATATTTTGACATGGCAACTAAAAACGTAGTGATTACTTTATGTACGATGGTATTAATTAGCTGTTTCATAATTAAATATGATTAGTCATTGAGGAATAGTGTGAGACCTCAATGTGATTAGTGATAACACGAGAAGAACAGAGTCATTGACATAAATTGACGTTCAATCATTGATGCGTTCAGTGCTTCTGTGAAGACATAACTGAATACAGAGGTTTTAAAGTTTGAAGATGAAGAAATAAAAATACAACAATAGACTCACTATTTGCCTGTAAAAAATCTGTATGGAACGTTTTTTCATTGATTGGAGTTTGATAGTGTTGGCGTGTCTAGGCAATACGCGGTGGCTGGCGGTGGGAACGAAAAAATAAACGTATTCCAATCAACCCTGTACGTGAGTCGGGCAAGCGCTTTCAAACAGTTTTCAGTTTAAACGATATGCAATTTTCACGCTTTAAGTCAAAAACCGCTCGGGACAGCGTATGTCGATATTTCGATTCGGAGGCTACGAAATTTTGGGTCACTGAGCCACCGACCTACTTTTGGTTGGCTGCCAGACACGTTGCGACCTGCGCAGTGTAGCCGGCGGCAATTACGTGATAACACTTAAAGATCGGGCTCCGTGGCGGGTCCTGGGAGAGGTCTGTCCAGCACTGAACTAATACAAGCTGAAGATAATTATGAATAGTCCTCGAGATAAAACATTAGCGTAAGCTGTTGTTTTTTGTACGATCTAGGTAACTAGATTAGAAAAAACTGCTTACTAAGAGTACAAGTCGACTAATACTGTTACATAATAAGTGATTACATGTGATATTAAATTATGCAACCATATTATTTAGTAGATATACATTATTTTGCTTTAACTGAAGAATAAATCAAGTCTATTTGAAATGTTTATACCGATTTTTGTCTGTATCGATTAAACCATGTTCGGTGTCTTAAAAAAAACGACTTTTCATACCGATATAGTAAATATATGTACGGGAGGTAATAAAATCTCCGGGGGTGGGGGATGGGTGAATAGGGGTAAGCCCCTGTCCCAGTATACGAGTGTACGCAATGCGGGATACATTATGCACTACAGCAAACATGCGCGCGCTCCATCCGCCGGATTCGAAATATATACGGTTTTTCATTGCATAAATATAAAGCATGAAAATATTAAGAGAGCGAGGGTGGCTAAGCGGTTAATTGTGCGCCGTCGGATCCAACACACATGAGTGTGAATCTCGACTCTGCACCAATGACGCAAATGCGGGTTTTGCAAGCTTGCTAAGTTGTTAAGCTCATAAAAACGGTGAAGGATAAAATGGTGAGGAAACACGCTCCCGCGCTTTCTAGTCTGCGGACCCACCGAACGAATTCGTGCCGTCAAGAGACCAAGCCATATTTCGAAATGTATGGTGAACCATCGGGAAGACGGATCAGAGCAGTTGTTCAACTGTCACAAAATCTTCCTTTATATCTATGTGCTCCATTTTCGGCCACTTCGTCGCTTAACATCAATCGAGACGTTTCGTCGCGTTTGATCAATTTCGCATTCGTTCTAGTGACCGAAAAACCGTCAAAATTGCAAACGGTCAAATGCACATAATTTTCTAATCGCGAACGGTCAAAATAGGGAATATATATATAATAAAATAAATAAATAAATAAATATATATATATATATATATATATGTGAGGCTGTTGAGTCTCATAATGCCCAGTAATTTATATAATATGTATCCCTTAACTGATTTCCTTGTTTTTTCTTTGTTATTATTAAGTTTGTTCTATATTTTGTGGTTGTCAAATAAATGTAATTTCTTTATTTCTTTCTTTCGATATATTTCAGATTGACTGACTACGAGAGTCAAAAAGCTCAAGTCGTATATGCTACGAAATAATTTTAAAAGTCAGCTTTTAGGATGGTCTGTCAGTGTAGAAACCACAAGTTTCTATTTTATTTTATTTATTTTGTTCTCAAAGGGCAACTAACAGCTAGGATCTTAAATAACAGAGTTAATCACTACATAGTATAAAACAAAGTCGCTTTCTCTGTCCTTATACCCCTATGTATGCTTTAATCTTTAAAACTACTCAACAGATTTTGATGCGGTTTTTTTAATAGATAGAGTGATTGAAGAGGAAGGTTTATATGTATAATAACCGTGCGAAGCCGGGGCGGGTCGCTAGTAATGATATGTACAGATAGCTAAAGTTACCACATATAAGTATTTTGTAAACATGTGGTTGGGAATTAAGGCTGCGTATCATACGTAGCTGCGTAGCATGCGTAGCTGCGTATCATACGTAGCTGCGTAGAATGCGTTCCTGCGTAGCCGCGTATCATACGTAGCTGCGTAGAATGCGTTCTTGCGTAGTATACAAAGCTGCGTATCATGTATAGCTGCGTAGCATGCGTAGTTTACGTAGCTGCGTATCATGTGTAGCTGCATAGAATGCGTTCCTGCGTAGCATGCGTAGTTTACGTAGCTGCGTATCATGTGTAGCTGCATAGAATGCGTTCCTGCGTAGCATGCGTAGTTTACGTAGCTGCGTATCATGTGTAGCTGCATAGAATGCGTTCCTGCGTAGCATGCGTTGATGCGTAGCATTCGTATCTGCGTAGAATGCGTAGTATGTGTAGCTTGTCTGATTTAACAACACACTCTACACTATGTGCTAACGACGACTAACCTCTAAACAAAATTTTCCTTGAAGCACAATATTCTCCATGAGTAAAGGACAAGTATAGTGTCATTAAATAGGTTGAAAAGTTTAAAATACTACAATTTGTAACTTTGTTTTGTCTGAACGTTAGAAATACTATTTAAGATTTTCAAGAAACATTTATGTATTTTTGACCATACGTATCACAGATGTTTTGCGTACAAAAAGTTTTTTTATGATTCTATTATATGTGCTTAAATAAATAAAGAATCGACCGTGCGACTTGTATAAATTATAAATCAAAAACTTTTATTGCTAGATTAAAGGTAGGTAATCTAGGCGTTACAGTAATAATTATAATGTTCCATGTAATGTACCCTATTTAAGGGTGTGCAATACAATTCACATCAAAATTATTTAATTAATGTACAAGATATAATTTTATTATTTTATATTCTTGGATTCAAATTAATCATTAGAAAAAATTATTAGTTACATTAAATGTCAAAGTTTATGTGTTAGGTATAAATACGTTTATAAGAAATTTTAAATGTGAAATTTATAAGTATTCATTTACAGAGTAAAAACAATTATTTAATAGCCATTTTTGTAGTTCTAGTTTAAATTTATTTTTATTAAGTGTTTTCATTTCTTTTGGCAGTTTGTTATAAATTTTGATTGCCATTAAAAGGCATTCTTCTTAAAGATGTCCAATCTGCATTAAGGTAAAAATAGTTTATTTTTATGCCTAGTGTTTCTTTGAATAAGTTTTGAATTCTATCTCTGTGTATAAATAAGAGTGACAGATTAAAAATCCACGTTTTATTAGTAAATGGATTAAGAATGCAGTTTTTAGCTACCCTGAAAGTTTCAGCAGTATAGCTAACCGGGAAGTGCTCGAAATTTGAGTTGCAAGATTCCACCCGTAAAGATATACAGACAGACAAACAAGAAAGTGATATAAAAGGGGTAATAAAATGTAATTCGGCAGTTCGTAGGTGCAACGCATTACGCATGCATGCAACACTTAGGTATACTATAATCTAAACTAATATTATAAAGAGGAAACATTTGATTGTTTATTTACATTGAATAGGCTCCGAAACTACTGAACCCATTTGAAAAATTCTTTCACTGTTAGGAAGCTACACTATCCCGGGTGACACAGGCTATATTATATTATCAAAAAAATTAGGGATCTTTACTAAAACTCCAATAACGTAACCCAAGGTGTAAAAAAATACCTAAAATATTCTTTACATCGCGTGCGCTGCGAAAACTATTGATGATAGAATAAAATAATATTACGACTTTGCAGAACACATCATTATTTACAAAAAGTGTCGCGACAGAATATGTCTAACTATTATAGTTATGCCACAATAAGTGTTCTTTTATTTTAAAATTTTAATTGAAATGCCACCGCTAGAAAAGGCTCTTTATTTGTATCTTGGTATTAATCCTTATCGAAAGAAATTACTTCATATTCAAAACTACTTTAAAATCTTTATACAACTTAATGAATTATTCAATTCGGACATTCCATTCGAAAGATATCACGAGTTTAAAAATGTAGGTAAGTATTAGAAAAAAGTTGCGTGGTAGCCGCTCACCCTGCTCGGCTAGCTAGCCAGCACCTTATGCAGAGTAGGCGTCACTGGGGTACGGGCCGCACTGGAGGGGAGATGTGTGTGTATTATAATGTTTAATTTTGAAAAATAAAAATGAAATTGAATTGAATTGGATTTGAAATTTTATGAGATTTGTGTTAAATACCCGTGCGAAGCCGAGGCGGGCAGCTAATAAATAATAAAATAAGTATTTTAATGTCCTCTGCGTGCGCGATACTTGGTAGAGGTATGGAATTCAATTTAAATTAAGTAAAAAATAAATACCTGCACTTTTGCAATTTTATTTCAGAATATTTCGAATAGTGCAAAATAAAATTGCCATAGTGCAGGTATTTATTTTTTACTTAATTTAAATTGAATGCCATCCCTTTATGTAATTTTATTCTGCAAAATTCGAAATATACCGTGCACAAATATTTCTGCATATTTTGTACTTTATGTGACACTGATGATACGATTCGGATGATACTTTATGTTTCAGACATTTTCTCTTTTTAATGCAGAAGAAGAATATTATAATCCTCTTGTTTTCCATAACTATCAACTATATTACGACAAGGTCGAAAAAAGTTCTCGACTTCATTCTACAGGTGACAAAGAGTAATTACCATGTTGGCCTGTTGTCATAATAACAATGTATTTTTAGAAGCAGATCCGACTGAAGGTCAGTACATTACCATTTTGTAGGTATGTCAGCTAGTGCTCACCCAATTATATATAACAGGAAAAGTCAATTGTCATTATTTAATACCAAATTACCTAATGGAAGGGGGAGTAATGAACTTGTTGTACATCAAGGCGCGCGGCGGCGAAGGTCTGATTGGACGTTTAATAATAGAATAGAATAGAATAACTCTTTATTGTAACACCTAAAAACAGAAATAATTAAAAACTAAAATAACAATGTGACTATATAAACATAAACAATAATAATGTGACTATATAAACATAAACGAATTAAAAAAGGCGGACAAAATGCTGTTTGTTTGAGTGGACGGAGGGCTGATGTCAAGCCGAAGTGACGGCCGATCGGCATAGCATGATGTAAATTTGTGCGTGTGGCTATTGTGTACGAACGAGCGGACCGGCAGAGGTTGAGTGCTTTACTATTGAATTTGGCGACGCGACGTCTTTTTTTTAACTGACTTCTAAAAAGGAGAAGGTTCTCTATTTGATTGTATTTTTTTATGTTTGTTACCTCAGAACTCGGTCATTTAAGAACCGACTTGAAAAATCTTTTTGCGTTGGGTTCAGTATAGCTACGAAGTGATCCCATATAAATTTCATCGATATTTGACCTTGGACTTCGAAGATACATTGAAGTCGATTATAGTTTTTTTTCTAAAAATTAATTATATTCATTCAAGGCCGAGTGCCTGTATAACTCGCGCTAAACTTCGCCTCTGGCCGGCGCACCACGTGATATGCGCAGTAACAAAAATTAATACAAAATTATATACTACGCTGGTCAGCGGCCACACATATTGTATTATAGGTACAGATTGGCGCGAGCTATACCCACCACTTCATGTTCTTTTTTCCTCAGAACTGAAAAATTAATTATACTTTAGTTATTATTTTACAACGGAAACTAGTGCAAATATATGTATTAAGTAATGAAAACCGCACTAAGAATATTTTTGTACGAGCCCTGCCAATGTATTACAATTTTTGCTATTATTGGTAATAATAAAGCACTTATCGGGTTTTTATGATTTTAAAACTTAATTACATTGACAACACTACAAATGCATTCGTTCATTCGGGTCATTGTCTTTTCATTACAAGAATGGCATTATGGAACTCGCGCATAATCCTATACAAAGAAAAAATACTATATTAAATCTTTGGTCCTATATACGAACGGCTGCCTATTAAGTCGTATCGCTTGCAAACCTCCCGCAATTATTAAAAAAAACATATGGTTTTTCATCTTTTTGAATTTAGAATTCGAAAACAAAAGACTGTTTATAGATCGGTCGAATAGTTTTATTGTAGCGTCTATTCAAAGGTGACAAGTCGGTTGTAAAAATGGAAATATCAAAGGAAAATATGCGTGCGATAATTTTCTACAACTTTCAAAGGGGATTTACGCGACTTCAGCGCTTTGAGGAGATCACTTCTGTGTTTAGTGATGCAGCACCATGTCTTAGGACTGTAGAACGCTGGTATTTAGAATTTCAACGTGGGCAGTCTAGCTTCAGTGACAAGCCACGCGAAGGTCGTCCGAAAACCGCCATGACGCGAGAGAATATCGACGCCGTGCGGCAGCTAATCGACGAAGATCGTCATGTGACATACCGTGAAATAGAGGCAGCCGTGGGCATTTCAGAGACTACTATCCAAAAAATCCTGCATAAAGAACTCGGCGTAAGAAAGTTGATCTTTTTTTACGTTCCCCAAAATTAAGCAAAGTCCTCGTGTTCAACCACCCGAAGAAGCTGTTGACGCGTACGAATCGGCCATTTTGACTACCTACCCCCACTTCGGAGTGGAATAAATGTTTTAAAAACTGATTCGAACGCATGCAAAAGTGTATTAAATATCGCGGAGAATTCTTTAAAAAACAATAAATGGTAATAATCTATTAGATTGTCTATACTTATTTCAAACGACACAACTTAAAAGGCAGCCCTCGTATAACGAAAATAACGAAGGAATGTTTCAAAAGGTTCGACATTCTTACATTGTTTGACTCATTGTCAAAGAATCTAAGAATGTTGATGTTTTCGAGGAAGGTCTCTGGGGAATAAAGAGATAATCCCTCAGGTTTTTAACCGACTTCAAAAAGGAGGAGGTTTACAATTTGACGGTATGTATTTTTTTTTGTGTGTTTGTTACGCTATTACTCCGCCAATTATGAATAGATTTCGATAATTCTTTTTTTGATTGGTAGGTCATACTTCAGAGGTGGTCCCATAAATTTTTTATTGAAATTCAATCAGCACTTTAACAAAAAAAATAGCGAAAACAAAAAATATAAGTTTAATCTTCAAGTAAAATAATATCAGAAGCTTTGGAGGGACTAGAAGTTGGAGTCAAGATAAACGGAAGGGTAATTAATAATTTGCGATACGCCGATGACACTGTATTCATAGCCTCAACAGAACAGGATCTACAGCAATTACTGGATAAAGTTCACGAGTGCAGTTTGAGAGCGGGGTTGAATATGAATGTGTCAAAAACCAAGTTTCTCGTTGCATCTGGTGACAAGGACGGAGACCTCAGGATTAAAGTAGCAAATTTAGATCTAGAGCGAGTGCGGCAGTACAAATATCTTGGTGCGTGGGTGAATGAAGAATGGGACAGTGAACAAGAAATTCGAACCCGGATTGAAATCGCCCGAGCAACCCTAAAAAACTACTCCAACTGATCATGATGGGCAAAGCAGAGGGAAAGCGACGCGTTGGAAGAAGAAAGAAATCCTGGTTGCGCAACATCCGCGAATGGACGAGCATTGCCAGCGTAGAAAATCTGTTTCGCTTGGCACAAGATAGTCAAAAGTTCGCCGAGCTGACGGCCAACCTCCCGTAGTGGAGAGGCACCATAAGAAGAAGAATCTTCAAGTCGGTTCTTGTTTTTTTTGTTCGATTCAATTGTTCGACTGCTTCACCTGCTTCACCCAGGGTTGACTTCCGGCGAGGGAACTCCTCAACGGTGAATAGTACAGACACAACATTTTGTAAATGGATTTAAACATAATAGCCTGTTCTAAATTCCATCATGACATGGCTGATACACCCAGGGTTGACTTCCGGCGAGGGAACTCCTCAACAGAGAATAGGACAGTCATGAAATTTTTTTGTACATGCATTTAATTATGATAGCCCGTTTTAAACTTCGTCATGATGTGGCTGCTAGATCATAAATGCTTGTCTTAAAAAACTTTTTAAATTAATTTAATTAAAACTTGTTTTGTACTAAAAAGGGTAAAAAAATTATTTTTTAAAAAAAAACTAAAACCACAAATAGGCACTCAAAAGTGAAAAATAAATTAATATAATTATCATAAGCGCTACCCACTCATATATTTGAAGTCGGTGCCAGCCAAGTCTAAAAGGTAGTAGATATCTGCTACCTAATAGACTTAGATTTTTGGACTTGGATGGAATAGGAAGATTTGAATTTAGAACATCGTGTGCACTAAGTTTGTGAATTGAAAACATCATTAAACCTATTTACTTCTACCTCCATGGTGCCGTATTCATCAACTTTTTTTTATTTGTTAAAAACTCCGACTCGGAACCTTCTTGGCGTACTTTTTTTTAATTTGCTTTGCGCGTGCAATGTTCTTTTCACGTCATATTGTCAAAACCTTAGTTTAAAAACAAGAAACTTGAAAACAAGTGAAAAACCTTAAATGAGTGATTCTAGCGACGAAAAAGTTTATTTAACGCGCCAACAGAATTGACTGAAACTGTTAATGATGCGCTAATGAGCTTTCTCCATCAACAATTACGCGAGAAGTATTTGAAACAGTACGATATGTTTAACATGTGGCGACTAGCTAAAGTAGCCAAAACTTTCTCAGAAAACGATTTGCTGGCATTTTTTATTGAATTATCCGAGACCAAGAAACCAAGCACTCTATGGAGTACGTATTCAATGCTAAAAGCAACAATAAAGATGAAAAAGACAAACACATCGACACCTATCCTAAATTAGTGGCATTTTTAAAAAGAGCCTCATCTGGTCTATAACCAAAAAAATCGAAGGTTTTCAGAGCATCTGAAATTGAAAAGTTTCTTAACGAAGCACCTGATTCCGTATATTTGGCGGCAAGATTATTATGTAATACTTACCTATCATAATGTAGTTAATACCTAAACTGAAATAAAAGTATCTTGTGATTGTAAATGATTTTTTTGCATTTAGTCATTTCCTCGCTGAGGTGGGATGAAAAGTTACGTGTTGCACTCGAGTGCAAAGATTTTTCACCTCGTGCTCTTTTGATTCCTTCGCTTGCTCGGTCATCAAAATTGAGCACGCGGTTAAAAAGCAAGTTTGCACTCTTGTATAACAAATAACTATTATTCAATTTTGGCATCACAGGCGCATTTATGAACTTCAATTATTAGAACCACTACTCAAAAGATACGGCAAGAAACTGAGGGCCATTTTTTTAGAAGTTTCATGAGTGTTATTCATAATTGATATGAAACGGCTAAGACTCACTCTGTAAACGTCGAAATTACTCCGACCAGGTTTCGGACATTTTAGAAGTCCTTCTTCTGGGAGTTATGACATCAAACCTCGGCGTAGGTCGCGAGCGCAGCGCTCGCACGTAACTGGCGGCGCGTGCGCGGCTCTGCAGACGCGGCGGGCGGCGGCGGCGTCGGTGGAGTTCGCGCCCGCTCGGCGATGTCTGTTGCGTTAGGGTTGATCTACATCTGGCCGCACCTAGGGTCTAAGCACACTGCACTTACACTCGATTTCGCACTCGAGTAAAGTCCTGGTATTGATCTTGTTGAGAGCCGGTTTCTAAGATGGTGAAATTTCAACATTTACCGTGAGCCCAGCCGTTTTATATAAATTAAGCAGAATAATTTTTAAAATTTGGTCTCCTAATAACATTTTCCAGTAGCTCTAACGGTGCAAGTACTTGCATCTCATGTCCCCTCTTAGTTTTCCATTCTGAATATTCCTCACTCTTCGGTCACACAACGAGTATAATACAATCAAATAAAAAAAAAACAGAGATGAAGAGGTGGAACTTTTTAAAGGACTACGCAGCAATAAGTGTATAACGTAATAATGTATAGAGTGCACCAATCAACAAGACATAGGTATATCTCTGTTGACCTAATTGTGATGTGACCTTGTCCATTGATGCGAAAATAGACTATTGTGCATCCCACGCCTCACAATGCGGAGATAAGAGCTTATAGTTATTTCATTAACGGGTAAACGCTCTGCAGCTGTGGGTCAATGGCGAGTCACTGTGTCAATGCTTCCGTCCACCTTCAGGGTTGCCATATGTAAATATATGAATGATGGTATTTTAAATTGCTAAATTAAGTGAGATTGTTGCAACTCTGCCTGTTATTTTAGTTATTGTAACTGTAGCATATTTTTAGTTTAGTTTAAGAATGTAGTACATAATTTATTGTGATTGATGAATGTATCATGTATATGGTGATTGATGGACTTGAGGGTTTGGGCTATGCAGGAGCTATCTATACAAAAAACAGATTACATACATTTGTTTCTTTTTTATTTCGCTTTTATATGTACTAAAAAGTTGTTTGCAGTTAGTTGTAATAGCTAGGTTTTGTTTTAGTTTATTGACTGCTTATTAAAAACCTAAGCCAGATTTTTTTTTGTTAAGTATCTAATTAGTATCTATCATGGAACATTAGGTTTAATCAGTTGTAGTTATTTAGTTGTTTTATTATTAATGTTATCTGGTCCTAAAAGCAAACACAAATTAAAAAACAGCAATGAGTGCCTCGCGTACGCTTTATCTTTGTTACGATACGGGATAGTTATGAGGGGTTAGAACTGACGCCAGTGATTTTTACTAATTAACTAGGGTGGCGCAGTGACCCAAAGTGAGTCTTGGCCTCCGACAATAGAAGACGCAACTTTAGTCTGTCTTGTGCCAACTCCTGCCATTCTTCAACCTGGAAAGAATGGGTGAGGATTGAGCTGTGAAGCGAGCGTATTTGCCAAGTACCGCTGGAAAGACGAAGTGGGAAAGGACTTGCGAGACTTGTTTATTAAAATAAATGTATTTGCATACTGGTGAACATCCGCCAACGTGATAGAGGCAAACCTCATATTATTCCATCATAAAATTTTAACACTACCCAGTATTTATTTCCATTCAATGTTCATCTTTAGTACAAATACCCGGCGTCTTATGTAAATCATAGAGCCTGAACCAAAATTAGAGGTAGGTAGTTAAAAAAGAACCTCAATAGGTAGGTATATTTTAATACATATCCTACTTATATTATAAATGCGAAAGTTTATCTGAAGCTGAATGGATGGATGGAAGGATGTTTCTTACTCAATCACGCAAAAACTACTGAACAAATTTTGATAAAAATGTATATGTAGGTAGGTCCTTACTTTAGGTCTAGGAAAATGACATAGTCTACTTTTTATCCCGAGAAACCACGGGTGAAACCGCAGGGCGCAGCTAGTAAGGAATAAATTACCCGTCGAATTAAGAAACGAAACAAACATATTCAAAACAATGCTCAAAAACTTACTAGAATTTATAATGTTGTTTAAAAAAATCTAATATAATAAAAGCGAAATAATATTAAAATATAAAATTGTATAATACCTATTAGTAGAAAAGGATTTACAAATTGAAAACAATTTCTAAATTTTATTCTTAATTTTATTCTTATGATGCGAGTTCACTGGTGTAGGGCACATTATTGACCAACTTCAAAAAAAGGAGGAGGTTCTCAATTCGATTGTTTAATTTTACCCCAGAACTCCGTCATTTATAAACCGATTTCTATTTTTTCGATATTTTTACGTTGGGTTCAGTATAGCTACGTCCCATATAAACTTCATCGATTTCGATCTTGAAGTGTGTTTTTTTTTTATAAAATGTATACATATTTTATAACAGTAAGTTACACTACGTTAAGAAACAACTTCTAATAAATCAAACGTACAGGTAAAAGCTCCTAAATATGAAGAAAAGCAATCCGAAACCCACAAATTAATATTTACAGCTCGTATTTCAGAAGTAAATGTTAACCTTTCGACGTTAATACCAAACAAGTATTATAATTAAGGCCAATATTTACGACATGAATGTCCAAGTTGACGAATACACAGCGCCTATAAACGTCCACTTTTGATTTAATAAAACGTACGCCAGCGTTACGTTAAAAGTCAGAAACGAAAATATATTGCAGCAATATTTTTCACAGTGAAATTTCAACACACGGTAGCGCCGCGGCGGAGTTTTGTTTCGCTTTTATCGAGTCAAGTTAACTTTACTGTTTTCACAGTTACTGTATTACAACAAGATTTTTGATGAAAAATATATTTTTCAAGACAAGCTTTTAACAAATTCGTAATCGAAACCGCGAGCTGGGCCTCAATTTACTATGACAACTTGCCGATTCCTTGCTTAGAACTCACGTCGATTCCTTCATTAATAAACGACATCTCTATGACGAATTCATGTATTCTTATATATGACGCGGCATAGAGAATAAACATTTCGTAGATGTCGTTTATTAATAAAGGAATAGACGTTTTCTCGAAGCAAGGAATCGCCAAGTTGTCATAGTGAATTGAGACCCTGATTAAAATAAGCCCTAACACTAGTAGTTTACGATTATCCGTCAAGGAGTTCAATTGCCGACCTTCCGCCGATCAGATCAGCTGGTTGTCACCATAATACTTCATTGTCATCGGACTTTGACAAGTACGCAAAATTTCAACTCCGTAGAATAAGAGGAAGTGGTTCTGATTAAACTTACAAGATTTGACCAAACAAACAAACATTGCAAGTTAAATAAAACATGAATCCATTGTTTTTAAATTTTTTTGTTTGTTAATATTATTAGATAGTAGACCGCCAATTGTATTACCCTAGTTAAGATTTATATTTTCTCATGTAATTATGTTTGTGGTGTGCAATAAAGTGTCATTGTATTGTATTGAAACTGCTGAACGGATTTGCAGTTTTCAGGATTTGGTAGCATTAGTCCCACTTAGATTATAGGGATTATTTACATCAAATCATTTGAGTGAATACGAACATATAGCTTGACCTGTTCGTATACATATAGCTTGTCCTTACAGTTTCTTTGAGTCCTCTCCATCCAAAGGTTGTCTGGAAGAGATCGCTATAAGCGATAAGACCGCCCATTGTAACACTTTAGGTTTAAGTATTGTTTTGTAATTATTTTATGTTGTTGTGTGACAATAAAGCGTTATCTAATCTAATCTAATCTACTACGAACAAACTGTCATATACTGGGGAGGTCTTGCACCGGTCTTCCTCCGTCGTTCACGCGAAAGAAGTCGCGGAAATACTAGTTCCACTTTATAAATATTTGTATTTGTTCTTGTATAAGTTTCCTTTTTGATAAAGAATTAAACAAATAAATGCGGCTTGCGTTCTGCGAGTCTAGCACTTTACCGATTTGGCACTTTATGCCATGTAGTCATTGATAATGACACTGAACACTGGATGGGGTATGACCAAGGATTGAGGACCTTGGTCTGACCATCCTGCCGGTGAGTTAGAGCAGTGCTCGCAGTGATATTTTATCCTGGCTAAACCGCAGAATGCATCCTCTGCGACAAGTACCTACTTAGTATAATTGCAAACTGCTAATCGACAACGACTCAAACCAAGTTAGGTGCCTAAAAAAGCAGCTATGTTAAGCTAAATATTAAAATAGCTATCTATCTGCTCAAGTTCCTCCGAAAACTCAGCTTCAGCAGAGATTCTCTTGAAGTAGTTAATCCGAAAGCAACAAGTTTTGCCGCAGCGCTTAATCTTTGTTAGTTACAATACCATTCCACGATTCTTTCGTTCGAGCAGTTAAAGGTAATGCCGACTGGCTGTTGGAAGTCTTGCAAGTTTGATTGCGACAAATCATGCAACTTTGCGATCGACCGGCGTATGCGTAGGCGTAGGTAGGACGGCAGACGGCACTAGGATCCTTATAAAATAATGGCATACATAACCTGAAAACGCTCATATTTCTATTCACACATTGATATAAATCGGTATCTGAACTGAACCAGTTATTTTACAAAAAGCAGCTATTTATAAACGTTATGCACCTAACAAATACATTAACAATCAAAATTAACGATAATTAACAGATACATTGTCGTAAGTAGGTAATGAATGTCAAAAGTTACAAGAAATAGGCTGCTTTTTGTTGGAGGATGAGCTTATATTCAAGCTTTTTAAGGTGAACGCCAGCTCCTTCGCACGCAAGCTTACTTAAACTAGTTAGGAACAACAGTGGTTATTCGCTGTAGAGCTACAGTCATTATGATACCAAACAATGCATGGGGCTCACAAGTATTCCACCCTAAAATGCGATGTAGGCTAAAAGTTCGTTAAGATCTTCTTTTGCGAATCGTTCTCATACTTATTACAGGTTGCTATCGCATGAAAAGAAGCGTGAATCCCTAAACGTAGCGTAAAGATGATTTGTTTAAATTAGTGCCATACTTCGAAACGATAGACTTAATTATAATACCTAACCTTTTACTTACTGCGGATTTTGGGTGAATGTAGGGCATCCTTATGGCATTGTCCCGAAACTTCATCGGCATTTAAACGCTTAGAATATTGAATACATAGCTATCTGCAGTCCGAAGCTGAACGATGCGGTGGTTTCGGCTGAAATTCATGAATAATACTCACGTAGGTACCTACATGCATGGTGTGATTTGATTATTACGTATAGCCCACTCACCGATTTGAAGCACGATACCACCGTCACGTTTCAATGAGTTCCAATGCAGCAATTAACTTTATTATAAAAATATAATAAAGTCCAACTATATTTGATAAAGTTCTTTAAATGTATCAAAAAACCGAGTAAATTCCACTTTACGAGCGAGCGCGTGATATAGATCGCGCGCGTAGCGAGACCCAGTTTGTACAATTGGCTTAGCTTCACTAAATATGTGAAGGCGGGCTCGGGAATAGGGTCGGGCCGCGGCGCGCGCAGTCCCGCGGTATGCACGGTGCAACGGTCCCCAGTGACACGATCGCGCTGGGTGAACTCCGAACGCGCGATACGTGCTGGGGCGAAACGGGACGGGGCAAGAATGCAGTCTTCAGCGTAATTGTCGCGCGCACCGAGGTTGCTACCCTCATGTACTCGTACGCATGCGTTGCCTATCGACCATCTAAGTAGGTACCCCGGCGGGTTGCCACCCAGCAAGATGAGGCCAAAACCGGCCAGTCATAGGTTGGAAAGTTTCGCGACCTGACGTCATTTTGTTACGGTCTTGCTTTCTCTCTACAACAAAAAATATTATAAAATAGGAACGTTTCCTCATTAATTCTGGAACCTCTTAGTACTCAATTAATTAATAATATTCTGCAGTTCGGTCAGACTAAAATAAAATTTTTCGACGCTTTTTTATACAGATAATTTATCCTCACAATATTATTGTGATTTCCAAAAGTTTGTAAACCGTACCTTTATAAAAGATTAATTAAATAAGAATTAACTTTACGAAATTTTATCGTACAATTTGGTCTATTTTAAGTAATGTTACTAAACAGAACAAGAAATAAAGGTCTACTTTCAAAGACCATTGTACATTTCACTTCAGTAACACGTCCATGACTTTGGCTGTATAAAAAAATCTCATTTCACTTCGTATCGAGATACGGTCATAAATGCGCGTGAGTAAATAATTTCGTTGCATGGGATACGTGTAATGTTTCACGAAGGCTGCCTTTTTATATATGTGGGAAGCTAAATTCGTAAGATTAGGTTGAATGTTTCGTAATATATAAATCTAAATCATAATTTTTAGAAAATAATTAATATCTAATTATACATAATCGAAACTTCTCTCTGACTTGCTAAGTTCTTTTAAGATGGCGATTGGTGCAGAAATTAGATACAGTTTTGCTCTGTGCGTTTTTAAAGGGCTGCGTGGGAGTGACTTAACGAAAACCACTCGGCTCGTACTTCCTCTATTATGACTGGCTCCTCAAATAGCTGCGCAGTAACTGCAGTCAATAATCTATCAATTTGACTCCTCCTTTCATCTTAACTTTAATTTTTATTATTTTTATTTTTTAAATCCTAACTTTAAAACTGTAAACAACACTGTAATGAAAACCAGAACACGTGCGCACTCGCCTACGGCCGGTAAGCGACTGACTCGCCAATGCGCCTGCGCATACACTACAAACACCTAAAGTGATATCGTAGAAAAAACGGGATACCTAACCCTAAATGATCACAATAAAGACGAACAAAGAATCGCTTAACGCTTCTTTAAGAAATTCTTATTATTTTGTGCGTGCATATAACCCTGGAAAATATCCTCGCGCTGCTGAAGCGAAGCATTAACTCTGAAACTTTAATATTCATGATATGAGTAATGAGTAATAATCCGTGTGAGTAACCCGTTCGAAGTGCCATCTTTCTTCGTGAGTAATTCATCTGCATAATTAAGTAGGTATGTTGCTAAATTTACCTGAAGCTACTGGTTTTCTGAATTATTCATTCAGTTTAGTATTAGAAGGGTGTACGAAAAGCAAATTCACGCGTGACTGGCTAATGTGAGACTAGTGACCCACCGTAGTATCGCTCAAGTGCTGTTTACATTACCAGTTGACCTGACTATTTACGAATGTGTACTTGTCGAATGAAATCGTTGATATATGTCTACTGAAAAGCAACATGTACATACCTATAACAACGATTTGCAGCCGACTGAACCAGTTTTGTTTGAATTTCGACCATAAGTATCGGAATTTCTATAAGGTTCGAGATAGCTTGTAATGTTGTTTTTTTTTATCCTTAAACTTGTCACACCGTCATTAAGGAACCATAATGTTACAAAAGTACCTAAAAAGTTACGCAAGGCTGCAAAATGCTACGAGAAATGTAGCAAATTTTACCTTCTGGCAAGTTTCCGTACCATGAGCCCTACAACTGCACCCGCTAAGGACCGCCCATTTCCCCCTCACCCTGCTTTTACAGTGGCCACGTACGCGGAGCAGATTGCCTAAATAGGCGGTCTTATCGCTACAGAAAAGCATATGGAGACAAAAAACTGCAAAGGTTGTTTTCTGGCAGTATTTTGAATTTTCTTTGTATATGTACTTGAACAAGATAGGTGAGTAAAATCCGGAGAAAAATGGTAACATATGATGAAAACTACTGAAAACGACTATAAACTATGTAGTCAAGATAGATCACGAGAGAAAAAAATATATAAGTTTTCAGTATTTCAGACAAAATAATACAGAACAGAAGTAACCTCCTCCAATAAATTATCTATAATGGTCGGCTGAGATTGGTGAGGCTTGGCGCAGAGAATGCTCTCGCCGCGCACCAAGCGACCAATCATAGGTTGGGTGGCGAGACTTGCGCACTGCGATTACCGATCGCACGCCTCCTTGCGTCCCGTCATCCCATCCCGGGCCGCGTCAGCCGGTGCCGCCGCGCCGCCGCACCGCAGAGCAGAGCTTGGCGCCGCCGCACCGCACCGCAGAGCCGCCGCGTGCCACCGCACGCTGCCGGTCGCCACCGCCCGCCCTCGCCCGCTGCCGCTCGCCACAGCCGGCCGAGCGCCCGCCCTTCGCATTGACTGCTACGATGACAAAAAATATATGCCAATAAAACAAAGAGTTAAGATAAAAAAATATATAGGTAGGTACTATTTTCTTAAACAGTAATATGTTTACATACCTACCATACATTTAATATGTGTATTTAAAAATACATAAACATCATTAACTAAATTTATTAAGAACAATACCTACATATTTATGTAAATAAATATAGCTAAGTACGGATAATCCTTAAAATATATTATTATACTTATTACTATGACCTAATATATTATAAAGAAAATATCACTATATCGTATTGATATTTTTACTTCATGTACCTAGAATGTAAGCTTAGACAACTTACCTACCTATGTTTCCACTGAATTAAAAAAAACAGATATTAAATCTAAATAACATATGTATTGAAGACAAATATTTACATTATAGGAACCAAAATAATAACTAAGAGTCTCCAATTACTAAACTACGAGTTCAAAATTCCAAGCCGATCATGTTAATTTTGATCCAACACACACCGAATTTCAAAGTCAAATCCCTCCAAAATCACTTATAATCACTCTAACCTTGGCGATGTCATGGCATCCACCAACTACTACGTAGTGAATTATGATGTCACAAATGTCAAATTGTTGCACAGTAATCGTAACGTATGTCACATTTAAGAATCAAGTAAAAGTATGTCAAAACGACCTCACGACCCAGCCACTCGCAGTGGGGTTAAGGTCAGCCATAGCTTGTAATAAAGTCACAGAATAGCTAAGAGTATGCACTCGCACAGGCCACCGAACTAGTGGGTATTAACTCCCCTAGTGAATCAACAATTTTCAAGTAAAATCCCATTACCCGATTCATTACAGGACGAGTGTACATTTACGCTTAGTGCTTAAACTCGTGGTACTCATGGTAGGTCGCTTTGCCAGTTATTCTGCCGCCAAGCAGTAGTGCGTAAGCATTACTGTGTTCCGGTTTGAAGGGCATTGTAGCTAGTGAAATTACTGGGCATATGAGACTTAATATCTGATGTCTCGGGGTGATTAGTGCAATGCAGTGCTACGCATTGCTTTTTACTGTATTACAAGTTCTGGGTGGCACTGCAATTGTTATAGGCAGGCGTGGCGCTTACCATCAGGCGAAAGACTTGCACGAGACACACACACACACACACACACACACAGAGAGAGTTCCATAAAAAAACGAAAACGAAATGACTACTTACTGTTTAGCATATTATGGTAAGCATACTTATAGTATATTAGGTATGTACCTATTGTACCTAAGTAATTTTCATAAGGTGGTTGGTGCGGCGGCGTGCGTAGAGCGGGCGGTGGCTATAGCCACAGTATTACAATACATACAGTAGCGCAACGCTTTTGATGTCGGGCGACACCGCCGCCCCTGTAGCTGCTTGCGCTGTCACACGCTAATGTGCAAGGATTGTCACAAAAAATTGAATCAGAATCCGATTCAGACATATTTATTGTATAACTGTGTAGGTACATAAAAATAGGTCTTAAATATTTACAAATGTTTCAACAGTTTATCCATTTTGGACGTACAATATAATGTTAAACAAAAAAAAAATACACTTAAACGGAATAATACTTATTTCTAAATGTAGGTATCATCATGGTGTTCTAGCTATCTACTATGTACCTAGGTTTTCGTTTATTGGATATATACTAGACATCAATATATTCTTTTAAGTTATAATGTGCTATTTTTTTTTAAAAGCCAAGATTTTAATTGGTTTTTTAAAATGTTTGCCATTTAGCATTTTTAAGTTTATTGGTAATCTATTATAAATTTTAATTGCCGCAACGTAGGAACTTTCCTGGAACATCGTGTTATGTGCTTGTGGTATGCATATATTAAATTTATATTTAGTTCTTAATGTCTCTTAATGAATAAACATATCCGTAAAAAGCGTTATTTGCTATCTTTTTCGAAGAAACGCTTTTTAGTATTGATAATGCAAAGCAATATTGCGATATTTTGCCGTTTACTTTAAATATATGTGACTTCCAGTTTAAATTTGTATCTATACCCCTAGGAAGTTTGTATCGTTGGCTATGTTAACTTTGCAATCTTTGTATTTTATATCGAGTAGTAAAGGTTTTTGTTTGTAATTCTTAAATTGAATATGTTTAGTTTTTTCAACATTCACTTTTCAAGATTGGAAAATATTAATCTAAGCCATCTGGCTACTGCAATTAAAGTATTGTTAATAATTGTTTCGTATTGCACAATATTGTAGTTATCTTTAGGTAGATTGTAGCGTCATCAGCAAACATTATACATAAATTATCAGTGGTAGTTCGTTTACGTAAACCAGAAACAGAAGTAGTCCAAGGACACTTCCCTGCGGCACACCTAACAGAATCTTCTGTTAGGTGTGCCGACGTGTCAGATTATGAAATTATTTGCTCTACTGATTTTGTGGTTTTGTTAAATATATATCTAATATGATTGATTGAGATCTATTTTGCAAATATGATTCTATAAGTTTCAAAGCCAGCCCTCTTATACTCACACTTTCTAATTTTTAGAGCAAAATGCTATGTACAACACAATCGAAAGCTTTAGATAAATCAAGGAAGAGGGCTAGACCTGGCTTTTTTTATCATTTAAAAAATAGCCGATGACGTACTTTTCCCTTTTCGGAAGTCAAATTATTTTTACTGAGGATATTATTTGTGTTAAAGAAAGATATGAGTCTATTATAAATAACTTTTTCAAAAATTTAGGAGAAACAAGGAAAAAGAGCTATAGGACGATAATTGTTCGCATTTTAGGGCGTTTTTTGTATAATGGTTTTATATTTTGTATAATGGTTCGTTGGAGATGAGTGTTGTTTTATAAGACCCCATGTAGCTTTCATTTTATTTTATATTAATATATCTTATATTTGCACTCTTTTTGGAACAACGTATTTTTTTAGAGTTTTTGAATATTTTTGTAGTTAATAATGTTATCTGAATTTTTTGATATTTGCGTTTTTTGGTAAATGTTTCGTTTAATTTTTACTAGCTAAAACGATGCCTTTAGTCTTCCAGTTTGGCTTTTTTATAATATATTGTTTAATATTCGTTAATATGTTTGTCGTTCTAATGGAATACACAATTTAAATATAAGGGTATACAATTCTATAAAGTCATTAAATGCCTGAATTGGATTTTCTTTTCTGTAAATATGAGAAAAATTTATTTGAGATAAATATTTTAAGAATATGTTCAAGTATTAATCAACTAGCTGCGCCCCGCGGATTCGCCCGCGTGGAGATTGATGTGACGCAAGGAAGAAAAGAATATATAGTGAATGAATAAAACTAAAATTAAAACAAAAAAAACATACGAACTTTAAAACGCCCTTACACTTTTATTACGGGTAGGTTCGAAAAAATAAAAAAAACACGTGTTTTAACATGTATGTTAAAGTTTATTTGTTCTGAGTTGTGAGTGAATCGAACACCGGCATAAAGTATACAGTGAAAAAAACCGTACAAACCTTAGAACTCCCACGCACCCTTCCGAGGGGTAGTTTTGAAAAAATAAAAAATACATGTTTTATTATTTATGTTAAAGTTTATTTGTGCCGAGTTTTGAATGAATAAAACTAAAATTAAAAATAAACCATACAAATTTAAAAACGCCCTTACACTTTTTTCAGGGAGATTTTTGAAAAAATAAAAAACACTTGTTTTAAAATTTATGTTAAAGTTTATTTGATCTGAGTTGTGAGTGAATCGATCCACGGAATAAAGTATACAGTGAAAAAAACCGTACAAACTTTGGAACTCCCATGCGCCCTTCGTAGGGGTAGTTTTGAAAAAGTAAAAAAATACATGTTTAATTATTTATGTCAAAGTTTATTTGTACCGAGTTTTGAGCGAATTGAACCAAGGAATAAAAATTGTCCATACAAACTTTACCACTTTTTTTCACCCCCTTGGGGGATGATTTTTAAAAATAAACATAGCCTATGTTTCATTTCAGTATTTAAACTATCTATGTTCCAAATTTCATCAAAATCAGTCCAGTAGTTACGGTGATACGTGGTAACAAACATCACACACACAAACTTTCGCATTTATAATATTATATTAGGATTAGGATATTTCTCTTTTCAACAAACCAATAATGTTCATGAAAGCTGAAACTAGTTTATATTTGTATTTTTTGAGCAGTGTGATCGGAAATCCCCACATTCAAAATTTCTGTTTTAAATTGTTTAATATTCGTTAATATGTTTGTTATCGATGCAGGTTTGAGAATGCGACATAATCCTTGTGGGTTCTGATATAGTTGCCTGTATATTGAACGATGCTAGTATGTTTTTAAATGTTTAACTTTTTCTATTGTTTTCTAAGATGTTTATATTGTTATATACAACGTTTATCATAATATGTATATAGACCCGAATTTGGGCTATTCTGACCGAGCATACGATTAACGTGACGTGTACAAAGGTTGGATATAGCATATTCGAAATCTCCATACAAAAGTAAAATTATTATTATCGCAGAAATTTGCAACAACCCTAACTTGAATCAGTGTTAACTATTATTGCGTCTCCTAGCTGCTAGGCACAAAGCATACGCTTCTATCGCGCTATGCCACAAATGAAATGTTAAAAGTTCAGTTAGGATCTTACGCATTTAATAAGTTAAGTAAGATATCATGAAAGTTTTTACAGCATCAACAATCGAAAAGGAAGAGAAAAGTTATGAAAGATTAAGTACCTAACTACGTACCATTTCAACGTTCTCCTCGGTTGGCAGTAACTAGGAATACGGCCTATCGTTGACTCGGTTTTATCATTGCATAATCACCACGTAAACATACATGTATCATTGTAAATAAATTATTGTATTGTTTTCACAAATAAATGTTGACGACGATAGGTTTTGCTGTCAATTTTGCCACTGTCACTGCTATCATTGACGGATAACCTACCGTCTAATGCAAAGAGAAAGAGGTCTAATCACGTTGCATGAATTTGAATAATGAATGAAAATCTGGGGTGCGTTTAGGCAAGCTAGTCGTATACATTTTAGCTGGACAAAATTATTTATACGGAGCTCATGAAACGGCGTCATAGCTTTATTTTAAATTCAATTGACAGGTACAGCGTAACCAGACCAAAAAGTACGGTTTTTGCTACCATTCATCATCTGACTGTTCACCATACTACATCATTCATACTTCAGCTTTGACCGTGCTTTTTGCCTTGTAAACTATTTTTGATACAGCACTTGATTTAATATCTCTCTAGGCTTGATACATTTATTAGTATACCCTGTATACTCAGTATACTCTTATTCTTTATTTCGTACTAGCTTGTACCCCCGATTTCTGTTAAAGCATGCAACCTCCGGAGTTGATATACAAACTTTTTTGATGTTACAATATGCGTCCATTTTAAAAACAAGGTTGATGTTTTAAAGCTGTCTTGTCTGAGTTTTCAATAAAAAAAATGTGTTACTTCAAGGAAATTGTGTTTGCATGTATTTAAAATGTTAATTTGTTCAAGTAAACAACCCATAAGTACTTCGTCCACGTAGAATTCGGTTTGTAGCTGTGTCCTGGGGAACTGTTCGTATTTTCGGGATAAAAATTATGTCCTTCGTTTAGTTTAAATTTTAGCCAGTAATTTTTACATCTTGAACACTCTAAACGGGCTATTTGATATTTATGTAGTGTAAGTTTTATCCAAGTTGGCTGTCCTAAACGCACTCCTGGATATTGTGATTTTGTGACTTTTAAATGAATGTGTGATATAGTGTCATGAGACCTCAATGGTGTGATGGCATTTTGTCAATCACGCGTCTGTCAGCGTCCGGATAGCGATCATACGTCATACTAAATAATGACTAACTATAAACAGAAGTAACAACTTTTAGTGCGGAAGTAATTAATTGCTAAATAGTTAATTATTAGAAGCTTTTATTTATCTTACAATATTTGGGTGAAATCTTGCAACTTGAATCAGGACCACTTCCTCTTATCCTACGGACTTGAAATTTTGCATACTTGTCAAAGTCCGATGACAATGCATTATTATGGTGACAGCCAGCTGATCTGATGATGGAAACGGAAGGTGGGCAGTGGAACACCTTGATGCATACCACCTCAAAAATAGGCACATTATTTATTGGTGGCCCTTCTGTTATTAACTGTTCTCATAAGATGAGAGCAAAGGTCATTGACCTTGTCACAAAACAGCTGTTACATGGTTATCACGTTGTGGTTTTTACATTTCGCGGAAAAATCTTTACGAGAACTTTTCATGAATGAAAAACTGCGAAATTTCAAAACTCGTAGAACTAATATTGTTCGCCGTGACGTGCAGAATTTGCACCCTTCGGCCTTATACACATATTATGATACATATTGTATATGTTTATATTATATGAAAATTAAATAAATGTGATAAGTTAGATAAGTATTGTTTTTATTTACAAGTACCTACCTAATATACATTTACATGTGTTGCATTCGCACGCGAATCGTGTGTTCCCACTTAAGTACTTACAAAGGAACTTATTAGCAGTGTAGGTACTTCGGAACGCGTCACCCGAGGTACAGCTGTGGCTCGCTCAAGGTCATGGTGATGCGATGCTGATGTGTGATTTCCCTACATACCTAAGTCTAAATCCTTATTGTATTTCGTTGTCAAGGTACCTACATCCGTACACAGAATAGGTGTTCGTAAAAAACACGCTTTCGTTTGACCTCAATGTTCGTACCAGCAAACAAAGCGATTTTGATGGACGCGACTCGCGCCGCTCGCCACTCCGCGGGATCCCCGCCATTGCTCTATACAAGTACAATCGTTGCTCAACTGTATGGTTTGTAAAAATTGTGCCATAGCTTTGGAAAGGTTTTCCGGACATCCCGGTAACAATTTTGGTTACATATGAGACGCGCCTGCGTACTGTGGTGTTGCCGATAATAAGTCTCCCTGCACAATGTTGCCAGTTCCTGAACAGATATAAATTTATCTCTTTTTTACTATTATGAAACGGTTTATTTATTGTGACGTTAATTAAAGTGTTTGAATATTGTTTATACCTAGTAACCAACTAAGTATATACATATTTGCATGTCAGATTGATGAAATATGTTAGAACGATTTTACTAAACACTAAGAACTTAATTGTACCATATTTCTTGCAAATAAATTATCATTATCATTATCTGTAACTAAAACAATTCAATTGCAATCTTCCACCCGAAAACATACATACATTGTAAGTTAAATAAAAGCTTGTAAAAAGCAGATTATCAAACTTTTTGAAATTACAAAGTTTTTCGCCGCAGCCGGGGTTTGAACTCAGCACCTTTTCTTTGAGTATAGGAAACACTCAATATCTAGGAAAGCATGCGATATTACTTTAAACATTCTATTTCAATGTAGATAGGTACTCAATATAATGAAAAGACTCGTTCGTGACAAGAATCTTGAGTATTTTTATTTTCAATCTCAAAAATCCATCGTCAGATCTCTATCAATATTTATAACACAACTTATCCAATCAATCAATCAATCAATCACGGCTATCAAATGCTAGCAAGCTAACCATCGATAAAATAAATAAAACATCTCAGGGATAAACAAAAATAAAATAACCTTGATCTAAGAAAAAATTGTGGGAGGTTGACGCTCCCCTCGTCGCCACCCCACAGATTGAATCAGCAAGGGCGACTTTCAAACCAATGTTGATAATGAAAATAGTGAGATAATTTATTATTATTATTAGGAGCCTGTTTTGTCCCACTGCAGGGCAAATGGCCTCTACCCTCCCTCCACTTATCTAACCATTGCCCCAATAGACCAATCTTTAAGGTGTGTTTCTAGCTCATCCCGCCATCTCCTTCTTGGTCTGCCGCGGTGTCGTTTGCAATCGTGTGGGGTCTACTGGGTAGTGGTTTTGGCCCAGAGATCATTCGACACTCGGCAGACATGTCTAGCCCAGTCCCATTTGAATGCTGCTGCGGTTTGGGTCACATCTGCTATCTGAGTCCTGGAGCGCAGTATGGTGTTTCTTATTCGATCAATACGCTTTACGCCAAGAATACTGCGTTCCAAAACTCGCTGGCAGACCTCAAGTGAGATAAATAAAAATGGTAAGATTTTTTTATAAACTAATAGGTTCAAAGTTCAAAGTTCAAACGTTTTTTATTCATGTTTGGCATCACAGACGCACTTATGAACGTCAATTATTACAATGACTCTACCATCGTATCGGAAATAGAACCACTACTCAGAAAGTACGGCAAGAAACTGAGGGGCATATTTTTTAGAACTTTTGTTACAATAAATTATGTTTGTTTTTAAGAATATTATTTTTCTTGCGTGCCAGTTGGCTACTTGGCAGAAGCGGATTGTTCCATGCATCTTTGTCTTCTATGTAATTACTAACTACTATTATTAATTACTAATTACTACCTATTATTATTAGTATGCTTTTCCATTCGAATATTTTGTACACGCCATTTGAATCTACTTTCAGTGAGCTCCGTTATAAATTTTGGAATTTTATTGCAAAAACGTACACAATTGCCCATGAAGGACTTATTCGTTTTACTCAGTATAAACCTAGGTACTGCAATTCTATCCTTATTTCTAGTGTTTATGTTGTGGTGGTCAATATTCACCTTGAGTTTGTGCAGATTTTTAAGAACATACATTATATTTTCATAAATATACAGACAAGATAAAGTTAATACATTCATTTGTTTAAAGACTTCTCTTAATAATTTGCGAGGTCCCAACTCATAAATAACGCGAGCCGCCCGCTTTTGTAAAATAAAAATAGCTTCTATATCCGCGGCAGACCCCCACAGCAAAATGCCATATGACATTAAGCTGTGAAAGTATGCAAAGTAAACTAACCGAGCCGTAGCTATATCCGTTAATTGCCTAATTTTACTAACCGCGTATGCAGCAGAACTAAGTTTTCCTGATAGAGCATCGATATGAGGTAAAAATAAATGGGCGAAGCGTAACCTCAGAAAATGATTATGTAAATAGTATTTGTAATGATATGAGCGGCCCCAAAAAATTGTAATAAAATCTCTAAAAAAATGCCTTTCAGTTTCTTGCCGTATCTTCTGAGTAGTGGTTCTTTTTCCGATACGGTGGTAGAGTCATTGTGATAATTTGACGTTCATAAGTGCGTCTGTGATACCAAAATGATTAAAGAGATTTTGATTTGATTTGTTGACTGTTGATAGAAATTTCACGCGCCCCACGATTTTATTTTTGCATTTGATCGGTGCCCTAGATTGATGAGGGGAGTGGTGTGGTGACTTGCGCCTCGAACCTGTGTTATAATTTCTTAGCTTTTAGTACATATTTTATCTGAGACTAGAACGTAAGGAAAATTTGATCTGTGCTTGTAACTGTATACCACGCACGGGTATTATATTAAAGTGTATTTATGACGCTCATTCCCTGGAGGATGGGACGGCCACTGGTTTGGGATGCTACTTGTGTGTACACGTTGGCACCGTCCCATCTTCCGGAGACGTCTCAATACGGTTGGGTGGTGCCGCTACAGTGGCAGAATCCCTCAAACGGCGCAAATATTCAGGTCTCGATAGGGGTTACCTGTTTGTACCGTTTTGGCCCGTGGGGACCAGGAGCACTGGAAATTTATAAGGATTTGGCGGGGCGGCTGGTGGAGTCCACACGTAACCAAAATGCTGGCGTGTATTTTGCCCAAAGAATAAGCCTATTCAGCGAGGCAACGCCGCCTGCATTTTGGGCAACTTGCCGGACGACGGGTATCGGTTGAATTATCTGTAGGCCATTCCGTTGGCTCAACCGATACCCGCATGTACATAGTATTTAATATATTTTAGTTTAGTTTTTAAATGATTTAGGCTTTTGTTTTGTTTGTATTTTCTGTTGAAAAGTGTAAATAAATGAATATATAATATAATAAGATAAATACTTTATCAAAGTAGACAATATGTTTTACAAGATAGTTAATCTATTTTTACATATTTTAATTACAGGACTTCTGATACAGGACTTCTTCGTGTGTGATCGCAGTAAAAAATACCAACCAAAGAGATCACTATGGCGGCGAGGGCGGTTGTTAAAACGACGTGGTTGGTGTATATAAAACAAAAGCTCTTTCCACTATAACCTAAAGCATGGCTATACCTTGGCTCGAAGCTGCATGCAAACTTGCCTCAATATACAAGTTCACTCCTCGAAATCAATATTATAACAGCGCAATATAGTGCACACGTAGCTTTATATATAGATACCGACACTTTAGTTTATACATAGGTTGTCTCCGCAAACAAGATAAAAAAGATAGAAGAAAAATTGCATTGGTGCTCGATAACCCAGTTGGTTAAAGCGCTGGAAAGGCAAAAAGCGAGTTCAAATTCCGTTAAGCAAAAACATTTTTTTTTTACGCTTAATAGATCTATGTTTGGCCACTATCTCACCTGATGTGAAGCGATGATGTGGCGTAAGATGGAGCACATAGATCTAGAGAGAGACGGCAGTTGAGCGGCTTTTCAGACCCGTCTCCCCGATGGTTCACCGATCTCATCATCATCATCCCGAAACACGACTAGGTGGCTTGACGGCAAGGCTTTGTTCGGTGGGTGGTATTGCAACCACGGCCTGAGCGTAGGCTCAGGCCGTGGTTGCAATACCACTCTAAAGTGCGTAAGCGGGTTTCATCTCGATGTTTTCCTTCACCGTTTTAGAGCGAGCGTGCAAAATCTGCACTTAACCATAAGTCATTGGTACAGGGCCAAGTCGGGATTCGAACCCAGGTGCGTCTGATCGAAAGGCGCATGAGTTCCCGCTGAGCCACACTCGCTCTGAATATTAAAAAATATTCGTAGTATGAGTTGCGTTTAAAATGCTTGTCGGATTTATCTCTCGTTGATTTACTGAGCCGCGCTGATTTATTTAGCAAAATCGAAAGGTCGAATGTGAAATCTCGGAGAGCCGGACGATTCGAATTTTAATTTTCGAAAGCACATAATTGCTACATATTGGCGGGACGTCAAAAGTGATAGAGTTAAATTATAAGAATTAAAAGACTGTTTATTTTGTAAAATATAACTCCAGTGAATTGTAAAAACCACGCTTCTTTGGCAGGGTGCCGTTATCTGAAAAATATATTATAAATAATAATGATACAAACACTGTTTCTCAGATCATCGGCTGCAACGGGTGAACGGATTCTTGGAATGGATTAACACCGAGGATACATTTTATCTCGAAAATATATCTACGCGAGGGAAACCACGAAGCCTGTGTCCGATAAAAAGCAAATATATTGCAAGAATCTATTAGAACCATTTTTTTTTAACATAATAAGGAAGAGTATCGTCTATCAGAGATAATTTTAACGAAATGCAATAATTCAGGAATAGCGAGAGACAGTCAAAGACGAGCGCAGAGATCCTGCGCCTGATGTAGGTTTTTTTTTTATGTATCTGAATGACGAGACGAGCTGGTCGTTTGCCTGATGGTAAGCAATACGCCAGCTCATAACAATAACAGCACCACCCAGAACTCTGTTTTGCAAAATCCTGCGCGGCGCTGCACTGCGCTTGTCACCCTGAGACAATTAGCTGTTGAGTCTCAATTATGAGACCATAGAGGTGACAAACGCAGTGCAGTGTCGCGGAGAATTGTGGTCATGCATCGCAACTTCGATAGAAGATAAGGGTTACCTCCGTCGTTGCTCACACACGGTTCCCCGCTTCGCAGTGTTGTCTCGGAGATATCGCAGCCGCAGCCCGCCAGCATGCGATATCGCCTAATTCACTTGAGATTTCCAGCAACACATAAAATGCGAAACTTTAGTACAAAATAGGTAGTTCTGGGTATTCTGTGACAATAGTTCAATGTTTCCTTCACAATCGATCTTCGCTACATGGCACTGCACAAAGAGTATACTTTGAATGCTCGCGGGAATATCTCGGGGAGTTGTTCGTTCTAGTTTCATTTCTTTAACGGTTAATAGTTGACTAGCTTTTTCCCGCGACATCGTCTACGTGGACTATAGACGACATTCGTAGTTGTGTTTTTTCATGGCCGTTATTGCTTGATCTCGATTTAGAGAACTGCATAGTTGGATTACTCCAATTTGCGGCGAGTGTGCGTCGGAATTGCACCAATTAATTCCCCCGTCCCCGTTTCATCATCGGTCTACGAGACGAACGGCAACGCGCCACCGTTATATGGTGGACATACCTCCTGCGAGCGCTAAGCGCTTTGTTTCCACTTTCATTATGCGCACTGCAAACGAGTGGAACTCCCTGCCGGAGTCAATCTTTCCCGATACTTATAATCTAGGAATCTTCAAATCTCGAGTGAAAAGGTACTATCTTGGCAAGCGTGCTACATCGTCGACCGCATCGTCGCTAACCATCAGGTGAGATAGTGGTCAAACGTAAGCCAATAATGTACAAAAAAAAATTAAACGTGAGTGTCACCCGTAAATTATTATTAATAATGTGGTCAAACCACGTTAATTTTCATAATAAAATTAAACGTACCTATATAGGTATAGGATTTTCTCGAAATACCCACGGGAAAAGTGGAATACCCAGGTAGCTAGTTATATTAATCCCATTTATGAACTCCACGTTCTCTTTACGAAATTGTTTTAGTTAGGTAAATCCTGCCCGTCTATAGTCTCTTACAGCAAAGGCTAAATGAGTTACGTTCATTGACGTCCTGAAAGTGCCAAGCTTGCATCGTCGAGATTGGCACAGAATCCGATTACTGCTGCGGACGGTCTGGGGGCGCGGGCGTCCGGCTTTGAACTTGCGAAGACAGTATGTACATGTTATGACATCACTGTATGTATGTAGTGTTAAGGTGCGTCTACGCTTGACGAGCCAAGCATAAGCGGAACCGTTCTGGGCGTCGTCGTTTGCGGCATCAAGTGTGGACTTACAACGAACCTACAACGATCACTGTCCTCAAACGTAGTTTTCCGCAGTGTGCTCGCGACTCTGGCGAATATGGAAGTGTTTGCTATTGCAGCAGCCGCTGCTGCTGCAAGCGACTATTATAGCTGAAGTTAGTGAAAAAGCTAAAAGGCCAAGACGATGGGGATTTTGATATAATTCAATTAATTGTGAAGTCAACGATGCTGGTGCACCAACTGTGGTCAACGATGCTGGTGCACCAACTATTTAATCATTTACTAGACCTCTGTAATCATATATCTGTTGTATACTGTTTGTTGATCCGTAAATAAAAAAATATAAAATAAAATACTGCAAACAAACATGTTCTGTCCACGTTTCCATGATCCTCGAGCGAATGGCTAAACATCTGTCACTCAAGACGTCCACGAGCGTACTGTGAGCGCGATGCATACCTTTGTGTTTGACAAAAACCCGACAATTGGCGGAGCATAGTCGAGCACGAAACAAATGCTCGTAGCACGCTTGTTCGAGGCTTGTAAGTCGGTCCACACTACACGAATTTGTGTTCGGCTCGTGCTCGGCTCGTGCCCAGCTCGTGCTCGGCTAGTGCTCGGCTCGTGCTCAGCTCGCGCTCAGCTCGTGCTCGGCTCGTGCTCAGCTCGTGCTCGGCTCGTGCTTGGCTCGTGCTCGGCTCGTGCCCGGCTCGTGCTCAGCTCGTGCTCAGCTCGTGCTCGGCTCGTGCTCGGCTCGTGCTCGGCTCGTGCTCGACTCGTGCCCGGCTCGTGCTCGGCTCGTGCTCGGCTCGTCTAACGTAGATGCACCTTTATTATATCAGTATGTAAGTACCTACGGTGCGGTATGCGTGTAGAAGCGCGATAACAACCTATAATCTTATTTAAATCCTGATCCCAGCAGTATTTCAGTCGACTATCCTGAGTCCAGACACTTGGTAGCGAAACCACAACTTCAATTCTCTATTTAGTATTTTTGAAGCTTATTATTATTTTAAATGCGTTATTTTAAATTGTTTCTAACTATTTATCTTCATAAGGAAAGACCGAATTTTGGTGCAGCCGCATTATAAACTATGGTACATTACTTTATTTTTCATCGTAGCAAACGTCGTCTCAATAGTTTCTTTGCAATGTGCGTTTGACTATCTTGCCAGGATTAATTCAATACTTTTATACCTGTAAATTCTTCTGAATCCTTACTCACTAAGTATTATTTTTAATATTATAAATGCGAAAGTGTGTTTGTTTTTCTTTTTTCATGAATCAACGGATTGACTCGAGTTTTTGACCACATATAGACATATTTGGAGAGCCAGAGGGTGCCTTATTTTATATACCTGCGTTGCAATTTCCCGGGATAAAAAGTACCCTCTGTAATATTAATCCAGTGTATCACCTATCTTCGTTCTGAATGTCACTACAGCGTGAAGAAGTAACAAGCACACTTACGAACCAACACACTTTGTTCAGGCGTTATTATTCTTTTTAATATTTGGACGGTCACGAGCCAAGATACCGGCATCGAGCGCAGAAATGTGAAGAAGATGAGGGTAGTTTCGACTACTGCTCTCACGTATAACGTCGGCGGACCGTGCATGACCTTGTGCACCTCGGACACAGCTTTGGACAGGACGTGTCGATTCGGCGGTTGTATATTTGAAGAATTTCGGACTTTTTGGGACCTCTGTGATTGTGTAATTTTGGACACTGCTCTCTCGCACCTACACCCGGGTGTTGAGATTTTGGCCGATCTGGACGGCGCCGGCGACGGAGTCTGCGTGCGTGAGCTCATCGGAATTTCGAGGTAAGTGGCTGTACTTATATTGGGAGGAATAGTAACCCTGAACAAAAACCTAACCAGAGAAGGTCTAGGACTAGTGTGCTCACTGGGCATCGAAGGAGAAACAAATATCGATTAGTTCTCACGGACATAATTTTTGGTCCTTCGAACCGGATAGATTTTCGTTAAAACTGGTAGGTAGTTACGGTTGGCTAAGTTCTTGGTTAAATTCGGTACATTTGCTATATACCTATACTTATTCGTATTAATAATTCGGTTCGGTTTAGAGCTTAATATAATATTCTATCTTTCGAGGTTCAGTTAACGGTCAAAAAATGTCTAAGGTTTTTGAAAGCAAGTTTAAAATTAAATACGATTGGTTTATTTATTCTTTGGAAATAGTAAATACAAAATCACAAAATTCAGGTGTTATTTCGTCTCGGTTACGTAAATTAGAGGGCTATTACGTGCTCTTAACGGAAGCATACGAGTCGATTTTGAATGTTTGTACGGAGATAAACGATAGTGCAGTCATTAAAGAATACGATGATAAGTATAAGGAAGCTACGGAGATATATAACAAGTTGGAGTCAATATCGGCGGCATATCCGTCTTTGGACGGCACTCACACACCAACGGAAAGCGCGCCACAGGCTCGGTTACCAAGAATAGATTTGACCACCTTCGATGGCGACCTTTTTTCATGGAGTAGCTTCATTAGCCTTTTCAATTCCTTGGTGTTGTCTAGGAAGGATATATCTAAAACGGAAAAATTCCACTATTTATTCTCTCACGTAGTGGGTGAGCCGCGGTCATTAATTAAACATCTTCCGATGGTTGATGTTTCTTTAGATACGGCTTTGGATATACTTAAGGCTAGATTTGAGAATAAGAGGTTACTGACGGATTCTCATATTTATCGGATTTTACATTTGCCAGTGCTAACTAAGGTCGTTGAACTTAGAACTAAAATATTAAACCCATTATTAGAATCTACCCGGGCTTTGAACAATTTAGGTTTACCTACGGATCAATGGAGCTATATGCTACTATATATTGGTCTTTCAAAGCTACCTATTGAAATTAAAACTCGGTTTGAACAAAAGTACGGCGGAAACAGTATTAATTTACCAACATTCGACCAACTTATAGAATTCCTACAAAATGAGTGCAGATTTATAGACACGGCGGCATCGGTCTCGGCGGAACCGGTTTCCTATGCGGAGCGCACGCGTCGAACAGCTGACAAACGTAATATACTCCTAACACAAAATAATAACGGCAACAGAATTGAACGTGTTAATTATAAGCAATGTTGTTATTGTCAATTTACGGGGCACACTATTATGAATTGTTTTAAATTTGGCAATTTGGCTAGACAGGATCGTAAGGGTTGGGTTCAAGTGAACGGCTTATGTTTTAAATGTTTCGGAAATCATTCGGCGGCGTCATGTCGGTCCGCTGCCGTTCCGTGCGGTCGGTGCGGGAACTCGGGGCATAATGAGTTAATTTGCACATTCATTGCGCGCTCGAATGCACCAACGGACGGCCGGCAGGGAACACGGCACGCACACGTTTCCGCACACGCCCGCGATGATGTTGCTGGCGGTAGGCGGTCACCGTGTGAGTCGCGTCGCAGTTCCAGTATATCGCGGGAATATTATGAGCAGCGGCGTGCTTCACCAACACGAGTAGAGCGCAGCTACTATCGGCACCGGCGTACTGATAACGAGATTAACACCGATGATCGAAATTATGGAAACGAATCACACGGAAACGACGGGCGTGTCGACCGTGCGTCGAGCCCGCCGGTTGCTCGTCGTCCACACAATAATTCGGAATAGCAATTACAGCAATCGTGTAATATCACTTCACTACCTAGGTTAGCTAATAATGTTATTTTACCTACGGCTATTATTGAAGTAAAAAATTCAATCGGCGACTTTGTTCGTGCAAGAGCCTTGTTAGACCTCGGCGCTCAGTTAACCTTTATTAAGAGCGATTTTGTTTCAAGTTTACGGTTGAAGCGATATTACACTCATACATCTTTATTAGGTATCGGCGGTATTCGAGCAGGCGGCAGTCAGCATGTGGTATCTGTTGACTTTAGACCGGAACGGGCAGGGAAGCCTTTGTTATCAGTTACGGCGGCAGTTTTAAAAAATCCTACGGCTTATCTAGCTCGGAGATTGGGAATAGATTGTAGTGGGTTACGGATTTCGGATGAAGGCTCTTGGAATAAATCTCAAGTGGATATAATTTTCGGTTGTGACATTTTAGGTAAAATATTTAGTCATGCGGTTAACTTAGGTTCGGACGGGCCTTACGGTTTAAAAACTATTTTTGATTTTGTTATATTCGGTCCGGCTTCGGTAGATATCAGTGAATCGAATGATCATTATAGCAGTTTGGTGACACTTGTTGAAGCGGTTGAGCGGTTTTGGCGATCGGAGGAGCCACCAAATATTAAAATAAAGGACCCGGCGGATATTGAATGTGAAGATTTATTTAAGTCAACCACCACTCGGGGTGCGGATGGCAAATATACGGTTCGGTTGCCACTTATACCAGATCACAAGCGGTTGGGTGATTCAAGGCAGATAGCGCTGCAGCGCTTTTTAGCTATCGAGCGGAAGATGAAAAGACAGTCTGAGTTTCGAGATAAGTACGTGAAGTTTATGACGGAATATCTTGAGCTCGGTCATATGACGTTATCAAACAGAAATTTAGATTTGGAAGGTGAACATTATTTCCTCGCTCATCACGGTGTATTTAAAAAGTCCGGAGACACTAGTAAAATTCGAGTAGTGTTTGACGGTAGTGTTAAATCTAGTTCCGGAGTGTCACTCAATGATTGTCTATATTCCGGCGAGCGTTTACAGAATGATATCACAGTAATCATCCTTAATTTTCGGTGGCCACGGGTTGTATTCACTACGGATGTAAAAATGATGTTTAGGCAAACCTGGGTTCACCCTGATGATAGAAAATATCAACTTTTATTTTGGCGGACGTCTCCATCTGAGCCATTGCAAATTTATGAGTTGACGACCAACACTTATGGTCTAAAAAGTAGTCCTTTTATTGCGAATCGGTGCCTCCAGAATATAGCTCATGATGAACAACATAGGTATCCAAGGGCGGCGCGGGTATTGCTTAAAAATGCATATGTAGATGATTTGAGCGGTGGGGCTGATACGTTGAGTGAAGCTCGTGAGTTGAAAGATGAATTGGTGGGTCTTATGAATACGGCGGGCTATGAGTTGCGCAAATGGTCTTCTAACGTCCCGGAACTGTTAGGCGATTTACCTTCGGAACATTTGGAAACTCTTCGGGTATTTGATGAACATACGGAAGAACACGGTTACATTAAGGTCTTAGGCATCCAGTGGAATCCAAAATCGGATTCTTTTACTTATCGGCTAAACTTACCTCCTGGAAGAACAGTCACTCGGAGAATCATTTTGTCACTAGTAGCTCGTTTGCATGATCCATTAGGCTGGATCAGTCCTGTTGTTTTTAAAATTAAATTGTTGTTACAAACCTTGCTCAGCAGTGTTGATAATGCGCGAAAGGTCGACTGGGATGCTCCAGCATCTGATTCCATAGTTCGGCAATGGTTAGATATTACCTCCGACTTACCAAATTTGGAACGACTATCCATACCGCGGTGTTTAAAACCCTTGAGGAATTCGTTCACCCGATATACTTTGCACGGATTTTGCGACGGCTCTTCGGTTGGATTCGCGGCGGCGGTATATATCCGGGCACAACAATCGGACGGAAATGTGGTTCTGCGGCTGCTCATGGCAAAATCCAGGGTAGCTCCACTTAAGACGAAACGTACTATCCCTAAACTCGAATTGAGCGGTGCGGTGCTCTTGACCACACTCATCAATTGTGTCACTACTTCAATGGAGCACGAGGTAGTATTCGATGAGGTTGTAGGTTGGTGTGATAGCACTATTGTATTGGCATGGCTTCAAACGTCGCCCCATAAGTTACAAGTATTCGAGGGTAATCGCGTGTCACAAATAAATTCATCTGCGACTCGAATCCACTGGAGATACGTTCCCAGTAACATGAATTGTGCGGACGTTGCGTCCCGCGGAAGTACGGCAGCGGAATTAATGCAGCATCACTTGTGGTGGGAACCGCAGTGGCTGCATGAGCCTTCAGACCAATGGCCGAGAGATTGTGTAGAAGTCCCTAGAGATCTGCCTGGTCTTAAGGCTATAACGGCTAATGTCAGCGCGGTAGAATCGGATTTTGATTTGATACAACGGTATAGCTCTTTTGATAAGCTAGTTAATGTCACCTGTTGTATATTACGGTTTGTTAACAATTGCAAACGTCAAATTAAAACAAACGGAAATATAACGGTTTCAGAACGGAGAAATGCGGTCTCCTATCTGATTAGATATGTTCAAGGTATACATTTTAAAGAAGAATTTACGGCTTTAAAATTGGGCAAACCTATTAAAGGTTCATTACGGAGATTAAATTTATTTATTGATAAGGATAACATACTTCGAGTTGGCGGTCGAATAGACGCATCAACCTTACCTTATGATGCTCGGCATCAGGTTCTATTACCCGGTAAATGTCGGTTTACGGAATTATTAGTAACGTATTATCACCAAATACACTGTCATGTCGGTTCAAATACTCTTGCGGCTATTTTGTCTCGGTTCTACTGGATAGTTTCAGCACGGCGGATTACTCGGCTTATCACCTTTCGGTGCGTTCAATGCTATCGGTCAAGGGCGCGTCCTACGCAACCTTTTATGGCAGATTTACCACCGGATCGCGTAAGAGGCGTACGCCCTTTTCTCGGTGTCGGTACGGATTTTGCTGGGCCATTTTATATCAAGTCAAGTACATTACGGAATGCTAAGATACAAAAATGTTACCTATGTATTTTTGTTTGTTTAGCCACTAAGGCGGTCCATTTAGAAATTGTAACTGATTTATCGGTTGAAGCGTTTATTGCGACGTTTACACGGTTTGTTTCCCGGCGAGGACTTCCGGCAATGATGAGGTCGGATTGCGGTACTAATTATACAGGCTCTGACAAATTTCTTAAGGAATTGTATATATTCTTACGTAACAACCAATCGGATATTGAACGTAAACTAACCATGCAAGGCGTCACCTGGTTATTTAATGCACCGGCAAGTCCTAATCACGGCGGTCTTTTTGAAGCGGCGGTAAAGTCGGCTAAAACACATGCGAGGCGAGTATTGGGTGATTCTCGTCTCACGTTTGAAGGATTGACAACCTTCTTTACTAAGGTGGAAGCGGTTATGAATTCCCGGCCTTTGTGTCCTCTGAGTACGGATCCGTCAGATCTTGAAGTTTTAACTCCTGGACATTTTTTAATAGGACAACCTCTAGTTGCCCTTCCGGAATATCCTTATACGGACATCAAAATGACTCGGCTATCTCGGTACCAACAAATTCAAAAGTTGACTCAACATTTCTGGTCTCGGTGGAGAACTGAATATCTCCATACTCTTCAGCAACGGTATAAATGGACCTCACTAACAGAACCTCCTAAGCTAGATGACTTAGTATTGATAAAGGAAGATAATATGCCTGCCCTTCATTGGAAGCGCGGTCGGTTAATAAAATTGCTACCGGGCAAGGACGGAATTGTTCGGATAGCAGAAGTAAAAACTCAAAATGGCGTTCTTCTCAGACCCATTTCTAAGCTATGTCGGTTACCTATAGGCAATTAGGAACCAAGGGAGCCTTGGTTAGGCGGGGGGATGTTCAGGCGTTATTATTCTTTTTAATATTTGGACGGTCACGAGCCAAGATACCGGCATCGAGCGCAGAAATGTGAAGAAGATGAGGGTAGTTTCGACTACTGCTCTCACGTATAACGTCGGCGGACCGTGCATGACCTTGTGCACCTCGGACACAGCTTTGGACAGGACGTGTCGATTCGGCGGTTGTATATTTGAAGAATTTCGGACTTTTTGGGACCTCTGTGATTGTGTAATTTTGGACACTGCTCTCTCGCACCTACACCCGGGTGTTGAGATTTTGGCCGATCTGGACGGCGCCGGCGACGGAGTCTGCGTGCGTGAGCTCATCGGAATTTCGAGGTAAGTGGCTGTACTTATATTGGGAGGAATAGTAACCCTGAACAAAAACCTAACCAGAGAAGGTCTAGGACTAGTGTGCTCACTGGGCATCGAAGGAGAAACAAATATCGATTAGTTCTCACGGACACACTTACACACCAACACACTCAACAAACTTTCACATTTATAATATAAGTCTGTAGTCGAAGCCGTGGCTATCTCTCCTTACTAAAGTTAGCAAGCATTTGCAAACAAAGTTTTGCCGACACAGCAGGCCGGTATCGGGTAATTGCACCGATGTAATGTCCTTGAGGCACTGCAAATGGTAATTAAGCCAACCACGGTAGACTAACCTTGCGCCGATCGACCTGAAACAACTGGGTTGCGGCCCCGCAGCTCATTACTAAGCTAGGTACAACAGCTAGGTTGAGCTGCGAATTTCACAGCGGTCCTTACAACTCCTAGCCTAGTGCCTGTTACTGTGCTGTCTAATAATACGATAAAGGTCTGTATGGACTTTGTCAGCATAGGATTGATCAGAGATTTTTCCCAGCTGACCTCAATAATAAATAAATGTACCTATTGTGTCTGATCTTCAGCATTTTGGCGTTGACAACAGTATTGGGAGTACCCAAAACTAAAGTACCTAAGTGTAGACAGATAGATTATAGTGCGGTCCAAAAGTTGTTATCATTTTTTTCACATTCGCTACAGTCCTATGCACTACGCATATCTATTGATAAATTGATTTAATTGAGCTCACATAGTCTGTCAGAAAATCCTTGTGATACTATCAAATGACACACTACACTGACAATTGACGCTATGTATTTGATTCCAAGATTTGATTGCAGTTAATTTTACGCAAGTAATTTCACACCATCACAACTATTCACAACATTATTCGAAACCAAGTTGTGTAAAATGCAATTAGCCAATTTCAATGTAGCTAAACAATTATACGCGGCTGAATAAACCGATCATTGTCTAAATATTGACTACCAATACATCCGATTTTCCACGTTTCATCAAGAATGAACGAAATAATATCGCAGTGTAAACGCCAGGTAACACCTGAATATTGGTAGTCTCGTTAACGTCGATGATAGACGTAATTCCCCGAAATCTCCTCAGCGGAGGGACGTTCAGCGCAGCGCATGCCAGATCATTTTACATTTTCATCGAAGTGTTAGTGAACGTTTATTTGTTGGATTTCAATGGAAAGCTTTGTGCAGAATGCTGTTTACATTTTAGATGGATAAAGTTGGACTGCCTCTGTGTTAGACGTGGTTTTATGACAGTTTGCAGGTTTGATTCCTGCTACGTAAAAAATGTTGGTGTACAAAAAAGCATTTTGTAGTGTGGTGTAAAGAATTCAAATAAACGAACAATTACGTTTCCTTTGCGTCTTATGTGCTTATGAACGTGAATTAAATTTTCTATTCTAAAACTCGGTCATAATCAGTATCCCGAGACGCCCGGCGACCTAGTCACACCGACTTCACGTCCGTGGCTTGGGAGATAGTGCGACAGTGGATTCAATGGCGAGGTCATGTCAACGATTTACATTGTACTTTTTTTTGCCAAGCATTACTGTGTTCTGGTTTGAAGGCATTATAGCCAGCGAAAGTACTGGGCATGAGACTTGAGAGCTATAGTCTCAGTTTGACGAGCGCAATGCAGTGCCGCGCAGGATTTTTACAACAATATTCGGGATGGTGCTGCAACTGTTATGCAATGTATAGGCAGGCATGTTGCTAGCCATCAAGTGGACGACCTGCTCGTCTCGCCACTCAATTGCCAAAAAAACTTATTCATTGCCTTGATCAAGTTCCTCGAGTCGTATATAGCCTCCTTAAAACTCTGCCTCATCCGACACAGATCGTTGCCTTGAAGATAGCTTTAAAAATGCATGCTGCTGGCGTACGCCCTCGTATATATTATAATGTTTTATTTACAACAATTTTCCATCCTCGAATATATGGGCCTCGCGAGCGGGAGCCTGCCACCGAAACGGTTAACATTAATGTTAATGTAGAATTAATATTTTAAATGGAAGTTGGAGGATAATATATATTTATTTCTATACAACATCTGTTATGAAAAAATTTTGAAATGAAGTTTTACAAGTTTAATAATATTAAATAATCCAAATGGATAATGTCAATAGTCGTCGCACTTGTCGGGGGCTGTCTCTGATTGCATCTTATTGTTTTATAATTTATCTTATTTTAATGTTTGTAGTTTATGTACTTGCTTTGTTTACGTAGATATATTACATGTTACATTGTTAGCTGAAAGCCACCGTCCAATTATTTTAGCTCTAACCCATTCCTTGCATGGTTGTCTAGAAGAGATCACGTTTAAGCGATAGGACCGCCTATTGTGACACTTATTTTTATATTATAATCTACTTTTGTTCTTTTACCGTACTGTGGTTTTATAATAAAGTGTTAATTCTAATCTAATCTAACATATGTTTGTTTTTTTGTAAAATACTTGCATTATTGTGTATCAAATCGTGTGCATCAACTTTTGTCTTAAATACAGCGTCGTAATGCCATTCAGCAGTTCGCCGTTTGCAATCACGTAAGCCGATTATTCAGCCTGGTGCGTTGGTACGTAGTAACGTACTAATGTATTCAGTGGTTCAGGTTTGATATTACATTCCGGAGCAAGGCGATGATTGCTGGTCTTCGAATCTTTAAGCGCCTACAGAATAATAGATGAAACGTACTGGCACCACAGTACATGAGTTTTTTTTACGGTAGTTATCATCAAACAACGTATTTTATGAAGGACTGTGGCTCAGAAAAAGCGAGTATAGTTTAGTGGGAGCCGCAAATTCAAGATCATGTGACATCCACCAACCCACACTGGTCAAGCGTGGTGGATTATGGCCCATACTTTTTCTACTAGGAAAGGTCCCAGTTCCAGCAGTGGGAATGTAATGGGCTGATGATGATGAAGGTATTTTATCGTGCGCTCGTACGGTTTTGGAGTAAGGAAATACCATTAAAATGTATAGTTTATGCTTGGTAACAATTATTACGAGTAAGTTAGGTGTGAGAAATTCGCATGTGAATCCAGGCGAAAAAAATTTACCATTGCTATGAGTGACTAAAGATTTGCTTGTTCATTAAAAATAATAGATTTGAGTGCCAGATATTTAAACCTCAAGCAGTTGTCAATATTACTACTATGTTCCGGTTCAATGTTCCAAGTAAAATTACACCAACTGATTCCCCCGTCCCCGTTTCATCAACGCGCCACCGTTATATGGTGGACATTTCTTCTGCGCGCACTAAGCGCTTCGCTTCCACTTTCATTATGCGCACCGCATACGAGTGGAACTCCCTTCCGGGGTCAGTCTTTCCCAATAGTTACAACATAGAACAGGTAGGTACTATATTGGCAAGCGTGCTACATCGTCGACCACATAGTCGCTTACCATCAGATAAGATAATGGTCGAACGCAAGCCAACAGAGAATAAAAAAAATTACAAGACATATAAAAATGCCTCATAATTTTATTTGAAAAGTGGCCCATAACTATCATTCCCTGTCTAGTTAACCAAAAACTAGGAGGACAATGGTTTCAAAACACCCAGACTCGAAACATAATATTTACGCTTTTCTTCTGTACACAAACATTTATCCTGTCGGCGTAGCAACCTCGGTGAAGTATGAGATTTAAGCCACTCTTACCAGCCCAGAGCGGAGATTATGAGACCGAAGAGCCATTGTCTCAGGGTGGCGAGCTCAGTTCAGTGCTGGGCAGGATTCCGTCGTTTCGCTTCACAGGTCTTCAGTAAACTGCTGGATTCAAATCTTATTTTTGTCACGAAACTGGTTTAAGTTTCGCGACAGACTGACCGATAGACAACGCACAGCCTCAAAAATTCAAACCTCAAAGTTGAAATAAAATAATATAGGTACCATTTTGCAAAATTCCCACGGGCGAAAGGAAAAACCGCAGCCGAAGCCTGGCTGGGGAAGCTGGAAGCATATTTCTACAGTAATGTTATAAAGAGAAAAGACTTGTATTTTTGTATGTTTGTAACGAATTAACTCAAAAAGTCCTGGACCGATTTAAAAAAATCTTTTACCATTCAAATGCTACATTACCCCAAAGTAGCATAGGTTATATTTATTACTAGAAAAAAATAAGGATCCACCCGTGCAAAGCCGGGACGGGCCGCTAGTATTCACATATATATAAAGTTTGTGCATCGGGGTGGTGTCGTTCCTCTCGTCGGAGTCGTTATAGATTGTATTGAATATACATTTTTATTAATGTTATCGAATTCAATATACATTTACGACTCAGTAATAAAATTCAGTATGCGCTAGAAGGTTGAATTATATTGAAAAGAAGGAAAATGAATAATGTTATTCTTAAATGTTTAACAATAATTTCAATTGGTATGTGTCTCTATAATTAAGCTTCTGTGGTGTAGTGGATGAGCAGGTCGGTTCGTACGCGGTGGTTGTAAGTTTGAATCTATGTAAACAAGCAACATACGCCTGTTGCATCTAAATAAGCTTACTTTCTCGGATTTATTTTTCCATTTACGATCTTCTTCTGCCTAGCGTTATTAATCCCGGCTTCGCTCCGCTTTCCTACTCCTTTCTCTCCACTTCGCACGGTTTTCTGCATCCTGCAAGCCTATTGGCTCTCATGTCTGCATTGACGACGTTAAGCCATCGCGTCTTAGGCTGGCCACAAGATCTTGCTCCTGATACTACAAGGTCTAGCACTGATTGCCGACGTACTCCACCGGTCTGCGAAGGACCCAGCCACCTCAAACGACTTTCCTGGAGTTTGTCTACTCGTTACGTGTACGTGAAACGCCGCACATCCACCGCAGCATCTTCATTTCGGTGACATGAAGCTCATGGATATGGCGTTTTTGTGCGGGCCACCATCTCTCGCTACCATAAAGGAGCACAGTCGGACAATGCTTTTGTACACTAGACCTTTGAGCTTAGGCGGCATCATTTTTTACTAAACTACTACTCCGCTGTCCGTCCGTCTGTCTGTCTGTCCGTCTGTCACCAGGCTGCATCTCATGAACCTTGATAGTTAAACAGTTATAATTTTCACAGATGATGTATTTCTGTTGCCGCTATAACAACAAGTACTGAAAAACAGAATAAAATAAATATTTAAGGGGGCTCCCATACAACTAACATGATTTTTTTACCGTTTTCATAGATAATGGTACGGAATCCTTCATGCGCGAGTCCGACTCGCACTTGGCCGGTTTATTTTTCATTAATAATCACCGATTCTTAATAATTGTATTTCGTTACAATCACTAAAAAATTACCATTTTAACTTGAATGTTATTATTTTTAGTGGCTGGTCCTGCTTTAGCAACAATGTGTAGGTAAGTGACAGTTGACCTATGAATAATTTAGTAATCATACTTAAGTAGGAACACATTCACAAAGGTACATTTTTTTATGTAACTGAATGACGAGACGAGCTGGTAACAATAACAGCACAACCCAGAACTTTGTTTTGCAAAACCTGCGCGGCGCTGCACTGCGCTCGTCACCCTGAGACAATTAGCTGTTGAGTTTCATAATGCCTAGTAATTTCGCTGGCATTTTATACATTTCATGTAATTGGTGTAATCCATATTAATTGAAAAAATATATACGAGTTTAATTGGTAGAATTACTTATGTTTTGATTTAAATATATTTTTTATTTACCTTATTTTTGTTTCACAACTGGGTGGACAAGTATTCTGATCTCAGCAGCAGTCTTGACGGAATGTGACGACGCGGTCGGTGATGGAAATACACATTCATTTTACACTTAAAACACTCAGATAATAATAATCGGTAAACAAAGCTTGGGAATCCTTAGCTGTTTGAATAAGTTGAAGCGAAATGATTTGTTCAAACGTTTTTGTTTGTTTGAAGGTTTTTTATTTAACGGACTTCAAAAAGGTTCTCAATTCGACTGCTTATTTTTTGTTTTTTTTTTTTTTATCCTTTGCTCTCCCACTGCTGGGCAAAGGTTTTTTTTCATTGTTACCTCAGAACTACGTCATTTATAAACCGATTTGGAAAATTCTTTTTTCGTTGGGTTGGACTACGAAGATACATATTAGTATGGCCGCGTTCAGAAATCACCCAGTTAATGTAATTATTACCCTAACGCCGTTCAGAAATGACTCAGGTGAACTTTGGCATTTACCCTGAGCCGTTCAGAAAACCAATTGGGGAGAGTAAAAATATTCACCGATATAAAAGCGGGTTACGATTCTCACCTGTCAGGTAATAGTTGTCAGTTGTCATTTTCCTTTACATTTTGCAATATTTTTGCATTGATTTTTTGTACATACAAATAAAATAAGCGATTCGTGTATTTGAAGCAAAATATAAGGTAAAATTCCGATATTAGCCAAAATAACGCAGTTAAATCTGATAAACAAAAGCGCGGGAAGTCTCGGTCTTGAAAATGATTGGTTTTGATTGGCTGGCTTAGTGTATTACTCGATGCCCGTTCAGAAAGGCGCTAGTTAATTTTTAACTTGGCATGTCACTGAGATTAACTGACAAGTATTCACTCGTGAACATTTACCCATTTCTGAACGCGGCCTATATTATCAGAATTGGAGTCTTTGTTGTGTCAAGAGTTATTATGACATCCAAGAGTATATGAATGACAAAATATTATAATTTACATGACGGACATGACTCATAAAATAATGACATAAATGTAATGATATACTAATTTGTAACTTTGTGTATTATAATTATAATTTAATAATAATAATAAACACCAACGTTACCCTTCTCGTCGCCAATGAACGGCGGCCCTTATAGGGGGCCCGTTTAGTGGGTGGCGAGTCACCACCTGCCAAAATATTTTCTTATGAGGCGGAACTGGCAGGTGCCGAGGTCTCATATCATAGACCGGCTCTCATCCATTAAAAATTACCCTCAATAGCCCAATCATAAGTAATTTTCATATCTTCAATAATAGTCCTCGCACTTATCGGGGGCAGTCTTTGATTGTATCTTCTAATGATGCACTTAGAGACAGTCCCCGATAAGTGTTGCCCATTACGAGTTCATATCTAAACTAAATGCTCTAAGAGGCCTCTACGTGTTGGACTCATGTCCCCGCGCCAGCCTTCCAAAGGACCGCGTGTATAACCCGTGAGAGAGAACGACATAATAATAATAATTCAATAATTGTTATTTTCACTATACTACTACTTCCTCTCTTCTAATTTTTATTTTTATGTTACTGTTTGACGAGATGAGCTGGTCGTTTGCCTGATGGTAAACAATACGCCAATCCATAACAATAACAGCACCATCCAGAACTTCCAAGAGCTGTACCGTAAAGTGGGGCTACTTGGACACGTTTTTTGCACATTTTTTGAGATTATAAGTAAATAAATTGAGTTAGAGCAACAAATACATGTTCATCGTACCGACCTAACCTTTAGAATGACATAGCTATCATAAAACGTTGAAAATATATAAAACTCACAAAATAAAACACATATAAAAGTGGTGTCCAAATAGCCCCGTTGTTGGGGCTTCTTGAACACTAAATTTTGTTTGAGCTAAAATCACGTACTTTGCATGTTAGATGGTCAATTTACCCCGTAAATGTGTAATGGTGCGAGCGCTGCTCCCGTTCGGCATGCATCATCGCTGTGTTGCTCTCGAAATTAAATCCGGAATAATAGTAAATAGTTAAAACGCAAAGTAGTGTCAGGCAATAAAGTGAAGCTTATAAAAAATACTTTCCTATAGTGAAAAAACCAACAAAAAACCTAAAGTGGATCAAAAGTTATAAGCAAAAATAATTCAAATCTCCAAACCAAACGACTGTGACAGACAATAAACCGGTGCATCGATCGCGTGCGCTGCGGTGCGTGAATCATCGACCCGACGGCCGTGTGACGAAACTAACTTTCCTACCTACGCTGCACAATATCAGCTGTTTACAAAATGAATTGCGCGGCCTGCAACCAACTTATAGCCCGTGGAGAACTATTACAATGCACGAAGTGTACGGAGATTTTCCATTTTAAATGCCTCAATATGTCTACAGCATACTACATAGAAAATAAACATTTACTAATGAGCTCCTGGCATTGTCCAAAATGTGGAAATGCTACTAGGCGCAATAAAAATGACAACACACCTGTCAGAAAACAACACCAAAACCTTCTCAACGAGACAACTATGTCAGTCGACGACCAAATTTATGAGGACAGCAGTGTGATAGGTAACACACCCCAAAACGACCTTGATAGCGAAGCAGGAGCTACACTACACCCGCCAAGTAAGGATACAATTACTTTTGACAAGTTTAGCCATCTATTAGAAACTAAACTAAACGAGAAACTCGAAAAAAATAAACAAGAAATACTAGCGGAAATAAAATCTACGGTCCAGAATCAAATCGACCAAGCAGTACATAATTTAAAAACAGAAATGACACAAACGAACGATTTACTTCAAGTAGAACAGACGAACCAAAAGGATAGTATTATTAAACTAGAAAATAAAATAGAGAAATTAGAACAGGAGAAAGACAAATTACGGAAAAACATACAAGACTTACAAAAAAGATTAGAAGATATGCCAAAAAACGAAATTAATGGAAATACCAAAAAGATAGTAATATACGGCCTCAACGAAAACTACTCAGAAACAGAGCATGAATTAGAAAGTAGAATAATATACGCCTTTACTGATATATTGGGTGTTGACCTCTCTGGATACATAGAGGACGTGTCGAGAATAGGCAGAAGAGGACCACGGCGGCCAGTACAAGTGGAACTAATAAGCAAGAAAATGACTAAATATATTTTGAGTAATACAAGACAGTTCAAATCTACCGGACTATATGTTACAGAATACCTTGACACAACGGCCTTGAAAGAAAGAAAAGCATTACGAGACCACTTAAACCAAACGAGGCAAAATTATAAAGAAAACGACACATCACGGAACAAGCCATCAACCCTATTGACAGGTACGATGCGTAACTCGACCGTTCAATCACACTACGACGGAAATAACCAACAGAATAATAGAACTAGCAACTATAGACCAGATAATCAAGACCAGACATTTCGCTTTTAAAGTTTTAATACAGAACCTACAAAGCATTAAAAACAAAGTCCATATTGTTGATGACTTTTTAGAAGAAAAACCTTTCAACGCCGTTTGTTTAACCGAGACCTGGATACGCGAACAAGAAAAGGACCTGTTCACCATCAACGGATACGAGTTTGGAGCTACGTTTTGCCGGCGAGAACACCGAGGGGGCGGCGTGGCCATCCTCACCAGGAACAACCTGAACTATGAAGAGCTCCCGGACTTCAGAGACCTCTCAGTTGAGTGTATTATAGAATGTTGTGCCTTAGAAATAAAATCGGAAAATACCATTATAATAAATATTTATAGACCAGATCGCGATATTGAGACATTTTTTATAGTAATAAACCACATACTAAGACTTGTCAAACCTAAAATAAATAAAAAGCGAGTAATAATAACCGGAGATTTTAATATAAATGCACTATCGAATTCAAAAGAATATCAAAGACTATGCCATGCAATGCTTGAATATAATCTTTATCAAATAATTAAATATCCGACTAGAGTGACGACTACTTCTTCGACCTGCATAGATTTGTTATTTACCAACCAAAATAACTACTCGTTATCGGTGGAAAACAATGGACTATCAGATCATAATAGTATTATATATGGACAAAAACTAATGAAAACAAAACCAATTAAACATATTTATACCGTGACAAAACGAATATATAACAATAAAAACATACATAAAATGAAATCAGCATTAAGTAATATAAATTGGAATGATTTTATATCTACTGAAAATAACATAAATAAAAACTATGAAAAATTTGATACTATTTTGAAAGATAATTTAAATAAATACATACCTAAAACACGTACTAAAATAACACCGTATTCAAATAAAACTTATCTAACGAAAGGATTAAAAGTTTCATGCAAAAATAAAAGACTAACGAAAATAATATCTGACAAATTAAATAATAAAATATTTAAAACCCATTACAATAATTATGCTAAAATATTAAAAAAATGTATCAAACAGTCAAAAAGAATAAATTACATAAATACTATGAAAGCGTCTAAAAACAAAACCAAAACTATGTGGAGCATAATTCGAGGCGTTGCCAAGCACGATAGTGCACAGAAAAAGCATAACAACATAACACTAGAAGTTGACAACAACAAAGTAGTCGCACCAAAGTCAGTGGCTGATGCATTCAATGACTACTTCGCGTCTGTCGGCGAACAGAGCCCGAACGCCACTGGGGCAGCGAGCAGTCGTTGGGTGCACGAGTCCTCAATTAACTCGATTTTTATAAAACCGGCCAGCGAGCACGAAGTGTTTATCATCATAAAACGAATGAGTAATAAGTGCAGCTTCGGTGAGGATGAACTACCGCCTATACTAATAAAACAATGTGCACGGGAACTTACCTCACCTTTAGCTACTTTAATAAACCAATCCCTTGACGAAGGATGTTTCCCGGATAAATTAAAACTAGCAAAAATTAGACCGATTCCGAAAAAGGGTGGCAAGTCTGAGAGCCCTAGTAACTACAGACCAATAGCGCTCTTATCGACAATTTCAAAAATCTTTGAAAAGGTAATGTCGAGTCGTATTTATAATTACCTAGAAAAATTTAACATACTACATACAAATCAATACGGGTTTAGACAAAATTGCTCAACAACACTTGCTGTTTATAAATATGTACAAGAAATTTACAACTACATTAACGATAAAAAATATGCAATAGGGTTATTTCTAGATATGACCAAAGCTTATGACAAAGTTTCACACAAATTACTATTAAAAAAAATCTACGCGTCGGGTATTAGAGGAACAGCCTATAATTGGTTCCAATCTTATCTAAAGGACAGACAGCAATACGTACAGATTGAACATTACGATGCGGCCAAGAATGAAATGTGCGAGGTAAAATCAGATACCAGAATAATAAATAATTCAATTCCTCAAGGTAGCGTGCTAGGATGTGTACTTTTTTTAATCTACATTAACGACTTGCCAAAAATAATAGATGTCCCAAGTGTCCTATTTGCAGACGATGTCTCACTACTCTTTAGCAGCAATTCAAAACTTGACTACAATGCATTTAAACCCTTTTCTGACACAAAGCAATGGCTTGAGGACAATAATTTAGAAATAAATCTGAAAAAAACAAAATTTTTACAGTTCCGAACCCACCAACGAAAGCCCTTAGATCTAAACACTATAAACCACAACTTAAAAATACAAGAAACAAAAGAATTCACATTATTAGGACTAACACTAGATACAAACTTGAATTGGAAAAAACATGTCGAGAACATTAAAACGAAACTTGCAAGATTTACCTATGCATTGAGTGTTCTCAAGTCAAATACCAATTACGAAACCGCATTATCATCTTACTACGCCTATGCATACTCTTGGTTAAATTACGGTATAATCCTCTGGGGTGAAAGTACAGATTTTACGGATCTATTTATAATGCAAAAGAAATGTATACGGATTTTAGTTAATATTAAGCCGCGAGAAAGTTGTAAACCACATTTTATAGACAAAAAAATAGTAACCCTACCATGTCTGTACATCCTACAGATATGTCTATTCGTACGGAAATATCGTACTTTCTTTAAATCAAATAGTGAAATTAATGAAAATTATAATAGAAGAAATCGCAACAAACTAAAGTTACCTACAACAAATTTACAAATATTAGGAAAAAGTCCAAATTTTAGATTAGTATCAATATACAACAAAATCCCTGAATACCTAAAAAACGAAACTAGATACAACGTATTCTGCAGAAAACTTAAATCTTATCTAATTAAAAAATGTTATTATTCCGTAGATGAATTCAAAACTGACAAGCATGTGGAAAAAAATGACTCAATTCCGTGACACTATACTGACATATAAAATATACTGACTTTAATAAAATATAAATCAATATAAATTAAAATGACTAAATGTACTCTCGCACTGACTTGCAAACGCCCTTACAGGGCTCATGTACCAACATAAGATGTAATTTAAGACCTACATGATAAATATATGTACATGAATGCAATTAATAATAAATAAATAAATAAAATGTAACTGATAGATTAAGGATTGAGAAATGTACCTATGTATCTTTATGTTTTTATTAATTTAGATATTAAAAAATATGAAGTAACTTTTAAAAAACAATATTTATTTCTTGTTGCAAACGTTTCATTGAAATCTTTTACAATTAACCATAAAATTACTTTAATGATTTTTAAATACCAATAATTAACGTATTTACCAACAACAAAATTAAAATAAATAAACCATTTTTCTATCAATTCCCCAAATTCCCAATTTTCAACAACAGCCAGGGATTCAGAAATCAACTGCTCCTCCAACTTGTATAAAACGGTAAGATGTCCAACGGGTCTCGTATTCCTTCCAAGCATCTTCCGTACTAACGTTGCCCGAGGTACTTTGAAAGTTTCTGAGGCCTATTTCTTTAACATCCACTCCAAACTGAATTCATAGCTTTTTTCAGGTCTGCCACTTTGTAATTCATGTAGGATTTTGACCCTGGAGTCTTTTGATACGTGCGCACCATTTTTCATCACTAACTACCAGTAACTACAAGAAACAAAACACAAATAAACTAACACAAATCTAATCTGACTTTCGTGACACAGGAATGAACACGTTTGCCTTGTGTTCATGAAGCCCCGGGGTGTCCAAGTAGCCCCACTTTACGGTACCTATTTATTGACAACAACTATGTAATAACACTACCAAATGCAATAAATGATTGAAATTGAAATTGTTTTTGTAATAAAATGAACTATTGTGACGCCTGTAACTACGTGATAACCCGTTACTTATGTTTCAGCTGCAAAACTGTAAGACCCTGCTACAAGAAAATGTTGGATGTACTGCAAGAACAAGATGAGGCCTTCTGTATCGAAGACGCAGCCATTGGAACCAGCACTGTATGTTATTCAACCTTGTATTGTAGTCTTAGGTCGAATAATCGGTGCTATATATATAGCACTGGTAGAGTCACTTTTCGCATTTCTTTTCTGAACCCGGACTTCGGTTCGCAGGAAAGAAATGGGTAAACATACCTACTTACCTTTTTTTCAAAGTCATGTTAACTTAAGTTACAATTTTTAACATATTATTAATTTAATTTGTATTGTGTTTATGAAGTTTAAAAGTGCACTTTTGTGCTATTTAATAAATTATATTTGACTTTGACTTTGATTTCGGCTTTTAGCCGTAACATATATACATATATTTATGGAACTGAGTGGTGATGGGGCGAGCAAGTCGTTCACCTGATGGTAAGCGCCACACTTGCCCATAACAATTGCAGTACCACCCAAAACTTTTAATACCATAAAAAGTTTTGCGTAGCACTGCAATGCGCTCATCATCCAGAGACATCAGTCTCATATGCCCAGTAATTTCGATGGCTATAATGCCCTTCAAACTGGAACACAGTAATGCTTACGCACTACTGCTTGGCGGCAGAATAACTGGCAAAGCTAGCCTCCGGCATACGAGAGACCTACCACGAGTGATAACCTAATGGATACGTGCATAGAACTGGCGCAAACCGGGGGCTTAACTCGGAGCATCCAGATCCATCGGAGTAGCCGGAAATTCAATTTGCAAATGTAGAAAATAAACTTACCGAAATAACTGGTTTCCCATAACTATCTCAGATAAAGTATCCAGATAACTATACACAATAATAATGTGACAATCACATGTTTCTGGATAAATGTATATTTATTTCCAGTTGACAGTGTTTTTACAAGCTCTACAACAGTTTTGCAGCGACAAGAACGAGATTCGAGTTAAAAGCCCTGCTGTCACTTATGACGAGAGACGACTATATGAAGTTAGTTGACTTCCATATTACTTTCTGAGAGAACGCTCACGATACAGCGCTCATGGTCCCATGGGCAAATACTATAAAAAGACTTGATCGCGCGTTTACTAGGCCTTCACATTCACACAACATTAGCGGGTTTTATCTAACATAAATAGTTTAATCACGAAGTGACATATATCTTGAATATCCTGCAAACAAGTCTATGTAGTAACTTAGATATATTGGTATCACTGTAAGTTTTCCGAAGAAAAAAAAATATAAAACAAAATTTCCTCGTATTTTGCGAATGCCAAAGTAACACTACTGTATGAGCAGTCCAGCGAACCAGTTAAACTCGAAAAAAACTATATCTGTTATTACAGGTCACTGTATCTACACACTCGCGCTTGCGGGTCGCTTTAGCACTGAACTGGTCCACCTCGAAAAATAAGAAATAACTGCTACTATAGGTCGCCTTCGCTACGCTACATACAATAAAATATTCATTTGTTAATGTCATAGAATTCCGTTGATTAGTTTTAGCGCATTGATTTCTAGTTACTCCCTAGAGAACTGTACACTTTTCCGGGATAAAACGTACAGTATGCCTTTCAATTAACTCTATGTAAAAAAATCACGTCACGTATTGATGTTTATTTATTTGGACCATCAATGATTACATGATTAAATGCAAACAGTTTTGAACTTAAAATTAGGTATTACACATAGTTCTAAATTCTAATTATAAATAGTCTCATCGTGCTTAGAAAGTGCATAAACATTTAGATTCGTGATGAATAGTAGATTGTATCATAAGGGAGCAAAATAATATTTTTACGGCGAGGGCGCTTTTTTGAATCCAGAGCGAAGTGAGGGATTCTAGAGTAGAATCCCGAGCGTAGCGAGGGATTCTTTAGTAGAATCCTGAACGTAGCGAGGGATTCAAAGTACGTCGCCCGAGCCAAAAATATATTTTGCGCCCGAGTGATACACTCTACTTTCATCACCCACTATGAGAAAATAAAAGCGCCTCATATTTTATTGTAATATTATTATTTAATAAAACATAGAGTAACAACTAAATTGAAATTAAATAGTATCCTTTATTAAAACAACTAAAAACTTATATTCACTGTCACTTGAAGAACTCATTTTTCAAAACAAAACAAAACAATGAATTTCTAACAATCCGTGAAAATTTACGAAAACGCGGGCTGTAGTTCGCGCTTTTTTAATTTGTTTTTTTTTCATTCATCCGGCGGCGTGACTATGGGCCGTCATACCAGCCAGTCTTTATTCAAACAATATTTGCGTTCGATTTCTTTGGTGCTGAACACTAAGATATTCCAAATTCAAAAAGTGCGCGGCAAAGATAATTGCGGCGCACTTATAAAGAGGATTAAAATCTCATTACTGCCCGCTAAAAGTTTCTTATAGAAAACACCACCTTTGGGTGCACATAAAGGCGAACCAAGTCGTCCTTTTCGAATAGATGGGATGAAAAGTAACATTATGAAACAATTATTAAAAGGTACCTTATATCGTCCCTTTACTGCAAAGAACCAACTAAATGCGCTTTTTAACAAAAATGAGTTACGAATACCATTAGAATCTCCTCTTCAAGATCTACATACTAATGTTAAAATATTAAAAAGCGCACTTAGTTGGTTTTTGCATTAAGGGGACGATATATATATGGAAAGAAGAACAAACAAACATACTTTCGCAGTTATAATATTATATAAGTTGATATTGTTGGTATTTAAAGTATGGATCCGGTTTTTTTTGTAGTTAGCAGCCTGTGTTATCAATTATTTATTTATCGTTATCACAAATAAACAACACTGATTCTAATTATATTTGACTTTTCAATTATACCTGATTATGTTTTAGGTACAAATAAGCTTACCACCAAGTCCAGATGCAAAATTACCGGTGTTCGTGATCGACGCCGGCCAGGAAGCCGGCACGGAATCGGTCCGGTTTGCTCTATATATAATCGAGCAGCTGATCGCATGTCAAGAGAACGAGCATATGATAAGAGAGGTCATGTGGGTCATCATGCCCAGCACAAACCCTGACGGATTAGAGTATTCTAGATATGTGAGTTTTACGTCAGGCAAATTATTAAAAATAATTATTTTTTAGAAAAAAACAAATACCGACTTCAATGTATCTTCGAAGTCCAAGGTCACATATCGATGAAATTTATATGGGACCACTTCGTAGCTATACTGAACCCGGCGCAGACAGAATAACGGAGTTCTGAGGTAACAAATATAAAAAAAAAAAAACAATCGAGCAGAGAACCTCCTCCTTTTTGAAGTCGGTTAAAAATTGTGTCCATTATCTCCAAAGTCTATAGTCATCTTACAATGCGCAAGAACATGATAATGACGACGAAATAAAAGAAGAATAACGGACAACTATTTATAAATAATGTTTGCCTTAATTTCAGAAACAAAACTTTTGGAAAAAGAATCTTCGTATTGATGCCGATGACGTAAGTTTCGGCGTTGATATCTCGCGGAACTTCGACGCTCATTGGAACTTATGTTACAAAAACCCTCCCAGCTCGTTTTCCGCCAACTACCCCGGAACAGCACCCGCGACTGAAAAAGAAACCATATTCATCAAGGACGTTCTTAACAGATACGCTCCTCAAACTAAAATCTATTTGTCGTTGAGAAGGGACGGTCATCATATAGGTTTCCCGTACGCCTACACAGAGGCTGCTCCAAATGAAAGGAATGCTAATCTCGAGTTTATAGCTGCAGAGGTCGCCAATAAAGTGAACACGAGAAGCGGCGGCGTGCATACATTTCTAAACGATACTATCTGCGAATTGAATGGAAAACCGTACTGCGGGCACAGCGTGGACTACGCGTTTGACTTGGGGATCCAATATTCTTTCGAAATGCGTTTGTTCCTAGAGACAGACAACCTCATCATGTCCAAGTTCCACTCGTTGCCGCGCGGCTATGACAACTCGCTTCGCAACGGATACTTCAGCGGGATTAGGGAACTCTACGCCGTGATTACTAACAAGAAAAAATATGGAAAATTATTCGAAAAGACATAAATAAATTCGTTAAAGATAAGTTTCGTCATTGATTGATATATTTGTATGAAAAAATGCTAATGGAATCAGGCGTGACGTTGCGGAAATTCATCTCAAAACTGAAACGCAATCAAAACATGTGGCAATTCTGAAAAAACTGTGTTTTAGGGAACATATTAATATACAGTAGCCGCCTCGTTACAGTTTTATTATTAGTAGTTATCTGCTTGTGGTAGGTTACTCGTATGCGAGAGGCCGTCTGGGTGGGTACATTGTAGCCAGCGAAATTACTGGGCATTAATTATTTATTTTAAAAAACCACAGCTCTTAAACTAACTAATATACTAAACATATTTTTACAACAAATAGCCAATAACGGCCAATAATTATGAGACTCTACAGCTAATTGTCTCAGGGTGACGAGCGCAGTGCAGCGCCGCGCAGGATTTTGCAAAACAGTTCTGGGTGGTGCTGTTATTGTTATGAGCTGGCGCATTGCTTACCATCAGGCAAACGACCAGCTCATCTCGTCATTCAGTTACATAAACGAAGCAGCAAATGTTATTTGGCATTATAGCCAGCGAAATCTCAGGGCGTTATGAGACTTACAACAATCTCAAGGTGATGAGCGCAGTGCGTTGCCGTGCAGGATTTTGCAAAACAATGTTCTGTAAATCAAAAAAACTGATTTTACGAATTAGTGACAATTTATCTATAATACAGCTTTATGGCTGTGTTTTATCAGGAATCGAAGAATCATTAATGGTCTAGCGGCGGAATCGGGGTAACTTTTGTGTCTCATTAACACTAAAGGTTAGTTTGAAAATAAAAAAATAATTATTTAAGCTTTTTTGGCGTTAAAATAGTAGATAACGCTCTTTTTTGAAAACTTGCAAGAAATACAATTTATAGCTTCTGATTATTTTAAATTTTAATCAATATTTGTTTTTTAGTTGTATTGTATATAATGAAAAATCTAAAGTCATCCCTTGCCAGAGTCTGAGCTCGAGCATAATAGGATTGAAAACCAAAAGTTCTGCTATTCATCGATAGATAGCAAAACTAAAAAGTATCACCGCTGTGCCGGTCGGAGTGGGGGGGTGTTAGGTTATTTTCGTTGCGGAATTTCTGGATTCGGTCTCCACGCTCAAGGCCCGCGATAGAAGCTATGCAATAGCTTAATAAGCACACATCACATCCAGCCTTATTCTAATATCGATAAGGGTCAATATCGAAACTGACCCCCAAAACATCAGGGGATGGAGTGTTAGTTTTTATCAAAGAAACGGTTCATGGACGGAATTAGGGACATATAGCAATGCGGCTGGCTGTCCAACCTGGAGTCAACTAGGACCACTGAACTCAAGTCCTATTAAAGTCGTGAGTAAAAGTTGCTTTTTTTACATCTTTATTTATATGTCACTCTCATAGGGGAAAAGTTGCTATGAAACCTTGTCTCTAAAAATAAAAGAAAATACTGTATTAGTAATAATATCTTTCGAGTGTGTAAAATCCGTGACGAATATTAAATATATTTATTTTCATATCTAGTCTTTGTGGTAGGAAAACATATATTATAAAATAACAAAAAATAATTTATAGAATTATTCCATAGCTCAATTTAGATCTGTCCTAATAAAACCATCAGAAAACGACTGTTGTACGTCACGGGAAAGTAGTGAAATATGAATATGTTAGCGTCAGTAATATCTCGTTTGGGTGTGTGGCCGGCCGATTGTAGATAATAGGCGAACTTCACTGCGATTTCCGATTGCACAAACTAGCGTTTGACTATTTGTTTATGTTGATCGACTATAGTCGATTATGTTGACCACATGATTCGGATATTGTTAGCGCGTGTTCAAATTAGAAACTTAGCCCAGCGTGTATAGAGCATCTTTTTTTAAATCTCGGTGTGTGGCCAGCCCTGATAATGTAGTCTATAGACCGCCTGTAGGCCTCCGACATGGCCTGACGACTGTTATCTTACCAAAGCTTGACGTGCCCTCCGAAGCACGATGGCGTCCAGATGTAAATACCACGCAAATGGTCACCCATGGTGACCGCGACGAACGTTGGTTAACCTAACAGATCCTATTCTGAGTTGCTTTCGTTCGTTAAAAGAGACGCTCTTATGCCTGCATAGCGCTGTCTCACTTTCATCCGACGGAACGAAGATTCGTAAATTATGAATCGGAGTACGACGACGAACAGCTAGGCAAGTTACGCGCTACGCGCTACAAGGCCTACGTGCATAGTGCTATTATAGTGCATATTTCATGTACTAAGGTGCTCAGCCTGGTGTGGTGGTTGAATCAAATCTCTTACACCACTGAGGATGCGGGTTCAATTCTCGCGACGGGACAAATGTGCACAGAAAAATAAAGCACAAGCATTTGTTTCATGTCTGGGTGTTTTGGGACCACGGGCCTCGTAGTTCCTGGTTCCTTAGATACAGGGAGTCTTAGTTAGGGGCCAGTATCTATGTATGTGATTGTTGAGAGTAAAAAATAAATAAAAATAATACTATGTAGGTACTCACAAATGTTACAAAAAGGAGACTGTTATAAAGATATTAAACTATATAGGTACGTAATTGCTTAACCTATAGAAGCCACGTTGAAGTATAAATACGGGTATAGGAGGTACTTAGCTGCGGACTCTACGGAGCGCAATAACAAGTGATGCATGCACCTTTTTTTTTTCTTTTTTTTTACACTTTATAGATCTATGTTTGGCCACTATCTCGCCTGATGTGAAGCGATAATGTGGCCTAAGATGGAGCACATAGATCTAGAGAGAGGCGGCAGTTGAGCGGCTGCTCAGACCCGTCTCCCCGATGGTTCACCGAACATCATCCCGAAACACGACTAAGTCGCTTGACGGCATGGCTTTGTTCGGTGGGTGGTATTACAACCACGGCCAGAGCCGACTCCTCATACCAAAATCAATACATTTGCCTTTTTGCTGATAGACCGAACAAAAAACATACTAATATGTATTCTGTGCAGAGAGTAAGCACTTATATGTATATTATAATAAACCGTGGACCCTTTGCATGGACTTAGAATACAATGATGCATTTGGGTGATTCTTCAAAAAAGCATTCTGAAGTCATTTCCATGGCATAATTTTATTTATAAATATTTATTAAAACTAAAATTTGTGACTTAAGCTGGCGCAAATTCTTATACTTTTTTCGATGAGGCACTCATTTTGGAGTTGTAGTTTGTCAGTAAAAAAATGCTAAAATTTTCGTTCCATGGAAATGACATTAATTGCCACGGAAATTACAACGTCAACTGTTGTAACGTTTTATACGTACATGTATATTTCTAAGTCATCGTAAGGTATATTAATTTTAAATTAGAAGCTTAAATACCTACGAAATTATTTACATTTAACTAAATATTTACAATTAAACTTAAAAAACTACTTACTAAATAATAATTTAATACATCATCAACACGTTATATATTGAAAGTAGCATTTTAAAACGTCCAATGGACGAATCTATTGTTCTCCGCATCGCGCGATCTTGCGTCATCGGTGGAGTCACAGTTTAATGTATAGTACGCTGCGCAGGCACACCGGCCGTGCGCCGGCGCCGCATTGGTCGCCGCCCGGCCCACAGACGCCCGATACTTGCCAAGTCGAATGCACGTCGCTTAACTCGGTCCCTGCTACGTTCGCAATTCCTTAAAATAATTGTTTTTCGTAACCGTTTTATAGTTGACGTCACTAGCGTTCCTTGGAACCTTGATTTTTAAGTGTCCTAAGTGTAATTTTCAACCCCAGATTGGGTAAGTGGTGCACATTTTTCTAAATGATAGGTAGATTGTGTGACTTAACGTAGTTTCTTTTCTTTGCTTGGGATTTTTTAGCAATTCTTTATAAAGTAATAACCATTTCGTAGTAACCATTTAAATCCATCATTTACATATACATTGCTACAGTAGATAATGGTTTTCTATGCAAGTGGCTTATTCACTCTCTTCATTTCTTTTCACTTCATTTTATTTCCACCCTCGCATTTTCACAAAATAATTTAATGTAGTATTTCCTTTATGTTTTTATCTCACAATCATTATTGTAATCTCCGTTTCTGATTGTGAACATCCACGGCAACACCACTACTTTCCTAGTGCTTTCCATCTGCGGTTGCCGTGGGCGCTCACAGAAGTACTGGGACAGGCCTTAACGCTTTTTTTAATGGCGCGTTCCAGGGTTCAAAGATCGGACTCCGAAATTATTGGTTACATAACCGAACCCACCATCACCATCCTGCTTTGCTTCCATCTGGACTGTACAGCAAGCAGAAGCTGCAACCCTGATCCTGGTCTTCACGACGAGCGCCCACCTACATCTGCGGCCGCCTTCAGGATAGTACTGGACCAGTGAAGGAAAATAGAATCAGCGTACCTAATGTATGTCGCTCGAAACCCACACTTGTGACCCCTCTGGCCGAGCTTACCGCCTTAATAAATTTGTTGCACGAACTCTGCCTTCTCACTTAAACTCCCAAATATACAGGGTAGTTAGGAGGTAGGGAACCTACACACACGTGACACTGGCGCCCCTATACGTGGTAAACATACATACCTGATTCTATCTTTCTTCTTGGTTGTAGTTAGTGTGTGTTTGTGGTTTTTTTTGTAAAACGTAATTTTTATTTTTTGGTTTTACAGTTACTAAAGTGTACGTAAGTCTAAAAATTAATATATTTTGTAATTCATAATCGTTATTAGTCCTATTACTTATTGTTATCACTTAATCGCAGAATTTTATAATTTTTATTTTTGGTGCCTAAAATGGCGCTTGAAAAATTTTAGTAATTTTTTTTAAATTTCAATTTTAATTTTTTTTGTTCTTGTTATACCGAAGCTGTACACATTAGTAGCAATTGTTTTTCATCTCTCGTTACTAACTTGTCTTCATTTTTGCTGATTTTACTAATATTAAAAAAAAACCATACGTTCAGTAATTAAATTTGTAACAGAGCGGAGAACGTGTGTTTTTTAACTTTTACTTGTCACCACTTGTCCAACTGGTTTATTCTCAACGGTCACCATGTTACCTATTAGGTATCTGTCTCTTCAAAAATCGGAATTGGAATATGAAGTTCGGATTAGAGGTGTTACTCCTGCGTCTAATGTTGAAGAACTACGCAAACAAATTATAAAGATATCTCCAGATTTACCCTCAGAACACATATTGGAATCTCCACTTGAAGTAAGACAGGACCTTAAGGGGTGTTTAGATGTTCTCACCAAAATTCAACAAAATCTTGATGTACCTGACCTTAGTGTTCCTGCAATTATGAGAACTCAGAACATGTTGAACCATTTGCATAATCGTATTGAGAGGATTACGTGCGGTGACGACTATAAAAAGGATTACGACGACATTGTTAAGGGATATACATTTTTATCCCATAGGCTTTCAGCTCTTCAAGCTAAAAGACCTTTGCCTAGTACCTCTTCTGGCTCAGGTGTTGGTACTTCTAGCGAAACCTCACATACAGTACCGGAAATACAAAATTTGATTTCGGTTACATGCGATCGAGGCTCTACTGATATCATTAAATTAAAATTCAACGGCAAGACTTGCGTGCGTTCATTTATATAACGTGTTGATGAATTTATAGAAGCTCGTAATATTCCCACTTCGAAAATTTTAAGTTTCGCTACCGAAATTTTTCAAGACGATGCTCTTCACTGGTATCGTGCTGTGAAGGACAAAGTCACCAGTTGGCCAGAATTAGCAGCTCTATTGAAGGAGGACTTTGATCAAACTGATTATGACTACCGGCTCATTTCAGAAATTCGCTCTCGTACTCAAGGAGAACGTGAAAACATCACCATTTATCTTTCCATCATGAATGGAATGTTCTCGCGTCTATCCAAGACTCTTTCAGAAGCGGATCAGCTGGAGATCCTTCTTCACAATATAAGGCCCTGCTATGCCAGTACATTAGCTTCAGCAGCTCACATCTCGACGATAGATGGTTTGCGTTCCTTATGTCGCAACTATGAGACCATTCAGGCTCGTCTGTCTCAATTTCAAGAACCTCCTAAGGTTACTTCAGACACTCTTGCGCCAGAATTTGCATACACTAAGGATAGTAAAACAACAAATAGGGTTAACAACTATAATGATAACAATAACAATAGGAATTTTTATACAAAGAATCAAAATTATAATCAATATAAGAATCAAAATCAAAATTATGTACATGCTGTGGAAGCTGGAAATAATCAACCTTATTGTCCTAGGTGTCGTTCCAACTCACATCACATCCGACAATGTCAAGCTAAACGCGATATTGTTTGTTTTAAGTGCGGATTAAAAGATGTGAAAACACCTCATTGTCCTAACTGCAGTAAAAATGTTAACAATTCAAAAAACTAAATGAGCGGAATTGTAGTAATTTTGATAAACAAGACTGGGAGACTTGGCTCGCGTTTATTAGAACATTTTCATCTACATACAGAGTTGCTACAATTCTGCAAACAAAACCAACTAACGATTCTAGGCCATATGTTAATTTCAAAATAAATAATATCGATGCGTGTGGTTTACTTGATTCTGGAGCTGCAGTATCAATTTTAGGGAATAATTCCCATAAACATTTAGCCGACTGCACCTTGCACCAGGATGACTACATTAAAATGATAGCCGCTGGCGGTCAATCTTTAACCAGTATTGGCTACATGAATTTGCCCGTTTCCTTCGAAGGTCAATTTCACATAATAAAGGCATATATCGTTCCCGAAGTTGAAACATCCATCATTCTAGGTGTTAACTTTTGGCGCGCTTTTAATATTTGTCCTAAATTCTTAGGTAGTGTGACATTATCTGATACTTCGTTAGCCGAAATAAAGGTCAGCAACAATGATACCTTCATCCATTCTTACGACAATTTGTTAGACTCACAAAAATCTATCGCGGACAACATCATCTCTCAGTTCAAGTCAATATCAACTGAAGTGAAAGGTTTGGGTAGAACTAACGTCATTACTCATCACATAGATACCGGTGATGCCCAACCTATAAGACAGCGATATTATCGTATGTCCCCGGAAAAACAGCGCATTTTAACTGAGCAGGTTGACGAAATGTTATCACTTGATGTAGTGGAGCCCTGTGAGAGTGCTTGGTCTTCTCCCGTGCTCATTGTAAACAAAAAGAACGGAGAGCCTAGGTTCTGCCTCGATAGCCGGAAATTAAATGCGGTAACTAAGCGTGACGCCTACAATTTGCCGTATGTTGCTGAAATTTTAGATAGCCTTCGTGACGCTAAATACCTATCGAGTGTGGACCTCTCTAAAGCTTTTTGGCAGGTACCTATCGCGCCCGAGGACCGTGACAAGACGGCTTTCTACGTACCAGGCAGAGGAACGTTGCGTTTCAAGACCACTGCATTTGGTTTGACAAACGCTCCCGCTACACAACAGCGTTTGGTAGATTTGCTCTTTGGCGACATGGAGTTTAAGACGTTTGCGTACTTAGATGACATCATCATCATCAGCTCATCATTCGAAGAGCACGTCTCTCGTCTGCTGCGCGTTTTGGAGAAATTGAGAGAGGCTAATCTTACAATTAACTTCGAAAAGTGCAAGTTCTTTCGAAGTGAGCTTAAATATCTTGGATATGTGGTTGATTCTCGTGGTCTGCGAACAGACCCAGATAAGGTGGAAGCAATAATTAATTTTCCAACTCCCACCAGTAAAAAGGAACTAAAGCGCTTTCTTGGTACTGCTACATGGTACCGACGTTTTGTTCCTAATTTTAGCACAGTGGCTGGACCACTCAATAAACTTACTTCCAATAGTAAAAAGTCACCTTCTTTCGAATGGACACCAGAGGCTGACGCGGCTTTTAATGCTTTGAAAGAATGTTTGGTTACCGCGCCAGTACTTTCATGCCCAGTTTATTCGATGCCATTCGAAGTACACACGGACGCGAGTAATTACGGAGTTGGCGCGATGTTAACGCAGACTATAGATGGTAAGGAACACCCTATCGCCTACATGAGTAGATCCCTTACCAGTGCCGAGAAAAACTACAGCATCACAGAAAGAGAGACACTCGCTGTGTTGGCTGCTCTCGAGCACTGGCGTTGCTATGTGGAGAACGGGCAGAAGTTCACGGTGTATACTGACCATTCTGCGTTGAAATGGTTTTTGTCGTTAGATAATCCAACAGGACGATTAGCACGTTGGGGAGTAAGATTGTCAGCATTCAATTTTGAACTTAAACACCGTCGTGGCGTTGACAATGTCATACCGGATGCACTCTCTCGTGCTTTTCCTAATGCCGCCATCTCTCTTTCTAACTCATTCGCAAATACTGGCGATGACTGGTATAAAAAGATTTATAACGGTTGTCTTAACACACCTAGTAATTTTCCAAATTTTTTGATTAAAAATAATTCCTTGTTTCGGCTTTCTAAAAATAAATCACAACTAACTTCGGAATTCGCGTGGAAGGAAGTTGTACCTAGCGAATTACGAGAAAGCGTCATAGCAGAGAACCACTCAGAACCGACAGCTGGACATCTTGGCATTTTCAAAACGTATCGGCGATTGTCATTGACATATTTCTGGCCTGGCATGCATCAAGATGTTGTCAAGTTTGTAAGTTCCTGCTCTGTCTGTCTATCATACAAAACGCAAAATCACACTACATTGGGTGAAATGGGTCGACCAAAACAATGTTCAAGACCATTCCAAATGATCTCAATTGATTTTGTCGGACCTCTTCCGGTTACTCGTAAGCAAAACAGTTACATGCTCGTAGTAACTTGCTGTTTTTCTAAATTTTGTCTCATTTTCCCCTTACGCCGCGCAACTTCAGATGCCGTCGTTAAAATCTTGGAAGAGTCCATTTTCTTGGTCCACGGTATACCACAAACAATTTTCTTAGACAACGGAAGTCAGTTCATTAGTTCTACAACTGATACCTTATTTAATAAATATAAAATACCAAATGTGTACTTTACACCCAGATATACGCCACAAATTAACACTGTAGAACGCTACAATAAAACTATTGTCACGAGTTTGTCTACTTTTGTTGAGAATGATCACCGGACTTGGGACACTTTTATTCCCAAAGTACAGTTCGCGATTAACAACTCTGTTAACGAGGCCACCGGATATACACCTTCTTTTCTCGTGTATGGTAGAGAGTTGGTCTTGTGTGGATCACACTATACAGATACAGACTTAGGCGATGAAGTTTTATTCCTGCCGCGGGATATTTATGCAGAAAACCTAGGGTGTCTTTCGTCAGTGTTTAATGATGTGCAGGCTTCACTGTGGCAAGCACATGTAAAAAACGCTGCACACTATAACCTTCGCAGGAAACCGGCAGAATTCAATGTAGGTGATTTAGTCTTTAAGCGTACTTTTATTTTAAGCGACAAAGACAAATATTTTAGTAAAAAGTTGGCGCCAAAATTCATAAAATGCCGGATTACTGAAAAACGGTCCCCTCTTGTGTATGTGTTACAAGATATGTCTGGTAAGGACATAGGGGTCTGGCATATTAAAGACTTAAAACTTGTGAATAATAATAATTTTCGATAGATATTGTTTTCATTGTTTGTTGTTTTCATTGTTTTGCTTCATGTACGTAGATAGAATGTCAATATCCCACTAGTTGTTTTACCATCTTGCAATTAATATTGGTCAACTGTGCAATATATCACAGGTGCCCTGTCTACGAAAGAATGCGTCGAGATCATCATATTGTTATGCTCTCGTTGCTTGTATGATTATTAGGTGAATTTTGAAAGGTTGAATGTTAGGTGATAATATGAATGTGTAATGTTAATTGCTGTCGAAGGTCTTTAGACGGGTTTTATTTAAGAATAAAACCCTTTTCGTGACGAGGGGGGTAATGTAACGTTTTATACGTACATGTATATTTCTAAGTCATCGTAAGGTATATTAATTTTAAATTAGAAGCTTAAATACCTACGAAATTATTTACATTTAACTAAATATTTACAATTAAACTTAAAAAACTACTTACTAAATAATAATTTAATACATCATCAACACGTTATATATTGAAAGTAGCATTTTAAAACGTCCAATGGACGAATCTATTGTTCTCCGCATCGCGCGATCTTGCGTCATCGGTGGAGTCACAGTTTAATGTATAGTACGCTGCGCAGGCACACCGGCCGTGCGCCGGCGCCGCATTGGTCGCCGCCCGGCCCACAGACGCCCGATACTTGCCAAGTCGAATGCACGTCGCTTAACTCGGTCCCTGCTACGTTCGCAATTCCTTAAAATAATTGTTTTTCGTAACCGTTTTATAGTTGACGTCACTAGCGTTCCTTGGAACCTTGATTTTTAAGTGTCCTAAGTGTAATTTTCAACCCCAGATTGGGTAAGTGGTGCACATTTTTCTAAATGATAGGTAGATTGTGTGACTTAACGTAGTTTCTTTTCTTTGCTTGGGATTTTTTAGCAATTCTTTATAAAGTAATAACCATTTCGTAGTAACCATTTAAATCCATCATTTACATATACATTGCTACAGTAGATAATGGTTTTCTATGCAAGTGGCTTATTCACTCTCTTCATTTCTTTTCACTTCATTTTATTTCCACCCTCGCATTTTCACAAAATAATTTAATGTAGTATTTCCTTTATGTTTTTATCTCACAATCATTATTGTAATCTCCGTTTCTGATTGTGAACATCCACGGCAACACCACTACTTTCCTAGTGCTTTCCATCTGCGGTTGCCGTGGGCGCTCACAGAAGTACTGGGACAGGCCTTAACGCTTTTTTTAATGGCGCGTTCCAGGGTTCAAAGATCGGACTCCGAAATTATTGGTTACATAACCGAACCCACCATCACCATCCTGCTTTGCTTCCATCTGGACTGTACAGCAAGCAGAAGCTGCAACCCTGATCCTGGTCTTCACGACGAGCGCCCACCTACATCTGCGGCCGCCTTCAGGATAGTACTGGACCAGTGAAGGAAAATAGAATCAGCGTACCTAATGTATGTCGCTCGAAACCCACACTTGTGACCCCTCTGGCCGAGCTTACCGCCTTAATAAATTTGTTGCACGAACTCTGCCTTCTCACTTAAACTCCCAAATATACAGGGTAGTTAGGAGGTAGGGAACCTACACACACGTGACACTGTCTATTTTATATTTCACTAATTTCTTTATTTTTTTAGTGTGTTTAGTAAACGTTACTAAGCTAGTCACTTATCTTAACGCATCTGAAACTGTATTTTGTAAAACACACAGATGATAACGTCTTAATGTCGGAGTCGCTGCAGGAGCTGCAACAAATCTTGACCAGCCTAGCTGACTCCTCACGAAATATTGGTCTTTGCATCCGAAAAGCGCTCCGAAAAGTGATGTAACGTGAACGTATTCTTGAGTGGACACCACGTTTAGGTAAACGTAGTTTAGGACGCCCTCCTGCCAGATGGAGCGACGATCTGCGTAAGGTAGCTGGCAGCAACTATATGAGAAGAGCCAAAGATTGGGCTCAGTGGTGTGTATTGGGAGAGGCCTATGTCCACCAGTGGAATCATACAGGCTGTTGATGATGATTATGATCATGATGAATATACTTGATACTTTAGATGATACGGGAGAGCTGAAGTTTGAAGATATTTATAAAGATTGTAATGATTAAAATTCTGAAATAGCAATGTTGTTGCTTCTAGTGTAGGCTCGTGATGTTTATTTCGTTCACTTCTGTGGTAAGGTGAAATGAGTCTTCACATGCATTTGGAGAGGGATCTGCTGTTTTATCTGAACAAGCTGTACTACGCTTTCTAGTGTAATTTCTGGTGCAGTACCTAAATTCTCTTGTTGACTTAATGACTTCTGAGGTATCATTAAGTTCTTCTATTTTACTAAATTTGATAAATCTTATTGAACATTAATAAATATTTTTACTACTTTTTTTAGAGTATCTGTCATGTCTTTGAGTGTCACTATTATTTCTTCTGTTTCCTTCTTATATTATCTCTTTTTATGTTTTTCTTTAAACTGGAAACATTTTGTTTCATTTCGTTTTCTTTATTTTAGCTCTTCTTTCTGTCCTGCATGCAAACAGGACCTATAAAATAATAGTATCCCAATCAGTTTGTAAAACCTTTAAAAATGACAGATTGTGTATATGAAATAAAACATTTAAGAAGCGATTGAGATACCACTGGTTTGTAGACTTAGGATACAGTTATTATTCTAAAGTAGTATGTATTTAGATAGTTTAATTCACAAAAAGCCAAAAGAAATAAGTTTTAACTGCCGAGAGAGACAAAAAATTTAATTTCCATGGCCGTTAAATAATTTCCATGGTGCAATATACATGGAAATGACGACAATTTATAATTTTTCGAAATAACTTTGAATTAAAACAGGATATCACACACATCAATGCAATATCGTATTCTCGAGGAACTTAGCATTTATATCTTGCAGTAGACTTTTGGAAATATTATGCGTTAACATAGAAAAACAGGACACAGAAATTACCTCCTCCGGAGAACCAAACTTAAAAAAAAATAAAAATTGCTCGTTATTTTTGAGTACGAGAACGAGCAATTCTACCACTCTGTAAGTAAATACAGCACTGGCGCATCTGAGGAATCAGTCACCATGGTTTTTTCTGTATTTTTTTTAATGACAATGGCACCATTTCGAATTGCGGGCGGAAATGTGTTAGCCGCGTGACCAATTTTCAGACGCCTATATATTAAAAACTACGAGTCGGATTAAAATAAAAAATACGTCATTTAATACAGACGTTTAATTAGTTTTTATATTGGTGTAAATTTATTTAACTTTTTTTAAGAATATCTAAGTATGCGCAATAATTTGACCAGTAGCCCCTCGTGTGACACGCGAAAAACGTTCATATTCCCCCGGTATCCTGGTTTCAAATGCTATTTTTTCGAATTAAATTACTAATTTTATCTTTGTAACCATCATGCCTCGATAGACAGATATCCTATGCATCCCATAACAATTGATTTCAAATTAAAATATAAATTGTTATACACAAATTAATGCTGTGACACAAAAAATTCGGCGTCTCAGGAATGACCCATTTTGATATTAACTGATGAAGACTATTACGCATCTAGTTGTAAGCAGGTATATTGATTACGTTTTCATTTAAACACTCCTACTCTTAGAGTAAACATAACTATGTTAACTGTATGCTCCTACTAGTTTTAATATTAAATGCATTAGCGCATGCCAGGCGAAAATCTTAAAATTTTAAATAATTAAGTTGAAGAACGATGATATTTCTCGGGCAGGGATCGAACCTGCATCTTCGGAATACCGTCCCGACGCCTTAACTACTGAGCCACCGAGCCAGCTGCTCGAGCAACCAAATTTCCTCCATCCTTGTATCGTCTTACGGGGACGATTCTACGTCATCTGTCGTCAATGTTTACATTGATCAACCGGGACGGCGGCATTCCGAGCAATATCATTTTTAGGGTTTCGTACCCAAAGGGTAAAACGGGACCCTATTACTAAGACTCCGCTGTTCGTCTTTCTGTCTGTCTGTCTATCTGTCCGTCTGTCACCAGGCTGTATCTCAGGGACCGTGATAGTTAGACAGATGAAATTTTCACAGATGATGTATTACTGTTGTACTAAAAAACAAAATAAAAGAAATATTTAAGGGGGCTCCCATACAACAAACGTGATTTTTTTTGCTGTTTTTTTAGTTTGTACAGAACCCTTCATGCGCGAGTCGTACTCGCGCTTGGCCGTTTTTATTCTTCTTCCTAATTCTTCAAAACTCCTACCAGTGTTATAAAATCACATAATAATATAGGCATACATTATAGGTATACATACCATGTATAACCACAGAATACTAAGGGACAGAAGCATCACTCCGCAAAGAAATGTAAACAAATAGCGACTCTTGCTATGACGCAATAAAATTCAATTCAGCTCGCGTAGCGCTGCATACCTACCAGTCATTTTAACCTACAGAGTGCCTCTCTTTCTATCGCATAGCTCTTATCTCTTCAGACGCCGCACGTGTAACGACGCGCGACCCGCCGTCGGTGTCCGGCCATGTACTTGTAGCTTCGTACCTACAGTGTGGAGTGCGCTAGGCCTGGTATAACTACAGAATAATTATTACGGTATATGCACCGTAATAATACATACTTGCTTATTAATTGACATCTCTATCTACCTAATATAATGTGACAACCTGCGACCACTTTGTTCAGAAGTGACAACACGAAGTTTGCATGAACAATTAGTTTTTTGTTTAGACTAAAAGATACGGAATCGTAGACTCGCTGCCGAGTATCGGAAGCGGCGTCGGTGTCACCAAGTTAAACAATGAATTGAAAAAACGTCGTGTTATCATAGGTTTTTAATTGAACGGGTCTCATAGAAATAAAATGATATCCCTTTCTAGCAATATGTATCCGTTTCGACTGGTTTTATTACGCACATTTTTCATTATTCGCAATTGTTTTTTGTACAAGATTTCGTTTTGTTTTTTGTAGAAGACGTTTAGTTAGCCGCATTCAAGTCTTACTTGACTTACTTTACTACTACTTTTACTTTACTTCTTTACTTTACTGTCTACTTTTCTTACATTTAACTGTTCTTTATTTACTTACTTTACTAGTTTTTTTAACTTCTTTTTTACTTTTTTACTTTTTTTTTAATAATGATGAAGAAGAAAAATTATATTGCTCGGGCAGGGATCAAACCTGCGTCTTCGGAATACCGTCCCGAAGCCTTAACCACTGGGCCACCGAGCCTACTGCTCGAGCAACTAAATGTCTTCTATCCTTCTTATGTCGTCTTACGGGGACGATTCTACGTCGTCTGTCGTCACTGCTTCCATCGAGCAATATTATTTTTCTTCTTCCTAATTATTTAAAAATCTTAAAATGTTCGCCGAGCATGCGCTGATGCATTCAATAAAATAAATGTTCTTCAAATGTAAACGCAATGAAAATATGTAGTGTAATTCCGCGGAATAATTCAGCAGAATTATACTAGATATTTTATTTCAGAGAGATATTTTTGTTTTTATTTTCATTTGCGTTTCAGATTTGAGATGAGTTTCTGCAACGTAACGATTCCATTAGATGTTTTACATACTACATCACGATAAATATTACTTGAATAAACATCAATGTCAACACGCACGCTCACTTTTAAGTCTTAAATTGCTTTTTCATTCCGACACAAATGAACGACAACAATGGGACGTGTTTACTCTAAGCTTTAAATATAAATTGTTGAAGACATTCAGGGCGTTAGGCGATGCAGCGAAACCTGACGGCGCTCGCCTCGTTTGCCTTACAAAGTTAGACGTCGTGACGGCGCGCCGGCGCCGGCGGCGGAGGGAACAACTTTCTAACACGCTTGTGTATTTTTAAAAGAGCCCCTCTCACGGTGCTTGTTGAAGTTGTGAGCTGTCAACTTTTCTATAAATCGCTCCAACTAATAACTTTCGCTTCACTTGAACGTGGCATTTTTCATCCAATTTAAAGTAAAGGTGAATTTCTTGGCTCGCTCGATTTCTCTTCGAAATGTTTGTGAATTCTGTTGGCGTATTTTGCGGCAAATAGAAACGTAGGTATTTTACGGATGGGGTAGTATATTTTATTTGTAGCTTATTTATTAGAGCTTAGCTTCAATGAAACGGGGACTACCTACACTTAAAAATGTCGTATATCATAGCAAGCCGCCTAGAAGCCATGTCCGAAGGCAAAACTGGGCACAATATATTTGTATGCCAGCTTTTTTCGAACTAAAATTCAAATAGCAACGGAACTTTTGATGAGCAAAGTTATATTGCAATTCGAATTAAAAATGTGGCCAAAGTTTAATCGGCCGCAGTCGCTGCGCAGAACATTTCACTTTCAAATGGGAAAGTTAGCCAGTTTTGAAATTTAAATCATGGATATCTGATAGCGAATTGTGGTCGCATAAAAAGTGTTCGCGGTTTTGGTTTGATAAAGTTTGATGTTTCTGTTTATAATCAGAGAGCCGCGTTTTGTGGACTGCGTTCATGTCAATTGCTGTTTTTAGTTAAACAGTTTCGAGATGTGAAACAAAACATATATAAAATACCCAAGTTTTAAAGGCTCATAAATTAATGATGCTGAATATTTGCACGTCTGCTTCCAGGCTGAATACTAATGCTTATAAATTAACCTGAGACCTGTATGTAATAATTATTTTGTATTCTAGCAAATAAATGATTGATTCTGATGATAATGATATTTATAATACAGAGGACTGCCATTGGGTGAAAATGTTGGTGAAAGAAGACCGAGATGTTGCCATAACAGAAAAATCATCTCCAAATTAAAAAGTGTTGCTAGTCAATAAGATAAAGTAAAATTTACTTAATTTAATCTAAATGGTGGGGATTCCACACGCATTCGCTATATTCATACTTGCTCCTGACTAAAGTGTTGAAGGTTTAGTTACCTGTGGATATTTTAAAGTCTTTCGAATTTCTTAATACAAAGCCAAGCCGACGATAAGCCGATAAGCTTCTTTGGCTAGATCAGAAACGTGGTCATGGAATGTCAAAGAACGGTCAAAAGTGACTCCGAGGTCTTTGATATCTATATCTAACCCTGCTGATAGGTAGATTGTCTAACTGATATACAAAATTAATAGGGTTTATTTTCCTGTCAAAAGACATCACTTTGCATTTTGATATATTAAATTTCATTTTATTAGTCACGCTCCAAATAGCTTAAAATCTATTTATGATCAGTTTTGGCCTGAACAGTATCACAAGAGAGCGTTTCAGGGGAGACTTTGCTTCACAGCTTTAATTAATATTCCGATGATCTCTGTCTCTTGAAAAATGGACGCAAGACGTATTACGAAAAAATACATTTTTAGAAAAAAAAAACTAAAACCGACTTCTATGTATCTTTGAAGTCCAAGGCCAAATATCGATTCAATTTATAGGGGACCACTTCGTAGCTATACTGAACCCAACGCAAAAATAATTTTCCAAATCGGTTCATAATTGGCGGAGTTCTGAGGTAACAAACATAAAAAAATACAATCGAACAGAAAACCTTCTCCTTTTTCAAAGTCGGTTAAAATATCTTATTTGCAATAAAGTTTATTTACGTTTCTGCTAAGAAGTAAAAATGAGTGGTAGTGGTATTTGTCCATTTGTTTTTCGTATTTTGATTAATAATAGCCACGTTTGTCAGAATTATGTAAAAATGCACCCTGCATACAATAACATTTGTATTTTGTCATAGATCCTTTATGCCAAAGTTGTAAAGTGCACAGAATGCTTTGTCAGTCATATTTAGTAGAAGATTCATTAGAGACTGAAGTCCGTGTCGGAGCACACCACACTTGAGGAGTTTACAACAGCCTCTCCTTTGCAAACTTAATTAGTTCGTTATAAGTTATATAACCTATATATAAATGATATAACCTATATAAAGTTCGTTATATAACCCATTTAACTATACTTTAGGACATTGAATACTTTTCATCCCGGAAAAACGAACAGTTTCTGAGGGAGCAACTATATTCCGATTAACAACACAGTAACCGCGACGTAGTAGCGTAGCTATTAAGTATATAAGGTTGTTTTTTTATATATATATACTGATAACATAACGCCTTGTCTTCTTCTTCATTCCATCTTACCTTTTTTATATAACTGAGTTATGTGGACGAACATGTCGTTCGCCTGATGGTAAACGCCACGCCTGCCCATAACAATTGCAGTGCCACCAAGAACTTTTAATACCATAAAAAGCACTGCGTAGCACTGCATTACGCTCATCACCCCGAGACATCATATTTTAGTCTTATGTGCCCAATTATTTTACTGGGTACAATGCCCTTCAAACCAGTACATAGTATAGCTTGCACGTTGGGCGGCAGAAGAACTGGCAAAGCTGTACCTGCCCTGACGGCCTCCCGCATCTGTGAGACCTACCACTAATCCAATATCAGATAAAACAGATCCGTAGCCAGGATCTTCCGCGAGGACTGCCTATGTACATATACCAAGGCAAACGCACAACTCGATGCGACGGTCTTAACTTTAATGGTTAACTAAAGATGAACTGAATGACGGCTGGTCCACTAGTCATACTCGTGAACGGGTGCTGATTGCGGGGACTGGTCTGGTCTGGTCACTCCTACTGCTGCTGTCATACCTACTTATATTTTATTTACACTTTTTTGTTACTGATACTATTAGATGATGACTATCGGACATCTCACTCGCACTTCTTGTTTGACATTCTGTTCATTTTAATTTATACCTAATTGTTAATTTTTAAAAGAGCTGGAAAAAAGACATCCCCGCAGAGTTTCTTGGTTTTATCTTCTCTGGCGGGCGTATTTCCGAAGCACTGGTAGAATCAGTTTTCCTATTACTTTTCTGCATCCGGGCTTTAATTTGAGAATAGGAAAGAAATGGGTAAACATACTCACCTTTTTTCAAAGTCATGTTAACATAAGTTAAAAATTGTAACATATTTAATATGTATCATGTGTTTATGACCTTTAAAAGTGCACTTTTGTGCCTATTTACAAATGATATTTGAGTTTGACAATGGTCCTCATCGCTTCACGCGGAACGATTGCTTTCTCTGGACTGGTATTCCAGAACCATACACGTGTAGACTTTTTTAATTTCACGGGTTTTAACCCCGAAATGGCCTATCTGGCCGCAGGCCTAATGCATGTTTATATAATTCAGAGCGTTGTCATCAACCCCGGTAATCACTTGACATGGCTCAAGGCACCGGCACTGTTGAGCGTAATATAGAATTCATGGTTTCTGTAAGGCGAGTCCATTCTTCCCACGTTACGTAGGTTCCCGCTTGGCATTTTGAACTGTATTGACTGAGAAATAAGGTGTGGTATTTGGCGTATAGAGAATTAGTAATAGTGTGTACGACGTCAACAAGCAGGTTAGCGTATAGCAATCAGATTTCAAGTTGAAATTTCCTGAACGGAAAAGTTGGCAGGATTTAACTTGTTTTGGTTACCCATAACCTGTAAAGTTGGAGTTGTTTCTATTCAGAGACAGAATGTCTCTGAATAGGCGATTTCGTTTTGTATTGATAACACCGTATGAATTTCATATGTAGGTTATGTAAGTAATTAATGTAATTTAGCAATTAATTTAAGCAGGTATAGGGAATATGCATGTGTTGTCGACAAATCTACTTTTTATGATGGATTACTCGTGTAAACATTTAGTAGTGATACAATTATTATTATTTATTGCGTAGTTTTTTTTGTATTTCAATGTTTCTTTTCCGTATTTTTGGTAAAACCAGGCTTAGCGCACTCCGCACTGTAGGTACGAAGCTACAAGTACATAGCCGGACACCGACGGCGGGTCGATAAGATAAGAGCTAAGCGGTAGAAAGAGAGTCGCTCTGTAGGTTAATATGACTGGTAGGTATACAGCGCTACGCGAACTGAATTGAATTTTATTGCGTCATGGCAAGAGTCACTATTTGTTTAAATTTCTTTGCGGAGTGATGCATCTGTCCCTTAGTATTCTGTGGTAAAACGGAACGTAATCGCAAAACGTTTGAGTACGTGCAGCCACACGTCGACGTCACGTGGCTCGCTGCTTATTAGTCAAATATTGACATAGAGCCCGCCTTATAGGTAAATTATTGACACACGCACACATGTTCATAGCATAGAGACCAATGAGGAGATTCTAGGTCCCTATATTTTGACGTCACACGCAAATGGCGCGTTTATGTTGATTTAAATTGATTCAAATTTTCACTTCAATATTTTATTGACAAATGATGACGTATATTTTTAAAAATTGTTTTTATTAATAATGACTGGATAAAAATACATGCGTCTTCCCTTAGGACAGCAAAATATCTGTAACGTCGGTTCATCATAACTTGGGCGATAATAAAAAGTCCTTCAATGAGATAATTCATGTTGAAATTGTCACAAAACCCGATTAAAAATTGGTACAAATATTGACATCAAATGATTTGAAAAGAAGGGGTTGAACATTGCCATATAGCCTAGAAGTCATTTTAATCACAGTAACAAACTACGACGGATTTAAAATTCTTAGATGAAGAACGGTATAACGAAGTAAATCAGTTCAGCTGCTACAGATTGAGCAAAAGAAGCTAGAAAATGTATTATTATAACATAGTAAGATCTTGAATATAATATATATATATATATATATATATATATATATATATGTATATATATATATATAACATAGGGAGCGAGTGTGGCTCAGTGGGAGAATATGCGACTTTCGATCCGACGCCCCCGAGTTCGAATCCCACTGGCCCCGCACCACTGACTTTCTTAAGTTATGTGCGGATTTAACACTAGCTCTAAAAACAGTGAAGGAAAACATCGTGAGGAAACTGGCATATCCAAGAATTTATCACAAAAATTCAAGGACATGTGACATCCACCAACCCGCACTGGGCCAGCGTGGTGGATTATGGCCCATACTCTCTCCATGAGAAAAGGCCCGTGTCCCAGAAGTGGGAATGTAATGGGATGATCATGATGATATAATATACCTTTAATGCCTAAGTATCAGCTGTATCAAATTACTAACAGTTCTTACCATACATGCACTCAGCAATTTTGTGAGTACCTAATTATGAGTGACGTTTCGCCACCGATAATCCTGTACGAGTCTACGAAATATCTAACGGGTATTCCCGGCTTCAAATTAAGTGTGGTAGGCTGGTAGTGAAACCGCCGCCGTTGCCGGCTTCCCGCCAGACTGCACTTAGTACGCTTGAAGATGCGACTGCGCGGCCCTTGCGACGCGACCGAAGCATCGCCAACGATTGCATTTCTTCACTACACTCCATTAAATTAGCGACAACTTCAGCTAAAAGCGTAATCAAAGGATTTGTGGCATGTGAATTTAGTCAAACCTTTTAGAGAGTTTAAGAACTAAAACAACTGTACTGATGGTAGGTTTCTCGTATGTGAGAGGCCATCTGGGTGGGTTCCACCGCTTCGCCAGTTATTCAGCCCCAAGCAGTAGTGCGCAAGCATTACTGTTTTTAGGCTTGAAGGACATTGTAGCCAGCGAAAATACTGGGCATTGTAAAAAGTCTATTTGTCTCAGGATGACGAGCTCAGTGCAGTGCCGCGTAGGATTTTGCAAATTAAAGTTCTGGGTGGTGCTGCATCTGTTATGGGCAGGCGTGTTGCTTACCATCAGGCAAACGACCTGCTCGTCTAGTCATTTTGTAAAATAGTCAAGATAATATAATAACATGTATTTAGCCAAGATAGACAGTCATATATTTTGGTAGTAAGTATAAGTAAAGCTGCTGTGGGCAGGTGACCTCGTAGGTCTTTCCTGTAGGGCCTTTCTGTATGCTGCCACTGGTACTAGGAACTAAGTGATCGTTTATGTATTGTAGATACATAATAGCAGGTAATCGAAATATCGAAATTATTCACCAATCCATAAGGAGCACGACCTCAACACAAATTTTACCAAGACCGTTCAATATAATTTAAAAATCAAGTAAGAAGTTTATTACAGATTGGAACCGAGTCTATTTCCGATAATACCTTTGGGTGGCGCCGCGCCGTTAATCGCCACGACACGCCACGCCGCGCTGCGCCACGCCACGCCGCGCTGCGCCACGCCACGCCGCGCCTTAGTCGCTGTCGACTTTTATGAAATGTAATTACTAATAAGATATAGGGGAACTTAGACTTTTATTCAATAACAAATATGTACAAATATAAACTGTGATATAAACTAAACTAAGCTACAACAAAATTTAAAAAAATAAAAATTAAATTAAATATAAAACACAGAATTAGGTCACCATCCGCGGGCAAGGTGCCCAAAAAGCTGGCGACGTTACCTCGTTGAATGGCCAGACTAATTCGTTGGCCGAGGTAAGCGCCAGCATTTTGATCACCTGTAGTTTCTATCCAGCCATCTGGCCAGCTCTTTAAACAGAAGCCGCGCGTTCGCCCCGTAGGCTCTCTGCTGCTTCTGCCGCCGCTCCTGCCGCCCTTGAAGTACCGTTGAGGCGGGACGGCGCTATCGGCTCACGTGGCGTCCTACACCAACACTTAGAAATTATTTATTTATTTCATTTAGGTACTTGCGGCAATTATAGTTTGCACCAAGCCGCACAGCAAGCTAGTTTTAATTCCTACTAACTACTAGTCCTACTATTATATTATAAACGCGGAAGTTTGTAAGAATGTATGGATGTATGTTTGTTACTCTTTCACGCAAAAACTAATGAATAGATTTTGGTGAAATTTGGTATGTAGTACTTTAGGACTTGGTAGCACATAGGCTACTTTTATCCCGGGAAACCACGGGTGGAACCGCGGGGCGCAGCTAGTAACTAATACACGCAATTTAACTGTTTTATTCACATAGGTGGTCACAGGGACTGGTCTGGTCATTCTAGCTCATCTATTGTGGGACATTATCAAATTACAAGGGCGAAGAAAGAAAGGTACAAAATACGTATATTAATAACAAAGACATTCAATTCAAATTCATTTCAAATTCCAAATTCCAAAAATATTTATTTGCTTAAAACATGGTACATTAAATTATATAAAACAGGTCTTAAATGTTTTAGTCGTTACACATGTTTTATTGCTTTATCAGCGTGCAAATGTTTATAATATTGTATTTAATAAAAATCTAATTATTTGAAATGTCAATACACAAAATAACATCACAATTTACAACATTCGATTTCATAACACCATTATAAAGTCAAATAAAACAGGACACAACGCAGCGCCATTATTCCCGCAGTTGTCAATAAGTGAATAGAAAGTGAAGAAGTTCTACCTGGAAGATTGCTGATGTTTCTTTGTTTATTTTGTTGCTATGATATACTATATGTATATATATATATATATATATATGTTATATAATTATTTATGTAGGTTTATAATATAATGTGTAGTAATGTGTACCTAGTATATGTATGTTTGTGTAGGCATTCAGTATGTTGCTGTTGTTTTGTATCTATTGTTTATTTTATTGACATTGTTTATGTTTATATTATTATTGTAGACCTTACATCCCCGTCTTTAACATATATATTGATAATTCCTCTCTGTACAGGATGTAGGTGGTCACCGGCGAAGTAAAACAGTATGCACTTTGAACACTTGTATTTTCATAGACACAAAATAATATGACAAGGGAGAAACACATGCGTTGGCGTTCCTTGCCCGGACCCGACTGGTCGGCGAGGTTAAGTGGGGGTGCGCAGACCCATATATGTATAGGTTAATTAAAACTAGGTAGGTACATTTAGGCTTTCTACGTAAAGCATAAGAAATTTAATAATAATAATAGGTACTAATAAATTTGGGAGCGCGTCGCTAACATTCCCCACCCCAGTGCTGGCTCAGCACTCATTACTGAGTGAAATACGTGCGACGCGGGCTGCTGGTCGCTTCCAAACGCCGGTCTTAGTTTTTACTTCGACCAGTCTTACTCGACCATCTTTACCTGGACATATGTTCTGGATAACACCCTTCGGCCAGGCGTTTCGAGGACTGTCAGGATCGACTACCAGTACCAGATCACCAACCTGTAGAGGCTTCACCTCCTCGTTCCATTTCCTGCGAGGCAGCAAATCGGGTAGAACCTCCTTGACCCATCTATGCCAAAACATGTCCGCCAATGCTTGCGATTTACGCCACTGTTTACGTAAATACATATCGGAATCATTGAAGGACCCAATAGCTGGCATGTTAGATAAACTGCCCAAGAGGAAATGGTTAGGAGTTAATGACTCCAAGCTGTCTGGGTCGACGGAGACGTGCGCCAACGGACGACTGTTGACTATATTTTCAACCTCAGCCATCAGGGTAATGAGTACTTCTTCCCGTGGCGCGCGCTCTTTCATTATAACTCGAAGTGATGTCTTCACACTGGCAATCAATCGTTCCCACGCCCCACCCCAGTGGGGACTACTAGGAGGAATAAAATGCCACTTCATAGAATTGTTGGCCCCGATGACCTTGAGAGCGTCGATATCGAGCGCCTGCATTGCTTGTTGGATTTCCTTATCAGAAGCTCTCAGGTTGGTCCCATTGTCCGAATAGAGATGGCAAGGCCAACCTCGGCGGGCTGCCATGCGTCTCAAAGCCATGATGAGGGAGTCTGAGGTAAGTGACGCAACAAGCTCAACATGTATAGCTCGAATCGTGAGACATGTAAACAGAACGCCATATCTCTTCTGCCTTCCTCTTCCCACAGTCACTTCCATTGGACCAAACAAGTCCAAGCCACAAAATGTAAATGGCCGCTGGTGATGAGCTACGCGAGCTTGTGGTAAGTTACCCATTCTTGGCACCTGAGGCTTACATTTCCTTATGCGACATAACATACAGCTTGAAACTACTTGTTTCACAGTTGGCCTCATTCTAATAATCCAATATTTCTGTTTCAGGTTGTTGACTACCGTCTCCTGGTTCCCGTGCGCAGCTTTGATGTGAAAGGATCGTATGAGAAGACGCGTTATGTCATGTTTACCATCTAATATTATTGGTCTTTTTATTTCCAGGTCTACATCAGATGCAGCATCGATGCGGCCGCCGAGTCTGAGCAGACCAGCCTCGTCGAGATACGGTGACAAGGTACGTAATTTACTATCACGTGATATGTATTTACTATTTTTGATTGCAGAGATTTCGTCGGCGAACGTGTCCATCTGGGACTTCTTCAGCAGCAAGACCTCAGCCCGAGCCATCGCGTCGCAGTCCACCTCTCCGGTAAGCCCCTTGCATCTGTCGATAAATTTTAGCACGACTGCCATGGAGCGCAGCAAGCGAAGCCAGCTGGAGAAGCGCTGCGGCTCAGGGACAGGTAATTTACATGTAGCCTCCTGCATCACAGCCACACACTCTGCATTTACCTCGTCATTGACGGGGTTCACCACGTCCAAAGGCCACGAGGACTCGTCCTTGTATAAAAACGCAGGCCCTGTGAACCACTCATTGTAAAACAATGCGTGGTTAAATTCCTCACGAGTAGCTAGATCAGCTACGTTTAATTTGGTAGGTATATATCTCCATTCGGATACACGCGTGAGTTCGTCGATTTCGCCTAACCGGTTCGCTTCGAACGTTTTATACCTACGCGTATTATTTCTAATCCACTGTAAGACCGTAGTGGAGTCGCACCAAAAATAACGTCGCTCGGGAACTAGTCTGTGTTCCTTTAGAATAGTGTCCGCCAGTCGCGCCGCTAACAGGGCGGCTTGCAGCTCGGCTCGGGGCACGGTCATAGGCTTAACAGGTACAACGCGGCACTTACTCGCTATAAATGAAACGTGCACCCTTCCGTTAACTATCCATCGCCAGTAAGCTACGCTACACATTGCTTGAGCAGATGCATCACTTAGTACATGCATCTGTAAGCATGTATAACTTTTACCTGCTGGCGTAGCACTAGTAGCCGCTCCCGTAGGTGATCTACGCGTCTCGTAGCAGCTGCCCGTAGCACATAACAAAGACGCGGGGGCCGCGAGCGCCGCGGGGGGAGAGGGATATGGAGCTACTACAGGCTCACCAACCGGTTCTCGTCCCGTCTCGCTCCCGCTGCTCGCGCCGCTGTTCGAGTCGTTTAACAAAGAAACATTTTGATAGCACCTAGGTATACGAATGCGATTTATTTCTTTTAATAGTTCAATCCATTTGCACCATTTACTGTAGACGCAATCGGAAATGACGTCATCCCAGCCTATATTTAAGCGCCAAGTATCCTGCAACATAATCTTACCCTGAATGGTAAATGGTGCTAAGAAACCTAAAATATCGAAAATCGACATAACTACTCGCAGCATAATTCTTTTAGTAGGTCTATGTTTACCTAGAATTATATTTTCAGGTATACGTTTTAGTGACATGTCGAAACCTAGCTCATCTTCGCCTGGATACCAGATGAGTCCTAAGGTGCGCTCGCCTTGGTACTGCTGGTCGACCTTGAACCTTACGGCAGCAGTACCTAAAGTGTCTTTTGGCAAGCTATCTAATACAGCAAGACTATTGCTTGTCCAGTTGCGAATTTCGAACCCGCCACTTTTATGAATATGAGTAACCTGTTTGACCATTTCTATTGCCGCTGTTTCATCCGGCAAGCTGTCAATATAATCATCCATGTAGTGCGATTTATAAATAGCATTGACAGCGGCCGGCATAGAACATTCGTATCGTCGCGCATTTACATTTTTAACAAATTGGGCGATGAAAGGCGAGCTGTTACAACCGAAAATAAGTGACGTCATAATGTAAGTATTGACCGGATCATCCGGGCTGCTCCGCCATAGAAACCTAAACGCGTGTTGATCGTCCGGGCGGATTTTTACCCTCAAAAACATGTCCTTGATGTCACCTGTTACTGCAATTGTATGTTCCCTAAAGCGCAGCATTATACCAAATAGAGATGACAACAAGTCCGGCCCCGTGAGTAAGTAATCATTTAGACACTTCCCATCAACTGGTGCCGCAGAATCGAACACGAGTCGAAGCGACCTTTTGTTAGGGTTATCTACCCCAAAGTGGGGTAAATACCACGTCCTGGGTGCAGGTTGAACCTCGTCCATTTTGTGAGCGTAATCATTTTGTAATAAATGATCAACACGCTCTCGATATCTGTCTGCGAATCCTTTATCACGTGCCATCTTCCTCTCTATCCCTTTTAACCTTTTAAAAGCATAAGGATAGGTGTCTGGCATAGTACAGGCCTCATCTTTCCATGGTAAACCCACGCGCCAGCGGCCGTCGACAAGCTCAATAGACTTTTCCAGCTGAGCGACGGCGCGTACATCATTAATATTCTGACGAGGCTTACCTGCCACTCCCACCGCGTCAACGGCAAACGAGCGTCTCACCTCTTCGTGCAGCTCCCGCAGCATGCGCTCGTCGGCGGCGGCGGCGGACGGCATGGCAGCGGTGGCGGCGGCGGCGGACGGCGCGCCGGACGAGCTCAGCAACAGCGTGGCGTGCGCAGCGCCTGCGCCCGCGCCGGTCATCAGTGCGCGCCGGCCTCGCGGCCCGCGCAACGTACCGTGTATGCACCAGCCCAGGGGTGTTAATGTAGCGGACGGCTCATTTAATTTACCTAATCTTACTTCAATTGGTAACAATAAGTGATAATTATCTTGACCTATAAGTATCTCGGGTTTTACATCACTTTTGCATAACTTGTTTTTTATGCCTACAAGATTTTTATAATTATTACAATTAACTATAGATAAAGTTTGGATTGGTAAGTTTAATTTATCTACGCAGCGTACTCGTATATTATGCACCTTATTATCCATACCCGATAGGTTCACATTCGCGACAACCGTTTCACAAACCAGTTCATCATCAGACCACGCTCCACGTATTCGCATTGTCTCTGAGCGACCACTAAGCCCCGCACGCTTAGCTAAGTCCGCACTAAGTAACGACACGGTCGATCCGTCGTCGAGAAGGGCATGCGTACTTATTATACCGCTAGCACTATGAATACGTATAGGTACGATTTTGAGCAGCACTTTACATTCACTCGCGTTTATATGCGTCACTGTTTGCGTACTATCGGCGTAGGACGTCGACGGCACCGGCGTCGGCGTCGTCGGTGTCGGCGTCGATGTCGTCGGTTCAGGTTCCGGACGACAACTTCCAGTCTCGTTGCTCGATTTGTTGACGTCGTAGTGAAGTAGGTTGTGATGCGCCTGACCACAGCTGTTTTTATCGCAGGCTGGCGCGGTGCATGCATCTCGTGCGTGGCGCGCTAATAGGCATTTATAGCAAATCCCGTTACGTTTTACAAATTGCCATCTAGTCTTACGTAACGCTTTCTTAAATTGTTTACATTCGGTTAGCTTGTGTTTTGAGGTACGGCAGAATTTACAGTTATCATAATTGTTTTCTTCTGATTGCAATAATACATTTTGAGTGCGATAACCAGTACTATCATTGTTTTTGTAATAGGTATTTTTATGTTGATCAGTACGTTGGCACATAAAATATACATTAGACGTAGTAGATATCTTTACGGCCTCGTTGTGCAAGAAATCTGATAAAATGACCATACGTGATTTCTGTCCTTGAGAAATTAGCGGGAAACTATAGTCGGACCATTTAGAGAGTAATATAGTAGGTAGTTTAGACAGTATTATATATATTATTGTCATACCTTGTAGGTACTCGTCGCGCCCAACTGCTCGTACCGCTTCGATATAATTTTGAACTTTGACTGCAAATATCACAATGTCTTTGTGATAATCTTGTGACATTGGTTGTAATTTCTTTATATCCTGCATTATCCTGGATATAATTAGATCGGCGTTCCCGAATCGTAACTCTATAGTTGACATGATTTTGCACGGTGGAGTCGCAGTAATGAGTAAAGCTGCGACGGCGTCCTTGGCAGCTCCTCGGAGACACTTTCTTAACCTCCACAGGTTTTCTTCGGGGGAGAATTTACACAGCTCGGTCGACTGATTATAGGCTTGTTTGAACTGCAAAAATTCCAGCGGGTCTCCTGAGAAGTCTGGAAGATCCTTCGGTGTGCACAATCGAGTTAAAAGGTTGGTATTTGGGGCACTCGTAGAAGCCAGGTCCTTCAACGCACCAGCAAGCATCTGAATTGTCGCGTGTATGCCGGCGGCCTCCGTTGGTGGTAGCGGTCCTGGGGGCATGCAAGAGTGCGACTCCATTGGCAGATGTGACGCTGCAGGTGGCGGCTTTTGTGGTGTTGTAGGATGTACAGGTAGTGCTGCAGATGCCGACGTGATCCCGGCAGAGGCGGCGTTGGCTGCTTGTGTCTTCAGCGATTGCAGGTTGCCCGAAGGATTACCATGCTCGGGGGCTGACTGCATCAATTCGTGGTGACTCCGTTCCAGCCATTGTTCCACGTCACGAGTGCGTTCTTCGTGTGGACTGTATTTTTCTTCTTCATCTAGTTGAGCTAGGTCCGCTTCTAGCTGTCTGTCTATTAATTCCATTTGGATCTGTGCCTTTTGCTTCGCAGCGTCCAGCAATAACTGCGCCTTTCTTGCCTTTACCGATGACGTTTCGGAACGACCTTTGGACCCTGGCGTCCTATCGGTTTTAATGCTAGGCGAAACTGCAGGTGTTTTAAATACCATCTTTGGGACTGCCGCACTAGCTGACGACATGACCTCTTCAGTTTCTAAATCTTGAGATCCTTTTAGTTGTTCAAATAGGTTACGTTGCACGCGCTCGCGTCGTGCCGTACTTCGCGTGTGGACCACTTTTCCTTGCATTTGCACTGGTGGCGTGTGGAACATAAGAATGTTGATCTGGTTCGATGACCACTTTGTACAGGATGTAGGTGGTCACCGGCGAAGTAAAACAGTATGCACTTTGAACACTTGTATTTTCATAGACACAAAATAATATGACAAGGGAGAAACACATGCGTTGGCGTTCCTTGCCCGGACCCGACTGGCCGGCGAGGTTAAGTGGGGGTGCGCAGACCCATATATGTATAGGTTAATTAAAACTAGGTAGGTACATTTAGGCTTTCTACGTAAAGCATAAGAAATTTAATAATAATAATAGGTACTAATAAATTTGGGAGCGCGTCGCTAACACTCTCCATCCAAAGGTTGCCTGGAAGAGATCGCTTTTAGTGATAAGGCCGCCAATTGTCACTTTGTTTTTATGTAATGTCTGTAATTTAAAGTTTGCAGTAAAGCGTTCATCTATCTATCTATCTATCAATATAGTAAATAAATATTGTTAAAGTTTTAGAAACGAAAGCAATCATATTTCTAATTTATTTGTATCCAATCTGATTTTTCCATCTGAAAGCAATTAAATAAACTGAAATCGGTTTTCTTGCAAATCTCCGGCCCGGAAATTACTTGCTGTCCCGAGACGACGAGCGACGCGACGCGACCTGCGACGTCCGACAACCCACGGCTGATTGGGAACTCAGGTCAGGTGAGGTCACCAGTTGCAATAGTATAGATAGATAGATAGATAACACTTTATTGCACTTAAAAAAGAAAACTGAATTACAGTTGGTAATACTAAATTTCCAATAAGTAGTAATAGGCGGTCTTAACGCTAAGCCGCGATCTCTTCCAGACAACCATAGAGTAAGAAAAACAACATTTTAAAGACGACAGTGTGCTAATAAGTAGGACGAATGTAAATGATTTTACACTTAAATGATTAAAATATAATATACATATACATATATACATAAATACATCTATATTGTCTATATATATATAACATATACATATATAATTCCAATATATATTCGTAACATACGTAACACATACATATTATTGACATTATCATCGTAATAATTATTATTGTTTTACTTCATTAAATGCATTCAATAAAAATAAAAATTCTTATTTGTATATAAGCTCTGATAGTAATTCATTTGAAAGGACAGATACTCGCTGTCTGATAACTTTAGTATTGTTTGATTTTTGTATGCCAAACTGTCGGTGGAACAAGCTGGACAATAATAATAGTAATGGATATAAGATACACAATATGACTTACCATGTAACGTGCAAATAAACTTTTTTATTTCATTTTATTTGGTATTTTGGTATAAATGAATGAGATTAATTCGATTTCTTGCCTGAATCGACAATAATTAGACTTTAGCTCATTAGCCGCACTGAAGCTATACCTTAATTTGAGCTCAACACAATATTTACGCGAAACATTTTATTCACATTTCCCCACGTTTCACATTTTTATGCAATGTCACAATAGAAGGCAGAAGAATAAAAAGAAACCACCGTTATGTGCCTTTGTAAAGTGAAACGTGATTGCAGAATATGATGTTATGACAAAGGCTTGACTCCGGAAACAAAGCCTGCTCTATCCGGAAGCCAATTTGTGCATATCAAAATGTTTTCTGTAAAAGATAACCGTTGACTAGCGGCCACTTTGTTGTATAAAAGGAACTTTGTTGTGATTCACTGCGCGGCCATATATAGTATGGAGATCTGGACAGAGATAATAAAGATGGTCTGTCTACGCTCTCGTTTTACGAATGTTTTGTATTACGTAAGAGTTTATTTTTACTGGCAAACGAATATGTTGTTATTTTTGTCACTGTCTCGCCTGATGTTAAGCGTTGCGCTAACATTTGCCAAATTGCTATAACTGGCTTTTTAAATTAGGGACTATGTGTCCTAGGTCTTATAAGGATTTGTGCAGGAATTGAATACAAGCCTATTTCTTTTCATGAAATAAATAATAAAGAAATTCATTTGTTTCAAGCAATAATACAGTTAACAAATTAAAAGTACCAGAGGTCCATAAAATATGTTTTTTTTATTACATGATACCTATTATTTGACCGCTGTCTCCCCTGATGGAAAGTGATGACGCGGTCGACGATGGATCATGCTTGCCTAGAAGATACCGATTCACTCGGGACTTGAAGACACCTAGATTTTAAGTATCGGGTAACAGAGGCGCCATATACCTTAAAGACGCATACATACAAATTATAAAACATTAGTACTAGGATACGCGGCATTTCAGTTTAACCTCTCTGTAGCGCCGGAACTCTATTCCCTCGGCGGCACAGAATACCTAATAGTACTACATACCGTGGGACCAAAACTCGGGAACCGGGAACGTCTCCTTATATTTTGCGGGAAACCGGACAACGTATGACTTGAAACTCGTCGTCATCGTTGACTCCAGCCTCCACATGTTTAGGTCCTGGACCCTTCCTCCGCACCCCTCCTCGATATAGGTACTTACGTAATGATATCAGCTCCCTCTATGGCATGTCGTTGTGTAAATTGGATGTCTATTAATAACTCTAATATTTACAAACGATGTTGATCCTCCCCTTGATCCATCCAGGCTTCTTATTACAATGGCATCCCGACCAGGCGGCACATGGACTGAACCTCGTTTCAGATTGCAGTGTGCATTTTCAATGTGCAATTTGCTGCTCCGTGAAGAGCATATAGAACTCCGCAGCACAATTTTAGTGAACTATTTAATTAAGGAATGAATATTGCTAATAAAAGCACATTTCTGCCAGCAGAATTATGCTCGGAAAGAAGAACAACATTGATGTAGACAACTAATTAGGTAGGTTTCTTTAATGAAATAGTATAAATTCTAACCACAAAAGTTCATTCGTCACTGCAATAAATATATATAACCACTTGACACTTAATTTAAAATCCAAAGAAGGTCAGTCATTTAAAAACAGCTTAAAACAGGGGTAAGGTGTTTTATAATATGACCGAGAATTTTGAGTGCATGATCGAAATATTAAATAAATAAATAACGCCCAACGATCACATACATAGATCCTGGCCCCTAACTAGGATTCCCTGTTTCTAGGACACCAGGATCTATGAGGACCATGGTCCCACAACACCCAGACACGAAACAAATGCTTGCGCTTTTTTTTCTGTGCACACACATTTGCCCCGTCACGGGAATCGAACCCGCAACCTCAGTGATGTATGAGATTTGAGACAACCTGCCCAACCACTACACCACAGAGGCTGACGGATAGATTATTATTCATTTATTATTCATTTTGTAATGCAGTTTAAATACAGTTTTGTAATAAATGTCAAGTCTATGTTAATTAATTAATAAATATTAAAAAAATATTTATAATAATTAATTTTAAGGTTTATGATATCATTAATGTATAAATAATAATATATAAAATTGTTAATACTTAATAAATGTGTTGTATGTAACCAATGACTAACTGTACCTAAATAATATTGTACGTGCGAGAGGACAAACTGTTGGTTCATTTTACATTATATGACATCTCTGTACACAGATTTTATGCAATAAAATTTATTTTATTCTATATTCTATTCTATTCTAGCGCTTAGGAGTGTTTTATAAAACCGCACCCGTTGGACGCGACAGCAAATATCGGCGACGCAGGCAACTAAGCGGGATGTCGTCGTGTCGCTTCTGTATATTTTTTCATAAATGGTGAAGATTTTAAATTTGAAGCCTTACCCTATCTAGGTAATCTCTTGATGAGCACGCTGTCAACGCCATGATTTGAGACCTGCAACAATTAGACAAAGTTTGGTAATGTATGTTTTTCAGATGTTTGGTTTTACCAAAGAAAACTATTACTTAGTTTTACTAAGAGTAAGGTCTGTAGTATGCGAGAGGCTGTCTGGGTTGTTGCCACTGCTTTGCCAGTTATACTGCCGCCAAGCAGTAAAGCGCAAGCTATGTGTGTGAAGAGCATTGTAGTCAGCGAAATTACTAGACATGTGACACCTACATAATATATATCTATAATTATCTAGAAAGGCTGAACTAATATCGACACAGTTTTATATAGGTAGTATTGAAATTAGTTAAATGATTCTGAGATTAAAATTCAGCTTTTTTTAATTAATGAGACGAGCAAGTCGTTCACCTGATGGTAAGCGCCACGCCTGCCCATAACAATTGCAGTGCCAACCAGAACTTTTTTCAGCATTGCGTAGCACTGCATTGCGCTCATCACCCCGACATCAGTCTCATATGCCCAGTAATTTCGCTAGTTACAATGCCCTTCAAACCGGACGGCTATAGGTGATTTTTTTAAGTTAGTAATTGGTGGCCTAGAGATTAGGTAACAAAATTTTCGCAATATTTCGCTGATATATGTAGATGTCGCTATGTTTTTATGTTTAAATTAATTCGTTATGAAGTGGATCACAAGCCTCAACCTGTTAAAATCTTTACTTTTAATCATAGTTGAAGAACCAGTTGTTAAAGTAAGCATTTCTCGATCGTGACTGTTGGAATCCAAGCGACAAGCTCTCGATCCACTTCTATGAACAACCAATTCCAGTCTCGATCCTAGCTCTAAGCGACTTGACGAAAAATGGACACACAGGACAACAGTAAGAGCATTTTTATCTTGTTCTCACGAAGGCAAGCGCCCGCCCGATTGCATTTTATGAATGTTGTTAATGTTTTTTTTAACGGGCGATATTATTGAAAACAACTCTACACTCTACTTACTAAAACTAAACTAACTACCTACAAGGAGAAGCAATTCATAGACCATTAAAGGCCTATAAAGTTCGCCTACGCCATCCTTATTTTATATATATTGTTTTTATATATATAGATATGTTGTTGTTAATGTTGTATGTATAGTGATGACCATGTACATCCGGAATATATTCGGACCTGATAAAAGGAAAGGATTGTTAAAATGTACTATTATAATTATATAAATATACAAATATATAATATATATAATATACAAATACCTCTTTACGTATGATGCGTCACCATAATGGAATCATCAGTTCGTAGAAACGACGGCAGTTGGAGAGTGAAGAAATAATTGAGAGGTGGAGGAGCTGTTTGGTAAACCCACCATCATGGAAAAGATCAAGGCATATAGGCTTTGCTAGTTATTCTGCCACCATGCAGCAGTGCGCAAACATTCGCTTGCGCACTACTGCTTGGTCAAACCGAAACACAGTTATATGTGTTTCGGTTTGAAGGGCATTGTAGCCAGTAAAATTACTGGGTATATGTGACTTAATACTGATGTCTCGGGTTGATGAGCGCAATGCAGTGCTACGCAGTGCTTTTTATGGTATTAAAAGTTCTGGGAGGCAAATGACTTACTCTACGCATCAGTCAGTAATATAAAAAAAGGTTTAAACGCTGAACTACGTTGTGTTCATAGAGAATGTTCAGCCTGCAATGATAGCGTAGATACTTGGGTCGACCTACGGGTCTTCGTCGCTTGGTTTTACGGCCTCAAAGCCGCTGGCTAGAAGAGGTCGAGCATTCCAGCTGCTTGATTGACACGAGATCGCACAATGCTGAAATCAATGGCTTCTTTTGTTGTTGGAGCCCAAAAACCACTTTGGGATATCCGCGCTTTGTGAGTAAGTAGTACCTATGCTATGTCATAATTGGATTGCATAATCCGTTGTTTTTTTTCCATTTTGATGTTATCATTTCTGGTGGTCTTATCTTTTTTTAATCTAATTTGCTCGAGTGGTGAATAATTTAGTAGAAAAAGACTTCAGGCGAATGGTGGAGAATTCAATCAGTGTATGTAAACTTAGTGTTTTAACGTAAAAGTGAAAATGTTGATCTTTTGATCGGCCGCCGCGCGCCGTCCGCAGCCTCTCCGGGCCACAATCGACCTTGCTATGTTTACTCGGCTCTGCACAAAAACAAAACTTATGTCGAGACCTGTGGCGTTCACTGTCTACGCTTTCATTCGAAAACATTTTAACAGTTTCAAATATAAAATATTAGTTTTGAAATGTAATATTTGCTTTTATTAAGCTTAGAAATCATCAACGCCGTACGATAGAGCATCAGCTATTTTACAAGCTTTTGTTTAACTTGCAATATATGTATGTATGTATGTGTGTAACTATGTTTGTTTAGGTGGAATCTTGCAAGCTGTTTTTAAAATCAAGTCATATAGTTTTCATTTTCTCCAAAATTTACTCGATGTTTTCGATGTTTTATTCCTAGGAACAAAACTTCCTAACTAAAACGTTTAACATTGTTATGGGCACGGTTACCATCAGGCGAACGACTTGCTCGTCTCATCAATCAACACCGTAAAAAAAACTATTATGGAAAAGGTACCTACCTTCAAAGCCCCAAAATTTTGCCACTCTCTGTACAGTAACAACGTTCAATAACTACCCAAAAATAAAGACTACGCGTTCAAAAAAAAGTTACTGTTCAAGTTTAGGGCTATTTGCCATTTATCAGCTGATAATGGAGCCCGAAGGTGGTGAATTCTATGGCTATGGTTACCAGGAAACTCATCGAGTTAGGATCATTTAGATTATTTTCATAAGTCCTCTTGACGTCATAGTAACGAAAACGTGACGATGGAGCTGGAAAGTGGGGACCTTTTATGTTGGTCTATCGCTGAGAACGGCAATATTGACGGCACAAATCTTACAGCTGAGAAAAATGTATATTGAAAGAGTCAAAATTAAATTTAACATACATTAAATTTAGCAGGCGAATGCCTTTATTACTGAAAACAACTCTACACTCTACTTACTAAAACTAAACTAATTACTTACAAGGAGAAGCAATTGGACAACCCATAGACCATTAAAGGCCTATAAAAAGCTCAAATGCTCCAACCTACTACTACATAGTTGGCAGCGTACCCAAGATGCTGGCAGTATTGCCCCGTTGGATTGCTATACTGATACGTTGAGCCAAATAAGTCCCAGCATTTTGGTCACGCGTCGCATCGATCAGGCGCTCTGACAGACTTTTGAAAACACGATGAGCTCCCGGTCCCCACGGACCCAAAGTCTCCACAACACTAATTTAGCATACCTAAGTAATGCCAGAATAATTCACAAAGTTGGCGGACGAATGTTAAGAGTTTAATATTAACTGTTCAAAGTGGCAACCCGCCTTTAATGTGCTTCTACTCCATAGCTTGTGGTGGAAAATTGTCTGGATTAAATAGTTGGGCAGCAATCCTTTTGCTCCCGAGCGACCGCCAATTAGAGACACCTTTGTGGTTCCGGCCGCGAGAACCCGTATTTAATCTGTGACAGAACATACATTAGGTACAAAATGGAAAACACAAATTATATATAGGACTTGACAATTACATCCTGTAATTTTGTAGTAGGGTTAGGATAACAAGTGTTTCTTCGACTGTAACTGTGTAAAATTGTGGTAGAAATATTAAAATTGAACATTAGGTATTTATATTAGGTAAATATTAGGTTAAATATTAGCTAACTTCTTTCATCTTGTATAAATGAATTGCTTGTGACTTTGTGGTATTATAATTATTACATAGATTCAAATTTTTATTAATTTAAAATTTTGCATATCAGGTATTTATCTGAAAAAATATGTGATACAATTTATCTATTAATTTGACCGTCCAACAACCTAAAGCACTATATTTTATGCAAATAAATACATTTCATTTCACTAATATTAATTCTTATTTAATTTATTTTTTATAAATTTGTTTATTTTTTACTTGGAAAAAAATAAAAATAAGCAAGAACATAAATAAATATTTATATGAAGCGTTACCGAATGCCAAGTGAAAACCTCAGAGTGCGACCGGACTCTTTATGATTAGTCTTTCCTCACTCTTTCAATATAAATTTTACATAATCATCCCGCGCTGAGGGAAGATTGAGATAAATGTAGATTGACCTACTCGTAAAATCATGTAATTTGGCAAGAATCACAAGAACAAATTAGAAAAATAAGTTTGTAGTAACTTACATTTGATGTTGGAACGAATAATATTATTTTGAATGTGATATCAAATTATTATTTTGGATGTGTCAGCCTCTGTGATGTACTGGTTGGGCAGGTTGACACAAATCTCATACACCACTAAGAGGTTGCAGATTCCATTCCCGTGACGGGACAAATGTTTGTGCACAGAAAAAAAAGCGCAAGTATTTGTTTCGTGGCTGGGTGTTGTGGGACCATGGTCCTCATAGTTCCTGGTTCCCTAGATACAGGGAATCCTAGTTAGGGGTCAGGATCTATGTATGTGATCGTTGGGCGTTATTTATTTATTATTTTTTATTATACTTATATAACAAATTACGATATTCAGATATTTTTTAAAATCGATCGTGATGTATTGGACAACACGTTTTCAACTACCAAGTTAGGTTTGGCCTTCAATCCGACTTACTTATATTTCCGTTAGAGCAATGTTAGCATAAAAACTGTACCTTCGGTGCGTTTTCACTCGCTCTTATCCGGTTTATTAATGTAATTGAGTGACGAGATAAGCAAGTTGTTCACCTGACGGTAAGTCCATAACAGTTGCAGCATCACACTGAACCTTTTTTTACAAAATCCTGTTTGATGTTCGGCACCAGGAGCACTCAAATTATAGCTGCAATCCAATTTGCAGGCTTCGCACGCAAACGCGGCTTCGAGCACGGGCCTCTCGGTTTTATACAAACATTAGGTCTGTGTGTGTCGATTTTTAATAGTTCACGTTTGTTAGTATCAAATATACCTAATAACACTCATAATTGATACTTGACGGCTTGGCATAGTGGGAGCACGTGCGACTTTCGAGCACCCGAGTTCGAATCCCGCTGGCCTCGCACCACTGACTTTCTTAACTTATGTGTGGATTTAACACTCGCTCTAAAACGTTAAAGGAAAATATCGTGAGGAAACCGTCATATATAAGAATTAATCACAAAAAATCAAGGGCTAGTGACATCCACCAACCCGCACTGGGCCAGCGTGGTGGATTATGGCCCATACTCTCTCTATGAGAGAAGGCCCGTATCCCAGCAGTGGGAACGTGATGGGCTGATGATGATGATGACACTATTGGTAGTGCCTGTAAAAGCAGTAATTACTATTTCGCTATTCATAACATCAAGAGACGTGGTGAAAGTTGATCTGAACTTAGTTTTCCGATCTCAACTAACGCGAAAGATGTTTAATGGTAAAGGCCAGTGGTGAGGGCAGGCTCCGTCTCTTTCTGGCAAGACATCTTTGTAGGTAGCTTGTATTATCGTGATGATTGATTCTTATAATAACACTCAGATACAAATATAAAATGAAGAAAGTGAAATCTAGACTGGTCCCACAAAACTAACGAAAGGTAACATGTTTTCAAAGTAGGATTTTTATAACAAAATCAAAGTGGTGTGCTCGCCGTCACGGCCTGATCCATGATCGTCATCATCATCCCTTTATTAACTCACTGCTGAGCATAACCTTTCCAAACCCGGAGGCACATAGGTGATTCAGTTGAGTGGTTTTTTTAATGTAACAATGATGATGGACGTTTGCCTGATGGTAAGCAATACGCCAGCCCATAACAATAACAGCACCATCCAGAAATATGTTTTGCAAAATCCTGCGCGGCGCTGCACTGGGCTCGTCACCCTGAGACAATTAGCTGTTGAGTCTCATAATGCCCAGTAATTTCACTGGCTACAAAAAATATGGATATGTCGGTCGGCCGGATTTCTGACGAGATGCGCTCTAACGCTGAGTCAGAATAGTGTGCACGCCTCTATACAAAATATATGAATCCGACACTGATGCATCACGATTTTTTCACGATTATTTGTTCTTAGGGTGGATCACAATGCCGAAGCAGAAACTTGCGGGAGCATCTACCCCCGGGGAACTGGCAGGCCACCGTGGGCTTCTCCAATGGTCGGAGTGCCTCATCGGAAGCTCTGTGTAGGTCATTGTTGTCCTGGGGCGTTGCGTAGAGGCGTCTTCATCTGCCCTCGTCGCGGTTACTCTCCTCGTTCTGCTGCGGGAGAATGCATCATTCTCGCAGAAGAGATGAACAGGGGCCATCGCACCGTCAGCGTCTATCTCTACATGCATCACGACACGACACGCGTTAATAGTGTGAATCCGGCTTTCCCGACGAAATGCGGATATATCAATTACCGCTGTCGATCCTGACATGTTAATTCACGCGAATTCTCGTCACAATTTAAACTGATATTTGAACAGTTATCCACGCCGTTCGACCGCACACTGTAGGGTTACTTTGTAATTCTAGACGCAGTAGTATGTGTACAATAGCAGCCTCGGTCGCTATTTGACAGTAGGCACGAAGAGAAGCGATTGATAAATAAAAAATACAGTTAAAAAATGTAGGTGCAATACTTTTAACCAACGCAAAAAAGTCTAATTGAAAACTTAGAAGTCCTAAATCTGAGTCGCAGAGAGCACAAAGATAGCATTTTTTATAGAAAATTATAACCGTAAAACATAAACATAACACAAAGAATATAAACATAAAAAAATATATATTGGCATAGTAAGTAACAATTTCAGTTTTGAAGTATATGTTGAATGAAGTTTTGAAGTCTCTAGCCCTCGACGTAGCTTGACGCTGTTTCTCAAGGACTCATATAGATACATAAAAATCTCTTAATTTAGATACATAAGAATGTCAAATCTGATTAGAAAAAATAAACAAGTAGAAAATTTATTTAAAAAAACATGCAATGTGTTTGTGAGTATGAAAAGATTTGTGTGTGTGTGAACCAGTGCTTTGTAAATAATGTCTGCGTTACAAGACATACCTACGGTTTTTTTTTAGTTATTTCTTAGCACCATATGTGCATTTATCCAATTTCAAGTAATAAAATAATATAATAAGTTTCATGATATTCCTAGTTTTGTTGAGAATGAGGGTCACCAGCACCAAGCCGGAGCCTCTCCTAGTGCTTCAATAAAGTAGTGGAACTTTATTCAAGCTTTAAATGGAGTTTTTGGGAGAACATAATAAGCAATGTTTTTCTCTATTTTGTTTCATTTGCCTTCACTCGTGTACGTTTACGAACACATAATGTGTAACATTCCACCGACGGCGACGTTACACATGATCACTCGAAATAATACTTGTTTGGAAAATAAAACAAAATCGAACTGTATCACTTTTCAATTCCCGCTAAAAAGTCCCATACCTACGTTTCTAAATTATATCCCTAACTTCCAGTAGACAGCCAAATATTTTATCTGAGGTCCCTTAGCACCTAGCTGGCGATTGCTTCGACCGCTCGCCGGTCGCTAGATACGTACTACCGCACCACGCCTGGCACGGCAGCGAGCGCCCCAATTCGGAATATTCCAATAATCGAGAGGTATTATTATTCGAAAGTTAAATTCAGCTGTTAACGCTTGAACCGTTAACGAGTGATCACAATGGTAATACGAGGTGTGTTGTGTGACGTGTGTGATAAGCTGTTCAATGACGACAAGTATTGTATTTCATGCCTTCATGCAAATCAAAAAAATATTGGTTCAAAATGTATTTAGTTTTACAAGCTTTTATTTAACTTGCAATGTTTATTTATTTGTTTGGGTCAAGTCTTGCAATTTGAATCAGAACCACTACGTCTTATCCTACGGAGTTGAAATTTTGCATACTTGTCAAAGTCCGATGACAATGCATTATGGTGACAGCCAGCTAACAACAGAACTCCTTGACCTTGATCGTAAACTATATAGTAGTGTTAAGACTCATTTTAATCTGCTCGCGGTTCCGATCACGAATTTGTTATAAGCTTGCCTTGAAAAATATATGTTTCAACAAAAATATTTTTTCTATTATATTATTAACTGTCATCGCAAAAAGGAAGTTCTGATTCTGGGACGTGAAGTATTTCGAGTCCTTTACGAGGATACCTACATAAACACACACCACACTCTCATTCTCACAAACACAGAAAATACGAGACATTCCCTTTTGAAAACTGGGCTGACCACTGTAATTTTATTTTCTGTGAATAATATTATTTTCTAGATCGGGGAAAACATTTCATTGTACTGCGAAAAACATAACTTGTCAGAAGTTAAGCGTCGCCGCTGCCGTTAACTTCTGTATTTCCCTTGTTTTATGCTGCGCCACGGACCGAGGGCTTTTATTTTTCCGAGTTTTTATTCATACCTATAAATAAGATACTTTTTGTCGTGTGGGTTTGTGCTGGTGTCGGAGTTATAGGCTGCCTGCAGGGCATTGTAACCGGAAAAATTACAAGGCGTTTATGACTTAATATCTGATGTCTCGAAATGTTTTTTTTATTTTTATTTATTTATTATTACAAAATCCACAGCTCTTAATCTATTTTACAATGAGACGTGTTGTTACATAATGCTTAAAGCCAAATACGGATTTACAATTTTTATGATGTTTCACTTAAGAATTTATACATAAAATTTGTTTGAGCTCGTCATAACTAAGGAGACGGGATGTGGTTTTCTTGGTTTTTAATAAAGTAATAAGTGTGCGAGTGGGTATGTTGGTATCTGTGTGAGGCTGTGTGTGTATGTGATAGTATATGTGAAAATGTGTGTGTGTTTTTTGTGTGTAATACACTGGTTCGCTACGCGGTACTTGACGTATTAAAGTTCTACTTGTAACTGCAGTTGTTATGGGCAAGCGTGGTGATTACCGTCAGGCGAATGACTTGCTTGTCTCATCGCTCAGTTTCATAAGAGATTTTGGGATTTTTTTCTTTTTTCTCAAAATAATACAAATTCATTAGCTTATTGTAAGTTGGGGTATATATAAACAAATAAAATGGTGCGAAATATAGTATACTCGTACTTAGAAGTATCGTTAGTAGCCGTACATAACCTGTATCCTGCTACTGTGTGCTGCTACTGTGTGCTGCTACTGTGTGCTGCTACTGTGTGCTGCTACTGTGTGCTGCTACGGTTCCTTCCTCTGGAGTACAGGCAAAAATATTTAATAAAACGTAACAATGGATTTTTTACAGTCATGGCACATGCAAAAAGCTTTCTCGTTTTCTGTCTAGTGATGTCGTAGGCTAGCATAGGCAGTGATATGCTGTATTAGTGTATAATAATATGTTAGAACATCAGAATAGGGAGTTATCTAGCAGAATACAGCTTGGCTGGGCGGCATTCGGGAAGTTGGACGACATCCTCAAGTCACGCCAGATACCACAGTGTCTGAAAACCCGCCTCTTCAACCAGTGTGTTCTGCCCACCATGACATATGGTGCCGAGACATGCACGCTGACACATGAAGCTGCACACAAAATCAGGGTTGCACAGAGAGCCATGGGACGAGCCATACTCGGCATCAAACTAAATGATCGAGTTCCTAACGTTGAAATCAACGAAGAACGAAAGTTCGAGACGTTGAAAAACTATTATGGGACTCAAATACGAGTAGAGTTGGGCGGGACACCTGGCCAGGCGGAGTGACGACAGGTGGAGTAAGGTACTGACTGAATGGTGGCCAAGACAGGGCAAGCGTAGCGTTGGGCGTCCAGAAGCAAGATGGTTCGATGATATTGTAAGAATCGCGGGCCGAACCTGGACACGAATGGCGCAGAGTCGAGGCGACTGGCACGACATGAGTGAGGCCTATACCCAGCAGTGGGATGTAAAGGGCTGTAGATGATGATAATGAATACGTTAGAATTTAGGTCTAACTTAATTTTTGCATCAAACTGTCGGAACGTGGAAGTACTTTACGCGTGAGAGGTAACGCCATCATAAATACGCTCTAATGAAGCATTATTCGCAGTAATGAACCAATATTTCAAAAGTATAGCGCAAATGCATTCAATAAATTACGCCTCACGACACCCTGTGGCTTGCGGCTGGCTAATGCGCCACCGAAACTTATTTAGAACATCGCACACCGCAAGCGGTCGACTAAGGAAATAAATTGTAGGATCCTGTGGAGGCCTCCTGTTTGGGACGGTGAAAAAAAAGTGGTTTATAATACGTTTGTGCCCGGTCTTTGTCTACATCGTCGCTTAGCATCAGGCGAGATGGTGATCTAACTGGTATATAATTATAACCGGCCAAGTGCGAGGCGGGCTCGTGCACGAAGGGTTCCGTACCATTACCTATTAAAACGGCAAAAAAATCATATATGTTGTATAGGACCCCCCTTAATTATTTATTGTATTCTGTTTTTTGTATTTGTTGTTATAGCGGCAACAAAAATACATCATCTGTGAAAATTTCGACTGTCTAACTATCATGGTTCATGAGATACAGCCTGGTGACAGACGGACAAACAGACAGACGGACAGACAGCGGAGTCGTAGTATTAGGGTCCCATTTTACCCTTTGGGTACGGAACCCTAAAAATAAAATAAAATAAAATTAGAACTAGTACCTATATGTATAGTTAGGTTAGTGTTAGTGTTTATGATGCGCCTGATGTTGTCAAGTACAAACCTTTCTTAATAATAATTTCATTTTCTTTTTTTACAGGGAACCTAAACGAAACACAATATATTGAAAAACACAAATAAAATTGTATAAAAACTTTGTTTTGAACCACACAGCCCCAAACAGAACTTTGTTTTGCAAAATCTTGCGCCGCGCTGCACTGCGCTCGTCACCCTGAGACAATTAGCTGTTGAGTCTCATAATGTCCAGTAATTTCGCTGGCTACAAACCCTTCAAACCGGAATACAGTAATGCTATCGCACTACTGCTTGGCAGCTGAATAACTGGTGGTGCAGTGGTACCTACCCAGACGGACTCCCGCATACGAGAAACCTACCACCAGTAAAATTAGTTGTAGTTGTTACAGTAGTTTATATTTCTTGCTGATTATTAAAAACTTAAAAGTTAAATAAGAATTATGTATTTATTTATTTTTATGTATATATTGTCAACTTTTGAATGTTAATTAACAATATTTATTATGATTCGGCTACAGTTCTGTTTGAACTTCGCTAACGAGTTTGGTCAATTGATTTTGTTTGATTGCCCAGCGGGCTTACGTGGAATATGCACAAATGGAGAATCACTCTATCAAATCTACATACATAGTTATATATCTATATACGTAGTTATGTACATTGCATGGGTTATAGATAGACAGATAGATAAACACTTTAAAAAACCTTAAAAATAAGTACATGAAAAAGTAGTACATTTCGTAGGTACATCAGGTAGGTAGGTGCTCTTGGTCTGGAACAACATGGGTATTAACATCAATGTCGAATTCATCACTCACCTTCGTTTTGCTGATGACATAGTGATTATGTCGGTGTCGCTGGAGGAACTCAGTACTATGCTTAGTGATCTCAGTAAAGTCTCTCAACAGGTAGGTCGAAAAACGAAAATGGACAAGACAAAGCTCATGTCAAATGCGCTTGTCGCACCTATACCGGTAATTGTTGGAGACGATACTCTCGAAGTTGTTGACGAATACATTTACCTACGACAGATTATCCAATTAGGTAGGTCCAACTTCGAGAAAGAGGTCAACCGAAGAATCCAACTCGGCTGGGCAGCGTTCGGGAAGCTACGTTATATCTTTTCCTCTAAAATTCCCCAGAGCCTGAAGACGCGGGTGTACAACCAGTGTGTGTTGCCAGTGATGACTTACGGCACTGAAACGTGGTCACTGACTATTGGCCTGATTCATAAGCTCAAAGTCACTCAAAAAGCTATGGAGAGAGCTATGCTTGGGATTTCTTTGCGAGATAAGATCCGGAATGTGGAAATCCGCAAAAGAACAAAGGTAACCGACATAGCTCTCAAAATTAGCAAGTTGAAGTGGCAATGGGCCGGCCATATAGCTCGTAGAAACCCGATAACCGTTGGGGTAAAAAGGTTCTCGAGTGGCGACCACGGACCGGAAGGCGGAGCGTAGGACGGCCCCCCACAAGGTGGACCGACGACCTGGTAAGAGTCGCGAGGAGCCGCTGGATGCATACAGCGAGCAACCGCTCGTTGTGGCGATCTATGGGGGAGGCCTATGTTCAGCAGTGGATGTCTTCCGGCTGATGATGATGATGATGACGTAGGTACATTTCATTACATTATAGCAAGCCGAATAAAAATAAAGCGAGTGTGGCTCAGTGGGAGTATAAGCGACTTCTGAACCGACGTACCCGAGTTCGAATCCCGCTGGCCCTGCACCACTGACTTTCTTAAGTTATGTGCGGATTTAACACTTGCCTTAAAAACGGTCAAGGAAAATATCGTAAGGAAATCGACATGTCCAAGAATATATAACAAAAACTCAAGGACATGTGAAATTTATCAATCCGCCCTGGGCTAGCGTTGCGGGTTATGACCCATACTCTCTCTGCGAGGGAGGCCCGTGTTCCAGCAGTGGGAACGTAATGGGCTGATGATTGTGATGATGAATACTTCCCAATGCAGTTATTTGCAAAAGTGCAAAACACGCCTATTCACTACAGACAGTAGTACCAATACCAACTCGCCTACCTAAGGGTCAATCCAATACAAAATAAAATGAATGAAACGACACAGAATTAATTAAATTAAATTACAATAACAATTAATACAATAACATTTAAAAACTTACGCAAATATAAATAGCTTAGCACCTCTGTAGTATCATCTACAGATGGGTCAATGGACGGCGGGTCGCGCGTCGTTACACGTGTCGCGTCAGAAGAGATAAGAGCTATGCGATAGAAAGAGAGGCGCTCTGTAGATTAATATGACTGGTAGATATGCAGCGCTACGCGAGCTGAATTGAATTTTATAGCGACATAGCAAGAGTCGCTATTTGTTTACATTTCTTTACGGAGCGATGCTTCTGTCCCTTAGTATTCTGTGCCTATAGCCACAATAGTACGCGTGCCAAGCCGGGCGGGTTGCTAGCCCGTCATAAAGGACACGCAGAATGTTGATTGAACTCCGCAAGCGCTAAGTTTGTAGATGAGTTGCCATATTAGTTTCTATCTATTATTACAAAACTTTACGACGTCTTGAAATTGCCCTCGCGGAGGACCGGTTCAATAAACCTTAAGGAATTACGAATAAGAGTTTTTATCATGTACTAAGGTGCTATTGACGGCGTCTGTGGTGTAGTGGTTAGGCAGGATGGCTAAAATCTCATACGCTACTGCGGTTGCGGTTTCGATTCCCGCGACGGACAAATGTTTGTGCACACAAAAAACGCAAGTAGGTATTTGTTTTGTGTCTAGGTGTTGTGGGACCATGCTCCTCATGGTTCCTGGTTCCTTATGTACAGGGAAACTTAATTAGGGCATGTTAGGGGTTCATCTATGTATATGTGATCGTTGGGCGTTATTTATTTAATTATTTTATTATGTGATTTAGCCGGTATCCTATAGGTACATTTTTGTAATTTATTTATTTATTTTTTTCGTTTCTATTTAGATTAGATAACGCTTTATTGTTACACAACAACATGAAATAACTACAAACAATACTTAAAGCTAAAGTATTACAAAGGGCGGTCTTATCGTTTATAGCGATCTCTTCCAGACAACCTTTGTATGGAGAGGACCCAATGGAACTGTGAGGGACGGTGGTGTTGTGTATAAGAAAACGTCGAATTTAGTGTGACGTCATATTCACTCAGATGTGAACTATGATCACCATACTTACATAGTGATACATATGGAACACGCAGGAGTTTATGACCTACAATGGAAGATCCGATTTTTGCTAACTTACATAGACTATACTACTCGTAGTCTCTACGCTTCCTTTCGGTTTCACAAAATAAACATTACTATTTTTATGAAATGAGTGTTGAGACTAACAAGGCGTTCTCCTGATGGTAAGCGCCACGCTTGCCCATAAAAATTGCAGTGCCACCTAGAATTTCTAGTACCATAAAAAGCACTGCGTATCACTGCATTGCGCTCATCACCCCGTGATATTAAGCCTCATATGCCCGGTAACTTCGCTGGCTACAATGCCCTTCAAACCGGAACACAGTAATACTTGCACACTACTGTTTGGCGGCACCTTTAAAGTATTTTGGGTAGAGTTAGTCTGGGACTAATGTAAAACACGTACCTAGTAGAAAAGTATTTTATTACAATTTTATTACAATTATCACATTTATAAAACTTAACAGAAATAAATTACCCGTATAATCTAACAGTCTTATTATTTCATCACTTACATTATTACAGCTTGCAATTTTACAAAAGATTCAAAGTTAAATTTAAACGATTATTATTGAAATTAACCTAAAATACAAACATAAAATCATTTAACAGCCTTCAGGGCGATTACAATACAGGTATAAAAATAATAAGCGATCAATTCTGATATATCTTTGAACTCCAAGGTAACAAATATCGATGAAATTTATATGGGACCACTTTAAAGCTATACTGAATCCAACGCATAATAGTACAGTCATTTGGTTCAAAAAATAATGGTTACCTGGAAAGTTTTCCGGGAGTTTTGAAAATTGATAATTTTATAGATTTTGATGTGCTCTTTCTGAATTTCAACTTTGCCATCTCGTATTTTTGCCGCTCGCGCCGCCATATTGGAAAAATGGCGCCTAATATTAAATGGTAAAATTATAAGGTAAAACTACCAAATGACTGGACTATAAAGAATATTGGAAAATGAATATTTAAATGAAGGAGTTCTGATGTAACAAACATAAAAAAATCTATCGTATTGAGAACCTCTTCTTTATTTGATAGCGGTTAAAAAGTATAAATCATTTAACTCTTTGACCGCCAAGGACAACACACAAAAACTCACTCACTCATTTCATCGTCATACGTTTCTAGCACTACTTTTATCCACGAGGGAAAGTAGTGTATGTTTGTGCACATTTTATCTACCTTCAAAATGGCTGAACCGATTTCGATGCGGTTTTCGGTAATTACTTTGACATACATTTGTTTTATTAGTTCTTGTATAAGTTATATTGTGCCACTCCACCAGGCGCAGGCGCAGCAAAACGCACATATACGTCGTTATATTAAAAATTCAAATTTTGATTTATTATTATTATTTCTAAAATTGTATATCTTCATCTGAATCCTTTGTGGTCGTCATCATTTTGCTGGCAACTATGAACGCTTGTTAGGTCAAGATCTTTTATTTATTTAAGATCTTGGAACTGTTGTATTTTTCTTCGCTGTGCTTATATTGGACTGGTGTATATATTTTGCTACAGCATCATTGTTTTTTTTTTTGCATTTGGATGGATGTAATTTGGTCCATCAATATTCATTTCTGAATTATATATGGGCAATAAAAAAAATAAGATAAGGTCAAATACAAACCACTATTTGACTATGTCTTATTTTTTTTATTATACTACTATTATATGTGTTCCAACAGATTTTCATTTTCTGCGGGTGAAAATCCAGTTCCTTTGTTTATTCTTCCATTTTGAATGATATTTTCTTTAATTTTGAAAATAAATAAATTATTCCTTAATAAAAAAAAAAGTAAATCGTTGACAAACTTTTGACTCAGCATCACAACGTGCCAGTATAACGTGCAAGTAGCCCGTGGCATAACATTATGCACGTTTACAGTTCAAAAATCATAAGAAAAAACTTAAGATTATTATTATTGGGCGTTATTATTATTTGCTATACTCAGATCGATAACCAGATATGAAAAAGAGATCTGACTCTACCGATGCTTCGGAAACATACACATATTAGGGTATTGCACCCCACGATACCCCACTTTTATGTAGCAAGAACAAAAAAATTAAATTTAAAAAATCCCTCGACTCTATATGACGTGTCTAAGAAAAATTGATTTCAAAGAAAAAGAAACCGCATCCAAACCGGTAACCCGTTTAAGAGCTACGGTGCCACAGACAGACACACATAGTGGTGAAACTTATAACACCCCTCCTTTTTGCGTGGGGGGTTAAAATAGTTCAATTACCCTTCTACGCAAGATACCTCAAGCTACTCGTTTTATACTCATTGCCGGCATTGCATTAAATAGGTATCTATTATGAGCTTGTTTGGTGCAACTCGATTCTGATTCTCTTTGTTTTCTTCGGATTGGGCAGTACATCCGCCTTGATTATTGTAATGTCTGCTTTCTTCTTTTTTCACGGCTTTTGTTCACCATCTGGTGGACAAAAAACAAACTTTTTGATACAGTCGTGTACTTTGACATTAAACTAATAAAATAGGGACTGGATTTTTTAAAAGGTACTGTTATTTTCTGCATTGTAGGGATCCCTTGTCATCTTTTACCTTTAGTCGCGTGTCAGTCTGTTTTGCATTGTACAGTACAAGCAACCGCTCGCGACTTCGTTCGCGTCGACATACTGAATATAGCCTATCAGGAATAGTGCAGATTTCTATTAGTGAAATAATTTTTGAAATCGGTCCTGAAGTTTGAATTTATTCGTTACACACATACAACATTACAAATCTTTCCTCTTTATAATAATAGAATAGAACAGAATAACTCTTTAATGTAACACCAAAATACAGAAATAACTTAAACTAAAATAACAACTAACTTAATAATAGTGTCACAATGGGCGGTCTTATCGCTCAGAGCGATCTCTTCCAGACAACCCACAAGTGAAGGAATGTAGACAAAATATATATGGACGGTGTTACTTTAAGATAATTTTGTTATATAATATAATATACCTACATAAACCAAAGTCATTATATAAAATACATAACATCGTAATAAAATATACATAACAAATACTTTAACATAAAATATACAAGTAAATAAAGCATAGGTAAATACAAAATAACATATCAGAATACGAAGCATAGGTAGCAGCTATTGTGCAAGATAGAACTGCTTAACACGATTTTTAAAGATTTCAAGAGAAGGAGCTCGTTTAATTGAAATAGGTATGGCGTTCCGTAGTCGAACAGCTTTGACAGTGAAGGAGGAATCATAAAAGGAAGAACTATGAGCAGGCGAATATTAGTGTAGATGTAGATTTGTTTACTAATATTATTTACATTAATTACCATATTAAGTACCTACGAGTGATAGTGTTTGCTGATCCTTGAATAAATTAAAAAAATAAACAGAAAAGTCGTTGAATGGAACTACACCATTAACATTAGGTACTTACAATATTTTTTGGAACTAGTAGAGGTTGACCAAGAACGATGGAGCTTTCTTCTCTAGCGGGCGTATTTCCGAAGCACTGGTAGAGTCAGTTTTCGTATTTATTTTATGGGCCCGGACTTCAATATGAGTTTAATGGGTATGGGAAAGAAATGGGTAGACATGGTTACCTTTTTTCCAAGTCATGAAAAGATAAGATACAATTTCTAACGTAGGTATTTCAATAGATTTGTGTTATGTGTACGTATGACGTTTAATAGTGCATTTCTGCGCCTATTTAATAAATCTCTTGCGGCTTTTGATATACGGCAAGAGATTTAATATATGTCCAAATGTGTCCGTTTGCACCAAATCATCAATTATGTCTTAATCCGTTCACTATACTATTTCTACAAAATAATACAAAATCTTCATTCTATTTCTATAAAATCTACATTTTTAGGGGATTATTGGCATTTTCGTTTTGTTTTTTTGAAGAATTAAGGCTTTATCCGTGCTGACGCTGCCAAGTTAAGCCGCTAAATGCTTGCCATCTTGTTTGTTCACTAAAACCCGTTCAAGCGATGACGAGCTCAGCCTATTTCTTCGGGAAATATGACTGACGCGCCGGGCCGGGGGAAGAGGTACAGAAGATGTAATAAGCAGAGGGAGACGGAGAGTTGTAAGTCGCTGGTTCAGAGAAGTTGTCATAGGTACAGAGCATATTGGTACAGAGTATGAATTGCTCCTACAGTTACGAAGTGTTGCACTAATTTTGTATACCTACAACAAATCCCGCCCATCAAGTTTCTTACAGGTGTATCTGAAATGAGGTTTTAAGTATTCAGCCTGATTAACAACTGGCGGAGACTGGCGGAGATCTCTATTTTGCGACCGCGTTCTTACCGGCGAATGAGTAAGCTTTCCCATTGTTATACTTTCGGATAGATACGCATTACAAGTTATTTTACACAAGCACTAAAAAAATTATTCCTCCACAGCACGAGAAAAAAAATACCACGTTGGCGCCACTTTAGTGTAGGTTTCTTTGATGCAAAATAACTATGCGCTTCTTGGTAGTACGAATTTATTACGATACAAGTTAATTAATATAAAAGTACATTAAAATAATAGAAGTTTTCTAATAATGACTGACGTCCAACTCACGAGAACAATTCCAATTTCAAATCAAAAGCACAGATAACACAACCCCGCACGATGAGCAAGGTCCACCAGTGTCCCGTCTACAGAAAACGAGCAGGGACACGGTGTACTCACCTCGGGCGTGCGATAAGGACCGTTTTAGCAGGCCTAGCGCACTCCGTACTGTAGGTACAAGTACATAGCCGGACACCGACGGCGGGTCGCGCGTCGTCGCACGTGCCGCGTCAGAAGAGATAAGAGCTATGCGATAGAAAGAGAGGCGCTCTGTAGGTTAATATGACTGGTAGGTATGCAGCACTACGCGAGCTGAATTGAATTTTATTGCGTCATAGCAAGAGTCGCTATTTGTTTAAATTTCTTTGCGGAGTGATGCTTCTGTCCCTTAGTATTCTGTGTTTAAAGGTTCATTTTTATGGCTCCAATATGCATTTTTGTATTGAGCTAGTGTCAAGGATAATAAATAAAAGAAATTCAAGTATTGCTGAGGGCCATCGGCTACAAGCCGGACTCGTTAGACTTCCCCATTGCCTCAGTAAAAAAGTTGAATTTTACTCAAGGTCTCCAAAGTGAAAACATCAAAAGCAATATAGGTATATTTCAATATTTAGTTTCATTTGCTTCTTATGAGACCTACTAGGTATATATAACCTTGCCTAATACACACTTGCAATAAAATGAGAATCGATCGCTCAATATATAACGAACTAAGTTTAATATTACCTATCATCAGTTATCATCGATTGGTCAGACAGTACGTCAGTACCTACGTCAGAGCAGAATACCTTAGCTAGCACAGCTGCTCATAACACTCCAATTCCTTACATCACACGTGCCTTTCATTACCGGGATGACCTAGCTCGTGACGTCATCTGCCTAAGCACCTACAATGACGTAGTTGTATCGAAGCTAATTGTGTCAAACACGGGCTGTAGACACCCGTTCACTAAGCCAGTGCAGAACCAGGCCAGCGCGTTTTACATAAAAGCTGGGTTAAACAGAACAAAGGCTGAAGGTCAATCTGGGCTTAGGATTTTTAAACACTGGTCTTTTATGGCACTGCACTGCGCTCGTCACAATCTGGCTACCTAAGACAATAGCCATTAAGTTCATTATGCCCATTAATTTTGTTTGAGGTGTCAAAAATTTATGACAATAAATATTCGATACTTTAATAAATTCCTCGATCTTTAAAGTAATAGTTTTGCAAATTCATAAAACAGGGTTTATTTTTGAACTAGTTGTTACCCGCGGTTTCGCCCGCAGTTTTCCGGAATAATAAGTATCCTATGTCCTTTTACAGGAACTTTGAGTTATCGACGTACCAAATTTAATCAAAATCCGTTTAGTAGTTTTTGCGTGATTGAGTAACAAACATCTATCCATCCATCCTCACAAACTTGCGCATTTATAATATTAGTATATCAGTAGGAAGGATTACAGACAGATAGAATTTGCTTTATGAGGTTCATTTAACTCTGACGTTTGAATGCGTCAAAACTAAACTATAGTGGCCTCAGAGGAAGGTGTTATTCCTCTGAGATTGTGGCAGAAGGATCTGCATCTTATACCACCATCCTTCCAAATTATGTTAGTCCTTTCTGTTCAAAGTTTGTCTAGAAGAGATCGCTTTGAGCGATAAGACCGCCTATTGTTATGTTGATTAGTGTAAAATGTAGACAGATACATAATTTGGAAGGACGGTGATTTTTCGAAACAAATGCAGATTAAATTATACCTAAACATATGTATAAATATAATATACATAGATATATAATATATAAAATATACATATAAAAAGCATCATATGATAATAATAACACATATAAATATATATTATTATTATGTCCTTTTTCTCCTCTTTCTGCTATTAATGTTTCCCTTTGATTATATTTTATACATATATATATACATATATATATATATATAGAATAGAATAGAATAAAAAACTCTTTATTGTATACCAAATTATAGAAATAGAGAATAACACAGTCCTTAACTATGGTAGTACAATGGGCGGTCTTATCGCTTGAAGCGATCTCTTCCAGACAACCTTTGGATGGACAGTATCGGAAAAAGAAGTAGACGGCGGTGTACAACAAAATTTGTTAATTACAACTAAATACCTATATAATCATACATATATATGGAGTCTTAAGTTGTAGATTCTCCGATGATCTTAATGAACAGGGATTGGACGCGCGCAGGAATTCAAAACGTTCCTTGAGATAAAAATGTACCTAGTTGTTTACCTATCATGTACTTGTTTTTAAAGTTTTTAACAATAAATCTTATTTCTTTCTTTGTATATTCGTCGTTCTAACTGATGACTGGAAACGATTAAAATTTTGCTGGTGTTAACCAATATCCTTGTTGCACTTTTAATACTGCCATCTGTACGATTTGTGCTAAACTATTACAGGCATGCTGTGTTCAAACTATGCTTTAGTTACCTACTCAGATATGAACCTTACCTTTCAGTTGCATCCCGCACCTGTAACTAAACTTTATAACGACTTAAATACGAACCCAGCCGTTTTTAGATGCAGTTCACCGTGCACTGTGCTGCCATCTAGCTGTTGACGCTTGCATCTTGCAGTGACCTAGCTCTATACTTGATGCTTAGGACAGTATTACAACTAGGGTTCAAAGTTTGTTGTTCCTGTATACACTAAATTAGGTTATCGATGGAGATTGGAGATAGAGGGAGCTAGTTGTCTTTTAACTTAGAAAAATAACATTTGCAATGCATGAACTATATTTGTTCGGGTGGAATCTTGCTAGCTGAATCAGAACCACTTCCTATTATCCTACGAAGTTGAAATTTTGCATACTTGTCAAAGTCCGATGACAATGCAATATTATGGTGACAACCAGCTGATCTGATGATGGAGACGGAAGGTAGGAAATGGAACTCCTTTTCGGCAATTTGTATACTACTAGTGTTTCGGTTCATTTTAATCTGCTCGCGATTCCGATTACGGACTTGTTTAAAGCTTGTCTTGAAAAATATATTTTTCAACAAAAACAATATTCATGATCTAGTCTTTAACTATATATAAGATAAGGGACGACGTAAACACGCATAGCACACATCCCCGTCTTGTCAACTCAATAGGTAGGTATTCAATACCTTCTTGGAGTCGAGTCTAGTTGTATACCAGTGCGTGACGTGTCAGACCACGACTGCCCGGAGCTCAATAACATTAAAAAACTTTTTTTTATGGAACTGACTCTAAAAATTTAAATTATTTAGGTACCACTTAATGTGTTTGTAAAGTACAATGTACAAACATGAATTACCAGGAGACCAGCATAGGCATTCTAATTCATTCGACTCGTTTCCGTGACGGAAACGACAGATTTACACGGATTCGAATTCGAATCCGAGAGATCATTAAGGCTGGCCGCATATGTACGGAATCCGTATTCGATTTCCAAATTCGTTATCCGCGTTCGTAGACCCGAATGCATCAAATCAATAGAAAATACATTGACTGCCGCACACATACGTTTTTTTTCCGTACGGAATATATTCCGCGCGTACGTTTCGAGTGCCAGCCCGTGCATTCGGAAACACCGTTCGGAAAAAACCAAATGACGTCATGCGGAACGCAGCACTTCCATACATTTGCTATGTACCGTCGCACACGTTCGGAAATTTCGATTCAGAACCGCGCCACGCGCTGTGCGTATTGGTTGTGTTGTGTGTTTTTCATGTCTCATCATCACGAATGCATCAGACAATGTGTGAAGCAGAAGCATTAATATTGATAAAATTGAAAAAATTAATAAAATTATTTAGATAAAATGGGCTCTCGTTGATTCTTCGAGTGTGTAACGGATGAACCCAATATCGGCGTTTCTTTTTCTTCTTTGATAATGATAACAGAAATGCAATCGCAATCAAATCGTCGTTCTCCATCGTCGTGCGTTCACAAAGCCACCACTAAACGTACTGGCAGTATAATATTCCTAATGAAAAAACTTTAATGTCTGCGGTAGGCGCACGGAATTCCGAAAGCGGAAAACGAATTTGGAAATCGAATACGGATTCCGTACATATGCGGCCAGCCTAAAACGCCATTCACAATGAAATTCGGATTGATACTCGGAAAGTTCCGCCACGGAAATGTTTACGACGAAAGCTTTGTAATTGTAGAAAACGGATTTCATGGTAGAAAATTTGATAACAAAAATCTCAAGTAATTCTGCATTTTAATTTCAAAACGTTTCGCTTCAGATTCAGATTCAGATTCAGATTCTTTATTGCTTCCATAGGCAGTACAAGGTGTAATTAAGTCAACGTACAAAGTCTCATATGGACCCCGTCGGGCACAGCAACATAAGAAGAGAGGAGGACGCAATTATTAGCATTAGTCAATGATTGTATTGTATTGTATTAAATTATATTGTAATGTAATGTCAAATGTGAGAATATAAAGTTAAAATAATCATTTAGGAGTTAAGAGTATTATTTTTCTTTTAAGAATTCGTCAATTGAGTAATACGCTTTATTAGTAAGGAACTTTTTCAATTTTTTTATAAATTTTGTGTTATTTTGTTCACACTGAAGTTCCTTGGGTAACTTATTATATATGTATACCGACATAGGTAATGTACTAGATGAGTGCATCTGCAGTCGGGACACAGGTAATAATAACCGGTTGCCGTGGCGAAGTGTGAAGTTGGTTTTTATATCTGTTCGAGTTTTATATAAATGAGGATTATTACGTACAAATTTGCAAATTTCGAAGATGTATATGCATGTCAATGTTAAAATTTCGTATTTAATAAAATAAGGTTTGCAACTATCAATTTGATCTATGTTTGCCAGGATTCGGATGAGTTTTTTCTGCATAGTAAACAAATCACTCGCAGCGCTGCTGTTTCCCCACAGTACAATCCCATGAATGAGCGTTCGCATAATATGTTGCGATTGCCGTTTTCAAATCAGTTGTCTTTTTTAGTTCGCGAAGGGCGTACGTGAGAGATGAAAGTTTAGATTTAATGTTCATAATATGTGACTGCCAGTTAATATGTGTGTCAATTGCAATACCTAACAAAGTGAATTCCTTTACAGTTTCTAATTTAGTGCCGTGAAATGAGTAGTTTAATTGAAGTGATGCTTTTTGATGCGGATGAAAAGTAATAACTTTTGTTTTAGCTAGATTGAGTTCAAGGTTATGTTTAAACATCCAGTCAGTTGTTTGTTCGAGCATCGCGGTGAGCTTGGTATGTACGTTCATGCTATTTTTTGTTGAAGTAAGTAAGGAAATATCATCTGCAAAGCAAACGCAAGGTTCTTTCATAACTTTAGGAAGATCGTTTATGTAGATCAAAAACATTAAACATCCAATGACGCTTCCTTGGGGAATAGAGGTGTTTACCTTGATTGTATCTGAGCGGACAATTTGTATGGTCTGATTTTTATGGTTATAATGCACTATTTCTACAAGTTGTTCACGGTTTTGTAGATACGATTTGAACCACTCATGAGCTATACCGCGAATACCTACGCCATATAATTTGTCTAACAAAATTCCGAACAGGACTTTATCGTATGCTTTGGCCATATCGAGTAGGATACCTACAGCGTACTCTTTTCTTTCTAGAATATTGAGCACCTCCTGCATATACTTATAGACTGCCAGAGTAGTGGACCTTTTTTTACGAAACCCGTTTTGGCACTCGTTAAAGATTTTATATTTTTCACAAAATGAATAGACGCGGTCGCTCATTGCTTTTTCGAATATTTTAGACGCAGTCGGCAACAAAGCTATAGGACGATAGTTATTAGGGTCAGTTTTTAAGTCTTTTTTGTGGATAGGTTTTATTACAGCCGTTTTAAGTTGGTCCGGGAAAACTCCTTGTTCGAATGATTGTTTTAATAGTAAATAAAAAGGCAAAGTCAGTTCGTCGGCACATTGTTTAAACAGACTAGGCGGGAGTTCGTCTATACCGTGGCTATTTTTATTCTTAAGGTTTTTTATGAGCTTGTAGGTTTCGCGCGGTGTTATTGGAGATAGGAACATAGTATTTTGTGTAGGATTTGTAACTGGGGTGCCTCGCGGTTTGTTCTGCGGGGTCGAGGGGGGCATACCAGTTTGTGAAGGGTTCATACCTATTGTTGAAAAGAAGCTATTAAAGGTATTAGCAATTTGTGTTGGATCCGAGATGATGGTGTTGTGTATTTGTAATTTTAAGTTTTGTTTATTTTTTATACAATGTTTATTAGTTCGTTCATTAATTATCTTCCACATTGTTTTTGATTTATTAGTAGATTTTCTCATTAATTTAATGTATTGTAACTTTTTAGATATATTAACCGTTTTTTTTAGCAGTTTTTCATATTTTTTGTAGTACTGTGTTAGTATAGGGACATTAGATCTTAGCGTAAGTATTTTTAATAGTCTTTTATTTTTGCAAGATTTTTTTATACCTACTGTTAACCAATGTTTTTTATAACCAGTTTTTATTTTTATTCGACGCTTGGGTATGCACTCGTTGAGAATTTTAGTTAATGTATCTAGGAATATAGCATACTTTTCATTAATGTTTTTGTTAGTGTCGATTAAATTACTCCAGTTTATATCGCTTAGTTTTGCTTTGAAATTAAATTCAATTTCAATAACACACATTTCAAGTCACAGATATATACATATATATACTATTTGTTAGGTACAAACAAAATATAATACATTCATGATGCTTGATGTCGTCGTTCCTATTATTGAGCTAAGTATCTATATAAGTAAAAATGAATCATTGAAATGTTTGTACGCGCACAACTTCCAAACGACTAGACTGCACCGAATTGGATCAATCTTTTTTTAAATGTGTTCGTTATTGTCAGGAGAAGGATTGTATGAAAATAAGTATTAAAAAAGTAATAATAGCAAATATTTAAAAGCGGCGGTACGAAGTTCGCCGGGCCAGCTAGTTTTAAATAAAAATATCAAACATAGAATTTAAATTTCGACTCAATCATGAACGCTGTGAGGAAACTAAATAACGATTTTGTCAATGTTCGTGTTGCTATCTCGTGTAGCGTGCAGTCTAGCTCTACACGCACTAGTCCAGACAGCTGGACCTCCTCCCTCATTCACTACAACAGATAACCAAACTGGACATGCGTCTAAGTTTCCAATTTTCACCTTTATGCTCTACGCAATAAGGGCGAAAGGCGGCCTGCACGAGATGCCCGTGTGGATGAAAGAGCGTTTACCAATCAGATCTAGGGTGTCTAGGGTGGCTAATGTGGCTAGGGTGAGAGACAGGGGGTTATGAACCTCGTAAGGTGTTTCATTACACGTTGGAGGGATGATAAATGATTGCTTCTCTCTGAAGCGGTTCATTGACCTGGCGGGCGGTGAAATCAATAGGATTATCTGGCTATTGCGTTGAGTGAAATACAATGCACAGCCTTACAGAGGTCTGGTATAATTAGGGAATATAAATAAATAAAAATAAAAATGCCTATTTATTCCAGTAACAATATAAATCAATTATTTATAAACATTGTATCATTTTTTTAATAAATTAAGATTTAAATTAATATGTATAATATTTTTTTTAATACTATTTTTTTACATTTTAAATTCATCAATCAAACAATATTAGTATTTTTCTAGGGTATGTTTAAGTAAATTGTTGAATTTACCTTAACATACTCTAAAAAATTTTAATATTTGCAAATATAATACACGAAAGTAACTTCAACTTCTTTTGCTATCACAAATTTCAAAGTAGACTAACATTTCCCCTCCAGTGCTAACACTTGGATACATCATCCAGAATTGTTGAGCATCAGTGCTGAATTCAACGGGATGTCACGCAGGCTCGCAGTGTTTGATAAAATATTTTCGTTAAACATAATTATACACTAGAAACGTATAGATAATCCTGTCCTGTTAATATTATTAATGAAAAACTTTGTGTGGATGGTTGGTTGATTGGATGGATGTTTGTTACTCAATCACGCAAAAACTACAGAAAGGGTTTTAATGATATTTGGTTTTCGTACTTGAAAATGACAAGGATACTTTTTATCCAGAAAAACCGTGGATGAAACCGGGGGAGGCACATAAATGTCCTATATGTCCTCCTAGTGAGGATAATAAATGTCCCCAGCTTATGTATGGTATATTCTGAGTAGTGGTTATTTTTCCTTTACGGTGATGGTAGATATTTTCATAAAATTGTCATAATCTTCTGTAAGTGTGTCTGTGATGCCCAAATTGATAAAGAACTTTTGAATTTTGAGTTCAGGTCCAGCTGGGAGAGGGGAGAGGGGTAAGGGACGAGAGGGAGATGCCGGGCGGTGGGGTGCGTTAAGCCCTGGATCGATACGCTCCATCCGGATTGCGTCGACACTCGCCTGCAGCACATAGAAACTGGGCAGTACCAAAGCTCAATCAGTTTTGAGTATCGCAAGGTTTTAGCAAAGATATAAGCTAATAAAGTGGTGAGGAGCTAAAACGCGGCAAACTATTTTAAACTATATTTTATGTTAAAATTTTGACGCTCATTAGCGGCTTACATAATAAATTTGAAAGCGCAGCTCTCCGTGTGCGCAGGTTGAATATCTACCTTGTAACGGTGGCGCATTAACATACGTCTAGTAAATCTGACCGACATTCGCCGATACGAATATATGAATGCGTCATAGAGATATCGTTTATTAATGAAGGAATCGACGTGATTTTGAAGCAAGAAATCGACGTGAATTCGAAGCAAGAAATCGACGTGATTTCGCAAAGTTATCATAGTGAATTGGGGCCCTAGTGTAAAGTGATATTTGCCTTTGCTAGGATACCCAACTGAGCCAGACTCGATGTACTTGTTCTATTCATTATTCTGTAGTCGGTGCCATATCTTCGCGATTCCGTGTGTGTATTGCCAAGAAGCTCGAGGTGGTTAGCGACATTACTTAGTACCGAAATTTGAAAATTCGAATACGGCGGTTAGTGGTTGGTACGGATTATTGAAGAAAAAGTCGGATCAAGCTCACGAAACCTTTCATAATACACGCGACATTGTGATGTGTACAAAGCTTGAACTCTATTTGCAAAGTATACCGCTGCTCTTGGCCGCGAGCCAACAAGGACGCCTAGCGGAGAAGCGCGGAGTGCGGGGCTCAGGACAACGGGCGCGGGGCGCAGTGCGCGGGGTATCTACCCCGTAGCACGTAGCACGTGCTTACCCTCCCCCCTCTCGTCTCAGACCGCGCTTCTCTCTTCAGCCTTCACATCAACACGTTTTACTAAGGCCAATTTCTCATTGATTGAACTTTACTACGTAAATTCATTTGAATATACCTACTTATCACAAATATTGTACGGTTGCGTGAGAATGTATTCATATTGTATGAATGGTGGACCTTTTTACTACTTCCTACATTCAAAAGATTTTGAGGGAGTATTGCATTATGGATGGATGGATGGATGGAAGGATGGATGGATAGATGGATGGATGGATGGATGGATGGATGGATGGACGGACGGACGGACGGATGGGATGGACGGATGGATGGACGGACGGATGGACGGACGGACGGACGGACGGATGGGATGGATGGATGGACGGACGGACGGACGGACGGACGGACGGACGGACGGACGGACGGATGGACGGATGGATGGATGTATGGATGTATGGATGTATGGATGTATGGATGTATGGATGTATGGATGTATGAATAGATAGATGGATGGATGGATGAATGGATGGATGGATGGATGGATGTAGGGATGGATGGACGGATGGATGGATGGTTGGATGGATGGATGGATGGATGGATGGATGGATGGATGGATAGATGGATAGATAGATAGATAGATAGATAGATGGATAGATGAACGTTTGTTACTCGGTCACGAAATAACTACTGAACGGATTTTAATGAAAATCGGCGTGTAGGTCCTTTAGGTCCTGGAAAGGATATTGGCTACTTTTTAACTGCGGGTGAAACTGCGGGGCGCAGCAAGCTTACAAATACAATAGATTTAATTATATTTTTTGTTGTTAACATCTTTGATTGGTTAGGAAGCTTAATTATAATAAAATATAAATAATCATTTGCATTTGTTTATTACATTTCATGGTATTCTTTTTTGCATAATCGAGTCCATCCAAATATAAATGATGTTATTAAGAGATTTCTTTCAGCGATAAGACCGTCAATTGCATAACTCTACATGAGTTTTATTACATAATGCTTGTGTGTAAGTAACATACAATAATCATTTGCATTACATAGTATTGTTATCCTCCGACGCAAAAAGGAGGGGTGTAATATATAATAATTTTGAAGTGAAGAAGTGTGTGTCTGTATACATATTATTATGTCTGTGGCACCGTCACTTTTAAATGGGTAAAACGATTTTTTTATTTGAAAGCAGGTTTTATAGTGGTGATTCTTAGAAACATGTTTTATTGTGTCGGGGGTTTTGAAACTTTTAATTTATGATTATATAGGTTCTGATTGTGTGGAAAGTGTAGTACAGCCCTAATCTAAGGCGTCCTGAGACGTCTGTCCTATTCCTCTCACACATCTCTTCTCTCTCGATGGAGATATCGTGGAGATGTGTGGGTGGAATCGATTCTTCGAGATGAACCTATTTTAGAGTCTTCGCTCTAGTTCTTGCACAGGATAACAATGAAAATTACATGTCAAATTGTATTAGGTCATTAGCTGGGCCTAAGAACATAGTGTCGTCGCCTTAATAGATAATAAGGAAAGTGTTGATGGACATATTCTTAGTTTTACCACGTGTTACTCTAGTCAGCAGTTTAAGTCAAAATTAACTTAGTTATTATTCTGATTAGGCTATGGTGTAATTCTAATTGCGGGTCCTTATTGTAGTGAAGTCATTACATACAACAATACAAAAAAATACCCTATGTACTTTTTAGGATTTAAAGAACATAACAAATTTCATCATAATCCGTTCAGTAGTTTTTGCTTGATTGAGTAACAAACATCCACTCATACAAGCCTTCGCATTAATAATATTAAAGTTGGTTAATAGGAAGTAGGTACTACATCCTCTTTTGGGTAGTGACAAAAGAACTGCTTATCACTGGAGGTAGATTAGAGAAGATTTGTGACCCTTATATTGGTATAAATAGGTAAGAGGGTTGTTTATTTCCGACATTTGGCGGGCTTGAATCCCGGAAATTAACAAATGACTAAAAAGTTCTTTGAATGGAGTTATTTTTATTTCTGAAACAAATTAAATAAAATTAAATTCATTTATTTTCAGGCAATTAAAAACCCATGATATATAATTACAATACGAAGTCAGTCAAAACACAAATGTAACATGTCTAAACCACAAGCTCAAATAAAGATGAACATATAGAAATTATTTATTGCCAAACTGTATACACAGAATTTGTATCCACCAACCCATACTAGGCCAGCGTGGTGGATTATGGCCCATACTCCCTATGAGAGAAGGCCCGTGTCTCAGCTGTGGGCACGTGATGGGCTGATGATGATGATGATACACAGAATTTGGACTCACAATATTTATAAGCACAACAACAGCAGCAATAGAGGTAGGCTCAGCACTGAGCTGCGTAAGTCTAACAGCACAAGCAAGGCTGATTTTCAAATAAAATAAATGAAATCAATCAGTCATCAATCAATATAGAAATGTTTCCATTGAGTACAATTTGTTAACTTCAATATTTAGGGTACTTTCCCTCCGAGGGGCATCATTGGTTTGGTCTACCCTGTATGAATGTAAATTTAAAGATAAGTTGGATCATACTGTGTTACAAAATATTGTCCTCATTGACGTTTTAACGAAAAAACTAACGTGACGTAACAAAACGTAGACGTAGTAGGAAACTACGGGCCGTGACCTTTGAGTAACATTACTAAGAAAAAGAAGTTTATTTCCACGGATTGTTATAAATATATATACCTAGCTATCTCAGTATTTTGGGAACAATAAAAAGGTTTATCACAGAATAAATAATAGTACAAATGTAATGTTGAAGGCCGCGTTCGAAGTTCTTCGAACCGCTAAAGGTTTTCAAATTAAAAAAAAGGTATTTAGGTTTGTGTGCCAACAAAAACAACAATAAACTAATAACAATGTATACTACATTATTTTACAAAAAGAAACCGACTTCAATTCTGATTTACCTATCTTTGAAGTGCAAGGTCGAATATCGATGAAATTTATATGGGACCATGTTGAAGCTATACTGAACCTAGCGCAAAATAGTTTTCTAAATCATTTTATAAATGACGGAGTTCTAAGGTAACAAACAAAAAATACAATCGAATTGAGAACCTCGTCCCTTTTGTAGTCGGTTAAAAATAAATATTAGGTTAGAAACTGGGAAATATGGGAAATACGATGAATAGATATAGAGGGAGCTAGTCAAACGACACAGGTTAGCAGTAACTGATTTTTTATTATATAAGGCGGTCTACCCACATCTCCAATCTTAATACAAAAACACCGCAATCCTTCACTCTTAAATCTAAGCACACAACTAATTCCAAGCTATTAGATACACATAGGTAGGCATCTACCTATTCATCTGGTAGTTATATACTAAAATAACTAACAATATTAATGTTTACATACATGTAGCATGTATGAATAAGAAGATCCCAGTATGAATAAGAAGATCAGCCATGATCGACATACCGTATTACTAACAGTGTAAATAGTACTCAAGATTTATTATCAACTTATCTAGGTAGAATTAAAGGAACTGTTCAGTCATAGATTACCTTACTTGACGTGATTAAGAGCTAGGAATGATACACGCAACGAACGCTTGAATCACAACTAATACAAAACCAAAAAGTGGAACATCTTAACTTATTATTATAAACCACTTTGTTACCTACTACTAATATACGTATATCTATATATATTAATCTTAATCTATTTCAAAGCCATACCTGGCTACAGGTTTTCTATTGCGCTTGTGGTCTGGTACGGTAACAGGAGGCGCCTCAACGGAACAAAGAGCTGCCCTATTATCAGCTGGCCTTGCTTCCGAACAAGGATCTTGTCCTATCGCCCCGGTCTCAATTGGAGCTACCTCCGCGGAACCCTCCTCGCCAGCCCCAGACCGCGCATCGAGAGGCGAGCGCCTGAAGTGGCCGGCCCCACCGTCAGTGTCAGTAACCTCAGATGGAAATACGCATGTGCTCCTCCTTTTTAACTGGTCGATATGCCTATGCGCTGCCGAGCCGTCACAAGCTTTAACCGCGTAATTACTCCTACCGAGACGATCGATGATTTGCCCTTCCGACCACTTAGCATTCGTTCCAAAATTCCTATACCATACAGAATCTCCAGATTCCAACTGACGTGACCCCTTTCTACTTTCAATAGCCTCAAGCTGTTTGTTCCGCAACTTACTCCCGTGATCGGGTTTTATGACATCTAACCGAGTTCTTAATCGCCTGCCTTGTAACATTTGAGCCGGACTCTCACCTGTTGCACTGTGTGGTGTATTATGATATACTAGCAGATATCTATGTATAGCTAACTCGGGGTCTATACCGTCACGGCGAGCCTTTTTAATGACATTTTTTATGAGCTTCACAGCGTTCTCCGCCGCTCCATTGGAGGACGGATGATAAGGTGCAGAAAATGCCTGAAACACACCATTACTATCCAAGAAATCTTTAAAACCCGCGGCGCCGCGCTGCGACAGCACGCCGCCCACGCCGACCGCGCTGGCGTCGCACGTCAGCACCAGCTCGCACCGCGGGTCGTAGTGCGCCAGCACGCGGCTACTTGCTAGCAGCTGCTTTACTCGACAAAACGCCCTATCATGCCTCGCCGTCCATTCCCATCGCACACCATTTCGTAGCAACTCATGCAAAGGATGAAGTATCTCACTCAAATTTTTGACAAACCGCGCGTAAAAGTTTACCATGCCTAAGAATGATTTTAATTCTGACACGCAACTTGGACTCGGCATATATTTTATAGCGCGAAGTTTCTCCGGGTCAGGCCGAATGCCGTCTTTATCTACGATAAAGCCTAAGTACTTGACTTCTTTTTCTAAAAATGAACATTTACCTAAGTTAATTTTCAAACCTGCCGCCTTTAACTTTTGGAAGAGGTCTTCTAGGGACTGCAAATGGGTGCTCCTATTTTTCGCGGTGATTATTAGGTCATCAGCAAAACATTGCACCCCTGGTACGCCTTCGACCACGTTACTGATAATCCGTTGAAAAATTCCACTACTAGAAGCGAGCCCGTACACTAAACGATTATATTTGAATAAACCGCGATGCGTGTTGATCACGGTATACCTTTTAGAGTCATCAGAAAGACAAACCTGGTTATAGGCTTGTGATAAATCAATTTTCGTAAATTCCTCCCCCCCCGCTAGGTTAGCGAGTAGCTCGTCCACTCTCGGCAGCGGATATCTATCGACCATAAGTACAGGATTGAGCGTTACCTTAAAATCAGCGCATATGCGCAGCGCTCCATCAGTTTTAGGTACCAACACTAGCGGCGTCGCCCAGTCTGAGCACTCGACGGGCTCGATGATGCGGTCGCGGAGCATGGCATCTAGCTCGGCGTCCACGCGCTCCCGCAGTGCGAAGGGCACGGGCCGCGCGCGGTGGAACACGGGCGCGGCACCCGAGCGCACGCGCAGCTGAGCGCACCCTCCCGTGTACCGTCCCAGGCCGCCGCTCAACACATCCTTATGTCTGTCAAGAATATCACGAAGCTTATCAATGGGTTCAATTTTAAAGTTATTGTTGACATTACTGGGGTACTGTAATACAGGAATTTGAATCTTTAACTCTGCTAGCCACTGCCGGCCTATCAACGAAGTCACACCTTTATCGATTACAAAAAGATCTAGCTCCTTTTTTACATGATTATAGAGGACACTAGCTTTCATACACCCCAAAGGCCTCACTTTTGACTTGCCATCGTAAAACAGGAATACATAGTTAGATTTTTCTAACCTAACATGACTAAAAAATTTTTCGTATGTACTTTTATTTATGCACGAACAGGGAGTCCCCGTGTCTACTTCCATTTTCAACACAGTTCCGTTGATATTCACATTGAGACTCACCGGTGTATAGTCACCTAGCACCATTTGAAAGAGAGGTTCACTTTCCTCATCCGACGACGCCGTGACGTCTCCGCTCTCGTTTGTCGCTGCCGCCGCCGCCGCCGGATGCACGTAATGCGCGCCCTGGGTGTGCGTGCCGCTGCCGCTGCCACGCCTGGACCCCGGCTCCCGCCAGTGCTTCTCTCCATCCGAAGCCTTGTACGGGCACACCTTCCTGAGGTGCCCTTTGTTCCTGCAGGTGCTACACACAAAATTTGTGTATCTGCAACCACTAGTCTGATGCTGCCCTCCACAAGCCAGACACTTAGGCTGCTTCTTTCCCGCAAGTGTCGTCGACGCACCACCCCCTGCTTGGCGAGCGCGGCCTCGTGCCGATGACGTCACACGAAGTGCATGCACCGCGCTCGTGATGGCCGCCGCCCCGCTGCCCGACGCTGCCGATGAATCCACGGCCGCCGCGTCCCTTTCCGCAGCCTCCAGGGCCGTCGCCAAAGCCATCGCCTTTGTGTACGTTAAGCCTGGCTCGGAAAATAGCCTCTGGCGTATCAAGTCACTGCTAACCCCGCACACAAACTGATCGCGTAAATTCTCATTCAGTGAACTCCCGAAATCACAATCTTTCGCCATTTTCTTTAAAGCAGCCACATAATTAACAATATTTTCGGCGGGCTCTTGCCGTCTTTGTCGAAATTTGTATCGTTCCGCCATGATGGACGGCTTCGGTTGCAAATGCTCGCGTACCAAGGTGATTACTTCATTGTAGGTCAAGTCTGTAGGTTTTTTCGGGCTGGCAAGATTTACCATTAACTCGTAAACTTCCTCGCCAACTAGCGATATTAGTGTCGCCAATTTCAGGTCCTCCTTTATTGCGTTGGCTTTAAAGTACATCTCGACCCGGTCGCAGTACAAAGTCCAGTTGCCCGCACTCACGTCAAACTCTTTAATTTTGCCGAACGACATTGTTCTCCACTATATAGGGACTGCACACACAATAAACACGCGTAATCTGCAGATTTAACTCGTCGCCAATGGGAAATATGGGAAATACGATGAATAGATATAGAGGGAGCTAGTCAAACGACACAGGTTAGCAGTAACTGATTTTTTATTATATAAGGCGGTCTACCCACATCTCCAATCTTAATACAAAAACACCGCAGAAACATTATAATTTAAGTTGGTCTATTTTGAATTTACAAAGAGTTACGAGAAATCGTAGTCTGTCGCTACGCCGTAGACGTCTACAAAGCGTAGACATGCTCGGTGCGAATATTTTAATGTTCGTTTTTAAAGAATCTATTCTTTAAAGTGTCTGGAATAACCATGATGGATTTATATTACAATATAGGTAAGTATGTTATTTTAAATACAAGACATGTATAGTTATCTCGCTACCTTCCAGTTACGTTGTAGACGATGACGGTGTAACACTTATGTTCGGTCGTTCATACTTACTTACCTACTTATAAAATCTTATTCCTAAAAAAATATACATGAAGTGATTAAAATTATAATGTGATGTTATAGCAGCAGATTATCAAAATAAAATTTGAAGAAACTACAAAGAAGACGTTTCAGGCGGTTTACTTCTTTCTTAGGAATGAATGTTTCAAGTGAATTACGTTTTTCGATATTTATCACAAAACTCTACAAAATACGTTAATGGTGAATTGGATAGATAAGTTTAATAACAAAATTTATTTATGCGCAAAATAACGATAGCTCATTGATATAAATTGCGCCAGCTTTGTTTCCTGACTCAACTAATTTAGTAATAAATCACTGTACATTTTATGAAATATCTAGACAGTCTCTAAAAAATCAATGCGGCGCAATGTATTCAATCAGATGCAAGCCAAGCCGCCTGAACGCAGTCGCGGTGCAGTCGAGACGTGATAGTTGGATTCAGGGTCGGTTCCCGGCTGCGCCCGGAGAAGCCGTCGCTACGTCTCCAGACGCGCGGCGTCTTCAGCATTCAGAAGACCTCGCCAGCTTTAGCGCTAAACAAAACATGCAGCATACAAAAAACAATTCGCAATAATAAAAGCACACATTCGCTAAAACATCGCAGTAACATACTAACAGAGATGAAATGACACACAAGATATTCTGAAAATATCGTCTGATCACCGTAACGTAAACGTAAACACACCCCCGCACGGACATACAAGTAGAAGTAAAATGAAAACTAAGTCTGTCTCCCTTACCGATAGAAGCACGATCGCGTGGTTATCAGTTTGTATCGGTACACGCATCCACACCGCACTCATACACGCACCGCGATACTGTTGGTACAGAAATACTGCATTGCACACAGTCGCGGGCGCGGCGGCCCGCTGTGGCCGCGTGTCCCTCGCGTGGCGGCGGGGTGCAGGGCGCACGGCGCAGTGCACGGCGGCGGGCGGCGCGGGTCGCGCGGGCTGCAGCCGCGCCGTCACCGCGGCCGGCGGGGGCGGCGCATTCGCGGCTCAGTCGGCGGTCGGTCCGAGCGCAGGGCGGTCACCTCCGAGCTCCGAGCGAGCACGAGTCTACGACGAGCCGCGGCGGGTCTCGACCGAATCCGGCTTTCCAAGCGCGATAGCGGCGATCGCGCGTCAAATCCGACCTTACGTTCCCCCCGCGGCAACTTGCGCCTAGCCCAGGGTGGAAGCGGGGGCCCGGGCCAGTGTTCCCGGGCTTGTGCCAGTACGCGCCGGTCCTTGCGCACGATTATAGTCCGGGACATGCGCAACGGGTTCGAGGAGACTCGCTGCTGGCGAGCGTCAAATCTCGTGCGATCGATGATGTTGACGTCGAACGTTATCGATCGGGATCACATGTGGCGCACGCGACGGTAATATGGGAGAAACGCAGGTCGGGCGACAGTGCGCCGGCGCGCACTGGCTTCCGCCATTACACCCACCACAAGGAGCCGCCGGCCGCTCCGCAGCCGCGCCGTGCCGTCGCCGCGCCGCACCGCTGCCGCACTCGACACGCCTCGGTCCAACTCCACACACCGTCGGCTCCGTGCAGCCTCCCACTTCGATATTTATGTCCGCGATGACCGCGCGAATTGACCTCCGACATTGACTTTGATAAAATTATTGATGAGCTCGAAATAGTTTCACAGCGAACGGTATCATAATACTTATAGGTATGTCGGGCTGTGATAAATTATTATCTTCGGTCGTGTTCATTGGTTTCAATGTAGTTTTGTCGATTCATGATTTAATTAAAGTGTTAACGTAAATTTGAACGTGAAAAGTGGACTGGTAAGTTTACAAGCAGGCAAGAAGCTGAAACTCATCGGACATGTGAGTAGCCTGTGATCCAAATGATCAGTTGCTAAAGCAAGTCGAGATGGTTGCTGTGCTGTGATCGGTAATGGTGAGTAAGTTAAGTGAGGTGGCACCAAGAAACTAGGGACTAGACCAGGGATTAGGTACTATTTAAAATAAAACCTTATAATTCTACAATTATATTTTTGCTGGTATTATTGTATATGCTTAGAATGATCTGATATAATTACTTATCACATGTACCTATTTATATTTATATATCCGATCAGTCAATCTGTGAAGAAATAAAGTCTACTTTTGTAGACGAGTAATTAAAACGCATATTATACTCTCATTGTAGTATCTTGAGAGAAAGGTGGGAGCTTGCGGTGCGATTGATTTTCATTCAACTTGAAATTTACCACTGCCGACCGTGTAGAGTAGAGACAAAGAGGTAACTCCACACTAGGTTAATTGGATCCATCTGACGCACACAGGCGCACTCGCTAACAGGTAAGTGACTGGGCCGATTGAGCGACGTCTCGCTTGGATTCGCGTCTGCTGGCGTGCTGGGCGTGATATTTTGTGCTGCTGCGAGTTTTAGTACTTGATTGTAGTGTTGATGTCGAGACCGGTCGATGAACGCGGGGTGGCGGAGATGGCGGCTGCCGGGACCGGGCGCCACCGCCGACGGGGTGGCGCCCGCCGACCGGGTGCCGAGTCGGAGTGAGCCGGGTGGGGGTGGCTGTGGCGCGGCAGCGGGGCGCGGGCGCGGGCTGACTGCGCCCCTACACACGAGCGGCGCGCCCTGTTGGTTCACCTACGTCCTAGCCTCAGCCTAGCTCAGTCTAGGCCACCGTGCACTTGCCAATAAAACAAATATACTAACTAAATATACTAACTATCAGACCACTGGCTTTTTAAGCAGAGTGCTATTGCAACGTTGTTTCGTGTTGTGTGTGTAAATATCGAATTAACTTGTGTGCGTGATCAATTTTAACAATGAAAATACAATCAAACGGTGTCTTCTCGGTCCCTAAAACTTTTTGATGAATTCCCTAACGTAGACATTTTATTAACCCTGTGGAAATATTTAAAACAATCTAAATATTAAAAACAGACAACATTAAAAAAATACTTTATTCGTGTCACAATACAACAGTTTTTTCTTCTCTTGCATACTTATATCCACTTACTAAAAATAATATTTGCGATGACCGATACAATCTTGGTAAGTACTACTCCATAAAAACCATTTGTGATTCAGTCGGAGAGCCGCCGCGGGTGTTTTCGGCAATATTTTTAGTGCTACTTAAAAATGTGCCCATGAATTATAAAAATGTAATTGTCTTTGAAAGCGTCAAATTCATTTGAAATCTTCGAACCACTAAGGAGGTTGAAGGACGAACAAAAATATGAGAATTCGTAGAAAATATCATTGATAATTTTATGAGAATGAATGGAAATGAAAGAATGAGAAACGATTTGCAACAAATTATCTTTCTATTTTATTTGAGGAACATAAATTATTTATTACTCACTTATTAATCGAATGATTTTCTGAATAGTTCAAAAGTTCATTAAAATTTAAAACAATATTGCGATTAATATAGTCATGCATGCCGGTACGACGTACCTGTAATACGTTATTTATATATGTATTCATATATATAAAATTCTCGTATCACAATGTTAGTTACCTTACTCCATAATGCCCAGTAATTTCGCTGGCTACAATGCCCTTCAAACCGGAACACAGTAATGCTTGCGCAGTACTGCTTGGTGGTTGAATAACTGGCAAAGCCGTGGTACCCACCCAGACGGCGTCTTGCATACGAGAAGCCATACGAGAACCAGTAAAAAATTAAAAATAATTTAGAAAATTTGGAAAAAGGATCAGGAAGAGGTAATTAAATAGCAGTAATTAAATTATAGAATAATGTGGAAGGTTAAGTATGTATATATATTTACAATTTAATTTTATCAATACAAATAAAGTCTGATATGCTGTTATAAATAAAAGGATGCACAGTGAGAAGAAGAGATTTTATGTTTGTGGGAAAAGGGACACGGCAGCTCTCTCTCTCTTCCCGGCTAAAAGCATCCCACATGGTGGTGGGGTCAGCTTTCCGTATATTTTTTCTCCACTTTGCCCTATCCAAGACATCGTCTTCGGATAACATGCATTCACTCATGTCTTTTGGCACTACATCTTTCCATCTCTTCTTGGGTCTGCCTCTAAAAAGAATGTCTATTTATATACATAGTAACTTTTATGATGTACTCGAACAAAAGTTATTTTAAATTGTTGCAACTTGCCTATAAGCGTTTGCTATTTGACAGCGAAATAAAATGAAAAAAGACTGCGGCAAGTGCTGCACTTGTAGCAATAGTTGCCCCAAAACTATGCCATTTACGAGTGCTATTTGTATGTACTTATTTAGATTACCTTAGAACCTTGCAAACTCAAACATTATAGATTTTTTGTATATGTAAATTGTGATTGTTGAGTTAATACTATTCAAACTTTTTTACAGTTTTATCTTATGAGTTATTAAACTTTTGATTTTCGACGTCACACAATACCCCTATTGTGATCGGAAAACTTTTCAAAAAGTGTTTTGAATTAACTATAATAAACATATATAGCCATGAAAAATAGTATTTTCATTAAATAACGCCCTAAAAGTACCTAAAACTATGTTTAAATATTATGTTTCAAATATTGCCGCGCAAAAGGTCACCTCAAAACATGTGACGTCATATAAAGGTAGAAAACGACAAATTCTTCGAAAGAAAACTTGGAAAGAAATTTAAATACGTTTTGTGAAGTTTAGGGACTATATCGTAGTAATAGGACGAAAAAAATTGCAAAAATACATTTTATGAAAAGCAAAAACGAAAAATAAACACAAGCTTGACTCACGGCATTTGCCTTCAAATGACGTCATGCGCTGTGATTGTTGTTTCGTTTGAGATGAAGAACAGATTAAAAATGTCAGCATTTATTGTTTTTTAATGATTTAAAAATATAAATCATTATTATATCACAAAAATATTGATTGGATGATCTTTCTGGTTCGACGAACATTCGTTCTAACTACATTTTAGATTTTTTCTCGATTACTGTCTGATCGTTACTGTGTTTATGGATGGCTTAGTCTTGAATAAATCTATTTATAGTGAGAATTAAAACCAGCAGAGTTTCACTCGAATAAGCAAAAACGTAAATCAAAAGGGCATGTAACATTTTAATATCTTCAATTTCAATATCTTTTTAATGTTTTTATTTTCTGGGTGTCTTTAAGGCAAGAGTGAATGGGTTTCTTCTAGGTGAGCGTGGTACATATTCGACCGCATGGTCACTTAACAACAGGTGACATAGCGGTCAAACGCAAGCCTATAATTAATAAAAATCACAATCTACAAGTCATAATCTACAAGTATATATATATTATTATATTTTTTGTATATATTGTTACTGATTTGTACCTATGTATATATCTTGTTATTATTTTTGTATGGCCTTTTAATTTGTTCACTATTACTTTATATTTTGTTTGCACTACCTTATAAAATCTCCACAGTAGACCGAGGTTAACTGGAAGATAATGCTCACTAGCATTAAGTTCGCCTATGTACTTACAAATTTGTTTGTGCAATAAGGAATTTTCTATCTACTTATCTATAAAAAAATATAAAGGTTGGCCATCAAATGTAAATATTAACAAAAATAAGTACAATATCATTTTATTTTTTGTCTACACTCGCGAGACCGCTTAGAGCGATAAGACCGCCCATTGTGACGCTAGTATTAAGTTAATTGTTATTTTAGTTTTAATTGTTTCTGTATCATGGTGTTATAATAAAGAGTTATTCTATTATTTTCTATATCACAGCCACATTCACCCATACGTACCTCAAGCGCCAATCGCATTTCGTGTTGAGCTCAAATTAAGGTATAGCTTCACTGCGACTAATGAGATACAGTCTAATTATTGTTGATTCAGGCAAGAAATCGAATTAATCTCATCCATTTATACCAAAATACGATAACTACAAATTGAGATAAACTTAATGCGCCAATATATGGCATCACAAGACATTGTCGCGGTGAATCTACACTCTAATTTGCAGGGCGATCAGGTATCTGTTATTGCAATCAAATTCAATAAGAAACCAGTCTCGATGATGGTTTTGCGATCACGCAACCTGTTTGTTGCAATCAAACGTTAACGAAAGCTCCATTGAAATAAAAATAAGTTTTGGCAAACTAAGTTTATATCCATATATAAACTATAAACAAAAGAGCCGTATTACACAGTAAAATTGAATTAATAGGGCGTACACATAAGATTTCATGGCACAATCTCGCTTTGTAAATTTGTCGGGTTTACTACGGTGCACCTTGGAAGTTATCAATAGGAGCACATTGAAATCGAGACATTAACTATTACCTAGAAAAAGTTACATGATCGCATTTTATTGATTGAATTAAATTTCTATTGCATGTAGGTTCGTAACATGTGACGTTTGCAACAGACTTACGTGGTTGCCCTGCTGAGCTCAATACGAGATACAACTAGCACTTGATCAGCTATAATGGGCATTATGGCTGATCATAATATTTTATATATGTACATATAATATATCATAGCAACAAAATAAACTAAGAAACATCAGCAATCTTCCAGGTAGAACTTCTTCACTTTCTCTTTGAACACCTGCAATGGTGGCGCACGTCGGATAGGCACGGGCAGTGCGTTCCAAAGGCGAACAGCTTGGACGGCAAAAGAGCGGTCATAAAAAGTGCTACCGTGCGAGGGTGTCTTAAGTGCACAATTTTCCGATGACCTAGAGAGTGGGATTCGGAAATATGTAAGAATTCAAAGCGTTCTTTAAGATAGCGCATATTTCAGTTTTCAAATGGAAGTTTAATAAGAATAAAGATTAGCCTCTGTTGGTTTTTATTATCGAAACGTAAATCTATAGTACTTCTTTTATATCTAATGTTTATAACTTGGCCATTGGCCATCCGATTGACGCTCGCGCCGGAAATGGTTCAATCAAGGTTAAATGAATTCGCTTCTCTCGCAAGTCTTCGTACATACATACATGTACATATATCTCAGCATTGCGATATCACAGGCTGTGATATCGCAATGCTGTGATTCACAGCGCAATTGAACATGCACCAGATTTTTATTAATGATTTGGGCTTTCAAATTTTATAGGTAACCTACATATACATAAAAAAACAAACAGGCGGAAATTCGGGTGTGCCCGTGCATTCGACCACTGTTGATAGCACTGGTGTGGTCCTATTCCCCGTTCACGTACTACGCTAGTGCTTGAATCTTTATAATTCACAAGAAGAGAGTTCAGGCGAATTTTTTAAGGATACATTTTGACGGAAATAGTAATAATATATCGGTCCGCTTCTACTCATATTACTTTGCCCTAAATTGGGTACATATGTGACTGTATTATAATATTTAAGATCCCTGTAACATGTATGATGCAATAAATGATTGAATATGAATATGGACCTTGAACCTGTCAAGCATACTATATATACCTATGTACTCTTATAAATATACTAATGGCCGGATTTAATTGTGTTGCAGTATTCTTTGTAAATATGTCTATCTATATAGTACTATACATTAGACTTATCACGCTTTAGACAAAATTTCAATTAGGCTAACAAATTTTTTGAGAAAAACTGGGATTGGATATAATTTTTTAATAATTGGGATTCGTTTTTTTGGTTCGTTGAAAGCTATCCACTTTTATTATGTTAGTTGTTACACTTGGTAGGTCTCTCGTATGCGTAAGGCCGTATGGGTAGGTACTTCAACTTTGCCAGTTATTCTGCCGCCAAACAGTACTACGCAAGTATTACTGTGTTTCGGTTTGAAAGGCATTGTAGCCAGCGAAATTACTAGATATGAGACTGTCCCGGGGCGCAATGCAGTGCTACGCAGTGCTTTTTTAAGGTATTAAAAGTTCTGGATGGCACTGCAATTGTTATGGGCAGGCGTGTCGCTTACTATCAGGCCAACGACTAAAGTTTGTAGGCTGTATTTCGTCCATTTCGGACCCACCGTACCTCTACGAGTTGCTTCCCTATTTACCGTTTACGATCACCGATAAACTAGAGAAATGGAGGGCACCATCATGTATTTTCCTTGTCAACGTGACTTTCGAAACAAATGCAATACTTGTGCATCTATAACCTAGAAACTTGAGTGCAATGAATTAAGAGTGTTTCATCTCAGCAGAAGACGATTTCGGGAAACAAGACCACTCGAAAATGTTATAATGGAGAATTGGAACTTTTCATTATTGTGCCATTCAACGAATATCTTTAGGTACCTACTAGGTAAACTTTAAAAACAAAACTTAGAAAAATCCACTTGCACATTTTATTTACTAGAACCAAAACCAAACATTACATAGTCTACCTCATTTTAGACCTAAAAATGGAAAAAAATACCTACAAATAAATCTTTTATAAAATTAAATTAATACTCTTCGCCGCCTTCGCCCTCGCCCTCGCCAGAGTCCATGCCGACCTCTTCGTAGTCCTTCTCGAGCGCGGCGAGATCCTCGCGCGCCTCCGAGAACTCGCCCTCCTCCATGCCTTCGCCTACGTACCAGTGCACGAAGGCGCGCTTCGCGTACATCAGGTCGAACTTGTGGTTGAGCCGCGACCACGCCTCCGCGATGGCCGTCGTGTTGGACAGCATGCACACCGCGCGCTGCACCTTCGCCAGGTCCCCGCCCGGCACCACCGTCGGCGGCTGGTAGTTGATGCCGACCTTGAACCCGGTCGGGCACCAGTCCACGAACTGGATCGTGCGCTTCGTCTTGATCGTCCCGATCGCTGCGTTCACATCCTTGGGAACCACGTCGCCCCTATACAGCATGCAGCACGCCATGTACTTTCCGTGGCGCGGGTCGCACTTCACCATCTGGTTTGCGGGCTCAAAGCACGCGTTGGTGATTTCAGCGACAGACAGCTGCTCATGGTACGCCTTCTCGGCGGAGATGACGGGCGCGTACGTCACAAGAGGGAAGTGGATGCGTGGGTACGGCACCAGGTTGGTCTGGAACTCCGTCAAGTCTACGTTCAGGGCACCGTCGAACCTCAGCGACGCGGTGATCGACGACACGATCTGGCCGATCAGCCGGTTCAGGTTAGTGTAGGTCGGCCTCTCTATGTCCAAGTTCCGTCGGCAGATATCGTAGATGGCTTCATTGTCAACCATGAAGGCGGCGTCGGAGTGTTCGAGGGTCGTGTGCGTGGTGAGGATCGAGTTGTAGGGCTCCACGACCGCCGTCGATATCTGCGGCGCGGGGTAGATGGCGAACTCCAGCTTGGATTTCTTGCCGTAGTCAACTGAGAGGCGCTCCATCAGTAGTGATGCGAAGCCCGACCCAGTGCCGCCGCCGAACGAGTGGAAGATAAGGAATCCCTGCAGCCCGGTGCACTGGTCAGCCAGCTTGCGCACTCTGTCCAACACCAGGTCGACGATCTCCTTGCCGATAGTGTAATGGCCCCGCGCGTAGTTGTTGGCGGCGTCCTCTTTGCCCGTGATCAGCTGCTCCGGGTGGAACAGCTGGCGGTAGGTTCCGGTGCGGACCTCGTCCACCACCGTGGGTTCTAAATCTATAAACACGGCCCTGGGGACATGTTTGCCGGCTCCGGTCTCGCTGAAGAAAGTGTTAAAAGAGTCATCACCGCCGCCGACCGTCTTGTCGGACGGCATCTGCCCGTCGGGCTGGATGCCGTGCTCCAGGCAGTACAGCTCCCAGCATGCATTCCCAATCTGCACCCCTGCTTGGCCGCCATGTATGGATATGCATTCACGCATTTTAGATTAAAATACTTGCAATATACTTAAAAAATAAAAGTACTTGAGCGATTCTTGCTGGATCAACACCAAATTATAAACTGACGGCTTAAAAAACAAAAGCCACAGAGAATCGCAATTCCAAATTCAACTCGCGTTAATTTTTCGAGACTTCTAATAAAAAAAGTTATACAGTTATTAAACGAGATCTAGAAAACTTGCAGATTCTCTTTGGTTATTTCGACATACTCAGAAAAAGTACTCGAAGGGGAAATATAATAATTATCTAATAATAATAAATACGCCCAACGATCACATACATAGATCCTGGCCCCTAACTAGGATTCCCTGTAGCTTGGCAACCAGGAGCTTGAAGTACCATGGTCACCCTAATATGGTCACATAACACTAATGACGAAAGAAAGGTTAAGTAAGTACCTATAAACTCCTTGCACAACACTCTAGACACAAAACAAATGCTTGCACTTTTTTTTCTATGCATAAACATTTTTCCCGTCGCGGCAATCGAATCCTACTTCCGTGGTGTATGAGATTTGACTATCCCAACCACTACACATGTGTGGCCATGTTTATTTCTTATTTGCGGCGGCTCTGTGTGTCGTGTCACTTCCCTCCAATAGGGTTGAAAGGGGTGATGGCCGGCCCACGAGTCTTACTCGTGAACGGGTGCTGCTTGCGGGGTCTGGTCTAGTCTGGTCACTCCTAACTGCTACTGTCATACATATTTATATATTATTTATATTTTTCCTTAACTGATACTTTGACTACGGGACATCTCACTCGCAGAATACTATTACTATCGAAGTTTGACATATTGTTAATTTTAATTTACACTTAATTGAAGAAGATTGGGAAGACGGGTCTGAGCAGCCGCTAAACTGCCGTCTCTCTCTAGATCTATGTGCTCCATCTTAGGCCACATCATTGCTTCACATTAGGCGAGATAGTGGCCAAACAGATCTATTAAGCGTAAAAAAAAATTGTTTATATTTCAAGACATTTTAAAAGAGTTGAAAAAAGAAACATCCCTGCAGTTTCTTGGTGCTCTATTCTAGCAGGCGTATTTTCGAAGAACTGACAGAGTTAGTTTTTGCATTTCTTTTCTGAGCCCGGTATGTATTATGGGAAAGAAATAGGTTAAAAGGTAGACAGGCCGCAACCTTGAGGATTGAACGCTGTGCTCTCTCTACCTCGATGAGATGGGTTTTGGCCGCTCCTCCCCACGATGAGATACAGTAGTCTATAATAATAAACCATCTTCAAAATTCGTTTATCGGCTACGTGCCTTAGAGTCTTGAAAATATATATTATAAGCTTACGTAGCCTTGTAACGAGAGAAACTAAGTGTGGTTTACAAGAAAGAGTCTGTCAATTATAACACCGAGGTACTTAATATTAACTGTACATTGGAGCGTAGGGCAGGAACAACTGATGCGTCTGGAGTCACATGCATGAGCTGTTAGAAATAAAGGTGGAAATGGCAGTAGGTTGGTCTTCATGGCGAATGCCATATATTTAGTTTTGGAGACATTAAGGGTTAATAAGTTGCATTTGATCCACTCGCCAACTCTGTCTAAGCCAAGTTGGGTAGTGTCTTGCACCTCCTCCCAGGTACTTCCGCTGAAAAAGAGAGCAGTATTGTCGGCGAAGGTAGTATTCTGTCTCCTTGGAGCTGGAGTTGGCATAGGTCATTTATATAAACCAAAAACAGGGTTGGGCCAACTATGCTACCTTGAGGGATTCCATAATCCATGGAAAGCTCATCACTAAGCCATTGCTCAATCTTTACGTGCTGTTTTATCTCTTTCGAATAGTCAAGCACAAATCTGGGGAACGTACATGAGGGGTAAAAATAACTGATAACATTTTTGGGACAGCCGGGGCCAGAAAATTTGTAATGTTGTGTGTCTGTGAAAGGAATGTGTGATTGGTGAGTGTGAGTGTAATGTGAAGCACTTTGTATAATAGCCATAATATAAAAGTATAGACAAGCAAAAATATACGAATAAACTAAGCAGAAATTAATATATAAAAATAGCGCAAAGCGCCAGGAACAAACAAATACGACTAGTCACATAAACAATTTCAATACGTCAGTTTCCTCATTGATACGAATAGGAGCTGTTCCTTCTTCCTTCTTCACAAAGACGTAGTCGTGGGACGTCCAGGCCGCAACAAGCTTTTTGTTCTTTACGTTGTCGCGGGCGAGGTAGAACACATGTCTTGCTTTGCTTGTTAAATACTCAGAGATGAATATCAAACGTGAGTCACCGGAGACTTTTATGTGTTGCGTGCTGAGCTGCAGCTCTTTGCTTTCTCTATGCATATTCCCTATTTCCCTATTCTTTCACTCTGGGGTACAGAATAGTACAGATGTCCTACCTTTTACAGACCAACCACGAACTTCTGAAGTTATAGTGGCTGCGATGCAACGCAGAACACGTTACATTTTCATTCAAGCGAATGGGAGAATTTTTCATAGGTATGGTAAACACCCCAAAAATACTGTCAAAAAACTATTGCTATCCAAAAGTGTTACGCTGCCAGGGACTCTATAGTGTCATTCCTCAATGTTTTCATCGATGCATTGCGGGTGACGACAAATTGGCGGGGGGGTGGAAGAGTATCGCTTCTTTACGTAGTAATATTTAGTTTTCTTTAAGGCTGGCCGCATATGTACGGAATCCGTATTCGATTTCCAAATTCGTTATCCGCGTTCGTAGACCCGAATGCATCAAATCAATAGAAAATACATTGACTGCCGCACACATACGTTTTTTTTCCGTACGGAATATATTCCGCGCGTACGTTTCGAGTGCCAGCCCGTGCATTCGGAAACACCGTTCGGAAAAAACCAAATGACGTCATGCGGAACGCAGCACTTCCATACATTTGCTATGTACCGTCGCACACGTTCGGAAATTTCGATTCAGAACCGCGCCACGCGCTGTGCGTATTGGTTGTGTTGTGTGTTTTTCATGTCTCATCATCACGAATGCATCAGACAATGTGTGAAGCAGAAGCATTAATATTGGCTGTAGAAAAACATCCAATAATAAATAATAAGATAAGCTCGCAACTTTGCTCTCTTTAGATAAAATGGGCTCTCGTTGATTCTTCGAGTGTGTAACGGATGAACCCAATATCGGCGTTTCTTTTTCTTCTTTGATAATGATAACAGAAATGCAATCGCAATCAAATCGTCGTTCTCCATCGTCGTGCGTTCACAAAGCCACCACTAAACATACTGGCAGTATAATATTCCTAATGAAAAAACTTTAATGTCTGCGGTAGGCGCACGGAATTCCGAAAGCGGAAAACGAATTTGGAAATCGAATACGGATTCCGTACATATGCGGCCAGCCTAAAAGTAAGAAACTGTAGCTAGGCGTCAAAATGAGGATTATTATCGATAGCGACGAGAAATGGTTTACATCACTAATAAACAATACGGCCGACGTAACTTGGCGAGTCTGAACATAGGCTCTGCGAACTTTAGAGCATGTACACTGATAAAGAAAACTGTTACAGCTGTTACTAAAAAAAAATGAATATAATGTATACTTTTATTGCGAAAGTTTGTGAGGATGTATGAATGCTTTTTACTATTTCACGCGAAAACTATTGGACGGTTTTTTTTTCACAAACACACATTATTAGCACTTGGCACACACATAATATTTAGCACGAACATACACATTTTTAGCACTCGGAATTGATATCATTGGAGGAGGAGAAAATCTATTTCGTTTAATGTATCATAATAAACAAAATTCATGATTTCTAAATAAAAATAATCGATTGCGATAATTTATCGATTAAAGAGTTGATTGTGTTTACGTAAGGTACATAACTAGCCTAGACCACCTCCCTGCGCACTTTGCCGCATGCCACCATTTGGTTCCTAAAATGTGTTACTGCGCAGCCGTCTGCGCGATGTTCAGACTCCCGAAGTTACTTCGGCCGTATTGTACGACCGCGAGGTCCGCAAGCTGCGGCGGTATCCCGGAAATGCATCTAAAGCGGACGAGTCGCTTAGCGCGCTATTCATTGCGTGTTCACAACTAATTTAGTTCCACGCTCGCACTGCTAAGCAGCAATGCATGTTTTTCATATGATTTGTTTGAACAGTGCTTTGGTAAAGGGGATTACTAAAATATTTGATCAGTTTTCTTTGATTAGTGTTTGATATCCGTAAACTTTTTGGTACTTACTCGTACATATGATACGTGACGCCATGGTCCCTGAAGTTTATATTACTACTTCGATTTTTACACAAATTGACTGAACAAACAGGCATTTTTACAGTCCATCAAATCTAAGAGGTACCGTTTGACGTTTCATATTTTTCAAACCGAAACAACTTTGTTCATACGTACATTATTCAGTTTCGATAACCTTTTTCATAAAACCATGAATTTAGAAAGATTTCATTATTGTATCTAAAAATGTACAATTCTTAATATCTAAATGTAATTGAAAACTTTCAAACAAAGCAAAATAACACATATTTACACAGTAAATAATTTCTAATAGTTATATTCTTGACCTCATTACAAAGTTACGTAGTTAGGTCACTGCACGTAGTGTTGCGACTCTTCGGATACACTTGTATGCAAAAAAATCGTTTACATATACGAAAAATCGAATGTATTATTTACAAATTACACTTGACAACCAAACAAATATTTTTTCATGTGAATGGGATTTATCTCACATATTACGATTACATAACTAAATAGTTATGTAATCGTAAAATATGAGATAAAACCCATTCACCAAAAATACGTATTTATAAATCAAATATATTTGCTTCTTTAAAAAGTTGTCGAAAGCGAAAAAATAAAATAATTTTTTTTTTTCTGGCAACACTGCCAACTACAAGCGCACGCGGTCCGCTCGGTCGGTTCGGCGTCAGCAGTCTCTCGCCATCTTGGAAGCTGACTGTGCGCGTACTTGCTTCCTCGTTTGTGTTTTACAATTTGTGACTTGGCTATTACTTTTCTGGACTGATCATTCTTTATCCGTTTACCTTGGCAATATTTATACTGGACTCCGAACTAAGCAAGTGTTTATTAATAATGTCGAAAAGAGGACGTACTTTGAACAGCCAGGCTCGTGAATTGGTGGTGAAATTACACGAGTATTTTGAGCGTGAATCTCAAAATGGTGGACTTCTACTGCCAGTTACACAAGTTCGGGATCGCGTCGGTGAAGCTCTCGGTATTGGTAGCCGCACCGTTGGCAAAATATTAAGTGAAAAATATGGGCCTTCGGGGAGTGACAGTAACGTACTTCACACACCGAAAAAACGAAAAAGAAATAAACCTGTGACAGGCATCGATGAATTCGATAGTCATGCTATTAGAAACCATATATACGGGTATTTTACAAGAGGCGAATTTCCAACATTGGCAAAGTTATGTGCAACTTTAAAAGATGCCGGGCTGTATAAGGGAAGCATAGAGTCGTTGAGAACGGTAATAACAGGAATTGGCTTCAGATACAAAAAAGTTGACAAACGAAAAATTGTTATGGAGCGACATGACATAATTATGCAGCGACTAACATTCCTGCGCGAAGTTAAACAAATTATAAACTGGGATAATGTAATATTTTTGGACGAAACCTGGCTAAATTCCAACCATTCTGTGCCGAAAACATGGACTGATGATTCTGAAGCTTCGTGCTCGAAGGTGCCGATAGGAAAAGGTGGACGCCTCATAATATGCCATGCTGGGTCAGCGTCTACAGGCTTCGTGGAAAACTCTTTATTAGCTTTCCAATCCAAAAGCACTAAAGAGTATCATGAAGAAATGGACGCAGTAAGGTTCCGAGAGTGGTTCTTAAATTTATTACAGAATATCCCTCCTAACAGCACAATTATAATGGATAATGCCCCATACCACTCTGTGCAAATTGATAAAGCACCTACGTCAGCCAATAAGAAAGCAGATTTGGTGGCATGGCTGCAAAGAAAAGGAGTGGATGCCGACATGTCACTATTAAAAGCTGAATTATTACAGTTAGTGAAATTGCATAAACCACCAAAACCGACATATGTAATTGACCAATTGGCCGAAGAGCACGGGCACAAAGTCATACGACTTCCTCCGTACCATTGCCAATATAATGCCATTGAACTGATTTGGGCCCAAGTTAAAGGTAATATTTTATAATATTATAATAATAACACGAGTACTTCTAACATTTATAATTTAAACAATGGTTTTCGTCTGCTATCAAATAGTTACATTATTGTTTTACAGGTTATGCAGCAAGACACAACACAAAACCACCCTTCAGTGTCAAGAAAATGGAAGGTTTATTAAAGGAAGCATGTGCCCAAGTTACACAGGAAGATTGGAGTAAAGTAGTACAAAAAACAAAGAAAATAATAATGGACGACTTCGAAAGAGACGTACACTTTGATAATGTAATGGACAATCAACTGGTCATTAATTTAAATGACGATGATGACGAAGACGACGATACTAGTACTAGTAGTGAATAAAAAAATATCCTAAACATTTCTTTTATTTAATTATAACAATTGATTTCTTAAAATTCGGATATTATAGTAATCGATCTCTTAAAGTTCGGATATTATAGTAATCGATTTTTTCATCCCATCCCTATCATTCAATTGTCAGAACTGTCAAACGGTACTTCTTAGATTTGACGGACTGTAATTTTTTCGTCCGGCAATACCGCAGACTGTTTGCGACTGATTTGACGCCACGCCCCCTTACCATCTCTATTATAATCAGATCTCTATGGGTGCATGGTATCTATGCGGCAAGATATTGGCTTATGTTTAACTGACCATCAGATATAGTAAAATGTAACGCCAAAAATAACTTTATATTCTTAAAAATAGTAAATGATCACTAAAACAATAATTCATCAAATAAAAAAAATATAATCATCAAAAATATAGTAACATTCCACTATGTTGTGTTAATTGTTTTCGTTTTGTCTTTATTTTAATATTGTTCAGTGTAATGTTATGTGAGGTCCTGAATAAATATTTTCTTTCTTTCTTTCTTTCTTTCTAAATGATTGCCAAAAATAGTAAATGATCACCAAAGCAGGTTCCACCAGAAGTCTCCCCTTCATGTCGCTTCCCCTACTTGATCTTCGCTCCGCTGCGGAAGTCGCCGGCTCACTTCACTCGCCACCTCTTCCATTCACTCCACTCGGCCTCGTAGGCTCGCTTCGTTCAGCACCTCCTTCGCGATCTTCTGGCTCCGCGCTTTTTCTAAATTTGATCTGCCGATACAAATTTTGAAAAGCGTATGGGATCTCAAAGATTACTTTGATGGTCATTATACTTTTCGCCTAGATATTTAAGTTCCTTGATCAGGTGACATAGAACTTAAGCCAACAAACCAACATTGCTCAGTTTATCTACTGACCCATTACTATTCTTCAAGGAACAGTAATGAGTCACTAGGTGGACTGCTGCTAGCATCGTTGAAGACTGAAGAGAGAAGACAGCAAGAAGAAAAAAAAGTCAAGAGACCCCAGTCGGTGGGGAGTGCTAGTCTCCTGCGGGGTACCCGTTCCCCGTGAGGTACCCTGTAGCATCCGAGACTAGAACTTCCCGCTGGCCTGACAGCACACCTTACTCATCGTGGGACTGTTCTGACCAGTTATCGGATTTTCGGATGCATGTTTACCTAAAGTTCACTATTGGATACGAAAGTACGGAAAAGTCTTCCTATATTTGGAAAAAATCCCTAAATCCCGGGATTGCATATCCCGTAACCTATAGTTTACAATACCTACTTTAAAAAGTTGATCTACTTTTTTCATAGGTACTTATTTTTATATAACTTATCTCTTTCTTTGAAATGCTATTGGTATTAATCCGGTGCGGATTCCATTATGGTAGCTATCGGTCGAATAATAATTATGAATAAAAATTTCGCAGATATCTCGAAGGTCACATTTTCTTAAATTATATCTTTGGTATAGTATAACGTTAATAATGAGCCTTGTAATACCTACTAACCATATTATAAATGCGAAAGTTTGTGAGGATGGATGTATGGATGTTTGTTAAAAAAATACGCAAAAAACTACTAACTGATTTCAAAATACCAAACTTGTCGATCCCGTAGTCGCGAGATTATTTCGATATAAAAAAGTGTACTCCATACTAGCCAACCGCCGTACTTTAGGTAAATGTACATGCAATTATTGGTCATAACTCAGAAATTATGTCTAAAAAATTAATAAAATCAATGAACACGGGCTCAACTACCAGAAGCGGATGGTTCTTACGTGCAACTACTGCAGACAGTATAACACGAGTTTGTTTTTATAAAATCGGCGGGGCTCAAGACGTGCTAATTAATCCTTTTTTATTTAATATGGCCGCGAAAAGATTATTATTATTTTCTTTTCTTTTCTTTCAAATCAAATGGGAAAGTTAATAGCAAGACAAAATCTGAATAAATTTTACGTATATTTCGTACAAAACATTTTACCAACGATGATAATTTACTTTAATTCAGCACTAGGTGAAATAGTGGGGATGAACTCGTTTTTCTGACGAGGCTCGAATCGGAACCCCTCTTCACCATCAGATTTCAGTAGGGCCCTGTAAATAAACAATTCGAAAAATAAATCAAAGAAAAAAAATATAAATCCGCGACGGGACGTTGGTGCTCAGTAAAAAAAAGCGCATGCATTTATTTTCGTGTCTGGGTGTTGTGGGACCATAGTCCTTATTCTCCTGGTTCTCTAGATATAGGGAATCCTAGTTAGAGGTCAGGATCTATCCATGTGATCGCTGGGCGAAAAAAAAAGGAAAAAGAAGATAGAAAAAGAAAAAAAAGAAGGAAAAGGAAATTATTATAGTCGTACCTATCTACGTCCTACGCTACGTTTTAGACTACTTATTCAGATTCGAGTTCTCATTGGAAGGAAGAAGAGTAATAAAATATCATACAATTTAATGTGGATTTTTATGTACGTATACGCTGCCAACCGGGTTAGAGAGTTAGGGGTAAGCTTTTGAAAGACAATAGATTGTGCAATTGTTTCTCCTTGTAAGTTGTTAACTTAGTTTTAGCACAGAATTGGTTTTAGTAAGAGTGTGTTAATTTTCTTAGAAATAAAGGCGCGTTTAAAACATGTACCAGTACACATTTGCACGTTCGTGGCTATGAAATGCAAATGTGAACTGTTGCTGAAAACAATCATTATCATCATCATCATCATCAGCCTATCACGTTCCCACTGCTGGGATAAGGGCCTTCACTCATAAAGAGAGTATGTGCCGTAATCCACCACGCTGGCCTAGTGCGGGTTGGTGGATGTCACATTTCTTTGAATTTTTGTGATTAATTCTTGAACATGCCGGTTCCTCACGACCACTTTCACTGGACCACACTTGCTCTTAAACAATCATAATTATATGTTATTCGGCTAGAGCTTTGACATTGTTTTATTGTTCCCAATAAGCGTTAGGAGTCAACAAATATTTAGACCATCGATGAAGTATGTCGAAACAACCACTCGGTGTTCGCTGCAGCGTTGATCGCTATTGTTGTCCTTTCATTTTTGTGAACGCATAATAATATAAGCTCGCTTCGTCTACCAAAAGACAAGCTAGAAAATGTATAAAGAGCATGCATCGGTGGCCAACACAAGACTTGTGACTCCGAGATGCGTAGGCGAACGAACTAGCGTTCGGGCGCCTGCGCCTTTCGTATTTACTATCACTTCTACTGCTGCAGCTGTTACCAAACCACCAAGGAAATTAAATCGGTGTGTAGCAAATATTTCACTTTAGCCTATACGTAAGAGTTTTGAGTACCGCGCCAGAAATTCAGTAGATATTAAGCATGAAGTATTATTGAAATATTTTGTATGCTATATATAGTTTCATTTTATCTTGTGTTTGCCCTCTGCTCGAACTTTGTTTAGTGTTTATTCCAACCTTAGATTCCGTCTAAAACCGAACCCTGACAGCAAGACTAGACGTAAGACTTTGTCATTTTTAAATATTAATGCATGCTGCTTCATACATGCTGCTAGACCTAACGTGGCATAAAGATTCAAATTTAATAGCTTTCAATAATATGCACTGCGAGTGAGCCTTAACGCATTACAGTCGAGTTTGACACATTTTGATACATAGTAGCAGCAAGTAATAGTAGTAGGCAGCTTTTGGAAGTCGTCCATGAATCGCGTGACTTTTTTAGCAACTTTCTTACCCTGGTGATAAAAAGTATATTAAAAATATCTGTAAAATACAGGTATTATTACCTTGATAAAAATGTTGCAGGTTTCTGAACGTTGCCTGGCAACGGTGAGTCAAGGTGATATTTCGTGATTTTTCCGAAACCCTCCCCCGTTTTCAACCACACGCGATTAATGAAGGATCTCTTGTGGAATATGGTTTGCTTTTGCGCACCGGATTGCGTCTAAAGAGCCACCGCTTAGTTTGAATCTTACTCTACTTACTGTTTAATCCAAAATGCTGCTTCAAAGAGAACCATGTAGACGTGGATCGCCATCCTGGTGGCGATGTTGAGGAAAACGATGGAGTTTGCTAAGATGAAGCACAGAAGGATCATCAGGGTCTTAGCGGCGCTGGTGAGGTGCTTGTCGCGCTTGAGTCCGCCTCGTAAGGGGCAGTATCTGTGAAGAAGTCTTCATTGAAAATGCTGTTGATAAACTATATACGTGGGGGGTATATACTCTTTAGTAAAAACCAATCTGGGAATCACAATAGAGACTATTATTATGACTTCAAGCAGCAATTTGCACACCTGACTATGTCTTAGCTTCGGGTGACGAGCACAAGATATTTCAATTCTAGATTAGCATTATATGTCATGGCCAGACGCAGCGCTATCATCAGACGAATTCCTAGTAACATAAAATATTTTTCAGGTATATGGAGCAGACGAAGGCGACATCACGGGTCGCTGAGATCGCAGTATATTAGAAATTACCGAAAAAATGGAGCGGAGTCCCTGATTTCGATTCCTTTGCCTTATGAAAAATAATTTTCCCAATAGCCAGCAGTGAGAGAGTTATAGCAGTTACAATAAAAACAATTAAGATGGACAAAAATGCTAAATTACAAAATAAATGTAAGCCGTATTGGACCTCTTCAATAATTTGATTGTTACAATTCATTATTTTTTTCACGCTGTTTTTTTCTACTTATATTTTATTTCGAAAGGGGTACGCTGAAAACCAGTCCTGTGAAAACGACGCTAAGCCTACCCCTTATTGTCAATATATTATTTTGTAAACTAAGTAAATATTTTGTTTTTTTGTTGGCAATAAAACTCATTACTGTGTTTCAGGTAGCCGTGATCAGCTGCGAAGATGACTAATATAAATAAAGATAAAAAAATACAAGAACCTCGAGGTTCTTGTCTTCATTCTTTCTTTAGGTTCTTGTCTTCAAACTTCTTTAGGTTCTTGTCTTCAAACCGGATATCAGCAGGTTCGACATTAACAGGACCGGACGACCAAACGTGCTAAATAAATCCTACTAATATACTTTTTTTTTTATGGAACTGAATGATGACGAGCAAGTCATTAGCCTGATGGTAAGTGCTTCGCCTGCCCATAACAATTGCAGTGCCACCCAGAACTAACCACGAATCCTACGAATATCCTGCCAATATCCTACCAATATCCTACTAATATCCTACAACAATATTACTAATTATTATATATGCGAAAGTGTGTGAGACTGGATGGAGGAATGTTTGTTACTCGAATCATGCAAAAACTACTGAACGCATTTTGATGAATACCTTATTACACTTTTTACCCCGGGATGCAGCGGGCGAAACCGCAGGGCGCAGCTAGTACCTATTATAAATGCGAATGTTTATGAGATTTGATGGATGAATGGTTAGGTTAGAGGGATGGATGGAAGTTTGTTACTCAATTACGCAAAGCTACTGAACGGATTTTGATAAAGTTTTATATGTAGGTTGTATGTAGGTAACAAAGGCTTATTTTCGTTCCTTGACTCCGCCGCAGATATATTTAACTACGAATGGATACCAGAAACACAGAGTTAATTTATATATTTAAAACATTCCATTCTTCTTCAAGAACATCGGAATAGGTAATCCAAATTCTTTTCAAAAATATATTAAACTAGCTGCGCCCCGCGGCTTCGCCCGCGTGGAGATTGATGTGTCGCAAGTAAGAAAAGTAGTCGGCTGCTCGGCTGCGCTGTTATGATTATTTCCGAATCTGTGATTCTGTATTTGCGAACTCGCTTCAATTGTTAAGCACGTGTTCGACGATTTGTTCTCGTATTTCCCGTGCCAAACATGGGTTGCCGCAAAGTTTTTTAATACTTTTTCTTTGGGTTGCCGTATAAAATATACGAAATTGCCTAAACAGACATACCCCATCACCGATTGTCTATTTTTTCGAACCATGGAATACAATTTTCCATATAAAGTTTGGAACTCTATTGCACACCCCCTACCTAATGGTAATTTTATAAAATATAAAATACATAATTCATTATTTACTTTATAGTTTTTTAAGCCGAGGTTTTAGTGAAATAAAATTAAATCGAACCAAGAAATACAATTTTCCATAAAAACTTTAGAACTCATTTGCACCCCTTACAGAGGTAGTTTAGAAAAAAAAGTGTTTTACTATTTATTTTGTAGTATATTTGTACCGAGATTTGAGTGAATGAAAACATCATACACATAAACTTTTGCATTTATAACATTATTAGGATTAGAATTTAAACCGAGTTAGGTCTCTCGTATGCTACAGGCCGTCTGGGTAGGTACCACAGCTTTGCCAGTTATTCTGCCACCAAGCAGTAGTGCGCAAGCATTACTGCGTTACGGTTTGAAAGGCATTGTGGCCAGCAAAATTACTGGGTATATGAGACTTAATATATGATGTCTCGGGGTGCAGCTCTCCGCAGTGATTTTAATGGTATTAAGTTTGCTTATTGTGGTCAGGCGTTGTGCTTGCCAGAAGGCGAGCGGCGAAAAAAAAATTTTTTGTTTATTATATATTAGGTACATTATGTATTATATTATATATTACATAATACGTTCTATATTATATGATACTATATTATGATTAAGGTTAAAACCAAGTTTTGAGTGAATTGAACCAAGCAATAAAATTTTCCGTACAGAGTTTAGAACTTTATTGCTCACCCTAGGGGTAGTACAGAAAAAATAATAAATACGTGTTTCATTATTTAGTTTCAAGTTTATTTGTACCAAGTTCTGAATGAATAAAACTAAAATTAAAAAAAAACCATACAAATTTTAAAACGCCCTCACATATTTATGAGTAGTTTAAAAAAAACATGTTTTCAAAATTTATGTTAAAGTTTATTTGTTCTGAGTTGTGAGTGAATCGAACCACGGAATAAAGCATACACTGAAAAAAACCGTACAAACTTTAAAACTCACATGCACCCTTCCTAGGGGTGGTATTGAAAAAATAAAAAATACGTAACTAATTATTTAGTTTAAAGTTTATTTGTACCGAATTTGAATGAATAAAACTAAAATTAAAAAAAAACCATACAAACTTTAAAACGCCCTTACATTTTCTGTAGGGGTAGTTTCGAAAAAATAAAAAACACGTGTTTTAAAATGTATGTTAAAGTTTATTTGTTCTGAGTTGTGAGTGAATCGAACCATGGAATAAAGCATACACTGAAAAAAACCGAACAAACTTTAAAACTCCCATGCACCCTTCCTACGGGTAGTTTTGAATTAGTTTAAAGTTTATTTATTATTTATTATATAAGCTACGGGGTCCCACAGGGAAGCATCTTGGGCCCTGTGCTCTTCCTGCTGTATGTTAATGACCTGTGTAACCTCCAGCTGCCTCACTGTGAAATATTTACTTACGCGGACGATAAAGCCCTCATAATAAATGGTAAAACGTGGACAGATGCGAAGTATCACGCCGAAGAGGCCCTAGGTGCAGTAGTCAATTGGTTAGCTTCGAACCTTCTCACTTTAAATGTAGAAAAGCAAAATACATAAACTTTGCCCTAAACTCATCCGGTTTTCCAACTGCTAACTCTTTCTCCATAGTTGCTCATAATTGCAAAACCTCGACCCCCTCTGCATGTACGTGTCCTGAACTCACCAAAACTGATACCATACGATATTTAGGTGTCCTTATAGATGACAGACTTGAAAAATGCAAATCAATTCACTAATCTCCAGATCTAGGAATCTAAGTTTTTAAAAAACCCAGAGCTGCTACAGACTTCGAGACTCTTAAAATGGTCAATTACTCCTTAGCTCAGTCCATCCTCTCCTACTGCTCCACGATCTGGGGAAGCGCATGCGCCACTAACCCAATTCAACTGGAACGAGCACAGAGAGCAATCCTCAAGGTTATGACTAAAAAACTGATAAGGTATTCTACGACGCTCCTATACCAAGATGTGCAAGTCCTAACCGTGAGGCAGCTCTTTATTCTTAACGTTATTTTACGCAAGCACAAGTCACTCACGTATGATCCCAACCTAGACCAATCCAAACGAAGGCGAGGCCGTGTCTGTAAAGCCAACCCCCACCGTACGTTTCTAGCTCAAAGGCAATTTGAAAGTGTTAGTTGCCCACTGTACAACAAGTTCAATAAACTCCTCCACATTTATCCATTAGCATTATACGAAGTTAAAAATAAAATTACAACTTATCTATTAAAACAGACCTATACAGAAACAGAAAAACTTATTAAATCACCATCTTAGGCATTCTCATTACTGTTTTTCCGGCCACATACACCTTCACACCCCCTCTCACACACTTACACATACACCTTCACACCCTCTCTCACACACTTACACATACATTCACCATCACACCCTCACACACTCCATCACACACATATACACACTATCACACCATCCCTCACACACACAATCACATACACATGCAATGCGTGCGCAAACAAGAACCATTCTTCCAAATACATCTAGCTTTATAAATAACCGTTGTTGATGTACCTTAGACCTGTATCCTTGCGGGGGGCGTTGGTGTCTGTGACACAGTTTGAATAACTACTGCAGGCACCACCGATCCGACTTAGATATTCTCAATACAGTACATCCCATCATGTTTTAAACTTAAGTACTTACCTAATTAGAAACCAGCAAATTGTGGAAGATGAATAAATACTTTTTATTTTTTATTTTATTTATTTTATTTGTACCGAGTTTTGAGCGAATTGAACCAAGGAATAAAAATGCTCCATACAAACTTTACCACCCTCTTTAACCCCCTTGGGGGTTGATATTTAAAAATTAACATAGCCTATGTTTCAATTCAGTACTTAAACTATCTTTATTCCAAATTTCATTAAAATCCGTTCAGTAGTTACGGTGATACCTGGTAACAAACATCACACACACAAACTTTCGCATTTATAATATTATTAGGATTAATTGTTTCAGATAGTTCGTGTCGTCACACCGGGAAGTGCTGCGTGCTTCCATCGTTGTCATCCTCTATAATCTCGATACGTTTACGTTACGTTATGTAGTACTATTACGTATTCTGTGGTTACGTACTGTCCAAATGTTTCCTTCATCCTTCAAACTCCTTTTATGCTGCTAAAGGAATGAATTAAATTACCTACCTATATGTAATGCTAACATGCAACATTGTTTAAAGCGAGTTAAAAAATAAGTACTATTTATCACAGCGCCTACTGAATTATATATTGAAAAAAACCCTGCTCTTTAATTATATAATAGGTATTTATATAATTTGTTTATGTTTGTCATATTTTTAATAGTATATAATAATTTACATGTAATTATATATCGTGTGATATCTAAACTAAAATTGCTTAAATATATATACAAAATAATATAATATATAATAATATAATATATATATATTTCATCCGTGGTCGTCCCACTGCAGGGCAAAGGCCTCACTTCTTAGGTATGGTAATACCTACCAATAATGTAGTTATACATATTGTAAAAAACTTTAAAAACTGACGATAATAAACGAAATTAAATAAATTTATTAGTAAGAATTTCGTTTACAATATTACAAGGACATAGGAATAGTTTTTTCAACATAATTCGGCCTTAATAGTAATAATATTTAACAGTTTTATTATAAGAGTAACGTAATTGTATTTATTTATTTCATACTAGCTTTTGCCCGCGACTTCGTCCGCGTGGAATAGTGACTTCCGGCAGAAAAGTATAGATAGCTGTGCCCGCGTCTCCGTCAGCGTGTAACTCCTTGTGTATTAAGTTAATGTATTGGTAATATTTATTATTTTTATTTATATTGGTAATATTGTTTAGATCACGTTCACATGAGGCTTAACCCTTTATAAGACACAGAACTTAAAAATATTTATTGCTTTTAAACTTTATAATAATGTGTTAAGGTTCAAATTTTGGTGGCAATATAAGTACCACTGCCTTATAAAGGTAAGGTAAAGGTACCTATAAAACGAAAATACTTCAGTGCAAAGCTTCCGGGTAAACTATATTGAAAGTTGACCCGTCCGGCACGTGAACATAAAGATTTTTAGAACTGCTAACACGGGAGAGAGCAACATACAACTGACCATGCGAGAAACAACTGACACTGAGATCTACTCCAGCAACACCAAAAGTCTGCCCTTGAGCCTTGTTAATTGTCATTGCATAACACACCGATACTGGGAATTGCGTCCTTTTAAATTGGAATGGAAAATTATTTGGTATTAAGGGTATTCTGGGAATAAAGACGGTTTCTCCTGCACCGCAACCTGTTAAAATTTGAGCCTCGATTATATTTTGTTGCAACTGGGTTACTTTTAGTCGAGTTCCATTGCAAAGTTGTGGTGGTCTTAAATTTCGGAGCAGAATAATCGGTATCCCAATTTTTAAACAAATTTCATGAGCGGGAAGTCCGGGCATATTTAAAGAATTTAAAAATTCTATCGGGTAATTAGTGGCTTCTTGTTCATCGACCATTCTATTTATTGATCTATAAACTTTGCTTTCCCCCTGTATATTCGACAGTATTTTGTTATTGATCTCAGATGCCTGGTCATTGCGAGGAGTTAAAATAGATCTTTCGCATAGCCAAGAATTGTCCCTATTTAATATATTTGTTACGTCACCGTAAACCGACGATATAAGATGTGGTTGAGATTGCACCATACAACATAATTCAGGCGTCAGAATAAGTTTTCCTTGGTGTAGTTGTGGATAGGTACCTTCACCAATCTTTAATAATGTGTCAGAAAATTGACTATCATCCGGGTTATCTCCAGTTCTCACTCGCATATTTATAGTCAAATGCACCGATTGTATATCACGCCATAAATAAGAGCTTTTCAGGCAAGCCCTAACCTCATCAGCTCGGGTTCCCCGTGGTATTACTGGTAAGGTTTGTCGGAAATCACCACAAAATAAAACCGTGATACCGCCCATTGGTCGATCATTTTGTCTTATATCCCTTAAAGTTCTGTCTACCGCTTCTACTCCTTTTCGATGGGCCATCGTACATTCATCCCATATGATTAAACTACACTCGCGTAATACCTTAGCTTTGTCGCTATTTCTTGAAATACTACAGGTTGGACTTTCCGTGCGATCTAAATCAATTGGTATTTTAAACATACTGTGAGCAGTTTTACCTCCTGGTAGCAATGTTGCAGCTATCCCTGATGAAGCTACGGCAAGAGCAATTTTACGCTGATTTCGAACATAAGCCAATATTAATTTAGTCAAAAAGGTTTTTCCAGTTCCTCCAGGTGCATCTAAAAACCATATTGTTCCCAAATTATTTTGAACACTATTGCACACGCGGTCATAAACTGAACGTTGTTCTGCAGTCATCATTGGGACACCGTTTTCTAATGTTGTCAGCAGTTCCATTAAATTGTAACCAATCTCTGCGGAATATTCCCTATTAGTTACCTCTCCGACTGAGGTTGGTGTTGGCAAACCATATTCACAGAGTGATTTACCGCCTACTGCTGTTAAGTCATCCTGAAGAGCTAATAAGCACTGATTTATGGCAAGATCACGGAAATTATCATTAGTTGTGCCTTCATCATTGTTAGGTATATTTCTAAGAAAGTCTTCTGCAAATTTTTCTTTATATTTTTCCCATAATTTTACAGCATCTGACAAATTACAAAATATGAGTAATGTTACAAATAAATGGCGTAACCGTCGTGGATTATCACTAACACAGGATTCTGCTAAAGCGTCATCCCAATGCTGATCATTTTCAAGCAAATGACGTGCTTGGCAAGCTGCTTGATAAGTGGGATAAACAACATCGTCTACTTTTCTCAAATCTATAAATGAGGTTGGTCCTCGCACGGTATGTAATAATAATCGCAAATAGAAACACTCAGCGTTGTTAGGATGAACGGTGTACACTCTACCAAGAACATGTTCTTTAAAAATACCTGACTCGCCATCTACAGGCCTGCCACGGCGTCTTCGATTAAAGACACCCCGTTGCTTATCGTAGGTATAATACGATGGAACTTCCTCATACAAAAGAGATTTTGCAAAATCATCAGTTTGGCAAAGTCGAAAGAATGCTAATAAAGTTGTTTGTCTAGGGTTCTCTAACCGTTCTGTGAAATTTTCGGCGTTGAAATATATACGTTGGCCGCCTTCAAGATGAACATCCAGATGAGTCACAGGTGGATATCTTTCGTGAATGTTGAAACTTAAGATCCGCCACACAGCTTCTGAAGAACTTATATATCTGCCTGACTGAAATCTTGTAACTTCATCATGTTCATTTCTCAAAGCAAATGTAGCTTGGTCACTGCCCTTATTAATATACTTACAAATATATTTTATTGACTCTACACTATTACACATTTCAACATTTATGTGAGCTTGAAATGCTCTGGACAACACAGGAGAATACGGAACGACCCACCTATTATCTAAAGTAACTTGTTGTCCAGACACTCGCTTTTCAACAGTAAAACCACCATTATCTCTTGAACGGCGACGATATAATGGGTATCCATCATGTCCTGTTACAGTGTCATCCACTAAGGCTTTTGGATATCTTTTAGTGCAACGACCGTCTTGCATGCAAGGAGAATTCCCGTTAAATGCACCACATGGACCATGTATCATATGAGTTTTAACAATGTCGTATAACACGGGATCTGCAATCGGACTTGGAATTTCAGCACTGATTAAACTGTCTACATCATTAGGTCGAACCTTATCTTTTAACCAAAGCAGGATATGTGCGTGAGGTAAGCCGCGTTTTTGCCATTCAATACTATACATATAACACAATACTTCTCCAAAAATGTTATCTTTGGTAAGTAGATCTATCATTGATTTTAATTTTAAATGAAAAACTCTTGCTATGATATCATGGCGGTCATGCGGTGCTTGACCCTCAAGAAGCTCCCGAGTAATTTCATCCCACTTAGGATTGGTAGTTACAGTAATAAATAAGTCGGGACGTCCATATTTTCTTACGTAACAAAAAGCATCTTGAGTACGTTCGTGCATGTATCGTGGACCACCAGTAAAAGAAGAGGGCAAAATAACTAAACGACCCATATTCACCGTATCGTTATCTTGCTGCATGGCGTCGCGAAGGTGCACGTATTCTTCAGCGCGCAGCTGCCTTTGATTAGATCGTATATAAACTAATCTTTCGGTTTCAATTTTTGCGTACATGTCTACAATAAACTGATTGAATAAGCCACGAAAACGTTGAAAGTATACAAACCTATTCCGTCTTACTTGCAAGTGGTAACAGTAAAATTGAAGGCATGAAATCTTTTTATTATAATTAGGTGCGCCTGTACGCGGATCAGTTTGGTATAAAGCAAAATTATAACCATCTTCCCCTCGACAGTATATCAAAGGATATTGCAAACTGTCGTAAGCCCTGTGGGTTTCATAAATACGTTGCAAACGATTATCTCTGGAACGGATAACGATATCACGCCTATCACATTCCTGGTCGACCAATACCACAGCAACTTCATTCGTGGATGGAGCATTATAACGCCCAGGGTGTTCCTGAGTTGGACGCCTATCGGCATTTATAACAATTTTATAATTGTTATCATCATCTCGAGGAAGAGCTTCTAATGCCGATTTAAAACTGCATACATACGAATTAACCTGATGCAACATGTTCTGAAGTTGTGATATGAGTTCAGTATTTAAATTCGGGAAATATTGATTTCTTATATTCGACTGTTCGTTGTAGTCGGATACAAAATATATTTGAAGAAACTTAGGTTGGTTTTCAGGCAAAAGGGATCCTATCAAATGGTAAACCTGACCTTGTATCTTAAAAGTAGGCATGAAATGACCTTCTGAGATTTGTTGAGCGCCAAAGGATGTCATTTGAAATGCACTATTATAAGTGCGAATATTATCTAAAAACTGTTTAGATTGTATATGTTCCCCTAAAAGTAGTGATTTCAAAGGTTCCGGTGGGTCTTCGAATGAAGGCAAATTTATTTTACCTGTAGAACAACAGAAACCAGCTGACTCCTTACTCCACTTTGCAGCATTACAAAAACGACATACCACGTTCATATCGCCTATTACAGAAGATGATCCGTAATCAATTGTGAGGTTATAAGCAAACCCACTTTTATATTTGTCGGACCAAACCACCGAATTTCTAGATTGATCTTCTATGTGTACATCTAAGTTATTAAGGCTATGTCGAAATCTGTCTGCAGTAAGACGGGCCTCTCGCTGTTCATCCGTTTCAAGAGACCGAATATTTTCGATTCTTAATCTTTCATTAGACAAACTTACTGATCGTTCTTGTCTCAAAGAATTATAATATTCGCGTACCGACTCTAGTCGTTGTTCATGCTCATGTGCGTCTTCGAGAGATCGAATAACATTATGGTGCACCCTATCATTTGTCAAACGGTCTTCATATTGAGTTAAAGTTTCAGATTCTCGAGATAAAATATGACGTTCGCGGTCAGCTGTGAGACGCAATTCCCTCTCAGTGTAGGTTTCTGACTCGCGAGACAATATATGACGTTCGCGGTCAGCAGTGAGACGCAATTCCCACTCAGTGTAGGTTTCTGACTCGCGAGATAGTGTATGCCGTTCGCGGTCAGCAGTGAGACGTAATTCCCTGTCAGTGAAGGTTTCTGACTCGCGAGATAATGTATGCCGTTCGCGGTCAGCAGTGAGACGCAATTCTCGTTGTGACGCAGTTTCAGCATCTCGGGATAACACATGTTGTTCTCGGTCAATGGTAAGCCTCAGCTCTCGTTGAGAAGAGCTTTGAGACGCCCGTGATGTAGCTCGTCTCGCTCTGTCAGCTGCTAATCGCATCTCTCTCTCTGGAGAGCTTTCATTGGCTCGAGAGGTTGAGGCACTAACTCTCATAGAGTTTAACCGATGTGCTCTTTCCTCTGCCGATTCTTGAGAACGCGCATTTCTCATCCTTTTAGCATCTCTCGAATTTCGAGATAAAGATGGTCGTTTTTTAGGTGGCATTGTGTATTTTTAATCGACGGTAACTGAAGCTACCTTACACTTACAATTATATATAGTAATTATGTAATAATTACGAAAATAAACTATTAATATAATTAAACACTACCAATTACGAAAATAAACTATTAATACAATTAAACACTACCAAAATAACTAATATAATAATTACGAAAATAAACTATTAATATAATTAAACACTACCAATTACGAAAATAAACTATTAATACAATTAAACACTACCAAAATAACTAATATAATAATTACGAAAATAAACTATTAATATAATTAAACACTACCAATTACGAAAATAAACTATTAATACAATTAAACACTACCAAAATAACTAATATAATAATTACGAAAATAAACTATTAATTTAATTAATCACTACCAAAACCTCTTATACCTAAAACTAATAATATATTTAAACACTACCAAAACTTCTAATACCTATTATATAAAATAACAACAAAACAAATCTAAAAATAAATTATTCAAAGACTAAAAGTCGTGCTGATAAGCACGGTTTGCAAATAACAATTATTGGTTGTCAATAAGGTCGAACAGTCTGAACGTCTATTCGCATCAACAGCCAAATATTGAATGACGCTCGAGCGCGGACCCCCCGCCTTTTTATACCTTCCGCCACGACGCGCGTCGAGCGCGGCAACCGATACACAAAAATAATCCTTATAGCATGACTCTGTATTCACGCGCGATGACTTATTATTTCATGTATAACTTTGGTGTTTCTACACCGATTTACATGATTCTTTTTTTATTGAATAGGTAATAATGTTAACTTTTTTTAATTAGGGATGAGTGATAGTGTTGTAAACGTTAGAGTAGACAAATACAATCAGAAATCTCCGAATTGCCAAGCTATCGGGAGTTTCACGTGTTATTGTGAGTCAACCATAAAAGATAGACATATGCTGTCGAGGAATATTTTTTATATAATTTTAGGGAGAATATTTCCGTCATACATGATTTCTATGTAGCTTTAACCTATAAGCCTGCACACGCGACGGAAGCTTAAAAAATGGAGTATCTTCTCCCGTTTTCCCAATATTTCCCTTCACTGCTCTGCTCCTATTGATCGTAGCGTAATGAAAAGTATACTATAACCTGCCCAAGAGTATGAAGAATAATTGTGCCAAATTTCGTTGAAATCCGTCGAGTAGTTTTTGTTTCCATAACGAATATACAGACAGACAGACAGACAGACAGACAGACAAAAATTTTACTGATTGCATTTTTAGCATCAGTAGCGATCCCTAACCACCCCTTGATAGTTATTTTTTAAATATATTTTATGTACAGAATTTACCTCTCTACAGATTTATTATAAGTATAGATTAAATGTGAATACATTGTGGTATATAATTAAATTGAGTCACGGTAAGAAATATGTTATAAAAATATTAATATAAAAAAAAAACAAAATATGTCAACGAGTATAATTTTAGTACGTATTGTCATCGGTTAGAGTTCAAGTTATTAAATTATTGTCATTGAGAAAGTGTTTTACTGAGTAATAACATAAAGTTAGTAGTCGTACCAATTTATGTAATAAATGTTTATTGAATTTTTTATTTTATTGTATTTATCATTATTTATTAGATTACATATCCAACAAAAGTATAATAGCCCGGTCAAATTAAACCTAAAAATAAGAGTGAAGCTACATAAATTTACTGAAAATTGGTGAAATCGTTCAAAATATAAATATAAATAAAATTTGGAAGTTCCCCATCTTTCCCCTGTATGCAAAAAAATATTCAAGGTCAAAGTTAAAAAAAAATAGTTTTTCGCGATTTTCAGCAAAACGGTAAGTTTTATCATAAAAATACCTCAGACAAAGTCGATCATAAAATCTATACTTATAATAAAACTGTAACGAAGCGGTTACTGTACATTTAAGATATATTTGAAAATCTATTTTTTTAGGAGTATATGGTAGCAACAGAACCCAAAAATACAATTTTTAAAATTTTTGTCTGTCTGTCTGTCTGTCTGTCTGTCTGTCCGGGATAAACTCAGAAACTAGGGCACGAATTTGACTGCAGTTTTTTGTAATATGTTCTGTGGAGTCCGGCGCTACACATAGGCTTTGTTTCATCAAAATCGGTCCAGTAATATTGAAGTTATGACGCACTTTAGGAAAAAATATACATGTTCACTATAAGTTGAACCACGGAACATACCGGAGCCTTTGTGCACAAGGCTCAGCTTAAACTGGTTGTTACATGGGTTGACATGATAGTATTCTAAAAAATGCTTTGTAGAGTCCTAGGCCACATAACAAACTTCCTAATCCTTTCCTAATCCTAATCTATGTCTATACATATAATAAAATCATAGAACCCAAAAAATCTGTACTTGGAAGATATTCGAAAAAAAACAGCCAGGACGATATAAAATGAGTAACTAAACATATTAAAACAGTTTTTAAAATTTTTGTTTGTTTGTTTGTTTGGACTTCTATAACTTAAAAACCAATGACACGTTTCCACGAATATGTTTAATTAAATTCTGATTTTAATATAGGCTATCGACATTTTGAAAAATCTACTTATGGGGGGGTTAAATTGGGGCCAAGTTAGTATGGAAAAAAGTTAGTAGATTATCCTGAAATCTTGAAACTCAGAATTAGTTTATATAACTAAAAATTAACGAATACGGGTCCAATATTTTTTGATATTTAACTTCTTTAAGCGAGGAAGATAGACAAAATGTAAAATTAATATGAATTTAAAACGCTGTTTACACTATGAAAATAAATTAAATGCATACAAGTAAAGTTATATTTAAATTTAAAATATCATGATAGAAATATAATTTCAGCGTTTTTAGTAACTCTTAGAAAACAACTCGCAAACTTTACATGAAAAGAACCATAATTATTTCAACTTTTGAAAATTCATTTATGCAATTGAAACTAGATGGCGCTAGGGGTTGCTAAAACATGCAAACGATTTTTTTATGTAGTGCACCACACACGGTGAATATAAATAAAACATCTATTTTAAATTTGTTTAGTTTGACGTTACCTGCTTTTTTATGGTACTGAGTGATGAGACTAGCAAGTCGTTCGCCTGATGGTACGGGCTACGTCTGCCCATAGCAATAGCAGTGCCACCCAGATCTGAGTCATTGTCTTGACATCAGCTGATATTGAGTCTCATATGCCCAGTAATTACGCTGGCTACAATCCCCTTTAAACGGAAACACAGTAATGCTTGCGCACTACGGCTTGGAGGCAGAATAACTGGCAAAACGGGGGTACCTACCCAGACGGCCTTCCGCATACGAGACACCTATCACGAGTAAAGTTACGCCACCGTCCTTTACTCAAACATGGTCGTTTACCTGCAAAGTGATCGATTTTTTTTTTCGACCTGGAATCCTTCAGCTAACCTCTTGAAAACCCTCATCAGACCACAATTCTGGCGGTTTTTAGGTTTTGTCAAGAGGATGATTTTGCCAAAACTTTAATGTATGATGAAGTGCCAAACAACGACTTCAACGACAAACAAACTGGTCCAGTTAACAAACGACGACTTGGTGGGGGATCGGGTGTCTATCAGGAACATGATTTTGGCAGTATGTATGTACACCGTCCATGCCAGTAACAATGAATGCTACTATTTACGGTTGCTGATACACACTGTCTGTCCGCGGCGCTACCTCATTTGCGTTTCTCACAACAGTGAACTGTTCCTCAGAACAACGATGGTATTAAACACTTTCCATAACTTTCCACGTAGCCTGCAAAGCAAGGCGCCTTCTGAATGACGACCAAAATTGGGACGAAACTAGCAAAAGCAGTCGTAAGTGATGCTCACGACGTATGCGCCATTTGTTCGCTTTAATTTTGGTGTTTTGTGGGCCCAGTGCAACTGTGGAAGTCCAGCCTATAATGTTTTGAGGGACATTGAACAGGACGTTGATGTATAAGACGACGGTGAGGATGGTGGCAAGTCACTACCGTACCCCGTAGAGTTTTTAAACTCTTTGAGTCCATCCGGACATCCAGCGCACTCTATTAGATTAAAAATTTGGAATACAAAATTATGCTTTTTTGAAATTAGACCCCGCCGAAGTTGTTAACTTCGGGGAGGTTAGTTGTGTAACGGAACTCGGCTGAAGATACTGTCGCTAGAGACGAACCTCACTGAGGCACTGATCCTCACTGAGGTATACTGATAGCCCGTGGCGCTGGTGAGTCAGTTTTCATATATTAATATTCGTCTCTCTCATCTCGAACCACTTTCCGTTCACATTCAAACGCGTGCAGTTTTGTGTGAGCGTCAGCTTTGCAATGACGATCAATAAGTCGCAAGACCAGACTCTCTAGGCCACGGCCGTTGATCTGAGGACAGGATATTTCTCACAGAGACAGCTGTACGAAACCTTCTCACGGGTGACGTGATCCCAGTCTTTACGTGTTTGCTCCCTGTACAGTGTGTTTTTCAAATAACATGTGTTGTACACAATCTACAAAAAAGTCTCTACATCAGCGTTAAACGAAGTCCACGCGAACGAAGTCGCGGGCAACAGCTAGTTATCTATAAAAAAATGTAAAATAGCCACCGTTTCTGAGATATAACGATTCAAAAATTTGTAAAAGTTGTAATCATAATATGAAAGATAAAAGCGATGTAAATTAAAGCAAAGTAGTGAAGTTTATTCGTCTGATTCGTTAGCCTTCGAATTCAAAAACTGCTGAACACATTTTTTTGTAACTGCTAAAAGGGATGCTGCTGCTTGTACAAAAGTTAGATCGTTTCATTCTCTGGCATGTTCGAATTGTCAGAGCCGGTCATGCTCTAATGTTGGATCACCAACAGTGAAGGATTCGTTTGATTCCAACGAGGTGACATGCGATACATCGCTAATGACGTAATTTACTTGCACCCAGAATGAATATGAAGAAGAAGATCAAGAAGAAGAACAAGAAGAAGAATTTGAAGGCTACGAATCAGACGAATAAACTTCACTAATTTACGTCGCTTTTATCTTTTCCATTCTTTGCTAACTTTCATTATTTTGCAATAGTTTCAAATTTAGAAGGATCATAACTGACCCGTGGAATAGGCCTACTGGGGAAACCACGTTAAAAAAAACGCGCTAAGTACACTACCTCATAGGTGGCGTGGAAACGTGTGCATATTATGACGATTACAACTTTTACAAATTTACAATCGTTATATCTCAGAAACGGTGCCTTGTAGGAAAAAAAGTATATAACATTTTTATTGATAATTTTATGATCGACAATTTTTGTCTGAGGTATTTTTATGGTAAAACTTACCGTTTTGCTGAAAATCACGAAAAACTCATTTTTTTTATACCTTTGGCCTTGAATATCTTTTTTTTCCATACAGGGGAAAATGGGGAACTTTCAAATTTTATTTATAATTATATTTTAAACGATTTCACCAATTCACAGCTTGTTGTGAATCTATGTAGCTTCGAATGTCTAAATTTACCGGACTATTAGTAGCATAAAAGTAGAACTATTTTTTTTCTTTTTTTTTTGTTGTTTAAACATATTTTCCTTTAATAACAACAATATAAAAAGAAATTTATTAAAAATTAAATAGCGTTATCTATCTAAACTTATCTAATCTAATAACGCTATTGAACTATATTTAATTATTTAAATCCATGTCGTTTTATTATATTAGATTACGACACTTAAGGAACCCTACAAAAATATTGCAAGCTTTCAACGTGGGCAAGCTGAAACACGTTTTCACCAAGATCTGCCCGTCTCGATATACGATTGGCGCTTGAGGATGGACATGATTAGGCCTAGTGCTCTCAGTTCGAATATTTCGAAGTACCTACTACAAGCTTAGTTGCGCCTTATCGCTGGGTGCGAGAGTAGCTATTTATTACAGCGGTTACAGGAAGATGTGGACAGAGTGGTGGAATGGAGTCACAAGAATAAACTGCAGTTTAACGTCACGAAATGCTCAGTTATATCTTTTAGTAGGTCAAGAGCTCCACTACACTTTGACTATGAGTTCGGTGGCGATATTTTGGAACGGGTCGTTGAGGTCAGGGATCGGAGTAACTATAAATACAGAACTGACGTTCAGAGACCACATTAAAAAAGTATGTAAAAAGGCTTACAGGAATTTAGGTTTTATGTTGCGACAAACGAAAGGCTTCACAAATATAAGAGCAATATCGACCTTGTACGACGCTCTGGTCCGCAGCCAGCTCGAATGTAACGCTGCCGTGTGGGCTCCGCATGAAGCTAAGTACTGTCTCATGTTGGAGCGCATACAAAACAAATTTACTAGCCACCTGTATCTGAGGTTATATGGAGTTTACCCCTTGTATCCATTGATGTATCCAACTTTGTTCGTTTTAGGCATGGTTGGATACAACAAACTAGAAACAAGGAGGAATTTGGCACTCGCATATTATATGATGAGGGTATTCCGAGGTTATATCTCGAATCCGGATATATTGCTAAGGATGGGACTATGTGTGCCGGACAAGTGCGCGGCGCGGCGGCGGCGGCCGCGGTTGTTCGCGGAGCCCTACGCAAGGACTACTCGTAGTTTACTAGCTAAGACGCCATTGATACATATGTTGCATTTTTGTGTTATGTTCATTTAAATCGTGTTGCTGACAAAATAGACATATTTATATGTTCAGTTGCTGAATTTAAAACAGCAATACTATTTGAAATATGTTATTGTAAAAATATTTAATCTTTGTATATGTAAATGAATTATAATAAAAAATAATTAATGACTATTGTAAATATAAATGAATTATAATGGAAAATAACTTTGACTAATGTAAATTAATTATACGAGTATAATTGACTATTTTAGATGTAAATGAATTGTAATGTTGACATACACTATTGAATTGGGAAATTCCTGTAATGATAGTTGTATTTGAATTTGAATAAATAAATAAATAATAAAATAAATAAATTATTGGTCTTTATTGGGGTGTCTTGACGGAGACGTGCGAGCTAGACTGTGCCTTATCGCTGGGTAGCGAGAGTAACTGTTTATTGGGGCGTCTTGACACTAACTGATAACTGCTTATGTCTGAAGGCATTATCAATGTTATTGAAAAATCTGATTTAGACAAATACCTATGAGATAAGATAAAAAAAGGAGGAGGTTCTGAATTCAATTGTATTTTTCTTTATGTTTGTTACCTCAGAGCTCCGTCATTTATAAACATATTTCGAAATTCTTTTTGCGTGGGGTTCAGTAGCTATAGCTAGAATGTGGTCCCGTATACATTTTAACGGTATTCGACCTCGGATTTCGAAGATACGAGTACATCAGAATTGAATTCGGTTTTTTTTGTTATTAAATAATAACAAAAAAAACAATAAATATATATGTATAATAAATTATTTAATATATAGTAAATATCCCGTTTATAAATCAAATTCTAAAATGAGATAAGATTTTGAAAGCATTTTTAGAACTGGTGTCAAAATTTACCCGATGTTTGCAAAAAAAGCTGCAAATTAAGAAAAAGGACCCAAAAATTTGCCACACTCTAAACAGATAAAAAAAATATAAAAGTGATCGTTTTATTATTCATAGGTAAATATTTTTAGGTTCTTCGATGAGATTAATAAATTGCATCCAAGGATGGCTATTTTTATCACTGATTGACATTGCATTTAAAAACTCCGGGTTAAATTACCTCAAATTGTATCCAGCGCATTTGTTATACAGCCCATCGAGACATTGCAACACGTAGTTGATTTTTTCGGCCGTGCTGCTGGCGAAGGGAGTCGGGCCGGTATAGGACGCCTCTTGCCGAACCAGCGCCAATCTCTGAGTCTCACTCCTTCGCGGGCACCCGTTCACTTTGCAGTTACATCTCCTCATACGCACACCTGGAAAAATATATTTCCTTAGTTTAGACTCTTGAACGAATAAAAAAATGCGGACACCTCGTCACCAAATTCAGAAGTGAAGCACTCTAAGTATGCCGACCCGCTCGTTCGTACACAAGTCCGTAGCACAAATTTACATCATTCTATGCCGATCGGCTGTCAGATCGGCCTTTTTGACTTACGCCACCCGCCCATCGCTGTGCTTTAATTGTTGCCGAGAATCCGTCTGCCATTTTTTATTTGTTCAAGTTTAGACTATAAAGAAGAAATAAGAAATAGCACACAGACGCAGGCTGCCAATGTGTTACAGTTCTACTTGTTTTTTTATTTGTGTATGTTTAAATCAATGAGGGTCTAGCATTGATTAAAATGTTGGTTATTATTATAATTGATAAGGCATGTCTGGATCATATCTTTGTGAAGAGTGGATTTGAGGCCGTCGCGTCGGCGTTGTCTGTAGCACGGATATTACCGATCATGATTTTTGCATATTAGGTTTATCACACCCTAGTCAACCTTCCACTGGTCAAGCCCGGTCTAGAGTTAGACTACGAATCGTTACCCCGCGGTCCTTCACGACTTGGAAAAAAGAGACTGGCTTTCTGTTACCAATAAGATAGATGTAAATACAGCCGTCGCAGAGTTTCAGGCAAATCTGTCTTCAACCATCTCCAATCATAGCCGCTCTGTCAATATTAGTCGTTCTCAGAACAACTTAAGATCTTAGATTACTCCTGGTTCATAAAATGCCAGAAAATTCGAGACATGCTACACTTGAAAGCCTGGAAGGATCCAAACAATATAATAGCACAAAAAACCTACAAACGTTATCGAAATTTCTATAATGAGTTACTACGTCGTGTGCGAACAGACTACGGAAAGGAGCTACTTTTAAAAAATAAAAATAATCCCAAAAAGCTGTGGCAAACTATAAACAACATCTGTGAGAATACGAAATCCCAAAGCGACTCAGCCGAACTAATAGGAAAAAGGCATCCAGCCGCAGCGCTAAACGAGTGTAATCTTCTGACCCTCAACAACAGGAAGACAACATTTGTAACCTTCTACAAAAGTCGCCATTCAAAGTCTGACAGTGTTATACGAATAAAAATTCATTCATGTGATATGCTTTCTAGTGGTGCTTCTCTTTCCTGCAACTGCGATCATATTGGACAAGTGGACCATATAAAATATCTTGGCGTCGGGGTTGACGAGGCTCTTACATTTAAGCAGCACATTAGGACGTTATCTGGCCGTGTCCGAAAAATCATATACATTACGAAAGCCTTACGACATTCTTGTGACAGAAAGACTCTGTTGATGGTTTACACGTCGCTCTTTCAATCAATATTATCTTACTGCAATCTAGAATGGGGTGATGCAGCAAAAACTGTCATTATGGTCCTTGATATTGGTCCTTGCCTGGAAGAGATCGCTTTTAGCGATAAGGCCGCCCATTGTAACACAACTGTTTTTATGAAATGTCTTTAAGGCAGTAGTCTGCTTTAGGAGCCGAAAAAAAAGCGTTTTTTCAACAAATTTTTTGAAAGGGAAGGAAATGATTGCGGTAAACGAAATTTTGAGACGATAGTATATTATATTCAAGCTTTAAAAAACAATTTTTATTATTACAAATTATTGAAATTTTCCAAAGTTGTAACGATTTTTCTGGGGCGCATGGAGTGTGCACTCGTAAATCGGTGCCGGTGATGGAGGTCGTGCGATGCATTTGAAACAGTGGAACCAAATTTTGTTTTGTTTTTATAAGTTCCTTTTCTATATGAACTAAAAAAATACCGAAGAAACGACGAAATTTCAAATTTTTTAGAAGTTTCAAAAAAAAATTCACATTTTTGAAAAAAAAAATTCACTTTAAGTTCCAAAACAAGTAATTTAAATAGTACTTTTGTCCAACTTTTTTAGTTCAAATAGAAGATAATTCAATAATGAAGCTAGATCACTTTGGTTTTTTTCGATCGGACATATATTGTTTTTACTATCGCCGGCACCGTTTTCTAAAACTTGTGATAATGAAACTGACGCTACAAATAGCAGTGTAGAAGCCGATTCCGAGAGCTATAGTTTACCGTTATATTGTATACCGTCCCAACAACTACTCAACACAGACCTTCTAGAACCTCCAAATAATATTTCAAAGGACCGTTCAATCCTTTCAGGTATATACGAGTATAGTCAAACAATAGAATACACGAAGGGGCGGAGCGCGCGCGCTCGGGTCTGCCCGAGCATTCGCACCTGCTCGACGCTCGGCCACTAAAACTGATCTAGCTTCGAAAATATGTCGAATTGGCCTCTAAAATTTTGAACACATATTCTTGGATAGTTTTGGAATAGATTTAAGACAAAAACGAAAAATCGATTTTTTGAAGCCTGTAAAGCAGACTACTGCCTTAATTTAATGTTTGCAATAAAGCGTTTATCTATCTATCTATCTATCTATCTATCTTGAGCGAGCTCAGCGAGCTGTACTCGAAGTCATGCTAGGCAAGCCTTTTAGATTTTCCACCAATGCTCTATATAAAGAGGCGAAGGTACTGAGCGTGCGACAGTTTTATATAAAGAAAGCCGTAGCAACGGTTCACAAAAGGATTTGCAGCTCGAGTGAAGACACAGACCTTATGAGAAAACGTGTGTTTAAAGTTCCAATTCCAATAGTGAACTCAACTTTTGCGAATCATCATCCTAACTGTCTACTTCCACGTATTTATAATAAAATTTGTAAGGTCTGTGACATAAAAGACAAACGCACGTCAAATGTATAACAATAAGTCCAGCAATAGTTACTTACTCAGTCGTATCATGAAACAGAAAAACTAATTTATTCATGAGCACGCACACACCACACACACACACCCTCTCACATACCCGCACCCTCACACACACCCTCACACTCTCTCACACACCCTCACACACTCTCATACATCAGGCACATATTTTATTTCATTTTACATATAATTTTAACGTAGACCTCTATTAGGATGCTTCCGATACTACTATAATTGTGTACAAAATTGTAATCGTATATTAAGGTTTCCACGATACGGGCCTAGAGCCTAGTGTGGAGCCGCCGTTCTAACCCATTGGATATTTAATTTGTTTTAGATATATTGTACTATGTTTGTTTATTTATAACTTTAAGCTTCCACTGTAACTTTCGTTTTTTTTTAAATAAATATCTTATCTCTTAATGACATTTTAACAGACGTTGCATGGAAGCAAAAGACCAGGCGCAATTCCTTAACTTTCGTTCTAAAATGTATAAAGAAAAACAATAATGTTATGAGTCGAGAGCTTTAGAACACGACGTGTCTTCAACCAAACTTCATTGGTCTTCATCCATATACCCTCTCTCTCCTTTTGAGAGAAGGTCAATGTCCCAAATGTCCCAGCAGAGGGAAGGTAAAGTATTATGGATGTATTACTATTATTGGTATATAGCCGTTAGGCCAATACGGTCGGTATTTAACTCCATCACCAGGGTTGGCCCACACCCACACGAGAAAGAAGGTCTAAATATAGGTACCTGAACAGTTGCATGACATGTTTTATATGTATTGCATACAAAAAATCATGTCTCCAGTTACTTTTCCTGATTTTTTGTTCGTATACGATAATGTTTTGTGTTAATCGGAATGACACAAACATCTGTTTGAACGTATATGACATAATCTTGACGGCGCCAGTTTCAACGAGGCAGTGACGTCGAGACCTATGTTGACCAATCATGACAATGGAAAAGAGTAGTTCCAAAGTCGGCCGTGTTCATAAATTTCCTTGTCACACTGTATACCGTTTTGACAGATACGGTAACGCAGAACGATGACAGAGAGATAAAACAAAGAGTCTGATAAAGAGGGAAGGTTCCATATACGGTTCCTTTTGTGGTCGCCGATTCCAGAGCACGTTCTGAGATTTATTTAGCGTGGACAGTTTACTATACAAGGTATAATGTAATATGTATATAGACCCGAAGGGGGGGCTATTGTGACTAAGTATGCAAATATCTTGACGTGTACAAAGGTTGGAGGATATAGCGTATTTGAAATTCCAATATAAAAGTAAAATATAAAATTGAAATTTGCAGCAACCCTAACTTGAATTAGTATTTACTATTATATTTTTTAAATACGCCCGACGTCACGTACGTAGGCCCTAACTAGGATTCCCTGTATGTAGTGCACCAGGAACCACGAGGACCAGCGGTTCCAGGCTTGCAGTTTCTTTTTTTTCTTTGCACAAATATTTGTCCCGTCGCGGGAATCAAACCCGCCACCTCAGTGGTGTCTCGCACAGTGGTGTATGAGATTTAAGCCAACCTGCCCAACCACTACACTAAAGAGGTTGACAAATTGGCCACTGACAAATTATCATAATAATATAATAAATAAAGGCCAGGGGCGACTTTGTGGCGAGGCCAGGGGCGACTCTGTGGCAAGTCGTCGGTGCGTGGCGACACTGAGCCTTACCCCGAGATTCTCCCTGGAGTTAAATGAGACCCCTGACCCCCGGCTTGCCTTAACTGGCCGTCCGGGGGTGGAGATGCAAGAGCTAAGAACTAAGCTCCAAGGGTGGAATTGTTAAAGGGCATAACGCCGGTAGTAGCGTTTAAGTGAAACTGCAGCACACCTTTCGACACCCTTTAGCCACCCTCACCAACGTTGCCCCTCTCTTATCTTATAGGGGGCCCGTTTAGTGGGTGGCGTGTCACCACCTGCCAAAATATTTTATTATGAGGCGGAACTGGCAGGTGCCGAGGTCTCATATCATAGACCGGCTCTCATCCATTAAAAAATCACCTCAATTGCCCAATTATAAGTAATTTTCATATTTTCAATAATAGCCCTCGCACTTATCGGGGGCTGTCTTTGATTATATCTTTTAATGATGCACTTAGAGACAGTCCCCGATAAGTGTTGCCAATTACATATCTAAATTAATTGCTCTAATAGGCCTCTACGTGTTGGACTCATGTCCCCGCGCAAGCCTTCCGAAGGACCGGGTGTATAACTCGTGAGAAAGAGCGACATAATAAATAATGTGTCATAATGTTTTTGTATATATATAGTTTTTATATAGAAATATTTTAAAAATCTTAAACTTAACAAAAAAAAATAACATGAATATAACAATAAAATAATTATTTGCAAACAATTGAGTATATGACAAAAAATAGAATGAATAGTTTATTCATCCGATCAAATATAATAATTTAATTGGTTGCAAATGGGTTGTTATAATTACCTTATTAATTAATCAAACATTGTCTTCAGCTCCTATACATTTCCATGTTACGTTAATAGTTCTAATATAAATTAGTAATTAGTATTGATGTAGGGCTGTCGTGTTGAGATTTTTACATTTCGCGAAAGAAACTTTACAACTTTACATGAATAAATTTCAGAATATCAGAACTCGTTGAACAAACGTTGTTCGCCATAACATGCCGACTAGCCCCCTTCGGGTTTATACAGAGATTATGAAACACATAGAAAAATAAAATATTACTTTAGGATAGTTACTGATTATAAGCATTGGCGGCATTGAAAAACGACTACCCTAAACGTTAAATGTAGAATATGTCAAAGTTTGGAAACTATCATGAGTCGAAATATTCATTATAAATATACACTCACGTTATGATTGTGACGGAATAACTCCAATAATAATAAATAATAGTTGGTGTCAGTGTTCCCGTTGGACCGGCCCCAGTATGCGACAACGCCCATACACTGTCGAACGGTCTCCAATTTACTTGCCTTTCGTCAAGAGTGTAACTGACAAAATCAGTTACCGCCTAAAACGGAAGTACGGTATCAAGACCGTTTTTGCCCTCCAGGCCAAATTCGGAGATTGTTGCGGTCGCCAAAGGACAAGGAGCCACTGAGTGGACCAGGAGTCTACAAGATTCCCTGCGACTGTGGAAAGTGCTATATTGGCGAGACTCGGCGTAACATATCCACCAGGATAATGGAGCACATTAGGTGCATAAAGGACCTGGAGTCTGACAGATCGGCGGTCGCAGCCCATGTAGGTACATAGCTCAGAGTATAAGCATTTTATACGGTTCGATAAGGCCTCCGTACTAGCGAGCGAAAAGCTTTTCATACCACGGAAGGTTCACGAGGCCATCGAGATAAGCCGTCATTCTAACTTCTAATAAGACTCTGGGTTCTGTATACCACCAGCATGGAAGCTGATCCTCAGTAGCTCTTATTCTGACAGCAACTTGTGGAGCCGCGAAGCGGACACAACGAGTGCATTGTGCCAGCAACTGATTGGTCAAGACGGTGCTAACTCGATGGATGAAAACACCACACCACCGAACATGGCTGCGCGGGGTAAACAAACCCCCGCGGCGCCCGGGCCCCCTGCGCCTGCACCGGTTTTAGCGCCGCGCTCGCGGCGACAGGAATGAGCGGAGACGCGCAGTCTGCGCCGCGAATCCAAAGCGTAAACTCTCGGAAGAAGGACATCCTAATTGTTCGAAACCTGGTCGGAGTTATCCGACACAATCATAACGTGAGTGTAGCCGTTTATATTTATAATGTAGTTGTATATGCTGTGTATGTTGTTAGAAATACATATAGAATTTTCTACTGTTACTGTAGTTATATTTTATGTATAAAACAAATGGAAGTGAGTGTAGTCGCGGGCTTAGCTATTACAGTAAGTTTTAAAATAAACGAGGTCCCATAGCTGGAAACTGGTTAAAATTCTCCATATAAAAGAACAAAAATAGACGTTGTCAGAATGTCAATAGAAAATAATTTTTTAATACCTTTGATATAAAAACAAATTTAAAAATATGTAAATAAAAATATATGTAAATATAAAAATATTTGTATCAGCAGTCTATACAAACTCTTTTTATGAGTCGGAACATCGAAATCAGATCAAGATTCAGATCATGAAAGGTAAACAACGTTATTTTCTTTATATATTAACTAGATTTAACGCTTGGAGTCAGCTGCGTAAAATTCAGTTTATAGTTGCTCCCTCGAGAACTGTTCGTTTCACCGGAATAAAAAGTTTCTTATTTGTTAAGCCAGCGTATACGCTATCTCCATTCCAATTTCATCCAAATCCGATTAGCCGTTGCGGCGTCAAGAGGTAACAAACAACACATACAAACATATAAAACGCAATCTCGGATTATTGAAAACAGTCGAATTTCTACCTAACATTGATAATATGTTAAGAAATATTTACGGAAATCATCTCTGCTGCTGGTAAATAACAAACGGTTGCTGAAAATCGATATTATGATTATCATTCAAATCTGCCTAAAATCGATACAAATAAAACGGAGTCAGCTACTCCTTAAGGACAAAAATTTTTTTGATCTTTGCTATTATTCAAATCGATATCTATCAAGGAGTAACAAGACTGCCTAATATTGAAATTGCCCATAAAATTTGTTTCCTCCTTATAAGCAGAAAATCACATTTTTTTATTAAGTTGGTCGCGTGATGAATTTTCAGATGGAGACAAATTTAAAAATGATAGTTTCGTATTGTTCTACTTTCATATACTCCAAAAACATTGTGTTTTCTATTTCTCTTGTATGTACAGAAATCGGTTTGGGTTACAGTTTTATTATATTTTCACCCTTAATTTTTAAATATTTTGGTTCTATAATTTTACCTACATTATAGTTTGTAAGTAGCTCATTTTTGGAGCAAGCCACTGGCTCTCGAAACACAGTTTATACTAGTTCGAGAGCCTATGGATTCAATATTACTGTAAAAATATCTATTATGTCCGCCCATAACAATAATTGCAGTGCCACCCAGAATTTATAATACCATAAAAAGCACTGCGTAGCACTGCATTGCGCTCATCACCCCTAAACATCAAGTCTCATAAACCCAGTAATTTCGCTGGCTACAATGCCCTTCAAACCGGAACATAATAATGCTTGTGCACTACCGCTTGGCGGCAGAATAACTGGCAAAGCTGTGGTACCTACCCAGACGGCCTCCCGCATACGACAGACCTACCACGAGAATTCTTCCTATGACCTAATCTACAAAATGCAATAGGTCCCCACGACCCTTGAGTAAATCCCCATTTAGCATAATGGGCTATTAGATGCAATAAGTATTATGAAATGAAATTTGTTTATTACTGCATAAAAACAAACAATTTTACATCAAGGCATATGTTTACAAGGTTTATGCAGAGTTAATCATTTGTATATAAAATTCTCGTGTCACATTGTTAGTTACCTACCTTACTCCTCCGAAACGGCTTTACTGATTTTTATCAAATTTTATATGCATATTCAGTAGGTCTGAGAATCGGCTACTATCTATTTTTCATACCCCTAAGTGATAAGGGTTGTTCACCCTTAGCATTTTTTTTTAATTTATATGGCAAAACAACGTTTTCCGGGTCAGCTAGTAATCATATAAATAAATAATAAATAACGCCCTACGATCACATACATAGATCTTGGCCCCTAACTAGGCTTCCCTGTATCTAGGAAACCAGGAACTATGAGGACCATGGTCCCACAACACCCAGATAAGAAACAAATGCTTGCACTTTTTTTTTCTGTGCACAAACATTTGTCCTGTCGCGGGAATCGAACCCGCAACCTCAGTAATATATGAGATTTGAGCCAACCTGCCCAACCACTACACCACAGAGGCTGATATATCTAATGATCCTCACACTAGGTTAAGCTTGTATCGTGAGGACCTGGATACGATTATAATAATTCGTAATTTGCCTCAGCTGACATAATAAAATATAAAGTAAGAGAAAAATAAATTAGGTTAACTTAGAGATTTATGTTCCTTATAATTGACCCTTTCGATTGGTATCATAAAAATACAGTAGGTACATATAGTAGTGGTGGAGTTTACGAATATATATATATACCTATACACTACGGAATTCGTGGAACTGCTCTGGATCTTGTAGAGTCCTACCTAACTGACAGGCAACAAAAGGTTGGTATAAATGGCGTCACTTCATCTGGATCTTTGGTCAAAATGGGTGTACCACAGGGTTCAATTTTAGGGCCATTCTTGTTCTTAGTGTACATAAATGACTTACCTTTTATGGTGAAAGACCTTGCAGACATTGTACTTTTTGCGGATGATACATCGATAATCTTTAAGGTAGATAGGAAGGATAGTGAACTAGTACACGTAAATAATGTATTAGATATTGTGTCAAATTGGTTCGCTGCCAACAACTTGTTATTAAACGCGAAAAAGACGAAATGTTTAAAGTTATCTTTGCCCAATGTTAGACATTTAGAGCCAAACGTAATGCTTAATAGTGATAAACTCAACACAGACAAGGCGACGGTATTCCTAGGTATAGGCATAGACTCTAAGTTGCAGTGGGGTCCTCATATCGATGCTCTATCAGGAAAACTTAGTTCTGCTGCATACGCGGTTAGTAAAATAAGGCAATTAACGGATATAGCTACGGCTCGGTTAGTTTACTTTGCATACTTCCACAGCTTAATGTCATATGGCATTTTCTGTGGGGGTCTGCCGCGGATATAGAAGCTATTTTTATTTTACAATAGCGGGTGGTTCGCTCTATTTATGAGTTAGGTCCTCGCGAATCATTGAGAGAAGTCTTTAAACAAATTAATGTATTAACTTTACCTTCTCTGTATATTTATGAAAATATAATATATGTTCTTAAAAATCTGCACAAATTCAAGGTGAATAGTGACCACCACAACATAAACACCAGAAATAAGGATAGAATTGCAGTACCTAGGTTTAGACTGAGCAAAACGAATAAGTCCTTCATGGGCAATTGTGTACGTTTTTACAATAACATTCCAAAATGTATAACGAAGCTCACAGAAAGTAGATTCAAATTTAGGGTGAAAAATATTCTAATAAAAAAAGCATACTATAAAGTTAGTAATTACATAGAAGACAAAGATGCATGGAACATTCCGCTTCTGCCAAGTAGCCAACTGGCATATAAGAAAAATAATATTGTCAAAAAAAATATGCCCCTCAGTTTCTTGCCGTATCTTCTGAGTAGTGGTTCTTTTTCCGATACGGTGGTAAAGTCATTGTAATAATTGACGTTCATAAGTGCGTCTGTGACGACAAAATTGAATAAAGAACTTTTGATTTGATTTGTTTTGATTTGTTTTTAAGTAACTTGCAAGAGCCGAGAATCGTACCCTAAATATATATAGATAAAATTATATATATATATAACCAATGCAGCAGTGATCGCACAACTTCCGCACAGAAAGGTCGCGTCTCGCGCTCTTGCCCTAGTTCGTGCTCGGGTAAAGCGCTGACGCTGCAACCTACGCCGCGCCGCGTACCGTAGTTGTCGTCGCGCGCGTCTGTATTTCGTGGTCATCGCAATGACCCAGATAATAATTGTAAACAATTGTTAAGGCGTAGCTATAACTTCTAATTATGGCTTCGTCCGGTGAAATTACAATTAAAACGGAAACTGAACGCTTACTATACCAACATTACGAGAGAGAAAAAGTAGAACGGAAAAGACTGGAGAGTTTGGTAAACGAACTCAAAAGTCAAATAGAAGAACTCCAGAGGAGGGAGCAGAATAAGGTTGTTTCGGAGAAACAGACTACAAACGAGGTTCCTTCTGTAGCAGTCCAGTATGAGACAGATGAAGAGGATCTCGCGAGAGAAACTGAGTGGGTGCGTCAGAAAAGCAGAAAGAAGCGGAAATTGAATACTTCACTGTCCCCACTACAAGGAGAAAACTCCAGCCAAAATGATAAAGAAAAACTAAAGGTAAAGAAAACACCTTTACCACCACCCATAGTAGTCGAAAATATTAAAGACTACCAGAAATTTTACGATCTTCTAGCGACGAGTGTCATAAAAGATTCGTTTATCGTTAAAATGATGAGCGGAGAGACCGTAAAAATTAACGCCAAAGATGAAGACTCGTACAGAGCCATAAGCAAGCTGTTGTTACAAAACAACTGTCTCTGGCACTCTTATGAGAACAAACAGGACAGACCGATTCGAGTGATGGCTAAAAACTTACATTCCTCGTGCCTGCCTGAGAGAATAGCTGAAGACCTTATTCTCAAAGGCTTTAAAATTCAAGATGCGGTTAACAAACTCAGCTGGAGGAGTAAGGAACCGCTCAACATGTTTATGCTTTCATTTCAAAAAGACGAAGACATAAACAAAATCTACGGCATTAAGTCTATTTTGGGCTGCAAAGTGGACATTCAACCAGTTAAAACTTCTAAGCTGATCCCACAATGCAAAAGGTGTCAAGCTTATGGTCACACACAAAAGTATTGTTCTAAAGAGCCTAGGTGCGTAAAGTGCACCGGTAAGCATCTAACTAGGGATTGTACTAAACCAGCAGAATCAAAGCCAAAGTGTGTCCACTGCGGCGAACCACACCCTGCCAATTACAGAGGATGCATAGTTGCCAAAGAATTGCAAACCATAAAAAATAAACTAGCAAGGAAAAATGTTTCTGCGCCCACCATCCAGGTTCCAAGTGCAAACAAAACAAAAACACCAAGTGCTAAACTAAATGTCACAAATAATGTTTCATTTGCTCAAATTACGAAAGGAGCTCAGCAGAGACCAGTATCCCAAACGCAACCTAAGCAAAATAGCTCAGACGTTGATGTAAAATTAAATAAGATTCTACAACTGATGACCTCATTCGATGAAAGATTAAAACAACTTGAAAATAGCACCAAAATAGCTACCTCAAAACATCATAAATGATTAAGTCACTTAAAATAATGGCATGGAATGCAAATGGGCTCCTTCAACATCGACATGAACTACAGGCAGTGTTGTCTACAGAAAATATTGATGTGTGTCTGATATCGGAGTCCCATTTCACCAAAGAATCTTACATCCAGATCAAAGGTTATAAAACATATCATGCACTGCATCCCAATAACACTGCTAGAGGAGGTAGCGCCGTGATAATAAAGGAAAACATCTACCATTATGAAGAGCATAACTTTGAAGAACAACATATACAAGCCGTAGCTGTTTGTGTTAAAACCAAACGCTATCCTATCACTATATCAGCCATATACTGCCCACCAAAGCATGCACTAAAGGCTGAGCAGTACAGAAACTTTTTGAAAGGACTTGGTAACAGATTCTTGTTGGGTGGTGATTTGAATGCTAAAAACACCTTCTGGGGGTCTAGGCTTACCACAACCAAAGGAAAGGAGCTACTAATTGCCATCAGAGATATGAAATGCAATGTTATATCAACGGGAAAGCCTACCTATTGGCCGACTGATCAGCAAAAAATTCCAGATCTCATAGATTTTTTCATTTACAAAAATATATCACCTAACTTTTTAAGCATTCAGGAAGGCTACGATATGAGCTCAGACCACTCACCTATAATACTGACTTTAAGTGAGAATATTGTGCAGAGAGAGAACAACCCCACCTTGGTAAATAAGAACACGGACTGGGAAAGTTTTAAATTAGATCTAAATTCTATGATTAATCTGAATGTTCCACTAAAAAATCCACAGCAGCTAGAAGATGATGTGAGAAAACTCATAACAGATATACAACAATGTGCTTGGAAAAATACACCTGAAGTTAAAATAAGAATTAGAAATAACTGCTATCCAATAGAAATTAGAAACCTGATAATTGAAAAGAGGAAACAGAGACAAAAATGGCACACAACGAGAGCACCACAAGACAAAAAACTACTAAATAATCTTACGAAAAGACTTAGGAGGGAAATTCAGAAGTTTAACGACGAATCTATGAATACTCAATTAAGTCAGTTAACATGTGACCGCACAACGGATTACTCGCTATGGAAAATGACCAAAAACCTAAAGAAGCCTATAATGCAGATTCCACCAATAAAAGAAGCCAATGGAAGCTGGGCTATCAATAATGAACAAAAGGCAACTAGATTTGCACAACACCTGGAGCAAACCTTTCAAGAAAGTGAAGAAACTACAGATAACATTATTTTGAACAAAACATCGAAATATGAGCTAGAAATTAAACTCGTCACTCCAAGAGAGGTATACAATGAGGTCAAAAAACTAAAACAAAAGAAATCTCCTGGTTATGACCTTATTACTGGAGAAGTTTTACAAAACCTCCCACGTAAAGCCATAGTCAAACTTACCACTCTTATTAATGCTACACTCAGACTTAAATATGTACCCGATGTGTGGAAAGTTGCCGAAGTCATTATGATAGCTAAACCTGGAAAACCACCCAATGAAGTAACATCATACAGACCGATATCACTGTTACCAATAGTGTCCAAATTGTTTGAGAAACTACTGTTAAAACGTATGAAGCCCATCATAGAAGAAAAAACATTGATCCCTGATTATCAATTCGGATTTAGAGAAAAACATTCTACAATAGACCAAGTACACAGAATCACCAACATTATCGAAAAAACATTAGAAGAAAAAAAAGTTTGTTCTACTGTCTTTTTGGACGTAGCACAAGCATTTGACAAAGTGTGGCATAAAGGCCTTATATTCAAACTAAGAAATATGCTCCCACAACAGTTCGCAGACCTCTTAGAATCCTATCTAACACAAAGAATGTTCAGAGTGCGACAAGACGATGCTTACTCAGAACTTAAGCAAATAAAAGCTGGAGTACCACAGGGAAGTGTCTTAGGTCCGGTCCTGTACTTATTGTACACTTGTGACATTCCAGAGTTAGAAGAGAATACCATAGCAACCTTTGCAGACGACACAGCCATCATGGCCACAGGGGTCACTCAAGAGGAAGCAGTGGAAAAAGTTCAAATAGCCATCAATACCATCTTTGATTGGACCAAAAAATGGAGAATCAAACTCAACGAATCTAAATCCATTCACATAGATTTCACTAACAAAAGACCAAATTACCATCCGGTGTTCATCAATAGCAAGACGATACCGTACGAAAATACGGCCAAGTACCTTGGCATGACACTAGACGCAAAGCTTCGCTGGAAGGCACATGTCAAAAAGAAACGCGACGAGTTGGAACTTCGCTATAGGAAAATGTATTGGCTACTTGGGAGGCATTCTACGTTGTCAGTGCACAATAAAGTACTATTGTACAAACAAATCCTCATGCCAATATGGACGTATGGTATCCAGCTGTGGGGGTGTACCAACCAAAGCAATGTAGCAATGATACAAAGATTCCAAAACAAAGTACTCAGGGGTATCGTAAACGCTCCGTGGTATATTCGAAATGACGACCTCCATCGGGACCTGAAAGTGGACCTCGTTACTAGTGTTATTAAAAAGTTCGCTGAAGCTCACGAATGTAGACTTCACCATCACGTGAACGTCGAGGCTATCCAGCTCCTCGACACCACAGACCTAGTGAGAAGGCTCAAAAGGACAAAACCTTTTGAGTTAGTGTAGTGAAGTGACAGTGTACCGTAGTACCTATACATACTTTAGTGCTACCCGTAAAGAACACAACAACAAAGTGTCTTCGCCTAAATAGAGACAGTAAGAAAAGTGTTAATGGACACATTCTTAGTTATACTATACTTAGCAATTTAAGTCAAAGTTAAATTACTTATTAGTCTTAGTAGGCTAGATTGTAATATTAATGGGATGTCTTTTTGAGACAGATCATTATAAAAAAAAAAAAAAAAAAAAAAAAATATATAACCAATCAGAGAATCGAACCCGCCAAATGTAGAAAATTATAAATATTTGGCGAAAATTTGCTAACTTCAATATTTAAGGTACTTTCCCTCCGGGGGGCATTGGTTTGGTCCACCCTGTATACTTAGCTCTACGTTATAACTAAAGATTTTGTATATTTCAGGATAAATTTATATACTTACTACAAAGAAAATGAATATTCTTCTTTGGGAAAGCATTGTGAAGCAAGTGATGCCTTAAACGACCGATGACAGAGCATTCAGTTATTAATTGATTATCTTCAAAATTGCATAGAATAAGAATTATATAAGTATTTTGAATATACATATTTTTGAGAAGTATACAAGAAATGTCTACTGTTCCTCAAGCTACTGCGATGGAGTACTTTCACCAAGTTAACAAGCCTTGCAACGGTGTTCAGAACATCAGCATAATTGTTTACAAAAAAAAAATACACCGTAACAAAAAACGAAAAAAATTAAGACTGTTCCAATACACACAAGAACAACTGGTACGAGTCCCAGCTTTGCGTAAAAAATTAAAAAAGGATGGAAGTCGCCTGTCGCACCCCTCCAGCATGCCCGAACTCACAGACGCACCTAAAGCACGAACACTAAAAGTGAAGAGCTCAGATACGATAACACATAAAAGTAACAATCCATATAACTCTAAGTATACTGTGAACGTTGTCTCTCAACATCCCGTCCCTGAATGCCGGTACCTCTTCAACAACCCTCTCGCTCAAACCAGGTGGAGAGTATACAGATGTCAACTTGGCGGCGCGGAGGAAAGCTGCTGCTGCTCGTGCAATTCCGACGCTATGTTTGAAGTAATGAAGAGCCTCTACGACTGTTACAAAAAGAAAAATTGCGATAATTGTAATTGCATTTTGTGTGGTCACTTGTCACGGGAAGAACGCAAACATGGTGAAGTGAGAGTCTTCGATTCGAAGCTAGGCACCGCAGAGACACCAGGTTTCAAAAAGCGAAGAAAAGAACGAACCGATAAAGCTGCAAAAGATTTAGTAGGTAAATCACCTGCAGAAAAAGAAAAGATTTTAAGAGAGTTAGCTGCAACTGGAGTCCCTTTTCCTGAACCTAAATCGGCTTCAGAGAAAGAACTTATGCAAAAAGTTAGAGATGAATTAAGAGTAGGTAGAGCGCCACCAAGAGAAGCGGCTTTAGAAAAGGCACCGCTTTATGTAGTACCATCTGAAAAAATGCGAAAAGCTAAAACAGCGGGATTTCTTACTCCTCTTGAAGGAAAATCACCCGAACAAAAAGAAAAGATATTGAGAGGACTCGCAATGAATGGGATACCTCTTCCAGAAGGAAAGACAGCATCAGAAAAAAAGCTGGTTGATAAGGTCCGCCGAGATCTTGCACTTCCACCAGCACCAAAAACTGAGGCACAGAAAAATAACTACCAAAAAGCACAAGCTGCTGGGTTGATAGTGCCTTTAGAAGGAAAGTCACCCGCTGAAAAGGAAAAAATTCTAAGAGGACAAGCCGAGCTTGGACTTCCACTCCCGGAAGGAAGAACCGCATCTGAAAAAGCTTTAATAGCAAAGATAAAAGCTGCAGTAAAGGCTGTGTCAAAAGCTACTTTAGCAGGAATACCGTCTGAAAAGATGCGCAAAGCTAAAGCAGCTGGATTTCTTACTCCTCTTGAAGGAAAATCACCCGAACAAAAAGAAAAGATATTGAGAGGACTCGCAATGAATGGGATACCTCTTCCAGAAGGAAAGACAGCTTCAGAAAAAAAGTTGGTTGATAAGGTCCGCCGAGATCTTGCGCTTCCGCCAGCACCAAAAACTGACGCACAGAAAAATAACTATCAAAAAGCACAAGCTGCTGGGTTGATAGTGCCTTTAGAAGGAAAGTCACCTGCTGAAAAGGAAAAAATTCTAAGAGGACAAGCCGAGCTTGGACTTCCACTCCCGGAAGGAAGAACCGCATCTGAAAAAGCTTTAATAGCAAAGATAAAAGCTGCAGTAAAGGCTGTGTCAAAAGCTACTTTAGCAGGAATACCGTCTGAAAAGATGCGCAAAGCTAAAGCAGCTGGATTTCTTACTCCTCTTGAAGGAAAATCACCCGAACAAAAAGAAAAGATATTGAGAGGACTCGCAATGCATGGGATACCTCTTCCAGAAGGAAAGACAGCTTCAGAAAAAAAATTGGTTGATAAGGTCCGCCGAGATCTTGCGCTTCCGCCAGCACCAAAAACTGACGCACAGAAAAATAACTATCAAAAAGCACAAGCTGCTGGGTTGATAGTGCCTTTAGAAGGAAAGTCACCCGCTGAAAAGGAAAAAATTCTAAGAGGACAAGCCGAGCTTGGACTTCCACTCCCGGAAGGAAGAACCGCATCTGAAAAAGCTTTAATAGCAAAGATAAAAGCTGCAGTTAAGGCTGTGTCAAAAGCTACTTTAGCAGGAATACCGTCTGAAAAGATGCGCAAAGCTAAAGCAGCTGGATTTCTTACTCCTCTTGAAGGAAAATCACCCGAACAAAAAGAAAAGATATTGAGAGGACTCGCAATGAATGGGATACCTCTTCCAGAAGGAAAGACAGCTTCAGAAAAAAAGTTGGTTGATAAGGTCCGCCGAGATCTTGCGCTTCCACCAGCACCAAAAACTGACGCACAGAAAAATAACTATCAAAAAGCACAAGCTGCTGGGTTGATAGTGCCTTTAGAAGGAAAGTCACCCGCTGAAAAGGAAAAAATTCTAAGAGGACAAGCCGAGCTTGGACTTCCACTCCCGGAAGGAAGAACCGCATCTGAAAAAGCTTTAATAGCAAAGATAAAAGCTGCAGTAAAGGCTGTGTCAAAAGCTACTTTAGCAGGAATACCGTCTGAAAAGATGCGCAAAGCTAAAGCAGCTGGATTTCTTACTCCTCTTGAAGGAAAATCACCCGAACAAAAAGAAAAGATATTGAGAGGACTCGCAATGAATGGGATACCTCTTCCAGAAGGAAAGACAGCTTCAGAAAAAAAGTTGGTTGATAAGGTCCGCCGAGATCTTGCGCTTCCGCCAGCACCAAAAACTGACGCACAGAAAAATAACTATCAAAAAGCACAAGCTGCTGGGTTGATAGTGCCTTTAGAAGGAAAGTCACCCGCTGAAAAGGAAAACATTTTAAGAGGGCAACACGAGTTAGGTTTACCGTTACCAGAAGGTAGGACAGCATCAGAAAAAGCATTAATAGCTAAAATTAAGAAGACCGCTAAAGCACCACCTCCTGCAGCAGTGGCATCAGAAAAACTAAGAAAAGCCAAAGCAGCAGGACTTTTAACACCATTAGAAGGCAAAACACCACAGCAAAAAGAGAAAATATTAAAAGAATTAGCTAAGATGGGTATACCTTTGCCTGAAGCTAAAACTGCGTCCGAAAAAGCACTAATAGATAAAGTAAGAGCTGAAGTGGGATTACCACCAGAACCTAGGACGCCATCTATTAAAGAAAGATATGCAAAAGCTCAAGCTGCTGGGATTGTTACACCTTTAGAAGGAAAATCTGCTGCACAGAAGGAACAGATACTTAGAGCACAAGCTGCAGCAGGACTTCCCCTCCCCGAAGGTCGAACGCCGTCGGAGAAGGCACTGATTAAAAAAATAAGAGCTGCTGGGCCTGTGCCTCCACCTATAAAGGTGCCCTCAGAAAAATTACGGAAAGCAAAAGCGGCTGGCCTTTTAACTCCTTTAGAAGGCAAAACACCTCAACAAAAAGAGAAAATATTAAAAGGCTTAGCTAAGATGGGTATACCCTTGCCCGAAGCTAAAACTGCGTCGGATAAGAAAATAATAGATAAAGTAAGAGCTGAGATGGGATTACCACCAGAACCAAAGACGCCATCTATTAAAGAAAGATATGCCAGAGCTCAAGCTGCTGGAATTATTACACCTTTAGAAGGAAAATCTCCTGCACAGAAGGAAGAGATACTTAGAGCACAAGCTGCAGCAGGACTCCCTCTCCCTGAAGGTCGAACGCCGTCGGAGAAGGCATTGATTAATAAAATAAGAGCCACTGGGCCTGCTCCTCCAGCTGCGAAAGTGCCCTCAGAAAAATTACGAAAAGCAAAAGCGGCTGGCCTTTTGACACCCTTAGAAGGCAAAACACCAGAACAAAAAGAGAAAATTTTAAAAGGATTAGCTAAGATGGGTATACCTTTGCCCGAAGCTAAAACTGCGTCGGAAAAGAAAATAATAGATAAAGTAAGAGCTGAGATGGGATTACCACCAGAACCAAAGACGCCATCTATTAAAGAAAGATATGCTAGAGCTCAAGCTGCTGGAATTATTACACCTTTAGAAGGTAAATCTCCTGCACAAAAAGAACAGATACTTAGAGCACAAGCTGCAGCAGGACTCCCTCTCCCTGAAGGTCGAACGCCGTCGGAAAAGTCAATGATTAAAAAAATAAGAGCCGCTGGGCCTGCTCCTCCACCTATAAGAGTGCCCTCAGAAAAATTAAGAAAAGCAAAAGCGGCTGGCCTTTTAACACCTTTAGAAGGCAAAACACCACAACAAAAAGAGAAAATTTTGAGAGGCTTAGCTATGGCGGGTATTCCTTTGCCTGAAGGTAAAACTTCTTCTGAAAAGGCACTAATTGATAAGGTAAGAACTGAAGTGGGTTTACCACCAGAACCTAAGACGCCATCTATAAAAGAAAGATATGCAAGAGCTCAAGCTGCTGGGATTGTTACACCTTTAGAAGGAAAATCTGCTGCACAGAAAGAAAAGATACTCAGAGATCAAATGGCAGCAGGCTTACCACTTCCAGTGGGACGTACAGCATCAGAAAAGGCACTCATAGCTAAGGTAAAAGGAGAAGGTCCAGCTGAGAGAGAAAAATTTGTAGGTCCAGGTAGAAAAGCTCTTCCACCTGCTGAAGCTAAAAGACTTGATGAAAAAACTGCAAAAGTTATGAAAGAAGGTAAAGGACCTAGTGATGAATGTATTTGTGGCCTTTTGACACCGGAATCCGAACGAGGGCCCCCGAAAGCTGCAAGGGTTTCTAAAATTACTTCTGAAAAACTCAAATCTGCTAAAGCTGCAGGACTTCTCACTCCCTTGACGGGTAAAACTCCACAACAAAAAGAAAAAATTATAAGAGGTTTAGCACAACAGGGACTACCTTTACCTGAAGGTAAAACAGCATCAGAAAAAGTAATAATTGCAAAAGTAAGAGCTGAGATGGGACTGCCACCAGAAAGAAAACCAACAAGACCTTACGCAGTACCCTCAGAAAAATTACGCAAAGCAAAAGCGGCTGGCCTTTTAACACCCTTAGAAGGCAAAACACCACAACAAAAAGAGAAAATTTTGAGAGGCTTAGCTATGGCGGGTATACCTTTGCCCGAAGCTAAAACTGCGTCCGAAAAAGCACTAATAGATAAAGTAAGAGCTGAAGTGGGATTACCACCGGAACCTAGGACGCCATCTATTAAAGAAAGATATGCAAAAGCTCAAGCTGCTGGGATTGTTACACCTTTAGAAGGAAAATCTGATGCACAGAAGGAACAGATACTTAGAGCACAAGCTGCAGCAGGGCTCCCCCTCCCTGAAGGTCGAACGCCGTCAGAGAAGGCACTGATTAAAAAAATAAGAGCTGCTGGGCCTGCGCCTCCACCTATAAAAGTGCCCTCAGAAAAATTACGAAAAGCAAAAGCGGCTGGCCTTTTGACACCCTTAGAAGGCAAAACACCACAACAAAAAGAGAAAATATTAAAAGGATTAGCTAAGATGGGTATACCTTTGCCCGAAGCTAAAACTGCGTCGGAAAAGAAAATAATAGATAAAGTAAGAGCTGAGATGGGATTACCACCAGAACCAAAGACGCCATCTATTAAAGAAAGATATGCTAGAGCTCAAGCTGCTGGAATTATTACACCTTTAGAAGGAAAATCTCCTGCACAAAAAGAACAGATACTTAGAGCACAAGCTGCAGCAGGACTCCCTCTCCCTGAAGGTCGAACGCCGTCGGAAAAGTCAATGATTAAAAAAATAAGAGCCGCTGGGCCTGCTCCTCCACATATAAAAGTGCCCTCAGAAAAATTAAGAAAAGCAAAAGCGGCTGGCCTTTTAACTCCTTTAGAAGGCAAAACACCACAACAAAAAGAGAAAATTTTGAGAGGCTTAGCTATGGCGGGTATTCCTTTGCCTGAAGGTAAAACTTCGTCTGAAAAAGCACTAATTGATAAAGTAAGAACTGAAGTGGGTTTACCACCAGAACCTAAGACGCCATCTATAAAAGAAAGATATGCAAGAGCTCAAGCTGCTGGGATTGTTACACCTTTAGAAGGAAAGTCTCCTGCACAGAAGGAAAAGATACTTAGAGCACAAGCTGCAGCAGGGCTTCCTCTCCCTAAAGGTCGAACGCCGTCGGAGAAGGCATTGATTAATAAAATAAGAGCCGCTGGACCTGCCCCTCCAGCTGCGAAAGTGCCCTCAGAAAAATTACGAAAAGCAAAAGCGGCTGGCCTTTTGACACCCTTAGAAGGCAAAACACCACAACAAAAAGAGAAAATATTAAAAGGCTTAGCTAAGATGGGTATACCCTTGCCCGAAGCTAAAACTGCGTCGGAAAAGAAAATAATAGATAAAGTAAGAGCTGAGATGGGTTTACCGCCAGAACCAAAAACACCGTCTATTAAAGAAAGATATGCCAGAGCTCAAGCTGCTGGAATTATCACACCTTTAGAAGGAAAATCTCCTGCACAGAAGGAAGAGATACTTAGAGCACAAGCTGCAGCAGGGCTCCCTCTCCCTGAAGGTCGCACGCCGTCGGAGAAGGCATTGATTAATAAAATAAGAGCCGCTGGACCTGCTCCTCCAGCTGCGAAAGTGCCCTCAGAAAAATTACGAAAAGCAAAAGCGGCTGGCCTTTTGACACCCTTAGAAGGTAAAACACCACAACAAAAAGAGAAAATTTTAAAAGGATTAGCTAAAATGGGTATACCTTTGCCCGAAGCTAAAACTGCGTCGGAAAAGAAAATAATAGATAAAGTAAGAGCTGAGATGGGTTTACCGCCAGAACCAAAAACACCGTCTATTAAAGAAAGATATGCCAGAGCTCAAGCTGCTGGAATTATTACACCTTTAGAAGGAAAATCTCCTGCACAGAAGGAAGAGATACTTAGAGCACAAGCTGCAGCAGGGCTCCCTCTCCCTGAAGGTCGAACGCCGTCGGAGAAGGCATTGATTAATAAAATAAGAGCCGCTGGGCCTGCGCCTGCAGCTGCGAAAGTGCCCTCAGAAAAATTACGCAAAGCAAAAGCGGCTGGCCTTTTAACACCCTTAGAAGGCAAATCACCTGAACAAAAAGAGAAAATTTTAAAAGGCTTAGCTAAGATGGGTATACCTTTGCCCGAAGCTAAAACTGCGTCGGAAAAGAAAATAATAGATAAAGTAAGAGCTGAGATGGGTTTACCGCCAGAACCAAAAACACCGTCTATTAAAGAAAGATATGCTAGAGCTCAAGCTGCTGGAATTATTACACCTTTAGAAGGAAAATCTCCTGCACAGAAGGAAGAGATACTTAGAGCACAAGCTGCAGCAGGGCTCCCTCTCCCTGAAGGTCGAACGCCGTCGGAGAAGGCATTGATTAATAAAATAAGAGCCGCTGGACCTGCCCCTCTAGCTGCGAAAGTGCCCTCAGAAAAATTACGAAAAGCAAAAGCGGCTGGCCTTTTGACACCCTTAGAAGGCAAAACACCACAACAAAAAGAGAAAATATTAAAAGGCTTAGCTAAGATGGGTATACCCTTGCCCGAAGCTAAAACTGCGTCGGAAAAGAAAATAATAGATAAAGTTAGAGCTGAGATGGGATTACCACCAGAACCAAAGACGCCGTCTATTAAAGAAAGATATGCCAGGGCTCAAGCTGCTGGAATTATTACACCTTTAGAAGGGAAGTCTCCTGCACAGAAGGAAAAGATACTTAGAGCACAAGCTGCAGCAGGGCTTCCTCTCCCTGAAGGTCGCACGCCGTCGGAGAAGGCATTGATTAATAAAATAAGAGCTGGTGCGCCTCCACCTAGGATAGCACCTTCAGAAAAATTACGAAAAGCAAAAGCGGCTGGCCTTTTGACACCCTTAGAAGGCAAATCACCTGAACAAAAAGAAAAAATTTTGAGAGGCTTAGCTTTGGCGGGTATACCTTTACCCGAAGCTAAAACTGCATCAGAAAAAGCTTTAATAGATAAAGTAAGAGCTGACGTAAGATTGCCACCAGAACCAGACACGTCGTCAATGAAAGCAAAGTACCAAAAGGCACAAGCTGCTGGAATTGTAACACCTTTAGAAGGTAAAAGTCCTGCACAAAAGGAAAAAATTCTTAGAGGCCTAGCAGATGCTGGAATTGCTTTACCAGAAGGCAAAACAGCTTCTGAGAAATCTTTAATTGCTAAAATTAAAGCCGAAGCCAAAGCAAAACCAATCGCTGAAAAAGCAAGAGCTATCTCTGAAAAAGCAAAGAAACCATCAAGGCCTCCTATGCCACTCTCTGAAGAAGCAAAGATACTTGATGCAAAAACGGCAAAAGTAATGAAAGAAGGTAAGGGGCCTAGTGATGAGTGTATATGCGATATTTTGACACCGGAATCGGCAAAAGGTGAACCTGCCATCAAACCCGCCTTTAAACCCTCCGTTAAAGCAATTTCACCTGAAAAGATGCGCAAAGCTAAAGATACAGGATTATTAACTCCATTGGAAGGAAAAAGTAATGCTCAAAAAGAAAAGATCCTTAGGGGATTGGCAGAATCTGGCATACCTCTACCAGAAGGGAAGACAAAGTCAGACATAGCTTTAGTACAAAAAATAAAAGCCGAATACGGAATACCTCCAGAACCTAGAACAGCATCTGAGAAATCTATAATCCGCAAAGCAAGGGCTGATGGGCTATTAACGCCACTAGCAGGCAAAACACCAGCAGAAAAGGAAAGGATTTTAAAGGGACTAGCGGAAGCTGGATTACCTCTTCCAGTAGGAAAAACTGCATCTGAAAAGGCATTGGTTAAGAAAGTGCGAGCAGCTGCAGGATTACCATCAGAAGCCACACCATCTGAAAAACTTGGAGTGATAAAAAAAACTAAATCAAGAAAAGTCGGTGCGAGAGCAGGAGCAGCTCGTTTGGCCCCCGGTACCACAGAAGAATTTGAAGACGTTATGAAAACCACTACTTGTGATCGAGGATGTGGATGTGATAAAAAGAAAATCAGATTTAAACACAGCTATGTTAAAATAAGAGTAACCTCTCCCGATATATCCAATCTATGTCCCTGTCCTGAAGAATGTGTACCTGGTGTAAAAGGGGGGGCTTTTATAGATAATGAGGGGATAAAAGTTACTGTTGGAAGTGCTGTAGGAGTCCCATCATTCTGCATAGACAATGAAATAGATACTAAAAATAACAATTTTTCTTACATAAACGAAAGCTATACTTTTACGAACACGTCTGGGAGTACTACGTATTCAACAGATGAAAAGGATAAAATACATGACATATTTTCAATAAGGAACAATATACAGTTCCTTCACAGAAGATATGACAACATGAATACAAACTCGGAACAAAGTTTATGCACAAATGAAGAACTCGAATATAACAATGAAGACGACGTAAACAATTTCATGCTAAAGACTTTGAATAAAAAACCTGAGATAAGTAATACCTCAAGTGCTTCGCGATATTTAATAACATGCTCGGAAAGTTTCGTAGCCACGCGTTCAGTTTCCTTAAGCGTATTCAATCTGATAAAAAACACAAGTTTTCGGTCAAGCAATGAGTCCTTTAACGCCAGAACGGACTCCTCTCTTGGTTTTGCAACAGAATCTAGTGCAAGCATCGGGACAATTAGTGTGATATCTTTCCATCAAAGCAGTATCATATCAACTTCTAGCCACTATTTATGTTACCCTCAAACTAGAACCAGCGACTTAGATGTGGAAGAGTCGGAATATTTCACAAATAAAATTGACTACTGCACTGTTACTTCGGCAAGGTAACTATTCTACTCCTATTAATTATGCAGTTATATGTGATTCATCTATTGCATAATTGTAATTTAATTCTTTGGAAGCAGTAACTAAACATGAGCGCAGTTTTTTAGGGGAAGGCACAGAATATGTTTTTGCTTTTGGCAACCTGATTTTCTTTACTGAATTTTAGCGTTAGAAAAAATGTGTGACATTAATTCACCACCATCATAATTAGTTTATTAACAGCAAAACATTGATGCTACCATTTGTGAAGTTCTATCATAACAACTTATAAGATCTAGTACACTATTTTTTCAAATTACAGTGATAATTACTTGAATGAGGACTTTGAAGCTAACGCAACGCAATCAACGAAGAAAAAACCTCGCACCAATGACGTTATAGTATTAAGGATATCTCAAATTAACCTTCGAAACGACATTAAAAACACAAAATCAACCAAGCAATACTGGGACCAGGAACATAAACCTTTTGTCGTCATAAATGGTTTGAATAGTAATCACGATATTTGCAAAATGGTTGATGAACTTATTGCAAAGGAAAATTTTAATGATACATCTTCCATATTTGTAATCGTGCCAACTTCGGACGAATATGACAGCAGTTTGTCTGGATCTGACAGTTCCACCATCTGTCTCCGGTTATCCGAAAACTATTTCAGAAAAACCATACCTAAAGTCAACGGTATATGTTTTAGTCGGTAGGTATTAGTATTATACCTAAACATGTAACTGGATGTTTAAAAATAACATTTATTTTAGTTTCTACAATGCGGCGGCCACTTCAGGGGATTAAGATATCATCCAAAGCTAAATGTACTAAACCGATACTGAAACTGAACCCTTCTAAAGGCAAAAATCTTGAACCAGTTATAAAAGACAAAATAACAAAATTAGAACATACAAAAGACCTTATGGATGACTTAAAAATGGAATCTGTTGACGTTTTACACGAAACCCCAAAAGAAATTCATGGTCATCAATTGAATCAACCAGCAGTTGAACCAGTTATTGAAGAAACTAGAAATGGCGAAGATTGCAATTCAAAACAAGTCGACCAGTCAATGTGTCAAACAATAAAAGAAGGTAATGAATATTTTGTCAGACGACAATTTGATCAACCAGTTCATGTATTGGTTGATCAGTTGAGAAGACATGATGAGTATTATCCATATAGTAGACAACTTGACGAACTAGACTATAAAAAATGGCAGAGGGAGCATAGTCTATCAAAACGACCAGTCGCCGAACCGACGTATGAAAGTATATGCGAAGGTAAGGATTATATATTAAAACGAAAATTATACAAACCACCACACGAGAGAACAAGAGAAAATATGGAATTTTACTCAGAAAGATACTTTCCTGTCTCGATTCCTGAAACAACAAGAGATAATGAGGATTTTTGTTCAAACAGACAAGCTCAAATAATATTGAAAAGAAAAAGTAAAAAGTGCCAGGCGGCAGCTGGGCTATTTACGCACCAGGTAGTGAGCATGGACACAACTGAAGACAGGCCGTGCTGTTGTGCGCCGCGCGAGGCTGGCTGCTACGACAGCTCGTCTATTGATTTGTCATGTGACACCAATGTAGCTTCTGAAATAATTACGCCTATGATAGTCAGACAAGGTGTTGTACTAGGTAAGCTTTCAATATTCACGAAGTAAACGGGAAACTCCAATCTTAATATAACCAATTCATTCTTGTTACAGGTATCGGTCAAGGGTATTTGAACATGCCGGGGCCAATAAATTCAACGCCATATAAGTGTCCTGAAATTACAACAGAAATTTCTCGATGTGACGTAGCAGAATCTAGCGGTTACCAAAAAAATCCTCAGCGATCAGTACCTCACTTTAAGAGCCAGGGTATGCAGAGTTGTCTTGATCCATTACCTACGAGAGGTTCTCCTACAAACCTGCCTCTTCAGAGTGCCCAAAATAATTTGGCGTGTGTTGGTTGCGGAAGCAGCGAATGTTTAGGCCACATTCCTCCCGTGATGAGAAATAACGAAGCGGGACCAGACGGATATCAAACTGGAGCACCATTAAGTAAGTGTGGGTAAAATGATGACTATGTTTTTCTTAATCATAAATACATTTTCTTGATTTTACCGAGGCAGGGATATAACGGAGTACCTATAAACTGTGCATAGATTTTTTAAATGTGTGATATACTCATATTGATATAATTAGTGGGGTTTAGTTCTAGTTGTCCGTCCGACCAAGCGTAGGTATTACCTACCTAAGTTATAAAAACTATTGATAAGTTAAAAATTCTGTGTTGGTAAAGAAACATTTTTTCAAACGGTTTAAATAATCAATTTGATTCGGTTTAAAACCAAACTCACAATCTCGCACTTTCGTTGACGTCGTCACTCGTGACTCGACTCAACCTTGCCAGCTCGCCTACCCTACACACACATGCACATACATAAACTGGTGAATGAAATGTAAAACACAGAACTTTTATTTTTGTAGGCGAGTTTTCAACCGTTTAAAACGATTTATTTGGGGCTTAAAACGGCTACATTTAATTTCAAACGTTTTAAATCGGTTGTTTTAAATTTTCATACACACATACATAACACAATGTCAAACTAGAAGTGCGAGTGAGACGTCCCATAGTCATAGTATCGTATCAGTAACATGAAAATATGAGTGATAAATAAATAGGTATATAGATACCGTGGCAGTTAGAATGACCAGACCAGACCAGTCCCCACAAGTAGCGCCCGTTCACGAGTATCGCTTGTGGACCAGCCGCCAGTCACAACCATATTCGAGGGAAGGGAGTGACCCGACACAGAGCCGCCGCAAGCAAACACATTTGAGGGAGCATGACTGAAAAGCCTAGTGACTTCCAACATTCATACCAATTTTTACGTGTTTCATTGAGTGGTTTTGGTATAGGTACTGAATAATTGATGGTTAAACAAACTTACCAAGTGAAGTTTGACCGTAATTATACAAGCCGTTGCATCCGAAGAGATTTATATAATTCACAAGGTAGTTCCACTCCATGAGCTGGGCATCAAGCACAATTTTACAGCTGTCAAAAATAAAAAGCACAAAATGACTTATTTAAAACTCCCGCCCTAGAGGGCGCCACTAAGCTCTGTCACCTCATTTGATTTAGAGACAACAACATTTCGCAAAATCTTAAGGCCACAAAACAGGTTAAGTAAACTACTAGTACTACTAGTAGTACTTAATATTTGTAAGGGTTTGTGACAACAAATTAGGGCACGGGTGGGTTATTAGTATAAATCTCTTCGGATGCAACGGCTTGTATAATTACGGTCAAACTTCACTTGGTAAGTTTGTTTAACCATCAATTATACTTCGCCGTTGCATCCTCGAGATTTATATAATTCACAAGGTAGATGTTTAGAGCTTTTGCGAAATTTTCATGTTCCTCAGAGTAAAAATATTTATATGGGCAACACATATATGTAAAATTTTAATGACAATTGTATAATATAAATTATGGTTTAACATAATTTAGTTAGAATCCTACACCGCTTTAGCAAAATAGTACATATTATCCGGCAGCTTATTTGATAAGGTCAATAGAAAACTCCGTAAGTAAGCTGCTAAGGTTTATGCATCACAAGTATGCAGAGAAAATCGCAGTGTTTATTCAACTGTCACATGTAATCCTTTTGATCTATCTTCCTTCTAACGAGATGCTCGTATTATGTACAAGGTTTTCTTTTCATGACAAAAAGGTTCAAACTTTGCCTCTGATCGAAAGTAAAGGCAACAAACGCCTTACAACTTATATGCTTGTATGACAAAAGATACTGTAACCCGGCAAATTTATAATCTATTAGAAATTACTGCGTAATTTGTTACGATTTCATACATTCTATATAAAGGATGGTGATTGAACACATCGTCCTGTTGACAATGCTAGTGAAACTGCCATTTATTTTATTGTAATTTGGAATAGTCATCGTTGGGAATATATTTGAAACAAAATTTAGAATAATTTTGTCTGTTTCTGGTTGAAGTGCAAAGGATAACTTGTTTCCTGACATGATATGTATAAAATAGTATTGGTTCTTAACATGCCAGAGATTGGAACAAAGAATACTATGGTTGACTGTTCTAGTAAAGAATGACCATGACGCCAGTTGCCCATTGTTAATATTGTTCGTCAATTTTTAAAATGGGAAAAATAATAACTGGCTCTTGTTTATCGTATTATCACAAATGATACTCCACCCAGTTAAAAGAAGTGTCAGGGAAAATCTCCAGCACATACGAGTAACGTCCGTTACTAATTATATATGACACAGTTAAATGTTGTTATTACCAAATAACGTATTTTCAATAAGAAAATTATGACCATTTTGCGGTTATAATTTATGTTTGGATTCTTTAATTGTTTTTTTTTTTGTATATTAATATTATCATTATTCCTTTTTGGTTATTCATTTATGAACTGTAACCCGAAAATATAATAGACATTTTACATTGTCTAATTTGAATGTGGGTAACCGTCTATGGACTTGATTGAATTTAGCCCAAATCAAGAATGTGATTTGGAACAAGCTGGTATACGTGATTCCGAGTAAGGATACTACAGGTTTGAAGAGCTTAGGAAAGATGATTGGCACTGTCGGCCGAGCAGTCCATTTGACATTGACATTCGAATATCTGATCCTCAAATTTTAATCACTGATTCTTGGCCGCCATATTTTTATTAGGCATTAACGCATGATTCACAAAATGCTCAAATAAAGTTTTTTTTTTTAAACAACCCTTGGCTACTGAGACTTGAACCCGCATCTCAACATTAATTAGAAGGGAAGGGTTCTGCCCAATTGAACTACAGTGATCACCAAGTCGAGTTCGGAATTGATATAAAAAAAATATATTACCTAAAGGTAAATCATTGAATTGTACTTATCACAACAGCTGCAGATATTGGACGGTTTGATTGGTTCTATTCCTAAATTTATATTTATTAGTTTTGAATCAGATAAGTTCAAGTATTGTTGGGTATTATTATATCGTATATTATACCGTGAGAAAAAAAAAATGTTTTCAGTAATGATATTTTATAAGCATTTTATACCACAGTTCAACTGTGCTGATAGATAAAGGGGTCTTTCGAAATTAATTTCCATGTTTGGAAAAAACCTCTAACGAGTTTTGGATTGTGGCATAGACTGTGACTTCCATGGATCCTGGTAACGACGCCGGTGCAGTCCACGTCGTGATAAGATACCCCGGTGTATCCCGATACCTTTGGCTAATTTGCCTGTTCGGTTTTCTGGCTGACTTCCTGGTAACGACGCCGGTGCAGTCCACGTCGTGATACGATACCCCGGTGTATCCCGATACCTTTGGCTACTTTGCCTGTTCGGTTTTCTGGCTGACAACTATTTACTTCGACATCAAAGCATTCATCATTTTAGCCTTCTTAACCTGAAAGCCAGATTTCTAAACAGATTCATTTGCCTCAGTATTACAACTAAATATATTTTTCCGAAGAGGAAAGAATTTATCTAGCGTAATATTCGTTAAATCAGGTTGCTTTGATTTATTGTGTTTGTAAGGCGTAATCCTAATATAATAATTTGATCGAATTTTTAAGCATTTCCATATCCTTTCTAATAAGATAGGATGACCGACAAGATCTGACAGATAGATTTATGTATTCTTTAGCTCGCGCTGGTTTTTAGTTGAAGAGTCAACTTAGATGGTTTTATACCCATTAACTGAAAATTTATACAAGAACATTTTCAGTGAAAGCCTTTTTCAGGTCTGATGTCACTATATAAGATAGATACGCCCCCAACGTTTAGAGATTTCCTTTTCAATCTCCGATCCAAAAACTTCTTGTTTACCTTTCATCACACAACAGTAGGCTGCATAAAGCTTAGTATAATTTGCATCAAAAACGTTCATGTTCTACTAGTTAAAGTCTAGATCAAGAAGAAGCCACCGCAGAACGCGGTGACGTCACCATAAGTAAGTAGTATGCCACTGGAATCTATTCATTGTAAATATTAACTTGTTGTAAGATCAGTTGAGCGAACATTATATGCATACGTTAAAATCTGCTATTTTTACGGCTAGACAGTTTTCCATAGTGGGTGTATACTGGGCCTCTGCCACTGTGGGCGTATCATTAAGGAAGAAAAGTTATAATCGTGTTATGACTCCTAACTGCATGACTACGACCAAATCGTACCGCTAAAAATGCACCACTATGATCGCATTATAATTCTAAGGCACACAATTTGTTTTAGGTATTAGGTTATAAGAAATACATCAAATGTGGGCGTCGCATGAAGATAAGGCAACCCCAAAGTCATGATAGTGTTATGACTCTTAACTCTTTGACTACGACGAAGTCGTAACACTAAAATATACATAAGAACAATGCAAAATATCAAAAGATGACTAAATTGAATTATAGTTAAAATTAAAAATATGCATGACTATGATCGCATCATAGTTCCAAGGCACTCAATTTGTCGTTGTGCACGTCTATGATCGCGTCATAGTTCCAAGGCACTCAATGATGTGTGTGACTATGATCGCATCATAGTTCCAAGGCACTGGATTTGTTGCATTAGGCTAAAAATATATATCAAATGTGGCTGTTGGGTGAAAAGAAGGTAACGCAGAAAACATGATTGTGTTATAACTCTTAATTACTTGACTACGACGAAGTCGTAACTCTTAAAGTATCCACGATTATGATCGCGTCATTGTTTCAAGGCACTTAATTATATGTTGTGCACGTCTATCATCGCTTTGATTGACAATTTGATCTATGAACGACTATGATCGCGTCATAATTCCAAGGCACTCAATTTTTGCATTAGGCTATAACAATTTATCAAATATAGGCGTGACATGAAGGAAAGGCAACGCAAAAGTCATGAATATGTTATGACTCCATGACTACGACCAAGCCGTGGCCCTTAAAATGACTGTGTACGACTATGACCGCATCATAGTTCCAAGGTACTAAATTTAATGCATTTGGCTATAAAAATAGATCAAATGTGGCTGTTGCAAAATGAAAGGCGGCGAAAATGTTATGGCCGTATTATGACTCTTAACTATTTGACTTGACTAGACCAAGTCGCGGCACTAAAAAAAGATTGTGTACGACGATGACCGCATCATAGTTCTAAGGCACTTAATTTGTTGCATTAGGCAATAAAAAATAGTTCAAATGTGGTCGTTGCACGTAAGTAAGGCAACGCAAATGTTATGACCGTGTTCTGACTCTTAACTCCTTCACTACGAACAACTAAAAAAGATTGTGCAAGACTGTGATCGCGTCATAGTTCCAAGGCACTTAATTTTTGTATAGGACTTAATAAAAGCATTACAATGTGATGCATTAGATAGATAGATAGATAGAAAATTCTTTATTGCACAAACAAATTTGTAAGTACATAGGCGAACTTAATGCTAGTGAGCATTATCTTCCAGTTAACCTCGGTGTGCTGTGGAGATTTTATAAGGTAGTGCAAACAAAATATAAAGTAATAGTAAACAAATTAAAAGGCCATACAAACATAATAACAAGATATATACATACAAATCAGTAACAATATATATAAAAATATATAATTATATATATATATATATATATATATATATATATATATATATATATATATATATATACTTGTAGATTGCATATATAGTATATAAAATAACAAGGAAAAAATATCAATAATAAAATATAAATACCTAATAACAAAATAAAACTAGAGAACTGTAATTATAGACATATACATTTATAAACTATGAACAGGTGCAGTGTAGATCAGGAAGCTCAGATTATATTACTGTTTTGAAGTGAGAGATAGTATTGATAAACTTTGGATTTGAACACGCCTATCGATGAAGCCTGACGTATAACCGGCGGCAGACCATTCCAGAGACGAGTAGCAGTGACTGTAAAGGAGTCCAAGTAAAGTGCCGTTTTATGTTGAGGAACCATAAGTTGTAGTTGAAGTGATGAGCGCATTGGTCGACCGAGGGAAGAAAGGTATGTAAAACGATCTTTTAAATAAGTGGGAGCATTAGGATTATGAAGAATATTGTAGAGAAGACATACAATGTGTGCGTTGCGACGAGAGCGGATATCTAGCCAGTTTAATTGGCGACGGAAGTGAGATATACGGTCATACTTGCGCAGGCCATATATGCATTCATGATATTGTCTTAGCATAATATCTATTTTTTAAGTACTGAAGTTGCATATTTAGTCGCATAAAAATTTATAACTGAGGGTAGTTGTGACATTATTCGGTCTGGTTACTAAGCCCAGTAAATTTATTATTTAGTCAGTATTTTGTCATACGTATTATTTAAAGATGTTATAATATTAAAACAAGTTTTTTTTTAACTTATTTTTATTAATTAAGGCAAATGAAGGCATAAGGTTTTTTTTTTATTATGACCTTATTCAATAATGAATCCTTCCAGAGTACTACACAGTATCCTTCGTAACGAAAATAGAAATACAGATTCAACAAATAAACAACTGCATCGTTAAGTAGGTAACATAACCTACATTGTAGTAAATACTGTTTCTTGATTAACATTAAACATGCAGATTGGAAGTCAAGACGGAAAGATAGGTAAGTTCTCACCCTGATAGTTGCTATCGGAACTTTCATGCCGTTATAAATATTTCACGAGTTTTATTTCGTGTCTTTCATACCTTTATTATGGTCTTCAGATCAAGACTTCTTACGAATTCTTATACACATAGCACTTAAACTGAAATTAACTGTTAAATAGACGATAAAAACACTAATTACTTGATTAAGAAAAAATATTAAAGAATTTCGATGCTACGATGCCCGCACACAAAAAGTGAATGAGGTGACAGAGCTTAGTGGCGCCCTCTAGGGCGGGAGTTGTAAATAAGTCATTTTGTGCTTTTTATTTTTGACAGCTCTAAAATTGTGCTTGATGCCCAGCTCATGGAGTGGAACTACCTTGTGAATTATATAAATCTCGAGGATGCAACGGCGAAGTATAATTTAATCGAGATGGGTCAACGTAGAGAAATCTGAAACTATTAGAGATAGGTTCGAGTAGGGTTTGAAAACTATCGTGAGTGAAATTATTCATAAAACATTATGAAATGGTTACAATCCGTTTTTTTTCGGCATAATGCATTTTAAATTTAAAATATTAATACCCACAAATTATTCGGAAAATTGAAAATACCACCACTTACTACCATTAGATAAGCGGCGTGAAGCTGCAGACTTGACTTTCCTGCACAACATCATGAACTACAGAGTTGATACTCCTGCCTTACTATCTTGCAATCGGCCTTGAGGTTCCCAACAGAACGACGCTACGGCGTAACTACCTTCACCTTCATATCCCCACCTGTCACACCAACTAGGTATAAACAAAATTCTTTTATACCTAGAACGTGTAGAAACTTGAATCAAACCTACTCCAAAGACATTGACATATTCAATAGTAAGCTCTATATCTTCAAAATGTATATATACAGGAACTTTTTTGGCATTGATGAAAGTTAATCCAAAGCTCGTAGTTACTCACATGCTTATTTAACATAGGATCGTATAACATAATTATAGCCGCTTGATGCAATCGATGCAGATGACTCATGATAGGTATCTAATTATATGTTACAGTAGTAATTACATGTTTAAGTTTTATAGACTGCATTCATGTATTATGTACTTAGTTGTCCATCTGTGGAAACTTTTATAAGCTATCAACCTGTCCATACATTTATACCTACATTATACTAAGTTTAGCTGTAGTTTTCCTAAAAGAATAAATAAATAACTTCGACCTGTCGGACATGTCATTCTTCCGGGAGAGATTCATCTAATTTTTAGACATAATTATGTTTTACTTATATTATTATTAGACATACCTATAATTTAGTAACACCACTGAAGATTTGTGAGGCATATCAGTAAAGATGCTAGAATCATTAATAGAAGTTATTCCACCATATCTCGTGGCTATATTTAATATGTGTATTGAAACAGGCTCATTTCCCGATTTAATGAAAAATAGTAAAATTACACCGATCTTCAAATCAGATAGTAAAACTGATTCCTCGAATTACAGACCAGTCTCTGTGCTTCCGGCTCTGAGTAAGATATTTGAAAGACTTATTCTTAAACAACTTTTATCCCACTTCAACGAACACAAAATACTGAACGAGAGTCAGTTCGGTTTCACGAAATGCAGGTCAACATCAGATGCCGGGGTCGAACTAGTAACACATGTGCTTGAAGCTTGGGAGATTTCACAGGATGCCATTGGTGTATTTTGTGATCTCTCCAAAGCTTTCGATTGTGTAGAGCACCGTACACTAATTCCGTAAACTCTACCACTATGGGGTTCGTGGAACTGCTCTGAATCTTGTTGAGTCCTACTTAACCGATAGACAGCAAAAAGTTGGGGTAAATGGCGTAACATCTTCCGGATCCTTAGTCAGAATGGGGGTACCGCAGGGATCAATATTGGGGCCGTTTTTATTCTTGGCATATATAAATGATTTACCCTTTGTAGTTAAAGACCTTGCAGATATTGTTCTATTCGCTGATGATACATCGATAATTTTTAAAGTAGATAGAAAGGACAGTGAATTGGCGCATGTAAACTACGTATTGGATGTTGTGTCGAAATGGTTCTCTGCGAATAATTTGTTACTAAACGCGAAAAAGACGAAATGTTTAAAGTTCTCTTTGCCTAATGTTAGACATGTAGAGCCAAACATAATGCTCAATAGTAATAAACTCGATACAGACAAAGCGACGGTATTCCTAGGTATAGGCATAGACTCTAAGTTGCAGTGGGGTCCTCATATTGATGCTCTATCTGCAAAACTTAGTTCTGCTGCATATGCGGTTCGTAAAATTAGGCAATTAACGGATATAGCTACGGCTCGGTTAGTTTACTTTGCATACTTCCACAGCATAATGTCATATGGCATTTTGCTGATGGGTTCTGCTGCGGATATAGATACAATTTTTATATTACAAAAGCGTGCGGTTCGCGCGATTTACGAGTTGGGTCCACGTGACTCGTTAAGGGATTTTTTTAAGCAAGTTAATATATTAACTTTACCTTCTTTATATATTTATGAAAATATAATGCATGTTCGCAAAAACTTCCAAAAATTCAAAGTAAATAGTGACCATCATAACATTAACACTAGAAATAAGGATAGGATTGTTGTACCTAGGTATAGACTGACTAAAACGAATAAGTCTTTTATGGGCAACTGTGTACGTTTTTATAATAAAATTCCAAAGTGTATAACGGAGCTCACAGAAAGTAAATTCAAATTACGCGTTAAGAATGTTCTAATGAGAAAAGCATCATACACTGTTCGTAATTACATAGAAGACAAAGATGCTTGGAACATTCCACTTCTGCAAAGTAACCAACTGGTACATAAGAAACATAACATTGTAAAATCCCAAAAAATTGTAACAAAATCTCTAAAAAAAAAATGCTCCTCAGTTTCTTGCCGTATCTTCTGAGTAGTGGTTCTTTTTCCGATACGGTGGTAGAGTCATTGTGATAATTTGACGTTCATAAGTGCGTCTGTGATGCCAAAATGATTAAAGAGATTTTGATTTTGATTTTGATTTTGAGTAATACTTTTTAACTTAGAGATACGATTTTGGAACGTCGATGTAAGGTTAGAAAAACTGAAAATGTTCGTCTTCAAATCAAAATCTCTTTATTCAAGTTTGGCATCACAGACGCACATGAGCTTTCCGCCCCCTCGGAGCTTAAATGCGGGGTGAGGCAGGGGGGGAGTATGTCTCCCTCCCTGTTTAATTTGTCCATGGACGGTCTGTTGGAAATACTCGTACAAGCAGGCGTAGGCTGCTCCATCAACGGTACGATGACAAATCATATCGCGTATGCGGACGACATGGTGCTGTTGGCACCTTCAATATCAGCGATGCGGAAGCTGCTAGCGAAATGTGAGGATTACGCAGAAGAACAAAACATGAAGTACAATCCGGATAAGTCGGTGTACATGATCTTCAAAAGCGCGAACTGCTGCACGGATTTGCCTCCTCTCACGGTGTGCGGTGCCGCTGGAGAAAGTGGAGGAGGTGAAATACCTCGGACACATGATCGACTTCAAATTATGCGACCACGCTGACATCGAGAGGCAGAGGCGAGGCATCGCAGTGCGTGCCAACATGCTGGCTAGGAGATTCAATCGATGTAGCGAGACAGTAAAGACCCAGCTGTTTATCAGTTACTGCACCAGCGTCTACACTGTGGAGTTGTGGACGAATCACACCAAGGCTGCCATGAACGAAATGAGGGTGCAGTACAGAAACGCGTGGCGCGCAATGTTCCGCCTGCCCCGGTGGTGCAGCGCGAGCGAGATGTTCGCCGCATGCCGCGCGCCCTGCTGGCAGGCGCTGCTGAGGAGCCGGTCGGCCGCCATGCGCACCGCCCTGCATCGCTCCGACAATTCCCTGGTGGCTGCGGTGCGAGACTGGCACTCCAGCCCACTACACCGGACGTGGCGGATGTACCACACGCCCATCACTTAACGAGCATTATTTTCATTAATTTTATGTCTTTATTTCATTTTATATTATATAATTATTATTAGATATTTAATGTGTAATTAATGGATTTCAGTCTGGAAATAAACAATTTAATTTCATTTCATTAGTTCAAGTAATGTATCTCTCTGCTGTCTATTACCTACTATTATTCTTATTCTGTGAACAATAACGTTTCAAACAGTATACCTACCTAGTATTAGCACAGAATGCTTAATAATACAAGTAGGTAGTATTAGGTATTAGCTACAACTATTCTACAAGTGTGCGTCACGGGCGGCGCGCGGCAAGTGGCAACCCACTGCTCTCCGCACGATCCGCCGCGCCGCGCCGTCGATGTCCGGCTATGTACTTGCAGCTTCGTACCTACAGTGCGGAGTGCGCTAGGCCTGGTACTAGTCATATTTCAGGAAAAAGGATTTACTTCCTCCTGTATACTTTTGTGGTCAGGTTTTTTTTTTATATGACTAATAGGCAAACAAGCAGACGGCCCGCCTGGATGGTAAGCGGTTACCGTCGCCTATGGACACCTGCAACACTCGGGGCAATACTGGTGCGTTGCCTAACTTTAAGGACCCTTTTCATCCTTTTTTTTAAAGTACCCCAAGTTATAGCAGGTGTGGTGGTGTAGTAGTGTGTAAACTAGTTTGTCATGTGAGTCTACGAGGATGTAAATGTCCTCGTACTAAGCATATTTTCTTATAAATTTTAATATTTTTATTAAATTCCTATTCGTCTCATTGGTTGGACGACGTCGTCGGTGGAACCAACGGGAATGCAAGCGCTTGCCTAGTTCTCGCGGATAAATGACGGAGTATCGTGTACGTCGTGGTTTGCATTCAATTCACCAAAAGTCTGCCGAGGGCTTTTTTTCTCTTGCTGTTCATATTCTGGATTAATGTTTTCCGAGGTCAAAGTCAAAGACCAAATTTACGATAATTTCGTAGTTTGCGCACGCCTTTACTTACATTTAACATGTAACTCTTTCGCATTTCCAGTAAGCCAAGGATTGGGTGGGTGCGAGTCGTGCGGCCCATCTAAAGACGATAATAATGAAATAATATGCGAGTGTTACGGTAAAGCGCAAAAATGGTGTACGTGCGGCCCTAAAAAGAAAAAAATCAAGTTGCCTGACCCACTTTGTCATTGCGAGCCGCGCAAACAAGAACCCCGTGTCGAGTCCTGCCCTACCGATAAGCCGCAGCTTCATCCTCAGCTTCAGCCTCAGCCTCAGCCTCAGCCTCAGCCTCAGCTTCAGCCTCAGCCTCAGCTTATATTCGGGCCCGCGCCCTGTCGCCCTGAACCTGGATACGCAACCACAGGAACCGGTTATGATCAACCTGGATACGCGTCGGCGGGAACCGGTAATTACCCCGAAGCGCAGGCACATCGAACTACGTCTTTTGACGGCCAATGCACCATGTGTGAAGACAAAAAACCAAAATCTAGTAAATGCCCATGCAGTTCCAAAAAAGTATGCAAAAAAACTAAAATTGTTTGCGAGTGTCCAGAAACCGAAGAACCACCAGTGGAGGTGGATGAGTATATAATAATAGACGAAGGTACAATCCGCCAGCAACAATCTGACTTGACCCTCACTACCTCTGGTTTTAAATTCAAGGTAAATAAGAAGATTCCAATGGGAGATGTACCGAGCTACGAGGAAACTTTACAGTACTATGAGTCAGTCTTACAGCTTGAAGATGCGGAAAATGAAGAAGATTGTTTTTGCGATGAAAAAAGTAAAAAGAAGAAAAAATCTAATAAAGAGGTCGATTGTTTTTGTCCTTTAGCTCCGGAGCCTCCGCCAGAGCCACCGCCGCCGGAACCGGAAGAGGAACCTCTGAAAGGTTTCAAGATATCTGTGGACGCCAAAGGGTCTTCCTCGAAAGGCTTAGCTGGTGTTTGTTGTTTCGACCGGTGTTTGGGCGCGCACTAACAGAAGTTCGGCCTTAAACAGAAATTTAAACTTTATACCTCGCACTTGGCGGTATAAAATAAACGAGTTCGAATGTAAACGACTGTTGTCTGTCGTTAACAGTATTGTCAAAAATGTGACTGTAAAATTACGTAAGTAATAAAATGATTTTAAATTGGAGATTTCATTTTCATCAATCATTTTCATCGTCACAATGGCCTCAGTAATCTACCTATGGTCAAATGAAAAATTTTACCATTTCCACGACTGGTGGCAAATGGGAAGAAATTTCTCCCAATTGGCACCACTCGTGGCGACTGGAATTTTTATTCTCGATTGCCTCCAATGGTGGCGCAGCTGGTGGTGGCAACTAGGAATAGACGCCTACAAACCCAAAGCTGGGTTTATAGGGAGGGCATAAACTTTATTAATAGGAACAGTATGGAAGAGTGAATGAGACGGGCAGGTCGTTCGCCCGATGGTAAGCACCACGTCTGCCCATAACAATTGCAGTGCCACTCAGAACTTTTAATAGGTACCATAAAATCATTGCGCTCATCATCCTGAGACATCAGATATTAATCTCATATGCCCTAGTGATTTCCCTGGCTACAACGCACTTCAAACCGGAACAGTAGGGTAGAGCAATCATAGAGTAGATACGCACTTTATTAACTTATATTTTTAATAAAATGAACTTTTAAGTTTACAGTCTACAAAATTATTTCTTAATTGTCTTTGGTTCATTGGGAACATATTTTTAATTCTTAAAATAAGTAATTTTACCAAAAATATAAAAAATATGGCCTTGTCTTATGACCAGTCCAATGCGTACTCTTAGCCTGCGCTATAGCTACGAGTACGCACCTCAAACGCTTCATACAAGCTAAGAGTACGCATTGAAAAATTGAGATATTTATTTGCAGTTATCACATGTGAAGGCCCCAAATCAGTATCCGTAGTCTGTGCATTCGTCATGCCACCAAGCCTCGCACCGACAACATTGAATCCAGTCGTCTACTTTAGTCCTCTTTGCATAGAAGTCTAAGTCTTCCTTTTATATTTCCCCATGTCATGACGTTGACCATGACGGTTCTGTGAAGCGCAAGAAAACATAATAAAAAATAAATTATTACAGCTTTTTTGATGAATGGCAAATGCGTGCGAGTCCAATATCAATAGAAAATAATAAAAATGTTATGTTTTCTATTGCATACAAGCTAAGAGTACATAGGCGTACTCTAAGAGTGCGTACTCTTACTAAAAACGTCTTTGGATCTGTGATCCCAACTATTTTCGTCTAACAACAGAATATGCCTACATATCCTCTGATCTATACAAAGTTCTATGTGCAAATATAATGAATAATCCCCATTCATAGATTCAGTTCATATTTATATTACAATTCACATTGAAAATTGATGATAAATAACATCAAACATGTTGAAAACTTAAATTGCAATAAAATTGTGAAAACTTACCGCAGCGAAGCGAGGTTATGTCCGACACCTTGTCTTGACACAGACAACTGACTGGTGTCACAGACTTGCGATTAGAAAAAACTATCTTTGTTTAGTAGAGGTAATGCTTGCGCACTACTGCTTAGCGGCCGAATAACTGGCAAAGCTGTGGTACCCACCCAGACGGCCACCCTACGGCACTTACGGGTGGTGCCTAAACACAGCGAGCTTAGTTTTTGTTGTATGTGTTGGAGTGTGGCAGGAGTAATGTTTATGGGAGCTGCTGGTAGCATGCTGGTTACTGCTACGCTGTGTAGTTTTAAGCAATTTATGTATGCCACCAGTCAAATTTAGGCTGTGTCCCCATTAGGCTCACGGTGAGCGGCTAACTGTTTGCATCTAGTTTGCCTCCCTATATATTTATATAAATAGTGTCCGTACAGCGCGTACTAAAGTACTGTACGTAGTTTGCGACGTTTCACTTGCCGAGTCATTCAGTGAGCGGCTGAGTCGAAGCGAACGATGCCCACGGTCGGCGGCTCAGTTTAGCGGCGCGCTGACATTACGCGATCAGTTGGGGAGGTACTACCGAAGCGCGTATTTATCTTCAATTAATGCCCCTCCAAAACAGCTTTTACTTCGAGAATATCCATGGCGTCAAACACAACCACTCCTCTCAGAACACTGATACAAACTAACCGTACCTTCCCTCCCAAGAGTTCGCAAGCGCTTCGCGACTAATACGCTACAGTTCGCCGAGTCTCAGTCTCAGAGTCAGTCAGACGACAGATAGCCGCCTTAGGTAAATAATAGAAACACGTCAAAATTATTATTAAACGTTTATTATCAAATTTGTTGATATCGGCAAGGTTACAAAATTATGACATTGGCATGCATTACTGTTCACTTACAATACTCTATTATTACATAATGTGAGATTGTTACCCTCTAAGTTAGTACATATTATCAATATCGTTGTTGAAGTGTCACCTTACAAAAAATACAAAACGATGACTGTTGTTCATTATTACATAGTAGTTATTATTTATCAGTCTAATGTCACTGAGGGAATGTTCGATTGATTCTTAACAACTTAACGCACTGTTCTCAGCGACAGTTTCGCAAGTAATGCTGGGACTAACAGTGCAAACACTTGCGTTTACGATTAAGATGTAGTGTCCACGGTTAAACATATAAAATAATTATCTAAGTACAAATATACGTAACCTAAACCTTAATAAAAAGAAATGATCAATACACCGTAGAAAATATTAAAATAGCATAGAGCGGTCTAAAATTCGGATTCGTAAAATATATGTTCATTTATTATCTAAATTTCGTATACTAATGCATTTGAAAAGGTGGGTCGAGTCGGCACTGGGCCACGGGCCTCGGGCCACCTCCGGCGTAACCACCGGCCCGGGTTTACAGACATTGTGTGTAATAATTACTCAGTCTACTAACTTAACTCACTTTCGGTAATCACAGTTCTGTTTTTGAGGCAATGTGACAAGTTCACTTAAATGAAAATTATATCGCATAAGTCTCACGGATTACGTTTACACCAGGGCCCTATTTCACTATGACAACTTGGCGATTCCTCGCTTCGAGGAAACGTTTATTAATGAAGGAATCGACGTGATTTCGAAGCAAGGAATCGCCAAGTTGTCATAGTGAATTGGGACCCTGGAATAGTTCCTTCCTCCCAATTTGGAACCAATGTCGGTTAGATCACACGCTACGACACATTTACAAAGAATTTAGTGTAATTATGATATATTTACGGTTTTTTGTTGTCAGCTGCGACACACGCTACAGAACACAAACCTTTATTGTGAGACGTTTTAGCGCTCATTACATCCGCGGGGCGATCATGTACCTTTTATTTCAATGAATTTCAATAAGAAACCAGTTTTAATTATGGTTTTGCGATCACGTAACCCGTTTGTTGCAATCAAACGTCAACGAAAGTTCAATTGAAATAAAAATAAGTTTTGTCAAACAAAGTTTATATCGATGTGTGAACCATAGACAAGAGCGGTATTATACAGTAAAATTGAATAGATTGGGCGGTATACATAACGATTCATAGCATAATCTCGCTTTGTAAATTTGTCGGGTAATGGATAGAAGCACATTGAAATCGAGACATAAAAAGTTACATGACGCATTTTATCGATTGAAATAAATTTCTATTGCACGTTAGTCCGCAACATGCGATGTTCGCAACAGACTTACGTGATCGCCCTGCAGATCCAGCCGACCAGTCGACGGCTACAAACTACAGACCTACGTGAAGATTTCACACAGAAAACATTGTGCTCAAATATCAATAGCATGTTTATTAACAAGTCATAATTAAAATGAAAATTTTATATAACTAAAACATGATTTAAAAAATACACCAGCTGAGCAAATAACTCAAAAATAGAAGACTACAGTTAAGACGTAAAGACATACCACATAGATGCGTTTATGTACCGATATTTTTATGGAACTGAATGTTGCGATGAGCAAGTCATTCTCCTGATGGTTAGCGCCACGCCTGCCCATAACAATTGCAGTGTCACCCAGATCTTTTAATACTCTAAAAAGCACTGCGTAGCACTGCATTGCGCTAATTACCCCGAGGCATTAGATATTAAGTCTCATATGGCCAGTAATTTCGCTGAATGCAATGCCCTAAATGCTAATGCAATTACGTAATGCGTTAATGCGTCCTAATTCAATTGCAGTGTAAAATTGTATGCTTACTAATACAAACTTTACTATGACCGACTGTACTAAGAGAAGATAATGCAGACGGTCGAGAAAAACGCACCTGTGTGATAGAACCTTATAAGATCAAAATAATCCTATACAAGATCAGACATGTTTACAAGAAACTTACCTTGACATTTAAGCCACAAGCCGGCCTACCCACTGGTACCTCTGGTACCTACCATGGCGCCAATCGTATATCGTGTTTTTTTTATTGGTAAATGGGCATACGTTTGACGACATCTAGCCTGATAGAAAGCGAAGATGCGGCCTAAGTTGGAACACGCTTGCCCATGAGATGCTTATTCACTCTAGACTTAGAGACACAAGTTGTACCTGTTTGGGAACAAAGGCGCTAGCAGTCCGCATGACAAGGAATCTGCGAAACGCTTAGTACGGATAAGTGGGATATTAACCACGTACGGGTGAAACGACTCTCCCCGCTTGGAAATCCTAAGGTGGAAGGGAGAAGAAGTTATCAGTTCGTGCAATTCCTGGGCACACTCCCCGAAGTGCAGTCGATAAAAAGCGACAGACACTCAACTTTCCGTCTGTGTTCGAGACTTGTCAGCTTCTTCTCCACCAGCGCATGGTCATCAATTAATTTAATTGCGCGACGTTCTATAGAGTCTAGAACTGCCATCTGGTATTTGGCTGAGCCATCCCACAGATGGCTGCGGATGGTTGAGCTCAGATTAAATTGTAGACTCACGCCACGCCATGTCGTCCCATAAAAGTGGTAATTTCAACTTGTAGCTGTCGTCTTTTTAACCCCCGACACAATAAGGAGGATAAGTTTGACCACTGTGTGTCTGTCACAAGTGGCACAAGTAGTTCTTAAACGGGTCAACCGATTTGGATGTGGGTTTTTTTATTTGAAAGCAGGTTTTCTAGTTGTGCGCGATGGTTCTTAGACATGTTTTATTGAGTCGGAGGTTTTTTAATTTTCTAATTTAAAGTTATTTATTGTGTAAATGAATGAAATTAATTCGATTTCTTGCCTGAATCGAAATTAATTAGATCGTCTCTTTTATCGTAGTAAAGCTAAACAAAATTCTTACAACTTCACAGGTGGTAGGTTTCTCGTATGCGAGAGGCCGTCTGGGTGGGTACCACCGCTTTGCCAGTTATTCAGCCGCCAAGCAGTAGTGCGCAAGCATTACTGTGTTCCGGTTTGAAGGGCATTGTAGCCAGCGAAATTACAGGGCATTATGAGACTCAACAGCTAATTGTCTCAGGGTGACGAGCGCAGTGCAGAGCCACGCAGGATTTTACAAAACAAAGTTCTGGGTGGTGCTGTTATTGTTATGGGCTGGCGTATTACTACCATCAGGCAAACGACCAGCTCGTCTCGTCTGTATGACGAGACGATATAAGATTAGCGCTTGAGAGATCAGTGGGTACGCCGGCAGGACCGTACGTAAAAAAGGTTTTTACAAAAAGTGAAGGTTCCAAGAGGATTTCTACGAAAGAGGATTCTTCTGTAGAATGTAGTAAAGCTAAGTGCGCCTTCTTCACACATTTCGTTTTACCTATTTTTGTAGGAGTATTGCCGAATAAAATGTCGATATTTTTCGTTTTATTCGATAACGATAAACAATACATTTTAATTCGTTATCATTTAGGGTGCTTGACAAATGTTTATTCTCTGGCGTGTCTACGGCGCCGGCGGAGACACTTGCATTGTAATTGTTTTATAATTATATTCCTTCGCAAATAAACATCTCGACCGCATCGCACATAACAACAGATGAGAAAGCGGTCAAACGCAAGCCTATTATGTAGGTATAATTGGGATGGTCTCAACCAAAAAAAATGGATACGGTCATATATTGAAAACTGGAGTGGTTTGGACACATTATTAATAATAATTTACGGGTAACGTAAATTATTATTAATAATGTATACTGTTAATTGGCCAATCATAACCGCCTATTCATTTTTATAATAAACGCTATTACGCAGAATAAATTATAAATAGAATTATTTGTATTATGCATAATTATAAACGTTTCTCGAGAAATTTTGGCCAATATAAACTTGTTTATAATTACTAGAATAAGATAATGCACAGATTACCCGGGTAAAATTATTTTCGCAAATATATTGTATAATTGACATGACGCTAGTACACAAGGCCATTGTATTCACTAGCATATTAGTATGTACTAATCAAGATATATTGCATAGAGCAGGGCTTCCCTAACTGTGCGCATTAACATGGATTGGTTAATTGTAAAATAAATATCTCTTTTTATTTTCATTCTTATATTATGTTTTTGTTCTTACTTTGTAATAAAAAATTTAAGAGTTATTTGAAGTTTTTCTGATAACTTGTTACTGGACTAGACTACAACTGGTATGGTAGGTAGTTTTTGATCAGAGGGCGTCGCAAAAAAATGGCTGATGCCCAAGGGCGTCACAGTAACAAAAGTTTGGGAAGCCCTGGCATACACTATAGTCATTTATAAGCAGTGATCGGATTAGGTAGAATTTTTCGTACTTACATCATGACGTCATAACATAGACATGCCTTTTTTCCGAAAAAATCCGGTATTTACGGATTGGGCTATTGAGGTGAATTTTTAATGGATGAGAGCCGGTCTATGATACGAGACCTCGGCACCTGCCAGTTCCGCCTCATAAGAAAATATTTAGGCAGGTGGTGACTCGCCACCCACTAAACGGGCCCCCTATAAGGGCCGCCGTTCATTGGAGACGAGAGGGGCAACGTTGGTGTGGGTAGCTAAAGGGTGTCGAAAGGTGTGCTGCAGTTTCACTTAAACGCTTCTCCCGGCGTTATGCCCTTTAACACTTCCACCCTTGGAGCTTAGTTCTTAGCTCTTGCATCTCCACCCCCGGACGGCCAGTTAAGGCAAGCCGGGGGTCAGGGGTCTCATTTAGCCCCAGGGAGAATCTCAGGGAGGCTCAGTGTCGCCACGCACCGACGACTCGCCACAAAGTCGCCCCTGGCCTTTATTAGTGTTATTATTATGTCGCTCTTTCTCACGGGCTATACACGCGGTCTCTTGGAAGGCTGGCGCGGGGACATGAGTCCAACACGTAAAGGCCTTTTAGAGCATTTAGTTTAGATATGTAATGGGCAACACTTATCGGGGACCGTCTCCAAGTGCATCATTATGAAGATGCTATCAAAGACAGCCCCCGATAAATGGATGATGGATGGATGTTGTTATTGAAATAAATGTCTAATAATTTTTAAATAACTTCCCGCAGGCATATCCATATTAGTATGTACGTTTGAGATCATTGACCCTAAATCATTCTACGTACTCCGATCATTGGTTATAAGGTGACAGTTATTGAACATTTCGGTTGTGCACATAATTACTTGTGGCATTAAGATGTAGCGCGTTTTTCCTACAGAGTGTTATATAATGTCAAACACCCTACTTGTGAGATCGGGAACGCATCCTTAACAACCAAGAGTGAACCTAAACTTATCATTGTTAAGGATCTATTTTAAGCCACGGAAACAATGCGAGTTACTGACCAGCCAGTTGAGGCGAGTAGCTCGCTTCATGGGCAAAAATGCTTGGAATCTAGAACATCATTTTAAGATTCGTCTGAGCTGAGTGATTTGTATCAAAATCCAGTTTTTCCTAAACGCAGTAGCAATGCCAGAAACTCGCACTGCATATCTCGCCCAGTCTAGCGTTTGAATAGGTCTGTATAGATTAAACTTATAATAACAAGAGAAAAACAACCTTAGGTTAATCAGCTCATGGTTCAAGTCGCCCCGAGCAGTCAGCTTAGGGTTCGAAGACGGGCATGTTGGCAAGCTTCTGTTTGACTTCCTCCGAGGAATCATCGGCCAGGAGAAGAGTGTGAGAGTAGCCCATCGTCACGTGTGTGATATTCATGCCATCCATACGAGACACTTCCTTGGGACGAGCCGTGGATTTGTTTATCTCCCCGGTGCCCTGAAATTGACAGAATTTGTTATACATTGTAAAGAGTTGATATTTAACAATACGGCCGATACGTATGCTGATGTTTGAGTTGTGTTCTTTTTCACAAGCCTTTATTTAACTTGCACTGTTTGGATCAAATCTTGCAAGTTGAATCAGAACCACTTCCTATGGAGTAGAAATTTTGCCAGCCAGCTGGTTTGATGGAGACGGAAAGGTGGGCAATGGAACTCCTTGACGGATAATCGTAATCTACTAGTGTTTGGGCTCATTTTAATCTGCTCACGGTTCTGATTACAAATTTGTTAAAAGCTTGTCAAGAAAAATATTTTTTGTCAACAAAGATCTTATTTTTGATTTAAATGTTTGAATGCCGCCGTCAATGTTTTCAAACGTTATTCCTCTCCGTCCTCGGTCGTCTGGAAGAAATCGCTTAAACGACAATTATTATGTTAACATTGTTTTTAATTATTACTTGTTCTCAAAATCAAAATCTCTTTATTCATGTTTGGCATCACAGACGCACTTATGAACGTCAAATTATCACAAGACTACCACCGTATCTGAAAAAGAAGCACTACTCAGAAGATACGGCAAGAAACTGAGGGGCATTTTTTTTAGAGATTTTGTTGCAATTTTTAGGGTTTCTACAATGTTATGTTTGTACCAGTTGGCTACTTTGCATAAGTGGAATTTTCCAAGCATCTTTGTCTTCTGTCCTAAAAAACCTAGCCTAACCTAAAAAACTGTACACACACATACACTACAATAATAGGGCGGCATACTCACCAGTTCCCCATAAGTGGGCGACACCCCCCAGGCGATGAGCGAGTCGTCGGCTGCGATCACAATCGACGTGTTACTCGTGCCCACGCTGCGCACGTTCCACCCTACAGCGGAATAACGACTCATTCAATTTGAAAACTAAACACGGATATCGACCTGCGATCAAAATCGAACGCCTTATTTATATGGGGGCTGGATCACGTAAGTCTTTTTTTTTATGTAACTGAGCGACGTGACGAGCTTGTCGTTTGCCTGATGGTAAGCAATACGCCAACCAATAACAATAACAGTACCACCCAGAACTTTGTTTTGCAAAATCCTGTGCGGCGCTGCACTGCGCTCGTCACCCTGAGGGAATTAGCTGGTGCAATAGAAATTTAATTCAATCGATAAAATGCGATCACGTAACTTTGTGTCTTGATTTCAATGTGCTCCTATAAATAACTTTCAAGGTGAAGTTGTAACTAACCGGAGTTAACCCGACCAATTTACAAAGCGAGATTGTGCCATGGATCTATGTATACGCCCTATCAATTACATTTTATGAATCTTAGTACACAGGATTGTGTTAACGTTTTGCGTTATGCAATGCGGCAGGACAACGTTTAGCAATGTTGGAAAACATCGTGAAATGACATCGGATTGTAAATCTTTCCTTGTCAAATTACCAGCGGGTATTAATGTAGGCTCCACTATAAGCCTCGCTCGTCACCCCTTCATTTCGCTTCACCTACTCGAGCCTACTCACCGACACGCTTCGCTCGCCACGCCTTCCCTTCGCTCCACTCTGCCTCAGATGCTCGCTTCTTTTAAGACCCCCTTCGCGAGCTTCTGGCTCTGTGCTTTTTATCAAAACTATGGGTAAAAGCGAGTCGGACCACAGAGGAAAAGGGGAGGTTTTTTTTAATGAAAATTGTAAGTATTATGCAGTGGTGTCTAAACAAGTTACCTGTGAGATCTTGCACCGGTTTTGGATACATGTTAGCTTCACCTGTACGCTTAGTCTGCCCGAACAAGAAGATTGTACCTGCAACAAAGATCAATATTAACCTCGCCGCTTTAAATGTGGTCAGGATAATTGTGCCGCCGAACAGTATTGTGCAAATTAACATGTTTCGGTTTGAAGAGCAATGTAGCCAGTACAATTAATAGGAAAGAAAGAAAGAAAATCCATTTATTCGGCACACGACAAACAAACAATACAAAAAATAAAAACTTAAATAATAAATACATGTGCCGAATGGGCTCAGCTCAGCATAAAATACCAAGAGTTTAATAGGCATATATGAGACTTAATATCTAATATCGCGCCGTGAAGAGAGCAATGGCAGTGCTACTACTGATCGTAAGAAGTATAAAGGACTTCTAACATTAAAAAAGAGAACGTGTTGAATAATTACACAAAATAATACAAAATGGAGTAACATCCGGAGTATTTCTAGTACTTGCAATAAACTGATGAAATCTTACACACTTCATTCACTGTTGACCTTTAACCAGAATACATAATAAACATTAAATTATTCATATATTCGCCAGAGAAGGATACTACAAAGTTAAACCGGAAATCGGTTCAGTCACCGTGACTCAAAATGGCCGAACCGGCCAAAAGGAGCTACGTGACATCACAAAAAGTGCAATCGTTATGAGAAACCGTGGCGCTTGCCATCAGATACGACATGTATGTTTCATTGCTCAGTTACATAAAAAGGTAAAGGGACGAGCTAAGTCGTGACACTCTACGGCGTGACAGAGATAAAGCTAGCTAGATAGAGAGGGACTGACCGACTTCGTTGACCGCCAGGCTGTAGGTGGAACCGCAGAACACCGCGCGCACGCTCTCGTCTCTCTACGGCGTGACAGAGACAGCTAGCTAGATAGAGAGGGACTGACCGACTTCGTTGACCGCCAGGCTGTAGGTGGAACCGCAGAACACCGCGCGCACGCTCTCGTCTCTCTACGGCGTGACAGAGACAGCTAGCTAGATAGAGAGGGACTGACCGACTTCGTTGACCGCCAGGCTGTAGGTGGAACCGCAGAACACCGCGCGCACGCTCTCGTCTCTCTACGGCGTGACAGAGACAGCTAGCTAGATAGAGAGGGACTGACCGACTTCGTTGACCGCCAGGCTGTAGGTGGAACCGCAGAACACCGCGCGCACGCTCTCGTCTCTCTACGGCGTGACAGAGACAGCTAGCTAGATAGAGAGGGACTGACCGACTTCGTTGACCGCCAGGCTGTAGGTGGAACCGCAGAACACCGCGCGCACGCTCTCGTCTCTCTACGGCGTGACAGAGACAGCTAGCTAGATAGAGAGGGACTGACCGACTTCGTTGACCGCCAGGCTGTAGGTGGAACCGCAGAACACCGCGCGCACGCTCTCGTCTCTCTACGGCGTGACAGAGACAGCTAGCTAGATAGAGAGGGACTGACCGACTTCGTTGACCGCCAGGCTGTAGGTGGAACCGCAGAACACCGCGCGCACGCTCTCGTCTCTCTACGGCGTGACAGAGACAGCTAGCTAGATAGAGAGGGACTGACCGACTTCGTTGACCGCCAGGCTGTAGGTGGAACCGCAGAACACCGCGCGCACGCTCTCGTCTCTCTACGGCGTGACAGAGACAGCTAGCTAGATAGAGAGGGACTGACCGACTTCGTTGACCGCCAGGCTGTAGGTGGAACCGCAGAACACCGCGCGCACGCTCTCGTCTCTCTACGGCGTGACAGAGACAGCTAGCTAGATAGAGAGGGACTGACCGACTTCGTTGACCGCCAGGCTGTAGGTGGAACCGCAGAACACCGCGCGCACGCTCTCGTCTCTCTACGGCGTGACAGAGACAGCTAGCTAGATAGAGAGGGACTGACCGACTTCGTTGACCGCCAGGCTGTAGGTGGAACCGCAGAACACCGCGCGCACGCTCTCGTCTCTCTACGGCGTGACAGAGACAGCTAGCTAGATAGAGAGGGACTGACCGACTTCGTTGACCGCCAGGCTGTAGGTGGAACCGCAGAACACCGCGCGCACGCTCTCGTCTCTCTACGGCGTGACAGAGACAGCTAGCTAGATAGAGAGGGACTGACCGACTTCGTTGACCGCCAGGCTGTAGGTGGAACCGCAGAACACCGCGCGCACGCTCTCGTCTCTCTACGGCGTGACAGAGATAAAGCTAGCTAGATAGAGAGGGACTGACCGACTTCGTTGACCGCCAGGCTGTAGGTGGAACCGCAGAACACCGCGCGCACGCTCTCGTCTCTCTACGGCGTGACAGAGACAGCTAGCTAGATAGAGAGGGACTGACCGACTTCGTTGACCGCCAGGCTGTAGGTGGAACCGCAGAACACCGCGCGCACGCTCTCGTCTCTCTACGGCGTGACAGAGACAGCTAGCTAGATAGAGAGGGACTGACCGACTTCGTTGACCGCCAGGCTGTAGGTGGAACCGCAGAACACCGCGCGCACGCTCTCGTCTCTCTACGGCGTGACAGAGACAGCTAGCTAGATAGAGAGGGACTGACCGACTTCGTTGACCGCCAGGCTGTAGGTGGAACCGCAGAACACCGCGCGCACGCTCTCGTCTCTCTACGGCGTGACAGAGACAGCTAGCTAGATAGAGAGGGACTGACCGACTTCGTTGACCGCCAGGCTGTAGGTGGAACCGCAGAACACCGCGCGCACGCTCTCGTCTCTCTACGGCGTGACAGAGACAGCTAGCTAGATAGAGAGGGACTGACCGACTTCGTTGACCGCCAGGCTGTAGGTGGAACCGCAGAACACCGCGCGCACGCTCTCGTCTCTCTACGGCGTGACAGAGACAGCTAGCTAGATAGAGAGGGACTGACCGACTTCGTTGACCGCCAGGCTGTAGGTGGAACCGCAGAACACCGCGCGCACGCTCTCGTCTCTCTACGGCGTGACAGAGACAGCTAGCTAGATAGAGAGGGACTGACCGACTTCGTTGACCGCCAGGCTGTAGGTGGAACCGCAGAACACCGCGCGCACGCTCTCGTCTCTCTACGGCGTGACAGAGACAGCTAGCTAGATAGAGAGGGACTGACCGACTTCGTTGACCGCCAGGCTGTAGGTGGAACCGCAGAACACCGCGCGCACGCTCTCGTCTCTCTACGGCGTGACAGAGACAGCTAGCTAGATAGAGAGGGACTGACCGACTTCGTTGACCGCCAGGCTGTAGGTGGAACCGCAGAACACCGCGCGCACGCTCTCGTCTCTCTACGGCGTGACAGAGACAGCTAGCTAGATAGAGAGGGACTGACCGACTTCGTTGACCGCCAGGCTGTAGGTGGAACCGCAGAACACCGCGCGCACGCTCTCGTCTCTCTACGGCGTGACAGAGACAGCTAGCTAGATAGAGAGGGACTGACCGACTTCGTTGACCGCCAGGCTGTAGGTGGAACCGCAGAACACCGCGCGCACGCTCTCGTCTCTCTACGGCGTGACAGAGACAGCTAGCTAGATAGAGAGGGACTGACCGACTTCGTTGACCGCCAGGCTGTAGGTGGAACCGCAGAACACCGCGCGCACGCTCTCGTCTCTCTACGGCGTGACAGAGACAGCTAGCTAGATAGAGAGGGACTGACCGACTTCGTTGACCGCCAGGCTGTAGGTGGAACCGCAGAACACCGCGCGCACGCTCTCGTCTCTCTACGGCGTGACAGAGACAGCTAGCTAGATAGAGAGGGACTGACCGACTTCGTTGACCGCCAGGCTGTAGGTGGAACCGCAGAACACCGCGCGCACGCTCTCGTCTCTCTACGGCGTGACAGAGACAGCTAGCTAGATAGAGAGGGACTGACCGACTTCGTTGACCGCCAGGCTGTAGGTGGAACCGCAGAACACCGCGCGCACGCTCTCGTCTCTCTACGGCGTGACAGAGACAGCTAGCTAGATAGAGAGGGACTGACCGACTTCGTTGACCGCCAGGCTGTAGGTGGAACCGCAGAACACCGCGCGCACGCTCTCGTCTCTCTACGGCGTGACAGAGACAGCTAGCTAGATAGAGAGGGACTGACCGACTTCGTTGACCGCCAGGCTGTAGGTGGAACCGCAGAACACCGCGCGCACGCTCTCGTCTCTCTACGGCGTGACAGAGACAGCTAGCTAGATAGAGAGGGACTGACCGACTTCGTTGACCGCCAGGCTGTAGGTGGAACCGCAGAACACCGCGCGCACGCTCTCGTCTCTCTACGGCGTGACAGAGACAGCTAGCTAGATAGAGAGGGACTGACCGACTTCGTTGACCGCCAGGCTGTAGGTGGAACCGCAGAACACCGCGCGCACGCTCTCGTCTCTCTACGGCGTGACAGAGACAGCTAGCTAGATAGAGAGGGACTGACCGACTTCGTTGACCGCCAGGCTGTAGGTGGAACCGCAGAACACCGCGCGCACGCTCTCGTCTCTCTACGGCGTGACAGAGACAGCTAGCTAGATAGAGAGGGACTGACCGACTTCGTTGACCGCCAGGCTGTAGGTGGAACCGCAGAACACCGCGCGCACGCTCTCGTCTCTCTACGGCGTGACAGAGACAGCTAGCTAGATAGAGAGGGACTGACCGACTTCGTTGACCGCCAGGCTGTAGGTGGAACCGCAGAACACCGCGCGCACGCTCTCGTCTCTCTACGGCGTGACAGAGACAGCTAGCTAGATAGAGAGGGACTGACCGACTTCGTTGACCGCCAGGCTGTAGGTGGAACCGCAGAACACCGCGCGCACGCTCTCGTCTCTCTACGGCGTGACAGAGACAGCTAGCTAGATAGAGAGGGACTGACCGACTTCGTTGACCGCCAGGCTGTAGGTGGAACCGCAGAACACCGCGCGCACGCTCTCGTCTCTCTACGGCGTGACAGAGACAGCTAGCTAGATAGAGAGGGACTGACCGACTTCGTTGACCGCCAGGCTGTAGGTGGAACCGCAGAACACCGCGCGCACGCTCTCGTCTCTCTACGGCGTGACAGAGACAGCTAGCTAGATAGAGAGGGACTGACCGACTTCGTTGACCGCCAGGCTGTAGGTGGAACCGCAGAACACCGCGCGCACGCTCTCGTCTCTCTACGGCGTGACAGAGACAGCTAGCTAGATAGAGAGGGACTGACCGACTTCGTTGACCGCCAGGCTGTAGGTGGAACCGCAGAACACCGCGCGCACGCTCTCGTCTCTCTACGGCGTGACAGAGACAGCTAGCTAGATAGAGAGGGACTGACCGACTTCGTTGACCGCCAGGCTGTAGGTGGAACCGCAGAACACCGCGCGCACGCTCTCGTCTCTCTACGGCGTGACAGAGACAGCTAGCTAGATAGAGAGGGACTGACCGACTTCGTTGACCGCCAGGCTGTAGGTGGAACCGCAGAACACCGCGCGCACGCTCTCGTCTCTCTACGGCGTGACAGAGACAGCTAGCTAGATAGAGAGGGACTGACCGACTTCGTTGACCGCCAGGCTGTAGGTGGAACCGCAGAACACCGCGCGCACGCTCTCGTCTCTCTACGGCGTGACAGAGACAGCTAGCTAGATAGAGAGGGACTGACCGACTTCGTTGACCGCCAGGCTGTAGGTGGAACCGCAGAACACCGCGCGCACGCTCTCGTCTCTCTACGGCGTGACAGAGACAGCTAGCTAGATAGAGAGGGACTGACCGACTTCGTTGACCGCCAGGCTGTAGGTGGAACCGCAGAACACCGCGCGCACGCTCTCGTCTCTCTACGGCGTGACAGAGACAGCTAGCTAGATAGAGAGGGACTGACCGACTTCGTTGACCGCCAGGCTGTAGGTGGAACCGCAGAACACCGCGCGCACGCTCTCGTCTCTCTACGGCGTGACAGAGACAGCTAGCTAGATAGAGAGGGACTGACCGACTTCGTTGACCGCCAGGCTGTAGGTGGAACCGCAGAACACCGCGCGCACGCTCTCGTCTCTCTACGGCGTGACAGAGACAGCTAGCTAGATAGAGAGGGACTGACCGACTTCGTTGACCGCCAGGCTGTAGGTGGAACCGCAGAACACCGCGCGCACGCTCTCGTCTCTCTACGGCGTGACAGAGACAGCTAGCTAGATAGAGAGGGACTGACCGACTTCGTTGACCGCCAGGCTGTAGGTGGAACCGCAGAACACCGCGCGCACGCTCTCGTCTCTCTACGGCGTGACAGAGACAGCTAGCTAGATAGAGAGGGACTGACCGACTTCGTTGACCGCCAGGCTGTAGGTGGAACCGCAGAACACCGCGCGCACGCTCTCGTCTCTCTACGGCGTGACAGAGACAGCTAGCTAGATAGAGAGGGACTGACCGACTTCGTTGACCGCCAGGCTGTAGGTGGAACCGCAGAACACCGCGCGCACGCTCTCGTCTCTCTACGGCGTGACAGAGACAGCTAGCTAGATAGAGAGGGACTGACCGACTTCGTTGACCGCCAGGCTGTAGGTGGAACCGCAGAACACCGCGCGCACGCCACGCGCTTGCACGTCGAAGTACTTGATGAGTCGCGGCACGCTCTCGTCTTTCTGTTCGGCGTGACCAAGGCGCCCGAAGCCGCCGAAGCCCCAGCTGTAAGCACGCTTCTTCGAGTCGATCGCCACCTGCACATTATAAATAAAATAGTTCACTTGTGGTAGGTCTCTCGTAAGCCTGGGCACAACCGCTTTGCCAGTTATTCTGCCGCCTTATTAATGTCATGTTTAAACAAAAATCTAAAATTGTCATATAATAAACAGCTATAGAAGTATGGATTATAACCTAAATACCTGCCTACAATAACCGACCTATAATAATAAAATCTGTTACTCACAGTGTGGTTGGTCCCGCATGAGAAGTGGACAATGTCCACGTCCTTCACCGGCGTGACGTGTCCGTCTTTGGACTTCTCGAAGAACATCGCGATATGCTTCGGCACTGTCTCGAAATGGAAGGACAGCTTGGACGATGTCACGAAGTATTTACCGTCCGTGTTGTGACCTGCATACAGTTGAAATGGAATGGTGACCTACAATGTAGAATTGGTGACCTACAATGCACAATTGGTAACCTGCAATGGGGAATCGCTGACCTACAGTGCAATTGATTGGGTGACATACAATGCTTGCAATGGAATGGGTGACATACAACGCAATTAAATGGGTGGATGGAAACAATGCAATGAAATGGGTGGATGGACAACAGTGCAATTGAATGAGTGACATACAACACAAAAAAGAGTGACTTACAATACAATAATTGAATTAGTGACCTACAATGCAATTGAATGGGTGCCCTTTGGCTTTTGTAGGTCGGTTGCAGGCTGGTCAAACATTCAATTGCATTGTTGCAATTTACCGACCTATAAATACTTAAAGTTAACAGTACAGAGAAAAAGGGAAGGGTTACAAAATCGTGTAAGACTAGTGGCATGTAAACTTAAATTAGCCCAAGTAAAATTAATATATCCTAAAACTCATTTTAGTCAATAAATAACCTATAATTCAAGCCAACGTTTATAGCCACTGGTCGGCGCATAACCGGCGCAGAAGCAAACTTAAAACAAAATCGTATACAGCGTCGGTCACGTGGTACACCGGTCAGCGGCCATATACTTGCACGAAATACTTATTTAGGTACATACCCAGCTGCCCATACTCAGGCAGGCCGAAGGAATGCAGAGCTCCGTTACAGTCCAGGATCATAGAGAAGTCGCCACCACAGCCCACCTTCACGACAGGGGGTCCGCTGTCGACAGACACACAACATTTATAAATAATATAGAGTAGTGATAAAATTATTGATAATAATTTACGGGTGACACTTACGTTTAAGTTGAAGTTGTCCAAATATAGTTTCAACCACATCCGGTGGTCTTTTTCAAGGCGAGTGCGGAACGCGCCTCGCTTTTCAACTTAAACGTGATTGTCACCCGTAAATTATTATTAACAATGTATCCAAACGACGTTAATTTTCATAAATTTTTTTTTCTTTTGTAACTGAATGACGAGACGAGCTGGTCGTTTGCCAGATGGTAAGCCATAAGCCAGCCCATAACAATAACAGCACCACCCAGAACTTTGTTTTGCAAGATCTTCCGCGGCGCTGCACTGCGCTCGTCACCCTGAGACAATTAGCTGTTGAGTCTCATAATGCCCAGTAATTTCGCTGGCAATATTATAGGTTGTTCCTTACTTTTCCTTACTTAGCCAAGTGTAAAGTACATTTCAAGGTAAGTAAATTACTAACCAAGACTGGAATCGAACTCCTCCCGCCTATAATAGCCCGCGGGTGCTACAACTATGCCATCGGAGAGCCCGTGTCCTTCCCGAATTCAGTGGTAACGTGCCGTTGAGTGAATGTAACTCACGTGTGCCGGATGCGGGTCGGCTTGAGAACATGCGGAGTGGACGCGCTGCCGATCCCGCACTGTCCGCTCTTGTTGTCGCCACATGCGTACACCGTGCCAGTGTCTGGAAATACGCATAATGATAATAATATAATATGACAGCCTCTGTGGTGTAGTGGTTGGGCAGGTTGGCTCTAATCTCATACATCACTGAGGTTGCGGGTTCGATCACAAAAAAAAAGCGCAAGCAGTTGTTTCATGTCTGGGTGTTGTGGGACCATGGTCCTCATAGTTCGTGGTTCCCTAGATACAGGGAATCCTAGTTAGGGGCCAGGATCTATGTATGTGATCGTTGGGCGTTATTTATTTATTTATTATTATCAGCAAAATACGTGCTGATGCCAGACCATCACCCCACCAAGGGTATTTAAAGCGGTGCGACTGGGCGCACAGGCTCACTTTATCTCTCGCCAGCGCTCGGTCAACATCGTGCTCGTCGTGATTTGTTCTTGTCGGTTCGATATTTTGGATGTTTCTTGTTTTTTATTACTATTTATAGGCTTGCGTTTGACCGCTATCTCACCTGTTGTTAAGCGACGATGCAGTCGAAGATGTAACACGCTCGCCTAGAAGAAACCTTTTCACTCTTGTCTTAAAGACACCCAGACAGTTTATGTGTAAATTTATTGTGTAATGGTGTTATATTGTAATTCTGTACTCGTTTTTGTAATTATTTAAATCAAAATAGAAGCATTGTTTTAGGTTATGTTGAATTTGTGTTTTCTTTAAATAAATCTTCCTTCTGATCTTAAAAATATAATAATAATACGCCCAACGATCACATTCATAGATACCTAACTAGAATTCCCTGTATCTGGACACCAAGAACCACGAGGACCATGGTCTAACACCGATCCTGTCATGTGATAGGTATTGTCGAACTTTTCTACTCAAAGTCCGCGTCCCAATCCAATCCAACCACGAACGCTAAAAATTATCGAAATTGCTGTTTGATAGATGCTAACGCCTTCCTAATTTGAAATTGAAAGCGATCGAGCTACACGACTCCTCTTCAGGGCCTCAATTCACTATGACAACTTGGCGACTCCTTGCTTCGAAATCACATCGATTATTTCATTAATAAACGACATCTCTATGACGCATTCATATATTCATATATATGATTCTCTATGACGCGTCATAGAGAATACACATTTCGCAGATGTCGTTTATTAATGAAGGAATCGACGTGACCTCGAAGCAAAGAATCGCCAAGTTGTCAATTTTTTTTTCACAGTGAATCAGGGCCCTGGTCACCTTGTTAGCTTTATGTGGTAGCAAAAACAAAGATATTTTCCTTTTTTAAATATGAGTTGTGTATGGTGTTGCATGAACAAGAAACTGGGGGGCTGCTTTGCTAGCTTGTCGTACTATAGTTACCTGTGACGAAAAGCGTGTGGTGTCTGCCGACAGCCGCGTGGATGATGTTCTTGCCTTCCAGAGCGGGGACGAGAGTGGGGGTGTCGCGCGTCACCGTGTCGCCGAAACCGAGCTGGCCGCACGGGTTGCGACCTGCAACAAATCACAACTCGTTACTAGTGATGTTTCGGATATCCGTATCCGTATCCGCGGATATCCGCGGGAGAAATAAGGTTCGTCCCCATATCCGTATCCGTCACTTTTCTCGCGGATCTTTTATTAATTTTCAAATTCAATTGACAGGATAAAATGTTGCATAATAACTTAGATTACGTGATAAGGTAGTATAATTTAAAAAAACTCCATTCAGAGTATTTTTTATTTCTTAAAATCAAATATTTGGCACCTTTAATTGCAAACATATATTCTAGTAGTAAGTTACCATACCTAGTATATAACTCAAAGATACTAAGCAATGCAAGTCGAAACATGTCCTGCCCGTCGTTGCGGCGGGCGTGACGTCAACTATCATTTCATGGTCACGCGCCGACACCGATTGAGTGAGAAAATAAAGATCCGCGTTCGTATCCGCGGATCTTGACACTAAATATCCGTATCCGGATCCGTGTCCGCGGATATACATTTTTGACTATCCGGCACATCACTACTCGTTACAGGTTTATGGATAAGTGGAAACTCGTGCTACTTTCGGTCCGACGCACCGAGGCTCCAATCGCTAACGGTGAAAGAAAACATCGAAAAACAAGATTTTTTTTTGATAAATATATTTTTCAAGACAATCTTAACAAATGCGTAATTGGGACCGCGAGCAGATTAAAATGAGCCCAAACACTAGAAGTTTACGATTATCCATATATAGGTTACGATTGACCTCCGACTCCATCTTCAGATCAGACTTTGACAAGTATGCAAAATGTCAACTCCGTAGGATAAGTAAGAGGAAGTGGTTCTGATTCAACTTGCAACATTTGACCCAAACAAACAAACATTGCAAGTTAAAGCTTGTAAAAAATTCTAAGGCCACGCTGCCGTGAACCCATAACATAACGCGAAACGTAACCAGCATTAGTAAATTAATAAAGTAATAATAATAATAAACCCATTTATTTTCAACAACCTTAAATAACTATAAAAATTTATAATGAATCAAACTCACGAAAACTTTCATACTAAAACCTTAAATAACAATTTTACTTAGAATATAGAAAGTTTTATATAAATTAAATGCCGATTATTTAAATATTAAATTGTGTTATTTGATGGTGGAACCCCAGACTGGGTATGGGCCTCCTTCAGTTTGTTCCAACTCTCTCTGTTCCTTGCTTTAATTTACCATTCTTTTCATGCTGTGACGATTATTTCGTTGATCCATCAGTTCTTTGGGCGTCCTCTGGTCCTTTTACCAATTGGTCCTTTCCATATTGTTGTTTTTAATGTCTATCTTTTGTCTCTGTATCTTGCTAGGTGCCCTGCCCATCGCCACTTTAGTATAAATAGCGAACGTCAATATAAACATGCAATTTTAATTACTTTGTAATCTGAAATCCCGCGCTTTGCTTACAATGGATATCAAAAGGATTTGGCCAAATTTTCAAACAGATAATTAAAATAATAATAATAGAGTTTATTTGCATGAAAAGTTTAGAGATAATATTTGATCCGAACTCCGGAACTAGTTAGAAACTGTGTTTCGGGTGCCAGTCGCTTCTTCCATCTTGAAGTATAATTTATTATGCATTTCAGGTACGAAAAACGTAAATAAATAAAAAATATTACTACGTAAATAAATAAAAAATATTATTACAGTTGTTATTTGTTTGTTAAACTAAACACGATCCCTAATTTTACAGATAGTTATATGGTCTTTAGATACATACCAAAAGTGTACGCTTCACCAGTGTCGGAGATGAGCACGGAGTGCCCAGCCGAGCAACTGCTCGCCGCGAAACGATACTGTAAAGAATAAATAAACGAACCTAAATTATAGTAGTACAAGTATGTACATATACAATTATAGTATTTACAATTAGATTTATCGCTCTTTTGCCTGGTGGTAAAAGCGGAACTGTCTTTAATTGTTACGAGAACACAGCACTCGTTTTGTATTTGGCCTGTTTTTAGGGTTCCGTACCCAATCGGTAAAACGGGATCCTTTTACTAAGACTCCGCTGTCCGTCAGACTCTCTGTTTGTCCGTCTGTCACCAGGCTGTATCTCATGAACCGTGATAGTTAGACAGTTGACATTTTCACAGATGATGTATTTCTGTTGCTGCTATAACAACAAATACTAAAAAACAGAACAAAATAAATATTTAAGGGGGCTCTCATACAACAAAGAGATATTTTTTTTGCTGTTTTTATAGATTATGTTTTTATGATACGGTCCCCTTTGTGGCCGGTTATCATTAGGAGAAAACTCTCTATGGGTTTATCATTAGGAGAAAACTCCTTACATTGTTGAGTTCGTAATTGAGGCGTGTTCACGAAGAGCCTTGTCACACTATTTATTCTAAGATACAAAATGTGTGTTATGGTGCACTACTTACCCGCCGGTCAGTAAACTTGTGGAAGGTGTAGAGATTGGGGTGCGAGTGTTTGCTCGGATTATTTTCCCTCTTGGCCACCAGATCCCAGGAGACCATGCCAGCGATGAGCAGCACCCCTGGTGGCTTGTAGAACGACTTCAGCAACTCCTGTAGGAGAACACAAGCACTTGACTGTGTGATGAAACTTGCTGCCAAAAAGGATGCTAAGTACCTACTTACTCAACCAAAGGTCGGGTTTTGTTCTTCATATACTTTCATCAAACATTCTGAGTTGATATAAAAGAAACGATATTTATTATTGATAAATCTAGAATGCATCCCTTTCCTCATTGATGGGGGCGAGAAGTTAAATAATAAAGGTTGGTGCGATAAGACACATGTTTGAAGCATTGAAAATTTTTGGATATTTATGTACCATTTACAATTAATTTATGGCATATGCGATATGGTAAAACATAACCCCAATAATAGTAAATATTTAAATAAATAAAAAATATGATCACCAAAAAAAAAGTAAATGATCACCAAAAATAGTAAATGATCGCCAAAGTAGGCATCACTAGAAATCTCGCTCATCAACCCCTCCATGTCGCTTCCCTTACTTGAGCTTCGCTCTGTTGCGGTAGTCGCCGGCTCGCTTTGCTCACAACCTCCCCCTTCGCTCCACTCGGCCTCGTAGGCTCGCTTCATTCAGGACCTCCTTCGCGAGCTTCTGGCTCCGCGCTATTTATATACACTCTAGAGGTAAGAGCGAGTTGGACTACGGAAGTGTGAGGTGCAACCATTCATATTTGTATAAGATTCGGTGGTCATTTACTAAATTTGGTCTGCTGATACAATTTTTGGCTAGAAGTGTATGGAGATTATTTAGATGGTCATTATATTTTTTCCCTTTATTAATTAATGAATATGATACCGTGCTCTTGTTCCATGGCAACACGTGGAATGCCGTACAAATAGTTGCTAACAGTGGATTGCAAACTGTATCAGAGTGGCTGAGAGTCAATTTGCTTACCATAAACATATCTAAGACTAAATATGTATTGTTTACAATAGCGCAACCCAACCCAAACAGCTCAAAATCAATAAATCTACGTGCAACAGTACAACGTTGTGCCAACTACGGATATCAATATTTAGGGATTATATTGGACATAATTTATCATGGACTAAGCATGTTAGGGGACTTTCAGGACGGGTCAGAAAACTAATATGTGTGTTTAAACAACTTAGGCATGTTTTGGAATATAAATATCTAGTACAAGTGTACTATGCCCTAGCCCAGTCTATTCTGACTTATTGCATCCCAGCCTGGGGATCTGCAGCACAGACCCACCTGATACAACAAGAAAACACTTTTTAGGGTTAAGCTCGCCTTTGTACATATATTTTATAAATCGTTGATGTAAATATTAAAATGGTGTACAATAAAGAATATAAGAACTAGAACGGTCTCAAAGGGCATTGCTTAAAGTGATGACGTTTAAGCCCAGATATCATTCTACAACCGAATTGTATAAACAATGCACAGTACTCACGTCCGACAACTATTTATAAAAGCAGTGGTGAGTAAGCAACATTTGCTGGTTGATGGAAATGTATTGGCTGACTCGGAAAACAAGCGCGGAAAAGATAAAATCTTTAAAACCGTTAAATCACGCACGAAATTTGGAATGACTATACTAAATAATCTGGGCCCTAGACTATATAACTGCTTACGTAAGAATATTGATGTTGTGAAAGCAACACGGTATACATGTCAAAGAATTACTACAGATTATCTACTATCTCTATCTTATATAGAAACTGAGAAAGTAATAGCAACAATTGAATAGAATAAAATAGAAAGTAAGTATGCTAGAAACATGCAACACATACACCATAACATTCACACACACACACCAAACACTCACTCACATCATTCATTCACCCCGTCACACAAATACTATAACGATAATATTACAACAAAACAGTATTACATATAGTGGGCGTCTCCTGTGCCCCAGACTCTTGTGAGACTGGTGTCATGAAGAGATGCAAACAAATAATTAAAAAAAAGAAAACAACATACTCATATATCTATAAATATATAATAATAATACTTAAATAAAAATATCTATATAAACATAAATATAATATAAATATAAATAAACACTTCTATATAATGCCCATGCATACCTTATTATTATACTTATACTGAATAAAATTAGGTTTAGTTAATATACACAGCATGTAGGTACTTAAATATATAAATAATGTATTGTAGATGGAGTGGCCTGAGAGGGTTGCTGTGATCCCGCTGTACAGGCTCTTATGAGACCTAGTGCAGGAAACGGATTCACAGAAGGGTACTGTAACACCTGATAATATATGCACCTAATCACTAATGTACCTATTTAAACTAAGTACTTGAACTGTAGATGTTGTATAATAAAAGAACTTTTGAATTTATTTTTTTAATGAGTTCTATATATAGCAAATATTGTTTTCTCATAACTATGGTAGCATTTCATAAAATACCTCTGGCAGTTTGATCGTAGACTCCTCAGCTATAGGCGAGGGGGTCCTCTGGCCCTCCTGGGGGGCCTGCTGATTGTCGGATAGAGAGGAGTCACTCTCGTCGTCATCAGACATCTGCTTACGCTGCTTCTTCTTGGGACGCCTCTTCATGGGGACTTGGCGCTTGCGGCTACCATTGTTTGGCATGATTCTGTCAAACCACAATATGTGCTATGAAGCGATTTGACTAATGCTTTATGAGAAAAAGTCAAACATGTTATATATTTGTGTCATCATCATCATGATGACACAATGAGCATTAGACAAATTATATATGTATTCATTTCCATGGTATTGTTTTTTTTTTATATGGAAGTGAGTGATGAGACGAGCAAATCGTTCGCCTGATGGTAAGCGCCACGCCTGCTCATAACAATTGCAGTGCCACCCAGATTTTTAATGGCATTAAAAGCACTGCATAGCACTGCATTGCGCTCATCACCCCAAGACATCAGGTATTAAGTCTCATATGCCCAGTTATTTCGCTGGCTACAATGCCCTTCAAACTGGAACACAGTAATGCTTGCGCACTACTGCTTGGCGGCAGAATAACTGGCAAAACTGTGGTACCTACCCAGACGGCCTCCCACATACTAGAGACCTACCACGACTAAACACGAATAAAAGTTAGTACAGCTATCTCTAAATAGAATACAAACTTATTAATTTATATCACAATCTGTGAATTCCAGTTTGTTGCAGTTTCAGCATCTCTTAGATCTGGAGTAATTATAATTTATTCTCTAGAATGTAATTGTTTCATGCAAAAGTATTGAACATTGTGTAACTTAACAGCTTATGATCTTCGAGTGATTTTGCAAAACAAAGTTCTGGTGGTGCTGCAACTGCTATGGGCAGGCATGCTGGTCATTTTTACTGATAGAGGGAACACTCAACTATCTCAGAGTCAAACAATAATTAATAGTACAAGCTATAACTAAGATTTAATTTATGATTTCTAATAAAAGTTTGTCAGCCTCTGTGGTTTAGTGGTTGGGAAGGTTGGCTCAAATCTCATACACCACTGAGATTGCAGGTTCAATTCCCACGACGGAACAAATGTGTGTGCACAAAATAAAACATGCAAGAATTGGGAACTACGAGAACCAATGGTCCAGAATAGAATAGAATAGAATTTATTTGCTTAAAATGTGAGTATACAACCAGAAAAATGTGAGTCCATGGTTGAGAGTATTAAAAAAGGTATAAATATTACAATAATTATAACTACTAGTTACTACTTACCACTTACTACTACACTACTTACTAGTTGACAAAAGCTAAGACCAAATATGACCTTTGAATAAAATTAAGCCCTGCCCTAGCTACACAACTAAAAAGAACTAAGAAATTTGTAGTTCTACAATAAAAACTGGATATAGAAATACCCACATTCTGCAAAAGTAGGTATGAGCTGGTGATGACAATTTGATAAAATTCAAGAGACTAAGCGAATTGTGTTTTAAATTTTACTTAATCGCCAGCAACATCTCTGATACAATCTTGAAGTGAATACAAATGTGTCAGGTTAAAGGTGAACACACTTGAATTCTGCATTATAAAATGTTTAAATCAGTACTGGAAATCTTTTAACTCAGACACTACATTGGTTTAGGTGCAATGATATGGACCAACCTTTAAGATAGCCTACTAACTGTAGTTACAAAAATAAAATGAAAGAGTACACAATTTTAAATACCTACCTTAACCTACAACTAAAGATGAGAGGCAACTAAGCTGTCAATTTTACATTCTAAAGGGCTTATTTTATATATATATATCTGTTGTATTATCCAGTTTTCAGTTTTATTACTCAGGCACAACTACTATTTATTTGTTATAGAGTTGAAGAAAAGAGCAAGTAAAGCCCAGTGCAAGTATATATGTACCACTTATGTATGATAATCACTTCGCACACAACACAAGTAGGTACCTACCTACCCAGCCATAGAACGAAAAACCGTTACCTACCTGTAGGTACAGTAATAGGTCACTGTAACATTATTATTACATTATTTTGACGAATTGATTAGTTTATTAACGTAAAAAAGTTTTGCTAAGTGAAAACTTTAGTGATCAATTTAATTCCATGGCGCATAAATCAATAATTGCTTACAATTCATTGAAATATAGCTTGCCGACAAAGACACGTGCAAAACCGCAAATAACGAGATTTATTTGCTTATTTATTATTAAACATGCAAAAACCATAAGAATTGAAGGTGTAACACTTACATACCGGCGCAATTGATGCAAAACAATAAACAGAAATATAATAATCTCGAAAATGTCTACAAGTCTAAAGCTATGGCAGAGCAGAATAAATTAAGCTATGCTTGGCAGAATGATAAAAGTGACAAGCAAATGGGGATGCCGGATAAAAAATATTTTTTTCAGATGAACGGCCAATAAAAATAATAACACAAATGTTGCCAGAAACCACAAATAATAGCCATACAGATTGAATGGACTTGGGACTTAAACGTTTCTAGAGATAACGCTACGAAACGTTCACCCACCGTTAAAAAGAAAATCTTTATTTCATTTACATCTAAGATTTATTTTTAATACTTTTTCTTTGATTTACATAATCTCCATGGTTGGCTTGGTAGGTACCATTGAGGAATGACACTACCTCAATGGTTGGTACCATTGAGGAATGACAGTTGGTACTCAGAGTAACATTGAGGTTCCTCAATGCAGAGTAATGACACTAGTGTCATTATTCTGAGCATTGAGGAATGACACAGACCTCAATGGACAAAGCAAAGACGTAATACTATACTAAACATTGAGGTCTTACACTATAGAGGGATAATTACGAAGTTTTCCGACCTAAAAAAGGATAGCGCTATACAACAGGCTCTTATAAAGAACGAGGTAGAACTATTATCATATTGTCTCTATCGCGTAACCCATTTTCTTAACATTGGCCATGACATGTTAAGTCAAAATAGTGGCCCGGCAGTGTCGGCTTGTGGTTTTTTAATTTGTGTTGTGGTATTTTTTATTATTTTTAAGTGAATCTTTGTGAATGTGTACTAGAAACAATTTAGAATTAAATGTGAAAAAATATTCGGGTGTTCCATTCATGGTGAAGTGAAAATTGTACTGAAAGATTAAGTTATCAAACGTTTGTGTTTTTCTTGTGTTTATTGATGTTTTTCGGTAACTATAATTTATGTGGATGTAACTATACATCGGGTTCGACAATTAGAACCTGCATTTGGCTTGATATATTCAGTTTTCGGTGTTTTTTTGTTAAAACAACATTGACCAGTTTCGTGTGTCAGTGTGGCCATCGTATAAACATTTCAGTTCCCATTACGTCGGGTAACAAATTGCATATTTGTGTAAAATGTTAAATGTATTTAAATAGTGCATTCTTAAACCATTTAATTAAGATATAGGTAATAAAAGTAGTTAATGATTATAGTTTTTATTTAATTTGAAATTAAAAAGTTAAAGTTTAGTAAGAAGAGAGTAGAATTGTTTTAATAGTAAAGGCATTCGCCTCTTATGTAAGAACATATGTTGTAAATAAGTTCTTATTTTGTGTAATAAATTTATCTTACAGGTCCTTGCTGTCGATTACTATGGCCAATCATCCAATTCCATTGATGGATCACAATCCTACAATAAAAATGTAAGCAACGAATCTCGGATTTCTAATCCTAATTAACGCCACATAGTGAGAACGAGTTCATGAACGTAGACTTCATCATCATGTGAACGTCAAGGCTGTTCAGGACACAAAAGGACAAACCGTTTCGGGTTAGTGTAGTGAATTGACAGTTATGTATAGTTAGTACTATCCTATACGGTGGTATGGTCAATGTAATAATTGACTTTCATAAGTACGTCTGTGATCTACTCCGACAGTATGACATTTAACTGAGACACTATGCTATTTAGAATACTTCAAGTGTTTTTTTTAACATTGTGTTTATCTATTTACCTATATCCTAAGTATCAGTTATGCTGCAGTCTTGTAAATTATGTCAAAATACTAGTTCTTCTATTGTAAATTTTACCTGTATGGAAATAATTAATGTATGTATATTGTATAAATGTGTCATATATTTTATTTACCTGACTGGTTTAATCCTAGATAAAACCTGGTTAACAACAAAATATTAATGATTGCATAAGAAGCATACCGTAAGGAAATGTAGTTACCGCAATGTCATTCGAGCTCTGAGTTGTATCGCCGCCACTATAGCTTCAGAAAGTCGTAGGTAGTTGGTCTGTAAAAGGTAGGAAATCTATACTATTATTCTGTGGCCACGCTAGAATGTATTCATTACTCGGCCACCTTAAAGAGACCTTCACCTTTTGATCTGTTTACAGGAGTCTATCATAAAAAGTAATTTCTAGATTTTTCGACAACATATGCATATTCCCTATTTCCCTATTCTTCACTCTGGGGTACAGAATAGTACAGATGTCCTACCTTTTACAGACCAACCACGAACTTCTGAAGTTATAGTGGCTGCAATGCAACGCAGAACACGTTATATTTTCATTCAAGCGAATGGGAGAATTTTTCATAGGTATGGTAAACACTCCAAAATTACTGTCAAAAAACTATTGCTTTCCAAAAGTGTTACGCTGTCGAGGACTCTATAGTGTCATTCCTCAATGATACTAAATCTTAGGGACAAAGCCAATGTGTATGCCAACATGGCGGAACTCAAATAAGTACTTTATCTCTGGCGGAACTAGAGGAACTATCCGTTAATAATAACTACGTTTACACCTAGATTCGCAGGCTAATAAATCGTTGTATCATAAGCTAGTGGCGACATCTACTAATATTTTCTTTATCTAAAAAGTTAAAGTATAAAAGTTTATGCCATCGTGACCGCACCCATACTCTATGGTCTATGGTACGTAGTGATTAATTTATCTATGGTCTGAGGATTTATCTGTCACCGTGTGACTTCTGTCAGTGTCAGTCGAGTCTCAAATAGGGATATGGTATCGAAACAAACGTATCGATACTGTACTCATGAGTAGTATCGCAACAAAGATACTCGATACTGGTATCGTACTTGCATCAAAAGTATCGAGTTACTCAGGTATCGAGTACTTTAAGTATAACGTTCAGTGTATACAAAAACTCTCGAAATATTACTTAAATGTTGTTAATTAAACTATGAGAGCGAGTGTGGCTCAGTGAGAGCATGTGCGACATTCGATCCGACGCACCCGTATTTGAATCCATCTTGCCCCGCACCACTAAGTTTTATAAAAAGTTCATATTGTTATTTATGTGTGTATTATATCATATGACATGATTTTTCAAAGTAGTTATATAAGTACACCACCGTCTTTTTTCGTTTCACAAATCCTCTCCATCCAAAGGTTGTCTGAAAGAAATCGCTTATTAGCTATAAGACCACCCATTGTACTTATCAAATTTTTAGGTTTTATTTTTATTTTGTTCTTGTTATGTTTTGGTGTACAATAAAGCGTTATCAATCAATCACTGACTTTTTTAAGTTATGTGCGGAATTAACACTCGCTTTAAAAACGGTTAAGGAAAACATTGTGAGGCAACCGGCATGTTCAAGAATTAACACTTCCAAACATCACTTGTGCCTTTCGTTGGGGCATTTCTTGTTTTATTTAGAAACCACAAGCATTAATTATTATTACTTAGACTAATAAGAATTTAATATAACATACGTACGCGAACGAATGAGAATTGGGAATGACACAGAATGATCGAAAGCGTAAAAATTATACAGCCGGAGATACTCAAACTTATAATAACCCTTATTTTCTAGGTCACAAAGGTCATGCAATCCATGACAGCTTTTTACCTTTGACGGAGACTTCTGGCTAAAGCTATATTTTGTCAATGGCCCATAGGGTCCATAGACATAATATTAAAGATAAAACTGTAATAGGGATGCATGAATACGACGAAAAAGTATCGAGTACGGTAAAAACTATCGAATCTTACTCAGTATCGATTCATCAATCGTATCGACTACTAAAATACTCGGTACCGTAACGAAACCATCGAGTATACTCAGGTATCGATACTTTTTGCGGATCCCTAGTCTCAAAGATTAGCTCCCATGATCTCAATAAAGTAAAAATTGATTTTTCGTAAACAAAGATATTGAGAAAACTGAGATTTACAAACAGAAACTGATTTAATGCAGAATAGTTTCATTTTGCTTCGCTTGGATTATTGAAGTAAATTATTACATAGTGGAAGTTTGGTCCAGAACGATGTCTTAATAAAAAGGTCTGGATTAATTGTGAAATCAACCACCAAAATGGGCGACCCAGGTTCTTTTACGTCTTTGATGGCGATGGTGGAGAGCCACCTCTCGAAGACAAGTATAACTACAGTATCCACGAGTCAAAACGATAATGGTCAAGCTGGTCCATCTTTTTCTCTCCCCAACATCTGTAGCGTACGTAACAGCAATTCTGAAACGGTGCTACGTCCTCCTGCTAGAGTGATGCAACTTCCACGATTCGAAGTAAAGAATAGCGATATTACAGAGATACTGGCACATCAAGTAAAAAACATGCTAATGGCCCGAGAAAATGCTATGAATGAAGAAAAAGAAAAGCAAAAAGTGGCAAATGAGATGAAGATAATGCAATCGAAAGAAAAAAATGATGATTACATGATAGACTTGTCGGCGTCGATTATAAGACCAGACTGTCCACAGTGGGAGGATATAGAAATAACTAAACCCCTGAGTATGGCAAGTAACACCAGCTCTAAAGAGTCTTTGTTCTCAGAAAATGACAAAGACATTCCCCTGCAGAAGCCTACAGAAGAACTGCTGCCAATTTGCGATAATATGTCTTACATTTTGTATCAGAAGGTGAGACGAGGAAAATGTTCTTCATTTGGTAAAGTACTGACGTCGAGGTTGAGACCCGTTGCAGCTCCATATTTGCGAACAAAGATTTCACATCATGTTGTTGTTCCATTTGACTTCTCTACTCCATCTCCGTGTGACATCAACAAGGAGCGCAGATTGCACCCTCCCCCTGACCCGTACGCACACATGAACATGGTGGAACGGTTCATGGCAATGTCCAAAGATGATGCCACATAAACAAACAATTGTTCGTCTTTCATGTCTTATTCTATATAAGACCTTCATTAATATTATTTAATACTTTTTAACTTTTTTGTTTTTTTTTATGTGATTAATTGGCAAACAAGCAGACGGCCCGCCTGGATGGTAAGCGATTACCGTCGCCTATTGACACTAGCAACACTCGGTGCATTACTGGTGCGTTGCCTACCTCTAAGGACCCTTTTCACCCTTCTTTTAAAGTTTCAAACTTATAACTGTTTTTTTTATGATTAATAGATCTATGTTTGCCCACTATCTCGCCTGATGTGGCCTAAGATGAAGCCGAACAAAGCCATGCCGTCAAGCGACCTAGTTGTGTTTCGGGATGATGTGTGGTGAACCATAGGGGAGACGGGCCTGAGCAGCCGCTCATCTATGTCTCTCTCTAGATCTATGCGCTCCATCTTAGGCCACATCATCGCTTCACATCAGGCGAGATAGTGGCCAAACATTGATTATTATCCAATCAGGATTCACCTAATTTAGTTGTCAAGGAGTTACAAAAAGTAGACACCCTTCTAGAATTATATTAGTAAAGATAGTTAGGATTAGATTATTGATGAATACCTTATTTGTGACTACACAAAAATTCCAAAATGTGTTTAAGTAATATGTAGTTAGGAGGGTAAGAAGACTAGGATAAAAGACAAAAAATTCTTTGTCCATACTTTATATAATATTGTTCAATTTATATTTGTTACTATCTATGTTTAGCTAGACTAAGGTGAGCAATCTATTGTTTTGATCAAGTTTTAAAAAACATTATTTTAGTGATACAATAATGTTAAATAGATGTTTCAGAACTTAAATAAATAAAATGCAAGTGTAGGTACTTGTGTAAAAATATTAGTTTATTTTTGTATAAAAGCGTCCCAAAGCAATATTTCCTGCTAAGTTTTCTCCATTCCGTGACGTGTCTATCACAATGATTCAGTACATCACGGTGTTCAGTGGTCACGAAGTGCAACAGAAAAGGAATGTGCATTTTTATGCACCTTTGTTTAATTTTGATGGTGGCTGTCAAAAGATTACCCGAGTATTTTGATTATATATTGTCAATGCCCGAGTAGAATTTAGACCAAAGAGAATTTTGAAATCACATAATACATTTTTGTAAACACAGGAACTGGTTATAAATTAGTGTATTAGATAAGAGCAAATAGTATAGGCAATTGCGCATAGATATAAAAGTATACAAGGACTAAATATGTGACCACATAACCATGGCCCCTCGGTGAAGATAACACGGGTAATAAGTATGCGACAGACAGTCATGGTAAAAGAATATTATTATTATTTATGCTGTACCAGCAGCTTGTTGAGCTGATGCGTGCATATCGTTGCACTTGTGATTTATTTTTAAATGTTTGTCAAGTACGCAAGTACTACGCTTCTTGGCAAAAAGTGTGTCCTAGGGTTGCTAGTACTAGGAGGCTTGGTAAGTTTCAGTGAGTGTCCTCTTAAATGTGTATTTGGATTCATTCTGTACAGGTTTTCAAAATGTCTAACGTTGTAGTGTCTGTTTAGTATCTTGTACGTTTCAATTAAATCTCCCCTTGGTCTCCGTTGTTCCCGTGTGGTCAATATGTTTACGTTATTGTATTTTCTTAGGCAAGTTTCTTTACTACAAAGGTGATAAAGGGTTTCATTGTGTGTCTCATTTTGAGTGCCCTGGTTATTTTAAAATCAACTCAACTATCTCAGTAATTCCTGCAAGGCGTATTTCTTTTTTTTACAACCTACGGTCACTTATATAGGTCCTGGCCCCTAACTAAGATTTCCCTGTATCTAGGGAACCAGGAACTACGAGGATCATTGTGCCACAACACCCAGACACGAAACAAGTGCTTGCGCTTTTTTTTCTGTGCACAAACATTTGTCACGGCGCGGGAATCGAACCCGCAACCTCAGTGGTGTATGAGATTTGAGCCAACCTGCCCAACCACTACACTACATAGGCTGACTTTCTTTAAATTATTTAAGAGACTATTTTTATCGACACAATCCGGTAATATAAATTAACCCGAAAGTCGTATCTAAATCCGTTCAGTAATACTTCATTTCTATCGTATTTTATACCCATTTCTAAGGCCCTTGGCTTAATCGTTGCAACATCGGTATTCGGTGTTAGTGACCAGCGCGACACGACTTCGACGGCGGAGTACCTCCGAGGAAGAACACTATCTTCTGAGCGCAATACAGCGCTCTCATCTCACCCTTCGCACCGACGATATATGGCCAAAGTGGAGACATTTGAGTATTTTTTGGTATACAAGAAGACATTTCCCTGAAGCGTACTTAATAAGAGAAAAAAGTAAGTAAATATGTTTACGGTAAGAAATCTCTTTCCTCCAACTGTTATCGCTAATGGCTAGGTACGTCACAAAATTTTAAGCACTTGTTGCAGGAAGCCATTATGATTGAAGTCTGATCCCTTGGGGGACTGAATTGGATACTATTAGTTGTTCGGGCGGTCTTTTAGGAAACATTAGGCATCCATTAAAGTTATACAAAAAAAATCTTGGTACTGGACAGACGTTTTTTAACCGACTTCAAAAAGAAGGAGGTTCTCAATTCGATTGCATTTTACTTATGTTTGTTTCATCAGAACTCTGTAATTTATAAATGATTTAGAAAATTCTTTTTGCGTTGGGTTCAGTATAGCTACCAAGTGGTCCCATATATATTTTATTGATATTTGACCTTGGACTTCGAATATACATTGAAGTCGGTTTATATTTTGATAAAATGTATGCTTGTTTTTATTCAGGGTGCAGACCTAAGCTTCGCTGCACAGATGTCTTCATCGGCACGACGTCTCCAGCCGCAGAGCCGCCAACACCATCCGCCGCTCCAGCCAGGCGCAGCCCATCACGGGCTGCTATTATTCTGGCTGTGAAAACCAAGCTGAAGCCTTTCCACCTAACTGTCGAGCAGGAAGCATTGCACCAACTATATCTGCTAGCTGGTCCTCGAGCTAGAGGGCCGGATGAATAACATAAGGCGGATACTGGCAATTTCGAAAATCCTCGGGAGTGAACTCACGGAGAGCCAACGAAGTGTCATGGAAAAGGAAGTCAGGAGTCGAACTACTTGGCTGTACTGTGCGGATAGTGTCCGTGGATTGTAATGCGAAGATCTCCAATTTTTTTCGTCAATACATGCATGATCATATGATGATTGTATGATCATAGCCATGATTGCAAGTACCTATATATACCTATATATATGTACCTATATAGCCGCTTAGCAGTAGTGCGCAAGCATTACTGTGTTCCGGTTTGAAGGGCATTGTAGCCAGTAAAATTACTAGGCATTATAAGACTCAACAGCTAATTGTCTTAGGGTGACGAGCGCAGTGCAGCGCCGCGTAGGATTTTACAGAACAAAGTTCTAGGTGGTGCTATTATTATTATGGGCTGGCGTATTGCTTACCATCAGGCAAACGACCAGCTCGTCTTGTTACTCTGTTCCATAAAAATAGCTTTATCAGTAAAATTATTCTCAGAATCGGATTCCTGGTTCTAGTAGAAAGCCTAGTGAGGGGCCAGGATCTATTGTATGTGATCGTTGGGCATTATTTATTTATATACCTTTTACGGTTTAAAGGCTACGTAATTTACAAATTAAACATCCTTTTGGGGTACATTACATGACTTTAATTCTCGACTGATTGATAAGAGTACGGGACTACGCGTAGACATTACTGATTATCATAATAAAGAACAACTTCTAAAACTCACATAGTAACAATAATAAGGTACGCCAATTATTGCAGCCTTAGTTAAAACTCGTAGAAAATATAATAAAATTTACTTTAATATGCACTTACCTACCTACATACATCTACTCGTAGTTCCAGCAGACGAAGCCGACATTTGCTAAACGACGGAACATATTACCTACTACAAGCACAGAATACTAAGGGACAGAAGCATCACTCCGCAAAGAAATTTAAACAAATAGCGACTCTTGCCATGACGCAATAAAAGCTCGCGTAGCGCTGCATACCTACCAGTCATATTAACCTACAGAGCGCCTCTCTTTCCATCGCGCCGCTCTTATCTCTTCTGACGCGGCACGTGTACGACCCGCCGTCGGTGTCCGGCTATGTACTTGGAGCTTCGTACCTACAGTGCGGAGTGCACTAGGCTTGGTAACACTAACATCTACCGCGATACCTTTCAATTTGACATCTGAAGGATATTCACGAACATCAGATCGATAAACTAGCGAAGAGGGCAGAGGAGACAGTGACCGCAAAAGAAAGAGGCCCAATACAGAGCCCCTGAGAGGCGCACCGACTAGCGGGGCAGCCAGCGGCCTGCCAGTAGTAGTGCCCCGGGGGTATAGCTCAAATAGGGGGTATAGTTCAAATAGCTTAGCAATTCTGTATTGGTATTACGACTTGTGCTTTTAATGCTCCCAAATATTTACCTTATCCCTTATTCGGAATATTGGTTAACAATTTAATCAAATTACTACTAATTATAAGAAATACAATTTCTATATCCAATAGGGCGGCATACAGCAATTCTAGGGGACCAAGCCTTCGCTAAACACATAATGATTATGTATTTTACAATTTTCAGTGCTTAGTACGCGCTTATATTGCGACTTTACGAATGTGTATCAAAAGCCAATTTTCAATGGTTTACGATTCTTGGCTATTTTATAATAGAAATAGAGGATTCATAAAATGAAAGTGCGATCCTCAGTGTCTAGTCACTACTGCTTAGCCATGCCTTTCATCTGCAGCAAAGCAATGACGTGCGAGTATTTATGTCTATAATAAAGGCACGTGTCCACTGACCCGCGCCGGCCGCAATGCACGCACGGCACGCAAGTATTTAAGTGCAAGTGACTCTGTGCCCAGTTCTACAGGTCTTCAAATTTCCTATATTACAGGTATACGCCTAGCTTAGGCATCTGAGGCTCAACAACTGCTAGTGTAACTGTAGAGTTTGTATTAATATTGAGGCCAGTATGTCGTTAAATATGTTCTTTAAATTTTATTGGCAAATATATATTATATTATGTTATTCAAAGGTTTAGGTGGCACTGTAATTGGTGGTAGTATTTACTAGACAGCGACACAATGCTCCTATCAGTGCTTATGGTATGTAGAGATTTGACAGGTCGTATGATAAATCTTTATTAATTGTAACATACAAAATTCCGCTATTATGATAGCTTATCTTCGTTAGAAGTAAGCTCAAAAACAATGATACACATTCGCAAGACGCTTGTTTAATTTTAACAATACACTTTATTAATATTCATTTCAATTTCGCTAGATTAATGACAGTAAATACAGTTTAATTAAATATAGAATCGCAATGATTAACACACATTCTTTTACGCGGAAAAAGCCTCCGTTAATACAGGATACCGTACTATAATTAGACCTACCTATTTATAACTACACGGCACTCGTTGTGACCGTGGTTAGTGCCAATAAAATACAGGGATTTTGATGATTATCAGAAATAAAGTGTGAACAGTGCTTTATTTTTTATACTCGATGTCATTAAAAATAGTCACAAAATAATGGTCAAATATGAAATCAGAAACTTGTTGAAATATAAATAGTTACAGCTATTTAAACCACAGTCAGATACTTGGGAAGACACTGTCTTTTGTAACACAGTTTTAATAACTAAAACAAAAGGCAGATTTACAACAACCACATGTAACAAATATTTTTGCAATGAAAAAATTTGTAATTTGTAGTTTTTTTAGAGAAAAATGGCAATAGTTGAAATGTGACGTCGTACAAGATGACACAAGCTACGTCCAAAGACATTGTGCTAGAAAGAGACAGAGCCTCCCCTACCTTTACATACTTTCGTGCGAGTTGTGATATCGAACAATATAATTTCAGATATATTTTTAAGATGTAGACGTGGGTCGATTGACGTATATTGACGAAAATTTAGAATTTTTAATTATTATAATACTCAATTGTACATTTAGAAGTTTTTGTAAATAGTAAAATATTCTCTCTTAAGACTTGATTACAATGACTTATAATATTATTGCTTACCAGGTACGTAGGTACAAGCAGTAGATATGATCATAATTATGAATTATATGAGGTTAATATTAACTGTTAGAGTAATACAATTCTGTTTTAGATGATGCCTACACATTACATTCTCTGCATAAAGGTGCATGTTGTCAATTCGCCTGTTAGAACATACATAACAATAATTAACAAAATGTCAAACAAGAAGTGCGAGTGTCCCATAGTCAGTGTTGGACTCATGTCCCCCTACAAGCCTTCCAAAGTACCGGGTGTATAATCTGTGAGAAAGAGCGACATAATAATAAATAAAAATTAAAAATTGATACACAAACATTATTGAAAAATTGTTATGATATATGATAGTAGTGGGACAGGTACCTGAAAAATTGTTATGATATATGATAGTAGTGGTATAGGTACCTGAAATATTGTTATGATATATGATAGTAGTGGGACAGGTACCTGAAAAATTGTTATGATATATGATAGTAGTGGGACAGGTACCTGAAAAATTGTTATGATATATGATAGTAGTGGTATAGGTACCTGAAAAATTGTTATGATATATGATAGTAGTGGTATAGGTACCTGAAAAATTGTTATGATATATGATAGCAGTGGTATAGGTACCTGAAAAATTGTTATGATATATGATAGTAGTGGTATAGGTACCTAGTTGAGCATAGTGTGCCTGTCGTAGATGTTGCGGCGTTGCTCGCGAACTTGCCGCTTCCACTTGTCCTGCTGATGCGTGACGCGATTCATCACGTTGCCTGTGGCGCGCATCTGCTGCGACGGCCCGCCCAGGGAACTCTCGTCCTGGACATAATAATAATAATTATTATTTTTAATGTAACTGAGTGACGAGACGAGCCGGTCGTTTTCGATCGCCTGATGGTAAGCAATACGCCAGCCCATAACAATAACAGCACCACCCAGAATTCGGTTTTGGAAAATCCTGCGCGGCGCTGTACTGCGCTCGTCACCCTGAGACAATTAGCTGTTGAGTCTCATAGTGCCCAGTAATTTTGCTGGCTACAATGCCAAATAAATAATAATAATTAATATTTTACACTACTACTTACTACCTTAACAATTTTATCTCTTTAGAATAATAGTATAGAATGATTGTGCAAAAATCTATTATTTACAATTTTTTTTTTATGAAAATCTATTTTAGTAAAATGTAGTAACTTTAGCAAAATTTGCCTAAAGACATATTTGTTCTATGTTCAAATCAACAGATAAAAAAAGGAGGTCGGCTCGTCGCCAAATTCAAAAGTGAAACACTTAAGCTATGTTGGTCTACTCGTTCGAACACAAGCATCACGCACACATTTACATCTTGCTATGCCGATCGGCCGTCACATCGGTTTGACATCGGCCCTCCGTCCAATCAACACACATAACGGCACCGCCGTTGCTATGCTTCAGTTGTTGCTTAGCCAGATTCCGCCCGCCGTTTCTTAATCGTTCAAGGTTGAAATAAAGCAATGTTTATACTAACATCTTCATTTGTGTGCTCCTGGTAGGAAGCCTTGGCTCGCTTGTTGATGAGTGGGTCCAGACAGATCAGGAAACCCATGTACACGACCAGCAGCATTATCACCCAGATCACGATGATCACCACAACCTGGGAATAAGGGGAGTAAAGTTACCGGGTTGCGGAATTGCCTGGATGAGATATTACAGATACAGGGTTTATTAAACCGAGAAATAAAGTATGAGCCATAAAATATCAAGTAAGTAGCATTGGCAGTATTATTTCCATTCTATAAAGTATATCTCAAAATTAAAAGAACCTTGATTATGAACCACAGGCCTAAACTGGTGGTAGCTTTCTCGTATGCGAGAGGCCATCTGGGTGGGTACCACCGCGCAGCCGCCAAGCAGTAGTGCGCAAGCATTGCTGTGTTCCGGTCTGAAGGGCATTGTAGCCAGCGAAATTACTAGGCATTATTATCAATCAATCAATCAAAAGTTCTTAATTTCAATTTTGTCGTCACAGACGCACTTATGAGCCACCGTATCGGAAAAAGAACCACTACTCAGAAAATACGGCAAGAAACTGTGGGAAGTGAATTAGACACAAAAGCTAATTGTCTCAGAGTTACGAGCGCAGTGCAGCGCCGCACAGGATTTTGCAAAACAAAGTTCTGGGTGGTGCTGTTATTGTTATGGGCAGGCATATTGCTTACCATCAGGCAAATGACCAGCTCCTCTCGTCATTCAGTAACATAAAAAAAGAAAAACTATGTGGAGTTCACTTTGGGCATTTCAACCTCTTCTTGCTGTCTATTCATATCTTTATTCATGTTTGGCATGACATACTCACTTATGAAGGTCAAATTATCACCATGACTCTACCACCGTAACGGAAAAAGAACCACTATGGTCAGCAGGTAGGTATTAAATATTGCTGCTTATATTGTTTGTCTGTATCTGTCTCACAGCTGGTGAAGCACAGATGCCCATAGTACAACGACGGTTTAGGGTTAAATAAACGTACCATTACATAGAAACACCATCATACCTTGATTATTGTAGTATTTCTGTTCTCATATTTGCACTCGCAGCGGGGACAGAACTCCTGCTCCCTGCCCTTGATGATCTCATCCGTTATTCGAGGGACGACCACTCCTTCGCAGTTACTGCAGAATTAATACAAATGATATAATTATGGACTTATTAATATTCTAACTAAAGTGAATCATGCATAGTGTAGAGTATTCCTTAACTGGACCGCTTTGATGTTTTTTGAAACAAAATACATGTCGGTTATTTCATTTTCTATTCTAGTTTCAATAGTATGATAGCTTACGGATGGCTGTGGTACCCATATATTTATACACAGCATATTACTGTCAAAATTGTTAATTTGATGTAAATGCAAAGCTCAAGTAAAATATGCTAGGACCATGAGGACCGGGACCAGATAGTTTTCAAATATTCTGCAAAATTTCTGGTCAAGGCTGCTAGTTTGTATTCTTTTTTAGTTTAAGATATGTTAACAAGTTATGTTTATCTGTAGAGAGAATGAAATTAATAGAACTGCAAATCTACAAGTCATGAGTCAACCTGGACAACTACTACATCACAATAGATACATTCAGTTTAATTTTTTTTAAAAACAAAGGTTATTCTTGCCATTTATTTGGAGGCACATTATCGATGAACGTCGGCCGACGACCACCGCCACCAGTGCTGTTGAAGACCGTAGAGGGGTTCGGGCAGACGCACTTGCATCTCTTGTCTTCATATTGGCCCTGCAATGTATGAGTAAGTATTGCAGCTTAGAAATAGGTGATCTATTACATGGAATAAACTGATTTATGTTATAAAATATGCAAATTAGAGACTTAATACATTATCTTTTTTTTATCTATGTTAAAGAGATTTTTCGCTTACGCGATGCCTGGGTAGTATTACCTTACAAGGTTACTTAAATATATATATTTATCAGAAAACTGTTTGTTATTTAATTTGTACAACATTCTGGCTGAATCCGACTCAGGCTTGCCAGAATGCTGTTACAACCACATTTTTTGTTGTACAAACATAAAGACATTTTCAGTATAGAATTTGGTTTTAATTAGCAAAAAGATCCTCTGAACTTCCATTATTTAATGCTATTTAAGAAAGCTGGTTAAATATAGGGCCAGAAGGAATGGCAACATAGTGGAGGCTATTATACCAACATTTGTGAATAATGATGAGTGTGAAGTTTCACTGGTTTGGCAGGTTTATATTTGCAAGTTAATCCATCAGTAATCACTTACTTTGTTTCATTGCAGGTGAAAATGCGGCCTTAAAAGGTAAGACTGTGACAATACGTAAGGAGGTAGGTACGTAAAGTACCTACGTATTGTCACATGATATTGCATGGTTGGTGAATATTACCACGTGAATCATATCTCTACCACTACTAACAATAGAGCAGTTATATAGTTTACTAACAGGCATTTTTTAAATGCATATTATTATATCGTAGTCAGATTCGTAGAAGAGGAGATGTGGCAAGTGAAAAACAAAAACTATAATAAAAGATTATTTTCATGACTTGTTAAAAATGGTTATTACATAGTAACTAACATCACATACCGACACAAATAACACGCAGGTACTAAAGAAAATTAACAAAATATACTTGTACATTTTAAAAACTATCAAACACGTAATTATTGGTGACTATTATTTTATTATTTATATTATATTATTGCTTCAAAAAATTAGCTGTCAAATCCACCTTAGACTGACAATGACAACTGACAGTTTGTCTGTCTGACAGATCTAACATGACACCATCTTTGTGTTACCAGCTACGACTTCTGAAAAGGGTTCGATAATTGCTTTATACAATTATTTATTTATTAATGCAATACAATGTACATGTACAATAGTTATATAAATACCAACCTAGACCCTGTACTAATATTTCTTTAGTTTATCTGCCTTATGGTGTTTTTTATTGTTATTTAATCATAGAAAACTTACAAGATTTAATTGGGCATTTAACAACAATAATAAAACATACACTTCTTAAGTAGAAAACAAAGCTTAAGTCATTGTCGGCGGGTAAGGTACCTTAAAGGCTGGTGGCATTATCTCGTTGAATAGCGATGCTGATTCTTTGGCCAAGGTATGCATCTTCGTCGTTGCATTGTTTGCTCTGTTAATCAGCCTCACATTTTCCTAAACACACACTTAAAGCAAAGTTATAGATTTTTAATGTACTATATAAATCACATATAAAGTAATAGTGATAAGGTATCTTTTCCCATACTATTTATTTATTGACATAGTAAGTGTTACAAATTATGATTGAAGACTCTAGCCCTCGACGTAGCTTGACTATGGATTTCTATACATATTACTATAGGTAAAATATCTATTTAAAATTTATAAAGTACCTATTTGACGCTTACCACGTCATGTGAACTCATGAGATAAAAGTTATGTGGCAGTCTGGCAACATTGCGGCTGTCGGCCATCTTGTTGTAGGGTAAAAAATCCAAAGATAATTATAATTGTTTATCTTTGAAAAATCTTGAAAGTTAGGTATGTATAGAAAAATGAGAAAACTAAAATGTAAGCAATGAATTGTTTTTTAATGCTAATGATATATAATGCAATATAGTTTTAATTATTAAATGTAGTTCAATAGAATGGTCCTAGATGTCACTGAGTTCGTCGTTTCACCTTCACACTTTTCACAGTTCAAATTGTAGCTCAACTCAAGAGATGTCTCTAGTAGTAACCGTTCGGTCCGTCCGCCGCAACGCATTCTCAAATCAAGCCAAACAACATACACGCTTTTGTTTGAATGGGCGTTTTTCCACTATATTAGCCGGCTCGGCACTAGCACCCGCGAGGGACAGCGCGCAGCGTAAGCACGGCACCAATACCTACGTTTTCCCACAAGATCCGGGGACGGTGCTGGTCTGTGAAGGGTTTTTTGGGCAGTATGTATGTACTGACACGGACAGCAGTCTGAAATTTGGTTAAAAAGATTTTTCGACTAAAGTTGAGATATCGAAAAGCTAATTTCAGATAAGATTTCAGCATGTCCATGTGGGTTCATAGATATAATTAAGAAGATAAGTAGATATATTATTATATATTTTATCAAATAACCTATCAATAAAACCAATATACCTAATATTGTAGGTACCTACCTAACGAAAGTTAAATAAATGTCGTTGAATGTTTCTTGTTAGGTATACCTATCTGCGGGGTAGTGTTTCTTTTAAGATATAGGTACCTACCTAGTGGGAGAATCACTGTAATAGACTAAAAAGAGTGTAATGCTAAAATACTATATACCTATAGAACTTTTTGTGATGGATGTTTGAGTGCCAATGATGAACATCATACTGATAGTAGGTTTTATCATATCTAAGACAGGTGATTTTAGAGTTCAATAAAGAGTAAACGAGTTCTAGAGTGGAGAACACGTTTAGGCAAACGTAGTGTAGGACGCGCTCCGGTCTGATGGAGCGACGACCTGCGTAAAGTGGCTGGTAACTATTATGAGTGCGTGTTTGTGTGGAAGCCTGGTGGAATACTGTGAAATTTCACTGGAGAGTACTATGATTTAATAAAAAACTAGACCAATAAAGCGACACAATTTTCTTTAATTTTTTGAGCTGACATAATCCGTCACCTTAGCACTAGTCACAAATATATACAAACTAAAGAGGCTTCAATGTGGCCAGATCTAACACTCTCCCTCATTGAATACTCGATCCTTAGGTGAGGCGTGGAGGAACAGACATTCCACACTGCTCTCTCAGACTTGTAAACCTTGGCCTAGGTAGACCTTTCGTCATGATGTCAGCGAGCTGGGTAGAGGTGCTTACTCTCTTGACTTTGACAGCATTCTTAAGTACCAACTCTCGGACGAAGAAATGTCTGATGCGAATATGCTTCGTGCGCTTGTGAAACTCTGGATTGTGTGCTAACCTGACAGCTGCTTCGTTATCAACACTCAGTGTCGGGGTACACGTCAGAGTTGTCAAAGCAGACAGCAGTCTTTTAAGCCACACTAACTCTCGTGCTGCTTCGCTGGCTGCAACTAACTCAGCTTCGGTTGTGGAGATAGACACCGATGCCTGTCTTTGGCTTAGCCATGATATAGCTCCACCTGCGTATAGACACAAAACTCCAGTGGTAGAGCGGCCTGTTGCTACGTCACCGCCGTGATCTGCATCACTGTACGCGAATAATAAAGAGTAAACGAGTTCTAGAGTGGAGAACACGTTTAGGCAAACGTAGTGTAGGACGCGCTCCGGTCTGATGGAGCGACGACCTGCGTAAAGTGGCTGGTAACTACATGCGAAGAGCCGAGGATCGGGCTCAGTGGCGTGCATTGGGAAAGGCCTATGTCCAGCAGTGGACTCGTATAGGCTGATTATGAAGTGATTTTAAAGTTTACGAATTGTGCCTAAGTATACATAATGCACCTAGGTGAATTGTCTATAAACTCTCGATATCCTTCACCGATCGGCATGTTCACATTAGAGCTCCTACCTTCGACTTCTGGCTAAGCTCTTGTCCAGCTAGAAACACGGCGGCGGCCGTCAAATGCGCCTGTAGCATGAAATGAAAACATTATGGATTCTCATAATTCAGAATTTAGAGATCTAGAGAGCCGCAGAGAGACGAACTGACATCAGAACTATTCCCTTGCCACTCCTTCCTACGTGTAGATATGTTTGCCTCCATACAAACCGAAAAATCTATTAGTTAAGTTGGTAAGGTAACCTATATTTTATACTTTTATAAGACTGTAACGAAGCTAATTCTGTATATTGAAGATATTTTTGGAAAACCAACTGCATCGTATTCAGTCAAGTCTCCAAACTGAATTAATATATTCAATACAAAGTTATACTCGCTCAGTAATAAAACTGTCCCATAAGTCTGTTTACAGGTTCACTTATTTAGTATTTATATAGTGTAAACAGTATACAAAGGAAGCGGCCACACGGGCGTACATAGCCTCTATTCAGGTTGTTCGTTGGAGCTCGGAAATATGACAATGCTTTAGTGTACGCCAGTGTGAGCACACCTTTAGCCAGGTACGACGTGCGGATAAAATGCCGCCGTGTAGCCGTCATTTTCTTTTGTATTTTTGTTTTATTTGGTGTTGAAGTCTGTCACCAATTTATTTTATTATTAAATACTAGATGCTCCCCGCAGTTTCAACCGCAGTTTTCCGGGATAATAACTAGCGTATGTTCTTTCCCAGGACTTTAAAAACATACATACCAAATTTTATTAAAACCCGTTCAGTAGTTTTTGCGTGATTGAGTAACAAATATCCATCTATCCATCCATCCTCACAAACTTTTGCATTTATTATATTAGCAGATTTCATTATACACCAGACAAGTTACAATTAGGTATGATTACGAAGATATAGTATAAGATCATAAAGTTTTAATCTACTTTAATTAGAAACAAAATGTGTGGGTAGGTACACAGAAAAGAGAATGAAATGGACGTTGGGGTTATAGGTACAAAAGTAACAAAGTATAGGTATATAATACTGGAAAATACGCACAACTACGAATATGAGATTAACCTAAGCATATTCAGCATGGTTAGTTTAATGATAGTTAGTCAAAAAGGAATTTAAAGTAGCACATACTAGAGATATATGTATGGTTATCAAATTGTCTTGGTTACCATTCGGTTTCATAAGAAAACATTGTAGAGTACCTAATTTTTATTTAGCTAGATCTGAAAACATAATCGCTACACTCACACATAGATATCACACTTGGAATCAATAGATGGATGGCCATTGTTGTAAATTGATATTGAGAACGGAACGTAATCCAACTGCGTGTACCGAAATGTTTTTAAAAATATATTACTTTTTTGAAATGGCTAAATGCTCGTGTGTGCTATTTATGTCCGTCGTAATAAATCCCCATCAATCTTGACTAGGCCAGTTATAATACTCTTTGAATTAAACGTCGGCATAGTCCTCGCCGACAGCCATTGGTCCATCACTTTAGCTCAATATTGCTGGTATTCTGTTTGATAAAAAGCTACATTTTAGCCCCACCGCCAACCTTTATTGTTCCCAACGGAGTGGCGCGAATTCAGCTCCAGCAGTAGGCAGACACACCTACACCTCCAAAGTTTATTGCGCTCAAATTGTATGCATTATTTATTTAATTTAAAAGCGAAGAAACCCGACTGCAATCATACGCCTTCGCCTGTACGAAAATGGGAAAGAATTCAAAAACGTACCTAAACAAGTCCGCGTTGGAGTAAGGCAGGGATATACCTATTGTTTTTTTAGAGGTAGCCACAGTCAGTGCCGAGGTATTCTTTGTGATAAACCTTAAGCAAATTGAAAAGAAAAAAAAAGGGGATAAGCTACGCGATACCAATAGATACCTTAGATTAACAAGCATACTTAGTTTAGATGGTGCCAATAGTATGTGACCGCACGTATTGTAGCTCTCTTAGCAATTCCTAAAGAATAGGCACCATCCGCTGCGGCCATCACTTGGATGGGTCTTTATGGGCTTGAATTCACCTACTCGAAGTTGACGTTAATATAAAATGTGTTTGATGTTATGTTACAAATCTAATAGGGTTGCCAAAGGTGTGACTTAGTTGGGGCCCACAGACAATCGAATATTAAATCAAGGTACCTATGTGTAAAATTACAATTTTATTATATCCAAGCACTAACGCGTGCTTGTCTTAAGACAACAGTCGGAGGCCTTAGGGCGGTATGTAGCTCCGACACCAGGTTTTAGCCATCCATCAGATGCTAGGAGATGTTGCCAAGGCTTTACCCATTGGCATCACAAGCACGAATTTGTTACGATGACGAGCACGGCGGTGATTTCAACGGGTTAATCAATCCTAACTTCAGCCTGGACTGCCGCTGTAGTGCGGAATACCTATATAGCAGCAATCTTTGCCGTGGACTAGACAAATAACATCAACTTTTCTAAATCAGCATGAGTTTTTTCGAGGGCTTCTGAGACTAATCTAAACTGTCATAGATATGGAAAAAACTTACCCTGAAGTTTGCCTTGAACTTGAAGTTTGAAGTTACTCTGATGCTTTTGTGAAAAAGAGATAGTAAATATTTTTTTTACGCTTAATAGGTCTATGTTTGGCCACTATCTCGCCTGAGGTGAAGCGATGATGTGGCCTAAGGTGGAGCACATAGATCTAGAGAGAGATGGCAATTAAGCGGCTGCTCAGACCCGTCTCCCCGAAGGTTCACCGAACATCATCCCGAAACACGACTAGGTCGCTTGACGGCATGGCTTTGTTCGGTGGGTGGTATTACAACCACGGCCAGAGCCTACCCCTCCAAAGCGTGTTAGCGAGTTTCATCACGATGTTTTCCTTCACCGTTTTAGAGCGAGCGTGCAAAATTTGCACTTAACTATAAGTCATTGGTGCAGGGCCGAGTCGGGATTCGAACCCAGGTGCGTCGGATCGAAAGCCGCACGAGTTCCCGTTGCGCCACACTCGCTCTTAAAAAGACGTTCTTTCTAAGTTTTTCGTGTCTAAATTCATTATTTTTGTATCGGCCACTGTGCAGCCTGCCTAACCTGAAGCCGAAGTGCGATAGGCACTTCACCCGCGAATGTGTAAGTAACATTCCGTGTGAAGGAAATGGGTGCCAATGTTGCCAATTTGTGTCGAAAAAGGCACTCTCCGACTGTTACTGTCAGCCTTTCACGGGCTCCGGGTAGATGTATAATTGTTTGGCCTTATGTGTTGCTATTCTTGCTTTTCTCAGCTACGGTTATTGACAATCAAGTATTGTAAGGGCAGGGCCCAAATTCACTATGACAATTTGGCGAAATCACGTCGGTTCCTTCATTAATAAACGACATCTCTATGACGCATTCATATATTCATATATATACGACGCGTCATAGAAAATACAAATTTCGCAGATGTCATTTATTAATGAAGGAATCGACGTTTTCTTGAAGCAAGGAATCGCCAAATTGTCATGGTGAATTAGGGCCCTGATGTTGGACAGAGAATAATTTTTTTAAGAATTGGCAGATTTTCACAAGCAGGGTTGAAAGCCTTCAAAATGAAACGAATCAAACTATTACGATATGTAATATACAATACGATACAAAATGCTATTGTACACGAAACAGAAATAATCAGTAGTTACATGAAAACAACTTATAAACTAAAGTGGAGCGGGCGAACTTTTCGCTAAAAGAGATTTCAACCTTTGGATGGAGTTAACTAACGGTTTAAGAGAGGTCGGCGGTGTAAATAAAAATAAAATAATTTAATAATAAATTATTTAACTGAAGTAATTTTTTTGCCCAACAATCATACACAGATCCTGGCCTTTAACTAGGATTCCCTTTAACTAGGATTCCCTTTAACTAGGATTCCCTTCAACTAGGATTCCCTTTAACTAGGATTCCCTGTATTTAGGGAAACAGAAGCTACGAGGGCTATGATCGCATAACACCTAGATACGAAACAAATGGTGGCATTTTTGTCTATGCACAAAACATTTGTCGCATAGCGAGCATCAGGGCTTAGTATCTACTAGCCGCACACCGCGGTTTCACCAACATTTTTCCGGGATTTAAAATATCCTGTCCTTTTCCAGGACTTAATTAACATACTAAACTTCATTAAAATGTTTGACTAACAAACATCCATCCATCCTCACAAACTTTCTCATCATTAATAGGTATCAGTAGGATGAGCTGGCCTGCCCGCCCAGTGTACCACAGAGGCTGTTCTTAGTCTATGGTATGGTTATTGCTGCACGCGCTACATCACACTGTTACGGTGCTACGCTGCTACGTTGCTACGTTGCTACGCAGCTACGTTGCTACGCACGTCGCAGAATCGCCTTTTATCAAAATTCTTCCTAGTAATGTAATAACAAATCTGAAAGTTTGTGAGGATTGATGGATGGATGGATATCCATCCATGATGAAGGATGTTTGTTACTCAATCGAGCAAAAAACTACTGATCGGATTTAGATGACATTTGATGAAGATATGTAGATTCCGAAAAAGGACATATATACCTACTTTAGATTCTAAAAAAGGATATATATGTTACTTTTTATGCCGGAAAACTGCGGTAGAACCCGTTGGGCGCAGCTAGTTTGATATCATCGTAGTAAAAGAGCTCATCGTATAAAATCAAGTCATTGTCCTCGAGCATCAGCCGAGTAGCTAAGAACGTACGTACCGCGTAGAATTTATTTAATGCAAAAATAAATTTTATATAGAGTTATTATATAAACGCAGCTCTGCATTTTGTATTGGTGAAATTAGATGATTGTGCCAGCTTCAGACCAAAGAGCCTGTGGGGTCAGCTACTATGTCTTATCATCCAAACAGGCTAAAACATAAGGATACAAGTTAAAAGTTAGCTATAAATCAGGGGACTAGTTAATAAGTAAAAATTTCGCATCTAATAAAGTATAAATAGAATCGAGAAATGATTTGATGCGGCCATAAATTTGACACTTAAATCTGAGTAAAGCATTCATAGTAGGAGTCGATCGCGCCGATGCGGGCACGCCATTAGAATACGTCATCGTCCCACATACATATATCATACACCCCATCTGAATAGCAGTTTACGATTTGCTGACAGGAACATAAGAAGCGAATGTAAGCCTGAAACATTTCTGCATTGTTGGTGTGCACGCATTATAATATATATCTGAAGCCTAATTCTGCCGCATAACGCTGTTCAAATTCTAGTTCCGATCTAGTGTCGATGTTATTAATGTCACAAATCGTATTTATGCTAACTTGAAAAATAACTTCAAACCTCATCTGTGACAGGGAATATTGAGAGACCTGGGCATTGACCATAAGAATTATAAAGAACTTTTAACATTTAAAAAATGACGTCTTGAATAATGATACAAAATGGAGTAACATCCCACCTTCTTGTAGGAACTTGCAATTGCAATTGATGAAATCTTACACACTTCCTTCATTGTTGACCTTTAACAACAATACATATAAACATTAAATATTCACAAATTATATAAATAAGCACTAGGGATATAAATACTTTTTTTTATGGAACTACGTGATGAGACGGGCAAGTCGTTCGCTTGATGGTAAGCGCCATGCCTGCTCATAATAATTTCAGTGCCACCCATAACTTTTAATACCATAAAAAGCTCCCATTCCTCCCAGTACCAACATCTCGAGACATCAGATATTAAGTCTTATATGCCCAGTGATTTCACTGGCACAACGAGCCGAAAGTTGTACCGAAACAGTCACCGTGACTCAAAATGGCCGACCTGAATGTTCATATTCATGTTAATTTATTAATGTTATCACTCCTTTACTTCTTCTGATCTCTTTGGACGTCTGTCGTGAATATTAACAGAATACTAAATTCACAAATTAGTTTCGTTTCGGTTAACTCTCATTCAACGACATTCAAATTTAGCAGACTGTATATTTGTATTCCTCATCGTCACTGTACTTCACTATTATCTGTGGGCCGCCACTCAACGTTCACGCGTGTTCAAAATTGGGCAGTTGTTGGGCACTACTCGCGAACATACGGTAGAGGACAAACGTTGGGTCATTGGTCTACACATACTTCAGCGAAGCCGGAAACACCACCAAATTACAAGTAAGTGCGATATTGAATACAATTATACTGATTTATGATGTGTGTGCACACACTCGGTTACTAAAATTGATTAGCTTATTTTGTGATGCCAGCGTGCACAGTTGGTTTCTGTTTATGCAGTGTGCCCTTGCAGTTGCAATAAAGATTTTCGTAAAACTTGACGCGGTTGTTTTCTAAATGATAAAAACTAGATTTCAAAATGTTGGGAATGAAATAGGCAAGTATTTGACTTAAGTAACAAAAGTTCTAAAAAAAATGCCCCTCAGTTTCTTGCCGTACCTTCTGAGTAGTGGTTCTTTTTCCGATACGGTGGTAGAGTCAAGGTAATAATTGACGTTCATAAGTGCGTCTGTGATGTCAAAATAGAATAAAAAACTTTTGAACATTGAAATTTGAACTTTAACTATCTTAGGTCAAGGTACTTTTAAATAAAATATAAATAATAAATATTTTATACTGTCTGTATGTTCAGTGTGTACCCAGTCCTGTGAACAAAAAAAAAACTTTTATTTCGAATGCTTGCACAATCCATAATGTTAGTAAGTATTCTAAAAGTTATGTTACCCTTTTTTAATGTAGCTTAATGACGAGGCGAGCTGGTTGTTTGCCTGATGGTAAAATGTAAAATCCTGCACGGCACTACTGCGCTCGTCACCCTGAGACAATTAGCTTTTGAGTCTCCCTTGCCGTTCAAGCCGGAACACAGTAATGCTTGCGTATTACTGCTTGGCGGCTGAATAACTGGCAAAGCGATGGCAAAGTTCCTACTTATGATACATTTTGGGAGTTATATACTGCGGCTATTAATTCCATGGAGTAGATATATCACCTTACTAGCTGCGGCCTGCGGTTTCACCCGCGGTTTCCCGGGATAAAAAGTAGCCTATGTGGTAATCCAGGGTATAAGCTATCTCAATACCAAATTTCATCAAAATTCATTCAGTAGTTTTTGCGTGAAAGAGTAACAAATGTACATCCATACATCCATTGTTACAAACTTTCGCGTTTATAATACTAGTAGGATATAATTGGGGGCCCTGTGTACGTATTCCAAATATATATATGAAGTGGTTGTTGCATTCGCCCTTCACTAAGTACAGTATTTTATGTTGCACCAAAACTAGTCTAATCTAAGCTGGATACTTTATCTGAGAATCTAAGTGATGTGTCGTTTGATGAAAATGGTACTAAGGACGACTCCAAGGTAGTATATTATTGAAAAGCAACAAACGACTATTTATCTTGGCTCAGAACGACTGGAGTCGCGCCCAGGGAACGCCGGACATAATTTTGTAAAATGCACGTTGCTATTTCTACTTCATACTACAGATGACAGAGAGATACGGCTACTATCAGCCAAATGACTCATCCACGAAAAAGAAGTTAAGGAGAAGAAGAGTGTTCAGCGAGTAAAAAGAGAGAAAACCAATAGAAAACTATTTTTAGAGCGAGTGTGGCTCAGCGGGAACTCGTGCGCCTTTTGATCCGACGCACCTGGTTTCGAATCCCGAATTGGTCCTGCACCAATGACTTATAGTTAAGTGCAGATTTTGCACGCTCGCTCTAAAACGGTGAAGGAAAACGTGATGAAACCCGCTTACGCGTTTTGGAGTGCTAGGCTCTGGCCGTGTAATACCACCCACCGAACAAAGCCATGCCATCAAGCGACCTAGTCGCGTTTCGGGATGATGTTCGGTGAACCATCGGGGAGACGGGTCTGAGCAGCCGCTCAACTGCTGCCTCTCTCTAGATCTATGTGCTCCGTCTTAGGCCACATCATCGCTTCACATCAGGCGAGATAGTGGCCAAACATAGAACTATTAAAAGTAAAAAAAAAAAAATCTAAAATACATATCCACCAGGAGCAAAGCACACACATCTCGTCCTTCTGGGTAACGTTACGCACCCAGACCACGTCCGCCGAGGGCAGATGACAAAATGTCCCGTAAAATACAGCCGAAACGCGCGGGCCTTGCATTTTACATGTGCAAGCGAAATATGTGTTTAGTGTCGCGACTTTATGTTTCAGAACTGGCATGCTGGGAATATTTTGAGATTGATTTCGTGAGGAACATACTCGGGCAGCCATAGGTATTTACAAAAGCATATTACTATGCAAAGCTATTTTTAGAAAACCAAATATCTCGTTGGGTCATAATATGCCATTTATGCGGTTGCCTGAAACTAACTAATTTTGTTCTATGACGTTTTAACTGGGTTACTTTCAAAGTGCATAAGCGTATGTACATATACCGTGTATGTAGATTACCGCAATCTACTCCTTCGTTCGATACTGTCCATCCAAAGGTTGTCTGGAAGAGATCGCTTTAAGCGATAAGACCGCCCCTTGTACTACCATTGTAAGGAATTTTGTGTTAGTATTATTTATGTTGTGTTATAACTGGTATGCAATAAAGAGTTTTGTGATTGTAATTGTAATTGTAGATTATTGTGGATATTGATCTTATAGCGCTTTCGGGCATTCATTCAAAACTTCAACGGAAAATGGTAAAACCAACGGTAAAACTAGGCAAAAATCTTGATCTTATCTTTATTTATTGTTTATTTTCTTTATTGTACACTTTCAGAACATTTACATATTAATTATTTAATTTAGGCAATTTGAAATAAAGCAAGGACCATATAAACACCTCATAATCTAACAAACATATTTTATTGTATTACAACACTTATTTAACACTGATTAACACGAAATGGCTTATTATTTGGCTATATTTTAAACAAAAATGTTTACACCTACATGGCACACACTAGACAGATCACCCACAAACATCTAATTTGTTTATCATTGGGGAATTCGCATTAGCTAAACTAATCTACTGTCTAGTAGTTTAATATAGCACACACATGTGTAGCTACAGCATCCACCACGATTGACAATGCCAACACACGTCAGCCGCCTCCCTGGCGATTTGCGAAATCTCCATCCAAACACACATACGGCTATCTATTATAAATTCATTGCCTCGCTGACCGGCACAACGAAATTACACGTAACAAACCCACAAAATTAACAATGAAAATAATGTTACATCTATTAATTCCCCCGACACCCTATTAACAAGGGGTAGCACTCGTATTAAAATGATAAATGATTCTAATCATCATTTTCCTTAACCATAGTATCGTGAGCCTTCTCTCTTCTCGGTTGGATCCCGCGCTGAACGGTTCCGAGGGCTCCATGTGAGTTGGTCGATTTTACCCCAACTTCTGCCTACGAGTGTGTTAACTTTAACAAATTACTGAGTCAATGCGAGAAGAGCTCAGCAACTGAGCTGTAAGAGGTAGAAAATAAGATGAATTGTTGTTTTGACCCCTCGCTGTAAAAAATATGACGCTCATTTACAGCTAGGACTCCGTTGGAAGTGGATTGATGATGGACTGGATGAAGGAGAGCGTTTAAAGTTGTCAACTAATTGAATGAGGCTATAAATAATGATTATGAAGCACATATTTGGTTATTAAATCAGTTCTTAAACTCCGGATTTCTTGACAACCTGTTTTTACATTCAGCACTGTTAGGTAATTATTCTGTGCTATAAGTTTATTGTGGCCATTCTATACATAGGTTTAACCAACTGCTTTGAAATTTGCCGTAAAATTACAAGGTTCACTTTCAAGGTCACACATCACACACATGTGTCACAAGTTTGGCACGAGTAAAATTTCAAATAAACGAAATCTTTAAATAATTTTTAATTACTTATTCTGTCAAGACGATTATCCTGAATTATTACCATACCATACATAAAAAGCCAGGGATTCGCATTAACTTCGTTTTGGATTCGGTTGTTTGGTTACCCTTCCACCAGGGCCCTTCCACAGCTATAATCATCTCCTGAACGGAAGCAGGAGCGTTCTCAGTGACTGTTATTAAAATTATATTACACTTTTTCAGCTAATCCTCGTTGTTCTTGATAATTACTTGGGGTGGAGTACCTATCGTATATATAACACATAAATATCTGAGCTGAGTTAGAACCGTGTCTCGGTAAACTAAATGTTGGATAGGAGAATGGAGGCGTTAAGGTCTACTGGCTTTTGACCTTAGGTTTAAATTAATAGTTATAAAATATATAGCTACGTATTATAAGATGGAAAATATAAAACTAGGACAAACAAAACAATAGCGATTTAGATTAGTCTCTGAAATGAGCCGTAAAACTAAACACTAATAGATAGTGTTTAATTTAGTAATATTGATGCCAATGACTGAAAACATTTTGGTAAATGCTTCAAAATATTTCAAAATCACCACGGGAATTAAAGCTGATTATTTTTTTTAAACTTATGTTTGCTCTGTTAATTATCTTAATTTAGCTTAGCTTTTCTTCTTCTCTCTTCTAGACGTTTCAGTAAAGCCTAGTAACAATTTTTAATGGAACTGATGAGACGAGCTAGTCGTTCACTTGACGGTAAGCACCACGCTGGCCCACTTCACTGATAATGAAGTACAAAAAGATACTACCCATAGTACCCATGCAAGTTTAGTAGAAGCTTCTATCTTGGCCCAAATGTGCAAAACCGCGATTCCTCAAATTTTGAGGCCGTGCCATTCTTACATTTTATAATTTACTCAATTAATTTTGGAACCGTGTTCAAACACTCATCTTGGTTGAATATTGAAAATAGAATAACACTTCATGGAGTGAGCTTTGAGCTATCTATTAGGCTTCGAACTGCCAATTGTTTAGATTACTGTGTCATTGGATACATACTGTGCGTAGTTTGGTTTCAACTGTATTATTGGCTCATTTGTGCCCATGTCAAACGGCGAGCTTTGTTATAAAATCGGGTTAAGTGTAATAAAACCAAGTTAACACGCATGTTAGAGCAGATGGGTATTAGCAGGCCTAGCGCACTCCGCACTGTAGGTACGAAACTACAAGTACGTACATAGCCGGACTCCGACGGCGGGTCGCGCGTCGTTACACGTGCCCCGTCGGAAGAGATAAGAGCTATGCGATAGAAAGAGAGGCGCTCTGTAGGTTAATATGACTGGTAGGTATACAGCGCTACGTGAGCTGAATTGAATTTTATTGCGTCATAGCAAGAGTCGCTATTTGTTTAAATTTCTTTGCGGAGTGATGCTTCTGTCCCTTAGTATTCTGTGGTATTAATCAGTTTTTTTAGTAAGCGTTCTGCACGGACTCTTATTGCGGCAAGGTTGTTCACCATTCACGTATTTATAAAGTCGACGGTAGGGGGCGTGATTAACGCAGCGATACCTAATTCGATAGCTGTTATAATATTAATAAGCGATCTCGACGAAACAGTTTTTGGTACGTTTTTGATTGCCGCTCAGTCCGGATGATAATTACTTTTGGGAAAGGGTTGCGAGATGGATTGCTACAGGGTGCTCCGGAATTAACTGCGCGGTTGCTAGGAATACGAAATTCTTTACCATTGGAAGCAGAGAAAGGTGTCAAGTACGATATATTTTAAAATAATATACATGACTTGCTAGATATTTTCTTTTTCCTTTGTTCTGTTATTTGTTATAATTTGTGTTGTTTTGTGTGATATTATAATACAATACAATACAAAAATGCTTTATTGTACACAATAAAGAATAACAAGTTACAGAAATTTGCTTACAAGCTACAGTACAATGTTCAAACTTATAGCTAAAAGCGATCCCTTCCAGTCAACCTTTGGATGGAAAGAACTAACGGAGTGAGAGAAGTCGGCGGTGCAAATAAATCAAAATAGAAATAGTTAAAAAATAATAAAAATATTAATCCTAATTATTATATTACAACTAATATAATTTTAAGTTTACCTATTAATATATGGATCATTGCTGTCTAAATTTACATTTGGAACATTTTGAAATTTGAGTTTGAATTAAGAAGTAATGAACTTTTAACACGTGACTTTGACGAACGTGGGTATTAAAGCTATTGTTACATATATAATAGGTATGATATCACATACTAAATACATATACTTATAGACACATCAGACAGGTTAATAAAACACTGAAGCAACATACTCTTGTTTAATTGGCTGATATAAGCCCATTCTCAAGCGAAAATGAGGCGAGCTTAACCAAGCTTGCTCGGCCAATGTTTGGTCATGCACGATGGAGGATAAGAAATTGCCACTGCATTAGATTTGTGCGTACTGCGAACAGAGGACGCCACCGATCAAAGCGAGTAACACAAGAATATATTTTTATCAACCGACTTTAAAAAACACAATATTCGCGCCAGTCCCTCATTTGATATATTTAAAACAAGAGTTAAAAAGCTTTATCTTTCCTTATAGCTTCGGTTTAAGTACTGATGTATATATTACTCCTTATAGTTATGTATGGTATAGATATGTATATTTATTTTTGTATTTATTATTTTTATAAATATATTTAGTTACAGATATTTATTTTAGATATTTATGATGATTAAAGTTGCTGATTTTTTCTTGTCAAACCGTAACCGTACACTGAAACCTATCTGCTCAAGTGACAGTTCTCTTTCTTCAAGGGTTTGCTGGAAGAAAACTCTTTTTAGGGTTAAGCTCGTCTTTGTACATATAGTTTATAATTACCGATGTAAATATTACAATAGTGTACAATAAAGAATATAAGAAAAAAGGAGGTTCTCAATTCGACGGTATATTTTTTTTGTATGTTTGTTACGCGATTACTACGCTAATGATGAATTGATTTTGATGATTCTTTTTTTGCTTGGGAGGTCATACTTCAGAGGTATATAAATGAGAGGCCCATATAAATGTTATTGAAACTGATTTAGTACTTTTAAAAAAATAAAACAAATAATATAAATTTAATCTTGACGTCGGTTCTAATTTTATCTAAAAATGTATTATTTTTGTTTATAAAGATTGTTATATGAGTATGCGTCGACGTGTTTCGGCCATCTCCCCTCATCCCCTCTTCGTGTCTTCTTTGCAAATCATTCCTTTCAGTGGTTTTTACGTAATTATGTAACAAACGTCTTTATATCCTCCCAAACTGTCCAGCTCAAACTCTGTGGGAGGCCGTCTGGGTGGGAGCCACAGCTTTGCCACTTATTCTGGTGACAAGCAATAGTGCGCATTACTGTGTTCCGGTTTGAAGGGCATTGTAGCCAGCGAAATTACTAGACTTAATATCTGATGTCTCGGGGTGATGAGCGCAATCCAGTGCTTTTTATGCACAGTGCACAGTGATTTTTATGTTATTCAGAGTTCTGGGTGGCACTGCAATTGTTATGGGCAGGCGTGGCGCTTACCATCAGGCAAACGCCTAGCTCGTCCCATCAATCACTACCATAAAAAAAAACTTTCGCATTTATAATCCCAAGACAAACCTGTTTAAGGTTTATAAGGTGTTAGTATAATAAAAGAAAAGATGTAAATTTATAAAAATAAATTTAAAAAAAAGTCGTATTCTAGGTATATGCGAAAGTTTGATGGTAGAATTTGCGATAGACTCGAGCGTTTATTAGTCGATGTACGCCACTTTCAGAGCTCAGTACCAGCGCACCCTGTACGCTCTCTGGTTGTTATTGTTATAGTGATTAAGGCCCGACTTAACCGCGCGCAGTGTGACAGTTTCGCCCCGCCATACATAAGTAATGTACTTGCTTATAACTTGGCGTGTTTTGCCCAACTTCGTAACGCGGTTAGAGGCAAGCTTTCTTCGCTGCAGGTGAAGGGAGGCTGACTGCCGGCTTTGCTCGGAATTGAGCTCCAAATAATTGTTCGTAGGCCATTCCTCACAGTACAAAGGAGCTAGTTCTGAAACATAGCGTCAAGCTACTTTTTTAGTTCACATTATATTCTATTCTATTTACAAGTTTCTAAATCAAATATTAGCGTCTGTGGCGTAATGGTTGGATAGGTCAACTTACCTCACATACTAAGGAGGTTGCGGGTTTGATCCTTATGATACGATCGATACGGGCCAAGACTGATGGTGTAACCTATTTACTCTGACTATTTTAAATTTACCTAAGGAGACAGACAATTAAATAATGTATGTAGCAGAATTATTTCATGTGGACATTAATTTTTTTCAGTAATAAGTAATATATATAAGCAATAAGCAATTGTAATTTTGATAAATTTGAATGATTAATAATTAATAATAAGATTTATTAATGAAATTTTAGTTATTAATAATATATTGTACGAGTAACCTACTAACATAATTTTAAGTCCCTTTACTAACTATATATGGATTTTAATTCTCAAATAAATAATTGATTTTATTATATTATTATTTGCTAAACTTCAACTCCTTCCTAGTAGGTGTGATTTGGCGTGATAGGCAAGTGCCAACGTGGCCATATACAGGCATTGGAAGATGCACAGTAGATTTTACAAAACTAATCTAATAGATTAAAGAGTGACGTTGCGGAAATTCAATTCAATTCAATTCAATATCTGATGTCTCGGTGTGATGACCGCAATGCATTGCTACGCAGCGCTTGTTACAGTTCTGGGTGGTCCTGCAATTGCTATGGGCAGGCTTGGCGCTTATCATCAGGCGAACGACTTGCTCGTTGGTGCTCGGTGGCCTCATATGCCCAGTAATTTCGCTGGCTACAATGCCCTTCAAACCGGACAGTAATGCTTGCGCACTACTGCTTGGCGGCAGAATAATTGGCAATGACCTACCACGAGTCGAGACTATAATCCTTGACCCATCGGCACCCAGATTGCACGTTTCTTACGACAACGCATGCATATTGGCGAGCAAGGTTTAAATATATCCTTCTTTAGTTAGCTATGGTGACCGTTGAACGTTATTCATATTTAGGGGTTGGTGAGTTTGAAGCAGAGCTAAAAATAAATAAAAGAAGTATATAAAATGTTTTTACGACGTAAACAACAAAACAATTTGTATCTTACAAGTAACATTAGAACAACTTGTAAAATTAAATTAGGGTACCGCGAAACGGCCGGCGGGGCCGCGTCCCCTCGCTAGAGCTATCTAATCGGCATCCTATGGTCTCTATAAAATCACATTAGGGCTACTGTGTGCGCCTCGGGCTTTGAACAAAACAATGATCCGAATTCTCTGGACACGACATCTTCGGCCTGGTAAAGCGAATGGAGGCTCTGAAAAATTTGCTAATTTTTAAAGGAAACAAAAGAATCTTTGTTCAAATCTTGCAATAATCATAATAGTAATCATTTTATTAACCGACTTTAAAAAGGGAAGGTTCTCTATTCGATTGTATTTTTTTATGTTTAATTCCTCAGAACTCCGTCATTCATGAGCCGATTTGGAAAATTACTTTTGTGTCGGGTTCAGTATAGCTACGAAGTGTTCCCATATAAATTTCACAGATATTTGACCTTGGACTCCGAAGATACATTGAAGTCAGTTTTTTGTTTGATTAAACGTATACTTGTTCGAATAGAATTTGTAGATAATGATATTTTATTTTACGATTTAATAAATATTAAATAAGGCATTTTAATATCGTTACGATAATATTAATTATTATGCCTTGTAAATGAACTGTTTTTTTTTTAATTCGCCTGTGTAAATAAACTGTGTGATACTTTGAGTAAATACTTACAATCATTTAAACCTCCAGCTGCAAGACTGGCTGCTTTAAAAAAACAAAACTCTGAGTTCGATTGTGTTTTGTTTATTTTTTCACTTTACGGTCTTTGAACTACGTAAGACAAGGCGGTATGGTCCTAGAGACTTTAGCCTGCCCAAAAGGGCGAATTTAAAAAATAAAACGTTACGGTCTATGATTATAAATTTTTCAACTCATATTTAGATTTTGCTGCATAATTATTTTAATGTTTGTGTGAGTATGTGTGTTGTGTTCTTGGGAGTGCTTGTTGACACTAATTTTTATCTTACGCTAACAAGCGCTCGAAAGATTGCACGTAATTTTGCAATTTTTATATCTCTGTAAAACCCCCATGCAAATCTCAATCGGTTGTTAGCTAGAGACAGTCTCTTCTATACGCTGTACATCCTCGCGCCGTACCTCCTGCTCACGTTTTCGTAGATTAAAAATGTAATTAATTTTTTATTGCGCACTCTATTGGCCTGAGCAAATGCTGTTGTTTTTGTGCTGCAAACACCCCGAGGCAGGCCCTGGATTAAAAAGTTTACCGTAGGCCCGACTCTCGGCTCAACTTTCTTTTTTATGCAACTGAATGACGAGACTAGCTGGTCGTCCGTCTGATGGTAAGCAATACGCCTGCCCATAACAGTCGCAGCACCTCCCAGAACTTTGTTTTGCAAAATCCTACGGCACTGCACTGCGCTCGTCCTCCTGAGAAAATTAGCTCTTAAGTCTCAATTTGCCGTGATTATTGACTTGGCATCGATTTGTTTTGAGAGTTATATAACCACTGTTGTTTCGCCGAAGGCGTAAAAAGTAGTTTCTAGGAAATGTTAAGAATTATTAATTTTAAATGATTTATAATTCATTTTTATTTTTTTTACGTTTAATTTTTTTTTTTTTATTTTTATTTTATTTTCTCAAGCACAAACAGTTTACAATCAACTTAAAGATATTGTCTTAACTAAAAATACATAAACCAATCAAGATGCTACTAATAAAATACATTATATAGATAAGAACAAGACGGTACATTAAACAGAGTATACAATAATAATTTAGTTATATAAAATAATCTGTAATATAATATATGGTTTTAGTTATATATTCTTATGTAGATTATGTAAAATATATATATATATATATATATATATATATATATAATACAATATAATATAAAATGTGCTACATTCAGAAGAAATGAAAAAAACAAAATTAAAATCACTTAAGAGACACTTGACTTTTAAATTTATTTGTGGAAAGCAAGAAAATATCGCATTCAGAAAAACGGTCATTGTAAGACTTACATGCTCTTGGTACGAATGAATTACATGCATAATTTGTTCTATATGTAGGTAAACTAAACAATTTATTAGTATGACGTGAATTAAGACGAGGGCATTTAAAACCAATCTGACTGACAAGGTATGGGGAGTCAACAACATTTCTTAAAATTTTAAACAAGAACATTTGGTCCTTTATAGTGCGTCGGCTTTGAAGGGTATCAAAGTTATAAACTAAAGGCTTATCTGACCTGGAATTAAAAAACTTCAGGTGTTTCAAAAACTTATTCAGTATCCGCTCCAGACTGTTAACATAAATTTGATATTGAGGGTTCCAGACACTAGAGGCGTATTCAAGGATTGGTCGTACTAGTGAATTAAATAAAACAATAAGAGTCTTAGCATTGTGAAACTCATTACCCACTCTCAGAATAAAACCTAACAAACGATAAGCACGGCCTGTGATATTTTCGATGTGAGATTTAAGTATAAGCTTAGTGTCTAAAAGAACTCCTAAATCTCTTACCACTGAAACCCTCTCAAGAAGCTCGTCATTTAAATAATAATTGAAAACAATAGTTGTTTTCTTCCGCGAGAAAGAAATGCAACTACACTTAGTGACATTTAGTTGTAAAAAATTTTCTTTGCAGTATTCACTTAACCTAATTAAATCACTTTGAAGCCTTTGACAATCATCTGGAGAGGCGATAACTTTAAAAATCTTTTTGTCGTCTGCGTAAAGTAAGCAATTTGAAAATTGGAAACATTTGATAACATCATTAATAAAAATATTAAAAAGGAGAGGCCCAAGGTGGGATCCTTGGGGCACCCCTGATGTCACAGGAATAAATGAGGAACAAAATCCTTTGATAGCAACAGCCTGGCTACGCTCACGTAAATAGGATTCCAACCAACGAAGTAGATCACCGTGCACCCCAATCAGTAACAATTTCTGAAGCAAAATATCATGGGATATTTTGTCAAAGGCCTTTGAATAATCTGTGTATACGGCGTCCACCTGAAATCCTTCATCCATAGATTTAAACAGAACATCAACATATTCACATAAATTGGACTCAGTAGACTTACTGTCGACAAAACCATGCTGTTCTTGTATAAGAAAAGGCCTAACAACGGGATATATGTTATCATATATTATTTTTTCAAATAGTTTAGGGATCGTACTAAGCTTAGAGATTGGACGATAATTTTTAATATCATGCTTGTCTCCAGACTTAAATATCGGGACAACAAAAGACCTCTTCCAAACTAATGGCATACAACCAGACTGTAATGACAAGTTAAACAGAAATGATAACGGCTTTGACAAAGTTAAACAGCATTGACGTAAGAATACGGGTGGTATACCGTCCGGCCCTGCAGTTTTATGGATATCAAGTGATTTCATATATTTAGAAACTTGGTTAGCGGAGATTTGAAAGGAGTTTAAATTAATAAAAGTATTACTTGAACAAGCTTGATTCGAAGGCCCCGGTGTAGAGGTTGTCAAGGCCGGCTCAAATACAGAGTGAAAATGTTTATTAAAAAGGTCACAGATTAAGTTTCCTTCTGATGATGAAACACTGCCAAGAAACATAGTATCCGGTAGATCCGAATGGCTCCTCTTAGATTTAACAAATCGCCAAAAATATTTACTATTCTCCTGTATCTTTGATTCTGCTAAATGTATGTATGATTTATAACATTGAGCTTGAACTATTTTTTGTCTATCGCGTACCTTAGAAAAGCTGTCATAATCACTCAAATTATTATATATTTTCCATTTTTTATGGTATTTCAACTTTTCCTTGATTATTTTTATTAAACTTTTACTGTACCATATAGGATATCTACCATCATCATAGACAACTTTACTAGGCACATGTTCAGAAATTATATCATTTATTGTACTATAAAAGCAAGCAACCGATTTTTCAATGTCATCATGATCAAGAATATATTCCCAGTCGACATCATCAAGCACAGAGCAAATTAACGAATAGTCTGCAATATGAAACAATTTGACAGTCCTCTTAGGAGAGCGCAAATAATTTATAGAAATGTTGGTAACACTAATATTCAAAGCAGGATGATATTTGTCTTCAGTCACTAATGGATTAGCAGCATGGGACACTGTGCAGTCGATATTAGAAATCACTAAGTCTAGTTGTCTATCACTATGGTTTGGTACCAGATTGAATTGCTGCAAACAGTTAAAGGACAAAAAAGCAGTCAACGCATCCACCAAAGGAACATCAATGTTATCGGAAAGGTGGGCAGCGTTGGAACCAACAATTTTTGACCATTGAGCTTGACTTATATTAAAATCTCCTGTTAAGATATAATTAAAATTAGGTTCTTTTATTATAATATTAGATATATATTCAAAAAATTCTAATTCAGCACTGTATAATGAACTACAGGGAGGAAAATAGCAACAGATTAAACGACAATTACAGGGCTGATTACCATTAGTAAGAGTTATAGATAAATATAAAATATCAGCAACAAAATTAGAAGAAGGTACCATAGTAATATTTTTAACCACAATTCCACGACGAACTGCAATTAAAACCCCCCCACCCAGAGTGTCTCCGCGTTGATCATAATTTCTATCACATCTGTAAACATTGTATCGCGAGTCAAACAGTTCTGAATCAAGGATACCTGGAAGAAGCCACGTCTCGGTTAAACAGATAAAGTCAAAGTCACAGCTTAATAGATTATTAAAAAATATTGAAGTTTTAGTTCGAAGCCCACGCACATTCTGATAATAAATATTCATTGTATCATTAGCCATTATTACAATGCAATAGTTTAAATAAAACATAATAATTATAACTTATAGAAAATAATAGACCATGATATTTTTGACTCAACCATACTAATGAAAAGCAAAATAGGGATATAAATGCAAGTTTTATCTTAAAATAATGCATTCCAAGAGTGATATTGCCTCGTATATTAAAAGTGTCGTATATTAATAGATCTATGTCACTATCTCGCCTGATGTGAAGCGACGATGTGGCCAAAGATGGAGCACATAGATCTAGAGAGAGACATCAGTTGAGCGGCTGCTCAGACCCGTCTCTTCGATGGATCACTTAAATTTTCTCAAATACTCGAACCTGTGACGATGCTAGTGGCATATTTTGAGTGACATAAATGGTAATAATATAAGTACATCTAGATGATTTTAACTAATTCGGGAGCCTATGGATTCAACATTCACATGTAATTTTTTTATGCAAATAAGCCCATTGTTATTATTGTTATTATATTATTATAACACAGTTTTACGTCTACGGGTTTGAGTGGTTGAAGCGAAAGCGGCCATATTTTTTAGTTTTGATCGTCCGTTCATGTTCAACAATGACTCGAAATAAATATTCCTTGGAACCTAATCTCTATTTTCTGAATCTTTAACAGTAGTAACATATGGGACTTTTTGGCGGGAAGTGAAAAGTGATACAGTTCGATTTGGTTTTATTTTAAAAATAAGTGTTATTTCGAGTGATCATGTATAATATCGTTGGAATATTAACCATTTTGTGCTCGTAAACGTGCACGAGTGTAGGCAAATGAAACAAAACAGAGAAAACATTGCTTTTTGTGTTCTCCCAAAAAGTCCATGGATAGCTTGAATAAAGTTTCACCACTTTATTGAAGCAGTAGGAGAGGGTCCAGCTTGTTGCTGTTGCTTCTCATTCTCAACAAAAGTATAATAAATGGAATATTAAACTATCAAATAAAAACTATGTAAGACATGGCGGTATGGTCCTATAGACTGAAGCCTGCCCTAGTGAGCGAACTTTAAAAAAAAGAAGTAATGACATATGTTTTTTTTTCAGATGACAGTCTAATGATGACTCGTCCTCAAGATCCTCATGGATGGTTCAGACCTTATTAGAACCAAAAAGACGAGTTAAATTGTGAAGTGTGCATCCAGCTTAAGTCGTGTCGAATCACTAAATCAAGAAAGTCTTTCTCTTGAACCTTGTTCAAGAACAAATTCCACCGTCTATGGATAGAGCAGTATCTACTCCTCTCTCACACTCATAAGAAAGGCGGTGTCATAGAAGGCTAGGGTAAGCAGACACACTAAATGCACTGTTTTATGTAATTATGGAGATATATGTACGTTTCTCTTTCTTAGTTAAGATTAGATAATTATTACAACAAAAGGAAAAATCACAAACTTAAAAACTAAAGTGTTACAATGGGCGATCTTTTCGCTCAAAGCGATCTCTTCAAGGCAACCTTTGGATGGAGAGGACTTATAAAACCTGTAAGAGACGGGGGTGTCAACATAAATGAGATAAAATATCTGAATGCAATATATCCATAAATAATGAAATAAACGACTTCTCAGACGATTTTCCTTCATAGTCCAACTCATATTTCTGCAACTTTTTTTATTTTAGAAACTCAGTCGAGTTTTTGACGATACTCGAAGCGCAGCTCGCGTAGTCTTTCGTAACCGATGTGTTCGGTTGAACAACATTTGCTGCGGTCACCACTTCGATGGGTGACGGTTTATGTAGGATTCGTAAGCGCTACCGCACTTCGGACGGCACGTGAAGCCATTGCAACCGGTTGTTGACTTAGGACGCAGCAATAAATAAGCAGTCGTTAGGCCATGTCGGAGACTTTTAGGTGGCTTAGAACTCCGACACCAGGGTTGCCACATATCCACAGATATTTTTTTATGTAACTGAGTGACGAGAGGAACAGGTTGTTTGCCTGATGGTAAGCAATACGCCTGCCTATAACAGTTGCACCACCACCCAAAATTTAGTTATGCAGAATCCTGCGCGGCACTGCACTGCGCTCGTCATCCTGAGACAATTAGCTCTCAATCCTCATAATGCCCAGAACTTTCACTGGCTACAATGCCCTTCAAACCGGAACACAGTAATGCTTGCGCACTAGGTACTCCTTGGTGGCTGAACAACTGGCAAAGCGGTGTTACCCACCCAGACGGCCTCTCGCATACGAGAAACCTACCTATGTACCTCTCAGTATGTATAGCACACATTGCGTATGGACCCCTAAATTAGGTGTCAAATATGTAAATTTTGTGCTAATGAATCCTGCCTACCTTTTCCGGTAGCTAGCGTGAAATCTGCGCACATTTGCTTACCCACGCGTTTGATGCAAATTGCCTATCTGCTGTTTATTTTGCTGGAATGTATTCATTTGTAGCTGAAATTATAAGGAATTTTATATTCGTTTCAGGGCACTATGGAACAAATTTAAATCCTATTAATATTTTAAACGTGAACGTTTCTAAGAATGTATGGATGTATGTTTGTTATTCTTTTACGCAAAAACTACCAAACCGATTTTGATGAAATTTGGTAGATATGTAGGTGCTTTAAGACTTGGAATAGCAAATAAGCTACTTTTTATCCCGGGAAACTGCGGGTGAAACCGTGGGGCGCAGCTAGTTTATTATAGTTTATAGGAAGGATCATCATCATCATCAGCCCATAACGTTCCCACTGCTGGGACTCGGGCCTTCTCTCGTAGAGAGAGAATGGGCCAAAATCCACCACGCTGGCCCAGTGCGGGTTAGTGGATTTTTTATAGAAAGCATATAGCTAGGTTAATCAATGAGGCCAATTTCAAATTTCCATAGATAAAAATGAAAGAGTTAAGTTGAAGATGTAGCTAAATAAATAAAATAAAATAAATACGCCTAACGATCACATAGATTTGGTCCCTAATTAGAATTCCATGTATCTAGGGAACCAGGAACTATGAGGACCATGGTCCCACAACACCCAGACACGAAAAAAATGCATGCGTTTTTTTTTCTGTGCACAACAAACATTTGTACAGTCCGCGTCGCGGGAATCGAACCCTCAGTGGTGTATGAGATTTGAGACAACCTGCCCAACCACTACACCACTGAGGCTGTCAGATGCATACAAATTAATACACACAAAAATTTTGATACAATTGTTGAATCTGAACCACTTCCTCTTATCCGGATGAAATTTTGTTTACTTGTCAAAGTCCGATGACAATGCAATATTATGGTGACAACCAGCTGATCTGATGATGGAGACGGAAGGTGGGCAAATGGAACTCCTTGACAGATAATCGTAAACTACCAGTGCTTGGGCTCATTTTAATCTGCTCGCGGTTTCGATTACGAATTTGTTAAAAGCTTGTCTTGAAACTTATTAATTATATTATAGGGAAAAGGTCTAGCGGTTCAATCGTCTATACTAATATAAAAGTGGAACTAAACCAATTCTGTGCATTGATCATATTTTTGAAAAACCAACTGGGATCGACTATTTAGAGGATACTGAACACGAATCCATTGTTTTTAGAATTTCTGTCTGTTTGTTGTTTGTGTATTTGTTATCTTTAAACTCGGAAACTGCTAATAGGATATTAATAAGGTTTTCAGGATTTGGTAACATTATTTCTAACTTAGATTATAGAAATGTTACAACAAAATCGGTTGGGTGAGTACAAAGATACAGCTTGACCCCTACGTAGCACGCGCTGGCATACAATGGGGAGGTCTTGCTAAGATGGTTAAGAAAAATGTAACGAATATGGGCTTCCCCTGTCATTGACACGGACGAAGTCGCGGGGAAAAGCTCGTTATAAAATATAATTGATGTGGCCATGAATTCGATTACAATAATGTGTAATTAAGAACTTGAAAAGCATTGAATAATTAAGGTTCCTCAATATGTAAGCCTCTTCAATATGTATGTTCCTATATTATCGAAGTGTTTTTTTATTTATGATAATAATAAGGACCAACGATCATATACATAGATCCTGGTCCCTAACTAGATTCCCTGTATCTAAGGAACTACGAGAACCATGGTCCTGCACCCATAAACGGAACAAATATATGTTTTTATTTTCTGTGCATAAAGATTTGTCTCTCAGCGGGGATTGAACCCGCAATCTACGTGGTCAATGGGATAAGCTGACCTGACCTACAACTATACCACAGAACCACATCGGCTGTCATGCTGTCAAGAAGAGACTTTTTTCACTTTACTTATATAAATGGCCGAGGCTTGGAACTGAATGATGAGACGAGCTAGTCGTTCGCCTGATGATAACAGTCACGCTTATAAAATAGTATAAGTAGGTCGGTATATAACAAGATTTTAGTTGAAAAATATATTTTTCAAGACAAGTTTTTAACAAATTACGTAATCGGAACCGCGAGCAGATTAAAATGAGCGCAAACACTAGTAGTTTACGATTATCCGTCCAGGCGTTCCATTGCCCACCTTCCGTCTCGATCATCAGATCAGCTGGTTGTCACCATAATATTGCATTGTCATCGGACTTTGACAAGTATGCAAAATTTCAACTCCGTAAGATAAGAGGTCTGATTCAACTGGCAAGATTTGACCCAAACCAACAATAAAAGCTTATAAAAAAGCGAAATGTAAGCTACATCGAGTCCTAGCTTAACTTTTAAGTTGCCGATCTTGTTAGATATCACGGAGTTAAAAAGATAAAACTGAAGCATCACGTCACCGCATCCTGAGGGTATAACCGTGTACCCGTCCAAACGTCATAGGATTGCACCAAACATAATCAGATCAGGCTACAAGTGGAAATTGAATTAGGGGAAAGTTTGACCCTCTGTGCATTCTAGTTTGCACACGAACCATTCGAAATTGAACCTTAAAAGTTCGCTACAGAGAAGATAATTTCTTGAGACGTTAAACAGTCTTGCCGCAAGCGATTATAAATCTTTACTATACGGTTTTAAAGTTCACTTTTAGTTTTACGGGTTCGATAGTGTGATCAGCGAGGGGTTACCAGTAACATCAATGCTTATTTGTGCCTAATAGCAAAAAACCAACAGATGCAAGCATTTCACGGGTATAATAATGTACTTAGCTGGATTTTTATTTGTTTGCTTTGATCTCGCCCGGTGGCTTTTCCCGAGTAGTTTTGGGGTTCCGTAAACTTGAGGTGTATAACAATCGTATTATATTACTTCTATAGTAAACACTACTACTACTGACTTGTAATGAAGAGATATAAATATATTAATTTCTCTTATGGAGTAGGTATAGGTATATAAAGCTGTATTTTTTTTTAATATTTTTCTTGTATCACAGAGGAAGGATTCTTAGTAGCTGCAATACAGGGTATCCTAGTACGGCTACTCACGATACCTCTAAATGTATATATTTCGTACTATTTACCCTAACTTAGAATACATTTTTGTTATGTATATTTTTGGAAAATACAAATGATTATTATAATATCATAATATTTGGTAGCTTAGCAAAATTTCCTATGTAGTGGTTTCAAAAATAATAGAAACTCAATTTGATTGACATTTTATGGAGGTCCAGACCTAACTGAATGAATAGGTTTTGCAAACATAATTAGTTTTTAATTAACGAAAATTGAAGATTTGTCGTTCAACAGCCATAAATAATGTTCTAGCCCTTTTCAGGGTTGTCACATTTTTATGCGGAACCCTCGGCCAGTTCTCATCTACCCCAGAACGTGTTAATTTTCAGGTAGTTTATTATATTCCGTCACAAATTGGCTTTCGTTTCTGCCTGTCCTTCGACGTTATACTTTTTAAGTAGATAACAGTGGTGGTGCAATGTGGGGGAAGATTGTCAATCTGCGATCCACACGCGAAGTTGCGTTGATGTCCTTTTATTGGATTTCAATTGGGTAGATCAGTATCTATATCCTAGAAGAGAATAGTAATAAGATTTGTACATAAAACACAAATATTGTTTCTACAAAAATTGTTTGAAACCATTCAACTGATGTGCCCCAAACCGGTTTCATTAGAAAGGCAATAAAGGTTTAGACAACTAAATAAACAAGATGTACCTTTTATTATTCACATACTTATTTACACTCTTATGCCTAAGCTTTTTACGATATTTCTATAAAAACATTTATATAAACATATTATAAAAAAACTAAACCTGGTGTGCCGCCGGCAGCGGGGCAGGGCCCAAACCTCTACCTCCTGACCATACGTGCCGTGTCAAGGAGTACTGCCGTATGCATCTGACCCTGGATCCAACCGTCTAGCGAGAACCTCTTGAGATAGCCTCATTATTATTATTACTTCTAATCAATTATATTTGTACTAGCTGCACCCTGCGGTTTCACCCGCGGTTTCCCGGGATAAAAAGTAGCCTAATGTGTTAATCCAGGGTATAAGCTATCTCCATACTAAATTTCATCCCAAACCGTTTAGCCGTTGCAGCGTGAAAGATTAACAAACATACATCCATACATTGTTACAAACTTTCGCGTTTATAATATTAGTAGGATCAGCGACATCAATATTCCTACAACAAAAATGCCGTAAAGGGGTAGCAAACTAAACAGCTCTTCAAGAACCTACTAACTATAATATAATCTGTACTTATTCGCGTATTCGAACCAAACCTCATAGAGCAAGAGTCGGACAACAAAGCAACTAACGCAATTATTTAACAAGGGATCAAAAGCACACAGTCCTCCATCCCTTGATCCCGGTAACAAGATATAATATAACGTAATCGATTATACGGCCGGACTTATTTCTGTATCACGGCAACTGTAACGCAGTCCCGCGTCACCTCACATGACCTTTATCACAAAGTAATACGGGTCGGTATACCATTATTTTTACTTTCAGAAATGAACGATATGTTTGTTCGTATGTTGCTTTAGTTGCTTATATGACGTGCTGGAACATTTGTCAGACGCTTCGATTGTTTATAAGTTGGATTAGTAACTCAAGGACAATAAGAACTTAAATAAAAACAATAATGTAATATAACATATCACTATACAATACAATAATGCTTTATTGTTCACCAAACAAGAAATTAACGAGGTACAGAAAGACTCTTATAAATTATAGTACAACGGGCGGACATATCGCTCAAAGCAATCTCTTCCAACCATTATGTAAGTTTTGGACGAGAGAACATTATTTCCTTTGATTTAAAAGACAGATCGAAGAGCTATTGGAATTTAAAGTCTAGTCTAGGATAATGTAGTCCAATTTATGTGATTATGCCCAGAATGTTTGATATAAATTTATTATGTTTGTAAAGGTATGTCTCTATATTATAGAAACCAGACGAACTGAAACGGAGTCAGCATAATAATTTATATACCGCACATCAGTTCATTTTATTCCCGATCCAGAGTTGCACTAATCCAATCTGCTCTAAACTCTTGGGCGGAATGTTGTCGGTGCCGTTGTCTAATTTTATCGTTATTCCAATTCCATTATTCGGACCCCACGACCCACCAGCCACAGCCCCATTGTGCCCCATCATGCCCCATTTTGCCCCAATTTAGGGGCGCACTTCTCGCAAGTCATTATTCTCCCGGTTGACATTTATCGCTCGTTGATTAACGGATTGGTGATCGCATTGTAGAGTTATAACTGTGACACCTGCAGCTTAAGTTGTATTAAAGTTGATTCGTATCAGTTTTATACGTCTGTTACCAATGAAGGTGGCGTGGCGGAGAGGGTACAGATAAACTAGTTGTGTGGCGCCCAGATACAAAGTGTCGTGTTCATTATTGCCAACTTATAATACAATAATATAATACTTAACGTATTTATACCATTTTTATTATGTAACTTAATGACGAGAAGAGCTGGTCGTTTGCCTGATGGTAGCAATACGCCAGCCCATAACAATAACAGCACCACCCAAAACTTTGTTTTGCAAAATCCTGCGAGGCCTGCATTGCGCTCGTCACTCTGAGACAATTAGCTTTTGAGTCTCATAATGCCCAGTAATTTCGCTGCCTACAATGCCATTCAAACCGGAAGACAGTAATGCTTGCGCACTACTGCTTGGCGGCAGAATAACCGGCAACCATACAATGACTTAGTGTTACCTCTACAATATTACTCTCTTTTTGAAAAATCTAGAGCGACTGTCTTAACTAATTATCATAAATATCCAAAACATTCGATTACAAAATTAGAACTGAATTTCACTTTCTATGAATTACTCGTAAGTTGTAATGTAATTGTTATATCTTATTTTTTCTAAATTAGCTGACATTTTATATCAATTGTTTGCTTATGTTTTTGTGTTATTGTAATTACACTCGAGAGCAATGAATCCGGGTCACTTAAAGAATGTTAAAAATCTCGGAAACTAAAAATGATAGGTTAATGCAATAAATTGTATTTAATAGACAATGTAATACTCCTTAAATGAAAGTAAAAAAAATATGAGTCACCATACATTTTATTAACACAAAATTACATAAAGAAAAAAACTGCTGATCTCTCCTTAAAACAAAAATAAGAAACATGAAATTTTTGAACTTTATTACGATTTTCTTGAATTTTAATACTTCGTATTGCCTCCTCGTGCTTCCATTACTGCGTTTACGCGGTTTGGCATGCTGTACACCAAGTTCCTTATACGATTTTGGGGAATATTCTCCCATTCCTCTGTGAGAGCAATTTTGAGCTCACGAAGCGTGATTGGAGGAGGGTTTCGTTGTTTTACGCATCTGCCTAGCTCGTCCCAAGCATGCTCGATCGGGTTGATATCCGGGCTGCGCGCTGGCCACTCCATACGAGTAATGTTCATCTCTTGAAGGTAGTCATTCACAATCCTACCTGTATGAGGTCGGGCATTGTCATGCATAAATATAGCATCCTCACCTAAATTGACCATAAATGGACCAACGTGATCATTGAGGATTTCTTCCACATATCTTACGCTAGTTAAAGAGCCGTTTTCTATGATCACCAGCTCTGTGCGACTTTCAGAAGAAATTCCGGCCCACACAAGTACAGACCCACCACCGTAGGCTACTTTTTCTTCGATGCATGCTTGCTTGAATCTTTCCCCTGGTCTTCGATACACTCTGTGTCTTCCATCGTGCTTGTAGAGCATAAATTTTGATTCGTCGGAGAACATAACTTTTGACCAATCTTCAATACTCCAATTTACGTGGCTCTGGGCATATCTTAGTCTCGAAATACGATGCCCACGCTCCAGTTTAGGGCCGTTTGCAGGTCTAAGGGGTTTTAAGTTAGATTCAGCAAGCCGACGTCTTACTGTCCATGCACTTGGGTTACTTCCTCCGAGGCGTCGAAACTGATTGGTGAGTTCAGTTCCTGTGAGAAAGCGATTTCGAAGCATGGTGTTCACCAAGTATCGGTCTTCTCGTGCTGTGGTACACCTGGTTCTGCCCGTTCCTGGTCTGCGTAGGTTAGAACCAGTTTCTTCGTAACGTCGGAGAACTCTTTGTACTGTTGACAGCGACACACCGACAGTCCTGGCTGTATCGCGCTGACTCCGGCCGGTTTCCAGCATTGTAAGTATTCTGGTGCATTCTTCAGGCGTAAGCGACATAATTTCAGCTTGAATAATGAATATAGAGCACTATCAACATGGTTTATGTACCCACATAAATGACAGATTACAAACAAAAGCAAAACCTGGCTGGAAGCTACTATGATTGTAGAGTCAGCGAGAATGAAATCAAAATATCATACATTGAAAAGATAGTACAAAACAAAACAAATAAATAAGTTAAACGAGTAAGACTTAGGATTTCCTCGGCAAACGCTAGAATATTTGACAAGGGCTTAGCCTTTGATTTGGTGCAGTCTGTGATACCGCCTGATCGGCTTACTGCCTGTCTGGGATGCGCTTGTTAAGACGCCTCCGACGCACGGTGGCAGTGTGGGTGGCACTGACCACCTACAAATCAGTACTTACCTTAAAATCAGTGCTACGGTATGACCTTAGTTTTCAGCCAGAAGTACAAACACTTTTAACACGTGTCGTGATGAACCAGTTATACAGGATATTAATTATCCTACGGTTTGAGAAATTCAAGTATGAATTATTAACATTTACTGAAACATAGTTTTTACTCTCTGAATTACTACTTTGCTACAAATTAAGTTGTTGTAGAGAATCGAGAATCAACGAGCGAGTATGAGCGAGTGTGGCTTAGTAGGAGCACGTGCGACTTTCGATCCGACGCACCCGAGTTCGAATTTCGCTAGCCCCGCACCACTGACTTTCTTAAGCTATGTGCGTATTTAACATTCGCTCTAGAAACGGTGACGGAAAACATCGTGAGAAAAACGGCATGTCCAAGAAATAATCACAAAAATTCAAGGACATGTGAGATCCGTCAACCCGCATTGGGCCAGCGTCACCACGCTGGCCCAGTGCGTTATGGCCCATACTCTCTCTAAGAAAGCAGTGGGGACGTGATGGGCTGATAATGATGAAGTTGTTGTATATTAAGATTAATGTCTTTTTTTATATTGATAATGTGTTGCATGAGATGGTTAATTTAGGTTTAAACATTTTGCATTTTGCTCAGTTGGCGAAATGTGTCAGGTTCTTTGCATTGTTTATATCTATTTTACTATTTATTTATTTATTTCTTATTATTTATAGGCTTTCGTTCGACCGCTATCTCACCAGTTGTTAAGTGACGATGCGGTCGAATATGTAGCACGCTCGCCCAGAAGAAACCTGTTCACTTTTGTCTTAAAGACACCCAGATTATAGCTATCCGGAAACACAGATGCCGGCAGAGAGTTCAACTCCTTGGCTGTTCGCATTATAAAGGTCGAAGCAAATCGCTTGGTGCGAGCAGAAGTGATGTTAACCATAAATTGATGATGGCTTGCCGTACGCCTGTTCGTCCGGTGACAGAATGGAGATGGCGGAATAAGTTCATGTAATTCCGTCGCACACTCTCCGAAATATATCCGGTAAAAGACCGATTAACTGGCAACTTTGCGCCGATGTTCAAGTCTAAAGCTTAATCTTAACCAGCGCATCGTCACCAATGAGCTTTTTGGCTCTTCTTTCAATGGTCTCCAAGGCTTCGAGCTGGTATTTGGCGGAGCCGTCCCACAGGTGAGAACAGTACTCCATACACGACCGGACTTATGCTTGATACAGAGTTAGAAGCTGTCCCAGTGTGAAATACCGTCCATACCCAGTTTTTTTTGCTGCTACTTTAGCCTTGGACTCTATGAAGCTGCCAAAGTTAAGATTAGATGACAGAGTGACACCTAATAGCTCGAGGTGATTTGTTATCGGTACAGATACATTTCGGAAAGTGGGAGTCAGATGGAATTGACTCTTCTTTGCGGAGAAAAGACACGTCTGGGTTAGCTGCATTGAACTTGACAAGGTTAGCATCACCCCAATCGGATACGGCCTTCAATGCCAAGTTCATGCGATCAACCATGGCCACGGCCTTGAGAAAGGATCTGCACTCCACTGCACTGGTCCGCGAATCGGATATATATATCTCTCTACGACTGTGCTGTCTGACTGAGTTGTAATTGTATGTAATGTATGTTAATCCCGTCCTAAAAGCAAAGGTCGCCTAATAGCGAGTGTGGCTCAGTGGGAGCACGTGCTACTTTCGTTCCGACGCACCCGAGGTCGAATCCTTCTGGCCCCGCACCACTGACTTTCTTAAGTTAGGTATGTGTGAATGTGGGGAAACCGGCATGTCCAAGAATAAATCAAAAATCCAAGTACATTTGACATTCAGCAACCCGCACTGGGCCAGCTGGTTGATTATGGCCCATACTTTCTCTATGAGAGAAGGCCCGTATCCCAGCAGTGGGAACGTGATCGGCTGATGATGATGATGAAAGGTTGCTAGGAGGCGATCGGTTTAAACGTTAAGGTGACATTGTTAGACTTCTTTCACACTTAAACGTACTGTTTCTTGTTTTTTGAAGTCTTGTAATGTGGCGAGGAATGAGGTGTTACCGTACGGCAAGTATGCCGTAGTTTTGTTTGAAGAGGCAAAGTCACCCCAAAGTATACCAAGTAAAAACTAAAATATTTTTCTGTCGATGTTGGTGCATAGCGGAGCAGCTAGTTGCCAACTGATATATGTAGTGACAAATGAAAATAGATCTTACATCAATGTAATACATGGTATCATTACAATTCTACAGGGCGTAAGTTCTAATTCTGCTTAGGTTATCAATATATATGACGCGCTATAAGTACCTAATAGATTTGTTTTATATATCGCTTACAGTAACTGGTTCAGATTGACTTTCCGTGATGTTAGCAAATGTAAGAAAGAAAGTGACAGATTAATAAAAAAACTATAAACCACGTTTTTATGTGCCTTTTGAGGTTAGGTCGGTATTGCATTCTAATAAATGGACTTAGAATGTATTGTCATTGAGTTGTAAACTACCCTGAAAGTTTCAGCTGGATAGCTAAACAGGAAGTGCTCGAAATTTGAGTTGCAAGATTCCACCCGGAACGACAGACAGACAAACAAACAAGAAAGTTACTTACTAAAAACTATATTTACAATATTTTTTGTCTACACTCCTCCACTTGTGGGTTGTCTGGAAGAGATCGCTTTGAGCGATAAGACCACCCATTGTGACGCTGGTATTAAGTTAATTGTTATTTTAGTTTTAATTGTTTCTGTATCATAATAAAGAGTTATTCCATTATATTCTATTCTAAAAACGTGGTAAAATATTCTGAAGAGCATTTTAAAGGCACAACCAAGGAATAAAAGTTCCAGCGGCCAGCTCACAAACATCCGCGTTAATATCCCGTAAACGGCGCAGTTCGCACATCATTACAATTTATTGTCCAAACTTTCAGCTTCCCCTAATTTGAGAAAAAGCCGTGTAATCGCGGCTTGTCAACAATTTTGTATAGTCTGGCGAGTCCTCGCGCAGAATCGCGGGGAATGGCGCTATAAAGTGACGTAATGCAAGGAAGAACCTCTAACGATGCGCTCCAGGCGAGCGAGGCTTAATCCTGTAAATAAAATATCAAGAAGAAATCAGCGGGAACGGGCGGGCGCTACCGACTTTATCGCGCGAAGATTGGACATATTTACGTCTGCCGAGCGGATGAGCACTCCTTAAGATGTGAACGTAGTTGCTTTTATTTTATGCCCGGGAGTTTTAATGTTCCGGACAAAGTGTAGCGCTCCGCGGAGAGCTCCGGGTGCTTCACGAGAGGCTGATGCTTTTTTTTTATTTTTAAAACTGTCCTAAAATTTTATTATGGAAAGTTTTTCAAGTTAAAAGAAACCCTCAAGTTTAGGGGTATAAACTACTGTCTTCAGTGAGATAACACCATGATGTTTGTACATAATTCCAACTCGATGGTTTGGTCGACAGTATTTGTCTGTTTTTGTAAATGTAGGCGTACATTTTAATAATGTAGAAATAGTTTTAAAAGAACATGATAATATAAAAAGATCTTCTTTTTGGATGAACTACGGTGCAAAAGCATTACCTTCGAACATTATCTCCATGCCTTTGAAAGTTTGCGTTCGAAGGTAAGGCGTAACAAAATCCTGCGAGAAGGCATCAAAATTATTACGCACTTAGGACTTAAAAAGCAAAGCTCGCTTCGGCTAATTTATTTCCCGTCTGCGAGAGGAGTTACTCCGACGTTTTCAATATAAATAGTCGAGCTCAGAAACGCTTTATTTCATAATATTCTTATTAACTTCAGTGATATTTGAACTTTTCTCAGGATGAAAGGTCTTTCTTGTGAATCTTTTGCACGGTTGCACACGTTACGTACATCGACGTGAATAATTCCTGAGATTTTATACGACAAAGACATAATTAAGCCCAGAGGACGGCGAATCGCATTCTTCTTTGTACGGAATTCCCTTTTGGTTCCGCCCGCGTACAATTTTAATGCGCGTGAGTCCCTGCACAGATATCTTGCATAGCTTCAAAATTCCACTTTAGTCAATTCCAACGAATCACACAATTTACCATAATTGAATAGAATAATTCCTAACAATCACATTACCAGTAAATTATTATTCAATACTTTCTAATTTTGAAGGAAATGAAAGGCGAGCAATACCGCTTATAGAAATGCGAGGTTTTCATAATTTTTCTAGCCTGAGGTGACGAAACATCAAAGCCTAACTGAGGGCTGTAATCATGCACTGAAGCCATTACAACGCTGTTTAAAAAAAATTACACACTATTATTTTTTTAAACGAGCTGCATTGGGATTTTCCATAATATTGTCTGATTAAAGGTAAAGGTTACTGGTATTTCTAATTGATAGCCTAAGGGTCTAATACGGGTAAAAAGGTATTTTCTCTATCAGCCGCATGCATTTTGATACTTTACCGAAGCATGTAATGGAGCGCGCAGCAAGTGCAAACCTGTTTCTATTCTATCCTACATTCTCAATATACATTAGTATTTTATTTTTCTTCTGTAATGACGTAAACGTCTGATCAGTATACTATAATTATGTGGCCACGCCTTTTATAAATATTGTGCAAATACCATTGATCGTAATAGTGTCGTCCACTCCTCAATGGTAAAGACACTTGGATACCTCTCGAGTTGTGGTCAGTCTTGTTATAACATAAACTTTTAACCGAAATAATTCGATAAAAAACATGAATCAACAATGTTGTTCTAAACAAACAATTTGTCTGATCGATATTTGTGGAAATGATAACAACACAATAACTCGTAGCTGCATTCTCATAAACACTTTAAAAACACCCCCGAAAATTAAAGAAATACAAGATAAGTGCTCTTACTTTTAATATCAACAAATATATTGAGAGCCCTAGAATAGTGAATCGCAATATGTAGAAGCGGTCCCCAGCTGTGCTGGTCGCTGTGAGTCGGGTAAAAGCGACAAATTTTGCCGCGTGGCGAACACGTGCCTGTCGTGTCGACCTACGCTTAAATCACAATAATGTCAAGTCTCTAATTAGTGACTGCAGTTTGACAGTTCTATTCAATTTCTAGTTTTGTAACAGTTCACAGTTTTCATTAACTATTCATTCATACACTAATAGAATCTTACAAGAAATAAAGAGCTAAAATTATAATTAATGGTGAACATAAGCGTTGACAAGTGATTTCACACATTATTGTACCTACTCCCGCAGTGACGTTTCTTAATGATTGCAGATTTGAGTTTGAAGTTCGTGAAAGTCCGTGAAAGCCCACGCCAGATGGGTAAAACCTATATTTTTGTTAATTATAATTTAATTTACAAATTACAATACAGTAACAAGTCTGCGTATGTTATACAAGAATCTCTATTTGTCTTCCAAATAGTAGGTATCTTCCTTTAGCGCGGATACATAGAGACAAACACAAAATAGCATTTTCTACGATTTTCGCACTTCTTCCACAGATGTTTTGTCCTACTAAAGTAGTGTTACACTGTTTTGTTTCATTTGCTTATATTCGTGCACGTCAGAATGTGCGACATTACGTACTTTATTCATTTATGTTTGGGTCTCAACAAATCTATTATAATGATAAACTAGACTAGATATGTTATAATACATAATTACATATAATATTTTTTTTATCTATGTAAAAGTGATTTTTCGCTTATACGAATATGTTAAGATTTCATTTAATTACAAAATAAAAACCAACTTAAATTCTGATATATCTTCGAAGTGCAAGGTCGAATATCGATGAAATTTATATGGGACCAACTTGAAGCTATACTTAACCCAACGCATAAAGCATTCTCTCTGAGGTAACAAACATAAAAAAAAACTATCGAATTGGGAACCTCCTCCTTCTTTTTAGTAGTAGTCTTTTTAACCGACTTCAGAAAAGGAGAAGGTTCTCTGTTCGATTTTATGTTTTTTTTATTATTTTTTATCATTTTTTTATGTTTGTTACCTTAGAACTCCGTCATTTATGAACCGATATAGAAAATTCTTCTGCGTTGGGTTCAGTATAGCTACGAAGTGGTCCCATATAAATTTCATCGATATTTGACCTTGGACTTCGAAGATACACTGAAGTCGGTTTTCGCTTTTTTTTCTAGAATATATAAAATATATATTTCTTTCTCTTTCTTATTCATGATGAAAACATGTACTCAATTTCTCGAGTATCGAAATGCACTAAAACAAGTTTAAACAAATAGAGAACCGATGCTGCTCTCAGGGTGCATAATCTAATATCGTGTCGGAGACGTGTGTCCGTCACGCGCGCCCCGCGGGACCACTGACGTTTGCACGTTTTCGATGCTGGTTAATACTGTGCCGTTGACCCTATGCTGGCGGCTACTTCGGATCGAATTGGAATATTGAATTAAGTACATGTAGTTTTTAGGTATATAATCCTCGTTTTACAATTACAATTTTATTGTATCCAATCATTATAAACATCTAAGACTGGATTATCTTTTAATCTAAACAAATTAGAATAAAATAGAATAGAAAATCTCTTTATTGTACCAATTTAAAGAAATAGACAATAACACAGTCCTTAACTATGGTAGTACAAAAGAGTCTTATCGCTTGAAGCGATCTCTTCTAGACAACCTTTAGATGGACAGTATCGGAAGAAGAAGTAGACGGCGGTGTAGAACAAAATGTATTAATTACAACTATTAGTTTTGGTTAACACATTGGACACATTGGACATATTGACATTATTTATTTTTACCATACGTAATATGATTGCTACGCTTCAACATATCTGATGGCGGGGAATTAGACTGACTCCACGCCACGACTGGCTTACGTAGTAACTACGGACATTATTTCGTCTTCATCATCTTCGTCCTACGTTCCTACTGCAGTAATACGTCAGTAATAGAGTGAGTATAGGCATTAATCCACCACGCTGGCCTTTGGTGAATGTTACATGTTAATGATTTTTGGAAGCCACTGTCGTTGAAATTACTGCGCATTTCAGACTTGTACCTAAGCTGTTTTTATTCTTAATTCTATTCGTCAAATAAATGTTTTTCTTTTCTTTCTTTTCTAGGTAGTACCAAAGAAAACGAAATATTACTACGGTAGTACAGTGCGGTGCAAAGTAAATACTCCCCAAAACTATTACGAGATCGGAGAGCTACATCGATATTAAACGAGCGCATTCACGGGAACCGAATGCTTGTTTTCTCTCCCATTCCAACACTATCAAACGGCATTGCAATTCGCATGAATTACATTGTAATTGAATAAGTTGTATCCCAATCGGGCAGTAAAGTGGCGCCCCCGCGCGGCCGCGGCACGCGCCCGGTAATCATAGGAATTGAGACAAGCTCCATTGAACCGTTCGGCGGGGTGGACATGGTATGAGACCCACTTTTGCCACAGATTCAATACTAGTTACTACAAAGAACTTTATATGTTTGTGATTAGTTCAGGTTCTGTGGCTGTCATTCTGGAGAATCAGGTCTGAGTGGCCTTTACGTTGGTAATTAATATTCTGTGGAAATTAATTCGATATTTTTTTTTGAAAAGTATGTACTCAGTCCATGCTTTAGAATAAATCTATAGGGTTAAATGAAGGAATGGCAAAACAATCAAGTATCACCTGAAAATGTTTCGAAAAATTATTTTTGAATTTTCTTAATAATGAGGTAAATAGGGATGAAAAATACCATGTATTTCTTTTTGAAAAATGACAATATTTTATCGTACCTCTTTTCGAAAATCCAAGTATGCAGTATTTTTTCTCAGGGGGGAAATGTAGGTATAACCAATAATAAACATGACAATAAAGAACTGATTGTTTCCTTCAATTTTGTAGAGATAGAAGATTTAATTGAGAAATTAAATTTGCAGGCTGTTTTCAGAAATCTAAAAATAAAACTTTTATTTTTATGAAAATGTATCTCATTGTTTCCTAAGAATAAAACCTCCTCACGACAAAGGAAAAGGTACCTAACCTGAAGAACCCAAAATTATGCCACGTCGTGTATAGTGACAGACAAAATAAAAGTGATCGTACCTTACCGTTACATTTATGAGTATTTTCACACAAAATTCCGATAAAACGACCGGAAATGTCTACTTCCGTATTAATTTAACGAAAGCAATTTTAGACAAGCTGCGGTACGGCGTGTGTCCCACACGCGCCGGAACCGCGCCGCATCCGGGCCGCATCCGTTCCGCAGCCGTGCGCCGACCGTTGACATTACAAAGCGTTTTGCCGATTATTTAGGCAGCATTAGAATAGAAAATGAGGGTAGCCTGCGGGGATCGCATTCGATAATGCTTGCACTTACATGAGCAATTAATGTGACATTTACCTATTCTTGATACACCGTACCTGCCTACCTACATACCTATAATAGCAATCAATCAATAATATATAATTATTTTTAGTTTTTTTTCAATTTAATGTCTCTATACCTATATGTCTAGTTTGGACTACGATCATATAGTTTGGTCGTAAGGTCTAGATAGAGATAGAGACTTGTTTGTTAAATTACACGTGCCTTAAATGGCATTGCAGATGTACACGCGGTACATGTAACAAATAGAATTGTTTGATATCATGAAATCGATCATTCTGTAGGTATTTAAGTCAAGACAAATGACAGAAAAACGTAGTCAGTTTGCGTTTTGTTTTTTACCACGTTTTTACTTGTTTGTCCGTCTGTTGTTCCGGGTGGAATTTTGAACTCAAACGAGCACTTTCTAATTAGCTATCTGGCTGAATCTTTCAGGGTAGCTCACAACTCGATGACAATGCATAAAACATTCATAAAATCGTGGCTTTTAGATTATTTTTTTAATCTATTACACATTTTTGTTTCTTAATACCCTTATATACCATGACGAGTAGGCTGCCATAGTATACCACTTAATATATAGATAGAGGACGAAACACTCTAAAATGCATTTAAAAGGTTATATTAATTAAAAATGATATATTAAGAAGAATAAAATGACATTAAAGAATGCACGTTCACAATCAAAATAGCTGATAAGTGAAAAGACCGTCTATGTACCCACATTCCCCTTTTTTCTTTTTATTCGTTGCTTTCGACGTTTTAGGTACGTAGATACATGCTGCAATTCGAATAACAATGCATGAAAGTAATAATGACTGCGTAACAAAACAAAACAGTTATAATAATTGGGATTAACGCTCGCATTTAATACGCAGTTAATTAGTATTTTAATTGAGGGACGAATAACAAACATCGTACGCATACGCTTGTGTGTGGTGCTACGCGCCCAACGGTAGGGATCGCAAAACACGCCACATGTGTCTAAAATGTGTACGTTAATTATTTAAAAGACATAAAACATAAAATAATTTATTGCCAAAAGAAAAATTTCAATTTTTCTTACAAATAGTTCAGGATACAACTTATTATCTAAACAAAAATGAGGGTTATGGATAATCCCCAAACTAAGCCCGAGGCCTGTGTCTTTAAATTAAATTTAAAATATTGTAACCAAAATGATTTAAAAAGTTGACAAATGGCAATGTAGGATAGGTATAAAGCTATGGTAGGTAAGTATATAAATAATAATAAATTCATTTATTTCAGGCAATAATACAGTTAACAAATTACCTAAAAGTACCAGAGGCCCATAAAATATATACCTTACAGACTAGACTATATACAATTTCAAAACACGAAAGCTACGATCAGGGAATTAGCTCAGGCTTCGCCTCCCTGTAGCGCCGGAATACTATGCCTTCGGGCCAAAACTCAGGAGCCAGGAACGTCTCTTTATACTTCGCCGGAAGCCGGAGCACGAAGGACTTGAAACTCGTCGTCCTCGTTGACTCCAACCTCGACAGCGACAACTGGTTCAGTTCCTGGATCCGTCCGTCGCACCTCTCCTTGATATATCGAACGACATCGTCTTCCGACGTGCTCTGGTCAAATCGGGAGAGGTATATCGCCCTCCTGGGCTGCACGAAGCACGAAGCGTTGTTGTTGTGGTAAATATATTTATTATTACTGTAATAAGTAATTTAAAATACGAGTATGTTGTCTTTTATCCATGTGCGAGTGTTAATGTGTACCATTCACGCTTTAAAATGTGTGGCAAGATAGGTCTTAAATTAATAAGCTTTTTTAAAGTTGACAGTCTATTTGATGGTGAGCGGATACCAAACATCACTAGTAAGTGGTACGGGAACACAGACCGCTACAACGAGTATAGCACTGGTGGGTGTGTACAGCCGATATGATATTGTACTTATTTTAAATCGGCTTCTTGCCTATAACAAGCGTTTAAAGAAGACGACCGATGACAAACGCAACTGCTATCAAAAGGCTGGCAATCGCCTATATAGGATTTGTCCGCCATCTTGAGTAGCCGTTCCTAGCTACTCAACTGTGAGCCGTTTTACGGCTTTGACGGTAAGCTGACCTAATTTCGCCTTAATTGTCGTCGATAATGAATGATACAAAGTTTGATAACATTTTCGCCATAAGACAGTCTTTTACCAAACGTAAGTCTCTCTGAAAGGTTTTGAAGACTTTAATAGTCATTTACGAAAAAGTACGAAAACTTAACAATATTGCAGTTATAATAATGTTTTCAGCTATCGGTACCTAGCGTTTGTCGGAAGGGCTCGAGCGCTTCCGGCGTACCGGGGTCGGGCGGGGGTGACGCCACATCCGGCGGAAGCTGCAGTCCGCCCCGCCGCCCTGCCTACTGCCTCGCGATACCTACCCTGTGGAACTTAATAAAACAACGAAGAATTTTTGTCATAATACCTTTAATCTTGCCCGCGTAAAACAAAATGGTGAGTTTTAGGTTTGGAGTAGGAAAATACTACATACATAATACGTATTTTGTAATATTAATTAATATATAAACCCATGTCTCCACTATGCCGCAACACGCCAGTTGGCATAAACATGAGCAATGAGCAAAGCTGCTAATATTTTGTGCCTTAACCGTTGCCACAAGCCAAATAACGACACGCGACATGCTAATGGGAGTCAACTTGTGACTTAGACATACAAACTGTCCATGGCGTACTCAAAATCGTCGGTCACGCGGTTATAGCCTTTTTGCACTACAATTTTGATTGTAATTAACAGAAAAAGAAAGAAAGAAAGATAATAATGAGTATATTATTAAACCATCTGAAACTAAAAACAGGGGTAATAGGTACAGTTAAATGAAATTAGATGGTCATAAAAGGACACAACTCAGCATAAAGCACCATGACAGCGCGCTCATTTTCAGTTGTGCCCTTTTTCGTAACGAGTAGTTGCAAATTAGCCTATAAGTAGGTATTTACATAGAAATAATTAATAATATTAAAAATTTACATATGCAGGTTACAGATAATGTATCTGTAACCTGCATATATAAATTTTTAATATTATTCATTATTGCATATACTATTTATTTATTAAGTAGTTAAGTTTAGTCAGTCAGAGTGGTACCTATGTCAATGAAAGAGAGAAACCAAAAAAAAGAAGAGAAGATAAGAATGTACCTTCGGATTATTATTGCACCACTTAGATGCTGACGCGTAATATGTGGACGCCAACTCCCAGCTGTACCAGTCAGCCTTGTCTATTGGCTTTGAGAAATTATGAAATGCTCCGGCATAGTACGGTACGACTTCGACCCGAGACTGGAGGTCGCAGCCGCAGATCGACCAAAGATTTTTCTTAACTTAAGTCTGGAGTTAACACTCGCACTAAGACAGTGAAGCTTGAGCTGACCACGCACCCACACAAGAGAATAAAAGAAGGGAAGCTAAATTTCTCCAAATGTCCGAGAATCACATTCAAGAACATTTAACATCCATCGTGTTCATTTAACATCCATCGTCATCATTTCACGTAGTGATAAATGACTTGACGTTAAGAGAATGCTTACCTATGACCTAGCCTATGTTTAAAAACGAATCATCATCATCAGTACCAGCCCATCACGTTCCCACTGCTGGGACACGGGTTTTCTCTCATAGAGAGAGTATAGGCCACAATCCACCACGCTGGCCCAGTGCGGGTTGGTGGATGTCACATGTCCTTGAATTTTTGTGATAAGTTCTTGGATATGCCGTTTCCTCACAATGTTTTTCTTCACCGTTTTTAGAGCTAGTGTTAAATCCGCACATAACTTAAGAAAGTCAGTGGTGCGGGGCCAGCGGGATTCGAACTCTGGTCCGTCGGATCAAAAGTCGCACGTTCTCCCACTGAGCCATACTCGCTCAACGAATAACACTTACCTATGTCCTAGCAGTGCAATGTAATAGCCTAAAGAACATATGCAATATTCTTACAACACCTAAACACTGACCAAAACGAAGATAAAGCAATTTTACAGTAAAATGTTATTGAGTGCATACTATAGACTTGAAAGAAATAAATTAACATATTTACAATACGTTATTTGTATAGTAGAACAATATTAGCAACAGACAAAACAAAATCTAGCCACCCCATCAACAACCAAGACCTCTCTGTTACCAAATATGTTCCTAAGTGTAAACATTACAAAAATTCATCGATAACTATAGGACCCCCTTGCGCCGCGACAAGCGTTAATGCAGTGCGAGCATTGTGCGCGCCCGTCAGTGGTTCCGTGCCGATTTGCGGGACCCTAAAAAGGGTATGGTGTTGTGAGCGCGGTGTTAGTCATTAGAAAGGAGCGAATAAAAGCACTGGTTTTTAATAACTAGCTATTGTGGGATCATAGTCCTCGTAGTTCCTGGTTTCCTAGGGACAGGGATCTTAGTTATGAGTGACCAAGATATATGACTATTAATCGTTGGGAGTAATTTTATTAAATTAAATTACTGTGATATCTATCTAACATCGCCGCCTGAACATCGTTTGTCGTGGACGTCATTCATTGTTTTAGCATTATGAAGCATTCTCAACTTACAAGACAATCGTGCAAGATAATTTTAAGACACTCCCGCTTCATAAAACAATAGATTTATGCTGTTATTTGAAATTACCTGTCGATGACATTTTTCTCTAATATTATGTATTATCAGTCAATCACGCACGCCAATAACAAAAGTAAGCTTTCGTTAAACTGAATCCCACGAGCCCATACAAGGATCTCAAAATCCTCTTTATTCGATCAATTTAACATTGCGATGGAACCACGCAGCCGGAAGGCCAGCCCGCTACCTCTCATGTTTTGCCCCTCACCCCTTACTCCCGAAGGAACCACAGCGAGCGATAAAAGCGTCATGCATAATGTAGACGCGTCCGAAATCGAAAAATTAAAAAGTGCCGCCATCTGCCGGGCGGCCGGCGTAATTACCCGGCTGTTTTGACGGCCCGTCCTGTCGGATCACGAGCCGGCTAATTACGCGAACGGATCGTGTAACGCGAGTCTTATCCGAGTAATCGACTATGAATGATAATATGCGCTGCGGCTTTTATACGCGGATGAGTTACAGCATTATTGTGTTGGACCAACTAATAGTTAATCATTTTCAAGTTCAATCTGTGTCCAATTTAAAACGTTGGCCTTTTGTATGAATATAAATATCTTACTATTATAAGTACAAAGGTATTTGTATTAACAAAGGTCGTTTGTTTGTCCTTCTTTTACGTCACAAGCGAAGCAATGGGTCGACGAGATATTTCGCACAGAGACAGGAGGCTGGGTCTACAAAAAACCTACATATATAGTCTATAAAAAACTACAAAAAAAATAGCGACTTCTCTACGTGGCTCTTTGTTTTTTTTATGTAACTGAATGATGAGACAACCTGGTCGTTTGCCTGATGGTAAGCAAGACGCCAGCCTATAACAATAACAGCACCACCCAGAACTTTGTTTTGCAAAATCCTGCACGGCGCTGCATTGCGCTCGTCACCCTGACACGAATTAGCTGTTGAGTCTCATAATAACCAGTAATTTCGCTGGCTACAATGCTCTTCAAACCGGAACACAGTAATGCTTGCGCACTACTGCTTGGTGCCTGAATAACTGGCAAAGCGGTGGTACCCACCCAGACGGCCTCTCGCATACGAGAAACCTACCACCAGTAAACGACTAGTAGACCAGTACGAGCGCTACATACGCGTAGCGCTCGTAGCGTTACATGTTATGTTAACTTTTAATTTAAAGTAGCGCGTGATGTACGTTAGAACGAGATGTGAGAGAGAGAAAGCGAATAAATTACCAGAGTTAACATAACATGTACATAGATAATTAAACTCCAGAACAGATTACTTTTGTTACAAACGCAAGGTGATGTACATATGGTCAAATTGGCCTTATGCTTTGGCGAGAGAGGCGCGCTTCTGCTTGTCGCCTACGCTGTTGTATGCTCAAAGAGTCATAAACAAGCTAATTAATAAACAGAGTTCACGCGAGAACTAGACGCATGAAATTCTTCATAAAAAAAGGGCAGTGGTAGACATTCGGAAAGGAACAGGAGCTTCTTTTCATAATCGATTTACCTATATAAAAAGTGATTAATTTCAATCGAAATTTTAATACGTATCATGTACAGAATGGCATATACATAATTAAATGGTTACGGAACATATACAAAATGCCTCTTATCTTACTCATCTTACTTAATAATCGTGAAAGTGAAAATTCAATTGATTTCCCAAATAACTTCCAGGTAAGAGTAGCGCGGGGCGGTGAGACGAGGGCGAAGTGCCGAGAGTGTCACGGCTGCGGGCAATTAAACAGTTGAAGGCCGAGCCCGCTCACAAAACTTGTAAATTAGATCCCCATGTTTACCGACCAGGGCATAATTAGGCGTGCCAATCGCGCTCACGGCAATCCGTCAAGCTTTTCCTGTGCCGTTGCCGGCAGCGCGAAAAGGTAACCAGCGGGAGAACTGAATGGACCAATTAAATAATTGAGTAATTCGCGGAGCCGCCGCCGGCGACGTAAACATGCGTGAGACGCGCGCCGAGGGCGGGCGGCGCGGCGGTGGAGGGGCGAGGGCGTGGCCTGTGACGTCACGCGGCACCAGCCTCAGTCGGTCAACACCCGGCGCTTGCAGCGGTCGCGGCGACGCGTCGCCTTTTTCTTCCCCGAAAGTACGATACAAGTCGCCAAGATTTTCGACCGCCAGTACCACTCACCCTCCAAGGTGTTGAAGTTGGAGGACGACCCTTGGGGGTCATGTGCCATGTACTCCCCGGACAAGATGAAGTCCGGCGGCGGGCTGATGGCGCCGCCCGGCTGCTTCCCGGGCCGGTACAGCCCCACGTACCGGAGCTCCGACCCGCGCCGGTGCGTGCCGAATCCATCGGTGAGTACCCTTGCCAACGAACACTGCACCACTTAACCACCATGCCAGAAGAGACTCGCTCTCTGTCACGTTCCTCGCTCAAAATATCAAAACAATTTACATATGTCAATTGAAAGCGCAGAACGGATGAGAGAGGTTCTTTACATGAATTTGTTATAATTCTATACACGGTGTATAAGATAGTTTTATATAAGTGTACGGTTTATATTATAATTACTACACTGTTTACGTTACGGAATATTTAATAAAGTAAGTTTTACCTCGATACAACATTAGGAGTGTCGTATACGGTCGGATTATATTACAAAACAAATGGTAATATGACGATTGTATAAGTTTAGGTATTATGTGTACTAATCGTTTAGTTTGCAGGAGATGTGTTGTGTCTGCCTGGCGATTTGTTTGCTTGCTCGCCGATGCGATTGTATAAATGGAGCTCCATGGGGTTGTTTTTTATTTATTTATTATATTAGCGAAATTTATCTTATGGTCATCCTTGCATAGTTCTCAGTTATACAGTTACATATAAATAATAATACTTAATAAACTTATGACTAATATATAAGTTATTATATATTACAATATAAACAAATAGTTGTGTTGATAAATATCTGAAACCAAAAATGTATCCACTTTTGAATGATTTACGTCATAATATAATAAACTATTCGTCAAAGTTACGTATTATTAATTTATTAATAACACAAACACATCTGCAACTCAAACTTGCTCGTTCAATTCAAGAAATAATGATTCCCGAAAACGGTCCATAATATACTGTCAGTTAATTTAATATATACACTTAATGGAAGTGATAAAAAGGACTATGCAAAAAGGGATTGAATTTAAACCGTCACCGACGAGAACAGTAAACTTTTCAACAAATCATTGTGAATAATCGACGAGTGAATTGTACATTAAAAAGTTTTACTGAGTAGGGTGAACCTTTACCGCTGCAATTACGGGAATGATCCAGAATAAAAAAGTTATGATTACGTGAACATTACGTTTACAACCGGACTTTTAGAAAAGTGATTTATTGGTTCTAAAATTAACGTGCTTGTATAAAATTGCAAGTTAAAAGTGTTATTGGTGAATAGTATGAACAGTTCAGTATAGGGCGGGCGGCAAAAACAGAGGTACGGGCGGGCGGCCGACGGCGCGGCGGATTGCGCCCGACGGCGACGCACTGCCGACGGCCTCCGCCCAAGTGCTTTAAGCCTTTTTGATCGTTTTTAATGCATAATATTAATGTATATACATACATGTAGGACTTCATAGTTACTACAATAATTTCATTGTAGTAGTTAAATAAGATATTTAACCGGTTAAAAATTGTTTCAAATCAACTAAACGCAAAATGAAACGACTTTAATACAATTTGATACATTGTTAAATTAAATTAAAGAGCACGTAGATACATAAAAGTGCTCGACCGAAAAGTGTCGTGAAAAGTGTTTTAACTTGCTTGTAAACTGTTAAACCTTTTTACATATTAATAGGAATGCCACAGCAGGTAATAGGAGAACTCTAATATTAATAGGCTACGGAATCAAATGGCGAACCGGTTTTAATTTTATTTCTAAACATTACCCGTGAGCCTTCACGGTGCTCACTATATCAAATCAAAAACGGAACCAAGGTCATAAAAAATAATGCCAAAAATAAGATTCATATTTTCAATGCAATTAATGAGTAAGGATTTTAGTCTATAAATAATATAAAACGTAATATTATTAAAAATAAAATAATTTAGTTTATATTCGTTGTAGGTTTTTATATTAGTTAACGTGTTTCTCTTTAAACATTTAGACTATATAAAATATTATTGAATGTTTAGATCTTGATTGATCTTTCGCTGATAATAATGCTTATATACTCGTGCTATCTTGTATTACTGTATCAGTTATGTTTTACTTGCTATAGAATCATATGCATTTAAATAATAAAAGACAAATACATTTTAAGCATTTAAATATTAATAGTTGACGATAAATTTCTTTGTAATTATATATACGAGTATATAATTATTTAATGCGGTTTATGAAAATTAGGAGTTTGCTACGAGCTACGACTGCGTAGCGCTACACAATGCTACGGCCGATCCCGACGGCCGTCGGCCCGGCGGCCTGCGTAGCCCGTAGCTAGGTCGTAGATATCTACCATCATTGATGACGTGAATCTGCTGCGAATTCACGTCATCAGTGACGATTTATACTTAATTATATTACAGTATTTAATTGCTAATTATGTACAATTTATGAAACCAATATAATAATAGAATTATTCAAATAACCAGCTTATTTTTGAAGAAGAACAATATTTAGTTATTTAAAAAAGGAGTTTACTGGTAGTATTTCACAATTAAATTCTTTAACTAGTACGTTAAATAAATAAAACGCTGCGTAAATAAATAACCTTTTTTTCTGTAAATCTACTGGCAAAAATGAAAATGAATAGAATCTACTGGCAAATAAGAAACATAATATTGTAGATAACAAATCATAATATGTTGCATTCCGGGAAGTGGTTCAGTTTCCGGTGCGGTGCTAGTTATTGTGATAAATTGTCGTGTATAATGTTTCTGTACCGTCAAATTGAAAAAGTAACTTATGAATACGGAAATTTTAACTAAAATAATAATTTATACATTAATTAAATATATATTTAAGCAAATTAATATTATAATATATAATGCCTAAATATATTTATATTTGTCGTGTATTGCTAGCTATAGGTATCGCTGATCTCCTTTATTAAATTATATTTTAATTAAAAATAAAATAGTTTTATCGCAGTATATTCGAAAGAAAATTAAATTAAATCAATTATTTATTTGCAAGAATACTGCATATAAAAAGTCTAATATAATAAAACTAATTATAACAGTAAGTATGAAGCCTGCAAGCAAGCGTGCAAACAAGGAGTCGTCTCTAAATTAATATAAAATTGGTATTCCTATAATAATAATTGTATTTAATTTAATTACATCTTCGGTTAAAATATTCTGTTATAAATAAATTGACAAATATAAATTAGACATTTTACTTTTACACACAACCACAATAAAAAATTTGAAATGTTCTGTTCAAATCGTATCTTGTATAATCGTGTATAAACATTGTAGTTATATTAAGGTTGTTGGCAATAAAACTCATTTCCTTTCCTTATTTTTTTTCTTACAAATATTTCGTACAAAAGAGCATAAGCCTTGTAACGATCTGAGAACTATGCAATATTTCCATGACACTAATTGGCAATTTCAAGGCTATGTTTTTCAGGAGGTACTTCGCGCTGTGACAATTGCATAGAGTTGCTATATCGCGACGAGAATCTCAATGAACGCCGGCTTCCTTTACTGACGGCGCCACTGTCAACTTCGAAATGATGTCGACCAATCAATTTCTGGTTAATTTTTTGGTTCCAATTTCACCTGGGTTCATTCAGATTCTTGTTGCAGAGTAAGTAGCAGCAGTGTATAACTCGCGCCAAACTTTATGGTGAACCACGTGACCTGCGCAGTAACGAAAATAAATACAAAATTGTACCCGCGCAGGTCGCGTGGTCCGTTCAACAGCTGTAACATTTAGCGCGAGTAATACAATGACTAACATTTGTCACTTTATTATGTACACATACGTATAAAGCTCAGGTTTAGTGCTACATATATATAATTTATTAAAAAATGTACGTGTGTACACACAGGTAATTGTGGCCACTGACTGCCTCAGTGAGCGTGAAAGGTGAACTTTACATTTAATTGAGATTCATGGTTAGCGCGATATTACAGGCTCGTCAAGCAGCTGGTAATACGTTCAACGTCGCTTGGACACACTAGTCCGAAGATACGCTCAACGATACCGACGCTTATTCGACAAAACTTCATTTATCGACTTTAAGAACGAAGCAGTCAAAGGAAACTGTAGGCAACGGCGTGTACGCGTAGCACTTAATTTTTCAGATGGTCTGATCTTGTATCACTCATGCCGGGTTACACGAAGCTAGTAAATAAACCGAACTAATTTCATTTAAGTTTTTTTAAATGAAGCTAGTTCTATTTACTCGAGGTCATAGTTAATAGCCTTGAGTAACCCAGTCATCAGTACCGAGACGGACTAACCGAAAACTGGGTCAGTCTTGTATAGAAGGGTAAAATCGGCTTACGGAGAAATCAATTATTTTTAACGGCTGCCATAATAGTTGAAAAAGAACACATTTCCTTGGTCAACAATTTCATGACATCGTTCCGCCGTATTTAATTTTCTGTGACGTCATAGTTATTTCCCTATGTTTGTTCTGTAATTCAGGATTGAAGTAACGAACAGCAAATTCGGTTTAAAAAATCTATTCCAGAACAAATTAACATTAACTTCTGAACGCTAAGACAGTAGTTATACTGTCTTAGCGTTCAGAAGAAAAGAAGAGAAATAATTACACAAAAGATCGAGGGAAATTCGCACAAAGTGATCTACTATAGACAAAAAAAGGAGGAGGTTCTAAATACGATTGTATTTTTTTTATATTTGTAGCCTCAGAACTCCGTATATATAATCTATCTATATATAAAATATAATCCGTAAAACACGAATTTATAAACCGATTTGGAAAAATATTTTTGCGTTGAATTCAGTATAGCTAGGAAGTGGTCATATACCTAAATTCCATCGATATTTGACTTTGGACTTCGAAGATACATTGAAGTCGGTTTTTTTTGGTAAAATATATTGTTGTACATCATAAGTACCTAATTACCTTGATAAATGTTATAGTTTACTAAAAAAGAACAGAAAAATAAGTACCTATTGATTAGGCACGTAGCTATGTATAGTTGTAACTACCGAGACTTGAAGATAAATAATATAACGGATATTATTGTTCATAGGTGAATTATTACTACAGTTGAATATATATTGTACAAAACTTCTTCTTTGCTTTTTAAAACCAATTCTAGAAATGTGGGTATTTTTTAATTTCTTATGTACTGAGGTACCGGCTCGTATTTATTTTTATTTACTTAAAGCAGTATTAAAGTACAACAAAGTAAAATTAACATAGGCCCGTAGAATATATACCTTCCAGACTAATATATATACAAGAATATAACACAATAACTAAAAAGAATTATTGTTTTTGCCTAATTTCTGTATAACGGCGGTAGAATACCCGTGTAGGCCAGAAGTCCGGGGTAAGAAACATCTTCGCGTATTCTGCTGGAACCTGGAGCGCGTAGGACTTGAAATCAGTGCTCCTGGTCTGCTATAGCCTCGACAACTAACGTTGTATGATTTTGATGGCTCTTTCTTCCTCGTTTGGATATGTGGTCAACCCTGGTGTCGGAATAATAAACCACCCGAAGGCCTGCGACGTGGCGTAACGACTGTTGCCAACAACAACCAGGACTGACGACTTCACGTGCCCTCCGAAAAACAGTCACTGGTTAATCTTCATCATCATCATCAGCCTGTATTCGTACACTGCTGGATATAGGCCTTTCCCAACGAACGCCACTGAGCCCGGCCTTCGGCTCTTCTCATCTAGCCTTTCGCAGGTCGTCGCTCCATCCAGCATCAGCAGGTCGTCACTGGTTAATAGTTGAAACTATTACGCGTATATGCTATATTTATAAAGGATAGATCATAGGATTGTAAAGCAATACGCAGCAGTGCTGGAGCACGTCAACCTAAGACATTAGCTCTCAAGATTACAGCGCACGTAATTTGCTCAAAGTCAGTGCCATTTAGAACAGAATATGTACATGTAGAGTGTGTCACCGTATTATTGTAAACTACCTACTTCAATAAATAATAAATGTAGCGATATTGTATACTGACAGATATTTTAAACGGACTTTTACAATTTCGTTTTAATTTCGGTAGTTTATATATAATCTATGTCAGGTAATTATGACGGCAGAATAACTGATATTACGATGGCACTTGCCAGAGACGCTTTTATTTTCAAAACTCTCCCCTGTATATGATGACCTTTCATGTATTTACTAGTAACAAGTTTCAGATAGGTACGCAGTTTCTGAAACACCACGTAAATGTTTGCGGAAACAATGTTTCGGATATTTGTCGGCCACAATAACACAGTAAGTTGTATAGAATAAAGTCATTTAAAAATCGTTAGGTTGTCCTTTGTTTCAAACAAGTGAAACACGCGTCCACACTCGTAAGCATCTGTTGCGATACTGTATAAACAACAGTTCTAATTGTTTCAGAAACATTTTTTTAAGAGACACGTTATTTACGTTTTTAAAACAGTGTTTATTATCAATTGTTGACAGTGAATACATAGCTAATGGAGTCGATTCTGTGTTACATTCACTAAACTTAAATTTGACTTTTAATTATTTAAATTAATGTATTTAATATTCGAGTTTCCGCGTTCTCTAAATTTAAATCACGTTTGACAGCGCTATAATTAAGTATATTTCTATAAAGTAACGTCAAAACGAACAGGTACATAGCCGCGCAAAATACGGAAGTTGAATGATTCTCTAAAAATAAGTGAAGTTTAGAGATAGCGCGCGTCAGAATACGAAACAGGTGTTTGAAACATCTAACTTTAACTAGCAAATGAGGTTTAGAGAATGAAGCATAGAATTAGGGCCAATGATGCCTGCCGCCCATGTCAGCCAGTTGATTAGGTGTCATCACACAATAAATAATATTAGTAACCACATTTATACGGCAAATCAACTGTCAATTAATTTTCTCAATTCGATTGTCAACTGAATTGGGAGACTTCAATAGACATTGCGAATTATTGAACAGTTACCTTAAAATGATAAAGGTAAAGCTAAAACCGTCTAGACAGCTGAAATGGATGATTTGTTATGGCATGATTGGTACAGCTGATTTGATGATTGTACTGCCATTATATTTCGAGCAAATAATCTGCGCGGTACTTACTTATATTGTATTAAAGTAACGAATGGTTTTGCCTATGGTCAGTATAAATTTGACATTAACATAGGTACGTATGTTAATATCAACGTACCTACTGTATCTGTAGGGAAACACCGCGGTGCTGAAACAAAATAACTGCGTATTACGTCAGTATGTACAACCTAGCATTTGACTTGAACAGGTTTTATATATCAGCATTTATTTCGCTACATGGCTTCCATATAAGTTAAGGTTTTGCCGCTAGTTGTTAATAGCTCATCATTTTACACAAAATCGTCATTAATACAGTATAGTACCTGAATAAAAAGATAAATACCTAAATATATAACTAATATATAAATTTAAGTGACATCTTCATCTAAGTGACTCACCGGACGTAACTCTGAAACATAGTTCCACCTTTTTTATTATTATTTATAGGCTTGCGTCTCTTTGTATCTAGGCGTGCAGCATACAACTGCATACCCACATTTAATTTTAAAACTCAAGTTGAAGTGAACTACCCCCGCCTCCGGCGCCAGCATCGGCAGCGCGAATTTTATTAAAGGACCGAATTAATTCGTTTTCAATTTCGTATTTGTTCGGAAAATTTCTGCCGAACAACGATTCTATTTTAAACGCACACCATTTTAATGTAATTTGCGAACTTTGTTCCTGTTTCGACGGCGTCCAAATAAAATGTACGAATTAAACGAACCAAGTTGGCAAACTATGTTAGTTATCTACACGAAGTGTGTAATTCGTGACGTGATTCTTGTTTGTAAAAATAAATCCCTACGTACTTAGAGATCACTGAAATTTACATAAAGTTATTGATTAGGATTTGATATACTATTAGGCTTTAATAAAAGTTGATGTATCATGATAATATTTGTATAGTCATATTCAATTTGTTTATTGCATTCATATGTTACAAATCAAATACTTAATATTATTTTGTACATATGACCCTGGCAGGGTATAGCAATGCAAGTGATAATAATCACTTCATTAATAATATTTTATGTAAGCTAAGCTTAAAAAGCAAGTACGCCGTGCGTAGTTTAAGCATATAATACTAAATATTGTTTAAATAGCCGGGCGGTACTTGGAGGCTTTACAATCCGACGCACCCGAGTTCAATTCCCGCCTCAACCTTGCTTAATTAGTTTTAGTCTAGTCGTTCGCCTGATAGTAAGCGATACGCTTGTCTATAATAGATCTGAGCAACGAGACTTGCTAGTCGTTCGCCTGATAGTAAGCGATACGCTTGTCTATAATAGATCTGAGCAACGAGACTTGCTAGTCGTTCGCCTGATAGTAAGCGATACGCTTGTCTATAATATGCAGAGCCACACAGTCGTTTGCCTGATAGTAAGCGATACGCTTGTCTATAATATGCAGAGCCACACACACATTTTTATAGCAAAAGTTCTGCGAAGCACTGCATTTTGCTTATCACCCGAGACAACAGCATAGGTATATGTACATGTATGCCTGGTAGTTCGGCCGGCTACAACGCCCTTCAAACCTGAACACTGGTAAAGTGGTGATATCTATCCAGACGGCCTCCCGCATACGACAGACCTGCTCCTATTACACTCACCAAATTAAAGAAAAATACTGTAATAAATTTAATATTTATGTTATTAAATACTTTCGAACGTTGCAGTGGTATTGGCAACGTCAAAGACCGGAGTCTTTGCCGTCGCCCATTGAGGTCTCACACTATTCCTCAATGCCGTCGCCGTTGCGGTCTGTTTGCAAACCCTGTCAAAACATCGTTGATTTTAAATTGGCAGACGTTTAGGTTTCACTGCGATTGCTCTGTAATTGTAGTTTACTGCTGGAAAACGATTCTGAATGGGGCCTAAACACCGCTCTAATAGTGGGTTTGTGCTGCCACGTATTAGGTAGGTTTGTTCATACAGGGCCCGAGCTATGTAGGTACTAACTAATAAATCAACTGTGGACTGACCGACCAACATGTATTTGATAATAACATTTAATGTGTTGAATAACGTGGCCCTAAAGTCGCGTGGTTTTTTTAAATATAGTAATATAAATAATTTTAAGTATGATGACAAGGATCATTACTTATTACTTCACACTATCGTCTTTATAATGTTGTTTTCCTTACTCTATGGTTGTCTGGAACAGATCGCTGCTTAGCGATAAAACCGAATATTGTACTCATAGCACTATGTATTACCAACTGTAATTCTGTTTTAATTTTGTAAGTGCAATAAAGTGTTTTGTATCTATCTATCTAACAGTCATTATAATGTATTTGTATACCTACGAGTATATGTCTACTGGCGACAAGTGGGATTAAGTTTTGGTACTAAATCTCATTGTAATGAGCGACATAGACACATTTATATATGGCCACTTCGTAGCTATACTAAACCCAACGCAATCAATTTTCCAAATCGGTTTATGGCTATGTTTATGTTTATAAATGTCGGAGTTCTAAGGTAACAAACAAAAAAAAAGAACAATCGGTCTCTGTAACTCTGAAGTCGGTTAATAAATACAAGTTGTAGATTCCACTTTCAAACGATATGTAGATTTAAATAATCTAATCGTATAACACTTAAATATAAATAATATTAATGCATAAGTAAAAATCGTAATGCGATAAAAACAAAACAGTTATGGCACTGCAAGAATATTCAATAAATATTCGCAAAACGAGATAACTAACAACATTTCAAGCAAAATTAACACGTGCGCCGCCCGCCGACGCTAAACAAACAAAACAACGCAGCGAGACCTTTCACTATAACCTCCTATTAAATATATAGAAACAAATCTCCCGTGTAGGTTCCCGTTTTATTGCATTTCGACGGTATGTATCGTCGTCCCGCTTCGCCCTTTGTTTTGGGGTGTGTGTTAGAGAAGGACAGATAGCAGAAGTTGGTATCTTTTATTCATGCGCGGCCGGGAGCGCGAGATGGACACATGCCGAATTTGGTGGGTGCGACAAGAAGGCACGGGGTTGCCCAAGGCCGCCCGCGGCGGACGCGTGGCCCCGATTGTTATCCGACTCATATAGTGAACTCTACAATCATAAAGGAGGAATGGTGATAAAAAGGAGAATGCATCTATTGAATTGCGCCGTAGTCCTTAGAAAATATGTAAGCGAGAGGGCGAGGAGAGTGGCCGATATGTGTTCATTATATCGCTCAGGGTCATTAACGATTTGGGAGGGTTGTTTATATATTGTTGATGTTATCGAAAAGTTATTTGTTACACTAAATAGATCTAAGTTTGGCCACTATCTCGCCTGATGTGAAGCGATGATGTGGCCTAAGATGGAGCACATAGGTCTACAACGAGACGGCAGTTGAGCGGCTGCTCAGACCCGTCTCACCGAAAAGTATTTATTTTTAATCATTTACAATACAAATTATTATTTAAATCGACTTATTTAGGTGGTTTGAAAGTCCTTTTTAATAAAATGTATATTTCCTGTAAACTGAAGTAATAAATAACCTGGTTAGATATACATCTTAGCGAAATTATGTAGAACGTAACTTCGCTAAGACGTAGGTATATCTAACTATTAACTTCATCGGAGCTATTAACTTAAAAATCATTGAAATTTAATGTAGTTGCGGCGCCACAGAGCTCATTGTGACATGGAACGTCACAAATTTCCGAGAAAGCCCACAACGCGTTAAACCTACTTTCAAAAGTTTGCGAAGCCTGCAATTGATGCCACGATAACGCTGAAAAGAACTCTACCACTTTAGCCTTAGAGTATCACTTCCCTTAACTGAAATGCTACGGGAGAAAAGAAATAGGTACTTGCCAGACAAAAGGCTTTGTATAAAATATTGTTTGAACGTAAGGTCGAGAGTCCTGCGATGCCTATACCTACGTCTGAGCCAGCGTGTTTGAAAAGGAACGCAGTACAAATATGTTGAATTACATAAGTGCAGAGCTAACATTTATTTCTGTGTTTCTTAAAACACAATTTTATTTGATTTTGTATTAAGTTTACGATATTACCTGCAGTACTATTGTAAGAGTACTTTTGTGAGTGGGTAGGTACATTTCATGTCTTAGAATCGATTGGCATTTTTGTAGAACTTAACTAATACTATACATTACTAAGTTATTTTTTTTTTACGGGCGAACGCCTTTATTACTGAAAACAAACTACACTCTACTTACTAAAACTAAACTAAATAAATACAAGGAGAAGCAACCGGACAACCCATAGACCATTAAAGGCCTATAGATAGCTCAAATGCTCCAACCAGTTGGCAGCGTCCCCAAGATGCTGGCAGTATTGTCCCGTTGGATTGCAATACTGATACGTTGAGCCAAATAAGTCCCAGCATTTTGGTCTCGCGTCGCATCGATCTTTCTTGATATATATAGGGTGTAACATCAAGGTGTAGAGCGAGTGTGGCTCAGAGAGCGAGTATGGCTCACCGGGAACTCGTGCGACTTACGATCCGACGCACCGGAGTTCGACTCCCGCTGGCTCTGCACCAATGTATATTAATGTGTAAGGGCTGATGATGATGATGAACATCAAGAGGGGAGATCTATAGGTACATACGGACCCTTCTCCTTGATGTTACAACGTGTATACATCAAGTACGTAATTATTCGAAATCCTATGCTATGTTCTTAGTGAGACCATATTCTCTCTGGGCCAAATTTCATCCAAATTCATTCAGTAGTTACGTTAGTCAGTAATAAACATCCAAAAACAAACTTTCGCGTACATACAATTATAATTGCCAAAGTCATATTCAGACTAGTCAATGTCGTAGGAGAGTCACAAACACACAATACGGCCATGTGTACACACTAACCAGTTACGCAGTTCGTTCCACCGCTGACCGTCTCTAGAGCGAAATAAAAAGCAGCGCTTAACAAATACAAAGCGATTCTTAAATCGAAGTCCACACAGAGTAACCCGCCGTCCAGTAGGTACTCAATTACCGGGTAACTGCACCGCGGGCGGAGCCGCGCGCCGTCGCTAACCCCGCGTTAATATTTAACCAGCTTGTATTGTGAGGGACACGACGTTTTTTGTACGCGTCGCCGGACGCCGAGTTGCGGCTTTGTGGACCTTATTCGATCAACTCGATGATATATCGGCCGCTATACGAAATGCGAATTTAAACGCTTTCTTTGCTTTTTCGGCAACGCATCCGCGGTGCCTCTGGTGCTGCGAGTGTCCATAGGCGACGGTAACCGCTTACCATCAGGCGGGCCGTCTGCTTGTTTGCCGACATATTAAATAAAAAAAAAACGCATTTATTAAGAATATAAAACATACGATTTTTTTTTATGTAACGTGGTGCCGAGACGAGTGCGTCCAATAAAAAGCGCTACATCTGCCTATAGGCAGTTGCAGTGGCACTCATAAAATTGATAAATCAAAATAAATCAAGAACCGACTTCAAGACTAAACTTATATATTATTATTTTTATTTTTTCAAAAAGTGCTAAATCAATTTCGATAAAATTTATATAGGACTACTTTTGAAGTACGACCTACCAAAAAAAAAGAATCATCAAATCAATTCATAATTGGCGGACTAATCGCGTAACAAATATAGAAAATAAAGCATACCGTCGAATTGAGAACCTCCTCCTTTTTTGAAGTCGGTTGAAAAAGCCTAATTACTTATGGCTGCCTAGAATTGCCGATCAAGGGATAGATAGCCGATCGATCAAGGGATTTTCAACAAAATATCAATTACAAAATAATAATATATAATTTTATGGAACTGAGTGATGAAACGAAAAAGTCGTTCGCCTGATGGTAAGCCTGCAACAAATTGCAATTCTGGGTGGCAACCCAGAACTTTTAATTATTTTATTCTATTTATTTATTAATAACTAGAACGACTATACAACCAGTTACACTAATTAATCATTTAAAATACAATACAGATATGAAAAAAAATACAGAATATATCATATGAATACAAATCAATTATATGTCAAACAATATTTCCACGTCAATAGGTACATAGTTTATAATAGATTCAAAATATTAGTCAAATGTCATAAAAAATGTAAATAAATATCAATGCAATAGTAAATAATAGTCTTATCTACTTTGCAATGCATTCATCTCGCAGTACTCCAAAAATTTCGACAAAATCACTTTGCATTCATCCGCAGCGTTTTAACAGCACAAAAAGCACTACGTAGCACTGCATTGCGCTCTTCACTCCAAACATCAGATATTAAGTCTCATATGCCCAGTGATTTCGCTGGCTAACAAAAGTAGTAGGTACACTATAGGCCAGGTTCACTATTTGAAAGCGTTCGTTGCAGTACGGAAGGCAATGACTACATAATTATGAGGTGAAGCCAGACTGTATATCGAATCTAATTGTATAAGCTGATAATTTCCGGCCAATAATCTGTCCAGAGCACGAGCAGCGAGCACGCGGCTCAATGCGATTAGTTAATATTGCAACTCGTCAACTGCGAGTCGGTCAGAGCCACCGGATCCGAATCATTTATGAATAAGGCCATATTTGGGCGAAATGAAGCGCATGTAATGGACTAATCGTCCAATATCGCGCGGTAATAGAGTCGCTTTTAATTTACCTCAAATAGTACAGAAAATAAATAACTAGCTGCGCCCCGCGGTTTCACCCGCGGTTCCCCGGGATAAAAAGTAGCCCATGTCTTTTTCCAGGACCTAAAGTACTTACATGCTATTTTTTTATTTAACTGGATGGTGAGACGAGCAAGTCATTCGCCTGATGGTAAGCGCCACGCCTGCCCGTAATGAATTGCAGAGCCACCCAGAACTTTTAATAGCATAAAAAGCATTGTGTGCAATGCGCTCATCACCCCTAGACATCAGATATTAAATCTTATCATATGCCCAGTAATTTCGTCATAACCCGTTCAATTTAATGCGTGATTGAGTAACAAGCATCCATCCATCCATCCATGCCTCCATAAATCCATCCATCCATCCACCCATGAATCCATAAATGCATCTATCCATCCATCGATTCTCTCAAACTTTCGCATTTATAATATTAATAGGATTAAAATGTTATTGAGCTTTGTAATAATAACTAATATTGCAATTTTGCAAACCTTTGACCACGCATATTTATATGATACTGTTTTATGGGCCGATGTGTGTTGGTTGTGCAAGTGTAGGGGTAGGACTGTAAGGCCTCTGGTTCACTCAGGTTTTTTCTCCGACAAAATACGGTACACAGCACGATCATTTCTGTGTCGTATGAGTTCACGAGTTCTACGTGTCCTATACAACTGATAGAAACTAATCCAAGAGAAATGACAGAGAAATTAACCCTATTCTCCATTTCTCTGTATACAACTCACACTTTAACTTTATGGCGAGGAAAACGCGCTATATCCACAAAATACTAAGGGACAGAAGCATCACTCCGCAAAGAAATTTAAACAAATAGCGACTCTTGCTATGACGCAATAAAATTCAATTCAGCTCGCGTAGCGCTGCATACCTATCAGTCACATTAACCTACAGAGCACCTCTCTTTCTATCGCATAGCTCTTATCTTCACTTCAAATTTTTTGAAGACGGTTAAAATGACATACCTGCTCAAAATGAAATACCTGCTCAAAATGACATACCTGCTCAAAATGATATACCTGCTCATTAAATTAAGCTTAAGGCAGCCTTATACGAAACTTGTCCTTATCTAAAAATATGAATAGACGGAATGCCTTTCCCAGACCACTCGTCTGTCGAAAGGCTGCCTTGTTCGGACAGACACGGTAATGGCTAATGGCAGCCAGATAGACTGACGGACTGATACCTACGTTAGTATAACTATGTGTAGTTCGCAGTCGCAATACGTCACATGACAGGCCGCGGCCGTGATTTGCGTGTGGGTTCCCCACCACTGCGAGAGAAAGACAGTTTATAGAGACCTGTAGATGACTTTTGTAGTTTCGCTTTATCGACGATAAAGTCGACATATGAGACTTAATATCTGATGTCTCGGGGTGATGAGCGCAATGCAGTGCAACGCATTTCTTTTCTGAGTGGTACTGCAATTGTTATGAGCAGGCGTGGCGCTTACTATCAGGCGAACTGCTTGCTCGTCTCATCAATCAATTAAATAAAAAAGAAACATATAAACGTTTTTCACCATTCGCCCATTGCTTTGTTTTATAAATTTTTAATTTGCATAAGTTCGTCAGTTTTTATTTATCAAGTAACTATAAAAATAATACTCTGCCAATCCTATAAGTTATTTATTTAAATAGAACACTTTTTGGAAGTGTCCGGGGTTTGTTTTAATTGCCGAGCGTTTATACCAAATTGGCTCGCTACGCGGCGATATAGTATGAAATGACTTAGTATATTACGGTTAATACGGCAAGTACCTACGGGCGGCTTTTTTAACTGATAGTACCTTAGTATTCTGTGTCTAGTAGTAAAAATTGACGCTTACCTTCATAAATGAATTGTAACAATTAGGAAAGAGGTCTTCACGATACAGGTTTCAACCAATTTCGGGGACCAGTAGATTATGTTTTCTGACCAATTTATTTGATCAATAAACGTCATTATTAAGATCAAGATCGTATATCACGTTGATACCTTATTATTATTGTATTATATTATCAAGATCGTATATCACGTTGATACCTTGTTATTAATGTAAGTTATCCACTTCCGCTGTTAGTGTGGCCACCGGTGCATTAGCGATTCCCAGTGAGGCTGTCAACTGCCGCCGTCCGAATGGCTAAGCCTTTGAATCGGCCTCGCGACGGCTTATTATGCTGGGGCGCTTAGCCCCGACAATAAACGACTGCAAGTTCTGTGAATAACCACTTCATAGATCTTGTACGTAGCCACAACTTAACTGATCCGATGAACTGGGGCCTTACTCTGAAAAAGTAATTACGATCTTCGTTCTGTCGGATGAAAGGGACAGCGCTATGCAACACGCATAAGAGTGTCTCTTTTAGTCCACACGAACGAACGAACGAAAGCAACTCGGAGTAGGCCCCCTGGATCTTACGGGAATAAGACCATAAAGTGGCAGTAGCAGAAGAATTTCATAGAGCAGCGACGGTGTCATCGGATCAGATAACCTATACAATTTTGGTCCGCCGTCTTTGAACAATAACATAACAGATTTTTAGCACGGATTTCCTGACAATTGGAAGTGACTTGCACTTTGCTAGTTTGTAAATTGAAAGTTTGTATTACATCCGTCCTATGATAAAGTTTCCTCTTTTCATATAACCAAATGAATACAAAAGAGCAGCGGAGTAGGTACCTAAGCTCTGCGGGTACATAAACACAAGAACAAAGCAACGGGCGGCGCGGCGCGCGGCGGCGCAGCAGCGGACCGCACCGCACCGGCAACTTTTGTGCTAAAGCGCACTTACCAAAACCTGTTAACTTCCAAGATGTTGGGATTTTAATAAGTGAACGCTCGTCGCCGCCACTTGCAAAACTTGAAATTAACTTGGTGCCCACGGGACCTGTACGGAGCTGCCATGAATACGGCGCCATTGCTGCTCACCTATTGTTCAAGCATCGAGGTACCCTAAGCACCAATTCGAGAGTTAGCAAGCTAACGTTTGTTACAACTTAGATGTCTTGCAGAATATACGTTTGAATATTAATGAGTTTTAATAGCACCTGCAATATACACGACTTGTCTCCATAGTATTAGATGTACCTATATGTATCTATATAGTCAATGACAATACCTATATAATACATTTTTGTATATAATGACTATATCTTACGCTATACTTATACTCAAAATAATTAGATTATTTAAGTATTAAAATCTCTATTGCATAGAACAAGTACTTAAGTGATGGTTAGTATTCTTTGGTACAAGGTAGGTACAATATAAAGCTGAAAGCCCTGCCCACTGCTCTCGTTTATCACTGTGTTGCAGCAGGCAGTTTTTTCCCCTTAACTAAGGACAAATGTATATATACAACAGATACTTAATTAATGACTCATACCTATTTAGGTTATTAAGTATATATTATATACGTGTAATACATTTATTAAAATTTTTAATTGTTTTAGTATGTTGTGTACACCTTATCAGTTATTTTGTTAGCGAGTATCTATCTTTATCGGATAACATTCAATAAAAAAAATTCGTCATTCAATTACATAAAAATGAACAAAATTGCTTGTATAATAACAATGTCTTTATGTATAATTATATTTACCGTCACTGTAATTTATTTAAAGTTTTGAAAAAATACGTAGCGATTAGTTTAATTACTGTCATCTACAAATAATTACTAGTATTATAACAATTAAACATGTACCTACATAAAATGATGAATTAGTCCTCGTACCATGCATTGGTAATTCTATAGCCTAGTTTAACCGTGATTGTAGTTACTGAAACAGTGAAATCCATTTTTATTTAGCCTTAAACAAGCTGTTATGAGCTGCTATTAATAATATAATAACCATGCATTAATAATAACTACCTTTCTTGTACCTACTTGTAATGGGTAAGTAGGTGACGGTTGGAATATGGCAACCCCATACCTACTTCCGACAACTCCCTACCACAAAAACAAAAAGAAATTGAAAATATATTGAATTCAGAACTTTGATTTTTAATCTATGTTATTGTTGGTGGTTCTTTTTTTAATGGTGGTAGAGTAATTGATACGTCATTTGACGTTATAATAATGAATATGAACATCTAATATGCACCCAATTGGGTATTTGACAAAAAAATGTATCAATCATCTCACATGAATATGCCGCAAAAGTATCGAAAATATTTTTCGATATCTCAACTAATACGACCAAATATACCAAAAATGGAGGTCACGAGGCGGGTCCAATCCGGGCGATCCACGTTCCGATCCACAATTAAATTTTTGCTACATTTGGTTCGTCGTCTAAATTTTTCTTTGTATTCTTAAAATTTATTCTGTGCCCTTAGTATTCTGTGCCAAAACATCTGACTATTCAGTAGGTACACATAAAACGGTACGTAAGGTTAAACATTAAGCCACAATAATGGTACCTAACTGTAAGTTTGTGGTAATTTAAATGGCTGAAACTATTTAATTTTTCAACATATTTTGTTTTTTTACATTGAAAAGCACTTAATTTTTTATACTTATTACATACCCTACTACTACTAATCAGCCCGTATCCACCTACAGCTGGGTACAGGCCTCCTCTCAGTCACGCCACTCTTTCCGATCCTGTGCCAGCCTCATCCATAGCAAGCCGACGTGCTTAACGATGTCATCTTTCCATCTGGCTGGTGGTCTGCCTGGAAGTCTTCGCCCAAGCCTCTGATACCACTCGGTGACCATATTACATACCCTACTGCTTTAATATTATTATTGCTTCAAACACTTCGATTCACTTGTGGAATGGTTATAAAAGTGAGCAATGTCCATGGCACCGGTCATAAATTCTGGTAATGACGACGTTCAATAATTAAAATCGATTGCAAGACCTGCCACCTCCACACATGTTCAGCTGATACCTGTTGCTGTCATTTGTGACACCATCGCATCCGCACGTTACTTATTTTATGAACTTTTTATATGATTATAAATAAGTTTAAGGCGTTTTTATTCGCAGACAGAAAATGTCAACATTTTACTTTGTATGTCTGTATTACTCATGCCTTATTATTTAAACCGTGCGAAGATATAATAACATTACATGTATATCTACCTACATTTTATAAAACAAAACGAATTAAAATAAAAAACCGGCAAGTGCGAGTCTGATTCGCGCACGAAGGGTTCCGTATCTATAAAAACGGCAAAAAATCCGCGTTTGTTGTATGGCAGCCCCTTAAATATTTATTTTATTCTGTTTTTTAGTATTTGTTGTTATAGCGGCAGCAGAAATACATCATCTGTGTAAATTTTAACTGTCTAACTATCACGGTTCATGAGATACAGCCTGGTGACAGACAGACGGACGAACAGCGGAGTCTTAGTAATAGGGTCCCGTTTTACCCTTTGGGTACGGAACCCTAAAAACCGACCAAAGAAACGAAAATTCATTTCTGATACCCAAGGTCAAATATCCTTGAAGCACCTTGAAGTTCAAGGTTGAATATCGATGAAATTTATATGGGAGGGACGACTTCGTGGCTATACTGAACCCAACACAAATTAATTTTCTAAATCGGTTTATAAATGAAGGAGTTCTGAGGTAAGAAACAAAAAACCAATCGAATTGCGACCTCCTCCTTTTTGAAGTCGGTTAAAAACGGTGGCTACTGAACCCTACCGTACGTGTGTCAAGACACGACCTTGACCACTTCGATTAATATATTAAAATTGAGATCTATATCGTCAATATCATTGTACCTCTTGTACTCTTATACTTACAATCATAACTGTGCGTAAGTTAGGAGTATTTAGGGTTATATATGAGTATATAGGGGTATATTAGGGTTAGGATGGATTGACGCGACGGACAGAACGATCCAATAACCTTGTTGGACTACGGAACCTTATTAACTACCGGTTGATCTCTGTCGCTACATTTCAATTTTTAACCACCGACGCAAAAAGGAGTTATAAGTTTGACCACTATGTCTGTCTGTGGCACCGTAGCTCGTAAACAGGTCAACCGAATTGGATGCGGTTTTTTTATTCGAAAGCAGGATTTCTAGCGATGGCTCAACATGTTTTATTGTGTCGTATTTGTATATGTGGGGTATTTTTTATTTTTTATTTTATAGTTATATATTTAATAGAATGCAAAAGCTATTTTGTTTATTGGAATTGTTTGATGAGAGCAGGTCGTTCGCCTGATGGTAAGCGCCACGTCTGCCCTTACCAATCGCAGTGCCACACAGGACTTTTAATACCATAAAAAGTAGTGCATAGCGCTGCACGGCACTTATCACCTCGAGACACATAAGGCTCATATGCCCAGTAATTTCGCTGGCTAATCTTGTTCTCAGTCACTTTCTGTTCGTTCTGTAGACAGACATATACATATACATTTAGCACATGATAATGTTCACTTTTGATTGATTCTATGAAAGCTGGAGATGTTACGAGGCCTCGCAGAACACTCGTAAAAACGATAACTCCATAAATATACCCCGTAAAATGTTATACGATGTTATGCACTGATTTGCACTGATTCCCTGAATTTGGGCTGGTATTTATCGGGCTGAGCTTGGTATCAGCCAGTAAGATATTTACTTTAGTTCTTCTTATGTTCTTAGCACAAATGTACACTCTACGATGTCATCAAGTAGAAATATTGCTGATGATGAAAGAGGATAAAAGAAATGTTACTGAATTAAGCAGTAGTGTGTTCCGGTTTGAAGGGCGTTGTAGCCAGCGAAATTACTGGGCATATGACAATTAATATCTGATGTATCGGGGTGATGAGTGCAATGCAGTGCAATATAAGTATCTATGCAGTACTTTTATGGTATTAAAACTCCTAGATGGCACTGCAATTGTTATGGCCAGGCGTGACGCTTACCATCAGGCGAACAAATTGCTCATCTCATTACTCAATTCCATAAAAAAATTACAACTAAGTACTTAAAATAAATAGAAATAAATAATTAAATGTTAAAATAAGAAAATATGAAGTGATTCTTTTTTTGAGAGTAGTCCACACCTATGATGAGGCTAGCAGCCAAGAAGTAAAGCTAGAAGGTGCAGCTAAAAGCCATTATTTTAAATAATAGCTTATTTAGCGTTAGGTATAGATTTCTAGGACATGGTCACCCGATACATCATTCGGATACTTATATTACCTACAGTTCTGCTGCCATCACAAGAACTCGAACGAAGCATTTTAGTTCCTAGTTTTCCGAAGTGTTCTGTCTTCGTTATTTTTTGACAACATCGAGCTGGATATCATAGATAAGAGTGAGTGTGGCTCAGTGGGAGCACATGCGACTTTCGATCAGACGCACCCGAGTTCGAATCCCACTGGCCCCGCACCACTGACATTCTTAAAGTTATGTACGGATTTTAACACTCGCTTTAAAAACGGTGAAGAAAAACATCATGAGGCATCACAAGACATGAGGCATCCACCAACCCGCACTGGTGGATTATGGCTCATATTCTCTCTACGAGGGAAGGTCCGAGTCCCAGCAGTGGGAACGTAATGGGCTGATGATGATGGTCTGGATATCATGAAATAAATAGAATCATTAGTTAAAAGATATGAAAAGCGCGTTATGAACGGCTTCCGACATGACGCATTGCAACGGCTTTGTATAACCGGCATGCGGCAGCCTATTACCAGCCCCGAGGCTTCAGCAAAGGTTTTATATAAAACCTTTTGAACGACTTTCACTTTGAACTGCACGGCGACGCTGCGCTCGTAAAGAGGTTCAAGGTGGCAGTGTTTAAATCATATTATTTTCTCAAACATGCATGGAAATATTGTCATTATTTTCGAAAAAGGCATTGCAGGCATTAGTAGCTCAATCATTGCAGGAGCGTGTTTTGAATTTGGAACATAAAAACGCTCCAGCAATATTGTTTGAAACGGCGTGCTGGGGCTGGGGTTATTAATACTCTTTGATTGGATCTCTCTCATCATTCTTGACATACCAAAGTAAGTCTGTTTGCTATAGGCTTTGATGAAACCTTCATCTGCGAGAAATGCGTATAATATGCGCAGAGTTTTGGGATAGGGCGATCTCACGAGTGTTGATGGTTGAAAGCGCAACTGAACGACATCCCATCAGCGCTACGGTAAGTAACACAATCAGGGCGGCAAGATAGTGAAAAAGCTCAAACGTGGAGTAAAAAATAATTACACTTACCAGGTATAAACTTTACTAAGGGAAACGGTCTTAGGAAACTATCCTTATTTTTTAGTAATTTAACTGCTTTCACAGATAAAAAAATATAGTGTTCAAGAAAATGGGCAGGTTTCGTTTTCTTTTAATGATTCCAATTGATCTATTTCCTTATAGAGATCAAAAGGCTTGAGATCAAGTGAGGTTTAGGTACTAGTCAGAGATAGGAAAAAAACCTTTTCCTAAACATTAAGACGGATCTTGCTGATTGTACCTTTTCAAATTTCCACCATCTATTGAATATGCAATAAGATTCAATTTTGGTTGTGTTTGTTCGGATAGCCGTAGCATTTAATTATAGCCGCAATATATGGCGAGTTATATACATTAATAGGGCCTGACTAAGTCTTACGGTCCCTAACTAGGATTCCATATAAGAAACCGGAGTAACGAGGACCATGGTCCCACAACACGCAGACAAATTTTTCTTCTGTGCACAAAGATTTGTCCTGTAACAAGAATCGAACCCACAATCTACGTAGTGTGTGAGATATATGCTGACCTGGTTAACCACTTCACGACAAAGGCTGTATTAATAACGTAAACCTTTCAATGCACACATAACAACTCAGCAAAGGTATCTACTGTACTCATAAGGTAAAATAACTAATATAATAGACTGACTCACTAATATAAAAACTGTCTAGAAAGCACTATTATTCTCTGGATGACGAACTGACTTCAGGAGTGATACAACAGGCAATTTTCCTATATCTTATACAGAAGTACCTGCAAACATTTCGATTTCTGCTGATTGCTAGGGGTGTCCACTTAAAAAATATTTCGATATTTTTATTTATATTCGATTTAACATTCGATGTAAAACGTCGTATTCCAGCATCGATGTTTATCGATATATCAATATCGATATATTTTTTCAATATCGTCATTCATCACAGAAGTTTAATATTACCTTTTTCCAGTCAAACATAGAAAGTTTATGGTCCTTGGTTTCGTATGTGTGAATGTAGAATCAGAGTATAAAAGTGTATTTTTATTAGTGTTACTTGACGACGGAATAAAGAGTGAGAGAGTGAAAGTGAACAAAAAGAACCCACAGAATCCACATTCGAGAGTGAACGGTCGATTGATCGGTCAGGATAGATAATTTAGCTGCGCACTCACAGATGTCACTACCTTTTACTTTTTACTTTACTTACATTGAAATCATCAAGTAGTGTTCAATTTACTTTTGTTTTAATTGCAATTATAAGCCAAAATTGGTTCTTTTAATAGATTCGAATTCGAAAAATAAATAAATAAAGATTCGATGTTTTTATAAATAAATATATCGATATATTTATTTAAAGAATCGATATACTTATTTCAATATTTGTTAAAACATCGAATCAATCCTATATATCGTATGGAAAACATCGAGCAAATTCGATATATCGATGTTAAGTAAAAATATCCCTACTTCTAAACTAATATTATAAAGAGGAAAGATTTGATTGTTTGTTTACATTGAATAGGCTCCGAAACTACTGAACCGATTTGAAAAATTCTTTCACTGTTAGGAAGCTACACTATCCCCGGGTGACACAGGCTATATTATATTTTCAAAAAAATTAGGGATCCTTACTAAAACTCCAATAATGTAACCCAAAGTGCAAAATTTTATTAAATAGGTACCCGTGCGAAACCGGGGCGGGCCGCTAGTATTGCTATAAATACCCTGGTTCAACGCACCCTGCACTTGTTTAGCAGGAAATATCGCTGAGAATGTAGGACGGGCTACCTCGCCGACAGGTTAATTTCATAGTTAAGAATAGCTCATAATCTAGGTTTTCCAGGCACTTGAGGCTACATAACTAATTTATTAAGTAATGTGTACTATTATTGATTGTTTCCGGTGGCATTTATTAGTACTTAGTAGGTACGCCTTCGCAAGTTTATTACTTAGTACCTGATATGTGATTTTATTATCATCCATTCTGAATAATTAGAATTATTATAATAATTCTGATTCCAATTCTTCTCTTTCAATTAAATACCTTGAAATTTGAAAATTTTATCTGCTCGCGATTCGGATTACGAATTTGTTAATAGCTTGTTTTGAAAAATATATTTATCAACAAAAAAATATATACATATCTGATGTATCTTCCAAGTCCGATCTCGAATATCGATGAAATTTATATGGGACCATGTTGAAGCCACACACAACCCAACGCAAAGAATTCTCCAAATCAGTTTATAAATGATGGAGTTCTGAGGTAACAAACATAAAAAAATACAATCGAATAGAGAACAGCTTATTGAAGTCGGAAAATCAAATTGCTCGGGTAAGGTTCGAACCTTCTTCTTTGGAATACCGACCGCCAGAAGCTTTACCAACTTGACCACCAAATATCAGATCGACCAACCAAATTTCTTCTATCCATTTTACGGAGACGATTACTTACGAATGCTTAATTTTGTATTGATTTTCTATCATTATCATCATCATCAGCCTATTACAGGCCCACTGCTGGGTCACAAGGTTTCTTTCAAAAAGAGCGAGTATACTAAATACATTATTTATTTGCTCCTACTACACAAATACGTGTATGCATGTGTGAGTGTGGATGAACGTGATTGTATCAGTGGAAATGTCATGTAGGTATGTATCATCAGTCTGTACTGCACTGTCAATTGCCATATTGCTAAATGCTGTATTTCATAGTACATAGAAATATGAGTGGGTATAGACAATTAACAAGGGAGTGTGAGTATGGCCAAAGAATACTAACGATTACTTAGTATGGCCGTAGTACTCGTAGTTAGTATTCTTTGGTATGACTATAGTAGATGGCATGGATTAGGTATTTCATTTTATTTTCTTTCTTAGGAATAGCGAACAGCTACAATAAAAAAATTAGAACCTCCGACACAATAAAACATGTCTAAGAAACACCGCTAAAACCTGCTTTCAAATAAAAAAACTGCATCCAAATTGGTTCGCTCGTTTAAGAGCTACGGTGCCACAGACAGACACACAAAGTGGTCAAACTTATAACACCCCCTTTTTGCTGCGAGGGTTGAAAATATAACACAATGGGAAGTTATGTCTGTAATGCAAACGTATGAAATGAAATCATTCATTTGCAATACATGTTGGTACATACACATTAAAGATGTTATTTTAAATAGGTACCATTGGATCCAAAACACATAATACAATTATTGGTGACATGCATATATTTAATAAATAAAGGTTAATATAAACAGTTTAACAACATTTATACGTAAATTTCATTCGGAATTACATTATTACTATTATATTTAAATTGTTGTAAATGTCAGACAGAAATAAATATATACACAATTGAAATTAATTTACATAAAATGGATTTGATTGCAATAATATGTCAATAATATATAATAAAATAGTTATTCTAAAATAATCATTCTTTGACATGAATAATATATAGTTTGTAATGTCAATCAAATCATATTACTTAATAATAACTTAGCCCGTAGGTTAGAAGAAGCTCTTAGCAGTAATGTTCACTAAACACTCGGTATCGATTACGCGGTTCGGAAGTAACTGGCGATGGCGCATGGCGTGGTCCTCTACAGTCATTAAAAGTCATACCTACGCCAGTCATAGCTGGGTGCTGGCCACGTGGTGGCTCCCACGACCAGTCACGCATTTCGTTTCACCGCTGGACACGTGGACTTGCCGGGTGGCTCCCTGTCATCGCGAGGCCATCACGACACGAGGAAAATATTTGTATAGCTTTTTATTGTGCTCACAAAAAGGGCCGAATATTCTATAACCAATGGGTAGGCTGTAGGATGCTACTGGCTGGTAGATTCTGCACAAGTGCACAGCTCATTGCACATCATTCTGAAATCAACTACGTCAGGCATATCTAACAAAAAGTCTGTGATGTTTTGAACGAGTGGAACTCCCTGCCGGAGTCAATCTTTCCCGATACTTATAATCTAGGAATTTTCAAATCTCGAATGAACAGGTACTATCTTGGCATGCGTGCTACATCGTCGACTGCATCGTCGCTTACCATCAGGTGAGATAGTGGTCAAACGTAAGCCAATAATGTATAAAAAAAGAAGTTTTACAAATAACGTGGGATGACTGAAAAGAACTCTGATTGAACGAGTCTAGAGCCAAAGCGAGATAAAACAATATTTTTTTATCCAAAAAAATATCATGTTTTAAAAAGGTCCCCATTTTATACTTAAAAATGCTAGGTATCTTTATTCCCTTTGATACGTAGAACTTTGGCTCAAAAAGAGATATCGAAGTACTTTTTGTCTTACCTTTCTTTACGCAGGTAGGTAATTTTTTGTTAAGGGCACCTATATTAACAGTATGTACCTACTTACTTAGAATAGAAACATACCAACCACCGACAAAAAGGGAGGAAGGTGGATGTCAAATAATCTTTATATTTCTAGGTAGCTTCCGAAGGAAACCGACAAAACATAGAAAGTAGAATTAGTAAATGGACTTACTAGAGAAAAAAAAATTGATGTACGCCCAGAAAAATAAGAAGTGACGAAAGCGGCACGAACGGCTGGTCTGTGGACAGACGGATCGTGGGCCACATACGATGAGACGGTCGAACGGCGACGACCACTCAGTATTACCAGATATCACTTGGTTGGGCGTTTTAGGAGCAAGACTTGCATGAGCTCGCTGCTACCAAGAGTGCAGGGCAGGAGATAGTAGCGCTGTTTTCACTAAGACCAACTTGGGCTTGCCGAGCCAAATTATTATTCCCCTAAGATATACTTCCCGCTAAATATATAGCTATCAGAACTATTTTTGTTTATCCCACAATGAGATAAAGCCTAACTAACTCGCTTGCAGCAGTTTTATATTGTCCTGTGATATTGCAGAATCATACTTTACTCGTATTCTTGGTAGTTGGTAGTGATTTTTTTACAAGCTTTTATTTAACTTGCAATGTATGTGTATGTATGTACATATGTAACTATGTTTGTTCGGGTGGAATCTTACAAGCTGAACCAGAACCACTTCCTCTTATCCTACGGAGTTGAAATTTTGCATACTTGTCAAAGTCCGATGACAATGCAATATTATGGTGACAGCCAGCTGATCTGATGATGGAGACGGAAGGTGGGCTATGGAACTCCTTGACGGGTAACTGTAACTTACTAGTGTTTGGGCTTATTTTAATCTTTGATTATGATTACGAATTAGTTAAAAGAATGTCTTGAAAAATATATTTTTCAATAAAAAAAATATTTGATATTGTGCTGAATCATAAACATGCATACATATGTTTTATATTGCATTTTTTTCTGATTATCCAAAATAACATGATTAATGATGAATGATGTTCAAGTTGTTTGAAATTATATTATGCTTCAAATAGATATATAATAATATATAGAGTTATGTGGGCAATGTTTTGTGTGCGGGTCCGCTTTTGCCAAGGACGATCTTTTCTGCTCATAGGATCTCGTTGACTGGATCTGATTGTTCAGTCATAGTGGCAGTTGACGGTGGGGATTTCCCGTACTACTCTCGAATCGTTCTTGAATTGACTCGCTGGTATATCTATAAATACACGAAAAAGCGATGCATAAAAGGCTGTATGAGTTCTTCCTAAAACACAATGTAATAAAACAGGAACAAAACGGTTTCCAGAGGAACAAATCTACAACATTAGCAGCGTTTAATATAGTTAACGAGATAATAAAAAATGTAGACAGCAAACTCATAACCACAGCTTTGTTTTTCGATATGACAAAGGCTTTTGACTTTGTCTCGCACAAACTTCTTTTACAAAAGCTACATCTTTGTGGCGTCAGAGGAAAGGCAATTGAATGGGTTGAGTCTTATCTGCAAAATAGACGACAATGTGTAGAAATTACATCAATAGACAACAAAAAGATGGTTATAAATTCTAAATCAACATATAAAGTAAATAAATATGGTGTACCCCAGGGCAGTGTGTTAGGTCCGCTATTATTCTTATTATATATAAATGACATTACAAGTGTGACTTCATATAAATCTGTGTTATTTGCTGATGACATATCAATAATAGTAACATCTAAAAAACTTGACAATTATATAAACAATCACATACTTGACATTCACGACACAATAAAATCCGTAATTAGTTGGCTTGATATAAATAATTTAAATATAAATCTTTCAAAACCCTATTATATTAATTTTAATAATCTCGACTTTCAAATAAATTACAATGGACGAGATATTGAAAGTCCGACTCAAGTGACATTTTTGGGGCTAATTGTGGATAGAGAACTTAACTGGAAACCACAGATAGATAAAATTTGTAAAAAGATAAATAGTTATATATATGTATTAAAACGTTTACGTAAAACTACTAATAAAGAAACGGCACTAGTGACATACCATGGATACGTTGGCTCCCTCCTATGATATGGACTTATCGTTTGGGGACGAAGTACGGACTTGTTACGAGCGTTCATCGCCCAAAAAAAATGTATTCGTGCCATTTGTGGCGCCGCACCTTTAGACTTCTTGCAAACCACTTTTCCAGGAATTAAAAATATTACCACTATGATATTTCGTACTTCGTTAAACAACATGGTTATATGTATTCAAAAGCAAGTGAAGTTTTTCCTCGTAATACAAGGAACAGAGAAAGATTAGTGGATAGTTATGCTTACAGAACTGCGCTTTACCAGAAAAGTAGTTTGTCAATGTCGATAAAGATATATTAGTACATTGTACACCGAGGGGAGAAAACGATCGGAAACTCGAGAACAGAAATAGAACTTTCTCCCGAGTGATACATAGTGCTTTATACTACACCTACGAGGAAAATAAACAAAATTTAACGCAACTAAAAAATTGCCGCGCTTTTTTTTTCGTATTGCAGAATAAGGTTGCCATCCTCATTTCATTAAAAATAGAAAACAAAAAAAAACCGCCTCTTTTCTCTAATTATTTGATATAAATCCTTTTTGAGATTTGAGGTTTGTATGATTCCCGCCTCTTTTTTCTAATTATTTCATATAAGACCTTTTTGAGGTTTGACGTTTGTGTTTTTTTTTTATGTTCGCTGCTAAAAAACAAAAGAAAGCCAGCCGGGCAGTAATGGATTTTCATACAACATTCCTGCCCTGCTTCGGAGGGCAGTAATGAAATTCCATATAACTTTTCCCGCCGCACATTTTTAAGGGAGAAATTACTTACTTTGTAACCCGTTTACGAACGAGTAATAAGACACTTTCCGAGTGGGTGTGATATAAAATAAATTACCTCAACATATTAAACAAATGCCTATTGCTAGATTTAAATATGAGCTAAGAGCCTGGCTGCTGCATCACAGTTTTTACTCACTGGATGACTATTTTAATTTAATCTGATTTAAATTTGATATATTTTTGTATTGCCTTTTGTCATTAAGTAGTATTAATATTGTATTATTTATATCTGTTTGTTGCATGAGCATGATGCATGAATAATAAATTTGGAAATATATTAAAATTTCTCAATACTTATAATAAGATTTTGCATGCTATTAAATTGGCGAAATGTGACAGTTACTAATCATTATATATAACATCTGTATTGTACTCACATTCAAGCAAATAAAGTATATTCTATTCTATTCTAATAAAAAATAAAATACAAATATTATTAGTAATAATTTACGGGTGACACTCACGTTTAAATTGGAGTAAAACCAGCGTCACCAACCAGCGTCGACGCTCACGCAGCGAGCGGAGCGTGCAGCAGCCCGCCATGCGAGGCGTGACGCAAGAGTTTAAACGTGAATATAATAATTCGAATAAATCCACAGTCGTGTTAGTTACAATTTTTCTAAAACCTATGTTAAATTTATGTAATAGAGAAATACGTGAAACTATATGGTCCTGACCGTGATAATACCTATCCAGTATCTCTGGATAGGACAGTCAATGCGGGATGTAATCATTTTCAATTATACAATGATTTATTAGTCTGCGAATCTAGGTATATACATATGTAGTTGTTATAAACGGATAGTTCCTCTAGTTCCGCCATACTAACATACAGACATGGTCACAAGTTAATTAGTACTTATATTATAATAAAAACAATGACGTTGACTAAATTATGAATAATAACAATAATAGGATTAAAAATTGCGATGTCAGTCAAAAACAATAATACAAATGTCAAAATGAAAACGAATTATAACAATTAAAATGTCAAATTATCAGTACACCATCATTTCAGAACAAACTAATAAATTAAAAAATAATTTTATTAAATTGAACTTGTGACCAATCTCTTTCTCATACCATATTCATAATTTTTCTTAGATCATACGATCCTTCGTGCAAAGCTCACTGTGCATTAACTAACCAACATTTCTGTTTCTTGATAACTATGTACGTTTTATATACCTACACCACAAATAGACGTTTCAGTCCAGAATGAGTTCTTCGCTAGAGATAGTTTCAAGTTCATCGACTCCGAACTCAGTACTAGCGTTTATGAGCTTTAATAAAAGAATTATTGGTTATAAAAGTATATGATTAAATTGTACCGTAAAAATACGGAGTTGTGTGAATCGCATGCATTTTTACGAGCTCTACACCTTCGAACGATTACCAACTGTATTATATCAATGAAAGATCCTTTTTTGATTGAAACATCAGTTACCTACTGATGTTTCAATCAAAGAAATTATCGGATTGTGGTATTTATCGATGATAGATTTAAGTTGAATGGTTGTAAATTAAAAATAATGATATATTATGCTTTTTTAAATCCGGGAATTACTCGGGATAATAGTTTTATAGGTTTTTCTGGAACAAGCTTTGATACAATATTCAATAAACCCATCTTAAATACAAACAATATTACGGCCAGTCAGTTGATGTCCTTATACCAAAATACCATTACGAGGAGCATTGGTAAACTCGGCGACTGCGTGAGGGGTAGTGATTGTAAAGCCCTCGACAGTCTGTCCGATTCCGATCCGAGACGGGGCCGGTGCGGTGCCGACGCGGTGTCACGGCGTAATTAGCAGCACGTGTTGGACAGCGCACTTCCGGTGTGTCGCACGCAATCTGGCTCTTCGCTCAGTAGCGGACAACACTTGGATACTTAAAAAAAATGTGTATTTTTTTTCAAGTGCATTTAAAAAATATCTCATGCTAAGCTAGATTTTACGAGGCAAGTCCCACATCATCCGATAAGTTGTTCAGGCCTAATAGGCAGAGCAGGAGTTTCCAAGACAAAATGCAAAGTCTTTTGAGAAAACAAATAAGCTGAGGATCGGTCTACCACTCTTCGTCTTATTTTGGACGCGCGTCTTTAACGCCGGTGTCCAACCTCGAGAAACAATTACGACCAAGTCGCAGAAATCTCTGAATTTGTATCACAAGTAACTCCTCTAACTTCAGCCGACAGCGTGTCAATAAAGCCAATAAACTCGTCGAACTTTCTTAAGTAGCTACAGAACACAATTTATCGATTTAAGACGGCCTTTGCCACCATCATCACCCCATACATCAGTTTACAACCCGATATTGATAGTCGGTGACAGGAGTTGCTCTGACGTCCCCTCTCTTAGCAACTAACTTAATCAAAACCACGGAATGACTCTTATTCAAAGCGTATAAGGCTTACAATAGCTCTGTAGGTGGCAAATGATAAGTCTGTCAACGCCAGAGAAACTTACGCGACATCTAAGAAAATATTTTCTTTGAAAATGTGCCGAGGTTTTCCCCATTCGCTGGCTTAGGTGGATTTACTTTTTCTCTTCGGCAAATGCGGCCTTTTCATAACTGTCGGGGATCGATTCGGTCAAGAGATTTGGTTTCTAAATCCGCCTTCATCCGGTTCAGGGTTGCGATCCCGGGTGGCGGTGCAGAATTACGGGTGTCAATGCGATCTTTGATTTTACACTCCAAAGTGTTTGTTTGTTACGTGTGTACCTACTGTAATGTAGGACGTGGTAATATTTGAACAGATAATAAAATAAATACAATTTAAAATATTAAAAATTAGAATGCACAAATCTTTGATGTTTTCTCAAACTTTTACAATAACTTACTGTTGGCTACTTACTAAGTCGAGACACCAAATGACCATTGTATAGTAGTCGCTATATGCTATTTTTTTATATCCATTAACGAGTCTATGATAAATTTATTTAACAACAACCTTGTAGGTACCAAAAACAATCAACCCTGAATAAAATATAAACTAAATTGCAGCCTGTGATGAAACCCAAAAGTTGTGTTAGAAAGATCCTTAGTAACTATTATTATTTATTAAATACGCTAACAATTATTGAGGACCTCTGAAAATCCCTATCGAGCGGAAGTGTATAGTTAAACAAGATGGCTGCCGCGGCCACGTGACCGCTGGATTCACCCCGGCTTCCGGCACTCGACGCCGCGCCGCGCCGCGCCGCCTCGCGTCAAGTGTATTGCAGGTAGTTAGATAATTATCTGTGTTATTATCGCAGGACGCACGGCATGCACAGCCCCTAATGTTTTTATGAGTAACGAATTATTGTACGCACAGCTGTTATGATTATGAAGTTTATTTGTCGTGAGTGTACTCCAAAATAATATACACTTATAAAATGTTATGAAATGAAATTGTTTATTTCCGGACTTTGAAATCCATTATACACTAATTAAATTATATAAAGTAAAATGAAATTATGTAAAATAACATTAAATATCTAATAATAATTATATAAAATAAAATGAAAATAATGATTTAAAATTAAATGAAAATAATGGTCTTTATTATTTTGGAGTACATGACGTTAGACTGATATTGCCTCTGAATGATTGAAAATTATTTTTTCTTCGATACATTTTCATTAGGTATTATTATCATATTGTACATAAAATATGTTGTATTTCACAGCAAATTTTTTTTAATGAATTAATATTTATTAATTAACATTATTTAAGTGAAACGGTGATATTTAAGTGAATTTATGTGAAGCAGAGAAATGGAGAATCTCTATCCAGCGAAATTATCAATATGCAGTGCTACGCAGTACTTTTCATGGTATTGAAAGTTCTGGGTGGCACTGCTATTGTTATGGGCAAGCGTAGCGCTTAACATCAGGCGAACATTAACCATTTCTCGGATGTGAAGCGTAATTTCAAAACATTCTTTGGGTTAGTAGGTAAATTAGGAACAAAACATAATAATTTGGCAAAAAGTACTTACATAAATGATGAATATACAAATAAATGCATAAATATCATAACATTTTAACAGTTTTGAATATAAGTAGTTATTTCTAAAACAATTCTTTATTTAATAGAAAAGTCATTTATTTACAGAAGAATTACATATGTAATATTATGTACCTAATTCAAAACTAGGTATATATACAAATCATAATATTAAAAATTATTCTAAAAGGTGGAGGGGAAAGTGCCCAGAACGCTGGCCGCATTGCCACACTGAATGGCAATGCTGTTTTTATGACCCAAATAAGAGCCAGCATTCTGGTCACACGTCATCTCCACCAGGCTTTTTGCCAAGTCCCTATAGATTTCATGGGTGCTCGGCCCCCACGGTCCTAAAGTTTCTACCCCAAACGGCACAAACATGCAACCTCGGTCGAGATTTGTATATTTGCGCCGTTTGGGGTTTTCAGCTTTTGAGGCAGTTTCGCCAGCCCGGACAGTTGTTTCTGGAAGCTAGGACGGAGCTAGTGTACACAGGTCCCATACTACTACTATATATGCCGTCCCATCTTCCAAGGAATGAAAGTGTGTGTATTTGTTACCTACCATTTAGCTCAGAAACTACTGCACGGATTTTTTTCTAAAACATAAGTTTGATTGTGTTTTATTGGAATCTTCGCCGAAACCAGTAGGTACATTTGCCTTGCCGCAAATAAATCGTATTAAGGTTAATTGGGTCAATCACTGATAGATAGACACTTAGGTACTAATGATATGTATAGTATTAGATCAACTAAAAATAGGATATTTGTAGCGACCTGCTCACGTGGTCTACTTTTCAGCGCTGTTTCTGTATTTCCTATATAAGTCTTTAATTTTTGTAGTTTTTATTGTATTGTTTGACTCTATTAATACTGATAGGACTATGTGACAAGTTACATCAATCATTTTACCAAAAAAAAAACCGACTTCAATGTATCTTCGAAGTCCAAGTTCAAATATCGATGTTTATATGGGACCACTCCGTAGCTATACTCAACCCACCGCAAAAAGAATTTTCCATATTGGTTTATAAATGACGTTATGAGGTAACAAACATTAAAAAATAACAATCGAATGGAAAACCTCGTCCTTTTTTAAAGTCGGTTAAAAATACTACGAAATATATAAAAAAGGCTTTTTTTGTATGTCCTGGGTATTTATATCGTACGGGCTGACTGTATGTCGTCTCTTCATTTTATTTCATGTAACTGAGTAATGAGACTTGCAACTCGTTCGCCTGATGGTAAGTGCCACGCTTGCCCATATCAACAGCAGTGCCACCCAGAACTTTAAATACCATAAAAATACTGCGTGGCACCTCGAAACATCAGATATTAAGTCTCATGTGCTCAGTTATTTCGCTGCTGTAATGCCCTTCATACCGGAACACAGTAATGCGCACTACTGCTTGGCGGCAGAATAACTAGCAAAGCCTACCCAGATGGCCTCCCGCATACGAGAGTATGAGTACGAGTGCATTATGAACAATATACATTATAAACATATACATAGCTTTAGCCTTTATTAGTAAAAAACACTAAATAAACACAATATTCTACTAATATTATAAACGAGAAAGTGTGTGTATTCGTCACCTACCACTTAGCTCGATAACTACTGAACAGATTTTGATGTAATTTGGTATGTAGATGCTTTAAGCCCTGGAAATGTATTAACTATAATATACTCTCTACTTCTCTGTATATTTATGAAAATATAATGTATGTTCGTAAAAATCTGCACAAATTCAAGTTGAATAGTGACCACCACAACATAAACACTAGAAATAAGGATAGAATTGCAGTACCTAGGTTTAGACTGAGTAAAACGAATAAGTCCTTCATGGGCAATTGTGTACGTTATTACAATAAAATTCCAAAATGTATAACGGAGCTCACAGAACTAGATTTAAATTGAGTGTGAAATATATTCTAATGAAAAAAGCATACTATGCAGTTAGTAATTACATGGAAGACAAAGATGCATGGAACATTCCGCTTCTGCCAAGTAGCCAACACATAAGAAGAATAATATTGTCAAAAACAAACATAAAATATTGTAACAAAATAAATTATTTTTCAAAAAAAACTAAACCGACTTCAAAACCACAAATGGCACTCAAAAGTGAAAAATAAATTAATATAATTATCATAAGCGCTACCCACTCATATATTTGAAGTCGGTGCCAGCCAAGTCTAATAGGTAGCAGATAAATATGTATATAGTAAGTACTACTTGTAGGTAGTATCTATCTACTACCTTTTAGACTTGTCTGGCACCGACTTCAAATATATGAGTGGGTAGCGCTTATGATAATTATATTAATTTATTTTTCACTTTTGAGTGCCATTTGTGGTTTTGAAGTCGGTTTAGTTTTTTTTGAAAAATAATTTATTTTACCCTTTTTAGTGAAAAACAAGTTTTAATTAAATTAATTCAAAAAGTTTTTAAAGACAAGCTTTTATGATCTAGAAGCCACATCATGACAAAGTTTAAAATGGGATATCACAATTAAATGCATGTACAAAAAAATTTCATGTCTGTCCTATTCTCTGTTGAGGAGTTCCCTCGCCAGAAGTCAATCCTGGGTGAATCTGCCATATCATGATGGAATTTAGAACAGGCTATTATGGTTTAATCCATTTACGAAATGTTGTGTCTGTACTATTCACCGTTGAGGAGTTCCCTCACCGGAAGTCAACCCTGGGTGAAGCAGGTGAAGCAGTCGAATACAAAACCTCCACCTTAAGAAAGTTTGGTTACGAAAAAAACAAGAACCGACTTGAAGATTAAACTTATATTTTTTGTTTTTGCTATTTTTTTCAAAAACTACTGAATGAATTTCGATAAAATTTATATGGGACCACCTTTGAAGTATTACCTACCAATCAAAAAAAGAATCATCGAAATCAATGCATAATTGGCGGAGTAATCGCGTAACAAACACACAAAAAAAAAAAAAAAAAAAAAAAAACATTCCGTCGAATTGTAAACCTCCTCCTTTTTGAAGTCGGTTAAAAAGTTCTAAAAAATATGCCCCTCAGTTTCTTGCCGTATCTTCTGAGTAGTGGTTCTTTTTCCGATACGGTGGTAGAGTCATTGTAATAATTGACGTTCATAAGTGCGTCTGTGACGACAAAATTGAAATAAATAACTTTTGCATTGAACTGAATTGGAATGACATATACATTTTATCCCGTTAAAAGAACAGGACGAACGTGAACAACTTTGAGGAACAATAGCTATAAACCGAATTCTACGCGATCGAAGTCGCGTCATACAGTGCCTACATAATAAAACTACAAGTGTCTACATAGTATGTTGCATATATACATATATAGAGGTACATGTGTGTATGTCAAGCAATGTAGAGTCAGAAGCAAACTTTATACATTTTTACAAAAACCTTGCTGTTTGATTATATTCGACAGTATCAGCGAAATCTGGCGGTTGAGCAGGTCTCCATATAATACGTCCATTTTCAATTTAGCTAGGTGCAAGTTCGATTCCTGCGACAAAAAAAGGTACAGGTCCACAAAAAGTGCAAATATTTCTAATAATGTTTTATTTTTCATATATCTTAGTAACGAACCTATTTTATAGGTATTTGTATTATGTAATTATATTTGTATAAAGTTATCTAGCTGCGCCCCGCGGTTCCACCCGCGGTTCCCCGGGATAAAAAGTAGCCTATGTGCTATTTCAAGTCCTAAAGTACCTAAATACCAAATTTCATCAAAATCGGTTCGGTAGTTTTTGCGTGAAAGAGTAACAACAAAAACATTCTTACAAACTTTCGCGCTAATAATATTAGTAGGGAGTAGGATAGGATTAGTAAAGGTACCTACTAGGAATGTTATATTATGTACCTATGTACATTGAACCTATATAAGAATATATAATTGTGAAGTTGTCCAAATGATGATGAAAACCGTATCAAAATCCATTTAGTCGGTAGGTAGGTACTATTACCTACCGACTTAATGGATTTTGATGCGGTTTTTTTATTTTATAGGAAACACTTTATTTATAGAGTAGAGATTGTTACCTACGTAGGAACATAGGTAGCACCGGTATGTCCAAGAATTAATCACAAAAGTTCAAGGACATGTGACGTCCACCAACCCGCACTGCGGGCCCATACTCTCTCTATGAGAGAAGGCCCATTGTCCCAGCAGTGGGAACATTATGGGCTGATGATGATGATGATGATAGGTAATATAGTTCAAGTACAAGTTCAAAAGCTCAGTCCGGTTTTGGCATCACAAACGCACTTATGAACGTCAATTATTACAATGACTCTACCACAGTATCGGAAAAAGAACCACCACCAGGCCTAGCGCACTCCGCACTGTAGGTACGAAGCTACAAGTACATAGCCGGACACCGACGGCGGGTCGCGCGTCGTTACACGTGCGGCGTCTGAAGAGATAAGAGCTATGCGATAGAAAGAGAGGCGCTCTGTAGGTTAATATAACTGGTACGCGAGCTGAATTGAATTTTATTGCGTCATAGCAAGAGTCGCTATTTGTTTAAATTTCTTTGCGGAGTGTTGCTTCTGTGCCTTAGTATTCTGTGCCATTACTCAGAAGATACGGCATATACGGATTTCTTTAATTGTTTTTATGTAATGTCTGTAATTTAGTGTTTGCAATAAAGCGTTCATCTATCCATCTATCATAAACTGGTACTATACCTACATAGCGCTCCCTATATGTAGGTACTGCCTGAAATTGAATTCGTTTTTACTGTTTGATCTACACCTGGCTGATTCACACGGTTGAACTAATTTGAGTCCTATTTAGCTACTATAGGTAGGTATATAATTATAGTGAAAACTATCTGCTCCAAACTACCGGTATATTGAAAATCAATACTTACATAAAATGATGTAATTCGTTTTAAATTCGTCGAATAAGAAGTTAGAATTAATTAATATATTTAGTTCTGACATTAGTAACAATAGACATTAGTGGCCATCACATTTTAAGAGCTTATTTTAAATTGGAAATTGATTTAAACTTTGGTAATTAGGTAGGTACATAAAAATATAGCAAGATTTAAATTGTAATGTACTATTAACATATTTTTTAGACATAGTTGGATGAGCACTAACAAGAGATAGGAAACATTTGCTTAAACATTTACGGTCTAAACTATTTGAGCACAAAGTAAACTCGAAATATTAACTTATTTTAATTATCAAAACATTAAAAAAATATACCGACTTCAAGACTATACCTATATTTTTTGTTGATATTGTCAAAAAGTGCTACAGCAATTTCGATTGGGTATATGGGACCACCTGTGAAGTATGACCTACCAAAAAAAGAATCATCAAAATCAGTTAATAATTGGCGGAGTAATTGCGTAACAAACATACAAAAAAATAGTCAAATTCAGAGTTTCCTCCTTTTGGAGGTGGTTAAAAATAACCAAGAATACGCTACCAATGCCTCGTACAAATGTGATCAGATATGTATAGGTACTTATACACATCACAAAAGTTGACCTAATCAAGTACACATGAAGCCTCCTGTCAGAGCTCAGTGGGTCTGAGCTCTCAACAAACAAAGCATCTGCCAACGAGTGACACATCCACACATCCTGCCGTCCGTGGAATCAAAACAAACACTTAAAGTACAGCTGCGGGTGAACAGTTGCATCGAGCGAAATCACCGCTGCCGTAGGCCGCCTCCGCACAATAAAAATGCCGCCAAAACGCGCGCGTCCGATTGTCAGTCCTTCTATGTCAATCAATTTAAGGAGCGAGCAGCGCAGATACGCGGCCCCGCCTCCTATCGATCCGCGGCACACTCCTCCACTCTCCGCCCAGCTGCGCGGGATGCCGGCACGCACGCACGCCGCGCGGCGCCCGTGCGGCGCCCGTGCGGCCGTGTCGCCGCCGCCGCGCGCCGCACCAGACCAGACAGTCTCTACAATCGCGTCATCCTACATTATTTTTTTGCGGCGGGCTCGTTATGTACGCCCGGATTGAAGCGCTCTTTTTAACCGTTTTTTAATAAAATGCTATTTGGAGTTGCGGGTTTTATACTGGATTGCTAAGGTTTAGCAATATACCTATAATAGCTACCCATATATTTAAAATTCTTTTGTAGTATTGTTTTTGTCTGAAATGATTTCGTAGTTCGTAGGTATAGCTATACTTTTTTTGAGAACAACGCGACCTGACGACCGAGTAGTAAATCATGTGACGAGGTCTACAGTCGTTGAAGATTTACGAGAATAGCATTATATTTTGATTATTGATTATTTACTGGTTCTTAAACTATGAAGAAATACATCGCGAGGAAATGTGAATGGGTCCTGCACACTAAACATGTAGGTAGGCAACACATATGAGTTTTAGAAGTTGAAGAAATCTTTGCATTTCAAAGTTCTGGGTACGACGGCAACTATTAGTGCCTCCGCCGACGTTAGACTTTTTATAGGTCCGACAGTCCGTTCGATTATCTTCAACGTCATTTGTCACCTATTTTGTGACCGACTTTTTGTAGGACGTGCGCGTTGCAATATGAAACTACGTTTGTTTCAATTTCACCTACAAGTAATCAGTAACCGGTTGTCTGTCGTCGGCGGGCAGCCTTATGGGCAGAAGTAGCCTTAACCACCACAGGCACACAACCTTACTCGGCTCATCACCCTACGTATCACATATCTATAGGTAGGTATATAATAATAAGTTGAGGGCATGTGTCAATCCTTCACCATCATATTTTTTTTAAATAATAATCTATTATTTTTTTATTATTTAAAGACTTGCGTTTGACCGATATCTCACTTGTTGTTAAGTGACGATGCGATCGAAGATGTAGCACGCTCGCCTAGAAGAAACCTGTTTACTCTTGTTTTAAAGACACCCAGATTATAGCTATACGGAAACAGAAAATAAAAATGAATCGCCGAAATGTTTGTACGCGCATAGCTTCCGAACCACTGGATCAAATTGGATAATTCTTTTTTTTTTGTATTCTTTATAAACGGTTTGTAAAAGAAAAATGTAATAAAAAGAACAGTTTTTTTTAATATGATGGTACGAAGTTCACCGGTCAGCTAGTTTTAAATTAATTAAATTAATCATCATTAATCATGACTAACCATTATTTGATTCCACGATATTAAGAAAACACTTTCGAATTTAAAGAAGCTTGTTGTATTATATCCACAAGGTTGAATATTGTCTCTGACCAATGATGACGCGGTAGTGCCGCGTCAGCATTTTCCTTTTTGCATAACCCTCAATATATACGCTGAAAATAAAAGCTCACGAGTGACCTAAAGCCCGGCATGAAACATCGGTACCTCTCTATATTCACGGTACTCTGGCATAGTTTTTTTGTCAGCTCCACGAGCGTGATAGAAGTCTGGATGGACAGCCATCCGAGACCCATTAGGGTACGCTTTGTGCCTATTGCGTGAGGACTCGTGCGGAGCTACCTACCTACATAAGTACATACCTACCTACTCGTGTATATATCTACCCGTGGCTCGGTTTGATACATTCGAGTATGTAATATGTTTTGAGTGCTAAGCAGGCTGTTATCAGCTATTCTTAGTTAACCACAAAAGTCATGGTTATGCCGATGACGCAATCAACGGAGGTTCTCATCTATCTATTCTTCTATACATATATATATATAAATAAAAATGAATCATCGAAATGTTTGTACACGAATAACTTCCAAACGACTGCACCAAATTGGATAAATCTTTATTTTATGTGTTCATTATTGTCAGGAAAAGGTTTGTATAAAAGATATTTTTTTCAAAAATAGAACAGAATTGTAAAAAAATATATATAGCGGTACTAAGTTCGCCGGGTCAGCTAGTTATTAATAAATACGAGATATATTCTTATGTAATTGAAATGGTACATAGAGTCGTACGACTGTGATGTTTGCATGCAATGTAGAACATGTAACTTCGATAATTTATTATAGCGTTTTGCAAAAAGACAATGATTCCGGTCGCTATAGATGTTCCAGTTGAATCATTGATAGTATGAGCAATGAGTTATATAAACTTTAGTACCTACGACAAACCGAAGGGTAGATTAGCGTTATCAACGTTGAAATGTACGGAACAAGGTATAGTTTATCTTGTATTGAATCTACTTAATTATATATATGTATACGTCTAGTAATCTTATATATACATACCAGTATACAAACTACGTATATAGCGTCGTGAAATAAATCGGCGGCTCCCTCCCCTGTAGGGTGAAAAGTAACTCCAACCGGCTCGAACGTATAACAATTAACGGCTAAGTGTTACTGTTACAGTAACTGCTCCCCGCTAATGCAACGCGTTATTTCCTAACGACGCTTAACGTCGTTTTAGGGCGCACATTCAAGTCCCGACTGGAGCCGCAACCCGCCCGGCGGCGCCCGACACCCGGCAGAAATCCGATACATTGTTATGGTTGTAAAAAATTAACTTTATGTTCGCGATTCGGGAAGGATAATGTATCAATTACATACTTGTATGAAAAGTCACGATACTTATTTTACACCTACTTTTTTAGTCTTCACGGAACATGAGAAGGAAATATAAAATGCAAATGAATGTTAGTACCAGTACGTGTTGAAGTTAAAGATGTAAACTCGCTTGAAATGAGCCTCCTGCCTGTTCCCAATTTGCTAAATGCACCGAGTTACCGATCTGAAATCGAAAAGTATTTTTTTATTCGTATTAATTTTACCTTTTGTATAAACTTTTCTTATATTTGTAACACCTTATAAACCTTAAACAGGTTTGTCTTGGGTGTCGCATTCCTCTTCTATTACTTACTTCTAATAACATTTTATAATAGTAGGTATAGTATTGACTAAAATATATATAAATATCATAACAATAGCTGCGCTCGGAACCGCTCGAATGTAATCTTGATGACTTTATTTCTGTCCGTTTGAAATATCTTCTCGAAGTGCGCTACAGTTTTAAAAATGTTTCCTACCTACTTTTGCGCTTTACATTGACAAAGAGTGTTACTACGATTCAAAGTAAGAACGAAGTAAACTTAGCATAGAGAGCGAGTGTGGTTCAGCGGGAACTCGTGCGACTTTCGATCCGACGCACCCGAGTTCGAATCCCGCTGGCCCCGCACACAATGACATTCTTAAGTTATGTGCGGATTTAATACTCGCTCTCAAAACGGTGAACGAAAACATCGTGAGGAAACCGGTATATTCAAGATTTAATTACAAAAATTCAAGAATACGTGACATCCACCAACCCGTACTGGGCCAGGGTGGTGGATAATGGCCCATACTCGTCTATGAGAGAAGGCCCCTGTCCCAGCAGTGGGAACTCAATAGGCTGATGATGATTATGATGAAACTTAACTTGTCAAGCACGAATAGGTTTAAGTACAAAAAATCATGTTCGACCTTTTTATGAAACACTCGGGAAGCGAAGACCAAATATTATAACATACTAACTCCTTTTGGAAATCTTATTCTCGAACCGTACCGTTCAATTAACAGCACCGTGTCGTGAACAGCCTGCCTTAATGAAACTCGTAAAAGGTTATTGTTATAGGCTCCCCGCTGATTATCCGGGCACATTACACGGTTACCCGGTTCTAAGGCTCGGCACGGGTTGCCTCACATCACTAACCAATTACAACAAACTAACTGGCGCTCGCGACTTCGTTCACCAAAGGAGCTCGTCTAGATACACTACCTAAGTGTTCTAGAACAGTTTGTTTTCCGAGATAAAAGGTAACGCAGAATAATTCAATACAATACAATAACACCTGCATGATGCACGGTGCCTGCAGTAGTTATAGAACTGTGTCACAGACACCAACGCCCCCGCAAGGATACATACATACATATGATCAGTAACTACTTTTTAAAAACCTTTTCCTTTCTTTTTCTTTTCAGTAAGTACCCTAAATTTTGTCTCGTCTTTCATAACAATAATCTATACTACGAGTATCATGATTAAAATTAAATGAATGAAAAGGAACCTTAGAATTACATCTGTAAGGCAGAAATCATTGTATCTTTAATAGGTAGTATTTTCACAGACAATGCGCGGAAAGAATTGTAATCATGCAACTGGGTTTCCACTTAGACGGCGATGGGCAGCTCGACGGCGATGGGCAGCTCGATGGGCAGCTCGACGGCTAGGAAAAAAAAGCACGCAAGCGGAATAATTTGGTCAATTATATACCTAACGACGTCATCAAACTATTATTCATTACCTTTGTTTCTGAAGGATCATCATCATCGTCATAATCAGTCTTACGTTTGTACTAGTAGCCGAATTCTTTTATTTTTTTATTATAGATAGATAGATAGATAGATAGATAAACACTTTATTATTCACCTTAAAAAATAGAGATAAAGTACAATTCAAATGTTATATTATGCTTTCCTTATTGTACTCGTCGGTAGAGGTACAATGTATGGTCAATATGTAGTTAGTTGATATTAGGGTCCTATCGGGCACGCAGTCTAGAGGAGAGGAGTGCTTAGTGCGTAGCAAAAATTATTAAATTAATAAGAAATATTTATTATATTTTATTATAGCAAAAATTTCAAATTTTATTTTCGTATAGTATTTTTACTAATAATCAAAGTATATTGTATATTTATTATACATTTATTCGCCATAAATAATAGGTATATTATGTATTAATTAAAAAAATATATTCTTAGGCGTGGACGGAGTAGGTACATACATTTCGTAAAAAAATCGAATTCAATTCCCCCCTCTACAGGCTCAAGTTTGAGTTGTATATGTTACGGCTAATACCCGAAGTGCGGCTACACCTAGTTTTAGCCGGTTAGAACTAGGTGTAGCCACTTACTCTTGGCTACACCTAGTTCTAACCGGCGTCGCATTATTTTTCAGTTGATTATAATCTATTGAAGTGATAGATGATAATCTACATTATATTATATCTAATATACATGTTCGCGGCGTTGGAGTGGCCCAAGGGCCACCCCAACGCACCCTAACCTACCGAGGGCTGCAGCTATATTCACATGCGGCTGCACCTAGTTCTAGCCACTACGATGAAGGCTAAACCTAGTTCTAACCGAAGATAAGTAGGATATATCTAAGTTTAACCGCATGTAACCGGCTGCACCTAGTTGTAGCCGGCTAAAACTAGGTGTAGCCGCACTTCGGCTTTTAGCCGTAACATATACACACATTTGTAAAAAACAATTGATACAAATAAATTATTTTTTATTAAATTGAATTATTTTTTCTGTATGAATATTTTATTACCAAATTAATTAAATTAACTATTGTAGGTACGTCCGAAAGGGCAAACTGTTGATATGATGTTTGACCTACCTTATACATATAGTTTATTATTGTAATTGTAAGTTGTACAACTTGTTACACGCAGTCATGCACGCGCGGCGTGTAGGCGGACAGAAGGAAGTACAAAACGCACCCTATAATTATCAATTCAGAAATCCTCGGCGCAGCCGAGTCGAGCCTACTCTAAAACTCTCCAACCCCACTTCGCAACATTAAATACAATATCTTCAAATTGGTCTTAAGTACCGCCACCCTCATTGAGTATTTTTATCATTACCATAATCTTAGCGCCGTCTCTTTCGCACTCCAGCTAATACTGCCATTTTGTAGCACAGCTGTCTCTGTCTGACGGTCTTAAATTCTTTGGTAAATTTAAGACTTATTCTCTCATGATTTAAGCGAGTCCGGAACTCTTAGAATGCGATTAAGAGGCCGGTAATTGTCTACAGTGGGCAGAGTGCTTCTTGGGGTCCGTGCTTCTGTTGTTCAGGTTCTAGTCTTAAAATGACTGAACCTAAGCATCGTTTTAGATGATTTCCAAAAATTTGTGGATTGCTATATCTTTTGTTCTGTAATCATCAAGATGGAACACTTCCACCTTTACTGGTACACTATCATTAGCATATAGGTACCTACCTGACATGTAGCACAGAATACTAAGGGACATGTAGTAACAAAACTAAAAGAATAGAAACGGGGTATTTTTTAATGAAAATTAGTGTTTGATTGATTGATTGATTGATTGATTGATAACGCTTTATCGTACACCAAAAACAACAAGAACATATAAAAATAAAACTTAAAAATTTGATTAGTACAAGGGGCTATTACAATGGGCTAGATATTGTAATCTAATAATATAACGTAAAGGTATTATCAATACTTCAAAACGGGCCACAATGTTTTAACGAGATACCAGCATGTCTTACGCCTGATGGTAAACGCCACGCATGCCCATAACAATTGCAGTGCCATCCAGAATGTAAAATACCATAAAAAGCACTGCGTAATGCTGCGTTGCGGTCATCACCCCGAAACATCAGATGTTAAGCCTCATACGAGTATGCCTAGTAACTTTGCTAACTACAATCACAGAATACTAAGGCACAGAAGCATCACTCCGCAAAGAAATTTAAACAAATAGCGACTCTTGCTGTGACGCAATAAAATTCAATTCAGCTCGCGTAGCGCTGCATACCTACCAGTTATAGTAACCTACAGAGCGCCTTTCTATCGCATAGCTCTTATCTCTTCTGACGCGGCACGTGTAACGACGCGCGACCCGCCGTCGGTGTCCGGCTATGTACTTGTAGCTTCGTACCTACAGTGCAGAGTGCGCTAGGCCTGCTACAATGCCCTTCATACCGGAACACAGTAATGCTTGCGCACTACTGCTAGCGGCAGAATAACTAGGCCTCCCGCATACGAGAGTCCTACGACGAGAAAATTTACTGGAATCTTTTGTGTGCGGCTTGTAGAACTTTATTAAAAAGGACCAGACATGGATTAGGAGGTTCTGTATTCGACCCGTATCACAAAATGTATCTATTATAGTCGTGGCATATTGTTTGCATTATGTTAGGTAATTCTTCCAATCTTCGTTTGAAGGCGCTACGTTGGCGTCGTCGCTACGATAATATTAATAACGTTTATTGAAACTTGAAATACATTGTAAACAGTATGATACTTAAACTAGTAGTTACAAAGAATATCAATTAAAAACTAGCACTGGTCTGGTGGTATCATTAGAGAACCCTGAACCCCACACTAGGGTGCCCTGTGTCGTGGGATTCAGACTCTTCCGTTTGAGGATCTAATATAATAAGTCTATAATAACTGATGATGAACGATGACTGATGACAACAGTCTCGATAACATACATAGTATGGAGCGATTAAGTCATCAGGACCCTGACTCTGTTATCTATTGAACTAGTTCGTCTATTGTTTGAAAATAGTTAGTATTGACAGTCCATTGATAGATTTCGTAGTCTGCTCTCTATTTAGTTCGGTTTTGGGATGGCTTGCTATCTACATGCTGTCGAGCTGCTTTGACTGAAGATTCTGTTGCTATGGTAACACCTGGAAGAATTTTGACTACCGTACAGTTAACGTTAGAGGTACCTACTATTGCGTTAAGTTTGACTTGATTTAAGAATACTGACAAGAAATAAATTAAGACTGTACAACGTCCACTTATTCAGAGCTATGGAAAAAGTCGCGTGTCACTCCTTTCCACAAAGGTGGCGATAAATTAGATATTTGTAACTATAGACCTATAGCGGTGCTATCAGTCTTCGGCAAATTGTTAGAGACTATTGTCAATGCTCGTGTCGTTCAGCAAATCGGTATATATATCGATGATAGTCACCATGGATTCAGATCAGGGCGGTCGTCGGTAACCAATCACATCAACTTTGTCAATTACGTCACCGCAAAGATGGATGCCGGTTTGCAGGTCGATGCTGCATATTTTGATTTCAAAAAGGCATTTGACCGCGTAGATAATGACATCTTGTTACAAAAGAGTTCCGCCATTGGGTGCAACCCTAAGCTCCTTGACCTTTTCGCTAGTTATCTTAGAAATCGCTCTCCATATGTTCAAATACTAAGTTGTCAATCCCAAAGCTATTACACTAGATCTGGAGTAAGTCAGGGGTCTACGCTCGGACCGACGCAATTCTTGATAATGGTTAATTATTTGCCGAAGACTGTCAACAACGCTCGGTGCCTTCTTATTGCAAACGATTTAAAATTGTTCACGGCCGTTGCAAATAGTGTCGATAGTGATTCTCTCCAAGTTGATATAGATCGGGTGGCGGACTGGAGTGAGAGAAATAGGCTTCATCACGAGAGCCTGCAACCCAAGCCCAAAACCCGCTGGAACGCGTGCATGAAATCAAAGACTTAGGCTTGACTTTAGACTCGCAGCTTAACTTTAGAGACCACATAACTATCATCTGTAAGCAAGCCTATATAATGTTAGGTTTTATTATGCGGACTTCCTACAATTTTAATAATGTCAATGCTCCAATAGCCCTTTATAATGCCTATGTACGTAGCAAGCTGGAATATAATTCAATTGTATGGGATCCCTATAAGAAAAAATATTCACTCATGGTAGAAAGAATACAGCGCAAATTCGCACGATATCTTTATAAAAAACTATATGGATACTACCCATACATGTTTCCGTCACTTTTTGTGACTGGAATGGCCGGTCTGAACACTCTAGAACTAAGAAGTAAGACGCTTTTCGTCTTACACTAATATTAGCTCCTCCACAATAGGGTTGATAACCCGTTAGCACTAGAGGAACTGCGGCTGAGCGTCCCGGCGCCTCACATGCGCGGCGCAGACGCCGAGCACGGCCCGCGCCGCCGCCCGCGCCTGTTCGTGCCTCACGCGCGCTTCCACTCGGTTCGCACACATAACGCCCCTACCGCCAGGGTCATACGGTTATTCAACGACATGCTCGCTCGACAACCAGATCTAGATATATTTAATGATAATCACAAACAAGGCGACAGTATTTCTAGGTATAGGCATAGACTCTAAGTTGCAGTATATCTCATATATGTATGCCTCATATCGATGCTGTATCAGGAAAATTTAGTTCTGCTGCATAAGCGTTTAGTAAAATTAGGCAATTAACGGATATAGCTACGGCTCGGTTAGTTTACTTTGCATACTTCCACAGCTTAATGTCATATGGCATTTTGCTGTGGGGGTCTGCCGCGGATATAGAAGCTATTTTTATTTTACAAAAGCGGGCGGTTCGCGCTATTTATGAGTTGGGTCCTCGCAAATCATTAAGAGAAGTCTTTAAACAAATTAATGTATTAACTTTACCTTCTCTGTATATTTATGAAAATATAATGTATGTTCGTAAAAATCTGCACAAATTCAAGTTGAATAGTGACCACCACAACATAAACACTAGAAATAAGGATAGAATTGCAGTACCTAGGTTTAGACTGAGTAAAACGAATAAGTCCTTCATGGGCAATTGTGTACGTTATTACAATAAAATTCCATAATGTATAACGGAGCTCACAGAAAGTAGATTCAAATTAAGTGTGAAAAATATTCATAGTTATATATACATAGAAGACAAAGATGCATGGAACATTCCGCTACTGCCAAGTAGCCAACTGGCACATAAGAAAAATAATATTGTCAAAAACAAACATAAAATATTGTAACAAAATTTCTAAAAAATATGCCCCTCAGTTTCTTGCCGTATCTTCTGAGTAGTGGTTCTTTTTCCGATACGGTGGTAGAGTCATTGTAATAATTGACGTTCATAAGTGACAAAATTGAAATAAAGAACTTTTGAATTGAATTGAATAGAATTTGATAGGGTAGGCAGGTTCAGAAACGAACTTCTTGCTTACCTTAGTTTTCCCTTGTAAAGTGTTGGACATAGTCTGTAAGTTGCATGTGTTGTATAAGTAAATAAATAAAAATAAAATTAATAAATAAAATAAAATACAATTTTGACACCAATGGCGGTTGAATCGTAAAAGTAAGATATTTCTAGTAAGATGATATTTTGGCAATAGTCTAGAAATTTGAGGCCCAGGGGGCTTATTGTGTAACTTTCACATTTATCACAATTATTTTCAATTTGACATCTGAAGAACGGATCACGACTATAATCGCTATCCAGTTAAATGGTATTTGTATAGATGTTAAAGCCAGACAATAAGCCCTCAGGTCTAGACTTGGCGTCGAAAGGTGCCTTAGCTACTATTGGTCACTAGTGAAATGTATATATCAGTATAAAGTTTTGTGCTACTCGTATAAAGTTGATGATTGATTGATAACACTTAATTGTACACCAATAACATAACGGAACATAAAAATAGACCTTAACATTTTTATTAGTACATTGGTCGGTCTTATCGCTAATAAGCGATCTCTTCTAGGCAACCTTTAAATGGAGAGGATCTGCAAAAGTTATTTGTGTCAAAGTCATAACGTATCTATAAAATCCTAGTTATCCACGTTTTTCTAAAACAAAAAGTTTTCAGGAGCTCAACTACACATACCAAGTTGCATTAAAATCCGGTTAGTAGTTTTTGCCTGATTAAAAAACATCCATCCATCCGTCCTCACACACTTTCGCATTTATAATAACTATTACTCGTAGTAAGATGTAATGTTTCGGTGTGCGTTTGGCGAGCAAGTGTTCTATACGTTGCATCATATAATATTATTATTAAACATGTTATAATACAAATACAACACTCCCACACTTATTGTATACCGATAACATAATAACTTTTGCAGATAAACCTTATAACTAGGGCAGTACAGTGGGTGGTCTTATCGCTAACAGCGATCTCCTCCGGAAAACGTTTGTCAGTACCGGAAAGTATCGGAAGACGGTGTAGTAGACGGTGGTGTACAATAATTCATAAATAAATAATACTACTAAACCATTACTTATATAAATAAATATTAATCTAAATATAAACTAATATATATTCATGATAATCATAAAGACAGTTTTATGATTACATTAGGATGCAGAGGGTTATAATAAGAGGTTAAACACAGCAGTTCGGACTTATATCACAGAATACTTATATTGAAAACGTAGGTACATATAAACACACGGATTCCCCACAACTTCGCGGCACTGAAAAATTATACTTAAACAAATGTGCCATATTAAAAGTTTCCTACGGGGGCGCGGGGAGGGCTGAGGGAGTTGAAGGGGGTTAAACCCACCCTTATTTAGTCACGCCATTTAACGGGCGCGCAAAGGGCTGGTAGTTAATTATTAAAGGGACTTGTAGCAAGGAGAATGTCACTGAGAGCTGGTGGCTCGGTTTTCGGCGCGGACACATTTCCAGCTTATAATTTTTGGGCTATAAATAAAATTATTTAGAGAGATGTCACGATACTAACTATACCGGTTTGGAGGTACTGTATTTAAATAACAATATTCATAATTTTATAAATTTAATATGTAGAATTGCATCCAGCAAGCTGTACTGCAGACAGAGAAGTAAAGTAAATTCAATTCAATTCTTTATTGATGCATTCTATAATGTTACATTAGGTATTCATCATAACTTAAAACAGTTCATTATCGACCCTGTTGGGCCAGCACGTAGGAGAGAGGAAGACAATGCATTTTTTATTAATTATTCTCTTACACAGTCAGCACACTACGGGTACTTACCTAGTAATATTTAGTTTTCTTTGCGACGGGTCTGAGCAGCCGCTCAACTGCCGTCTCTCTCTAGATCTATGTGCTCCATCTTAGGCCACATCATCACTTCACATCAGGCGAGATAGTGGTCTATAGATAGATTTATTAAGCGTAAAAAAAGTACAAATAAAATAATCATATAATTATAAAATAGTTTAGTATATAGAATTATTAATATCATGACTATTTGTTATTTAATTATTGGTCAATTTATCACTTTAGTCAATTATTATATTATTATTAGTAAAGCTTATTAGCATAACTTGGCGAGATGGTGACAGTGATCAAACGTCGATCAATACCTAATAAATAAAGCTAGCTATAAAGTGGGCACGCAGCGCGCGTAATCGATGTAGATAGCAATAAATATACATAATGTTGGTTATAAGCTCTTTTCTTGTACTCAGTAAATGGCTTTCCAATAGCATTCATTAGACTTCCACTCCCCGTTATTTAGTGCAATTCTCCTGGCTAATTGAAACTAGTTAAGTATATAATCGGCATGTACATTGATTTGGAATTCTTTCGGGCATGCTTACATTTAAAAAACAATCTTATCTCTTAAAAATAAAAACGTACAGTACATTATTTACTAAATTAATTTTTATACATCTCTAATTTTGTGCATCTCAAACCTCCTTGAGTTGCAATCCAGTTGATTATTATTATTTTATATAGTATTGTACCGATTTTAATTTGTTTTGTACAATGAATAAATAATATAAAAACATACATCATATACCTTACTTTTATATAGATAGATAGAAAAGTATTTATTCAAATTTGTAGGTACAAAGGAGAACCTAATGCGAGTAAGCATTATCTTACAGTTAGCCTCGGTGTATTGTGGATTTTTTATAATGTAGTGCGAACAAAATAATATAAAGTTTATCGGAAAAATTAGAAGGTAAAACAAAAATAATAACAAGATATACACAATAAATATAAAAAAAAAAATATACGGAGGTAATTTTATTTATAAATGTATTTTTATTTTTAAATTATTTTACATTTTCTATGTACGCCACATTTATCAACAACAATCTACATAATATTCAGCGGAATTACACTAGATATTTTCATTGAATTTCAGATTTCAATTTGCGATGTCTGAAAAAGGCGACTAAGTTTTAAGTCCACATATAGAAGAACATCTTTGTACACTTAGTTTGGCAAATAAATAAATATATGAAGTATATGATTTGAGATAATGATGAAATGAATTTCCGCAACGTCAAGCCTGATTCCATTCGATTTTATACATTTTAGGAAAAAGTATTTTTATCTTGGCAGGGATTCGTACCTGCTACTCCTGGAACACCGCTCCGTCACTAAAAGCAAAATGTTCGAGCCTCAAATACAACCCATATTTGAGCTTTAAATATCTTTTCATCTGACAATCTACTCGAGTGAGATATGAGTACTGCAAGACTGGATTATGATCAGATTTTGCTTACATCTGCGCTAAGTGGTAGTACTAGGTGGTACCAAAAGTAAAATTACATATAGATACGTTAATCACCACTTGTTTCACTTGCCTTCAGCGCTTCCCCTAATATACGATAAAGCCTATTTGCAAGTATAGTTCGCAAACTGTGATTCATAAAATGAAATGAGATGAGAAGAGGATGAGATGAGATTTATTTGTAAACACGGTCTTAATAAAGTTTATGAATTTTAGTAAAAGTTCTGCGTGTCTCACCATTTCTAGCATACACATTTTCATAATATTACATTATTTGAATTTAATTTAAATAAAATGTCCCATGCATACAATTATCACAAAAAATTTCAAAGATTAATAAAAAAAAAAAACCATTACCACATGTACACCATGTCAGATATAAAGCACACAGTTCTTTGTTAAAACCATGTCAAACCATGACGTTACAATGAAAACAATTTGATCGATCGCAAAAGTTGAAACTAACAGCACTTGCCGGAACGATTTATAATTAGCGCACTTTATCGGGCGAGAATAGACCTAATATTTAACGAAATGACATGCCACGGTCTTAATGTACACGGATCGATGGCACTTGGAGCCTGACCTGGAAAAGTGGTATAAAGAATGCATTTCACTGTTTAGAATGCACTAGCAAAATAACTGGGCGTTTGAGACCTGAATAATGATGTCTCAGGGTGCCGAGCGCAATGCGGTGCTGCGCAGCGCTTAGCGCAACTTTCGAAGGAAGCGTGGTACTCAGGGTGCCGAGCGCAGTGCGGTGCGGCGCAGCGCTTAGCGCAACTTTCGAAGGAAGCGTGGTACTCAGGGTGCCGAGCGCAGTGCGGTGCGGCGCAGCGCTTAGCGCAACTTTCGAAGGAAGCGTGGTACTCAGGGTGCCGAGCGCAGTGCGGTGCGGCGCAGCGCTTAGCGCAACTTTCGAAGGAAGCGTGGTACTCAGGGTGCCGAGCGCAGTGCGGTGCGGCGCAGCGCTTAGCGCAACTTTCGAAGGAAGCGTGGTACTCAGGGTGCCGAGCGCAGTGCGGTGCGGCGCAGCGCTTAGCGCAACTTTCGAAGGAAGCGTGGTACTCAGGGTGCCGAGCGCAGTGCGGTGCGGCGCAGCGCTTAGCGCAACTTTCGAAGGAAGCGTGGTACTCAGGGTGCCGAGCGCAGTGCGGTGCGGCGCAGCGCTTAGCGCAACTTTCGAAGGAAGCGTGGTACTCAGGGTGCCGAGCGCAGTGCGGTGCGGCGCAGCGCTTAGCGCAACTTTCGAAGGAAGCGTGGTACTCAGGGTGCCGAGCGCAGTGCGGTGCCGCGCAGCGCTTAGCGCAACTTTCGAAGGAAACGTGGTACTCACCACCAGGCCTGAAATATAAATCTTCTCGTAATTTTGTGACATAAACAAATCCGTGATCATTAACAATACGTTGGATTATATTTTTCATCAAAATATCTCCCAAAAAGTGAGTGGACTGCACATATGACATTTAAAAAAAAATATATTTTTTCTTTTTTCCTTTTTTATGTAGCACGTGTACATTGTTGGACCGAGCGTCCATTACCCCATTACTAACTACTAAAAAAAGTCAAAATGCATCGTTTTTCTGTCACAATGATGGCTTGCCTAGAGCCTGCTGCCCGTTTACTCTCCATTAAATATTACTCCCATGAGTGCCGGTTACAGTTGATTATAGACTTTGACAAACAGCGTATGTTATAGCTAACGGTCATTTAGGGTAATGGCCTGTTTGTTCTTACGCCGACAATCAATTACCGACGGCGGCGGAGGCCTGCGTGATCGGAGGCTTCGACATGCGACCAGCAAAGGTCGGTCATTTTTCAGTTGTTTGGTACCTCGGCGATAAACTGCATCTTGGCACTCTATCACAAAATATATCATTCAATGTAAACGATAAAAGACATTAATTACTTACTAAAATATATCTCGTATGAAAGTTTTTAACCAAGTTTACCGCGTATTTAAAAACAAATTATATAAGCTACATAAATTGTTTACAGGCTCCAAAAATAAGTGCTTTCTGCTTTGTGGTCCGAGTGTTTGAAATGGGCCATACTTTGTTTCCGTATTTAACTAAATATGTTGAAGCAACGTACTCGTGCACAAGCGATGCGCGCCAGTTATGATACTAGATACAAAATAACAGACACCGAGATTTTTTCCAAAGTCTAACTCACGCTTTGTAGAACAAAGACAATTACGATGAGTGGTTGTTTCAGGGTTATAGACCCGGCCTGTGGATGGCGAACATTTTATAACTTGTTATTCTTCTTAAATAAGTGGAAGAAGATGGAGCTGGTGATGATGGTAATAGCTTAGATATCTTATTGCGAGACTTTAGCAAGCTAACACTACTAGGTCATTGACCTTCTCCCAAGGCCAATACTTCCGGGCACACGATTATTTCGAGATTGTTTTCGGGCACAAACTCTGTTACAGAATTTAAAACCATCAAAAACAATCGTGTGATTAATGACACATGACCTTTTTATTTCGCGGCATCTCCCCTAACCCCATCCTTTTTACATGTTTTGTAAAACAATGCATGCAAAATACGATAATAAACAATCAGGCTTTTCTCTTTGCAGAGTCGGATTCTGGAGGACGCATCGTTGATGTGCAACTCCTGGTCACCTAGGCACAATGTAAGTTTACTCCACACAGCCCCTTCCCTCTACGCTTACCTCACGTTTCAGCACTACGTGTAACTCTGCACTTCTGCTTTTCCCTCACTTGCGCTAACCAAGCACGTGCGATTAAGCATGCGGTGAAGAACGAGCGTCTGGAGGGTTTACTTATCAATTTGCTAATTTATTGCACAAGAAATAGTACCTACCCGTCTTATAAATGGGTATACGGATATAGGTAGGTAGACTGCATGCATTAAAATGTTATAGTAAATATATAAATAATGACAACAATAACTAATAATGTTCTTAAATGCTAAATATTATATTAAAAATGCAAAAGATTAAATTATTTTTAAACGTATAAATAGATGAACACAATTATTATTTTAATTACTTGTAGTCTTAATAAATAATTTTAAAAATAAATTCATCAATGTATTGAAGCGGGTAAGTATTTAATATCCTTGTGCCTCTTACGTGTGTCTACGTGTACTTTGTTTGTAGCAGCCGAGGGAAACGCTGATGAAGTTACATTCCGTAGAGGCCACGTAGCTTCGTAGACGTCGCGTCGTAACTACGCCTAGCGTGTAAATGAATTCGCGAGACCCGAGAATTTCCGAAGAAACCTTTCTAACAGACCCTATATAGTCGTAAATATAGCGATCCATAAACGACAAGCGTTTATAACTTACAATTAGTTTATTTCCAGCGAGAAGTTCGTATATCAATTTATTTAAATGTTCAGACAAAAATGTATAATAAATTTTGAAGACAATATATTACTATATATTCTATCTATCTCATCTATCAATCTATTCTATCTATCTATTTTATAATATTTTTCTATCTGTCTATTCTATATGAATATTTGGTATCTAGAAACATTAATTTTCAACTAGCTGCACCCTGTGGTTATACCCGCTGGTTCACGAGATGAAAATGAGGCTATATGTTAATCAAAGGTATAAGCTATCTACATACCGAATTTTACTCAAATCTGTTGAGCCGTTACAGCGTGAGTGAATCAAGCTTAAATACAAACTTTCACATTTATAATATTATAGTTAGATGTACGAATAATAATGTATCTGTTAATTTGTTTGTATCTTCTATTCGCCTAAATTACTGAAAACAGTCAAGCAGCTTGAATTTTTCCAGAACAATGTTCTTGTGCCATGCAATTTTACTTTCGATAAAAGAATTATAAAAAGGTTCTATAAAAAGTTGGCAGGTGGGTGGCTTCCTTCATAAAATAGTAAATATCATTTTCCAAGCGATCGGTTGTGATCAGAAGTAGGGGAGACCTAATTATCAGCAGTTGGCGTGATATGCCAGCTGGCAGCGCCGCCGCTACCGCCAACTGCCAGAAAATAGCAGCACGGAGGCTCTGCGGTGGCTCTCATTAGTAGACATAAATAAAGAAGGAAGTCACTTTTAAATTATTTTTCTTGTTTCGATATGGTGAACATTAACGTTCGGTTATTATAAGATGTTACAAAGTTCTGGATTCAAAGTTTCTGAAATGATAGGACGCGACACGACCGCGCGATGCAGTTAGTTATTGTTAAAATGTTGGTTTACCTGTTAACTTTTCATATATTACAATTAAGATAATCAATTTTCAAGGCTGTGCAATGAACCCTGAATCATGTTTTTGACATTTATTTTGTACAGTCGTACCATTAACCTTGTCTTCATCTTCATGTAAGAGTTATTCGCGCACTCTTTTCCTACGTAATTTTCGTCATACGAGTAGAATAAAAATTCAAGACATACTCGTATTAAAGGTTACTCTTCAATACACCCCCTACACACACAAGAAGAAGAAATTGGAAACGATTATTTTCAGAATACGAATAATTAAATAACATTAACATGGACATTTTCTTATCCAGGTAATAATTAGTACTTGCTCTGGACATCAATCCAATCCAATACCTACATCGTAGGCTTTACTAAAACAATATGAAGCTTGATCCACATACTAAGTGGTACTTGTTTCAGTAATGTACCTGTAGGAATAATATCAAACAAATAATCGGGTTGCTTTTGTTTATTAAGTCTGTTCATGTTATTTGTAGTCTAACAGATTAAACAGAGTTGTAAGATCAAAAGTAGTGAATCACAATATTATACGTCCCCGCCTCCTCCCCTCGTCTCATTCTCTCCCCTCCTCTCCACTCCCCCTTGCCCTTCCATAATCGTAACTGCTAAGTGCGCAACGCATAATCCCAGAAAAGCTGGAGTTGTACATCCGAGGACAAAAGTGATTATGATTATGAGTAGCAAGTTAAGAGGGAATTTAATTGACGGGAAAAGCTTGCAAACTTATGTGAAGTGTACGTGTATCTATGTTTTATTTTCAGTGCCGTGTTTTTGGAAAGTTACTCAACTCTACTCTACTTTGAGCAATATTTAGCTCAAAGGGGTATATTGGGCTTACTATTATATATATTAAAACGATTGCGTGTGCTTAATGCACACATACATATTAAAAAATAAAACACATGATTAGCAGAAATAGACATTTATGACATAGGCTTAAACACTCTAGAGATTGTAGAGGTGTAAAGTATTCATTGACTAGACCCGTCACCAGTCTCAATCCAAAAATAAACAAAGCTCCAGTCTTAGCTTGCTACCATCAGAATCTCAGAATAGTTTGCTATATTTAACAGATAGCACTTTCGCTCTCGCATGTACCACGGCTGCGTCTAATCGAGAGGGCCCAGCTTTCAGATCTTTGTGACATTTGATACCAACATCACGGGCGGCGCCGGGGGATTACCCGCTGTCGCCATTTAACCCGAAATGCTGACGAGCAATAGTAGTAATGGATTAATGCAGCGGGGTACTTTGTCCCGCTATGGAGGCTTTGCCGCCGTCGGTGATTACGCGCTGAGAAGCGCACTCTGCTTGGTTATATTTGCTATAGATAGAAAGATAGATAGATAGAAAATTCTTTAATGCACAAACAAATTTGTAGGTACATAGGCGAACTTAAAGCATTATCTTCCAGTTAACCTCGGTGTACTGTGAAGTTTAGTAAGGTAGTGCAAATAAAATATAAAGTAAATTTGGAGAATTAAGAGGTCATACAAATATAATATAGGTATGAACTCAAAAAGAGAAAATACCTAAAAATAATGACAAGATGTATAGGTACGGAAAATAACGCTTTCCTGTGGCAGTATCAGTAGCAACCAAGGGAAATAAAGTTTCCCTTTTTTTGTTTATGATAAATCTACTTTTGACCACCATCTCGCCTGATGTTAAGCGAGGATGTGGCCGAAGAAGGAGCACGTAGATCTAGAAGATACCTATTCACGTTAGCCTTGAAGATACCCCAAACATTGATTAATGACCCCAAATTATAATTATCAGGAAACAGAGAAGACGGCAAGTTCCATTCCTTAGCAGTACGCACTATAAACGTGGACAAATTAGTTTCCTTGTCCGCGACCATGAGACAGCGGTCAAAGGCAAACCACTAACGATATCAAATATGCAGTACCTATATCAATGATAAGTAAGTATATCAATATACATATCAATGATTTGATATATTTTGATTCTTAAAGTTAGTGTTTTTTAATGTTAATATTATTACAATAATTATCTTTGCGACACTATTTTGAAATGACTCTCACTATGTTATGATTATAATAACTATATATTATTTGACATTTTGCCTTTGTATTACATAAGTTTTTGTTAAAACATATTTTCAAGACAAGCTTCTAACTAATTCGTAATCGGAACCGTAAGCAGTTTAAAATGAGCTCAAACACTAGTACTTTACGATTATCCGTCAAGGAGTTATATTGCCCACCTTCCGTCTCCATCATCCAATCGGCTGACTGTCACCATAATATTGCATTGTCATCGGACTTTGACAAGTATGCAAATTTCAACTCCATAGGATAAGAGGAAGTGTTTCTAATTCAACTTGCAAGATTTCACCCAAACAAACATAGTTACACATTAGGTACATTGCAAGTTAAATACAAGCTTGTAATTATTTTTTTTTTTTCTAACCTATGTCCCACTACTGGGCAAAGGTCTCCCCCAAATCTCTCCAGCCGTCTCTATCCTGCGCAATCTCGCAACAGCCTTCTTGGTATACATCCAGATCGTCCCTCCATCTTCTTTTGGGCCGGCCTAGGCGCCGTCTTCCATCTTCAGGCAATATATTTATTATTTTTTCTTTTTAATTGCATAAGGCTAGATATGGAGCACTGTACGAAATATTTTCACACCTAGACTAATTGTACCCATATTTGCAATGAATAAATAATTGATTAAGATTACAGCGAGTAGCAACTATCCACTATAAATATATAGGCGTATTTAGACCAACTATAAACGGCTTTCGGATCAGCTTCTACAAAACCACTCAAAATAGTAGATAGATTCAAAGTTTGCAGGTTAATTTTTTACACTATTGTAATATCCTACCGCTCAGTTGCTTGCTGTTGTACCTTAACGAAATGAAAACAGGTTTCACTTGAAATCCAATCGTGAAACGTGACATTAGCAGTTATTTTTATTTTGAGTGACTTTCCCGCTCCGACTAAATGAGGTTACACCCTAAATTGCAATTACGGAGTTTGCACGGTTCCGAAGTAATACGTTTATAATAAAACTGTAATTTTGAGAAAAGTCGTTTATATATCCTGTACTTCGCTTTACAAACGAATAAAAATTTAACGTTCAGGGCTAGTGATGCTTAGTTTTGTTTTTGTTGGTCCTAAGGTTGGTTTTCTTATAAATAAAATGTGTTGAATCGCTTAACGTCTCAGACAAAATATCCCGAAGTTTTACGTAGAGCCAGTTTAAGTTATTTCACTGTCATATGCCTAGTATTCAATTCAATTTAAATTTATTTATTCGACCAACATGGATTACAATATAACATCACAATAACTTAATAAATATTCTAAAGTCAATAATAAAGTGATGTATAATAAAATAATCATAATAAAGTGAGTTAAAATAAAACAATATTTTGTCTTTAGTCAGTATACAAGTGTGCCATGTTACAATGGTTATTCTTTAGTCGAAACGTGCCGCAAATGCCTTCAGGAAACTGTTACTGTACTGTATGTTTTCTATATTGTGCGTACATCATTGTTTTGCTTTTCACGGCTGTTTCGGGTCGACGGTGGTATTATTGACCATTTGAGACGTAAGAACTAATATTAAAGAATTCAAACTTGTTAGTGACACCACGACTGTTATGAATAGGTGTGGCGTTTACTGTGAGGTGCATGTCCGTATTCTTCATTACACCTCATCACTAGAAAAAAAAAAATATTTACAATTCCGAATAGTAATAAATAAGTTTGATCTTATAGTTGCTTATTATTTTATTTAACAATTTTAAGCGACACCACTAATTTAATAATTTAATTGATAATTTATCCACTGTATAATCAAACATAACAGATTTTATCTTACAAATTTGTTCTCTCCGCCGCGATGCCCGCCCGCCGTGGCACGCTCCCTGTTATGCGGAAAGTTGTCAATTGTCGTCCAATTTGTAGATGAACTCTATAATTGCAAGGGAGTCAATGAAACTGCAATTGAATAAGAATTCCTGGGGGACGACACTTCCCCTAATCAAAATTTGATACGCATACTTTTATTATGAGCTCAGATGATCTTTTATGATTATTTTTTATGTTTTAAGTGATTGAATTCGAAAAGTATGGAAGCAATATTTTAAAAACATGATCCACGTATTGTCTGACATTTGATAAATTCATAAACATAATAACCGAATGACGTTGAAATAAGAACCTATGGCGCAATTGGAATTAATGAACTCACCTTTTTTGCTAAGCGCCCGTGTAGCTTAAAAGTATGTCCCTAGTGTGTAAAATAGGCACATACTTTCGAAATTCCATCAAAATGCATTCCACATCATTCATCTCCACAAACTTTCGCATTTATAATTCGGATGTGCCAATATAGAGAACATAGATCTAAAGGAAGACAGTAGTTGTACGACTGCTCAGATCTGTCTAACTGATGATTATCCAATCATTATTCCGAAACACGAATAGGGCGGTCGCTTGACTTCATGCATGGATTTTTTTCAGTGGGTGGTACAAGGCGGTAAAAAAATGGTACGCAGCTAAAGCCCTATATCTAAGTCAATTTCCTCAACATACCTTCTTTCACAAGTTTTTAGAGCGAGTATTTTTATTAATATTTGCATTGAAATAAACAAGTAGTTAGCGAAGATAACAGGTTAATACAATTTGATAACTTATCTGATAGTATAGTGTTGTGGCACCGCCACTCTCTCTATTCGTTTAGTGTACAATCGGCAGTCTCACATTTCAAGTTCTGGCAGCAGTCGTGGGGCGCGTGGGGCGAGGAGCTCGTTCCCACGCTCGATTTGGCTCATTTTTGAGCGCCTCGCAGATTGACATTTATTCACACTTAGCCGCCCGTGTAATGTTTCAAGCGCTTTTTCATTCGACGCTTAATTTATTTCTTTTCGCAGGGCGTTTAAATGTAATTGCAACTTTAGCTTGATAATATATTAAGGATGGGATAACTTACCTTCCAATACATGATTAACGGACAATTATTAAGAGCGAGTGTTGCTCAGTGGGTGCGATTTTTGATCCGACGCACCCGAGTTCGAATCCTGTTGGCCCCGCACTACTGACTTTCTTAAGTTATGTGCGGATTTATCACTCGTTCTAAAAACGGTGAAGGAAAACATCGTGAAGAAACTGGCATGTCCAAGAATTAATCACAAAAATTCATGGACATCTGACATCCACCAACCCGCATTGGGCCAGCGTGGTGGGTTATGGCCCATACTCTCTCTAAAAGAGAAGGCCCGTGTCCCAGCAGTGGGAACGTGATGGGCTAATGATGGACAATTATTGTATGCACTCATAAGAAGCATAAATAATATCTCAATACATGCTATTGGCTGTTATTTCTCAGACAATGAGTAGTTCTATTGTTTATTATTTTTAATGACGCGGATCAAGTACAGCGGCTTCTTCTTGGATTATGGACTCATCATTGACCGCAGTATACACAATGATGCAACATGTTTTACGTTGCAGCCTCGATGGCAGCAAACGCTCGAATCATTCATTTATGATACAGTCGGTAGACAAACATGGACCGCTCCAGTGTTTGAAACAACTTTGAACTATCTTCGCTTCAAGCTTAGCTGACGGTGTTTATCTATATCTTTTATGTCTTTTTTACTGTTTATAGTTAAATTATTACAAGTATGTCCGTGCGTCACCAAAGGTTGGAGCTGAAAACCGGCGTTGTGATACAATTACAACATTAAGCTGAGCTCAAACCTTTTCTGGCAACACTGTGCACGGCAGCTGTCTACGTACACGGACGCATTATAATTATTGTAAACATTGTTTCTTGTTGAAGGGCCCGTGTATTTATGTGTCGTTGTGTGCAGTTTTACGAGAATAAATAATTTTCTTTCTTTCTTTTTTGTTTTTCGACTGTTGTGATTATTTATTATTATCTAATGGTGCCTAACTCAAAGTATACACACTTAGCATCTATTTAAAGTCAGCTCAAAATTCAAGCTAATCATCAAGAGATAGCTTATACCCTGGATTAACCAAAAGGGTACTTTTTATTCCTGGAACCCGTGGATAAAACCGCAGGGCGCAACTAGTATTATAAATGTGAAAGTTTGTATTTTAGTGTGTAAGTGTTTGTTACTTCTTCACGATGTAACGGCTCAACGATAAGATACGAGTGAATTTCGGAGTAGTTTTATCCCCGGAAACCACGGGTGAAACCGCGGCGAGCAGCTAGTTTAATATGATATTGAATATAAGCTTGCCTCTACAAAGTATGGTTACCTACATGGTGCATTTTCTCCAAGCGGCTCTGCCTGTAATTTAGTGCAATTTTCTCGAAGTTGCAACCAGCAATTTGTAAACCAAATAGGAGGGTTCCGTACATCCTGGTCTAATAATTGGTAAACTGGGTATATTTAACACACTGCTACATTTGACATGATATCCGCGGTTACTTTCGTGGAAAACGTTTAATATTCCAAGCCATGTTTTCAGCAAATGCACGAGAAAATGCTGGTAGGCGCCAACTTGAATACTACTGTTCTAGTACATTAATAGCTTTTGTCCGCGATTTCGTCCGCGTGGACTCCAGTTCATACTGTAGAGACGTTTACAACATAACGCTCACGTAGATTAATTTCGTTTTATATAGGACGGTATTCGTGAAAACCCCACGCAACAAATGCGCGTGGCAGACAATAGTGTAATCAGGCCTCGTACCACGCGTTGCCACAACCTGGTAATGAATATGAAAGCTCGTGCTAAATTTTAAGTTTGTAGTCATTATGGTTCTGATGATTTTGTTATTTAAATATTTTATATATTTAGATTAAAAAATAATCTAACTACCACGTTTTTATGGATTTAGAATGCATTTTCATCGAGTTATGAGCTACACTGAATATTTCAGCTGGATAGCTAATCGAGAAATGCTCGAAATTTTATTTGCAAGATTCCACCCGGAATGACAGACAGAAAGACAAACAAGAAAGTGACTTAATAAAAACGTGGTAAAATACTTTATACACTCTCGGATGGCTCACTTTGATGCTACTTTAAAGTCGCACTCAACTTTGTCTTAAAAAGTCATCTTTCACGATAGACAAAACCTATTCATTTGCCAAAATAAAACAGATGTAAAGCCTGTATTGTGAATTCAGCTTGAGCTCAGTTGCGGACTGTAAACTAACAAGGGACGGCCGCAGGAATCGAGAGAAACTATTACTTTAAAAGTGGTCTTCGGACGTAAAACATAGTGTTTGGAAGTCACCCCGCGCGCCGACCGTGCGCCAGGACTCGGGAATGACGGCCCAGGGATGGGAACAAGAAACCGAGTAACCGTTACGAGTTATCGAATACTGGTACATGTCTGTTTACGATATTCTAGTTTAGCATTAGTTTCGACAACTGAACTTAGTGTAGACTGATTGAATTTCTTTATTAACAACTTTATGAACAACTTTAAATAAATAAAATAAACAAACACAACATTAAGTTTCCAAATACAAAAGCACTTATAACCCAGAAGGTATTTTATTATGTGATCTGCTCTTAAGCAGAACGCTTAGCAAACACGTGTTATGAAATGATGCAAAATGTCGTCAATGTTCCTAAAATACATTTTGGTAATATTGGTGACTGCGAGTTTTGTCAATTGTCCAGGGCTTAGTTAAGTAAAGTACATGGGTTGTATAACGACTTCCTAGAAGTGCACCACTAGGCGGACCGCGAACTTCATACCTAAGTGCAGCTTTGGAATATGAATCATCCTCCTCAATTTATAAAATACTGACATCAAATCTATTTTATCAGAAATTTGTCGAGAAATAACTTTACTAAGCCGTTAGGAGCCTACATGCGATATGCTACGATACATTGTCAACCAAAATACATTTTATACTTTATTCAACTTATATATTGTTGAAGACACCATTCAAGTGAGGCTAGATCTAATAAACTATTTAGATGCCTGATAAAAATACTTCCAAATACTACTCCAATAGTACTCGTCACTAGACAACTTTTCTTACAACTGCGGGTCCGAGTCACTCATAAATAATTTAAATTGATCCCGGGAAAAACCTGGCGTTGGCCGCTCGGTTGAGTCCCCATGACTATTTGATGCGATACATATTGCGTCTTCTGAATTAGCGAGCCAAAATACATTAGGGCCGCCACGTGTGAACCACTGTTTGAGTAATACTCCAGAAATGGATGAGAATAAAACGGAACATTTCGAGCCGCTGAATGAAATTAAAAGCGGTGAATAAAAAGAGAAAATAACCAGTTTGTTTTGTTTTATATTGTTTAAGGTTTGGAAACTATCGTGAGACGAAATATTCACTATAAATATAAACGGCTACATTCACGTTATGATTATGTCGGATAACTCCGACCAGCTGGCCGATTCAGAACCCCACGACAACATACCGAATCGATTCGATTGGATAACGATCTCATGTCGTAGGTTTCTTTTCGAGCTATTCAGAACATCCGCCCCGAGGATTCGACACGTTTTCGGTTACGATATCGAAATCGATACGACAACGTGTTGCATTTACGGAGTTCGTTTTGTGTGCAATACTCGCAGAAAACTGTATTATTATCTAGACGATATAAAAATGTTTTCAAGTTATCAAAATTTATCATAACAACGTTTATCACGAATTAAAATATAATCAACAATTATGAGCGCCAGATATTGGTAGAAATATAAAAAAACAAGAGCTTCGTAAACACCCACCTGCTGATATCCACTTGACATTAATGTTTAATCTATGCTTTAGACATTGACAAACCGCCAAATTTAAATGTCTATCGCAAATTGTTTTCTTTATCATGTTTTGAAATTATTAAAAGAAGATCGAGCGAGAAGACGAGCCTCATCAAGATTCGTTAGAAATGTTAAGTAAATACCAAAATTACAATTACGTAGTATCACAGAGTACTTTATAATAATTATATAGGTACAGTGATTTTAATTCGGTAGATTTATGCATCTTATTAAGTAATCTTATAGTAGTAGGTAAATAGTTCTAAAACAATCAAAGCGAACTTAACCTATAAATAAATACTAGACTTGGTAGGTACTTTATTACATAGAATTAGTTTATGTTGAATCTTACTGTGAGTTTTATTTTATTTGTAGTAGAAAATGTATCGGCATGGTGGCTCTTGTATATTGGTTCATAATAGGCACCAATTTAAAAATATAGCAGCAGTTGAAAAACACAGCATTTCCGGTATCATGGAATGCTGTGCTGTAGAGCTTATAGAACACAAATTGATTATAATTTGTGTTTATAGACCCCCAAGAAATAGTAACCAAAACTTCGAAAATTTTTTCATGATTTTGCATTCAATACTTCATGAATTTTGCTATACAAAAAAGAAGGTTATCGTATGTGGTGACTTTAACATCAACATTCTTAAAAAAAGCAAAGAATATGACAACTTAATGCACATTATACATGGTTTTAACCTTCGATTAGCCATTAATGAGCCGACGCGATTAAAAAGCGGCACATGCATAGACAACTTTATACATAATGTAAGAGGATGTAAATACAATATATACGAGTTTGCCTTATCAGATCATACGGCTCAGATGTTGTCATGTCCGGTTAAAGAAAGCTGTTCTTTGTCACACTGGTATATAGAGAAAAGAGATTACTGCCAGGAAAACATTGACAAATTTAAAGACTGCCTACGAGCTCTTAGTTTTAACGACGTGTATGATACGGATGACTCTAACGTGGCTTTTGAACTTTTTTATGACATGTTTACATTATTATATTATTTATGCTTCCCTCTGACATTAATCAAAAAAATTTTGCGTAAAAAGCCAAGGTGGTTATCCCGCGGAATACGTAAGTGCTCAAAACGAAAGCGTGACTTACTATGGCGATACAGACGACATAGAAATGAGCAGAATAAAACAAATTTTAAAACCTACTCTTCACGTCTAAATAAAATTATTAAATTGACCCAAAAATCTCAAAATGACTACCTCATTAAAACTGCATCTAATAAATCCAAAGCAACTTGGTCTGTCATTAAACATTGCAAAAACAGTGTGCCTAAGGAAGAAATTAAGCAGATCATTGTCGATGGCTGTGTTATCACAGAACCTACAAGTATTGCAGAAGCATTCAACAAATACTTTACTGGTGCAACCGATACAAATAATAGGACCAAAATAAATATAAATAATAATTCTTGTACTCTCTTCATGAATCCTACAACTCCTTATGATATATGCACAATAATTAAGTCACTAAAAAATACAAACAGCACGGGCTATGATGATATTAGTACTAAAATATTGAAAGAAGTATCTGATTTGATTTCTCCTGTCTTGAGCTACATTATGAATTTGTGTATAACATCCGGAGTATTTCCAAGTAAATTAAAAATTACGATGATAAAACCTTTATTCAAAAAAAATGACAAACAAAGTATGAACTGCTATAGGCCCATAGCACTTATACCAGTATTATCTAAAGTATTTGAGAAGGTTATCTATAAATGTTTATATCAATTTTTTGAAAAACATGGTGTTCTCGTTGAAGAGCAGGTAGGTTTCAGACAGAACAAAACTATAAATTTGGCGGTGTATAAGTTCTTACAGACAATAATGTTAGGCCTAGATAATAAAGATCTAGTTTCGGCTATATTTATGGACTTAACTAAAGCATTTGATTTTGTTAACCACGAAATTTTGTTAAGTAAGTTGGACGCATATGGAGTTCGAGGTAATGTACTTACACTTTTAGAATCGTACCTTAAGAACAGAAAGCAATGCACTCAAATTACCCGTATTTGTCCAAAAATGAAAAAAGAAACTGTGTTCTCTTCTAATTACCGTGAAGTTACACAAGGCGTGCCTCAAGGTAGCGTCCTGGGCCCCTTATTATTCATAACATACATCAATGATTTACCGAAACTTGTGGAACAAAAGATGGTTTTATTTGCCGACGACAGCACGGTCATGTTTATTAGTAAGGACAAATCCACTTTAGAACTACAGATGAATAATACACTTGACTTAATAATTAAATGGCTTGACTACAATAATTTATTGATTAATTTGGATAAGACTAATATTATGACATTTATGAATAGAAAAAAATATTTAACGGACATTAATGTAATTTATAATGGACAAAAGATTCATGAGGTTGAGAATGCAAGATTTTTAGGTCTTGAACTCGACTGCAGCTTAAATTGGAAATTCCAAGTTGAAAAAGTATGTGCCAGGTTAAACCAATTTTCTTACGCACTCTACATGTTGGGTAAAGTTGTGAACCAGTCTGCAGTTATCAACGCTTACCACGGTTATGTCGAATCGGTACTCAGGTATGGTGTCATCTTTTGGGGTAACTCAACAGAAAAAGATATTGTATTCAAAGCTCAGAAAAAGTGTATAAGAGCAGTTTGCAAACTCAAACCAACAGAATCTTGTAAACCTTTTTTTGTTAGCTTGAAACTTTTAACGTTGCCGTGCATTTATATTTATGAGATCTCTGTATTTGTATATACTTATAGAACGATGTTTGAGCAACACAAAAGCAAGCGACACAATACAAAAATATGCTATCCGCCAAATACTACTGCGCAATTAAATAAGAGCATTTTTTGCATGGCTCCTCGAATTTATAATCATTTGCCCAAAGACATTCGAAGTTGCTCAAACAGCGGCACATTCAAATTTAAATTGAAAAAATTGTTGATTGATAAATGTTATTATAATACTAATGAATTTTTAAATGACAAGTTTAATTGATTTATTATTTGATTATATTTAATAATTTGACGTTATATAATTATGACATTAATTAAAATTTAAGTCTATAATCTGACAATTTGAATTTAATTTAATTACATATAAATATTTTTTTTTAATGTTAATATTGCACACCATTGTTATGGTAGAATGTTAGGAATTATCTTTATTTGTCATCTTTGTGCACAACATTCCAGCAATAAAGAAATTTTGAATTTTTGAATTTTTTTGAATTTTGTAGTTTATTTAACAACACACGGAATATACTCGGTATTGACGGTCAAATCTAATGCTTTCGAGTGATATGTTGCACTCGATAAGTTGTCGTGGAAATTAATCGGACGTTCGAAAACTTTGCTTCGATATCTGCATTGTGAATAACGTTCTCGGTCGATAAATACGCGTTTATCGTACGGTTACGATTGGTTATCGACTACGACAATTTGAACGTCGATTCGACTATTGTGAATTTAAAATATTTTGAATCGTACGATATCAAACCGAATCGATCGACAAATGAGTTGTCGTGAGGTTCTGAATCGGCCAGCAGGTTACGGACAATGAGGATGTCCTTCTTCCGGGAGTTTACGCTTTGGACTCGCGGCTGTCTGCGCCGCGACCCAATCACAACGTGAGTGTAGCCGCTTATATTTATTTATAAAGAACATTATTTCTTAAAATTATCTGTCTAAATGCTGAATTCTGCTGATGTGAGGTTAATATGCAATCGAAACAAAATAGAAATTGAACAAATTAAGTAGATAACGATTAACAATGCGAACTTACAAATACTAACAAAACAACATTTCAGATTTGTGATACAGTCGGCGGTCTGGTAGCAAGCAATGTTTTTAGACCTGAAAATGAATTAAGGCAGTTTCTTGCGGACGAAACGATCCCTCAGGCAACTTACTCTAAGTTCTGGTTTTGTTCAACGCAGACTTCAATGCATAATACAGCCGGATATGTGCTTAGAAACCAGTGCAACTTGGATTTACTTAGCGGCTAGGAAATAAATTAACTTATTAGAACAAAACCGCACAGTGCGGTGTATAGAATTCTGTGGGACTACTTGTATTATTAAACTTACTAATGAACAAATATTTTTTCTAAGAGAAAGAGTTCAACGCGTGCTCTGATCGTTACTATGTCGGTAGCAATAAATTAGTAGATTAACTCCTGTATTGCAACATTATTTGAAACATTTGTAGTGTTTAAATAAAAGACAAAAGAAACAGTTTACCTTTTTCAAAATGATATCTGTAATCTAAGGAACGTAGCATTATTATTGTATTTATTTAAATTTAAGTTGCACACTGAAGATATTTTATTTAGATCAACCTTTCGCTTGTTTTAGTTCACTCCATCCAAAGGTTGACTAGAAGAGATCGCTTATAGCGATAAGTCCGCCCAGTGTCTACACATTAGTTCTTAAGTTATTTTCTCTTACCGCTTTTGATTTGTAATACTAGCGAATACCCGGCGTGTACGCTAAAAACATGAATGGACCGAATGTGCCTAATGCATTGTTTTAGTAGTCTAAAACCATCTTCGCATTTTTTCTGGAAACTGGTTTGGGAAACATCGGTTGGATGCTTTCATAGTCTATAACGGACGTAGGTAGAAACAATTTTGTGTTTTATATACATATATAGATTTATTGTTCTTCTCCAGGGAGACATCTTTGGCGGTCTCAACGATGGTCTGCTGTCACGGGCGGAGGCGCTGGCGGCGGTGGACATCGGCAAGCACCAGTCAGGCCCGCAGCCTGGACCGCCACTGCCGCAGCTAAAGCACGACATGGTCTACCATCACGGCGTCGGCGGCCCGCCCCCGCACAACGCGAGGCCACATCAGGTAGTTCTGAACCTGTGCTCACCTGGCACTTGCTATGATGATGAGCTCGGTGGTAGCCAGTCACGTCTCGCAAAACACATACAGTGACACATCATTGCGTTGGCAGGTCCTGCTCAGTACCGCACTGCGCTCGACTGAGACATTCGTTTTCTGAGACCTTCTCATCTTCCCAGTATTTTCAATTTTACAGCCTTTAAAACGAATTTAGTATAGTTTTTCTGCACATCACAGTTTTCATATATATGCGTAAATTATTAACGAGTTCCACTGATAAAACTTACATATTTTTATTTTCCTTGCATGTAGGAATGTATGTATTTATTTAAGTATCTAAAAATATATATATTTTTATATATGTATGTATATAAATATATATATATATATATATATATATATATATATATATATATAAGTATATTGTAATATATGTATTATCTGTAATATTTATTATATTTATATTATGTGTTAGGTATAGTAGTTTATGTATATATTTGATATTGTTTCTGTATTAGTTCTTTAATTTAGGATAAGAGCACATCATTTATTATTATTTTATTTACATCGCCGACCTCTCTCACTCAGCTTTTTAACTCCATCCAAAGGTTGACTGGAAAGATCGCTTTTAGTGATAAGTCCGCCATTGTACTTTAGTTTTTAAGTTGTTTTCATGTACCTACTGATTATTTTTGTATGGTGCACAATAAAGTATTGTGTATATATTATTTATATTATATATGTTGTGTATAATTTGTTTTCGCTGGAAACACACCCGACATTTCGTGATTCTTCACTGTCAGTATTCCAGGGATAGGACCAGGTCAATTAACACCGGGACCGGGACACGTCGTATTTTAAAAAGTTTGTCAGAGCGCCTAGTTGATGCGATGCGTGAACAAAATCATCATCATCATCATCTGCCCATTACGTTCCCACTGCTGGGATACGGGCTTTCTCTCATAGAGAGAGTATGGGCCATAATCCACCATGCTGACCCAGTGCGGGTTGGTGGATGTCACATGTCCTTGAATTTTTGTGACTAATTCTTAGACATGTCGGTTTCCTCACGATGTTTTCCTTCACCGTTTTAGAGTGAGTGTTAAATCCACATCACTTAAGAAAGTCAGTTGTGCGAGGCCAGTGGGATTCGAACGCGGGAGGGTCGGATCGAAAGTCGCACATGCTCCCACTGCCACTGAGCCACACTCACTATTCTATTTATAGTATAGTTCGTCATAATTGAGATTTGAAATTGAGCAACCGCATATAAAACTTACTCTCAAAATCACTGTGCACAGTATTGTTTCCAGTCGTTTGTGAACACGCTGAAGCAAAGATGAATTCATAGTTTACGTTTAAAGATATCAGATGAATTGTAAATCGTGTATGTTACGCGTTCCTTCTTTTCCAACGTTGGCTTAACTCCAAAAGTATTCTGAGAACTGACACAAAATGTTTTATTTTCAGTATTTACACGGGTTCTAACATACGATGTGCAGATCTACGAGACAGAGACTGTTTAGTTTCCGAGCATTGTTCTCGTAGCAGATGCTACGGCGTAGATAACTTAGCGTAGCAAACATTTTGCATATCTAGACTCTCCCGGCATTGGCAAGTTTGGCACTCTCAACTCGAATCAGAAAGCATCGGTCCCGTAGATATCGCAGTACATTTGCGAATAAGATTTCCATGTGCCATCACCCATCCCTTCAGCCAATAAAAATATGCGCCGCCCTTTGCATCAAACGGAATCCATACCAATCATACCAATCGAGTTTCACATCCATAAAACTAAAGCGCACTCGTAAACTTGTAGCCAAATTGTATCGCTCCACGCCTCCGCCGCCGCCTCCGCTGCTGCCTCCGCCCGCGCCCGCATAAATAATAATAGTAAATGCATTTCGCGTATGTTTGTGTACCGTATGGAGGAAATCTTTAAGTCTGACCGTGGAACGATACTGTGCCAGTACCGGATCATTCAGTTTTAGGTAGTATTTAGTTTTCTTTGGTTTCAGCGAGTGTGGCTCAGTGGGAGCATGTGCGGATTTCGATCCGACGCACCCGAGCTCAAATCCCCCTCCCACTGCACCACTGGCTTTCTTAAGTTATGTGCGGATTTATCACTCGCTCTAAAAACGGTGAAAGAAAACATCGTGAGAAAACCACCATGTCCACGATATAATCACAAAAAATTCAGGAATATGTGTCATCCACCAACCCGCACTGGGCCAGCGTGGTTAATTATATTAAGGCCTATACAGTGTCCCAGCATTGGGAACGTGATAGGCTGATGATGAAGATGATGAGGACTGGTCATTCATATTGCAAGTGAAACAACACTGGCTCACTCACTTATTGACTAAAACACCATAAAATTCCTAAAAGTAGACCTAAACTTGTGAAATATGGACGCATGTCCTCTTACCTCCTAAAATACGTTTAAATAAGAATTGTTTGAATGACTGCCTACCGAGGTCAGTCTTTCCCGATAGATACAATTTAGGAGTTTTCAAGTCACTCCACTATCTTGGCAAGCGTGCTACATCGTCGACCGCATCGACGCTTACCATCAGGTGAGATATATATATAAATAAAAAAATCTGCTCAAGAAAATTTTTTTTTATGGATCTGTATGATAAAATTAGCAAGTTGTTAACCAGGGCCCTAATTCACTACGACAACTTGGCGATTCCTTGCTTCGAGGAAACGTCGATTCTTTAATTAATAAACGACATCTGCGAAATTTATACGCCTCATAGAAAATCATATACATATATATATGAATAAATAAATAAATAAAATAAATAACGCCCAACGATCACATACATAGATCCTAACCCCTAACTAGGAATATATGAATGCGTCATAGGGATGTCGTTTATTAATGAAGGAATCGACGTGATTTCGCCAAGTTGTCATAGTAAATAGGGGCCTTAATGGTAAGCCAATAACAATTGCAGTACCACCCAGAACTTTTAATAGCATAAAAAGCTCTGCGTAGCACTGCAGTGCGCTTGCTAATGCAATGAAGCCTATGCGTCTTCCACGTACGTTTTGAATGTTGATAAGTGAGTATGACAGCCTTTTGGGAGAATGGTTAGTTTGTAGGAAGCAGTGTAACTGCATCTCAGTACGGCGCGAGAGTATCGATGGCGGGGGTCGGCCCGGCGTTCCTTAGGGACTGGCGAGGGTTCTCCATATAAGATATACGTTCTTTGTGCTATAAAAATGAGGTAATTTTATGCACTATTCGATGTAATAGCGATTGTTAGGTCTCGGGATTGTTTGCTTGGGGGGGTGCGTGCATGTTTATTGTTATCGCGAACTCTGCGTTTCGACTGATTGAAAGTAATCTTTGTGCTGTTATTATATTGAACATATGTCATGGTTATCAGTGAGAGGTAACATATTTTCTTGAAATTTTTAATTACTGATACATTTTGACAGCATTTAAAATTCTACGACATTGATAATTAGTTAGGATTTCAAATAATTGTGTGTTAGTGAGTCTACTCATTTTTATTTCTTTTTTATCTATTTTATATACATTTTTATCTATTATGAACACTCCTTACGGTTTTTGACGACAGCAAACCAGACAAAGAAACGTATTAGAACATATTAGAACTTACATTTGGATTCAGATGTTCATAGTAAACTCGGTCCTCATTAAAAACGTGGTATAATATATACACCTGTAGTATACTCGTAGACATACATATAATATAACATAGTCCATGTTCTTGTTGTATATACATACCCTCTTCGGTTTCTATGTCATCTTTAATAATTATGATATCAACTGTACCACTGGTCGTCGTAAGAAAAAGCAGTAGCTGACAAACCAACAAAAAGGTAAATAAAAACACTCTTAAAACGAGGCAGGGAACCAGTAGGTAGGTAAAGGAAAAATTGGACGCGGTTCCCAACCTCATAAATTATTTACCGCGTCATTCTTTAGTAAAAGAAAAATAGTTTTGGGGTCTTAACGTGACAGACAGAGCTCTTAACGAGATTTCCCGGGAAAATCGGCCACTGGCAGACGCTCCGGCGTGCACCTGACGGTTGCTCCAACCTTCACGAGTTTGTCGAGGTCAAGATTCTATTGATAAGTGTGATAGAGGCGAGGTCCCCGATTGAATAGCTATCCCATGAGGTAGACAACAACAAGACTCATCATCATCATCAGCATCAACCTATCGCAGTCGACTGCTGGACATAGGTCTCTCCTACTGCACGCCACTGAGCACGATCCCCGGCTACTCTCATCCAGCTGCTACCAGCCACCTTGCGAAGATCGTCGCTCCACCTAGCCTGAGGGCGTCCTACACTACGTTTGCCAATTCGTGGTCTCAGTCTCTATTCAGTTTTGGCATCACAGACCCACTAACGGACGTCAAATTATCACCTATATTGTTTCTAATCTCTTTCACAAATGCTTATATCGGAATCTCAGTTTATATCGGTATGGAAGCCGTTCTATTTCTGGTTGACATGGTGTCACAGCGCAGTGCAAATAACTACAAAAAATACTAAATGGTTGCTTACAGGTGGTGTCCCGATAAGGTACTTAGCGGTTTCTTAAGCGGAAACATTTTGCCTAAACTTCCAAACATGCGAAAAATACTTTCTTAAAATCTTTACCATGTGTATGTGTGTACAACAGACATGTGAGAGACATGTAGCAGTACAAGTGTGAAAAAATATAGAAAAAAGGGCCTTTTATATTACTCCCTTTGGGTAGGGAGAGAGGGTTAGCTTCGGGACCCGTAATGCGTGCTTTATTGCCCGCGGAACCCTAACGCGGCAATTTGGGGTCCCGTACAGGTCTCTTATCCATAAATACAGTTGTAGTGATCCTATCAAGGTTTTTGAGGGATTATTTTTGGATATTAAAAAAACATTTTGGAGCGTTGACGCCTTGTAAAGTTTTTATTTTCATTTTTCAACAGGCAAATAAAAAGTCTAGTTTAGTTCGTTTCATTATAAGCCGACATGAACTTATAACGATGAACCATTTTTATATTAAGAAAGTATTTGAAAGTTTTATACTAAAGAAATTGGAAGAATCTTTTTTCATATACATTTTATATAAAATTATTTTTTTACGTATTTTTAATTGATTTGTGTTATGTGTACATGAAGTTTTTTTTTACCTATTTAATAAATATCTTTTGAATTGTACTTATATTTGGTAGTTTTCGTACTTAAATGGAATTAAGTTCATTTCCTGTTCCGTCGTCAATGACGCGGTAGCAAACCAACACATGTATAATGCATAAGTTACAACAACTTTTAATTTTAACACTATGTATGAAATTTCCCTTGAACAGTCCTGTTTTTTTGAGTTTGAAAATTTAAGCATTCAAATAAGTGCATTGACAAAATCATTTATAAAGCGAGCTCCACACTGCTCTAACTGGATACAAAGATTTAAAGTCACTTAAAATCGTCAACGCGTGTTACCACGTAATAGTATTTTAACATTTTATGAGAATATTTATTAACCGACTTCAAAAAGGAGAAGATTTTCTATTCATTTGTATTTTTTTTATTATATTTGTTACCTCAGAACTCCGTCATACAAGAACAGATTCAAAAAATTCTTTTTGCTTTGAGTTCAGTATAGCCACGAAGTGGTCCCATATAAATTTCATCGATATTTGACCTTGCACTTTGAAGATACATTGAAGTAGGTTTTTTTGTTTGACAAAACGTATACTTGTAATATCATTAAATGCATGATATTTATCCGCGGCTATTATTAACTATATAAAATTACGAGTAAGTATTAAGGCCTAAGGAGATATTGTTAAACATTTTTCAAATATGCATCTGAACGGTTAAAGAATATTTAATAAAATACTTTTCCAATAATTATTTTACCCACAAAGACGAGAATTGAGCGCTAGAATAACTCTACAAAACCAACTCCAGGAAAAAACAAACGTCACGGCGCAACTTTAACAAACTATAAAGTAGAAAAGAGGCAAACAGAAATGCGGTCACACATGGGAATTGACGACGAGCGCGCGCAACGCTTGGCAATTGTCGCCGGGGCCACTTGGGACTGCGAGCTACTGCGCTACCTTTGTACAAATGTACTTACTGAGTAATGGAAAAGATAATTTCTATATTATTGGTATCAAACGGTTTTGGTAGACTTTACAGCGTATTTGGGAGAGTCAAGTGATTTGATTTTACGTATCAGATATTTACGTTTGTTCATTTGAAGTCGACGGGCTTTTAGCTATTTACATGAGATCCCCAATCATAACATTATAACTATTGTTCCATAACCAAGTTCTTAGTTTGAAAAACAAGTTTAATGAAAACTTGACAAGCGGAAGGATGTACCTACCAGCTACAAGATTGTGTTCATTAATCTTGACAAGAAAAATTAAAAATAGATTAACTCCAATTCGAAATGATGCCATTTACAAAATAACATTTTAAGTTGACACACATACATCTAATAATCTAAGAATTTAGTTAAATTACCAATGTTTTCTAACTAGCTGTTAGTTTCCCGAATAAAATAAAATAAAATAATAACCTACTTATTGGTCTTTTAACGTCCTAACTTTAGAGATAAGAGCTATGCGATAGAAAGAGAGGCGCTCTGTCCCTTACGTCCTTTAGTGTTCTGAGGTAATACAACATAACTAGTTTACTGTCATATTACCTTTATGCCATGTGCGGCTCATTAAATATATAGACTTTGTTCTTTGTAAATGTAGGCGACAGTAATAGCGCGGGAGCGGAACCGCGGCGGAGCGCGGCGCGGCGGTACGATTGTCATGCATGTCCCCGACACAATACTCCGCGTTTATAACATTTATCGGGGAAATTGTCTTGGTTTATTAAACATTCAGGCTCTCTTTGTTGGCCGGCAGCGGCACCGTGTCTGTGTCAAAATAATGTGTAATCAGAATGCAACTATACTTAAATATTTGCTCGTTGCATTCTATTTTAGACCTTATATCTGGGCGTGTGATACGTAAGCCGTGGCTATGCAGTTACACAGCTGCGCATAACTGGATAGACGTATGTCATACGTGTAGGGAGGGAAGCGATGGGTATGGGGCCATAGAACTGAACACCGCGTCACAAAGTATTTCTACTAGTATTTAGAGATGCTGAGTTTTATCTCTTTTTCTTGATTTATTATATTCGTATCACATGTGTAAAATTTCTTTACCCACATAACACTAAGAATCCAGAGTTATATCGTTATATTACATGCTCTTACAAACTATACATATTTTATCATCAACAAATTAATAAAATTTTAAAAATTACCAATCATTTAGCTGCCAATATTTCTTAAAAATAACTAGAACTTGAGACTATAATCTGACTTCAGTTCTGATGTATCTTCGACGTCCAATGTCAAATAGCGGTGAAATTGACCGCCTTATAGCTATACTAAACCCAACTCAATTACAGTTTTTCAAATCGGTTCTTAGATAACGAAATTTGAAGTACCAAACATTTAAAAAAATACAATTGAGTTGAGAACTTCCTCTTTTGTTGAAGTCCAAAATAATATGTTTGTTCCTTAGGCTAAGTATATTGTTATACATATAGTTCATATAATAATTGACTAAAACTAAATCTAATAATAAAGATGTCAATTTATAATTGCACAATGAAACTTTATTTCTTTTAATAGATGATACATAATTTGTACAACCCTGCATCTAATTTTTTTTTATGAAACTTAGTGATGGGACGAGCAAGTCGTTCGCCTGATGGTAAGCGCCACGCCTGCCCATAACAATAGCAGTGCCACCCAGAACTTTTAATACCATAAAAGGCACTGCGTAACTCTGCATTGCGCCCATCACCCCGAGACATCACATATTAAGTTCCATATGTCCAGTAATTTCTCGTATGCAACCGCTTGTGTAAGGGCCCGATGCTCGCACCCTGCGTAATTTCGGCCACTTGTCCAAATCATAACGTTGTGATACAAATCACTATTAAAGGAAATATAATTTATTTAATATCCACTTGTAATACTATCAAATGGAGAGGCAGAGATGGGAAAACTTAAATCGATAATAATATTAATCACATTAAAAGCTCGTCAATTTGGTATTTAGAGCGCACACTTTTTGAGCTTATATTTCAAGAAAAACAAATTTTGCTGATTTATAATGTTTATATTTTTGCTAATTCTAATTTATACTAATCTCTCAGGGATAAATGGTAGCAGCGGTCTACAGGTTTTTATTGTAAACAAAACTGTAATAAACTATAAAGAGCTAGGAGCTGTATCCTATACATAAAAATGACAGTTTAACAATTGTACAATATTTTACATGGAAAATTGACAGCTGCATTCAATAAGCTAATAATAAATTGCTATTTTAAACCAAATTATAGTATTCGTCATTAAGTAGCGATCTCTTCCAGACAAACTTTGAATGGACAGTATCGGAAGAAAAGTAATAGACGGTGGTCTACAATAATTCATTTAAAAAATACTATTAAACCATTAGATACTTATATAAATATACATCCTAATAAATAAATATTAATATTTAAACTATAAACTAATATATATATTCATAATAAGGATAAACACAGTTTTAGCTTAGACTATTATCAATCGATTACTTCTTCGATTTTCAATTGACATTTAAAAAAATTTTATAATCTACACATATCGATAATACGGCGCGTAATTGAACGTCACATCACTAGTGCTAGAAAATGACACAGTCGAGGGTGCGTACCCTTATTACAGATACATCCATACCCCACCCGTAGGGTGAAGTGTTTGAACAAATTGTTACTACTGCAAATGCAAACCATATTTTAACTAACACTACATTAAAACGACCCTAAACATCTATTCATAAGACTGAAAATAGAATACGAATGTGCACAAGTCTACTGTCTATACCTAGATAATACTCACCTGTCTATTAGTGGTTAGTCCACAGGCCAATAACGTATGCAATTAGAATGCCTATAATTACAGCTCTCTCCAGAAAAGGGAAACTACAAGGCTATTAAATAGCAACTACAGAAAACCTAGAACACAAACGATTACTTAAAATAATATAGGGTTAGGTCAGATTGTTATATATATTATTATATATATATATAATTATATATATTTCTCATAAAGGGTTTCTTTAAAATGTTACTGCGTGTGATTAGATATCCTTTCACTGATCTAGAATCAATGATACTGATATTATCCTACCTACTACAAGTTTAAAAGCGCTAGGAAACAGCCCATATTATTAAAAGGTCTTTATCAATTTACAATAAAATATCAGAAGATATAAAAGCTGAAGAAAAAGATTACTTATTTTGTTGCAAAAGAGCTTATTATTCGGTGGAAGAGTACAAGGAAGATTCAGGATAGCTATGTAGACATTATAAATTATTATTATTATTATTGAAATGAAATTGAAATGGAAATGTAAATCTTAATTATTATGACATAAATCCCAATTTGAATTAGTAGCATTTAATACTTTATTCTATTAATTACTTTATTTTATCAATTAACTATGTATCAATATGAATAACATTCTGATTATTATGTAGTACATTGAAATTGAAATTGACTATAGTGACAAGCACAGACTACTTATGACATTAAATTAAATTAATAATGTAGATACTCATGAAGAATTAGAATCGGAATGTTGAATTATAATAGAAGTGCAGTCATTATGCAACGCCCTTACAGGTGCAGGTTACTTATAGCAAACAAAACTAAATATTACTACGTACTTATAGCATACTTTGTGACACTATTTTAACACCTGTCTGTAATAATGTATGTATGACCATTAATACATTAATATGAATATTACGAATGCATTTGTGTGTGTTGTGTGTTAGTGCGTTTGTGAGAGTAAATTGTTGTTAGCAACTTATATTAATTTTATAACAAAACAAACTATAGATATTTCCAAGTCGCCAAAAAATTCTTGCTTATATTATTGATGCGAAAGGTTACGAAAGAAAAAAATAAAGAAATTATTAAAGATTGCTGTTTTGAGTATTTACTACAGAATGACGTAAAATATAGTACGGATTTTGATAAAAATTTGTAAGTAAATAGGTATCTGATATTCTGTGTTGTCTGAATGAGTAAGATCGTTTTGAGTGATAAGACCGCCTATTGTGACACTAGTATTAAGTTAAATGTTATTTTAGTTTTAATTGTTTCAGTATCATGGTGTTATAATAAAGAGTTATTCTATTATATCTACCTAATTAGAAACTTTAGGTCTTGGAATATGATATTTTATATCCTGGAAAACTGTACACACGAGAGAAACGGCCAGGCGCACCTAGCACGACATAATTGTACACCCGAGAGAAACGGCAGGGCGCACCTAGCACGACATTATTGTACACACGAGAGAAACGGCAAGGCGCACCTAGCACGACATAATTGTACACACGAGAGAAACGGCAAGGCGCACCTAGCACGACATAATTGTACACACGAGAGAAACGGCAAGGCGCACCTAGCGCGACATTATTGTACACCCGAGAGAAACGGCAGGGCGCACCTAGCACGACATTATTGTACACACGAGAGAAACGGCAAGGCGCACCTAGCACGACATAATTGTACACCCGAGAGAAACGGCAAGGCGCACCTAGCACGACATAATTGTACACCCGAGAGAAACGGCAAGGCGCACCTAGCATGACATAATTGTACACCCGAGAGAAACGGCAAGGCGCACCTAGCATGACATAATTGTACACACGAGAGAAACGGCAAGGCGCACCTAGCACGACATAATTGTACACACGAGAGAAACGGCAAGGCGCACCTAGCACGACATAATTGTACACACGAGAGAAACGGCAAGGCGCACCTAGCACGACATTATTGTACACACGAGAGAAACGGCAAGGCGCACCTAGCACGACATTATTGTACACACGAGAGAAACGGCAAGGCGCACCTAGCACGACATAATTGTACACACGAGAGAAACGGCAAGGCGCACCTAGCACGACATAATTGTACACACGAGAGAAACGGCAAGGCGCACCTAGCATGACATAATTGTGCCATAAATAAGAAAATATGTACATTGTAATTTATACACACATACATACATAAATAATTTATTAAATAGTAATTAAGCTAGATAATATTATATGTACTATTTATTCTATAGGTACCTACCTATATAATATGGTCGATAATATATATATCAGTAATATAGGCACTGCACTGCGCTCATCATCCCGAGACGTCAGATATTAAGTCTCTTATGCACAGTAATTTCGCTGGCTACAATTATCTTTAAACCGGAACATAGTAATGCCAAAGAAAACTAAATATGGTAATGCACCTGGCGGCAGAATAACTAACGTTATAAAGGTAACGGTTTTATTACAGTTGTCAGGCTCATTGTGCATTTTATTGATAGATACTTTCTAATGGGTATCTTTGTAATACATACAATATAGGTACCTATCTATATCATATACAACCACAGGAAGCAAAACGCGAAATAGTGTAGGTACAGAGCATCAAACAAAACTGAAAAACGTTGAAAAGATTGTGTTAAGTGCTTAAAACTCCCTCACTATTGCAATAAACAAACTACAGATAGGTTTAGTTCAAGTATTGGCAGGCAAAAGAACAAAGTGGTCGCGTTCGGAGGCAGCCAGAGACCCGGCGCTTACTTTAGGTACGTCGGACGTGCTACACGGCACGCTATGCGCCACGCTCCTTGTAATTGTGAAATACGGTCCTCGTGGGAGCTGCAACTACTTCCACATCTAATAACGCGGCCGGCGCCCCTGGACGAGACGTGCAGACTTATGGACCTTGCCATATGGCCTGTGATGGATGGTAGGGCGCTCGATTGACAATACGCGAAGGTGAACCTCGTATCTAAGTTTTGCTCGATAAGTGACTGCACGTACTTTCTAGAAAAGATTTGATGCGATTTAATTAATTTTATAATAAAAATAAAACTGACTTCAATTCTGATGTATCTTCGAAGTCCAAATCGAATATCGATGAAGTTTATATGGGACCGTCTTGCAAGCTATACTGAACCCAACGCAAATATAATAATTTTCCAAATCGATTTATAAATGACAGAGTTCTAAAGTAACAAACATAAATAAATATACAATCGAATTGAGAACCTCCTCCTTTTTTTTAAGTCGGTTACAAAAGCAATTTGTTTTATATATTGTTACCTACTTTTGTTTTGAATCATTACAAGCTATTTTATGGTGCCAAAGGCACCCAAAAGGTAATTAGTCGGTACCTGCTTAGCTACTTGTTTTCCAACTCATGATCTTCCACTTAATCTACTAAGCACGTTCATTAATATGAGACGGTTAAATATATTTTGCATCTAAAAAGCTCTCTACAGAACGATCAGTGTTCGGTCTCGGCGCATATGCGCGGCGCAGGCTCCTCGCACTCACTCCAAACATTCATTTTCGCAACAAAGCCGGTCAACAACTTAAGCATATTGGCAGAACACTCGCTACCAATCAACGTCACAACGGCGCTCACCCCTCTATGAAAAAACAAGTGTTTGCTCTCATAAAGAATGACTGCAAATCTGCACAAAGATGATTGTTTATGTTTCCATATCGTCCCCGAGCGCAGCTATTGTTGCGCCCCCGGCCCGGTTTGTTTACAATAAAACGTCCGATTTAACATGAATGCAGGAGTTAATTCGGCGGACGACAATAACGAGCTCGCTCCCCGCCAAGCGCAGCCTCTCAATCGCATTATATTTGACAGTACGATAAAAACGAATTACAAAAGGGTTTCTTCCCGCAGATGGGCCACCACGGCATGGACGGGCTGGACATGCTGGACCCACTGACCTCCTCATCTATGACGACGCTGGCGCCCATGGGCGAGGCTGCGCCGCCGCACCACCAGCTGCACGGCTACGGCATGAACCACGTGATGAACCACCACCACCACGGCGGCGGGCTCGGCCACGCGCCGCCCGCGCACCTCGGCCACCCCGCTGCCGCCCTGCACCCCGACACAGACACGGACCCACGCGAGCTCGAGGCCTTCGCCGAGCGCTTCAAACAGCGGCGTATCAAGCTCGGCGTCACGCAAGCCGACGTCGGCAAAGCTCTCGCCAACCTCAAGCTGCCTGGCGTCGGCGCGCTCTCGCAAAGCACGATCTGCCGCTTCGAGAGCCTCACGCTGAGCCACAACAACATGATCGCGCTCAAGCCGATCCTGCAAGCGTGGCTCGAGGAGGCGGAGGCGCAGGCCAAGAACAAACGGCGGGACCCGGACGCGCCCAGCGTGCTGCCCGCCGGTGAAAAGAAGCGCAAGCGGACGTCGATCGCCGCGCCCGAGAAGAGAAGCCTCGAGGCGTACTTTGCAGTGCAGCCGCGGCCTTCCGGCGAGAAGATCACGGCGATCGCGGAGAAGCTAGATCTAAAAAAGAACGTGGTCCGGGTGTGGTTCTGCAATCAACGGCAAAAACAGAAGCGCATGAAGTTCGCGGCGCAGCACTGACCGGCGGGCGGCGGTTCGGCTCTGCTGTACCCGGGCGCCGGGTACGGGTACTGAGCCGCCGCCGCGCGCACTGCACCGCGCCACGCCGCGCCACGCCGCGCCGCGCCGCGCCACGCCACGCCCGCCCGGCGCGCGGAGTCCGACCGGCGCCCGCGCCGCGCTCGCGCTGCGCCACGCTGGTACTATTTTTGTGAGCAATAATAAAAGATCTCTTTTGATCTCATTCTTTACACTCCTCAAATCGCAACCTAGTAGTAAATATAGATTAGATATTTAAATATGACGTGACCCGATTTTAGTTCTCATTAAATCACATTTCACGATGACTTCTGATATATATTTTTCGAGACACAGGGTATATAATAATTGATTATATACATATCATTACAGTGAATAGAAGTCGCTTTGTCAGTTTGTCGCCAACATTTGGGTTTGTCAACTAAATTTTGTTGTATTTATTTAAATGTCGATCTTATAACATTAATGTACATGAAAAATTTGAAATTCAGGATTTTTAAGAGAATGTGCCTTGCAAATATCAATATTCTGTGTTTAATGTTAGTACGTTCATCCCTGCGCGTCGCAGGTATTCGACGCACGCGACGCCGCGCCGTGACGCGTCGCTTGTGTCGTGTCGTGTCGTGTCGCGTCGTGTTGCGTCGTGTCGCGTGATATCACATCGTCAATTACTTGTTAGGGATGCGATGTGTGTGGACAGATTAGGCTCGTAGCATGCTCAATGTAGCAATTTCTTTTATATATTTTGTTACGTGTAATTTATTTGATTTTCGTTGTTAAATCCTTAACAAATGTTACATGTTCCTAATCTGTACACAGTCTAAAGTATTAAATTTTATATTCATTATTGTTTAAGTTTTGTTTAAATATTACGAAACTGTACAAAATAACTGTAAGCCTTAATTCTGTTTGATAAGTTGTAGATAGCATTTAATGAGTTTGTGAATATAATTATTTTGTATAATTTGGGTTGTATGTAATTTAGTTTTATATTATCATGAAATGGCACAATTTTAGATTAAGAGTTTATAGTGACATTAGCCAAAATAGATTTTAAGTTCATTTGTAAATAAACCACTTCAAATAAATAGGTGATAGTTTACTTACATATAGTTAGTAAAGCGTGAACTGCGCGGCGTTCGGATTCATGCACTTATTGTAACACTATCGCTTAACAACGTTACACTAAGAGACGCTATCCCGTAATGTAAGATGTTAGAACGAATTTCAGTATTACTGACCACCAGTTGGTGATATAACAAAGTCTATTATAACATACCGTAGATATACCGTGAGAGTTGCCAAACCGTTGTTCTTTTGAAATACCAAATAAAAATGACGATGCCAAAAAGTTACAAGTGAACTTTTGTAAAAGTACATCTTCGTTGAATGTTGCATGAATCCCGATTGTAGTACGCGTGCACCGCGCGCGGTGACAAATATTAAACATATAATTTGACGAAGGATATTTTGTAAATATAGCTTAACATAATATAAGTTAATGAAACGTGCAATCTAGACCTCGGTTACTAATTATAACGTTAACTGCTAGGAATTTGACCTACAACGATCGAAATTGAACGCTTTATATTGTCGATTCTAGTCACCGCTTTAATATTTTATTTATTCCAACCTTTTAAATATTAAGGTTTTGGATTTATTTTGTGTGGTTACTTCCAATTGAGCTTTGGTACCTATACATTTTTAAAATACTATGTAAAAAGGTTTACGTTTGTTTTATTTGTAATTTAATATTGAAATGTTGCCATAAAATTGATCTATGAGTTTTTGAAACCTGTAGAGATGTAGTTCGCTGATGTTTTTAAACATAACATAATAACTGCTTACGTCACAGTCGAATTAGTACCTATTGTTCACCTTAAACATAATACCATTCTCATGATAATGCCACAATATTTTAAGTGCTTCTCAGATTCGTCACTGATTTAGTGGTAGATCTACACAAGTCATAATTATATTAGTTTCAATACATATTGTATCTACTAAGTGTGTAGGTACACTTAGAACTTGTGTTTCATAAAGTTTTCAGGTAATTAAGTTAATTTAATATTTTTCATTCAAGATGAGGTGTTATGTTCCTATTAAATGTGATGTAAGCTGTTTCTAAACACCTGCGTTTATTTTTATCGCAACAGGTACTTACATGAAGCATAATAAAATAATAAATTGACCGAATGTATAATAATTCTTGTTATTAGTTCTCACAAATAAGTCAGTAATAAGTTAAAGTAGGCATTAGAGATGTTTCTCAAGCAATTTTTGATTCTTAATTATTATAATAATAAAATGGAGACAAACTTATTTGGAAAACCAATAAACAATAAATTGAAAATAGAAATATTAGTAAAAACGTGTTGTTTCATTATTATCTCCTAGTAAATACATATTCAAAGTGTTTCAGCTGAGGGCAGTCATTATCGATACTAAGTTGAGCTGGACCTGATAAAAATGGGGGTGTACGGAAACTATTGCGCTAAAGTAGGTACGCACCAATGTAGGTAAATAATAAAATAAATACGCCCAACGATCACAAACATAGGTCCTAGCCGCTAACTAATATTCCTTGTGTCTAGGGAGCCAGGAACTATGAGCACCATGGTCCCACAAAACACAGACACGAAACAAATACTTACGCTTATTTTATTCTTCTGTGCACATTTGTTCCGTCGAGGGAATCTAATCCGCAACCTTGATGTATGTGATTTGAGCCAACCAGACCAACCACTACACCACAGGGGCTGTCAGTCAGGTACCTATTTAAATTCTAAATATTTTTGATATGATATCGTAAAACTAATTTCAGCATATTTTTCATGTTCGTGTGATTTGATTGATACAATAAAAATGTTGGTCAAATACCGTTACAAGATACTTCCATACGTATGTAGTTTTATGGTACTACTCTACAATAACATTAAATATTTCGGTTTAAAGAACAGTTTTTATATCTCTTTAAGAAATTACAAAAATAAAACACTTATAAAGATACCTTAGAGTACTAACCTATAAACTTAAAAAAGCGAGCATGCAGTAACTATGTGCTTAAATCTAAGGAAACTCAAACATAGGACTGAATCGTGCATTAATCATTTAAGTTTTAGATCATTAATATTATATTTATTACTTATTTGTTAAATTTTTATTTTTTGCTTAGTTTAATGCCTATCTCTTTTACTTCTTAAACATTTAGGAATACTACTCTGTAGAGAAGTATAGTAATATTACCCAGGGAACCTATCATGTCTAAAGACCATGTAGAGTAAGTTTATTATTTCTAGCTTTAAGATAACAGCGTGTACAACATCCAACAGGTCCCGCGTATCAGCAGATATTTGGTACAAGCCACTAATTCGTGGCGTCATCGTAAAGACGGGGCTTAATGCCGGGACATTAGCGCAAGGCGCACCTGCGCTGCCGAGCATTGTCGATATTTTTAGATTCCGTCCAGGGAGTGGGTCCTTCGTTGTAAAGGTTAATTTAAGTTCTTAAGTCTCTGTCCTTTTTTTAAAGACATGTCGCGCCTAGTTTAGGCAGAAATTCACAGAAATTGGTATGGTTGTCCTAGCAAGAATTTTCCTCGAAAGAAATATGTGGAGTTAGTAATAAAATAATAATGGTAGGTACCTACTTAGTAAATTTAGTAATAGGTACTTAAGTATCTAGGTTCATAGCAAATTCCATCAGTATCCGTTCAGTAAGTAGTTATTGAGTGATTGAGAAACAAACATTCATCCACACAAACTTTCGCATCTATAAAGTTACTAATAGGAGGTCACATAATTATAGATACTATTCTGTGACGTGGGGAATATTTTTATAAATATATTACTTTCAGATTACGTACTTACTATGTAGTTTGATCAATGTGAACAAACCCATGTTTCCTTACCTAAATATTATCCGTTCAATGTAAAAATTAGGCCATTAAAAATGTATATAACTTATGTATATATTATTAGGAATATAAGTCAGCACTAAATGCAGTTTTAAACCAAACGAACTTAATAATGAATCGGTTAAAAAAGTGAATTTCGCAGAAAGTGGACAGCCGCTCAGACGGCTCTGATGTCCGGAGTTTAATTTGCCGCCGTCCGACCATTAAATACATATAACTGCCGTGCACCCGGGTAGAAACGACCTACCACGTCACTCACTGGGTAAAACAGCATTTTACCTTATGCTAAGACCAGTGTTGGGTGGGAAGCTAAGTCTCAATCGAGTTTAAATATATTAGTTTAACCCAGCCTTTGCTTCACTTGAGTCCTAAATCGAAGCGGGAACTGTGCAGCTTCACAAAGTACAGGTGGAATCCCAGATTTGTTTATTATTATTATTATGACGTAACGTTTGAATGCCATTCATAACTACCAACTGTCGCTAGTTGGCTGCAGCTAGCGAATTATCTGAGCCTTTTGTTTCTGAAACCCGGCCACTGTATAGCCAACACCTTACTACCTGAAACTGCCAATAACATTACAACTTACAAACAATTCGAATTTTGGTAAGATTATTTAAAATGTTGTAGTTCCAAGCTACAGGCGGGCCGGGGCGTGGGGTCAGCGGCGATCCCCCGCGGTGCGTGACGTATGGCGCGCCGCGGCACTAACTCACGTCGCTCGCCCGCCTCGTCTCGCCTCACCTCGCCTCGCCGGCCTCGGCCTTATGTGGTCAGTGCACTGTTAGCCCACTTGCTGCAAAGAATATAGGAGCTAAGAAAATTATTCTTGTTGTGGATGGGAGCAGGAGCGGCATATCGCAATTTTCTCAAGAAACTCAAGTTTAGGAAAATTAATCAAATCCAGCTCGATCACTTCTCGTTCTAGCGCGTTCAAGTTTAAAGTTCGGAAGTTCTTCGGCACTTGTGAACGTTAATAATTATTACAATGAATCTACGACAGTATCGTAATTTTTTTTTATAAAAAATTAAGGACTGACTTCAAGACTAAACTTACATTATTGTTTGTGATAATTTTTTCAAAAAGTGCTATTTCAATTTCGATAAAATTTATATGGGACCACGTCTGAAGTATGACCTACCAAACAAAAAAGAATCTTCAAAATCAATTCATAATTGTCGGAGTTTACGCGTAACAATAAAAAAAAAAAAAATACATACCGTCGAATTGAGAACCTCCTCCTTTTTTGAAGTCGGTTAAAAAGACTATATACCTACACAGAAAATACGGCAAAAAAAAATTGGGGCATATTTTTAGAACTTTTATTACAATATGTTTGTATTTGACAATATCATGTTTCTTATATGCCAGTTGTCTACTTGGCAGAAACGGAATGTTCCATGCATCATCCATTCACTACTTACTAGCAGTTTTTGTGTTTTCTTTTCTTTTGTCATTGTATTCAAGCAAAATTATTACAGGCTAGCCCTTATATTTGTATATCCCTAGATTCCTAGGAGGGCACTGTACGCTGAAACACGGCCGATGAGCCTAGTTCGGCAGCAGATACCCCAATATTATAAATTTGTCAACTAGCCAAATAAGTTTAACAACCTTATTGAATAAATGATTTTTTTTTATTTAGTTCTGTACCTCGCCACCGCACCGCCCTCTGGCGTCGGCACCGCGCGGCACTAGCCAGTAATTGAATTACATTAGAGCCGTTAATTTGCCCAACATCCGAACTCCCTTCTTTGCCAATTTGCATACGGAACCAACGAACAGTGCACTTGCGCGGAAACTAATCAGTTGCTCTGTTTACATTCACATTTTTAACGTTATTAAGGCGTAGCAGTCCTTGATGCCGATTAGGTATCACTACATAGTATAAAACAAAGTCGCTTTCTCTGTCCCTATATCCCTATATATGCTTAAATCTTACTCTACATCTACGCAACGGATTTTGATGCGGTTGTTTTTAATAGATAGAGTGATTGAAGAGGAAGGTTTATATGTATAATAACCGTGCGAAGCCGGGGCGGGTCGCTAGTTTGTAATAAAGTAAAAATTGTAGCATTTGTTTTTCTTGTTTTAAACTTGGCCACAGTGGTCGTAATTGATTCAAGGCAAATATGCCAGTTCTCTCGATCTTAATCAGGCGACTTCTTTACAGCATTTTTTGTCTCCTCTCACCATATCTGTTCTTTACTCAAACTAATTACGTCGCACAGTGATTCGTCTAGAACAAGCTAGCTGGACAAAAACAACCCTTTAATTCCCGGAATATTCTTATCACAATAATTAGCGAAAACCCAGGTAATGAGAATTCCAGGTAATGTTTTCCACTATTACCCTCCAATTATGCGTGATAAGGGCAAGTATATAAGATGTTGCATTTTTTTAGTGTTTTCAGTTGCATTTGTGCGTCTTACCAAATAATTTATAGTAAATTTTAAAAAAGTTTTCTGCTATTTATTTATTATCGTTCGTCATTCCGAAAATTGATTTTTTCGAAGAATGGTTAAAACACTCGAAAGGTACAAAAAATTAAGCTCTGTTTCGATTTATTTCATCGAGACATGACATCAGGGCTGCTTCGGAGCATTCTGGGAGAAACATCAAGCTCATCATTTCGCAAATTTTGTCCAAAATACAACAAAAATGGACTAGCTGTGGAAGGAGTCAAGAGCGGTTTCCTTTGAAGTACTCTGAGTGGCTAAGTAGTTCAGTTTTTTTTTGTATATGTCATATACCAAGCCGATGCCATATACTTCCGGAGACCGCTCAGCAGGGCCGTTAAAAAGAATTCTCAGAATCGAGTCTTAAGACGAAACGAAGACGAGTTGATGATCTTATACAGTCTAGGAGTGCCAGTGAATTAGTGTACGCTGCTGAGGTGTGAAACCCTGACCTAAGTGCTGATATTACAGGATTAGATGTTACATTAATAAAAATAATGGGAACTTTACTTCGGACTTTATCTTCAGGATTTGATATTAACATTGAGAAATTTCAGGCTTTGGCAATAGAAACAAGAAAGCTGTACATAAATCTCTATCCGTGGTACTACATGCCTGCTAATGTTCACAAAATTCTTATTTATTCTTAGCTTATGTGTTAATAATATGTTATATTTGAATGTATCAACTTGCAGTTTGTATTCATTGTAATTTAATTTTAAATATGATCGTGCCTTTAGCTTTTGTAAATTTGAAAGAGAGAAAATAAAAGGATTTTTGTTGGAACATTTTTTTTTTATTGGAATGTATGCTTAATATTACTTTACAAGTATTTCATTATGCATAATAACACCGTTAAAAACAAAAATCGACGAAAATAATTTTGTCCAGCTAGCTTGTTCTACACGAATCACTGTGCGTCGCTGAGCTGCAAAGCTTTTCTTTCTGGATTTCACGGCACAATGCTTAGGGCCCTAATTCACTATGACAACTTGGCGATTCCTTGCTTCAAGGAAACGTCGATTCCTTCATTAATAAACGACATCTGTGAAATTTGTATTCTTTATGACGCGTCATATATATTAATATATGAATGCGTCATAGAGATGTCGTTTATTAATGAAGGAATCGACGTGATTTCGCCAAGTTTACATAGTGAATAGGGCCTTGGCCGTCTTCGGTGTGGGTTTCTCTTTAGCGCCACCGTCTGATGATAGCTGAAAATAAATAACTCTCGGACTCTAGGCTGGTTTGCCCTTAATCGTAAACATGTTATAGTAAAAGTGCTCGGAGCGTTTACCGCGCCACCGCCGCCGCCGCCGCCGCCGCCCTGTTTGCACTCTCTTAATTTTCGGCGGAAACCGATCGAATGAATGGACGCAAATGTTTAAAGGCAAGAATTAAATAGAGGAATTTGGTTCGTAAGTAGTTTTGGTAATATATAGATAGTTCCGAGATCGTGGATTGCGCTGAACTAAATCGTGTAATAGAAAAGTTCTTCTATATATATTCTAGGTTTACGTCCCTTTCTCAGTCACAATGGTATGACATATTGACAACTCACGCTTTTTCTTATAAGGTTTCCCCAATTGTTCTCAAAAATGACCAATAATTTAGTAAAGAGACCTCATAGCGAAGCTTAAAATAAATTGAACAAGACGCAGTCCGTCAGAAAAAGGCTACATTTGATAAACTTGTTGTAACCAATGTTACTTGACTTTTAATATTATTTCTAAGTGAGATGTAGGGAAAGATTTAGGTGAAGACCTCGACGCAGAATAATCATATTATATATCAGAAATTAATCACCACGGAACAATATCGGTCTCGACCACAATGCCTCCATGTTTATACAGCCCGCTCCGGGGTACTCGCACCCTTATATCGAATGTATGGAGATCTGTATTGTATTACAAACAATATTTGACTAATCTAGCTGTTTGTATTGCCGTCTAATTGGAAGCCGCTGTTTGAGCTCGCTGTTTGCCGGATTTGAGATGATTGTGAGCGTTCAATGCCATGTTTGGATATTGGCTAAGTATTGACGAGTTTAAGAACAATGGCGGGATCGGAAGGCTTTGTGCCGGCTCGTCCCGGGTCACTCGCTCCGCCCGCTTACGTTCTCGTTTGCTTTTCTCCAGCTTGAACAGTGTATTGAACGAGCATACGTATCGATGTGTGTTTTTCCGACGTCTCTCCACAAACTTTATAATATACTATAGGTAGGTATCGCCGTAAGAATATTTACATTTGCGCTATTCCGTTCGGATGATAACATGTCATATGAATTTGCGTTACAAATAGCAATCAAAAGCGTTAGATATCGTAAATAACATTAATTCGGAGTGCAGGCGTCAACAACCAACATCGCGCTATGAATAGTTGAGGTGGAGCCAGAGCGGTGGATTTTGATTTACAATGCATGTATAGTGATATAGTGAATGCTTCCGGCGGAGGTCGGAGCCCGCAGATGAACAGTGCTGCGCTGGGGAGAAACAAAAGGTACAAACCAGGGTTGATAACAGCGCTCTGACTTTACACGGACAAAAGGTTTATGCCGATTTGTAAAGGAACTTTACAATCGGCTTCAAAAACCGAGAAGTTAGTTTCAGTGGCTACTTTGAGACTTATAATTTCTATGTTTGATTTTCTCGTTTTGCTTCCGAGTGTATTCTTCTTGTGTCGAAAATTAGCTCCTTTATGAGATCCAGAGATCCTTAATGTCATATGACTATGACAGGATTTATTTATGGTGGAAGGATTCATAGAGGATGGTGATTGACCGAGGCACACCTTGGCTTAACGTACAGAGAATATAGCAGGAAGCTCATTCTTCGTATCTATCCCAAAAATGAAGCTTTATAGTGAAGATGAGATCTATTAGCTGGAACACGTGTTTACCAATCGCCACGTTCATGGCTTCATCTAATATTAATCGTTACAACCAACTGCTACAACCAAATCGGTTGTAACAGACGTGATCGGTACAAGCTATCGTTTTACGCTGGTGACGGCTGAATTCTATGTAGAGTACTTATAATGTGCCGTATCTTCTGAGTAGTGGTTCTTTTTCCGATACGGTGGTAGAGTCATTGTAATAATTGACGTTCATAAGTGCGTCTGTGACGACCAAATTGAAATAAAGAACTTTTGAACTTTGAATTTGAACTTTGACGAAGTCAAGATCAGTGTCGTGTTAAATGTGTAGTTTGACACCGTAGTTGCACAACGTACCTCGGAGGCCTTGTCTGCGTACTCGTTCTGTGCGGCCTGCGCCAGGTCGCGCGCGTCCTTGGCCGTGTGACGACAAAATTGAAATAAAGAACTTTTGAATTAAATTGAATTGAATGATTACAGAAGTTATGTCACTATTCCCAAAAATAAGAAACTTATTTTCTAATTTCTTTTGACTTTTAGGTTATTACAATAAAATTACTTTGTAAAAATGGATAGTAGGTACCTAGTTCCCGCGCGCATAAGGGAATGTTTTTTGTCATTTATTATAATGTCTTAAAAGGACTCCTCAATTCGACACGTGTATTTTCCATCTAATTATTTTTTCCGTGTGTTACCTGACTTCTCCGTATTGTGTCAACTAATTATTATTTGAATGCGCACACTTGAGGTCTCAACATACATTAAATTAGAGATTGAAATAGATATACCTAAATTTAAAAAAATAAACCTTTGAAATGGTCTTACAACACCCAGATACGAAACAAATACATGCATCTTTTTTTCTGTGCACAAACATTTGTCCCGTCACGGGAATCAAACCCGCAACCTCGGTGGTGTATACAGTTTGAGTCAACCTACCCAACCATAATAGGTACCTCAAAGGCTGTCGATGTATATTTCTTTTTGTTAAAATGAAATAAAATGAATATTTATTATAGATATTGTGTACAAATTGATGTAAAAATTGCATTGTGCTATGGTGTCAACAATTTATCCACGACGGACGTACAATATTTAAAAGAAGAAAGTAATACATTTTTATATTATTTTTATGAAAATGTAGACCAAATGTGATGTTCAATGTCATTCGAACAAAAATGTACTTGAAACATTGAGGAATCAATGACTTGAAATGCGTAAGTTATGGTCGTGACGTCACGATGCAGATGCACTTCGGGTACTGAAATGGAAACTCCTTAGTGTGCGGATTTTAAATTTTCGTTCTCAAACATTTGTGACGCCGTGGGCCAGCACATATCTGAAAATGTGCATTTATTTAGATATATGTGACAAAACGCGAATGGTTCAAGAAACAGTTTCCTTCATACCTTTAATTTAATCATCTGATTTAAGTAATATAATGGCGCTCCTTGACCGCCTCGGACATTATATTTACCAATAACGATGATTTAATGGCACTCAGCCTAAATTTAGGGTACCCCAGGGTTGGTGGACACCCCTCCCGTGAATTGATTTATTTATAGCACTGCCCGCGGGTTCCGTACCCTGGTATGCCACTTAAAACGATGCGATGCAGTGATTTAATTTCTCTTTGTTTTCTGAAGAAGTATGTACTGTTTTCGATGAACGGGTTAAACCCTACAAATAGTTTATATATAATTAAATAAGAAAGCATACATTGCTATGTACAGCGTGACGTGTGATCTGATTTGATGTGTGTTGGCCCAAATTTTCACTTTCTTTAAAGAGTGCTATAAAATCCTGAGACCCCAAACCAGCAGTCAGCAAGGGTCGTGTAGGTTAAGCGAAATAAAAGGGCAACGATACTTCTGGTGGAGCCTAATTCATACACCCTGATAATGTGAAAAGGAAATAAAACAATCCGACGGGTCATTTCACGCAGTTTAACAATACGGCTAAATGTTACCTAAGTCACTGCATTGAATAATGCTAAACGGGTATGTTATTATGTACAATCCTGTGTATTACTCAAGGTTCGGTTATTTCGTAAAACGGCTGAGCCTCGTTTAGCTGTTTTACATAGCAGCTCTGTTTTGTAAAGCAGATGGTTGTACCTATGTACAATTTAACTACGGCATCGATTACAAAATACGATTATGAGGTCTTTCTAAACTAGGTAACAATAGTTTCTAGTTCTGGGTCGAAACTATCTATAAAGTTAGTTCATTCATTAATTTAGTTTGATTTGAGCGATCAAACTAAATTCTATCGATGCTCTAAACTCAAACCGAACAATGACGTTTTATCTTAATTACAAAACAGCTAAAATTATGAAATGATGAAAAACGAAAGTTGACCGAGTAATCTTAGTAAAGTAACGAGTAGTTAACATAAGTGACTAGGTATGTATATGTACTTGTACGAGAGCCTCAGGTGCATTGATAGTTCTTTTTAAGCTTTGGCGAATTGTATCCATGCTTAGCATGTATCGGGTCTATTCACGCACACGTATGAAATAACATTCTGACAAACCTCGACGTTTCGATCTAGTAGCATTGATCGTGGTCACGAGAAGACTGAAGTAGCGGGTATCATCGTCGTGCATAGCGGGCGTTGTCACCAACTACCCGCATTTAGTCTTTTAAAAAAGATACTTTGATAAATACATACGAGTTATGTGTGTCCTTACCCTCATTAAAATGCCGACGCAGCGACGCCGAGGCCCCACAGCATCTCCGAGCTCCAAGATACGCCAGTTTGGATCGATCACCGAGACAGCTCACAATTGGCTCCGGTGATTAAAACCATTAATAGCGAGTAATTAATTTTAGTTTTTAAAAAGTGTGTTATATCTTGAACTCACTTAAGTTACATGTGCGCGAATAGTCCCGATACATTCTAAAGGTGCATCGATATTTGGGTACAAATTAAGCTAATGCCGGAATTTAAACAATCTTCAGTATTAGCTGAAGACAATTCTTAGTTAGGAAACAATATTGACCAACTAATTAGTACAGTTGTAATTTCGTGGTGAACCAACATCGGCGCAGCAGCAAGTTGGGTACAAAGGAAGCTAATGCCGGAGTATAAACAATGTTCAACAGCAGCTGAAGACAACGAGCTAAGCGCTTGAGCAGCGGAACAATAGCACGTGCCTCGGGGATGAGGCGGGATCTGCATAATCGTAGCTTTACAATTTCCTTGTTATAGGATATGCTGTTATAAAATGAAGCTTTTGATACACATTGTTATAATTTTTAATCACAACAATTATATTTCGATTATTATACCATAATCATATTAAATTTAAACTTAATTTCTAATAAATTATTATATCTATTTTTTTATTATACTTAATATATTGTGTTTATCTACAGTGGATGGCCAAATTATTAAACTCATTTGAAAAAATACATCTTTCAAAGTTATATAAGCGTTTAATCTACCATTAGGCCCATGATACCGTTCCAATTGTCATCTTTATTAGTTAATATCTATCTATAATTTTCGATTTATTATCTTTAGGTGACTATGGAACAATGAATCGATAACCTGGGTGTTCTATTTAATGCTCGTAAGTGTACAAATTCCTCCTGTAAGGCTTATTCACTATGCAGAGTCTCTTAAATGCACTCTTACTACTCTTACCTACATCTATGTAAAATATAGATTTAATTAATTAGCTATCTATTATGTAATTTAAATATAAAATGTATTCTTTGTTCAGAAATTTTCGTTTACAATTACGTCCTTATCCGTGAAAAGAGTATTAAAACTTGCACGGAGATGCAGTCTACCTTGAAGCTCCGACAGGAGCTCGCTAGTCATGTCACTTGCGATGTTTTATTTATCGATAAGTAAAATCCTAAGTTATTTTATAAATGCTTGTGTTTCGTATACGACTTAAACTCAAAAGCGTTAGTCAGAGGGGCCTTGTTCAATCGGGTCTTTGAAAGCTACTAAGTAGGCATAGCACTTTCATTTAATTCGTATTTTTTTAAATGATGTTTAATAATAAATGATTTATTTACCAAATTTACAATAATCCACTGTTCAATTAAATTACAATATTGATTTACACATACCTTGATTTAATATTCAATGGTCGGTGGCCCCAAACTAGGCTAGGCCTGTATCTTGGCGACCCTATTCGATTTGACAATACAGAAATTGCGCTTGCATGTGGTTAGCAGTAACATAATATCAAACACATTTTATATTAACGCTTTTAAACTTTCAATGCTTAGAACAGTTCACATCACTTACACATTTCTTTCTTATCTTACAATTATTAAGTCTGCTCTCCTAATTAACCGAGGGAAGCAATGACTTCGAGTCTATTCGGTCAAATCATGAAAGTCTAAAATCACAAATAATAGGTTAAAATAAACGAAACTTCTGACGTAGATATCGACAGCGCCCCCTCCCTACTCCTGTGAAAGTTTGATGAGCGCCCCTCATTACCAGTTTTTTCGTGTGAATAGTACAGCAGGCAGGCCAGTGATTTTCCCGAGTTCCACCCACTGTTCGCCGATACAATTTACTTTTCCCACGGTATTTCTCGGTCAGCACTTACTCGCTTTGCGGAACCTCAAAGGCTGCACTCAATTCAATTCCTGAGTAAAAAAAGCTGTTTTTTACTTTTCTGGTGGGAAGTGTTGAACAGAATTTGTATATTCTTAGATTACTCTTAAAAACATAGGCAATGTAGACAAACAATATTGTGTAACTTTATACACCGCCGCTTGAAGAGGAGCATCGGTAATGCGCGGAGAGTAAGAGGAGGTCGGCAAGTAGGTACACTCGTAGTTGGTATTTTATAACTGTACTCCAGATATAGAGGAACTCTTTATTGTAACACCAAAATACAGAAATAATTAAAACTAAAATAACAACTAACTTAATAATAGTGTCACAATGGGCGGTCTTATCGCTCAGAGCGATCTCTTCCAGACAAACTACAAGTGGAGGAATGTAGATTATAATATATATGGACGGAAATTATATATACATACTTCTATGACCTCATGGCCCCTTTAACCGATTTTGAAATAACACACCTACATAATTTTATAACATAAAAACTTATAGCACTTACTTGCTTATATATATATATATATATATATATATATCTCATTTACTATATATATTTATACATATATTTATAATTTAATCTGCATTTGTTTCGAAAAACCACCGTCCTCCCAAATTATGTTAGTCCTTTCTGTGCAAAGGTTGTCTGGAAGAGATCGCTTTGAGCGACAATACCGCCTATTGTTATGCGAATTACTGTGAAACGTACTTGTTTTTCATGTACCTATTTTTAAGGTTTTAACAATAAAGTGTTTATCTATCTATCTATAGCACGAATATTTTTCGAGCTACATACCTATTGGCTAATATATACATATATATATATATATATATATATATATATATATACTAGCTGCGCCCCGCGGCTTCGCCCGCGTGGAGATTGATGTGTTGCAAGTAAGAAAAGTAGTCGGCTGCTCGGCTGCGCTGCGTATGATTATTTATTTAGTATTTGCGAACTCGCTTCAATTGTTAAGCACGTTGTCGACGCCAAACATGGGCTGCCGTATAAAATGTACGAAATTGCCTAAACAAGCGACAAGACACAAGCCCCATCACCGATTATTATGGAAACGACGACAGTGCATTGCACTATTACCTAAGTCATCACGTCTAAACTCTCATCAAAAAATACATAATTTATTATTTACTTTATAGTTTACTTAAACCGAGTTTTTAGTGAAATAAAATTTTCCATAAAAGCTTTAGAACTCATTTGCACCAGGTACACACACAGTTACAGAGGAAGTTTAGAAAAAAATAAATTGTTACTATTTATTTTGTAGTTTATTTGTACCGAGATTTGAGTGAATGAAAACATCATACACACAAACTTTCGCATTTATAATATTATTAGGATTAGGATATTTTTTATGTAACTTAATGACGAGACAGACGGATAGTCGTTTGCCTGATAGTAAGCAATACGCCAGTCCATAACTATAACAGCACCACCCAGAACTTTGCTTTGCAAAATCCTGCGCGGAGCTGCACTGCGCTCGTCACCCTGAGACAATTAGCTGTTGAGTCTCTTAATGCCCAGTAATTTCGCTACCAGTTATTATTATTACCAGTCGTTATTTATTTAATAAGCGATAAATTACTTGATCAAAATGAGAAAAAAATACATGTAATTAGCCCTAAAGTAACTTAGTTGAAATGTTCTCCCTTCGCAAGTTTCGTTAGGGTGTTTCGGTGACTAATTAATTTTTTTAAGTCCCGCCAAAGTGTGCCCGTCCGTGCGAAGATTGCCGAATTTATGCTCCGTTTTATTACCTCCAGCTTTTTTAATCACTTTTCTTTTGATTGGCCCCTTTCGCAAAGTTGTTTAGTAAAATTAAAGTGATTTTTTAGACGTTGAATTTTTCTCAGCGATGAATATTAAAGTTTTAAGTTATACAATTTTCGCTTTATTCGATTGTTAGGTACGTTAAATTAAAATATAAATTTTGTGATTTTACTTGAATGAGAATATTATATAGCTTAGCAAGCTAGGTACTTAGTTTAAGGTACTTTCGATAATTGGCTGGACCTATATGTACCTACTACATAACATATTGATATCTGTGTATGTGGGTAGTTTTATATTAATGTTTCGTTTCTCCGGGATAAAACGTAATGTATGCTAATTCAAAGTAGAATCTACCTCTGTACCAAGTTTTATCTAAATCAACACGTGATTGAGAAACGAACAATTAGACAAACTTTCGCGTTTATAATTAGGGTAGGATTGAACATTAATGACAGTTTTAAAGTTGTCAGTTTGTTCGGAGCGTTCAGAAACTCGAATGTGCTGCAAAATAACTTGTACCTTTGCATTAGGTATCTTTAGTAACTAGTGTGGGTACATAGTTATATATATATATATATATATATATATATATATATATATATATATATATATATATATATATGATAATAAAACGGGACTTAATTGCGCAAAAACATTTCAAACGAGACGATGGATTTAAATTGGCAGCAGCATGGTACCCAAATGTTCTCTTCGCGGTTTATGGTCGAAGAAAGCCAGTGATACCGTCGCGTCGTAGTGTCGTGATGACAACCCTATGCTTTTACAAGACCAAGTGCGAGTAGTTGGTGACGACGCCCGCCTCTCTCAACGCTGATGCCCGCATTCTCCAGTCTTCTCATGACCACGGCCGATGCAACTTGCTCGAAACGTCGAGGTACAAAAAACATTAATTTAGCGCGATTAAGTAACGTTTTATAACGCGTTTGAATCACGAAAGTTTTAAAATTACTACTGGTGTAGGTAGTTTTAACGGAAAAATCCACTGGAGGAGCTCAGACACGAGACCCCAGGGGTCACATTCATAATCTGATTCCGGATTTCACCCAATTTCATCTCACACTTAATTCGTTCAGGGAGTTAGTTTCCTGCCGTAATTAAGAAAACTTTTCGGATTAACCGCCTTGTTTTTCCACTTGTTACTGCCAGTGTAAGCTGAGCTACAACCCCCGTACTGTACAAACGAATGACTGGACTTTGACCCGAATTTGCGGCTCTATGTAAACTGGTTGGTTAGGCAACATTTTTCGCCCACTTATTTAGTTTTAGTTTAGTACGGTATTTCGGAAACTCCGCGCCCCCGGACAGTGAGATATTTGCTAATTTCGTTGTTGTAAATTTGTTTTGTTAGCGGTTAGTTTCGTCGCTTACTGGAGCTATTCTTCCCGTGACACCGGCTTTATTACGTTACTACCAAAATGGATAGGCGGGTACTTTGTTTCTCACGAGTACTACCCGATGTCTGTCAGTCTTCTCGGTTTTACTTTGTATAATGGATGGGTCTATTAACTCTCTCACTCTCTTACCTGATAAGTACATAGTTAAGTATCTAGGACAAACTACACATAATGGCTATTCAACCTATCGGACTTTAGGTTTAATTGTCTATAGTTATTTCAAAATAAAAGTCACAGAGGATTCTATCGAACATCAGTAAAATACACTCGTTTGAATTAAATGATATGTATGAACATTGCTCAGGGCTGCCACCCCAGGAGGTTGTTCGGTAAGTACATAAAGTACCTATGTACCTACTTATATGTAAATACTACGGCTCGTCCAAGGAGAGAAGCGACCGCGTTACTTTGGAAAAACAAAAGAAAATTCTGTGAAATGCCCGCTATAAATTGTACTACACTCGGGAGTAGCGTTTGCATACCGACCGACCGACCGAGTAGGGAGCCCAACGTTTCGACCCTTTCAGGATAAGTGCAGAACACTTTGTTATAGCTTACGTATATTCTACTTTTTTAACACATGGATAGACGTTGATATTTTCATTCGAACGGTTTGTTAATAATTAGATAATGGTAAGAATTGTTGCCGAAATGGTTGGAGTGGTTAAAAAACCTGTTGTCGGTAATGTTCGTGTAGCCATTTAGTGTGATTGTGTTAAATTGTAATTATCGTATGTTGGAATGTGATGAAGAGGGCTGCTACCTGCGCGCAGCCAGTCAACAGCTTGAGCAGTTTGTACTGACGAAGTTCCATTCTAGCGCTAACTAGTTGGTTATTTTAGAATGGTACTTCTTTATAGAACTGTTCCGCTAAGATTCATTCACCCCGCTCTCTCCTCGGGGCTAGTTATACAATAAAGGAGTAACACCTTGTAGCTGCTGCTGGAATCAGCAAGTGATTCAAGTCTTTTGAGTTAGTTTAGTGTAGTGTCAGTGAACCGTAGTACAAACAGTGTTATGAATAATGCTCACGTTAGTTTAATAATAAAACAGTTAGTGCTACTCTTAAAGAACACAACAACACAGTGTCTTCGCTTTAATAGAGACAATAAGAAAAGTGTCGATGGACATATTCTTAGATTTACTCTAGTCAGCAGTGTAAGTCAAATTGAAATTACTAAACTTATTAGTCTAGATTGTAATTCTAATCTCGACATCAGTCTGCTGCGGCCCCACACGTGGGCCACCCCAGTGCTACCTACACTCGTGACGCACACACGCGCGCGTTAGGGCGCGTCCCGTCGCCTCGCGCAGCCGAGATGATTTCCCGCGTGGGGCAGCCCTGGCTGTGCCGACCACTTAAGGTTTATCGTCTGGGCCCTCAACTGCGCCGCGTTTCTATGTAGATTTTAACTAAAATTGAAGTTTCTGCGACTAGTTTTTTAGAGAATTTACTATTAGAATGGTTTAAGACTATATTCAATGGAGAGACGCAAGGAACATGGTACCAGAGAAACGACAATCTTGTTCTTGTATTTTATTGCAAATAAATAAGCTAAAATACAAATTATATTACTCACAAAACTTCCTTCCACTATACCATACAATTATGTAAAAACTCTTCTTTGGCGAACTTTAAGAAACATAATAAATCCAATTGTATGAAACGTTGGCCGCTGCGATAGCGCTTACATCCAACTTAACTGTACTTATTCGTATTATATTTACAAATGTACCAAAAGAAAATATGGCACATAATCATTATTTTACTATATTGAAAAGCCTCTGCTAACTCTACCTACAAACTAAGTACGAATACGTCAAATGCAGAAAGTAAATGCAGTTATAAGTACACGTTCCAATCAAATATGGCCGAGGCACTGGACCAGCGGAGTCCATACGAACTACGAAACGAACTATCTTACAGTTACTGAATTGGTATACATATTATTTTGTTAACTTATATTATACATTACGACACATTATGGTTATTGGCATTAGAACGTTGTAGGATATATTATAATTTTATTATTAACTAAATCTTTAATGGTGAAATTAATTCACTATCCAATGAAAACTTATCTGATACTGGGAACTGATACAAACCAATGCCAGACACAATGTAAAGAGAAGTGAAGTACACAATAATACATAGGTACGTACTTCCATAATTTATCTTTCAAATAGGGACGTTGTAGCTGTCTATTATGTTTAGACATAAGACGTATGTTTAGCAATCCTACAATTAGTATTGGTCTGCAACCGGGAACTATAGATAGTGACACTAGCAATCGGCTTACTAGACGCTAATGGCGGGGCCCTTGGTGGTAGCGATCAAACTGCAAGGTTCCGTGGTACTCCCGGTGTTTCTAAAGCCATTGACGCGGTGGGGCTCCTGTGAGACACGGGGCCCCTGTCAGGCGCGAGGGCCCCAACTTGTGCCCGGGTATACCATCAGCTATTGTTGCGACGGCATCGCTGACTGTCGCGGGGCCACTGTGTTACGCGTGGCCCCACTCTACCTGAAGCTGGCGGCGCGGCTGGGGCCCTCAGTGGGCTCGAGCACGATGCGTTTGAAGCAGCCCTCGGGCAGCTGGTCCAGCATGGCGCGTACGTTTTCCACCTCGCCGCGCAGGCTCGCGTGCTCATCTTGGTACTGCTTCATCCATCTGCCATACATACCTCGTATTAGTCATTGACCGTAAGAAACTATAAGGACTTCTACCATAAAAAAAAAAGAACGGATTGTTTAATCACACAAAATAATATACAAGAATTTCAGTAAACTAAAATTTGAATAACCCCGCCACTAAAAACCTATAAGAAGTAAAAAAAAACGTTTAACCGGTTTGTCTGAACTTATAACACCCCTCCTTTTTGCGTCGGGGTTAAAATGGAGTAATAGTAATTGTCGACCTTTAACCACAATACATATAAACATTAAATATTCACAAATTATCTAAATAATCTCCAGAGAAGAATACTACGAGCCGAAATTTGAACTGGAAATCGGTTCAATCACTGTGACTAAAAATGGCCGACCCGGCCGAAAGTCGGAGCTACGTGACGTCATCACAAAAGTGGCCAATAAATGAAGTAACTATTGCTACCTTTTTCTTATATGACTATATACTTTTTTACAAGAGTGCAAAAGAGACAGACAATATTTTGGTAGTTCAATGTCGATTTGCATCACATATGTACAACACACAAAATGTAAAGACGCATATAACTCTTGTTAATCTGTGGTATTTGTGCAATAAACTCGCTCGTCCGCCGTCTGTCTATATAAATTTAACCAATAAAAGGTCACAAAGCCATGACCACACCCTCCGCACCGTAAGTTTTGTTTCTAGGAATGTGAATGTAGCTACACGTACTCCACTGGTTTTATGCTCCTTGGTCTATATACTTATTAGCTTTTAAACTTATTTTTTGGTATAAGGTATGTGAGGTAAGGTCTGTTGTTCCCGAAAGTGGACTTCACTTCGACAACAACAATTTTTTTTCCGTACAAGCTAGTAGTTGTTGTTGGCTGTTGGGTTTTCAATAAAATTATTTAGAGATTTTTTTGTAGAAGGTTTAGGTGTTAGATTAGGTGATTCCTATATAATCGCAACCCGTGTGAAAATGTTTTATACAACTTTTAAACCTTAACTATTTTATTGAAATATCGCCAGCTGTACGGAAATCCTCTTAGACATCCTCTTAAACAGCGTCTGTGGTGTAGTGGTTGGGCAGGTTGGCTCAAATCTCATACACCACTGAGGTTGCAGGTTCGTATCCCGCGACGGGACAAATGTTTGTGCACAAAAAAAAGCGCAAGTATTTGTTTCGTGTCTGGGTGTTGTGGGACCATGGTCCTCCTAGTTCCTGGTTCCCTAGATACAGGGAGTCCTAGTTAGGGGTCAAGATCTATGTACGTAATCGTTGAACGTAAAAAAAATAATCATAAATAACGACTAGCAGTAGTACGGTAGTGATCGACAACAGGTCACGAGTTCGAATCCCATCTAGAGTCGTATTTTTGTCTCCTTATCCTAAACTCTATGATTTTAGCTTTATTTGATCTAGACGAAAATATTACTTACCTTTGATGCGTATTCTTCGCTTCGGTGAGGTTCTTGATTTTCGCTTCAAGGTCCACCTCCCGCAGAGTTTCCTCAGCCTGCTCTAGGCTTTCCTCTGCAAGACAAACTCACTTTTAGTCACCTGCTGCTATGTACAGTCATCAAATAAAAAATAATGACATTGTCAGCAACATTCAATATTGTGACTAAAAACAAATATTACTTTTTGTGGAACTGAGAGATTTGACGAGCAAGTTGTTCGAACGATGGTAAGCGCCACGCCTGCCCATAACAATTGCAGTTCTACTCAGAACTTTAACATACAAATCACTGCGTAGCACTGCATTGCGCTCATCACCCCGACACACCAGATATTAAGTCTCATATGCCCAGTAATTTCGCTGGTTACAATGCCTTTCAAACCGTAACACAGTATTGCTTGCGCACTACTGCTTGGCGGCAAAATACCTGGCAAAGCTGTGGTACCTACACAGACGGCCTCCCGCATAGGAGAGACGTACCTACTACGAGTGAAAAGGTAGTATACAGGCAGTATATATAAAGCTATAGTTGTATGTACTATTAAATTATTCTGTGGCTACGGATAAATGTATTTTCTAATCAAAAGTTTCTCTTCAAGCTGGCCTCCTTTGCAATTCTCGATCAGTAGAAATTATTTGAGCGATAGAAGTCTCTATTTTCGCCTTTAAACAAAGGAAATTTAATAGAAGATTATATAACAAGGTACCAAAGAAATATTTTTAAGGTGAGAGCGCTATTTATAGAATGCAGAGCGGAGCGAAGAATTCTAAAGGCAGCGAGGTATCAATACGTCACGTCAGGAAATAATTATGTTACCGAGGGATATAACTCTACTTTTTATCCCATATTAATGTTTTTTAAACAGCTAGCGCGACTTTTACCGGCCAGCAACTTTTGCATAAAATATTTTCGTAAAAATAGGAAAGAAGAGGCAAAGCTTATCGTAGATGTCGCCACTAGCGTATACAGTGAACAAACAAATGTCAAAACTGTAAATTTGCAAAAAAATATGATAAACGATTGTTAACTGGAATTTTTGGTAAAAATTGGCTTCATATAGTCATTTGTAAATCTGTGAATCTAATACAAGACTTAGACAACGAAGTGCAACCTTAAAAATCAAGACGAAGAATAGCTGGAAGGGTGGTACCTATTTTGAATTGTTTGAGTAGGTATCTCTCTTCAGAGATGCTCAAAACATCAGTTCAAATACATAATTGTGATCATTGATATGTATGTATACTACTAGGTTGCGCGATCCGAACACTCACTTTGTTACACTGACATGTACTGAAATCCATACATCTAAAAATCTATAGGGACGCCATGTTGTTACGCTATCTTGAACAAAACGCGTAAGCGCCACAAAATATCATGGCGCTTACGACCTTTTGGTCGCAAGTAAACTAAACTACAAGCGATCAAGCGCTGCATGTTTTAATAGTTTGGTTAGACGACATTAGCGCTGCAGCGAACTTTAGGTCTAACTCACCAGCATTTGAACAAATAGTTTTCATGAATGCGCTTGTCTATCGGTAGAATATATGTCAATGATTGTGATGACATTATCTTTATAATGATAAATGATAAATGATAATTTATTTGCAAGAAATATGGTACAATTAAGTTCTCAATTAAAGTACAATTTAGTACAATTAAGTTTTCAATTAGTTAATGTCATCACAATTATGTATTTGAGCTGTAATAGAACAACTTAAATGCACCCACAAGTATATCGTCGTTATGGCCAGGAATGTGTTGATAAATGTGGTACTTAACCTAACTTTAAGCAATGCCTTGTGTTCTTTGTTTTGACGAGCTAGTAATTGTTCGTTGCCACCGAGTCAATAATGTCATAATGTATATTCAGCAATATCATTTTATTTCTTATTTTATACGACGAAATAAGAAATTAAACATTTACGAGTGAAATCCCTCTAGCGGGATAAAGTTGCAATCATCTCTATACAATAGAAAAATCGTGATTCTCTTTGAATCTCTCTCTATACTTAGTAAAAATAGTAGGGACACTCCTGACCAGCAGTGCCGAATGTATTTCCTAAACTGCGAGAGACCGTGTGGGTAGGTACCACCGCTTTGCCAGTTATTCAGCCGCCAAGCAGTAGTGCGCAAGCATTACTGTGTTCCGGTTTGAAGGGCTTTGTAGCCAGCGAATGGGCATTATGAGACTCAACAGCTAATTATCTCAGGGTGACGAGTGCAGTGCCGCGCCGCGCATGATTTTTCCAAACCAAAGTTCTGGGTGGTACTATAAGTGTTATGGGCTGGCGTATTGCTTACCATCAGGCAAACGGCCAGCTCGTCCCGTCATTCGATTACATAAAAAAAAAAACTTTTCCTAAGCTATATCTTGCAAACTCACGCAGCCTATCCAAAGCGTCGTCATCGAGGGTCGGAAGGTTTTGCAGCTCGTCCATGATGATCTTCAAGTCTTCCAGACCCTTGTTCACTTGCTTCTCTGCCTCTCTCGCGTCGGTATTAGCCTGGCCGACCTGATCGATAATCACGTTATTATGGCAGTACGTAAAGTGAGTCGCAGCGAGGCAGAAATAAAAATTTTACGCCCTAGAGACTAGAAATTTGAAAATGGGGCTGAATTTGTAACATGTGAAAAGCAGAAATTAGTTCATAAATTAAAAAAAAATGTTTGGAGTAATAGTTAGCAAATTAAAATAAATGAAAAGAAACAACCAGCGTCTGGAATGAACCACATATACATTCCCTAGGCGTGACACGCATCATGACGAATGCCAAGGTAAAAGTATAAAGTTTTTTATATCCTTGTAATAACGACTTACATACCTTCATCTTGGCATCTCGGGTCAGCTGCATGTTTTCTGAAGCTTCCTTCTCTAAGTCTTCAATTCTCTTGGCCGTGCCTTGAACGCGAGCTGAGTAAAAATTTAGTATATTAATTTTGTATGTCCAAAAATCAAAATAATATTCAAGTATTTATACTTCGTTAGTTACGTTATTATTGGCAGAAATATTGTTGGTTCGTAACATACAGGAGTCCTTGTTGTATTTCGCATAACTGTAGCCAGCTAAACTGGGCAAATATCGGATGTGTCGGGGTAGTGAGCGCAATGCAGTGCTACGCAGTCTTTTTATGGTATAAAAACTTCTGGTGGCACTGCAGTTGTTATGGGCGCGCGTGGCGCTTAACACCAGGAAAACGACTTGCTCGTCTCGTCACTCAGTTTCATAAAAAAACTACTGTAATCACGTAGTAGGTACTCACTTGAAAGCTTGTCAGCCTCGTCTCTCAGTTTGACAGCTTCTGCTCTGGAGGTGGACGCTTTCTTCCTGATCTCATGGGCAGCCTTCGAACAAATCAGTCGTTTGTTACATGTTTCATTCTAATTGGTTGAGGGTTTTGTACCCAATGGGTATAGTAGTTGCATGTTACTTTGATTCGAAATTGTGCGCGAATTGACTCGGATATATCATAAAACATAATATACAGGGCGAATGTGGCTCAGTGGGAGAACGTGCGACTTTCGATCCGACACACCCGAGTTCGAATCCCGCCGGCCCCGCACCACTGACTATCTAAGTTATATGCGGACTTAACACTAGCTCTAAAAACGGTGAAGGAAAACATCGTGAGGAAACCGGCATATCCAAGAATTTAGCGCAAAAGTTCAAGGACTTGTGACATCCACCAACCCGCACTGGGCCAGCGTATTGGATTATGGGCCATACTCTCTCTATGAGAGAAGGCCCGTCTCCCAGCAGTGGGAACGTGATGGGCTGATGATGATATCATAAAACCTAACAGGTATATAAGATAACTCCGTAAAGTATGCCATTGTTTATTTAAGAAACAGGGACAAACTAGGCATTTTACGTGCTAGCATCTAGACGCCAAAATACAGGTAAACAAGATCGCATAAACATTAAGAGCCTTCTTAATATTTGATAATTGTGTAAAAATATAGTTGAAGTTTGTACATGTAGGTATAGTCTTGAAATCAGCTTGCTTATTTCTAAAAATTAATTATTGCGTTAACGTCGTAGCCCCTCGAGTTCTATGCTCAGGACATACAACACGAATGACGAATTGCAGTACCTAGGTTTAGACTGAGTAAAACGAATAAGTCCTTCATGGGCGGTACGTTATTACAATAAAATTCTAAAATGTATAACGGACCTTACAGAAAGTAGATTCAAATTGAGTGTGAAAAATATTCTAATGAAAAAAGCATACTATACAGTTAGTAATTACATAGAAGACAAAGATGCATGGAACATTCCGCTTCTGCCAAGTAGCCAACTGGCACATAAGAAAAATAATATTGTCAAAAACAAACATAAAATATTGTAACAAAAGTTCTAAAAAAATATGCCCCTCAGTTTCTTGCCGTATCTTCTGAGTAGTGGTTCTTTTTCCGATACGGTGGTAGAGTCATTGTAATAATTGACGTTCATAAGTGCGTCTGTGACGACAAAATTGAAATAAAGAACTTTTGAACTTTGAATTTGAACTTTGACGAAGTCAAGATCAGTGTCGTGTTAAATGTTTAGTTTGACACCGTAGTTGCACAACGTACCTCGGAGGCCTTGTCTGCGTACTCGTTCTGTGCGGCCTGCGCCAGGTCGCGCGCGTCCTTGGCCTTGTCGCTGGCGAGGGCCAGCTCCTCGGCCACGGCGGCCACGCCGCGCTCGGCCGCCGCCACCTTGTGCCGCACGCCGGGCACGTCCAGCGCGGCCTGCTCCGCCAGCAGCCGCGACTCCGTCACCTGGTCGCTGAACTCTGCACAACAAGCGATTCTTCGAACACCATCTTACGTAGTAGGTATTAGTTTAATTAACTTCATAAAAATAAAGGAGGTTCTAAATTTGGTTGTAGTTTTTATTTTATAATAATATTTTTTAATAAGAAAACAAAAACCGACTTCAATGTATCTTCGGTCCAAGGTCAAATATCGATGATATTTATATGGGACCACTTCGTATCTATACTGAACCCAACGCAAAAAGAATTTTCCAAATCGGTCCATTAATGACGGAGTTCTGAGGTAACACACATAAAAAAAACAATCGAACAGAGAACTTCTACTTTTTAAAGTCGGTTAATTAATTATATAAAAAAGGGTGAAATGAAATACACAAGAAGTGCATAAGCCGGCTTAAAAAAAAGAAGAAGGTTCTCAGTTCGATTGTTTTTTTGTCGTTACCTTAAAACTCCGAAAAGACAAACTGGATAATTCTTGTTCAGTATACCTACAATGTGGTGCCATATAAATGTCATCGACATTCCAACGTGGACTTCGAAGGTACATCAGAATAGGAGTCGGTTTTGTTTGCTGGCAAAATGGTCATTTATTTATTCATTTATATTTGCTATTAGAACACTAATTAATTAAGCTTAATTAATGTTACACACCCTCTTAGGGTACAGCAAAAGACAATTTTGAGAGGGAGCACGTTATGTATCATACTTATTGTTAAATATAACATAATACTTTCGATAATTATAACTATGTAATTTGTATTCTCAAATCTTATTATTTATTGCCAGAATATAAAGAAACGCTAGCATTTGTTTGGTGTCTGGGTGTTGTGGGACCATGGTCCTCATAGTTCCTGGTTCCTTAGATACAGGGAATCCTAGTTAGGGGCCTGGATCTATGTATGTGATCGTTGCGCGTTATTTATTTAATGTCTCTTTGGCGCTAGCAATTTTGTAATTAAATGCTAGAGTTTCTTGATGAAAACATTATTAACTTTTTTTTAATGTAACTGAATGACAAGACGAGCTGGTCGTCTGCCTGATGGTAAGCAATACGCCAGCCCATAACAATAGCAGCACCGCCCAGAACTTTGTTTTGCAAAATCCTGCGCGGCACTGCACTGCGCTCGTCACCCTGAGACAATTAGCTATTGAGTCTCATAATGCCCAGTAATTTCGCTGGCTATAATGCCCTTCAAACCGGAACACAGTAATGCGCACTACTGCTTGCCTAAATATGTATTTTTAAACCTACCACCAGTAGTGAAACCTACCACCAGTAAGTAAGTTAACCACCAGCAACTACACATTTATCGGGTTTTTTTAAATTATTTTGATTGGATAGTCACATGCGTCTCTAAGTTACGTAATCACGCCACGGTACGGTTCCTGTCATCACGTCGTTGATGCATGTGGCGGTCTCCATAGTAACCACAAAACTGACCTTTCAAAGTCTTGTAAATTTCGTTAGCATCCTTGAGCGTGGCCTTGGTGAGCTCGACGTCACTCCTCGCCCTGGCTTGCAGCTCGTCGAGGCGCGCAAGCAGGTCGTTCAGCTCATCTTGCCGCTCGTGGCCCTGCTCCAGCAGCTCGCGGCCGCGCCGTGCGCCCTCCTCCAGGCCGCGGAGCGTACCCTCGTTTTCGGCGATGAGGCGATCCAGCTCGGCGGACTTCTCGTCGATCTATGGGTTACAAATTCAAACATAGAATGGTTTTTTTTTATATATAGAAAATAAAGAAAAGAGAGACCATTTCCCTTGCAGTGAGGAAGTTTCGTTCGTAGGAATAATGGGCTAAATTTTGAAGAAAATAAAAATTGTTCTTTGGATATTTGAAAAATTGTAGTCACGTTGTTATTTCTTAAAAATACATGGGCTTAATCGATCCTACTTCGCATCAGGAATGTTACCCGCAATGTACCTATCCCAGCAAAATAAATGATTGTATGTTATTAAAAAAAAAAAATTCCATACTTTTTCTTCTAGCTCCCTTTGAGGTTCGGATGGGGGGACGGCGTGTCGCCGCGCCTTTTGTATTTCAAACTAAATATTTTATATCATAAGTAGTAGGTCACTTTCATACAACATTTTGTTCTAAATTCAATGCACGTATGTATCCGAGTGTTGCGCACGTACCATCTGGTTGATCTCCCTGGCGTCGCACTGCAGCTTGCCGAGCCGGATGATACCCCTGAGTTCGACTCTATCGCACGTATGTATCTGACTAGCGAACGTACCGTCCGGTTGATCTCCCTGGCGTCGCGCTGTAGCTTGTCGAGCCGGATGTCGGGCAGCAGCGTGGTGTTGACCTCCGCGTACAGGCCGAGCGCAGCGTCGTACACTGCCTGCGCGCGCTGCAGCGCCGCCTCCGCCAGCTCGGCCGCGCTGCCCAGCTTGCCCGTCGCCGCGCTGAGCTCGTTCCACAGGATCTGCACCTCGTTACTGACGAAGTCAAAGTCAAATATCATTAATGAAATAGTCATGAAGTGCACTTTTAAACGTCATAAAAACATAACACAAATCAAATTAAAAATAAGTTCAATATTGTAATAATAGACATACTTTTCTTTGGAAAAAGATAAGCATGTCTACCCGCGAGCGAGTGCGGCTCAGTGGGAGCATGTGCGACTTTCGACCTGACGCACCCCGACTTCCAATCCCGCTGGCCCCGCACCGCTGACCTTCCTAAGTTATGTGCGGATTTAACACTTACTCTAAAAACAGTGAAAGAAAACATCGTGAGGAAACCGGCATGTGCAAAAATTTATCACAAAAAAGAAATTCAAGGATCTGAGACATCCACCAACCCGAACTGGGCCAGCATGGTGGATTATGGCCCATACTCTCACTATGAGAGATGACCTGTGTCCCAGCAGTGGGAACGTGATGGGCTGATGGTGATGATGATGATGTCTACCCATTTCTTTCCCATACTCAAATTGATGTCCGGGCCCAGAAAAGATGTGCAAAAACTCTACCAGCGCTTCGGAAATACGCCCGCTAGAGAAGATAGCACCAAGAAACTCTGCGGGATGTCACTTTTTTAAATCTTTTAGAATGCCAAAAAATATAACATAAAACAATGATGAATAAAAATGATAATGACCATAACACAATGTCAAACTAGAAGTGCGAGTGAGATGCCCATAGCCATAGTATCAGTAACAAAAAAATATGAGTAATATATAAACAGATATATAGTTATATTAGCAGCTGGAGCAGGCCTAGCGCACTCCGCACTGTAGGTACGAAGCTACAAGTACATAGCCGGACACCGACGGCGGGTCGCGCGTCGTTACACGTGCCGCGTCAGAAGAGATAAGAGCGGCGCGATAGAAAGAGAGGCGCTCTGTAGGTTAATATGACTGGTAGGTATGCAGCGCTACGCGAGCAGAATTGAATTTTATTGCGTCATAGCAAGAGTCGCTATTTGCTTAAATTTCTTTGCAGAGTGATGCTTCTGTCCCTTAGTATTCTGTGGTTAGGGTGACCAGAACACTTTTTCTTCCCACTCTTGATAAAGTAATTCAACATTCCTCCCTTAAAACAATACCTGATATTAGCCTGTTTCGTGAGTCCATCCTTCGCGATCTGATTAGCTGCCAGCGACGTATTGAAGGCCTTGTCAGCTATGTCCCGTATGGACCTGGCTTCCGTCTCCAGCTTCTCTGCCATCAGTCGAGACTCCTTGGCTAGAGCTGACATTTCCACCGACTGCTTGCCGAACTGCTCGGAGCGGTTGCGAGCCTTCGACAGGGCGGCAGCGCCTTCGCCGTCCAGGTATTCCAGAGCACTCTAGGGATGAAGGAAGGATGTATGAAGAGCGTGGTTTTGTTTTTGAACTCGTTGGTGATCAAAATTGAGACTTTCCTCTGAGTTTATTTAATCGGGAATACATGTGTTTTCGAAAAATCTGGAAATTACTTGTCACGATAGATTACTCCTGTAAACAAGTAGTAGTGATATAATTATTATTATAAATTGCTTAGTTTATTTGTATTTCAATGTTTCCTTTCCTTATTTTTTGTGAAACGGAACGTAATCGCAAAACGCTTGAGTACGTGCAACCACTATCTGACGTCACGCGCATAGAGCCCGCTCTATTGGTAAATTATTGACATACACATATAGCATAGATGGACCAATGAGGAGATCCCAGGTGTCCCCACGTTGTGACGTCACACGCAAATGGCGCGTTATGTTGATTTAAATTGATTCAAATTTTCATTTAGTTGTTTTATTGACAAATGATGCCGTAACATTTTTAAACATTTTTTTTTAATTAATAGTATTCAATAATGAAACGATTCATGCATTAAAAGAAATACATGCATATTCCCTATTGGCAACAACAATATAGGTTTGGAAACTATCGTGAGTCAAAATATTCATTGTAAATATAAAACGTCTACCCTCACGTTATGATTGTGTCGGATAACTCCGACCAGCTTTCGAACAATTAGGACTGCGCCGCGAATCCAAAGCGTCCCGGAAGAAGAACACCTTAATTGTCAGAAAACTGGTCGGAGATATCCCATCACAATCATAAAAAAAGAAAGAAAGAAAAAACATTTATTTGACGACCACAGTCATACACTAACAAAATAAAGAAAGAAAAGAAAACATAATTACAAAAAGAAAAAAATAAATATATAAACAGTATGAAGAGATAACTATATAAGCTTAATGACTACTACATATATGTGGTGCCAAAAGGGGTTTTCGCTCAGCGCAAATGTCAAGTGTCAGTATTTTGACACTCGACGCCGGTTGTCAGCTAAACCCCATGGCGTGCGGATATTAACGTGAGTGTGGCCGTTTATATTTATAATGACAATTAATATAGAGGTACCTAATTATAGTTTCTTTTTGCAGAGACATTTGGCCGGATTTAACAATTATTATAAATCACGGAATGTGGCGGTTGATGATGTAACCACGAAGATTGATTTAAATTGGTCCTGGTCCATTAGTAGACAATTCCTGAAAGGGCAAGTAACTTACGTTGATTTCCTTCTGGGCTGCCTCTATGGTATCCTCTGCTTTGGACACGTTGCCCTTGCTCCTTTCGACAGCTTCATTACCATCGAAGCTCTCATCCTCTATCTTGAACAGCATGTTTCTGAGAACATTTTTTTTAAATGTAACTGAATGACGAGACGAGCTGGTCGTTTGCCTTATGGTAAGCAATACGCCAGCTCATAACAATAACAGCACCACCTAGAACGTTGTTTTGCAAAATCCTGCGCGGCGCTGTACTGCGCTCGTCACCCTGAGACAATTAGCTGTTGAGTCTCATAATGCCCAGTAATTTCGCTGGCTACAATGCCCTTCAAGCCGGAACACTGCTTGCGCATTTCTGCTTGGCGGCTTTGCTTGGAACATTGACGGCTATAAAAATTATGCCGTGAATTTTTTTGTCTATGCCTGCTTCGGGGCAAGAAGTTCTCGCAAATCCGAATAGAATAAGGATAGAATCATTTATTGACCATAATAACAAGTTTTGCTATTCTAGGCAAGTCTAATTACAATATACAGTGATAATGACTAAACTAATCTAACATTTGTCCCGCCGCAGGAATCGAACACGCAACCTCAGTGGTGTATGAGATTTGGGCCGACCTGCCCAACCACTATACCACAGAAGCTGTCTTAATGAGCGTTTGATACTTGAGCAAAAAACCAACGACTCATGCCCAAGCATATACCTACCACTCACACTTAGTGATATTTACTCAATTCCCAAGTTATAAACTTTTAATCGAATTAGTACCTATCTATTCGAATATGAGAAGAAAACGAACGAAACCTAATATAGACAAACAAGGTCAGACTCCGATTATACATACCTATTACATACCTATCACCTGTAGGTTCTATTAGTATTCTGTGTTTCTACTTAATTTGTATCTATGAAGCCTATTTCGGACTACGTCCGTATTGTAGTCGAGTGGCGAGTCATTTAGTAGCTAAACAAGTCTGAACAACAAACATTTTTAGCCGAGTTTTAAAAAAAGGAGCCTCCTCCTTTTGCAGTCGGTTAAAAATGTTTACTGTTCGATTGTATTTAGGTATTTTTATCAGGGTTCAGTATAGTTACGAAGTGATGCCATATAAATTTCATCGATATTTGACCTTGGACTTCGCAGATACATTGAAGTCGGTTTTTGTTTTTTCTAAAAATGAATTATTGTTAGTGGTAAAGCTTTTTTTTCAATCCCTATTGTCATGAGTCGTTTGATGTCGCCGCGATCTCTGCAACTCGTTGTCGATGTCGGCGTTCTGTCCTAGGAACTATAACGAGTAGGGTCTCACCTGACGTCGTTCAGTCTGTCGGCCAGTTCGCCCAAGTTGTCGGTGAGTCCGGCGCCGGAGTCCGAGCTCCCGTCCCCGAGCCCGGCCTGCGCGTCCAGCGCGAGTCGTTCGATGTCGGCGCGCATTTGCTGCAGCGCCTTGTCGAAGTCGGCATTTTCGACCACGGTGGGCGCTTTCGCGATCTTGCCTAGGATCTGTAGAGATAGCAATTAATACAGTATTAGACAGGTATCAAAATTGAGTGCATTTCTTTATTCATAATATACAATATTATTATAATATTGTTTTATATTTAAATACCTTTTATCTATATGAAATGTCGAAGCATATAATTTACTTTAAGCCTTTTTTCTCATATAAGTGAAATGTTATGTCTTGTTGAAAAAATAAATAATCGTTAACCCGATCTTAAAGAATTAGTAATTTTCATAAGTAATTTTCTAAGTACCCGCGGAAGACAGCCCTGCCCGTCCGCGCGGCGCTGCTTGTTCTGCACGGTGACGTCACACGGCACTGTACACCCGTCCCGCTCTAGGTACGTACCTCGTCCAAGTCCCGCAGCTGCGCGCGGTGCTGGTGGACTGCCTGCGACACGAGGCTGTAGCACGGCGGGCAGTCCTCGCAGCCCTGCCCGTCCGCGCGCCTCTTCTTGTTCTCCATGCATCTGTCCATCAAATAAACATTAAATAAAAATTAAATTTATTTATTTTGAGGTAGCTAACACCATAACAATTGCAATACAAAGTCAAAATACAAATTGGAAATAATTCGACACACATATTTGTAGGCTTACTCGTATTTATAAGCGGTCAGGAGTGTTACGGAGCCAGGATGACTCGCCTACTGTGTGACTCACCTGTCACACCGCTGGCCCTCGACGTTCAGAGCCAGGATGACTCGCCTACAGACTGTGTGACTCACCTGCCACACCGCCGGCCCTTAACGTCCTGAAACAGGATTTCTTCTTCTTCTTCTTCGTGTCGATGGTCCTGAAACAGGATGACTCGCCTACTGTGTGACTCACCTGTCACACCGCCGGCCCTCGACGTTCAGAGCCAGGATGACTCGCCTACTGTGTGACTCACCTGTCACACCGCCGGCTCTCGACGTTCAGAGCCAGGATGACTCGCCTACTGTGTGACTCACCTGCCACACCGCCGACCCTCGACGTTCAGAGCCAGGGTGACTCGCCTACTGTGTGACTCACCTGCCACACCGCCGGCCCGTAACGTCCTGACACAGGATTTCTTCTTCTTCTTCGTGTCGATGGTCCTGAAACAGGATGACTCGCCTACTGTGTGACTCACCTGCCACACCACCGGCCCTCGACGTTCAGAGCCAGGGTGACTTGCCTAATGTGTGACTCACCTGCCACTCCGCCGGACCTCGACGTTCAGAGCCAGGGTGACTCGCCTACTGTGTGACTCACCTGCCACACCTCCGGCCCTCGACGTTCAGAGCCAGGGTGACTCGCCTACTGTGTGACTCACCTGCCACACCACCGGCCCTTAACGTCCTGAAACAGGATTTCTTCTTCTTCTTCGTGTCGATGGTCCTGAAAACAGGATGACTCGCCTACTGTGTGACTCACCTGTCACACCGCCTGCCCTCGACGTTCTCCTGACAGGAGCACTGTCCCGCCATGTCACACTGGTAGTTAGTGGAGCCCCACTCGTCACAGTCGCAGTCCCGGCAACCTTCTAACGAGAAGCCGAAGTGGTACGCACGGCAGCGGTCGCAGTGGATGCTGTGAATATACAATAATTATGGTTGGAAATAAAACAGTTATATTAGTAATGGGAAAAATACTCATGAGTTGATACAAATGGGATCCTGTTTCGACGTGGAAGTTGTATGTTGTAATAAGTAGGGATTAACCAACGTTCGCAGTGGTCACAACTTGGATGAGTGACCGTATGTGTGGTATTTACATCCGTGGTGTATCAATACCGATAAGTGATCACCTCGAGCTTTTGGGTGTTAATCTCACATCCAATCTGAACTTTGGTTCGTACATAGAATCCAAAGCCAAAGTTGCTGCAAAACAACTTGGCATTTTGTCAAAGGTTAAGCGGTACTTCACCCCAGGACAGCTTCTCAATCTCTACCAAGCACAGGTTCGATTTTGTATGGAGTACTGCAGCCACCTCTGGGACGGGTCAGCCAAGTACCAGCTTGAGGCTTTGGATTCGATTGAAAGACGCGCAAAAAGGCTCATTAACGACGACAAGTTGGTGGAATCCAAAGTCCAAAGCCTGGTTCATCGACGTGAAGTCGCCAGCTTATCGGTATTCTACAGAATAATACTACGGAGAGTGTGCTCAAGAACTGCACAATCTGATCCCCCCATCACCTTTTTACCATCGGACAACCAGACGATCGGCACAACGTCACCCCTACATGGTGGACGTTCCGCCTATCCGTACTAAACGTTTCGAATCATCCTTTTTGGTGCGAATGTCGAAGGAGAGGAACGCCTTGCCGTCGCCTGTGTTTCCACATAAATACAATCTGGGTGTGTTCAAATCAAGAGTGAACAAGTACTTACTGGGTAAGCGTGCTACATCTTCGACCACATCGTCGCTTCCCATCAGGTGAGATCGTGGTCAAACGCTGACCCAGACGTAAAAAAAAAAGAAAAAAAAAAGAAAAAGAGTGCTACTGTGCTGATACAAATGGGATCCTATTTCGACATGGGAGTTGTATGTTGCAATAAGTTGGCAGTTGTGTTTTAATGTTGTTTCAACTTTATCGTTACTATTTATAGTACATAATTACAAAGGCCGTGAAATAGGCAATTACGGCTGGCGAGGACTTCATTAATACACAGGCAATTATATACATATAGTGCTTTTTTTCAAAAAAATGCAGGGAAATATAACATACTTTTTATATTATACATTTAATTTATATTTATTAAGTAGGTATGTAAATAACAAATCAAGACGAATTTTCAACTTTGCCGCCAATTTTCTATTTATCATCTGTGCCGAAAGGCAACCGCATTTATGGCTTATACAGCCACGTGAACGCAATTTGTACTAAGCAAAGAGACTTACTTTGGTATGCCAAGAATGATAAAAGAGATCCAATCAAAGTAAGCCCAGCACGCCGTTCCATACAACATTGCTGGGGCGTTGTAATGTTCCAAATATCAAAAAACGCTCCTGCAATGGATTTGATTTTCATTTTCCGTAAATTCGATACTTCGCTTGTTCTTTTTTCGAAAATAATGTCAATATTTCCATGCAGGTTTGAGAAAAAGTAGTTTCTGTACATATCTGCAGTAACTTACCCGTCGATCCCAGGCTTGCAGTAGCACTGGCCGGTGAAGGGGTGGCACGTGCTATTGTGTGATCCCTCGAGGTTGCAGTCGCACGGCTTGCAACCGTCGCCCGAGTTGATGTTGTAATAGCCATCCTGTTAAAAGTTAGGTTTGTTTTGGAACGAAGCTTAATGAGTAGTACGCAGCTTGCGGGAAGTCGGTTTCTCTTGAATTATTTATTTTATCGGAAATGGTTAAAGTGATCAGAAGTAAAGATGAAAGGGATCCAGTTTGAATCCCTTAACTTTTCGATATGTGGGTAATAGCAGGCCTAGCGCACTCCGTACTGTAGGTACGAAGCTACAAGTACATAGCCGGACACTGACGGTACTCGACGATCATCCTGGTAATCGAAAAGTTAAGGCACTATGGACGCATGTAATGCAAAACGACATGGAATACAAATTGGAGAACAAATTACAAATTTAAAGAGAGTAGAGCGAAATCCTACTAATATTATAAATTATAAACGCGAAAGTTTGTAAGAATGTATGGATGTATGTTTGTTACTCTTTCACGCAAAATCTACAGAATGGATTTTAATGAAACTTTACAATAGCTAATGCATCAGTATAACAAATAGGCTACTTTATATCCCGGAAAACCGCAGGTGATACCGCGGGGCGCAACTTGTAAAGAATATGAGACAGAGATAGAGACCGCGCTCTCCACTACCAGTCACGTGACTCACGCACGGTGCAGTCTCCCCTCTCTCTCAGTCAGCTAGCGCTGTCTCACCTCGCATCGGTCGCAGTTCCTGCCGATGACATGCGGCTGGCAGGTGCAGAAGCCGGTGAGTCCGTCGCACTGCGGCGGGCCCTCCGCGCTCTCCACCGTGCCGGCCACGTGACAAGCGCACGGCTTGCAATCTCCCTTCTCTTTCTGGTCCAAAGCGTCGCCGAAATAACCTGAGACGTTAATTCAGATATTTGAGGAACTTAGTGCCCGCGTTCTTCTAAGGTCTGTAATTTGTATAGGTACGGTCAACGACAAAATTTGTTCAATATTTGTTAATCTTTGATTGCTACACCTTCAATATATGTATGATTTCTCTGAATGTTGCATATAATTTGTATCTATATTTTTGTGATATTGACAATTGAAACATTGTAAAAGTTCATATGTGGCTTACTGTATCCACATGCTTCTAATAAATTCATAATTTAGTTATTTTTACATGTAATATTTATTATAATTAAATAACTATTGACTATGCCATCGTCTAGAACTTTACGAAAGGATAGCTCTAGGCAGTAGCAAAAATTCAATGACATCAACCAATATTCGGTCATAGGTTCCGAGTGAAAATCAGTGATAAGGTATTTACTACCCTAGTTTTTTTGCTGAGTCGGAACCTTTTCCTGACATCACGTTTCATTGTTCTATAATTATATTATGTAGGTATATATTGTGTGTTTATATAGTATTAGGTATTATTTTTCTCTGTTATTTGTAATGTATAGCATGCCTAGCGTTATAGTTTAATGTAATGTTGCGTGCATGTGTGTCATGAATAAATCTCTTTTCTTTCTTTCTTTCTATTCAGATATTAGAACAGTTATCAAGTTATGAATGACTAGGCTGGGCACTGGGAAGGCGCTGACTTACCGCTGAGGCACTTGTCGCAGTGCTCGCCGGCGGTGTTGTAGATGCACTTGAGGCAGGCGCCGGTGGTGCGGTTGCAGTTGCCCACGGCGTTAGGATCCACGTTGCCGTTGCACTGGCACTCGTCGCACTCACGCGGGGCCCCGAACTGGCCGAGAGGGTCGCCGAAGTGCCCATCGGCGCACACTTCGCATTTCGGTCCTGAGACAACACAGTCAAAACGGTGAGTCCAAGACTTAATCACAAAAATTCAACGACATGTGACATCCACCAACCCGCACTGGACCAGCGTTGTGGATTATGGCCCATACTCTCTCTGCCCGAAGGCCCGTGTCCCAGCAGTGGGAACGTGATGGGCTTATGATGATGATGACAACACGCGTAACAAGAATTTTGTTGAAAAATATTTTGACGACAAGACAAGCTTTTAACAAATTGTAATCGGAACCGCCCAAACACTAGTAGTTTACGATTATCCGTCAAAGAGTTCCATTGCCCACCTTCCGTTTCCATCATCAGATCACCTGGTTGTCACCCTATATTGCATTGTCATTGGATTTTGACGAGTACCTACTTATGCAAAATTTCAACTTTTTTGTTTTATGTAACTGAGTGACGATACGAGCTGGTCGTTTGCCTGATGGTAAGCAATACGCCAGCCCATAACAATAACAGCGCCACCCAGAACTTTTTTGTTTTGCAGAATCCTGCGCGGCGTTGCGCTGCGCTCGTCACCATGAGACAATTAGCTGTTGAGTCTCATAATGCCCAGTAATTTCGCTGGCTACAATGCCCTTCAAACCGGAACACAGTAATGCTTGCGCACTCCTGCTTGGCGGCTGAATACCTGGCAAAGCGGTGGTACCTACCCAGACGGCCTCTCGCATACGAGAAACCTACCCCCAGTGAAACTCCGCTGTATAATAATATATGATAGGAAGTGGTGCGGATTCCACTTGCAAGATTTGACCCAAACATTGCAAGTTAAATAAAAGCTTTTAATAACGGGTTGTTGTGGCGGAAATCTCCAGGTCTTTTTATCTCAGTGATGAGACGGGCAAGTCGTTTACCTGATGGTAAGTGCCTGCCCAAAACAATGGCAGTGCCACCTAAAACCATTAAATATGCTCAGTAATTTCACTGGCTACAATGCCCTTCAAACCGGAACACAGTAATGCTTGCGCACTACTGCCTGGCGGCAAAATAACTGAAAAACTGTGATACCTACCCAGATGGCCTATACTGTGTGGGAAATCAATCCCATTTATTTTCTATAGTTCTGAATTTTTAAAATAATCACGTAGATACCTACATACTTCTTTAAGTAAATAAAAAGAGGTATTGCTGGCAAAATACAATAGTTTAAGTAGCTTTGAGAACTTTAGGTTTAGAAATAGAGTATTTCATGTCTAAACATCAATATCATGATTCGTGATGTTGATGATCACGAAAATGCTTCGCTCATGATGTGTCACTGTTGACAAAATTTCTAGGACTTAAAAATTATGCTGACAACTGACAACTGTTTGAAACCGTCCATACCGATAGCTCCCAAAATTTTGACAGCGCTTATTCATGGTTGAAAACCTTATTTGAAGTTCAAGTTTCAATAAAATTGGTAGCCATTGGCTACCGACATCCGCTATCGGTGTACACACCTGCATACCCCACAGGACAATCAGTACAGACGATGCTCTTGTCCATGAGCTGAATACAGCCGCTGTCCTTCGGGCAGGGGCAGGGCTGGCAGTCTTCGGCAGTGCCGGCGATGGCATTGCCGTAGTACCCTTTGGCGCACAGCTCGCAGTTACTGCCGGTCGTGTTGTGCTTGCATATACAGAAGCCTGGAAAACATGATACCTAACAAATTGATTTGATAAAATCTAACGTGATACCTAATGAAATGATTTGGAAAAATTAATAACTAATTAAATAGTTTGAATGAAATTACGTTTCTTGAAGTCTAAGTCTATTTTATTGAATTAATGGTTTGGGTCTTGACATAATGAAAGCTATTGGAAATCAGCCATAAACAGAATTGGAGAACAGACTTTTACTATGGTACTACTATAGTCTACCATAATTATTTATTTAATAGTTTTGCACAAAATGGTACAAGGAAAGACTTAATGCTATTTAGCATTATTTACCAGTCTTCCAGGTTCCGACAGAAATATAGTGGGTGTGCAGCTACGTTTTGAGCAGAAGTACGTTGAGAGATACTGAATAAATAACATCAAATTAATATGATAAATTGTATAACAAAAGAAAAATATGTACCACATCATAATAAATATAACAACAATAATATATAATATAACAATATACTTATACTATATTTATATATATATATATATACATATATATAATTATTGTCTACATAGTTTATATAGTCTACTGAGTCCAATAGCTTTTTTCCTCGCTTAGCTCCTCCTTTTAGGAGTGAAGTTAAAGTGGTTGTTTTGACATGTCATGGAATTAACTTTCAGTAATTCGATTCACAAGCATGGTTCAGATCACTCGAGGGTTTTAAGCAGAAGTCTGAGACGACAAATATTGACACTAGTGTACACGCAAAATAAATACAAGGTGATGTTACCAGTAGCAGTGTCACAGATGTGCGCGTGTCCGTTACAGTCGCAAGGTATACAAGTCGAGTACGGCCCGCCATTGGCCGGCTCGTGCTTGAAGCCCGGCGCACATTCCTCGCAATAGTCGCCCACGTACATCTTAGGGCACGAACACTTCTCCACCCAATTGGCCGGCGCCGATCCCTTCTCCCGCCCAATCTTGGCCGTCTCTAGCTTAAAGTTCATCAGGTACCCCACACCACCCTTATTGTACGTCCCGCGAATCTTAATAGCGGTTAAGTTCTGCAGAATGGACATAAAATCGAAGTTGCCAAGAGTGGGAGTCCAGCCGTAACGAGGGTCCTCGTGGAGACGGAACGAGTATTCTTGAGCCTGAAAGAATTGAAGATTGAATAGGAATTGATAGCTGGGAATTTGCAAGGATCTCTACAGCATTGAAACTATTCAGCTCAGCAACTTTATTATAAGCCTCATTTAATCTCAGGATTAATTTAATGTCACAATACTAATATAACTGAAATATATAAACAATAAAATAACATTATTCAAAAGGGCATAAAATATGGTAGAGGGGAAAGTGCCCAGAATGCTGGCCGCATTGCCACGCTGAAGGGCAACGTAGATTTTTTGACCTAAATATGATCCAGCATTCTGGTCACACGTCGCCTCCACCAGGCGTCTTGCCATGTCCCTATAGATTTCGTGGGTGCTCGGCCCCCACGGTCCTAATGTATCTACCCCAAACGGCACAAACATGCAACCTCGGTCGAGATTTGCATATTTGCGCCACTAGAGGTTTTCAGCTTTGGACGCAGCTCCGCCAGCACTGACATTATAGCGAAACTTCGCAAAACGACAATCGCAAAACGTACGCACATCACACAACATTTATCAAATGGTATAGTCACCAAATGGTATGTAGCATATAGCCATTATAACACCAACCTGATCAGATGGTTCTGGATTGTTCTGTCCATAAATGTTCATGGATATGGAAGTCTTGGCGCCTTCCAGGATGATGTCCTGTGAGGACGGGTATCCTCGGTTCTCGCCGAGTCGGAGCGTGAACTTCAGGTCGTGGTTGTACGAAGGTCGCTGGTCGCCCAGGAACTGGTTTGATGCCAGGAAGTAGATGATTTCAGTGCCAACTGATGTTACAGCTGTAGGGAATTTGGATTGCTATTAGTGAGGACCATGTGACATGTTTTAACATATAAATAGGTTAAATAGGTAATAATGAGGTTGCAGGTTCGATTCCCGCGACGGGACAAATGTTTATGCACAGAAAAAAAAGCGCTAGCATTTGTTTGGTGTCTGGGTGTTCTGGGACCATGGTCCTCATAGTTCTTGGTTCCCTAGATACAGGGAATCCTAGTTAGGGGCCTGGATCTATGAACGTGATCGTTGGGCGTTATTATTATAAATAAAAATGGACACACACAGTCAGTCCTCTTGATTCAGTCAGCAGCTCCTGTTTGACACATCTGTACACAGTATTACACATGAGCGTAATCTCCCAAGACGACGCCTCTCATCATCAGACGTTCCTTGGCTTTTACTCAAAAGACAATCGGATTATCATCCGTGCTATTTGTAAGACTGGTTGCAAATAGGACGATATTTTTTTATGGATCTAATTGATGAGACGAGCATGTCGTTCGCCTGATAGTAAGCCTGCCCATTACAACTGCAATGTCACCCAGAACTTTTATAATACCATAAAAAGCACTGCGTAGGACTGCATTGCGCTCATCACTCCGAGACATCAGATATTTATTCTCGTATGCCCAGTAATTATGCTGGCTACAATGCCCTTCAAACCGGAACACAGTAATGCATGCGCACTACTGCTTGGCGGCAGAATAACTAGCAATATCCAGGATCTACGTATAACTAGGTTCAAACCGGCCGTTCCACGTTCCGATTCACGATCGAACATTTTCTTCGTTTATTTCGTTTTAACAGATTATATACTAGTTACATAATCGCTATCCCTTCAAAACTTATCGCGATAGATGTTAAATCACAGAATACTAAGGCACAGAAGCATCACTCCGCAAAGAAAACAATTAGCGACTCTTGCTATGACGCAATAAAATTCAATTCAGCTCGCGTAGCGCTGCATACCTACCAGTCATATTAACCTACAGAGCGCCTCTCTTTCTATCGCGCCGCTCTTATCTCTTCTGACGCGGCACGTGTAACGGCGCGCGACCCGCCGTCGGTGTCCGGCTATGTACTTGTAGCTTCGTACCTACAGTGCGGAGTGCGCTAGGCCTGGCTTAAGTTACAACGTACCGATATTCTGTGTGTTGGCGTTGTACTGCAGCGTGGCTGAGCGGCGGCGGTCGTCCTCGGCCGCCCACTTCTCGGCGTCTCTGATGAAGTGCGCGCTCAGCTCGCCTGCCTGGTACTTGGGAGCGGCACTGCACTGCGACGAGTGCCCGAAGCAGAAGCACGGAGTGCACCCAAACTCGTTCGCTAGCTCCAGGTTGAAGAACCCGGGCTTGCATCTGGGGAGAAGCTTCTGTTGTAGTTCTGTACTTCGAATACCTTCGTATTATTTATCGATCATTTATTTAAAAAAAAAACATTTATTTTACGCAATTAGAAAACCCATTAAAATCAACTAGCTGCGCCCCGCGGCTTCACCCGCGTGGAGATTGATGTGTCGCAAGTAAGAAAAGTTTTTGAAAAGTAGGGCTGCTCGGCTGCGCTGCGTATGATTATTTCCGAATCTATCATGATTCTGTATTTGCGAACTCGCTTCAATTGTTAGGCTTCGACGATTTGTTTTCTTATTTCCCGTGCCAAGCATGGGTTGCCGTTTTAAATATACGAAATGCCTAAATGTCTCAGCACCGATTATTATGGAAACGACGACGGTGTATTGCACTATTCCTTACGTCATTCACGTCTAAACTCTCTATTTTTTTCGAACCATGGTATACAATTTTTTCATATAAAGTTTAGAACTCTATTGCACCCCCTAGTGGTAATTTTGTAAAAATATAACATACATAATTCATTATTTACTTCATAGTTTATTTAAACCTAGTTTTTAGTGAATCGAACCAAGAAATAAAATTTTCCATAAAAACTTTGGAATCATTTGCACCCCTTACAGAGGTAGTTTAGAAAAAAAAATTTACTATTTATTTTGTAGTTTATTTGTGCCGAGATTTGAGCGAATGAAAACATCATACACATAAACTTTCGCATTTATAATATTATCAGGATTAAGATTCAAACCGAGTTAGGTCTCTCGTATGCGGCAGGCCGTCTGGGTAGGTACCACAGCTTTGTCAATTATTCTGCCGCCAAGCAGTAAAATCAAAATCAAAATCAAAATCTCTTTAATCATTTTGGCATCACAGACGCACTTATGAACGTCAAAATGAAGTAGTGCGCAAGCATTACTGTGTTCCAGTTTGAAAGGCATTGTGGCCAGCAAAATTACTGGGCATATGAGACTTAATATATGATGTCCCGGGGTGCAGCGCTACGCAGAGATTTTAATGGTATTAAGTTTGTTTGTTGTGGTCAGGCGTAGAGCTTAACATCAAGCGAGCGGCGAAAAAAAAAATGTATTATATATTACATAATGTATTATATATTATATTACATATTTGAACCGAGTTTTGAGTGAATCAAAATACATACAAACTTTAGAACTCATTTGCACCTCTCCTAAAGGTAGTCTTGAAAAAATAAAAAATATATGTGTTTTATTACTTATTTTAAAGTTTATTTGGACCAAGCTTTGAATGTATCAAACTAAAATAAAAAAATATCATAAAAACTTTACCACAGCTTTGCCAATTATTCTGTCGCCAAGCAATAGTGCGCAAACGTTACTATGTTCCAGTTTGAATGACATTGTAGCCAGTTAAATCACTGGGCATATGAGACTTAATATCTGATGTCTCTACGCTACGCATTGCTTTTTATGGTATTCTGGTTCTGGGTGGCGCTGCAATAATTATTGTGGTCAAGCCATCTGGCGAGAGGCGAAACATTTTTTTTGTATATAGGTAATATAGTACATTATGTATTGTATTATATATTATATTAGGTACATCATATTTTCTATATTATATCATACTATATTAGGATTAGTATTTAAACCGAGTTTTGACTGAATTGAACCAAGCAATAATATTTTCCGTACAAAGTTTAGAACTTTATTGCACACCCCATAAGGTTTATTTGTACCAAGTTTTGAATGAATAAAACTAATATATTATAAAAACCATACAAACTTTAAAACGCCCTTACACTTTTTATAGGGGTAATTTCAAAAAAATAAAAACACGTGTTTTAAATATTATGTTTAAGTTTATTTGTTCTGAATTGTGAGTGAATCGAACCACGGAATATAGTACACACTGAAAAAACCGTACAAACTTTAGAACTCCCATGCACCCTTCCTAGGGGTAATTTTGAAAAAATAAAAAATACGTGTTTAATTAATCTATACATATAATAAAATCGTAGAACTAAAAAATCTGTACATGGAAGATATTCGAAAAAAACTCAACCAGGGCGACTTAAAATGAGTAACTAAACATATTAAAACAGTTTTTAAAATTTTTGTTTGTTTGTCTGTTGGTCTGTTTGTCTGTTTGTTTGTTTGAAAGCGTTAAACTTAAAAACTACAAAACGGATTTTGATAAAAAATTTAGGAATATGTTAAGTTAAGGCATGATTCTAAGATAGACTATAAACCTTAAGAAAATTCTACCTATGGTGGGGTTAAATGGGGGGTGAAGTTAGTATGGAAAAAAGTTATTTGATTGTCCTAGAATCTTAAAACTCAGATTGAATACTTATAATTACAAATTATTAAATACGGGATCGAGCATTTTTCAAAATTTAGCTTCTTTAAGCAATGACGACAGAAAATAGATAAAATTAGTCTGACTTTCAAACGCTGTGTAGACTACGAAAATGAATGTAATACATAGGTGTAAAATTATAATTACATAAAAAAATATCATGGTAGAAATATAATTTCAGCGTTTTCAGCAAAACTTACAAAATAACTTGGAATCTTTACACGAAAGAAACTATAATTATTTCAACACTTGAAAATTAGTTTATGCAATAGAAAGTAGATGGCGTTAAAATTATAATTACATAAAAAATATCATGGTAGAAATATAATTTCAGTGTTTTTTTTAACACTTGAAAATTAGTTTATGCCACAGAAAGTAGATGGCGGTAAAATTAAAACTCGCAACCATAAAATTACTTTATGGAATGCACCAGACCAGTGAATAATGTTAAAATATTGTTCTTTTCCAATTCACTTAGGTCGACGTTACCTGATTTATGATTGGTATATCAGTAGGTAACTCTGAAGCAGTGTGGCGAATTTTGGCTTCAACCGTCCGGCTCAAACCGGCTCAAACCGTACAAAAGCCTTTTAAAACCCTCTCCAGACTGTGGTCTGTGGTATGTATGTCAGAAATGTGCTTCTGGCGTTTTTAAAGTTTTGCCAAGAGGATAATTCTGCAGAAACTTTAATGTACGACAAAGTTCAATTCCTATCCTTCAATTCCTTTGTTCAACGAAAAACAAATGGATTTATCTAACAGATGACGACGCGATATGGTGGGAGCACCGTGTCTTTAAGAAGCATGCTTTAGGCAGGACAATATACACTGTCCTGTCAATACCAGTAAAAAAGCATGCTACTATTTACAGCTGCTAATACACGATTTCTGTCAGCGGCGCTACCTCATTAGCGTTCCTAAGAACAGTTGATAGTATTGAATGCCGTACATTCCATGCAGCCTGCAGATTAAGGCGCCTCCTGAATGACGACCAAATTTGGGATGAAATTCTAGCAAATTCAGTCGTGATACTTCACGACGTATGCGCCATTTGTTTGCTGGGTGTGGTATTTTATGGGCTTTCGAGCTTCGTGCAACTGTGGGAGAAGTGTCTACACCATCTTGCCGAAGATATCCCGCCTATATGCTTTGAAGAACTTTGAACAGGACGTGGACGTATCAGACGAGAGGGAGATAAATTGTTTTCTTACTATGCTACAAAATATTGTCATTGCTATCGGTGGCGATTCATTAGACCGCGTGAATCCCGTAAAAATTGGCGCATCGACAACAATTGCAGGTTAAATTAAGCTTCTTTAAAATTGAACCACTCCGAAATTGTGTAACGTAACTCGGCTCAAGGAAGTGTCGCTACAAAGGAACCTGCTTGAGCGTTAAACTACAAATACGATCCTGCATGGAATACTGTAGCCATCTATGGGGTGGGTCAGCCGAATACCAACTGGCAGCTCGGGAATATTTAGAACGTTGCCCAATTAATTTTATAAATAACAATGTGTTGGTGCAGAAAAAACTGACAAGTCTTAAACACGAACGGAAACTTGGGTGTCTGTCGCTCTTCTATCGACAGCACTTCGGTAAGAATTGCCCTAACCGATCCCTTCTTCTTCTTACCACTTAAGGACTTCCAGGTGAGGAGAGTCGTTTCCCCGGACGTACTTAATGTTTCACCGATCGGTACGAAGCGTTTTGCAGATTCTTTCATCATGCGGACTCCTTAAAGAGTAGAACGCTCTACCAGCTTTTTTTTCCAAATCGCTACAAAGTCTAGAGTGAATAGGCATCTCATCTCATGGCAACCATGCTCCATCTTCGCTTTCCATCAGGCGAGATGTCATCAAACAAGTGCCCATTTACCAATTTTAAAAAATATAAGTAGTCGACGCGAACGAAGTAGGGACATTTCTCTGTACAAAAAAAAACTCTACATCAGCGTTAAACTATAATCCACGTGAACGAAGTCGCGGGCAACAGCTAGTACTAATAATATATTTATGTTAAAGTTAATTTGTACCGAGTTTTGAGCGAATTGAACCAAGGAATAAAAAGTGTCCATACAAACTTTACCACCCTCTTTCACCCTCTTGGAAGTTGATTTTTAAAAATTTACATAGCCTATGTTTGAATTCAGTATTTAAAATATCGATATTCCAAATTTCATCAAAATCGGTTCAGTAGTTACGGTGATACGTGGTATCAAACATCACACACACAAACTTTCGCATTTAAAATATTATTAGGATTAGGATAATTACACACAGTTTACGATGTACTCATGTGATAGTTGTTGGTAAGCCATACATAAACAAAATAAAATAAAAAATAAAATGAATTATGAAGTTTAAACCAGTAACAGATCTATGTACTTATTCCGTAGCAATTGGTTATTTATAAAATGAATAGGAAAATGTAAAGTTAATGAAACGGACTAGAAGAGGAAAGTTAACGGGAAATGACAAAGCAAAAAAAAGGAAAAGCAAAAAGAAAGGGAAAGAAAAAGGAAATAGAATGTCATAATTAGCCACAGTGCACGTACATTCCTTTAAATGCTCAAATAAGGCAAACTGGGAGACATCACGCCGTGTGCAAAACAAACGACGACGACATGTTTCATTTTTTATTAAGTCGCCGATTAACTTTAATGCCATACAATATAATATACGGGTATCGGTTGAATTATCTGTAGGCCATTCAGTTGGCTCAACCGATACCCGGCGTATGTACATACATGTACATAGTATTTAATATCTTTTAGTTTAGTTTTATTTAGTTTTTATATTATTAAGCCTTTTGTTATATTATGTTTAATTTATGTTTTATTATTTAATTGATTATAGGCTTGCCGCCGTTTGACCGCTATCTCACCTGTTAAGTGACGATGCTGTCGGAGATGTAGCACGCTCGCCTAGAAGAAACCTGTTCGCTCTTGTCTTAAAGAGATCCAGAAAGTATGTTTTTTATAAATGTAATTGTATGGCGAGACGAGCTGGTCGTTTGCTTGATGGTAAGCAATACGCCAGCCCATAACAATAACAGCACCACCGAGAACTTTGTTTTGCAAAATCCTGCGCGGCGCTGCACTGCGCTCGAGTCTCATAATGGCCAGTAATTTCGCTGGCTACAATGCCCTATGTATATTTGTATATGCTAGTTAACTTACTCTCTGCACTGCTTGCCTTCCACGTTCTGCTTGCAGAGACAGACGCCGGACACGGGGTCGCACTGCGGCGTGCCGGCGAAGGAGCCGGCCTCGTCGCAGCCGCAGGGCTTGCACCCGTGCGCCGTGAACTCGAAGTGGTTGGCGGCGCACGCGTCGCAGCGGTCGCCGGTCACGCCCGGCTTGCACTGGCACTTGCCTTCCGAGTTGCATTGCAAGCTGCGGGATCCTGATGGAAATACAATTTGCATTCGATTTTACCTCTTTTTAACCGACTTCCAAAAAGGAGAAGGTTCTCTATTCGATTGTTTTTTTTATTATTGTAACCTCAGAACTCTGTCCGACTGATGACCGAACCGATTTAGAAAATTCTTGCGCTGTCAGTATAGCTACGAAGTGGTCCCATATAAATTTCATCAATATTTGACCTTGGGCTTCGAAGATACATTGAAGTCGGGTTTTTGTTTGATAAAACTTATACCTGTTATTAAGTCACTTGTTGTTTGTCTGTCTATTATTGCGGATAGAGACTTGTTGGTACACTGTCCGTCGTGGCACTGGAGCTCCGACAAATCCGAAAAAATATGTAAAACGACGCAGTGTTGTGCGGCTACGCAACGCAACGCGCTAATGAGGCCTCGGCAATAAATGCATTCTCAAATTTTGTAATTAATGTACAGTCAGCCAGTAAGTCGGCAGTTCTCATGTTTTCTTTTGAGATACTAATTGATCCAGTTTCTTATAAACATCTAAAGACTCTTTGAGACTTGTTGAGTTAGCAAAAAAAGTTTCTCATTCGTATAAAAACTTGCTCCTTGACAGTACAGACATAAGCGGACATAACCTTTTAAGTTAGTGTCTTCGCCTTACGTCACTCTTGTTTTACTCTACTTAGCAGTTTAAGTTAAACTCAAATTACTTATTAGTATTATTAGGCTAAATCGTAATGTTAATGAGGTGTCTTACTGAGAAACATCAAAAAGCATATAAAGAAATGTCATTCGTCACTCACCGATAGCATTACAGTTGCACGGTAAGCAGATATCCTCAGCGCCCTGGTAGAAGTTCTCCCTGCATCGCTCGCAGTTGGCACCGTCCCTGTTTTCCGCGCAGTCGATGCAATGGCCGCCGTGGCCGGTGCGTTCGTAAAGCTCCTTGTCGAAGTAGCACTTGTTCGAGAAACCGTTGCAATTGCATGCTGTGGAACAAATTAGCAGTCACCTTTGTGCTTCTGGTTTGGAGTACGCGAGCCTAAACAATTGGAGAATAAAATTGCTGAAGCAGTCAGAATTTCATTCAGAGCCTCCGCCGACTTTAGACTTATGTAGGTCCGATTTTTTTGCGTTTGTCACCAACTTTGTGACCGACTTTTGTAGGACGTATGCGTTGCAATATGAAAGTCACAGCAATGCAAATATGCTCGCTAGCTCGCCGCGTCACTTAACAAAAACGGCTAAGACGATCCGCGTAATGGGACCAGAAGTCTACAACAAGTAACCCGATGACATTGTTAACACATGTAACATATGTATAAAATAAAATTAAAAAGTTGTCTTTTAAAGCAGTCATTTTACTCCTTTAAGGAATTCGTAGACATGAAACCTTTATAAGATTTAAATATGATTTATTTGGTATAATTTTATATTGCTTGCTATCTTATGTTTACTGACTTGTGATGAATAATTTATGAATAAAATATATGTCTATGTCTATATCACTGACAAAAAATCGGCGACCGACTTTCTGACGTCGGTGGGCAGCCGAGTGTTCACCGCATATTGGACTGAGCAGTGGCATTTGTAATCATTTGTAATCAATCAACTGCAAGAATTGGGCAAGCATAAAGCGGATGGAAGGAATTGAATTTGCAAAAGCGTTTGGGAATGGGAACTTTTCTCACACTATTATTGGTTCGACACATCGGCTGCCACATTGTTTAGTTCCTGTAATATTTACCAAAAAACAAACCTTATGTATGAAGGTACACTAAAAATGTAGCAACGTTCCAAGTTTTTAGTAGAGTCACCTAGCACAGTCAATCACATAAATCATAGACCCTGGACCCTATAAAATATCTAGGATTCCCTATATCAAGGAATTCCCTATATCAACTACGAGGGCCATTGTCCCACAACACTATGAAATACGACCTGACCTACCAAACTAACTAGTCCACAGAGGCTGGCGATAAGTCCACCCATTGTGCTTTAGTTTGTAAGTGGTTTTCATGTACCTACTGATTATGTTTGTTGGTGCACAATGAAACATGTTGTATTGTATTGTATCGGTTCTCTCTGATCTAAACATTACTAAATACGTATCTGCAGCTGCCTACCACACCCTGCCCAATATTTTGCTAATACCTATTCTTTCTCTAGTAAATTACTTAATTTCTACGCTCAGCAGTTATGTGAGTAAAGAGTGGTGTTTAATGGTGTTTAATAAGTAGGTATGTGAAATTTGGGATGTGAATTTATAACTTTCCCCGATTATACATTTGATGCCATGACAAGGTATTGCTAGCAGATTATAGACTTAAGAGCTCCGCTGCGTATGGTTCTCCTGACTGCATCAACAGGTCAGGAGAATTTGCGTAAAGTATTCGCCAGCTGACGTGTCAAATTTAAAAGCTCCATCTATATGGCAAGTAGAAATTGCGGCGATGTCAGCCATCCTGACATTCTCTCCTCATCCTGACTCAGGATACCTAGTTCGTTCCTAGTAGCTTTTTATACTAGATCGTCAAATTCTTTTGTAACAATAGCTGTAATATTCCTCCCTTTCCTCTCTTATGTGAATATAGTTGATCCAGGCTCACCATTTACATACTATCACCTCATTACATTAAACAATCCCTTCAGATACCAATCACAAAACCCATTCTACACCTAACATTCGCAATGGCTTAGATCTTAGAGAGTACAAAATAATGACGCCAAAAATATTAATTTCACAGAATTATCAATGCGGTTGATAGACAGAGCAAATGGCTGGTGCATATCACGGCCAGAGAATCAGCATCACTATTCAAAGAGGTAATACCGCCAGCCTTTTGGGTACCTTGCCCGTGAACAGGGGCTCAGCCAATATGCTAATGTTAAGAAGAGTAGAGTTTAGACAATCGCATCGCAACAGCAATTTGTTTAGTACACAACATTGTTGACGTAAATTGTGCTCATAAACATTGGGATGAGGAGGATTAGGAGAATACAAAACAAAATGTCGAATCACACAGCATCGTATGGCACTGGACTTTCAACCTGGACCTTCCTGTGACGTCACTTTACGTCATTAGGTGTCAGTTTACACCAGTAGGCGTCAGCTCACTTCAGTAGGCCTTAGTTTAAGTCAGTAGGCGTAATTTTTCAATCAATAGGCGTCAGCATACGCCAGCAAGCATCAGCATACGTCAGTATGCGTCAGTTTACGTCAGTATGCGTCAGTTCACGTCAGCAGGAGTTAGCATACGCTAGTAAGTATCAGCATACATCATTAGGCGTCAGTTTACGTCAGCAAGCGTCAGCATACGTCAGTAGGCGTCAGCATATGTCAGAAGGCATCAGCATACGTCAGAAGGCATCAGCATACGTCGGTAGGCGTCAGTTTACGTCAGCACGCGACAGCTTACGTCAGTTGGCGTCAGTTTACCTTTGCACTCGTGCACGTTGGTGGGCGAGGCGCGGCCCCACGGCGCGTCGTTGTAGAAGTCAAGGCACCGCTCGCACTCGCGACCCGCGGTGTTGTGCTCGCACCTGGAAACCAGCATGTATTGCTTGGCTAGGTTTGAAAAGCTTCTTAAAGCTTATTTTTTTTAATAGGACTAGTTAGTGACGAGGTTGTCTCTCGTTTGCGAGTGGTCGTCTGGGTCGGTACCACCGCTTTGCCAGTTATTCTGCCGCCAAGCAGTAGTGCGCAAACATAACTGTGTTCCGGTTTGTAGCCAGCAAAATTACTGGTCATTATGAGACCTAAGAGCTATTGTCTCATGGTGACGAGCACAGTGCAGTGCCGCAAAGTATTTTTGCATAACATATTCTAGGTGATGCTGCACCGGACGGGCTTGTTGCTTATCATAAAGTAAGCCCCATCTCGTCACATAAAAAACGATTATTAAAAAGAACTAGAAGAACTATATACTTAGCGGAATGGCGAATATGCATTTTTAATGCATTTATTGATCCATTATTGAATACTATTAACAAAGAAAAACATAATTTTACGGCGTCATTACTCGGTAAAAAAATTGATTAGAAATTTCGCACGTACTCAATTTCGCGATTTCATTCCGATTTTCCAAAAATACGAAAAAGAAACATTGAAATACAAAAAAACGATGCAATTAATTAATAATTATATCACTACAAAATGTTTGCAATCGTATCAAAAGTATATATATAATCAAAAGTAATCTATCATAAAAAGTAATTATCAGATTTTTCGACATCAAATAAATGCCTCATGCCAGTAATGCCCCGTGTGTTGCAGGATAGGCGACGGTAACCGCTTACCATCCAGGCGGGCCGTCTGCTTGTTTGTCTATAAATCATATAAAAAAAACAACAACAACAACACATGCATATACACTAGATATTCATCAAGTTTTCCGCAACGCCATCAAGTTATTTTCACCTGCAAGTCCTGACCCTGGTCCCGTCGGAGAGGTCCTCAGTGTCGCAGACCCTGGCGTGCCCGTTGCACTTGCAGCGCGCGCCGACCGCCACGTCGGCGATAGCGTACCAATACGACTGCAACACCTGCACGTCGCCGAAGATCTCGTCTCCGAACGTGTTCAGACGGTCCAGAGTGATGCGAAGGTCGGTCGCTGTCACCCATTCCTGGACGGTACGACGAAGGTAATTAGATGTTCAACTAGAGCGTCGATAGACGACGACTTCGAATAATCCTCTGACAGCCTCTGTGGTGTGGTAGTTTGGCCGGTTGGCTCAAACCTCATACTGAGGTTGTGGGTTCGATTCCCGCGATAGGACAAAAAAAGCGTAAACATTGGTTTCGTGTCTGGATGTTGTGAGACCACGTACTCATAGTTCCAAGTTCCCTAAATACAGTGAATCCTAGTTAGGGGTCAGGATCTATGTAAGTGATCGTTGAGCGTATTTATTTTGGTGTCTAGGTAAATACGATTCTCAGTTCCATGATATTTAAAATCTTTTATTGATATGATGATTGATTACCAGAATATTTATGTATCATCAGATTTGCTTAAATCTTCAGGACAATACAAATGTCCACAGTTAAGAAAATATTTATATGGGAAAAGTACTACTTTTTGTTCTTTGCACAAACATTTGTGCCGTTGCGAGAATCGAACCCGCAACCTCAGTGATGTATGAGATTTGAGCCAACCTGCCCAACCACTACACCACAGAGGCTGACATTGCGCATAGCTCTGAAATGTTTGTAAGTACTTGCCTATATACCTATATAAGCAATAATATTGTAATGAGAAATTCCAAATAGGTAGGTCGGATTTCAGCATCCAGTTGTTTTGTTGTCATCCTTCATAATTTGTTAATTGTAACTAAACATCAACGAAACCCTTTTTTATTAGTCAATGAAACCAACGAACCTGTAACTCAGGGCTGCTGTCGAAGGTGAACGCCGAAGGGCGACCCTCCAGCGTCGAGAACAGCACATTACCCCCCGACAGAGGCGAAATATCCGAGTACTCGCTGGTACAAAGCGCTCGCGTCTCGGCGCCCACCTCGGCCGTGCGCCGCTCTTGCACCTCGTACGTGTCCCGGCACGACGCACTGGCCGCGAATGAATCGTTATTATGATATTTTTACATTATTATCAATGAACTAATTATTATTTCATGTAATGACTAATGAATCAGTCCGCTCCACCATTTACAATGGAAAGACAGTCATCAAGATTACATTCCAGCGGTCCCGAGCACGAGTGGGTGTTGTTATGATATTTATACATATAGTCTACCTACTGTTATAAAATGTAAGTATAATCACAGAATACTAAAGGTACAAGTAAGTAAGTAGAAGAGGAATGCGACACCCAACACAAACATATTAAACATTTAAAAGGTGTTATTAGTTACATAAGACAAATTGAAATTTTTTAATTAAAAATAAAAATAATTAAAAATAAAAATAATTAAAAATAAATGAATAATTGAATATAGAAAGAAAGAAAGAAAATACATTTATTCAAGACAGATACACGCAACATTACATTAAACCATAATACTACACTACACATAACAAATAATACTATACTATACATATAACAGAAAAGATAACACATGTAATAACATATATAATAAATACATATAATCATAATATAATGGAACGTTGCGCGATGTCAGGAAAAGGTTCCGACTCAGCATAAAACAAAGGTAATAAATACCTTAGTACTGATTTTCAGCCGGAACCTATGACCGTGACATCACGAACAATCAGATAAGAGACGAATACAAGATGAATATATAAACAAATATATAACAAGAGAAAACAAAATATACATAAAGCAAATTAAAATAATTATTCATAGGCGGTGACACTGACATGTTACATCACCTATAAAAGCGAATTCACACTCCACGGCGCCACGCACTCCATTTCAACCATATATATTTACATATATTTTATATATGGTTGGAATATATGTATATAAAGAATATGAAGTTACCTTAACCTAGCAGTATCCCTACTATGGAAGCGAGTGTGGCTCAGTGGGAGCACGTGCGAATTTCGATCCGACGCACCCGAGTTCAAACCCCGCTGACTTTCATAAATTATGCGTGGATTTAACACTCGCTTTAAAAACGGTGTAGGAATACATCCATCATAGTTAAGGAAACCCAATGTCAAAATACAAGTGCGAGTGAGATGTTAACAATATATCTATGACTTCGTTATTGTACCTGAAATACTGGAAAGGCTCCCAATCCTTGTCTTCGCCAGTCTTCTTGTAAATCGCGAAACTCTGCGGCCTCGGGGAGTAGAATACGATCCTTACGTAGGTGATATCGTAAGCCTTGCCTGAACACATAATGAGGGGGTTAATGGCTGATTTATTTATTTATTTAATCTTTATTTCAGGCAACATTAAAATAAGTTACAGATGTTATTTACTTATTCTACGGCCCATACAAATATATACGCTTAATAGATCTATGTTTGGCCACTATCTCGCCTGATGTGAAGCAATGATGTGGCCTAAGATGGAGCACATAGATCTAGAGAGACATGGCAGTTGAGCGGCTGCTTAAGGTATACTTAAAATATATATATATATACCTTAGAACTAACAAACATATAATTTATATTAAAATATGTTTATGTGACACGTTTTGTCGGCGACGTGTGACGCAATTGCGCGGTGAATAATGGTTAATAATTCAAAAATATTAAAATAAACATCAATCAGGTTCAAAAAATTAAAATAAATCAAAGTTCAGCTTAAAATAAGATATTTGAAACCTTACAAGACATGAACAAGTTAGTCTAATTTTTAACAAAATAAAAGCATAAAAACATAAAAAAACTATTTTTTTACTCGTTGGTACAGGCTAAAGTCACTGGGGCCATACCGCCTTGTCTATTTAATTTTATTTGATAGTTTGTAAAAAATACAATAATTTCTTCCGTATATTGTCGTATGAGGCTCATCAGCAACAAGCCGGACCCTCTCTCAGTGCAATCAATCAATCAATCAAAAGTTCTTTATTTCAATTTTGTCGTCACAGACGCACTTATGAACGTCAATTATTACAATGACTCTACCACCGTATCGGAAAAAGAACCACTACTCAGAAGATACGGCAAGAAACTGAGGGGCATATTTTTTTAGAACTTTTGTTACAATATTTTATGTTTGTTTTTGACAATATTATTTTTCTTATGTGCCAGTTGGCTACTTGGCAGAAGCGGAATGTTCCATGCATCTTTGTCTTCTATGTAATTACTAACTGTATAGTATGCTTTTTTCATTAGAATATTTTTGGTTTAGGTTCTTTTTCCGATACGGTGGTAGAGTCATTGTAATAATTGACGTTCATAAGTGCGTCTGTGACGACAAAATTGAATAAAGAACTTTTGATTGATTGATTGACTATATCTATATACACACATAACAGTTAGGTGTGTATTTTCTTATATCCTTACCTAAATGCAGGGTCAGGTTGACCTGGCTGGGGTATTGGATGCCCTCCTTCATTGTCTCCGACTGCCACCAGGTCTGGTTATCCGAGTCGTGATGCAAGTCCGTCAGGAAGTAGGGAGAGAACTGCCCCGGCTGGCAAAAGTCACATGATCTGGAGATGATAACAAAGTTATAGCAAAAAACAGAGCCAAGTTTAGACAGATGCAAGTTTCTCGAGTGAGTGTGGCACGGGACCACGTGCGAATCAGAATCAGACTTTCGATCCGACGCACCCCAGTTCGAATCCTACTCGCTCCGCACCACTGACTTTTTTAAGTTATTTGCGGATTTAACACTTCCCCTAAAACATCCATCAACCTAAGTTAAACTCAAATTACTTATTAGTGTTATTATTGATCGTAATGTTATTGAGGTGTCTTATTAAGAAACTTCCTTAAGGAAATCAAATTGTTTCGACAGGTAAGCGCATAGCGTAATATAACCGGAATATTCAAGCCACAAGAGAAACATCGTGAACATGTCGTTTTAGCGGTTTAGTTTTATCTATAGGGGTAAACGTTCTGCTGCAAATTGGTTACAAACGAATCATTGGGAATACGTCTAAAATCTGCCCTTTTTATATTAGAATAAACACTATACTTTACATCGACCTGAACTCAGTTCAATCATTACTTCAATATGGTTGTCGGTTGTTATGGATACCTGGTGGAAGTGCCGGCAGAAGTCTGGATGCAGTACAGCTTGGGGCCGTTGTCTCCGCAGGTGTTGGTTGCCTCTATCTGCACCCCGAACGCAGCGTTCTCGAACTCCGGTATGCATCTCTGTGGATTACAACACACCAATTATAGTGCACTCCAAATTACGACGACGTCACCCCTAGACAGCTCAGCGTCACCCCTACATGGTGGAAGTTCCGCCTACAAACGTTTTGAATCATACCTTTTGGTGCGAACGTCGAAGGAGTGTAACGCCTTGCCGTCGTCTACGTTTCCACATATGTGTGTTCAAATGACGAGTGAACAAGTACTTACTAGGTAAGCGTGCTATTCTACATCTTCGATCACATCGTCGCTCCCGATCAGGTGAGATCGTAGTCAAAAGACAGTCAGATGTAAAAAATAAATAAAATTATAGTGCACTCGAAATAACTAGGCCCCGGTGGCGAATTAGTTCTGTTATTTTTGGTGCGAGGCCCACGGGAATCGATGAGCGCAGGGACATTTGTCTACATGTTGGCGTTGAGTTCCGCGGAGCTGTCACCTGCGTATCCTACCTCTTCTTCAATCAGACTTAAAAATCGATCAGTGCTCGGGCTCAAATTACGTGGCGCGCAATGTACTGATTAGGGAAACCTAGCGATAAATTACGTAGGTGCACATTTATAGAGTTTCAATACAAATGTATTTTCTATTGTTTTGCGACGCCGCAGGCTATGTTTATCGTAGACGATAAACTTTGTCGTACGTCTAGAGTAGAGTCTAGCTAGACTCTCTCTACGATGTCTAAGCATGTAGGTGTTTTCTTGACGAAGGCGTTTCACCAATCGACAGATGCCACGTCACATATTATATCTAATGATGGATGTGTTTATATTGTCATTATATATATAAAATCGTATATATAAAGAACTGTTCCTGAATTCTGACTTCTGGCCTGTAGGGGTATACCGGAGATACAGGGACGGAGCTAAATTTTTGAACGCTGTGAAGTAGTGTGTATGGTTTCATTGATTTTATGTTAAATTTTTATGTGTATGTTAATCTGTTAGGTATATATTCTTTGGGCCTCTGTTAATTTTACTTTATTGTACTTTACTATGGCCTGAAATAAAGAGTTTAATAATAATGATTTTTAGTTATCTAGCTACTTAGATCAACAAGAGACAAAGTGCTAAGTCAAGACAAAGTCTCCGAGAAGTACCAAACAACGACGCAAGTAGGAAACTCGTTTTATAGTGCCGGTGCCGGCCCAGATGGCGGATTTACCGCCAAAATAGTATACCTATCTATATTTAGTCGACGCGTCGCTTACAGGACGTTCACATCGACGCAACACAGTGCTGTTAAAACAGAATGACAACTTCCTCGTAAACTATTATCCCTTCTGTGGTTAAATAAAAAAGAGTTCAGCAAAAGTAAGGAGTAAAGCATGGGTTACTAAAATGTAATCTGAACAATGTCAATGTGTGACGTCGTTGACGACAAGTAAATATTTTGAACATGTATTTAATTTTTCCTTCTTGCATTTATTAAGCATTTGCAAAACAAACAAAATAATGCACGTAATGCATAATGTTACTGTACAGATTAAAAATTATACATATAGTAGAGAAGCTTACCTTCTGTATGCAAGCCTGTTCTGCGGTCCAAATTATCACGCCTTTAGTCATGCTTCGACTCTTACATCATTTGCTGAGTGTTATTTTTACGAAAAGCGTTTGAGCTGCATTCATAGTTTGTATAAACATATACTCGTATTTTTGGTCCATCGCTCTACAGAGGCAGCATTTATCATGACCAAAATATAATTGCCAGCGCATGTAGCAAGCTAGTTAGGCTTAGGTAACATACAATTTATTACGTTTCATTGTTTTGATACAAAGTGGAGGTTATCTTTGTTTAAAATCAATGCATTGCCTACCAACGCGTCAAAGGTAATTGGTAGCCTTTCCGCGGGGAATTATTCTGCACTGCACTGCACTGCAATATCATTTTACCAAGAGAAAGTAGTAGCAACTGTCTAGTAAGTAAGTACTATTGTATGTACATTATATTCGTACATTGGTCGTTTCTTTTCTGGGCCCGGACTTCAATTTGAGTGTGGAAAAGAAATAGATAGACATGCTTATCTTTTTTTCAGTCGTGATAACTTATGTACATTTTTTAACTGATTTATATTATGTTAAAACGTTTGCCTGCCGAAGGCGGTTATATTCGATAAACTAAAAGGTGCTCTGCACGCTGAGGTCGGCTTGAGCCGACTAAAACATATAAAAAATGCGTAGCTTGGAGTGGAGCGCGTCGGCGGCGCTCAAAATATTAATAGTGCATTTTTTTGCCTATTACGAGTATATTAAAAAATTGACTTTTTTATTTTTGACCGAGGCAACATCGTAAGTAAGAACATGCTCTTTAATTATATTGCAATCTAGCCAGATAAGTTAAATAAGTTATTTAAATTTCACTTCCACAGATAATTAGATTAATACTAATAATGGGTCCATTAACACTTTGTCTCTATTAAGGGGATAGACTTTGTTCAGGAATTGAATGTTACCTATATTATATAGTTAGGCACTAGCAATAGGGGATCGGACAACTTTTCAGAAAGTGTTTTAAATTAACTACAATGAATATATATAGCCATAAAAAATACTATTTTAATTAAATAACTTTCTAAAAGTACCTAAAACTATGTTTAAATATTATGTTTCAAATATTGCCGCGCAAAAGGTCACCTTAAACTTGTGACGTCATGTGAAGGTAGAAAACGACAAACTCTTCGAAATAAAACTTGCAAAGAGATTTAAATACGTTTTTTGAAGTTTGGGGACTATATTGAAGTAATGGAATGAAAAAATTAGCAAAAATACATTTTATGAAAAGCAAAAACGTAAAATAAACACAAGCTTGTGAGTCAAGGCTTTTGCCTTCAAGTGACGTTGCGCTGTGATTGTTGTTTGGTTTGAGATGAAGAACAAATTGAAAATGTCAGAATTATTAGATTTTATTTATTGATTTTTAAATATAAATCATTATTATTTCAGAAACATATTGATTGGATCATGTTTCTGGTTCGACAAACATTCGTTCTAACTACATTTTAGATTTTTTCTCGATTACTGTCCGCTCTCATTACTCGAGACAGATAAGAAATATATCGCACAAGGTTCAGTGACGCGCGAGATGCGATCTACCATCGGTAACGCAAGTAGAGTTCGTAATAGTAGACAATAGAGCTCTTGTCAGCCCTATAAAACATTCGTTTTAGGATTGTAGACTGAATTTTTAGTATAGAAAAAAAATATACAGAGATACTTTAAGTTGACAAAATTATTAGATGAAGCTATATTGCCGTATATAACTCTGCCCTGTTATTTTTTTTTTCTTTGATATATTTGTAAACGCGGATTTTAAAGTAGCATTCAATATTAAATTCTGCTGTACTGACTTGCTCTTTTTTTTATTTTTTATTTTTTTTATTTTATGTGTCGGCAAACAAGCAGACGGCCCGCCTGATGGTAAGCGGTTACCGTTGCCTATGGACATCTGCAGCACCAGAGGCATTGCTGATGCGTTGCCGACCCTTAAGGACTCTATTAATTCCCCTTTTAAAGGACTCCATGTTGTAGCTCAAAGGAAATACCGACGATTGTAGGTCGTTCCACATCTTACAAGTGCGAGGAAGGAAATTGCGAGTGAAGCGTGTGGTGTAGGAAGTCCAGTTTTGTAAGATGGGGGGGGTGAGCTTTTTGACGATGGCGAGATGTGCGGTGGAAAAATTGGGAAGGCGGAAGCAGGTCAAAAAGCTGTTCAGAACATTCCCCATTATAAAGGCGGATTATAGAACCCACAAAGCGAACCGATATCTCTTCGGAGGCCAAGTGGCTCTAATTTTTCAGACACCTTGGGATCATCGACAATCCTAATGGCTCTTCGCTGTAGGGAGTCAAGAGGCTGAAGCAAATACTTGGGTGCGCCGTTCCACAAGTGAGAGCAATACTTCACGTGGGGCCTGACTTGAGCTTTGTAAAGCAGAAGCCGTTGCCGCGGCGTGAAATATCGCCTCGCCTTGTTCAGCACACCCAGCTTTTTTGAAGCAAGTCTCGCTTTAGCCTCCAAGTGACTCCGAAACGGGACCTCACTAGAGATGTCGACACCCAAAATCCCAAGGCTATCTGAGATCTTAAGAGGAACGCCCTGAAATCGTGGAGCTACAAGGAATGGAGTCCTTTTTGCAGTGAATGCGCAAACTTGTGTCTTGGTGGGGTTGAACTTCACCAAATTCTCGCCTCCCCATTCGGACACTTTTTCTAGGGAGTCTTCAATTTTTGACACAAGTCTATTTCTGCTTTCCTTCACCTCAGCGGTTGAGGCATTAACACGACCAGTATACTGTGAGTCGCCCGTGCTATCATCTGCATAACAATGAATGTTGCTTATTTGCAACATATCGCTAATGTGCAGAATGAAAAGCGTAGGCGACAACACAGAACCCTGAGGAACGCCAGCATTTATAGGCATGGAGTCAGAGCAAGAACCATCTACAACCACCTTGATGCTCCGCCAATTAAGGAAGCTGCCAATCTGTACACTGGAAGTTTCGATAAAAGTGCCCTATGCCAGACCCGGTCGAATGCTTTTGCAATGTCTAGGCTCACAGCCAAAGCTTCTCCTCTACTCTCAATAGCTGAAGCCTTGCTCTACGACGAAATAATAATAATATGACGTCACAGGTATCCAAATGTAAAAACGTGACTATAGTGATCATTATAGGACACGACACTTGAAAATTCATCTTCCGATAGTAAAACCTACCTACTCAATAACATGAGTATTGTGGTAGACGCGGTAGGAAGAAAAAACAAGATAGGCCTCAATTAAGTAAGTACCTCTAACGTCGGCAGTTCAACATTGTTTTATTCTTGAACAGGTGTATCGTTTAGTCGTGAGCCTTCTACTCTATCTTTTGTGACTTGAGTAAAGTTCTATCACTTTAATAAACCAAAATTCAGCTTTTTGGGACGTATTTACTTTAACGGAAAAGTATTACAATTTTTCATTACCTATTTTTCTTAATAATTTTTATTACGGTAACTTTTTGTACTTAAGGTTACAAAAGTCTATAGGTAGGTAGGTCAAACATAAAAGTTAAAAACACATGAATCCAAAAATATAGGGGAAATGACAAATAAAACTAAAAAATTAAGAAATTAATGGATAATGTGGATTGAATATTTCATATAGAGCACACAATGAGGCCCATCTCCCGGGTAACGGATGCGAGTGATAACACGTTCCGCTGGCCGCTGATAACGCATTGGGCAGCGGCCAGCTGCGGCGGGAGTAAACGAACCCATTACGTCCGTATTGTTCGACTCTATGGACCGCCTGCGATAACCCCGCGATTAACTGTTGCCAACTAACTACTGTTTTAGGGCGAGATAACTAGACATGAATTGGATTTACGCGGCTACTTTGTTCAATAAAATACGTACCACTCTGATGCAATACGTACCACTTAACTATATTATAAGCAAATGTTTTATCCTTACCTCGAATATATTGTTGTAGTATGTTATTATTCTGAAAGGTCACTTAAGGATTTCTCCCATCTGTAACGTATCTAATCTCTGACAGCCACAGGTGAAACTGCAAGCATGGCAAATTGTTGACATGGGATCTTACATCATAAAGTTTTTGCTGACAGTACTTCAGTTGTTCCGAGAATACTCAATAAGTAGGTAATTAATAAAACAAATGTTGACGCAAACTACTTTGTTAAAGTACCTATACTAATGTAGACTGTTCGAGTAAGACAGCCCTTTAATTCATAAAGTTCTGAACGCGAACATAACGACACCAAACAAAAACAAACGGCATTCTGTTCACATGGATAAAATGACCACGATCTAAAAGTTGTAAAGCTCGTGTAATGAACGACTCACTTGCGGTAATCCTTCGTTGTTGTAACAGGAGGCGAGTTTGTGTGATGACCTGGGCGTGTGATTGTAATTCTGTGCCGTGGCGATGGAGACAAGTAACAGTCTTAGAAAGTGTGTGAGGATCACAGGGCGCGCCATTTTGTGGAGCGCGAGGGACCGCCGTCGACACGGCCGATCGTCGGCCGAGCACTGACGCCGACCGCGTTTCACAACACTGCGCCATAGAGTAGCCAGTTGAGAATGGCAACAGGATCTCGTGTCTCACTGAGGAAGGACTAACGATGGAATTACAAATTTATAACAGCAGCTCTTTTGCAGAGGTATATTGTGTGAAATTAGTGTTACTGCGAGGAACATTTGGTTACCTGTACTGGCACTGCATTCGCGAGCTGAATTATTAGGCATTTCAACTTTAAAGCTAATGTTCAGAAGCGTCAAGAGCGACTAAATTAGAACCTTCTGGCTTGTTCTTATTTGTTATGTGCAGGTTTACATTAGACATACGAACGTGGTCGCTTCGTTTTATAATTAAACTGCATCTGTATTGTGTGACAATCTACAACTATCAGGTATGTGGTCTAACACTCTAACAGAGACTTTAGATAGATTCTGATAGTCATATAAATAATTAAAAATACTGCAACCTAATAATTTAGGATACGTTACATTAATAATTACCTAATACTGATGAATAAAATATAGTAAATAATCGAACCCAAATTGGATAAATGCTCTATAATTTTTAATATAACTTATATTACCTACTTCCATTATATAGGTATATATAATAGTAAGTGTACGTCAACCTACTTTATTCTTGCTCCATCGAAAACTAAGGCTATTGTATATTATTAACATCTATTAAAAAAAAAATAGGAATAAGAAACCACAGATAAAATCCCTTGGGCACATCTAAAATTGTTATAATCTTTGCCTTAAAGCAAGCGAGGAGAACGTGGCCCCAAACCTTTGTTTTTTGTGAGCCAACCTGAAAAGGCCAAGCTTTTGTTTTCTGTTAGAGCCGAGCCGCGCGCCGCGCCGCGCCGCGCCGCGCCGCGCCGCGCCGCGCCGCGCCGCCATGTGCGCCCATTCGGGGAAAAACTCAGCGAACTATGAAAAGGGACAATAAAAAAATATGAATGTCTCGAATGTACTCTGTACTTAGGTACATTAAATATGTATGTAAAGTAAGCCGCTATAATCTTCTTTTACTTTTTAATTATTTTATTTAAAATAAATTGTATGTTAGATAATGACCTAAGAAAGTATAATTTTTTACTAGCATTAGTTTAAGGAATGAAAAAATTATACATAATCCATTTAGTTACTAGTATATGTTACTTAGGATATGTTATTTTATAATTTCACGAAATAACCTAAGATATTTTTTAATTAAAACTTAAATGTTTCATTTTATCTGACTCTACCTAATGTACTTTTGTTTTTTTATTGCACACCTCAGCAAAATATTTTCATCCATCCATTGTACTTGTGTCTGAAATAAACAATAAAGTATCTAAAAATATTATATTATACATAACTAAGTACATATACATATAAGTACATACTTTTTATCCCAGAATATCGTTTAAGATGCGCTATAAATTTAATATCTAATAATTAATATAACACTCATCTACCTCTTTGGTATCACGTGTGCATTATTATTTAATCGCAAAATATAAATAAAAACGTAGTCATTCAATGAAGTGTGTACATACGTTGCCTACGCTTATAAACAAGTTCCACCTACGAGTACATACCTATGTACCTATATGGAGTAGAAACTTAAGTACTACGATCATTGTGTATGGCTTTAAGTATACCTAATTAAAAAACTTTGGTTGGTTTGATTTGCTGACGCATAAAGTGCATTAGGTCATCCTACCGCAGCGATCCTCTTCTGTCGTGTAGCGCTGTCTCGCTCGTTCTAGGGCTCCTTTGGCTGGCCTCTGTGTGATCCCAAACATTCCCACGCAAATAATAATATCTTTAGAAAATAACAATTTTTACTTTATGTTTATTTCGGTTATTACAGTCATGTTACCAAAAAGCCAGTAATAATATTTAAATGACATCGACAAAATTATTTGAAAGTCTTAAATATTGGCATAGGTAGAAACAATAGGTGCCACATCTCTTCGGTATTTTTATTATTTTACGACATTATTCTTTGGCACTTTACGAAAACATTTTTGAGTCTTCGGTACTAGGTAATACGCCTCATAATCAACATCTCATTCATATAACACAAACAAATAAGTACCTACTTACCTAAGTACCTAACTGCTACATTCTTTTTGAAGCTGTTGATTTGTACCAAACACCTACTAATCATTATTTGAATTACATCTTACAGAATACATATTTGTTCGTAACTTGATGTGTGCTGTTTAACTCCATTAAATAGTCTCTATTGTAGGCTAACCCGCACATGGCGACCATCTGCCCAAAACATGTAGGTAACATATTGTGTGATGCTATGCATTTAACACGACTGGTGTAATAATTATAGTATTGCGTAATTGTTTTAAACGAAAATAGTAATAACTGTCATGGGATTGATGGCAAACCAACACGATCGTAAACTTACACACCACTTACTCTCTGCCGGCATCTGTGTTTCCGGATAATTTTAATCTGGGTGTCTTTAAGACAAGAGTGAACAGGTTTCTTCTAGGCGAGCGTATTACATCTTCGACCGCATCGTCACTTAACAACAGGTGAGATAGCGGTCAAACGCAAGCATATAATTAATTTAAAAAATCCACACACCCCTTAGAAAAATAGGTATTATATTAGTATTAATAAACCTTACGAAGAAGCAATATCTCATATAATATACCTATTGAATGAATTTAGCACAGGCTTGGCGAACATTTAAGATAAGTTTCATAAATATCTAGAAAGAATAAAAATAAATCATCTTCTGTATGTTTAGTACTCGGTGATTTTTATTTATTTATATATTCAGTGTATATAGGTAGTCCGAACACCGAAACAAGTCGAACACCTGTCACTTCCATTATTGCAGCTCTATGTATAGTAAAAGTGTTTCAATCTGGTATATAGGTATCTAACAATCGAATACGTCATGCGCCTTTCGATCAGACGCACCTGGGTTCGAATCCCGACTCGGCCCTGCACCAATGACTTATAGTTAAGTGCAGATTTTGCACGCTCGCTCTAAAACGGTGAAGGAAAACATCGTGATGAAACCCGCTTACGCGCTTTGGAGTGGTAGGCTCTGGCCGTGGTTGTAATACCACCCACAGAACAAAACCATGCCGTCATGCGACCTAGTCGTGTTTCGGGATGATGTTCGGTGAACCATAGGGGGACGGGTCTGAGCAGCCGCTCAACTGCCGTCTCTCTCTAGATCTATGTGCCCCATCCATAGAGTTAACATTGTTTACTCTAAGGCTCCATCTTAGGCCACATCATCGCTTCACATCAGGCGAAATAGTGGCCAAACATAGACCTAAGAAGCGTAAAAAAGAAACTTAGAAAGTCTCGGCACAACAGATCCATTCTACGAGTTGGTGTAGTTTTCAGGGTGCGGTGCTGGACAAGCTTCCTTCAGCAGCTCTCCTTTCATGGCTATAACTTCTAAAAGGAGGACCGACAAAAACATCCACATAATGTGTCGTCATAACATTAACAATATGTTGAGATAAGCAGAATAATTATAAAGGACCATAGAGAAATTACGGCGTAATATCGAACCGCGGGAGGGCACTGGTCCTGGTGACCTGTAATACAGGTTCAATGGAACCTACCTCAGGCACCAGTCTCTTACAACGTTAGGTAGTAAGTCTTAGCTTTAATCTTAAATCCCTAGGTACCTATAAGAAAATACCTATGTGAGAGAAAATAAATTACTGTTTTATTATTATTATTAATTCCATCGTAGGTGCTCAAACAAAGCTCTCCTAAAGCACAATGATGTCACAGCCTAGTAAATTATTCATTACATTCTAGTAAACCATTACTAGGCTGTAATACTGTTGTAAAAATTCATTCAGAGATTATAAGAAAGAGCAAAGGTCAACTAAAGCAGTGGGTTTGCTGATAAGCGATAAAGAAGTACCTCATTACATGAGTTTTAGCTTTCGTAAGATTTTTATTAATTCTGCCAATTTATGGACCGAATAGAAGGGCTGAATTGAAAATAGACCGAGCCATCGTGATGGAAAAAATAATTGTGAAGATGGTGGAAGTTCATAATGCTTTTTTGTTGTTTGACGAATTGCCGAGTGATTATTCAGAGGTACCTATGTATACACTATCTATTAATTTATCTTTTATTGCAGATGTGCTCTAGCTAAAACCAATTCAGTGTACCTATGCTCGAAAATATACGCATTAGACGGGTAGGTAGGTATACAGTTATACAACCCTCGGGATGAACCACGTTAGTTATTGTCATTTTGCCGTTTGAAATGAACTTCCTACCAGTCCAGTTTCTTTTAACTTACCATGAGACAGTTCCAAAATTTAAGACCTAATTAATGTGCTATCAGCACCGATAACAGATTAGACTATTATTAGATAACAGGAAGCTAACTCTGGCTCATAAACCCCAGATAGCGAGGTCGAAGAACTCTCGTGACATCAATCTGTGACGAAAAGCATCTCGGGTCTTAAACTTTAAGTATGCTATGAGCTTATGATTATTCCAAGATTCAGAATATATTTAACTTATATTTTCAGCTGCCATGGCCTGCTGTTGTTATTTAGTAAAGACTTGGGGAACTTATGCATGTAGTAATCTTAATATTGTTGCCGTAAAATATTCTCACACTGGCTTGCTTTATAACGCTCTCTGCTTGAATCTAGAAGCAACACAATCTTAGTTACTTTATAACGCTCTGCTTGAACCTAGGAGCAACACAATCTTAGTTACTTTATAACGCTCTCTGCTTGAACCTAGGAGCAACACAATCTTAGTTACTTTATAACGCTCTCTGCTTGAACCTAGAAGCAACACAATCTTAGTTACTTTATAACGCTCTCTGCTTAAACCTAGAAGCAACACAATCTTAGTTACTTTATAACGCTCTGCTTGAACCTAGAAGCAACACAATCTTAGTTACTTTATAACGCTCTCTGCTTGAACCTAGGAGCAACACAATCTTAGTTACTTTATAACGCTCTCTGCTTGAACCTAGAAGCAACACAATCTTAGTTACTTTATAACGCTCTCTGCTTGAACCTAGAAGCAACACAATCTTAGTTACTTTATAACGCTCTGCTTGAACCTAGGAGCAACACAATCTTAGTTACTTTATAATGCTCTCTGCTTGAACCTAGAAGCAACACAATCTTAGTTACTTTATAACGCTCTCTGCTTGAACCTAGGAGCAACACAATCTTAGTTACTTTATAACGCTCTCTGCTTGAACCTAGAAGCATCACAATCTTAGTTACTTTATAACGCTCTGCTTGAACCTAGGAGCAACACAATCTTAGTTACTTTATAACGCTCTCTGCTTGAACCTAGGAGCAACACAATCTTAGTTACTTTATAACGCTCTCTGCTTGAACCTAGAAGCAACACAATCTTAGTTACTTTATAACGCTCTGCTTGAACCTAGGAGCAACACAATCTTAGTTACTTTATAACGCTCTCTGCTTGAACCTAGAAGCAACACAATCTGTAAAAAGTCAAAGATATGTATATGTAGGACTGTAGGTACATCAAAAAATGCACTTTAAACGTCATGTACACATAATACAAATCAAATAAAATACTTCAAAAATTGTTACGTAAAATATAACGACTTTGAAAAAAAAGGTAAGCATGTCTACCCATTTCTTTCCCATACTCAATTTGAAATCTGGGCCCAGGAAAGAAATTGCGAAAACTGACTCTACCAGTGCTTTGGAAATACGCCCGCTAGAGAAGATAGCACCAAAAAACTCTGCGGGGATGTCTGCTTACTGTTTTCATGACACTATCCCACTTCAAGGGAGGTTTCAGGGAGGCTCTACAGTTCAAACTGTTTCTGAGAGATGTCGCTTTAGCTACAACGCCAAACTAAAAAATACGTTCATTTTGTATCCATGTTTCAAAGACCCTTCGTTATGTCATAATGAATGACTTTTTATTATATAATGGAAATTGGCATTTTATTACATGCTTAGGTATTGTTTTGACAGACTAAGTGCATAAACGCCTCTATTTACTAGGATTTTGGTAACCTTCCAACCCACATGTATATAATTTATATAATGCTAAATATATAATATATATGATATACCTAATAATAATAAGATATAATATATATATATATATATATATATATATATATATATATATATATATATATACTAGCTGACCCGAACAACCCTTATCACTTAGGGGTATGAAAAATAGATAGTAGCCGATTCTCAGACCTACTGAATATGCATATAAAATTTGGTAAAAATCAGTAAAGGCGTTTCGGAGGAGTAAGGTTACTAACATTGTGACACGAGAATTTTATATATATGATGATGATGATATATCGATCTCGAAACCTACCGACCCAGATGGATGGAAGTGGCTGTGGACGTGGAGATGTTTGGAGGGAGATGGGGGAGACCTTTGCCCAGCAGTGGGACACAATGGGTCGATATAAATAAATTACTAAATAAATCGCTTGATGAAGGATGTTTTCCAGATAAGTTAAAAATTGCTAAAATTAGATCGATACCTAAGAAAACTAAACAACTAGAGAATCCAAGTAACTACAGACCCATTGCACTTGTACCTGCGTTATCAAAAATATTCTAGAAGGCAATGGGAAACCGTGTATATCGTTTTTTGGAGAAATTTAACATTTTTGATCCGAATCAATTTGGTTTTCTTACAAAACGCTCAACAACCCTAGCAGTATACAATTACGTAGAAGAAATTTTTAGTAGCATGAATGAAAGATAGTACTCTCTGGGTCTGTTCTTAGACATGACTAAAGCCTATGACAGAGTATCACACGAAATCTTACTACAGGAAGTGTACGGTTCAGGAATCAGCATTTTTGTGGTTCAAATCATACTTACAGGATAGAAGACAACTCGTTGAATAAGAATATTTTGATGAAAATAAAAACGAAATATATAACATCGAATCTAAAGTCATATACATATATTAACAGCTCTATCCCACAGGGAAGTGTACTCGGATGCACCCTATTTCTCTTGTATATTAATGATTTACCAAAAGCTATAAACTCACCTTGTGTACTATTTGCAGATGACATTTCTCTCCTATTCAAAACACCAAAGAATGCTGACTTTTCAGTCATTGAAAAAACTTTTTGCGAAACAAGAGAATGGCTCAATAACTACAATCTGGAAATAAATTACAGTAAGACTAAAATTAACTGAAATTGTACAATTTAGAACTCGCCAACGACCGCCGCTGACTCTCCAACTATTCTGTAACCGTAATAAAATAGACGAAATTAACAAATCACTCTTCTAGGCCTAACTCTCGATACTCACCTCAACTGGAAAAAACATATTGAAAATTAAAATCAAAACTTGGTCAATTTATTTATGCCCCAAGTATACTTAAAATAAATACTGACTATGAAACTGCGCTCTCAGCGTACTACGCCTATGTATACTCCTTGCTTAATTATGGTGTCATCTTGTGGGGAGAAAGCACCGATTTTAATGACATATTTATTTTACAAAAGAAATGTATTAGATTATTAGTCAATATAAAACAGCGACAGACATGCAAACCTCACTTCATAAAACAAAGAATCCTTACCCTACCTTCAATATACATACTACAGATAGCTATCTTTGTAAGAAAGAACCGACATCTGTATAGGTTAAACATTGAAATGAACCAGAATTATATTAGACGATATAAAAATAAGTTAATTCTACCTCATCATCATCAGCCCACATCAGTCCACTGCTGGACATAGGCCTCTCCCATAGCACGCCACTGAGCCTGATCTTCGGCTTTCCTTCTCCAGTCGCTACCAGCAACCCTACGTATATCGTCGCTCCATCTAGTCGCAGGGCGTCCTACACTACGTTTGCCGATTCGCGGTCTCCACTCTAGAACACGTCTACCCCAACGGTTATCGGTTCTGCGGCAAATATGACAGCCCACTGCCACTTCAGCTTGCTAATCCGCTGAGCTATGTCGATAACTTTAGTTCTCTGGCGAATAATTTCGTTCCGGATTCGATCCCTTAGAGAAATACCGAGCATAGCTCTTTCCATAGCTCGCTGAGCTACTTTCATTTTGTGGACTAGTCGTACCGTGAGTGTCCACGTCTCGGCTCCGTATGTCATAACAGGTAGGACGCACTGAATGTCTAAATGCTGCCCAGCCCACCTGAATTCTTCTGCCTACTAAACTACTACTACTTCTACCTACTACAAGTTTAAAAGCGCTAGGAAACAGCCCATATTATAGGTCTTTATCAATTTACAATAAAATATCAGAAGATATAAAAGCTGAAGAAAAAGATTACTTATTTTGTAGAAAGCTAAAAGGTTCTTATGCAAAAAAGCTTATTATTCGGTGGAAGAGTACAAGGAAGATTCAGCATAAATATGTAGACATTACAAATTATTATTATTATTGAAATGACATTGAAATGGAAATGTAAATCTTAATTATTATGACATAAATCCCAATTTGACTTACTAAGTCAAATTGGGATTTAATACTTTATTCTATCAATCACTTTATTTTATTTTATCAATTAACTATGTATCTATCAATATATATAACATTCTGATTTTTTATTATGTAAATTGAAATTGAAATTGACTATAGTGACAAGCACAGACTACTTATGACATTAAATTAAATTAATAATGTAGATACTTATTATTAATTAGAATCGGAATGTTGAATAATATTGAACTATAATAGAACTGCACTCATTATGCAACACCCTTACAGGGTACATACTTATAGCATACTTTGTGACACTATTTTAACACCTGTCTGTAATAATATATTTATGAGCATTAATAAATTAATATGAATATAATAATACAATACAATACAATACAATAATTCTTTATTGAATACCAAACACGGGAAAAACAATAGTTAACAAAGTTAATAAACAGTGGGTACAATGGGCGGCCTTATCGCTATGCGCAATTTCTTACAGGCAACCTTTGGATGGACAGGAATTTTAAAAGTAATATTGCGGTCAGTGTGGTGTACATTATAAAAAAAAAAAACTCCAATTATACGTAAATATGATATACTACTATTAAAAAAAAATGAAATAAAACAAATATATACTAAAAATAAGTAACATAAAAATTAATATACATAAATAAAATAAATAAATATATATATATATATATATATATATATATATATAAATACATAAATATAATTATACTTACAATGTCATTTAGCTGTTATTGGACAAGTAATGTTTCTTCACCATATTCTTAAAAATAGCAATGGACTTGGCATATCTAATTTCTATGGGCAATGCATTCCACAGACGGACAGATTGTATGGTGAAAGATTTGTCGTAGAAAGTTGACGAATGGACAGGAGTTTTGAGCTGAAGGGTATCTGAAGAACGAAGGGAACGAGGATTGGAAAGATGGAGAAACTCAAAACGTTCTTTGAGATAAGGAGGGGTAGATGGAATAAATAGGACACTATACAGGAGAGAGAGAACATGAGCATCCCGGCGACGGCGGATAGGTAACCATTTGAGCTTGGTGCGAAATTCTGATATGTGGTCATACTTGCGCAAGCCAAATATGAACCGTATGCAAAAGTTTTGTATGCGCTCAAGCTTATTAAGCTGCTCTTCGGTAAGATCCAGATAGCAGGCGTCGGCGTAGTCAATTATTGGGAGAAGGAGGGATTGTGCTAACGCAATCTTGGTGGCAGTTGGAAGAAAGTTGCGTAGTCTCCGAAGCGATGCCGCAGACGCAAACACCTTTCGGCTGACTTCATTTAGTTGCGGTCCCCAAGATAGCTGTTTGTCCATGAGCACACCTAAGTTTTTCACAGTTTCACTGATTGGTATCGTAGTACCATCGAAAAGAACTTGTGGGAGGCGGAACCAGTCGATCTTCGATACCAATCTAGTACTGCCAATTACAATGACTTGTGTTTTGTCAGGATTAATTCGAAGACCAAACGATTTGCTCCAGTTAGATATGTGTTTCAAGTCATTATTAGTGGTTTCTATTGCAGTGTGCAAACAATCTAGTGGAGCCTGTGTATAAATTTGTAAGTCGTCTGCATAGAGATGAAAGGAAGAAGTTAACTGATGGGAGATTGAATAATAATGCTATTATATTCTCCTTGTATTACATTAAAGAGCTTCAGAGCACACTTAAAGCCGTCGCCGATTGTTGTCTTAGAGCAACAGTCGTCAGGCCACGACGGAGGCCTTCGGCGACGGGCGGTCTACAAACTCCGACCCCAGGGTTCACCGCATGACAGAAAAATAATTACCTAAAGCCAAAATGTATGTAGATAGGTTAAACATTCTTACCTGAGGTGGATGAGGAAAAACCTTAAATAAAATAGACCTGAGATAAAAGCCTTAAAAATAGGTACATGAAAATCCAGTACATTTCACAGTAATCAGCATAACAATAGGTGATCTTGTCGCTCAAAGCGATCACTTCCCGACAACTTTTAAACAAAAAGGACTAATATAATTTGGTAGTCTTTTTTAAATGACTACAGATAAATATACCTAATAAATATACATATAATATATGAGATATACATATAAGAGCACAATATGATAACACGTATAAATATATATAACTATACATATTAGTATGCCATATCCGCAGCTAAGTGCAAGAAACTTGTACGTAGCATGTCCCAAAGGATTGCGGCAAAGGACCTGGTTATATCGTCGTTGGGGTGTTTATTTTTGTTGATATACCAATGTTTACAGCAAAAGCATTTTCATTTTTAGCCCCAAACATGTATAACCCACTAACTTGTTAAATGTCTAATACTTTTGGCCGAGGCTGTAGTTGAGTAGAGTTTATTTGTTGTACATATATAACCCCAAAACCCCTATCATATACCGATGCCTTGGCACAGGCGTATAGTTATTTTATTTGAACATCTACCTATGTAATTTTTTTTATAAACTTGAAGCAAGCACACCCTCCTTTATCAAAAAGCTACACCAATTACTCCTACACAATCACAACGTAATGGTTTATTATTTTAGTGGATGGTAATTAACAAACGAGGCGCGTTGTCTCACCCTTTTTAACAACCCTCGCGCAGTTTGCGCTAATTACCCGCAACTCGTTGGAAAGACGAGTAAGTCAGAAATCTGTAAAAAGTAAAAAAATAAATTTATTTAGCCACGTTCCAACTACTAACATTTAGAGAAGATGCAGGTTTCTTGCAGGTTATGTAACCTGTAAGAAACTTGCATCTTCTCATTATAGTAGGTATGTACCTACCATTATGGTAGGTGCGCAAGTAATTGACTTGACTTGGACCGTTTAAATCCGAGTGATATTTGCACTACAGTGGCAATGATGTATTTCTCAGAGTTTATACTTACAAATTTTGAATCTAATCGAGATAAGTTCTTGCTTTACGGCAGGAATCTTTCTTCCTCACCGTACAAGCCAATATTTAAGAGTGTGTGTGGCCCAATGGTAGCAAGTGCGACTTTCGATCCGACGCACCCATGTTCGAATCCCGCTGGCCCCGCACCACTGACATTCTCAAGTTATGTGCGGATTTAAAACTCGCTCTAAAAACGGTGAAGGAAAACATCATGAGGAAACCGGCATGTCCAAGAATTAATCACAAAAATTCAAGGACATGTGACATCCACCAACCCACAATGGGCTAGCGTGATGGGTTATGGCCCAAACTCTCGCTATTAGAGAAGGCCCGTATCCCAGCAGTGTAAACATAATGAGCTGATGATGATGATGATGAATCCATTATTTACTGCACAGCAGAACTTAACAGAAGTTCATCATAAACCATTCAGTAACAAAACGAACCATTAATTAAGTATATTAGGTTGTGACAGGTGACTGCGATAGCATCGTAAAGTCGCCATGTGTGACGAACGCTCATAATTTGAATAATCGCACTTACACAGTTTTCCCTGCGGGGAGCTGATGACACGCGAAGGTACACCGAAGGCACAACCAGTTGCTGTCTTCTGTTGGCGGTGACCACTTGCCACTGATCACGTGCCGGTGACATCATGGACGCTAAGGTAAGCTGATGTTTGGAAATTTGAGCATGACTGTATGTTTCGCCGGCTTTATAGTTAGGGACACGGCAAAACGTACCGTTTCTTATGGTAGTATCAGTAGGATGTTACGCCGTTAGCTTTTACGTGATGTCTAAAAAGAATGAAGCTATTTATATTGATAGTTTTTAGTAGTCAACTTACTAGCTTTATGGCTCGCGGTTTTCGTCGGAAAGTTAAGTTGGGAAGTTCAAAATCGAATAAGTTTGACTTGTGACTGTAATAACGAGCGTTGACTTGTTCGTCTACTTTCATGATTACAGTTCCTTTGTACCTCATACAAATTGTGCTACTTTGCCAACTTTTGTAATGTACACAGATTTTTTTGTTTTCATTGGATGTGTGTGTGAACCTCTTGAACTTGATCTATCAACTGAGGGTGAAGTAAGCCGGTCAGATGAAGTAGGGCCTTTACTTCATCTGGCCGGCTTAACTATTTGCAGGGGCGATGCTTACATACGTGCTCAAAGTATACTCAGGGTGTACTGTACAGAAAATTCAGAGGCAGGCTACGATACACCAGTCTCCAGAGCGGGGCGGCGGTATTACGTGCTCCATAACATTTAGTGCTTTTTATAAATTTAATACATATATATACGTATATATGTTAGTGTCTAAGGTATTTATGATATTATGGGCCTCTGAAGCGTTTATTTCGATGTACTCTGCTGTTATTGCCTCAATTAAACAAATAAATATATAAATAAAAGCAAATACTCTACTGTATACGTAGAAACTTCTTAACTCTCTCTACGCAGAATATTGCAGAGAGTATCGTCTTCATGTAATTGAACTAATGAGCATTTAGCTAATCGCTTTTATGTTTTGGATATAATATTAAATTATTGAAAAAATTGACAATTTATGCACACTGTAATTTTTGACTAGTATTTTTTAGTCATTCGTTGTCGTTAGGCCATTCCGGAGGGTTTCGGGCGGTCTAAAGACTCCTATCCGAGGATTGGCCACACAAGAAGAATTTGTTTATATCTCGTAACCCACTGCCTAAAAATAAAAACTCACTTACTGCTTAAGTTAAGCAATCATTAATTAAAATGCTATTAATTAGCGTATTATAAACAGATTTATTTTAAAATATTTTTTTATCAACAGGGCAAGGAACGTGGAATTCTCAAGTTGGAGCCTCGGCCTCGGGTCATCATAGACACCTATAGATACGAGTTAACGCCTCAGGTAAAAATGTACTTAGCGCTCTATAAATCAAGATTTAGAGTGTGAAAAGGTCGACCCGTCGGCAATACTAATACAATTGTCTTTATTGCATAATATTATACATGGGACAATCTGAAGTAGAGCAAGTGTGGCTTAGCGGAAGCACGGGTGACTTTCAATCCGACGCACCAAAATCTAAATCTCTTTAATCATTTTGGCATCACAGACGCACTTATGAACATCAAATTATCACAATGACTACCACAGCATCGGAAAAAGGACCACTACTCAGAAGATACGGCAAGAAAGTGAGAGGCATTTGTTTTAGAGATGTTGTTACAACTTTCGACCCACACGACACCCGTGTTCGAATCCCGCTGGCCTGACACCTGACCACTGACATTCTTAAGTTATGTGCGGATTTAACACTCGCTCTAAACACAGTGAAGGAAAACATCGTGAGGAAACCGGCATGTCCACGAATTCATCACAAAATTTCAAGGAAATTGGTCATCCTACTAGCCCATAGTTAGATTGTATTTATTTTTAATAATACATTTTGGTACGAACAATTATGAGCAGTTTCGACTTGAGTTCGGGATATAAGTAATTAATGCCAATTAATTAATAATTGCATTTTTATTCCGTACAACGAATCCACTCTGTTCACTGCACTAAGTATAAGCATAGAATACTAAGGGACAGAAGCATCACTTCGCAAAGAAATTTAAACAAATAGCGACTCTTGCTATGACGCAATAAAATTCAATTCAGCTCGCGTAGCGCTGCATACCTACCAGTCATATTAACAGAGTGCCTCTCCTCTATCGCATAGCTCTTTCTCTTCTGACGCGGCACGTGTAACGACGCGCGACCCGCCGTCGGTGTCCGGCTATGTACTTGTAGCTTCGTACCTACAGTACGGAGTGCGCTAGGCCTGCTATAAGGCTCATTAACGACGACAAGTTGGTGGGATCCCAACTCCAAAGCCTGGCACATAGACGTAAAGTCGCCAGCTTATCGGTATTGTACAGAATATACTACGGAGAGTGTGTGATTATAAATAACTTAATATAAGTAATCCATAGTCATTATACCAAATAAAAAAACATAACGTTTTGTTGTGTCAAGAAAAGCTAAAATCAAATGTTCGTATATTTTCGCGGTAAAACTATTTACCGCCATTAGGCAAAGGGCTGGTAGGTACGGCAACTGCAAACAGTTTGTTTATGTAATTACAAAACGAATCGGGGCTCGGCCGTGCTAAAAAGCGCCGAACTGTGCCAATTAACAAATTGTAGGTAGGTAATATAGCCTGTGTTGCTTACTTGCCTTCTGACGTGGAATTGATACTATAATTATTTTCTACCATTTTTTTTTAACGGGCGAATGCCTTGATTTCAACTCTACACTCTACTTACTAAAACTAAACTAACTACTAACAAGGAGAAGCAATCGGACAACCCATAGACCATTAAAGGCCTATAGATAGCTCAAATGCTCCAACCCACTACCAGTACCAGTGAGCAGCGTACCCAAGATAATGGCAGTATTGCCCCGTTGGATTAAAATTATTTAGTTTGAAGTCATTTCCGTCAGCTTCTATGGTGTAGTGGTTGGGCAGGTAGGCTCAATTCACATACACCAGAGGTTGCGGGTTGGCTTACCGCGACGGGACAAATGTTTGTACCTACAGAAAAAAAAAAGCGTAAGCATTTGTTTTGTGTCTGGGTGTAGGATCAAGGTCCTCTTGGTCCCTGACTCCCTAGATACAGGGAATCCTAGTTAAGGTTTATGGTTAATGTATGCGATCAAAGTGGTGAGCAATCAGAGTTCTTCTCTATCAGCTGCGGCGTTAAGCAGGGATGCGTCCTGGCACCAACTCTTTTTGCCATTTATTTTGCTGCAGTCGTCAGGGAGGCTTTGAACGGCAACACAGAGGGCATTCGTATCTGTTTTCGTACAGACGGTAAAGTATTTAATTAAGCGAGATTAAGGGCACATACGAAGGTTTCACTTGACACCTTTACTGAGATTATGGACGCAGACGATCTCTGTTTTGTAGCGGAAACTCCCGAAGGTCTTCAAGAGCTTATGACCAAATTTGATGCAGCTTGCTGCAAATTCGGATTACAAATTAGTGAGACAAAAACCGAAGTCATGATGACGGATATCGCAGACCAGGTTCCCTTGAATATCATGTATATATTAATAACGGGAGACAACTCTTAAGCACACACAAACTTTTCACAAAAAGTCAAGGACATGTGACATTCACCAACCCGCACTGGGCCAGAGTGGTGGATTATAGCCCATTCTCTCTCTATGAGAGAAGGCCCGTGTCCCAGCAGTGGGAACGTGATGGGCTGATGATGATGATGATGGCAATCGTCTTACCAAACATACTGTACTCTGCAGAGACGTGGTGCCTATATCGACGCCACATTCGCACCCTTGATAGGTTCCACCTGAAATGTCTTCGCGACATTATGGACATTAAATAGTCTGACCGGGTCAAAAACACAGATGTTCTAAGGCGTGCGAATGGTGACGGGATCGAGGCCTACCTCATGCGGAGACAGCTGCGGTGGAGTGGACACATTTCCCGGATGCCTGAAGGTAGAGTGGCTAAGCGCATCTTTTACTCAGAACTTTAGAAAGGTAAGCGGAAACGCGGAGGCCAATTTCTGAGGTATAAGGATGTGCTTAAGAGACACAAAGGTGTGAAATTGTGTCTACCAAGTTGGAAACCCAAGCAGAAAATCGTTAGGAATGGAGGCGATCAGTGCAGCAAAATGTATACACATTTGAAAACAAACGAAGGAGAGACCTTGATGCGAAACGAGACCACCCCAAAAGTAAACCTCCCTCAAACATAGTTTATAATTACACGAACGGTGTCCTCACATGTAGCACATGTAATCGTACGTTTACAGCTAAAATTGGATACGTCAGTCAAGTGAGGATGCACGAAACACGTAAAGTAACTTAACCTAACTCAGTCGCCGTAGCCGAAAACGGCTAGGAATGCATCATCATGCGATCTTTGGGCGTATTTATGAATTTATTTATTTATTATTAATTTTTAGAACAAGCAACAACTGTTTAAGAAGATTACGATTTAATTTGTACAATTTGATTTTATATCCTGCCTGTAATATTTTCAAAAATCCAAAATCCGCATTTTTTATTTTCTCCAAAATTCAACTGATGTTTTCTAATAACCAAAACTTCCTTACTGCAAGGGAAAAGGTCAGACATTTTCCCTTGCAGTAAGGACCTGTTGCACCTACTATGAAGGTCCCAAATTTTTGCCACACCCTATATACCCCCTGATAATACCGTTACCCACCGATACCCGCATTGCCAGTTATTCAGCCGCCAAGCAGTAGTTCGCGAGCATTACTGTGTTTCGGTTTGAAGGGCATTGTAGCCAGCGAAATTACTGGGCATTATGAGACTCAACAGCTAATTGTACTCGTATCAGGTGACGAGAGCAGTGCAGCGCCGCGCAGGATTTTGCAAAACAAAGTTCGGGGTGGTGCAGTTATTGATATATGTTATTGATATATATGAGCTGGCGTATTGCTTACCATCAGGCAAACGACCAGCTCATCTCGTCATTCAATTACATAAAAAATAATATTTCATGTACCCGCGAGTTCCAGGTCAATATCGACTGCTATCTGACCTTTGTTTCGTGAAAAATCACTTCGTAATTATTATGCGAGTGATATAAACGTGGACGGGCGGGGCGGGGCGGGCGGCAGTTAATGGAATGAACAGTTAGGGGTGACACAAATAATGTTATTTCGTGAAAAAAATACTTTATAATCTACACTACTTTCTTTCTTTCTACACTACATGTTGTGAAGCTTACAGTATCCATCTACCTCTCTCGCTTGAACCCCGAAACATTAGGGGATGAAATGTTGAAGTACATCAAAGAAACGCTTCATGGACGGGTCTAGGGACAGATAGCAATGCGACTGTCGAGGCTGGAGTCGACTAGGACCACTGAATTCAAGTCCTATAGGCTCCAAGTTCCAGCGGTGCATAAGGAACTGTTCCTGAATTCTGACTTCTGGCCTGTAGGGGTAGTATACCGAAAATACAGGGAAGGAGCGAAATTTTTGAACCCTGTAAAGTAGTGTGTGTGGTTTATTTTATATATTGTTTTATTTTTGTATGTAGGTTAGTCTGTAAGGTATATATTGTATGGGCCTCTGTTAATTTTACTTTGTTGTACTTTAATATTGCCTGAAATAAAGAGACTAATAATAATAATAATAATGAACATGTACCTAACTGTTACAATTTACATTAGCTGTGACTGGCTCAACATTAACATCTGTTCTCGCAATAATTAATACTATATATAAATTGTTAAGTTACATAATGTAGATTCTCTTTTGGCTTAAGTTCAAATTATATGTAACTAGCTATAAATTACTAAAAAAGCTATGAATCTAAGAATTAATAAATAAATAAACATCAAATAATATAAAACAAAAACACCTAGAAAAAAATGAGTCACTTACCTAAAACTATTGCTTATTAGGTTTATGTACATGGCCTACTATTTTATAATTTTAATGTCATACATTAACAAAAGATGTCTTCCTTTTATTTCACTTTATCTGTCACATCCTCAGATAAAATATTTGGCTGTCTACTCGAAGGTCACATCTGAATCTTAAAAGACTTTAAAGTTTGAATAGACCAACTGACCAATCTCAAATGATAATAGTAGAAGCTCTCGTATCCCAGATTAAGAAGAATAGTTCTCGTTTCTATGTGCTGCCACTTGGAGCCCGTCGTAACTGCATACCATTAACATAACTTTTGCTTTGCATAACTTTACATATAGGTATATTTAGTTTTGTTTGATATAGGTACCTACGCGCTCGATGAGTTTACCTCAACTTTAAGTTGAATATTCGAAACAAATGATTAGGGGAGAACAGGGCAATGGGAGCCTACTAAGGGAAAGTTTTAATAAAAACCACGTTAGTGTACATTCTTGTAATTTTTTTATTATAAACTCTTACCTTTATTATACGAGAATACTTTAATCACAGTTATAATCAACTACAGACATGTATTAAGGTACAATCACAGTTTTACAAAAAAAGTCAGTCGCTCCTATTACCCGACAAATACGGTTAATGAGAGCCCATTTAACGCTCATACGGAAAATTGGAGCCATTATAATTACTCTCAAAAAAAAAAATAACAAAACGTACTATAAATGAGATCTCAGTTATTATAATAAAATAAAACTATTTGTAACACAAATAAACATAAAAACAAATCAAACAAAACGCAGATAAAACATGAAATTATTAATGGAAAAGAAAAAATCCAGACTTTACGGATCCAAACAAAATGCATAAATATATATAAGTATCTGGACTATCACTGCCAGAACACTCTTTATGGGCCCAGTTTCCGCAACTTCTGCATCGGTACCACATCTCTCCACTTTTTCCAGTGTCTAAACAAATTGCACATAAATTATCCTCTTCAGAATATTCTGACTCATCATCGCAGATAGCATTTTCGTCTACTTGATCAATAGATGAGTCTTCATCATCACTTTTAAACAAATATTTTGTTGCCTTTCTGATCCTTGTGTTTCTGGTTGTAGTCTTCTTACTTTTAATCTCTTTATCTTTGGTATGTTTCTTCTTAATACATTTGCCTTTGGTACATTTTCCCTTGACACAATTTTCTTTATCACAGTTTTCTTTATTTTTCTTAATTGTCTTTGTCTTATTCTCCTTTTCAGTTCTTTTCCTCTTCTTTTCTTCAAATACTGCTTTCATTGGAGTGCTTGTTATTATTTCAGAATGCTGTTTAAAACTGTTCTCTTGTCAAACCATAAAATTTATTGGACATAGTCCGAAGATGGTTAGCCAGTATTTCTTCTTGGGCAACATTAAATACAGTGTGTCTTCCCCGCTTAGGAGAGTTTTTGTAGCTACTATCGTCAGCTTTCGCTAAATTGTATCTCTTCTTTAGAGTGCTGTAAGAAATGCCAGTTTGTTGAGATACTTTGTACACCGAAATGCCTCCTCTTTTGAGAACAGATACCGCATTTTCTAATGAATGCACTGTCCAAGACGCTTTTGTGGTTGTCCGAGGTCTTTTACGTGGCATCTAAAACAAAAAACTCTCTAAAATGACTAAATGGGGTAACAGGAGCTATGTCGGGTAATGAGAGCCTAGCTAGGCTACCATTAGCCGCTGACCACCATTTTGAAAAGTAATAACATAAATATGTAATTCTATTCTCAATCACAATTCAACTAATTGGACTTGTTAGTAAATGAATCTAGGGATATAATAAGCATAAATACAACAAAATAAGAATATAATTTCATGCTTACCTTTATGCCGGCAATCGACAATTTCTTGTAAGCATGGAGCGAAAAACACACAACCCCTCGTGACTAAACGAATGGCACTAACGGTTCGAGCGCGTCAGGCGAAGTTTGCCGATAGTTGACGGAAGTAGCCGAGCGCTTACGATCGCGCAAATGTGCCTGCATTCCGTCCAAACACCATAGCTCCCATTGCCCGACCGTTCTCATTACCCCGCGTTCCCCTATTACCAAATTCAATGCACTCTCGCGATCACGCACCATCTATCTCTCAAGATAAAGACCAAATATTTGAAATTAAACTTAAAACGCTAAAAAACTTACCAAAAGTTATTATAGTTTAGACGAATTTTTTAAGGATAAATTTTGACGAAAAAAGTAATAAGATATCGGTCCGCTTCTACTCATATTGCTTTGCCCTAAATTGGGTACATATGTGACTCTGTATTATAATATTTAAGATAACTGTAATAGGTATGATTCAATAAATGATATGAATATGAATATCGTCGAAATTCTTATTTTGTACAATTATTTAAGTAGCTTTTGATGTAATCATGACGTCTGAACATTCCACCACTGACAAAGCTTTATGAAAAAATATTTCCTATTTCATGACTCATAATGGCTATGCATGATACATACACATTTAATTATTACTTTGATATTACACTGTAAGTCTTGTTATAATTTTATTTATTTATTTACCCTTAATAGTAATTAGGTGTACCTAAAGGCTTTCTGATAATTATGTATTATTGTTTTCTGCATAATCCTACTAATATGATGAACGCGAAAGTTTGTAACCGCGCCGCAGTTTCCGGGATTAAAAGAAGCCTATGTGTAAATCTAAGTCCTAAAGTACCTACATAACAAATTTCATTAAATACCATTCAGTAGTTTTTGCGTGAAAGAGTAACAAACATACATCCATACATTGTTACGCGTTGTTGCGTTTATAATATTAGTAGGACTATAGTCGCTGGCCGAACTCAAGGTGAAGCAACCCTGGCAAGAACAGATAATCAGAGTCACCGATTGGCGCTCATTAACGCCAGTCGAAGACTGACTGCCATCAGTCACGTGACCACCTCCGACCGACCTATTTAAGGACACAACGACCTACATATTACTATTAATAATTATAGATGCAAATACTATAGTAATGACTCTACGTCGACACCCGCAACAGCTGCAACACCAATCTCCGATTCAATGCTGCACTGCCGAGACTCTGTACATAGTGCAGTCTTGCTGAAACAGACACATTAAACACTTCCCAAATTTAAAAATGCTTCATGCAGATCTAATATTGCTTCATCATCATCATTAACCCATCATGTTCCCACTGCTGGGACACGGGCCTTCTCTCATAGAGAGAGTATGGGCTATCCACCACGCTAGCCCAGTGCGGGTTGGTGGATGTCAGATGTCCTTGAATTTTTGTAATTATTTCTTGGACATGCCGGTTTCCTCATGATGTTTTCTTTACCATTTTAGAGCAAGTGTTAAATCCGCACATAACTAAGGAAAGTCAGTGGTGCGGGGCCAGCGGGATTCGAACACGGGTGAATCGGATCAAAAGTCGCACGTGCTCACACTGCTATTAAATAAAATTGTTTTAGTTATACCTAGCTTAATGTATATTTGTTTTGTGTTAGGTACCTTTGTTCGCTGTGTTTAACCAACATTTTGAAAGTTTAAAGTACATACATGAATTCAGTCGAAAACTCTTGGAAAGCTGTGGTCTCCAGTTATTGAAGGAGCACAATTGTACCTATAGCATGAATGTAAATGAAATGAAATTAGTTTCCGAAAATGAACACGAATGTGTATCCTTAGCTGGGTATCCTAAAATAAATAAATCCTTAAAGAAGTTTATAAAAGCAGATTAATAAATAGCTCATTATCATTTAGTTTAATGGCCTATGTAATCGCTTCTGAAAGAGAAGCAGCGGGACAGAAATGAATGCTTGTGGCGTGAGGACCGTAACTATATCATTGTGTTGTGTACAGTAACATACAAAGGTGTAAACTCCTTTGTTTTTGATTCATTTTATTCTGTTTTATTTCATTTTATTATGTATTTATGAATAGATAGAAATAAACTACTTTTTTTTTAAATACGTAGTAAGAGCTATTTTAGTGACTAATAACTCTTCTAGTACATAATAACTTTCAGGTTACTTATTTTATTTTACATACAAACAAACTACAATCGATACAGAGCTATAGATAAATATCATACAGTTTTAATCTAGATTGTAATCTATACCTACTATTATAGGGCAAATTCTGTACATTATAGCAAAATTTGATATTTTAGTAAAACCAACTGGGATGGACTATATATATGTTTTTGTTTGTTTGAGTGTGTGTTATCTATAGACTCGGAAACTTCTGAACGGATTTTAATGCGGATTGTTGGGTTTAGTAGCATCCATTCCAACATAGATTATAGGTATGTAATATATTGATTGGGTGACAACGAAGATAAAGCTTGACCTTTTAGTAGTATGCGCTCGCATATACTGGGGAGGTCTTACTAAAATGGTTTTAAAAAAAAGACAACTATGGGTTTCTGCCGTCTACGCGGACGTAGTCGCGGGAAAAAGCTAGTCCAAAATATGTGTACACAGAAAAATTCAAATTCAGTAGGTACTTATGGTATATTTAAAATTAATGAAATAAACGCAATAATTTCAACGATATACTAAAAGCTTGTAGGCAATTCAAAATACGTACAGGTAGGTAAATGGACACTACTTCCTTTTTGAAGGTTTTATTCCATTTAATTAGTTAAGAATTGTCTGCGTGACAGTTCTTACAAGCAGAAGTTATTCCTCACCGCACCTCCCAATAACAAGCCGCACTCGATATTAATTTACTATTGTAAGGGACTACGCACACTCAACAGGGCATCTTTATTTTTCTCTCATATATAGGCAAATAATTTCACCCTCACGAGCTATTTTCCGGGTAAAAGGTATTATAAATGTTCTACTACATGATTTATTTACAACATCATTAAAATCCATTCTGTAGTTTTTGCATGATTAAGTAACAAACATCCATACAAACTTGTCCAAAACATACATCTAAAATAAATATGGTACCTAATAAATATACGTAGGTACTAATAGTAGATAGTAACAATAATAGTGCGGATGTTTAATAACAAATGTTAACGCTGCCTCGTAACCAAATTACTTACTGATACCCACTTAGCCTGTGTGCGCCGGCCCTTACCTATTTCACTTCATTGGATTTCCAACTTGGTTTAACGCAGTCCAACTTTTGTCCTGCTGGCCACTACACTTGACCGTAACGAAAGCTTTGGTTCTAAATACAACATTTCGAATCGGTGCCCGAAGGTGAGGCTCCATCAAAATCATAACATGATCTCTGATAACTTTAAAATATTTATTTGTAGACAAACGCTGCGATAGTGAATTGCTTTTTTAACAATTTTAGTAAAACACGCAAACGTAATACAACCCACTTTTACAAAATTAAAATCTAGCGTGAAATGTTAAGTGATAATAATGACAGTTCGCAAACCGTTTTGCTAAGTAATGAAAGTGAAATTATAGGTGCTTTAATGAGTAGTTTTCATTTACGCGTATTCTGAAAAATACTTAGTAATTAGGGAATTGAATTCGACCGTGAATGGAATTGCCCGTTTTATTCACCGCATATTCTACGTTCGTTTGTTGAATAATTATATCAGAATGATGTGCTATGAATTTTTAGGAGCATCAGGCGACTGATTATGAATGATAATATTTGTTTTCTGAATGCGTTGATGTCGTTTCTGTGTGCAACAGCGCGAGCTCGGCGAAAACTTAAGTTCTATGTACTCATAACAAGCAGCTTATTTTTATTTGTATAGTTTTTAATATCAAATAGTGCAAACAAGATAATGCTAACGATCATCATAATAGAAAGTGTATGATCTTTTTATATGTAACAATAGAATCATATGTAACAGTTGACCGTCTTCACACATAATCGTAAGCATCCACCGGACACAGATTTTAGGCTTTCCGATGCTACCTTTGGTTTTTTAACTAGATTGACCCGTGGTTAATGCAGGGTTCGAGTGAGCATCCGCCGTCTTCGCCACAACCGTCCGTGGACCGACTGTCGGTGACGTGGGCCGAGCCCGGCAGCATGACGTCCTCCGGCGTCAACCTGTTCCACCTGCCTTCGGAGACGCCGGTCGCGAACGAGGTCAAGTTCTCGCCGTGTGCTGGAGGTAATGTATCTCTTTATGCAGCCACCATCCTCACCGCAGCCTTCCGTGGAAATGCTGTCGGTGGTGATGTTCCTCTCTGTCTCTCTGTGACCATTGATGAAATTGTAGGAGAAGTCGCCTAGACTTAAGTTTACTCGTAAAAGTAGCTGGCGAGAAAGAAATATTTATTTGGAACAGACAATACGTAATATTCGCGAAAAATGAACAATAATTCTGGAAGCTTCTATGTTGGGTTTTACTCTATACATTTGGAATTTGGAGAATGCGGGTGGATAGTCCACCTCGTCAGTTTACTTGGGTAGACCACGGGCACTTTTTAAACGACTTCAAAAAAGGAGGAGATTATCTATTCGATTGTATGTTTTTTTATGTTTGTTACCTCAGAACTCCGATATTTATGAACCGATTTGAAAAATTCTTTTTGCGTTGGGTTCAGTATAGCTTCGAAGGGGACCACCTATAAGTATAAACTCTTGGCTGTAGTCCATCTCAGTTGTCTTAGTTCTCAGATGTCCTGTTCTGTACACCACATATTTAGTAATATCGTATCGCACCGTCATCCCTGATAGATTGCTTGTGTAACTCACCGCTCAAATTAACATTCCTTTTTCGGAGGAACATCGTAATTATTCCCAAGAACCGGGTTCGTGATGATGTATATTTCTGCGAAATCAGTTTCAAATGAATACACGAACCGATTTTATCATTGTCTTAGTTTCATAAAGAAATAATATAGGAAATCTTTCTAAAATATACTTAAGTCTTTAATTCGATTAAATTTTATGGTGCTTTTAATATAAGTAATTTAGCACCATATTATAAAACCACCGGGTTCTTCATGTTTTTAAATTTGTCGGAGCTTTGTGGCTTTTGAAAAAATATACCGAACATACAATGACTAAATATATCTTGTCCCTATCCTACTTTTATTTTTCCCGTTGCTAACCTGTATTTGTCTGTAGCTAAAATCTCTACTTTTAAAGAGGAACAGAGGTCGAAAAAAGCAGATGGGTGTAAGATACTGTTTTCCTCCAGATGGGTCCGAAGACGAGGACTACTCAGCCAGTCTCAGTGCCGTGTTGCGCCAGCGCCGCGCCAGCGTGCGCCGGTCGCGCAAGGGCCGCGCTAGGCGCCCTTCCTCGCCCTTCCTTCCTGACGAAAACCGTCCCAGGAGACGGTCTTCAGTCTTCACTACTAGTTCTGGAGAGTAAGATGCCCTGTACTGCTAGTTTTGCTAGTCCCTGTAGAATTTTCGTCGTGCTTTAGAAGTACCCCCGTTCGTATTCCCGTTTTGTGAAACAAATACTAGCTACTCAAAAGTGAGGTGCTGCTAAGCATCACCTAGATCTGCCCCTCTACCCATAAGACACGATATACAATTGGCGCTTGAGGGACATAAGGGTAGGCTGATCTGTCTTATACTATAGCGACAAATTGAATGAAAACTATTGGTCAATGATTTATACACATACCATCAGAAAGGTGTGAGCATTCGCTCAAGTTTATCATATCTGACATAGATACCCACAACTACGTAGGTACAAACTACGTAGGTAGGTACACAAACATACTCGGTTGTTAGGTCTAAACTATAACAATATATGGTGCTAGTTACGTAATACAGACTCTAAATATTTTATTTTTCATCATCAGTACCGCGATTTCGATCGAAGAGGCTGCCCCAGCTGTAGTGACTCAGGAGCAGATCTTCGAGAACATCCACTTGCACAAAGAGGTGTTGGGGTCAGTGAAGCAGCAGCCCCTGGGGATGAGGAGGAAGCTTAAGATTGTACATCAGGTAAAGGAAATAAACTGATTAATAGTTTAAAACTTGTAACACAATTGTATAGCAAAATTTTCCGCTGCATTGCAATGCTCTCATGACCCTGAGGCAATAGGTCTTAAGTCTCATAAAACCCAGTAATTTTGCGGGCTACCTACATTTAAAAGCTAATTTAAAATAGAAAAGGTTCTTGTAACTTGTTTTTGGAAGATTAAAGGTAAGTAGCAAATAACTTTGTATTGTCTTATCGTACCTACAGCTATTCCTCAAAAGTGCTTGTTCCAGGCAAAAGGTTACATCAAGCGCCACGAAGGTCAACTGCAAGAACGACTGGCGCAGTCCAAAAGCACCAGGGACATATACGCGAGATTCAATATTTTGATGGCTGCGGTGAGTTGCACGCAGTGGCATTGCAAGTATTTATATGTCTTGCTCGATCTATTGCATCTATGGATTTACATTTTAGATTTTAACGATTAACTTAATAAGTTATATACTTCATTCTTCACAATGTAAATTAAACAGCCGTATTCAATAATGAGATGATCTTACCTGATGATAAGCGCCACGCTTACCTATAATCGACTAAGTATAATGCCACCCAAACCTTTGAATAGTCTACTGTGCGGACGTGAACATGTTGCATGAATCAGTAAATAAATGACAAAAAGTATGAGTAACTAGCTGCGCCCCGCGGTTTCCCAGTATGAAAAATAATATAATATAAGCTTCTCCATTTAGAATTTCACTCAAAACCGTTGATCTACTACAGCGGCAGCGTGAAAAGTTACAAACATAGATAGGCACAAACTTCGCATTTATAACAAACTAGCTTTTTTCCCGCGATTTCGTCTGCGTGAACGATAGAGGAAGCCCATTTTTCTTATTTATTTCCAAAACCATCTTAGCAAGACCTCCCCAGTGTATGGGAGCGCGTGCTACGAAGAGGTCAAGCTGTATCTTCGTAGTCACCCAACCGATTTCGATGTAACATACCCTATAATGTAAGTTGGAAATAGTGCTACCAAACCCTGAAAACCACATTAATATCCGTTCAGCAGTTTCAGAGTCTACAGATTACAAACACACAAACAGACAAAAAACTCTAAATAGTTGATCCCAGTTAGTTTTGCAAAAATATCTTCAATGTACAGAATTGGCTCAGTTCCATTTTTATAATAGGTAGTGTAAAAGTGTCGTTTTGTTTCGCTGTCACTTATTTTTAGTAATACTGCTGCTCTTTCGCAGAAATGGCAGCAAATGAAGCGTGAAGCTGCGAACACCTCCAACTTGCTGATACCCTGGGAGCTGCGCATCAAGGAGATCGAATCTCACTTCGGCTCCGTCGTCGCATCCTACTTCACTTTCCTGCGCTGGCTGTTCTGGGTCAACCTGGTCATCGGCTTCATTCTACTGGTCTTTGTCATCGTGCCGGAGGTATGGCTTACTGAAGCTGCTGATGGGCTTAACACTACTGTCAAAAGTATGTCCAACTTCAACCTCATCGTAAAGTATAAGTCTACATAAATTCGTGCGCTGAAAAATGGTAAAATATTAGAAAGTACTAATAAAATAATTGATGACCATCAATAACTGTGGTAAAATCACAAAATACTAAGGGACAGAAGCATCACTCCGCAAATAAATTTAAACAAATAGCGACTCTTGCTATGACGCAATAAAATTCAATTCAGCTCGCGTAGCGCTGCATACCTAGCAGTGATATTAACCTACAGAGCCTCTTTCTATCGCACAGCTCTTGTCTCTTCTGACACGGCACGTATAACGACGCGCGACCCGCCGTCGGTGTCCGGCTATGTACTTGTAGCTTCGTACCTACAGTACGGAGTGCGCTAGGCCAATATAATATATAGGTAAAAATGTTCAAAATAATTAAAGTAATCGCATAGAGTCATAAAATAAGATTTACCTACAGGAAGGCCAGTGCTTTGACCTCACGACATCACAAATCTCAAACTGAACAAGGAACAACAAACACAAACAATGGTTTCGATAAATATATATCTTTGGGTTCTAGCATGAAGAAGGTATAAAGAATAATTATATAGCCACATGTTAATATGTATGAATACCATCCAAAGTAATTTATAATGAACGAATAATAATGATGACACTTTTTTAATTTCAACAGTGATTTTTTTTGTGTATTTTTTTCATTTTTTATAAATCAGCGCCGAGAAGTGTAAAACTCTCGGCATTTTATGCTGAGCTGAGCCCATTTGGCACCTATATTTATTATTAAAGTTTTTTTTTTTGTGTATCGTGTTTGTGTGCCGAATAAATAAAAAAGAATTTTCTTTCTTTCATTTCACACAAAATTAGACTCTTCGGTTTGAAGGGTTTATTTATTATCTGATGTCTCGGGGTGATGAGCGAAATGCAGTGCCACGCAGTACTTTTATGGTTTTAAGAGTTTTGGGTGGCATTACAATTGTTATGGCCAGGCATGGCGCTGACCATCAGGTGAACAACTTCCTAGTCTCATTACTCAGTTCCAAAAAAAACGTGTAGGTAATGTCATTAACATTTACCCCATGTGGTCCTTCCAGTATCTAACGGCAAACGAAGACCAGGATGGCGTACGCAAGAAAATTCTAAAAGATGAGAAGGATAACTCCACTAACCTCCTCACTCTGTGGGAGTTCGAGGGTGTCCTGAAGTTCTCCCCCATATTCTACGGATATTACAGCAACATCGAGCGCGCGCAGTACCGGATGCCGCTGGCTTACTTCCTGACGGGCCTGGTGGTCTACATTTATAGCTTCGTCGCCATCTTGAGGAAGTAAGTAAAGGTTTAAAACTTTTAGGAATATACAATTAATTCATTTTATGGTCTACTTCTATGGCGGCCAGAGCTAAAAGAGCAAGACACGTTTGCGCGAATGAGGTTTATTGGACTCATATCAGCAACGTGAATAACATAGGATAATTGAATAGGATCGTCAACTAGAACGTCAGGAAGTCTGACTAGACTCCAAAATATATAAAAATATCAATATGGAAAAATAAATGTATGCTATTGAATCGAATAACACAAAGTGCATAAAATAGGTACAGATTTTCAAACTTATTCTTACCGCTTGGACAACATATCAACCCTAACCCACAGTACATAAAATAACAGCGAATATTCCAGAATGGCAGAGAACTCTCGCATGTCGAAGCTATCGGAGAAGGAGGACGAGTGCATATTCTCGTGGAAACTGTTCACGGGCTGGGACTTCATGATTGGAAACACGGAGACGGCGCACAACCGGATCGCCTCCGTCATCCTCGGCTTCAAGGAGGCGCTGCTTGAAGAGGCAGAGAAGAAGAAAGACTTGAGAAAGTAAGTCAGTCGATGTGTTGGTGATACAAACAGAAAATATGCTTCGAAACATGGTCAAGGATAGGTAGCATGTAGCATGCATGACTGATTATTTAATGTGTCACAATACGATTACGTTTTAAATTATTACATTGCCGGGCGATCCTATCTTTAACATGTGTATGAGGCTACATAGAGTCCCCTAACAAGCGCCTAATATTATTATTTTTGGCCGGTAGTTCGAATAAGTACCATACCATAGACCAGCTGGCCGATTCAGAACCCCACGACAACATACCGAACTGCTGGCCGATTCAGAACCCCACGACAACATACCGAATCGATTCGATTGGATAACGATCTCGTGTCGTAGGTTTCTTTTCGAGCTATTCAGAACATCCGCCCCGAGGATTCGACACGGTTTCGGTTACGATATCGAAATCGATACGACAACGTGTTGCATTTACGGAGATCGTTTTGTGTGCAATACTCGCAGAAAATTGTATTATTATCTAGACGATATAAAAATGTTTTCAAGTTATCAAAATTTATTATAACAACGTTTATCACGAATTAAAATATAATCAACAATTATAAGCGCCAGATATTGGTAGAAATATAAAAAAAACAAGAGCTTCGTAAACACCCACCTGCTGATATCTACTTGACATTAATGTTTAATCTATGCTTTAGACATTGACAAACCGCCAAATTTAAATGTCTATCGCAAATTGTTATCTTTATCATGTTTTGAAATTATTAAAAGAAGATCGAGCGAGAAGACGAGCCTCATCAAGATTCGTTAGAAATGTTAAGTAAATACCAAAATTACAATTACATAGTATCACAGAGTACTGTATAATAATTATATAGGTACAGTGATTTTATTTCGGTAGATTTATGCATCTTATTAAGTTATCTTATAGTAGTAGGCAAATAGTTCTAAAACAATCAAAGCGAACTTAACCTACTTATAAATAAATACTAGACTTGGTACTTTCTTACATAGAATTAGTTTATGTTGAATCTTACTGTGAGTTTTATTTTATTTGTAGTAGAAAATGTAGTTTATTTAACAACACACGGAATATACTCGGTATTGACGGTGAAATCTAATGCTTTCGAGTGATATGTTGCACTCGATAAGTTGTCGTGGAAATTAATCGAACGTTCGAAAACTTTGCTTCGATATCTGCATTGTGAATAACGTTCTCGGTCGATAAATACGCGTTTATCGTACGGTTACGATTGGTTATCGACTACGACAATTTGAACGTCGATTCGACTATTGTGAATTTAAAATATTTTGAATCGTACGATATCAAACCGAATCGATCGACAAATGAGTTGTCGTGAGGTTCTGAATCGGTCAGCAGGTTTATCATTATCAGCCCCCGTACCAATATGTCCCTCAAATGCCAATCGTATATCGTGTTAAGCTCAAATTAGGGTGCAGATTCACTGCGACAAAGTCTTATGGTGCCATATATTGTCTCATTAAGTTGATCTCACCTTGTAGTTATCGGATTTTGGTATAAATTAATGAGATTAATTCGATTTCTTGTCTGCATCGACAATAGTTAGAACGTATCTCATTAGTCACAGTGAAGTTATACCTTAATTTGAGCTCAACGCAATATACGATTGGCGCTTGAGGGGCATATGGGTTGGGGGGCAGGTACCTAATAACGATAAACCCTGGTCTATCATTATTCGATATTCGATCACAGACAAGATAGACAAGCTAAGTTCAATATGCGCGTTTGTTGTTGTCACATGCATGCAAAGTATGTAACTAGTAATAATTAATATTTCCATTGCGAGTATGGCTCAGTGAGAGAACGTGCGGCTTTCGACCCGACGCACCCGAGTTCAAATCCCACTGGCCTTGCCCAACTGTCATGTGCTGATCTAACACTCGCACTAAAAAGCGGTGAAGGAAAACATCGTAAGGAAACCGGCATGTTCAACAATTTATCACAAAAATTCCAGGACATGTGACATCCACCAACTGGCGCTGGGCCAGCGTTGTGGATTTTAGCCCATACTATCTCTATGAGAGAAGGTCCTTGTCCCAGCAGTAGGAACGTGATGGGCTGATGATGATAATGATGATAAATATTTCCAGCTGGCGAATAATATCTCTCCGCGCACTTGTGAACATCTGCGTGGTGGTGCTCCTGGCCGTGTCGGCGTACGCCGTCGTGCACGTCGTGTCTCGTTCCGACGACAACCCCAAATACCGAAGCTGGTGGCGCGAAAACGAGACCACTATAGTCGTCACGGTCATTTCCATTACCTTCCCAGTGTTCTTTGAACTGCTCGGTTTCTTGGAACATTACCATCCTAGGAAACAACTAAGGCTACAACTTGCAAGGTAAGATTAGACAACTATCAATTGACATAGGTACATATTTATGGGTCCCAGCCTTCACAGGTACATTTTATACTTATTTCAGAATAATGCTCCTGAATTTGCTCAATCTTTACTCCTTAATATTTGCATTATTCAGCAAAATCGAAGGAATGAGCAAGGACTCGGATCTATTGAAGCCATGTCTCAACATTAACGCAACAGTAGTTCCCAATAGTACATTCAATATAAGCGAATCATTAGTACAAAAAGTACCAAGTATTTGCTATGAAGAAATCGTACCTTGCGGACCATGTACTGTACAACTTACGTTTACAGCCATAGACGGTACGACTACTGTAGTGAACAGTGCCACTACAGAGGTGAATGTTACAAATATAGAAAACATTAATTATTCGATGAAAATGGTGTCTAAAGCATACTATACAGATGCAACTGAAAATCAAAATGTTAAAAGTAACTTAATAGCCTCGAATCTGGAGAAATATGAAGAAAAAGGAGTTGAAACAACCACAGAAGATAGTGCATCACTTGGCATAAAGGAAGAAAAACTAAGAAATATAAGCAGATCAACTTCAAGATCAAGTTTTAATGAATCTTCTGAAGAAAATATTTTTACTTCGGATACTGATAATTACGAAGAAATTAATTATTATGATGTCAATAACACTTTTACTGACAATGAATCAGAATTTTCTTCAATCACTTCAATTAACACTGACGATGACAATCTTAGCGTAACTGAAAGTAGCGACACTACTACAGATTACTTTATAGATACAACCGAGGTCACGTCACTAAGCACGGAAATATTTGATGATAATAGTTACAGTACTAATGATTTATCTACAAAATTAACTGATTTAAGTACAATAACTATAGATGAGAGTAATAAAATGACCGATATAAGCACATCTATAACAGAGAATGCAACTGTAGAAGTTTCTAGTGGTGACACTTCAGTAATGTCATTTGAGGATGTTCAAACTAGTCATTACAATATTACATCTACTGATTTCGTTACTGTTGAAACAACTTCGCCATATTTTCATACGATTATGTCAACAACTCCTTTTGTATATCACACAAGCAGTGCTGCATCGGAAACTACTACAGATACAGCATTAACTGGTTCAACTTTGCCTTACACCGAAGAAACGACAACAATCAGTTTTTTAGATAATGGAATAATGTGTCCAGATCTATCTTTCAATTGCTCAGTCACATGTAAAGGGAGAAATATTACACAAGTTTTTAGTGTATCTAATTGCAATGTTGTAACAAGAGTATGCTACGAACGAAAATGTAACGTTTATGTTCAAGCAGAAGATGTAAAAAAAAATCAGACAAATTCCACATTAATAGATGCATTTTACGTTGACGAAAATAATATAAAGCATTATAACTTCACTATACCAACACGAAAGAAATTGCTAAAACTCTGTTGGGAAACTATGTTTGGCCAAGAGTTAGTAAAACTTACTATGATGGACCTGGTAAGTACTACTACTTAGGTGTGGCAATAATATTGTTTTAAGCAGTTACATATCAAGGTTTATCTATTTCAGGTATTTGTACTACTAGGTACATTGTTTATGGACTTTTTTCGCGCTCTATTTGTGAGATATATGAACCGGTGTTGGTGCTGGGACCTGGAAAAGAAATTTCCCGAATATGGAGATTTTAAAATCGCTGAAAATATCCTACACCTTATCAACAACCAAGGGATGGTTTGGATGGGCATGTTTTTTTCACCTGGGCTGGTCGTTTTAAATGTCGCCAAGCTGATGATAATGATGTACCTTAGATCATGGGCTGTCATGACTTGTAATGTCCCACACGAAGTCGTATTTAGAGTGTCAAAGAGCAATAATTTCTATTTAGCCCTTCTTCTCACGATGCTATTTCTGTGCGTCTTGCCTGTCGGCTACACGATTGTCTGGGTCAAACCGTCATGGCACTGTGGACCTTTCTCTGAGTACGAAAAAATCTACCATATATTGACAGACAATATTTACAAAATACTACCAAAAACCTTAAATTTCGCTTTGGAATATATTGCGTCACCTGCAATTGTAATCCCATTACTAGTTCTACTCATATTGATAATTTATTACTTAACCTCACTAACAAACTCTTTACGAGAAGCAAATAATGATTTGAAGGTAAGTTTATATTTTAAAGGGCTATCACACAAAAGTATGACAAAAACTACAGTGTATTTGGTTTCTGTACAAATCACGCTTCTTGTTTACAGATTCAATTACGCCGAGAACGGACTGAGGAACGCAGAAAAATGTTTCAATTAGCTGACACAAGAAGACAAGTTGGATCATCAGCGATGGACAATACACCTTTTGCACGATGGAAAAAAGCATTACCATCTCTGCCACTAAGCAAGTCTATTGACTCAGATGATCGGAAGACAAGTACAGGCTATGAAACTGCGGAGCCACTTAAGTCAGTAAAAAAGAAAGGTAAATAAATCTGTGATATTAAATACCAACAATAAAATTATTAACATTCAACTAGAATTTACATTTTGTTATCGTTTTAATGTAATTTTACAACTATTACAGGGGGAATATTCGCAAAGATAGTAAACATGGCTCTCGATAAAAAGCCAGACGTTGCAGCAACATCTGATTTACCATCTCCTTTTTCTTATAACATGGATGATGAAACAGATACAGATTTTCATGAAACATTACCAAAAGAAATCCTCAAAGTCAAAGATATAACAATATTAAAAAATTTAGGAGGTAAAAAGAAAAATAGTGTAGAGTTCAAAGCTGAGTATGATGAAAAATACAAATCAAAAGGGGACAGAAGTCTGAAAGTAAAACAAGAAGGTATTGACGATCGTACTGAAAAGAAAGCTGTTGTAGAAAAAAGGCATAAAGACCATACTGATACAAATGATAATAAATCAAAATCTTTTAAGGTTGAGGAGAACAAAAAGATTGGCAGCGAAAGTAGAAAAATAAATGAAAAGCAAACCTCAGAGTCAAGCACACAATCCAGACAATCGGATTCTATCGGATCAGTTATACCAGTTATTATGATAAGCACAACTGAAAGTGATGAAGAGGTCTTACACAGCGATAGAGGAAAAAAAGATACAAAAACTAAAGAAAAGAAACACAAAGAATATGTGAGAGGAAGCAGAGCTCATAATGAAGAACCTGATAAGAAAATTAAGAAAAGCAGTTCAGATACCAAATCCCTTCGAAGACAAAATAGCGTGGACAGTATTAAGGGAGAGAAAGCTGTAAAAGTAATCAAGCCAGATGAGGGACACAAGTATCAATACTCTTTGTAGTTTATAAGATCTAGAATAAAACTAGTGGTTTTATATATTTTGTATTTTTGAGTTCTCAATAGTCACGACAGGTGGGAAATTATTGCTAAGGTACTAAAACTAATATCTATGGTCCACACTTAGACTGCTGAAACAATAGTTTACAGAAATCCGCAACTTTACTTATAGCTTATTAGTATTAGTAGACATGATATAGTCACGGAACTTTGAACTATATTTATATTGCCTTCATTGCAGTACTTTTTACCACTGCAAATGCAAACATGATACCTCACGAACAAAGATATTGACCTACTAAAAGGTGTAAGACTAGCCATAGGGCTGAAGGCACAGCCTTCTTTCCTATCTTTTAACAACATTTCAACTTTACTTAATCGATTCGAAGCAATACTTAGACCAGTTGCGGGTGGCCAGGTTCTGCATCCTCTTTCATAATAAACTGCTCCCACATCTAAAAATCTTTTAAAACATCCCTTTTTATAATTGGACTTTATGTTACATTTCGTTTTTAAAGAATGTTTAGCTTGTTGTGATGTCGTAGGATTTGTGAACATATCATGACACAGACTGGAGCTGAGACCCGTTTCATTGAGGCCACAAGTAAAGCACTTTATTGGCTTTTGTGATGGTTTAATAGTAGGGGACTCAGTAGTAGTTTTCAATTGTCGTAAATAGTTTAGTGATTTCTCATATTCCAAAATATCTTCTCCAGCCCAAATCCATCTAGTGCTTAGAGTGATAGGAGAGGTTGGAGTCATAGAGATGCTGGGAGTAGTGGGCTTCCTCAGAATAATAGGCCTTCGTGAAATAGTGAGAGAGACTGCAGTTGATGCATGTGTCATTATCTGCTCTTCATTTTCTGTAGTTTTTTCAGTAAATTTAGTTTTCAATTGTCGTAAATAGTTTGGTGATTTCTCATATTCCAATATATCTTCTCCAGCCCAAATCCATTTAGTGCTTAGAGTGATAGGAGAAGTTGGAGTCATAGAGATGCTGGGAGTAGTAGGTTTTCTCAAAATAATAGGCCTTCTTGAAATAGTGGGAGTGAGTGCAGTTGCTGCATGTGTCATTATCTGCTCTTGATTCTCTGTAGTTTTTTCAGTAAATTTATTTTGATTTACAAGTTCTCTTAACTGCAAATAGCCCAACTCCTTCGGCACAAATATTAATATTGTTACTTTTGGTATTTCTGTAAATTCATTTACTGAAGTATTATGTGCGTTTTGCCGTCTAGCAGTTTGATCGATAAATTGTAAATGGCCATTCTTAGTTGGCCTTATCTTATTTGCTTTGTCAAAATAAATATCAAGAGTTTTAATGTCATCTTCTTGAACATGAGGTCTAATAGTTGATCGGGGGGAAGGTAATTGAAATATTAAAGGCCAATCTGTTCTCAGACTGCTAGTAAATATTATAGGTAAGTTTTTCCAACCAAATAACTTCGTCGTTTTCAAATATGTTCTTGGTGTCCAACTGTATTCGTAGTTATGAGATTCCAGTTTTTCTTTATTGCTTTGTGTGATTTCTTTTAGAGGTCTTGCATCTAAAACATCTTCTAACTTATCTATATTCTCGAATTTAAGATATTTTCTTGGAGATTTTTCCCTATTTTTTGAGTTGGTCCTTGATATATTTTCTAATATTCTTTGTAAGGGTTCCCAGAAATCCTTTATTTTATCAAAATATTTTAAATTCGTGAAACTATTTTTGTCTTGGATATTATTTTGCTTAATACTAATGACGTCTCTAAATAGCTCCAAAGTTGTGGCTGGTGTTCTAAAACTTTCAGTTTTTCTATAAACTTTGTCCGTTGTTTGCATGGGATCCCAAAAATTTTTAATCATATCAAAATTTTTGAAATTCATGACAGTATGTTTGTCTTGCATATTATTTTGTTTAGAACTAGTTACGTCTCTAGATAACTCTAAAGTTGCTGCTGTTGTTCTAAAATTTTCAATTTTTTCATAAACTTTGTCAGTCATTTGAAAGGGATCCCAGAAATGCTTAACCATATCAAATTTTTTGAAATCTGTGAAACTATTTTTGTCTTGCATATTATTTTGTTTAGTACTAGTTACGTCTCTAGATAACTCCAAAATTGTGGCTAGTATTCTAAAACTTTCAGTTTTTTCATAATCTTTGTCCGTCGTTTGCAAGGGATCCCAGAAATGCTTTTTCATATCAACATTTTTGAAATTCGTGAAACTATTTTTGTCTTGCATATTATTTTGTTTCGTACTAGTGACGTCTGTAGATAACTCCAAAGTTGCAGCTGGTGTTCTAAAACTTTCCATTTTTTCATAAACTTTGTCCGTGGTATTCTCGAGGTGAGATTTTAAGATACTATCTACACTACGCAACAATAAAGTGCCATTATTGTTTCTGCTGAATTTTATGTCATTTCTTCTATATGGCCATATTTGTAAACCAGTTTTTGATAAGTTACTGAATACCTGGATATCATCGTTATAGTAGTTCTCAGGTAATATAATCGCCGTAGCGGTGGGGTAAGGCTCGTACACATTCAGATTTTTCAAACGTGAAAGTAAAGTTGACGCGACGTTCTGTATCGTTATAATTGCCGTCGCCAGATGAGCGAAGCACCGTGCACAGGTAAACATTGAATGGCTTTATAAAATAAAAAGATACAAAAATTAAACACCACATAAAACACTTGCTTGCATTGAGGAATGACACTATAGAGTCCTTGACAGCGTAACACTTTTGGAAAGCAATAGTTTTTTGACAGTAATTTTGGAGTGTTTACCATACCTATGAAAAATTCTCCCATTCGCTTGAATGAAAATGTAACGTGTTCTGCATTGCATTGCAGTCACTATAACTTCAGAAGTTCGTGGTTGGTCTGTAAAAGGTAGGGCATCTGTACTATTCTGTACCCCAGAGTGAAAGAATAGGGAAATAGGGAATATGCATATGTTGTCGAAAAATCTAGAAATTACTTTTTATGATAGACTCCTGTAAACAGATCAAAAGGTGAAGGTCTCTTTTAGGTGGCCGAGTAATGAATACGTTCTAGCGTGGCCACAGAATAATAGTACAGATTTTGTACCTTTTACAGACCAACTAACTACGACTTTCTGAAGCTATAGTGGCGGCGATACAAAGCAGAGCTCGAATGACATAGCGGTAACTACATTTCCTTACGGTATGCTTCTTATGCAATCATTAATATTTTGTTGTTAACCAGGTTTTATCTAGGATTAAAGCAGTCAGGTAAATAAAATAATCAAATAAAATATATGACACATTTATACAATATACATACATTCATTATTTCCATACAGGTAAAATTTACAATAGAAGAACTAGTATTTTGACATAATTTACAATTCACTACACTAACCCGAAACGGTTTGTCCTTTTGTGTCCTGAACAGCCTTGACGTTCACATGATGATGAAGTCTACGTTCATGAACTCGTTCTCACTATGTGGCGTTAATTAGGATTAGAAATCCGAGATTCGTTGCTTACATTTTTATTGTAGGATTGTGATCCATCAATGGAATTGGATGATTGGCCATAGTAATCGACAGCAAGGACCTGTAAGATAAATTTATTACACAAAATAAGAACTTATTTACAACACATGTTCTTACATAAGAGGCGAATGCCTTTACTATTAAAACAATTCTACTCTCTTCTTACTAAACTTTAACTTTTTAATTTCAAATTAAATAAAAACTATAATCATTAACTACTTTTATTACCTATATCTTACTTTTATTACGACCTGCGTAAAGTGGCTGGCAATAATTACATGCGAAGAGCCGAGGATCGGGCTCAGTGACGTACATTGGGAGAGGCCTATGTCCAGCAGTGGATTCGTATAGGCCGATGATGATGATAATGATGATGATGTGCAACTGCAAAATCACAGAGATAATTCAAATTAAATAAAAACAACTAAATAATAAATGTTACATGCACTGTCGGTACTGCATCACGAACTAGTCTTGTTCGTTTTTCTTTAATTTTTAGTTCATGGTCCTTAAAATGTATTGAACATATCTTCGAATGTTTTGTTGGCTCCCAATCTCTTCTTCCAGTAGCCGCTATCCAAATATTTTTATAAGCTTGGGGAAAGCTGTAGTTTCCAAAATAAAAGCTTTAGTCATTAACTACTTTTATCCTATCTTAATTAAATGGTTTATGTGTGCACAATTTTACTACATTTAAAATTTTACACAAAGATGCAATTTTTTACCCGACGTAATGGGAACTCGAATGTTTATATGATGGCCACACTGACCACAAAACTGCTCAATATTATTTTAACGAAATAATACCAAAAACTGAATATATCAAGCCAAAATCAGGGTTCAAATAGTCGAACCCGATGTGTAGTTACATCCATATAAATTATAGTTACTGAAAAACATCAATAAACACAAGAAAAACACCTACCTGTGGAAACTTAAACCGTTAATACAATTTTCGCTTCGGTTCTTGCAACCAAGAATGGGACACCCGACCATACTTTAAAATTAAATTCAAAATTGTTTCTAGTACACAAGCACAAAGATTCACAAGAAAATAATAAGAAACAACACAACAAACATTAAAAAACCACAAGCCGACCCTGCCGGGACACTATTTTGACTTAACACGGCATGACCAATGTCAAGAAAATGGGTTACGCGATAGAGACAATATGATAATAGTTGTACCTCGTTCTTTATAAGAGCCTGTTGTATAGCGCTATCCTTTTTTAGGTCGGAAAACTTCGTAATTATCCCTCTATAGTGTAAGACCTCAATGCTTGCTTGTATCAAAATCTTATAGTGACAGTGACTTGCGTGACACTGTTATTTAGAGTGGAACTTTGACGTCGTGATTATTTTTGTTACTTCGCCCGTTAGGGCAGGCTAAAGTCTCTAGGACCATACCGCCAAGTCTTACGTAGTTTTTTATTTGATAGTTTAATATTCCATTTATTATACTTTTGTTGAGAATGAGGGTCATCAGCCACAAGCCGGGCCCTCTTCTAGTGCTTCAATAAAGTGGTGGAACTTTATTCAAGCTTACCATGGACTTTTTTTGAGAACATGAAAAGCAATGTTTTTCTCTATTTTGTTTCATCTGCCTACACTCGTTACGAACACATAATGGTTAATATTCCACCGATATTATACATGATCACTCGAAATAACACGTTTGGAAAATAAAACAAAATCGAACTGTATCACTTTCACTTCCCGCCAAAAAGTCCCGTCGCCGTCGTGATTAATTTCTCGTAAAGTTCGGATTTGACGGAATTGTCATACCTCCATGGATCTGAATATACTTTTTAGATGAGTCAATTATTTATGTTTCGAAGGTAAATTGTAACAATTTTACTATGGTAAAACATCTTAAAGACTATATTATATTGTTATATTTGATATATTATGTTGTTATATATTATGTTCCGTAGTCCCAACCTTAGACGACTGCGTTACATTGTCATATTGTACAAAATGTAGTATAAACGTACAATTAGAGTGAGAATAAGTGTTTTTTTTTAACTCTTGTTATTTAAGTTAAATAATAAATAAATAAAACACCCAACATACATAAATAGATTGATACATATATAGATCCTGGCCCCTAATTAGGATTCCCCGTATCTAGGGATCCAGGAACTATGAGGGCCATGGCCGCACAACATCCAGAAATGCTTGCGCTTTTATTTTTCTTTGCGCAACATTTTTCCCATCGTGGGAATCGAACCCGCAAATTGTGGTATTTGAGATTTAAGCAACCACTTCACCACAATGGCTATCACAGAGACTATAAAATAATAGCTCATAACTATTTATTAGCTAGACAGATTTGCATCAGATACAGATAAGATTATCATCCCGATTAAAGTAGTTATCATTTAAAAAGAGCTGCATTGAAATTGGCCCTTCCGTTTGGGAGCTTCGAAGCTGTAGACACAAATAGACAGTCAGACACAGGCAGTGGCGTAGCTAGGTAACCAAAGGCCCTGGGGCAAAAAATAAACTAGGGCCCCAACGAAACTATTTAAAATCGTTTGTTCCAAATTCGACGTAGTACTCCAGATTTGTCGTAAGATTTCAGATTCGCCCTACTCCACATTCAACAAAGATGTTCTGGACTTGTTGGAAATTCCCCTGTATTTTTTCAAATAAGTTGCCATTATTAAAGTCGCGTTCCTGGAATCTGGAACGGAGACGGGGCACTGCCCCGTCTAGCCCTCCGGTAGCTACGCCACTGGACACAGGCGTCAAACTTTTAACTCCCCTCTTTGCGTCGGGGGTTAAAATTAAATGTGATGAAAGCTTTGACGAGGGAAATAATGATTTCCTAGGGTGCAACCAAAATCAGATATTTTTTCGTATTCTTTGTACCACAGATCTATTGGCCTATGAATGGCAAATCTTTTCAAGATATATCTAGGTATGGTAATGGACAAGTATGGTGCTTACCATCAGGGGAACGACTTGCTTGTCTCATTGCTTAGTTGTATAAAACAAGAATCCGTAATAGATTAAACAAATAATCTAATAACCGCGTTTTTATTTAGAATGCATTATCATCGAGTTGGGATGTGAGCTACCCTGAAAGTTTTAGCTGGATAGCTAATCGGCAAGTGCTCGAAATTTGAATTGCAAGATTCCATCCGGAATGTCAGACGGACAAACAACAAGAAAGTGACTTAAAAAAAACGTGGTAGTAGTCAAATTCAAAGTCAAAGTCAAATATCATTTATTAAATAGGCACAAAAGTGCACTTTTAAAGGTCATAAACACATGATACAAATAAAATATGTTAAAAATTGTAACTTATGTTAACATGACTTTAAAAAAGGTAAGTATGTTTACCCATTTCTTTCCTATACTCAAATTGAAGTCTGAGTGCTGAAAAGAAATGCGAAAACTGACTCTACCAGTGCTTCGGAAATACGCCCGCTAGAGAAGATAGCACCAAGAAACTCTGCGGGGATGTCTTTTTTTCAGCTCTTTTATAATGTCTCGAAAAATTACGTATAAATTAGAATTAACAGAATGTCAAATAAGAAATGCGAGTGAGACGTCCCATAGTCATAGTATCTGTAACAGAAAAGTGTAAATAAAATATATGTTGGTATGACAGTAGCAATATGAGTGACTAGAACAGACCAGTCCCCGCAACAGCACCCGTTCACGAGTATGACTTGTGGCCCAGCCGTCATAATAAAATAGCCGCCCAAGCTACGTTCATCCTTCCTTGGAGGATATAGAAACTACATGCACTCTTCGTACCTTTGGGATACTACTTCTTTTCGACACAGAGACGAAGGATGAGCCCGCTGCTACTCGGTGCTATATTACCTACTATTTCAGAAATGTACGCGACAAAGCATATAAAGTAAAATAAGTATACAATTAATAAAGGTTTATATTCTGAAGCGTTTAAGAGCTAATGGGAAATCATAACTTACTTATCCGACAAGTCAATATCCGTATTGAAGAGCAGCCGCGGCCATATAATAAATTATACCTAATCCTGACTACATTATAAAGGTAATTTATTTATTTACTAGCTGCACCCCGCGGCTTCGCCCGCGTGGAGATTGATGTGTCGCAAGAAGGAAAAGTAGTCGGCTGCGCTGTTTTGATTATTTCCAAATCTATCATGATTCTGTATTTGCAAACTCGCTTCAATTGTTAGGCACGTGTTCGACGATTTGTTCTCGTATTTCCCGTGCCAAGCATGGGTTGCCGTATTAAATATACGAAATTGCCTAGACAGGCATGCCCCATCACCGATTATTATGGAAACGACGACGGTGTATTCCATTATTACCTACGTCATTTACGTCTAAACTATCTATTTTTTTCGAACCTTAGAACACAATTTTCCATATAAAGTTTAGAACTCTATTGCACACCTCCAAGTAGTAATTTTAAAAAAAAAAAATTCGTTATTTACTTTATAGTTTATTTGAACCGAGTTTTTAGTGAATCGACCCAGAAATAAAATTTTCCATAAAAACTTTAGAACTCATTTGCACCCCTTACAGAGGTAGTTTAAAAAAAAAGGTTTTTACTATTTATTTTGTAGTTTATTTGTACCGAGATTTGAAAGAAAGAAATAATTTATTTTTGACTAGACTGCACACAACAATCAATAGTATATACAAAAGTGTAGGAGAACAAAATAAGACAAATTAAGAAGACCAAGACAAACAATTACAGCATGTGTATGGAGACCGCTGCCGTGTACAGTGCAGCCAAAAAAGGTCTGTGCTCAGCATAATGTTGTGAAGAATCCACAACGCTGGTTTTCAGCACAGGCCCTTGGTGACGCACGAACTTGTTGTATCAAACTACGGAAATAAATAATTGGACATACAGTTCTGATATAACGCTATAAAACATTCAACATATAAGTAAAGCTAAATAGAAACATATATCATATTATATTTGAGTGAATGAAAACATCATACACACAAACTTTTGCATTTATAATGTTGCTCTTTCTCACGGGTTATACACCCAGTCCTTTGGAAGGCTTGCGCGGAGACATGAGTCCAACACGTAGAGGCCTCTTAGAGCATTTAATTCAGATATGTAATGGGCAACACTTATCGGGGACTGTTTCTAAGTGCATCATTAGAAGATACAATCAAAGACAGCCCCCAATAAGTGCGAGGACTATTATTGAAGATATGAAAATTACTTATGATTGGGTTATTGAGGTGAATTTTTAATGGATGAGAGCTGGTCTATGATATGAGACCTCGGCACCTGCCAGTTCCGCCTCATAACAAAATGGGCATTTATAATATTATTAGGATTAGGATTTAAACCGAGTTAGGTCTCTCGTGTGCGGCAGGCCGCCTGGGTAGATACCACAGCTTTGCCAATTATTCTGTCGCCAAGCAATAGTGCACAAACGTTACTATGTTCCAGTTTGAATGACATTGTAGCCAGTTAAATCACTGGGCATATGAGACTTAATATCTGATGTCTCTTCGCTACACAGTGCTTCTTATGGTATTAACGAATATCGTGCCATCACCACTGCAGCATTGAGGGTCTGCTACCATTTACGACATCGTTACTTGTGCGAAACAGGCTTTTCTGTAAAGACAACAACAAGTGAAGATCGAAAATAAATGTAGAGATAGAGATGAGAGTGGCCATTTCCAAACTTGAGCCCCAAGCTATGCAAAAAAACAAGCACATCCTTCTCATTAGTAGCATTTCAACAAAGTAAAATAAATATCTCTTTTAATTTTCATTGTTTTGTTTTATTTATGTTCTTATTTTCTAATAAAAAATATAGTGTTATTTGGAGTTTTTCTGAAAACTTGTTACTAGACTAGAATTACAACTGGTAAGGTAGGTAGGTTTCGATCAAGAGGGCGTCGCAAAATGACAAATGCCCAAGGGCGTCACAGTAAAAAAAAGTTTGGTTAGCCTTGCTATAAGCAAAGAATACTAACTACTCGTATTACTTACGTATATAAGTACCTGACTTTAGCTTACGTTTACAACATGCGAAAGGCTACGTCAAAATATAGGTAAGTACCTAGGTATATAAACTACATTGTACCTACTTATACCAGACCCCCGACACTCCATACAAATTCGCCGAGCTAACTGACTAGCACAACTACTGGCGCACCGGCCTGTCCGCACACGTTTTGTGTGTGTGCGTAATTATTGTAGGGATGAGCTAATACGAATCGAGCGCGACAAGGACAACGCTATACGTAAGCAACCTAAGTGTTTCTCTTTCACATCCACTATCGCTTGGCTGGGAGACGCGAAAAACCAAATAATCTTTGATTCTTATTTGTGTAAGTGGTTTTTTTGCATCCATAAACAGAACAATAACAAACCATTATAAAAGAGATAGGCAGACCACCGTCAGTCTGGTCAGGTCCTGGTCAGCTCCACCGTCTTCAGCCGTTCTCCGTCTTTTTCTCAATATGTTTCGTCTATATGTCAAAGTCAAATAGTCAGCTGGCCTACTCTACCTCTGTAAAGCAGGTCGTCGTCATCATCCAAAAAGGTCATAACAACCTCAAATAACATCAATTGATCGCACATATAAAATAAACATTTGAATCTCAGTCATTAGTCATTCGCAGCGAGCGGTGACAACCGAGTGACGCAAGTACGGCATTGCCCATTTTTTCATCGGTTTATTGCGGGTGACGACAAATTAGCGGGGGGTGGGAGTGTCGCTTATTTACGTAGTAATATTTAGTTTTCTTTGCTTATACCACAGAATACCACGGTACTTATAAATACTACACTTATAAAAAGAAAATGGGAATACAAGAAAGTGGTTGATGATGGTTTCAACATAATTATTAACTACTTAGAGAAATAATGTGTATTGATTCCTATTGTTGATGAGTGTTGCTGGAGAGCAAATTTTATAGTCTTGAAGTGTACGTTAATTAAATAAATATTTTTTTTCAAATATACAGATACATAAAGAGAAACAGAAGGAAAGAAACAATTTATTTTTGTCAAAACTGTACACAACAAACAACGCACATACACAAGTGCAGGAGCTAAAATAAAACAAGTTAAGCAAACAGTTACAGCGTGTGTACGGAGACCGCTGCCGTGCACAGTGCACTCAAAAAACGTCTGTGCTCAGCATAATGTTGTGAAGAATCCACAACGCTGGTTTTCAGCGCAGGCCCTTGGTGACGCACGAAATTGTTATGTTAAACTACGAAAATAAATAAATAATTGGACATACAGTTACAGCGCTATAAAATACTCAATATATCAAGCTCAATAAAAGTATATAACATAAATAATAGTGTGATAATGCCTATAATAGAATTGATTTGCTAACACAGTACCACAGAATAGATAAAATACACAGTAAAATAAGTAAACAGAAACAATACCCGTAAGCAAATACCCGCTGACGCAAATTAAGTATTTCGGCTGTACCTACTGACATTAAAAATAAAATAAGACTAATACAAAAAATATATAATTGAGAATGAATTGCCGTGCCACAGTGCAAGAATGAAAATACATTCATAAATTACTTGATTTAATCTAATTTGAAAATCGATAAATATAACTTATATAAATAAATAAATAGAGGCAGAAAATCCTTGTTTGACTGTCACGTGTCAGTGTTTTGGAGATGTAATAAGTGCCTCTTCAACTTAATACGGACATTGTATTTTGCTTGTAGTTTACGTAAAGGTGGGGGGAGAGAATTCCAGCACTTTGTGGCACAGAAGCGAAAACTACCACGAAGTGCAGCAGAGCCGTGTTGCGGGGTGCGCAATAAGTATGAAGATGCCCGAGTTTTATATTTGTTGTGGTCTTGGGCCCATACAAACTTGGAATATAAATAGTGCGGCTTTTGTGACTCCACACCAAACATTAGAGTTGCAAGATGCAGGTCCCTCCTGTGTTTCATGTTCAAGATGTTATGCTTATTAAGAAATGGTGTTATGTGACTACGTGGTGGAACATCAAAGCAAAAACGAGCACAAGCGTGTTGACCTTTGAATGAGACGGAGTTTTGGAGCGTAAACGGGGACCATAAACAAAATCTACGAAATTAAACTTGGAAAGCACCAGTGAGTCAACAAGCATAATTCGTAGGTCTGTACTTAAATAGCTTCTTATTTTATATAAAACTTTTAATCAATAAAAGCAATTATAAACGGCTTCGGTTATATGTCGCTCAAACCTTAACTGCTCGTCCATAATTAGACCCAGATTACGCGCTTCAGAAACCCGTTCAATTATTTCACCATCAATTAACAGCTGCGGACTTAACTGGGAAATTTTGTGAGTCTGGAGTTTGGTACTTAAGATCATATACTTTGTTTTTTTTGCATTCAGTAATAGTGAGTTTGACACGGGCCAATGCTGAATCCTTTCCAAATCTTGGTTCAATTTGAAGCAGAACGGATGTCATTTGGTTCAAAGGAAAGATACATCTGAATGTCATCAGCGTAAACATGAAACTTACAATGCTCGATGCTATTAAATTATGCCTGCACTGTATCGGATAAATAATAAAGGGCCAAGTATTGAGCCTTGTGGCACACCTCTGGTAACCTCACGCGTCTCCGAGATGATTGCCTTGCCACTGTCTTTCTTAACTTCTACGAATTGTGCTTGGTTACTTAAATGTGAATGAAACCAGTGAACCACTTCAGAGTCAAAACCATAGAAGCTAAACTTTGACAGCAGTAGCGAGATATTAATAGAATCGAATGCACGCGAAAAATCCAATAGAACCAAAATAGTGCCCATACCAACGTCCTGCGCTGCAATGATGTTGTCTGTGACATCCAACAAAGCAGTATTTGTGCCCCTATTCCTACGAAAACCTGACTGCATTTCAGGTAAAATATTATGTTTTTCTAAGAATGCATACATTTGTGAAGAAAACACTTTTTCTAACACCTTTGAAATGCTAGGTAATATACTTATTGGACGTAAGTCTTTAAGTTCAAGGGGGTTAGGAATTTTAGGTATTGGTTTTACAATCGCTGTTTTCCAAGTGGTAGGAAACACTGAGGAAACAAGTGATTTGTTAATAATAGCCGTGATGGTATCTAAGCTTTGCGGTAGAGTAAGCATAGTCATATCTATAGGGATATTCCGTCAGTACCTACAGCATTCGATTTTAATTCTTTAAGGAATCTTAAAACATTTGAAAAGTTAGTAGGTGTAAAGGAAAACGTATTATCACTGTTTTTATGGTATTCATAAAATGTTAAACTAGAAATGTGTATTTCTAAATTACCAGGAACATTGAGGAAATGATCATTTATTAAATTGGGGTTGTTGAAATGCGAAGGAAGTTCTTGACTTTGAGGGCAAGACTTTAGATTTCAAATTCTTCCACAATGCTTTTAAATTTCTAAGATTACTGTTTATGTGCTTGCTAAATTTTCACTACTCACATACTCTTTATTGCATACCAATAACATAAAAAAATGATTACAGACAAACTTTATAACTAGGGTAATACATGGGCGGTGTTATCGCTTAGAGCGATCTCTTCCAGACAACCTTTGGATGGACAGTATCGGAAGAAAAGAAGTAGACGGTGGTGTACAACAATTCATAATACTATTAAACCATTAGATCAAGTATTTCCATTTACAAATGTTTCGTGTGACAACAGTAGTCCAGTTTTCACACTGTTTTCTAAGGGGAGGTCACGTAATCAAAATAGTTGGCAGCGACAGCATCCCACATCCTGTCGCGGCGATCCTCGTATCGCCCGGGCTCTAGTCCTCTAGTCGAGCGGCAGATCGCGCGACCGGGACGCAGTGGCTGCGGCCCGCGGCTCTCACCACCCCTATCATGGCGAGCGGGCGTCATTACGCGACCGGACGCCGCGCTGCGAGCATGGCGCGCGTCACGGCGCTTCCCGCGCTACTCCTCCTCTTCAACGCTATATCAGCGGAGATCCTCACTCCGCCGTACTTTAACTTGGCCACCGGGAAGAAGATCGCGGCGACAGCGACCTGCGGCGACGAGGGCGCCGAGCTGTACTGCAAGCTGGTCGGCGCGAACGCTGACCACGACGAGCACGTGATACAAGGACAGGTATGTTTTTGTTGTGCTAGCGATTGTTATAGGTACTGCTCACTTCGGAAGGTCTTTGAAGTACCGCAGTAAGTAAAGAAGTTAGATAAGACAGTTTCAGAGAATACATTACGTACCTTGTTACTTTTTATAGTTTTAGTTGTAGTCTTTTAACAAGGTAGAGCGTTCGTGGTTTAGTGACTGAGAGGGACGTTAATGTATGTGGTATGCCGTACGAGTTCTTGAATATATGATTGTCAAATATTATCATATGAATCAATATTAAATCCACGAAATTCTCGACACTCAATGTTCTTATCCTCGTTGAAATTGAGATCCTACTGTTGAATTTTTCAAATCTCATATTTACTTATTTTTATATGGTTTTTAAATTAACAAGTATATCGAAAGTAGATACTTGAACCACGTATGAATTTAACTCATTGCTACAAAATATGATCCACTTTTATATATAGAAACGTGTATGAAGTTTACCGGATCGGTAAGCCATGAACGTTCCTAAACATGAAAAACTTCAAGGATATAAATAGAGCTAATATCCGGGAGGTTGTAGTCTGAGTCCTGATGACGATAATAGCGCCGTCATTATTATAAATATCGCATAAGGAATCTAACGATTATGCGGCAATCAGCATAACGACAGGGCAATTCATAATATTTTATCTTGGTATACCTCTTTTCTTAATAAACCTAATTTTTCCATAAAAGGCATGAATCGCAAAATAATTCTAATGTAAATACAAGTGCTTCGTTACTCTAGTATTAATTAATTATCAATTAATATATTTTAGGTGTAATATTTATAGTTATATAAATAGTACATAATGTTGGTTTAACGGTTATTTAACACCACGACTCCTATTTTCAATAATAAATTTAAGAATATTCGTACCAGCTTACAGAGCTTATCCTAAGCTCAGACCACAGAACAAAAGGGTGTGTTAAGATATTCCAGCTGCAAGTACATAATAACTTTCGTGCCGTTATTTCATCACTCTATTTCGAAACATACCACAGATTATAACATTGTTTCTAAAATAAAGATGTGACACAACAGAGTACCTCCGTAGGCGCGGGAGCGCGAGGTGACGCGAGGCTCGATAGCCGGGAGCGTTGATAAGGGTTATCGCGTCCTGTTGGCACGCATCCCGTTGATAGCGGTGGATGCCGAGACCCGATCCCTACCGGCTACTGGACACAGCATGTCAAGCGATACCACTCATTAGCGGTGTTCACTAGTTTCCGATAATGTTGGTTGCCCAATTAGCTTTATAATTAGCTTTATATAGTTTATTGACTTTAGGTTTCGTCGGCGCCATAAATTTACCTCTTCTAGCAGCTCTGCTTTCTCTGGATCCAATACCATTAGGTAGATCTCAGTTTAATTTCCCCACTGCTCTGACAACTTGGTTCTCAGTCGATGGCTATATATTTTTTTATGTATGACCACGCATAACTTTTTACAGAGTAGTCCGATTTTGATAATTCTTTTTTGTTTGGTGGGTAAATATAGACATAGTCTTGAAGTCGGTTTGTGTTTTTTTTTCTAAATATGAATTATTTATTTTTATGGGAGCATACGTTTGACAAAATCTCGCCTGATGGAAAGCGAAGATGCGGCTTAAGGTAGAGCGGTGGTGCCTGTATGCCAATTGACCTCGCTAAACTAACAATAGAACAAATAGTGTTTTCATACACATATCATACATATAATAAAGCCCTAAATGTCAACTCACTAAACTGAATTGACCTATGAATATATGAATTCTAATGGTCCAAGACATTCAGCGATTATATACGTGTGTCGACAATTTTCAATAATTCTGAAAATAATAAAGCGATTTTATCATATTAAGCATTTATCAAAAATTAAGTTGACATACCTCTATTTATAAATATTTATATTTTATCTATTATTTTCGCAACAGATATTTTATACTCATTTATTTACTTAATATTCCAGTTACTATGTACCTAATCGCTTCTTATTGTGTTACATTTTATAGTTTTATCTCCTTATAAAATAGAACTAGTTACTCGGACGATAACATAACGTAAGTATGTAACGGCTTCATTCTTGTAACAAAATCTATCGATAACCTTTGACCTTAGTATCAACGCAACCGCCCGCCAGCGCCGCCTGCGCCGGCGCCGCTTTGATGACTGAAACAAGAACCTGTTCAATTTTAATAAGAAATAGTCACATTTAATACTACGAAGCTCTATTTATGTACAACAATAGGTAAGGAATAATCAATACATATAATAATATAAAATTATGTGGGTAGTAGATAGGCACAAACTGAAGTACCTGCTTGTGGAGCCTGGACTACTAAACGCCACTATTTTATCCACGCAAACGTGTCCAGCGTACGGAATCTTTCTAAGCTATATCTTTTAAGTATTCTGCTATGGCTTTGTGTACATAAAAACCAAGAAAAATAGGTACGGCTTAAAATATTATGTACCTTTGTATTGGTGCGGTTTAAGATTACGAGTAATAATGTATATGTGTACCGTTGCAATAAATAATTCTCACATCATAGGCCACTCAAATCTTTACAACAAACGCGGACAGCATACGCGGAACTATCTCTTTGTTTATCGCCTGTTGCAGTGCCTGGTGCCTGGTGGCGGGTTCCCGGAACCTGCGCCAGTCGTAAACAAATCCCATTAGTGGGATGAGCTCCGCTGCCATAACCTTATGATTATGACAAGCCTTTAGCGTTCTCTGAGGGTCCTTTACCTGCTTTCATTCGATATTTCAAATTTGCGATCATTTGAAGGAGTCAAAGGTGGAACCGGTTTTGCTCTCCCTATCCGTAAAGTTAGCTCAACATAAAATCGTATTATAGTATTATCATCATTTACTATCTCCATGCACTTTGGGATCGACCACAAAACACTGAATCTGATACTAATAATATGTACTAACAAATGTTTGTAAGATTTAAAACTTCTTTAAGTCGGGCTCTTTCGGCAGGCTTCGACCGCTTTCGACGTTTTTGCGGACATGTGGCGACCAAATGCGCGGGCGCATCCCGCTTCACCTCCTTTTGTTTCACTCGCGTCCCGAACAAAGGATCCTAAAATGAATGAGGCTTTTTTACTGTTCCAACAAGATAATACGTGCCTGCCGAGAATGAATAAAATTGTTGTGAATGGACGAATTTGTTGGGCGTCTCTTGCTGAATATCTTGTGACAGCCGTCCTTATAATATTACTGCGAGTATATTGTTCTGAGGCTACAAATGCGTTGTTTAATTTGATACGCGATTAGGTAGCTACACATTTGAGCCCGTACATTCGAGTCTTTAACACAAACTCTAAATTGTGTACAATGTAAGAATATCAAATGTTTAGAAAATATAAATTCGTTTTATAGAACTTGATTACCCCATAGTAAGATATCATTTATTATCTTCGGATTAATATTTAAGTTGCAATTGCAGGTGTGCGACATCTGCGATGCCACCAATGACGCCAAGAAGCACCCCCCGGAGTACGCGGTGGACGGCATGGAGACGTGGTGGCAGAGCCCGCCGCTGTCCCGCGGGATGAAGTACAACGAGGTCAACCTCACCATCGACCTTGGACAGGTATGTTGCTTACAACTTGTAGATGACAAATATCAAAGCAGTTTTAAATAATAATTTATTTATGTCATATTATAATTATTTGATAGTTGCAGTGCGGGGGCTCCAGCCACCATGCATAGACCACGTGTTTCACTCAAGTTATAATATTTAGTTAATCATCGTTACGTCAGGACAAATGATCATAAATACAGGAGACAAAACAAAACTTATTTTATTGAGAGTGCCCACAAAATTAAATAGCAGAATCTAAACTGATTATATTAGACAGTAGGCACAAGTTTTTAAAGTCGCAACACATGTCTTATAGATTGCATATGTTTCCATCTAGGTATGTACAGACATGTTTGAACAGACTGTATGACATCATTGTCGTATTTTTGATTATTATTTACGTCGCTGGTTTACATCCTGTATGCACAGGCAAACTAGGGCATACTTTTCTGTAATAACGGCAATGATGAAGGTGCAAATTTTCGGGCCAAACTTTAAAAAGATAGGTTATAATACTGACCACGTTAGCTTCCTAAAATATTCTTCGATCTGTTGCGCAGAAGACGAGAAGGGGCTAATTTTCAACTTTTTCACAATAATTCTGATGCAAATCAATGAACGGAATATGAAAGTTCTTATATAGGCAAAGTAACAAATAACGGTCTGTCACTGTTAAATAATGTCGACGAACATTGAGTTTTATTATGTAGAAGAGGGTCTAAATCGTGATAGCCATCGTCATGCTGTCATTTACTAAGTACGTGCTTACTCTAACAATAGCAACCCAAATGAACTGCGTAAACGCAGCGCAGTTAGTCCGCGCCAAATCCCGTCTCTCGTATATTCGGGACATTCCCTCCAGGAATAGTCTTCCTTGCAGCAGTGCATCGACCTCTTACCTCACGCTAGGGACATTAAATTAATTATAGACCACGATTTACAGACCAGATGCGTGCTGTGCGACTAATCCGAAAACTTTACGTTTTAGGTTCATATTTGGAAGGTTTAATAATATCACTTTTCCCGTACACAATTCATCAAACTTAAATGAACTGCAAAGCTAAAGTACTGTACAATCCAAACCTACAACTCAATATTAACTGATAAATTGTAAAAACTTGAATCAAAAGTGTTATTGTTCCAATTGTTCACCATCTTGCTGGCAGACGAATAACATTATGAATCGCTTTTTTACCAACGAATGATGAAGCGAATATTAGAATGAGTTTTATTTAAGAAATACGTATAGACAATGTAAACATTTGCTTTGCAAACGTGAAACATGATACATGTGCCGACATTTGCGAGAAATGAATCCACGCTGTACCTATGTACTTATAGGTATACGCATTTCAGTATTCAGCTTTGGCTTGAAAGCGAAGTTATTTTTTGTGCACAAAATGTAAAGTTTTCTAGCATTCGTACCATAGCACGTTTTTTGTAACTACACACGAAATGTTCGTATTGAGGTCTAGGCGGCTGTACTAACTTTTTGTAGAGTTAAAGTCGATCAGGCCGATTCGCAAAACACTTCTTTCTAAATTGCCTAATGATTTTACCTACTGAAGTCATATTCCGTTGTTATGAAGCCTTATTTATAATTACAAAAAGTACAGGATAATTAAAGCAACTCGTGTTCATAAGCAAAATAATTCGTTAGAAAACTTATGACGTCACCGTCGAAACCAAAAACCTACGCAAAAGGCTAAACTTATTCTGAGGGCAAAACCCAATACATTATTAAAATAGAAATTAGCGTTCGGCACTCAATTAGAGAACTCCGTTCATTAAGACTGGTATGTAATCAATAGTTCACGATGTACAGCGCTGACCGACAGGATAGCGTGGGTCGATAACTTCTGTTCTAAGTAGGTATATGATAAAAATAAAAACTTTATTATTATATTGTGAAGTTTGGAAAGGGCGAGGTCACATGCTGTAAATTTTAGGACAGTTTAGATAATATGCTTAGATAAGAAACGTGAGCCGTATGACACGTGGAACATTAAAAACTGCTCTACTACATGGTGGTGCCAGGTCGTTGAGTTCTTGTTGTTCCAGAACTATCTAAGTTTAACAGATAAAGGTACCTTTGATGCCTCAATATTTTACATAGAATTTAGGATTATAATTTAGTAAATTACTGTTAGCCGCAACAATTTGCGTCATCCTATATATACTTAGGTAGGTACTGTAGATGACAAAGATACAAAGTTGTGTATGATTAGGTTTATTATCATATCTAAGTAAAAGGTTTAAAGAAAACCTTATTAACTAAGTGCGCTAGTGTTAAGTGCCTAAAAAAAAAAATGCCCCTTTTTACCGTGTTCTGCGTTCCAGCTGGGTTTACGTCTCCTTTTATCCAGTGAGTGATTTTACATACTTGTTATATTAAAAAAGTACGAAGTTAGTTTAAGAAAAACTTAGTACCTATACTAAGTGCACTAGTGTAAAGTCCCTCCATCATAATGCCCCTTTTTACCGTGTTCTGCCAACTAGGTTTTCATCTCATTATATCAGTTGGCGATATTACATACTTGTTATATTTCGTTTATACCATTCCTTACGAAATATTTGTACCTATGTTGCGGAAGGAAGACTTACGCAGCACCGACGATACCAGACACGACCCTGACTATTAACATATTTATGTCTGGACCTACATGATCATTATTACTATCAACCACTTCGTGACTCCTGAGTTCTTGGATCTAGTAATGAAAACCTGAAAAAAATTACCGCGGATATACTAAACTCTGATATAATATTCAATCCTTATTTCAAAAATATCCACCTAAAAAAAATTACGTATATAACAAGTACCTATACGTTTTATCAAACAAAAAAGCCGATTTCAATGTATCTTCGAAGTCCAAGGTCAAATATCGATGAAATTTATATGGGACCACTTCGTAGCTACAGTAAACCCAACGCAAAAATAATTTTCTAAATCAGTTCATGAATGACGGAGTTCTGAGGTAACAAATATAAAAAAAAACATACAATCAAATTGAGAACCTCCTCCTTTTTGAAGTTGGTTAAAAAGAACAAAAGTTATACTAATAAAGGTCTCAACAAAATTTATTATGATCTGAGACCCTTCTGGTATTAAAATGGCACTATAAATAGAGTAGGTATGTAATTTAGCTCAGAATATTAGGGAGAAAAAGTAGTGTCTCCTAAATTTTTGTGGGTTTCAAACAAGACACCTAGTTTCAGCAACCAGTTCAAAAAAACAATTCGGAATGGAACCGACAAAGTTAAAAGTATATTAGCCAAAGTTGGTTCAAGGGATCTATGATGATGAGATATGGGGGAAGGTATCAGCCATTCCGCCCTTGAAGTAGGTACTATAAAGTTGCACTTGTAAAGCATTGCATTGTTTCACTTTGCAGGAGTTCCACGTTGCCTACGTTTTCGTGAGGATGGGTAACTCTCCGCGGCCAGGACTCTGGGCTCTGGAGAAGTCTACTGACTATGGAAAATCTTTTAAACCCTGGATGTACTTCTCAGACTCACCACAGTAAGTACATAAAGTTCGGATTTACGAACTCGCCAAAGATTCCTCACCAGCTATTAGGGATAGCAGCATTCAAAACTGCGCAGTATTCGCCATCCCTGTGATGAGTTTAATTATCCAAAAATCTTCGTCTGTGATTACCTACTATTATAAATTAGGTATTTATACTAATATACTGTCAGCCTGTTTGATATCTCCATCTTGTCATAAACAATAGCTTCTTTGTGTACGTGTTCGTTCACAAGTGTATCATGTTCTAGGGACTGCGAGAGATACTTCGGAAAGGAGAGTCTGCAACCGATCACAAGCGACGACTCGGTCATCTGCAGCACAGAGTACTCTCAGATCGTACCTTTGGAAGGTGGAGAGGTATGTATGCCTATGTAGGAACCAACGTGCAGAAATTTCAAAATGACCCACTGCTAATTGCTGAAGAAAAAAATAGCTTACAAATTGGTTCTCTTGTAGAAGCTCAAAATAGTTCTCTTGCTGGAGCTCAAAATTCCATTCCAGGAACAGTTTCTGCCGCGAAATACGTACATTATTAGACTTAGTACATGCATTTACTAGTACATTGAGGTTTCAGACCTAATAATACATTATGATGAGTGCAGTGCAGTCAATTGAAAACTTGTGAATGGGAGAAAGAAGTCTATAATCATTGAGTGCAGTGCACAGTGCATAATTATCAAATCCAATGTCCTGGAGGGCAATTAGAAGCGTGACCTTCCTCGTCGTAGAATCTCACTAGAGATCAGCAGGGCGATCATGTATCTTTTATTTTAATCAATTTTAATGAGAAACCAGTTACCCGACAAATTTACAAAGCGAGATTGTGCTATGAATCGTTATGTTATCGCTCAATCGTTATCGCCCAATCTATTCAATTTTACTATGTAATACGGCTCTTATTGAAATTGATTGAAAAAAATTTGAATTGAAAAAAAATACATGATCGCCCTGCAGATGTTAAATACGTAACACTGTTTCAGATCCCAATTTCGCTTCTGAACTACCGTCCGTCTGCAAACAAGTACTTCAACTCACCGGTCCTGCAAGAGTGGACGCGCGCCACCAACGTGAGGCTGCGGCTGCTGCGAACCAAGAACCTGCTGGGTCATCTAATGTCCGTCGCCAGGCAGGACCCTACCGTGACGAGACGGGTAAGACAAACACGAAAATCATTAGGGCGTGATGGTGACACGTGAGCGCTGGCTGTGGACCTATATAAACAAATTTCTGAAATTATCAGCGCTGTGGTTCGGACCAGCATTCATTTAAGCTGTCTAAAACTATATAAAATGTTCTTTAATTTGAACAATACGTCTAATGGAATACAATCAACCGTCTGGAACCATCCGGTTGTTTGGAAGAGATCTTTTTTAGCGATAAGACTGCCAATTGTTATACTTCTATTCAGTTGTTTTTATAATTATTAATTTAATGCGTGTGTATTTCAATAAAGAGTTATTTCAGTTCATTTCATTTCAATTTCATTTCAATTTCATTATTAGGATTCTGTTTATACAGTCATCAGACAGAGGTCGGACTATGGACATTTTCAAGTATTTAGTAACCGTCAATAGTTATTTACCACAAATTTGCAACAATTATGGAAATTGCAATTTGGTTTGGTGCACAATCGCACAATGCTGTCCATAACTTGTACTATTCATTATTTTACGCCATAACATAGGTACTGGTCAAATTTAGAGCATATTTTACAGTTGTTAATAAAACATGTTATTCCAGTACTTCTACAGCATCAAAGACATCAGCATCGGCGGGCGCTGCATGTGCAACGGGCACGCCGACACGTGTGACCCGGCTGACCCGGAAGCCGACACCAACATCCTCGTCTGCCGCTGCCAGCACAACACCTGCGGCCCGCAGTGCGCCGAGTGCTGCCCAGGCTTCCGGCAGAAGAAATGGCGCATCTCGCAGAACTGGGACCGGTTTGCTTGTGAACGTGAGTTAGCCAACCCTCCCATAGTGCAAGTTTGGAATAAGTAAATTAAGGTTTGGAAACTAAACGAAATATTAACTATAAATATATACTGCTACACTCACGTTATGATTGTGTCGGAATAACTCTGACCAGGTTACGGACAATTAGGATGTCCTTCTTCCGGGAGTTTACGCTTTGGATTCGCGACGCAGACTTGGAAAAACTTTTGAAGTGTGCGCAAAATGCAGAATGAAAATCAGAATCAGAATAATTTATTTATTGATTAACTTAATAAACATTACGTGCTAGAACTTAAAAAGTTCACAAAGTTCCATGCTACAAGATAATACAAGAAAACCCACGCCTTTGCTCTTTCCGTATTTTAATAAGTAGGTATTTACGTAGTAGGTATTAAATATTAGTAGGCAGTAGGCACACAATGGTGAAAAGTTAGATAAGCAGTAATTCCTGGAATTTTATTATCAGCATCCATCGTAACACTTGGTAACACTGAGCTTCTGAGTTCCATTCCTTGCCTACTTGATGAAGGGACTAATATAATTATGTGAATAGAATAATGCACATTCCAGCATTTCTCTTATCTGAGTGTTATTGGACCATTGTTTTCGTTGGTAGTCGCAGTCTATAAATACGGGGAACCCCAAAGTGATTGTTGGCAATAGAATGACGGAAATAAACCACGTGTTTTAACGAATCTGCACACGACCAATAAAAAAACACGGATTAAGACTTTATGAATGGAATGTTCCGCTTCCTTAGCTTGCAACTGCCACAACCACACGACGGAGTGTGACTACGAGCCGTCTGTCGACGAGCAGCGTCTGTCCCTCGACATCCACGGGCGGTACGAAGGCGGCGGCGTCTGCAAGAACTGCCAGCACAACACCGAGGGCATCAACTGCAACAAGTGCAAGCCCACCTTCTACCGGCCCGCCGGCAAGCGCTGGGACGAGATCGACGTCTGTACACGTATGTCACGCTAAGCTTATAAACAATTATTATCAAATATATACAGCGATAGAGACTAAACAAACTACAACAAAATTAAACAGTGAGAATTAAACAATTATTTAAATGAATTCATTTTTCAATTCAATTTATTTTTATGAAGTATATATTTATGTTTTCTTATATGTTTTAAGTATATTTAACTAATATTATCTATATTTTTAACTGACTTCGAAAAAGGAGGAGGTTTAGCGCGATTAAGTCCCGTTTTATTAAGTAAATTATCCGTTCAGTAGAAAGAAAGAAAGAAAGAAAGAAAATTTGTTGTATTGCCAACAACCTTAACAGAACTAACTTACAATATTTAAACAATCAATTAATGCGATTATAATTTGGCAATAAGGGATCACCTTCGTTTTTGCATGATTGAGTAACATCCATCCATCAATCCTCACAAACTTTCGCATTTATAATATTACTAGGAGTGTCATAATGTATCACTTGTCACTGCCCCCGTTATGCCGTAGCTTGCGAGTGCGACCCGCACTTCTCGACCGGCAACTGCGAGGAGGAGAGCGGCCGCTGCGAGTGCCGCGTCGAGTTCAACGCGCCGGCCTGCGACTCATGCGCGTACGGATACTTCGACTACCCCGACTGCAAGCCCTGCACTTGCAACCTCAACGGCACCGAGGGACACCACTGCACGCCCACTGAAGGCACTGTAAGTATTCAAACAAAGAACGAAAGAAAACACATTTATTCGAGACATAGATACAAGCAACATTACATTAAACATTAATTCCACACATAACAAACAATCACTATACCTATAACGGAAAAAGAGAACACATGTAACGCACAGTAAATGCATAATACAACTGATGTTGCGCGACGTCAGGACAAGGTTCCGACTCAGCATAAAACTACGTAAGTAATGGATAGATAGATAGATAGATAGGTAAAACGTTTATTTGTCAACACAACACTCATGTACATTAAACAGCAAATTGTAAGATACTTAAACTACAAGTACGTGTGTGTTGCAGTTACGACAAATGGGCCATAGCTCAGCGAATAACATTGCTCAAGGAGCAAACACTGATTTTCAGCTATTGCCCTGTCTGAGGTGACGAGGCGAATCGAGCGCATTACAACGATATACCTACGATAATAATATAATGTAATATGTGTATAATATATAATGTGTCGATAATAATAAATTAATTTAAGTTACGGGGGTGCGTGAAAATGAGTATATGTGTGTAGAGGAGTGAATGTTAATAGTCTTGGTATGTGAGTGTGTCGGAAGATGTATGTGGATGAGTGGGTGTGCATGTGGTGTGGTCTCATCTGATAACACCAGTCTCTTAAGAGTCTGGGGTACCAGAAGAGGCCCACGTGCATGTGGAGAGTAGGGGTAGGTGAATGTGTGTGTTGCTTCGGTAAAATAACAGAAAAGGTAATAGTAGTAGGTCGAATGTAGAACAATATTGACGGCAGATTACCTATAGTAAGCGAACGAAGCGCTTGGGAATACACTGCTTTTGCTTTTCCAGAAGATAAGTTTTAAGTTTAGGTTTAATGGTTTTATGGCTATGATATAAGAGTGCTGACCTTATAGACCTTAGCTGTTTTTTAGAATTTAGATTTCTGAACTTTATTTTCGCATGCAAGTACTCTGGTTTTTCAAACTTGATAACGTCAAAAACAAGCCTCGCTAAATGCAACTCTCTACGAGATTCCATATTAAGCATAGAAGCACTATTTAAGAAAGGAGTAATATGACTTCTGGGAGGGACATCAAAACAGAACCGGCAACATGCATTTTGCACGCGCTGTACTAATCGCTGAGTCTTGCTGAGTAGCCGAGGTCCATAAACAACATCTCCATAGTTAAGCCTGGATAAGATTAATGATTCGCATAGAGTGATACGTGACGATTCAGAGAGATAGTCCCGGATGTGGTATAGCACCTTAAGACGATAAAAACAGTTTTTGACCATATGAAGCACATGATTTTCAAATCTCAGGTAACTATCAAATATTATGCCGAGGTTTCTAGCTTCTTCTACACGAACTACTTGGTTACCGTGAATCTTTACGTCCAGAGTACCACTGATCCTATTCATTTGCATTTTCGTACCCATAACCATATACTTCGACTTGGTAGGGTTTAAGACAAGAGCATTTCGTTTTGACCAGTCCACAATTCCATCCAAAACCACATTAAGCCGTGTTACAGCTTGTGGTAACTTATCTGGCGAATCTGACAAGTAGATTTGTACATCGTCAGCATAGCAGTGATACATACAATGTTTAATAACTTTAACGATATCAGCACTGTAGATGATGAAAAGAAGTGGACCAAGTATTGATCCCTGTGGGACGCCGCGACTAATGAGCCTTGGGCGAGAGCAAACACTAGAACCATCACTCTTTACCAGTTTAACAGTCTGGTACCGGTTACTTTAGTAACTGTTAAACCACGAGACTGAATTTTCGTCTAAACCATAATATGATAATTTTGCAAGCAAGAGGCGGATATTAAGTGAGAGTAAGAGGTTAGTTTTCTTTGATAAAACTACGTAAGTAATGGTTAGTTTTCGTTGATAAAACTACGTAAGTAATGGTTAGTTTTCTTTGATAAATCTACGTAAGTAATGGTTAGTTTTCGTTGATAAAACTACGTAAGTAATGGTTAGTTTTCGTTGATAAAACTACGTAAGTAATGGTTAGTTTTCTTTGATAAATCTACGTAAGTAATGGTTAGTTTTCTTTGATAAAATTAAGGTAAGGAATACCTTAGTACTTAAGTACTGATTTTCAGTCGAAACCTATGACCATAACATTACTCTATTAACTCTTTTATGATATAGATTTAGAGGGAGTGTGGCTCAGCGGGAACTCGTACGCCTTTCGATCCGACGCACCTGGGTTCGAATCCCGACTCGGCCCTGACCAATGACTTATAGTTAAGTGCAGCTTTTGCACGCTCGCTCTAAAACAGTGAAGGAAAACATCGTGATGAAACCCGCTTAAGCGCTTTGGAGTGGTAGGCTCTGGCCGTGGTTGTAATACCACCCACCGAATAAAGCCATGCCGTCAAGCGACCTAGCCGTGTTTCGGGTTGATGTTCGGTGAACCATCGGGAGATGGGTCTGAGCAGCCGCTCAACTGCCGCCTTTCTCTAGATCTATGTGCTTCATCTTAGGCCACATCATCGCTTCACATCAGGTGAGATAGTGGCCAAACATAGATTTATTAACCAAAAAAAAAAGATACACTCTACTAGTGCTATTCAATTCTCAGATAGAGTTATCTAGCCGCAGCATTTAACTTAGAAAGGACGAAACGAAGACGAGAAAGGAACAAAATTTGTTTGACTAATGTCAATAGATAATGTTATTATGCTATTTTCATAATGGAACTGAGCTACGAGACGAAGAAGCGGTTTGCTTGATGGAATATAAGCGCTTCGCTTGCCCATAACAATTGCCCGGCTACCCCACTAGTAGGTATCTGTTACTCTGATATAATAATTGGAAAATCGAAGGCCAGCGCGTCTTTAGAGGAAGCCGGGATGTTCAATTATTTGGATATCCTGGCGATAGCGCCATGGCTGGCTGCCAAACTTACAAATGTTAGTGTGTGTGCTGTTGGTATGTGAGTGTGAAACGTATTTTCGATTTTCAGTGTCCATGCAAATTTAACTACGCCGGTAAATCCTGTGAAATATGCCAAGACGGATTCTACTCGCCGGAGTGCAAAAGTAAGTCAACAAGGGTCCTTTTCCAAAGTGGGCAAAGTTGAAATTCGAAAAGAGCACTTAAAAATCTATAAAATTACTGATTTTCAAAACTCCCGGAAAACTTGCCAGGTAAGTGGTTACCTGGCAAGTTTTCCGAGTACGAGTATTTTAATAAAATTTTAACGAAGTGACTACTAAAATGTTTGTGGGAAAAAAGCGCAATAATTTTGTTTCGTGTCTGGTTGTCGTGGGACCATGGTCCTCGTAGTTCCTGGTTCTCTAGATACAGGGAATCCTAGCCGGGGGCCAGGATCTGGTATGTGATCGCAGGGCGTTTTATTATTATTGTTTTACCTCTTCCGTGTACAGATTGCGAGTGCAACTCCGTGGGGTCAGTGTCCCAAATCTGCGACAAGACATCCGGCCACTGCACGTGCAAGAGCAAGTACAGCGGGCGCACGTGCAACCAGTGCGAGGCGGGGTACTACAACTACCCCACCTGCAAGCGTGAGTAAACCCCCAACCCCTACCGCCCAACCCAGCCGCAACATATTTTTTAATTTTATTTGTTCAATGACTTTACTCAAATAAAGACCCGCCATTAGAATTACAATCTAGCCTAATAAGACTAATAGGTAACTAATTTAATGTTGACTTAAACTGCTGACTAGAGTAAAACCAGGCCTATAGCACTCCGCACTGTAGGTACGAAGCTACAAGTAGGTACATAGCTACAAGTACATACACCAGCAAAGGGTCGGTCGTGCGGAGTTCAGTGGGTTGTCGCGCGCCGCCCGTGACGCACGTGCATTATGCGCCCGCCGCCGGCGCCGCCCGCGCCGCTTTACGACTAGTATTACGTGGTATTACTGTCTAACACAAATATGAAAACAAGCAAATACCGCATCGTATTTGGCTGCCTAAATACCAACAAGGACCGGAATCTCTCTTTTTTTGCACTTCCGAAGGACATCGAAAGGCAAGTAAATGTACCTACACCATTTTAAGAAAGTTATATTAGGTATATCTATTTTTAAATTCTGTGTTCTATCTATCATATATATGTATATATAACAAAGAATTGCCTACCTACTTAAAACTTTTATTCCGATAGAAATGATGAATTTTATTAGCAGGTATTAGGTATTATTATATATAGTCTGTGCTATTTATGATCATTATCAATGTTAGTTTCTTGTCACGTGTTAACAGATCTATTCAGGTTCTTAGACATTACTTATATAAGTGTACATAGTGTTTGCCTAGTTATCTACTTAGAAAATAAAAATATGCACACTTGTAGAGTAGTTAATACCTAATACTACTTGTAATATTAGGTATTTACTACAACTATAATTACTAGGTAGAATGAGAATAATAGTACCTCATAGATAGTAGAGATATACATTACTTACTAACTATTCAAATTGATATTTCATCACAACACAAGTAGCAACCCTAACGTTACACGTGCCGCGTGTGCGCTGTAGGCAGTGGCGTAGAGACACATTCGGAATAAAACCAAAATAAGTTCCGAACATTTTTGTTTGAAATTTGCGGGGAGTTCCCCGCAAGTTTCTGATGACGAATCTGGCGAACTGGAGTAGAACAAACGATTTTAAATAGTTTAGTTAGGGCTCTTGTTTATTTTTTGCCCCAGGGCCTTTGGTTACCTAGCTACGCCACTGTCTGTAGGTTAATATGACTGGTAGGTATGCAGCGCTACGCGAGCTGAATTGAATTTTATTGCGTCACAGCAAGAGTCGCTATTTGTTTAAATTTCTTTGCGGAGTGCTGCTTCTGTTCCTTTTGTATTCTGTGGTAAAACTAATAATATGTCCATCGACATTCTTCTTGTTGTTTCTATTAAGGTACGTCAAGGTACGTTTTTTATACAAAATTCATGTCAATTCATACCCAATATAAATTGTACCATTTAATTAATTGTGCGTAATAACCACTCATACATTCAGGCATTTCTACTGTTTAGTGAACAAGTTAATAATGGTTGAATTGTGTATGAAAAACGTACCGTCACGTACCACCTCAAGGCGAAGACACCACGTTCTTGTGGTCTTTACGGCCGCAACATATTGAAGCGAAAGTTCTAAAAAATGCGCCTTTGATTCTAGGCGTATTTCAGCAATTACATAACCCTAATTACATTTAATTGTTTACGTTGGCGCATTTTTTAATCAAAATAGGACGCGTTTAGCCGATAGTGATGTTGATGTTTTGAGATACCCAATAATGCGCAACGTGCCCAAACGAATACATGAAAATAAATAAATATCAGTCTCAAAAATGTGGCTAGGATCGTGCTTTTACTGTACAATGTTAATAAATATAAAACTAAACTAAGTTTCTAACTGTAGATTGTAACTGCGACGTGAGCGGGACTGAGCCCAGCGTCTGCGATGACGTCACTGGACAGTGCATCTGCAAGTCTGGGTTCGGGGGCGCGCGCTGCGACCAGTGCCTGTCAGGGTATGTGCTTACTGCTTTATTGGTATTAAATGGTTGTTACACTAGCTAATCGTCGGCTAGCAAACAACACCACTCAACTCGACATTTGGCACCTATGACTTTCAAATGCCATCGGATGCAGTTGTTTCGTGTGAAGTAGCGGGACACTTGCGCGGTGTTGTTTGCTAGCCGACGTAATGTCACTCAAAGAAAGTGTAGCGGGACTTTCTGTCGATAAAAGAGTTTTCAGAATGTAATAAATAGTTCCAGAGATTACCTTCTACCTTCTACAAACCATTCTTATACCTAAACTACTTTGTCTCCATAGTAACTTCTAATTTAAAAATATATTATATGTTCGTGTGTTCGTCTTCTATGCGTTCGTGCTGCGTTGAAACTTTGTACCAAAGACAAAATGATAGTGATTTATGAATATTTATGATACGACCTACTGCGTGCCGGTTGTTGGCACCAGCGCTAGACTTTCTAAAAAAAAATTGATTGGTTCTTTTCCGATGCGGTGGTAGTCATTGTAATAATTGACGTTCATAAGTGCGTCTGTGATGCCAAAACTGAATAAAGAACTTTTAAACTTTGAATGAAAATAATCGTGATGTATTGTCAGGTTTGGAGAGCGAGTGTGGCTCAATGGTAGTTTCGATTTCCGCAAGTGCGACTTTCGATCCGACACACCCGAGTTCGAATCCCGCTGGCCCCGCTCCACTGACTTTCTTAAGTTATGTGCGGATTTAACACTGCTCTAAAAACGGTGAAGGAAAACATTGAGTATAAGGAAACCGGCATGTCCAAGAATTAATCACAAAAATTCAAAGACATGTGACGTCCACCAACCCGCACTGAGCCAGCGTGGTGGATTTAGGCCCATACTTTCTCTACGAGGGAAGGCAGTGGGAACATAATGATGATGATGATGATGGTTGTCAGGTTCTTCATGGAGGTACGCGGGCGCGAGCGCGTGTGCACGGCGTGCGCGTGCGACCCGACCGGCTCGACGGGCGCAGCGTGCTCGGCCGACGGACAGTGCAGCTGCCTCGCCAACTTCGGCGGCAAGCAGTGCAGCCAGTGCTCGCCCGGCTTCTTCAAGTACCCCGAGTGCTTCCGTGAGTATACGGGATGACACCTTTTTTCTTCGCAATACATACAGTGATAAACATCCAATTGTTATTATATTAATATGAAGCGTTAACGAATGCCAAGCGAAAAGCTCAAACAAGGTTTTTCGGGATGAAAAAGTTCGACCAACGGCTGGGACTCGAACCCGCTACCCAATCCCATCAGCGCGGGACGCTCTACCAATTGAGCTACGGTGGTCACCAACTCGAGTGTCGAATTTCTTCTTCCGTTACTTAGCCGTCTTAAGGGTGACGTGTGCTCCATCTATTGAGATTGGAGTGCACTCTATACCCACAAAATGTCTCCACAAAATCGAGACCAAAACGTCACGAATTTTATATGAATATATCTAGGTAGAAGAACTGCTGATAAGCTATCCGAGGCAGCTGTACAGTTTGTACCTGCGCGGCGGCGTGTGCGTGTGTCGGGTCGTCCTCTTCCCTCAAATATGGTTGAGGAGGGCGACGGCTGCTACACGCGGCAACTCGTGAACGGGAGCTGCACGTAGGAACTGGCTTAGGACTTATTTAGAAAAAAAAGAAAAAATAATTGTAAATAGAATTGTAACAAAAAAAAACAATTAGTTATAATAAAAAGTGAGGAAAACGGCACGGACGTCTGGTCTGTGTACAGACAGAGCAGACGTGGGTTTTAGCCAGTAGGTGGCTTAGGCCAAGTCTAGCACTAACCGGGCCCCTGTCTGGACAAAATAACCGGCCAAGTGCGAGTCGGACTCGAGCACGAAGGGTTCCGTAGATTATATATATAAAAACGGCCAAAAATCATGTTAGTTGTATAAATATTTATTTTATTCTGTTTTTTAGTATGTTTGTGAAAATTTCAACTGTCTAACTATCGCGGTGCACGAGATACAGCCTGGTGACTGACGGATGAACAGGCAGACAGACAGAGGGACAGCGGAGTCTTAGTAATAGGGTCCCGTTTTACCGTTTGGGTACGGAACCCTAATAAAAGCGAATGTTACTTTGCAGCGTGTAAGTGCGACGCGTCCGGGTCGCTGGGGTCGACGTGTGACGACGCCGGCCTGTGCCACTGCAAGCCCAACTTCGACGGCGGCAAGTGCGACCGCTGCCGGGAGACCTTCTACAACTACCCCGCCTGCGAGGAGTGCAACTGCGACCCGCGCGGCGTCGTCGCTAGCTTCGCTGGTAACTTACCAGTGACGTAGCTACCGAAGGGCTAGACGGGGTAGTGCCCCGGGGCCCCGAAGCTCGGTCTCTGGTCCGAGGGCCCCCTGTGCTTGGACTGAGATTGAACTAGTGAACATTTCTCCCACATTCGGAATATATATAAACCAGATTCCAGGAACGCGACTTTAATAATGGCAACTTATTTGAAAAAGTACAGGGGAATTCCCAGTCTCGAACATCTTTGTTTGAAACTTGCGGGGAACTCCCCCTCCCCACCCCTTTATGTTTTGCCCCAGGGCCTTTGGTTACCTAGCTACGCCACTGTAACTTACATCATTATATCATCATCATTACAGGCTGTATAAATGTATCATCATTGAGAGAGGCTGTGGCGTGATTCGTGCCGAAGAAAACAGTTTCTTGATTGTTCTTGCTTCGAGGTTACTTTATTTTCATTCCTTTCTATTTCTATTGTGTTTCAGTTGCTACCTATTTTCTCTTTCTAACGTGTTCTAACCATGTGTTTTCCTACCTATTGGCTCTGATATTGATCGAGGTAAAAGTAAAACAACCTAGCTAATACATTTGTTCTTATCCTAGTTCCTAGGTATAGTATAGTAAAGCTTTATTCTTATAAAAATATCAGCTTATAAATTTCATTCTACGTTGCTAACGATCAACGACCTGCATCATGTCTCTCCCAAATACACAGAGTCCAATCTTCTGCTCTCCTTCTCCAGTCGCTGCCAGCTGCCCAGCGTCGCTCCAACTAGACAAAGGCTAAGATTTTCTTGTCCACTCCCAATGACACCGAATTCAGCCCCTGCAACCTCAACATTGAGGCTAAATACTTTACAGCTGGTTCGAATATCAAAACTGGAACTTTACTACTTTACAGATTTAATTTTGCAGCTGGAACTTTACAGTAGGAAACTTGTGGACAGAAATTTAACAGATGGAACTTTAAAGTTTGATCTTAGGCATACATCTTAAATAATTAATATAATATAAAACTGAAAGACCATAATAGCGACAGAAATAGAAGTGGTACTTGCCGTTATGGTGGGGGGGAGTGTTTGGTACCGTTGGATAGAGGGTGTTTTGAAACTAACCAGAAAAATCCGAAATCACCAGAAAGTGGTTTCCGTGATGGAACTGCTCAGGGGATCTCGGAAACTATAAATCGGATGGGGGTACCGCTTGAACTAAATATGCCCCAAACCTTGGGCCAATTTTGAAAATTTGAAAAAAAAGATGGCCGCCATAGAAAAAAACATGGCCGCCATACAAAATGAAAATGTAAATTACTTTTGAATGGTCAGAGATAGGTATAGGGTGCTCGACCAAATGTCATAGAGGGCAATGGGGGAAATTTGGAAAAGTTGGAAAAATTAAAAAAAAAGAAAAAAAAATGGCGGCCATTTTGAAAGTTGCTCCGATCCGACTGAAATTTTGCATAAGGGGGTTTTCTGGGTCGTAGATAACGATTATGAAAAAATAATTTAGATTCCGCCATTTTTCAAGATGGCTGCCATACAAACGTATTTTTTCATGACAAAATAGGTGAAAATAATATGCAAATAACTTTTAAACGGTTAGAGATAGGTATAGGGTGCTCGACCAAATATCATAGAGGACCATACGAGAAATTTGGAAAAGTTGGAAAAATTAAAAAAAAAAGAAAAAAAATGGCAGCCATTTTGAAAAATGCTCCGATTCGACTGAAATTTTGCATCGGGGGGTTTTGTAGGTCGTAGATTACGATTATGAAAAAATAATTTGGATTCCGCCATTTTTCAAGATGGCCGCCATACAAAAGATTTTTTCCGAACAAAGAGAATAAGTTTACAACCGTAATCGATAGAGAGCTTCTGTAAAAAAAAACAACACCACCCCACGCGAGCTGCTTTAGCAGCTCGCGCACGCCACAAAATCACTTGGATTGCGCCATTTTCCAATATGGCCGCCATACAAAAGTTTGTTTTTAGAACATAAAGGCTTAGATAACTTTAAAACCGTAATCGATAGGAAGTTTCTATAAAAAAAAAATAACACCACCACCACGCGAGCTGCTTTAGCAGCTCGCGCACGCGGCGAAATACTAGTTATATTATATAAAACTTAAAGACCATAACTGACAATTGACAGAAATAGAAGTGGTACTTGCCGATATGGTGGGGGGGAGTGTTTGGTACCGTTGGATAGAAGGTGTTTTGAAACCAACCAGAAAAATCCGAAATCACCAGAAAGTGGTTTCCATGATGGAACTGCTCAGGGGATCTCAGAAACTATAAATCGGATGGGGGTACCGCTTGAACTAAATATGCCCCAAAACCTGGGCCATTTTTGGAAATTTGAAAAAAAACATGGCCGCCATACAAAAAAACATGGCCGCCATACAAAATGAAAATGTAAATAACTTTTGAATGGTCAGAGATAGGTATAGGGTGCTCGACCAAATGTCATAGAAAGCGATGGGGGAAATTTGAAAAAGTTGGAAAAATTAAAAAAAAAGAAAAAAAAATGGCGGCCATTTTGAAAGTTGCTCCGATCTGACTGAAATTTTGCATCGGGGGCTTTTCTGGGTCGAAAATTATAATTATGAAAAAAAATTTTGGATTCCGCCATTTTTCAAGATGGCTGCCATACAAAAGTTTTTTTTCCGGAAAAATAAGCCAAACAAAACTTTTGAACCGTAGTCGATAGGAAGTGTCTATAAAAAAAAAGCAACACTCCCCCACGCGAGCTGCTTTAGCAGCTCGCGCACGCCACAAAATCACTTGGATTCCGCCATTTTTCAAGATGGCCGCCATACAAAAGTCTTATTTGAGAACAACTGAACTTAAATAACTTTAGAACCGTAATCGATAGGGAGCTTTGATTAAAAAGCAAAACACCCCCCCACGCGAGCTGCTTTAGCAGCTCGCGCACGCCACACAATCACTTGAAATCCAGCTTTTTTTCAAGATAGCCGCCATACAAAAGTTTGATTTCAAAACAAAATGGGTAAACAAAACTTTAGAACCGTAATCGATACGAAGCTTTTAAAAAAAAACAGCAGCCACCCCCCCACGCGAGCTGCTTTAGCAGCTCGCGCACGCGGCGAAATACTAGTTATATTATATAAAACTGAAAGGTCACTGACTGACAATTGACAGAAATAGAAGTGGTACTTGCCGATATGGTGGGGGGGAGTGTTTAGTACGGTTGTATAGAGGGTGTTTTGAAACCAACCAGAAAAATCCGAAATCACCAGAAAGTGGTTTCCTCGATGGAACTGCTCAGGGGATCTCGGAAACTATAAATCGGATGGGGGTACCGCTTGAACTAAATATGCCCCAAACCTTGGGCCAATTTTAAAAATTTGAAAAAAAAGATGGCCGCCATACAAAAAAACATGGCCGCCATACAAAATAAAAATGTTAATAACTTTTGAACGGTTAGAGATAGGTATAGGGTGCTCGACCAAATGTCATAGAGGGCGATGGGGGAAATTTGGAAAAGTTGGAAAAATTAAAAAAAAAGAAAAAAAAATGGCGGCCATTTTGAAAGTTGCTCCGATCCGACTGAAATTTTGCATCGGGGGGTTTTCTGGGTCAAAGATTATTATTATGAAAAAAAATTTTGGATTCCGCCATTTTTCAATATGGCCGCCATACAAAAGTTTGTTTTCAGAACAAAAAGGGTAAACAAAACTTTAGAACTGTAATCGATAGGAAGCTTTTAAAAAAAAACAGCAGCCACCCCCCCACGCGAGCTGCTTTAGCAGCTCGCGCACGCGGCGAAATACTAGTTAATATAATATAAAACTGGAAGACCATCACTGACTGACTGACATATTGACAGAATTGATCTCCCACTTGGCGTTATGGTGGGGGGTAGTGTTTGGTACCGTTGGATAGAGGATGTTTTGAAACCAACCAGAAAAATCCGAAATCCATGGAAAGGTGTCTCCGAGATGGAACTGCTCAGGGGATCTCGGAAACTATAAATCGGATGGGGGTACCGCTTGAACTAAATATGCCCCAAACCTTGGGCCATTTTTGAAAATTTGAAAAAAAAGATGGCCGCCATACAAAAAAACATGGCCGCCATACAAAATAAAAATGAAAATATCTTTTGAATGGTTAGAGATAGGTATAGGGTGCTCGACCAAATGTTATAGAGGGCGATGAGGGAAATTTGAAAAAGTTGGAAAAATTAAAAAAAAAGAAAAAAAAATGGCGGCCATTTTGAAAGTTGCTCCGATCCGACTGTAATTTTGCATCGGGGGCTTTTCTGGGTCGTAGATTACGATTATGAAAAAAAAATTTGGATTCCGCCATTTTTCAAGATGGCTGCCATACAAAAGTTTTTTTTCCGGAAAATTAAGCCAAACAAAACTTTTGAACCGTAGTCGATAGGAAGCGTCTATAAAAGAAAAGCAACACCCCCCCACGCGAGCTGCTTTAGCAGCTCGCGCACGCCACAAAATCACTTGGATTCCGCCGTTTTCCAAGATGGCCGCCATACAAAAGTCATTTTTCAGAACAACTGAACTTAAATAACTTTAGAACCGTAATCGATAGGGAGCTTTTATAAAAAAAGCAATACCCCCCCACGCGAGCTGCTTTAGCAGCTCGCGCACGCCACACAATCACTTGAAATCCAGCTTTTTTTCAAGATGGCCGCCATACAAAAGTTTGTTTACAGAACAAAAAGGGCAAACAAAACTTTACAACCGTAATCGATAGGAAGCTTTAAAAAAAAAACAGCAGCCACCCCCCCACGCGAGCTGCTTTAGCAGCTCGCGCACGCAGCGAAATACTAGTTATTATATAAAACTTAAAGGTCACTGACTGACAATTGACAGAAATAGAAGTGGTACTTGCCGATATGGTGGGGGGGAGTGTTTGGTACGGTTGTATAGAGGGTGTTTTGAAACCAACCAGAAAAATCCGACATCACCAAAAACTGGTTTCCTCGATGGAACTGCTCAGGGGATCTCGGAAACTATAAATCGGATGGGGGTACCGCTTGAACTAAATATGCCCCGAACCTTGGGCCAATTTTGAAAATTTGAAAAAAAAGATGGCCGCCATACAAAAAAACATGGCCGCCATACAAAATAAAAATGTTAATAACTTTTGAACGGTTAGAGATAGGTATAGGGTGCTCGACCAAATGTCATAGAGGGCGATGGGGGAAATTTGGAAAAGTTGGAAAAATTAAAAAAAAAGAAAAAAAAATGGCGGCCATTTTGAAAGTTGCTCCGATCCGACTGAAATTTTGCATCGGGGGGTTTTCTGGGTCAAAGATTATTATTATGAAAAAAAATTTTGGATTCCGCCATTTTTCAATATGGCCGCCATACAAAAGTTTGTTTTCAGAACAAAAAGGGTAAACAAAACTTTAGAACTGTAATCGATAGGAAGCTTTTAAAAAAAAACAGCAGCCACCCCCCCACGCGAGCTGCTTTAGCAGCTCGCGCACGCGGCGAAATACTAGTTAATATAATATAAAACTGGAAGACCATCACTGACTGACTGACATATTGACAGAATTGATCTCCCACTTGGCGTTATGGTGGGGGGTAGTGTTTGGTACCGTTGGATAGAGGATGTTTTGAAACCAACCAGAAAAATCCGAAATCCATGGAAAGGTGTCTCCGAGATGGAACTGCTCAGGGGATCTCGGAAACTATAAATCGGATGGGGGTACCGCTTGAACTAAATATGCCCCAAAACCTGGGCCATTTTTGAAAATTTGTAAAAAAAGATGGCCGCCATACAAAAAAACATGGCCGCCATACAAAATAAAAATGCAAATAACTTTTAAACGGTAAGAGATAGATATAGAGTGCTCGACCAAATGTCATAGAAGACGATGGGGGAAATTTGGAAAAGTTGGAAAAATTTAAAAAAAAGAAAAAAAAATGGCGGCCATTTTGAAAGTTGCTCCGATCCGACTAAAATTTTGCATCGGGGGGTTTTCTGGGTCGAAGATTACAATTATGAAAAAAAATATTGGATTCCGCCATTTTTCAAGATGGCTGCCATACAAAAGTTTTTTTTCCGGAAAAATAAGCCAAACAAAACTTTTGAACCGTAGTCGATAGGAAGCGTCTATAAAAAAAAAGCAACACCCCCCCACGCGAGCTGCTTTAGCAGCTCGCGCACGCCACAAAATCACTTGGATTTCGCCATTTTTCAAGATGGCCGCCATACAAAAGTCTTTTTTTCAGAACAACTGAACTTAAATAACTTTAGAACCGTAATCGATAGGGAGCTTTTATAAAAAAAAGCAAAACCCCCCCACGCGAGCTGCTTTAGCAGCTCGCGCACGCCACACAATCACTTGAAATCCAGCTTTTTTTCAATATGGCCGCCATACAAAAGTTTGATTTCAAAACAAAAAGGGTAAACAAAACTTTAGAACCGTAATCGATAGGAAGCTTTTAAAAAAAACAGCAGCCACCCCCCCACGCGAGCTGCTTTAGCAGCTCGCGCACGCGGCGAAATACTAGTTATATTATATAAAAGTGAAAGACCATCACTGACTGACTGACTGACTGACTGACTGACTGACATATTGACAGAATTGATCTCCGACTTGCCGTTATGGTGGGGCGGAGTGTTTGGTACGGTTGTATAGAGGGTGTTTTGAAACCAACCAGAAAAATCCGAAATCACCAGAAAGTGGTTTCCAAGATGGAACTGCTCAGGGGATCTCGGAAACTATAAATCGGATGGGGGTACCGCTCGAACTAAATATGCCCCAAACCTTGGGCCAATTTTGAAAATTTGAAAAAAAAGATGGCCGCCATACAAAAAAACATGGCCGCCATACAAAATGAAAATAGTAATAACTTTTGAATGGTAAGAGATAGGTATAGGGTGCTCGACCAAATGTCATAGAGGACGATGGGGGAAATTTGAAAAAGTTGAAAAAATTAAAAAAAAAGAAAAAAAAATGGCGGCCATTTTGAAAGTTGCTCCGATCCGACTGAAATTTTGCGTCGGGGGGTTTTCTGGATCGTAGATTACGATTAAGAAAAAAAAATTTGGATTCCGCCATTTTTCAAGATGGCTGCCATACAAAGGTTTTTTTTCATGACAAAATAGGTGAAAATAATATGCAAATAACTTTTAAACGGTTACAGATAGGCATAGGGTGCTCGACCAAATATCATAGAGGACCATAGGGGAAATTTGGAAAAGTTGGAAAAATTAAAAAAAAAGAAAGAAATATGGCGGCCATTTTGAAAAGTGCTCCGATTCGACTGAAATTTTGCATCGGGGGGTTTTTGGGGTCGTAGATTACGATTTTGAAAAAATAATTTGGATTCCGCCATTTTTCAAGATGGCCGCCATACAAAAGATTTTTTTCCGAACAAAGAGAATAACGTTAAAACCGTAATCGATAGGGAGCTTTTATAAAAAAAAGCAAAACCCCCCCACGCGAGCTGCTTTAGCAGCTCGCGCACGCCACACAATCACTTGAAATCCAGCTTTTTTTCAATATGGCCGCCATACAAAAGTTTGATTTCAAAACAAAAAGGGTAAACAAAACTTTAGAACCGTAATCGATAGGAAGCTTTTAAAAAAAACAGCAGCCACCCCCCCACGCGAGCTGCTTTAGCAGCTCGCGCACGCGGCGAAATACTAGTTATTATATAAAACTGAAAGACCATAACTGACAATTGACAGAAATAGAAGTGGTACTTGCCGATATGATGGGGGGTAGTGTTTGGTACCGTTGGATAGAGGATGTTTTGAAACCAACCAGAAAAATCCGAAATCCATGGAAAGGTGTCTCCGAGATGGAACTGCTCAAGGGATCTCGGAAACTATAAATCGGATGGGGGTACCGCTTGAACTAAATATGCCCCAAAACCTGGGCCATTTTTGAAAATTTGAAAAAAAAGATGGCCGCCATACAAAAAAACATGGCCGCCATACAAAATAAAAATGTTAATAACTTTTGAACGGTTAGAGATAGGTATAGGGTGCTCGACCAAATGTCATAGAGGGCGATGGGGGAAATTTGGAAAAGTTGGAAAAATTAAAAAAAAAGAAAAAAAAATGGCGGCCATTTTGAAAGTTGCTCCGATCCGACTGAAATTTTGCATCGGGGGGTTTTCTGGGTCAAAGATTATTATTATGAAAAAAAATTTTGGATTCCGCCATTTTTCAATATGGCCGCCATACAAAAGTTTGTTTTCAGAACAAAAAGGGTAAACAAAACTTTAGAACCGTAATCGATAGGAAGCTTTTAAAAAAAAAACAGCAGCCACCCCCCCACGCGAGCTGCTTTAGCAGCTCGCGCACGCGGCGAAATACTAGTTATATTATATAAAATTAAAAGACCACTCACTGACTGACATATAATTGACAGAAATAGAAGTGGTACTTGCCGATATGGTGGGGGGGAGTGTTTGGTACCGTTGGATAGAGGGTGTTTTGAAACCAACCAGAAAAATCCGAAATCCATGGAAAGGTGTCTCCGAGATGGAACTGCTCAAGGGATCTCGGAAACTATAAATCGGATGGGGGTACCGCTTGAACTAAATATGCCCCAAAACCTGGGCCATTTTTGAAAATTTGAAAAAAAAGATGGCCGCCATACAAAAAAACATGGCCGCCATACAAAATAAAAATGTAAATAACTTTTGAATGATTAGAGATAGGTATAGGGTGCTCGACCAAATGTCATAGAGGGCGATGAGGGAAATTTGGAAAAGTTGGAAAAATTAAAAAAAAAGAAAAAAAAATGGCGGCCATTTTGAAAGTTGCTCCGATCCGACTGAAATTTTGCATCGGGGGGTTTTCTGGGTCATAGATTACGATTATGAAAAAAAAATTTGGATTTCGCCATTTTTCAAGATGGCTGCCATACAAAAGTTTTTTTTCCGGAAAAATAAGCCAAACAAAACTTTTGAACCGAAGTCGATAGGAAGCGTCTATAAAAAAAAAGCAACACCTTTCCACGCGAGCTGCTTTAGCAGCTCGCGCACGCCACAAAATCACTTGGATTCCGCCATTTTTCAAGATGGCCGCCATACAAAAGTCTTTTTTTCAGAACAACTGAACTTAAATAACTTTAGAACCGTAATCGGTAGGGAGCTTTTATAAAAAAAAGCAAAACCCCCCCACGCGAGCTGCTTTAGCAGCTCGCGCACGCCACACAATCACTTGAAATCTAGCTTTTTTTCAAGATGGCCGCCATACAAAAGTTTGATTTCAAAACAAAAAGGGTAAACAAAACTTTAGAACCGTAATCGATAGGAAGCTTTTAAAAAAAAACAGCAGCCACCCCCCCACGCGAGCTGCTTTAGCAGCTCGCGCACGCGGCGAAATACTAGTTATTTATTAATATAATATAAAACTGGAAGACCATCACTGACTGACTGACTGACTGACTGACTGACTGACTGACTGACATATTGACAGAATTGATCTCCGACTTGCCGTTATGGTGGGGGGGAGTGTTCGGTACGGTTGTATAGAGGGTGTTTTGAAACCAACCAGAAAAATCCGAAATCACCAGAAAGTGGTTTCCTTGATGGAACTGCTCAGGGGATCTCGGAAACTATAAATCGGATGGGGGTACCGCTTGAACTAAATATGCCTCAAACCTTGGGCCAATTTTGAAAATTTGAAAAAAAAGATGGCCGCCATACAAAAAAACATGGCCGCCATACAAAATAAAAATTTAAATAACTTTTGAATGGTTAGAGATAGGTATAGGGTGCTCGACCAAATGTCATAGAGGGCGACGGGGGAAATTTGAAAAAGTTGGAAAAATTAAAAAAAAAGAAAAAAAAATGGCGGCCATTTTGAAAGTTGCTCCGATCCGACTAAAATTTTGCATAGGGAGGTTTTCTGGGGCGTAGATTACGATTATGAAAAAAAAATTTAGATTTCGCCATTTTTCAAGATGGCTGCCATACAAATGTTTTTTTTCATGACAAAATAGGTGAAAATAATATGCAAATAACTTTTAAACGGTTACAGATAGGTATACGGTGCTCGACCAAATATCATAGAGGACCATAGGGGAAATTTGGAAAAGTTGGAAAAATTAAAAAAAAAGAAAGAAAAATGGCGGCCATTTTGAAAAATGCTCCGATTCGACTGAAATTTTGCATCGGGGGGTTTTTTAGGTCGTAGATTACGATTATGGAAAAATAATTTGGATTCCGCCATTTTTCAAGATGGCTGCCATACAAATGTTTTTTTTCATGACAAATTAGGTGAAAATAATATGCAAATAACTTTTAATCGGTTACAGATAGGTATAGGGTGCTCGACCAAATATCATAGAGGACCATAGGGGAAATTTGGAAAAGTTGGAAAAATTAAAAAAAAAAGAAAAAAAATATGGCGGCCATTTTGAAAAATGCTCCGATTCGACTAAAATTTTGCATCGGGGGGTTTTTGGGGTCGTAGATTACGATTTTGAAAAAATAATTTGGATTCCGCCATTTTTCAAGATGGCCGCCATACTAAAGTTTTTTTTCCGAACAAAGAGAATAACTTTAAAACCGTAATCGATAGGGAGCTTTTATAAAAAAAAAACAACACCACCCCACGCGAGCTGCTTTAGCAGCTCGCGCACGCCACAAAATCACTTGGATTGCGCCATTTTCCAATATGGCCGCCATACAAAAGTTTGTTTTTAGAACATAAAGGCTTAGATAACTTTAGAACCGTAATCGATAGGAAGCTTCTATAAAAAAAAAATAACACCACCACCACGCGAGCTGCTTTAGCAGCTCGCGCACGCGGCGAAATACTAGTTATATTATATAAAACTGAAAGGTCACTGACTGACAATTGACAGAAATAGAAGTGGTACTTGCCGATATGGTGGGAGGGAGTGTTTGGTACGGTTGTATAGAGGGTGTTTTGAAACCAACCAGAAAAATCCGAAATCACCAGAAAATGGTTTCCTCGATGGAACTGCTCAAGGGATCTCGGAAACTATAAATCGGATGGGGGTACCGCTTGAACTAAATATGCCCCAAACCTTGGGCCAATTTTGAAAATTTGAAAAAAAAGATGGCCGCCATACAAAAAAACATGGCCGCCATACAAAATAAAAATGTTAATAACTTTTGAACGGTTAGAGATAGGTATAGGGTGCTCGACCAAATGTCATAGAGGGCGATGGGGGAAATTTGGGAAAGTTGGAAAAATTAAAAAAAAAAGAAAAAAAAATGGCGGCCATTTTGAAAGTTGCTCCGATCCGACTGAAATTTTGCATCGGGGGGTTTTCTGGGTCAAAGATTATTATTATGAAAAAAAATTTTGGATTCCGCCATTTTTCAATATGGCCGCCATACAAAAGTTTGTTTTCAGAACAAAAAGGGTAAACAAAACTTTAGAACCGTAATCGATAGGAAGCTTTTAAAAAAAAACAGCAGCCACCCCCCCACGCGAGCTGCTTTAGCAGCTCGCGCACGCGGCGAAATACTAGTTATATTATATAAAAGTGAAAGACCATCACTGACTGACTGACTGACTGACTGACTGACTGACTGACTGACTGACTGACTGACTGACATATTGACAGAATTGTTCTCCCAGATGCCGTTATGGTGGGTGGAAGTTTTTGGTATGGTTGGATAGAGGATATTTTGAAACCAACCAGAAAAATCCGAAATCACCAGAAAGTGGTTTCCGTGATGGAACTGCTCAGGGGATCTCGGAAACTATAAATCGGATGGGGGTACCGCTTGAACTAAATATGCCCCAAACCTTGGGCCAATTTTGAAAATTTGAAAAAAAAGATGGCCGCCATACAAAAAAACATGGCCGCCATACAAAATAAAAATGTAAATAACTTTTGAACGGTTAGAGATAGGTATAGGGTGCTCGACCAAATGTCATAGAGGGCGATGGGAGAAATTTGGAAAAGTTGGAAAAATTAAAAAAAAAGAAAAAAAAATGGCGGCCATTTTGAAAGTTGCTCCGATCCGACTGAAATTTTGCATAGGGGGGTTTTCTGGGTCGTAGATTACGATTATGAAAAAAAAATTTGGATTCCGCCATTTTTCAAGATGGCTGCCATACAAAGGTTTTTTTTCAGGACAAAATTGGGGAAAATAATATGCAAATAACTTTTGAATGGTTAGAGATAGGTATAGGGTGCTCGACCAAATATCAAAGAGGACCATAGGGGAAATTTGGAAAAGTTTGAAAAATTAAAAAAAAAGAAAGAAAAATGGCGGCCATTTTGAAATATGCTCCGATTCGACTGAAATTTTGCATCGGGGGGTTTTTGGGGTCGTAGATTACGATTTTGAAAAAATAATTTGGATTCCGCCATTTTTCAAGATGGCCGCCACACAAAAGATTTTTTTCCGAACAAAGAGAATAACTTTAAAACCGTAATCGATAGGGAGCTTCTATAAAAAAAAAACAACACCACCCCACGCGAGCTGCTTTAGCAGCTCGCGCACGCCACAAAATCACTTGGAATGCGCCATTTTCCAATATGGCCGCCGTACAGAAGTTTGTTTTTAGAACATAAAGGCTTAGATAACTTTAGAACCGTAATCGATAGGAAGTTTCTATAAAAAAAAAATAACACCACCACCACGCGAGCTGCTTTAGCAGCTCGCGCACGCGGCGAAATACTAGTTATATTATATAAAAGTGAAAGACCATCACTGACTGACTGACTGACTGACTGACTGACTGACATATTGACAGAATTGATCTCCCACTTGCCGTTATGGTGGGGGGGAGTGTTTGGTATAGTTGGATAGAGGATGTTTTGAAACCAACCAGAAAAATCCGAAATCACCAAAAAGTGGTTTCCGTGATGGAACTGCTCAGGGGATCTCGGAAACTATAAATCGGATGGGGGTACCGCTTGAACTAAATATGCCCCAAACCTTGGGCCAATTTTGAAAAATAAAAAAAAAAGATGGCCGCCATACAAAAAAACATGGCCGCCATACAAAATAAAAATCTAAATAACTTTTGAACGGTTAGAGATAGGTATAGGGTGCTCGACCATATGTCATAGAGGGCGATGGGGGAAATCCGGAAAAGTTGGAAAAATTAAAAAAAAAGAAAAAAAAATGGCGGCCATTTTGAAAGTTGCTCCGATCCGACTGAAATTTTGCATAGGGGGGTTTTCTGGGTCGTAGATTACGATTATGAAAAAAAAAATTTAATTCCGCCATTTTTCAAGATGGCTGCCATACAAAGGTTTTTTTTCAGGACAAAATACGTAAAAATAATATAGAAATAACTTTTAATCGGTTAGAGTTAGGGATAGAGAGCTCGAACAAATATCATAGAGGACGACGGGGGAAATTTGGAAAAGTTGGAAAAATTAAAAAAAAAGAAAAAAAAAATGGCGGCCATTTTGAAAGTTGCTCCGATCCGACTGAAATTTTGCATCGGGGTGTTTTCTGGGTCGGACATTATGATTTTTTTAAAAAAAATTGGATTCTGCCATTTTTCAAGATGGCTGCCATACAAAGGTTTTTTTTCAGGACAAAATACGTAAAAATAATATAGAAATAACTTGTAATCGGTTAGAGATAGGGATAGAGAGCTCGAACAAATATCATAGAGGACGACGGGGGAAATTTGGAAAAGTTGGAAAAATTAAAAAAAAAGAAAAAAAAAATGGCGGCCATTTTGAAAGTTGCTCCGATCCGACTGAAATTTTGCATCGGGGTGTTTTCTGGGTCGGACATTATGATTTTTTTAAAAAAATTGGATTCTGCCATTTTTCAAGATGGCTGCCATACAAAAGTTTCTTTTCGAACATTTTGCAATTTTACATTCAATTGAAATTCTTTGAAGAAAACTCCATATGTGTATAGAAATATATACGCGAAGTTTAAATCTTATTCGAAACTCTGAAAATGTGGTTTCCATGATGGAACTGCTCAGGGGATCACGGAAACTATAAATCGGATGGGGGTACCGCTTAAACTAAATATGCCCCAAATCTTGGGCCAATTTTGAAAATTTGAAAAAAAAGATGGCCGCCATACAAAAAAACATGGCCGCCATACAAAATGAAAATGTTAATAACTTTTGAATGGTTAGAGATAGGTATAGGGTGCTCGACCAAATGTCATAGAGGGCGATGGGGGAAATTTGAAAAAGTTACAAAAATTAAAAAAAAAGAAAAAAAAATGGCGGCCATTTTGAAAGTTGCTCCGATCCGACTGAAATTTTGCATAAGGAGGTTTTCTGGGGCGTAGATTACGATTATGAAAAAATAATTTGGATTCCGCCATTTTTCAAGATGGCCGCCATACAAAAGATTTTTTTCCGAACAAAGAGAATAACTTTAAAACCGTAATCGATAGGGAGCTTCTATAAAAAAAAAACAAAACCACCCCACGCGAGCTGCTTTAGCAGCTCGCGCACGCCACAACATCACTTGGATTGCGCCATTTTCCAATATGGCCGCCATACAAAAGTTTGTTTTTAGAACATAAAGGCTTAGATAACTTTAGAACCGTAATCGATAGGAAGTTTCTATAAAAAAAAATAACACCACCACCACGCGAGCTGCTTTAGCAGCTCGCGCACGCGGCGAAATACTAGTTAATATAATATAAAACTGGAAGACCACTCACTGACTGACTGACTGACTGACATATTGACAGAATTGATCTCCCACTTGCCGTTATGGTGGGGGGGAGTGTTTGGTACGGTTGGATAGAGGATGTTTTGAAACCAACCAGAAAAATCCGAAATCCATGGAAAGGTGTCTCCGAGATGGAACTGCTCAAGGGATCTCGGAAACTATAAATCGGATGGGGGTACCGCTTGAACTAAATATGCCCCAAAACCTGGGCCATTTTTGAAAATTTGTAAAAAAAGATGGCCGCCATACAAAAAAACATGGCCGCCATACAAAATAAAAATGCAAATAACTTTTAAACGGTAAGAGATAGATATAGAGTGCTCGACCAAATGTCATAGAAGACGATGGGGGAAATTTGGAAAAGTTGGAAAAATTTAAAAAAAAGAAAAAAAAATGGCGGCCATTTTGAAAGTTGCTCCGATCCGACTAAAATTTTGCATCGGGGGGTTTTCTGGGTCGAAGATTACAATTATGAAAAAAAATATTGGATTCCGCCATTTTTCAAGATGGCTGCCATACAAAAGTTTTTTTTCCGGAAAAATAAGCCAAACAAAACTTTTGAACCGTAGTCGATAGGAAGCGTCTATAAAAAAAAAGCAACACCCCCCCACGCGAGCTGCTTTAGCAGCTCGCGCACGCCACAAAATCACTTGGATTTCGCCATTTTTCAAGATGGCCGCCATACAAAAGTCTTTTTTTCAGAACAACTGAACTTAAATAACTTTAGAACCGTAATCGATAGGGAGCTTTTATAAAAAAAAGCAAAACCCCCCCACGCGAGCTGCTTTAGCAGCTCGCGCACGCCACACAATCACTTGAAATCCAGCTTTTTTTCAATATGGCCGCCATACAAAAGTTTGATTTCAAAACAAAAAGGGTAAACAAAACTTTAGAACCGTAATCGATAGGAAGCTTTTAAAAAAAACAGCAGCCACCCCCCCACGCGAGCTGCTTTAGCAGCTCGCGCACGCGGCGAAATACTAGTATATTATTATACAATTTAAAATCGTGAATCCATTTATTTTCTGGCATTTGTTTCGATTACGGAATGTTGAAATTTTTAAATTGTGTCGAGAAGGATTGTGGCAACAATAAAGTTTTTGTGGAAAAGAAGTATGCCATAAATCAGTATTAAATAAAATATGTAAGAACCTGTTTTGATGTGCAATATGCGTTCTCAGGCTGTGGATCGGTGCCGGCTGGAGAGCTCTGCCAGTGCAAGGATCGTGTGCGGGGTCGCATATGCAACGAGTGCAGGCCGCTGTTCTGGAACCTGCAGGACTACAACCCCTACGGATGCGAAGGTATGAATTTATGAATGAATGACTGTCCATTTCAAAATAATATTCTCTTGTAAAGACATATTTCAGAATATACAGTTTTCAAAGATACTGCAAAACTTCTTGTCGAAGCTACGCGTGACCAAAATGCTGGCCTATATTTTGGCCAAAGCTTTAATGCTTATCGCATTGCCATTCAACGTGGCAATGCTGCCAGAATTTTGGGAACGTTGCCCACTGGTAGTGGTTTATTAGATTAGAGTAGTTTAGATTAGTTTTGATAGATAAAGCTATTTAATTTAATTTCTGTTTATTTAGGTGTATAATAGATTTTTAATTTGTAATTTATAAGTTTTATTTCTTGATTTAAGAATAGATTTGATATTTTTATATGTTTTATCGCTAATTACTACTATTAGTATTAAACTATTATTAGTATATTATTAGTATATATATTATTAGTATTAAACTATTACTATATTAATAACTAGCTGCGCCCCGCGGCTTCGCCCGCGTGGAGATTGATGTGTCGCAAGTAAGAAAAGTAGTCGGCTGCTCGGCTGCGCTGTTATGATTATTTCCGAATATATCATGATTCTGTATTTGCGAACTCGCTTCAATTGTTAGGCACGTTTTCGACGATTTGTTCTCGTATTTCCCGTTTCGAACCCGTATAAAATATACGAAATTACCTAAACAGGCATGCCCCATCACCAATTATAAACTACGACGGTGAATTGCACTATTACCTACGTCATTTAAACTCTCTATGTTTTTCGAACCATGGAATACAATTTTTCATACAAAGCTTAGAACTCTATTCTATACCCCTTAGTGATAATATTGTAAAAATAAAAAGTACATAATTCAGTATTTACTTTATAGTTTATTTAAACCGAGGTTTTAGTGAATCAAACCAAGAAATAAAATTTTCCATAAAAACTTTAGAACTCATTTGCACCTTTCCTAAGGGTAGTATTGAAAAAATATTTTTTATTTCTTAATTATTTTGAAAATCATGGAAGTTTAGAAAAAAAAGTATTTGACTATTTATTTTGTAGTTTATTTGTACCAAGATCTGAGTGAATGAAAACATCATACACACAAACATTCGCATTTATAATATTATTAGGATTAGGATTTAAACCGAGTTAGGTCTCTCGTATGCGGCAGGCCGTCTGGGTAGATACCACAGCTTTGCCAGTTATTCTGCCGCCAAGCAGTAGTGCGCAAGCTTTATTGTGTTCCGGTTTGAAGGCATTCTGGCCAGAAAAAATACTGGGCATATGAGACTTAATATATGATGTCCCGGGGTGCAGCGCTACGCAGTGATTTTAATGGTAATAAGTTTATTTGTTGTGGTCAGGCGTTGTGCTTGCCATTAGGCGAGCGAAAATTTTTTATATATTATATATTACATTATGTATTATATTTTATATTATATTACACATTTGAACCGAGTTTTGAGTGAATTGAACCAAAATAAAATAAAATACATACAAACTTTATAACTCCTTTGCCCCTTTCCTAGTATTGAAAAAATATAAAAATATTTATATATACATATAATAAGGTATAAAGTCAAAAAAACCATACAAAGTTTGGAACTCCCATGCACCCTTCCTAGGAATAGTTTTGAAAAAATAAAAAATACCTGTTTGATTATTTATGTTAAAGTTTATTTGTACAAAGTTTTGATTGAATCCAACTAAAATAAAAAAATATCATACAAACTTTACTATAGCTTTGCCAATTATTCTGTCGCCAAGCAATAGTGCGAAAGCGTTACTATGTTCCAGTTTAAAGGACATTGTAGCCAGTTAAATTACTGGGCATAAATGAGACTTAATATCTGATGTCTCTACGCTACGCATTGCTTTTTATGGTATTCAGGTTCTGGGTTTGCATTGCAACAATTGTTGTGGTCAAGCGTTGTGCTAGCCATCAGGCGAGCGGCGAAAAAATTTTTTTTTGTATATTATATATTACATTATGTATTATATTATATATTATATTACGTTCTATATTATATCATGCTATATTAGGATTAGGATTTAAAACGTGTTTTGAATAAAAAAACTAAAATAAAAAAAAACCATACAAACTTTAAAAAGCCCTTACACTTTTTGTAGGGGTAGTTTCGAAAAAATAAAAATTTGTGTTTTAAAATTTATGTTAAAGTTTATTTGTTCTGAGTTGCGAGTGAATTGAACCACGGAATAAGGTATACAGTAAAAAAACCATACAAAGTTTGGAACTCCCATGCACCCTTCCTAGGAATAGTTTTGAAAAAATAAAAAATACATGTTTGATTATTTATGTTAAAGTTTATTTGTACCAAGTTTTGAGCGAATTGAACCAAGGAATAAACATTTTCCATACAAACTTTACCACCCATTTTCACCCCCTTGGAGGTTGATTTTTAAAAGTTAACATAGCCTTTGTTTCAATTTAGTACTTAAACTATCTTTATACCAAATTTCATCAAGATCGGTTCAGTAGTTACGGTGATACGTGGTAACAAACTTTCGCATTTATAATATTATTAGGATAGATTCTGCATGACTTCGTATGCTTATGTAAAGATATCTCAGCATTGCGATGTCATAGCGCTACGAAATATACACCAAATTTTAAGTTAAGATATGGGCTATCAAACATTGAACACTGCATTAAAATTCGTTGGGTGGTTTTTGAGTCTATAGAAGCCAAACATGTGGGAACTTGCTTTTTCTTCATGACTTGGTATGCTTATGGTAAGATATCTCTGCATTACGGTGTCATAGCGCTACGAAATATACACCAAATTTTAAGTTAAGATATGGGCTATCAAACATTGAACACTGCATTAAAATCCGTTGGGTAGTTTTTGAGTCTATAGAAGCTAAACATGTGGGAACTTGCTTTTTCTTCATGACTTGGTATGCTTATGGTAAGATATCTCTGCATTGCGGTGTCATAGCGCTACGAAATATACACCAAATTTTAAGTTAAGATATGGGCTATCAAACATTGAACACTGCATTAAAATCCGTTGGGTAGTTTTCGAATCTATAGATAACAAACACACAAACAAATAGACAAACATTCTAAAAACCATAGATTCGGATTCAGTACCCTCTAAATAGTCCATCCCAGTTGGTTTTACAAAATTATCTTCAATGTACAGAATTGGCTCTTTTCCTTTTTTATAATAGTATAGATTCTGATTTTCAAGATTTTAGGATAATCTACTAACTTTTTTCCATACTAACTTGGCCCCCATTTAACCCCCCCATAAGTAGATATTTCAAAATGTCGATAGCATATGTACGGTTCTGTAAACCGCACAGCGCATAATCCCACGGGTCAGCAATTTTGTAATTCATGCATTAGGTTAAATCAGTTCGAATAAAGCGTTGGAGCAGTAAACACGTCGTTATCATTAAACACCGCAATCCCGCGTCGGACTCAACATATCACTATCAATATCAATCAATTTATGTAGGGGTAACGAGAGCCCCTACAGCCTATATTAAAATCAGAATTTAATTAAACATATTCGTGGAAACGCCATTAAAATCCCGTCATTGGTTTTTAAGTTATAGAAGTCCAAACAAACAAACAAACAAAAATGTTAAAAACTGTTTTAATATGTTTAGTTACTCATTTTATATCGCCCTTACTACTTACTTACTAGGGTGGCGCAGTGACCCAAAGTGAGTCTTGGCCTCCGACAATAGAAGACGCCACTTTAGTCTGTCTTGCGCCAACTTCTGCCATTCTTCGACCTGGAGCTCACGCAAGTCCTTCTCCACTTCGTCTTTCCAGCGGTACTTGGGACGGCCAACCGGTCGTCGGCCAACCGGCCGTCCCAAATACACTCGCTTCACAGCCCGATCCTCACCCATTCTTTCGAGGTGGCCGAGCCAGCGAAGTCTGTGTGCTTTTATAGCGCCGATGATATTTGGCTTGGCCACTAGATCTTCAATTTCTTTGTTTTTCCTTAGCCTCCACGTTCCAACCTCTCTCTTCACAGGCCCTAGGATTCTTCTTAAACACAATACTTGGCATGCATCTATGCATTGAAGACGACAGTCTTCAAAAATTATGGAATTTGAAGCATCCAAGAAACCAATGACGGACGAAGAAACACGCTATGAACAGCACTTTGCTGAAACATTTAAGAGAGATAGGGATGGGCGATACACAGTTGCCTTGCCGCTTAAAGAAAAAGACCCATCGTGTCAATACGGATCATCCAGAGAGGTTGCGAAGACAAGATTGTTGCAACTAGAACGAAGATTGGAGAGGGATTCCTCTTGGTTGAAGAAGGAGTACAGTGATTTTTTGAGAGAATATGTGGATCTAGAGCACATGGAAGAAATAAAAGACGAAACGGATAGATTTAAAACTACTGCCGTGTATCTGCCACATCACAACGAGTAAGGTTAGAGTTGTATTCGACGCAAGCTATAAGTACAAAAACCACATGACTCTAAACGACAATCTCATGGTCAGGCCTCGATTACAGCAAGACTTAAGACATATAATAATGCGATGGAGACAACACAAGGTGGCTTTGGTGGCTGATATAGTAAGTAAATGTATCGCCAAATTACTAAGGGCCGTACACTACCGTAAAACTACTAAGGGCCGTAGCATGGTGCAAAAGATTTAGATACGCAAGGAAGCGAAAGTACCCAACCTTTTTAACGGTTGAAGAAACATCAGAAGCACTTACGGTTTGCATTCTTCTTTGCCAAGGAGAAGAATTTGCAAATGACGCATTTCATTTAAGGGAGAGCAAACCCCTTAAGAAAAGGAGTAAACTTCGTTCACTTAATCCCTTTCTGGACGATAAGGGTATCTTAAGAGTCGGAGGCCGTTTACGTTTTGCCAATTTACCGGAAGATGCTAAAGATCAGATAGTTCTACCTCACAACCATTTACTTTCAAAATTAATCATAGCCGAAGCACACAAAAAGACTCTCCATGGGGGACCAACACTTATGCTAAACTACATTCGACAGAAATTTTGAATTCTGGGCGGAAATAACATGATCAACCAAGAAGTGCACAGATGCGTTGTTTTTACGTCACAGAGCTGATACCAGAACCCAATTGATGGCAGACTTGCCAAAGCAAAGAGTAACACCAACCAGATCCTTTCTGCGCTCTGGTGTATGGATTTTGCCGGACCAATAGACCTCAGAATGTCAAAGGGACGAGGCTGTAAGACATATAAAGGATACCTGTGTATCTTTATATGTATGGCAACTCGAGCCATTCACATTGAGATTGTCAGCAGTTTAGAGAGCGAAAGTTTTGTGGCGGCATTTAACAGATTCACGGCCAGACGGGGGCATTGTGGTCACGTCTGGAGCGATAACGCCACAAACTTCGTTGCTGGCAACAAACAACTAAGAAACATGTTAGAAGGGCAACAAGAGACAATGAAGATAGGAATTTACGATCAATTAGCCCGATATGGGACTACCTGGCAAACATTCCGGCGGTTGCGCCTTACTTCGGCAGACTCTGGGAGGCTGGAGTTCGGTCGATAAAAGACCACCTGAAAAGAATTCTTGGGTAGTCTACCTTAACCTACGAAGAAATGGCTACAGTGACTAATCAAATTGAAGCCTGCCTAAATTCTCGACCAATTTCACCTATCAGTAACAACGTGGTTGACTTACCTTTGACTACCGTTCACTTTTTGATCGGAGAGCCACCAATTGTCGTACCAGAGCAATCACATTTAGACACAAATACAAACAGACTAAGCCGTTGGCAACTTGGTCAAAAATTTGTGCAAGATTTTTGGAAAAGATGGTCGACGTAATATTTGGGCAGACTTCAACAAAGACCTAAATGGGTCAAAGAAATGGACAACCAATTAAAAATTGGTATGCTAGTGCTACTTAAGGATGAAAACTTGCCACCTGGTAAAAGGTCTCTTGCCAGAATTATTGATGTTCATCCAGGCGATGACGGACTTATCAGAGTAGTGTCTCTAAAATGTAAAAATTCAGTCGTTATTTGCCCTATAACGAAAATTTTCTTGTTACCTGTAGAATAAAAGAATTGTATACATTTTTTACTTTTTATAAAAATTATTTCATTTCATTTCATATATTGTCATGATGGGTGGTAATTGTGTTAAATTTGCATTTAGTGCAGCTAAGTGTCGCCATAATAGCTTATGTATGTACATAATTGTTTACTTTTTTATTTAATTAATTATTTGTTTTGTGAAGGACGCTATCTTCAATAACGTCCTTGATGGGTGGAATGTTAAATACATAATTGATATATTGATTTTATTTAGTTAGTCGAATTAAAACTAGATGGCGACTCAGACAAAGTTAGCTCGCGGAAGCATTTCATTCGTTGCACCCAAGAAAGTGCAGCTGCGTTGTTAATTTTAGAGTTTTAGAAGTTGGTGAATTAAACCATACGTTCTCGGTAATACGGTGTTTAATTTACTGGGATCTTTTCGTAGGCTTGTAGGACCAAACTCGCGCGCTCTTTCAAAATGAAATGTATTTATTTGCGTAAAATATCTAGGTATCTTCAAGGCCAGAGTGAATAGGTGTCTTCTAAATCTAAGTGCTCCATCTTCGGCCACATCGTCGCTTAACATCAGGCGAGATGGTGGTCAAACGTAGATCTATCTATTGCAAAATATATATATATATATGGTGCTATAAGTTATTGGATAGGTTCAAGGTTGTTGGTAACTATAATAGGTACTCATTTAATTAGTATTTAACGCCTTAGTGATTCCATCCATGTGGATTGATTTAAAAGGTACTCCTTGTGCTGGTATTGCCATTCCGACAAGGCGGCCCTTACTACTACTAGTTGGCTACTCCTTTTAGGCGCACTATACCTTACCTATGTTAAAACCATTATAAAACAAGATATGTATGTGTGTGTGTGTAGAGTGTAACTGCCACCTGGCGGGCACGCTGGGCGGGCTGGGCGCGTGCGACACGCGCAGCGGGCAGTGCGCGTGCAAGGCGCACGTGGGCGCGCGCGCGTGTGACCAGTGCGCCGACGGGTTCTACCGGCTGCAAACTGACAACGTGTTCGGGTGCACGCGTGAGTATTATATATTTTTTTAAACTGACCGATGAGACGAGCAAGTCGTTCGCCTGATGGTAAGCGCCACGCCTGCCCATAACAATTGCAGTTAATAATTAACATGCAGCCTCTAATAATCTATAGCCCAACTGCAGGGTGTTTTTATTGTATTGGTTAATTGTTGTTTCCGGCTAGTTGCTGATGGTTACAACAAAACTAGGAATATTTAACCATCGATCAACAACTACGTAAGACAAGGCGATATGGTTCTAGATACCTTAGCCTGCCCAAATGGGGGACATAAAACAAAAGCAGTTTTGGATCAAATTCTGTGCTGCGAATTTTTGAAATAGATACATGAAGTTATTAGATTATTTACTGTATTGAGTAGCTAAATAGCTTGACTCCTTTGTTATAAAACCTTGCAGAGTTGTAAACAGCAGTGACCTTTATCTGAATACAACAAATTCTTGGTCACGTTCCTTACAAAATAGAAGTCATCTGTGTTTGACGCTGTGCTCCCTAGCTTGCGACTGCGACATCGGCGGTTCCATCGACAACACATGCGACAAGACCACCGGCCAGTGCCGCTGCCAGTCGCGCGTGGAGGGGCGGCGCTGCGACCGGCCCATCCGCGCGCACTACCTGCCTTCCCTCCACCAGTTTCAATTCGAAGTGGAAGATGGAGTCACGCCCTCGGGCCCCGTACGGTACAGGAACTCGGAGGAAGTGTTCCCGGGGTACTCGTGGAAGGGATATGTGGTCTTCTCCATGCTGCAGGTGAGATGTCATTGTCAGCCTCATCAGCATGCTAATTCACACAGCCTGCCAGTGGGTTTGGTTTTGCATGGTTTTGCAGGTTGGCTCAATTCTCATACACATGCGGGGTCGATTCCCGCGACGGGACAAATGTTAGTGCATAGAAAAAAAAGCGCAAGCATTTGTTGTGTGTCTGGGTGTCGTGGGACCACGGTCCTCATAGTTCCTAGTTTCCAAGATATAGGGAATCTTAGTTAGGGGCCAGGCTCCACGTATGTGATCGTTGGGAGTATTTATTTATTGATTTAACATTACGTGTTTCGAAGATGGACCGCGGCGCCCGCGTTGTTCATTTTTGCATAGAAAATGGGTATAGCTTCTTTATGTTGCGGGTGGGTTAGCTGTCTTGATCAGCTGGAAACGTTACTCATAAGGCCGGGTTCCAAGCCAGTAGAGACCGTTTGAGACAAAAGCCACCACTTGGCTTTGTTCATGCTATGATCTGATCAGAACCATGAGGTTTGTTTTTGCTAAAGGTGGATTGAGCAAAGTGACTCCGGTGTCAGTATTGCAGCCATGACGCGACAGTAGAACGATAGCATTACTTATGCTATGGATATGGGACAAGAGTATCGGGTACAAACTTGTTGTAAAAGTTACAAATCAGTGAAGTGTGACCACCAATTTAATAAGATGCAGGTCCACTGCAAACTAAAAAGATCGAGAAAAGAATAACACACCGTTTTCTTTCAGAATGAGGTCATAAACGTAGTGCAGATCACGAAGTCTTCTCTGTACCGGATGGTGCTGAAGTACGCCAACCCGCTCCAGGACCCTGTACTAGCAACCATTGTCATCACGCCGGAGAGTGTCGTCGATATCCGACAGAAGTGAGTAAACTAACCCCCACTCAGAGACTTTAATTTGATAAACCAACTTAAAACTTTGGGTAGTTATACCAAATTTAGATTGCTTAACCAACATTTGGTTGCTGAAGCAACTTTGGGTTGTTATACCAACTGTAGATTTCTTAACCAACTTTGAGTTGCTAAAGCAACTTTGGGTTGTTATCCCAACATTAGATTGCTTAACCAACTTTAGGCTACTAAACCAATTTTGCGTTGTTATACCATTTTCAGATTGCTTAACCAACTTTGGGTTGCTAAACCAACTTTGGGTTTTTATACCTACTAACTTTAAATTGCTTAACCAACTTTGGGTTGTCATACACCCAACTTTGGATTGCTATGCTAAACCAAACCTAACTTTGGGTCATTTACCTATACATTAGCACCTTAAGTACCTTATTTTGATAATTCCTCTCCATCCAAAATTTGCCTGGAAGAGATCGCTTTTAGCAATAAGGCCGCCCATTGTAACAATTTCTTTAATTGTTTTTATGTATTGTGTTTAATTTAATGTTTGCAATAAAGCGTTCATCTATCTATCTACCTATCTATTTTTGGTTTCCGTTACATTATTGTTTGTCTTAATTTTCAACTGTTTTACGAGAACTTGCTTTTAAGTTACAATCTTCTGCTTAAAACTATTTCATATAACAGATTCAACATTTTCAATTTATTTAGAAACTACTTTCCTAATCTCATATATTCTACTTATACTTTTGTAATTCCTCTCATTCTGTGTCCTTTTACTTATTTATTCATTTATGTCAGGCAGTATTAGAGTACGACAAGAGGCCCATAGAGTATATACCGTACAGACTAACATACATACAAAAATATAACACAATAACTAAGTATATTATTTATTTATTAATTTTTGGGAATATTACAGCTAGGTTTTAAAGTAGAAGTGCTTAAATAAATATACAGAAGGCCAATTATAAGTTTCCACAGATAGAAATGATACAATTTACATAAATAGAAGATACAGACGGACGCACACAGAATAGGTACAAGTTAACACACACAATAAATATATTTATATAGGTACACATTATAACACATATTATAGTACCAACACCTGAAAAAGTATTGTTTGGCCAGTAACTCCTTGAGTTGTCTGGCAGAGGTGTTGAATAAGTCAACGTTGTCATGCTCCTTGTTCAATGCATTGAAACACCTGCCCGCTCTCAATAGATAGGAGTTTTGCCTGTAGTTACTTTTGACACTAGGTATGTACAGTAGATTAGGTTTTCAATGCGGCACTAGGGACTCGCAAAGCTATGCGTTCCAACAGCTCAGGACAGTCGACCGAGCCGTTTGCAATGTTCAGTAGGTATACTAGATCAGCGAGGCGTCTCCTTTCATGTAATGGGAGGATATGAAACTTTTGGCAACGCTTAGTATAGTCAGGAAGATATGTACCTTAAATTGGAGATAGCGCAAGAAACGTTTTGAATTTGCTCAATTCGTGTGATATAAACATTGTAGTAAATAGGATTCCAGATTTGTGAAGCATATTCTAAATGACTACGTACAAAGGCACAGTAAAGAATTTTGATGGTTTTAATATTAGAAAAGTCGGAGGGTAATCGCAATATAAAATCAAGTGCTTTGGAGGCTTTATTGATAATGGTATTTATATGTCCATCAAAAAGTAATTTGGTTTTGGGTTATGACTAGGCATACTCACCACATAAGCATTTTTTGCAAGCAATTATTGTTATTCCTACTTTCCCTATAACGGCGGTAGACTACCCCTGTAGGCCAGAAGTCCGGGTCTTTTACATAACTTTTAATACCTCTTCCCTGTTTACCTTTCTACCCTCTCAATATCTCTACAATTACCGTCACCAACAACTCTCAATAGCCCTAGATATTTTAAAAGATCAAAACCCACCATCCCTCAACCCGCAGGTTCATGGTACACCTCCGGCCGAGTCCAAGCCCACAGCTCGTTACAGTCGCGGGAGACAAAGGCAACGCACCGTCTCCCTTCGTCATGAACCCTGGCAACTGGACCATCACCATCAAGACCCCTAAGGAGATTATGATTGTAAGCTTATTTATTACTAGCGACTCGACACAGCTTTGCACAGACGGGTATCTTATAGTACATCTTACATTTATTCCCGTTCGATTTATGATATAAGATAATTTACTATAGTATTAAACTAGCTGCGCCCTGCGGTTTCCCGGGATTAAAAGCAGCCTATGTGTTATTCTGATGTGTAAGCTATATTATTGTAAATTTTCATCAAAATCCGGACAGTAGTTTTTGCGTGAAAGAGTAACAAACATACACTTCATACATTGTTACAAACTTTCGCGTTTATAATATTAGTGGGATATATATATTATATAGACATAAATAAAAGATAACACTATTGTCAGTAATGTATCGCTATAGCAATAAAGAAGGAACACTGCTTCACTTCAAAAAAGGAGGAGGTTCTCTGGTAGATTGTTTTCTTTTTATGTTTGTAATCTCACCAAAAAACGGACCTTGAAAATTCAGAATTCCGTCATTTATAAACCGTTTTGGTAAATCTTATTGCGTTTGGTTCAGTATAGCTACAAGGTGGTCCCATATAAATTTCATCGATATTCGATCTTGGACTTCGAAGGTACATCAGAATTGAAGTCGGTTTTTTTTAACCCCTGACGCAAAAAGGAGCGTTGTCATAAGTTTGACCACTTTATGTGTCTGTCTGTGGCGCCGTAGCTCTTAAATGGATGAACCAATTTAGATGCGGTTATTATTTGAAAGCCGGTTTTGTACAATTGACACTGTTTCGGATCCTCCCAGGACTACTTCGTGTTGATTCCCGAAGCGTACTACGAAGCCACCGTGCTAACGAAGGTGGTAGATAAGCCCTGCGAGGTCGGCGATGGCGCCCTCTGTCGCCACTTCGCGTACCCCAGCGTGGTGGGCCGACCCACCGCCACCGCCGAACAGCTCATCACCCCTGTTACCGCATACATCGATGACGCTCAGGTATGTACTTATTTAGAAGAAAATACATTTATTCAGGACATCACACAACATTAGTTCTTTCCATCCAAATGTTGACTGAAAGAGATCGCTTTTAGCGATAAGTCCGCCACCACAATTTTGGGGGGGTCAAATTTCGACGAAGCATAATACTCTGGAAGCATAATACTTTCGAAGAAGCATAATCTCTTTCTCATTTCATCATATGCATCTATGAAGATCCATATGATGAAATGAGATCTTCATAATCCATAGGTATATATACCTATATAGTACCTAATAATAGTGTAAATTTGTCATTTTACCAATAAATTGATTATGATTATAATGAAATGAGCTACCGTTACCAAAGTTTATCTTCTTTCAGCAACTTAGCGAGATCAACGCTGCCCCAAACACCATCCCACTTCTGAGCAGTGAGCAAAACGAGCTAAAGTTCCACATTAACATCGACCCTCCCGGTTCGTACGTGATTCTCGCTGAGTACGTGTCTCCCGTGGGCGGTGCCGGAGGCGCGGTGGGTCATGACGACGGCGCGCCGCGGGGCGTGGTGGTGGTGACCTTCCAGTCGGGGCCGGGGCCAGACGCCACCGGGCTCGTCAACCTCAACTACTGCCCGTTCACCCCGCCGTGTCGCCAGGTCGTCGTTGACCCGCTCGCTAAGATACAGTTCGTTAACGTACACGAAAGGAACAACATCGTGACTTTGATGGTGAGTTTTTAATGCTCTTCAATTGTGGTAGACAGAGAGGAATCAATAATATCAACATGATTAACAGTAATGAGCTATTCGACAAAGTAACTAGGTATAAAAAGTTAAATGATTTTCAATGTAAGTAGAAAATAGACATAAAAAAATGGTAAAAAATGTTAAAAAATAAAATAGTTAAATAATAAACAATAGCTTAAATATGATGACACAGTCTGTGCAGCATAAAACAATAATACAGGCTATGTACAAAGATGTTTCGCTAGAAAGAGACCGAGCCTCCCCCATCCCCGACCTTTACACATCATTAAACATCTTTTGTGTTAGTTGAGATCGGAAAAATAAAGTCAAATCAACTTTCACTATGTCTCTTGGTCTTCTGAATAGCAAAATAGTAATTGCTGCTTTTACAGGCACTTACAATAGTGTCATCATCATCAGCCCATTACGTTCCCACTGCTGGGACTCGGGGCTTCCCTCATAGAGAGAGTATGGGCCATAATCCAATACGCTGGCCCAGTGCGGGTTGGTGGATGTCACATGTCCTTGATTTTTTGTGATAAACTCTTAGACACGTCGGTTTCATCACGATGTTTTTCTTCACCGTTGTTAGGACGAGTGTTAAATCTGCATATAACTTAAGAAAGTCAGTGGGCCAGCGGGATTCGAACTCGGGTGAGCTACACTCGTACAATAGTGTACAATCCTAATAAGTAGCGTGTTCCAGGGTGAGCCGGACACGCTCGCCGGTATCAAGTCGATCGTGGCCATTCCCGAGGCGCAGTGGCACCTGGACTACATCACCCCCCGGCCGTACTGCCTCCGCCGCAGCGACAAGTGTGAACCGGCCGTGTTTACTGCCGCTGTCGACTCTAAGAAGGTACGAGTGCTTACTGACTACAATAATCACATGACAGAAGGAGAAGATGGAACACTCACTTATGAAGTTTTATTGACTTTTGTTATTTAATTACATGTAAGCCAGGAAACACAACATTAACAGTCTGGGTATATACCCAGACTGTTAATGTTGTGTTTCCTGGCTAAATGAATATCAATATGAATATTCATATTGATATTCATTTATTCATAACAGTCTATGTTACATGTCAATATATTCGATAATGCTAAAATAATTCATTCAAATAAATAAAATAAAATTAAAATATGTCGTGAAACTGCTTTCGTATACTGCTTTCTCTGCAAGAGTTGACCATTTCTGACTCACGATTGAGCCAAAAAACTGATCAAGTGGAATCTGCAGCAACATGGACTGGCGACAGTCCACACTAGAGGTTGCAGGGCGAGCCCGACTCCATTAGTCATTTTATTAATTTTTTATATGGAACTGAATGAGACGAGCAAGTCGTTCGCTTGATGAAAACAGATAACAATTGCAGTGCCACCCAGAACTTTAATACCATAAAAAGCACTGCGTAGAACTGCATTGCGCTCATCATCCCGAGACATCAGATAAAGTCTCATAATATATGCCCAGTACTTTCGCTTGCTGCAATGCCCTTCAAACCGGAACACAGTAATGCTTGCTTGCCGGCAGATTAACTGGCAAAACCGTGGTAACTATCCAGACGGCCTCCCGCATACGAGAGGCCTACCACAAGTAAAAATAAATGGTGAAATACTTAGTAGTCGTAGCGTAACGCTTACCCTGAAGGTACCAACATTTTGCCACACCTATATACCTCGACGACTCTCGAGCCATATCCAAGGTTATCGTTAACCAGCTGTATCCGTCCAGCTGGAGGTGGAGTCCGGCTCGGGCGGCAGCCGCGAGCGCCAGCCTCCGATCCTGGACAACTCCACGGCGGTGGTGTACCTGACGCCGCTGGACCAGCCCGTGCGGGTGGAGGGCTGGGTGCCCGCGCCAGGGTACTACCAGCTGGTGCTGCATTACTACCAGCCGGACCTACCAGGTGACTTTTATGTGACTGAATGACGAGACGAGCTGGTCGTTTCCCTGATGGTAAGCAATACGCCAGCCCATAACAATAACAGCACCACCCAGAACTTTGTTTCGCACAATCCTCCGGTGCTGCACTGCGCTCGTCGCCCTAGCTCCGCTCGTAGCTGTCTCATAATGCCCAGTAATTTCACTGTCTACAATGCCCTTCAAACCGGAACACAGCTGCTGTCACACGATTGTGATTGAACTTCTGCTGACGTCTAAGACACCAGCGTTTGCAGGTTGTTTACAATCAGCGCTATGTTGAGATGGGACCTTTTTAACCCCCAACGAACAAAGGAGAGATGTTATAAGTTTGACCACTATGTGTGTATGTCTGTGGCAACGTAGCTCTTAAACGGGTGAACCAATTTAGATACGGTTTGTTTAATTTGAAAACTGGCTTTCTAGCGGTGGTTCTTTAATTTATAGTCGTAGAAAGCATTCAAATTCTGTTATTTTATCACGTAGTTATTGCTGCAAGGAAATGTGTTTCTTATCTTTCAATTAACAGCCCTTGAAAACAGCTAAAGGTGAAGAAAACATCTTGAACAAACCCGTTGACGTGCCGTCAAGCCACCGAGTTTCGGGATTATGTTCGGTGAACCATCAGGGGAAGAGTCTGAGCAGTCGCATTTTCCTCTAAATGTATGTGCTCCGTCTTCGGCCACATCGTCGCTTGGGTTCGGCCCAGACATATATCCTGTTATTTCATTTCTTGTTAAATCTATGCTGATTTTTAACCCAGGGTAGAAATCCCTTCATTTCTTCCCATAGAAATGTACGTCGAAATCCTGCAGATTCATTAAATATAGTATCTTTCCAGAAAGCACAATAGACGTAGTGGTGTCTGCAGTCGGACAACAGTACGAGACGGTAGTGCCGGTGCAACACTGTCCTTCCAACTCCGGATGCCGAGTCCTCCTCCAGATGGCCGATGGTCACACCAAGTTCCCGTTGGAGAAGAATTTCACCATCACTTTCAATGTAAGTTGTGAGTTGTGACATAGATGGTTTATTAGCCAACGTGCCACATAATCGACTCCGGGCGCAAGTAGGTCGATGTCACTGCAACGTCATCCCTACATTTATACACATACTACATTAATTTAACGTAATACTAATTTGTAACTTTGTGTATGATAATAGTCACTAAATAATAATAATAATTTAGTAATAACAATAATTTAATAATAATAATGTAATAATAACTTATTATATATATAATATAATAATTATATAATATTAAATATATATAATAATTATGTTATAATAACTACTGACTTTGTGGCGAGTCGTCGGTGCGTGGCGACACTGAGCCTTACCCCGAGATTCTCCCTGGGGCTAAATAAGACCCCTGACCCCCGGCTTACCTTAACTGGCCGTCCGGGGGTGGAGATGCAAGAGCTAAGAACTAAACTCCAAGGGTGGAAGTGTTAAAGGGCATAACGCCGGTAGTAGCGTTTAAGTGAAACTGCAGCACACCTCTCGACACCCTTTAGCCACCCACACCAACGTTGCCCCAATCGTCACCAATGAACGGCGGCCCTTATAGGGGGCACGTTTAGTGGGTGGCGAGTCACCACCTGCCTAAATATTTTCTTATGAGGCGGAACTGGCAGGTGCCGAGGTCTCATATCATAGACCGGCTCTCATCCATTAAAAATTCACCTCAATAGCCCAATCATAAGTAATTTTCATATCTTCAATAATAAATAGTCCTCGCACTTATCGGGGGCTACTATCTTTGATTGTATCTTCTAATGATGCACTTACAGACAGTCCCCGATAAGTGTTGCCCATTACATATCTAAACGAATTGCTCTAAGAGGCCTCTACGTGTTGGACTCATGTCCCCGCGCCAGCCTTCCAAAGGACCGGGTGTATAACCCGTGAGAGAGAGCGACATAATAATTTAATAAAAATAATAATTCAATAATTATTATTTTGACTAGTGTTCTTCCTCTCTTCTAATTGCTATGCCCGACAGGGTCCATAATGCTATATAAATTTATTGACAACAACTATGTTGATAGTTGACAGCCTCTGTGGTGTAGTGGTTGGGCAGGTTGGCTCAAATCTCATACACCACTGAGGTTGCGGGTTCGATTCCCGCGATGGGATGAATGTTTGTGCATAGAAAAAAAAAGCCCAAGCATTTGTTTCGTGTCTGGGTGTTGTGGGACCATGGTCCTCATAGTGCCTGGTTCCCTAGAAACAGGGAATCCTAGTTAGGGGTCAGGATCTACGCATGTGATCGTTGGGCGTTAAATTAAAAAAAATGAAATGTAATAATATTATGGAACGCAATAAATGATTGAATTTGACATTGAAATACATAGTGAAAGTTCCGCCTATCCTAAACGTTTCGAGTCATCCTTTTATAAATTTTTTTTACGCCTAATACTATATACTAATATATGTTTGGCCACTATCTCGCCTGATGTGAAGCGATGATGTGGCCTAAGATGAAGCACATAGATCTAGAGAGAGACGGCAGTTGAGCGGCTGCTCAGACCCGTTTCCCCTCCTCTTTGGTGCAAACGTCGAAGGAGAGAAACGCCTTGCCGTCGTCTGTGTTTCCACATATTACAATCTGGGTGTGTTCAAATCTAGAGTGAACAAGTACTTACTGGGTAAGCGTGCTACATCCGCGACCACATCGTCGCTTCCCATCAGGTGAGATCGTGGTCAAACTGAACCAGTCAGATGTAAACAAAATAATTAAATACAACATGAATAGAATAGAATGAAATGTACCTATTGCTAAACTGTGTACGGGGCGGCTGTGTACTTCCGAAGCACTGGTAGACTCAGTTTTCGTATTTCCGAAGCACTGGTAGAGTCAGTTTTCGCATTTATTTTCAGCACTCAGACTTCAATTTGAGTATAGGAAAAAGATGGGTAAACATACTTACCTTTTTTAAAGTCATGTTAACATAAGTTACAATTTTTAACATATTTTATTTGTATCATGTGTTTTCATAAACACATGATACAAAAGGTCATCCTTTAAAAGTGCGCTTTTGTGCCTATTTAATAAATGATATTACATGACTCATTAAAAAATTGTGTACGAGCTATACTGGCTCGTACACGTTTGGTTGTAGTTGTTGTAGGTAGTTATAATAAAAGAACAAACCAAACCAACTGCACTTTTAAGATGTTGTATTGTTTAAGTTAAAAGTCTACGCCTAATTTGGTGTCTGAGCTGCGGCTCAGACACCAAATTAGGCGAGTTTAGACTAAGTTAAGTTTAGGTAAATTGACACATTAGTGCGTGACGGTTGTTAAGTGACGACTTTTGATTTGTTAGTAATAATTATTGTTCACCTACGCGGTATTGGAAAATTGCTGTACGTGATATATTGGCTCGTATAAAATGTTTCATATAAGGTATGGTATACAATTCAATTCAATTCAAAAGTTTTTTATTTAAATTTTGTCGTCACAGACGCACTTATGAACGTCAATTATTACAATGACTCTACCACCGTATCGGAAAAAGAACCACTACTCAGAAGATACGGCAAGAAACTGAGGGGCATATTTTTTAGAACTTTTGTTACAATATTTTATGTTTGTTTTTGACAATATTATTTTTCTTATGTGCCAGTTGGCTACTTGGCAGAAGCGGAATGTTCCATGCATCTTTGTCTTCTATGTAATTACTAACTGTATAGTATGCTTTTTTCATTAGAATATTTTTCACACTCAATTTGAATCTACTTTCTGTGAGCTCCGTTATACATTTTGTAATTTTATTGTAATAACGTACACAATTGCCCATGAAGGACTTATTCGTTTTACTCAGTCTAAACCTAGGTACTGCAATTCTATCCTTATTTCTAGTGATAATGTAGTGGTGGTCACTATTCAACTTGAATTTGTGCAGATTTTTACGAACTTTAATTATATTTTCATAAATATACAGAGAAGGTAAAGTTAATACATTAATTTGTTTAAAGACTTCTCTTAATGATTCGCGAGGACCCAACTCATAAATAGCGCGAACCGCCCGCTTTTGTAAAATAAAAATAGCTTCTATATCCGCGGCAGAATAGAATCGAAAATAGAAAATAGAAAAACTCTTTATTGTATACCAAATTATAGAAATAGACAATAACACAGTCCTGTGTCCTGTGGCAGACCCCCACAGCAAAATGCCATATGACATTAAACTGTGGAAGTATGCAAAGTAAACTAACCAAGCCGTAGCTATATCCGTTAATTGCCTAATTTTACTAGCCGCGTATGCAGCAGAACTAAGTTTTCCTGATAGAGCATCGATATGAGGACCCCACTGCAGCTTAGAGTCTATGCCTTTACTAGTAATACAGTCGCCTTGTCTGTGTTGAGTTTATCACTAATAAGCATTACGTTTGGCTCTACATGTCTAACATTGGGCAAAGAGAACTTTAAACATTTCGTCTTTTTCGCGTTTAATAACAAGTTGTTGGCAGCGAACCAATTTGACACAATATCTAATACATTATTTACGTGTACTAGTTCACTATCCTTCCTATCTATCTTAAAGATTATAGATGTATCATCCGCAAAAAGTACAATGTCTGTAAGGTCTTTCACCATAAAAGGTAAGTCATTTACGTACACTAAGAACAAGAATGGCCCTAAAATTGAACCCTGTGGTACACCCATTTTGACTAAAGATCCAGATGAAGTGACGCCATACTCCAACTTTTTGCTGCCTGTCAGTTAGTTAGGTCAATAAGATCCAGAGCAGTTTCATGAATTCCGTAGTGGTGGAGTTTACGAATCAGGGTACTGTGCTCTACGCAGTCAAAAGCCTTGAAGAGGTCACAAAAAACTCCAATAGCATCCTGTAAACTCTCCCAAGCTTCAACCACATGGGTAACTAAATGTATCCTGACATCAGTTGTTGATCTGCTTTTCGTAAAACCGAACTGATTCTCGTTCAATATTCTGTGTTCGTTAAAGTGAGACAATAGTTGCCGTAGTATGTTTTTTTTCAAATATCTTACTTAGAGCCGGAAGCACAGAAACTGGTCTATAATTCGAGGGGTCAATTTTGTTACCTGACTTGAAGATGGGAGTAACTTTACTTTATTTCATCAAAGCGGGAAATGAACCTGAATCAATGCACAAATTAAATATAGCCATGACATGTGGTGCGATGATCTCTATTATTGACTCTAACATCTTTACGGAGAGGCCCCATAAATCTTCCGTAGCTTTAACATTAAGGCATCTGAATGTTTTGATAATTTCAAAAGTGGAAGTATGTCTGAATTGAAAATCTGGTAAGTCTAATAGGTAGTTCTTTCAGGAGAGCCTCTGCTACATTGGAACTAGAATTAAGCGACTTATATTATATTCTTGATTCGATTACATTCTTGAGTATTTGCTTATCCCTAAAGGATAACAGTAAATAAAAGCTCTTCCATTGCACAATATTACACAGCCGTGGATTTTAAATGATGAATGATTTATTAGTAGCAAATGAATGCATTAGATGAGTGCGTTTTTCCTTACCGATCGGACGGAATGACGAAAGTATTATTTTGTATTTAAGCTTAGTATTGTTCTCAAGTATGTGACATTTGTCTTATTGAGAATTGTCGTCTAAAAACTTCTTTAAACCTATTTTTGCAGACGGGGAGCAGCGAGGGCGTGTGGCTTGATTACGTGCTAGTGGTAGCGGAAGCGGACTTCGCGCCGTCGCTGCTCTGGGAGAACAACCGGCTCGACTACACGCGAGAGTTCATCGCCAAGTGTGCACACGACTACTACAACGTGCCGAAGAACGAAACCGGTAACCACCACCATTCACCAACATCTATAATATTTTCTGTGTACAAATATTTCTGAATATTGAACAGTTTCGTCAAAACAAAATGTGCCCTTTGTTGCTACGTAGGATTTGATAATTTTTATAGTGCCTTAGCAGACTTCATTTTCTCATTAATATTATGTTCGATTTTTTTTTGCCGATTTATATGAAACTTTAATGTCGATTTTCTTTAAATTGTAGCTATTTTAGAAATAAGTGCAAAAAAAAAACTGTAAAATTTTTTTAACTCAGTATTTTTATAAATCCGAATTTGCATTTCTTATATCACCCTTCAGCACTAGACATAATTTAAATAAAGAAGCAAAGTCACGACCGCCTCTTGTTTGTCAGGTTTCTGCCGCGACGCCATGTTCTCAATAACGGCGGAGTACAACAACGGAGCGCTTAGCTGCGTGTGCGACTTCATGGGTTCGACGGAGCTGGAGTGCGCGCCGGTCGGCGGCCAGTGCCCGTGCAAGCCGCACGTCATCGGCCGCTCGTGCACCGCGTGCCGCACCGGCTACTACGGGTTCCCCAACTGCCGCCCCTGCCACTGCCCAGCCACCGCCATCTGCGACGACAACGGTAACTATACACAAAATATACAGCTCTGGCCCAAACATCATGTCTGTAAAATCCCGGATACCATAAAAACTAAAAAAAAAAGTTTAAGATTAAACTAAAAATCCTATAACGTTGTAAAAGTTATTGTAGTTTGGAATTTTTGAAGGATAAATTTTGACAAAAAATGTAATAATATATCGGTCCGCTTCTTCTCATATTGCTATGCCGTATATATCTTGCAATAAATGATTGAATATACACTGCACACACAATGCATGTCCCTAAGATACTTTAGTGTAAACAAAGAACGTCTAAATTAAATTAAATTCCGTGAACATCAGCTGGGATTCCATAAAGTCCCATCAAAAGCACGGTCATTGTTTGATGTAGCTACTGTACAATAACATTATATAAGACTGTCAGTAAATGGCCACACTAGAATTTAGTAATTTATTTATTTTTTAATATCAAATGCACGTGAACAAAATGCTGGCGTGTATTTAAGCAACGAATCAGCCTCGCAATTCAGCGAGGCAACGCCGCCAGCATTTTGGGCACGTTGCCGGACGACGGGTATCGGTTGAATTATCTGTAGGCCATTCCGTTGGCTCAACCGATACCCGGCGTACGTGTACATAGTATTTAATATCTTTTAGTTTAGTTTTATTTAGTTTTTGAATTATTAAGCCTTTTGTTATATTATTTAAAATCATCAGTGGTATTATAATATATCAATTGGGACGTAAAATTTTCTGTCTTCGTTTTATCTGTCTAGTGGTACAGCTAGACAGATAAACGAAGACAGAAAATTTTACGTCCCAATTGATATATTGGAAATAATCAAATATTGCAATTATAAATTTATTGATATCCTTCCGTACAGCCCACCAGCATATCCCGGCTATACAGATATCAAAGAAAACTAAATATTACGACATATTAAGGTTGCGTAAAGTTGGCTAGCAAACAACACCGCTCAAGTCGAAATTTGGCTCTTTCAAATGTCATTGGATGCAGTTGTTTCTTGTAAAGTAGCGGAATATTACTTGCGCGGTGTTGTATGCTAGCCGACGATATCTAAATATCTGACACCAATTTTGTGGTGGATATTTCATTGTCACAAAGAATTTTGTAAGAAAAATATCTCTTCCATTAATGACGCGAGCCTCGAAACCTCTTTCGACGCTCACGTCATACGGTATCGGAATAATTACGAAATATCACAAAGGGGAAAGGGGGATGTAGTTAGATTAGAGTGTTTATTTTTTGTTGAACGCGCAAATAGGTAATTTAAAACCTCACCACGTATCACCAGGGGATGGAAGGGTTAGAAAGTTGCTAAAAACATCACGTGATAAACCGATGACCCCCTATGAACTGTGTTTACCAATGCATCACGCTTGTTCCGTCCAGGCCTGTGCATCTGCCCGAAGAACGTGGAAGGCGAGAACTGCGACCGCTGCAAGCCCTACACGTTCAACTTCGACGTGCAGCGTGGCTGTGACGACTGCAGCTGCAACGCGCTCGGCGTCGTCGACAACCAGCTGCAGTGTGAGCCCGACAGCGGGAACTGCGCGTGAGTACCTCCGGGTCTTAACGACCGACCCCTTGGGCATACCTACCTTCGGCATATTTGATCCTTTGATGGGCAAATTGGTCACATACTGTAATGCCTGTAGATAGAATGTGTATGTAGTAAATAAATATGATAGGTAAATACATTTTTTTTATTAACTTGAAATAATACATTTTTAGAAGAAAACAAAAACTGACTTCAATGTATTTTCGAAGTCAAAGGTCAAATATCGATGAAATTTATATGCAACCACTTCGTAGCTATACCACAGAATACAAAAGGAACAGAAGCAGTACTCCGCAAAGAAATTTAAACAAATAGCGACTCTTGCTGTGACGCAATAAAATTCAATTCAGCTCGCGTAGCGTTGCATACCTACCAGTCATATTAACCTACAGACAGTGGCGTAGCTAGGTAACCAAAGGCCCTGGGGCAAAAAATAAACAAGAGCTCTAACTAAACTATTTAAAATCGTTTGTTCTACTCCAGTTCGCCAGATTCGTCATCAGATACTTGCGGGGAACTCCCCGCAAATTTCAAACAAAAATGTTCGAGACTTGTTTGGAATACCGTAGATAGGATATACCCTGTTTTTTTTTTTAAATAAGTTGCCATTATTAAAGTCGCGTTCCTGGAACTTGTTTTGGTTTTATTCCGAATGTGGGAGAAACTTTCACTAGTTCAATTTATAGTTTGTAAGTCAGAGTCCGTGTAGCCCCCTGAGCTTGGGGGTACTGCCCCGTCTAGCCCTCTGGTAGCTACGCCACTGCCTACAGCGCGCACGCGGCACGTGTAACGTTAGGGTTGATACTTGTGTTGTGATGAAATATCAATCTTAGGGAACCGAATAGGTAGGTCCTACTAAGTACCTACTATGGTCAAATAAGTCCACTTAAAATCTGGCCTCAGCTCTCGGTCTATAATGTTTCAATACTTTAGTTTGATTTAGTCTCGGTTTCTATTAATAGAAGTTGGGCAAATAAAAAAGTTCCTGTTTTCTTAAGTAAAAATACTTAGATAATAAACACTTTTTTTATACATGTACCTGACTGACGAGACGAGCTGGTCAGACGTGGTGTCAACGTCCTTTAGATTTTGGCTTTTGACGTTCACTTATGAGTTAACGATGGACATCTTTATTGTAATATATACATTTTCATATTATATTAACGCCATAAATATAAATTAAATAATATTACACAAAGTTTATAGCAATGTCATCATTTTGAACAAATAATAAAGAAATAACTCCATAAATAATCACAAACAATACGAGTAGATTATGATTTATTTTATAATAATAGCATATAAATACATAAAATATAATAAATACATAGTATCTAAACATATAAAATTCTTCTATATATTTTTCATACATCGTTCATTTAATTTTAATAATAATAAAACATACAAGTTCTAGAAATGAATCGTGTCGAATAAAAATTTCACAATGAAAAATCGGTTGAAATGAATAAGCCCTAGAAAAGACATCAACGCGCGCGACTGTACTTAAAAAAACACTGCTATAATAATGATGAAAATACCGAAAATTTATTGATAATAAATATCTTACAGACTAACAAACAATGAAAACTTAAAACTAGCACACTAATTTAGGGACTTCACTTGTCGTTATTGCCTCTCCTATAGCGCCGCCGTACGTAGTAATAGTTTTCAATTTAGGGACTTCACTTGTCGTTATTGCCTCTCCTATAGCGCCGCCGTACGTAGTAATAGTTTTCAATTTAGGGACTTCACTTGTCGTTATTGCCTCTCCTATAGCGCCGCCGTACGTAGTAATAGTTTTCAATTTAGGGACTTCACTTGTCGTTATTGCCTCTCCTATAGCGCCGCCGTACGTAGTAATAGTTTTCAATTTAGGGACTTCACTTGTCGTTATTGCCTCTCCTATAGCGCCGCCGTACGTAGTAATAGTTTTCAATTTAGGGACTTCACTTGTCGTTATTGCCTCTCCTATAGCGCCGCCGTACGTAGTAATAGTTTTCAATTTAGGGACTTCACTTGTCGTTATTGCCTCTCCTATAGCGCGGCCGTACGTAGTAATAGTTTTCAATTTAGGGACTTCACTTGTCGTTATTGCCTCTCCTATAGCGCCGCCGTACGTAGTAATAGTTTTCAATTTAGGGACTTCACTTGTCGTTATTGCCTCTCCTATAGCGCCGCCGTACGTAGTAATAGTTTTCAATTTAGGGACTTCACTTGTCGTTATTGCCTCTCCTATAGCGCCGCCGTACGTAGTAATAGTTTTCTTTGGCCGTACACTGCTCCTTTTGGCCAAATTAAAGCCAACGGCATAAGTTTCATTATTAGTCATATGTTACTTTGATATGTTCGTAAATAATATTGCAATCACTCAAAATTGACCTTTAACCTTCCATCTCATTCTTTCATCACTTATCAAACCCTAACAATACAATTATAGAAGAATTATGTAACTCAATCGAATTATTAGATCTGTGAACGGAAACAGCTGTACCATAGACAATGTTACATTTTCTCTTCGCCAACAATAGACAAGTTGTTATTATGTTTAATATTTTATGATGATAATTTGAATATCGAAGACTTGATTTGTGAATGAATAAGATTTTGCTTTGTATGACATACATAACTATACCTTTTGTAATTTGGTAAGTGAGTAGCTCGCAGTGACAAACGTCTATTACAATTTAAATAGGTACTAAGTAAACTCATTTCTTAACTACCTATTCTAACGGGAAATAAAATGTAAGGTCCCTGAAAGCCACATGGAACTTATTTAGACATTTAATGCCTTTTTGTTTTGTTATTTTTTCATTATATCTTACTAGCTGCACCCCGAAGTTTCAACCTCGGTTTTCCGGGATAGAAAGTAGCCAATGTCATCATAATTCGTTAAGTAGGTAGATTTTGCTTGATTGTGTCACAAACATCCATCCATCCATCCATCCATCTATCCATCCACACAAACATTCGCATTTATAACATTAGTAGGATAGAATTATATTTCTCTCTTAGAACATTTTCACAGAAAACATACCTAATGCACATGTATTTATCTCAGTACTATTTACACTATATATTTAGTACGACAAATATTAGAGAATGCTTATAAGAGAAAGCAATAAAGTACGCCAGCCCATAACAATAACAGCACCACCCAGAACTTAGTTTTGCAAAATCCTGCACGGCGCTGCGCTGCGCTCGTAACCTTGAGACAATTAGCTGTTAGGTCTCATAATGCCCAGTAATTTCACTAGCTACAATGCCCTTCAAACCGGAACACAGTTATGCTTGCGCACTACTGCTTGGCGACTGAATAACTGGCAAAGCGGTGGTACCCACCCAGACGGCCTCTCGCATACCTACTAAAAACTTTTATCATTCTACCTTTATCATCATTACTTACTCAGGCAAATACGATACGAGAGATATTGATAATGATTATAAATAGCACAGACTATATATAATAATACCTACTAATAAAATTTATCATTTCTATCAGAATAGAAGTTTTAAGTAGGTAGGTAATTCTTTGTTATATTTACATATATATGATAGATAGAACACAGAATTTAAAAAGAGAGATTCCGGTCCTTGTTGGTATTTAGGCAGCCAAATACGATGCGGTATTTGCTTGTTTTCATATTTGTGTTAGACAGTAATACCACGTAATACTAGTCGTAAAGCGGCGCGGGCGGCGCCGGCGGCGGGCGCATAATGCACGTGCGTCACGGGCGGCGCGCGACAACCCACTGAACTCCGCACGACCGACCCTTTGCTGGTGTATGTACTTGTAGCTATGTACCTACTTGTAGCTTCGTACCTACAGTGCGGAGTGCTATAGGCCTGGCTATACTGAACCCAACGCAAAAATATTTTTTCAAATCGGTTCATAAATGACGGCATTCTGAGGTAACAGACATAAATACAATCGAACAGAGAACCTTCTCCTATTTTGAAGTCGGTTATAACGGAGGTTCTATGTTCCACTGTATATGTATTTTTTATTTTTACGTATGTTCACCGATTTTTCCGCCAACCGTCGAACGATTTGGAAAATTCTTTTTGCGTTCAGTTCAGTATAGCTACGAAGTGGTCCCATATAAATTTCATCGATGTTGAACCTTGAACTTCGAAGATACATTGAAGTCGGCTTTTTTTTTAGTAAAATGTATACCTGTTTTTCATTTTTGTTCATCATCATCATCATCATCAGTCCATCACGTTCCCACTGCTGGGACTCGGGCCTTCCCTCGTAGAGGGAGCATTGGTCATAATCCACCACGCTGGCCCAGTGCGGGTTGGTGGATGTCACATGTCCTTGAATTTTTGTGATAAATTTTTAGACATGTCGGTTTCCTCACGATGTTTTCCTTCACCGTTTTTAGAGCGAGTGTTAAATCCACACTTAAGAAAGTCAGTGGTGCGGGGCCAGCGGGATTCGAACTCGGGTGCGTTGGATCGAAAGTCGCACGTGCTCCCACTGAGCCACACTCACTCTATATATCTTATTGTTATCATGATTTAATGAATGTAATCGATCTAATATGACCATATTAATAAAATAAAATAAATAAATAACCGCGTAGGTGTCGCGAGAACGTGATCGGGCGCGTCTGCGACCGCTGCGTGCCGGGGCACTACGCGTTCCCGGAGTGCGTGACATGCACGTGCGCGCGCGCAGGCACCACCGACGACGTGTGCGACCAGAACACGGCGCAGTGCTACTGCAAGAAACACGTCACGGGACAGGTCAGACAATCACTACAGCTATAAACAAAATAAATAAAATAAAAAAAACGTTATATCTACCTAGATATAATAATAATAATAATAAAGCCTTTTATTCGGACAAAAATTTACAATTATGTTTCTTATACTACTGCACTGTTATATATTTCATCGTTAACATTATTCACATATTTGGTGCTTCTTTAATTTCTGTAAGTCCGTTTGCCAGTTGGCAAAGGCCTCCTCCAACCTACTCCATCCTGATCTCTCTCTGGCTACTCTACTCCACGTATGCTTGCATCCTGCCTGATATTATCGTCCCATCTTTTTTGTTGTCTACCTATTTTCCTTTTCCCTTCCCTTGGGTACCACTGTGTGTATTTATTTTGCTCCACTTGTCCTTTCCTCTTATCATGTGGCCCGACCACTTCCACTTTAGCCGTTTTATTTTTAAGGTTACGTCCTGTATCTTGGTCTTTTTTCGAATGTTGCTGTTTCTTATTCTATTACCTAGATATAATGTTTATTTAAAATAAATAAAATAAATCTAGATATATTTTTTTACTTATTTTTTTAGGTTACGAGTGATTAAATGAGCAGGTCGTTTGCCTGATGGTAAGCACACGCCTGCCCATAACAATTGCATTCCCTCCCAGAACATTTAATAACATAAAAAGCACTGCGTACCGCTGCATTGTGTGGTTATCACTCCGAGACATCTGATATTAAGTCTCATATGCTCAGTAATTTCGCTGGCTACGGTCTAACTTACGGTCACATAGATCCCGGTCTCTTATATCTAGGGAGCTAGGAACTATGAGGACCAGAGACCCACAACACCCAGAGACACGAAACAAATGCTTGCGCTTTTTTATTTGTTCCTTCAACACACAATTTACTTTAAATTGTAAGACACTTAATTCCTTATTAAGGAGTTATTTCTTATAAAAAAAATTTAAATATGTTGTGTTGATCGCTCGTCGTTCTCTTAATTGTTGAAAGGAATAGTATCTCCTACTAAATAATATTATATACAGGTGAAATCATCGATTTATACCGCTCATCATATTTAATTAAAGGTATCAATATTCCTTGTGCTTTTCTCTCCAGGAGTGTAACACCTGCAAGGACGAATACTTCAACCTGCAATCGTACAACCCCGACGGCTGCACCAAGTGCTACTGCTTCGGGAAGACCACCAGGTGTTCTAGCTCTTACCTGGCCTGGGCTGTGGTAAGGAATTCTCAACCCACTATTATATCTGTTGCTTATACATGGTGTGCCATATCCGAAGACATAACTTATTAGGATTAGCGTCTATAAAAATGACATTTTCAAACAGAGGAAGACGAGTGACACAGTTACAAAGATGGACCTTCTCAAGTGTGTCTCGCGACACACTTGCACTTAGTCGCGCATAGACCACAGTCGTGATCGCTTGTGCCTTACGTGATCGTACTTTCAATAAAAACTCATTAAATATGCCTGCGTGCTTGTTTAGAAAGTGTTATAATCACTTAGGAAACTAAAATAAGTCACATGGGATTACTTTCCACTTGTAGGTATGAAATGTCCATGATATTTTGATAAATAATAAAATATTACTTGCTCCACCATTATTGTGAAAGCGAGTTAGCCAATGGAAATAGAAGTGAGAGACATGATACGCGATATTATTCTCATTCCCATCCTTGTTATACATACTGCCTACTTGTCGAGTCGATCTAAGAAACTTTAATGTATTCTGTGCCGCAGCGAGCCCAAGCTTTTAAATTACAATATTAGCGCGTCACTTGTCTTCCTCTGTTTGAAACTGTCATTGATTCAATTAGGTACAAGTGGTACAACATAGAATGTACTATATTCAAACCTCTCCTAAATTCATATCGTCATTTATAAACCGATATGGAAAATTCTTTTTTCGTTGTGGTCCCTTATAAATTTCATTGATATTCGACCTTGGACTTTGAAGATACATCAGAATTGAAGTCGGATTTTTTCAAAAATCCAAATATGCAGATTTTATTTTCTCATCTGATGTTTCCCAAAGAGATCAGACCAGGACCTCCTCACTGCAAGGGAAAAGGTACCTACCCTGAAGTTCCTAAAATTTTACCACAGCTGGATATTCTAAGGAACCATGTATTTTGTCTACAGAAAGTAAAGTACAGAGTCTAAGCTTGGTATATGCATGGGTAGGCGAGGTCCGAACAACGAAAACCTAGATAAATAAAAGCTTGTAAAAATAATAAAGTTGTGCAAAGGAGGCGCGTCGTCAACAATGAGTATTTCCGTTCACAGATAGTGGGCATGGATGGGTGGTATCTCGTCAACATGGATTTCAACAAGACCCTGAACGTCTTCCCTCGGTCCGCGCCGCCTTCCTTCGTCAACGACTCCGTTATCGTCGCCGACCTGGTCGGGGAGACCAGCGAACAGAAGGTCGTATACTTTGGAGCGCCGGACTACTACCTAGGTAGGTTTTTTATGGAACTGAGTAATGAGACGAGCAAGTCGTTCGCCTTCATGTAAGCGCCACGCCTGCTCATAACAATTGCAGTGCTAACCAGAATTTTTAGTACCATTTAAGTACTGCGTAGCATTGCTTTGCGCTCATCACCCCGAGACATCCGTCTCATATGCCCAGTAATAAGCCATAAGCTTGTGAGACGAGACGGAAAATAACGAAGTAGCGCTTGTAACGTAGCTTGCCCGACCGTTCGTAACAAAGCAACTTCCTTCTTAATACGTGCAGCTAAGAAATGGAACGCCCTGCCATCATCTATGTTTCCTGTAAAATACAACCTGGGTGGCAAGCGTACTTCATCTTCGACCACATCGTCGCTTCCCACCAGGTGAGATCGTGGTCAAATGTTGGCCTAGTCTGATGTAAAAAAAACTTTCGCTGCGGTCACCACTTGGACAGATGACCATTTGTGAGCGCTACCACTTGTCGGAGTACACGTTGGTCCCGCTTGCTGTGTTAAGACAAGTCGTCAGGTCATGTCGGAGGCCTTCGGGCGTTCTAAAGACTACACCCACACGACATACGAGTTTGGGGTTCCTCTGTCGTGAAGTCGCGGGAAAAATCTTTTTAATAAATAAGAAAGAACATAGAATAGAATTCTTTATTGGCCATATAACTAAGTCCGTCATACAAGGCAAGTCATAATAATTATAATAAAAATAAAGTTACAATTTAATTAAATTTCATTTCATATTATTAGATAGTAATTAATAAATAAATAAGTCCTATATTATTGTTAGTAATTTATAAAACAAATTTAAATTTTCATTAAATATGTCACTCAGAATTATTTATTTATTTTTAACCGACTTCAAAAAGGAGGAGGTTTACAATTAGTTTTTTTTTTTTTTTGTGTGTTTGTTACGCGATTACTCCGCCAATTATGCATTGATTTCGATGATTCTTTTTTTGATTGGTAGGTCATACTTCAGAGGTGGTCCCATATAAATTTTATCGAAATTCATTCAGTACTTTTTGAAAAAAATAGCAAAAACAAAAAATATAAGTTTAATCTTCAAGTCGGTTCTTGTTTTTTTCGTAACCAACATTCTAAAGGTGGAGATTTGTATTCGACTGCTTCACCTGCTTCACCCAGGGTTGACTTCCGGTGAGGGAACTCCTCAACGGTGAATAGTACAGACACAACATTTCGTAAATGGATTTAACCATAATAGCCTGTTCTAAATTCCATCATGACATGGCTGATACAACCAGGATTGACTTCCGGCGAGGGAACTCCTCAACTCCGAAATTTTTTTGTACATGCATTTAATTGTGATAACCCGTTTTAAGCTTCGTCATGATGTGGCTTCTAGATCATAAAAGCTTGTCATTAAAAACTTTTTAAATTAATTTAATTAAAACTTGTTTTTCACTAAAAAGGGTAAAATAAATTATTTTTCAAAAAAACTATACCAACTTCATAACTACAAATGGCACTCAAAAGTGAAAAATAAATTAACATAATTATCGTAAGCGCTACCCACTCATATATTTGAAGTCGGTGCCAGCCAAGTCTAAAAGGTAGTAGATAGATACTACCTACAAGTAGTACTTACTATATACTTAGTATTTATCTGCTACCTATTAGACTTGGCTGGCACCGACTTCAAATATATGAGTGGGTAGCGCTTACGATAATTATATTAATTTATTTTTCACTTTTGAGTGCCATTTGTGGTTTTGAAGTCGGTTTAGTTTTTTTTGAAAAATAATTTATATATTAAAAGAATGGAAATAGGATGGGAAAGTGATGGGGGAGACCTTTGCTCAGCAGTGGGACAGTATAGGTTATTTATTATTTTGGCACATTTTTCATCCTCATATAAAATCCTCACTTATGTATATGCAGGCAAACGGCTGCGGTCGTACGGCGGGTACCTGACCTACACGATCCTGTATATCACCGACACCGACGGGCACGCCGTCGCTGCCGGAGATGTCGTCATCAAGGGACCTAACGGGTAACACACATCAACATAGCATCAAGCATTAGCAGAATAAAAGTTTGCTGCTCAAGTTTGCTCCCTTGTCACGCGCCATACGACTAATTAACCTCTTGTCGGAGGAGATTGATATTTTTAACTGTAGCCTGTCGAAGTTCTCAGAAGTGGCTCGAATATTTTTGGAAAATAATTATTTATATTAAAATTGAATATTATATACTAGCAACCCGCCCCGGCTTCGCACGGTTATTATACATATAAACCTTCCTCTTCAATCACTCTATCTATTAAAAAAAACCGCATCAAAATCCGTTGCGTAGTTTTAAAGATTTAAGCATACATAGGGACATAGGGACATAGGGACAGAGAAAGCGACTTTGTTTTATACATGAAACTCAGCTGGGATGTCTCTTTTTTTTTAATCTTCTAAAACATCTAAACATATAACACTAACTATGAGGTATAAATAATATGATGCGACTCGGGATATAGTCACCCTGTTTTCAAATTAATAAATAGCAGTAAAGGCGCTTTAATTTTTTTTGTAGCATTTAAGCATGATAAGTTAATGTAGTTTTAACCGACTTTAAAAAGGAGAAGATTCTCAATTCGACGGTATGTTTTGTGTACTCCATCATTTATAAACTGATTTGGAAAATTCATTGCATAACAAAAAAAAATGATTTCAATAGGGGATCGGACAACTTTTCAGAAAGTGTTTTAAATTAACTACAATGACTATATATAGCTATGAAATATACTATTTTAATTAAATAACGATCTAAAAGTACCTGAAACTATGTTTAAATATTATGTTTCAAATATTGCCGCGCAAAAGGTCACCTCAAAACTTGTGACGTCATATGTAGGTAGGAAACGACAAAGTCTTCGAAATAAAATTTGCAAAGAGATTCTATTACGTTTTGTGAAGTTTGGGGACTATATTGTAGTAATGGAACGAAAAAATTAGCAAAAATACATTTAATGAAAAGCAAAAACGTAAAATAAACACAAGCTTGACTCACGGCATTTGCCTACAAATGTCGTCATGCGCTGTGATTGTTGTTTCGTTTGAGATGAAGAACAGATTAAAAATGTCAGAATTATTTATTGATTTAAAAATGTAAATCATTATTATTTCACAAAAATATTGATTGAATGATCTTTCTGGTTCGACGAACATTCGTTCTAACTACATTTTAGATGTTTTCTCGTTTTCTGTCCGATCCCCTATTCCGCTGTATCTTTACAGTATGAAAGTAATAGTTAGTTTTCTTTGGTCCCCTTGAATATCGATGAAATTTATAAAGGACCGCCTTGAACCCAATGCAAAAACAATTTTCCATATCAGTTAATAAATGACGGAGGTCTGAGGTCGAATTGAGAACCTCCTCCTTTTTAAATAAATAAATAAAAGATATAAATTGTTTATTTCGGAAAATAGCACATAGTTGAAATATTATTCTTTTTTCCCATTTTTGTAGTCAAAGTCAAAGTCAAAGTCAAATATCATTTATTAAATAGGCACAAAAGTGCACTTTTAAAGGTCATAAACACATGTCTGTGTAGTCTGTTATAAAGTAAAGCTCACCGTCCACTCCCCGTTCCAGCTACATAGTCCACAACAGCATCGAGCAGCCGCCGGCTGGCGTGGAGTGGACGCACGCCGTGCGCCTCTCTGAAGACGAGTTCAGCACTCCGGATGGCGCCCCGGTCTCGCGGGACCTCATGATGAACACGCTGCTCAATGCCACCGGCCTCTACATACGTGCTACTTATTGGCATGAGGCCGTGGAGACCAGGTAGGTTATTTTTATCTTGAGCTCGTAGCCGCGTCGTTCCTGCAGTAGTACTTTTTATTGATATTGAAATTTTTCGCTTTCGCGCGCTATACTTACTCCTACTAGATACAAGTTTTCTTTTAAATTTCAATGTGAATACGGCCATCATAAAAACAGTTTACCTACTAATTTTCTACTATATGAGAAGTGAGGCTTGAAAAAATCACGAAATATTAGAAGAGATATATCACGTGTATTATTTTTTCGTTGAACACGCAATTTCTAATCCGAAAAGCAATTAGATTTTTTCTATCACGGTAACTAATTCAGAATTAAATTAAATTATACGTGTATTTAAAGATGATATTTTGAAATGTTTTATTATACTTTATACCAAACACAGTACAAGTGAATTTGGGCAGGAAGGAAGAGTAGTCTTAAACCTCACCACGTGTCACCAAGGGGAGGGGGGTTAGAAAGTTGCTAAAAACATCACGTGATCAATTGACGCCCATAAAATAATTTAATAAATTCAACGTTACATTAAGATAATCATAAAAAAGTTTTCCTACAAAAGTATATGAGACGGGGCTTTCGTAAGATGAGGCGATCAGATTATAAAAACAAAAAATATTTTAATCGCTTTACAAAGGATACTTTTTGTCCCGGGAAACGTGGGTGAAATCGCGAGGCGCAGCTAGTAAATAGTAATTGAATATATTACATAAAATCATAATTATTTAGGTTAATCCGCGTGAGCCTTGACATAGGCGTAAACAGCTACGTGGAAGACGAGTCGCGACGCGCGTCCTCAGTGGAGGAGTGCCAATGCCCCAGCGCGTACCGCGGGCTCTCGTGCGAGCAGTGCGCCGAGGGGCACTACCGCCTGCCCACCGGCCACTGTGTGCCGTGCCAGTGCCACGGTCACTCGCCCTACTGCGACGTTGACACCGGCGTCTGTCTTGTAAGTATACAGCGCACGGCTCTGAGTTGCTGGATCTGCTTCTAGGCTGGTGAGGAATAACTCGCTTTGTCCCCACATAAGTAAAACAAAGTGGGACCTCGGTTAATTTACGTAGTGTACAAGATATACTATGATACTAAAGAATATTATATTCTGTTCCATCATATTGCAATCTATTCCATTCAATCATATTCCATATTATTCTATTCTATTTAATCATATTTCATATTATTCCATTCTACTCTATTGCAATCAATTCCATTCAATATATTCAATATTATTCCATATTATTTCATTGTATTATATTGCAATCATATTCTATACTAGCTGTGCCCTGCGGTTTCACCCGCGGTTTCCCGGGATAAAAAGTAGCTTATGTGTTATTCTGATGTGTAAGCTATATCATTGTAAAGTTTCATCAAAATCCATTCAGTAGTTCTTGCGTGAAAGAGTAACAAACGTACATCCATACATTCTCACAAACTTTCACGTTTATAATATTAGTAGGATTATTCCATTCTATTTTATTCCATTCCATTCTATTTTATAATATTCCATATTATTCCATTGATTTCATTCTATTCTATTCTATTCTATTCTATTGCAATCATATTCCATATAATTCCATTATATTATATTCCATTGTGTCCGCTGCAGAACTGCTCGGACAACACGATGGGCGAGCACTGCGAGCAGTGCGTGCGCGGTTACCACGGCGACGCGACGCTCGGCACGCGTCAGGACTGCCTCATCTGCGCCTGCCCCATGCCCTACCCCTCCAACAAGTAAGTCACGCTTCGCTCTCTCTTTCATTATACCGTACTGCTAAGGAGTGGAATTCTCTAACAGAATACTCTTCTGGGGTCTCTACCTTCTGGTTCTCTTTAGAGTGAAAAGGCACCTCATGGGCTCACCTTAGACATCAACTACGCTTACTATCAGGTGAGTTGTTGACAAACGTGAGCCCATTTCAATATAAAAAAAACCTCTGTGCTGAGTGTCAGCATCGCACCAAATGAAGTCCAAAACTAGAATTTCCCATTATGGGTATGTCAGGTATTTCGAAAGAATTCATTGACATTTTTAAAACAGGTTTTTAAACATTGAGGTCCAATGTTTTTAAATGTGTTTTGGCTAAGATTTAGTATAGTATTGTTTTGGGATATGAAGAAAAGTGATTTGACTGTGACTTTTTGTTGTTGAAATGAAGCATACGCTGTTTACCATATTGCAACGCAAACGTCCTGCAAAAAGTCGGTCACAAAATAGGTGACAAATGAAGGTAAAAAATTTGGACCGACTATCGGACCTACAAAAAGTCAGACGTCGGCGGAGGCATGGAAAAAAGTAAGTGTTGATTAATCACACAAAATAATACAAAATGGAATAATATCCGGCCACTTTATAGTGCTTGCAATATCAACTGATGAAATCTTATACACTTTATTCATTGTTAAGCTTTAACTACAACACACAATAATCGCCAGAGAAGAATACTACGAGCCGAAAGTTGAACCGGAAATCGGTTCCGTCACCGTGACTTAAAATGGCCGACCCGGCTGAAAGGCGGAGCCACGTGACGTCATCGCAAAAAAGTGGCCAATAAACGAAAGAACTCTTGCTTTTTCTTTCATGCAAAAGAGATATACAGCATTCAATTTAATTACAAGAAATATGGTACAATAATACTTAAATTAAATGTTAAAAACTAAATAAAACTAAACTAAAAGATATTATATACTATGTACATGCCGGGTATCGGTTGAGCCAACTGAATGGCCTACAAATAATTCAACCGATACCCGTCGTCCGGCAACGTGCCCAAAAGCTGGCGGCGTTGCCTCGCTGAATTGCAAGGCTGATTCTTTGGCCAAAATACACGCCAGCATTTTGGTCACGTGTGGATTCCACCAGCCGGTTCACCGCAAGCGGCGCACCGGTGAGGTACAACGCACGGAGCACCAATTCTTAGTGACATGGCTGCCCGGAAAGTGTTGTTGTCAAGTAATGTCCCCAAATTACTTGACGGGAGTGCCTGCAGCCAAAGACCTGATTCCCAGCGAGAAACAGCTAAAAGACGCGCCCGCTCTGTAGGATTTCTGGACGTATTTAATAAATTATTCCGCACCAGCTCACAGAGGGGAGCGTCCCACTGCTTCTGCGAGGAGAGGCTTTTGGGCAGGCTACTGTTTGGGCAGGCTATTTGCCATGCGTTTACTGCCTCGGTAAAGAAAGAGATTTTATCAAAGTTTATACTCGGTACCAAAATAATATTTACTAAATTTTGGGTACTTTTAACCGAGGACAGGAAAGCTGGTAGAGAAACACTAGAAATTTTACGTATGCCGAGGCCTCCAAACCGGATCGGTAGAGATGCCTGGCTCCAGGTACGATCGTCTAAAGATATGTTGAATACGGAAGTGAGCGTATCCCTCACGATGTTGTCTAACTGCTGTAAAAGGTGTGGATGATTCCAGAGTTGGCAACATCGTAAAGTATACGTAAATTTTGGAACAAATAAGCAGTATTTAATGATGAAATAAGCCATGTGAGTATTAATTTTTAAAAGTCTGTCCGAAACTGCACGAAAATTTTGAATTTTCTCCTCGACAAAGTCTGCTATAGATTCGTCATGGGTAGGTGAACCTAGGAGGCGAAGAGAACTATTGTCGATGATTTTAATGTTTGGGGCTACAGTATTAAACTTACATATAATCTCATCTTTTGTGGTACAAAGGTCTGAAAGGTATAATTCACATTTTGAAAAATTTTAATCCAAGCCAATTGTTTTGAATTCAGAAATGAGGAAATTTAGGTCTTTAAATATTGTGTCAGAGTCGGCAAAGAGATATACAGTATTTTGGTACTTCAGTCAATTGCATCACATTTGTATAACACACAAGATAATAAATAGAAAAAATAAAATAAGAAATTCTTTATCGCCACAACAAACAACAGGTGCACAGTTTCTTAGTATCTACTTAGTAACTATACATAAGCAGTATACCTACAGTCACAGTGCAAAAGGAGGAAAATTAGCAAGTGGCCACATCGTAAATGGGAACGCAGCGCTGTTTTTCAATTTACAACTATGCTCGAACTGGTTTTCGTCCAGATAGCAGGTAGATATAGCAGGTTACATTTAGTACCAGATTATTAACAATGATTTATATATAAGTGGCAGTAACCAGAAGAGCTTTCAGTTTGTATGCCATATGTATAGACGCATGACTCCTTTACTTCTTTTTACTGTGTAATACGGCTCTTATCTATGGTTTATATATCGATATAAACTTTGTGTGTCAAAACTTATTTTTATTTCAATTGAGCTTTCGTTGACGTTTGATTGCAACCCTAGATAAAAATTTGATTGCAACAAACGGGTTACGAGATCGCAAAACCATCATCGAAACTGGTTTCTTATTGAAATTGATTGAAATAAAAGAAACATGATCGCCCTGCTGACCTCTTTGATTGTATTGCAGTTTCGCGATTGGCTGCGACCTGAGTGAAAACGGCGAGCTGATCTCCTGCGAATGTGAGACGGGGTATGCGGGCGCGCGCTGCGAGTACTGCGCCGCTGGCTTCTACGGGGAGCCGGAGAAACTCGGTCAGTCCCTTCCCCACATCACTATCATCTTTTTTTTATGTAACTGAATGACGAGACGAGCTGGTCATTTGCCTGATGGTAAGCAATATGCCTGCCCATAACAATAACAGCACCATCCAGAACTTTGTTTTGCAAATTCCTGCGCATCGCTCGTCACCCGTTAAGTGAACTAAAAATTACATTATAGAAAAAAAAATGTTAGAGAATAATATCTACTCTTCAGCTAAAGTCATCATCATCAGCCCACATCAGTCCACTGCTGGACATAGGCCTCTCCCATAGCACGCCATTGAGCCCGATCTTCGGCTTTCCTTCTCCAGTCGCACCAGCAACCCTGCGTATATCGTGGCTCCATCTATCAGCTAATAATATTATTAATTAATAAAACATGCCAGGTGACCACTGCAAGCCGTGCAACTGTTCCGGCAACATCGTGGCCAACGACCCCGGCTCGTGCGACAGCATCAGTGGAGACTGCCTCAAGTGCGTGAACAACACCGCCGGCGCCGCCTGCAACCTCTGCGCGCCGGGCTTCTTCGGGGACGCCATCCTCTCCAAGAACTGTACTGGTGAGCTATGCACACTACTACTCAATTCAAAAGCAGATACATTTAAGAAATGTCTAAGTGACTGGCTCTTGTGTCATTGGTTTTATGATGTTAAAGAATTTGTAAATTGTAGAGACAAATATGTATTCGTAAATATTTGCACGTCAGCATGCAGGCTGATTACAAGAGCTAGTGTACTTTGCACGTCAGCATGCAGGCTGATTACAAGAGCTAGTGTACTTTGCACGTCAGCATGCAGGCTGATTACAAGAGCTAGTGTACTTTGCACGTCAGCATGCAGGCTGATTACAAGAGCTAGTGTACTTTACGACCATTCTATGAATAACATGTATCAATATAAAACACCCCACCCGTAGATCCCAGACCCGAAACAAATATACTTGCGCTTTTTTTTGCACAAATATTTATCCCGTCATGGAAATCGAACCCAACCACTACTCCAAAGAAGCTTAATAGTTCATAGTTCATAGTTCATAGTTCATAGTTCATAGTTTATTTATTAATAACAATGTTACATGTCAGATTATTTAAATGAATTACAATTTAATTACCAAGTCAATCACAATACTATATATAATTTATGATATTGCATAAAAATTGTCATTAAAATAAAAATTAAAAAAAAAAAAAAATATAAAAAACATAATACAAAAATAATTAAATTAAAAAATAATTATCTATCTACTAAAATAAGTAGATTTTACTGTCAGTCTTTACAGCCAATAAATTCATTATAGCTGTAAAACGCTTGCTTGACGAGCCATCGCTTCAGCCTGTATTTAAATATCTTTATATTGGAGGCGGATGTTACATAAAGGGGTAGCTTATTATACACAGTGGGGCCCATAACATGCGTAATCTTTGATGACTTTTCTAGTTTTCTGGTAACGGCAATCAGTTTGTTTCTGTTTCTTGTGCAGTATGAATGAACATTGCTGTGTAGTGTGTACTGCTCCAGATTTAGTCTTACATAAACTGCGACTTGGTATAGCACAACCGATGGTAGGGTAAGAATACCTAGCTTTCTGAAATGTGGCCTGGCGGTTGCATCCTGTGGAATGCGAGCTATAGCTCGCACGGCGCGCTTTTGCAATCGGAAAGCGCGCTCCCAGTCGGCAGCACGCCCCCACAGCTCAGCACCATACTGTATCAAGGAATGCACGGTTGCGAAGTAACAGGACCGTACAACTTCAGCTGGCACTACTCGCCCCACTCGACGAAGTGCAAAACATGCGCTTCCTACTTTTGCACATACTTTGTTGATATGTCTTTCCCATTTCAAACCTCTGTCTATGTCGAAGCCCAAGAATGTCGTTGACTCGACCTGCTCAATCTTCACTCCATTCACAAATACTGTTAACGGTTTGGGTGTCCTCCCCGAAAGGTAGAAGTGAATGAAGTGAGTCTTAGTGAGGTTTAGCGCGAGACCATTCATCTGAAACCACCTGGCCATTTGGGACGCAGTGTCGTTTAACTTCTGCTCTAGTTGATCCACTGATGGTGCTGTGACCACCGCCGCAACATCATCAGCGTACATTAGTACTTCAGCGAAGGTCACAGCATCCGGAAGATCATTCAGAAGCAGAGAGAATAGAATATTCGACACTGACGATCCCTGCGCCACGCCCATGGTCGACATAAGTGGGTCCGATCTCTCCGCACCACCACATCCTACTACCACCTGTGACCTACCTCTCATTAGATCTGTCAATAAGGATAATGACGTGCCGCCCAAGCCGTAGTGCCGCAGCTTGACGGCGAGAACAGCGTGATCGGCGACGTCAAAAGCCTTTGACAGATCACAGCAGAGCATAGCTACTTGCTTCTTGCTCTCACGAGCGGCCAAGACAAGGCGTATTGCTTGTCGCGCTAGAGATGTGGTCGACCTGCCTTCCCGGTAAGCATATTGCCGGTTAGAGAGCGCGTTAGTCGCCGACAAATAATTCATTAGGCGGGTGCTCAATCCATTCTCTAGTATTTTTGCTACTGCTGGGATTATAGAAACCGGTCTATAGTTATCCATGGAGTCTCTTTTCCCCTTCCCTTTGAACAGCGGTGACACTTTACTTATTTTCATAGGGGTTGGAAACGAGCCTTCTTTCAGACAAGAGTTAAATAAATCGGATAGTATTGTCACTAAGGGAAGAATTGTAAGTCTGATGATCTTCATCGATATACCATATATGTCTTTAGAACCTTTTGGCGGTATGCGTGTCATAACTATGCGGTACACCTCGTCTGCAGTAAATACCAGCAGTCTCAGGGAGCGGTCTGAGGGCGCTCGCGCAGCACACAGCGCATCGCGCACAGCAGTGACATCGGCACGCGGGGCGCCGCACGCGGCCGCCGCGCTCAGAAACCGAGCGTTCATCGCATCTACTACACACTTATTCGATGGGAATCGTATCCCGTCGGGTTGTGTGACTACATCAGTGAAGTCGAGATGAGGAGAGTTGCTTTTTCCTCTCTCTTTGTTCACTACATTCCACATGGCCTTTGATGCATTCTTATTATTATTGATCATTTCGGCATAGTAACTTGATTTCTTGCTTTAATAAACTTTTAGGTAAGCAAAATATTTCGCCGCAGTAGAGACGACTAATAATAAAAACCGGCCAAGTGCGAGTCCGACTCGCGCACGAAGGGTTCCGTACCATTATCTATAAAAACGGCAAAAAATCACGTTTGTTGTATGGGAGCACCCTTAATATTTATTTTATTCTATTTTTTAGTATTTGTTGTTATCGGCAAAAAAATACAACATCTGTGAAAATTTCAATTGTCTAACTATCACGGTTCATGAGATACAGCCTGCTGACAGACGGACAGACAGACAGACAAACGGATGGACATCAGAGTCTTAGTAATAGGGTCCTGTTTTACCCTTTGCGTACGTAACCCTATAAAACTGAAGGTTGTCTAAACTGACATAGTATAGAGAATGAGTGATGTGACCGCAGCGTGCGTGTGCGACGAGTACGGCATGGAGCGGTGCGACCCGAGCACGGGCACGTGCGTGTGCCGGGCCGGCGTGCTCGGCGCCACGTGCGACCGCTGCGCGCCCGCGCACTGGGGGCTCGCCTCGGGCCGCGGCTGCACGCCCTGCGACTGCGGACTCGCCTCCGCCTCCGAACAATGCGACGAAACCACCGGACAGTGCAAGTACGTAACGACACACACGCACTCTCACACACACACTCACACACACACTTACACACATAAACACACCCTCTCTTACGCACTCTCTCACACACTCTCTCACACGCTCACACTGATACATCAAAGATTTCATTAATTTTTTTGTATACCGTTGCAGATATACCGAAGAATAAATAAATAAAATCTTTATTAGTCAAACTTTACCCTTACAAACAGTAGTTTTTTTTTGTTTAAACGGCAAATGCTTTTTTACTGAAAACAATTCTACCACAGAATACTCAAGGACAGAAGCATCACTACGTAAAGAAATTTAAACAAATAGCGACTCTTGCTATGACGCAATAAAATTCAATTCAGCTCGCGTAGCGCTGCATACCTACCAGTCATATTAACCTACAGAGCGCCTCTCTTTCTATCGCATAGCTCTAATCTCTTCTGATGCGGCACGTGTAACGCCGCGCGACCCGCCGTCGGTGTCCGGCTATGTACTTGTAGCTTCTTACCTACAATGCGGAGTGCGCCAGACTCTACTTACTAAAATTAAACTAACTACTAAAGAAGCAATTGGAGAACCCACATATCATTAAAGGCCTATAGATAGCCCAAATGCTCCAGCCCACTAATACTCTACTACATACGTAATACTACATACCCTACGCCCACACTACTACACTACCTCTCTCCAACACCCTTCTCACTCTTACCCACATCCTCTCCCAAACGCACACATCACCCTCTAAATCCTCTTCACCCCTTTTTACGCACCCTTACCCCTCACACTAACACATTAATTATTAGCCCTAACCTTCTTAAAAAGATGATTATTAATTATCAAGATAATGCATACATCTTTGATGCAACGATATAGGTGGATAATACGCAAGTTCTCCAATTTAATGTTGAGTGCTACCGTCTGACTTTAGATGCGCCAAGGGTGTGACCGGCTTACACTGCGACCAGTGCGCTGCTGGCTACTGGAACTACACCAAGGAAGGCTGCGACCGTGAGTTTATAATAGATTCTTTTAAAATCGATTACTCTCCTTAGTTTTGTCATACTTAAGTTATTTGTACCTTAGCAATACTTTGTAAGAATCTTCCAATTAGCAAGCTGAAGTGGCAATGGGCTGGTCACATCTCTCGAAGAACGGACAACCGTTGGAGTAGACGTGTCCTTGAGTAGAGACCGCGAATCGGCAAACGTAGTGTAGACGCCCACCGGCCAGGTGGAGCGGCGACCTGCGAAAGGCGGCCGGAAGAAACTGGATGAGAAGAGCCGAAGACCGGGCTCAGTGGCGTTCATTGGGCGAGGCCTATGTCCAGCAGTGGACGAATACAGGATAATGATGATGATGAATATTTTGTAAACTTATGTTCTGTATGTGTGTATTGTACAGACTGCAACTGCAACACGGGATACTCTGTGGGCTTTATGTGCAATGCCACGGGGCAATGCGAGTGTCTGCCTGGAGTCGTCGGGGAGAAATGCGACCGATGTCCAGAGAGGTGAGATAATACCCTTGTGGTGGACCCAAATCGTTATCGTTCCCGCTCCGCTTATGAAGCTACCACCTGACCACACACCAAAATTACGCCACCTTATATCGCGCGACTCCGGCGCACGCATGTGTGCGTAAACACGATGCCTGTTTAAATAGACCTGCGAGCGGTCCGCGGCCACTCGCTTACGCGCTTTGTTGCTGGCACACGCCTATCACTATCGCGCTCTCTTGCATTTGTTTACATTATTTTCGTAATTTTTTTTTAGTTATTTTTATTCAATATTTTGGACTTTCTTTTTTTTGGCTAAATTAAGTTCAAGTTACTGTTCGCTTCGCTGTTTTCATCCTCATCTAAATTTTCCATTCATTTATAGTAAATTAAATAATAGTTTAAATTAACTCCTCCCTTTTGGTCCGGCTTTGATTCCTTGCTGAGCGAGAAAGAGGTTTAACCAAGCCAGAGGTTTTACCATCACTGTCTGGGAAGAAAAACTTACTTATAATATGCTTGTAAATTTTTTGGTACATTTTATGGCCCTGAGCCGGCACGGTTAGCGTTACAATGATCTCAGAGATATTTATTTTTATAGGTGGGTTCTAATTCCTAACGAAGGCTGCCTGGCTTGTGACTCGTGTACGGATGCCCTTATCTTCTCAGTGCAAGACCTCTCCTATCTACTGGCGAACGAAACCGCGGAGTTCAAGGTAAGTGAGAAACCTGCATACTGTTCTCCGTTAACTCTATAATCTTTTCTATATTAATTTGATTTATATCTGAACGGAAAATCTGTCAGACTGGTATTTTAGAACCATCGAAGTTTCTATCAAAGCAGCATTAATTAAAAATTACAAAAAACATTTTCTGCTCATTTCACTTCATTCTCTCTACAGAGTCGGCAACGCAATGGAAATGTTCATAGGCGACAGTGACCGATTTCTATTAGACAGCATTCTGCTTGCACACCACAAGATTGCATTAAAAAACTGGACCTGATGTCCTCTCACACACACATTTCAATCTCAACCCTCTCACATACAGTTTTTCAGCAACAGACAGGCCGTATGCTTGATTGCCCCTTTTGTATATTAATAAAACCGGCCAAGTTCCGTACCATTATCTATTAAAACGGCAAAAAATCACGTGTGTTGTATGGGAGCCCCCTTAAATATTTATTTTATTATATTCTTTAGTATTTGTTGTTATAGCGGCAACAGAAATACGTCATCTGTGAAAATTTCAACTGTCTAACTATCACGGTTCATGAGATACAGCCTGGTGACAGACGGACTGACGGACATCGGAGTCTTAGTAATAGGTTCCCGTTTGACCCTTTGGGTACGGAACCCTAAAAATATTTACTCACCACTCACATAAATTCAATCTCTCACCATGACCATTGTAATCCAGGACAAAGCGGACTCGTTCTTCACGACGCAGCGGCTGCACTATATCGCCAGTGAGACGGAGGCGCTGCGCCCGCGCGTGGCCGCGCTGCGCGCCGTGGACGTGGCGGCCGCCGCGGCTGCCGTCAAGACGCTCGAGACTGCCACCAAGAACCTGCTGCGATCGGTGAGACCCAAGAAGCTTAATACTAGTAACTACAAATCATTCAAGGGTCATCCAATACGATCCTAAGGTTGCCTGGATAAGACCGCTTTTAGCGATGAGGCCGCCCATGTAACACTTTCTTTAATTGTGTGTGTCTTTAATTTGATGGTTGCAATAAAGCGTTTATTTATTTATCTATCTACTCCTAGTTGGATTAGGAGCGCTGCTTTTTTTTATGTAACTGAATGATGAGACGAGCTGGTCGTTTGCCTGATGGTAAGCAATACGCCAGGCCATAACAATAACAGCACCACCCAGAACTTTCATTGTCATTAGGGTAACCATACATAGGGTGATATATATTTTTTTCTTTATTGTAACTTAATAGAGCAATTTCAATTTTCAATTTAATTTCAATTTATTTCAATTTAATTACACGGCTTACACCAATTACGTTATTAAATTACAGTTAAAAAAAACAAGATACAATAGTCACAGAACACTAATTACAATTATGTCAAAATATAAATTTTAGATTAATATTTCAAATTATAAATTAAATAGGAATAGTACGTTTATATAAGTCATTATCTTTTAATGTCAAAATAAAAATAACATTATGACATAGCTTATATTAGACACACTATCTCATTCATCATTCTCGCAGAACTTCAAACATACTGACAATATTTCCTTCCATTCGTCCACAAACAGATCACTCTCAGGGTTGGCGGCCAGGAGAGCGTTGAAAGCGGAGAGGGTGCGCGGTAGAGGGGAATTGGCATGCGCGGAAGTGCGACAGCCAGGAACAGCAAACAATTTGTGCCTCCTGCTCCTACTATAATTGTCTGGCACATAAAGGCTGCACAGCCCCTCATTAAGCTCTGGAGCGTCTATTTTTCCTCTTACTTGTAAGAACAAGCCGTTATCATTTGATCGTTTGCCCAAAGAACTTTAAGCGAGTTATACCCCAGGCAGCCGAGGAGAAATTTAGTGGGGTACATAAAAGGGTAGTACCCAAACAATCGCTTCTACAGAAACCTCAGAAGAGCTTTTTGCACTTTCTCTAAAGCCAGCGCGTAGGTGATCTCATGCGGGTTCCATACGCACGCACCAGATTCAAGCTTGGTTCGCACAAGCGCACTAAAGATAAGCCGGACCACATTGTCCTGGCGGAAGTCTCGAGCATTCCTGAGGACGAATCCTAGCCGCATATATGACTCCTTCGCCAAGGCGTCAATGTGATGATGAAACGTGAGCCTTCGGTCGAATGTGACACCCAGGTCTTTCATAACTACGTTTCGGGTTATATCTTGGTTGTGAAGTTTGTACTGAAAAGTGATAGGGTGGCGAATTCGACCAAAAGTCCAACCTGTTGAGCAAACTCCACTCATAGATTGCGTCAAAATCTTTTTGTAAGCAGATGCAGTCAGCTTCTGATTTTATTTCTCCGTAGAGCTTGAGATCATTCGCATAGCAAGAACCCTTGAACCCCAGAGGTTCGTTATTATCGGTATTTTACACACCTTTAGTACCGTTTACCTGCCAAAGCCACGGTAACCTAAACTTCATAATGGTCCATCGTTCTTACCTGTGTTGGGAGCATGCGCTGACAAACTTTCAGCTTTTATAAAATAACGGAGGTCTGGGGTCCACGGGCTCTTAGACTATAATAGTCCTTTAAAATTCCTTGTATACGTATGCAGCCAGCATCTGCTAAACTTCTTGGTAAGCCGCCATTTTGAATCCGCTATCTTAATTTTTCCAAGCTCTACCAGATTTTCCTCGTCCACTACGATAAGTATCTGGTCGAACACCCGCTTAACTCCCAGTGGCGGCAGTGTTGATGGTGGCTGTTGCGTATAAGATATTAGCTGAATATGTTATTGCCTGTAGGCGGAGTTTGCAGCAACAGACAGCGACAAGCAAATAAGTCGTGCGGCGCGGTTGGCGGCGGACGCGGACGCGACGCTGGCCGCGGCGCGGGAGCGCGCGCAGAGTGCGGCGGCCGCGGTGGCGCACGTCGCGGACCTCGCCTCCGGCCTCGAGCTCAGCCAGCAGCCCAAGGTGGCCAGCGCGCTTGCAGAGGCCACTCAGATCAAGAACGACATCGCTGGTAAGAGATAACCTAACGAGTTCTAATCTCGATCGCTAGAAATTATCAACATCGCACTTTGAAACATGCTATCACTTTTCAAATGCAAAATTGAATGTTATATCGAGTTATGTGTTCCAATTAGACAATTCCACTGCTGTATATTGCCACACAATACCTAATAGTACATAGTCCTGTATTGTACGAGTGCAGTTTATGAGCCCGCGGTTTTTATGCATCAAGCAATCAATCGCACATTCTCAACAAGTATTCAATAGCTCTGTTCATATTTTATAACTCTTATCTGACTATTCATTATTCAAGAAATCGTACAGGGCTCTTGCTTATTCTCAGACGGGGCAACAAAGTTTTCAACTGTGATGCAACTTTCGCATCGGAATCCTTAGCACATCAATTTCAATGCAGCCTGTTATACGCTTGTTGTATTTTGTTTTGATAAGTACATATCATAAAATCCTGGTATTTGTATGCTATCATACATAACTTTGTTTTATTTCAGCAAGGGACCTAACCCCAAAACGTGGGCAAGCGGAAGCCGGGTTTTTGAACGCCACCACGCAGACCGAGAGGATGCACATATTCGTGCAGCCAGTCACTGACCAAGCTAAGGTATGTATTTTAGACTAGGTATAGGTTTTTTGGGAGTGCCCAATCTAATCAGGTACTTATCATTATCAATTAACAAAAAATAATTAATTGAACAGCATTTTGCCGTTTAGGCGTAATATCATCAAATCAAATTCTTTATTACATTTATTTGTATACAAAGAATAAAATGTCCAAAAGATGGTTTGGATGGTTTTCAAGATTTCCTTAATTCGCTAGAAAATAATTAGTTATATACTCCTTGATAATTATAATGTACCTATGTTTTGTCCAGAAATTCTCTGGTCTGGTGAACGCGACGCGCTCGCTGAAGGCCAAGGTAGATGAGATGCTGCAGCACACGGAGCGCGCGCAGCGCACCGCCGACGCAGCCGACCAGCTCAACAATAACAACAGGTCAGCACAAACATCACTTTGCGTGGGTGTGTTTGTGAGAGGGTGTGTGGATGAGATAATGTAGGACACGGAGCGTGCGCACCTGACGCAGCTTAACAGCTCGACAGTAACATTTTATATTATTACTTTGTTTTTTTAAATGATTATAACCTATGTATTGATTGATTGACAACGCTAATTGATTGTACACCAAAAACATAACAAAAAAAAAAAAATGTATAATGTGTGTATGTGACACACATTAACATACAAACTTTCGCATTTATAATATTAGCGTGATGTGCTTTTTGTGTGACGGCGTGTTGTGTGAGAAGTTTAGGGGGTATAGTGTGAGAGGGTGAGGGTGTGTGGTGTGAGAGGGTGAAGGTGCATAACAGAATAATATCAATTGATAATATTAATCAAATTAAAAGTTAACAAGTAAAGTTGTATCCATCCGACATTCTGTGCCCAACAGAGTCTATAATGAACTGTTTTAACTGATGATGACTACCCAATGTAACATTATAGAATGCAATAAAGAATTGATTCGCTTTCCCCAGGCTATCCAAATTTGGCAACAAAGTCCTCTCGGTGACTTTACTGAACACAGCGGCCATAGGAGATCTGCTCGACGCCGGCAACGCAATCGGCAATGCGTCGCAGCACAACGCGGCGGCGGGCGGGGCGGGCGGGGCGGCTGACGCGGGCGGGGCGCTGGCCGGCATGGAGGCGCGGCTGGCGGCGCTGGCGGCTGACCTCCCGGAGCTGCAAGCGCTGAGCGACAGCGCGCAGCAGCACGCAGACATGCTGAGACAGAGGGTACGTTGCGATTGGACACATCGGCCGAGTTTTACGCGACGACTTTCCATAAAAATGGCCGACGTGATAGCCGCTGTAATTTTCTATTATCATATATATATATATATATATCACATTTTATTTTTATTTATTTTAACCTATTTGCAGAATTATTAATTAGATGTTTTAATGTGCCACCCAGAACTATTAATACCATAAAAAATGCTAGGTGGCACTGCATTGCACTTATCACCGTCACAGTAATGCTTGCTCACTACTGTCCTGTGTGTAGCGGTGGTACAAGCCAGGAATCGCCAAATTGTCATAGTCAATTAGGGCGTTGTACGAGAGGCCTACCACGAGTGTGTGTAAGTGATCGGAGTGACAAGCTGACCCCCTCTGTTTCCGGTAGGCGGACAACCTGCGCGCGCTGGCGGACCGCGAGAACAACAACACGCGCACGCAGCACGCGTACTCGGCGGCGTCCGCGTACACGTCCATCGTGCAGGAGACCGGCGACGCCAAGCGCGCCGCGGACGACGCGGAGACAGCCGTGCGAGACATCACCGCCGCGGTAACTATCACTATACCCTGCCACTGCCACCCTGTCTTAAATAACAAAGCAATATTGACCGGCACATTCAATACACTTTTTGCAAACTTCTCTATTTTTAACCGACTTCAAAAAGGAGAAGGTATTCGATAGTATTTTTTTTTGTTTGTTTGTTTCCTCAGAGCTCCGTCATTCATGAACCGATTTGGACAATCCATTTTGCGTTGGGTTCAGTATAGCTACGAAGTGGTCCCATATAAATTCATCGATATTTGGCCTTGGACTTCGAAGATACAATGAAATCGGTTTTTGGTTTTTCAAAAAATTTATTATTTGCTAACATATAATATACTTAATTCATTTTAAAGCAAAACAAACCGACATCAATTCTGATATATCTTTGAAGGTGGAATATTGGTGAAATTTATATGGGACCACATTGTAACTACTGGACCCAACGCAAAATTAATTTTCTAATGACAGAGTTCTGAGGTGACAAAGTTAAAAAGCAATTAAATTGAGAACGTCCTCCCTTTTTTGAAGTCTATATATACTAACTGACGCTGACGTGTGGTCCAGAGTGTGGACCTCAACACGCGGGGCCAGCCGGCGCGGGACCGCTCCGAAGCCCTGCTGGAGAGCGCGGCGGAGGCGCTGGCTGCGGTAGAGCAGCGCCTGCGCCCCAACCTCACCCGCGCCGAGGGAGCACTAGCCAACGCCTCCGCCACTCTAGGCTCGGCCGACGACGACGACAACGCTATACAACTGTAAGTTAACCACCTCTAGCGATCATTGCGTAGCTCACCCAGCCGTTCGTAACAGATCTGATTGGTTAAGCAACTTTCGCTGCGGTCACCACTTGGATGGGTTACAGTTTGTGTGGACGTCTGAGTGGTACCGTGCTTTACAGGACACAGACTCTCCATCCGAAGGTTGTCTGGAAGAGATCGCTTTGAACGATAAGACCGCCTATTGTAACACTTTAGTTTTGAGTTTATTATTTTCCTTTTGTTGTTATGATGTCTGGTGGTGTAACAATAAAGCTATCTAATCTAATCTAATCTAATCTAAAAATAACTTACTTTACAGATCTCTGCCGAATCCCAGGGCATTCTCCCTGGAAGAGGAAAGCGATAAGGCTGACAATGTGAACGCCACCGTAAAGCGAACCCTCGACACCATGTCTCAGCTCGGCGTCGACCTCGCCAAGGGCAAGGAGTGGGCGCAGACGCTGCCCAAGCTGGCCGATGAAGCCCAGAAGATGACCTCCAATATCGAGAACTTGGGTAAGTGAATACTACTAACTGTGTCGGCAGTATGACTACGTAATTATAACGCACGTACAAATAACTTTCTTTTTAATAACGGCGTATCTCCGAATGACACAAAAAATACTAACTTAAACTGCTAACTAGAGTAAATTATATTATTATATCAACCTATTGTGTCCCACTGCTGGGCAAAGGTCTCCCCCATCTCCCTCCAAACATCTCTGTCCACAGCCACTTCCATCCATCCGGGTCGGTAGGTTTCGAGATCGTCACGCCACCTTGTCCGAGGCCGGCCACGTCGTCTCCGCCCGTCTATTTATTACTAGAGCAAAACCACATTTAAAACCAGGAATACGTCCAGACACTTCTTACTGTCTCTAATTATATTCTCAATTCTATTAAACTTTTCTATTATATTAAATAAATTATTTTTCAAAAAAAACTAAACCGACTTCAAAACCACAAATGGCACTCAAAAGTAAAAAATAAATTAATATAATTATCATAAGCGCTACCCACTCATATATTTGAAGTCGGTGCCAGCCAAGTCTAATAGGTAGTAGATAAATACTATGTATATAGTAAGTACTACTTGTAGGTAGTATTTATCTACTACCTTTTAGACTTGGCTGGCACCGACTTCAAATATATGAGTGGGTAGCGCTTATGATAATTATATTAATTTATTTTTTACTTTTGAGTGCCATTTGTGGTTTTGAAGTCGGTTTAGTTTTTTTTGAAAAATAATTTATTTTAACCTTTTTAGTGAAAAACAAGTTTAAATTAAATTAATTCAAAAAGTTTTTAAAGACAAGCTTTTATGATCTAGAAGCCACATCATGACGAAGTTTAAAACGGGCTATCACAATTAAATGCATGTACAAAAAATTTCAAGTCTGTCCTATTCTCTGTTGAGGAGTTCCCTCGCCGGAAGTCAATCCTGGGTGTATCTGCCATGTCATGATGGAATTTAGAACAGGCTATTATGGTTAAATCCATTTACGAAATGTTGTGTCTGTACTATTCACCGTTGAGGAGTTCCCTCACCGGAAGTCAACCCTGGGTGAAGCAGGTGAAGCAGTCGAATACAAACCTCCACCTTTAGAAAGTTGGTTACGAAAAAAACAAGAACCGACTTGAAGATTAAACTTATATTTTTTTGTTTTTGCTATTTTCTTCAAAAACTACTGAATGAATTTCGATAAAATTTATATGGGACCACCTTTGAAGTATTACCTACCAATCAAAAAAAGAATCATCGAAATCAATGCATAAATGGCGGAGTAATAGCGTAACAAACACACAAAAAAAAAAAAATAATAAAAAAAAAAAACATACCGTCGAATTGTAAACCTCCTCCTTTTTGAAGTCGGTTAAAAAAATGTAACAAATGTTTCAATTAATAAATGTTCATTTTTGATTTTTTGAATTATGGTTGTTCGCTTTTTATTCAAAATGTAACCATTATTAACTTGTTCACTGAATAGTAGATAGAAATACCTAAATGTATGCGTGGTAAACTATGTATTTGGGGTGATTGTTTACGCAAAATTAATAAAATGATACAATTTGTATTAGTCTTCTGATATATATTAATATGTTATGGACAAAGTGATAAATAATGAATAATGCCCGGGCATTATGAATAATGACAAGCTACTTCAGGCAAATTAAATAAGTATTTATAATTTGAACTTCCTTATTTATCACCTTGCCCAGACATTATGAATATTGTCCTGTGGTTGACGGGAAATCACTTATAGTAATCAGTTGATATATCTAACTACTATAGTACTAGATTTTGATGTCCTAGTCATGTTATATACTCTTCAATTATCATAATTTGTTTAGATATATTGATGATTTAACATAGTATATTTTTAAATAATGTTTTGTTTAATACAGTATTGTTTTTATAACTAGTTCAGGGCAAAGTCATACATAGGTACAACGACTAGCTTAGCGAGGAGGAGTGTTAGGTTACTAGTGCATCACTACGCGCGAGCCGAGCGAGCGAAGCGAGTGTGCAGGGCAAAGTCATACATAGGCACAACGACGAGCGAAGCGAGGAGGAGTGCTAGGTTACTAGTGCACCACTACGCGCGAGCCGAGCGAGCGAAGCGAGTGTGCAGGGCAAAGTCATACATAGGCACAACGACGAGCGAAGCGAGGAGGAGTGCTAGGTTACTAGTGCACCACTACGCGCGAGCCGAGCGTGTCGCGGCAGCGGCCGGCGATGCGCCAGAAGAGGAATAAGCCAAAGTCATATTTATGTGCGATGTTCTTCTGGCGCATCATCGCAAACCACTATGTTCTTTTGTCCTTTCAAAAGTGAAAAATGATGTGTTTATTGTGCATGTTTGATGAGTGGTGTATGTGTATGCGTGTACAGTGAAGGAAGTGACGGAGATGGAGCCGGAGAAGCAGTACCTGGCGGTGAAGGCGCGGCAGGACGAGCTGCAGCGCCGGCGCCGCGACGCCGACGAGAAGCTCGCCAAGCTGAAGGAGCTTATTGAACAGGTAAACTACAACACGCAACACCGCAACTAAACACCACAACTGTATCCTATTCCTACTCGTAATAATAACAAAAGTGTGTCTTCTAAAAAGGTTTGCTTCTGCCAAGTAGCCAACAGGCAGATAGAAACATAATATTGTCAAAAACAAACATAAAAAAATATTGTAACAAAAGTTCTAAAAAAATGCCCCTCAGTTTCTTGCCGTATCTTCTGAGTAGTGGTTCTTTTTCCGATACGGTGGTAGAGTCTTGTGATAATTTGACGTTCATAAGTGCGTCTGTGATGTGAAAACTAAATATAGGAACTTTTGAACTTTGAACTTTGTAACAAAAGTTCTAAAAATATGCCTCTCAGTTTCCTGCCGTTTCTTCTGAGTAGTGGTTATTTTTCCGATACGGCCGTAGTCATTGTAATGTCAAAATTTAACTTTTGAACTTTGAACTTCGAGTATAAGGAGGAAGTTATGTGTGAAAGAAGGTGTGAGGGAGGGTGTGTGTGTGTGTTTGTTACCACTACGATATAATTAAGGACTGAACAGATTTTGGTATGTAAGACTAAATATCAATAATTATCAATTACTTAATCAAAATGTATCTGTAGGTATAGTTTTTCCAAGCTGCGGATTTCACTTCTACAATAAATTTATTAGATTTTTATCTATTTTTATCAATTTATAGCAACTTTAAAAATGTGCATATCTAAGTACTTATAAATTCTGTTCCTTCTGTTCCGTATCGGCAGAAGAAAGGTTTTTTTTATGTAACTGAATGATGAGACGTGCTGATCGTTTGCCTGATGGTAAGCAATACGCCAGCCCATAACAATAACAGCGTAAATTGTTCCGCGAAAATATCGTTTTTGGACATAATAACGATTTTAAGAATAATTATAATTTCTGGTGATGTAATTTATTGTTACATCACCAGAAATTATAATATAAATATATTTATACGCAGTTATCTAATGTAATGTAATCTCCTTGAATAAAAATGTCCTTGTCCAGGCACGCACCGTCGCCAACCGCATCCAGGTGGGCGTGACGTTCGACCGCTGGTCCACGCTGCAGCCGCGGCTGCCCGACTCTGTGGACGAGATGTCCACGTCCACCCACGTGTCCGCATACTTCCGCACCAAGAGCAAGGACGGCTTCCTCCTCTACCTCGGAAACCCTAAGGACACCATGCTTCGGAGGACCAAATCGGTGAGTTCAACGACTGCGCATCGAGCTTGGAAAAGAAGTGTTGTGAAGTAAAAAAAAAACGACTTCAATGTATCTTCGAAGTCCAAGGTCAAATATCGATGAAATTTATATGGGACCACTTCGTAGCTATACTGAACCAAACGCAACGAATTTTCCAAGTCGGTTCATAAATGAACGAGTTCTGAGCTAACAAACATAAAAAATACAATCGAACAGAGAACCTTCACCTTTTTTGTAGTCGGTTAAAAATGAAACGACTTTTGACCACGTTTTTATTAAATCACTTTTTGTTTCTAAGAGGTCGCGCAGGCCCTGAAAAAGATGGCGGGGCGAACTTGATTCCTACTGGAATGATTGGCCTGTTAGAACCCTAAACCGCGAACATTGGAAGGAGGGAGAGAGGCCTTTGCCCTGCAGTGGGACATAAATGGCTAATAATAATAATAATTTTGTTTGTCTGTTTATCGTTCCGGGTGGAATCTTGCAACTCAAATTTCGAGCACTTTCCGATTAGCTATCCAGATGAAACTTATAGCGTAGCTCACAACTCGATGAAAATGCATTATAAGTCCATAAAAACGTGGTTATATATTACCTATAATATAATTTTACCTACATAATAGTTTGTAACTAACCCATTTTTTGGGAGAGGCCGCTGGCTCTCGAAACACAGTTTATACTAGTTCGAGAGCCTGTCCTTTATATTATGTGAAAGGAGACAAGACATAGTACAAAAACATAGTTTGTAATTACACATTCTTTGCCCGTGAAGCTTGGGTACAGAAACGGTATGTGTAAATCGTATCCAGCTAGAACACTCAAATACATTCCATATTTTTACATAATTTCCATTTTTCTCAAACTCCAAATTAAATAAGTTTCTGAAAGATTTCCAAGCTATGTGTAGTTATGTGGCCTACGATACTTTGTTTTGCAAGATCCTGCGCAACTAGCTCAAGTCCAGTAATTTCACTTGAATACAAAATCCCATGAAACCAGAACATAGTAATACTTCACTGGTTGGCGATTGAAGATTTGGGATGTTTTTTTAACCCCCGACGCAAAAGGTAAAAGTTTCACCACTGTGTGTCTGTCTGTGGAACTTTTTTAAAATGAAAGTAGGTTTTCGAGCGGTGGTTCTCTTAGACATGTTTTATCAAAATTGGATCTGCCGTTTTTTACTTTTTATAGGTTTTTTGTATCGGAGGATTTTTATATATTTACTTCAAAAAATTAGGTACTGTGTTCCACTGTATATATATATTTTTTATGTATGTTCACCGGTTTCTCCGCGAATTCTTGACCGATTTCAAAAATTCTGCGTTCAGTTCAGTATAGCTACGAGGTGGTCCCATAAAAATTTCAACGATATTTGACCAGTCAGTCAGTTTTTTTTTGGTAAAATGTATACTTGTATATTATAACTGAAACTCGCTTGTCCAGGATGACTTCATGGTAGTGGGGGTGCAAAACGGCTACCCTTACGTGGTGATGGACATCGGCGACAGCGCCGAGTCGGGCCGCGAGCCGGCGCGCATCGGCAGCGACAAGTACGTCGCCGACAACCGCTGGTACCAGGTCGTCGTCGACAGGTGAGGACACTACTACATGCCTAACTTAACTAATTATATCATTCCGTCGTCATTCCTCTGCCGTCTCTCTCTAGATCTATGTGCTCCATCTTAGGCCACATCTTTGCTTCACATCAGGCGAGATAGTGGCCAAACATAGATCTATTTAATGCAAAAATAATAATAATAATAATTACAGCTACCTCCAATCTTCGTTTAATAATAATATTTAACTGACATTCAAATAATTTTTTTTAAGCTTTGCATTACCTAATTATAAAACTTGTTATTAATTAATTAATTGTGATATGAAATTTTAATTTGATTTTAATTCGAACAAATTGCACTTGTATTTTTTATTATTCAATCCCGCTTTGTTATCCAGGGTCGGTCGCAACGTCAAACTAGGCATCCGCGAGAGTCTCGACAACGGAACTGAATACACCCACTCGAAAGAAGCCGTGTTGCCCGGTCAGCACACTATCTTCAACCTGGACAGAGCCAAGTCCCGGCTGTACGTGGGCGGAGTGCCTTCGGATGCCAAGCTGCAGGGCGTCAGCTTCCCGGCCTTCGAGGGGCAGATTGAGGAGCTGGTGGTCGGAGACACTCCTGTTGGATTGTGGAACTTCGTCAATGCTAACAATTTGAAGGGCGCCAGGCAAAGGTGAGAAGTCATGTAAAACTCTTTCAATACTCTTCGACTCGAATTTATTGCGCCTTTTACATAACACAAGGAGTTATGTTGTCCAAGCAAAGATTTTTTGGTTGTACTCTTTATTTTAACACTGTTTTCAAGTAACAACGTTACGACGTTAGAGTCCGGTCTTAAATTCTTAAGAACTAGAACATCATTCATTGGGAATCCTACCGACTGCGCTAAATCGTTATTGGTAAGTTTATAAACTCTAACTACTTTACAAAATGTTTATTCCCATGTTTATGCCCAGGGAGTCGTTAACGACTACGGTGTCCCACTTCTGGGCAAAGGCCTCCTCTTGTTCTTTCCACTGTTTACGGTCCTGTGCTATTGTTTGCCAGTCATTGTCGAAGGTATCAAGCTCGTCCCGCCATTTCTTAGGTGGCCTGCCACGAGGTCCAATACTTTTTAATTTTTTGATCAAAAAAGATCTGGGCATATATGGGTTATAGAGGGTAATCTACATAATAATAAAAATAAAATTGCTGATTTTTTGCCATCACATGCATTCCCTATTCCAGAGACAAGCTGATCTCGTCCCAGTCGGGCCCCCTGGAGTACCGGTTTAACGGACGCTCTCACGTGACGGTCCCGGCACGAGGGTACCTCACGCAGCAGAAGAATCACGTGCTTCTGTTCTTCAGGACGTACGCCCCTGATGGCCTCATCTACTTGGTCGGGGAGGGTGACTACTTCTTCTCCATTCAGATGCAGGATGGAAAGGTGTACCTGCAAGTGAGTGATCGTCTTCACCAGATTGGAACGTAACAATTACAGGTTTAGGTCTTCCAACAATATGATTAGGCGCCCAGTACATGATTTTTTCTCAGAGAGAGTATGGGAAGTAAGACATCAGTGTAAACTTGATACGTCATTTGACTGACGCAGATTCTTGTAAAACCCGCAAATAACGCCATATACTTCAAGTTTCATGGGTTTTCGTCCATAATGACCACTTCCCAGAATAATAATACATTTTTTAAAAAGACCACATCCCGAAAACGACCAGTCCCAAAACAAATAATCGGGCCATATCGGGATTCCAACCCCTGGGTCACATAGCTCTCTACATAGCTCACACAGCTCTCTAGATTAACTTTTGCACTTAAGTATATCTTTAGTTCGTGGTTGATAGACGCGATTAGTAGATAGTTGAAATTCCTCTGTACTACCTTACCAAGGCAACATAATCGCATCAGCAAAAAGCCTTTTAAAAATTGATTCCAAAAAACCTTTTCTAAAAACTTTCATCAAAAGACGAAATATTTCTCCAGGTGTCCCTAGGAAACCCAGAAGAGCTTCTCATCATAGGCACGACAAAGTCGTACAACGATGGCAAATGGCACAAACTGGACGCCGGCCGCTACCTCACCAAATGTTCCCTGAGGGTTGACGACGAGATCATCAAGCTGGTCTCCACGTCCCCTGCCACCGAGATAGCGGCTCTTGACACCATGAACTTTGGAGGGAACAACAAGGGGATAGTCCAAGTCACGGACAAAGGCTTCGATGGGTGCATAAGGCAGATCAGCATCGACGGCGTCAATATAGACTTTACAGATAATGCAGAGTCCATCGGCGTCGCTTATGGATGTCAGGTGAGGATGGGCATATGTTGTCCATTGTGTTTTATAGTCAAATTATTTGCAGTTATCGATTTACTAGGTACCTTGTCCGATTTTTACAAGCTTTATACAAGCTTTTATTTAATATGCAATGTTTGGGTTGCAAGTTGAATCAAAACAACTTCCTCTGATCCTACGGAGTTGAAATTGTGCATGCTTGTCAAAGTCTGATGACAATGCAATATTATGGTGACAGCCAGCTGATATGATGATGGAGACGGAAGGAGGGCAATGGAACTACTTGACGGATAATTTTAAACTACAATTTTTTAGGCTTATTTTAATCTGCTCGCGGTTCCAATTACAAATTTGTTAAAAGCTTGTCTAGAAATAAATATTTTTCAACAAAAATGTTATTCTTAACTCGGCACTGTGGGCTGTTCGCCAAATAAAGAAGCCCTGTTGGCCGATAAAGAGTCACTGCTCTCACTAGTAGTGTAATTGTAATTGTATTGTATTGCATGTTAAGTTCGCGTCCCTGATCTCGCTGTCCGGCGCGGACAGCTACCTGCGTTTCGTGAACGTGACGTCAGAGAACCTGCAGCTGACGCTCAAGTTCAAGACGGCGCAGCCGGACGGGCTGCTGTTCGTGCACGTCAGCCGCACGCAGACCGCCGCCACGCCGGACAGTATTTCACTGTCACTCGTCAAAGGTAAAAAAATAAATAATCGCCCAACGATCAAATCATAGGTCTAGGTAGGATTCTTTCTTTCTTTCTTTCTTCTTCACGACGTACTCTGTAACATCTTCATTATTATCATTATTAGAAGTTCTTGGTGGCACAGCAATTGTTTTACAGGTGGCGCTTACCATCAGGTAAACGAATTGCTCGTCTCATTACCCAGTTTAAATAATGTGTAATCTGTGGTGCAGGCAAGCTGGTGCTGATGTCCCAGCGCGAACAGTTGGACACGGGGCTGAGCACGTACAACGACTCGCAGTGGCACGTGGTCACCGTCACGCACGACGAGAACGCGCTGCGGCTCGTCGTCGACGACTTTGACTACTTCAGGTAACTATTCGCTACTTGGAGTAGACAGCCATACTTTATCTGAGATTCGCTATGATAAGTGGTTCAGGTAACTATTGGCTATGATAAGTGGTTCAGGCAAGAATTAGCCAGGATAAGTAGTTCTGGTAAGAATTAGCCAGGATAAGCGGTTTAGGTAACTATTAGCTATGATAAGAGCTTCAGGTAAGCATTAGCCAAGATAAGTGGTTCAGGCAAGCATTAGCCAAGATAAGTGGTTCAGGCAAGCATTAGCCATAATAAGTAGCCATAGCAAGAATTAGCCAGGATACGCCCTTCAGGAAACTATTATCCATGATAAGCGCTTCAGGTAAGCATTAGCCATGAGAGCACCAGGCAAGCTTGATATATTTTTAAGATTTTAAAATGGATTTTATAATTTCTAAAGCAATTTCAAACTTGTAGCCTGTAATGCTGATCCAATGCTTGTTCTTATTATATTTCAATATATATTTATGTGTATTTATTAAGTTAATATATAGATATATGTATGTATACATATATAACAGTAGGTATTTGGGTATATGTATTATATTAATTTTATTAGGATTAATAATTTTAGATTTTTTAGTTGTTTTCATTTTTTGCACCGTCGACCTCTCTCACTTCGTTACTTCTTTCCATCCAAAGACATCGCTTTTAGCCATAAGCCCGTCCGTTGTACTAAAGCATCATCATCAGCCCATCACGTTCCCACTGCTGGGTCTCGGGCCTTCCCTCTTAGAGAAAGTATGGCTGGTGGATGTCACATATCCTTGAATTTTTGTGAATAATTCTTGTATATGCCACTTTCCTCACGATGTTTATTATATACCGTTTTTAGAGCGAGTCTTAAATCCGCACATAACTTAAGAAAGTCAGTGGTGCGGGCCAGCGGTATTCGAACTTGGGTGCGTCGCGTCCGATCGAAAGTATTAGAGCGTACTGTATTTAGAGCGATTTTTAAATCCGCGCATAAAGAACGTTAGTGGTGAGTGGCCAGCGGGATTCGAACTCGGGTGCGCCGGACCGAAAGTTGCACGTGCTGCCACTGAGCCACACATGCTCATTAAATCGCTCAATAAAGCATATTTGTATTGTATTGTAATTGTATTGTGTAGTACGGACACGGCGCCAGCGCCGCTTCACATCCTGGAGGGCGTGTTGTTCGTGGGCGGCGTGCAGCCGGGGTACGTGGTGGGCGGCAAGCTGGGCTCCAAGGCGGCGTTCGTCGGCTGCATCGCCGACGCGACCGTCAACGGGCGGGTGCTCAACCTGCTCGGCCCCTTCGCCAACGCCAGCGTCACCTTCGGCCGCTGCGGCGACACCACCACCACCGGTGGAGTCAACCCTGGTCAGTCCACAACTCCACATCATCATCAACACACATCTTACGAACAGCCAAGGAGTGCATTGCTAACGTCTGTGTTTCCTGACAACTACAACCTAGAGGTCTTCAAATCGAGAGTGAACCGGTATCTTCTAGGCGAGCGTGTTACATCTTAGACCACATCGTCGCTTACCATCAGGTGAGATAGTGGTCAAACGCAAGCCTATAACCAGTAAAAAAAATTACGCCTAACATTACGTTCCCACTGCTGGGACTCGGGCCTTCCCTCGTAGAGAGAGTAGGGCCATAGTCCACCACGCTGGCCTAGTGCGGGTTGGTGCATGTCACATGTCCTTGAATTTTTGAGATAAATTCTTGAACATGCCGGTTTCCTCTCGATGTCTTCCCTCTCCGTTTTTAGAGCGAGTGTTAATTTCGCACATAACTTAAGAAAGTCGGTGGTATGCGACGTCCTCGTGCGCCATCGACTTCATGGCAACGATGGGAGCGACGTCCTCGTGCGCCATCGACTTCATGGCAACGATGGGAGCGACGTCCTCGTGCGCCATCGACTTCATGGCAACGATGGGAGCGACGTCCTCGTGCGCCATCGACTTCATGGCAACGATGGGAGCGACGTCCTCGTACTAATTTTTTTTTTATAGCCTGTGTCAGACTCTTATTTTGGTTATTTATTTATTTATTTATACTTTAGCACAAAACAGTTTGTACATGGAGGACTTAATGCTAGATAGCATTTTCTACCAGTCATCCAGGACGTGCAAGAAAAAATGGTAGCGGTGCAGTAAAGTGTGTTATAGGAAATATTAAACCACATAAACTTAATATATACATAATAGGTTATTGTTCCTTGTTTTGTTTTTTTGCTTGGTTTTAAAAATGTATGCCCTTTGGCAAACGCCTCCTACAGCCCCTTCCAACCTTCACTTTCACGTGCTAGTCTGGACCATGCTTTGCCAGCTGCTTTGACAATCTCGTCATCCCATCTTGTACATTGTCGCCCTTGCTTTCTGTTACCCTCTCTTGGGTACCTACCACAAACTGGCAGATTTGCGCCATTTCTCTGCTCCTTTTGCCCAACATACTTCTCTCCATACCACGTTGGCATGTTTACAGTCTGGATTGTTGAGATTTGGTGAATCAATACGTGACAATAACAAAGTGATTGTTGCAGACTTAGCGACGTGGGCGGCGCCCAAGAGCCCGGACGTGCTGCCCACGCCGCCGCCTGCGCAGCCGCCGCCCGAGGTCACCACCACCTCAGGTAAAAAAAGAAAGAAAGAAAACATTACACTGAACATACTAAAATAAAGTCAAAACAAAACAACAAATACAACACAGTGAAATGTTACGCGATGTCAGGAAAATTTTCTGACTCAACATACGCTATATTTTTAAGAACCATAACACTGATTTTCAGTCGGAACCCTGTCCATGACGTCACAAATAATATAATCAGACGAAGATATATTACATTAAAATAAAAAAAACAAACATAAAACACAAATATAGATAGTTTAAGGCAGAAATAATATTGTGCTATGGCAACTCCATAAATGCCATTCAAACAAGTAGTGAATTAGTAGATATACCTATTTTGTAGTCTAGGTAACGTATGCAAGTACATATATTAATGAACACCGATCAAACTTCACTCGTATCGTATGCGAGAGGCCGTCTGGGCACCGATACCACCGCTCTGTCGTCATTCTGCCGCCAAGCAGTAGTGCGCAAGCATGCTGTGTTCCGGTTTGAAGGGCATTGTAGCCAGCAAAATTACTGGACACTATGAGACTTAACAGCTAATAGTCTTAAGGTGACAAGCGCAGTGCAGCGCCGCGCAGCATTTTGCAAAACGAATTCTAATGGGAAAAGTATGCTGTTCGTAATTATATAGAAAACAAAGATGCTTAGAACATCCCACTTCTGCAAAGAAGAAAACAAAAAATTTTTAACTAAATGTAAAAAATGCCCCTCAGTTTCTTTCCGTATCTTGTGAGTAGTGGTTCTGTTTCCGATGGTGGTAGAGTCATGGTGATAGTTTGACCTTCATAAGCGCGAAAAGAGATTTTGATTGATTGATCGTTATTTTTTTACTTGCCTTTGACCGCTCTATCTAACCTGTTGTCAAGTGACGATGCGGTAGCATGCTCGCCTGGAAGAAACCTGTTCACTCTTGTGTTAAAGACACCCAGATTATAGCTATCCGGAAACACAGGCGGCAGAGGGTTCCACTATTTAGCCGTTCGCATTGTGAAGGTAGAAGCAAAGCGCTTGGTGCGAGCCACACAGAGGCTGTCGACCATACTATTGATCTCGTATTGTATTTACAGTGAAACTGCGCAATGAGCTGATCCCACCTGAAACGACGACGTCACAGCCGACGACCGCAACGCCGTCCGCCCCGCAGCCCGCCCCGGCGCCCGCCCCCGCGCCCGCCCCCACCAGCACGCGCCGCCCGCCCCCCGCGCCGCAGCCCGGCTGCGCGCTCGCCTACGACCCGCACTATGTCATCGGAGATCCCACGGAAGGTTACCGGTTTGGTGAGTTTTATATTTACTGAGTACAATTAACTCCATCCAAAGGTTGACTGGAAGAGCGATAAGTCCGCTCATTGTACTTTAGATTTTAAGTTCTTTTCATGTACTTACTGATTTTATTTTTGTTTGGTGTACAATAAAGTATTGTGTATTGTGTATTGTATTGTAATTGTTTTTTATTTTGTTTCTGCTTTTTTTTTACTGAGTACCAACTTTTTTTAGAAGCTTTTATTTAACTTGAAATGTATGTAGGTGTGTATGTAACTAGGTTTGTTCGGGTGGAATCTTGCAAGCTGAATCAGAACCACTTCCTCTTGTCCTACGAAGTTTAAACTTTGCATTATTTGACATAAGATAGATCTTCGTTTGACACCACCTCGCCTGATGTCAAGCGACGATGTGGCCGAAGATGGAGCACGTACATCTAGGATATACCTATTCACTCTGGCCTTGAACATTCCCAGATTGTAGTTATCAGGACACGAAGAAGAGGGCAAGGAGTCCCATTCGTTAGCAGTACGCACTATAAACGTGGAACCAAAACGCTTTGTACGAACTGGCGGAATGTCTACTAAATAATTAGGCCGATCTTCTACTCGTCCTGTGATGGAAAGGTACTTGTCAAAGTAAAGTCCGATGACAATGCAATATTATGGTGCCAGCCAGCTGATCTGAAAGGTGGGCAATGGAACTCCTTGACAAATAATCGTAAACTATTACTAATGTTTGGGGTTTTTTAAATCTGCTCGCGCTTCCACTTACAAACCTTGTCTTGAAAAATATGTTTTTCAACAAATAAAAATAATATTTTATTTAAGACTATGTTATTTAATGTATAAGTAAAAATATCTTTTATAGTTCACTTTTGGTGTGTATGAAATAAATGTGTTAGCATTGGTTTTCAGTCGGAACCAATGAACGAACTGTTAAATAATCTGTGCTCTGGTAGGTCGGTTGCCAAGTCTACGAGCTCCCACTAAGTCACACTCATTTTACACTCGTCTTATATAAAAAGTGTATCGACAGGCACCCGTAACGACAGCCGCATCGAGTACTCGAAGCTGCCGGGCCGGCAGATGTCCGGCGCCGGGTTCGACCTCACGATCACCGTCTCTTTCCGGACCTTCGACGCGCACGGCGGGCTCGTGTTCTATTCGCAGGCCAGGAAGGACCCGCGACAGTTCCTCGCTTTCTACCTGCAGGATGCTAAGGTGACTGGGGTTATGATACTTTATTTCATCAGATCAATCATCGATTCTAAATAAATAAAACAGTATTGTAACATCATTTTCTGTAGAAATCATAATATTCCTTGGTATCATTATCCCCATCAGTCCATCACGTTCCCACTGCTGGGATTCGGACCTTCTCTCATAGAGAGTATAGATCATAATCCACCACGCTGGCGCAGTGTGGGTTGTCGAATGTCACATGTCCTTAAATTTTTGTGATTAATTCTTAGACATGCCGGTTTCCTCGCGTTGTTTTCCTTCACCGTTTTTAGAGCGGGTATTAAACCCGCAAATAACTTAATAAAGTCAGTGGTGCGGGGCCAGCGGGATTCAAACTTGAGTGCGTCGAATTGAAAGTCCCACGTGCTCTCGCCGGGCCACACTCGCTCTTATGAGACTATGAGACGTTTTTTCATCAAGTCATTGATCGGTTCTAAATGAGCAAAATAATGTTGTAACAGTCCCGATCATTTTGTGCGGGAACATATTCCTTGGTATGCTACTACTACAATAAGTATTGGTACTATTTACAATAGTATTGTAATAAAACTACATTGAGAATTACAAATTGGTGCAGTCGGTAGGATAGTTGGCTTGTGCCGTCAACATCAACTTCAGGACAAAATACACTTCTAATGCGTTTGGAAAACTCTAAATAGATTTCTAATAACAAATTGTCCTCTCATTAACGATGAGGGTAGCTGCCAAACAAATAGAGAGAAAGAAAATGAGTTTTTATTGCCAACAACTTAATATAACTAATATTACTTAATATAAGCACAATATTTAAATACGATTATAGTTTGGCAATGAGGGGTAGGCTCAGCATCGTTACGCTGAAAACCAGCTCTGCGTAAACTCACCGCTGGTTTTCAGCGTACCCCTTTGCTCGACCTCAGATGTTTGCCGAGAAGTAAACAAATTGTTTCAGCGGAGACAAAGATTTATTAATTAAAAGAAATGAAATAAGGTAACAGCGTGAAATTAAAAATAATAATATACATGAAATGTAATAAGGTCCTATTTTTTTCCTGCTTCATCTGCATTAGACTAAGAGTTAATGCTAATGTTAGTGTCCAGTGCACTAGTCACGGTTTCAATTGCCGCATTAATCGTTTGGCTACAAAAGTCCGTGTTGTGTGACAGCTGCACTTTGCGTTCAACTGCGGCGGCGAGACCGGGCGCGTGTCGTCGACGGCGACGTACAACGACACGGCGTGGCACGCGGTGTCGCTGGCGCGCGCGGGCGGGCTCGGCAAGCTGGCCGTGGACGCGGAGCGCGTGGGGGAGGCGCGCGTGGCGTGCGCGCCCGCCGCCGCGCTGCTCGACGCGCCCTACAGCCTGGGCGGGCTGGCGGACCTCACCGCGCACATCTCCGACAACCTGCAGGTAAGCGCACACACTTTACACTCCCTAACGACTTACACATATGTGTTAGTCGCTTGGAAGTGTAAATATATACACTTCCAAGCGACTTACACTTTTACAACTTTAGGTATATCCTCTAAATCTGAACATCCCTTTACACTCCTAAGCAACTTACACATTTTACACTCCTTAACGACTTACACATTTCTCACTCCCAAGCAACTTACACATTTACACTCCGAAGCGACTTACACATTTCACACTCCTAAGCGACTTACGAGGTAGGAAATTTGTGGATGCGGTTTACACAGGCCCGGAACAAATGGCGTGAGGGAGAGGAGGCCTATAGCCAGCAGTGGGTGGACAAAGGCTGAAATGATGAAGATGATGATGAAGCGACTTACATATTTCACAATCCCAAGTGACTAACTCATTTGACACTCCCAAGCAACTTACACTTTTACAACTTTAGGTATATCTTCTTAATCTGAACATCCCTCCGACTCTCTGAAAGCTCAGCTTAGTTTAGCTTATATAGTGTCATAACGGAGATGTGCGAACTAGATTGTGCCTTACCGCTGCGCTGCGAGAGCTTTTTATTGGGGTGTCTTGTGACGGAGTGAACTTCCTATTCGTAGTAGGTAATCTAATTTGTGCCGAAACCAACTAGGTATATTTCGTGTGCAGGGCTTCTACCAGCCGTTTAAGGGCTGCCTACGCGAGCTGACGGTGAACGATCACCCTGTCACAGAGATCGCGCAGCGAGTGAACGCGCTGCGCTGCATTGACGCCGTGGAGGACGGGGTTTACTTCGGCCCCTCCGATAACGGACACGGGAGCTATCTCAAGGTAACTCAATATTCATAAGATTTTCGAAAAAAATGAAAAAAATAAAAAAATTTAACTATATACTCAAATTTAAGCCTGGGCCTGACTGGCGAAAACTGACTCTACCAGTGCTCTGCGGGATGTCTCTTTTTTAACCTTTTATCGTTTTCGTAACTCGTTGTGAAACAATCACAACCCTTCGACTTGTGACAAATGGTGATGATTTTATTCCAACTGGCAGTAAATAGGCATAAGGATATAACAGGCATAACAGACTCTGATATAGCCAGTTATGAAATATGACACGCTTGTAGGTCGAAGGACAAAACATTACAGCTGCAATATGTCTGCCCTAAACACTGACAAGACCCTAAAAGTTCAACCATTGACATAGTCATTTATTATTGCTGGTACTACGTAGTCAGGTCATAAATTTTGTCACATGTTTAATATAAAATAATTGAAACAAGTTTATTCATTATGTAACCATTTATATACCAAAATGAACTTAACAAAACATAGATTCTTATGACAATAAAGTTTATTGAAAATGACCTCCGTGATTTTGAACACAGGCCTTCAATCTGCGCGGCCAGTCGTCTATCGCAGAACGAGGTTCATGTCAATATCGGCGGCTGCCTTAATCAAGGATGTCTTGAGTGACTCCAAATTGGGATGAGGCTTTGAGCACGCCTTTTCCTCCAAGTGTTGCCATATCTTGTAATCTAACGGACTCAAATCTGGACTGGAGGAGGGCCAGTCTTCGTGCCGGATGAAGTCGAGTTCACGCGCCGCCAGCCAGTCTTGTGTGCTCTTCGCTCTATGAGCTGGCGCCAAATCTTGTTGGAATACCCAGTGCCTGTTATTGAACATGGTATGAGAAACAGGTTCCACAAGGTTCGTCACGACTGTATTTTGATACACAACTGCATTCGTTTTTACACCTTTCTCACAAAAATGTACCTCTGTTAAGCCCCAATAAGAAACTCCCAACCATACCATGAGCGAGGATGGAAAATGACCTCGTTGGACACGCGGAATACGGTTGCTCGCTTCTTCACTACTGTGTGCGTACACCTTATCATTTTGTTTGTTGTAGCTCTCTTCTACGGTAAAATTTTTTTCATTCGAAAAAATAATTTCCCGATATTTTTTCCCGCGTACCGCTTTAACAAAGCGCGGCATCTCTTCAGTCTCAGGTCCATTAGACGAGCATTTAAACGATGTCCTGTTTTTCTTCGATATGGCCGAAGCCCTAAGTTTTCATTTAATACCCTTTTCACCGTGGTTCTGCTTAACCCCATCTGAAGGGCCAACTGTTTCTGCTTACGCTTGGGATTTCTTTGAATTCGCGCCTTCACAGCTTTTATCACTGCTGGAGTCCTAACAGACCGAGGGCGACCACTTCTTGACCTGTCATCTACACTAGAGTCTTCATTGTATCGTTTGATGGTACGATAAACGAATCTTTTGGTTATATTCAAATATTTCAGTATGTCAAAAATTTGAATTGGCGCATAACCGCAACGGTGCAACGCAATAACTGCAACACGGTCTTCTTAAGCGTCCACTCCATATTTAAAAATGAGTAAAATTCTAAAAAGTATACATTTTTATTTTTATGAACAATTCGAAATTCGAATTCAATAAACATTTTTGTGGCCAGCATTCTAAAAGAAAAGTTTTTACTGTGTGACAATACTTATGACCTGACTGTGTATATATGTTTTATATATGTAAATATTTAAGCATATATTTTGTAAATAGGCTTCATTTAGGTCTATTTTAGTTTATGTGGTTATAATAGTACCTATATTATATTTTCACATACCATAGGTATGTAACGTTTTGGACAATATTTAAAAATATTTAAAATTTCCTGTCACGCACTTTGCTGCACCGCTACCATTTTTTCTTGCACGTCCTGGATGGCTGGTAGAAAACGCTATCTAGTGTTAAGTCTTCCATACAAACTGTTTTGTGCTAAAGTATAATTAATTAAAATGTCACCAAAAAATTCCGTTCCAGCTAATGGGCGAACACTACAAAGTGGGCAACGAAGTGTCAATATCTATGGAGGTGCGTCCGCGCAACTCCACGGGCTTGCTGCTGAGCGTCCACGGCAAGAAGGACTACTTGGTGCTGGAACTGCTGGATAGCGAAGTGGCGGCCACCGTAGAGAACGGCAACGGACCCTTCCGCGCCACCTACAAGCTGGCCTCGAACAACACTCTCTGCGACGGCAACTGGCACAAGATACACGGTAAGTCGGAATGAGTGCCGAGACGAGCAGGTCACTCGCCCCGACACGCCTGCTGCTGTGTGTTAAAGTTACAGCACACAAGTTCTACACAGAAATAATAGCTATCAGAAGACCAGACGTTATGATAATATATTTTATAACATATAATTAATTTTTAGAAAAAAACAAAAACCGACTTCAATGTATCTTCGAAGTCCAAGGTCACATATCGATAAAATTTATATGGGACCACTTCGTAGCTATACTGAACCCGACGCAAAAAGAATTTTTCAAATCGGTTCATAAATTACGGAGTTCTGAGGTAACAAACATAAAAAATAAAAAATACAATCGAACAGAGAACCTCCTCCTTTTTTGATGCATCGACTTCAATTGTGATGTATCTTTGAAGTCCAAGGTCGAATACGGAATGAAATTTATACGGGACTGACTAGTGAACTCAGCGCAAAAATAATTTTCCAAATCAGTTTATAAATGACTGACTTCTGAGGTAACAAATATTAAAAACATATAGTCGATTTGAGTACCTCCTCCTTTTTTTGAAGTCGCTAACATTAAGTTTGTGTGTGTGTTTGTTACTTCTGCACCATTATGCCATTACGTTTGATATGAGCGACATAAGGAATGGGGATAGCTTACACCCTGGATTAACACATAGGCTACATTTTATCCCGGGAAACCGCGGGTGAATCACAAGGCGCTGTTAGTCAAATAATAGTTATAAGTTTAGTGTTACTTTAGTGGTGCATTTTGTATTTCAGTGGTGAAGTCCCTGTACGTGGTGTCAGTGGGGCTCGACGGGCACTTCTCGAAGCCGGGCATCGGGCTGCGGCTGGCGTCCACCGACACGTGGTCGCCGCTGTACGTGGGCGGGCACAGGCGGCCCATCCACAAGCTGCGCGGCGTGCGCTCGCGGCGCGGCTACACCGGCTGCCTGCGCCGCCTGGTGCTCGGCGAGACGCCGGTCGCGCTGCCGCTCTCCGCCGCCGGCGGGAACGCGCACGTCGGCGTCTGCCCGCTCAACTAGGGACCTACACACACACACTCGAACAGACGACGCACAAACATACACACTTACACTCTCCTCACACACAGTGAACGAGTCAATAATCACGTTCGACTCACACACATACATACTTAATCACTCTCAGGCACACCTCCACACTCACACACGCCCCTTTACATACAGTGAAAGGAACAAACATCAAACACGATACACACACATACATGAATGCGATAGTCGCGAGGGAACGCGCGAGGATTTGTCTCGATACCCACTGTGCATTTATATGTATAGGTATGATACACATTAATACTGTAATCCAGTTCAAAGACATGTAATAAATGAAATAAATACCTATATACAGTTAGGGACTTAATAAGTAGGGAAATAGTGAAATTCGAACGTCGTGAATAGATATGTGCGCCAGTGTCACTGCATACAATATTATTTAAGAAATAAGTTGTAAAATGACTATAATGGGATGACGATCGACCTAACAATATTGAATACAATAAATAACTGATTACAAGACGCGTGTGTGTGTATCTATTATTGATCAATAACCACCGAATAAAATGATGTACCAATGTTTATGACGCGTCGCGGTACTGAACCGCACGTGGAAGCCGCGCCGCGCCGCGCTGCACGCCGCACGTTGCGCGCCGCGCCTCACGCCGCGCCTCACGCCACGCCGCGCGCCGCATGCTGCGCGCCGCGCTGCCCTTTCAAACGCTTCAGTGTGGTGTGCCCTCATATCCTTTACCACAAGCTAGTGCACTGTACGTGCTGTTACGTAGTACTCTCTGCTTAACTAATGTATTTGATGTAGTTTTTCTTTTCAATGCTCACAATTGAGCATTATAGGTACCTACCTGCTTAAAACTTACCTACCTACATGTATTAGTAGTAGGTACTTTACTATTTAGCAAAACTAATCACTTTACTTCAGTTTTCATAAGAATAATAAGCAATCTGATCAGGTACCGAACCCTTGCACCAGTGAGTCGACTGTTGGCTCGTAATACTGACCTAACAGTAACCGATACGTTTTTTCGAATGTCAATTATTTACCCAACTTAATAATTATGTATGTATGAATGCAAAATAAAATATTTATTATATTACAATTAAGTATTATCTATTATAGTGTTGTTTCTTTTGTACCATGTCTGTTATCTGTATTTCCTTCCGCTAGGAGCTCCCTATACACCTGCAGACCTCTACGCAAATATTTAGAGTAGGCCAACATATGATTACAATGTATCTCAAAGATAAGCTATAGGTAGGTATGCATCTTGTATGTATCTAACGCTCAGATAAAATATTAGAAGATCTAACCTAACATGTTAATCATTACATTTCATACGGTGCTAAATATACCATCATCATCATCAGCCCATCACGTTCCCACTGCTGGGACACGGGCCTTCTCTCATAGAGAGAGAATGGGCCATAATCCACCACGCTGGCCCAGTGCGGGTTGGTGGATGTCACATGTCCTTGACTTTTTGTGAAAAATTCTTGGACATGCCGGTTTCCTCACGATGTTTTCCTTCACCGTTTTTAGAGCGAGTGTTAAATCCGCACAAAACTTAAGAAAGTCAGTGGTGCGGGGCCAGCGGATTTCGATCTCGGGTACGTCGGATCGAAAGTCGCACGAGCTCCTGCTGAGCCACACTCGCTCTAAATATATATGAATTAAAAATTGCATTTAGGTTTCGTTAGTGCCATTACTCTGAGTTTCGTTACGAATCCTTCGTAGTCTGTGTGCTCAAAGGGCTTAGAAGAAAGAAGGTGGTGCCGTGTGCCGTGTCGTCGGTGTCCCGTCTGTGCTGTGCTGTGCTGTGCTGTGGTCTGTGCTCTGTAGTTTGTTTGTAAATTGTGTTGCTTCCAAAGAGCTGTTCAGAAAAGTAAAGAAGACATAACATGCGTTTATTGCATCATTTTGTGTGTTATACATATATACATATATCAATCGTTATACAAATGTGTCAATTCGACTCTGAACTACGAAAATACTGTCTTTCTCTTTTGCACACTCGTAAAAAGTATATATTTATGAAAGATAACAGTAGCAAAAGATACTTCGTTAATTTGACACTTTTTTGTGAAGACGTCACGTTGCTCCGTTTTTAGGCCGAGTCCACCATTTTGAGTGACGGTGACAGAACTGCTTTACAGTTCAACTTTCTTTGGTGATTATTTAAATTATTTGTGAATATTTGGTATTTTTATTTATCGTGGTAAAGTGTGTAAGATTTCATCAGATTGGTTTAACTTAAGGTTAGGTTAGGTTTTTTTTTTTTTTTATTGTCCGGGCGCCATGGCCCGGCCCGCGAAACCTATCCCTATTTGGGGATACCATTAAATTCTTTATTTATTTTAATCCACATTAAGCAAAAATATGACAATCAAAAACTTACAAACTAACATGCAAAATTATAATTAATTGCTCTGTGTGTTACACAAAATGTAACACCTGGCTTACAAAATTCTAAGAATAATTGATGAATTGAATACAATGATATAGCTCATGCAAGCAAATAAAATTAAAATTAATCCATTTATTAACTTGAAATCAAAATCAATCTGATCAACAATGTAACAATGGCCCTGTGTATTACACGAAATGTAATATCCTGGCCAGAAAATTGCATCAATTAATAACAATAAAACTTATTACAAAAAAATCCATAAACAAATTAGCGATAATCAATAATTAACACACAATTCTTGATAGTTATCATTATAAACCTGACCCTGCAGATTTTTAAAATTAATTAGCAAATTACAACCATGAATTTTTAACAATAGTTGATCAACAAATTATACCAATTAAATCAATTGCACCATGCAAAGCACAAAATCTAAAGGCACACAAACAATGAAGGCTAATACAATTTAGTACATATTTTAAATCTCAATCTAATAATTATAACCCAATAACAATAAAATAATTCCAATTAATTAAGATATTATAACCATTGAAATTTTTCTATCAAAATCAATAAATCAATGACACTATGGATAACACCATATTCGCAAGGCATACAGTACCATGAAGCTCTAATAACACTTATCATCATACTCATCCTATACAATGACTAAATAATGTTTACCTAACATGCAGTGGGCGCATTGCATTGCTTAAAAACTAAGCAAACAAAGCACCCACTTTGAACATGCGAGGCGAAGGACATTCTTTAGGAAAGAATGCCGACACCTGCTTACCTAACTAACCCCTAAAAAACATGCAAAATTAAAACAATAAAAATTACAATTTGATTTAACTAAACTAGTCCAAAATAATCAACATATAATTAAATGACCATGATAAAATTTAATTACTATTTATAAAATTCCAAAATCAATATAATTAATTAAAAATAAAAATAAATTGATTAATAAAAAGAAATAAAACAAAAATTTGAATCAATTAAATACAACAGCTGTTAGACTGTAGAGCCATTGGCTCGTGCTGCCTTCCGGACAACCGCCTCGGCAAAATCGAGGAAAGCAATGCGGCAATTGTCATCACTGAGCAGTGTGGACAATTCACCTTCAGAGATGGTTATACCCGTACGAGACTCGAATTCAAACCTAAGGACGGCGAACCTTGGGCAGTCAACGAGGATATGGAAGACGGTTTCTTCCGTTAGTCCGTCACATATGCAAAAAGGTGTCGCAGCTAATTTAAATCGGTGAAGGTATGAGTTAAAACCTCCGTGGCCAGTGAGTAGCTGTGCCCTGAGGTTCGTCATCCTCAGGTTGGAAAGAATCTTATAAGCTCGCCTGACATCTGGTAGGAACGTCCTTGTAACGGCTCCAGCTCCCGCAGTCTCATAGCGCCTCTGCCATGCCTCTAGGGTGGAACCCCTGGTTAGGTGTTTGGCGAAGGACAGGGGGAAAGCGTCGTACACCGCAGCCTGGCGGTTGTTAAGCGCGGCATACTTAGCGATCTCGTCCGCTCTCTCGTTTCCAGCTATGCCGACGTGCGCTCGGACCCAAAAGAGCTCCACATCCCCCCCCTCCGCAACAACTTCGCGCATCAAACAGCGCACTTGATCCGCCAGTGGGTGAAGCGATTCCGGATTGGAAATAGCGTCCAGTGCCGACCTTGAATCGCTGATGATATTGGCACCTTTGTTCCGAGACCCGGAAGCCATTTCGAGTGCTCTCAAAATCGCGTAGAGCTCCGCCTGGAACACGCTGCAGCAATCCTCTAATCTGAAGTGTGACTTCCTGGTCTCAACGCCCCCCTCCCAAACCGAAACCGCTCCACCAACCCTATGTATATATATTTTTCAACCGTATGCCCTCGACCTCTGCCTCCGTTTCAATGATACCGTACGGAACTCGCATTCTGCACGCTGGGTGCGGAAGACTGAATGGGCTGATGCGCTTCTGGAGTGGTCTGCCTGGCAGTTGTGGCAACTCCCCGCCCCTCTTGATCTGGTAAATCTCCAACTGCTCCAAAGCCCTTAAGTCTAAGGGAATAATCCCTGCGAGAACAGCGCTGGAGACTAATGAGGAAGTTCTATGGGATTTTGCTATCTTGATTGCAAATAGTCGAGTGACACGATCGAGGATCCTTTTTGCGTATCTCTTCTCTGCAACAAAACCCCATGTCCCTGCCGCGTAAAGCACTGTCGGCTCTATTACCGCTAGATAGAGGATCCTAACTATTACTGAATTAAGGCCCCACTGAGCCCTCGCTGCCTTAGCTATCATCTTAAAGACCTGACAGACCTTTGTGTAAATCTCGCTGAGATGTCTCTGGAAGTTAAGGTTGTCGTCAATGGCTAAACCCAGCAACCTGAGATGCCCAGAAAAGGGAATAATGGTTGCACCCATCCTCAGCCTTGGCTTCACGAACTTAAGTTTCTTGGTAACCAAAATAGCCTGCGTCTTCTGGGCAGCGAACTTCATTTTATGTCGGTCACCCCATTCAAGCACGCCTACCAGCGCCGAGTTGACCCGACCCTCCAATTCCATGCCGTCATGACCGGAAGCGATCAAAAGGAGGTCATCAGCGAAGGCCTGAAGGTGGACCCCCTCAGCAGCGAACGAGTGAAGAAGTGGGTCCAACTGGACGTTCCAAAAGATTGGGCCGCAGGTCGACCCCTGAATGCACCCTCTGTTGGTGTCCCTGACCACCTCTGCACCAGCATATCGGAGAAGCACCCCTCTGCCATCCAGGTAGCTGTAGATGAGCCGAAGTATACCAGTGTCCACTGCCTTGGCCTTCAACTGTCCCAGAATGGCAGGCCACCAGGCATTATCAAACGCTCCCTGTATGTCAAGCGACACTACCACTACGATCTTCTTCTCTCCAACTCCCTGCTTGATAAGGGTTATCGCATCATAGAGAGCGTCCTCTGCACTAACCTGCGGAGTGAAACCATACTGTCGTCTACATAGGCTGCGTTCCCGGCCCAACTGCCACTGAAGCCTATTAGTAAATAACTTCTCCAGGATCTTGGCGAAAACTGGGAGAAGGCCTATGGGGCGATAAGATCTCGGATGAGTTGGATCTTTTCCTGGCTTTGGTATGATCTTCACTACCGCAAGTTTCCAGCCCCTCGGGAAGTATCCTGAACGAAGGCACCCATTAAAAATCCCCAGCAGAGCATCCGGGTTGGCACGGTACGCTGAGCCACAGATATCGGCGGTTAAACCGTCCCTCCCAGGCGCCTTGCTGGGGTCCATTCCAGAGAGCACAACCTCAACCTCCTGATGAGTAAAGTCGCGAAGACCATCAACCGCCTCTAAAGTGGCATAGTACTCCCTATCTCTGTCTACTGATGATCTGAGCCGCTGCTGCTCCTCTGTCTCACCAGCAACATGATCCGCTAGGAAGAAAGTTTCAGCCAAAAGCTGGGCAGACTCTACAGGTGGAAGAACCCTGTCACCCGCCTGCGAATTCAGAAGATGGTCACAACTGTTCTTGTTACAAGCCTTGATTATTCTATACGTCCTTTTCCATACATCTTCCTTCTTCTGACCAGTGCATAGCTCCTTCCAACTGGATGTGATGGCCTTCTCTATGCTGTCCTTATAATCCGACTTAGCTCGCAGGTACTCCTCGATAACAAAAGGCCTTGTGTCCACGCGTGCGTTCCTAACTCTGAAACGTAGTCTCTTCACAAGCTCTTTCCTCTCCTGTAAGTCAGCATTCCACCAAGGGAACTCCTTTGCACTTCCAGTGGTAACAGTTGGGATCGTGCCTTTGCAAGCGTCATGTACAATTTGCTCATACCTTTCCACGTCATTGTCAATAAGAATCCTTATATCATCACCATCAGCTGCCGGATGGAACTCCCACTGGCTCTCACTGGTTGCAGCACGTACAGCTTCCCTGAATTCGCACCACTTGGCATTCTTGGTGTTGTACCGCCTGGTGCTGCTGCCTGGAGCCGCATGGAAAGGTCCTCCTAATCCGACGTCAAACCTGACCGCGCGATGATCAGATAGGTTCACGAATCCAGTGTTGACTCTCCAGTTAGTTGTTCTACTCAGCATCCTTGGAGAACAGGCTGTAACGTCTACTATACTTGAGTGCAGACGGTCACCTCTGTACTGATGGTATGTAGCGACACTTCCCTCATTCAGGACGTGCCCGTTCAGTTGGCCCAGCATGTCAACAAACGCTTCCCCCCTTGCATCCTCCACCTCGCAACCCCACCAGGGGCTAGAGGCATTGATGTCGCCGCCGATGAGGTAGTCTTCAGCGCCAAGTCCCTCCACTGCCCGTTGGACCTCGACCAGGAACGGCTCGATATCAACGCTGCCCTGCATATATACATCTACCAGTGTCATTGCGAGCTGCCCTATTCTTATAGTTAAGCCTACCACATTCTGAGAAACGTAACTATTATTAGCAATAACCTCAATATCTGGATCAATGATAACAACTGCCGCCTTTACTGGATTATCTGGTCCACCGTTCGAACTCTGGACAATTCTGTAGTTAGCCGTTAAATAACCCTTAGAGCCAACATAAGGCTCTTGCAGCAAGAGAATGGAGATTTTGTTCCTAGCGGCCTCATTGAGGCACTCCTTCGTCGCAGCCAGACCTCGGCCCAGATTTACCTGGACAAACCGTAGAGTCCTAGATCCAGCACCCTCAGCAATAGCTAATGCCCTGTCTAGCTAATCTGTCCCATCGCTGCCAAACGGGGCAATCCGCACTGTAAGCCGGATGACCACACGCTCCGTCCTGACCGCTGCAGTTAGTACAAGAAGGAGAGCCATCTCTGTTGGGGCAGTCCCGGGTTTCATGCCCAGCGGTGGCGCAGTACCCGCACTTTGCCTCAACAGCTTTGCACTCTCGCGCACGGTGCGCGAATCCGAGACAACGGTAACACTGCAAAATGGGTGACTAATCCACCGCTGGAACAATTTGGTAGCCAACCCGGACTCTCTTGCCTCGAAGACAACCCCAAACAGCTGAGCCTACCTCCAGAATAACATTTTGAACCGAGCCATGGCGGCCCCTGGTGCGTCTGATTACCCTAATGTGAAGGGCGTCAGGTGACAGCGCACCCAGCATATCCCGGTTTTGGTTGACCAAGCCTTCCTCAACTCTAGCGTCACTCATGTCAGACGCGACACCGACCAGACGCAAATAAGGGTTCCTAAGCTTGGGAGTCTTGACCGAGAGTTGCTGGCTCAAACCCCTGATCGCTGAGCCCATCAACTCCATCTCACGCTCAGAGCTGACAGTGATCGCAACCCTACTGTTGCTGCATTTACGCACCGCGGTAACGCCAATTCCTAAAGCAACTACATCGACCCCGCTCTTTATCCTACTGAGTATGTCATGACCCGTGAGACGAGGATCGGCCGACTCCACCAACATGGTGAATCTGGGTGTAATAGTCGCCCCAGACAAGTTGCCACGCGGCGCAAAATTACCGCGCTGGACCGGTCCCCCCCCCCCACCCATTGACAGCCGGCGATTCTGGGCAGGCGTGGCTGGCATAGAGGATGACGGGCTAAGGCTAGTTCTCAAGGCGCTTACTTCATCCGCCAACCGTCTAGCCGCCAAGGTTACCCCTGCGGAAGCAGCCAGCTCATCATCAGCTGGAGGGCTCCTAGCAAGAACATCCGCAACCATTCCCTTTAGAGACTCTACCTCACCCGTCAACTTACCAAGAGAGCCAGACAACTGTCGCTCTATATCTAGCTTTGAGGACTCTACCTGGCAGCAGAGGACATCCAGCTTATCACTGGCGCTTCTCTGCGCCACCTCAATGACCTTCATACAAGAAGAACTAGAGGGGCTAACTGAGGTCTGATCCCCAAGCAACCCTCTCAGAGCCTCAACTTCCCCTGTAAGTTTGCCCAGAGGAGCCTCTAGTCTGCGCTCCATACTCTGTCCCAAGGACTCAGCTTGACGACATAGAGCATCCAGCCTGCTGTTCGTCGTCCTCTGGACGACCTCCATGGCCCTGAAGTCAGACTGGGTCTGCGCCAGGGCCCGATCCAGCGCCTCAGCATGGCGTCGAGCTTCGCGCTCCAGCTCGCGAGCACCATGCTGTTTAACCGTGTGGATCAGCTCCCTATTACGCACCCTTGACTCTGATAACGTCAGGACTATTTCCAGTAGTCTATTTAATTTGCCAAATACCAACTCCTTAACTTCCTTCTTCAAATTACCCGCCGACTTGCCATCTAGCGCTGCCTTAGTTTCCCTAACTATGCGATTTGCCTCGACAACGTCACCCCCAACAGGCGAACCCCTCCTAGCCTTGGAAGCTGATTCCACACACCCACCCACCGCCGCTGGTTGTGAAGAAAGAGCAGAAGGAGTCCCAACCCGGTGACCCAGGCCCACCCGCGACTGTGGGGTTGAGCCCGCCTCAAACAAGTCCCGGACCGTCGAAACAAGGCTGTCCTGCGACCGGGAGAGCCCAGAGGGGAGAGCAGAGGCCTTGTCAGAACCGCTATCAGAGACAGTACGCTTGAGAATGCCACTCCGGGCAGCCGGTCCCACACCACCATCAGCCATTGCACGACTCTACCTTGAGCTCTACCAAAAGGACCGTAGAGCTACACAGGTGATCTATTCTAAAAGAATGAGCAAGGGGCCTCCGAATAGTGAAAACCGCACGCCTCTACGACTTCCCGTTCCAGAGATATCGCAATCACAAACTTTCCAAGATGGCGGAAAAAATGGCGGCCTGAAAATTAAAACAGCGATATCTCCGGTTCCAGGAGGCGCAGAGAGACGCGGAAAAAACAGCCGTGACGAGTATCACTAACCCTATCACAATACGGTGAGAAACGGCCTGCTAAGTTCGACTCTACGTAGAGTCCCCCAACTCTCCACCCTCGTAGCCACCCGGAAGCCACGCACAACCCCGCAAATCCGAAACCTCTACGACCCCGCGTTCCCGAGATATACCGGTTCAAAGTTTTCCAAGATGGCGGCCGAACTGTCAAAGTGCCAATTAAAACCAGTATATCTCCGGCCCCAAGCGTCGCAGAACTCCCGGAAAAAGTCCGGGGCAACGTGCTGCTCGATCTCTAGCCGGTCAGTGGGGTCCCGACTACCCCAAATTTCACTCCCTCAAATCCTCCCGGAACCAACCCCAGCAGGTACCCAGCAACCAGCCAACCCCAACAGCGAAAATCCGGAATCTCTAGGACCCCTGGAACCCGAGATACACCACTTCAAAAATTTTCAAAATGGCGGACCAACTGTCAAAACCACTTTTGAAAGTGGAATAACTCAGGCCCCCGTCACCCCAGCGAGACCGGAAAAACACCGCCGTGATGGCCTTGACCAGGCCTATTAAGTATGCTAGAAAACAGCACCGGAAAAAAGGAAGTGTCGCAGGGGCTCCGAACCTCCAAAAATCAAGAGAGGGACACCCGCCAACAAGAATATCGAAAACCCGAAAGCTCTAGGTAACCTGGTTCCCGAGAAAATTACGATTTAAATTTCCAAGATGGCGTCCAAAATGGCCGCCAAGATGAAAACAACGTCTGGCACAGGCCCCAGGGCACCCAGAGCCACCGAATTTGGGCTTGCCGTAACGAGCAAGACCTCCGCCACCTATACGTGTAGTCGAAAATACCGGATTCCCAGTAGTCCCGGATATTCCAGGAAAAAGGAATAAAATACTATAACTCCCGAACCGCTTATCCTAAATTAAAACTAAAAACAGTTCCTGAAAGGGGAGGAATAGCCGCTAATTATCACGGTGAAAAATTTCTCCGGAAACGCTCGCCCCGCTCAAAAAAGGGGGGGGAAGATTTTTCACGCTTTTGGCCCTAGCCGGAGAACCGTTCAAGCTAGAAACCCAAAAATTGGTACAGATGTTGGGGCAGCCTATTCCTATCCTCTCCAGTCGTCAAAAACCACGCGCTCAAATAAACCGCCAAGATATAAACAAAATAAAATCGTAACTACTAATTAAAATAACTCAACCCCTGAGAGGGGTAAAAATCCAAACTAAACGGATAACAACAGCACGTCAAGAGGCCCTTTAGACAGTATAGTGACTACAGCCGAAAATCCAGCAGAACTATGACCACGTGGCCTCGTGGTTTTTGGATTTTCAGCTGTAACCGCTGAAAACGTGAGCCGAAAAATCCAGAAAATTCTGAAAACATGCGCGGCCCGGAGGCCCACAAAATGGCAGTAAAAAAAGGATGGGGTACCGATCTAGATTCGGCGGCGCACGTGATAAAAGGTTGAGACTACTAACCTCAAATCCGTTTTTTGGCCGCCGAAGACACAATTTTAAACCCACAACACTAACACTGCATCCAAATTGTAGGCCTCAACGAGCCGCACACACTGACACAAAAATCAAGACGCTACGACTACTAGAACTATTTTTATTGAATTTTTTACGCGGGGGCACGTGGTTTTCGTGGCGTATCGGACGACCGCTGGACTGGAACTGAGGTTATTATTCACATGAACATGTATTCAAGATGGTAGCCAAGGCGGCGAGGGCTCAGTGGGGCCTTAACTCCGAAATTGTCAGAATGCTCTACCTTGCGGTCATCGAACCCACAGTGCTTTATGCTGCTGGCACATGGGGCTTTGTCGCAGAAAGGAGATACGCGCAAAGGATTCTCGATCGCGTCACGCGACAATTCGCCATCAAAATTGCAAAAGCCCATAGAACAACTTCTTTGATATCTAGCGCTGTTCTGGCAGGGATTATTCCGTTGGATTTAAGGGTTCTGGAGCAGCTGGAGGTCTTCAAAATTAAGAGGGGCGGAGAGCTGCCACATCTGCCAGGCAGACCGCTTCAGAAGCGTATTAGCCCGTTTAGCCTTCCACACCCGGCTTGTAGGCGACGAATTCCGTATGGTACCTATGAAACGGAGGCAGAGGTTGACGGTATACGGAATTCGTATTCATTAATCTTCACAGACGGAAGCAAACTGGAGGGCAGGGTTGGTGGAGCGGTTTCGGTTTGGGAGAGGGGCGCGGAGGTACGGAAGTCACACTTCAGACTTGAGGACTGCTGCAGCGTGTTCCAAGCGGAGCTTTACGCGATCTTGAGAGCACTCGAAATGGCTTCCAGATCTCGTAACAAAAGTGCTAATGTCATCAGTGACTCCAGGTCAGCACTGGACGCTATCTCCAATCCGGAATCGCTTCATCCACTGGTGCATCGAGTGCGCTGTTTGATGCGTGAAGTCGAGGCGGAGGGGGGGGTCGTCGAGTTTTACTGGGTCCGGGCGCATGTTGGCATTGCGGGAAATGAGAGAGCGGACGATCTCGCCAAGTACGCTGCGCTGAACAACCGACAGGCGGCTGTGTATGACGCTTTCCCCCTGTCCTTTGCCAAGCACCTAGCCAGGGGTTCCACCCTGGTGGCATGGCAGAGGCGTTACGAGACTGCGGGAGCTGGAGCCGTCACAAGGATGTTCCTACCAGATGTCAGACGAGCCTATAAAATACTTTCCAGCTTGAGAATGACGAACCTCAGGGCGCAGCTACTTACTGGTCACGGGGGTTTCAAATCATATCTTCACCGATTCAAGTTGGCTGCGACACCTTTTTGTGTTTGTGATGGCCTTGCAGAGGAAAACGTCCCACACATCCTCTTTGACTGCCCGAGGTTCGCTGTCCTCAGGTTTGAGTGCGAGACTAAGATAGGGCTCACCTTGCGTGTGTGTGAACTGTCCAATTTGTTTAATGATGACAACTGCCGAATGGCGTTTTTGGAGTTTGCCGAAGCGGTTGTCCGTAAGGCGGCTCGGGCTAATGGGTCGACAGTACAATAACATCAATTGGTACCCACTTTAACTCACAGCTAACAATAAATGTTCGAATAATAATTGAGCAAATTTATAATATCATTGCCAGTAGTAAAAATTTTTATTTCCATTAATTGATTATTGTTTTTATTTAATTAAGTAATTGCATGTGTATAATATAATGTTTGCAAATAAGTATTTTTAATTGATTTACTCAGTTTATTCCCATTACTCATTTTGGTCTTAATTGAATGTTATTAATTGAATGGTAATTAATTAATAATTAATTGAAATTAATTGAAATCTCGATAAGTTGTTTGTGTTGATTATGCTATGATTAATAATGAGCGTTTAAGCGCGCGCTATATTTTGTGTGGCGCGCTGCTCTTAGTTGACGAATTTGATTATTGTGATGATTTATTTTACGATAGTTCAAGATTATGATGATAATGGCAATTATTAATGTTTTGATTTAACTTGATTATTTTCGTTAATAAAATCATTGGTTTGGATAGTGATTTATGTAATTATTGTAATTGGTTGCGATTTGTGATTAATTTATTAAATAATAATTGATTTAATTAAATAAATAATTCGTGTAGTAAGCAGAGCTACAATATTAGATAAATTGAATAATGTATTTAGCATGATAATATAATTTTTATAATTAATTATATAATGATAATAATTGTTGCAATTGATTGTGTAATAATTTATGTGTAGTGCGCGCTCTATTTTCGTGTAATACGCAGTTTCTAATTGGATTGGATTGTAAATTTACCGTAGTTCAAAAATCACGATAAATCGTTGTACAAAATGTGTATTGTGTCCTGTATTTTATAATTTAATTGTATGTAAGCTAATATGGCTATGTAATGCTTAGTCATGATTGGTTTGGCTTGATTGACAAATCGATTCTCATTAATTGTGAGATGTGATTAATTGATTAAATCCTGATTATTTTGGAAAAATTTTCATTGTTGAATTAATTATGAGCGTTGGATCGTGCCATGTTTGTGTGATGATAATAATGGCAATTATCAATTATTTGATTCAACTTAGATTATTTTTGTTAATAAATTCACTGTTTGGATAGTTATTTCATGTAATTATTGTAATTGGTCGTGATTGTGATTGATTGGTTAAATCTGATTATTGAAATCTATACAAAATCGATAATGAGTGTTGGACTGTTTGCTACATTTTGTGTAGTAAGCAGAGCTACAATACAATATTAGATAAATTGAAATAATAGTTAATAATAAGCATGATAATATAATTGTTGTAATTGATTATGTAATTATTAATGTGTTCAATGCGCGCTATATTTTGTGTAATGCGCAGTGTTCTAATTGGATAAGCTTATAAAAGCTCAAAAAGCTATGTCAATTATGCATGTAATAGTAGGCTATTGTAAAGTGGGTGTTGGCACTCTTCCCATGGAAGTTTGCCTTTCGCCCTGCATGTTTAAGTAGGGGTATTACTTGCATAATTTTATTATGTGATATAATGCCCTTGCTGCATGTTAGGTAGTTGTTCTAAATGATGTTATCAATAGTGTTAAAGAATGAAAGTGTAATTGGTTTAGTGAAATTTAAGGTAAACGTTACAATACTTAAAGCAAATATTATCCCGTTGCATGTTAGTAAGTAAGTGGTCAGTATGTATGATTGTAATATTATTAAGCATTCAGTTCTGATAATCTAATAAAGCATCAAATGGTATCCCCATATAGGGATAGTGTTCGCGGGCCGGGCGCCCGGACAAAAAAAAAAAAAAAAAAAAAAAAAAAAAAAAAAAAAAAACCTAACCTAACCTAACCTAGGTTTATACCTAACCTAACCTAAAGTTAAGTTAGGTTAGGTTAGGTTTTTTTTTTTTTTTTTTGTAGCTGCATCTATGCCACAGACCTGTTGCGGTCCGTGAATTGGGAAAAAGTTAAATGAATTTTTCACACTGTTAATTTTTTATTAATTTTGGCTTAAAGCCTTAAGTAAATAATGATTATTCCAAAATGATTTTAAATTTGTTATTTTTGGGACGGCTCCTTTCTAATTATAACAATCAATACTTAATATTTACTTAGGCATACTTGGTTTCACTTTTTTTTTTTTTTTTTTGTTATTTTTTGTATTTTCTTTTTCACATTATTATTTTTTTTTTGTTATATTTTATTTTATATTCTTTCGCTTTTTTTTTTTTTTTTTTCTTTTTTCTTATATATTAAACACAAAATTTCTTATATTAGATTTGTTATGAATTTTTGAAGTATTAAAATTTTGAAAAAATACGCTATTTGCTAATTTCTCTGAAACTACTATTAATCTGTGTACTTTCTTTTTCAGGTCCTGTAGCGGTCGCGGCTGCGCTTCCAAAATGGTGCGGCAAGCCTATGTAAGTATAACTATTTTGATTTTGAAACGTTAGATTACTTTCGACTGCACCCACCTATGTAGAATTTTCGATGTAAGCAAAGAAAAGTTGCGAACAGTTTTGCTGAATTTCAGCGTTTTAACGATGGGGCTCGACGCGGGAGCTCTCCCGGAGCACAGAACACTAATTCCTGAAACGATAGACTGAAATTTCGATTTGTTATGAATTTTTGAAGTATTAAAATTTTGAAAAAATACGCTATTTGCTAATTTCTCTGAAACTACTATTAATCTGTGTACTTTCTTTTTCAGGTCCTGTAGCGGTCGCGGCTGCGCTTCCAAAATGGTGCGGCAAGCCTATGTAAGTATAACTATTTTGATTTTGAAACGTTAGATTACTTTCGACTGCACCCACCTATGTAGAATTTTCGATGTAAGCAAAGAAAAGTTGCGAACAGTTTTGCTGAATTTCAGCGTTTTAACGATGGGGCTCGACGCGGGAGCTCTCCCGGAGCACAGAACACTAATTCCTGAAACGATAGACTGAAATTTCGATTTGTTATGAATTTTTGAAGTATTAAAATTTTGAAAAAATACGCTATTTGCTAATTTCTCTGAAACTACTATTAATCTGTGTACTTTCTTTTTCAGGTCCTGTAGCGGTCGCGGCTGCGCTTCCAAAATGGTGCGGCAAGCCTATGTAAGTATAACTATTTTGATTTTGAAACGTTAGATTACTTTCGACTGCACCCACCTATGTAGAATTTTCGATGTAAGCAAAGAAAAGTTGCGAACAGTTTTGCTGAATTTCAGCGTTTTAACGATGGGGCTCGACGCGGGAGCTCTCCCGGAGCACAGAACACTAATTCCTGAAACGATAGACTGAAATTTCGATTTGTTATGAATTTTTGAAGTATTAAAATTTTGAAAAAATACGCTATTTGCTAATTTCTCTGAAACTTCTATTAATCTGTGTACTTTCTTTTTCAGGTCCTGTAGCGGTCGCGGCTGCGCTTCCAAAATGGTGCGGCAAGCCTATGTAAGTATAACTATTTTGATTTTGAAACGTTGGGTTAGGTTAGGTTAGGTTAGGTTAGGTTAGGTTAGGTTAGGTTAGGTTAGGTTAGGTTAGGTTAGGTTAGGTTGGGGTGCTAGTCCCGGCAACCTCCACGTGTGCTCGGTCACTGCTTGTCCCTTATGGATACGTCCGGGGGGAACGGCAGTGACTGGGCTGGTGCACCCCGTAGACACGATCAATAACTTCCCCTTGTGGGATTTTGTTGGTCGTGGCTAATAGCCGGGAACTGGGGGCTTCTCTGCGCGTCCCTCTGACTTAGCAGAGGGCGCAGCAGACGAAGCGAGGACGTGCCTGGCGTGCACTTACACTGCCACTGGGTAGGCATTGAGAGAGGGTCTCTCATGCCAGCGTCGGAAATCGTAATTCCGACAATCGTCGCGGACATGTCTCGTAATGTGCGTTGGAAACGATGGTCTTGGCTTAACCGCCTGGGCTGCGAGGAGTCAACCTCTATAAAAAATCCCGAAATTCAAGCGGAGGTGCAGCGTGAGGAATTGAATGGCTGTCCGGAATGTCAGTCGCTACTGCACCTAGGCGTCGCGCCTTCGGCTAGGTCCACCTAGCCTTCTCCGGAGTATTACAGGCTCTGTCCGGAGTGACCACCCTTTCCTATGTACTCGTGGGATCAGTATGGACAATTCTAAACTTAAAACCACAGCGGAAGTTGGCCGAGAAGGCCGTAGTGAGGATGGAGCTTCTTCATCAAAGAAGCCTGGCTTGTTCATCAAGCCAAACATGCCGGTAAATGCGGCGAGTGATGGAGGCGAGGAGTCTGACTGCTCTCTAATGTCAGTCTCTTCATTCGCTTCGACAGCGTCGGACTTGACCCGCGCTGTTCGTAAGCGAGGGAGGAAAGTGAACGATGACGGCTTAGACCTTCCGGGGACTAAGCGCGCCATGTTCCTAAAAGGGAAGTCGCGTGAGGACGATGTGTTCGACCCATCTGTCCCACCCTCGAACACTAGGACGAAAATGAAGCTGCCAAGTGCAGAAAGTCTGAGGAAGGAGTACGAGGCAAAGTCCACTGACGAACTTTACGCCTCCACGAAAGTAGACCTCGAGACTGTCGAGAAAATTGCCGACAAGTCTGGGAACATGAAAGGAGACTACATCCGCGGCGTGCGTGTGTCTGTGCGGAGGGTTTTGGCGGCATCAGAGGTTCTGGTGGCGCGGACACAAGCAGAAGCGAACGTAGAGAGGCTGGAGCGGGAGAATGCGGAACTAAAGAGTCAGATAGCCGCACTCTCCAAGAAAGTGGAAGTGCTGACGGAATCAATCCGTCAACAAAACCAGAAGGTAGTTCCCCAGGCTAGCGTTGGGAATGCAGCCACAGCGGTGGCATCTACGTCTACCACCGCTGGTGGGAAAGAATGGGAGGACCGACTCATGGAGCGTATCGGTGCGCTCATGGATAGGAAGCTGGCTGTGGCTATGAAAGCCCAGCCTTCCCCCTCTCAAGGCAGTAAGGCTTCCGTTCCCCAGGGGCCAACTTTGGAAGTGACTAAGGGCAAAAGCAAGGTGAAAGCGAAACGCCAAACGCCTCCTGCGCCCGCACCTGTGACGGAACCTCCTCCGGCGTTGTCTCAGCGCACTAAGGACCAAGCGCCTCAAGCGTCTGAGTCCGCATGGGTCACCGTGGGAAAAAAGGCGAAGAAGAAGGTCTCGCGCGCTAAGGAAGCGCCAGGGAAATCTGCCCCGAAGGAAAGTCACAAGGCTAGTCCTAAGGGAAGTCAAAAGGCCCGCCAGAAAAAGGCGAAACCGGCGAAGCCAGTGCGGCTGCCAAACTCTGCGGCGATTACAGTGACAATTCCGGAGGGTTCGGAAGTCACTTACGCTGCAGTTATGGCAGCCGCCAAGCAAAGGGTCAAGTTGGCCGATGTCGGAGTTGATGCTCTCCGCTCTAAGAAGGCAATAACGGGAGCGCTCATCATGGAGGTGTCAGGAGCAGAATGCGCCTCTAAAGCAGACGCGTTGGCTGGTCGGATGCGTGAGGCCCTCGCAGACATGGACGTGCGGATAGCTCGCCCTGTGAAGACAGGGGAATTGAGGTTGAAAGACCTGGATGACAGCGTCTTGCCCGAGGACGTTGCGGCCGCGGTCGCCAAAGCTGGGGATTGCTCGGTTGACGATGTGCGGGTGGGACAAATTCGTCGCTCACCCTCTACCTTGGGTACGGTATGGGTCCGTTGCCCACTAGCTGCAGTGCGCAAGCTAGCCGAGGTGAAGCACATTGTCATCGGGTGGATCTCGGCAAGGGTTGACTTCCTGACATCGCGGCCGCTGCAATGCTTTAGGTGTTTGGACTATGGGCATGTGCGAAGTGCTTGTCAGAGCACAGTGGACCGTAGCAATCGGTGTTATTCGTGTGGAGAGCCCGACCATCGGGCCAGCCAGTGTACACGTCCACACAAATGTCCTCTGTGCTCGGACCTGGGATGTAACGCCGACCACAGGATGGGTAGCAAGCAGTGCTCCCCTCCTAAGGTTAAGAAGAGCAGAAAGCCAACCAGCCTTCTGCCAGTGCCAGCACCGAGAAGTGGAGAGCCCCTAGTGGAGGCGGCTGTCCAGTCGGGTCAAGCCTCGTCCCAGGAGCCAATGGAGGCCTCATAATGGACTACAACACCAGAAAAGTCCTCCAGTGCAACCTGAACCACTGCCAAGGTGCGCAGGATCTTCTCCTGCAAACCCTTGCGCAGTGGTCGATTGCGCTTGCCGTTGTGGCGGAGCCCTATCGGATTCTGAATCATCCTCGCTGGTTTGGGGACGATGAGGGCTCTGTCGCTATTTATTGGAGTGGTGGTGCAAGAGATCCCCCCTGTGCCCTTATTGAAAAGGGACAAGGTTTCGTTGCGACGGAATGGGGTCGCCTAGCCGTGGTGGGCTGCTATATTTCGCCCAACTGTACCCTCGCCGCTTACGAGGCGTACTTGGATGAGGTGGGAAACTGCATTCGCAGGTGCTTGCCTCGTCCCGTGCTTGTCCTGGGAGACTTCAACGCTCACTCGCGTGAGTGGGGGAGTCCCCAGGATAACCCGAGGGGAGAAACTATGATGGAATGGACGGCGTGCTTGGATCTCCGATTATTAAATCGGGGATCAGTGAGTACATGTGTGCGATGGCAGGGAGAGTCGATCGTGGATCTTTCATGGGCGACTCCCCCAGCCATGCGTTTGGTGTCGGGATGGAGAGTGGCGGAGGAAATGGTGACACTGTCCGACCATCGCCACATCGTCTTTGATGTGGCCATTCGTCATCCTGGCCGTGCAGATCGCCGAAGTGGTAGCCCGCCGCGACGCTGGGCTCTCAAACGGCTCGATAGGGATCTCCTTGAAGCCGCAGCCATCGTCGCGGCCTGGCCGGAAAGCCAAAATGAAGATGAATTGCCAGACCCCGAGATGGATGCAGCTTGGTTCCGAAGCACGATGACGTCTATATGCGACGTATCGATGCCGCGAGCCAGGCCATCCAAGCTCGGGGCGGTATACTGGTGGTCGGAGGCGATTGCACGGCTACGCGAGGCCTGCCTGCAAGCCCGACGCCTTTTCACCAGGACGAGGAGAAGAAGGCGAGCTCTTGCTGACGAGACAGAAAGAGCCTACAGGACGTACAGAAACGCCACCATGGCGCTTCAAATCGCCATCAAGGACGCGAGATCGAGGTCCTGGACGGAACTATTGGAGGGACTGAACAGAGATCCATGGGGCCGCCCATATAAAATGGTGTTGGGGAAACTACGCCCATGGGTCCCTCCACTGACGGAAACCCTGGACCCAGTGTTCGTGGGAAATGTTGTCGACACCCTTTTCCCTAGGGTTCAGGACACTCTACCTACCCTCGAGTTTCAACAAGACCCTAACATCTGGTCTGATGAACTGAGGGTAAAAGACCACGAGTTGGACGGCGCCATTATGCGCCTCAGGGCCCGTAATACAGCACCTGGCCCTGACGGAATCCCAGGTCGGGCTTTGGTATTGGCTCTAGGCGCTGGTCTGGGGGACAGGCTTAGGCAACTGTTTGACAGTTGCTTTCGCTGTGGCGTGTTCCCCAGAGACTGGAAAGAGGCCAAGTTGGTCCTCCTGAAGAAGGATGGCAGGGCTGCGGACTCTCCGTCTGCATATCGTCCTATTTGCCTGCTGGACGAGGCTGGCAAACTATTCGAAAGGATAATTGCCGCCCGTATCTGCACGCATCTGCGGCAGGTGGGTCCCAACCTGTCGGAACACCAGTTTGGCTTCCGACGTGGCCGTTCGACAGTGGACGCGATCCTTCGTGTCCGTACGCTGTCGGACCAGGTAGTGTCCCGTGGCGGGAAGGCGTTGGCGGTATCTCTCGATATCGTCAATGCCTTTAACTCCCTGCCCTGGAGGTCGATCAGGGAGGCACTCGTGTATCATGGAGTGCCCCCGTATCTGCAGCGCATAGTCAGCGCTTACCTGCGTGACAGATGTGTGCAGTACATGGGCAAGGACGGAATAGTGCACAAGAGGGCGATGAGTTGCGGGGTTCCACAGGGTTCCGTTTTGGGGCCACTCCTGTGGAACCTTGCATACGATGCGGTCTTGCGCGTTGACCTCCCCGTCGGCATAAGCGTAGTCTGCTACGCGGACGATACGCTCGTCATAGCTGACGGGGACTCCTTCGACGAGACAAAGGAGCTGGCCGAGGTTGGGACTGCGTGCGTCGTGGACAAGGTCCACGAGCTGGGTCTACGTACTGCACCTCATAAGACTGAGGCGCTTTGGTTCCACAAGATCCCGAGGGGAAGGGAGCCACCCAATTTGACGATTCGAGTGGGTGACGTTGACGTTCAGGTGGGCCGGTACCTTAAGTACCTAGGCCTTACCTTGGACAGTCGCTGGGACTTCGGGGAGCACTTCAGCCGCTGCGTCCCCCGGATTCAGAGGGTAGTGGGTGCCTTGCATAGACTACTGCCAAATCTCGGGGGGCCTAGGGAAGGCGTTCGCCGCCTCTACGCAGGAGTCGTGCGATCGATGGCTCTCTACGGAGCGCCCGTCTGGTCACAGAGACTGACGGGTGTAAGGCGCTGTAGAGCTATTTTCAATAGCCTACAGCGTCCTTTGGCCATTCGGATCATCCGAGGGTATCGCACGATATCCTTCGAGGCGGCAACCCTTCTGGCGCGATTCCCGCCACTCGACATCCTCGCGGAGATGGACGCACGTGTCTACGCGCGTCTCCGTGAGGATGGCGGCGGCGGACTCATGCCCGCTGAAGTTCGGGTGCAGGAGCACCGACGTGCTCTCACTGTGTGGCGCGACCGGCTCGAAGAGCCGAGGAACTCGCGCCAGCGTGCCGTCGGTGCTGTTCTGCCCAATTTCGAAGCTTGGCTTGGGAGGGAAGGTGGAAAACGCAACGTCACTTACCGACTTACTCAGGTGCTCACCGGGCACGGATGCTTTGGTGAGTACCTGAATAGGCTTGGACGAGAAGAGACGCCACAGTGTCATCATTGTGGGGGTAGCAGGGACTCCGCGCAGCACACGCTGGGGGAGTGCCCTGCGTGGGGCATTGAACGCCAGGTCCTAACTAGTAGGATCGGGCAGGACCTCTCACTGCCAAGCGTAGTAGCGGCTATGCTGGCAGACGAGGAGACCTGGAAGGCCGTGGCCTCTTTTTGTGAAACCGTACTGGTTCAGAAAGAGGCCGCCGAGCGGGACCGGGAGAGAGCCGATCCTGCTAGGAGAAGACAGCGGCGAGGCGCCGGCAACGGCCGCCCCGCACTGCCAGTCCCATAAGGGACATTGCGGTATCCCCTGCCGAACAGGGGACCTTTCGGGTTTGTGGGCGGCTGGAGTGAGGGCTCCAGTTGTCCGCAAGCGAACCCAGGGAGGGCAACAGCGCATTGTGGCATGCGCTGTTGTGGAATTTGCGATCGGGGGTAGCTTGTTACCCCTGGGATGAGCGAAGAGCAAATGCGAGAAGGGCACCGGTGCGTTCCTCTGGAGATCCCGGAGCCTTTCGTTAGGCATTGAGGCTGGCCACCGGGGGGGTTTTAGTGAGTAAGAATCTCACATAACTCCACTGCACCCTCAAATGCAGCGGAGTATCTTTTGAAGATTTCCCCCTCGTCAACAAAAAAAAAAAAAAAAAAAAAAAAAAGGTTAGGTTAGGTTAGGTTAGGTTAGGTTAGGTTAGGTTAGGTTAGGTTAGGTTAGGTTAGGTTAGGTTAGGTTAGGTTAGGTTAGGTTAGGTTAGGTTAGGTTAGGTTAGGTTAGGTTAGGTTAGGTTAGGTTAGGTTAGGTTAGGTTAGGTTAGGTTAGGTTAGGTTAGGTTAGGTTAGGTTAGGTTAGGTTAGGTTAGGTTAGGTTAGGTTAGGTTAGGTTAGTTAGGTTAGGTTAGGTTAGGTTAGGTTAGGTTAGGTTAGGTTAGGTTAGGTTAGGTTAGGTTAGGTTAGGTTAGGTTAGGTTAGGTTAGGTTAGGTTAGGTTAGGTTAGGTTAGGTTAGGTTAGGTTAGGTTAGGTTAGGTTAGGTTAGGTTAGGTTAGGTTAGGTTAGGTTAGGTTAGGTTAGGTTAGGTTAGGTTAGGTTAGGTTAGGTTAGGTTAGGTTAGGTTAGGTTAGGTTAGGTTAGGTTAGGTTAGGTTAGGTTAGGTTAGTTAGGTTAGGTTAGGTTAGGTTAGGTTAGGTTAGGTTAGGTTAGGTTAGGTTAGTTAGGTTAGGTTAGGTTAGGTTAGGTTAGGTTAGGTTAGGTTAGGTTAGGTTAGGTTAGGTTAGGTTAGGTTAGGTTAGGTTAGGTTAGGTTAGGTTAGGTTAGGTTAGGTTAGGTTAGGTTAGTTAGGTTAGGTTAGGTTAGGTTAGGTTAGGTTAGGTTAGGTTAGGTTAGGTTAGGTTAGGTTAGGTTAGGTTAGGTTAGGTTAGGTTAGGTTAGGTTAGGTTAGGTTAGGTTAGTTAGGTTAGGTTAGGTTAGGTTAGGTTAGGTTAGGTTAGGTTAGGTTAGGTTAGGTTAGGTTAGGTTAGGTTAGGTTAGGTTAGGTTAGGTTAGGTTAGGTTAGGTTAGGTTAGGTTAGGTTAGGTTAGGTTAGGTTAGGTTAGGTTAGGTTAGGTTAGGTTAGGTTAGGTTAGGTTAGGTTAGGTTAGGTTAGGTTAGGTTAGGTTAGGTTAGGTTAGGTTAGGTTAGGTTAGGTTAGGTTAGGTTAGGTTAGGTTAGGTTAGGTTAGGTTAGGTTAGGTTAGGTTAGGTTAGGTTAGGTTAGGTTAGGTTAGGTTAGGTTAGGTTAGGTTAGGTTAGGTTAGGTTAGGTTAGGTTAGGTTAGGTTAGGTTAGGTTAGGTTAGGTTAGGTTAGGTTAGGTTAGGTTAGGTTAGGTTAGGTTAGGTTAGGTTAGGTTAGGTTAGGTTAGGTTAGGTTAGGTTAGGTTAGGTTAGGTTAGGTTAGGTTAGGTTAGGTTAGGTTAGGTTAGGTTAGGTTAGGTTAGGTTAGGTTAGGTTAGTTAGTTAGGTTAGGTTAGGTTAGGTTAGGTTAGGTTAGGTTAGGTTAGGTTAGGTTAGGTTAGGTTAGGTTAGGTTAGGTTAGGTTAGGTTAGGTTAGGTTAGGTTAGGTTAGGTTAGGTTAGGTTAGGTTAGGTTAGGTTAGGTTAGGTTAGGTTAGGTTAGTTAGGTTAGGTTAGGTTAGGTTAGGTTAGGTTAGGTTAGGTTAGGTTAGGTTAGGTTAGGTTAGGTTAGGTTAGGTTAGGTTAGGTTAGGTTAGGTTAGGTTAGGTTAGGTTAGGTTAGGTTAGGTTAGGTTAGGTTAGGTTAGGTTAGGTTAGGTTAGGTTAGGTTAGGTTAGGTTAGGTTAGGTTAGGTTAGGTTAGGTTAGGTTAGGTTAGGTTAGGTTAGGTTAGGTTAGGTTAGGTTAGGTTAGGTTAGGTTAGGTTAGGTTAGGTTAGGTTAGGTTAGGTTAGGTTAGGTTAGGTTAGGTTAGGTTAGGTTAGGTTAGGTTAGGTTAGGTTAGGTTAGGTTAGGTTAGGTTAGGTTAGGTTAGGTTAGGTTAGGTTAGGTTAGGTTAGGTTAGGTTAGGTTAGGTTAGGTTAGGTTAGGTTAGGTTAGGTTAGGTTAGGTTAGGTTAGGTTAGGTTAGGTTAGGTTAGGTTAGGTTAGGTTAGGTTAGGTTAGGTTAGGTTAGGTTAGGTTAGGTTAGGTTAGGTTAGGTTAGGTTAGGTTAGGTTAGGTTAGGTTAGGTTAGGTTAGGTTAGGTTAGGTTAGGTTAGGTTAGGTTAGGTTAGGTTAGGTTAGGTTAGGTTAGGTTAGGTTAGGTAGTTAGGTTAGGTTAGGTTAGGTTAGGTTAGGTTAGGTTAGGTTAGGTTAGGTTAGGTTAGGTTAGGTTAGGTTAGGTTAGGTTAGGTTAGGTTAGGTTAGGTTAGGTTAGGTTAGGTTAGTTAGG